>CM045558.1:2720077-5348330 GCA_024721245.1 Mitragyna speciosa
TGAGATCCACTCTTGCGGTCCAATAGTCTGTGGGCACAATTACTAGGACAGGAGGCAAGAGAAGGATTTTTCTCATGCTGCCTATTCCGTAAGTTTCCAAGAATAACCGAAATATTAGACTACTAGCCAAAAAAATTTACATATACATTATTAGACAAGTGAAGGGCATCCCATGAGAGATTTACAAGTAAACTTATCACTTCTTTTATTAGTTAACATTTCTTGGAAATCAAAAGACAAATAATGTGTTTCTTGATCTCATCTTCTCTTAAATTAATTCAAACGGGGTTAAAAACTTCCTAAACAACTTCATTCAAACCCAAAAATGTGAAATAACGGATTCAAATTTCACTACCATACAACAAGAAAAGTGAAATGCGGATCTTGTATGAATGCGGGCTACAATTGTGAAACTTATATTCACTCAATCATCCACTATTCACGTTACTTGTGTAATGTTAAATGATGAGTAGCAGACTCGGACAACCAGCATGCGGACAACGGGCCGCGCGACTAAGCACACGTTGCTTTCGCTAAGTTGTGGGAAACGATTTCTAAGTGTTGCTAAGTTTGTGTCTCGTACACAAGTCAAGGAATCCTGCGATTAAGGTTGAATCGTGCTAAGGCTAGCGCGATTGTTGGTCACGAAGCCTAATCAGTGCGGGAACAAAGAGGGACTGTAACAATTGTGGTGTGTGTTGTATCTTATTAGATGGCCACAAGGTCTACTAATAATCTCGTAGACCGAATCAATCAAAGAATTTTTCAAGGCAATAGTATTTAGAGCTCTACTGTCTACTAATTACATGCACAAAGTGTTCTCTCTTATTCTCCCGGGTTTTAGAGGGACTATGCTCTCTCCTCAACCCCTTCAACTTTCCAAGTCTCTCACCAAATATGTGTGTGTTTGTTTGTTTTCAACTTAAATGCAGATTCTAAGATGTACAGTAGAATTAATTAAAAAGGAATAAACTTATGACCACGTTACTAAACTCGGTAATGCTTGAACTGACTTTAAGCAAAAGGTATGAATTAATCACTTGCCTTTAGCAAGCTTTTCTTGGTAGATGAATGCCAACACTTCAAGACGTTGGGCTGCTGCAGCCTGAAATAATGGTCAGATCAGAGCTCAGACTCTGCCCTATGCTGATACTCCGTACGATTCTATTCAGCTCAGTTTCACCAAAAAATAATTAGTAAAATAAAAAAAAAAACTGGTAAGATTTCCATTATTTATCACATAAAACAAAAACGTAGCATCGTTTTTTTTTTAAATTTTCTCTCCCTTCTGGGAAAAGGGTTGCAATCAAATTAACCTATTTATCCCTTTTGGTTCTCATTTTTGCGCATCGTGACCCCCCCCCCCCCTCCTTTTCTCTCTCTTTCCCCCTCTCTCTCTATCTTCTTTGATATGAAGTCGTGATTCAGATTTGTACAACACAGATTTCTACGCAGTTTTATTTCATCCAAAGTTTTTTACTCGTAAAGTACACATAAATTTATTTGACCTAAATGACTTGTGAGTTTATTGGTATGAGTTGCTTAACTTATCTTCACCTTTTTTTTTTTTTTTGAGAAAAACTTATCTTCACCTTTCTGATCTAATAAATTTAGAGATGTCTAATCACACATCAACTCGCAGCATTTGGAAAGTCTTTCTATACATGAGCCGAATTATTGTCTATAATGCATATGGATAATTCACCACAGAACGTAATAAATTTGGACTTTTTCACCTAAAAAACAAACTAGTACACGAGTACTCTCATAATTCTTCACTAGCCAAAATTTGTCTTTTTCACAGTCGTGTCTTGTCTGATTCACGAATGATTCGTTTCACCAAAATTGACCAAATTGCACCAAAGAAACAGAGAAAAAAATACCACCTTTTTTTTATTTTTCTTTTTAGACTGAAAAAACAACACCACTTATTTCTTTGCTGATTGAGAAAACTTTAGTCCTTTCAAATTTCCGCCAAGTTAGATAATCATTAGTCTGTCTGTAGCTTAAAACATTCATGCTTATCAGTTGGGCAGGACAGAAATACGTTATGATAATTGTCATTAGGAGTCATGCCAATAATAAGTTGTAATTAGGACAAAACAAGCAACTACTAAAATTCTACAAATTCTTAACAAGCTAAATCTCTAGAAAGTGACATTAAATTTCTTGTTTTGATTTTTCATTTTAGTTATACCAAATGCATCCTATATTACAATATCTTGCATCTCCTAGAATTAGCCTAAGAAAACGTCTTTTTTTCCCCCCCCAAAATAAGAGCTCAAGTATGCTTAATTATGTGATCCTACTATGATATTATCATTTGTAATCTATGATATGTCCCGTACCTAATTGAATTTTCTTCAGGAAATGTCTGGTTTTCTATGGAAATCATTGCTCCATGTTGAGTAATTTCTTGATGTTGGGAATTTTACCATAAATCCTGAATTTAAGTCTAGACTAGCATACCTATTCCACGTGAGAGTTTATTCAAAAATTGAGAATTAGTGCAATAAATATATAAATTCGCTTCCCTTTTGTTTAAGCCGTAATAATTGACGATGTTCTTAGTTTCTTTCTCTTTTGTGTTTTCGTAAGATAAAAAGATAACCTCGTGACTATCAAGAAAATATATTTTGTCAATTGTGTTCGCCACACACCAATGCACTACAAGTGTAACCTCCATATTTTGATATCGGCACCTTCGAAACTCACAATGCTCCATTAGAAAATAGCTTATGGACCATTTTTTACTTTTTACAGTCTTTATCAATGATAATTTTTT
This sequence comes from Mitragyna speciosa, assembly GCA_024721245.1. NCBI lineage: Eukaryota > Viridiplantae > Streptophyta > Magnoliopsida > Gentianales > Rubiaceae > Mitragyna > Mitragyna speciosa. The sequence continues at coordinate 2,722,863 of CM045558.1, forward strand.
TACAATCTGTATACAATTATTTCCTCCTACTAACCCGAAAAGAAAAACAATAAAAGAAAAAAGGAAACAAAATGAGGCAAGTGAGAGATACTACTATTAAATAAGAGTATCTTGACTTTGTATATCAAGCCTTCTGGACTCATCATCATGGATGCAGAAAAATTACTTCCATAATTGTGAAAACCTTTAAAACACCAGACATTGCACTCTCTTTTTGCCATCTGACTTCTGAGAAGTCCATCAGACAGACAATTTTCCTAAGCAAACGTTATCCCAGAAAGATCATTCCAACATTTTCTTGCTATCACTTATCAATAAACAAATGTTCACTTCCTTTTGCCTCCACTTCCAACCCATACATTTTAACCGTTTCTTTTTTCACCGATAAGTGAGAAAGTCACCATCCTTGGTCTTGTCATTTACCTCTAAGACAGACGAAGATAGAAAATTGAATTGGGGCATTTTCTCAAAAAAAAAAAGAAAATTGAATTGGGGCTTTGCCAGCAGGCCAACCATTTGTGTCCAAACAAATGGCTGAAAGTTGTAGGGTTTTCGGGACATGCGCTCGAAGCAACCAATTACTGGCAACAAAGACTAATCCAATATAACTAGTAATGGTAACATTTTTAACCAAAAGAAGCACAAATTTGAAAGGCTTAGATATTTTGAGTTTCAAGATCATCAACAGACATATCATCATTAATATAGCCAAGACTCTACAACTACAACTGCCAAAAAAAAATCTGAAAATCTAACTTCATCTTGTGGTGTTTTATTTTTTTTTTTTTTGGGGGGGGGGGGGGGGAATGGAAAATCTTAGGAGTACTATTTATTAACATGTAAATTCACAAAATTGGCTGATAGACATCCTATTCAAACAAATTTTTTTTAACTAAAAGGGCTATTATTCGATTTTTGTGTTCAAGATCATCAACAGATGCACTACTACCAGATAGCTAAGACCACAGCTGCCAGAAATTCATTTCAAAACATGCAAATTTCACAAACCAGCCTGACGACATGGTACTAAATCAAATAATGCTAATAGGATAGTAGTAATATAGTACTACACAATAAAATGCACTAAAAACCTACAGGAAACAGCACCCTCAATACCAACAACCAATAAATGACTCCACTGCTGTTCCCGTTCCATTGGTAACAGTAACCACCCCCTCCCAGCAGTCTCAGTTTTTCTTTGCAGGCGCCGTTCTCTTTTCTTACACCATACAACAACCACTACTACTACAACAGCAATCCAATCCTACCATCACTATTTATGACTACTAGTACTACTACTACCATTCCTATTCATATTTCTCTCTATCTGTCTCTCTCTTCCTGGAATCCCTGATCATTATATCACATCTTTCTCCCCCTCAACTCAACTTAAAAAAAGAACACAAACAACATATATTCTCTCATCAATTCCTGCCTGGAAATCCTCCTGAATATCATCATCAACTCTCTTCTACCACCCTTCCTCACTGTGTATATATATCTGCTTCCAAAATTCAAATTTGCACTAGTAAAAAAAATGGTGGGGTCTCTCTCATTTGTTTCTTCTTTTTTCTTTCTTTCTTTCCAAAGTGAATAATTCAAATTAATTCTTTTCATTCTTTTGTGCAGTTGGATGCTACTAGTGCTCTTCCACAGTGGCTGATGGCCCTTTTGGCAGAGAAGTTCTTCAACGCCTGCATAATTCATGAAGATGCTAAGAAGAACGAAAAGAATGTATTTTGTTTGGATTGTTGTGAAGGCATCTGTCCTCATTGCTTAGCCCTTCATGGCTCTCACCGCCTCTTGCAGGTATTAGTATTATACTTCAAATTAATTCAGCACAATTCAGGAAGAATATGAGCGAAAAGTGTCACAAGTATGCCTGTGATATAGTATATTGTATGCATCTTTTCTTGAAATTTGTCTTTAATTAGGTTTGGTTTCAGATAAGAAGGTATGTCTACCATGATGTGATAAGACTAGATGATGCTGAGAAATTGATGGACTGTGGTTTTGTTCAGGTAAGTTAATTTCAAAAAATGAAATCAAAATTCAATCAAAATGGCATTTCAAATTTGTCTTTTTTTTATTACTTCGGCCTTTTCGTGAAATAAAGTTGAGATTATTTTAATTTCATCTTTTGCAGTCTTACATTACAAACAGTGCAAAAGTGGTGTTCTTGAATCAAAGGCCTCAAACAAGGCCATCCAGAGTCTCTGGCAACGTCTGCATCATCTGTGATAAAGGCCTTCAAGACCCTTATGTCTTCTGCTCTCTCGCTTGCAAGGTTCTCCATTAACTAATCAAAGAAAAACAGGAACAAAAAAAGGAAAAAAAAGCGAAAAAACAAAATTTTCCTGCTGTTCAATTCATAAACCCCATAATTAATTATTGATTTTCTAATTTTCTTTGCGGCCCATTTCATATTTTTGTTGTTCTTGGACTTTTGTGCAGCTGCAACATATCATAAGAACCGGGTGCAAGCTTTCAAAGCATGTGTACAAGTGTGAGAATATCAGTCTGCCTGAACCGGGATTGGATGATGGACAGATGACTCCTGATACGGTTCTTGAGCCGGCCGGTTCAATTAGGACGGAGTCTGGTTCGAGTGGTAGTGGTGGTGGAGGAGCTAATTGCAGCAGGACACTTGCTTGTACTGCCACCACAGAAATTGTAAGGAAGAAAAGGAGCAGTATTTCTTCGGCTGGCAGCTTTCGACCGGTTTGGGGTCCGGTTTTGGAAATATCGAACCGGAGGAAGGGTACTCCCCAGCGGTCTCCACTTTATTGATTTGTGTACGGAATACTGACACGGGGAGAGAGTGGGGTGAAGGGGATTTGGGGTAAAATTGGTTTTTTATTTTCTTTTTGGGTTTTGTTTTTTGGTCTTTTTGAAGAGCAGGTCAATTGGGTTGAACTATCGTCCTCCCTATGTCCCAATTTTGTAGAGCTCACCAGTCAGCTCCTTTTTCTCTTCTCGTCTTATAGAGGATGATCATGTGGAGTTGTTATAGTAGTAATGGAATGACATTCACCCAAAAAAGGAAGAAAAAGGTAATGGTAATGGTTACTTTTTTAAACAGGGTTAAAGTGATTCAGATCAATATGTTGCTTTACCTCTTCCTGTTTATGTTGTTTACTTGCTACTAGAATCACTAAATTTCTTGAGAGTATCATGTTTGGTGGTCACTAGTACTAAGTTGAATGGTTCAAATTAACTTGATTACAAATCCAAAACATTTTGAGTCTCTTCTACAAGTACAAAAAGAAGATAAAAATCCACTTTGAGGGAGTTTAGAATAGAGGTTTTGCTTTTGTTCCCTTAGATATGTGAAGTAATATGAGGATGGTTGTGCGTGAGAGAGTTGATCTAGGAATTGAGAAATGTGTGCAATTTCTCTACTGGTGCTAATGTTATTCAGTAGAGTCCGAGGCAGTGCGAGTTTTTGTGTACTTTTTCAACTTATGGTTCTTATGCTGGAATTGAATACTGTAGTTACTTCATGTATTGAAGGTATAGACTTTTGGTAACGGAGGTATATGATTGGTATGTTCAATGGAAATGAAGTAATGATTGAAAGGCAAAACTGGTGTTTGCATTAATATGTTGCAGCTAATTCATTTATATATCAACCAGTCTCGTTGTGTAATTTGTGGATGTTAAACAGAATTTTCAATTTTTGGATCTTGTTGGAGTTTTGATTAAAGGGGGTGGCAATAATTTTGTATTTTAGGGTTATTAAGACTGTGGTCTGAAAGGCAACCCTGCAAATAATAATGGGGACAAGTTGGGTTATGGCAGTATGACCCACACCATGCTTATTCTTGATGAAATCCTAGAATTGCAAACCCCAAAATACTTCTTTATGCTTTAGGCCCCCTTTTCTCTTTTGTTTCTTGCTCATCTTTTACTTTTTTCTCCCTTCCCTAGAACCGAATAGAGACAAAAGTCATTTAAAACAAAATGTTTATTCATACACCCAAAGTTTTCTTTACCCAATGTCTCAGTTTTCTTAATAATATTATAGGCAATCATAATAATAGGATCAATGCTAACGAATTACAAGTCAACAAAATAAAATTATAACTGACCTAACTATAAATGTTAGATCAAATACTAACATAAAGTTATGCTAAATTTAATGCTTTAGATTCAAGACCTCCAAACTAAGAAATCATTGTCATATCATATTTACTTTCTTGAGAAGGGAAAGTCTCGACTTCTGCTAATAATTTTCATATGAAGGAAGAGTGGACCACAACACTCAGTGTTGTGAGTCCGTGAGACAATATTACACTCCAGTCGTTGTTCTATTGCAGCGTGTATAAAGGTCTGGTTGGAAGCTACAATGCAGCGTCAGCATCATACAATATAATTGTTCCTCTTGAATATGCCATCCCCCCTGAGTTCTATTCATGGCAAAACATTTACTTTGCTCTCATGACAATCTATATGTGTAGTAGTGGTATCATGTTTTGCTCATGTGAATACTACTTCTGTGAAAAACTAGTGTTTAGGCAAGTATAGGGTACAATTCTAGGCTTATGCGTTTATCTACCACATATATAGAATAAAGAGGGTTGAAAGAAACAGCCATTCAACGTGAGGTATAAGTTGAATTGTGAAGAAAATAGTTTATGAATATGCTAAGATGGTGATAGTATAGACTTACTAAGAGCAATGAATTTCATTAAGTTAGGTTAACAACTCCCACAATCTGGTTCTGCAGTTGCACCATAACAGGTCTCTATTTCTGAATTGCAATTCTATTAGCTCACTGCAAGTTTGGAGGATTATTCTCTCATGATCTTTCTCTCACACATATACACAAATTTGTATACGTTTCTATGAGTTGTATACACACACTAATTTGCATACATCTCATTTATATGTTATGCATTTAGCAAACTGGATTAAAAGATGTAGGAAATAAAAAATGTGGATTACTAGTTTGCAAATTGATAAGCTAGAAAAATGTTGTTCGACATATTAATTTTGTTGCTACGGACCAACTCTAGGTAATCCAATCTTCTCATTCAAGGCCTCCACGGGGACAAAAATTAAAAACTAGAAAAGAAAAAAAAAATAAAAAAGAGAGAGAATGAAGTACATATCACATTAAATAACTTTAAGAAGTCTAACCAATTACAAAAGTAATGATTTATTAGACGCTTAAATGCAGGCTGCTTTTGACGTACTTTCGAGATGCAGGACAAAGAGTTGCAGTGAGCATTTATATTCTGAATCTCGGGTGGTTGGGCTATCGCCACAAGCATCGTGTCCGCTTCAAGGGTTAACATTAATTAATCGCCTGCTAAGATCCTCACTTATATACAAGTTTTTGTTACTACTTAGTCACGAGCAATGATATAGCGATGGTTATATTCTATTTTTTCGTTATGAAACTTTTGACCTTTTTTTTTTTTTTTGGTATATCTGCTCAAATTCAGATATCCATGGCTACGTAGATTAAAGCTAGAGAGCATTGAGCATTGGCATGGTTGGTTCATCAAATGAAGATAATTGCTTCAATATTGATGTGGAAGTTGAAGTACAAGAGCATTCTTTAATACTGTGAACTTCCTAAATTTATTTCCTGCCGGACATTACCTGAAGCATTGTCTTCAGTCCTCAGCAAATCTATCTCCAGCATCGATATGAAAACTGACCTTTCATTTAGAGTGTGGTATGACATCAATTCAAAGCCATAATGTATCTAATAACTTGACTACTTTAAAACATAAAAACAAGGAAAGAAAAGAAATAATTTTGGAGGTACATGAGAAATTTTCATTTAAGTTGTCAAACAAGAGGATATTTATAAATTGATCCAGAGGCTAACAAGCTTTACAATCCAAAAAGTACTTTAACAGTTACTACTATAAAATTCAATTAACCTATGCAAATTTTCTTATGAATTTGTTCGAATTTGCCAATTACCTCTCATGAAACTCTAGTCAATGATCAAGAAAAGAACGAATAGGATAATGTTCGTGTTCCATTGCGTAACTTAACTTCGGGGAAAAAAATTGTAAGCTTTTACAAAAAAAATAATAAGTTTTAAATAATTTATAATCTTTAAAAGAATTTACTTTTTCTTTTGGGATTCTCATCGCCACAACTTAGTCCAAAACAATAAAGTTACTTTCTCATCTCTTGAATTTTAATCAGTCCAATTGTTGATTTCTTATATCTCAAATCTTGGGACCAAAACGATGTGTGATTTTGCTAAACATATTTAACTCACCTGAGGTAAAGACAAGTGAGTAACTTTCATTGGGCATGAGCCACGTAATAGGTCAGCGTATGTGCTGTGTTTCTTGCCCTGTCCTTTTATGCCACCTGTTGTACTCGCTGCGCAGTGTTGCGGAGGAACTGATAGGGTAGGACAGTTTGTTTGAAGCGAGAAAGAAGACAATTTCACATTTATGTATGGAAGCATTGCAGCATTTGCTCGCTCTTCTCTATATGGTCGCCATTTTTCACTATTAGAGAGGACCACTGTGTGCTGTGTGCCACAGACCAACTCACCAAAGAGATATACATGGCTCCTGCTGCTTCTTGGACTGGAATTGACCCTGTGAGTCTAATAATAATTGGCTGTGGTTCAGATCAATATTATATTCAGACGTGTATGGAATGAATTCATCAGTGAGATTTTCAGGTTGTTTGAATTCAAATTTTGGCTTACTTGTGATGGCAATGCACTAGGCTGATTAATATTTTGGCAAATGCAATAAATGATCTGCAGTCTTAACATTTTGTAGTCTTATTTGAATTTACGTTTATCTCTTTATTCTTTGCTATAAGCACGTGATAATAATATCTTATCAGGCTTTTCTTTGTTACACTCCGATATTTAAATGTACTATTTGAATGTGACTTTGACCTCTTGGACCAAGATCTCACAAGCGTCATTCTTATAATTTTACGGCCTAGATTTAAAAACAAAAAATAAAAGGACGAAATTGAATTAGTAAAGTCAAAATTATAAAAAAAAGATATCGTTTCGAATGAAAAAGAGATACACTACGCTTCTGTACGCTACACTTCTGTACACTATTGTTCCATGTTTCTATATAATTATATATCGTTTAAATTGCGGGAAATAGAGAGTGACTGAGACTCCAAACTCGTCTTATATTTTTAATAATCCACCTAATAGGAAGTTACTAGGCGTTATATGTGGTCAACATAATTCTCACCATCATTAATTTTTTATAATTGACAATCATCAGGCCAGATGACCGTTTGTCCACTTCTGGTATACGAGGACTATCCGAAATGCTAATAAATGGTAGTTCGTATACAGCTGATAAATACAACTTACGTATTTTAGTGCAAAACTTTTGAGTTTCTGGAATCATTTTGTGTGTGTATGTGTGTGTCTCTCTCTCGTGGAATCATTGATTGAATTATGCAATTTAGCTTGTTACGCCAACGGGCAAGATTACCAACCTTTTACCTTCTAGCTAGTATTACTAGCTTTTTGTATGAGATTCAGATCATGTACACTATTCAATTCACAAAATAAATAAATAAGCCAACAAGATATGCCAACTTAAAACCAGTATTTTTTTGTGCCTTCTATTTTCTTCTATTTGCGTGACAGGAATAAAATCTGACTCAACTTAGGATGGATGGTTGCGGATTTTCCAAGCGTTCAATTTTATTTCTTAAGCTTTAAAGTTTAGATAAAAAATTTTAAGTTAATTATGCAATCACCCCGTAAATTTCCTAAAGTGTTAAATTATTATTTGTAGATCTCAAATCTTCAAATCTTGAAAACTAAAATGCAATAGCCTTAGTGGTCACAGAAAAAGAAAGAAGAATTACCACAAAGTAGACAAATTATGGAATAGGAAACAAGGTTCTTCAACCTTGCAATCGGAGAGAATCTTGGCATTATTTGCATTGATGATAAACTAGGTTTACTCATATTAGGTCCTCCACAACACCAGTTGATGGCTTTAAAATTCTCTTAGCTTATAAATATATATATCTGAATACATTGTGTGGTTGATAGTTTACGGTTGAATATGTACATTATGTAGATGAAAGCATACATCGATTTTGTGAGAATGTACAAAGGGATACAAACGTTAAACCAATTGTAATGTGAATGAAACAATCAACGCTATTTCCAGGTACTTCCTTTTGTTGTCAACCTGTTCTTCTAGTTAAAGCATTTGCGATGTTTACCTGGATCATCAACCTATGTTTTGAAATTCGAACTGGCCAGTCAAATCGATCGGATCGAAAACTGACCAGGTATCCTATCTGAATAATTTGAAAACATCATATTTGAAAAAAATTAGTCAAACTTGATCAAAAACTTTTGACCGGATTTAACAGGAAAAACACCAAATTTGACTAAAAAAAACTGAATTTTTTTAATGTTTTTGACTAATTATGATTTTTTAAACTCATTGATACTTTTTAACTCTTGACTAACAATTAAAATTGAACAAAAATGAAAAAATTAATAAATATATATAATATATATACTTATATGTTCATATATTTATATATATAATGTATTTATAACGTTATCTGATTCGATCTTGAGTCGATCTTCAATCAAAGTTATTGGCTCCTGGCCTTAGACCTCAATCGAGTGGAACAGAGTCTGAAAACATAGTCGTCAACCAGGAAAAGTATATAATACACTACGTGCATTGCCACGTGGTGTACTAGAACCAATAATTTATCGACATGTGACAATGGTGGGTCATACCTTGTATTATTTGGCGATGTGTGATTGATTCTAATGCACCACGTGGCACGCCACGTGGCGCGCGTGGTGCACGCAATACTCACTCCGTCAACCAGCACTTGCTTCCAAGAATCTTGTGACATCATGTACTAGTAAATAAAATAGTACTATCTTCTTTCTGTAAAAGAAAAAGAAAAGAAAAAAAGATTATCTCTGCGAAGCAAATATGGGAATCAGTGATAAGTCCATTGACCGCAGCCCATGCAACAGCAGTAGTTGCACCAGCATTAAATTTTGACTGCGTAGGGCGTGTAGCTCAATGTTCAGGGAACCATCAAAACAGAAGTAACTGAGCTTGCTTGATCATTTCTTATTTCCGGCCCCCAGGCACAGGCTTTTCAATGGTCAAGGACCCCGGGTTCCGATCGAAATCTGTACAGTCCTTTCTTCTTCTTCTTCTTCTTTTTCTTTTTCTTTTTATTGGAAAATAACAGCAGAATTTTTCAACTTTCTGCATACTTGGTTTATGATTTATATGTAAACTTAACAATATATCACCCCTTTGCCATCCGTTTTGGGTTTATTTATGCATTACATATTCCTTAGTACCGTGTCGTTAAGTGCAATTAACTTGTAAAAATCAGAATGATAATTTGCAGTGAATATAGGATACAACATACCATATATGGTGTTGATTGAATGAAAAATTACTTTTTATCTGGCAAGAAGAACTTCTAGTTTAAATAATGGTAAATTTCCTAATAAAGATAAATGATTAGTTATATTAATCATGATTGACTACTTGACAGTAAATATGGGTAGAGTGCCATATTGTTCAATCCCCCAGAAAAAATTGTTGATCTACAATTCAATTCTTAATATCAAATCCAGTGTCAATCATAAAAAACTGTTATATCCAAGGGATAAGGGGTTTCGAATTTTGATTTTTGCTTGTAAAAATAGTTGAATTCTTTGTTTCTTTCAACTTTCCTTTTTAAGTTGCTGAAATATTTTGCAACTCAAAACTTGTTTAGAGGCAAAATTAGAAAAGAAATATTTTCATTCGTAAGTAAAATAAAAGTATCTTAAGCAAGGAATTAATATCTATATACCTCCCTTTTCAAACAGCAAAAAGGGGAGAATAAAAACAAACAATTCCTACCAATCTTCCCGACAGACATATCCTACAGCTACAAGCACAGTGTGTTTTCTCGATGTCCCATGACTTCGTTGAGTTTTAATGATTGGCTTGGCAGCCTTGGCAGGCTGGAAAATTGACAAGCTTTTTCGATTTTCTTTTAATAGATTTAATGACATGTTAAACCAAGTTTAAAAATTATAGAAGTTTTCATTTTATATTGGAACATGAGATGAATTACACGCACTTCTTTTTGCTTTCTAGACCAAAATGTCCTTACTATTTGAGATTTTTATAATCTTACGAAAACTGAAAATGTCATAACATATGGATATATTAGTTTAAGTGAAATACATAGATCAAAAAATAGAGCAACCAAAAATTAGAGTACATAAATCATTACCCATTTGTTTAGCATTTTTTGTCATATCAAGATGTTTATAATTTTTTAGTTAATAGTTTGAATATTTAATTAGATAATTTTGCATGTTAATTGTTTCTTATGCACAAAGTACAAATAAAATACTCAATAAAAATAAATATTTGTGGTAGCGAGTTAAAAAGTTTTGCTCATGGTGGTGTACATGTTAGCAAGTCATAGATTTTTATTGGATACATATTCATCTTTCACTTTTCTACATGTTAAAATACACATTTTTCATCAATAATTTTTCTGAGATTATGTTCATCCTTTCCTTGCAAAAAATAAGTTTCACATGACAAAATCCAATTTGATTTGCACTAGTTTGACTGTCTTATTAAACTAGTAGAAATTGACAAATTTAGAGACTGGATTGATCCAGTTAAATAGGAATAGGTAAAAATGGAAAAGCAATATTTTTTATTAAATAATTGCAATTCAAACATATATTAAATGGAAAATCACTGTCATTACATGGGCCAGAGCTTAGCAGGACTAAGCCTCACTTGACGAAGCCCAATCTGTATTCTAAGCGGCCTCAACTTTCTTGCGCAAGCTCATCCGTTCCGTGAAAGAATTCAAGACAGGCTCTAATTAACTTGCTTTGTGGGTCAAGGTTGGGCTGACCTAGTCTTATCCAGTCATTACAAAGAATAGGACCATGTCAGAACCGTAATATTGATAAAACAACAATAATTATTAAAAAAAAAACATTTTATTATTGGCAAGTTATCTCCTTTATAAATTTTATACAATTTCAATATGGTTGACTCATATAGGAAAAATAAAAAAAATAAAAAAATACATAACGGCAATTTTCACAGTTCATATCGGCCTTTTCCCACCCAATTCCCTCAAGAAACCCTGAGAATTTTGTTTCCCGTTGCCCATTCCCAGTTGCCATGTTCATAAGTTTCGTAAATATTCAAACAATCCATTCTTTTTATAACAGTTAATTGAGTGATCAAGAAACCCATGGGAACTAACGGCTCCGGCGATTTTCTTAGCATTCATGCAACAGAACTCGAGTTTCCATGTATGTTTTCAATTGAATTTTCCCTTGTTTTAGATTCTTTCCTATCTGGGGTTTGTATATTATCACTTTTCTTTGGTGAGTTTTCAATATTGTGTGATCAAGTAGAAGTTTAATCTATTTCTTAGTTTTTTACGTTTTAGTTTTATTAGTTGCTTGATTGTTTTAATTTAATTAATGGGTTTTTCTTGTTTTCTTGAAAAGTTGATGTTTTTCTTCTTTTTTTTTTTTTGGATTTTTTTATGCTCTTTTTTAGGCATATTTGGGAAAAAAGTTGAATTGAGAAAGCGCAGTTCGTGTTCTCTGCAACTTACCAACAGGTCTGATCAATATGTTGCATTCAAGGTCCGTGTTAATCTGAGAGTCGAATCAAATCGAATGTAGCTCTGTTTTTTACAAGAAGGTAGTTTGTAATCTATGTTATTGACTAATATGTTTTTATGATGTCTTAAGGTTAAAACAACCAATCCCAGGAAGTACCGTGTTCGGCCGAATCCTGGTGTTTTTCTGCCTGGTTCCATTAGCAATGTCACCGGTAAAGTTTCTTCTCCGGCAAATATAGTTCACAATGATTTGAGTTTATAGGATGATATCTTGTTGTCGTTCTTGGTGCATTATCCGAGTATTCTTGTTTTATTGTTTCGGAGTGTGTAGCTTAATGGTTAACTTCTATTGCTGTTAATCTGCATTGTGTTTATGTGTGGATTGTGCAGTTAAAGTAAAGGCGCATGTAGAGATGCCCCATGAATTGCAGTGCAAAGACAAATTCTTGGTTCGGAGTGTTGCTATGTTTGATGGTGCAATGGTTGAGGACATAAATCTGCAAACGGTGGGTTTGTTTCTTATGATTGCGGAGAAGTAATGTAAATATTATTTTATGTCGTTTCTTTTTAACGGTTTGACAAATGAGTTGATATATTAGACTGATCTGGTTTCAGTGAATTTAATCCATACTTAGAGAAGGAGGATGGAAAGGTTATTGGGGAGTTCAAACTGAGGGTTGCTTACATTCCCGCCAACCCCCCTTCTCCAGTCCCCGAAGAACCTGAAGAGGATTGTTCTCCAAGGTCATCGATGATTGAGGATGAGGTCAAAAGTTCGACTACGTCTGAGCATGTAAGTGTTCATATTTTTTCACCTCGTCTCCATGTTGGGCATATAATCATATCTTGAAAAATGGCAGGTAGCTAGGTCTTTTGAGGAGTCTACAGGCAGAGCATTATTTTCAGAGGTGAACAAACATTTCTTTTCTTTCATATCCAACATCACAGGAAGATGAATTCAAAGATTGTTGTAGAAAGATGGGATACTAAATATGAGGAAACCAAAATCTCATAATTGTAACTGCTATGTACCTGTTTGCCAGAATTTTCTTAGATACTTTTTTCTTCAGTCCAAGCAGTCAACTAATTCACTAAATCACAAAGTCTAACTGTTGATAGAAGGCATCGCTGTTGTATGAGCGGGAGATGATGATGAAATGGGAGGTCATTCCTTCATTCTTTCTTACAGGAGAGGGAGATGATGGTGGTGAATTGGGAAATCGCTGGGAATCATGAGAGAAGAATTCCTGCTTGAAATTATCATACAGAAACCAGTGAAGTCAGGTAAATCATTATCACGTCTTTTTTTTCTTGTTATAATCGATATGCTGTCATTGGAGGCTCATGAAATGTATGTGCAATGAGGCAAAGATGTCCCAACGAATCTTGAAATTGAGTACTTTTCATTTTGTCTATCAGAATATCATTATTGCCTGCTATTTATAGGGTAAACCTTTAGCTCTTGACACGATGTGACGGGTGTTTTGCTTCGATTGAAGACATGAATATTCTCCATTTATGATAAGTTGTTGCCTGATAAATGAATAGTTCTAATGTGGTTATGTATCATCTACTTAGCAACTCGACTGGCATTTTTCAGAGCCTGCCATGAATATGCATAACCCTTTTTGATTGCATGGTCTGACATTGTTACTCAGTGAGAGGTTGCTATTCATTGCTACCACTCCATCAATGAACATTATAAAAATTTTCCTCACAAATCATACACTGGTGAAAATATGCTGCTTATTTTATGTTGCCTGACGTATAAATTTTAATTTGGTGCTTTGAAGAATTCAAGAACTTCTTTTTTCCGTTTATGATATAATATGTTTATCATATTGGGCAGGAAATGATGAGAAAAGGAATCCTCAGAAGCCAAGCTGGTCCGTGTCTCCTTGATCTTTGTTTTACTTGTTGGTCTACTAGGTGTTCTAATTAGGTACTTCAGATGAAGTGAGTGTTCCGGAGCAGCAATTTGCATATGAAGATACTATCATCAAAGCCATTTGATTTCCTTTTCTTTTTAGTTGACAGCTACGGGTTTTTATCCTATAAAACCTTCGAAATTTAGAATATCATAAAATTCTTTTTCGAATTCTTTTTCCTTCCACTTTGAAATTTTGTAGACAAACATTATTGATTATTTACATTTTTGGGATTGTTTTCTCTGGATTGTCAAAGCGACCTTTTCTTTTTCCCCGCATTTGTTTTGTTAAGTTGATTCCAGTTATCAATCTCAAGTAATTAAAGGAGAGAGGACAGGGGACAGACAATAGAATAGCAGCAAATTACTTAGGAATTGAGATTATGTTTGTTGAGGGTTTTGTTAACACTGTTGTTATAACTGTGAATATCACTTCTTACTGCTTCAGTGCTGCTTTGATCTTTTACTTCTTGTAAACTTCACTTGGTTGTGAAGAATTGTGCAAAATTGGAAGAGATTGAATGTTGTATTCGATTAAAATTCAGTTGCATTCCTATAGTATACAATCTCAGCCTACCTCCAATTCTCACTTTGACAGAGAACTTGAACAGCAAAAAATCTATATTGAACTTGAAACAGCAAAACCTCTACAGATTTATACAACTGATATAAATTTGTGGTTTGATAAGCTATGTTCTGAGGCTGCTGGTTTAGTTACCTTGCCAGCGGACTGGCAGAATTGGCTATGGGGAATAACTACCAAAACAGAGGAATAAAAATAGATTAAGCATATACCTGCACTTTGGTCCATCTTTCACACAAATGGAGTAATAATCAACCATTAGCTACATATTGCGGTAACTGACACAAAAACTTGTTCATTGTATAAAACAGATGTGAAACAGCTGACTATTTTTGTATTTCTATGTTTTTTCTTGGTTAAACAGATATGATAGTTTCTGTGCTCATATGGCCTTAATCAGTTAATCAGTTAAAAGAAAATTGAAACTCATATAACCTCATTTTTGTTAGGGGGACTAATAATTCACCTACTAGTGAGATTTGAAGAATGGAATTAGCTCAAACTGAATAGCCTAACACGTATTAGACAACCAAATCAGACATTCGTAGAGCTGGTAATTCACCTAGAGACTTTGAGTCAATGATTTTGCTTTCAGCTGGTTTCAACTTCAATTGTTTTAGCCAAGGATTTTTTCCCCTAGGACCAAGCCTGTCCCTTGTATTAAATCTTTCGCAAACTAAGAACGAGTAATTTGTAGTCCTAGGAAAGGAATCCTAGGCTATATACATGTTTTTCAAGATGTTAGAAAAGATTAGGTAGTTTTGGTTGATCAAATAATCCAAGTTTTAGTTAAATTTCGGTGTTTGTGGAGAATTGTTGCTAAGAATTAAACTGATTGATACTAGCATTAGTAGTGCAGAATACTGCTAAAGAATAAAAGAGTAATACCCTTTATTACCATAGATATTAAAAAAAATTTCTTTTTTAAATAACATAAACCCCCATAAATCTACTAGATGATTACGACCCAAACAAAAAACTCTAATATCAACAGCATAGTGAACTGATTTTCCCTGAACCAGCAAATCCAAATATAACAAAAAGTAACCAAAAGACACTACTGGCTTCAGACCAAGAACAAAGTACTAATAAATAAAAATACAAAACTCAATATAAATAAACATGTAACTTATAAAAATATTGAAGCAATAATCTTGAAAGTCATCTTAGGTCTTGTTCTGGGGCAGGTCTTGACCAAAATCGTTGATCTTGTTCTCAGGCTGGGGGTTGGGGGGTTTGACGAACCCGGAAGTCGCCAGTTGCTTGATGTTGGGAATCTGGTAGTTCTGCGCAAGATAGGCTCCAAGGACACCACCAACCATGATTTTAAAACTCGTCTTGATTAAACCCATGATGGTTTTGTTTTTGATTTCTTTAAAACCTTAATTCAAGCTTGTTATATAATAATGGCTAGACTATGATTCTTGCTCACAATAAAAGAGATGAAAATTTTTTGATGATGATCAGATCTAAGTCCTGGAATTACGTTTTACACAGTAATTTATAGTATAGTGTTTGGAGTGGGGGTGTCTTGTTCTCCAAGTGTTCCTTTTTGTGGTTAAAGTATAACTCTTGTTTCCTTTGCGTTGTTTTGTTAAAGTTCACCAACCTATATTTTGCCAAAGTGCTTTCCGGATTGAGGGGAAAGAAAAAAGGAAACAAAAGATGACAGACAAAAGTAGCAATTGGGAATCGTAGAATTCAGTATAGACAATGAAAATTGTGAGCAGTTTGGAGATTTCTAATTAACTTTTGGCGGGGGTGAGTTTTTAAATTTAAATTGCACTATGGTATTTATGTCTTTTTTTTTTTTTGGGTATTACGGTATTTATGTCTATGCGAATAAGTACCAGAGAATAATTAGGTTAGTTTAATAATACCAATGATGCTATCTATTTGTATTATATTTATGAATAAAATGGAATAAATACTAATATGTATGTATGAGAATTAACTTTTGTATTGTTGTAAGGATACACAAGTGGTTTTATATCTCATATTATTGAATAATATAATACAGTGCCTTAACTGGTGATTGGCATTAGATGTGGATTAATCAACGCATTCCAATGACACATTAACTTATTATAGCGGCAGACACATTTGAGTAGGACTAGTAATTTATCAACTAACAAGCTTAAATCCTAGTATTACACTAACAACTAAAATAACCATACATGCAAGAAACCAAGTTACATTTAAGTCGGACTGATGTGAGACTTTCTCACTTCGAGATTTCAACTTCAATCGCTGTAGTCGGAGGTTTTTACCATTCACAAGATTTTCAGAAATTAAGAATTAATAGTTTGTGGATGTTGCACAGGTAGGAAGATCTCCAACCAAACCCAGGAAAAGTGAAAGAAAAATAAGAACACCTTTCGTGAAAGCTTGGAGCTGAAGTATTATTACTGGAAATTCAAGAAAGAAGTTACAAAATGATAACATCAAAATCTGCTCTCTATCTCCGAGTTCCCCTCTTTTTATTCTTCTCAGAGTTAGTTAGGCTAACTAACAACTAACTGCTAACGGTTCCCCTTATTTCTTCTAGTTACACGTGTCCCCTCTCCTTCCTTTCTTTTCTTTCTGATAGCTACTTAATAAAACGACAGCGTTCGATTGAATGCATACTAATCAAAACGAAGTCGTTCTATTGGTTTACAGTTTTTCTTTATATCAAAATGCCCTCCCATGAAACTGTCCTTGTCCTCAAGGACAGAAAGATGGAAACTTCTGATGTAGATCCTGCCAGTATTCCCATGTGGAATCCTCTGGAAAAGTGTTGCTCCATCTCACCAAGTACCTGTGTCGCTGCCTGATTACCTCTTTTGACCAATCTCCTGTCCAAAATTTCCAATGGTTCCATGAGTACTTGCCCTTGATCAGTGATGCCAGCAGGCAACTGTGACGTTGTTTGAGAGTTCCCAATCTTCTTCTTGAGCAGGGATACATGGAATGTCGAATGTATCTTGGCATGTGGAGGTAGTTGCAGTTGATATGCAACCTTTCCCACTCGAGCAGTGATGGGAAAAGGGCCAAAATATCTGGGAGCAAGTTTGTGACAAGATGAAGACTTGAGTGAGTGTTGTTTATAAGGTTGCAACTTAACGTAAACTTGATCACCTATGTTGAATTCCCTTTCTGTTCGATGTCTATCTGCTAACTGCTTCATGCGATGTTGAGCTTTGGTCAGATTATGCTTTAGGTTGTGCACTATCCTTTCTCTAGGCTGCTAAGCTTCGATCAATAGAATTCACAGTGGAAGTGCCTGCTAAATATGGTAAATGGTTGGGAGGAGCCTGACCATACAAGACCTGAAAAGGAGTGGTCTGAATAGCTGAGTGGAAATTGGTATTATACCAATATTCAACAAGGGGTAACCAAGAAAACCATTCTCTAGGATGATCGATAGACATACACCTGAGGTAATTCTCTAGGCATCTATTTACCACCTCCGTCTGGCCATCGGTTTGTGGGTGGTAGGCACTAGAGAATTGCAACTAGCACCTTCAACATTCGAAATAATTCCCTCCAGAATTGACTTAGAAAAACTAATCCCCTGTCACTTGACTATGGTTTCAGGCAAACCATGGAGTTTATAAACAGAATCTAGGAATGCTTGAGCAACCATAATGGCAGTGTGAGGGTGAGGGAGTCCCATAAAATGAGCATATTTACTCAATCGATCTACTACCACTAGAATAACTTCCTTGCCCTGAGATTTGGGTAATCATTCTATGAAATCCATGGAGATATCAGACCAGGCTTTATTAAGTATGTGTAGAGGCTGTATCAACCCCGGATAAGCCGTAAGGTCTGGCTTGTTTCTTTGACAAGTATCACAACTAGCCACCCTTTCTACTACCTGCTGGTACATTTTCTTCCAATAGAAGACTGTCTTTAGTTTTTCATAAATGACCTGTATCCCTGAGTGCCCTCCCATTGGACTTATGTGCCATTGGTCGACAATCTTACCCCTTAGGTTGTCATCAGCTCCTACCACCAATTTTCCCTTTCTTCTCAATTGTTGATTTAACCACATATAGTGTTTGTGTTTCCCTTGCTGTTGTTTGTTGATAGACTGGATGATCTTCTGAATTTTTTCATCATTCTACCAAGATTGTTGTATTTCCTTAATCAAACTAGTGGAGATCACACTTAGGTTGAACATTGAAAGCTGATCATGTGGTTGTCTCACATCCCTTCTTGTAGTGAACCTCATAATCATACCCCATTAACTTTGCTAACCATTTCTGTTGTGTTGGAGTTGAGATCTTCTGTTCCATCACGTATTTGAGGCTTTGATGGTCCGTTTTGATTACAAAATGGACTCCCAACAAGTAGGTCCTCCATTTTTGGACTGCAGTGACTATGGCCAACATTTCCTTTTCGTAAACTGATAAGCTTTAATGTCTGATCGATAAGGCTTTACTGAAGAAGGCAATAGGTCTGCCTTCTTGCAATAAGACAGCTCCAATTCCTGTATTTGATGCATCAGTCTCCACCACAAACTCCTTGGAGAAATCTGGTAAAGCCAAGACAGGAGAATTAGCCATTGCAGATTTGAGCAGCTTGAATGATTGTGTTGCTTCTTTAGACCAGCTGAAAGCATTCTTTTTCAAAAGGTGTTGGTTTTGTACTAAAGCCAATTAATTCTAAGATTATAATTTTATTTATTGCCAAGTGATTAGGAATCTAAAGGGTCACACACAATAGAACTAATTCTTGGGTTAAATTGATTTAAATAATTATGTGATAATTATGGGATTAATTTGTGAGATAATTAATCCTAAGGGCTTATTAATAAATAGAGGAATTATAGTAGTGGAATAATTTCCTTTTGAAGGAAATTAAAACCTACTAAATATCTTATTTAGTAAGATATCCTAATAGGTAAAGGTTACCTATTACCGAATTCTTGTTGGACAAGATGTCTTAATTATTACTCTATAAATAAGTCTTAAACACCAAGATTTGACACGACGACATACAATATAACGTTAGAAAATTAGAGAGAGAAAAAATAGTTTTTCTTTATACAATTTTCTTCACGTTAGGGACGTGTCAAGTGGATCTAGCATATTCACTTGGTGTTGATCAATCCTGATGAGGATCCCAAGAAGGTGTTCGTGTGGATACCTTAGAGGCCGGACACGTGTGCGGCTATGGTTGACATCGCGTATCATTAATCAGGTTAATTCGTTTAATTACGTCACCAAAAGGTACGTTCTCGTTTTTGTATAGATAATCAATGATGTTGGTTGAAAATCAATTTTATATTCCGCTGCGTCAATTATTTATTGGCATGTTGATTTCCTAACAGAGGTATCAGAGCATCGTGTTTGATTATCTATACATTATTTACTGTCATGAATTTATTTATATGTATGTGCGATTTAATTGATGAACTTGAGAAGTTTAGTTTGAAAATTTGTTTCAAAATAATTGAATCAATTTAAACGAAATTTGGTTGAAATTTATTAAAATTCTTGAAAATTGTTTTCTGGAATTTTATTTTGTTATTCATAATTAATTTTAAAAAAAAAAAGAAAAGGGGCAGTTCGCCGAGAATTGTTTCCGGCAGAACACCAAACACTCCGCCGGAAACTAATTCCGGCGGCTCAAGGCCGGCCTCCGCGCCGCCAGATCATATCAGATCTGGCCTTGGCCACAGCGTGGCCTGGCCGGATGCTACCAGAAGATTCTGGTTGCATAGCCCGGCAAAGATCGACTAGACCAGATCTGATCTGCTTACGAGATCAGTGTGAAGACCGGCCAGAGAAGCCGGATGATGTTCTGGCCATTTGAATCGCTGCCGGATGAGATCAGGTAACAATAGGCGCCGCTGGTGGAATGTTCCTCGCCAGGAATCAAAGTCGGATCTATGTCCGACCGGTTCCAACCAGAGAAATCTGGTTGCTTGCTCCGGCGAAGCCTCTCCCGACCAGAACGGTTCTGGTCGGCGATACTTCTGGTCGCTGAAGCGAGTGGACCGGATGAAGGCCAATTTGAGTACTGTGCGGGGCGCCTCTGTTGGTCGGATGAGATCTGGCCGGAGACAACGCCGTCGAGGGAGGAAGAGGATGAACATGACGGCGCACGAGGGCTAGGGTTTCAACCCGAGAAACGACGTCGTTTCGACGACGTCCACACAAAAAAAAAAAAATTAAAAAATTACGTTTCTTTGATTGGGTCAACTGGTGTGGTTTGACCACACCAGAAGACCAGAAACGGCGTCGTTTAGATGCCTACCTTATTATTAAAAAAAAAAAAAATACCCTGGTCAAAATTGGTGTTTTGACCGAGCCAGGAAAAGGGAATTTGTACCCTTTTGCGTTTTGGTCCCTGATTTTCTTCCTTTCTTTGTTTGGTTGCCCAATAATTTTTGTTTGATTGTTTTTAACCCAGAAACTTCTCAAATTATTCAATTAAATCAATTCTAATGTGATTAGAATTAATATACATATAGATTCATGACTGAAGTCTTATATATTCTTTTAATGTGATTATTTGAATGTTTTGTTATATGTGATTTATAATTGATAAAATATTAAGATTTATTTTATTTGCATGATATATCATATGTGGATTTTTATATTTGACAAAATAATATGATTTATTTTATTGCATATTGTATGCTTTATTTGATCAAATATATTTTTCCTTTTCATATATGATATATGTGCACGATGAGATCATAATTTATCCCTCAATAAAAGATATATATTTTTAGATCACTTCCATTATTATAGTATAAATAATTCTTGTTAGAATAACTTGTTGAGCTAATTCAAGGTTATTCTATCAGAATATTTGTTACTATGAGATATGATTTCTAAATAATGGTTTTGATTTAAATAAAAGAAATATATCATAACCATTATTATAGTTTAAACAATTCTTGTTAGAATAACTTGTTGAGCTAACTCAAGGTTATTCTACCTAGAATATGTTTATGATGAGATATGATCTCTAAATAATAGTTTTGATTAAAAATATTAAATCATGAATAGTTGCCTTCCATTATTATAGTTTAAACAGTTCTTGTTCGGATAACTTGTTGAGCTAACTCAAGGTTGTTCTACCTAGAATGTGTTTATACTATGAGATATGATCTCTGAATAATGGGTCTTATTTAACAAAGATTCATGACTTGTTGAGCTAACTCAAGGTCATGTATCTTTGAGGCAAAGAGTTAGGAGACATATGTGATATGTGTATCAAAAGTTGATACCTAACTATCTAGGAGTTACAAAAAGTTGTAATTGGTAATTGCTACCTACCTATTGAAATTATTTTTGATTTGTTGAGCTAACTCAAGATTAAAAATAATTAAAATGGGATCCTAGCCCACTAAGAATTTTATGAAAATTCTTGAATTAATTATGAGGGATATTAATTTGAATAAAATAGTGGGAGCAAAACCAAAATTTTAATGTCCATATATTTTCCTTTTGGTTTTGTTTATTGCATAAATATGAAATCATATTCTATCTTTATTTTCTAATTGTAGAATGTATAGTCATGTGAACACATAACCCACCTTTTAGGACTCGATTTTAATTGAAATTCTTGGACTAGGATTAAGCTTGAGAATAGTTCTTAAGTACACTAATATTATATTGTCCTTGATACCCTGATTCTATTTGTATAGGAATCAAGTGGCACTTTATTACTTGTCAAGGGGAAACCCAAGGCTAGTCTTGAGAAGACCTAGATAGTCATGACAAAGTATAAAGGTGTAATCAAAGTGGACAAGTCTATAGGCATGTGTTTCCAATCTAGAAACAATTAGTATTAAAAGGAAATTGTATGGCTTATCTCAAGACTTAGAAGTCAATAAGGTTTGGTGAAACTTTAACTTTTAACATGTTTATGATTGAGATAAAGTAATTTACCAATCAAGATTCTTGGGTATTAGATACTAGATTTGGATCTCATATTTACACAAATATGCAAGATCTTGAGAATAGTAGATTTTTGGCAAAGAGAGAAGTTAAACTACGTGTAGAGAATGGAACAAAAATTGCTACATTAACCGTAAGAACTTATACACTCTCTTTGCCAACTGGACTTATTCTAGAATTAAAAGATTGCTAATATATTCTAGTGCTTACAAAGAACATAATATCTATATTTGCATTAGATGTTGATAAATTACTGTTATTCAAAAGAATAAATGTTGTTCTTTTTGAGTAATGGCGTTCTAACTAGTACTAGTTTATTAAACAATGGCTTAAATATTCTAGATTTTGATAAGTCCATTTTCAACGTCGACATTAAGAGACAAAAATTGATATTTTGAAGCAATTTTATCTTTGGTATTTTAAATTTGGTCATATAAATAAGAAGCGTATATCCAAATTACATAAAGATGTATATTTGAACTCATTCAATTATGAATTTTATGAGACATGTGAATCTTATTTACTTGTTTAAATGACCAAAACATCTTTTATAGAAAAGATAAATGTGCTAGTAATCTTTTTGGATTTATGCATATTGATGTTTGTAACCCAATATAGATCCATGCTAAAGGTAGTTTCTCATACTTCATCAATTTCTCGAATAACCATTTTAGATATGGTTATGTATATCTTACGAGATATAAATTCAAGACCTTTGAAAAGTTCAAGACCTTCAGGCCTGAAGTAGAGAAATAACTTGACAAAAGTATTCAAACACTGAAATGTGATTGAAGTGAAGAATACTTGAGTCACGAGTTTCAAAATATCTAAAAGAGGAGAATTGTACTCTTTTGGATATGGTACATTTCGTGATGAGTCATGTTACACTTCCAATCTAGTTTTAGAAATTTGTCTTAAAAATCGTTTCCCATACACTCAATTGAGTTCCAACTAAAATTGATTGATACCACCTCATATAAGATATGGTATGGTAGGAAATTAATTCTTAGTCACATGAGAATTTGGAGATGTTTTGCTTATGTGAAGCATCACATCAGATAAGTTTGAGACTGAATTTTATAAATGTTTATTTGTGGTGTATTCTAAAGAAAGTTTAGAATGCTACTTCTACAATTACCTTGAGCAAAATTGTTTGTCTCAAGACATGCTATCTTTCTAGAAAAAGTGTTTATTTTTGAAAGAGACAGTGGGAGTAAAATAAAATTTAAAGAAATTTAAGAACTGCAAATTAACAAAAATAAAATTGGAACCTGAGCTTAAGCCATATATTGATAAGACACAAACGGAAGCTCGAGTTACACAAAATCTTCATAGTTTTAATAAAGTACATCATTCTCTTTAGAGATATAGAGTTCTCATAAATGAGAGTAATGATATACTAGTCATAATTGATGACGGTTTTACTTGCTATGAAGAGGCCGTGTTATGTGTAAACTCTTTGAAATGGCATAAAACCATAAAATCCAAAATGGATTTCATGTCCGACAACAAGGTATGGACCTTAGTCGAACTACCTAAAGGGGTAAAACTCATACGGTGTAAGAGCATCTTTAAAAGAAAGATTGACATGGATAGTAATATGATTACTTACAAATAAAGGAGTTAGAACGTTCGTTTTGGTGGGATGGTCAAAAAGTTTGATTTTTCTAAAAAACGAAGACGAGTCTTGTGTATACAAGAAAGTGAGTGGGAGCACTGATTTTTCTTAATACTTTATGTGCATGACATATTGGTATTGAGAAATCATATATATATGCTTTAAAACGGTAAAAGGAGTGACTGTCCAAGAATTTCTCCATGAAAAATATTAGGAGATGAACAACCTATTTTTGAAATTTAGATCTATAGAGATAGATCTAAGAGGTTATTTGGTCTCTCAATTAATGTATATAGACTAGATGCTAAAGAAGTTTAGCATGAAACAATTAAAGGAAGGTTTCTGTGAAACACGGTATTACCGATTTGAGCTATGCTATGTACGAGATCAATGTCTCCTATGCTCAAAGTGTTATTAGCAAATATTAACCTAATTCTGGTGAATGTCACTAGATATTTGTCAAGAATATTCTAAAGTACTTAAGAGAAACTAATGGATTATTCTTGATTTATGGAGTTCACACTTTGGAAGTGTATGGGTTTATAGATGTAAACATTTAATTATTTAAGAATGATAATAGATTATAATCTATACTTGTGTTCACGTTGAATAGCGGTGTTGCCAGTTAGAAGAGTTCTAAACTAGACACGGCAACAGATTCTACAACAAAGGCCAAGTGCTTTGTAGCTTTAGAAGCTAAGTTGGATCTAGAAGTTCATTATTGAACTTACGGTCTCATCTATGATTCAAACAAGTATTTTGGCTATACCATTTATTTAAGAAAATAATTGGTAAAAACAATGTAAAGATAGATGAGATTCCCATTGAGGATAATGTGATTAATTCATTGACTAAAATATTATTCCAAAAGAAGCATGATAGTCATGTATATTCATTCAATATAGTGTATATGAATGGTTGGTTTTAGTCAAAGTGGGAGATGACTTTTAATTTCATAAATTGTTATGTTTGATTGTTGTTTATGCAATAATAATGATATGACATTTTATCATTTTAAAATATGTATTTATGTATTTTTGAATGATAAAGTCCTTAGAATAATATTTATTATTATTCTTAAAGTATCCCTAATCATAGTATTAACAATATAAAGGACATTGTTAATGCGGATAGATTAGCATATATGATGATATATGAGTGGATTGTTAGAGAACATATTCATTGGATTAATCCGCTTAGAGATTTTCATAAGGTTAACTACTTGAGTGCCAATGGTATAATCTCTACATGACAGTAGTGTAAATGATCCTTTGACTTGAGATTATAAGAGTATCTTTAGTGTGGATTGTTATACTTTAACTCTATTAGTCCATAATCCGTAATTGGTTATGTGTACGAAAGAAGTTGGGTATAATAAGAAACACGAATTGATAGTTTATGATCAATATAGGATTCACCACTCCTAATGGTGGGAGAGCATATCCCTATTGTGGCCACACTTGTTGAAATATCAACTCAAGAATGTTTGCAAACTAGTCAATAATTTAGAAAAGTTCTAAATTTATTGAAAAATGGAGTTGAATTTTGGGAACAAGAAAGAATAATAATTAGTACATTAAGAGTTGGCACCTATACCTTACTCTTGTACTAATTTGGGATATAGTATGATGAAAGGATGATAATTACACAGAATCTGGTTCATGGATAGGTGAAGTCAATCACTTGACTTTGCTAACACTTGGGTGGTCATGATGCCTGGTTAGAGGCCAATCTTGATCTATAAATATAAATTAATTAATTTTAATTAATGATAAATTAAAGTTGTTTAATTTATCCAATCTTAGAATCCTTGTGACTAAATTGACTTTAGTCCAAGTGGGAGTTTGTTGGTTTTGTACTAAAGCCAATTAATTCTAAGATTATAATTTTATTTATTGCCAAGTGATTAGGAACCTAAAGAGTCACACACAATAGAACTAATTCTTGGGTTAAATTGATAATTATGTGATAATTATGGGATTAATTTGTAAGATAATTAATCCTAAGGGCTTATTAATAAATAGAGGAATTATAGTAGTGGAATAATTTCCTTTTGAAGGAAATTAAAACCTACTAAATATCTTATTTAGTAAGATATCCTAATAGGTAAAGGTTACCTATTACCGAATTCTTGTTGGACAAGATGTCTTAATTATTAATCTATAAATAAGTCTTAAACACCAAGATTTGACACGACGACATACAATATAACGTTAGAAAATTAGAGAGAAAAAATAGTTTTTCTTTATACAATTTTCTTCACGTTAGGGACGTGTCAAGTGGATCTAGCATATTCACTTGGTGTTGATCAATCCTGATGAGGATCCCAAGAAGGTGTTCGTGTGGATACCTTAGAGGCCGGACACGTGTGCGGCTATGGTTGACATCGCGTATCATTAATCAGGCTAATTCGTTTAATTACGTCACCAAAAGGTACGTTTTCGTTTTTGTATAGATAATCAATGATATTGGTTGAAAATCAATTTTATATTCCGCTGCGTCAATTATTTATTGGCATATTGATTTCCTAACAAAAGGTTGGTCAGTGGTTTAGCTATCTTGCCATAGTCTCTGATGAATCTTCGATAGTATCCAGTGAGGCCTAAGAAACCCCTCAACTCCTTGACATTCTTGGGGACAGGCCACTTCTGTATAGCCACAACCTTTTGAGGGTCAGCCGATACCCCTTCTTTATTGATCACATGCTCCAAATAATCAATCTGTGTTTGAGCAAAAGAACACTTACTTTTCTTCACCTTCAATGAGTTTTCCTTCAAGACTTTCAATACACTCTTCAAATGCTTCAAGTGATCCTCCCAACTCTTACTGTACACTAACATATCATCAAAAAATACCTGCAGAAATTTTCTCAAAAAAGGTTTGAAGACTTCATTCATTAAACTTTGGAAGGTGGAAGGAGCATTGGTTAAATCAAACGGTATAATCAAAAACTCATAATGACCATCATGAGTGCGAAATGCTGTTTTATGAATGTCACTTTCTTCCATCCTTATTTGATGGTAACCTGATCACAAATCCAATTTTGAGAAGAAGACAGCCCCAACCAATTCATCCAACAACTCCTCAATTAATGGTATAGGAAATTTGTCCTTGATTGTCCCTTTGTTCAACTCTCTGTAATCCACACACATACGCCATGTACCATCCTTTTTTTTCACAAGTACTACTGGTGAAGAAAAAGGACTTATACTGTGTCTTATTATCCCATTATTAAGCATTTCCTTCATAATTTTTTCAATTTCTCCCTTCTGAAATGTTGGATATCTATAGGGTCTGATATTTACTCGTTGTATTCCTTCTTTTAAATGTATCCCATGATCATGGAACCTACTGGGGGGCAATTCACTAGTTTCTGAAAACAACTCCTCATATTTTTCTAATAATTTATTCAACTTGTTTTGTATCACAGGAAAATCCTCATACTGTTTAACTGTAGTAGTATAACAAGAAAAAGAAGGTTTATCAGTAGCAAAATTGCTTACAGAAATTATGCAGAGTTGTGCAATCCCTACTGTTTCTGCACTGTTAAGTAGTTTTTGCATTTTCTACCTCTTAACCACTTGCAAAACATTCTGCTTTGACCCTCTGAGTACCACCTTCTTTCTTTTTTGCAAGAACTCCATTCTCAACTCAGCAAAGTTCCAATTGACATCTCCTAACTTCGACAGCCACTGTATTCCCAGCATCACTTCACATTCTCCTACGGGTAGTACTAACATATCATCCTCAAACGTCTGTCCTTGTATGTTCCACTGAAATTTGGGACACATTGTTGATGTTGTCAGTACATTTCCATCAGCTACAACTACTTTAACTAGTATTATTTGAATGGTTTGTACCCCAAACTTCCTTACAACTTTCAGATGTAGAAAGTTGTGAGAACTTCCACAATCTATTAAAATGTTAATGGGCTTCTTCCTGAGTTGTCCATGTATCCTCATAGTCTTGAAGTTGGGAACTAACACACTGGACATAGCATTAGCAGATATATGCGCCAAATCTCCCTGAATGGTTTCATCCATGGTTCGCCGTCGCGGATCACGGTCGCATCGCGGTCGCGGTTGTTCCACATCCGTTGCGGTGTATCGGCTGAATATCGAGTGATATGCACATTGTAGTATATAAAAATTTTTAAAACATTTAAAAAAATTACTAAAAATAAAAAATTTCATAACTAACACAATTATCAAATTAAATTTACTAAATACTTACATTATAGTCACTTAATAGTCACTAATTATTTAAATAAAGTAATGTTGCATAATTGTAGACTTGCAACATTAGTAATAAATGATTTTAGCATCAATTTTATATAACATCACTTAAATCTAATAATAAAATCATTATATCTTAAATAATACAATAAAAATTATACAAAGGAAGTTGTAATGTTTACTTGAATACAAGAAAAGAAAGAGATACATATTAAATAATATTACAAAATACAAAGACATAAAGAAGCAAGCGTTCTTACCATATTCTCAATAAAAATTTCCATCATAAATTGATCAACTGTAATGTCCAAGCTGATTGATCTCAAATTTCTAAAATAAAAAATAATAATAATAAATATCATTAAAATATTAAATCCAAGATGTATGTGTAGATCTTAAATTCTATCAAATATAGTAACAGTATATTTTTACTTTCTTTACATATCTCTTAATATCATGTAGAATGATGAGAAGGTTCAAAATCATGCTCATCTCTCTGCATGTTATTGTAAGAATAAGGCATTTGTTGCACAGCACCCATGAATATGTGTGACTACAGAGAGTTACGTTATATTTTTAGCACTTAATAAAATCTAGTGTTAAATGATAGTAACAGTCAAATAAGCACATCCAAAATTATGAACACCTAAGTTCACAAGAAAGAATGAAACTATGGCAGTTGCGACCTCCCCGGCTGACCCAAGATCCGATGGAGATGAACATACAATTGGCCCGTCATTGTACCTAAAAGGCATATGCTCCTTGCTTTTATGTGTATGACATGTGTTTAATAATTGCTACAATTTACAATATTGTTTGGTGGATCATTCTAGTATATGGTTATTATTCTTCAACTTTTTGTTTTCCTTTTAGTAAGGAGAGTTGTGTTTACATCTTTAAGTTTTTTGGTCCATAACGGTGCATATCGGATATATATCGCCGAGATTTCGGTCGATATTCACCGATACGGTGTCATACCGTTCATATCGGTGAATATCGCCGATTTCTCGGTGATATGTATCCGATATAGTTCAAAAGATGATGCGGGTAACGGTATCGTAACGGTAGGCTCCGTTCCAGTTACGACTCGGGCGATACGTCGCGGACTCGAGTGATATGGCGAACCATGGTTTCATCTTCTTCTTCTACCTCGTCAACCTCCTCCTTACCTTCCTCAAACTCCTCTTCCAAATATTCAATTCTGTAAAATTGTCTCTTCTTGCATTTATGCCCTGAACCATATTTCTCACTGCACCAAAAACACAGTTCCTTGGCTCTCTTTTCATCCATTTCTGCCGTGCTTAGTGTTCTATATGATTTTTTGTACAGTTCTGATTTCCCCATTGATCTTTCTACAGGGTTGGGTAATAAAGGTCTAGATTCCTTAGAGTTCCTTGGGGCCCTAGGGAAATTATTGGGATTACCATTGAAACTTCTTGGAATCCACTTACTTTACTGTTTCATCAAATTTCCAATCTTGGCTTCTTCTATTCTTGCCAGTCCAAACGCATGTTGTAACGTTTTGGGCATAAACATTTTCATTGCAAGTTGAATTTCTTCTTTCAAATCCCTCAAGAAACAACTTACAGCATAGCTTTCAGGGAGTTCCACTCGGTTTAACAGTTCTTCAAATTCTTCTTGATATTCCACAACTGACCTTGTTTGTCTCAGTCCCTTGAGATCACCCATAGGATCATCATAAAGGTAGCCCCCAAATCTTGATCCTAGTGATTGCATGTACTCCTCCCATGAAGGCAATTCCCTTGTTAACCTCCCTTTCATGTAAACCTGGTGCCACTGCAACGCTTTACCTTCCAGATGCATTGCAGCCATTCGAACCTTAGCCTCCATGGGGGTTTCATCTATTTTAAAGAATTGGTCACATTTGTATAACCAACCCTTGAAATCTTCTCCTCCAAATTTGGGAAATTCAATGCATGAATACCTGGTAGGTGGTTGGTAATTCTCCCACAACTGCCCTGTTGTCCTGGACCAGCTTGCGAGGGTGATTCTTGGGGACTTGGGATTTTCTGCAGATGCATTTCCACCACTAGTGCTCTGAGAGATGCCATTTTCTTCTCAAATTTGTCCTACTGTTCTTTGATCATATTTCTGATACTTTCCTCAAATTTGCGACCATCTTGAGATCTTATACCGTCCGCCATTTCAATGATTCAGAATTCCAATAGTTTTCTGGCTTTGATACCACTGATGCACAGGTAGGAAGATCTCCTACCAAACCCAGGAAAAGTGAAAGAAAAATAAGAACACCTTTCGTGAAAGCTTGGAGCTGAAGTATTATTACTGGAATTCAAGAAAGAAGTTACAAAATGATAACATCAAAAATCTGCTCTCTATCTCCAGTTCCCCTCTTTTTATTCTTCTCAAAGTTAGTTAGGCTAACTAACAACTAACTACTAACGGTTCCCCTTGTTTCTTCTAGTTACACGTGTCCCCTTCCCTCCTTTCTTTTCTTTCTGATAGCTACTTAATAAAACGACAGCGTTCGATTGAATGCATACTAATCAAAACGAAGTCGTTCTATTGGTTTACAGTT
Source organism: Mitragyna speciosa (assembly GCA_024721245.1). Classification (NCBI taxonomy): domain Eukaryota; kingdom Viridiplantae; phylum Streptophyta; class Magnoliopsida; order Gentianales; family Rubiaceae; genus Mitragyna; species Mitragyna speciosa. The sequence goes on from CM045558.1 coordinate 2,753,318, forward strand.
TTTCTTTATATCAGTGGAATAGGATGTAATCCGAAAAATTGGAATCTATTACACAAATGATTTTCAAGATATTATCTAGCATGTAATTTTGGTAGATCTTTTTCAAGATAAAAGGAATATAGGTCTTTTGTTTTGCTTGATGACATAAGCCATTTTTAGCCCAAAATTTAAAATTTTGGGTGAATTAGTGCTAAGCATCAAAACAATCACAAAATTGTGCAATCCAATATATAGTTTTCAAGAAGTTACTATGCTTATTTAAAACATAAGTTTGTTCGAACTTTTATGAAAACCTAGAAAAAAGTAAGCCAATTTTTCCCAAAATTCTCAGTTTTTGGGGAATTAGTGCTGACATTAAACTATTGCAAATACAAAGTTATGAAAAAAAAGAAGCAGAACCCTTAATTCAAAGAGATTTCGAGACAATTAATTTATTTAAATAACTGAAAGAACGAGAAGAAAAAACACTTTAATGATTCCATCTTGAATTCATCTTAAATAAATAATATCAAAATATGAAATCAATCTTGAATTCATCTTAGACATTCTTCTGGGACAGGTCTTGACCAAAATCGCTGATCTTGTTCTATGGCTGGGGCTTGCGGTAGGTCTCCTCTACATGCTTGGCCATGGCCAATGCAGAACGGGCTAGTTCACTTATGTTGGGAACGTCGTAGTTTTGCGCAGCATAGACTCCACAGACACCCCCGACCATAAGTGCAAAGGTTGTACCGAAAAATCCCATGATGTTCGATTTTTGCCTTCTTTTTCACTCTTTTTAGATCAAGAGAAAACAATGGCCTGACTATGATTCGACCGGGAAACTAAAATTAAAAAGATGGGATACGATTATCAAACCTTCGAATTACGTTTTTTACATGTAGTGTTTGGTGGGGGTCGTCTTGTTCTCCAAGCCTTTCCTATGTATAACTCTAGTTGCTTATGAATTACACTTTTGGGGAAATTTAATGTTTCTTGCGTAAACTTTGCAAAAATACAACAACTATTATTATTATTATTATTATTATTATTATTATTATTATTATTATATCTTTCTGGAAAAATGCTGTCTAATTCTAGAGAGAGAGCCGGTTCCACCTTTTCCAAAGATCAATACCTTTCCTTTTTATCGTTAATTTACTACTCTAACAGTCAACTTCCTAAATTCCAACTCCAAGAAAATTTAAGCAGCAGATTTTTAGATGCACAAGAATATAATTAACAAAAGAAAAAAATGGGCAGCAAGACAACTTTGTAAAGAATTAGATTGTCGTTCTCTATTCTAACATTGCCAGTTAATTAATCGGGGTAAATTACAAATTAATGCTCTCCATATCTTTTTTCCAACACTTCACTTTTGGCCTTTTTTTTTTTTTTGTTAAGAGTTATTACAAAATACATACATACTGCTCGTTTTGCTCCTCTCATTTTTCAATTGGACCAAATCAAATTCGGCACTGTTCGAAGTTTTCAATGTAATACTCCCTGTCTTAATAAAATTGTCATTTTTTCTTATTTTTGGTATACACGTTAATCGACAACTAGCAGTCACGTTTTAGCCCAATTCTTGAATTCCCGGCCCATGTTATGACAGATACCATACATGTTTTAGCTCAACTCATATGTAAGTGAAACTAATAAGACACCTAGTAGCAAGACTAAAATCTCGCCTTAATCCGCCTCTCAGTTACTAATATTTGAAAGAGCAGTAATTTTTTTTTTTTTTTTGAGCAAACCTAAACTATTACATTGGAAAGGGAAATAGTGTTGGTGAGATTTGAACTCCCAACCTCTAGGGCGTAGTCATAGACCTCCAATCATTTGACCCTCTATTCGTCTCGAAAGAGCAGTAATAAAACACAAATAAAATACTTTATTGACGATATGTGACAGTTTTTCCATGAACTAACTCACAGTAAAACCAATAAAACATGGGCAATAATCGAAAGATATTGCCTCCAAACCAAGAAGAAAAAAGTAGTGAAATTACAAAAAAAGGGAAACAAAAAACCTATGTAAGCTATAAAAATATTAAATCGGTCATCTTAGATCTTGGTCTGGGGCACGTCTTGACCAGCATCATCGGTCTTGTTCGGTTGCTGGGGCTTGCGATACTTCTGCTCTATGTACTTGGCCTTCAAGCACCCATGACTGGCCAGGTTCCTCAAGTCTGGAACGTCGTAGTTTTGTACAACATAGACTCCACACGCTCCCCCGGCCATCAATGTAAAAAGGGTCCCCAAAAATCCCATGTTTACTTGATTTTTTATTTTCCCTTTTTCTTCAGCTTTGAGATCAAGAATATAATTGCCTTGAGATCAAGAAATATTTTTAATACCTGCTAGAAACCTAAACTAAAGAGATTGAATTTGGGAATATGATCAAGTCTTGGAAATTGGGATTGCGTTTTTACTAATACATAGGTGTTGTGACTTATGATGGGATTGTCTTATTGTCCAAGAATTTCCTTTCCCCTTCTCCAAGAGTCAACTGAACTACCTTTCCTACAAGAAATATTGAAACTTTTCAACAATTTTTAAGATAGCACCTACGACCTAGGCAAACATCTTTCTGTTCTATTTTGTTTTATTTTGTACGTGTATATGTAAGCAAATACAAAAGGGTAAATGGGTCATTTCAATTCTTGTATATCATAATAATAATTAATTGGATATTGATTTTATAATAATTTAATTTCCTAGCTTTGGATAATCTTGTAACGCTAAACTTTAGGGAGGTCGTGATGCGGACTTTTTTTTGGTGGATTTAATCCCAGCTGCCAGTGGGATGATGTGAGCTGCGCCCACGGACGTAAGTGGCACCCACGGTTTGACAGAAACCATGGCTCGTCTATACGAGATTTATGTTTTTAGTGTTTTGTTTCCTTATTTAACGACAATTCTATGGGTATTCAACTTCGTATATGCTAGAGTTAGTATTAGGTCTATAGATATGTTATTTAGCAGACTTTTAACGGAGACTTTGGATATTGGCTTTGTTTGGATATAATTATTTGAGAATTATTTGGGAATTATTTGATTTTTATTAAAGGTGTTTAGATAAGTGAAAATTATTTGAAATTTTTTTCCCAACAAAAGTGAACAATTTTTTCTCTCATTTTTTGAATTTTGAATGCAATTTTCTCTCTCATTTTAAAATTCTCACTCTATTTAGACGCTGACTGGCGTCCGATGTCAGTGCTCGTTACTCCATTACTATTGTAAATGAAGCTCAAAATGTTCGTCGCAATTTTTCTCATTTTTCTAAACAAAATTTGTTGAAAAAAAATGTTATGTTTTGTGAATAATTGTGTAAAAAATGGAACAAATTAATAGGAAGTTTTAAACATTTCGAATAAGTTTTTCAAAAAAATTTTAAAATTCAAACGCTTCCCTCCATTTCAACAAAATCAACAAAAATTGACTAACTTTTGATCTTACCAAAAAAGTTAGCAACAAAAACTCTTGAGAAAATTTTTTCAAATAATTCTAAAATAAACTCCAAATTATCTATCCAAACAGAGCCATTATTATTATTGAGTTTTAATAAAACTTGAGAGCTTTTCTCTTGTTTCTTAAATCTTGCATTCATGTTTGGGAATTATTTTGTGTACCAAACTCCTCATCAGCACACGTTCCGTATCAAGTTGAAATAAAAACTAGAGGAAACGGCTTTCATTCTTTGGCAGGAAAAAATATTAGAAAAAGAACTAATGTAAAAGTAATGGGAAATAAATGTTACCTTAAAAAAAGTTTATTATTAAAAGTAAAGAACATCAATAAAAGAGATCTGTCATGTATCATATGATTGTGCAAGTCCTGATTTACATGGAGCTACGAAATACTACTTCTAATCCAAGGCAGTTGTTGGAGGAGTTTTTCCCTAAATCCAACCCAAGAAGTTGGAAGAATTTCTCTAAGTTTGTAGAAAATTTCTTTTTTCTGCTCATCCACAGGCGGTAGCCCTACTTGAGCGGCCAACCAGTCCAAGTATTCATGCTGCACCAACAAAAGACAAAGTATTGAAACATTTTATATATATTGTTAGCCTAAGGAGACAAAATTAATAGTAGAAATTTGCACTACGACCAACATGAAATTAGTGGCTGATATAGCCCAAAATATACCATGTTTATGTCAAGGGTATGTGTGTGGTGCTTGGGGACTCCATTTTCCTCCATAATCCGATAATGTTCTTCAACATCAGCAAACATTTCTTCTTCGGATGGAAGAATCACATTCCCAGATAAAACAGAAGCTACCCACTTGGCTTGTAAATCAATCATGAGAAAATTGATTGCCTAATCGCCAAAAGGAAGACAAATTGATAAGTAAAATTTTAAAAATAGCATTTTTGCAAAATATAGGTTGCAAAAGATTAATTTGGAACTTAATCTTATCATGTATGGTATTTTTCAGTACACTCAAGAAATGTGGAAATCAACTGACCACGCGAGGAATTCCAACAAAAGAAAGCCTAGGAGCAAGCTGCGGGGGAAAAACATGCTTGTACAATGGTCCAACTCGATTGTCATCAATTGTAATTGTTCCATTTGTTTTCAAGAAAGGCAAATAATACTTGTACCTGTGCAATTGCATGCATTAGTGAAGAAGCTTCAGAAGAGTTTGATCGATCTACACTCAGGGGCGGAGGGAAGGGGGGGGGGGGGGGGCCAGGGGGGCCAACCGTCCCCCCCTCCAACTTGTTAAAAAAAAAAATTGTAAGTATAAATTTTTTAATTACTATATTTTGCCCCCCCAAAAATTAACCAAAAAATTAACTATGCCCCCCCAAGTCTTTGAATTCATAAATTACTTAGAATTGGGCCTAACAATGTCTAATTACTTGTTAACTTTTAATTAGAAGAACATAAAATATTTTGTGCCTGTCATTTGAAATTTGCCAATTGATTTTTATTAGAAAATTAGAAAATAACAATTTTTTGTCTTAGTTACATGACATCACCAAAGCTTCCCATATAAGCTACTAGTATATAATATTCTTTCTTTTGTTTGACTTTTAAGCTTGTCTTTCTTTCTCCTGCAGAGACATGGACGAAAGTGTACTTAGCTTAACTCCAACAAATGCTCTTCCTTTTAAACAAAGGCTTACTCTTAAATTTTGATTCTTAAACAAAATCTTCAACCTTTAGCCTTCAACTTTCATGTCTTTTGGTTCTTGAATGAAAGCCAAAGAAGAGAACATTGGAAACAAAGGATTTTAGTAGTTCCAAGTCATCAAGTGCCTCTAATCCATCTTGTAGTCCAACCACCATTGAAGCTTGAATGATGCTTTTTCATCTTAAATTGTTGCATAGGTAATTCTAATCTCAATTATTACTACTTAATGCATTAAATACTTGAAGAATAAGTTCATTGAATTGCAATTTCAATTTTAATATTTTTCCCCCTTTTTTTCTATATTCTTGCTATGATTTTGATGATTGAGATGTGTATGTAAATTGTAATAGTAGATGACATTCTTTTACATAAATTTGGGTTTATTAATGCATTAAATACTTGAAGAATAAGTTCATTGAATTGCAATTTCAATTTTAATATTTTCCCCTTTTTTTTGTATATTCTTGCTATGATTTTGATGATTGAGATGTGTATGTAAATTGTAATAGTAGATGACATTCTTTTACCTAAATTTGGGTTTATTGGTAGAATAAAATTAATTTGATTAGTTGATGTAGATTTCATATATACTTGAATTTGTAGAATATAGATAGACAATAAAATAATTGTTTCTTTTAATTTTAAAATTCTCAATATTAATATAATAGATAAAGTATAACTTTAGATAGGTATTTTATTTATTTTATTCAGCATTTCTCAAGTAAATTTGATTCCATTATAGGTTGTTGCAAATATAGTGATAATGGCCAACAAGACAATTGATTCTTTTTTTAAGAAAAGGCATTTGGAACCAAGTGATAAAACTCCTTGTCCTCTTCGAGATTCTTCTCCTGAGCATCAAAAAAGAAAATTTTGTAGAGTTGAATCATCAGAGTTTGATAGTTCATCCGTAGAACGTGATCCGGAAAAACGAAAATCTATTTGGGAATATCCAGAGCATCAAAGGGATGAGGTACGAAGAGCATATATTAAGTTTGGACCATACCAACCTATAATCCCAAATGCATCAATGGTTGTTGACAAGAAAGGCCGACGTTTCCTTTTCTCTTGGTATAAATCATTTTCAGATTGGTTGGAATTTTCTCCAACAAAGAATGCTGCTTTTTGTCTTCCTTGTTCACTTTTTTCCAAGCCATCAGATCGTTTTGGATCAATGGCCTTCACAACTAGTGGATTTAGATCATGGAAAAAGGTAAATGACGGAAAAAATTGTGCCTTTTTGAATCACATTGGGAAAGATCCTAACTCATTACACAAGGTGGCAATGCAGTGTTATCATGATTTGGGAAATTCAGTGCAACATCTTGATAAAATTATTGAGAGTCAAAATGCTGAGCAAGTTGCAAAGAATAGATTGCAACTTCAAGTTTCTATAGATGCTGCAAAATGGTGTGCATTTCAAGCTGTGGCTGTTAGAGGTCATGATAAAAGTTTAGATTCAAATAACCGAGATAATTTCATTGAGTTGATTAAGCATGTAGCTTCTTATAATGACAAAGTGGCTGATGTAGTACTTGAGAATGCTCCACGAAATGCATCTTATACTTCTCCTACAATCCAAAAGGAGATTTGTCTATCTGGTTGAGTAAGATACAAAATTATATTCGAGAGGAGATTGATGATTCAAAATTTTCTATACTTGTTGATGAGGCTCAAGATAGATCAAAAAGAGAGCAAATGGCTATTGTTCTTAGATTTGTGGACAAGCACGGCTATATTCGAGAGAGATTTTTCGACATTGTCCATGTTCATGAAACCAATTCATTGACTTTGAAAAATGAGATATGTAATGTCCTTTCTCGCCATAATCTTAATGTGCAAAACATTCGTGGCCAAGAATATGATGGAGCTAGCAACATGCGTGGAGAATGGAACGGATTGCAAGCATTATTTGTTCAAGAGTGCCCCTACGCATATTATATTCATTGTTTTGCTCATAAACTCCAATTGACATTGGTAGCAACATCTCAAGAGGTAATTCCCGTGGAACAATTCTTCATATATTTATCTCTTCTTATAAATTCAGTTTCATCATCTTGCAAGCATGTGGACCAATTGAGAGTTGCTAGAGCTGCTAGAATTGCGGAATTGATTGCTATTGATGAACTTGAGACTGGTAGAGGGCAAAATCAGGTTGGTACTCTAAAACGGGCAGGGAGTACAAGAAGGGGATCTCATTTTAGTTCTATTTGCAGCTTATTCACAGAATATGAATGCATTTGTTCTGTCTTAATTGATGTTATCAACCATGGAAGTACACCAGCTCAAAGAAATGAAGCTGATAGAGTTTATGATTTCATGACATCCTTTGATTTTGTCTTTATTATGCACATGATGAGAGATATTTTAGGATTTGCACAGGTACTTTCCCAAACTTTACAATGCAAATCTCTGGATATCTTGAATGCCGTTGAATTGGTTTCAGCAACAAAACATCGACTTCAAAGTTATAGAGAAAATGGATGGAATGACTTGTTCACTAATGTAAAGACATTTTGTGATGCACAAAATATAGAGATGCCTGATATGAATGCCATTTATAAGGCAGGTCGAGGAAGAATTCGAAAACAAAATGATTCCATTACCATGGAGCATCACTACAGGATTGATGTATTTTTGGCAACTGTTGATTCTCAGATATTTGAAATGAACAATAGATTTAAGGAAGATGTAATGGAGTTGCTTAGTTTGAGTTCAGCATTGCACCCCAAAGATAATTTTCAGGCTTTTAATATTGAACAAATTTGTCAGCTTGCAACCAGGTTCTATCCAGCTGACTTCACAGATCAAGAGAAGCTACACTTGAGAACTCAATTAGAGCTTTTCCAAATTGAGTTTTCCCGTAATTATCAACTTCAAGACTTGTCATCACTTCAAGACTTGTGCCAAGTGTTAGCAAAGACTCGAAAGTCAATGATCTATACTCTTATTGATAGATTGGTTCGTCTTATCTTGACTCTTCCGGTTTCAACAGCTACAACGGAGCGTGTTTTTTCTGTTATGAAAATCATTAAATCTTGTTTGCGTTCTAGAATGGAGGAAGACTTTCTTACTAGCTCTATGATAATATATATTGAGAAAGAAATTGCTAAAACTTTTGATATAGATTCTATCATTGACGACTTTGATAAAATCAAAAGTCGTCGTGCGCAATTTCATGTGTCTCGTACACTCAAATAGACTTGTAAATAGGATATTATTTTTGAATATGATAATTGTATAAGTACTTTCCTTCTACTTAAAACTATCTTTGGTGATATCGATATTCACATGAGTTTTTTAATATATTTTACTTGACTGGTTATAACTCTAGATTCGCCCCCCCTCCCCCCCACAATAAAATCCTGGCTCCACCACTGTCTACACTTATCATGAAGCTATCAATCTATCATGGGCAAGCCAATGTGCTACTATTGCTAAAAAAGCAGTTAAAAATTCTACACATGTACTGTAATGTAACTCGTCATTTTCTTGTGATAAAACCAAAAAGGCAAAGTGCATTTAATCAGTCGATTATAGAGAAAAGAAATGGAAAGTAGTTTGGAGGAATATTTTACCCGGTACAGTGGAGAATGATATCTGCCTTGACCAAAGCTCCATCCTCGAAAGCTATTTCACCATTTTCGTAGCAATATTCGACCTGTAAGAAGCTTGACAATGAAATTGTAACTATAAATGACAAAAAAAATTCAATAATTAGCGGCAGAGACAAAATGTAAAATAGAATCATTTACTTATTCTGTGCTGCAACTCCAATTAACCTTCGTGGGGTGATGTAAAATTACGTACTTTGGTTTGTCTATTAAACCAAAAAAAAAAAAAAGGGATTATACGCACTTTTGAATGCTGCCATAGATTGTTGTGTGTCTCCCATTTTTTAACAACAATTTCCGGCCATCTCGAAGAGAGATGAACTTCTTTGGCTACCTCCGAAACTTCTAGGGAAATATCGTTGGCACTAGCTGCACCTCCAATAATAACTACAACCTGTATTTTTTGGGCTATATGATTAATATTTCATGCATTTAGGACAACAGAATCATCACAATTCAGAAACAAGAAGAGAAGAGGAAGATTGTATTGTGCTTCTTCGTTATTCGTTTATAATGCTAGGATAAGAGTACTTAATCAATACCTGATCTCTAAAAGGCTCTGGCACTCGATAGTTGTGGCAATGAATTTGTTTCCCCTTCCATTTATGGATTCCTTTGAAGGCATTAATCAGGTAGAAATTATCAATGACAAAGAAAATACTAGTACATTATATGACAAAGAAAACTCTGCTGCTGTAAATCTGCATTTTGCTGCGTGACAGTAATGATATTTGATGTCAAATACCAATTAGATCTTGTGACTCATTGTGTCACGTGCACTACATAATTGATCAATAACTAATCACACTAATATCTTTGAGAGTTTATGTGATCAGTTAGCGATGCCATGTCATTAGTGGCAGTCATGCAATGAAGCATATTTGTCACACATGCATTTAAGGAGACCAATCAAAGTAATTGCTTGTCTATCTTTCAGTTCAAAAGGCTATTGCTTCTTTAAACAACCGGAGACTAAAATATAGATACTATGTTTATCTATTTACACCAATTCCTTGGATCCTAACCCTTTATGCTATTTCCAATATGCGCTAAAACTAGCGCTTCTGGTTACAATTTTTTCTTTTTCTTTCTTTTTTAAACTTGAGATCCCTTTGGATTTGAAAATAGTTTCTTGAAATGATCTTTAATTACTATAACCATGGTGTTGCAAATTGCTCAATCAAACATTAAATTTCTAGATGTTACTAAGTAGAGCTCCTATATATTAGTGACCACAAAGCCTTGACTCATTCAACTTGCAGGATCCTATGACTATCATGCGGAGAATTGAGAATCTCTTCGTAAACTAATGAACTTTGAAGGAGCCTTTTCTTCTAATCCCTCGATACCTCCCCCTTCAAATGTTTTCAACAAGTACAGAACATGAGCAGTACTCACTTCAAAAGTTGAAGTTAGCTAAAAATAATCAACTGAAACATTTGTTCAAGGAAGGGAATACTGTAGATATTCTTCAGTTACATTTCTTGAACTTATGAATGCACAAACCTGGAAGATCTACCACTCGTGGTTGAGTGTTATGTCCACTGCAAACCACAACAGCCTCGTAAAGCTCTTCTAAACTCAATTTATCATTTGTTCTTGACTCAACCATCCACTGATCATCCTTTTGCTCAACTCTAACCACTTCAGTATTCAGCCGAATTAACTCAAAAAGCTCGAAATCTTTTGCAAAATTATTCAAGAACTCTAGCACCTCTTCATGGACAGGAAAATCCATTAGTTTGCCGTCTTTATTCCTGACTGTAAAGGGATAATCCGAGAATCTCGTAAGTGGTCTTGGGAGATTTGTCTTGAGTGAATCGTAGAGACTGCTGTGAACAATTTTTCTGTTAGGATCGAGGCCTAGTGGATCAGCCTCGACTTCAGGATTGTACACCCACATCCCACCAATTTGGTCTGCTTTTTCATAGACCACCACTCGATGGCCTTCTGATTTTAGTTCGCGGGCTGTGGTTAGGCCGGCAACTCCGGCCCCGATCACGGCCACCTTCAGAGGTCGTGCCATGGTGTAATTGTGTACATATGATACAGGTCTACGGCACTGATACTTTTTAAGTATGGGCATAATGTTGATGTTAATGTTTATTACTCAAATTATTGACCTAAAATTCAATGGTTTTGACAATTAATTCCGCTGCCATGCCCAAAAAACATAAAGCAAATAACAAAGTAGATGTGTTTAAAAAACTTAATAATACCCTGATTGACCCGTTCATGAAAATTGACATTTTATTTTATTTCTCCTAATTAATAAAAGAAATCGAGATTTAAACGGTTTACAATAAGACAATAAATTAATATCTGTTTTTTCCCAGTAAGCACGTCATTAGAATAAAAAAATGAGTCTTTTTCTTGCTAATTTATCAATTAACTATTGTGTCTAAAAATGAGTCCTTTTCTTGTTGGTTTATCAATTAACTATTCTGTGTTGTGTCTGTGTTGAAATTGGGTTGGGCATCCCAATAAGGGAAGCACTTATAATCCGCATAGATCAATGGTGTGAATGGTTTTGATGCTAAATAGCTAATAGCCCGATTTCGATTTCAGACGTTTAATAAAAAAAAAAAATGAAAAGATTAAATTATTTATCCTGTGTCGAGCAAGTCTTTTACTCAGCGACATAATTTCACAATTATAGTGATATATATTCTGTACTCTGAAATTCCAATCACAACAGTTTGTAAAGTATAAAAATAAGTCTAGAGGGTATATATTCTTTAAATAGGATGTATGCTTCTAGGGTGAAGATACCTTTTGTTACTTTGTAGTTGGATTATATTTACATAAACTCAATTCGAATTTAGAATTGGGGCTAAGAATCATTTTTCTTTTTTAACAATTGTATAAGCTATGTGTATGATACTGTTGAGCGGATTGATTTTACAGAAAATAGATGGGCCAAAGAGGTAAAGCTATTCTGTCATTGTCTATCTGTAGAAGACTGGGACTAGAGAAAAGGTGAAGATATATCGTGCATTTGTCTGATAGCCATGAGGAAAAGCAAACAAAGTTCAGATCGACGGAGGGAATTGTGAGTTGTAAATTCTGATCTCTTGCAAATTTTGTACATGTGTCCTTTTTACTTTATTGCATTGTTACGAAATTCTTGAACAAATATTAAGGTTTCTAATTGAATAAGAGCCTTTCTCATCAATACTATAGCCATTTATAATTTTAAGGGATAATTTCAAAAACTTTCTTTTAAATTCCTGAAAATTATACATAATCCCTCAAATTGACAGTAATATTCTTAACACAATTTTTGAATTAATACCAAAAAAAAAAAAAAAAAATTTCTCTTCTACCATCTCCTTTCTTTACTACCGCAACAATTCTCCTGTCTCTTCTCTTTCCTCAGCAACTGATCTCTCTCGCCTTCTTACCCCTCAACCCTTAGTACCTGCCCAGTTTCCCTACTTGTTAAACCCTTCTCCGTCCTTAAGCCTCCTTTCTCGTTGTATCTTCTCCCTCCTCCCTCAACTTTCCATCGCCCGATGCCTCTTCACCCTTCGTATCCCCTTCTCTCTCGTCCCCTTTTTCTGCCACTAAGAACCTCTCTTTCTCTCTGTGTTGCTAATCTTCTTTTCCATCTCCGTTCTCTCTTTCCCCCTTAACAGAAACACTTCCCCTCCCCCACTGTTGATCCCTTTCTCTCTCCTCGCCCCTGTTGTTCTTCCCCCCCCCCCCCCCTCTTCTCCCATTAGGGCTAACCTATCTTTTGTTGATTTTGATGTATGTGTTTTCTATTAGATTTTAGAAAGAATCATCTTGGGCAAACAGATTTGGGTGGTGTAATCAGAGTTCATCTTGGTGATTTTTGTCTTATTTTGGTTGTTGGTGGTGATGGTTACTGGTGGACATGAATTTGGTATCGTTTGGCAGTAGTCGTACTGATTGATTGTATAGAGATGACCTGAAGGCGAGATTGATGTGGTGGTGGTGGTAGTAATTTTGCGATAGAAAGACGATGCAAGGTTTTTTTTTTTAATTCCTTTTTTAATTTTTGTGGTTATTTGATCTGATGATTACTGGCAGAGATGAAATTGTGGTGGTGGTGGTGGTGGGTTAAAAGATGTTGCAAGTGTTGGTGGTTCAAGTAGTGCTGGTCTAGGTGGTAATAAGAAAATAATAAAAATAATCAGAATTGTTTTTTCCGTAATTAAAGGGTAGTTTAGGGTTTTCATTTGGATTTTGTAGGTTTTGTTACTTAAATAGTGAATAGAGGGGGGTAAATGTAACTTTTGAAATTACTGGAGAGTTAGGTGGAATTGTCAGAAATGGAGAGGTTTTTGAAATTAACTCTAATTTTAAAATTAAACGATCCGATTTAGTGTCACAATTAATTACACTCAAAGATGTAAAAAGCAAATTCAATTGTTAGTCTTGGAGATTACTTGAAATTTCCTTCAGAGCATATTCAGCAAACATAACTATATAATAAGAGAATATATATATATATATATATATATATATATTAATTCTCAACATATTCCGAACTCAATCTCCTGTTAAATAAAAAAAATTCCAAATTAAAAAACCATGATTTACCACACTATCACAAAAGAAGAGATCAAGACAAATCAAGCATGACGCTGATAAAGCTGAAATAGGCCTTTTTCTTATATGAATAAATACCTATATCTGTTCTCAAAAAATGGGAAAAAGGGAAAAAATATATATATATATCGATAGTAAGACAACGTTAAACACCCAAAGCGCTTAGAGATTATCTTTGGAATCCGACTCTTCGGTCGTCTGGTTCAGGGGTTTGCGGTAGCTCTCCTCCATATGCTTGGCTATCGCTATATAATTGCTGGCTAGTTTCTTGATGTTTGGTATATCGTAAGTTTGTGCAATATAGATCCCAAAGATGGTGCCCACAACGAATTTGAACATGCCCATCTTTTTCTTTTCCCGCCTGAATTCTCAAGAAAAAAAATTGATGGAATTGGCTATATGAATGGGATATTGGAAATATGGTTGCCTGTGTGCTGAATTAATTTTAGTATGAATTGATAAGGAAATCTAATGGAGCATTGTGCCTTTTTATTATTGGGATTTTATACTGGTTATGATTTCGTACTCTCCAAGGATTCGTTATCTTTGCGGATACAAGTTAGCGATAAGACTCTAAGTTTTGATATTGACTGAGATAGACCTTTTTAATAAGCATATTATATTCACAAAAGAAAAAGGAATTTGGATGTACTACATATATTTGGTATTGGAAAATATTACCTCAGCCATTGCGTCAAGTGCTTGGGCCGTGGGTTTCACCAATTAACAAGTCAAAACTCGAACTTTTATGCATAACTTCTACTGTAATTTTTATGTGTAGAAAACTTTATCATTGTGACCATCAATGAATTAATTACAAATGAATACTACCTTCGTATTCTTTTTTTTTTTCACAGATTAAGAAATGTAGTTAATATAATTACAATAATTATTTTTTATTCATATTTTTTTTAAACACCTGTTATTAATATTAGATTTTTCATTAAAAATAAAAGACACATATTACTATATTGTTCTTGAAACTTTAAGTATTTCAATGTGCATTAAATATGGGTATATTAGTAAAGTAATAAGTTACCTAATTTTCAAAAAATGAAATAAGTCTGTAATTTGAAACAGATACAAAAAGAAAATGAATCTATATTTTTGGGACGGAGACAATATTTGAAAGCTTAAATATTTTTTGAGTGAGTAATGTACCAATATTTGAAGAACTAACGATCGAATTAGATGTAATTAATGGTGAGCATGAGGTTGGAGAGTCTATTTTCAAGCAGAATTAAAATTAATTAAATTAGAATTATATTTATCAGTTATTAACTTGTTTGTGTAAGCCTGTCTAGGTGGATTTATTGTTGACATTCTTCAAGTTCTCTTTGACTGAGTGAGTCTTAGATGTTCGGATTGAATTTTACTATACTCTTTCTGAAAAACAGACTTAACAAAGGTTCCTTTATTTTGGAACCATGTTATTTGGATTTTTTTTTCGAACTAATTAAAATTTTTTAAATTTAGCTTAGGCAAAGATAGCTAGAGTAGTGACATTTGCACATGCCTGCAACTATTTATGTAATTTTGAGGGTCTAAATATCATAATCTTCATTTGGACAATATAAAACATTTCTTCTAATCGGATCTTACTTCTGTTATTTTTTTGTCTCATTTTGGCTTTAGTTTTGGATGCTAATTTAGGATCATTTTAGCAAAATTAATTACAAAATATTTGAAAAGATAAATACCCGTTTAAATTTGGGCAAAGAATGGAATTTGCAAGCACCATTTGCTGCAGTAACTGTAATACTTACAATGGTTTATTACAAACATATATTAGCTCATCCAACCTAGTTGTTTTTAAATCAACATTTTAATTTATTGAATTAATTTTTTATTCGACCATAATTTTCTCTAAACCCAACCCGTGAATAATACAAAGCATTTAAAAATTCTTGAAATGTCTCTTTTATCTCCTCATCTGCTGGTGGCGGTCCCACTTGAGCAGCTAGCCAATCAAAGTACTCAAACTGCCAAACAAAAAAAAGACGTTAGAGCACGAAACTTTTTCTTGGGATAATTTAAGAAACCTCTCCTGAAGTTTCTGACAATTTCATCCGACACCCTTAACACTTACCTCCCTTTTTTATATCAAATGACTGTTATAATCTTCAGACAATTATTAGTGCCATATTAAAAACTAAAAAACAAAATAAACATAAAAAGCGCAAAAGCAATTCTCTTCTCCATAGCTATTTTTCTAAAACTTTCCTTTGCCCAACTAAATTTCAATTGCCATTCAAACTTTCTCAATCTCATTCAATCCACCATCTATTTCACCACCTAATTAAATAGCTCCACAACCACCATCTCACCCCAACCTATTGCAAAATCTCTAGCATTATTACCAAATTATTTCTAAAATTTCCTTTCTTTGAAAATTAACCCATAGCTCCTTGTTTTCCCCAATCATCCATGCTCTTCCTCAATTTCTCTGTCCTTCCCTCCCCTTAGCAAATCCAATGGCAAAATTCTCTTGTTTCCTTCAACTGAGCGTCTTACAAGAAAGACCCATTTCATCCCAACACTCAGTTTATCACTATAATGCATCTCTACCCCCTTATCTTTCATTTTTAATTGATCAATTTTACCAAACAATTAAAATACACATGCATAACAATTAATCATTTTGTATAAAGAGAAGAGGACCTGAGATTTAGGGAGGACAAATGTCAAGAGAGAGGATTTTTGTTAGGGCATTTGTAAAGTAAGGAGATTGTGCAATCTAATTTTGGAAGGGATTGGGAGTCAGGGGAGAGAGATGGTGGTGGTCTGGATAGCTTGTAAGGAGTTTGGGAATTTCTAAGATAGAAGAGGGGTGGTGGTTTGGGGTTGGCTTCTAAGGAGTTTGAAGAATTGCAAAAGAAAGTTAGGGAGCCTGCTGGGGAAAATCAAATGAAGATTGTGGTTTGCGTTTGGCATTTCAGAAGAGATGATGTGTAATTGTTCTTTTTTTGTTCAATTATAGAAGGTTATTTTAGGATATTCATAGTCTTTTTTGTACAATGGATGTACTGTGTTACCAAAATAGTAATGTTAGGAGAGATATATGTAATTTTTGAAACATGAAGTGTACTAGGTGAAATTGTCAGAAACTTCAGGGGAGGCTCCTAAAATTGTATTGTACCAAGACAATAAAATTAGGGAGGTATTTGTAATTTTTAAAACTTCAGGATTGCAATGTGAAATTGTCAGAAATCTCATAGAGGTTTCTAGAATTATACAATTTCATAAACTTCTCTTGAGATTTCTAACAATTTCGCCTAATACTCTTGAGATTTCAAAAATTACATATACTTCTCTTAACATTACTATTTTAGTAACAAAACTTAAAAAAAAGTTGACTTAGTCGAAATATTAATTGAATAACCTAAAATGCCCTCATGTAACTACTAATATTTAATTTATTTTCTCCAAATCAATTGTTCCATTCCTTTAACCATAAAACTTCTATATCCCTACCATCTTCCCATCTCATATTACTTACTAAAACCTTCAATAACACTACTTAAAAATATAGTCTTTTGTAGTATTAGAGTCTTCAATCCAAAACAAAAAATTTTCAGTTCTATTAAAGTAAAAGAATTTCACTTACTGCCATAATAAACGCGGCTTATACCCTGAATTTTGTCCATCAACTCTTAGGCCCAATCTGTTTTAAACATTCAAGTGTAACTCCACAAAAATAAACTCAAAATTTGTTCATTTATGCATAATTGTGTTTTAAAGCAAATTTGAGAACCCAACTGAGGAGAAAGAAAAGGAAATCGGTGGGTTTGAAAATTTTGATATATTAATATATTAAGGTTATTTTGTTACTTTTATATGGATAAGGGAGGTTAATATAATTTTTGAAACCTCAAGTGTGCCACGTGAAATTGTCATAAACCTCACGAGAGGTTTTTGAAACTATCCTGCATCACCCAGAAAAAATAATAATAAAAAAAAAACTATATGTACCTGGTTCTCTGGAAGCCTATGCCTATGCGTATGGTGCATGGGAATTCCAGTTTCCTCCATAAGCCGGTAATGTTCTTCTACATCTGCTAACATCACTTCCTTTGAAGGCAAAATCGCCTCCCCAGATAAAATTGAAGCTACTCACTTGGCTTGTAATTCCATCATACGAAAATTGATTGCGTAATGAAAAGATTAAGAAATCGTACATGACTAATGGGGATATTAAAAATATATATATATCCCAGTGACTCCATGTCGAGAAAATTATAATTTTCTGCAAAAATAATAAATTTTTGCCAGAAGATAATGAATTTCAACAAAAAATTCTCACTTTTTTAAAAAAATTATTTTAATGTAAATTTTCGCAACGATAGCATTTTCCTTAACAATTGCAATAGAGCATATGGACTGACCCGATTTGGAACTCCAACAAAAGAAAGTGAAGGAGCAAGTTGAGGAGGAAAAATGTGCTTGTACAATGGTCCGACACGATTGTCATCGATAGTAACGATTCCATTTGTTTGCAAGAAAGGAAAAAAGTACTTGTACCAGTGGAAATATATGAAAGCATTAGTTAATTTCATTTATATAGTTTTCTTTCTGTGAGTTTCGTGTTTAATCTAACTTCAAATTTATTTAACAATTTGAAAAAAAAAAATAAAGAAGTGCAGAGGCCAAAAATTTAGGAGTCGAAAAGATTAACACACCCAGTTAACAGAGAGAGAAAGTGAACAGCACAGAAGTACGGCGGAACAGTAAGGGCAAAACCATGAGCAAGCTTCCTGTATCTGAAACGCCAGCATCAGATCCTCCCTCGTCTGCGGAAGAGAGGGACTATCTCAACCGGAGTAAAAAGAAAATAAAGAGTACGGCTGTGGACTTTGCTGATTTTGTTGTTGGAGAAGTTGGAGATTCCTTGAATATCCCCAGGGAGGAAGATTTTCAAGGAGTTTCAGACGGGAAGGTGGAAGTCACCCCAAAACAACCAAGCGGACCAAGCTCCTCGATTTGGGCGAAATCTTTTAAGGAAGCTGTCACTGGGAAAATTTCGCAGGCTCATGTCTATTTTGAATCTGAGGATGAGAAGGCTTTTGAGGATGACGACCTAATGGATGAAGAGGATGGTTCTGATGGGGAACTTGACGGTGAGGGGGCTATGAAAGAAAAGGATCCTTTATGCCCGGAAATATTTATTCCCACTAAATTAGTCAAGGCACTTCAACGTGACTGGAAACACAGTCTTATTGTGAAATTATTAGGGAGATCAATCAGTCAAGAAGTTCTAAAACAAAAGGTTCAAAATCTGTGGGATTTAGAAAGTGACTATGACATTATCAGCCTGGGAAATAACTTTTATCTGGTCAAATTTGACTCTTTGAGAGATGCGCACAAGGTGTTCACTGAAGGTCCTTGGATTATAATGAATCATTATCTAACCGTAAGGAAGTGGACACCAGATTTCAGAGCTTCAATGGCGGAAGAAACGAAGACTGCAGTTTGGGTGAGATTTCCGGAGCTTCCGGTAGAATATTACAAGCCAAAGCCACTGTTCTTAATAGCGAAGGAATTGGGTCGCCCCTTGAAGATTGATTTCAACACAGCATCTACTACGAAAGGGAAATTTGCTCGGGTCTGCATTGAAATTGATCTTAGTAAACCCTTAATTTCTCATTTTAAGTTAAGGAAGAATATTTACACGGTGGAATATGAATACATATCATCCATTTGCTTTGGTTGTGGAAGGGTTGGGCATAAAGTTGAATTTTGTAGTCAGACTCCGGTGGAATGCTCACCCGAGAAGATGAACGGAATATCAACGGAAAAAAATTTAGCCGTTGCTCAAACTACTAGATCAAGTGCGGAACAGAACATGGGCCAAGGTGAGACTGATGCCAGTGTCAAGCCCTTATATGGGCCATGGATGTTAGCAAGCCGGAGAAATAGAAGGCCTTCAACCAAGATGGGTAAGAACATTGTAAATGAGGGGCTGGCAGTAAATAAGTTTGCTGCTCTAGCCCAGGAAGAAATGCGGGAACCAGAAAATTTGGGCTCACGAGCACAACAGCAGCCTTTTATTAAAAGATGGATGCCAAAGGATTTTCATAAAAATGTTAAGGGGGGCCCATTCCATGACCCAAATTATGCAGAGAACCAAGTTGTTAACTTAAATTCATCGAGTGGGGTGGAATCAAGTAAACAGGCCCATCTCAATTGTAATTCTGAGCTACGAGCTCATGTAATACACCAAAACTTGCAGTCTACTGCAACAGTTATCAGTAACAAACAGAGAGATAATGGGCCCCCAATTTTAAGTTCTTCTTCTTCTCTGACGAATCTGCAGGATAATACTTCTTTCCAAACACATTATCTCCCTGACCAAGGGATTGAGAGAGAAAGTATGGTGATAAAAAATAATTTATTGATGGAGAAGGTGCCCCCAGATTTACATTTAGGAGAACTTTTAATGAAGAGTGGAACTGATGGAGAAAGAGAGGGGTGTTCTACCAGTCTACAACATACAGTGGAAGGGGAGTTGGCATCAACGGACAGTGTTCCAGGTGAGGGCACAACCATGCAACTGGAATAGTTGCTTATTTTTTCTCAATTTAATGTCATTATGGAAATACTTAGTTGGAATTGTAGGGGGGCGGGTAATGATGATTTCAGAAGGATCCTAGGGGATTTAGTGAGTAGCAATAATCCTGATATTTTGATTATCATGGAGCCTAAAGTGCCCAGTTTGGGTAATATTCGTTTCTTTAGCAAAATCCATTTTGATAAGATGATTACGGTTGAGGCCAATGGAAGATCAGGTGGCATTTGGCTTGCTTTTAAGTCCAATAGAATTCTTGTTGATGAAATTTGGAAACATGACCAGGTGATCCATGTTAGAGTATCAGGTGATTTTGGGAGTTTTATTTTATCAGCTGTGTATGGCAGCCCAATTATGTCAAAAAGAGAAAAACTTTGGGATAATGTTAGAACTCTTTACCAATCGACTAATGGTCCATGGTTGTTAGTTGGAGATTTTAATGACTATTGTGAAGTTGCTGAGAGGAACGGTAGACAGATAAATGATTATAAGAGGAGAGCCAAGTTTAAAGATAACATAAATTCTTGTGAACTAATGGACTTGGGATATTCAGGACCAAAGTTTACTTGGTGTAATGGTAGAATGGGCCAAGCTAGGACCTACGTTCGTTTAGACAGAGCACTGGCAAACGCAGATTGGAGAATAAAATTTCCTAATGCCTCGGTCAGGGTATTAACAAGAATATACTCAGATCACTCTCCCCTCCTAGTTAGCATAGTTGGTAATACCTCTAGACTTTCTTCTCCTCGTCCCTTTAGATTTGAAGCATGTTGGTTAATGCATAATTCTTTTGAATCTCTTATTGCTGATACTTGGGATAATTCCATTTGCCTCTCTGACAATTTGAACAACCTTAGAAGTACATTAATTGACTGGAATAAAAATATCTTTGGTAATGTGTACAAAAGAAAGAAACATTTGTTAGCTAGACTGGATGGTATTCAAAAGCACCAAGAGAGGACTTTTTCTAGTTATCTTCATAAGCTGGAAAAACAGCTTATAAGTGAGTACAAGAATGTTTTAAAACAGGAAGAGGTCATTTGGTTTCAAAAGTCGAGATCTAAGTGGATTGTTCAGGGTGAGAATAATACAAAATTCTTTCACATTATGGCTTTGAATAGAAGAAGGAGAAATAAGATTGATATGCTTAAAATCAATGGGACTTGGACTGATGATTTGATAATGATTAAATCCCATATTCATGATTACTTCTTAAATTTGTTTGTGGGTAATGATGTGCATTTAGAACCTCTTTTGAACAATTCATTTCAAGTTAGTTTGGACCAGCACGAAGTTATAAATTTACTTGCCCCTATTTCTCATGATGAAATCAGGTCCGCTTTGTTTAGCATGAATGGTTTTAGAAGTCCGAGACCTGATGGATTTCATCCTTTGTTTTACCAAAAGCTTTGGAAATATGTGTATTTCTCTTTTTGTTCAACCATTATGGATATGTTTGCCAATGCTAAGATCTCTAAGGAGATTGGTGAAACTTTGATTTGTTTGATTCCGAAGATGGACAATCCAGAGTGTTGCTCTCACTTTCGACCTATTAGCCTTTGTAATGTTACTTATAAAACTCTAACTAAGGTATTAGTGAGTAGAATCAAACCACTTATGCCAAACTTGGTTTCTCCTTTTCAAAGTAGTTTTATTCCTGGAAGAGTGTCTTCAGATAATATCATTATTACACAGGAGATCATTCATTCCTTACAACATAAAAAGGGTAAGATTGGTTATATGATTGTCAAGATTGATTTGGAAAAAGCTTATGATAGAATTGAATGGCCTTTTCTGTTGAATACTCTTAAAGATTTTAATTTTCCTGAGCATTGGATTTCTCTTATACATGAATGTCTTAGATGTAATACCATGTCAGTTCTTTGGAATGGCTCTACCTTACCTGCATTTGTTCCTAAGAGAGGTTTAAGACAGGGAGATCCCCTCTCCCCGTATCTTTTTGTACTTTGTATGGAAAAACTCTCTAATTTGATTCTTGAAAAGGTAGATAGCAAGGAATGGATTGGAGTTAAAGCTTCCAGGTTTGGCCCATCCTTTTCCCACTTATTTTTTGCTGATGATCTTTTGTTATTTTCTAAAGCTGATAATTATCATTGTAATTTGATCAAAGATGTTCTCTCAGTTTTTTGTGGCTTTTCAGGACTGAAAATTAATTTCAGTAAGTCAAAGATGTTTGTTTCTCCCAATGTTTCTACTCAAACTGCTCGAGTTCTCAGTCAAAACAGTGGTATTCCTTTAACTATGGACTTGGGAAAGTATCTAGGAGTGCCGTTGGTTCATAATAGGAAAACGAAGGGACAATTCAAAGAAGTTATTGATAGGATCGCTAATAAACTCTCAAATTGGAAGACAAAGTTCTTATCTTTTATGGGTAGAGCAACACTTATTCAAAGCGTCACAACAGCTATACCCAACTATACAATGCAAACATGCCTGTTCCCCTCATCAGTGTGTAAAGAACTGGATAAATTGAACAGGAACTTTCTGTGGGGAGATGTTGAGGATAAAGGAAAAATTCATCTAGTGAACTGGGATACCGTTTGTCGAGATAAAAATGTTGGAGGCTTGGGGATTCGAAAGAGCAATATAAATAACTTGGCCCTTATATCCAAGCTTGGTTGGGAAGTATCTAATGGGACGGATTCTCTTTGGGTTAGAACTTTGAAGGCTAAGTATCTCAGTGATTGTTCTCTGAAAGAGTATGAATCTAAAAGACCTGCCTCTCATATATGGAAAGCTATTACCAAAACTAAAGACTTTGTGGCTGACAATACGAAGTGGGTTATAGGAAGGGGTATTCATATTTCTTTTTGGCATGATTGGTGGGTTCTAAATAAACCGTTAGATTCTTTCAATGTAAGAGAGCTCACAGAGTATGACCATAGTCTTAAAGTTTCTGATGTTCTTTCTACAGAGGGTATTTGGGACACAAACTATTTGAATCATATGCTACCACCTAGGATTACTGAAATTATTATTGCGACTCCCATCCCAAAAGCCTCCTTTCATGAAGACAGACCTATATGGGGCCTTGAAAGTTCGGGGAGATTTACGACTAAATCTGCTTATAGGATGCTTTGTGGGAACTCTTCTTCAGTTGGAAATTGGAAGTGGATTTGGAAGATGAAAATCCCTCAGAAACTGAAAGGTTTTCTATGGACCCTAAAGCACGAAAAGATCCTCACCAATGAAATGAGAGTTCGAAGGAATTTTACAGCTGATGCCTCTTGTGAGAGATGTGGTTATGAGAAGGAGGATGTTACTCATTTGTTTTGGGATTGCGCTAGAGCTAAACAAATTTGGTCATATTTTCTACCAGAGAATGAAGTGATTCAACCTTTAAATATTCAATTTTTTGAATGGGTTGAGTATAATTTGAGATGGAGGGATAGAGTTTTGCATTGGAAGATCCCCTGGAGTTATTTATTCACTACGATTCTTTGGCAAATCTGGAAAGATAGAAATAGGGAATGTTTTGAGGGTGAACAAAAGCCAGCGACTGTCACAGCTAATTTAGCTCTGAACTATGCCATGGAGATTCATTTTGCCTTTACAACAGGTAAGCCAACTACCACTTCTAAAGAAAGAAATCTAATTAAATGGAATTTTCCTCCTGCAGGTTTTGTGAAGCTAAATACGGATGGTGCAGTTAAAGGAAATCCAGGTAAAGCAGGCTTTGGAGGATTGCTTAGGGATGAGCAGGGCAAATGGCTTGGTGGGTATTATGGTAGAGTTGGAATCACTACAAGCCTAATTGCAGAGTTATGGAGCATAAGAGCCGGTATACATATTGCAAGGGAGTTGAAATTCAGGAAGCTAATTGTTGAATCTGACTCTAAGTTGGCAATTGACATGCTAAACAAAAGTTGCCAAATACCTCCAGATTTATGGGCATTGATAGCAGATTGTACAGCTCTCTCCCAAGGAGTTGATATTATTTTTCAACATATTTATAGGGAGGGTAATTTTTGTGCAGATTTTTTGGCAAATTTAGGTGTAAAGTCTAATTCCCCATTCATGTTTTGCAGTCAACCACCTGTTGGGGTAGGTGTTTTGTTAAATGCAGACTTATCACAGGTTAATTGGCCGAGAGGCAGTTAACCTCTAGCTGTATAACTTGTATAAAGATTCTCTATTTTACCAAAAAAAAAAAAAAAGATTAACACACCCAGTACAATGAAGAATAATATCTGCAGCAACCAAAGCTCCATCTTCGAAACCTATTTCACCATTTTTGTAGCAAGTTTCTATCTATGAGAAGCTTGGCAAGTTTGAAATTCAGACCATTAATTAAATTGGTGAAATGGTCGGGTCTCCTGATTCAATGATCTTTTTTAAAAAATATAAAATATATATATACCTGAACATTCTGAAAATCAATATAAGGCATCATCTGATAAAAAGTTAAATACTTCTAAAAACTTAGACTTTCACAAATAAATCTTTGAATTATAAATTCAAACAAATAAATTTATCTTAATTATACCTACAAAAAATAATAATAATATTAAATCCTACCCAAAAACATCACCACATCTTGAAATTAGAAATTAGTAATTAGTAACATTAAAGTTTTTGAAAAATATTATTCTTTTAATTATTTGACAAAATAACAAAACCAATGATTCATGGTTCAAATTGATTTAAGCGGTTCATATATTTTCTTGCAAATTTTTTTTTAGGTACCTTTGAATGCTGCCACACGTTGTCATACCCATCCAATTTTTTAAACACGACTGTTGGCAATCTTGACGAAAGATGAACTTCTTTGGCTAACTTAGATGTTTCAAGGGAGATATCTTGGGCACTTGGCCCAGCACCAATGACCACTACAACCTGTAATTTTCACACACAATGGAGGATCAAGCATGTTTCATGTTTCCTGCGATAAATGAATGTACAACCGCTATAATATACTACCTAATTTTGTCATAATCACAGAAATTTCTAATATATACTAATAAAACTTTCCTGAAGTTGCATATCTCTTTCTTATAGGCCTGGCTTCCCATCAGTCTATAAGGCCATACTTTTGAAAGTAAGCGTTTTTGGAAGGAGAAAACTATGGTCACAACTTTTCTATGATATCAGAAAGGAGTAATATTTAATGTTGGAAGTCAAGTAGTCTTTGTCTATTAAGGAAAAAAAATTACGAAATACTTACATAGGTTGGTTATCTCATCCTAGAAAAAATCATAAAGGCATTTAAAAAGATCGAACAGAAAATTACAATTCAGACTGCTTAGTTATTTTTTATAGGCTCCAGGTACAAAAGTATAAAACAAAACCTGATCGCGGAAAGGTTCTGGAGCTCGATAATTGTGAGATTGGACTTGTTTCCCTGGTCATTTCTTGATTCCTTTCATTCATAAACAAAGACCCAGAAAAAAGAAAAAGAAATCATTAGTTTTTTTTAAGAGAAAAGGAAATCAGTAGTTAAAGTAATTAGTTGGCATGCTTCTATTTTCTTGTCTAAACATACTTGTTAATTTTTTTTCTCCCAGAAAGTCAACACAGACGGAAGTTATTGGCAGCCAGATTTTGCCAAAATGTTGTGTCATGGTGGCGGTTTGGGCATGCACAAAGCAAATATGTCACGAAAATTGCTGCCTGAGCACCATGCAAGTCATACTTGGAAAAATATCACTTTCATTTGACTTTTACCCCACAGCACATTGTCCAAATATCATAGAAACTGTTTCCAAAAATATTACAATACTTTTTGCGAAGAAACTTATGAAATCACCAAATTTTGGCAAAATAAAGAAGATTTTTTACATGGTAATCATATTAACGCATTCATTTGTTTTTGCAATAAATGCTCTATGTACCTCTTTTTTTTTTTCACAAAGTAATATTATTTCTCTTTTGCGTATTTTAGAACACAAACAGAAATTGCCAGAATTTAATGGATTTTGACATGAACTAATCCTCTATTATCATGTCTAATTTTACAAGCATTTCATGAGCAAGATAGGCACTAATGAATCTGGATTATGCTCATGGTAAGTAAATGCCAAGCACAAATTGTGTTAAAAAGAAGGGGGAAAATTAAAAAGAAAGCTGCTCCCCATATCTATGTTTTCAGACGCGGACCGGGTAACGACTCGGCTGAGCTCAGGAGTCAGGGGTTAATGGATTCGACCGGGAGTCGACTCGAAGTCGAACCGGATGATGTCATAAATACGTCATATGTATATATATATATATATATATATATATATATACACACACACGTCATATATATATACATATATATATTTGCATACATATATATTATTTTTTAAAATTTTAATTATTAATCAAAAGTAAGAAATGTCAACTAGTTCAAAAAATCATAACCATCTAAAAAAATTTAAAAATTGAATTTTATTCTATTTCCATTAAGTAAAAAAATAAGATGATCATCCACATAATTTTTACTACCAATGTAACAAAATTTTCGCAAAATATTTGTTTGGTGACAATTTTTAAGTATCTAGATCTCAACTATCATTTTGGGAGCTTACAAATTAGGAATACTTGTTTTTATAATTTTCTAGTCTATAGTTTTTTTAAGACAAATGCCAAGATGATTGCATTAAGATTGCTCAAACTTCTTTTCAAAAAAAAAAAAAAAGATTGCTCAAACTTTACGGCCATTCACTGTGGTTTTGGACGGTCATTGTACAAATAGAAAAAGTAATGATTATTTTTTGAAGGAGATGGGACCCATTCATGTTTGAGAATTTTTTGCTGTGTTTTTAAATTCGGACCGGACCGGCCGGTCAAACCGGGAACCGGCCAAGTGTCCGGTCCAAGTTAGACTAAAAAATCAGTTTTTTAAAACCCGGTCAAACTCGGTCAAAAACTGGGTTTGACCGGGCAAAACCGGAAACCGAAAAATCGTCTAGTCACTTTTTTTTCTTTTTTTTCAAATCCAGCCACATTAATACTCCAGACTTCATCAGATATGGGCCCCTATACATGTTTGTGGGCTTCCATATTCATTGTCTGAAGAAAATGGATTCTAGCAATTATTTGTCTTTAAATTTTGACAATGACATGGGCCCATTGACATACATCCAACAAATGAACATCAATGCTAAATCAGTACACGATTTTTATTTGCTTGGCCCAGTTATCGGTCAAAAGGCAATCAACTTCTTTGACCAATTACAAAATATTAGTGGTGCCTCACTTCTACTTCTTTATATTAATTATATTAAAGTGAATAATTTGAGTCCATTATATTTTTTGCTAATTTTTTCAATTCAATGCTTTTTTAACTGTTAATAGCAAGATATTAGAATGGTTATTAAGGGTATTTTGGCTATAATTTTTTTGGACTAACAATTAAAATTAAGAAAAAAATTAGTAAGTGTATATATGTGTTATATATATATATATATATATAATATTTATGACGTCATCCGATTCGACCCCCGGTCGAACCCATTGACCCCTGACCCCTGAGCTCAGTAGGGTTGATACCCGATTTGAGTCTAAAAACATAAATTTTTTGCCGTCCAAGTCTCTTAGTTATTTGAATTGGAATTGGGACCTACCCAATACCATTGACTTTGTGGCTTGCTTTGATTGAGGGAGCATGGAAATCAATTGAGCAGCCAGCTAGAAAGCTGGTTCTTTTGCTCTGGTTCTAGATTTCCGGTCAAATCCAGTTTTGACCGATTAAATTCAATTTTTGATCGAATTTGACCGATTTTTTAATTTTTGAATTTTTAGCTTGATTCGGACCGAACATCTGGCTGATTCTCAGTCCGATCGGTTCGACCAACCGGTCCGATCCGAGTTTAAAAACACATCCCCGCATAAAAGTTAACAGAAAAATTCTTCCCCACATGTATGATGTACACATTGATCCAGCACAAGCACATGGGCATCCATAACTCTAAATAAATTAAAACAAGCCATACAATAGATTTGACCAAAAAATGAAATAGGAATCCATTGAATAAACCAGCTCCATCAAAAAATTATAAATCGTTTGGACATTAGATAGTCATGGATTTAAATCCTGAAATTGTAAATTAATCTGCCACTTTCGCATGCCAACACATTTGCTGCCTTTTGCAAGTCTATCTCCTAAATTCCAAACAGCAAGCTAAACAAACAAACAAAACTATGGGTGTTAAAACATCGATCAAACACAGTTGCTTTTTCGTTCTTTATCTTTTGTTCTTTTTGTTTCTAATTTGGATCATATCTAAATTTGGCATTCTATTTTTAACGATCATCTAAGATGGTTTCACTAGTAATCAATACAAAGCTTTTTCTCCTTTCTATTTTGATTTATGGTTTTCTAAACCGGATCTCTCTGATAATCAATACAAAGTTGTTTTCTCCTTTTGTTTTTCTAAATTGTATCGTCTCTAAACTTGTCATCCAATATTTGACGACCATCTGGATGGTTTTATCTTTCAATAGCAATCGATACGACTGATGTACTAGAATTACAAAATGAAAGAAAATAGTCAAAGTTCAAAGGCGTGGCAACCAATGGTCGCATGGCATCTGTTGCTGCTTAGAGTGGCATGAACTATTGTCCAAAATTTTGAACAATTTGCAAGGTGGATGGTGGGATTTTGCCAAGTTAAGTTCTAAGGGTAAAAAAAAAGTCTGGATTAATTTGTAGACACATTCTCAAAAAAAAAAAAAAAAAAAATTGTAGACACAAATCTAGACAGAGTATTTGATCTACAATACATTATACTATTTTACCTGCTAGATGCAAGTGCGGGTACAAACGTTGTTTAATTATGTACAAACTTAGCCAAAGTTTGGAACGATTATCAACTCACAACCATTCCACCCCTTCCTCCATGGATAATGACCATTACACACCACAACAGCCTCAAACAGCTCCTCCAAAATCAACTGATCACCACTTGCTTTCGATTCCACGAACCACTGTTCATTCCAGATCTTCTCTTCAACTCGAACTACCTCAGTATGAAATCTAATCTGCTCAATCAGTCCAAAATCACTGGCAAAATTGTTCACGAACTCCAGCACCTCTTCATGGCCAGGGAACTCCCTTAGCCCACCATTTTTATCCCTGATTGTAAAGGGATAATCGGAAAATCCCATAAATTTTCTTGGGAGGTTTGTGCGAAGTGATGGATAAAGACTGCTATGAACGACAATTTTTTGGGGGTAGAGGCCTAGTGGGTCGTCCTCGACTTGAGGATTGTAAACCCATATTCCTCCAACTCGGTCAGATTTCTCATAGACCAGCACAAGATGGCCTTGTCTTTGAAGCTCCCGCGCTGTAACAAGGCCGGCAACACCGGCACCTATCACTGCCACCTTCAAAATCCGTGCCATTAATGCGTGTAGTTGTGGATATCAGCTATGAGGCTCTCAGGAATACAGTTATTTTAAAGATAGGCAGCGAACATTGATGATTATTATACTACAAAAACGTCTAGTGACACGATAACACCATTTTATTAGTAATTTGTACAAAAACATAAAACTTTCATGTCATTTAACATATAATTAACATTTTAAAAACTATATTAGTACGTCACTTATAAAAAAAAAAATTCAACTTATTATAAAATTTAAGTTGATCGTTCAAAATTCGTAAAACATAAGGTCACTTATATACACACATATATAGAATTAAATATTAGATTCCATATGAAATGTGTAAAGTCAAGTTTTTCTACATCTTCGTATTCATTTACTATACAAACGTTTTTCTGCAAGTCATAGACAAGTAGATTGTTCTTTGGTAAATAAGAGCTGAATCAAATAGTAATCATGTCAGGTAAAACTAAACCGGGGAAAGAGACACCCCTTAAATCATTATTCAAAGTATTTATATATAGGAACGTGATTTTAAAATTCTTATTGAGTTGGAGATTCAATGTTCAATGTGGAATAGACGGGGCGGCAACAATTTCTTTTTTCAATCTAACAGTGTCAAAGACTCGCCTATTTTCAAAGAATATTACTTTACCTTTTTCGTTAACAAGACAATTAGTAGAAAAAATGAATGCTTGATTGTATCCTTGATCCCTTGTAATTTACAAATGCTTCCACAGATAGCGTGGAGGCTAGTTTGAACAGCCAATTCTGTACTCGTTTTGAGCCTGTTGGGACAGACATGCGCACTCAGATAGCCCAATTACGTGTTCTTTGGGAACTTGTCTATAATGGATCGTCCGGTACTCCGGCCTGATATGAAAGCTCAGTGACTTAACCATTTGAACCCAACACTCAGGCCCATCAACTGTGTGATCCACACCTACTGAGCATCTTCAAATCTTAACCTGCTTGGATTTCGGCCATCCTCGTTTATATTCCAGCCAAGGTATTCTTCTCGTAAAAAAGGGTGACAAGAGCCAGTTACGGCCACCCTATATCTTAAGAGCCTCAGCGGGCAGAGCCAGGTGACAAGCCACCAAGTTCAAAGAATTGCCGAAGACGGGCCTCCAAATAATTTAAACATGAAACTATCTGACGTGACATGACATGACAAGAGCTTCAAAAATATTACTTGTGCCACCTAAACATGTATAAATAAGTCTACTTCAAACGTAACTACCTGACAAGCTATTAACGTCAAATCCTCAGATATAATAATGAGTATTTCAATCTCCTAAGCCTAGCCTCTTTGGGTATAAATACCCCCACTTCCCACCTGCAGAAGATATGCTCCATAAGTTACAATAAGAATGGCAAA
Organism: Mitragyna speciosa; assembly: GCA_024721245.1. Lineage (NCBI taxonomy): Eukaryota > Viridiplantae > Streptophyta > Magnoliopsida > Gentianales > Rubiaceae > Mitragyna > Mitragyna speciosa. Next base: position 2,783,909 of record CM045558.1, read on the forward strand.
TTCTTATTCTTGCCTCAAAGTCAATATTAACTTAAGTATAGGAGGCTAATTGGGGGTTAAGCTTCCACGTTCTTCTTATCCTTGTTTGTGTTGTAGGTGACCTATTAAGCAGGCTTGGATCAAGAAGCCCAATCAAGTCCATTTTCAAACGTGACAGATAGAAATTTGAGAAAAAATGAGCCAAAATCTGAGACTCCAACCACTCTACTGATTAGCTCTGGCAACTGCCATCCTTAATTAACCTCTTCTTATTCTTATAAAGAAGTAATCTTTTCCTAACTAAAAAGTTATTTATCGATTTTGGGGATTCAAGTTATTTAATTGACTTGTATTTTTGCAAGAAATCAGCAGGTAGCTTTGGCATTAGCTAGCATTCTTATTTCTAATTTTTTATCTTTTGTACTGTACTGTTGAATCAAATACAAATGCTATTTTTCTCTGCCTTTCATAATTGACATGATTTTGAATTTCCTAATCAAATGGACATTTTTCTAACATAGCTTTCGAGAAAAATACAGTAGGGGTAAAAGGAGCACCAAGCTTTCCAATGGTAGGTTCGTTTGCCAGCGTGCGCCTTAAAGGTTTTGTCGTTATTGAGATTGTAAGAAGGAATTCAGCTGATTCTCTGTGCATTCCACTCCTCTTAGCTTCCGAGAGCTGGTGATAGGAACAATTTCGTCTTCTCTGAAGGACTTTAGTGGAGTGTGGAAGTTTTTTTATTAACTATCTTCAGCCATGTTCTGCTCTAATGGAATTCTATCCTCACCTAGGTGGATTCTAGATGTGAGTCAAATTGAGGAGCGTAAGATATATTGAGCGGATCAAACTCCTGGAGGGAAGATAGAAATTGTGTTAAAGGGTAAAAATTCTGAAAAGGAATCTGGTCAAAATTCCAACCCATAGATTAAATCATGTCAAAAGAGAATCACTGTAACTACGGTGGTACTAAATTGAAGTATGTTCCTCTTGAAAGAGTGGACACCAGATCTACTGTTTGCATTAACCTTGAAGATGTAGTTGAAGGAATTCAGAAATGAAATATGTTGGTTTCACACTTGGCAGCGATCTTGCATACTCAGTTGTGCGAAGATTTGTGAAACTAAGTGGAAGAAAATGGGGAACGTAGATATGACAAGGTTGAACTCTGGAGTATATATTTTCAATTTTGTATCAAAGGAGTTTAAACACAAGGCACTCGATCAATTTTCTTGGCCTTTCTTCAACAAAATGTTGTTTTTGAAGCCCTGAAAACCATATATGAATTTGGAAAAACAAAATCTATCAACAGTACCTTTTGTTCGTTTCCCAAACTTGAAGTTGCATTACTACACAAATCAGGCTCTTAATAAGATTGCAAGCTATATATGGAAGCCATTGTATATTTATAAGCAGATAGCAAATCAGTCAAGAGACTTTCCTATGCTAGATTCTGTGTGGAAATTGGAACTAATTTCCTATTTTAACCAAAGTTTCCTTGTCTTAATGAGTGTGAAAATACTGAATATATAGCAGTGGACTATGAATTGATGCCTAGCTGTTGTAAAAAGTGCCTAATCTTTGGACACAGTCCAAATAAATGTCCAAAGACACACAAGCGAGTGAGTCAGTGAATACCTTAAAAAAGCAAGAATGAGATAACAAGTGATTAATACGGAACGATTTAAAAAATTTTATGGATTGAATAATAATTCCGAACTAAAGTTTAGAAATCTCAATAAATTGTTTAAAGTTTGCGGAATATCTCGATAATTTTCATTTTCTTATTCATTCGACCTTGGAATACATGCCCTTATTTGTGCTAAGTGTGATCCCTTTCATGTCTTTCATTTTCTGCTGATAAGCTTGGTCTGGTGGACAATGCCTTTGCTGGAAAATTACTTTCTTTCTCCTACTCCAAAAATGATATACTGAAGTTGCTAAAGCCAACCTTCTAACGGCTGGAACAACAGAATTCTGTGGACAATTCTGGTTGAACCCTGCTATCTCATGTTTCCAATCTGTTTTAGCTCTATACAACAATCTCTTTCTTTTAATTTTGTCTAATACCCAATCTAAATAAGGACATTCAAAAAATAGGTGGGCTAAAACTTCCCCATTTTCTCCATAGAGAGCTCATTCAGCATTTACATTACGTTCCCATGATCTTAACCTATATCTCTTGTAGCTAACCTCATTTTAGATACAAGCCAAAGTATAAAAGCAAATTTCATCACATACTTCATTCCCTATGCTACCTTATTCCAACCAACCTCATTCTGATTGGACCTTAAGTACTTAATTACAGATTTTGCAGTATAATCACCTGATGAGCTAGGCTACATTAAACATGCATACATGTATTTGAACTTAAGTTTTTTCCTTTCCTACGAAGAATGTCACTTCTGATCAAATTATATCAAATTTTGAGAGTTTTATTTCATGCCCATCTTTGAAATGTTTCAGAATTCCAATTTTGTGTACGAAAACTTCAGAGTAGCATATTACTATTATTCAGTAATTTGCTTAAATAAATTAAATTTGTTTAGTATTTATTATAAGCTAAGTATCTTAAGTCAAGAAAGACATTTTTTGTTGGACCGACTATATACTTCTCAATCAAATTCACTGGGTTCTCATACAAATTGTCATAGTTATCAAAATCAACCTGACCTGATGTTGTTACTTGTTTGTGTAAGCCTGTCTAACTGGACTTATTGTTGGCATTCATCGGTTTTTTTCTGAATTAGTAAGTCTTAGATACTAAACATTTTTCTGAAAAACAGAATTAACAAAGCTTCATTTATTTTTGGAACCATGCGACTAGGATTTTTTTTTCAAACAAGTTATGAATTTTTAAATTTATGTTTAGGCAAAGATAGCTAGAGCAGTGACATTGCACATGCCTGCAAATTTTTATGTAATTTTGAGGGTCTTAATGTCGCAGACCATATAAAGCATTTCTCCTAATTGAGTCTAGCTTCTGTTATTTTTGGTCTCATTTTGTTTTTAGTTTTGGATGCCAATTTAGGATCATTTTAGCAAAAGTAATTACAAAATATTTGAGAGCTTGAATACCCTTATTCAAATTTGGGCAAAGAATGGAATTTGCAAGCACCATTTGCTGCAGTAACCGTAATACTTACAACACTTTGTTACAAACACATAAGCTCGTCCAACCTAGTTGTTTATAAATCAATTTTTAAATTTATTGAATTCATTTTTTATTCGAGTATAATTTTCTCTATATTCAACCCATGAAATACGAAAAACATTTATAAATCCCTGAAATGCCTCTTTTATCTCCTCGTCTACTGGGGGCAGTCCCACTTGAGCAGCTAGCCAATCAAAGTATTCAAACTGCCAAAAAAAAGTAATTAGATGTTAGAGACACAAAACTTTTTCTTCAAAGTTCAAAGTATCAAAACACACACAGACACACACACATATATATCACCGAAAAAAAATTAAAAAATAACCTGGTTCAAAGGAAGCCTATGCGTATGGTGCTTCGGGACTCCAGTTTCCTCCATAAGCCGGTAATGTTCTTCTACGTCTGCTAACATCACTTCTTTTGACGGCAAAATGGCCTTCCCAGATAAAACTGAAGCTACCCACTTGGCTTGTAATTCCATCATACGAAAATTGATTGCCTAATCAAAGGATTAAGAAATGGTATTAAGAAAATATATATACCATGTCACCTTTACGTCAAGAGAAATTGATCTTTTCTTTTTTTATTTTAACCTTCTTACTAAAATATCAAGCTGACTTTTAAGGAAAATTCTTATATGAATCCAGTTCACGGTATCACCTCTGGATTTTGTGGTATAAAATAGAGTTATAGAAATATTTTTACATTACTTTCTTATCACACCATGCATCACTATACTTATATTACACTCTTTTATATAACAAAATTCATAAGTGGAGTAGTGGACTTAGTTTATATAAGAATTTCCCTAACTTATGGTATAGTTTGATGGATGGAATGCTTTTGTATTTCTGCCTTTCTTTCTGTGAATAATATTGTTGTTTCGTTCAAGTGTAATTAAAACACGAGTAAAAAAAGTAGAAATCATTTTTTAACAAAAAGTTCTCAAACTTTTTAAAAGTTTACTAATTTTTTATGTAAAATTTCGTCACTATAATATTTAATGTAACAATTGCAATAGAGCGCGTAGACTGACCCGATTTGGCATTCCAACAAAGGAAAGTGAAGGAGCGAGTTGTGGAGGAAAAATGTGTTTGTACAACGGTCCCACACGATTGTCATCGACAGTAACGATTCCATTTGTTTGCAAGAAAGGAAAAACGTACTTGTACCTGTGGAAACTTATGAAAGCATATGACCACACTGAAAGGACTACAGAGGCAGAAATTGGGGACTCGAAAGATGTACATACCCAGTGCAATGAACAATAATATCTGCAGCAACCAAAGCTCCATCTTCGAATGCTATTTCCCCATTTTTGTAGCAATTTTCTATCTTTTGAGAAAATTGACAAGTTAGAAATGTATGTCTAGCCAATAGCCATTTCTAAAATTATTGTTCAGCAACTTGACGAGCCACTTGAATAAACTTCGAATTATGTCACAACACGATAGTATTGGTGACTCTATCCCATATAACTCCACAAAAAATTGTAAGTTTTTTCTCAAAAAAAAAAAAAATAATATTTTCTTTAAAAAAATTGTCTTTTTTTTTTCCCCTGACGGGACGTCAATACTAAATTTCCATGCAAGCAAATTGATTATATATGTACCTTTGAATGCTGCCACACATTGTCATATCCATCCAACTTTGTAACAACAACAGTTGGCAATCTTGACGAAAGATGAACTTCTTTGGCTACCTTGGATGTTTCAAGGGAGATATCTAGGGCACTTGGCCCAGCACCAATGACCACTACAACCTGTAATTTTCACACACAATAATCAAGCATGCTTCATATCTCTTGTCAAGCGATGAATGACTGTACGACTAGCATAATACACTAACTAAATTGTCATAATCACACAAATTTCCAATATATACTACTATTTTAATTTTGAAAGTGTTTTTGAAAGGGGAAAATTAATTTAATATGGTAACAAATTTCTATGACATTAGATAGGAGTAATATTTATGGAGGGAAAGTCAAGTACTCTTTTGTCTATTAAGAAAAAGTATTACGAAAGACATCTCTTAATATCATAATTTTGGTGGTTATAAAAGCATTTAAAAGGGTCAAACAGAAAATTAGAATTCAAAGTACTTAATTATTTTGATAGGCTCCAAGTACAAAAGTATAAAAAAAAAAAAAAAACCTGATCGCGGAAAGGCTCTGGAGTTCGATAGTTGTGACTGTGGATTTGTTTCCCTGGCCATTGCTTGATTCCTTTCATTTATAAACAATGAACCAGAAAAAAAAAAAAAAAGAAGAAGAAGAAGAAAAAGAAATCAGTAGTGGAAGCAATTAGTAAACATGCTTCTATTTTCTTGTCTAAACATTGTTTTTTCAGAAAGTCAACACAAACATATTTTCTTGCCAAAATATTGTGTCGTGGCGTTGGGTATACGCAATGCAAATATGTCACGAAAATGATTGCCTTAAAACCATGCAAGTCAAACTAGGAAAAAAATCATTTTCATTTCACTTTTACCCACACTATATTGTCCAATTATCATAGGAATTGTTTACGAAAATATTGCAAAGTTGTTTGCAAAGAAAACTTAAGGAATCATCAAATTATGGCAAACAAAGAAGATTTTTTTGCATGATGTCATATAAACGCATCATTCTTTGTTATAAACGCTCTATTTATCTCATACTATTTCTCTTTTGCATATTTTAGAACACGAATAGAAACTTGAATTGCCAAAATTTAATGGATTTAGACATAAATTAATCCCATGTTATCATGTTTATTTTTACAAGTATTTCATGATCAAGATAGGCACTAATGAATCTGGATTATTCCAAGCACAAATTGTGTTAAAGTGTTCTTTTTTTTTTTGGGTTTTTTTTTTTTGGGTGGGGGGGGGGGGGTATTTGCAAAAGAAACCCATTAAAGAAAACAGAAAAGTTATTCCCCCATGTACACATTGATCGAGCACTAGCACATGGGCATCCTTAAACTCTGAATTAATTAAAATAAACCCTACAATACATTGGACCAAAAAATTTAAAAAAGGAACAGTTCATATGAATAATTCAACTCCCTCAAAAACTTAAAATTGTTTGGACATTTGGTAGTCAGGGATTTAAAGCCTGAAATTGTAAATTAATCTGCCACTTTCACATGCCAACACGTTTTATAGGTTAAAGTTGCAAATCTCTCTCCTAGATTAAAAACAGTAAGCTGTCCGTGTTAAAACTGTTTTAAAAAAAAAATCTATAGGTGTTAAAAGATCGATCAAAACATAGGTTTTTTTTTTCTTCTTTCTATTTTGTTCTTTCGTTTCTAAATTTGATCATCTCAAAACTTGTCATTCTTTGTTTAACGATCATATAAGACGGTTTCACCGGTAATCTTTACAAAGTTTTTTCTCCTTTCTCTTTTGTTTTATAGTTTTATAAACTGGATCTCTCTAATAACGACCAGTAATCAATACAAAGTTCTCTCTTCTTTTTTTTTTCTTTTGCTTTTTCTAACTTGAAACATCTCTAAACTTGTCATCTGATGTTTAAGGACCATCTAGATGGTTTCAGCTTTCAATAACAAGCAATACGATTCCTGTGGTCGAACGACAAAATGAAAGAAAATTATCAAAGTTCAAAAGCCATGGCAACTTGCTAAATGTCCAATGTAGCAAAGCATCTATTGCTGCTGGGAAAGGGAGATTGGCTTGAACAATTGTCCAACATTTTGAACGATTAGAAAGGTGATGGTGGGATTTTGATCACCAAGGTAAGTTTAAAGAAGAAAAGGTCTGGATTATTTTTTAAACGCAAATCTAGACAGAGAATTTGGTCTACAATATGTTATAACAAATTTTTCTTGTTAAATGCAAGTGCATGTACAAGCATTATTTAATTATGTACAAACTTTGCAAAAGTTTGTAACAGTTATCAACTCATGACCATTCCAGCCCTTTCTCCATGAAACCTGCTATCCTACCTCATGTATGATGTATCTAAAGGAAAAAAGGAACAAAAGATGATCCATGGGTACTGCTTTCAATGTAGTGTGATTTCCAAGAGTAGTACATGAATAAGCACATTGCATACATACCTGGAAGGACTGCCAACTTTGGTCGTGTATAATGACCATTACACACCACAACAGCCTCAAACAGCTCCTCCAAAATCAACTTATCACCACTTGCCTTCGACTGCACGACCCACTGTTCATTCCAGATCTTCTCCTCAACACGAACTACCTTAGTATTAAATCTAATCAGCTCAATCAGTCCAAAATCACTGGCAAAATTGTTCACGAACTCCAGCACCTCTTCATGGCCAGGGAACTCCCTTAGCTCACCATTTTTATCCCTGATTGTAAAGGGATAATCGGAAAATCCCATAAATTTTCTTGGGAGGTTTGTGCGAAGTGACGGATAAAGACTGCTATGAACAACAATTTTTTGGGGGTCGAGGCCTAGTAGGTCGTCCTCGACTTGAGGATTATAAACCCATATTCCTCCAACTCGGTCAGATTTCTCATAGACCACCACTTGATGGCCTTCTCTTTGAAGCTCACGAGCCGTAACAAGACCGGCAACACCGGCGCCTATCACTGCCACCTTCAAAATCCGTGCCATTAATGCGTGTAGTTGTGGATATCAGGTATGAGGCTCTCAGGAATTCAGTTATTTTAAGGATAGGCTGCGAACATTGATGATTATTATACTACAACAACGTCTAGTAACACGATAACACTATTCTGTTATATATATATATATATATATAACCTACATTATTAGAAAGGGAAGAAAAATTGGTATTTGTGGGATTTAAACCCCTGATCTCTAGAGTGAAGTTATAAAGTTTTAATCGTTCGACTTTCTATTCGTTCCATATGTCACTCATAGAATTAAATATTAGCTTTCATGTGAAATGTGTAAAGTCAAGTTTTTCTACATCTTCGTATTCATTTACCATACAAAAGTTTTTCTGCAAATCATAGACAATTAGATTGTTTTTTGGGTAAGATAAGAACTAAATCAAATAGTAATCATGTCAGGTACAACTAAACCGGGGGAAGAGACAGCCCTTAAATAATTATTCAAAAATATTTACATATAGGAACATGATTTTTAGAAATCTTATTGAGTTGGAGATTTAGCGTTCAATTTGGAATACACGGGGCGGCGACAATTTCTTTACTCAATCTAACAGTGTCAAAGAGTCCCATTTTCAAAGAATGTTACTTTACAATTTTCGTTAACAAGACAATTAGTAGAAAAAATGAATGCTTGATTGTATCCTTGATCCCTTGGAATTTACAAATGCTTCGCTGGATAGTTAGAAATTTGAGAGAAAAATGAGCCAAAATCTGGAACTCCAACCACTCTATTGATTACGCTCTTACAACTGTCATCCTTAATTAACCTTTTCTAATTCTTCTAAAGAAGCATTATTAAAAAAAATTATTTAGATTATTTTTTGTTAACTTTTTTAGAAAAGTGAAAAAGTGTTTGGATGTGAAATTTTTTTTGAAATAACATGACGGTGGTTTGAAAAGTAAATAATTAGTGTGAGAAAGTGTTTGAATGGTTCAAAAATTTTGGACCAACTTGCACTTATGTTTAAATGATTGTACAAGGACATTGATTTTTTTTTTGGAGAAAATTTATTTGAAAAAATAAAAAAAAGTACCAATCAAAATGCAATCCATATAGTTAGAAATAGTTGTGAAGCGGATATCCGCTTAAGAGACAAAAATATCTTAGCAAGCACTGTGCACGAACATTGGCAACGTCAATGTCTAGTGCTCGCTAAGACATTTGTGTCTCTAAAGTGGACGTTCGCTTAAAAAAGCAAACGTCTGCTTCATCATCCCACTTCAAAACCTGTCGAAAATGGATCTCATTTTGTTACTCGCAATTTTTCTATTTTTTTTTCTAAACAAATTTTGAATATAAACACGCTTGCTTTTGTGAATAATTGTGTAAAAAGTCTTTAAAATTCATTTGAAATTTCAAATGAAAACTTGGTGGGAAAATTTAGTGAAAAAGTTTGACTAAAAAATTTTTAACTTTTTGACCAAAAAATTTTTCATTTGTCCAAATGGATTTGGGAAAATTTTTTTCAAAAAATGGCTCAAAAAACTTGTCCAATCAGAGCCAATGTTTTCCTAACTAAAAGTTATTTATCGATTTCAGGAAATCAAGTTGTTTAATTGACTTATATTACTGCAAGAAATCAGCTGGTACCGGTCGCATTAGCTTGCATTTATATATCTAATTTTTTATCTTTCGTACTGTACCATTGAATCAAATACAAATGCTACTTTCTTTGCCTTTCGTAATTGACACTATTTTGAATTTCCTAATCAAATGGACATTTTTCTGACATAGCTACACATTAGGGGTAAAAGGAGCACCAAGATTTAAATACTGGGTTCGTTTTTTCAACGTGCTAACGTGTGGCCAGAGGAAACCAGATTTTGCTAGCATATATCGATAGAAAAGTTAGATCTAACGTGCGCGTAAATGGTTTTGCGCCATTATTGAGCTTTTTAGAAGGAATTCTAAGCTGATTCTCCGTGCATTCCACTCTCTTAGCTTCCGATAGCCGGTGATCGGAACAATTTCGTCTTCTTTGACGGAATTTAGTGGAGTGTAGAAGTATTTTGGTATTAACTGTCTTCAGCCATGTTGATAAATTCTGCTTTAACCTTAGAGGATGGACTTCTATCATCACCTATGTTATCACTGGACTAGATGTGAGTCAAATTCAACCGCGTAAGGTGCATTAGGCAGATCAAACTCCTAGAGGGAGGATAGAAATCGTGTTGGAGTGTAAAAATTCACACTTGGCAGCGATCTTCCATTCTCAGTTGCGCAAAGATTTGTTGAAACTAAGTGGAAGAAAATGGGGAACGTAGATGTGACAAGGTTGAAATCTGGAGTGTATATTTTCAATTCTGCATCAAAGGACTCTAAACACAAGGCACTGGATCAACCTCCATGGCCTTTCTTCAACAAAATGTTGTTTTTGAAGCTCTGAAAACCAGATATGAAATTGGAAAAAGAAAATCTATCAACAGTACTTGTTTGTTACATTTCCCAAACTTGATGTTACGTTACTACACAAATCAGGCTCTTACTAAGATTGCAAGCTACACTGGAAGCCACTATATATTTTCATAGGCAGACAGCAAATCAGTCAAGTCCTATTTTAATCAAAGGATACTTGTATTATTGAGTGTGAAAATACTGAACATATAGCAGTGAACTATGAATAAGGCCACTTTCTTCTGATTTTGTCCCACACCCGATCAGAATAAGGCCATTCAAAGAGTGGGTGGGCAAAAATTTCCTCACGTCCTGCATATAGAGCTCATTCAGCATTTACATTACATCCCCATGATCTTAATCCATCTCTTGTGGCTGACCTTCTTTTAGAGACAAGCCAAAGTATAAAAACAAATTTCAACACGTACTTCTTTTCCCCATGCCGCCTTATACCAACCAACCTCATTCTGAGTGGACCTTAAGTACGTCATTACAGATTTTGCAGTATAATCGTGACCTGATGAGCTAGGTTACATTAAACATGCATACATGCATTTGAACTTTAGTTTTTTCCTTTCCTATGAAGAATGTCACTTCTGATCAAACTATATTAAATTTTGAGAGTTTTATTTCATGTCCATCTTTGAAATGTTGCAATATTCCAATTCTGTATAGGGAAACATCAGAGTAGCATATTACTATTATTCAGCAATTTGCTTAAATGAATTAAATTTGTTAGCATTTATTACAAGTTAAGTTCATTCATTGGACCTCGACTAGACTAGCAAACATTGTATTACAATGTTAAACACATAATCATGTGATATTCTCTATTTATTTTAATCAATTAAAATATAATATCTGTGGCCTGACCAAGCATATTATCTGATGTAACAGTAAATTTCAGGGATGTAGCAACAAAAAAATTTAAGGGATGTAGCAAAAACCTTTTTTTTTTTTAGACCATTTCAAAAAGTTTTCCAGTTGCATTTCTCCAATTACGCTAACTTCGTGAGAATGGGAATTGTTTTATTTGAACGCATCGTAACTTTCGAACAAGTAAACAGTTGATGGGAATTCAGTTGGATTTTTTTTTTTTTTAAAGTTTATGAAATAAAAAAGAAAGGGAACAAGTACTCACCATGTTAGTATGACTGCAGAGGCAATTGCATGAGTTTTAGGCCCAGTAACAGTGAATGAAAACTAAACTTACTGGCCACTGAAACTTATACTCTAATTTTTTTAGTAGAAATATTTATTCATTCATAGGTATTCTCTTTGGAATCAAAGAAGCGAATCAAAGAATTAATTATAAATCAATAATAGAAAGCTTAAATATTTTTTGAGTTAATAATGTGTGCCTATTTTGAAGGTCTAGGGATTGAATTTAGATGTAATTTATGGTGATTATGAAGTCGAAGAGTCTATTTTAATGCAGAATAAAAAATAATTAAATTATATTTTGATTTTGATTTATTAACTTGTTTGTGTAAGCCTGTCTAAATGGATTTACTGACATTCATCAGTTTCTTTTTGAATAAGTCTTAGATGTTCGGATTGAATTTTTCTAAACTTTTTTCTGAAAAATAGACTTAACAAAGGTTCATTTATATTTGGAACCATGTGATTAGGATTTTTTTTCTTGGAGCTAATTATGAATTTTTAAACATATGTTTAGGCAAATATAGCTAAAGCAGTGACATTTGCACATGCCTGTAAATTTAAGTGTAGTTTTGAGGGGGCTTGTTGTCATGATCTTCATTTGGAAAAAGTAAAGCATTTCTTCTAAATTGAGTCTACTTTCTATTATTTTTTGTCTCATTTTGTTTTTTATTTTTTATTTTTGTTTTGGATATCAATTTAGGAACAATTTAGCAAAATTAATTACAAAATATTTGAAAGCTTAAATACCCTTATTTAAATTTGGGCAGATAATGGAATTTGCAGGCACGAGGTGCTGCAGTAACTGTAATCCTTACAACACTTTATTACGAACACATTAGCTCGTCCAACCAGGTTTTTTAATAAATCAACTTTTAATTTATTGAGTTCTTTTTTTTATTCGAGCATAATTTTCTCTATATCCAACCCATGAATAACGATAAACATTTGCAAATTCTTGAAATGTCTCTTTCATCTTCTCGTCCACTGGTGGCAGTCCCGCTTGACCAGCAAGCCAATCAAGGTATTCAAACTGCCAAAAAAAAAGGTAATTAGATGTTAGAGCACAAAAATTTTTCTTCAAAGTTCAAAATACCAACGTATATGTACAAATACATATGTGCAAGCGCGCGCGCACACACATATATATATACACACATGTACACAGACACAGACATGTGTTTGTGTGTAACTCCGTGTCAACCCAGAAAAATAAAAAAGTAAAAGTATGCGTACCACGTTCCAGGGAAGCGTATCCGTATGGTGCTTGGGAACTCCAGTTTCCTCCAGAAGCCGGTAATGTTCCTCCACATCCGCTAACATCACTTCTTTTGACGGCAAAATCGCCTTCCCAGATAAAACTGAAGCTACCCACTTGGCTTGTAATTCCATCATAAGAAAATTGATTGCCTAATCCATGGATTAAGAAATAGTATATCTTTACCAGATTAATCCTCTGATTAAATGATTAATTAATCTCTTAATAATCGTATAATTATTTATCAACTCTTTGTTACTATAATCCTCAATAAAAATGTAAATTTTCATCACAAAAAGTGATAAGTTATTACAAAAAATTCACGCCTTTTTTAAAAATTTAATAATATTTTTAGTGTAAATTATCATCACTGTATCATTTTCCTTAACAATTACAATAGAGCGTATAGACTGACCCGACTTGGCACTCCAACGAAAGAAAGTGAAGGAGAAAGTTGTGGAGGAAAAATGTGTTTGTACAATGGTCCGACACGATTGTCATCGACAGTAATGACTCCATTTGTTTGCAGGAAAGGAAAATCGTACTTGTACCTGTGGAAATATATGAAAGCATGAATGAGTACATTGAAAGAAGCATCAAAACTAAAAATTAGGGACTGATAAAACATACCCGGTGCAATGAAGAATAATATCTGCAGCAACCAAAGCTCCATCTTCGAAAGCTATTTCACCATTTTCGTAGCAATTTTCTATCTTTAAGAACCTTGACAAGTTAGAAAAGTATGTCTAACCAATAGCCATTTGTGAAATTATTGTTCGGCAACTCAACCAATTCGACGAACCAATTGATTAAACTTAGAATTATTTCGCAACGGGACATTATTTAGTAATACCGCATCATTTATCGCAACATTTAACTCCGCAATTTGTCAAAAAAAAAAAAAAACTCCGCAAAAAATCATAAACTTTTCTTAAAAAGATAAACTTAGTATTTTGGCTAAATAACAAAATGCCCCCTTGTATTGTTGCATAAGTAGCAAATTACCCCCTGTATTTAGAAAATACACAAATTACCTTCTTGAATTGTTAAAAGACATTTGTGCCCTTCTACATATAATGGTTTGATAATTTTCTCTTTTTTGTACTAAAACCTAAAATATTTATACCATCCATAAGCGGATAAAACAAAATAATAAAGAAGAAATAAGTCTCAAATATGTTAAGTAGTTGTGCTAATTTTGCTATTAGATGAAGCTGGTTTTATGTTATTTTAGTTAGAAACACAGGTTTGTAATTATTATATTTTTTTATTATTGTCACTAACAGAAATGATATTACTAGCATTTCTTCATATTCTATTTTAAATATATTTGATAGAAATTACAAATTTATATTCACTTTGCAAGTTGCTCGTTATACATCATGACAAAAATAAATTATTCACTTTTTTTTCATACTTTTTTCCATCTTAAATACAAATAATAGGAATAGTTTGTGACGAAACTTTTTACAATTTTGGAGTCATGATTTTAGTTTTTTATATAAGAGTCCAACAATAATATTAGTCTAGAATTGTAACCTTATTTTGTTTCTCTATAACAAATTGACAAAAATAGCAATACTAAAAATTATGAGGGCAAATTTGTCCTTATAAAGGTGAAGTGTACGTGAGGGGGCAATTTGTTACTAAAGTAGTGGGGTAATCTGTGTATTTCCTAAACACAAGAGGTAATTTGCTATTTACCCAACATTACAAGGGAGCATTTTGATATCAAGCCTAATATTTTCTTGAAAAATTTGTCCTTTTACATTTTCGTGTCAGTAAATTAATTAAATAGGCACCTTTGAATGCTGCCACGCATTGTCATGCCCATCCAATTTTGTAACAACTGTTGGCAATCTTGACGAAAGATGAACTTCTTTGGCTACCTTAGATGTTTCAAGGGAGATATCTAGGGCACTTGGCCCATCACCAATGACCACTACAACCTGTAATTTTCATACACAATGGAGGATCAAGCATGCTTCATATCCCATGTTAAGTGACAAATGACTGTACAGCCTCTATAATATACTACCAAATTTAATTTTTTATAATCACGGATATTTCTTATACATACTATTATTGAAAATTTTTAAAGTTGCATATATATGTGCGTGTGTGTCTTTTCAAAGTGTTTTTGGAAGGGGACAAGTAATTTAATATGGCAACAACTTTTTATGATGAGTAATATTTATGAGGGGAAGTCAAGAACTCGATGTCTTTTAAAAAAAAATTACGAAAGACATCTCTTAGTATTATAATTTTGGTGGTTAGGTTATTTTATCATATATAAAATCATAAATGCATTCAAAAAGATCAAAAAGAAAATTAGAATTCAGACTGCTTAATTATTTTGATAGGCTCCAAGTACAAAAGTAATATGAAACAAAACCTGATCGCGGAAAGGCTCTGGAGTTCGATAGTTGTGAGAGTGGATTTGCTTCCCTGGCCATTCCTTGATTCCTTGCATTTATAATCAGAGACCCAAAGAAGAAAAGAAAAATAAAAAAGAAATCGTCAGTTGAAGCAATTGGCATGCTTCTATTTCTTTGTCTAAACATTTTTTTAGAACTTCTCTTTTTCAGAAAATCAACAGAGACATAAGTTGATAGCCAGATTTTGCCAATAGATTGTGTCTTGGCGGCTTGGGTACGTGCAAAGCATCTCATGGAAATGATTGCCTGAACACTGTGCAATTCATACCTGGAAAAACAATCATTTTCATTGGACTTTTAACCACAGTATATCGTCCAATTATCATAGAAATTGTTTCCAAAAGAATTGCAATATTGTTTGCAAAGAAAGCTTGTGGAATTTTGGCAAACGATGGTGGCATAGCATCTCTTGCTGCTGGAAAAAGAAGAGTGGCATGAACAACTGTCGCAAATTTTATACAATTAGAAAGGTGGATGGTGGGATTTTGAACACCAGTGTATGTTTTAATGAAAAAAAGAAAAATCACAAATCTAGACAGAGTATTTGGTCGGACAATACATTGTAATAAATTTACTTGTTACATGCAAGTGTGCATACAAACGTTGTTTGATCATGTACAAACTTAGCCAAAGTTTGATACAATTATCAACTCACAATCATTCCTATCCTTACTCCATGAATAAGAGCAAAAATTCTTACATGGATCTAATTCATGTTCCCACCTATGAATTTGTGGTCTAAAAGAAAGTCACACAAATATTCTTACAATACTTTCTCATATTAGTATAAATCATTGTGCTTATGTGACATTATTTTAAATCACTAAATTCACAAATGGAGCCGTGAACCGGTCCACGTGAAATCTGCTACGTTATCTGATATATCTAAAGAAAAGAAATAGAACGTCCCTGTAACGCTCTCAATGCAGTGTGATTTTCAAGAACAGAACATGAATACGCACATCGCATGTATACCTGGAAGGTCTGCCAACTTTGGTCGTGTGTAATGACCATTACACACCACAACAGCCTCAAACAGCTCCTCCAAAATCAACTGATGGCCACTTGTTTTCGACTCCACGACCCACTGTTCATTCCATATCTTCTGCTCAACTCGGACTACCTCAGTACTAAATCTAATCAAATCAATCAGTCCAAAATCCCTTGCAAAATTATTCAAGAACTCCAGCACCACTTCATGACCAGGGAACTCCCTTAGCTCGCCATTTTTATCCCTGGTTGTAAAGGGATAATCCGAAAATCCCATAAAGTTTCTTGGGAGGTTTGTGCGAAGTGACGGATAAAGACTGCTATGAACAACAATTTTCTGGTGGTCGAGGCCTAGTGGGTCGTCCTCTACTTCAGGATTGTAAACCCATATTCCTCCAACTCGGTCAGATTTCTCATAGACCACCACATGATGGCCTTGTCTTTGAAGCTCTCGGGCTGTAACAAGACCGGCAACACCGGCTCCTATCACTGCCACCTTCAAAATCCGTGCCATTAATGCGTGTACTTGTGGCAATCAGGTATGAGGCTCCCAGGAATTCAGTTATCTCAAGCATGGCCGTGGAGACATCAATTTATAATACAAAAACATTTAGTAACTCGATGAACTATTTTATTAATAATTTTTAAAAAAAAGTGAAATTTATATGGAATTTATCATTCAATTTACTTTTTAAAAAAATGTTATTACGTCACTTATTAAAAAGTTTACACAATTTATTATAAAATTTAAATCAATTGTTCTAAGCCTGTGCCAAACTTAGCCTAGCATACATATGATCTTGTATTATATATTCCATAAGGGGCCCTGTATATATAGAATTATATATTAGCTTCCATGTGAATCGTATCAGTGCACTAGTAAATGTGTAATTTGTCTTCTTCACGAGGCTCCAAATCATAAAGTCAAGTTTTTCTACATCATCATGTCCATTACCATAGAAAAGCTTTTCTTCAGATCATAGATGAACTAGATTGTTTTTTGTTCAAATAAGAGCAAGATCAAACCAGATCATAGATAAATAGATTGTTTTAAAGGTTCGCAAGATCTGAAAGTAATCATTGGCAGGTATAACTAAACGGGGGAAAGAGACAACCTTTAAATCCTTATATTTATATAGGAACATGATTTTGGAAATCTTATTGAGTTGGAAATTCATGTTCACTTTGGAATATATGGGGCAGCAATTTCTTTATTTAATCCAACACGTGTCAATGAATTTCCTCTTTTAAAAGAACATTACTTCACATTTTCTTTTTTGGTTAACAAGCCAATCAATAGAAAAAATGTTTGCTTGATTGTATCCTTGATTCCTGGTAATTTACAAATGCTCTCATTGATAATTAGAAATTTGAGAAAAAAAAAATGAGCCAAATTCTGACACTCTAACCATACAACTGATTACGCTCTTGCAACTGTCGTCCTTAATTTATCTTTTCTTAATTTTTCTAGGGATGTGACATTTTCCTAACTAAATTTTGTTTAAGAATTCAAATTATTAAATTGACTTATATACTGCAAAAAATTAGCCAGTAACGTTGGCATTAGCTAGTGACGTGTCCTAACTTGTCACGTCCTTTGGATGAGCTGATGTGGACGAAATAGATGGCTTGCCATACGGAAATGTCAAAAACACGTGGGGTTAGTCCCAATGTGCCTATGATGACTAAGTTAATTAGGAATTTTAAACAAATAGTTCGGGAGACTTTTAAGCATAATAATAGTGTGCATACCTTATAAATAAAATAATTGAAGGCTTTTATAATAGTAGAGAGGAGTGAAAGCTAAATTGGTTGGGTCTGCATGTTAGATGTCAGCCTTGTTATCTCGTCTTAGGAGCTCGATAACTGTTTTATTGACCCATTTAAGAAACAAATTGGTCCTTAGGAGTCAAAGTATAGAGTGAGTATTACGTGCACCACGTATGCAACGTGACGTGCCATGTGATATACTAGAACTAATCATACATTTTCAAATAATACAAGGTATGGCCCACTATCACCACATGGAGATAAATTATTGATTCTAACACATTACGTAATAATACACGTAGTGCATTTTATACTTTTTTTTTCTCAAAGTATGTTGAGGTGTCATTTGACCTGAGCTGACATGGAGGCCAGCTAATTTTGGTACCCGCAACTAGCATTATTATTTCTATTTTTTTAAAAATCTTTTGTACTGTACTACTGAATCAAATACAAATACTACTTTCTTTGCGTTTCGTAATTGGCATGATATTGAATTTCCTAATCAAAGGGACATTTTGCTGACGTAGCTTTTGAGGAAAATTAGTTAAGACTAAAAGTTGAACCAAACTACTCATGTTAGGATAAGAGTTCGTTCGAGTTTAATTCGTCAACTAATTAAGTTATACCAGAAAAAGATATAGCAGTTTTTTGAGTTTGTGAGCTCAGTTCGAATTCCACTTGTATAAACTTTAAATATATAATATATATGAAAAAGAAATTTAAACTACTCGAACTCAACTTGAACTTAACTTGAGACAAATTCATTTAAATTTGGCTCAACAAATAAATAGGTCAAATCTGAATCTGTTTTCAAACTCGTTAAAACAATCAAACAAGTTTAAACACTAGTGTTTTTGACTTGTTTAATTTCATTTACACCCTTAGACTGGTTAAAAATACTTTCGATTTTGTAAAGATCACTATATGATGATTTCTGAATTGGAGAAATAATTTCTGAAAAAACAAAGAAGAAAAAGGAAAATTTGCAAGGGGAAAGAAGGCATAAATATAAAAAATACGAAGCTTCTTTAATTTTCATACCTTCTCCCATCTGTAACCTACTTATACCAAGTACAAATCGAAAAAAGTTGCATTTTGATTGAATCTTTGGCTGCAAAGTTAACCGGTCTATTAGCCAAAAGAAATTCTAAATAGGCCGATGTTCAACAATAAACCTACAGACAGAAGCGCATAAATTAGAAAATTTCATAAAAAAAACATCCCTTTTCCTCTAATTGATGAAAAATCTATTATAGACTCAATCCACATGACCATGTCTCCCAAAACAGTGGATCTAACCATGTTCCATACATGAGGTTCCCATTTTATGTGACATGAACCGTGATCTATAAGAGATGATTCCTTTGACTAATTCATTATCAGATAGTTATTTATCTTTTGGACGGTGAGGTTCCCTACTACCTTTCACCAAAAATTTAAAAAATAAAAAGAAAGAAAGAGTGAATATGGGAACCCCTATTTTTTATCATGAAATCTAATTTAAGGTAGGTGAATTAGGGAACTCACCATAACTTCCTGTTATACCAAATTAGACCACGTAATTGCATAAAATTCCTAAATTTTGCTTGGTACAATTACCATAATTTCCTCATAAATCTTTGGAATTCTTTAGGTCAAAAAATTGTGGGACAAGAACAATTTTCAACCCATAATAATCATAATTATAGAGTTTAGGGCTAAAAGTTTTAATCATAAACACTAAACAGAAATGAAAAATTAAGTTTTAATCATAAACGCTAAAAAGAAATGAAAATTTAACTTATATAAGAATAAAATTAATAGGATAATGCATATATTTGAAATTAAGAAGACAATAATAAATTGGATTTTTAAATACTTTGGCTTTGGGGATAGCGTGGCATTCTTTGTGCTACCGGCCTATGATTTTGTGAACTTGAAGTCCATGATTTTGGAGATCGAAGACTAAGGGTTGGTTTGATTCATGGACGGGATGAGATATGATGAATTATATTAGGGTGTACGAATTCCAGATGAGTCATTCTCGGATAAATAATATATAATAATGAAATTAATAGGATAAATAATATACTAGTAATTCTTGGATTAATAATATATAAGAATGAAATTAATAGGATAAATAGTATACTAGTAATTAATAAAGACAAATAATAAATTGGATTTTCAAGTACTTTGGCTTTGGGGATAGTAGAGGAACCAGAGACAAATTAGTCGAAAATTTTGTTATCGCATCTAAAAATCTTCTCAAGTTAACAAATGCGACTCCCCATGATAATATTATAACATGTACAAGGAATTATATCGATTAAATGGGATTACTAACTCCATACTTAAATTATAATCAAACATTAATGATATAGGATTAGTAATACAATCATATGTCATCCTATGAACCAAATGCAACTTAATTGTATAAAATTCTTCCCCCTTATTTTGACGCGAACTCATGATTTTCTCTTTCTTTTAGTCACTTTTTTTAAGGACAAAAAAAAGTATTATCGTAAAGACATTCCAAGTCTTGCTAAGAATTTTTGGAGTTTTTAAATTAATATTATACCCCGGGCTATCTTTGCATGGGGTAAGCTGTACCTTTTTCCCTTATTTCATAAGAATCTTTGTCCGCGGTGTGATCCTATCTTTTCCAGTTAATTACCTTCCCTACCCTTTGCATTTCAAATAATTAATCTCCATGGACATTCTACTTATCTTTGTTAAGAATCTAGAAATTGGATGACAGTCATCTAATCCAATTTAGCTCGTTGCGACATTAATTGGACACTATAAGGTTTGTAATTTAATTTTTTGGCTTTTCCCTTGTGCAACTTGAAGCGCCAGTACTTTTTTCCCTTGATTTGTTAGTGCAAAAAGTTGTTCATAGTATACATATTACTACAACGTTAGAAGACACAAGAAACTTTATATATTGACATTGGATGCCATATGATGATTAGACAACTTAATCATCTAACTAAATGCTAATGAACTGAGAATGCTAATTCTACTAAACCCAGACACAAGCAACTCATGTAACTTTGTTAACGATGGTCGCATGTCATTTATTCCGCCTAAATTGATGATAAATATTATTAACACATTAGAAGTTGAATAGCTTCACTAGCTAGAAACCAAACAGTTGAATGACCCATATATATATATATATATATATATATATATATATATATTGTTTTTAGCAAATTACTTTGCGAACTACAAAATTTTTCATATCGTTTTCTTTTTTTAAAACTAAGGAGCCGTTTGGTTTTAATTTCTCAATCACTATTACTATGGTATCATTAACTCTATTATGAGTATGAGTTTTGATGATTCCCTCCTACATGTTTAGTTTGGTAATGGAATGGATATCAATCCTTCCAAAAGGTTTAATGAGTTTGATTAAATAGTATTTCGGGAAAAATCATGAAAATGTCAATTAATTGCTTTCATTCCAATTGAAAAATAATGATAATTATTCTCCAAATATCAATAATAGGTGTCATTACTACTGATACACATACCTCTCCCTAATTCTCCTAAATCAAACACCCCTAAGTTTCTTCAATTTCCTAAAGCACTCTCACGCTCCATCCTTAATTATTTATTCGGTTTTTTTCTTTTCGGATCATTACGATGAGCACTCTCATGCTCCACCCTTATAGTAATTGTTCAATTTTCCTTTTTTTTTTAGGGTCATTCCAATCCAATATTAATTTTTTTAAATTAATAGTTTACTATTTGCATAGTCAAGTATAAAAAATATCATATTCTAAATGTTCTCCATCAAATTCAGGGGAAAAAAAAAAGGAGTATGACTAGAAACAAGAAATACTACATGCATGCATCCAGGCATAGACACACAGAGATATGTGTGTGTAAATACACTAATTTTAAATTAGCATGATTCCTTCAATTATCATGCTAAATTTATAATTTTTTTCATTTTAATTTTTGAAAACTGGTTGTGAGTTTGAATACCAAACATTTAGAAAAAAGAGAACAGCAAAAAATATTTTAAAAAAAAAAAGACCGAAGCATCCAAAGCTGAAGAATATATAATCGGTACTATATGGATTTTATTAATTCTTTATTAATCCTCAACTTCTTCAACATATAATACAATATACAGTAATCAAGTAGTGGTGGACGCCCTCGTGATCAGAGCAGAGATAATTAGTAAGGTATTTATATTGAAAGAGCTTCTAATTAACTCATGATAGATTTATAAATAGCATAATTAATTAATTTATTAGTTGTGATGTGGAGGGTGTGTCTTCGGTGGTGCATAATCCACGTTGTACCATGGTTCTTCTTCCTGCCCCTGAAACTCATCAGCCGAATTCCAATAAACGTTGGCTGTAGACTCGGGTTTAACGGCATCTGCTTCTACTTTGGATTTCTCATGATGATCACCTTTCTCCTCATTTTTCACTAGAGGATGTTTAGCAAATGTGGATTGATTGTCATCTTTCGCCTTATCCTTTTGCATGAGAGAGCTGTTGATTTTAGCTGATTCTGATTTATCCGGAATTTTTGGATTCGACACCACATAAACCTTAGCAAGACTTGATTTCTCTTCATTCTGCACAAAGCCCTCTTAAGTTTATTGATTATTCCGTCAAGTATATACATCTATACTAATTTTATTAGGCGTGTGTCTCTGTGTTTGTGTGTGTGTATAGATGCGCATGCACATACATATATACATATACTATATATAAAAGAAACGTGTACAAACCTTGATGGAGGATTCAAAACTTTTCCCAGGCTCATTTTCGTTGTTGCCAATTGGCCTAGCAGCACATGTATACACAGCAAGAAATAACAGAGCGCGGAAAATAGAGGGGGATACGCAAGACATGATTGGAAGTAATATATGTTGAAACAGACTAATCCTCCTGGATTATTTGAAAATGTGGAAGAAAATTGTTGATTTTGTTCGCATTATCGATAAGGGTATTTATAGTGCTAACACAACTATTAATAAAACATGCAGATTGCAGTTGTATGGAGATCAGAAATAGGAAGTGAGAACAACTTATGTGGTGGCTTCCAGTATATGTCCGTGTCACATTTCTATTGAATTGCGGGCAAGAAAGATAAGTAATTTTGTTAATATTTCCCTATATATGAAGAAAGATATAGTAGTATGCAACCGCAATGGAGATTTTTCCTTCAAGATAAAGCAATTGAACAATAAAAGTAATGCTAGAAGATGATAAAGAATAAAATGCTAAGAGATACAATCAATTATCAAGAGCCTGTCCAAATTTTGTTTCTTATTTCTTGTCGTGTGTGAATTTTTTTGGTCACCACGGTTTATGTACCTTATTTTTGTCCAAGCATATCGTGTTGAATTTCTCAAGCTAATTATCCCACTGCTATAAAACTATGACTATTTTGCATTTGTATTTCTTTTTCAATTAAAATTTTATTATTGTAGTGGTGGCACTCCTTCAACTCGTGCAGCATACAAAAATTTATGTGTGTATAGTGCGTGTCTATATGGCTAAGGAGGTTCATGAGATACTAGTTCAAGTAAGTCTTGCCCAACGATTAGCTTGCTAGAAGAAACATGAGGGTCAGATTACACTGAATCTTTTATCTATATATAGTCATTTGCCACCATGTGTTTGAACTTCAAGCGCTGATTTGCTACCCTAAAACATGTCTTCCGTGCTTTATCAACTTTCAATTCTGTGATAGCATTTTCTTCTTTTCCATAAACCAAAATCTTTTAATTGATAGCTGAGATTATTCACATGCACGTAAGACACCTGCACATAACACTAGCTAGCAATACAGCTATACTACGATCGTATTCGACTATTCTTGTAACGATATTTGACTTTACTAGACTTGGTGGTATTTTTATTCAGTTATAAGTATTATTTTCAAGTCTTTTGTTCACAGATCTATTCCAAATATTTCTAATGTAATGCATTATTTGGACTCAAAAAAATAAAATAAAAGAATTGATTTTGAAGCAGAAAAGTTAATATGCAGTTTTGTACCAAATTAGTCTGAATTCCAATTTTCAGGATTGCAATCTCAAAATTGGAAATGCTTGAAACAACCGTCCAAGTTAATTTTTGAGAGAAATAAGATGCATAAAAGGCAAAAAAAGATACTAACACCGAAATCCAAACTCTTGATGATATGACTTACTTTTTTAGATGGAAATCTCTTTCCCAGTGATATATACCATCGGTTGCTTGATCAAATTCAACTGTCAAATATGTGCGATGGATAGTTTAGCAAATCTAAACGGATAGGGAAAACTTTCACGTTGGATTTTATCCATTGTTGTACTTCAACAAGTCATCAAATCATGGAGGAATTTTTTAGAAATATTCTCAAATATTGGACACGATTTTGTTTAATTTGCTTATTAATTGTATGATGTTTCGTTTATCTAATGGTTACTCAATGGGCACTAGTGAGGAATCCAAAAGTTTTTTTTTTTTTTTTTGTTTTTGAAATTTAAGCTAAGTTAGAAAAAAGATCTAAAATACAAAGAGGTACGATAAATGTATGTCTAATAATGATTAATAACTGTGTGTGTTAATCAATGCACCATACGGTTTAGAGAAATCCATCTTTTTAATATATAACCACTACTAATAGATATTCGCCGTGAAGGTTTTTGGCTGTAATCCATGAGAATTATCTTTTAATGCAACCCAATTAATAGGCCTTTCCGAAATTGATTTCCTGGCAGTTGCCAGAGATTTTGTAAACGGAGTAATGTAACATATGTAAACACGCGCGCGCGCACATAAAATCTGACTTTTGACAAAGAAAAAAATAAAAATAATGGGCTTTTTTGGAGTAGACCGGAATGCTAACAGCCGAAAGAATATACTATTACAATTGAATGCTCCCAACGAATCCATAGAACGTATTAAGTATCAACTTCCGAATGTTTAACCGACATCAACCGAAAGTGCCGACAGCAACCCATAACAACATTCCTGAATTTAATGGAGACTTGATCACCAGCCCTAGAAGCTAAAGCTACCAACAATATATGAATTTATAGAAGCATATGCAAAATATCCATGTTCACCATATCTCTATTGCTCATAAATTCTCTGAATATATTGTTATTCTGACAAGTAAGATTAATCTAAATATAATATCATTCCTGGCAAGCATCGTTGTATGAATCTTTAAATCCGATTTGATCATGCTTAATTTTCTTCGTCCTCTCCTTCGTCATTGCAGACAAACTTATTCATACATGTATGCAACAATCAATTTTATGTTAGTCGAATGAATGAAAATGCAAAATGAATTAAAAGGAATTACCAAATTAAGAATCAAAACATAAAGCAACCGATGAATTAAGGAAAATATAGAAGTGATATATGGGTTTACTCAGCCTCAATTTCTTCAAAAACATAACTCAATTTACAGTAATCAAGTCATATGATTGGACATGATTATAACATCAGGATGACCGTGCCATCTCAAGCAATTATACTACAAACTGTAAGGCTGGTAGACCAATCAAGTCTGTAGTAATAGTCACTGATCATGAATCATGATCATCAGGAAATCAACCCAGAGACAAGAAAGCTAACTTTCTCAGGGACTCGTCTGCTTTCAAAAAGGGTGTAGATTAGATATCCTCAGATTTAGCAGAAGATGGTAGCCATCTTAGTTACTAGTTGTGGACAGGAGGGTGGGTCCTGGGAGGATCATAATCCAAGTTGAATCCCGGTTGTCGTTCTCCTCTTTTTCTCTGAGGCAACTTCCAGGAAACAGTAGCAAGAGGCTTAGTTTGAACAGCATGATCATCAGCTCCAACTTTAGGAGGACTCTTATGATCATCATCTTTCACCTCAGCTTTCTCTTCCTCTAGCTTTTGAGCTCTTGTCCCTTGATTATTCTTGTTCACCGTGTTTTCCACAAGGAAGCTCCCGTCCTCTTTGGCTGCTTCTGATATGTTTTGGGTTGAGGGTTTTTCATTTGATGATATAGAAACCCTAGCGTGATCACTTGATTTCTCTTCATTCTGCAAAAAGAAACCCCAAAAAATTTACTTTTTCTTTTCTGTCAACCATATTAATTAAGCAACAAGCATGATTGTAATTCTTCGGGAGGTTGTTCCTATGCCCCTTCCTTGTATTTCTTTTCATTAGATCCAATAAAGAGGGTGGGGGCAGTTTTAGGCCTTTTCTTTTTTTTAATACACTAGTTTAGCAGAAAATAAAGTGAAACCTTATAAGCAATTTTTACTAACCTTGCTGTGAAAATGAGAAATTTTTGCCATCTTGATCTCCTTGTTGGTGACGCCAATGGGCCGAGCATTACATGAACAGAACGCAAAACATAGGAGAAGAAGAAACAAAGAAGATGATGTGCTTGACATTGGAATCTTTGATTAATGGTCTAGTACTTGAAAGGTTGAAATGAAAATTGTTGATGTTTTGCACTGCCGGAAAAAGTATTTGTAGTACTAAAACATCCAATATGAGCATTAAATGGTTCTTTTTGAGGAACATGCAAATGTATGGAGGATGAGAAGTAAGTCGGAAGATGAAGATATGGGTGGCCTCTTGTATGTCTCTTTCAGATGTCTATCAAATTGGGACCAAGAGACACTAACCCCACCAAGGAAAGAGGGGAAGACTCATTGAATTTTGCAATATATATGACGAGAGAAATTAGAATGGAGATAATTGGATCGATAAAAATAGAAGAATGTGAGAAGGTAAAAAGAAAGAACAAGAGATAACAATAAAGCAAGAGCCTGTCCAATTTTTGTTACCACCGAGGAACTCCATTTCTTGTCGTGTATGAATTTTGTGGTGTTTCATGGCTTCTGGTTCCTGATTTCTAGCTCTTGTGCACCATATTCTTTGAATATCTTAAGAAGATCGATGAGTATTTTATTCTTGGAGCAAAAAAGTAAGGAGCCTTTTTAAGTTGACGATGCACCAAGATTTGCTGAACAATGGTTGCACTTTGCACATCCCATGCCCCTAAGCTCTTAGATTAAGGGAATGATCAATTAAATATTGAAATGAAATGTCGGTTTCTGTGTTGCACGATCAACTTCATTTCTAAACGGAATGATCTTCTTTATTAGCAGTAATTGTATGTGGTTACTATAATAGTCAGCATAAGCTCTCCAATTGACCTTTGAAATTAAAAGGACATTCTTGTCTACTAACCCAAAATAAACATGTAATTATTTGCAAGTCCTGTTTCCTTCTTTTTTATTGTTACTATTATTTATGATTGTTACATAGATGAGTTTGCAAAGGGAGGTAGGGTCTGACATCCGCTACTACAAGGCAAGAAACATCTTTTACCAAAAACCAAACAAAAATAAGGAATAGCAACTATCATCCCTTAAATTACTGGTTGATCAAGAATCATCTTCTATTTAATTTATGAATTTGAATAAAAGTTTCAAACATAAATTGTAAATCGCACATGTAACCCCCATAACGAGTATCATCTCGGTTAGTTTCATCCACATCATGGAGTGCTTAAAATGATGTTGGAACAAATCTAATCATTATAATACCTTCAGTTTATGTAAGTAACCAAATCTTGCAAAGGAAAGTTCTCTCTCTCTCTCTGGATTTTGGTATTCTGAAATGCGAAGAATCTGATAGGTTAATGATATTATCTATACTTGCTCATGCAAAAGATCGAATCGAAATACAAAAATCTTGATTCCTTTTTTTTTTTTTTTTTTTGAGAATGTCCATTCTTTATTTATTTTTCTTTCTTTCCATTCAAATACAAGAAATAGAAACATGTATAGCATTTGTAGTGGGAACAAAATCTGAGTAGGGCCTAAGAAGAAAGTTGAAGGCAGGGACATGAGAGTGACAAAGGGCAGGAGGAGACAAGGTTGCATGGCCTCTCCCTCGATGTTACTCTAGGCAGGGACATTGGAGAACGCCCTACCTCTCAATAACCGTCACTCTCGCCACGTGGCACTAGGATCAGAGCCAAGTTGCCACGTAGTCCTGGCCCACTTAAGGCCGCCAAAACCTTTTTATTTACATTTATTTATTATTTATTATTTTCTTTTTGGGACTAGGCGGTCGGTCGAGGCCAATGATGGGTACTCGCCCTTTCCTTTTGGGACTGACATTAATTTATTACATCTCGACAATATCATCAAAAATTATCTAAAAACTTCGCATAAATATTGAGGGGAATTATCTATTTAATACATTGAGCTTTAATTACAATCATAAGACGTACTTTTTTTGTTGGTGAATTACAAGTCTAATCTTATAATATTAGTCGTCCAACGTATTAGGACTGTTTTCACGAGGTTTTCAATTATCCAAGTAGTGTTGAAAATGGCTGGTAAACAAGTCGTAATTTTCTTAAAGTGGTCTGATTGGTTTAAGTAATCTTTTAGTTGAATGAATGCAAACCCTTTGTCACTCAGGCTTTGTTTGATTGATTTGTTCCCTTCCTCTTGTTATGTTCACTTTCTTTTTCTAATGGAGATTTTGAGTATGGACGTAACCAAAAAGAATAGAAAGAAATTCTTAAAAATTTTAGAAATTTTATTTAGCCCCTTAAATTGACATAGTAATTTTGGGACCATAGTTATATACACGTATGTATGTTGGTACATTATATTGAAGGTGAAGCTGATGGTGGTTGTAGGTTGTTGGATTACAGCGACGGCGGGACAGCGGTGGGTTCCGAGGTGGCATTGGGATTCATTTACGTTGTACTCTTTTTGGCGTTGACAATCGACTCAAGCTTGCATGTCTTGTTAAAGCCGAGCATTCTTGGACGGCTCATCACCGTTGTCCCTGCGCCAAACCCTTTTTAGTAATAACCAAATGGTTAAAAATATCCACCATTTCCCATCCCCGTTTTAGACTATAATTATAGTTAATTACAATTTTTTTCCCTACACAGATTAATTACAAGTAGGTGAGCTCTTACTCTAAGTCTTGAACATGGACACAAAAGATGATTATTTATTTATTTATTTATCCTTGAAGAAAGGTGGTAATAATACAAATAATAGTGGGGGATGTACCGATATATCTTGGAAGTCGACAAGGCACAAGATTTTAGTTAGAGAAAGACAAAAATTCTCAACTCAAGGTTCCCCAACTAAGTTCCACTCCCACACAAATAATAACGTTGGCTGTGAAATAATTTTAGATATCTTGCAAACCACTTTTTATTTATTGTTTGCCTTGTTTGATTCTGATAATTGTTATTGCATATGTATTATATATATCAATGATAATTTTAGTAATAAATAAGACGAACAAAATTGCAGTAAACAGAATGCTGTTTGGAGTTTCGCACAATTGGTAATAAGAAAAACAGAATTAGATAATGATGGATATATTTTTTACCATAATTGTACCACATAAATGGCTAAATTGCTTTTCCATGACGCAAACAACAGACTAACTGTCATAAAAAAATTCCACAATTGAATGTTTGTAATTGTCATTAATTAAATAAAATAATCTGATCTGAGCAAGAAAATACAGAAATAATAATAAGAAAACTCAATTTATTTACCCTTAAGAGCTCCTTATGAGACTTCGAACCACAGTAGGAAACTTCTTGTGTTGTCATTTGCACAAGCCCCGTGCCACTTGTGAGACAAAGCGGCTTGGGGTCTGGGATAGCTAGGTACAATGGATTTATTCGAGAATTGCCTTTGTGATAAATTTCCAAATGCAATCTTGCTAAACTAACAAGTTATCACAGTAACAAAGAAATGGATTATTAGTTAAACTTTGTTGTACTAACCCAGAAACTTGGTGCTTTGCATGTCACACAGCTTCAACAATAGCAAAATATCCCTTCCCCCAAAAACAAAAAAATAAAATCGAAACTCAGCTTAGAGTATACTTTCGTTTCCTTTTCTTTTTTTTTTTTTTTTTTTCTCTCCCCGTATGTTGGTGCGGAGCCCAAGTTCGGTGGATTTCACCCAGCCGCAGGTGAAGGCTTCTAGTCGCGTGCTCGAGGTCAGGAAGTAGTTGCGGGTAACTCTTCACCAGCCACGACCGCGACTAGTTTAACAATGCCTGCTGCTGGTCTACGGGAATTTTAATTCTTTTATAAGTTATTTCCTATTTTAATTACAACTCTTTAGGTAGTTTTACCAAGTACAAGTTTAGGTAAGTTGTAGGTCTATAAAAGGCTTTTTTAGCCTCCGTTTTAAGTAGTTGGTCATTATTATTTTTTATAGTTCAATAAAATTGAAGATTTTGAGAATATTCTCTCATTTATCTTGAATCTTGAATTCATGTTCATGAATTAGTTCGTGTAACGAGTTCTTTACCACCTCGCATTTTTGTATCATATGTGGTAGAGCAGCTGGAATGAAATCCGAGCTTTTTGGAGATTTGAATTTTATAAGCAAGTTGCAATAACAAGACATGCTAAAATAAGCACAAAGGGAATGTAATACTGTCTTAATTACGGCTCTAGAGTCCTTGCAGCTTCATTTTCTCTGAAGTCTTTACAGCTCTGAATAATCTTTCTATCTACTATCGAAAGAAAAATAAAGATTTTGTAACAATGCAAGAAATAAAAGGGAAGTTGTACTTTTTAAGGAGAACCAGTCACTTAAGGTCTCTTGGTTAATTATTTAGTTGCCATTCAAGCCCACAAAAGCAATTCGTTTATTTGGTATAAAGCTTGCTTAAAGTTTTTAATTTTGTCCCCTTCAACCTCAACAATTATTTTAGTCTTATCTGTCTCATTTACATGATTCAATCCATGTAGCCTCTTACATATAAGTAGTACAAGGGGCTATCTGATTAAGAGTAAAACCCGAGTGACTCAAATGGCACAATAATATTTAGAGGCCAATTTGAATTTTGAACGGCATAATTTTCAAACGTGCATAATTTATATTGCAATGAACCCTAACGTCGACGACTGTCGGTGGCATTAGTGTGGCAAATAAAATTTTTTTTAAAGCTTTTCAGAATGGAGGATTTTAAATAAACAGGAAGTCGGGATGGTATGGAAAATCGAGACGATTATAGACCATGCTTGTCTCAAGCAGTTCGTGGCCGGATTTGGACTTGGTCATTCTAGCCCAAAAGAAACGGTCCTCTATGTTTGATGTTAAACTTTCTACGGAGGGATTTGGGAAAAAAAAAAGCGGGCTTAGTCCAGATCTTGCCACAAATCACCTTGAACCGTCGGTCCAATTTCTAAACAGCTTGATACATTTTTTTGCCCATTTTCTTATAGACAAGTATGTATGTTAAACAGGCCAGTCTGACCAGTGTTGGCTTTATTGGGCTTTTAGATTTTATGCAAGCGTGACTGAAATAACTATTTTTTCAACAGCAGACAAGTAATAACTTTTAAAATTCGGCAGAAGCAATTTACCGTGCTGAATATTACACAACTCATTTTAAATTGCTTTTAAGTGGGCAAAGAATGTCTAAATAAGAAATTGTACTAAGAGAGTGCTTGCTTTAGGGGAATGGGTGTCATGACACCCATTGTTGATGTGTAGAAAACAACTATTAATATCAGTCGATTGGAATGAAAGTAATTAATTGAGTCTCTATGATTCCGCTTAAAATACTATTTTATCAAATTCATTAACCCTTCGGAAGATGATACCCATTTCATTATTAAACCAAACATGTCAGGGGAATCGTCAAAATCTATACTCATAATAAAGTTAATAATACTCACAATGATAGTGATCGAGTAATTTGAATCAAATAGCTACTAAAGAGGTGTTTTGTAGTAGACGTTTGGTTTGAATTCCTCAATTACTATCACTGTAAGTATAATGAACCTT
Source organism: Mitragyna speciosa (assembly GCA_024721245.1). Taxonomy (NCBI): domain Eukaryota; kingdom Viridiplantae; phylum Streptophyta; class Magnoliopsida; order Gentianales; family Rubiaceae; genus Mitragyna; species Mitragyna speciosa. The sequence goes on from CM045558.1 coordinate 2,815,453, forward strand.
ACTATGAATATGTTATTAACGAGTCTCCCCATCATGTTTGGTTTGATAATATAATGGGTATCATCTGCCAAATGGTTAATGAGTTTGATAAAGTAACATTTTGAGGGGAATCATAAATACATCAATTGATTACTTTCATTTTGATTGAAATATAGTAATATTTACTTTTCAAACATCAGCAATAGGTGTCATTACTACTGATATCCATTCATTTTCCTGATTCCCTTAAACCAAACTTTTTTTTTTTTTTTTTTGGATAGTTGAAGAGAAGCTCTTTAAGTCGGCGTAAGGGATCTCGTGTCATTACTATACCTCTTAATAAATATGAGCCCACCTACTGGGAGTTTCACCATCACGAGGATTGGTGTCTAGGCCTCTAAATGTCTAATTTAAGGATTTTATTTTGGGCCAAACTGATTGACCCGTCGGTGTTTAACAGAGTAACGCAAAACCCAAAGTATTTCTGACTATCTTCAGTACCAGGCAAGCCCATAAAACAAATGAAAGATAAAGGGAAAGGGTAAATCTAATCCCTCACCAGTCCAAGCTATTGGATACTCAGTTTGTTTATTTTTCCTTTTCCCAACACCGGTTTAATTTTCTATGATGTGGTACTATTTATCAATGAAACATAAAAAGCTAAGCAAGCAGTTTTGTTTTTAATATTCTTTCCTCTTTGAGAAATGATTTTATTGTTTAGTGATATGCATTTGTTAGTAATTTGGTAAAATGAGCAGTTTCTCTCAAAAATATATAGGATTACTTCTCTCAAAAGTATCTGCTTTTATCTTTCATGCAGTGCAATAGAAATGAGCTAGTAGGAAAAAATTTAAACATACAGTTAATTGACTGAGATAAGAGGCACAGTTAAAAATTACTGGTCCTAGAAATAATGTAATTACTAATTGCTTCCAACACCATCAACAAAATCCACTGAAAGTAGATATATGTATCTTTTTGTCCTTATATATTAACTAAGATATTAAGTATGTCTATCGCACCCCTCATAATTGGTCACTTTTTCATCATGCAATTGTTGTCATAAAAGCTAATTAAGGTTCAAAATTTTGCTAGCATTACTTCTATATTAGCACTTTTTGGCAAAAAGTTGAAGCTTGTCGTCCTCCCTAATTAAATTGCAATATCTATCAATTGCCTTTTGTCGATTTCCTTTAACTTCTAAACCTTTATGCACTAGCGTAGGCCATGCCTACATGGCATTAATCCCTTTGCTACAACTTCAATAGCTGGAACAAATTATATATTTGCGAAAGAAAAAAAATACCGTGATGAGGAAAATTTGTTAAAAAATTGTAAATTTTTGTTACAATTTACTACTTTTCTTTAAAATCTTACAAATTGTTTAATTGATGGTAATTAAAAATCATTTTAGCATTGTTCCTAAGGCCATTTTTTATGACAAATTCTGTTGTTTTTATACTTCCCTTTTTGGTTACAATTTCGGTGCATATTCATAGCAGAAACCTCGTCCGATGGTGTCGCTTATAAGACGTCTTTCAGATAAGAACATTAACTTCTGATGAATAGATTACTTCTTGTAATTCACATTGAATTAAAGCTTAAAAGTACTTTGTTCCTATACTTCAAAGGTTTGCAATCTCTTCATTCTAGTCTACTAGCTGTATCCATGTCTAGTAAAGAGGATAGGAAAATAGTAATATATTCACAGGATGGTCATAGGGGGAACGTGTAAATGCATGTACATTGACAAATCATGAATTGTTTTTGCTGGTGAAGTACAATCAAATGAACCCGTGAACTGTAAAAGCGGCAATCACCGAAACACAATTGAGGATTACTTCTTGTTATTGTCGTAATGCCCTATTCATTAGCCTTTTAAGAGTCCTTACTAATAACACAAAAAAAAAAAAAAAAAGTACTGTACACAAGGTTACACTAAGAAATCTAATAGCCCTATTGAATGAGGCATTTAACTGAAAAAATAATTTGTTCAATTTTATTATTTCACACAGAATAACTATGTCCCGGTGAAGCTTTCCTGGCTAGGAGACCTTTGAAGAAGTCCAGTGACAAAGGGGTTATGATTTTTTTTTTTATATTTACCTAACTATAAGGAAGAGAACGATAAAAGCAAAACCAATACGTTTCAAGCATTTCCATACAAAAAGTGATTCTGGGTTGTAAACAGTATTTTCTTTTAGTTTGGTAGCTTAGGCGAGGAGTTTCTTTCATTTTTTTTTTTTTTTTGTATTGCTTGTGACCATGGTGATGTACGGTGCCTTGAGAAGAGAGAAAAGGACATGTCGTCATCCCTTTTAAGCTATTAAAGAACTACTGAGAGAGAGGATTAGAAATTGGAATTAGCAACATAAAATAATACCACAACAACAACAACAAGGGGTGGGCAAGGAGTGAGTATTGCGTGCACCACGCACGCCACGTGGCGTGCCATGTGGTGTACTAAAACCAATCACACATTGCCAAATAATACAAGGTATGACCCATCATTGCCACGTGGCGATAAATTATTGGTTCTAGTACACTACGTGACAATGCACGTGGTGTATTGTATACTTTTCCGTGGGCAAGTAAAGAGGTATTGAGTTTAAGTCACTTTCCAATTCATTCGAGGAAGAAGTTGTCACCCATCACATGGCTAAGAACATAAATAAAACATCTTTTTCTGACAAATCCAAATCATGGGTTTGCTAAACTATTCTTTCCAGGACTAAGCATGTCCCCCCTTCTTTCCCACATAAATACCAATTTACAATTCTTGTCTAGGCAAGTAGGCAACTAAACAATTTCCTTGAACATTTCAACTGTGATCTTTGGATTTTTCTTCCTTTTCTTTTCCTTGTAAGTTCGGTTATTTTCCATTTTTTATGTTTTACATTTTTTTTTGTTCGACTATCTATATGTCAAAAATTCGCCCTTCCTCCTAAATAACTCAATCAGTTTTTACCTTATAAAAATAAGAAGGTAATGAGGTTGTGTGCATTATGCATGAGAATTTAAAGCTGAATTTAGTTTGTACATTGCTTTTTTTGGCAATTGATATTTTTCTTTGAATTTGGCCTCCATTTAATTATCGATGTTAATTTGTCCTTACCTTTTTCATTCCATTATTTATTTCTATTAACGTTGCATAATCTTTTTGTAATGATTTTAATTTGCATATCTAGGTTTATTAATGTTGCATTACTATTCTTACTTTTTTGGATGATACTAATGTTGCATGACCTGACCAATGTATATAATTATTTCTATTAACAATAACAAGAAAACAAGAAAAGGTCGGTTGTCAACTATAACGCATAGTTGAACTTCCCATTGAAACTTGAATCTCATATTTAATAACATGTATCTTAACATGAAGGAGCGCCTCGCAAATTCTATTTGGAACCAATTGATAGTTAGGATTAAAAGTAAAATAAATGGATAGATGATATATAACCAGTATAGCCAAAATTTGAGCCAAAAAAGATGACGTTTTGGAGTGCAAAACTAATTACATTTTTTCACTGACGATTTGCGTCGCTTTTACCTTGTTTGAACTGGTACGCGGCTAACTTGCGAGGTCCTGTGCCCAGTTTAACATATATATCTAGGATAAATGTCATAATGAGTCTATTTTGAATTTGTAGTGGATGGTAAACTCTGCATATTAGCGATTGAAGCTAAAAATAGTATAAATAAGAAAGATGAAACGTCCAAACTTAAAGGACAATTGTGGAAAACATTTTTTGTCAAACAGCAAAGCATCTTTGCACTTAGGTGTTAACCACTACCACCATACAAAAGACATTCTGTTATAGTCAACTGGTGCATAAAAGATCAAAGATACGATCAAGAACACTAAGGACTGCCTTAACATTCATGTCGGTAATGTACATTTTGCGACAGGAAACTTGGGTGGGAGAATTTGTTCTGAAAGTACATGTGCAATCAATCAAAAGTTCAATGTATCAGTGCTTGCCCTTATTGCTGTCTTTGGCTTTTCATCCTTTAGTTTATTATGGGAGGTATTCTTGAAGATATAAATTTGATCGATCCTTCTTGCATGCATGCATGATCTAGTTAAACTAAGATGCTCTTGGAGGAAACATCATCTTGATCGATTCGCATACAATTTTGTAGCTAATCTTGTAATCTTTCTCATCTAGCATTGCAAGTTTGACTATGAACATTCAGAATCACAAAATGAATATGGACACGCAATTCTTATACTACCACAAATGGATTTTCTTGAACTTTTTAAAGCTATAGGCTCATGCCGATATCAAAGCTAGCAATAATGTGTAAACAGGGGAAAGATAATTTATTTATTTATTTTTTAACTTTGTCACAATATTTTATGATCATATAAGGCTAGATTGAGATAAATACAGATATATCAATCCAAATCTGATCAATATCACATTATTACACTGACTTTTGTTGCTTTTATGCTCTAAATTATGCTCATATTCATTTTTATGTATATTCACAACATACTAAACATATTTAATATATTGTCTTGTTACAAGTCAAATGTAGTCTTCGTGTCCTAGAAAGTCAGTATTATGACTTCATAGAAAATGCAATTATAGGCTAATGTTCCATTGGTTTAGGAACAACTTTCTACTTAGATTACATACCCGGGGAAAAAAATTTCCAATAGGCATGAATTAGAGAAAGGGACACTGAGTAAATCTAAATGAACGTATTCAACAAGATAGACATTTTACTAGGGACTCGCTCAAGCTCACACAATCACACGTCCGGAAAATTGGCTTCTCAGTTTTCACAATTTGGGATCCCACAGTGCCTAAAACCTGAAGAATTTACATTATCTAGACTTCATTCTGCTGTTTCTTTTGGGGTTTGCAACTTGATTAGTACTAATGTCACATCTTGGCGTCATCTGGATTCAATAAATAATCAGAAAACATAAGGAAAAGTATACAATACACCACGTGCATTGCCACGTGGTGTATTAGAACTAATAATTTATCGTCATGTAGCAATGGTAAGTCATACCTTGTATTATTTGGCGATGTGTGATTGGTTCTAATACACCACGTGGTACGCGTGGTGCACGCAATACTCACTCGAAAACATAGCCCATATGGAGATGTATCATTAATTATCTCAAACAATTAAATCATGTTAATTAGAACAATAGATGACATAGAACCAGGAAGGATGACGCTACGATAAAAAATGTGAGTGTCGCTTTACAATAAAATCAAGCAAATATATAAAAGCATTAGACAAGTTCCGAGGTTGAAAATATAAATTGTCACTCTTGTATAGTAATCCTTCGTCATCTATAATGATAATTTAAACACAAAAAGATTATAATTGATGGTGACTTGACCTTACTGTTTACAAACGTAAAAGCGTCTAGCCTGTTACTGGTCTCGAGTTAAATAAGCTGTAAAATCAGTCCACAAAGACGATGCATCACAGTCATTCTCTGAACTAAGCTGTTGACAACAATTAAAGACGTACGTGCAAGTTTGCCAAATGAACCATGGTCTCCTAGCAAATTTTTACATAAATTGGGTTCAAGTGTAAAAATTAGAATATTAATGACTCTAATCTCTACCGTTAAATTTACAAGTAGAACTTGTGGACTTAGTCCATTCCAAAAAAATCCTAGCCTCTATGTCTCTACGTACAAATTAATTTACTAGGGAAGAATTCTAACAGTGGCTATCCTTTTCTTTGTAAATCATCATTTCGTACAATCATTTGACCCTTTTGTGTGCACAAGAGAATCAAGTAAAACTGCACCTGATCAACAGGTCCTATGCAAGAAATATTTAAACAGAAAATTTGAAAAGAAATGTCTATCATAAACTTCACAAACAAGAATACTTGTTTTTTATTGTGCATTTAATACAATTTTAATTTATGTAATTCATTAGTTTCAATCGACTTTGTTTTAAGTAAAACATTTAAATGCCTGATTATGCGATTATCGATCATATCGTATTTATCTCAGCATGTTTTAGCCAAAAAAAAATTAAAGGGTGTTTGGTTTAGAAGAATCAAGGAAGGCAATGGATATCATAAATAATGATACTCATTGTTGATGTTTGTAAAATAACTATCATTATTATTCGATCAGAATGATAGTGATTAATTAAAGTGTTAATAATTCTCCAAAAATACTATTCTATAAAACTCATTAACTCTTATGATTAAGGGCAAAAACACACCCACTAAAAAAATACATATTTTTTGAGTTACCCATCCCCAATATATTCTTCTCTCTCTCTCTCTCTCTCTCTCTCTCTCTCTCTCTCTCTCTCTCTCTCTTGTCTTTTGATTTTGAATATTTTTTATTTGTAGTTTATAAAATTTTTCATAAAAATTCTTTTAATAAAATTTTTTTACTTTCAACTTTTTGTTTATAAAAATTTGAACTGAAAATCAGAGATATATAATACTCTTTGTTAATACAATAAAAATAATTTTTTTTAAATTATCATTTGCATAAAACTCAAATTAGAACATGGCTATATTTAAATTGAAGAAGTCTTTTTAGACAAATTTTTTTTAAAAAAAAAATCTAAAAAATATGTATATCATAAATAAAAGATTTAAAATTTTTAAAATTTACTTGATAGTCATTCTAGTTAACCAAACAAATATTTTTATAATGATACCCATTCTATTATTAAACCAAACATGTTGGGAGAATCATCAAAACTCATAATTATAGTAGTGTTAATGATATCTATAGTGATAGTGATTTAGAAATTTGAACCAAAAGTCTCCTAAATTTATATTGACTTGAGCAAATGAGTAGTCGGTGCTGAAGTTAAACCACATAACAACAAAGGATGAATCATACTAAAGTAATGAAATGTAAATGATGGAAGTATGCTGCCATGTCAATTTGCGAAACTTGATCAACTAATATTTTTCTTAAGCAACCACCCTAAAAATAGACCAGAGACTACCTCAAACACCACAAACTCGCCATACTTACTGCTTTTCTTATCATTATTCATTTTTACTTTATTTTCCTGACTGTCAACGAGAAAGGGACATCAATCAAATAAACCCAAAAACCATTGGTTCATAAACCCTGTTCAACTGAAGAACCCCATACAGCTGGAGTGAGTATTACGTGCACCAAATGTATCACGTAACGTGTCATGTAATGTATTAGAATCAATCATATATCGATAAATAATATAAGATATAAAATATTATCGTGATATGACGATAAATTATTAATTTTATTATACTACGTGACAATGCTAATGATGCATTTTATATTTTTCCCATACAACCGTCACTTGTAAATCAATTTCGTTTTCTTTTAAAACATTGAAGTGACACAAAAAAACAAAAAAAATCAATTACCACTGCTTTTCAGAAAAATCACAGAAAAGTAGTAATTATGAACCGCAGCCTCCCGTCCCAATCTCGAACATATAAAATATCTGCTTCATTAATAATACATCTCGATATTTTAAAAACAATTGGGAGTATTTAGTACCAATATTTCAATAATTACTAATGCGATTGTTTGAGGTATGCAGATATTGAATGAGCAATTATAATAAATAAAAAAGAGCAATTATAGTATAGACGCTAACGCAATAAGATTAGACGCTAAAATAACAAGTGCGGATATTAACTTAACAAATGTGGTAAACTCCCAAAATGATTACGGTTCATTGTAGACCTATTACATTGTCAAACTTTAAAAGGTTTTCAATCTCCACTGTTAATTTGTTCAAATTTTCAATTTCAACCGTTGTATTAACCAACAGCTCTTGTAAAATTTCTGCTAAAATTTTCTAGTTCAACTTTTTAGAAAATTTCGGTGTTGTAGTGACAAATTAGGGTTTTATTTTTCACGGACAATTTTTAGATGGGTTAGGTCTACGGCCTCATATGTAGATCACGTGATTTAAAAGAATGTCATATAAATACAGTCATATATGCTAATGTAAAAAAATAATATAAACATACTTATATGATTTTATTTTAAATCACAAGATTTACAGATAAAGTCGTAAATTAAGTTCATATAAAAGTTTTTCTATTTTTCAGATTTCACCGTCCTAATGTCCCTATCCCTATGTGGCTATTTGTCAATGAAAAATTTTTATATAGACTGGATTTACGGTTCAATTTGTGAATGTTATAGTCTAAGATAGGATTACATAAATATAATAATACATGTTAATGTAACAAATAAATATAAAATGATATAATAATATTTACGTAATTTTATTATAAATCACAAGTTTTATAGGTGGAACATAGGCGGAATCCATATAAGAATTTTTGATTTATCAATGCTCACTCTACAAGCCGTTTTTACGTTTTAACGACTGCATTAACTGAGTTCCGTTTGAATCACGCTCCTGGGGTGCGTGTGGTTATTGTGAAAGTGACGGGAACCCTACCTCCAAGATAACTACGTCCACAGACAATCCACAAAAATTAACTAAATGTTCAGAAAAAAAAAAATGTTCAAAACTTAAAAAAAGAAAAAAAAAAAAGAAAAAGAAAAGATGAAGACAGGAGAGAGAAGGGATGAATGAGAGAGAGGAGGGCACTTTACCACTTTTTTATGTTGCACGCATCCATGGCAGAGAACATAAGGAAGACAGAACAAGTGTGGTAACAAAGACAGGAGAAGAAGAAGGAGAACAAAAGAAAGAAAAAATCAACTCAACAACACATCCCCACTTCCTACAACAACATCAAAACCATCTTCTCTCCACCCAACTGTAGTTGCTGGTATTATACATGTAAATGATTTTCATACCTCTTGAATCAAGATTTTCTTGAGGTGGGATGCATTATACATGATTACTTACTAGGGAGAGTTTGAGGTGGGCTCTTATAGGAAAACTCATATATTCAAACTCTTGCTTCAATTTGAGATATATTTTGCAATTTTTTTTTTTTTTGGGTTGGTTTGTGGTGTTTTGGAACTGGAAAAAAGAGTGGTGATTTGTGTGGTTTTATGTAAATGAAGGGGATGCCCTTACCCTTTGATTGTCAGGGGAAGGGGGTGTTAGACTTAGACTTAGAATTGCAATTTGTTGTTAGTAGTGCTAATACTATTCTCACATCTTCTCCAACTCTTTGGAACAATAACAAAAACAATTGTAATTCTAAGGCAAGTATTTTCTTGAATAATAATAATAGTTGTAATAGTAGCATTAATTCTTGTGATAGCGAGCCTACTTCTGTTCTGGATAATATAAGGAGTCATAGTCCTCCTACATCTTCTTCAACCCTGTCTTCATCTCTAGGCGGAGGCGCAGCCGTTGGTGGTGGTGGGGCTGCTTCTACAGATACAACCGGGGTGGCGGCAGTTTCGGGAAATTCATCCATCAAATGGCACCAAGATGCCCCCTCTACCACCACCAGCTCCAATGTTGCAGCTGAATCTGAGCTTCAACTTGTGCCACCATCTCTTGAGATGGGTGCTGGTCCCGCTGCGGCGTCGGACAAGTGCACAATGGAGGATTGGGAGAGTGTTCTGCCTGAGTCCGTGGCTGCTTCCCCGGGCCAAGACCAGTCTATTCTGCGCTGGATCATGGGGGATGTGGATGACCCTTCCATGACTAATTTAAACAAGGTTCTCCAAATTGGTGGCGGTGGCGGACCCGCGGCGGTGGACTATGAGTTCAATGCTGGTTTTGGCGTTGTGGATCAAGGCTTTGGAGCTGACCCTGTTGGCCAGGTGATGAATTTTATGCCTGCAACGAACCCCTCCATGCCAATTTCGAGTTCAGCTACTTTATCAACCAATAGGGGTAATGGTGAAAAGATTGGCTTGTTAGTGAATTCGTCGGGCAATCTTACTATGAATAAGCTTTCTAATCCTCAAAATTCGACGTTTCCTGCGTTATCTGGCAACCTTGGTGGACCTATTGCCTTCAATCAAGGGCAGCAACAGCAAGTAATGCAACAGGCAACATTTGAGTGCGCGGAAATGAAACCCCCAATTTTTAGTCCACAAATGTTGATAAACCAGCACCAAACTCAGCAGCCGCAGAATCCCTCATTTTTTATGCCATTGGCATATGGACAGCAGGAGCAGAATTTGTTGATGCCACCTCAGGCGAAGAGGCACAATCCCGGACCTATAGGAGGGACTGATCCCAGCTGCCAGATTCCCAAAACTCCGTTTTCAGATACCGGGCAAGAGTTATTTGTGGGGAGGCAACAACCACACCAACAACAGCAGCAAGTGATGCCACCGGGGCTACCTCATCAGCTTCAGCTGCTTCCCTCTTATCTGCAGCAAAGGCCGACAATTAGTCCAAAGCAGAAAATGATAGGGGATGAAATGGGGCACTTCCATCAGCAACAACAGCAGCAGGCAATAATTGACCAGCTATACAAGGCAGCAGAGTTGGTCCAGACGGGGAATCCATTTCTCGCGCAAGGGATATTGGCGCGGCTCAATCACCAGCTCTCTCCAATTGGTAAGCCTTTCAACAGGGCTGCTTTTTATTGTAAGGAGGCCTTGCAATTGCTCCTCCACACTAACAACAATTTAAATCCCTGCTCGGCCAATTCATCACCATTTAATCTTATTTTCAAGATTGGTGCATATAAGTCCTTCTCAGAGATCTCACCTATTGTACAATTCGCGAATTTCACTTGCATCCAAGCCCTGCTTGAGGTATTAGAGGGATTCGATCGAATTCACATTCTCGATTTTGACATCGGGTATGGTGGACAATGGGCCTCTTTTATGCAAGAGCTTGCCTTGAGAAGTGGTGGTGCTCCGTCATTGAGAATTACTGCATTTGCCTCTCCCGCAATCCATGAGCAGCTTGAGCTTAGCCTAACGCAGGAAAATCTAATGCATTTTGCTAGTGAAATAAATATGGCATTTGAGTTTGAAATTGTGAGCTTTGATTCTTTGAATTCTGCTTCTTGGTCACTGCCTCTTCATGTCTCTGAGAATGAGGCTGTAGCGGTTAATTTGCCTGTGAGTTCTTTCTCCAGCTGCCAATTATTGCTACCTCTCATTCTCCGTTTTGTCAAGCAATTGTCTCCAAAGATTGTGGTATCTGTTGACAGAGGTTGTGATAGGACTGACCTTCCTTTTCCAAACCATGTGATTCATGCCCTTCAGTCTTATTCGAATCTGCTCGAGTCCCTTGATGCTGTAAATGTGAACTTAGATTCCTTGCAAAAGATTGAGAGGTTCTTGCTCCAACCTGGGATTGAAAGAAATCTATTCAGTCGTTATAGTTCCCCTGAAAAGACACAACATTGGAGGACCCTGTTTTTGTCGTCTGGGTTCTCCCCTTTAACTTTCAGCAATTTGACAGAATCACAAGCTGAGTGTGTTGTGAAGCGAACCCCTGTTCGTGGATTCCATGTCGAGAAGAGGCAGTCTTCGCTTGTTCTATGTTGGCAAAGAAAGGAGCTTATCTCAGCTTCAGCTTGGAGGTGTTAAGCGAATGATATTTGACGTACTTGTGATTGATTTCAAACATGAAGCTGCCTCACAAGTCACACAATTCACTGGTTTAGTCTCTGGACATTTTAGATTTTCATGCTTGTGATATATCGTTTTGCTAATTGTCTCTGTGGCTTAGGCAGGTTATTTCCCAGTTAAAGAAGAACCAGACATTTTAGTAACTGGAGATGTTCTAATATAGTTTTCATTGTATTATGCTCGACATAACTATGACAGTGATGCTGTTATGCATTTCTGGGGAATGGCATCATGATTTAATTTTATTTTCAGACTCTTGTAAACTCAACAACATTGCAAAGAAGAAATTAAAGGGAGGAAAAACAGTATTTTACCTCTAAATTGATGCCTGTTTTTGCATGTTTTATTAGTAAGGTTACATAGCAATTCTTGATTAGGTCTTGCTTTCCCTCCATTCAAGCTTTTCGGCATTTTTAAATTAGTCGACTGTTCTGAGATATAATGTTATGTTAGCCAAAGTGATCAAGACACTGATGTCTTCAATTTGCTGTACACTGTTTTTTTTTTGTCCCCCTTCCTTTGGTGATTCAAAGCCGCTTGATAAAGCATAAACAAACTTCATAACATCCAAATATTCACATTGTTTACAATCTAGAACCACATTAATTTTATCTAAACAAACTGATTTTCATGCATCTTGTTACATGAAACTCGGTTAATTTGTACATACCAATGAAATGTACTTCCCTCGTGTGGACAACTAAGTTTCGCAACTTAGAGCTTATCAATTAAATCTACTTCCCTCGTGTTGACAACTAAAGTTTCGCAAAGAGCTCACTCAATAGGTGACATAATTATGTCTTAATGCAGCATCAAGGAACTCTAGAATATAGTGTCATTCTCTTCAAATATCGATGCTCTAATGTCAACACCATATTAATTTACCTAATTGATCAGTAATTGGTACCTTTTTTTTTTTTTTTTCACTTCTAAGAGATTGTGGTCAAATGACGTGTTATGTATGATAAAATATCTCCTATAATAATTTCCCATTCGACTAAGTCTCTTGACCAGTTCAAATTCTTTATCTAATTTTTTTAATGTCTAACTACATTTGATCACAAAATGATAACACGTAATTTTACATAATTTCTCATTGATTTGTTGTTCTATATCGAAGACGAGGGATCTAGATAGTCAATCACTATTCATGCCTATGACCGTCGGGACCGTATAATGAACCAACTCATAATTGGGTATAAATAATTTTGTGTAGAAGTTTGGAACCGTCATTAGTATGACGATGACCGTAGAATTCGGGTGTTGTACTTATCGACGATCGGATGTTGGCCTATGTTCCATTTTTTTTTTTTTTTTTGGTAAGGTCCTATATTCCATTTAATACATGCATCCGTAGGACTATGCTGTTGATTGCAACAATTTTGGCTAATTGAAAATTATGGTGGGCACATTATACAATAATCCCTCATAATTAGTTTAATCAGACAGTTATGTTTTTAGATAATCTATCACGTTACTATGCATGCTAACATCTCTATTATAATGCATTGAATTTGCTGCTTTTTAGGCTTATACTAATTTTGTATAATATTTGTCCTAATCAAATCACATGGGAGTTGTTCTATTGGGCCCCCACATGATTAGTTTAAACTCTCCCTTTCATCTCCTTGGAAGTTCCTCTTTCATTATTTTGATAGTTGTCCTTTTGTTATTAAGCATAATAAGTATCTTGTTAATTATTAATGCATGGTCTCTGAGTGTGTGTGAGAGAGAGAGAATGTGTGTGGGAGCGGGTTTTTAGTGATTACATGCTAATACTTAGAGAAAAGCCTAATATGTCGGCTGCATGACATAATTAGAATTTTGCGGCCCTACAAACAGCTTTCTTTGATGATGATGATAGTTTAGCTAATTTTACACAATAATTTGCATTTAAGTGACCATTTCTTGCAGGACTTAGTAATCTTTTTTTTTTTTTTTTTTTTGAGTTCCCTCAAGGAGAGTTGTCATTAAAGCATGATAGCCAATTGGACAAACCCCCGTGGGAGAACCTGTGTGAGTCAAAAAAGTCTGGGAGCTCACCCCAGCACTAATTCAGGAGTTTCATTCCAATTGTGTGAGACAAAAATATACATTGTAATAAGAATCGATGATAAAAAAGAAGAAGAAGAAGCTGTTAATTGCCCTTAATCCTTACTGAATTTCTCTTCCTTCCTTTCTTTCTTATAAGATTCTAATGTACATTGCATAATTAGATTCTACATTTTTTTTTGGCATTTTAGAGTCTACATTTTTTTGGTAACTTCTATTTGAATACCATATATATTTATTGGTGATCTTGTGACAATTAGAGGATAGATAATGACTTCATTTCCTTTTCACAAAAACTTGGGATGTTGAGACTTGGTCTTAACTTAATACGTAGTCTTATCTATGACAATGCCCTTAGTTGGCTGGTTTAATAGTTGTTAAGGTTGGTGATTATGATAAAACATATCTTTATTAAAGTATTTTGGGGGCCATAATACAATTGATTGTGACAGACTGGCATGTCTTCTTTACCTCCTCACTTCTTCTATTTTCTTTGTTCATTTAAAAAAGAAAAAGAAATTAAAGAATATATCCTTTGCTATGTATGGTAAATAGAGAGTAGAAGAAAAACCCAGTTATTGTGATGGTCTTTAATAAATTAGAATTGTCTTATTTCAGTTCTTAGAATTTAAAACAAAGTAATTTATTTTCCAAAGTCATTAATTACAAGTATAAATACTACATTAGTCCTAAAGCACACCATTAGCCATGTCAGAGAGGGAGAACATGTTACTCTTTTTCTTAGTATACTTGAATTTTATGCAATATGTAAGATTGTTTGTTGCCAATAAACTACATGGAATTTCATTTTAGAGGAGAAGAGTATCAGTTGAAATTTTCATTTAGCTAATCTGATAATTGTGGATAGTTACTTAATGCTTATTTTTCTTTGAGATATTATTATCTAGACTAGAGTGTATTAATGTGCGTGATTAAATGATTCATTTGAACCTTTAAAATACTACACTGATTTAATTTTTTTTTTTTTTTGCAAAGCTTTAAAAGTTATTACAGAAACTGGCCTCTTAAGAAAATATGCAAATTTAGTTGTGATTAGATTCTTGTTTTGAATTTAAGGTTTAGATTGGTGAATTTGATCCTAAATTATTTTTATGGAACTTTTGTTTCTTTTCTTTCTTTCGTTATGACATTAGGTATTACTCTTTACAAACTGTATTGTTATTTAAAGTGTAAAGCTGTTCGACAACTACAATTGAAACACTACTTCTTTTTCTACCAGACCTTTCCTTTTTCTTTCTGCTTAAGTAATCACTTTTCTTCTAGTTTCTTCTCGCATCATCAGCACGTAATTCTGCATGAAAATTAAACCGTTGGGAGTCAGTTTTCTTCTTTGAACTTAGGGTACTATTTAAAAACCAAGAAATGAAGTACAAGTTGAATAAAAAAAAAAGTTTTCATTTTTCTTCAAAGTGCTTGATTTATTAAAATAACATTACAAGATTTGCAACATGAAATCCGTTCTTGCAATTACTGTTTTATAAAAAAAGAAAAATTCACTTTTTTTTTTTGACAAATTGAATATGGTCTGGTGGTTAATGGTCTTTGTTATTCATATGAAGATAAGTAATCTTTTCTTTTTTTCCTAGAACAATAATTGCTAATTACTAATTAAGTCTGAAAACTTCTCTTTGCACTTGCACGTAACGGGTGGGAGAAAAGAAAAATTAGGGTATGTTATAAACACAATTTGTCCCATAATTAGCAGTGACATATTCGAATTAGAAGAAGGGCAGAACGTGGATCCGCTGTCTCTTGCCTATGTTTGTCTGCTGTATGTGCCCTGTTACCCTTGCAGTTAACGGTAACCCGTCCTTATTCTTGTCTTTTGTTTTTTTTTTTTTTTGTTTTTATCGATTGAGATCCTCTCTTCAATTTTTTTGGTACTTAATTGTATATAATGTAAAATTATGTCCTATCACTAAATAATATGACATAATATCTTATCATTTCATATTGATATAATGTAATTTCACGTTAGATAAATTTGAATATTTAAAAAATTGAACAAAAGATCCGGAGACCTTTTTTTGTGGCATAACGGTTCCCTTTTACTTTTTTCTTCTCCCTCATATAAAAGCTGTCTCTTTTGATTTTCTTCTTATTTTCTTTTTTTTTAATTTATTTTTTGGTTGGGAGGTGGAGGGAGGCACTGTACGTGTCATAGTTTGAAAATTTAATTTAAACAAGAGATTAAATCATATTAATCTTTAGTACCTTATATATGCACACCCAAAAATTTGCTGACCTCTGCGTATTCTTAAGTTTGAATTTAAGTCTAAACTAGGGAACTCCTGACTAATTAGTTAATCACACAGTTCTAAAATAGATGTTTTTACCTTTTCCCCAATTACATTTTTATTTCAAAATTCGAGAGTTCCCTTCCAAACTGCCAAACTAACAAACAAATATTTCCTTTTTCTTTCTTATTGAAAATCTTTTCTCTCTACTCCACGTTTGGTACACAGGAATGGCTTGGAATGGAAATCCATTCTACCGAGAATATCTTTCCACCCAAAATGGGCTAGAAAATTTTTTTCCATTCCAATGTTTGGCAATTAAGTCAGAATGGAATGTGTGTTTCCTTTTTACTGATTGGTATAATCATATTGAGATATCAGAATGGAATAAAATATATGCTGATTTGACAGAAGTGCCCTGAATTCTTTATAAGGTGTATATATATTTTTTGTATGTGTGCTATTGTGTACATAAAAGAATCATAATATTTTTAATTTAACAATAATGATGTTCTTATTATAAATAATTCAATTGTAATAATTATTTAATTTTTATAATATAAATAAATATTTTATTTTTTTTTGTATTTTTTAGTAGTATAACTAGCAATGTAGGAAAATTTGTAATAAGAAAACAAATATATTCTCTATTAATGTATTTTCATGTGTGCATATTCTCTATTAATGTATTTTCATGTGTACATTAATGTATTTTCATGCAAGGGTAAACTTGTCATCGTTCAATATTTTTGTTTTCAGGATAAAGTGAGAAAGCTTTTCCCTAAATTTTGGTGAGGAATGGCCTTTCCAAAAAAAAAGGTGGAATGGGCATTTCTAGGGGAAAGGGCTTTTCAATTTTGAAGGTCCATACCAAATATGAGAATGGAATGGAAGAGTTGGAAAGTCCTTTTCATTCCAAGTGATTCCCAAGTACCAAATGTGAGTACTCCAAACATAGGGTTTCTATTGATTATCCTAATGCTTCAAAGCACATGAAAGCTAAATAATTTGTAAAAATTGCTTTATATGTTATCAGCATCATTAGCACTAAATATCTAGCTTAAATATATTGTTGCATTAGAGAGGCCATTGAAATAATAAATGATTTCAGCAGACATATTCTATCCATATATGATTTGACTAGATAATTACTTGAGCTGACAAGCGATCTAAACATTGCTTTCAAAAGAAAAAGAAATAGTAAAATTGTTCTGTAGATATAAATTAAGATCATTATTCTCACTACCAAATTCGTTCCCAGTGGTTAGATCAACTTTTGTTTAGGAAGATTTAGTTTCATTAATTAATATATTAGATCATTTACTAGACATAAAAGCATTTGACAATTCCAACTTCAAAGGTATATTATTATAATTAATCCCGTCGTAATAAATATTGTTAATTTGCCGTAGACTTTAAGGGATGATTAATTGCATCATTAAGAAAACTTGAAAAGGGCTTTCCATACAAAAGCAAAAGTTTCACACTTCCTTCAAGACCAGTTCAGATCCTCAGTGCCAGCTTTTCCAGTGCCACCCCAGTGCCATTCACCAGGGATTGCCACCTTGCATTCACACTTATCACATTTGAGATTAATTAGATAACTATCCTAGTGTGAATGCAAGGTGGCAGTCCCTGGTGAATGACACTGGGGTGGCACTGGAAAAGTTGGCACCGAGGATCTGCACTGCTTCAAGATTGGTATTCAACTAATGATTAATAAATACTCAAGGTTCCCAAAATAGAAATTCTCACTATTTAATTCTCCAACTTCTGTTTACTTTGGTCAATGCCACCAGTGCCCATTATGATGCTAAACATAATTAAACCACCGAAAAGTATGTCAAATAGATTATTAGCCTTAATGCTTTGCCTCCTTAACGCATGCAAAGGGTGGATTATTTTTCAGTGTTTAGTGATTGCCTCAAGCAATTGTTAAAACAAGTCTCGAACTAATTAATTGGTTTATAGCTGGATTAGCAGGAAAAGATTGAACACTATGATAATCAACAAACTACTTTGTTACTTTATTCAGATATGCTTAGCTGACTTCTTTTCAAGTTGGTGATGAAGACTTTCGGTTAATACATTATTGTTCTCAGATAATTGATTGAGATATTAATTAATAAAATTTTGTCGTCTTAATTATCTGTACTGATTAAAAAAATTATTTAGCTAAACCTCAATCAAAAGATGGCGATGGTTTGTCTCATGATTAGAAACAGCAATACAAGCGATAATGACAAATGACAATCTCAAAACTACAATTTTACTAGTTCGATAGGATGCATTTTGCCGCATTTGCAATTTTCTTCTTAGGTAGATGCAAAGAAAATTTCCATCACAACTCTCCTTCTTTGGCTTAAATAAATTCCTCTTTCTATTTTTTTTTGACAATTCGGAGAAAGGGAGAAGGGGAACCCAATCTACTCAACCCAAACTAAAAGCAGGAATGGGAGAGAACCTAAACTTTACCCCACAATTCCACTCCAAAAGCCATGGTAACTTTTAGAATTCCTCTTTCTATTGTAACTAAAAGTTATGTACATCGTACTTCTTCTTAATTGAATTTTTGTAATTATCTTATTACATATAAAGATTAAGGACGAACACTATGATGTCACTTTAATGTAATAATCTTGATGTGATTTATAAATAAATTACCCTCTTTCTTCTCGCACTTTTGATTTCCATTCTCTGTCTATGTACATAGTCGCTGACTGCGCGTCAATCACTAATAGTGACAACGTCTAGTATTAACACTTGGTCATCAGCACCATATACGGACTCTGCAGCGGTACATATTTATATGGATCGAGTTAATGTAGATTTAATAGTTCAGATGGAGCCACCAAGACTCAGCATGTTCACTTCCTTTTGTATATGAAAAGAAAAGGATATGATATCTAAAATTAAAAGTACTTCAATTAAAAATTTTAAGTTACTACTTCTTTTGCCTTAAAATGCTATATGCACCAAAAAAGTAGTGATACCATTTGTTCTCAATTATCTGTGTAAGTTTTAATCAACTAACATAGTGGACTTATGTATAAAAGGTTTTTAGTATTTTCTCTTGAAATTATAATATGTGTCTGACTTTCTCTTAATAATTGTGCCTGTTCTAAGATTTTAGATTCTGGATAGAAAGTAGGTAATCTTTTGCTGCTGACCTTCACAAGACTTTTTCTTTCTTTCTTTTTTTTTTTTTTTTTTTTTTTGGTCTGGGTTCAGGGCCCTTTATTGGTTTTGTTTTTGAGGTGTGTCCCTTCATATTAATGTACGTCACGGCCTCCATATTTGATAAAAATGCACGACTGTTGCAGAATTTATCAATTGATATTTTATTGTTTAGATTTTTATACTTTTGACTTTTATGTAATAATGGAATTGCAAATATTGACTTTCTCTGATCAACTTGTTGGAGTAATTTCAAATAGTGATTTCAAATGTTGTTGAAGGTCATAATTGCAACTTGAGTGCTTTATGTTTTTTTTTTTAATTTTTTTTCTAGGTTCTTCATGTTTAAGTTAATTGAGTGCTTCACCAGAAAGACATTGATCTTTGAGGATAAAGACAAAAAATATCATTGGCATATTCAACACAGCCAAAAGCAAACTTATTTGGATTATGTTCTTCTTAAAGAGAATATTAATTAACTCTCAAGTCCAATCAAGTCTTAATGTGGCAGTTAATGATCCTTATTCCTTTCCCACTAGCAATAACAATCTGACAATAGTGTTCAACTTCACTTCAATATTCTGTACTAATACAAATTAATCAACCAAATGATGGTACTTTTGGATGGTAGATTCTATTATAAATCAGATTAACAGCTCAAGAAACATTTGTTCATGGTTTGAATTCGCTTTTGAGCCCTAGAAATGTTCTGTTTTGGCACTTCACATCTTAGAAACTTCTGGCAATTTGGTTTTGAGTTCTACACTTACATTCCTAAGTTTAAGCATTCTAATGTAATATAGTCCGTAATAGGTTGATTATGACAGAATTCACTAATCCGCAAAGATGCCATATGTCGCCGACCCCAACAACCCCAGGAAAAGAACCAAAAAATAAAAAACGATATTATTGCTTTTATTCTAATAAATGCATTATAGGGCTGAGAGGGTCGAGTCTTCAAGGAACCAGGGAATGAATGATTTACTATCTCATCCTTGAGCACATAAATTTTCCTCCTATCTATAGAGAGGAAAATACAGTAGCGGATGGTCTTGCATCGTTAGGTTGTTATCATGATGTTTATTATCAATCATTTCAGCAATTACCATCTACGATAAAATCATTAATTAATTTTGATAGAGTAGGCATGCTTTATATTTGAAATACGTATAGAGAGTAGTACTCCTTATTTAGTTTATTTACTATGTGTAAGGTCAATGTCCCTTTCCAATTTAATTTGTAATATCATTAATAATGTACAAGGCTGGTTACCCTCCCAATGAACGGAGTTTTGCCTATATGTACGTGTGTGTATATGTGTGTGTATATATATATACATTTTGAAGTTTCATATACGTATATAACTTTTAAGTGTGTGTATATATATATATATATATGTGTGTGCGTGCGCGGGCCTATACTTTTGAATTGTCCATATGCATTTTTATCGTCAAAATTATAGTGTCATAAAGTATCTCAATTGATTATAAGTTTAACAAACATAAAAGTGTATTGAAAGAATAAAGGGTACACTTTCTGCAATTTAAGACAACTATCTAGCTTGGTTTTTAAAGGAGCTAGAAAACCAAACGGAAAGTGGATATCCACGGGATGGAGCAGGAAAGGACAACTTAAGTATAGCATCAGAGAAAGCTATCACACCACTACATTATGACATGTAACGATTATCATTGATTACTTTCGATTTGCTTTTTTTTTACCCTTTCCTATTCATAGAAAACATCAAATTCAAAACCTTAACCCCTGTAATCTTTCTCCAACCGAAACCTCACTAGGTATCCTATCCTACTTAATTTTTTGAGGTGCATTGTTTGTTTTGCATGAGTAATAAAAGGCTGGAAAGGAAAATAAAAGAATAGTATTCAGTTTAGATCCATGGCGCGACCTTGCTTATATATGGTCAAATAATTTGTCAAAGGTCTTTTACGCAACAATATCTGAATTTGTAAACCATTTTGGAATCAAATTTCCTTTGAAGTTCACATGCCTAGGGCCGAGTGCACGATGTAGAATGTACCTAATTGACGTTTCCTTTTACAAAAATTCTCCCTTTTTGTTTTAAAAGCATAGATTCACATTTCACGAGTATATATGGGGGACTTTTAATAAAAACCCTTTACATAAAAGCCTGATTTTCTTTAAAGGTGGACAAGGAACAAGACAATCTATCTCGATGATAAATCAATACTAAAAGAACAACCCCTGCCTCTCAAGCATATATGGTACAAAAGCGTGCTTGGTACCAAGAAGCGTCTTCCTACATTTTTACGTTTTCTTCCCTTTTTTCCTTTGAATGGTCTAATAAGATTCTTGCATCAGTGAAAGATCTACTAGTTTGAAATGGCCTCTTGTACTTCAGACAACCATCATGCATGATTCTGCAATTAGATTCATTGCTACACTTCAGAAATTTCAGTGATTTTCTTGTTTTGCTTACTAGTGTAGTGTGACACTATTTTTTTTTTTTTTTTTGGGAGGGGCCCGGGGGTGGGGGGGGGGGGTGGGGAGGATTTCAGATTGTGGGGTGCAATTGGGACTCGTATTCATCTATGTTTTTATACTAAGGGAAGCTATGAGGAAATGTGTCCAAATAAGTTCAGAAATTATTACCAGAAACTTCGTGATTTTAGTGTATCAAGCAAGAGATTTCCTATTTGGAATTTTCCCAAATTCATATCATTTTAGCTCCCTAATTTCCAGCTTCAGAAATTATCGCAGGAGTGTCCCCTAGACAGTATGTCTCTTAGTTCCCCTGTCCAGATGAGGAAGAATGTTGATTCAAGCAAATGATCTTTGTTTTGGCTTTTTCCCTTATTGATTCAAGCAGCAGTACTATCCCAAATTATTATGAACTTTAGATTGACCCAAATAATTGATGTCATCATTTCTCGAGCATTTACTGAAGTTTGAATACCACAATTAGTAGATATCGCTTCTGTTTCTGGGACCATAGGATATTGATCTAATGTTCTTCCAGAAATAGTTAGCACTGGCACATCCACTTTTAGGCTTTAGCTATTAAGTCCAGTCCTTTTGTCAGATGGAAATGTACATAATTTGTTTGAGCATTTTCTCGGGCACAGATTTTTACCTAAAGATATTTTACCTGCTGGGATGCTTTCTCTTGATGGGTTCGATAATGGAGTGTCTAGAAAATCAAGAGTGATGGTAAATTTTCTTTTTTTTTTTTTAAGAAGGTAAATTCTCTTCATGTTTTTGTTGAAAAAATAAATATACATCTCCATTTTAATGAGTGCAAGGTGGATAGCCATTTAAAGAATTGGCATTTTAATTATGACTTCACATATTTATTCGCTAATCTTCTTTGTATCGTTCCAATTTTAGCGGATGTTCCCAAGGACGATTTATTTGCTAAGTCTTGAAAAGTTGCGGCCAATTATTGCATCTGGGTATCCGATTGAAATAGCAAAAAGATCAGGTAATTCAATTCAACCTCCTGAGGACTTTTGACACGACAAGCAAGATTAGCTGGTGCAATTTGGAGAGGCCTCTTGAAGCTACTTTTTGGTCAACCACTAGCTGCTGGTCCAGACAATATGAGGGGGAGAGGCCAGTGGTACCATGACCATGGACCATTGCACTGTGGTGCTGCAGCAAAACCAATTTCTCCTATCGTATCTTTTGAGTGCATGCCCTGGATAAGTTTTTGTACAGCACTTAAACCTCAATAATTGGGACGTGGGAGATCAAAATATAAGGTCTTGGAAGTCTGAACAAAGGGAATTTCTTTACCACTAAAATGCGCTTTTGAAAAGGGAAATTTCCAATAAAATCTTAAAGGGACGTCGTCTTCAAGGCAAGTACATTGATTGAAATTGCCAAGACAACAATTCCACAGTCCACGAGCTTATTGCATGTTGCAGCCCCACATGAATTTGGTCGAGTTACTTTCATTCAATGCCTTGGCCAATTATGAGGGAGAGGACAGCAGCTTCCCGGTCCACCCCTTGGTAATTAGCTCATCAGAACTTACACAATTCTTGTCCAAGATTGTAAACACAAATGGCTAGACCACGGAACTCTAAATGTTCAATAACTGGTCCAATTATCTGTTGTCCTAGGTTATAAATGATCTGTAGTTTGTTATAAATATATTCAACTTGCTTGCTTAATGGAAATTAAAGTAGAAGCACGTAAGTTGTGATTAATATCTAGGAGTTGAGACAAATAATACTTCTGATTCGGTGTTCCATAATTAGAAACAATACGTGTTTTAAAATTAGACTACATGGTCACACAAACTGTTAAAAATATTGTATCAAGTGAGTTCAACACATTTCTTAGATGTGCCTAAAATTCTCAAATGTACAAAAAAATATAATGATTTAAAAAAAAAAGAGAGAGATAATGTAAAATGTTGGTCACATCTCCAATCTCTATTTGCGTGCAAATGCGTCTAAAGAGTAATAGTGTTATACTACGTGGCCAAAACAAATCTTATTAAACCATTTTCAAGTGAAGGAAAAAGGGTTGATTGTAAAGGGATGTAAAAGAGACTCTGCCTCATCACTCGAGAGACTTGTAATATGTACAGATCTTCTACACTCTTTCATGATTTACATATGGACCTCCCATGCACATTGAGGTCTTTTAGTCACTTCAGAAAATGAAAGTGGATTCCATCGAGACAGAAAAGGAGGAGGAAACCACAGAAGTGAGCACCATCTAAGCATCTTCTAGATATAGAAACACGTAAAAAAGCAGACTACTTTTGCATGGTCTTTAAAGAAAAAAATATATATACCGTTACCATGGAAAGCATAATGATCATCAACTTTTTATTAAGGAATTGAAATGTGTATGTAAAGCTCTTTTGTCATTGAGAAGCCTCCTACGAGTGAGGGATTTGGGTGCCATTTGATTTGAGAACATTTTTGATAGATCTGCTATCATATGCCCCATGGCCCCGGACATTTTGACAGCTTTTGCCTTCTTCGAAGATACAATATGTTTGCTAAGGCAAAGTTCAGTGGGGGTCACTCCAAAAAAAGCCTAATTATTAAAAAAATGGCCATATCCCTAGTCCTGTTGCCTTGTTTGCATACCAACTAAAGCCCTCAATCAATTCAAAAAAGAAAAAGACACATGTGGGACCAAAAGAAAAATAAAAAATGACGCAAAAAAAAAAAAAAAGCACACACACACACACACACAAAACACACACATAAAAGAAAAGATTAAAAAGAAGAATGAAGTGTCAAACTTTTACTTAGCTAATTGTTACTATCATTTTTAGTCCTATTGGAACTGAAGGTTGGCAAGATAAATTGCCCGTTGAATAAATTCCAATACTAGGTATACCAGACCATATGTCTCAGATGAGATTGATGGTTTACAATCCTGGACGCGCGCGTTAACAAGCTCATATAAGTTGACAAAAGGTATTCATATTACATTAATTTTCCCAAACGGATTATTGGATTGTTTACTCAGTAAACGACCAGGCCCATGTGCCCCTCAATTATTCTCGAAGGACTAAAAGTGATTATGAGTATTGAAAAAGGTAATTAACCAACCGAAACACCTAACATTTGTAAAGAAATCATCAATATTTTCAAAAGGGTACAAACTACAAAGGCGATAAGGTAAAATACTACCATTATGTTTGAGATACAAAAACGAAAAAAAGGCCAAGACTAAGGCCAAAAATCAAACACGTTGAGCATCCAAGGCATATGGGCCAAGAAAAGTAACAAAAAGAAAAGGAAAAGTTAGGGGTGATGGGGTGGGGGTTGAAGATGTGAGGAACTACTGCATGGATGTGCGTGTGCAAGAAAAGTTAGGGTTGTCATCAGGCAAAGCTTTTCTTTCTTTCGCTCTCAATCTTCAAACTTTTGAAGATGCTTGTCCACCACCATATATCTTCTCTTCCCCTAACTCTTCTTTTAGTTTCATTCACTTGTCTTAATTTTTCATATGGGGTTGCTCCTATTTCTTAGTCAGCTTTAAAATAACGCAAACTTTCCATCCCACATATTTGTTTTCTTATACGAAAAAAAAAACCACAAAAAGTAAGCACTCATGCTTGTCAAAAGTCACTAGAGTCCAGGCAGGGCCCCTCAAGAACTATACTAATATCCTCATTGGTATCTTCTCTCTCCCTCTCCCTCTCCCTCACTCGTTCTCTAACACACAAAAAATGTTATGGTAACTAAGAATTATAGTTGAAATTTTCTTTTTTTTTCCCATGAAAATTTATTATTTTTAAGTTGAGTTTAGTAACACTGCATTACTTAGTATCGTCCCTCACGCATTCACATATTATGTGTGTTACATTGGCAAAATCTTGAAGCTATACAAAGGCCACGGAAAAAGCAAAATGCAAGTGCAATGCATTTTCAGGTTAAGTTTAGTGAAGCAATTTTCACTTTTTTACAAAAATTTGACATTTTTAAATTGAATTTGGGGGCCCGAGTTATTGTAGCTTGTCTCTCACATATTTACACAATATGCATGTTATGATACCAAAATCTCGAAGCTGTAAAAAGGCCATGCAAAATGCAAGTGCAATGCATGGGTGGATTTTGTTTGCCCCCATTTGCATAGTGTATTCATGGATGCATGGCCGGGGCTTCTTTTTTATCTCAACTTCTTTCCCTTCTTTATGAACTTTATTTTTGTGTCCTTGGCCTTTCATGAATGGTCAACCCATTATGGGCGCACTTGTGAAGTCTATTTCGTCGTGGTTTAATTCCCAATTTGTACTACGAACATTTATTTTTTCTTCCATTACTCTTTCTTTGGGACATAAATAGACTTGACACCAGTACCTTTATTTGTTCACTGACACGAGTCAGATGTCCCAATAATCGTACCAAATTAACAACAAAAATTAAAGGAAGAAAAGAGGTCCCCAAAACTTTGCCCCATTTCCTCTGAAAGCTCAAAAGCGAAAAGAAAATTAAAACCATAAATCCCCCTTTCCTCGAAGAAGGTTAAAGCACAAGCCCAACAACGTCAAAGAAACAAAAAAAAAAAAAAAAAAGTATAGGAGTAAGAGACAGTTATCCAACAATTTCTCTTTATTTTCTTTGTTGGCTGCTAAATGTTAATGAAAGCGTTCTTCGTATTATAATGAACAACAATCTGTCAACAAATAGATATAAGGAACAAATACTAAATAGCTGGTAAGATGGTAGATTAGTCCATTTTGTTCTTTATATTTGTGAAATGCTTTGTAAAGGTATTCATGACTTGTGGTATAGAAAATAGGGTACATCCATTATCCATGCCCCTAGAATAAATGAAAAGAAAAGTGCATAGTTCAATTGGTAATGTAATCGTCATGCAATCACACAGACAGAAATGCAGAGGGTCGCAGAGGGATAAATGCGAGTAGCAGAAAGAGAGCTTAAAAGAGACAAATCCACGTGAAAATTAAGGCTTTGCAACCCCTTGTGTCGTTTGGATATGTCCTGTCTGTCTGCTTTGTTTTTGCTTTTGGAAATAATTGATGCAACCCCTCATATTTTTTATTGTTATTATTTGTGCTCAAATCCATCGGTTCTTTCGGCTTTTGTAAATGAAAAACAACAGATGACATTCTTGGGGTGCTCTACTGACTGGAGGACGTATTGGCTAAGGCATTTAATTTTTTATCATGCATTAGAGTGCATATATTGACCTGATGGACTATTAATCTCATCAGAAAGCCAAAAAAATTATGATAATACAATAGAAATGCAACTAAAATGTTTTCGTGTATTGCAAAGAATTGCAATAACTAAGAACTTTTTCTAAGAACTGTCCTGCTTCGGAAACAAATTTACAATCATATATATCAAATTACTGGCCTCAGCATGCATAATCGCCACTTAAACATAAAATTCCACCCGGATTTTCCAATTGTCTGGCTAAAAACATGTAATGTACAAGGCCCGTGTCAAAAAGATTAGACCAAGGCACCAAAACTGCAGTTCATCTCCCGCATATCCCGCATTGCAGGATCATATATCTTTCCCAACCAGAAACCAGCTTGTCAAATATCTTGGCTGGATTGAGAATGTTTTCTCCTTCACTGGTTTGCAATTCGGCTGAGAAGCTTAAGAAACCAAATTTTGCTTCCAGACATGCCAATAAAGGAGTCCAAAGGATTTATGCTAACTCCTATTTTGACTGACCAGAACGTTTCGCCAAACTCCACAAAGTGGAACAAAGGTTTTGACAAAGGAATAGGCCAGTGCATCACCAAATGCAGAGCTGTCCAACCCGTCCAGTATTCCACCTCCAAATTGAACAATATTGTATCGTGAAATAGAGGTCCAACTGGTAGCTGTAAAGCCCCTTAAAGAGAATAAAGACAGAAATTTCTCTGCTAAATGGTCACAATTTTGGGAAGCAACAAACATCAACCAAATTTGGGCCTGGCTCGATTAGTGGTTTTGGGTTCAAAACTAATACTCCAGAATTGTCGAGGATGTTGATCAAAAGAAAAACTTAAAGAATAGATGTGAGAAATGTTTGAGACAATCTCATTCAACTCATTTGCAGGAAATGGTCAAGTGTGTGTACCGCAATAGATTCTGAGCGCAAACTAGTATTTATATATAAAGCTCCATGTCAGATTTAGACAACCATGCATAAGTAAACATGCTCATACGATAGCACAACAAACCACACAAATAACAAATAAAGATTAACCACAACTTTGAATATGACAAAATGAGAAAATAATGCAGCAGCATCCATCATCAAACTTACCACACAGCAACAACAATATTCAGCATGGCATTATGATAATTGAAGAATAGGAATGCACTCAAATGATAAACTCAACTGCAAGGCAGTGTACAGGTTTAGTGCCACTTAAAGGGGACTAGGAAGAGTAAATCTAGTCTGCTATAACTGTGCAATAAAACGGCTGCACAAGGACCAGTAAAATGCGCATAACAAGAAATTGTACCAGTAAAACCATACTTCTACAATCTTTTTGCTTCTGGTAGACATTAAGTCAATAAGGACAACCTAAGACACTGAATAATTCCATTCAAATTCTTAGACTTCAAAAAATTGAGTATATCATGCACAAGTTTCATGTTGCCCACCAAATACATCATACAACAGGTCAAGCACACCCATTTCAGATAAAACCAAACAATAGAGTTTATGACAAGAACAGACAACCAAGAAACTTAACAGTATAAGACAATACTTTAGCCATTAAACTAATTAACCAGTGACATTTCAGACACCTAAGCCACATAACATGTTCCTATCCAATTAAAGTAGCAATGGAAACAGTATCTTCTGCTTAGGTAATGTCAAACAAAGATGTTAAGCAAACTAATTCAACAGTAGACAAGAGACCGTTACCATGCCCAGGTATGAGGGATCCTCAGTCCTTAACACCAGCATCACGTTTGATTACTGGCTCAATAAGGTTATCAAAAAGGGATCCAATGAAATCCAGAAACCCAAATGCCACAGCACTAACAATCAATGGTAAAAAATATGAAAAAACAAAAGATTACATCAAAACTAAGTTCACGCCAATTTCAGTAGAGGCAGTAGTATCTAAAAACAGTGTCACCATTGAGTTATGTGTAGGACAATAATTTTACAACCACAAATTACCAAATTCATATTGGTAGCATCTATCAAAACTGTTTCCTTCCATAAGAAGAGAGTTCTTTCTTACTGTCCAGCTGTGAAACATCAAATGAATGATGCATTAATTTTATCCAATTACAGCAACGTGATAAAGCACTTATATGCTCTAAAGATTAATGCCAGTTTGACATTTCTTTCATATAATCCTTTCTTTGACAGGAAAGATAATTTTTGTTTGCACAATTTGCTTCATCCTCAACAAAATAACAAGAGAAAAAGGCCATCCAAGATGGACAGAAAACTTAAACATTTCTAAGACAAAAGCCAAATGCCAAAAATCTCCAATGCAAGGATCTAATAGTCATTGATGTCAACATGGAACTGGAGAAATGAAAATCAAAAAGGTTCACAAACTTGGTTTAGATATTGCGTCCCAACAATATTTATTACAAAATTTTTTACTCAGTAAAGAACTTGGACTTTTCCTTCCACCTAAAGTTACTTCAGATGGCTACAGGTCTGCGTCTTACATAAGAACCTTTATTCGAGTGTAAACAAAATACAATCTATTTTCTAGATAAAATTTTCCTGAAACAAATAGTGTATACAACAAAAAAATACCTCTACATACAAGCATGCTTAACAGTCAAAAATATGCAGCAGGACCAAAGCCAATCCACATCCACAACAGAGGAACCAAAAGAGATAATAAGTTAAAGTTGTTTTTGCTTAGAGCAACTAATTACGAGAAACTCCAAAAGTCTAAGGATGCTCCTGATGAAAATATATCAAGCTGACAATGTTAAATATTCTAGCATTTCTAGCAAGAAACTTCTGAGGATCCAATATATTAATGAATAATTCCATTACATGCTTTTTAATATAAGAGAGCATTGATTCCCTCCTCCATTGTCCATCCACAATTAAATGGACGATCACTCCAGAATAATTTTTTACACTTCAAACAAAAGGTTAAAGAAAGCTTCGCCGGCAATGTAATAGGACAAAAAAAAAAAAAAAAAAATCTCAGAAGAGCTAATATGACATAAAACTATTTTACCTTGGCACAGATCAAGGCCAATTTGGAATCTTTGACAGCAATACAGCAGTAACTATACAGCCACCTAAGCCAGCAAGCTCCCTCCCTTCTCTATTAAAACTTAATGATTTTTTTCCCTTTTACTCATCGGAGGCAGACTTCTCCTCCTCATTCAGCTTTGTTATCCCAACATCAACTGGATGTAAAATGAAAATTTTGAGCAAACTGTTACTAATAATAGCAAGAATCTCCTGTTTCCTAAAACTACTCCATCTATTTATATAGAAGTTCACCCCATCCAAAATATCCTAGAAACTTTTTTTTTTTTTTTTGGGCGCAGAGTTATAAGAAAGATGACCAAAGCATGCATAAAATAAAATAAAATAAAAAACACAAGTCACGCATCTTCATTGAAAAGTTCTTATACCATGAATAGTCACCAAAAGGAAAGAAAGATAGTAGGTTGGATGATCTGCAAGAGTACTTCAAAAAAGGGGGGAGAAGTACTTTTCCACCAACGAAAGCATATGTATATCAGCAGCAATAATACTGCTGATTGAGATCAAGGTTGCCAAGAGACCTACTGTCCACTGTATATGGCCACCAAGCAACAATGGCCATATAGCTGCCACTTCTGCCAAGAGAAACCCAGTTGACCATTTACCCCTAGGAAAGTACAGCTGAAACAAGTAGATCAAGCATGCAGAACATTTTACGAAGTCCATATTAGCAAGATTACCAATTATCCCAGATATGACAGCCACCTGCAAGTAATACTTGGAAAAGACGCACATTCAGAAGATTGGAACTGATACTTTTAATCCCCCCCAAAAAAAAAAAAACTATTGGTGGGAGAAATGTGAATTCCTTTAGCACTATAAAGTACATTTTCTTTGATAAATCACTAATTTTTTAACTGCTTATTACATTTTACTCCGGAAATGACATCTACACAGCCTTAAAATTTGCTAGCAGTATATAAAGGAAAAATTTTAAATGCTCAAGGTACACCAGGCATTGCCACATAATGCACCAAAATTAAGCATATCTCACCATATAAGTAAGATGGGTCCTCCGTATCTAGAAGCCCTTAGACAATGGAGACCCAACTTAATTACTTGGTGGGTTTGATGCATCATGTGACACGACCATCACAGGCCCCGGGAGAAGAAAACACCCCCCACCCGGTAGTTTGGTTTTTTGCGGGAGTATAGGGATATGCATTTTGAGTATGGGCAATGGCATCTGGTGAATCAATCCTATCAAATTATACAATTTTCTTCTTGCATATTCTTCCCTTTTGGGTTTCAATTACTATGGAGGAATAAGATATGATTATGCTGGCAACTTTTGATGTCAATGAAAGCTTTTATCCAATAACCAAGGACCACAATTTTCCATATTTTCCATCTACCAAGATCTACTAAAAAGCTTATAAGTTGAAACACCAAATTTGGGACAATATATCATTTTACAAGATTGTGCTTACCATGTAATTATTTCTACAGATATATGTTATTTAAAGAAAACGGGCACCCAACTTTCATTGTTCTGAATCAAAAAACATAAGCACAAATTCTTACTTGTATTTACGGCTGGCACTGCTAAACCACATCTCAGCTTAACCCAGAAACAAGGAAGATAACCGTGATAAAACAGACCAAATATGTCACTGCTGTGCTCAGCTAAGCAAAATGAGGACTTTCTCTCTGCAGAAGAAATGCAATTGCAGGAACAAAAGCTGCAGATGTTACAGAAACATCAATACGGCCAAAGTATCTGGAAAAAAAAAAGACACAAATTGATCAGAAAAGTTTCAAAGAAACGAAACCCAAACAAAATTCCACTATGATCAAGTGTGATCATGCATCGTAAGCCACATCTAATAGTAACAAAAGGCATGAAATTAATGAACATAAAGCAATCTGAACAATACAAACCAAAAATGGGTTATGCACGCCACTGAAACTTTAGTTATCTGGTGATCTGTGATGAAGAATACAGTCATAAATCTGTTTGCAAACTGACAAATCTTAACTGACTCAAAAACCTTTCTAAATAACAGAAACCATGAGTAATTTACACTGCAAATGAAGAGAAACAGCCAAGTCCATTAACATGAGTCCTAGGATAGGTGGTTTTCTCTTCTCACAGGTGGAATACCAACTCCAAGTGCAGTTAGAAGTAAATTGACATTATTTAATCCAAGAACTTGTCAACAAATTTGTACAGGAGAATTCCTAGCAGTTCAAGAAATCTTACAGCGTGAATAAAGGCATGCGAGTACAAATAATCAAGGAAATTCGCGATACATAACGAGGAGGTGGGGCTATCCCAGCAGCAATTCTGCAACTTCGAACCAGCACAAAGTACTTTCTAGAACCAACAAAAAAAGCAGCTGCAAGAATTACAACATGCCAATTCCAATTTAATCACCTTAATAATACTAAACAGATTCAAACATGATTACAGCAATGCACAACACATGCTTCTCTGAACTTCCAAATTCACTTCTTCAAATTTCATTATGTATCTGAATCTGCATAGGATCAAAACATGGCACTCAGACTCTCCCAACATGTCCCAAAAAAAAGTTGGCTTTTTTTTTTTTTTTTCAAATGAAAATCTAAATTGAACAAACCAATTTAAAAGAATTATAAACCAAAACAAAAAACTAAATATATTTCACACACAATTATTTTTATATAAAAAAAAAAGCAACTTCTAAGTTCATATAAATATTACATACATCTTCAATATGGGCGGCGTCATAAATTCGGTCAGGCTCAGTTCTTGCTACGGCAGTGATAATCTGCCAAAAGTCCTTTCCAGAAATGCCCCCAGGAATCCGACCACTTGTGGGTAGTCCATGAAAAACCAGCCTTAGAATTCTTCTGACCGAAGAAGAAGCAGAGAAATTGGTGGCACTGTGATTATGATGATGCTGATGACGATCGGACCCGCGAACTGAAGCGAGAGAAAGCGGGCTCAAACTGCAGCATCTATCAAAAACGTCGACGTAGCAAGAAAATGCAGTAGCGCAAGAAAACTGAAGCTAAAGCAGCATACATTTCTTTGGGGCTATTAAATTGAGGGGAGAGCAAGGACGTAACTGTAATTTCGTTTTGTCGCCATTGTTTTGTTAAGAAATATTTGGATTGGGGGAAGACGGGAAAATGACAAATTAATAGAAGAGAAAATTACAGTTTTGGTCCCCAATGTTTGAAGTATTGGCAGTTTTAGTCCCTAAAGTTTGGACAAAAGCAAATCTAGTACCAAATGTTTTAATTTTTTAGCACATTTAGTCCTATTAACCAGTTTTCTCAAAATCTTATCAGAATCTGATCACGTGAAACTCACTTGATGGTTACAAAAGTTTTCAAAAATAATTAAAAAAAGAAAAAAAAATTTATTGCCATAATTTGTAATTAAAGGCACACATGCAAATGCACTATCTAGGTAGATTTTTTCAGTTTTATCCGCTTATTTATTATTTATGAACTCAAATTAGCGTCCTCATTAATTACAAATTATAGTAATTAAAATTTTTTCTTTAATCTATTTTTTTTTTGAAAATTTTGTAACCGGCACGTAAAGTATCACGTGACTAGATTCTGATAAGATTTTTGTAAAACTGGTCAATAGGACTAAATATACTAAAATTTGAAACTTTTGGTACTAGATTTGCATTTGTCCAAACTTTAGAACTGAAACTGCCGATGCCCCAAAATTTGGTACCAAAAATGCAATTTTCTCTTAATAGGACGACCTTTAAGTATAGAATTATGATTGTGGCACGTATATTATTTATATTTTTTTAACTTTTTTTTGTTGAAAATAACTTTTCTTTTTTTTTTTTTACAATTCAAGGAAAGAGATTGGGGATACAACCTACTCTACCCAAACTGAAAGGAGGAATGGGAAAAGAAACCTAAACTTTACCCTACAAATCTCTCCAAAAGTCATGGTAGAAAATAACTTTTCTTAAACTTAAAATTTAAGTTGTAAACAAAGCCTTAATATATTAAAGTTTGGTCCAATCTAGCAATCTAATTATTTTTCCTTTTAAAAGGGTAAAATTTTTATGTATTAAAGTTCAACTATAAGAGTCTCTCAATTGATCATACTAAAAATCACAATTTTCTTATAACTAGTCGTCTCATACAATCCAGAGGTGTAAACCAATCAAACCGCCCTAGCTAGATATTCAATTTTGAAAAATAATTTTTTTTTACTAAGCTCAATATTATCAAGCTTAAATGAGGGTTTTTTTTAGAGTATATCAAATCAAGATAATATGTTACTTTATCTTACTCCGCTTCTGCAACCTCTAGTTGACTTGTTTATTATAGATGCTGATTGTATTAAATTGCATATGGAATATACCATTTTTTTGTGTACATTTAAAAACTAGTGAAAATAGTAATAGATAGTTCAAAATCATGTTTTCTCTGTCAATTTACTAATCCTAATAAGGTCTTTTGACTAAATTCTTTCGAAAAGTTTCAGACCAAATCTATAAAAATCAACTGTTGAAGGACTAAACTAAGATATTTGCCGCAACTATATTGAGAATAGAAGGTGGAGCACCGAACTCTACGAAAACACCCGCTTTGAAAAAGGGAAGGGCTCTCGATCAAAACCTCAAAACCCCCAAAACATTTCACAGGAAAATGCCCAAAAGCAAGAAGGTTTCATATTCAGTTACTCAAGAAATTGAGGCTGCTCAAAGATCAGAAGAAGAGGCTGAAACTTCAGAAAACTACAAGGTGGCCCAGCCACAGGAGAAGAAGAAAATTACAGAATATGAGAGGCAGAGAATGAAGAGGATTGAAGAGAACAGAGCAAGAATGGAGGCTTTGGGGTTGAAGAAAATGGCAAATTCTTTCTTGGGTTCTCTTCCAAAATCAACCAAGAAATTGATTGACAAAAAAGGTAAAAGAAAAATGGATAATGACGATGATGATGAAGAGTATAGACCATCTGATGAAGGTGAAGAAGAAGCATTGGGTTCTTCGAGTGAGGAGGATATAAAGAATGTTGATAGTGATGATGAAGAAGATTTATCTAGGTCCAGTACCAAGAGAAAGGTACTTTTTAAAAAAAAAAATTTGGCAATTGTTGTGGCTTACAAACATTTGAATTTTGAGCGTGCTAGAGTAGTTATTTTGCTTAAATTGTTGTGACTTATGGCATAAAGATTTTATTTTTAAGCATTATTTTGATTGGATTCTTGTGCTTTTCATAGTTGATGACTGTGGTGGTACGTTTTGTTGTGTGGCTGGCTGCTGGTAATAGAGAAATAAAGCACAGGAGTTGTGGAGTGGACTTTATATAGGTTGGATTGGTGTTAAAGTGAATTAGATACTTTATGTTCTTAATTTTGCTTTATAGGCTGGGAGTTTTTTTTATCAGTATCATATTAGAGACAACAATTAGAGATTACCTGCAAATTTTCATGTAGTGGTTTGAATTTAAACCATGGCTAGGTGCTTGGCAGGAATTAATCAACAATCTTGTTCGAAGCTTATTTTATTGGCCAAATTACTTGGGAGAGTAAGTGCATTTTTTACCTTTCGGTTCCTTTTTTTTTGGTGGTTTTTTTTTTTTGTTTGGTGGTGGGGGGGGGGGGGGGGGGGGGGGGAAGAGGGAGTTGGTGACAGTAAATCAAACATTAGCTGATTTCTGATGAAAAGGGAGAAAGTGTGAGAGAAAGGAGGCTTTTGAAAGCAAAAATGGGTATCATTGGTGTTTGACTTGTTGAGGCTTATTTCATGAAAATTTGTTTTTCTATCAACAACGGTGGAAACACATGAATATGTCTAATGTCTATTTACCTTTAAAAGCACTTTGAAAGTTGAGAGCAATTGTTTTGAGAGGTTTTTGCATGAGCATTGGGCTTATCTCGTGGAATTTGGTGAGTTTTTGGCATTTCAACAAAATGTGCTGATGATTGTAGACTCCATATGGGCCCAATCTGATTTCTTTTCATTTTGGAGTGCCTTTACAATTGCTATTTTTGGATCATCCTCTACACTGTGATGTGCTGGTTTTGAGATTCAACACGCTCGGTAGCTCTAATTCTCTTTCCCCTTGAATCTCTTCTTCCAGGCAAAGAACAAAGTTCGAACGCCTAAGAAAAAGGTTTCCCCTCAAAAGCCTGTGGATGACTTGGATTTTGTTGATGATAATGAAGCTCTATTGCAGGTGGAAGATCTAATTTGTAAATTTATGCATGTTTTCTTTTTGGTAAAATTTGTTGAACTGTCGGGTGATGGTGAATTCACCAACAGTTTCTGCCTGTTAGTATCTTGCTTTCCACACTGATTATCAGTTTTAATGTTTCAGGCAATCGCTCTTTCACTTCAAGATTCTGGAGGGTTTAGTGACGTAAAGAATGTGGCTTCTCAAAACTCCACTACGCATCCTCTAAACAGTCGGACCAATGAAGGAAAGGAAAATAGCCACATGCAGGAAGATACAGGAAAGAGAAAGAGAAAAAAATCAGTGCGTCTCACTTAGACTGGTGGCTTTACTAGAAGAGATCTTTCATTCCTCTTTATCTTGCTTGATGTTTCTCCTGTACTCTTACTTTAGATTTTGTTTCATTCATTTGTGATTAGCAGATGAACAGTCGGGTGCAAATGACCGAAGACGAATTGATTCTTCACTTCTTTCAGTTTGATGGTAATGATACATTTGTTTCATTAGCTTTAATCTATTTTGTTTTATTAGTTTTCTATTGTTGAAGAATTCAGAACACGCTACATTATAGTGTTTAAGGTGTTTTTAAAGATGTCAGTACATATTTATTCATGAGATGGGTGCAGATATAAGCACGCCAGTAAATGATATGGTAGGCATTTTGCACCTGAATAAATTGTCTTCCGATATGTAATAAGGCCTTTGCCCTTCACAGAGATCAGAATGGCAGATTCACTATATATGCTATTTCAAATTAGATTCTCCTATCTATAATACCATACATGTGATGTTCACAGAATTTTAATTTGCGTTGGCTCTTTGATTGCCTGATTGGGCATTGACACTTCCAAAACATTTTCCTTGATGGGAAAAAGTAGATCACTATGAGGCACACAAGGATTCCGCCAATTATTCAGACATTGAAAGGATCATCCATATATGCAACCATACAAACATTCTTGATTTACCTAAAAGTTTAGAGTATGAGGCACTTTGTCTTGTATTAAATGCTTTTAGGAGCACATTTTAACGTGTGACAAATGAAAGACAGATGTATCCATAAATGACATTAAAGTTCCTAGGTAGTAATGGATGTGTGTGTCGACTGTATGTTTGTGTGCATTGCTTATTTATTTTCATTTTCTAAGGATTAACAATTTCTGTCTTTGTGTAGTTGGAAAGTATCTGCTGTATTTAATTTAGGTGTGAAGTTTATGTTTTATTTTCAATATATTATGACTTAGGAGCATCCGATAAAGTTTTTTTTTTTTTTTTAATATATTAGACTTAGGAGCATGCTTAGGTTGCTTTATGAGTTAGGTTCCAAGCGGTGTGAGATCTCTGCCACAAAGCTCTTTGTTATACATTCTTTATGAAAATTAAATAGCTGCAGTATATCAGTGTTAAATGAATTTGCTTAATTAGCTTAATCCTGTAGTTCTACCGCTGCTTTCCCAAGGTTTCTTTATCATATTATAAAAGATTCTTTTACTGCTTAGATCATGTTCGTCCCATTTGTTCCAGATTTCTTCAGCGTTCTCTTCTTTTGTATGTTGTATTGCAGAAGCAGGAAAAGGGAGCATAACCCTAAGAGATCTAAGGAGAGTAGCGGCTGCCCATGATTTTACATGGTCTGACAAGGAAGTGGCAGATATGATAAAGTGCTTTGACATTGATGGAGATGGGAAGGTTACTGCTCTCTCTCTCTCTCTCTCTCTCTCTCTATCTCTATCTCTCTCTCTCTCTCTCTCTCTCTCTCTCTCTCTCTCTCTCTTATTTATTTTTTATTTGCCCTTTCAGGGTCCCTGATGAGTATCCTAATATATAAAAATTAGAAGGTGGCAAGAGAAGTGTGCTGAAATATCATTCACTCTCAACCCCACCCTGCATGTGGATCTGCTTGATTGAAATTTAAACTATCCTTTTCTGCCGTTTCCTGCCTATAGATATTGTTACTTTATCTTGAGTTAATTTACAGTTAGAATATTTTGCTGGAAAGAAGTTCTTGATTTGCCACAGCTTGTGTTTACACTGAATCTACCATGCTTTGTAATTCACTTTCTTGCAGTTAAGCCTTGATGATTTTCGTAGGATTGCTGGTCGATGCAACATGCTACAGACCACATAAATTGTTTTGATGAGTATGTATATAGCATGACGAGCTTGTGAATGCATCTACCTAGGTATGGTAGCAAATTGGGATTGCATTTTGGGATAATCAATATTCTGTATCTTTTTGGTCTATCTTGGTGGTCATTACAGGATATCTTGTGAAATTTGAAAGCTCTTGATTTGGGCTAGCGAACATATGGAAATGATTAGCTTATCATGCTGGGACAGTGTTTTCAATCAATGGCTGCATCTTCC
Organism: Mitragyna speciosa; assembly: GCA_024721245.1. Lineage (NCBI taxonomy): Eukaryota > Viridiplantae > Streptophyta > Magnoliopsida > Gentianales > Rubiaceae > Mitragyna > Mitragyna speciosa. The sequence continues at coordinate 2,853,611 of CM045558.1, forward strand.
AGATCCACTGATTTCAGGATGCTTGTGGATACTTGGATGCAAGGCAAAATGGTAGAATTGCACTAAAGTGCTTACATAGGATTTGAAACCCGGCTCCTTAAACCATAAAAGCATAAAATGCAAATGGTTGAACTGGGGTTTAAAGCTTTGAAGCTGCTATAGTAGTGTATTACTCAAATGTCTGTATTTAAAGCTAGATCCTTTTTAATAGGATCTCACGCAATGTTAAGAGTCTTATTGACTAAGTTGTAATTAAGCTGGTGGAGCTGATTACTCATACTCGATTTTGTCTTTTCACATCCCCTCTGACAGTGCTTCTTGGTCCGCTCATCCACTGTTTTCAGGTTCCAACAAATTCCCTGCTACAACTGACCAACCATTTTTAGGCTGTTTTTGCTGTCAAAATAGCACTAAATAACCTGATTGCCTTTGAATATAGCGATCTTGCTAGAGGCAATACAAAGAATTCCAGATTGATAAGCAGCAGCAACACTGCATATGTATGCCTTTTGCTTTTAGAATTTTTTGTTTCTGTGATCAATTATATGGAAGGAAATATGTCCCATATGCTATCCATGAATGTTTTGACTCTGTTTATTTGAGAGGTTTGACAAAACGGTAAGAACATATTCGGCTAGGTTTCTAGCAACTCTAGTGGTAGAAACCTCTAAATAATTTGAATTGAACTTGCAAGGAAAGCTGATTCCAAGCAGAATTAGCACTCGATGTTTTATGAGGAAAAGGATAAGATAATTGACATCTGCCAAGATATCTATCTCCTAAACTAGTTTAACATAGAAATATAACCTCATTTCACTGGTATCTTACAAAAGGAGAAGCCTCAGGGCTGCTTTCGAGATGCAAATTTTCCAATTCCTAATTGCCAGATTTATAAAAATGTTTGTTTCCTTGTTATAAAGTTCAATTCACTTTCACAGTAACAAGTGAATCTCCCAAAAACCATACGGGAATCTTGTAACCACATTCGGCATAATCAAACTACCAGCAGCCCAAAGTTGCTGCTGGTAAAACAACTTTTCATTTCATATGCTATATGCAACCATTAGAAAAAACCTGTATTTTCCAGTTTTACACTACTTTGACCCCCTAATTTTCAAATTATCATGGTTATTTCACTGTGGAGGGTGCTGGGGTACGAGACTGCCAAAAGTGGGAAGAGAGCGAGAGAGGCAGAGCAGCTTAGCAGAGGAGGCTGGCTTCGCCGCATAAAAGATTCTATTGGGAGGACAGAATCTAATCGTTGTAAACAACTCAGCACCAAGGTTGATCGTTTCTAATGATGTACAACTAATTTCATCCATTTATTAAAACATGCTTCCTATAACTTTTAATCCACAACAACTACCGTGAAAAACTTCTATGAAACACTTTTTGCATGAATAGGTTTACAAACTCGTCTAAATTGCAGCAAAGTAAATCAACACAAAAAATGAGAAAAGGAATCGAGATGAATTTGATTTATATCGGGGTCGCAACCGGACAGTGTCAAAGACGAATATTAATATGCATGACCGCTTTCCCATGGGTGCATGCAGGGCTCAGAGCTGATAACCAGATTCATCACATTTCTTGACGGACAACACTAGCGGAGCAACAGCATAGAAAATTGCTCGCTGAAATAGGTCCCATTTCTTAAGTTACCAAAATAACATGTTAAAGCAGTTAGTCACACAATGAATGATCTAGAACCTAAATGCAATTACAAAACCCATCAAACACCTTCTTAAGCATGTTTCTAAAGTCAACCACATGACTACACACAATAAAGATCTCTTTCAGATTAGTCATACATTGCTCTTCAATGATCTTAATTTTTTTTTTTTTTTTTTAAACAGCCGACACAACCCATGATATTGCAGGTTACGCCAAACCTCTACTGATTATGTCTTCTTCAAAAGATAACCCAGGAGGAGGCCAAGCAGACCTACAATAATGACATACATAAATGGGATACCACCACGGTTTTTGTTACTTGCACGCCTCAATAGATCCTGCAAATGACACAAGAAAGCTCATGGAGAGTTAGAAGGCAAAATTTCAAAAAGTTTTAACTAAAATAAGCTATTAATGAAAACCTATTGATTGACTTAATGACATTTCTTATAGCCAACGAGATTTCTAACACTGTCCTACTGCCCTTTTCCTTCTCATACAGACATTAACAATGGAAGATCAGAAGCAACCATTTATAAGCCAAAAAGTAAAATGAGGAGATCCAAAATACAGAAAAAAGAACACGAGTATAAAGACAATGGGCATCTAATAGGCTATTCGCTAACTTGACAGGAACAAACTTTCCATGCAAAAGAATAATCAATAAACAAAATTGACCAATCCAGCAAGCCATCACTCAACAAGCCCAACGTAAAGTCAAAAGGAAAATCTGTCACAGGTGCTGCGTCTACCGACAAATCTAAACTGAATCAACTAAATCCAGAATCTTTTCAAACATCCAGATTTTCCAGACTACATGAATAATTTTCTTACTGTTTAGGTATATTATTTGCAGATGTTTCAAACATTATTGTAATCTTACTGTTCAGAATCCTTCAACTAGTCAAAGTCATTGAAGTAATTTCAAAATCCTGTAACACGAACTTCAGCTATTTTAATTTTCCAAAGTCGGCAGAACAGATGGAATGGATCGAACAATAAGGGTTCTACGGCATATGTTTCAGAGAATGGCAATCCTCAGAAATTATCCCTGTATTCGCAGCTTGTTCATACAGATTACTGTGTCTTACTCTTCAAAATTCTTGCACAAGTCAAAATTTATTCATAGTATATTTTACATCAGCTTCAGCTTAATGAATTTACCAAAAGTCACCAAAAATGCACCGAAAAGGGTGCAAGTAGGTGTTCTCCAGGGTATTGCTTCAGAGCATGGCAATTCTTCATATTCAAAACTTCATTTTCTGGTAAAAATAACAAAAGGTATCCCACTCTACTTCTCAGAATTGATCAGATATTAAGATTTGTATCCATCACCTATATTTCCCTTTTCTGTGAAAATCGTTATAGCTATCCCATTTCAATATCTAACTTGATCATAAATCAATTATTTCTGATCAAATGCAGATGCAACAAGATATTGCTATCAGAAAATAGCCCATATTGTATCAGTTCCTTGGCCCACTGCAGAGGCCACTCTAGATTTTATACTTCCAGTCAGAATTTGGCAAGGGCAAGTCTAGGGCAGAAATAAATGTGGTGAGTCACCAGGAATTCTGCCCCACACTAAGCAGCCAACAAGATGCCCTATATCACCCACTTTGACCCGTCAATATCAGTCTTAACAAGTATACATATGAACCTTAAAAAAAAACCTTAGTTTGAATTCAACGGTTATCCAAACTCATTCTATGCTAGATGCTTCTGGTAGATTCCAGGTGACATCCAAACTTATACGAATGACAAGCAAGTAATTTCACACAAAATTCCTCAAGCAAAGCGATCCTAAGTTAACCTAACAGCTAGGCATGCTTTTTAACAATACTCAAAGTACGAACTTATCCACTAATCCAGACTCAGAATCAGTTGGAACTTGGAAATTTATCCAGGTGTTATTTCAAATATAAATATCATAATCTAGGTTTTTAAAGCTCAAAACAAATGAATTGTGGTCATAAACTATCAGAAAATGATGCACAAGACAAAATCACATCTCCTTCCCCAAGCTTAAGTGAATGAATTATGTATATGCATGTCGTACAGCTATAGTATGACAAAACATGATCCTATTCATGAACATCATCGTCCACTGGTCTCTGCCTCTTTGGATATCTTTCTTTCTTACGATGTAGCTTACTTCTCATAGAATCTCCATACTCTTTCAACTCAGCCATTTTCTTCTTATCTTCATTGCTGAAAAATAGTGTTATTTGCTTCTTGTGATATCCCCCAACTATTTAATCACATCCCACAATGATTGATATATATATATATATATTTTTAGCTTCTCACATAATCTGAACAAATTAATATTTGATGGACTTCTATAAATTCCTCTTATTGGTAGCGAAAGGAAAATTATCATTGAAAAGGGGATAAATACATTTGATGCAAATGTCTCAGGTGAATGCAATTTAAATTCTAGTAAATGTAAATCTGAATGACCAAATATGATAAAAAAGGACAAAACTAAAATATCCAGACATAAATCATGGTGCATGAAAGAGGAATTAAATGAGATTGCTGCAGTAAAACCCTTACCACTTCTTGCTGAAGCTTGTTCTTTTGCTGAACAGCAGAATTTTTCTCCTCGGTCAGCTTAATAACGAGGGCCTTAGCCTAAGACAAAAACAAAATCGCAGTTCATACACACGATCACACTTTCTTCCAAGAGGATGCAGTCCATTATCCAAATGACAATAGCTAGATATATTGTTCTTTTAAAATTATTTTAAAATATCTTGAAATACTGCAGTCAAATGTGTTCTCTTGATTTTAGCTCATGTTAAACATTCTTTGGGAATTAAGCTAAAATCCCTGCATAAGAGACTTAAAACAAGTAAAGACTTGAGATAAATATAAAGCAACGAAGCATTATAGTAGTGACCTAAATTAGCAGGTCAAGAAAAGAAAACTCTTGCCATTTACCTTGAACTGCTATCCCAGTTTCAGCTAATTCCAATTCAAAGTCTAAGGTACCAATAGTTCTTCCCACTAATTAATTTAATGATGTAAGAAAAAACTGGCAGCTTTAGCTACGGCACATGGCTTTGATTCCTTTTCTACTTTATGTAAGTGATTAGAATAGTATATATGGATGGACTCAAAATGAGGAATTTAGATGCATAACCAAAAAGAAAACAAAAGGAAGACAAATCCAAAGAATGACATTGGAGAAAAATTGCCCATTGACCTGCATACTATATTCTAAAAGAGATGTTATTCCCCCATATATCCAGCACCTAGATGAGTATATGCACTCAACTGTTAACCGCAAGAGCACAAACTTGTCATAATCAGTGCCCAAGAGAGTCCAAAACATCCAAATGCGACTCATGGAGATGCAAAACCATTCACCAAATAAAGCAGAAGAAGGGATTAACAAATAAAAAAAATTGTTGTAATTCCCACTCAGGAAAGGAAAGACAAATCTACTGTACAAAATAACACAAAAGTGGACATGGGGAACTTGAAGAGACCTTTAAGCATCCCTTCAAACCATGTCAGAACAATAAGATGGCTCAAAAAAACAAAAAAATGATTGCGTAAATTTGTGGAGTTCAATTACATTATGGCAAAGTGCTTTAACCAAATAAATGTTCCAAAGAATAGCACCGACAACATATTAAGATGACTCAAGCACTATAGTAATGCTAAAATAAGAAGAAATTCAAAAGATAAGCAAGAAATTCATAGAAGGCCCTTAGCACATAAAATAAGGCAACACAATTTATGAACCTAAGTTAAAATTAAGAAACTAAGATGAGAGTAATGATTCAACTAAACTCAATGTCCCTATGAATCAGAGGAGAAAATTGTTATCTAGCAAACCAAGAAACATTAAATAGCACAAGACAAGACACCTCAATCATTTATCCACAAAAATAGGACTCCAATGATAAGCCTCCTACCACGGGGAAAATATAAAATTATCAGTAAAAAATAGAAAGAGAAGCATATGACCTCCAAATTGTTATCTTGGGACTCAACATGTGACCTTAAACCTTGTGGCTCAACATGTGATCTTAAAGCCTGTGGTTCACCAATAGTTCTTGTAGCCTGCAAACATTAAGTACATAAACTTGCCATTCCTTTACAACAACTTAGTAAAGTTGATCAACAAGTTCAGCTTAAAATATTAGGACATCTCAGAGCTCACCGTACTGAACTCAGATGTATTGATAACACCATTGTCTGAAACTGACGCCCTTGGTGATGAACCTTCTTCAGATCCCTCTCGCACAGGAGATGGTGGTTGTGGTGGGGCAACATAAGCAACTCTCAACTTGCTCTCCTCCACGTTATGCCCTTCTTCCTTGTTAAACTACAACCAAGAAATCCACATAAATCACGCTCTTTAATCACACACCAAGCCACATCCAACAACTCCATACTATGACAAAATTTACCATATTGGGCGTGATATCCTTGGCTGTAGTTCCTGGACTAGCAAGTACACACTGGACCAAGAATTTGTCCTTGCATTGCATATCTGCCGGAGCCTCCTTCTGTGCTTGCATCGTTACTGACACATATCTAATTACCAATCAGTCATCCCACGAGATAATTATTCTTTTCCCTCATATATCCATTGAATAGATTTGGCTTTCAAATTCTACATAAAAATTGACATTAAAAGCACAACCACGTAAAACCAATTATTACGTGAACACCTTTTCTTTGTAATTTTGAAAGACCAGTCTCAGAATTAAACCCAAACACACACACACAGAGAGACAAACGGATAAAGAGAGACAGACCTATGACATCACAAGTAGAGTGAGGCAAGACGACTCCGGTGTTAGGCCGCACGCAGTACTTCCTCGGATTGGTTGTTTTCACCTGTTCACCCAAAAAAAAAAGTTCAAAATTTAATTAGAAAGAAAAACCACATTTCTGCTCAATTAGGGCACAAAATTCAGCAGGATATAAAAATTAACTTTAAAAAATTACCTTGAAGGCAACATTGTTATCGCTTTTGTTAATCAATTGCATGGAGCATGAGATTTGCTTCCTCAATTCAACTTACCAAAACAAAAAAACCACAAAAAAAATCAAATTCAAAAATCATTCAACCAAAGATAATCAAACCAGAGATCTGAAAATCAAAATAATTCCACCAAAAAAATTAAAATAAAAAAGAGCAAAACCAAAACGGTGGCGTATCAACGTAGAGAAAGAGATTACATGGAAATTGAAGCTCCTGAGGTTCGATTTGAAGCAATTCCTCTGTACTCATTGTTACCGCGATCGTCTATTAACTTATTCAATATAATATAATATAAACAGTGAGAAGCAAGTCAGAATGTTACTTTGCCGAGCGAATAAATCGCGGTTTTCCGGCAGTCGCTGGGGAATGAAAATGGTTTTCCGATGGAGCGAGGGGGTAAATGCGGGAAATCGATCTGCGGGGCAATGAATATTTAAAAGCAATAATTTTTCGTATTTAAAGAAGCGTAGAGTGGAAACGTGGGAGCGCAGCGTTTTTGTCTTTTACGTGTTAGATACTGGACAAGAATTGATGTGACGCCCGCGCGGTTATAACGCGTGGTATGCGAGTAAGCGCTTTTAGATTTTGTTGGGCTGTGTAAGGAATTAAAATCAGAAGGATATAAGAAAGATATAAACTATTACTGCACAAAATTTTTAGCAATAATATTTTGTTTCCTTTTTTCTTTAATGTATTTTGTGGTTTGTTTTGGTGTAGAATAGTTATTAACACTTTTAATTTGATTTGGAACTTTATAAAATGCATAACTGAGATGGGGTCAACCTCTCATGCAATTTTAATTTAAATAGTTTAGAAATGTGTAGCTCTATTTCCAATCATTATTGGCTGGTGTTATTGCCAGAGTAAGGATTTTCATTCCTGAGCAATTTTTGGTTAAATGCCAAACTTACCCTTAATAAATCAACTCCAAGTCTTTTATTATATTAATGACTCCTTCTGTCCCTCTAATTATTTATTTTCTTTCCTTATCTAATTTTCTCTTTATCAGTTAGGCATTTTTTTTCTCTCTCCCCCCTCATTCATTCATGTATTACTTTCTAATTCTACTAACTTGGCTATGTTCATTAATTTTTTTAAACTAATTCTTTTGTTTCAATATATTATTCTATTTTTATTTGACAAACTATTTTTAATAGTAAAATCAATTTATCTCAAACAAAAATGCAAAAAAAAATACTTGTACCTTTTATTTTGTATATAACATTGAATAAATTGCTCAAATTAGTCTAAAATATATTATTTCTAAACTTTTCACTATTATAAAATAAAAATAGTTAGCTCAAAAAAAAATTTTGCTAAAAAAAAATAAAGATAGTTTGAGAAATAATTTTGCCATAGGACTAATCCCCAATTGTGAAAAAATAGCTAAGCACCGTAATATTATGCAAAAAAATAAATGTTTTTCATTTAACTAAAATTTACATGCAAAATTTAAAGGTTAATTAAAAAATGTAAAGGCAAAGTGCTTGTTCAAAATGTACATAAATTTATTTAAAAGGGTAAAGAAAAGGTGACTTTGGTGACTTTGCATTCATATTTCTTAGCAAGAAACTATTTTGGAACCCGACTATATAATCCCAAAAAATCTACCGCTAATTTTTTGTACAAATAAAAAATTAAAAACAAGCAAAACCAAAAAGAGAGGATGGTGGAAATGATAAGTTATGTGTACTAATAAAGGTCTTAAAAAAAACAACGTAGAAAGAGAAAAATTAGGAAAATATAAGAAGTGGGAAAATTAGGAAGATTGGAGGAGAGAGAGAGAGAGAGAGAGAGATAAAGGAGTTGATTTAGAAAGTGACTTATTAATGCAATTAAAACTCTAAACAATTAATGAGAATATATAGTGTTTGACTTGTCAAGGGTAACCTTGACATTTGAACAAAAATTGCTCTGGCAATGTCGCCAGCCATCATTATTTGGCAAGCATTTAGTTCTAATAATGATAATAATTTTAGTTAATGTATTTATATCAAGAATATGTTTTTTTACTTGGAAAGCAATCTCTCGTATGCTTGTGTTCAAGGCATATTTTATGTGTGTGCAATTAAAGAGAAATTTTTGAGTATATATACTATTTTAATTTTTTACAAACCGAAAACTACTATTTTCAGAACATACCTTTCTAAGCAATCAAACTGGTTATTTTTCTGTTTACTCATAAAGATACTTTTGGTAGTGATCCAACCACATGCCAGCCACCAAACACGTTAAGGGAGAGCTCTACTCATAATTCTTATTAATCTCCCTACCAACCGAAATCCCCTACCCTCAGCAAAGCATTAAGAATTTTCTTGCAACTTAGGTAAGGAATTGTACCGAGAATAATGTGTTTGCTTTTCAAAGGGTGCTTTTGATCTCAAGTTTTTTTTTCTCAAAACCTTAAAAGGAGGAAGGCTTATAATATATAGACTTGCAAGGACTACTTTTGGAGTCCACATCCCCCAAAACGAAAACAAAGAAAATGGCCAAAATTAAATGCTAACCAACCCCTTTTTGTGGATTTTAAGACGAAATGTATCTTGAAAGCGAGCATTTCAATTTGCGGTTACATAATATTGAGCATGAGAAAATGGATATAATAAACGTAGCTTCACCTTTAAAGAAACTTTTCTTCCATAGTCATATCCCAGTTATTTCGTATAAACAGCCTTCCTCCTCAATCCAAGTCATCCACACTTTCTTATTTCTCTCGCTTTCCACCAAGGGTTAGATAAAGTACGGGAGGGGAGGGCTAGCCTTTCTATTTCTCAATCTATTGCCCTCATTATGGGTTCCGTACATGTTACATGCATGAAAAATTTTACATACACACACTTAAATATTATTCCCCTTTTTCACCTTTTTATATAGCTGCGTGAGTATGTGATCATAAAAGAAGATGTGAAATTCGATAAAAACATCGATCTTCAATACATTCTCCATTGATATATGCTACTTGTATAGAAGAATTTTCCTTGAACGAGAATTTAATTCAATTTACCAATTATGATGTATACCGGAAGTCTTGCCAGAAATGGGATTCATTAGTCTCTTCACGAGCAGCTACATCTAGGAAAATGCGTGGCTAGAATTAGAAACCATGAATTCCAAAAGAAATCGTACAATCATTTCAGAGGAAAAAGGGAGACTAATCTAAAATAGAAAAGAGAAGTTCTTCAACCAACTGAAATATAGAATCCAAAAGCATATAACACGATCCAAATCGCATATGATGATGGTAAAGTGCACTTTCTTCTTCTTATTACCAACTTTATGGTATGAAAGCAAACAAAATGCAATTTCATCTCCTTATTACCAACGTTATGGTATGAAAGCAAGCAATCATCTCAACAAATTTGTCATCTGGGATCAAAAAGCTACACTGCTGCTGATTATTCCAGACTGTTTTGGCCCACGAGTTCTTTTGAAAAACGCACTAACTGCAGTCAAGACGACACCAAAATCCAACTGCTGAGCTGATGTGGGCCTCAATCGTGTTTGCGCTGTACCGCGTTAGCTGTGGAACAGTGGAATGTAGATTCATTATCAACACGCTGATGCACATGAATAAACATACATAGAAATAATCCATGATTGATTGTGTTTGTTGTTAAAAGACAATGGTTCATGAACCAGAAACACCCATCTGTCAAATCGTTTTGCTAACGATGAAAAATAATTGGAACTGCCTAGTTTGACGAGGGGCGACGGGCGACGGGCGACGGCTATTTAATTCCTCCAAACTATTGCCTCAAACTTTGACAATTGAGATCAGCACAGACGGTAGAGGCGCGCAATGGTTTCTTGAGTTTGTATGTTGGTATGTCTAGATTGAAAATATTTTCTTGTAAAATATTTTTAGAATTTTATTTTTGTGTTAAACATCAAAAAATATTTTTCAATTTCACTCTCTGGCTGAAAATAACGTATCTAATAAAGCTCCATTTGGTTGGATGTAAAACATTTTTTTAAGGAAATTATATTTCTAAGAAAACGTTTTACATGAACAATCTCATTTTTCCTACAATTTTCTGGTGTAAAATACCAGAAAATTTTTAAGGAAATTATATTTCTAAGAAAACGTTTTACATGAACAATATCATTTTTCCTACAATTTTCTCGTGTTTGGATGACAGTATGAAAATCTTTTCAAAAATAATTTTTTTGATATTTTTTATTGTTAATATGAGTTAAATAGACTAATAACAATTGTAATAAATGTTTAACAAATAAATAGAGTTAACTAGAAATTATTTTGTTTACAATTAATTTTCAAAATAATATAATTGTAAAATACACATAACTATAATCATATTATTGTGGATCCCAAAATGATGAAAAAAATTAGTTGATAAGAATTAAAAACAAAAATTAGTTTGGTAATTGTAATTATAAAAGTAGGTATTTAAGGTTTCATGTCACTCTTGAACTCTAAGGAAAATAACTTACATTCATTAACAATGTAAGTTATTTTCAGCCAAAGAAATGAAAATTAAAAAATATTTTACACAAGAAAATATTTTTTGATATTTGGGACCAAGAAAAATTTTGAAAATATTTTTCAGGGAAATATTTTTAGTCCAAACAAACAGACCCTAAGTGTAAGCTATTTTTAGAATAGTTCAAGAGTGGCATTAAGCACCAAATTTTCTAATTTCAATTGCCAAACTAAATTTTGTTTTTTAATTCTTATCAACTCATTTTTTATTCACCTTGGATACAACAGTAATATAAGTATAATTATATATGCTTTACTATTATATTAACCAATAGATTAATTGTAAATAACACAATCTCTAGTTGACTCCATTTATTTGTCAATCATTTATTAAACTTGTTATGAGTCATATCAACAGTGCAATAATATCAATTTGATTTTCAAAAAATTATCATATAATCATTCAAACACAAAAGATTATAACAAAAATGGTTTTTCAAGTAAAATGTTATCCTAGGAAAATAATTTCCTGAGGAAAATATATTATATCTAACCAAACGGATTCTTTGTCTAGCATATTTACAATGATGCTCCTTGGCACTTCATTCAGGTATTTTTTTTGGAATAAACATTACCATATCAGTTTTAAAGATTCTTAAAAAAAAAAAAAGATGTATGGGAGATAATAATTTAATTAAAAACATGCTCAAAATTTTCTGAAAACATATTTCTAAAAAATTTAGACAAACAAACAGAGTGATTCGGCCATGCAACATTTTTGCCTCAAATTCCAATATCAGCCTTTTTCTTCTTTATTTACCTAAAAGGTTAAGGCATAAATATGTTCGATCAAATTGACAAATAAAAATTAATTCTTCTAAGGTCTTGTTTTAACTATGTTTTCCTCCCCCTTTTTAAAAATTCCAACTAGTAGCTAGCTCTTAAATTAATGCACAAGAATTATATTTTATAGGAAAGGATATACAATTTATGTACCTTTACTACAAAAATACAAATTAAAGATCATCCAAATAAAATTATAAAATAGAACTTATCAAATATTAACGTGTAAAAATTTAAAACAAAGAGCTATTCAATAGAAAAGTTTACTAAATAAAGAACACTTGATATTAGTTCCACCAAATTACTTCTTCTAATGTTTAAAAATATGTATGGTGCAATTTAAAATAATTTTAAAAGTAAATTCTACATTAATTTGAAAAATAAAAAAAAATTCTCATCTTAAAAATTTATTATCATTGTGAATATTTTTTTATTGAATTACTCAAAGAACTGTTATAGATAACATAAATATCTCTTGATCATAATAGAAATTATAAAATGTGCATATATAAGATATAATTAAATTTGTGGATAGGGAAAAAGTTTTGACTCAAGATTTGGTTTAAAGAAAGAATATTATTATTGCAACATATGATTGATTATTAGTTGTAAAATGGGTAAAATCAAAAAGTATCCAATGGACCCATCAATTCTTTCAATTAGACATGCCGATTAAGAGATAGAAACAATTTAATTTTGCATTCTGCTTTCATGCACATGTGACGCACACATAATATGTGCTGATCAAAATCGATTGGACCTAACGAGATTGCTTTATGATTATCCGCCACCGTGCATTTGGTTACCGAGTGAGAATTAGTTGCATTACACACGTCACGTGTGTGTCACATAACACATTAAAAATAATTATATATTATTAAATAATATAAAATATGATTCATCATTATTATATAAATATACATTATTAATTTTAATATATCACGTCACAAGTAACAAGTAATTACTTAATTCAGTCGTTTACCGGCCATATCTTCCCTCGACAGAAGGCCTGATTGACCGTGCGGTTCGTACTGGGAAGTTAAGTCTAAGAATCCGTGTGGCCCTATTCAAATTTTGTCACAGTCGTATGAATGCTTCAGAATCTTTTGCAATGATTCTTCAACGTTTGACATGAACCTATACCGTCTTCGTTCTCGCATGAAAACAGTTCTGAGCCTGAGCTCTCCCCATATATATATATATTAAGACCTGCTTTCATTTGGGCCGACAGTTCTAATTTGATGGAGAATTCCCTTGTTGTCCGAGCTGATGAGATCAGAGATGAAACTTGTGCTAGTTGTGCTGTCCGGAAAATTAGAACGAAGAAGATTACACGTAGGAGGCGAATTCGCAGGAGACATAGGAGGTAGCTTACAAATATGTAATGAAACCCGCCATGCTTGGTGCTGGCTTCATTATATTATGCAATGGCCTTTTAAATACAGTTGATACATGCTTGATTGTACTTGATAATTGGTGACTTCATTCTGTTCGTCTTTTTCTGGCTTCCTAACTCTGGCCATGCTAGTTTTTAATTTTTCCTAGTATGAACTCCTAATGGCTTTTTAGATTGTTTTTTTTTTTCCTTTATTGGTTCGGTTGATTATATACGGACGTATTTGCATTTTGAACTGATGATTTTGTTGGTGGTGGATGCACGTCACAATTATCGATTTCTAAATAAACTAGTAATATGCTTTAGTAAATTGACATTTTCCTTTAGATAAAATTGAAATTTCTTTAGTTGGCTACAGGACCCGCGTTGCAGCACTGTCCGGTGTCCACCAAAAAACAAGAAAAATACTTCAATCACTAATTCTTACCATTTTCACGTCTTGAAACAGGACAATCACAGTATGAGAAATCCCCCCCCCCCCCCCCTCCCTCTAACCTTGAAAGTAAGGTCTGGATCATACCACATTCAAATCAAGTTCTAAACGCAAAATTTGTTGAATTTCAGTGAGCAGGCAACTGAGCAACAGTCGAACTGGAGGAGACGTCCTTGTCATGTGATGGTTAAGTGTTTGGTTCCGTCTTTACTTGGGGTGGTTGGCGTGAAGTATCAAGCACCGTCAGAGGACCTATTTAAGACACATCCCCTGCACATCTGGAGTTTCCTTGCTGCTATTTTCATCTACTCCCTGATAATAGTAGCAATGAAGCACTTGCAAAGTCACCGGTACAAGTACTTGGAGATCTTGATAACTAGTGCAAGTCTTGCTAGTGGAGTCCTCTCTACTCTCTCGCTTGTCTCAATGCTCCTTCCCTTCTTTCCTGGGCTACTACTCCTTCACATTTCATGGGCAATATCAACCAGTATAGCAGTATGGCCGATGCTTCAATGTACTTGTAATTGGCTTCTCATAGAAATCAGAACTCTGCTTCGTGTTCTTATTTCTTTTGCAAGACATTTGTGCACAAAATGGAACTTTACTCAGAAACAATCACCTAAGCCCCTGGTGACAGAACATCTCCCCGTCTAATTTCCTACTCTTTCGGCTTACATCTTTTCATGCACAGATTAGTTTCCCATTCAATGTTAAATGTAGAGCTGGTCCTTCGCGGGAAAGAATCAGCGGCTTCATAACTATATTGTAGCAGCCGAATTCCGAATGTCCTCCATAGTACTTATTAATCAAACCTTTTTCCTAATATAGTAGTTACGTGTAGCAAAATGATGCTGAAGAGTTACTAAAATATATTAAATATATGTAATGAAAATTAGTAAGTTTAGCTACTCTTGTACGAAACCTATCAATTTATTGAGATATATAATAAAGGAGGGTTACGAAATCGTTATCCTAATATGTAGTATTTTTGTGCTCAAATCACTTTTCCATTTCACCAGTAATTTTCAGTCACATAAGAATATACATGGTTAATATAATCTCATATTTTAGTTAAAATTATTATCTAAAAGGAAGGCTTCTGTTGGGTTTGGTCTTGGGCTGAAGCAAAGCCGGGCCAAAAACCCAAGTTGGGGCGCCTACTTTCGATTTACTAAAGCAGCATCCAGCAAAAGCTGATTCAACCAGGGCCCATTCGTATGTAGATCCCCCGTCACATAAAACATTCGTTATCGTTTTATGTGGCCCAATCTATAGACTTGTAAGCTTTGTATTCTAAAAGTGAGCTATATAAATAATTTTTTGTCATCTTTATATATCGGTATGCATCATTATACTTAAATAAGGCTACAAAATCTACGTATGAAATTGTGGATTCAGTGAGGATCTACTGTTTCTCGGATAACTTGTCGGAATCTTCATGGTTATTTCTCCTCATGCAGCTGTCAACTTATTTTCTTCCTGTCTTCTTTCCCAAACTAGGTGACGGTACTTAATGCATAAGAAACCTCGGATATGAAACTAACAAAAAGATAACAAGTAGAAAATAATAAATCTACCAAAATTCGATTCCAGTAAAAAATTATGGAAACCAAATTAAAAACTTCCAAAATTGATTAAAGAAGGCCGCACTCTCTTGGTTATCTAAAACTAGAAAGTTGAGAAAAAAAAAAGAAAAACTTTTCTTAAACCTATCTGAATCGATGCCTACCATATCAATACCGAACTGTATTACAACTATTGTTATATATATCACCAGAAACATGCTTGACATTTGATAAATGAAAACGTAGCCTTACAATTTCTTATCATTAGTGTTGAGGAGAAGATTCCAAATGTATCCTTTCTTTTTCCTCGAGTTCATCTACAATTTAAACTACCAAAAACCTCCAGCAAGACGATTGTTTGATGGGCTTTTATCCAAAACAGAGCCAAGTAGTGCTTGTTTCAGATGCACTGCAGCCCCATTAGAATAAGAAGGCACCATTTCTATGCAAAAGCCGGCAAAATCTACAAACTTGTTCCGGGATTCTGAATTGAACTAACCAGGCAATAAATCAGAGGATCAATGAACATGCAGATTGAGGGAAAGCTAATGGAGTAGTCATTACTGAGGAAGTAAAATTAAGGAAAGCCACTGAGGGAGAATGATTTGCAGTTGAAGAGGCGAAAAAAATGATAAATTACACAGAAAATAATAGTGGACGTTATTGTCCACCACTGAGATTTTAACCATTAACACCATCTATGCATGGACTGTGAAGAGGAAGAAACCAAGTAGTAATTTCCTAATTGTCACCACCAAACACAGATGACGAGATAAAGACGAAACATACGACAAGCTAAAGAGGAAACATGCCAGCTAAAATGTTTCCAAAAAAGTAATTTATTGTTCATTTGGCATATTTTTTATGTTAAAGTTGACGGGAATAAAATTACATCCTATTGACTTATGTTAGTGGTAAAAAAAAAAAAAGTGCGGTAGAAACAAATTAGTATATTTTGTAGGTGAATAGCAAGCAAAACAGCTCCATCGCGTGTTGAGTTCGTGCGGCATTCAGGCAAAAGATAGATCAGAAATCGAAGCCAAAATGTTACCTTCGTAGAAGTTTGGAACCAAAACGGTATATTTCAAATGTAAGAAATTTAAAGAGTACAAAGTGAAACTATAAAACTCATATCCATGTGATTATCTTGCATAAAAAAATTTGGTTCATTTTCATTCTCGGTAGGAGAGGTACTAATAAGATGGTGGGAAACGGGGAACTAGGAACCGGGAAGGATGCCGAATCTTGATGCTGACAGGATCCACGCTGCATGAAAATCAATGCCTCAAAAATTCGATTATCCTACGAAGGCCAGGATTGAAATTTTAAGCCACAAGTTTTCGTTGCATTTCGATGCTTGGAAGATCGTCAAACTGGCGGTGGGAACGATGCATCAATGAGGAGGTAGTGGGTTGCTCAAGATACACATAATGTGAAATACCCGTGCCCAAGTTTGGGCTTAATTGAAAATTTTGAAAGATTTATTTTTGGGTTTTGGTGAAATTTAGATAGGATATAAGCGACTCAACTACAATAATACTAGTAGTAATAACAGTAGTTATAATAATAGAAATAATAATGATATTAAGAAAAGGGGAAATATTTCTTTTCTTTTCAAAATGTTATGACGTCTTTTTATTTTCTTCCAATCTGATCCTCTTTTTGTCTCCAAGATCAAGAACAAGAGGTGGCTGAAGATTTTGTAGATCCGGGAACTGAGGGTCATTCCTTTGATTCCTACTTCGAGCAAGGTTAGATTGGTTTTGATTTTATAGTTTTATTATTCTTAGAATTAGGTTTAATATGAGTAGATTGTGGAATATTGGGAGTTTGAGCTGTTGAATTTTTATAAGCCTAATTATTGTTTTAAAAAAATTGCTGAAGCTTTTTGTTTCGCACGGCATTAATTTGGAAGAAATTGGAGTAGAACAAATTTTGCAGATGGTCGTCGTCATTGGAAGGCTAACGAAACTGATAAGGTCAATGGCATAATTGAAATATTGATTTGCTACACATGGATTCTTATATTAGTTTGGCCTTTTGTTTGCTATATATGTGTGTGTGTGTCTATATATATATATATATATATATATATATATATATATGTCGAAGCTTGGATTATCATGATGGCCATGGTTTTGCATGTAATTGGTGGTCTTTAACTTCCTAAGTTCTGGAGAATTTGTGGACCCAAAGTGGGCCAAAAAAATGAAAATAATAACAGTAATAGTGCTAAGTAAAACCAGGGAATATGTATGTTTTGTCGTTACTTTAAGTTGGTGAGAATTGGCGATCCTTCCTGGTCTATTACAGAAGGTATCGTTTTGTTTAGCTCTAGAAATTGCGGGATTATTGTTTGGGTAGTAATACTATAGATTAATTGTGGGCCATGGAAGTGCAAAGTGTTGTCTTGTTTTAGAATTTGCAAGTTATTTATTTATTTTGGGTGTTTTAGAGTCTGTCAATTTGGAGTCACAGTAAGGTCTACGATTAAATTGGGAGCTTAGGAACTCTTTGTATCAAAGTTTTAAGAGTTTTTTTTAGAATTTTAGTAATTTAGTTATTAAGCGAATTGTATTTTTGTTTGTTGGCCAATAGATGGTGATTATTTCTCGGATCAAGATTATCTGAGTTAGTTCGAGTGGTATTGGACTTTTCGAATAAGTGATTCCTAACCTTTCTCACATTTTGAGAATTTCTTCGTATATGAATATTAATTCTTGTGTAATTATTTTATAGTATGAAACTCAAGTTGGGCATATTATTTGTGTGATAATTCTTGTTATATTTGTGGCACTTTAACTATATATATGTATATGCATGCTTGTGTGTGATGTGTGAATGTATGGCATGTATGTTTTGGCTCTGATTATTCTTTGTATACTAGAGAGAACTAGTTTTCGATATACCTTCCTGATGGTGAGTAGTCAGGATACATGTACGTCTTCTGGACCTCCTAACTGGGAAAAAGTTAGGCTAGATATCTAGTACCACTAGTTCTTACTTTGAAATATCTGAGCCTACTTATGTATGATCATGTATGTTTTGCTTATGTTTATTTGATATGCCATGATCTTGTTATGTAATTATATATTATTATGATGTGTGAAGATGGATAGCATGTGGTTGAATGAATGCATGTACTATATGTATATGTGTATATGTAACTGTCCAAACTAGTAAGAAATGAACGGAACTGCTTACTGAGCAAATTGGTTGCTCACCCCATTATACTATTTGTTTTCGCAAGTGTCTATAGTTCGGGGTAGACAAGTGGAACAATTGGTTTATCAATAGAGGACTTTATGTTATTAGAAATTATTTAGTTGGTAGGTCAAGTATAGTAATTTTAATTTATGTTTTATGTTTTTATTTTACCTAAGAGAAATTGGTAACTCCAATGATGTTAAATGTTTTTATTTTGAGGATTATTTGAAGTAATTTGAAATCTTTTGAAATTTATGTTAATTGTGATTTAGATTCGTTTTGAATATTTTGATACCCTTGCGCATTAAGTAAGCTTAATACGTGGCGTGTTACACTTGAGCAGGGTGTAACATAATACATAACTTACAATAAGTAAAAAGGATGGTCTATCATACTATGGAGTGAGATACTGTTCCTTCCTGGTACATCAACCTTAAAAACCTTTTTTCTTCACATATTAACCTTAAAACTTTTAACACCTCCATGTTGCATAGTATCTTAATAAAAAATTTTGATTTGTCAACATCAGAGGGGATAGTGGGAGGACGTAAACAGCTGGAGGCGAAGAGTCGATGGGAGACCTAATAAATAATAAAGAAGGAGAAGAAGAAGAAGACGATGACAACGACAAGGAGGAGGAGGAGTGGCTGAATTTGGTGGTGGGGACATCAAGAGGAAGAAGGTGCTACTGAGGTTGTACCCTTCAAGTGGGTATGGAGTTTCACAATTTAGTTTTTGATCATTTCTTACAAGTTGGGAGTCATGTAATTGTTCAGTATTTTGATGTAATTTTTTAATATTCTAATATAATTACTCGACATTTTGATATAACTAATTTTTTTTCAAAAATCACCTTTTTTGACATTTTTTCGATTCAAATTTTATTCACATAACAATATGTCAGTCATTCATTTTGTCATAATAAATTATGGACATCAATCTATGGCAAATGGAACTTGTGGTGTCCTAAATCCACCCTACACAGACCAACTGTATAGGACAGACCGCTGGATCTACTCAAACGCAAGGCCCCACCTTGGTTTTGAGCGTATCATCCAGCTGTGCGCAATGGTGACATCATCTCCCGGGGGATGGTAAATCGCAAGATCAAATTAGTACCGAGCGTATCTAAATCTTGGTGTTGGCCCCAAACAAAAGTTCCAAAAAGTTATTGACATACCATAGACAACTGGTCCTATCATGTATTTATTTAATAAGCTTGGAAAACTTTATCCTTTTCTTTGAAGCGAAAAAAAAAAAGAAAAAAAAATGCCTTGCACAGATTAATTACAAGTCTCCTTGCCAAGCATCAATATTTACCCCATTCCATGCCAGTGTTTCACGGCAGTTTCGCAGTTGTTGTCTAATGGAGAAGAATGTTATGGCAATTCTAGGTGATGAGTTCAAGGAGGGAAGCTCAGCTTGTATTCGAAAATGGAGAATGAGGAGAAAAAGATTTATGAAGCGCAAGGACTAGGAAAGTAGAAGTCTTCCACGTCTAGCGTCCAGGTTTGCTCTTCCCTTATTTGTTCATTTGCTTATTTTAATCTTTTTTCACTTGTATGCCAGCTGATTTTGGATACATTATGTGTTTTCTATTACTTTGATTGGTTAAGTTCATCACTCGCCTTTTGGTAGAGTTAAATGTGTAATACCCACGTCCCGCATCAGTGGGATGTTTAGAAATATGTTAGTATATAATGTGCTGCGTTTAAGTTACTAAATAATTTAGAAACCAAAACCAAGCCTCATTTCCGTACAGTCTTTAAATGTCTGAATACATCTTTACTTGCCATCGTTGGGGTCAAGTATCATATCAAGCGATCTCTCAAGACCCATTCAATAATACACTTGCTCGAAATACTTGGAGTTTCCTGATAGCCATTTTCATTTACTCCCTCATACTATTCGCAATGAAGCAACTACGAAATCAATGTAACATGAACTTGCAAATGACCTTGGGCTGTGTTGCTTGTGCATCTGGAGTGGTCTCATCTGTCTCGCTAGTGTCACTGCTCCTTCCAAGCTTTTACGGGCGCATGGTCCTGTATATTTCCTGAGCACTGTTTGTGGTTATATCAGCATTGCCAGAACTTCTACGCGCCTATAATGATCTCCTCACAAGAATCATAACTGTGATTAATGTTCTTATTTGCTTTGCAAATAATTTGAACATTGGAAGCAACTTATCCAGCAACAACAACCTCCACAGGAGACAATACCACCCATGTAATTCCTCAATCCACTACATGCACCCTCCGATTTGTTTCATAAAATAATGGGATTATCAAAAATCATATTTTGAGTTGTTAGTAAGACAACTAACATAAAATCAAGGAGAGAGATAATTATTGTTGCTTTCCTCGGGATGTCATTGGCGGTGTCAACAGCAGACTTGACAATTCACAAAAAATCAATCAGTTTGGACAATGCTAATATGCTTGCGGGGACTATTGTCAAAAGGCATGCACTTTCTACTGCCGAGTTCCTCCTTCAGGAGGCTTTGATCCTGTATGTTTCAAGGATTGTATATCAAAGTGTCCACCAGATTCACCACCAAACTCAAAGCTATTTGGATAGATTTTTATCAAACAATAACTACTGGTGTTGTCATAAAAGTTTTTATGTTGGTGTATCAGTATCTATAACAGAGAATGTAATGAAATAACAGTTTGATAATTGGCATTTTACCTGCTTGGTCTGTTTCTTCTAGTTTTTATGATGAATAAGTGCTAACTCAAGCAAAATGTTACTGAGGTGATATTCAATATAATTTTTCATACTTGGATATAGTTGGATCCAACTGGGATCCAAAAGATAATTAATTAATTAGGACGAACTGGGCTTCATTGGATCACTGAAAAAGATTGTTTATAACTATAACCTTATTTGGGCAAAGAAATATGATAAATTTGCTTTTATATATATATATATATACTAGACGGGCTAGGCTGTGCAAGGCACAGCCTTGGCCCACCCAAAAAATATAATATATGTAGGCCCTAAATAAAATAGAATAATTATAGGATAGTTAGACAATTAGTAAGTAAACAAGTTAAATGAAAATAACAGGATGTTGTATCATTTTTAGAACTAAACATAAATATACATGTCAACAAGCTTAAATGTAAACAATAGGATATGCCATCATTTTCTAAACTAAATGTAAACGACTTGCCAACACATAAAATAGAAACAATTGAATCTGCTATCATCCTTTACGCTCTTAGAATATGTAGCCTTTGCTCAAGAACGTGCAGCTGCATGTCATCAACAATACCATGTTGCAGAAATAAGTAAGTAATCCCATTTTCCACAAAATAGTAAGTCAAATCATTATTTTCTAACGAATTAGATTGAACGCAATGTTCCATGTTAACGGATTTGGGTCCATAACCATGGGTTCCAATGCACGAGACCTTGTAGCACCAATTGATGATCTCTCAAAAATTAAGTTTTAGTGAATTGACATTTACTAATCTCATTTTTTACAGAATCTAATCCACCTTGACTATACAAGAATACGTGGAGCTCAGCATGTCTAGAAGCACAAGAGAACGTTCTTTACAGAAATGGTTATAACAGAGTTTCTTTTATTCGTATTAACAGTTACTCTAAGAGAAAAGTTTTTATGCGGTGCTAACGATAATATACTGAGAAATTAAAAGAACATCATAACAACAATTGCATAATCAATCAAATATGGATCACAACATGGTTTTGGAAGACAATTTTAGCAATTCAACAATAGCTTAATTCAAAGGAAGCACAATAACAGAAGCCAAATAGAGACCATTGATATTATAGATAGTCCATACCACCGTCAGAAAGGGGAAAAAAATAGATATGGTGCTGAAGAGAAGCAAAGAATAAATTGCTTAAAGTTGTTATACGAAAGATTTGATATAAATTTCATAGCTCCTCTGCACAAACTATGAAAATTCAGTCATATAGACAATAAAAGAAAAATTAAAGATACTATTATTCTTATTTTCAAAGAGGACCAAAAGGGAAGAAACTCAAAACTATATAAGTATATTAAATAAAGGCGCAAAAGATCTACACATCTGTAAGTTGCGTGTCTTTATTTATTTATTTTTAAAGATCAAGTAAATGAACTAAGCAGCTTGTCAGTCATGTAAAGTGCCTAAAAAGAAAGAAATAAGACATATAAAAGAAATGAACTAACACACCGAGCTCTTTCAAATTCAAGAAGGGACATTTTGATAAGTTCAAATTACAACATACCTTAATAGAACATAACAAACATACTAACTAATAAACAAACAAATGAAACTTAATGGCATAATTTAATGAGCAAACAAAGAGCAGAGAATCCACTGAGAGAACAAATGAGCTATTCCCAACATGACATAAATTTTCCACACTCATGCTGGTCACTTTCTTGTTCTGTTCCCATATTTTAGTTGACATTCAATGTCAAATAAGTTCTCCCAAATATTTTTCAGCATATGAATATCAAGCCAATTGTTAAGAGTCAAAAGTTTCAAGTCCTTTCACACCAATAAAATATTAGCTTATTAATGAACATTAGCTGAACTAACTTAGAAAATAAGCTACCATGGCATAGTCAAAAGAGTTAAATTTTAGCTAAAGGCTCAATTTTTTTTTCTAATTCTTAGAATCTAACAACATAAAAGTCCTGCGAATCATGGCTCTCATTGTTAGTTCCTTGGACAAAATGCAAGATTGAAAAAAGAAATGAAACAGAGTAAAAAATTAAAAACGTATCACCTTTGTGGTATAATCAAATGCTCTAAATTTCAGCAAAATAAACTTTTTTTTTTTTAGGCTTTATGGTCTAACAACATGGGTGTGACTTGAATTCAGGCTTGACTTGTTGGTTATTGTTATCAAATTTTAAGGCTTTCGTCAGGAGAATTCGATTTGCAGCCAAATTCTAGGTTGTGGTGATCCACTTTTGAAAGCTTGATGGATGGATAGAGAAAGCGGATCACAAACTAAGTAATTAATAGGAAGATAGGGGAATGGATCAAGGGTAGTTGATGGCGGTGATGGTGTTGTTGCTATGATGATATTGGTGGGGCATGGCTTTGTAGTGGTAAGAAGGAATGAGGAAGGGATGATCATATTCATATTATTATATTGAAATTTTTTCTATTTTCTTAAATAGTAATCAAACACCAAAAAATCATATGCAAATCAATCAATTTTGGAAAAATCATTATCTTGGAAAATATGTTTCCAATGAAAATATTTTACATTCTACCAAACAGCCCCTAAATACCCACAAATAACTTATCACGATGACCCCAAAATAAAATTAACTTACACATCCACTCCACTTTGTATTATAAGAACTTCTTGTAACAACATAGCATGTGAACAAAAAAATGTTCATGAAAAGCTTATTGTTAATCACCTATTGAATGAACATAAAAGGCAAATATGCTAAAAAGTCAGTGGTGAAATTTTTTTTTTACATAATTTAAGTATGAAATAACATCTGTCATGAAAGCCATTTCACACAATATCTGCCCCTACTTTGCCATTTTTTAATAGAACAAAATGTCCATGAAACCTAGTAGAACACAGATTACGTAATGCTAGCAGCACAGTTACGGAAGCTCAAGAGGAAACACATAACTGAATCTTATTTCAGCAAGCATGCACCTACATATGAGATAGCTAACTTGAGCTTTTTCCTTCTGATGACTTCTCTGCCTAAGAAAAATAAATTTACACCAGCATACCTCAACGAACTTGCAAAACTATGACTATTACATGTCTCTCTATGAAATAAGTGTATCTAATTAAAAAGTTTCAAAAAAAGCCACCAGAATTGGACACAAACTAACAGTAAAATCTGCTATGCAAATATAAACACAAAAACAAATCTATTTTTGCAGCAATAAACCCATTTAGTTTCCATCTGAGCACAGGATCAAAAATAAGAAAAATTCCCAATTTCTCAAACAAAATTGAATCTACTTTTCATTTAATTGCTAACGACCAAAAAAAAAAAACCAGTTATCAGAAATCAGTGAATCTAATTACCAATAACAATCAGAAGCTAAGTATTATCAAATCATAAAAACACTCAAAAGCTAGCAAATCACTAACATAATAAAACCTTAAAACTATTCCCCAAATAAATTATATCAAAATAAAATACTTACCAAGATGGTTTGGTGGCCTTCCTTTGCCCATCTTCCAGGTATCAATAACCCACATCATTTTTTTTTTTTCAAAAACATATAGAACCTATTGTAACAAAAATAATTTACAAAAAAAGAGGCCTTTATTAGAACAAAATACACTAATAACAATCCAAACTAAAAAGAAACTATAAGACTACATTAGAATTTTTAACAATTACTAACAACTACAAATCATATATATACCAAAGCCCCCATGATTTGTCACCGCTTTTGCTTGTTACCATAAAGCCTCCATGAGTGGTTACCACTGTTCATCGACATCTGGAGTCCCATTGCCTGTGATACAGATTAGAAAAAAAAAAAAGGAAAAGAGTACATATTAGCAAAAAAATAAAAAGACCTATGAAGAGAAGGAAAAAATTGTAATAAATCTTTAGATTTATTTCCATCAAGATTAGATAAAAAAAACATAAGAGAAAAGTGGTTGGTTGATTGTTGATATGGTTGGTAATAGAGGGGAGAGTGTATAAAGAGGAGCAGGGGAAACAACTGGGGTGAGAGATTGGGAGAGGGGAGAGATAAGATTTGGGTTTTGTTTTAGGATTGTGAAGATGAAGCAACAAACAGAAGGAAAGAATAGATCAGTTACAATAAACAGAAGGTCAAGAGGTAATACATCGACGTCGTTTTCGTATTTAATTGGAAATTTCAAGACCCTCAGCCGAGCTATCCACGTGGCAACTATAGAAGCTGCTACAGT
This sequence comes from Mitragyna speciosa, assembly GCA_024721245.1. Taxonomy (NCBI): domain Eukaryota; kingdom Viridiplantae; phylum Streptophyta; class Magnoliopsida; order Gentianales; family Rubiaceae; genus Mitragyna; species Mitragyna speciosa. The sequence goes on from CM045558.1 coordinate 2,879,081, forward strand.
AACCCATGCTTTCTTTTTATAATATAGGTAGAGATATAGGTAGATATGTATGTATGTATGATTATTTGATGGGTTTTCATTTTGGGGAAAAAAAAGTTTAAATAGTACTTTTAAAGATGCACTAAAGCTCGGCTAAGATAAAAAGTCATCAACTTAGTGTGTTTGTTTCGACGGAAAATCTTTTCTAAAAAATGTTTTCCGCAACTTCCGGTGTTTGGTTGCTCTAATGCCGGTGAAAATAATTTCAGCTGTAAAACATTTTCCCCGTCCCAATGGAAAATGACTTCCTTAAACGAATTGTTGAAGTCATTTTCTGAAGGGAAGCATCTCGATAAATAACTTGACTTGGACACACTTTCAGATCTAGTATTTTATTTAAAGTGGTGGGAGGATGGATTTCATGGGATGTGGCATGAGATGGTGGTATAGCAGGGAGAATAGAATAACGGGGGTGGGCAGAATGTCTTCACATCTTGATGGTAGAAAGAATGTTTCGTGATTTCCGCCAAACATCCGAAAATCATGAAAATGCAATTGTTTTCCTAGAAAAAAATTTCAATAGAAAATGTTTTCAAAGAGAAAATATTTTACATCCAACCAAACACACCCTAAATATGAATACCATGGAAACTTTGAGACAAGAATACTACACCTGAAGTGAATATAAGAGAAAATGCAAACAAGATGTTAAGGATCGTGACTTAAAAAAAAAAGAAAAAAAAAACACAGAGATGTTGAGCATTATGCAGTAATGTTTGTTCTTGAAGGTAGTGTGGAGGGACTGCGATTTTCTTTCTAACGTAGACAAGCATCCAGATTGTAAGAAAATGAGCAAGCTAAAAACATTTGATCTGCTCAATTATAATCAAAGCCCCGCCCAAAAACCAAAATTGAGAGGCCTATTTGTAATTTAATAAAATATCTTCAGCCTAAAGATGATTCGGCCGGAGCCCATTTGTGGTGACCAAAATTGGAATTGGGCTTGACTATCAGATCCAAATTAACTCCAAACCAATACCAAGGTCACCTACAAGTGCCTGGGAGAAAGTCACTCCGCCCAAAAACCAAAATTGAGAGGCCTATTTGTAATTTAGTAAAATATCTTCAGGCTAAAGATGATTCGGCCGGAGCCCATTTGTGGTGACCAAAATTGGAATTGGGCTCGACTATCATATCCAAATTAACTCCAAACCAATGCCAAGGTCACCTGCAAGTGCCTGGGAGATAGTCTCTCAAAGTGCCTTCGATGCTTAAATCAGTAATTAGTAAGTGTAAGAAGGTTTAGTATGCTCAAGAGAGGAGCGAACCTTATTTGATAACAAGTAGAGGTATTTATTAGTGATAGAGGATAGAAAAAGGCATCTTAGGGTCAAGACCCTAGCCTTGTGTATTGACAATTGATACTTTTAGTATGTTGCCTTGGGATGCCTGTTTCAAGTGTAGATTGATTATTTGCATGCACTACAAGTGTGCGAGCAAGGCTTTTCATGGTATCACTTCATATTGTATCATATTTGCTTTGGAGATAAAACCTCGTCAGTCCTTTAGCCTAGTGGCCATTGCCCTGACTTTTCGACTTGAGGTCTCCCATAGCTCCTATAAGAGGGCCGAGCTTGTTTTGTTTGTAGGCTCCTTTTTACCTATTTAGATTGGAGTTAAATCGATTTCCTCAACTGCAACTAGGCTACTTGTACCTGGAGAAAACCAAACACAGATGGGCTAAGATTTTCAAGACCCGTGAGAGTTCAGAGTTTAAAACATAATGGAGTACGTAGACATAGAGTAAAGTTAGGCTTTTGTAATTATAATCCAAGTCAGAATGGACCCATCACATTGTTAGATTGGGTCAATTTACTTCTGCTATCTCCACACCATTCATCTGCAATTTTTTTTTTTTCAAACGTTGCTCAAATTCATTTTACAAAACAAAGTTGTACTTTAGTTTCATCTTTGCATATACTACTTTTTTCCCCATTCATACAACTCGCAGAGACCATCTGTAATTTTTCAGTCACATAAGAATATGCATGGTTATAATAATCTCATATTTCAATTAAAATTAATACTAAAAAAGGAGGGATTATGTTCTGGGTGGCCTTGGGCTTAAGTCAAGCCCGGCTCAAAAAACCCAAGTTGAGGCGCCTACCTTCGATTGAGTAAAATATCTTCACGCAAGACTGACTCAGCCAGGGCCCATTAATATGTAATAGCTGGTCACATAAGAAGACTCACGGTCATTTCTCCAAGCATTTGTCGGAATCCACGAAGTAATTTCTTCTCAGGTCTCTCGCAGCTTATTTTAATTTATTTTAGTGGATGAAAACAACCGATTTCCTTAGGTTCCTCGTCCAACTAAGGTGAACCTATCCCACAGAACTTGGTGCATAAGAAACGAAAAAACCAAAAGGTACCAAAGTAGAAAAAAAGAAATTTACCAACGTTTGATTCCAGTAATCAATAACTTCTAGACTTAATTTATAGTTTAAACTACCAAAAATTTTGTTTCGGATGCACTACAGCCCAGTTAAGTAGGGAAGTTAAAAAAAGGGCACCAGCCATATGCAAAAAACTTCCAAAATTTTTCTGGGTTCTAAATTAAATTAATCAGGCAATAAATCAGAGCATTAATGAAAATGGAGATTAAGGGAAAGATAACGCAATAGTGATGTGGTGTCGAAGATGCGCAAAGAAAAAAGATCATAAAAGGTAATAAATACATAAAAACTTACTCAATTTTCAAAGAATTTTACCAATATTTTTAGTTCTTCGGCTGCGTATTGATATTATGGTATTGTCCACCATTGAGATGTTAACTGCGGTGGCTGTGATGTGGGAGAAGGCAAGTAATAATTTCCTAATTGTCACATTGAAACATAGATGACAAGATAATTAAAGAGCAAATTACTCCTCGCTAAATTGTTTCTACCGTAAGATCTAACAAGGTAAAGGCAAAAGATAGACCTGAAATCGAAACCAAAATGTAACCTTTATCTCAAATATAAGGAATTTAAAGATTACAGAAGTGAAAATGTCAAATACCATGCATGTGAGTGATTTTCCTGCAGCAAAATTGTTGGTCCATTTTTGTCCTCGGTGGGACCAATAAATTGCGTTGCATTAAGATTGTGGGAAAACGGGGGGAACGGGAACTGGAAAGGCTGCCGAATCCCGACAATGATAGGACCAGCAGCTGCATGAAATCAATGCCTCCAAATTTTGATTATGCTATGAATGACGGGAGAAATTTTAGATGCTAGGCTCCACCTTTATTTATTTATTTATTTTTTTTTTTTTTGAGCATTTAGATGCTTGAAAGATTGTCAAACTGGGAAGTGGGACCGAAATATCAACATGGATGTACAGTTAATAATGGGATCGATACACTGAACTAAAGTTACAAGTAATGCATAAGTTACAATAAATAAATAAATAAAGATGATTTTAGCAAGCAGTGAGATATAATTAACAGTAGGGAAAATGTTCTGCAAGTACTTCACTACTTTGAACGCTGAATTAACACGTTTTCATGTCACAAATTTCAACTTTTAACAACCCCAGTGGTGCCTAGTATCTTAATAAAAAATTTTGATTTGTCGACCTCGGAGGAGGAAGTGTCAGCACAGGCAGCACCAGGAGACGGTTTGAGGCAGGAGTCCACGAGAAAACAGAATGAGAAGAAATCGGGAGGGTCGAGTTGACCAGCAAAAAAAGAACAAAAGAAATCGGGAGGCTGGCGGAATTGAAGTGGGGCAGCAAAGGGGAGGGAGGAACCAGCGAGATTGTTCCCCCAGCGACGAATGGTATAGAACAGACCGCCAGATCTACTGGAACCCGGGGCCCCACCTTCATTATTGGCAAATCCGACGGCTCTGCGTAACTCAAACGAGAGTTCCAGAACTCCTTATCGCTCGTCATCCCACGTACACCTAGTTATGAAATACATTTGTCTCAATTTAAAAAATAACGTACACCTAGTTATGAAATACATTTGTCTCAATTTAAAAAATAACCTAGGACCACCTTTTCTATCTTTTTTTTTTTTTTTTTTGGGGAAAAAATATATATATATATGTATGTATACATACACCGAGATATCCCCGCCCTGTGGCGGATTAGTGGTTGTCAGTCCAGTTTCCTTGCCAAGCATCAATATTTACCCGTTCTCTGTCATTGTTTCGTTTTAGTTTAGTAGTAGCAGTCTAATGGAGAATCTTATGCCAATTGAAGGTGACGAAATCAGGGAGGAAAGCTCAGCTCATCGTATTCGAAAAAAATTGAGAACGAAGAGGAAAAGATTTATGAAGCGCAAGGCCGTGGAAAGTGGAACTCTTCCACGCCTAGCCCCCAGGTTACCTCTTGCTTTGTTTGTTCATTTGCTTATTAATTTAATCTTTTTTTCCTTGCATGCCTGCTGTTGCTGGACGCATTATATGTTTTCTGTTTCTTGATTGGTTGAGTTCACCATGATCCCATTTTGAAGGAGTTATGTGCTTCTTTGATGCGAATGAACCATTTTATATGCACACCCACATATGTATAATTTGATGCGAACGGACCAGTTATCTGACTGTTATAGAAAGGAAGGAGCAATTATTTTTGCTGCATCAAAATGTTACAACTTTTGCATTCCTACAAATATTATTCATTCACATTTTATATGTTATTGAAACTTCAGATGTCAAATGGAGTAATTGTTATCTTAGTATGAAAGTATCTTCTTTTCCTCCCGTAATTTCATTATAAAATTCAATAATTCGTTGCGTATTTTTTTGTTCTTGGAAGATATTCTTCAGCTTCGTCCTCTGCTTTCGGATAATTTGTGTATGCGATGGACGGGCTGGGCAGGTTAATGGGCCTCTCTTTGCTTTTCCAGCCATAGTTGGGCTGGTCTAAGTGCAGTGTTGGTGGATTAGGCTTGGGTTCCTTTCAACCTAGTTACATTTTGGACAGCGTGGGTTCTGGTCGGATGTCCTTTTTTTTTTTAACCAAATCGTTTTTTTACCGAAAATAATCCAAGTATCTAACCGTACTAAAACAAACAGCTCATTGTGGCCTATCCAATAAGGAAATTTGTCCCAATCTGAAGTAACTAAGCTTCTTCCTGATTGCAGCTGTGATGAAGCATGTAAGCAAGAGACCAATACCAAGTCTCATCTCCGCAGAGTCTTTAAATGTGTGAATACATATTTACTTGCTATTGTTGGGGTGAAGTATCAGGCGATCTCTCAAGACCCATTCAAAACATTTGCTCTAAATATTTGGAGTTTCCTGATCGCCGTTTGTATTTGTTGTCTCGTACTATTCGCCACGAAGCAGCCACGAACTCAATGTAACATGAACTTGCAAATAACCTTGGGCCGTGTTGCTCTCGCATCTGGAGTGGTCTCATGTCTCTCGCTATTGTCACTGCTTATTCCACACTTTTATGGGCTCATAGTCCTTTTCATTTCCTGGGCAATCTTTGTCGCCATATCAGCACTGCCCTTACTTCAACGCGTTTATAATGAGCTGCTGACAGGAATCACAACTGTGATTAATATTATCATTTGCTTTGCAAGAAATTTTTTTTTCGGAAACAAAATTAGTCAGCAACAGCCACCTCCGCAAGGGACTAGACCACGTGTGTAATTCGTCAATCCACTACTCATACGCCACCCTGATTTGTTTCATAGAATAATAGGACCCTTTTTTCGGCTTACACCCTGTATTCATGCATAGGATGATTCCCACTTGGCTCTCAGCTGGAGAGCTGATCCTAAGAATGAAAGAATTTGCTGGGCCCGAAGTCAATTAAGATACCTGGAAATCCAATAACTCTGTTTTTTATCATCAACGTTATGCATTACAATGTATCCTGTATTACAAAATTGGGGTGAGGATAAATATATATATATTTTTTATCATCATTTATATTCATTACTATATATGTTGTCTTACACAATTCTGTTGACGATAAATATGTTTTTTTTTTTATCATTAACTATATTTATTACAATGTATATTGACTCACACAATTGGAGATGAGGATAATTTTTTTTTTTTTTTTTGGCATCAACTATATTTATCACAATGTATGTTGCGCAGCACAATTGAGGTGTGACTCCCAAATTGGTGCTGAGTGTAATTCTCAGATTTTTTGCCATACACAATTGGAGTATCTCCTAATTCTAAACTACTCTTTTTTTCCCTCCCCAATTCAAATCCGGAGCTTAGCATGAGTGTTTGCTTGGTTAGTTAATAAATATGTAGCACTACGTTCATCGTGTATTATTTGTGCTGGAATAATTCCTCCATGCATTTTCTATTTTCTAAAACTAGAAAGTAAAAAAAAAAAAAAAAAACAACAACAACAACAGAAAATCTTTTTCTTTTTCTTTTTTTGTCCGGAACACATCTGAATCATCACAACCATTTTACAACCAAACCATACACAACGACTGTTATATACATCACTTGAATTTTGCATTGTCAAAGAACCTCTCGACAAATGATTCTTTGATGTATTTTACTGAAAAAATAACTAAGTAGTGTTTATTGCAGATGCACTGCAACTCTGTAAGAATAAAAAGGCATCAACTTTATGCAAAAAACAGCAAAACTTCAAACTTCATTTTTGGATTCTGAGTTGAATTAATCAGAAAACATGTCCGAGGAATAATGGAAATGGAGGTTGAGGGCAACATACTGGAGAAGTAATTGATTAGAAAGTGAAAGTGAGAAAGTACCAATGAGATGTTAACCATCATTACTCCCATTCACACAGTGGTTGCGAGTTGGGGGAAGGCAAGAAGGCACAAAGTAATTTATTGGTCATTAGACAACTATCTTTAAAGTAACCTTTTAGTCATTAAACAAATTTTTTAAAATTGTCCAATAAAGTTTTAAGAAAATGTAATCTATAAGTCATTTGATTTATTTTTCAAGTTAAAGTTGATTGATTTTTTTTTTTACCAAGTTGCCATATTCTTCCCCTAAATTAACTTTCAAATCTCTTTTAACTGACTCCAAATGATAGTAATGTCCCCCAGAAAAAATCACGTAAATAACATGTGACTTTCTCACATTAACTTTAAGGGTCCCTTTGGTTGAATGTAAAAGATTTTCTAAGGAAAATTTTTTTCTTAAGAAAATAGTTTCCTTGAAACTATAGATTTTCCTATCAATTTTCCAATGTTTGGTTAAACAAATGAAAATATTTATCTAACTATCAAAACTTAAACACCCAAGCATATATTGGACCCCCTACCATGGCCCACCATCTGCAACACCGTGTCAAATTCCCGCTGTTCCCTAAACTGTCATTGTTGGGGGTGTCTAATTTGTTGTTATAACCCATGAGTAAGCTTACTCTGGAGAAAATAACTTCAGTAAGTTACTGAAGTTATTTTCCGTTAAATCGGGGAAAATTTTTTCTGCAGTAAAATATTTTTCTTCCTCTAGTACAGCCAAACACGAGAAATTGTAGAAAATATATTTCGAAAAACCTTTTCAGTCCAAACAAACAAACCCTAATTTGAAAAATAGACAGCATAATCAATATATAGGTTTTGTTTTAAAATTTTAAAATGCAGATTAAAACAAAATTAATTTAGTAACTAAAAATGTTACAATTTTTAGGATGGTTTGGTGACTGTATGCACCTTATAGGCTAGAATAAATGACGCTTTTGAACACAAAACAATGCCATGGGGTTGAAACCCAACTTACTAAGGGGCTGCAGTTGATTGGGCCTTGTATTTTTATTGTCCTTGACAATCATTGTCATCGCAACAGATTCAGCTTGAATGACCAACGCATAGATGTTAATTTTATGCGACAGCCCAACCTATTACAATCCCCTGACTTTCGACCTCCACAATTGTATCCAATAACAATATAAAGCATAAAAATTGACTATAGTTGTTCTTGTATATCTACCTAATAGATAAAAAGAAAGCTTCTAGCAACAGTTGGCGGCTAACTAATTGACACATGTCATCATATTTACTAATTTAGCCTTGCTTTTCTTGAATACTTTTCTACTGCTCATGTTTTTTTTTGTCAAATTGCATGCTCTTCCAAGTGCTTGTGGGAATGCACCACCTGTTTAGCAGGCTATTCAATATTCTTCTTCAGTTTCCTATTACAATTACACCCTTTTCATAAGAGCTTTTGCTATGAATAGTTTACAACTATTGGGGGTTGGTTTTGTCATTATGCAACACCATGATTTGTTTTCTTCTCGGACAGAAATCTTCCCTTCCTATCCCATTCATCTTCCTTTTTATCATTCTTTTTCCACCGTTGGATTCATTACTGGTCCACTCATATTTGTCTCAACCTTTGGATTTAAATTTTATCACTGTTTAACAAACAAAATGCATCATTGTCCTTCCTCATCAGCCGGATGGCCTTGTCCTTCAGCCGGCACTGCACCTGCCTTGCCGTCTCCTTTTTGTTTTGTGCTTATTCTTCCAGATTTTACTCTGATTATATTTCGTACAATTTTTGAACTCAATTGTTGTCATTTCTCCTCAAATTAGCGGTCTTCTTTTCCTGTCGGCCTGTCTTTCTTTTTAATTTTTCCTATTTCATATAATCATATATTTATAAAAAAAATATTTGTCTTCCCGTCTCTTCCCCTCTAATGTTCTTCAGCTTGGGTCTATTTTCTTGTTTTAATCTGGTCACTTTTGGATTTTTGTTGCAGGGATGCCTTCAGCAGCTTCTTCGGGTGTCTTTGCGCCCTACCTTTTCCCAAGCAATTTTGCTGATTTTTCCACACAAATATATATATATATATATATATATATATTATGCTGCTTCTTTTCGTTTAATTTCCTGGTTTTTTCGGTCTTTATTTGCATATCTTCTTGGACCATTTGTTCTTATTTCTAATTTTTTAGATGCAATCAATGTAAGATAATTTTTTTGTCCGTTAGTTAAAAATAATGGTTTGCATGACCATGTTGCCTAATTTTTTTAGACATTTATGCATCCCATCGAATTTATATTGCATGCTGCCTAATTTTTTCGGACATTTATGCATCCCATCGAATTTATATTGTGTATATTTCACATTATTATCTCATTACTGCATTATTATACTATTTTTTATTTTTTTAAAGCATGCTTTTTGCCTTTTTTATGTTTCTACTCACATTTTTGTATTTTATTCACATTCATCATGACATGTTACTTCTATTTTCCATTTTTCACGACAAAGGCTTGTTTGGTACGCCAATAGTTATGTAACAGCTTAACCTATACACACCAAGGCCATACTGCTATTAGCTTGCTTGATGTGAAAGTTGCATAACAGTTAAACCTATACACTAAGGCCATACTGCCCTTAGTCTCTTTGATCTGACTCTTTGTACTAAACTTTGTTTCTTCAGCATATATTTTCATGTGATTAAGCAGATATCTTGGTAAAGTACATATGGGATAGTAATCGTCTCATATACGGACTCCCTTGTTCCATCGTACTTACCCATACTTTTGTATTAAGTCATTAATTATACTTATTATCATCAGAATTAGCAATTAAAAAAATTGTTTACTTATATTTATATTAAAATTAATATAATTATACACATATAATACATAATATATAATCTACCTATATCCTATTATATATTATTTTATTATTAGATAAAAAAAAAACGTGTAGCAACAGTTGGTGGCTGGCTAATTGACACGTGTCCTCCTATTTACTGATTTAGCCTTGCTTTTCTTGAATAGTTTTATACTGCTCATGTTATTTTTGTCAAATTGCATGCTCTTCCAACTGCCTGTTGGAATGCACACCTGTTTGTAGGCTATTAAATATTCCTCTTCACCTTCCTATTACAATTACACCCTTCTCATAATAGCTTTGCTATCAATAGTTTACAACTGTTAGGGTTGGTTTTGTCATTGCGCCGTACCATGATTTGTTTTCTCCTCGGTAGAAATTTGCCCTTCCTTTTTATCTTTCTCTTTCCACCGTTGGATTCATTACTGGTCCACTCATATTTGTCTCAACCTTTGGATTTAGATTTTATCACTATTCAACATTCTGCATCACTGTCTTTCCTCATCAACCGGATGGCCTTCTCCATCGATCGACGCTACACTTGCTTTGCCATCTCTTTTTGACTTTGTGCTTATTCTTCCAGATTTTAGTGTGATTACATTTCGTACGATTTTTAGTTCAATTGTTGTCATTTCTCCTCAAATTAATGGCCTTCTTTTCCTGCACAGGTCTGTCTTTCTTTTTAATTTTTCCTATTTCATGTATTTATAAATTTTTGCTTCCGTCCCTTTCCCTGTAATCCTCTTCAGCTTAGGTCTATTTTCTTATTTTAATCTGGTCACTTTTGGATTTTCATTGCAGGGATACCTTCGTAGCTTCTTCCGGTGTTTTTGCGCCCTGCCTTTTCTTTATCTTTTTCTCTTTCCTCCGTAGCTCCTTTTGTTCTTTCCTTTCCTTATTACAGAAGGGAGAAATAGTTTCTCCAGCCAATAATCTGTGATGACGATTTGGACCTTGGCATGGCAACCCTGATGGCATCATGAGTGAGTTCTCTCTCTAATGCAACTGGGTTGCAGCCATGGTGGTTCATTTCATACAGATCTAAGCATTTCCACATATCTGAACTTAAATTTGCACAAATCTGAGGGTTTTTGGAATCTTTTCGCCAAGAAAGAAAAGGCAACAATACAGATCTAAGCCTTTTCCATAGATCTGAACTAAATTCGAGAGTTTTTGGAATCTTTTCCTAAGAGAGGAAAGGAAATGATCTATGTATCTGTCATGTTTGTATTTGTTATTTATTATTTTTAGAAAAATAAAGTCAATATCTTTACCTTTTATTTTGTCTTTTTTTTCCCCTTTATCGTTCTAGATCAACAACCGATGGACGGGAAGTTATGCTTGCAGTCATAGTGATGGTGAAATGGTAATGCTTTTTATTTTTCGCATTTGTACTACATCTTCTCCAGTTATTATTGGCTAGCCTTTTTTTTTTTTGGTGATTTATAAGAGAGCATTTATATTTTATGTCCTGTATGAGGGCTTACATATTTTCTTTGAATTGATTCGAGTGTATTTTTGTTTTCCGTTTTTTGTTTGCCCTTCACTAGAGATATGGTCTTTGCAATAGATTTCTTAAATGACGGATTATGACATAACCAAATACAAAGGTCCTTGGACTCAAAACTAAACAGATATGCCTATTGCTATCTGTTGATTGATTATGGGATACAGGTAATACTCAGACATGTAGTGTGAACTTTCTTTATTACAACTTATTAAATTATTTATTATATCATTGATTTTGTTTAATATTTTGTGACGATCAAATCATTCTCTTCACTTTGTTTGCAGTTTAGTAACCAAATAATTTCTATTATTTATTCATTTTGAACTGCTTTCAACGCATCCCTTTACATGGTAATACCTGTTTGAATATTATTTCGCTCTTTTACTAAAGTGATTTGTTAATGAATTGCTTTGCGCTTTTTTTTTTTTTTTTTTTTTTTATGCTTTAAGCAATCAGCATTGCATATTGAGCTTAAGCTAGAATAGCTTAGACTGTTACATGTAAACCACTTTGATGAAGTATTTGGTACTTGTGAATAGAACCCACTCCTGTTAGGTTTACTTGTGCATTGTATTTTATTTTAGTATTGGTGGATTTTTAAGCCCTTAGTTTTAACTCACAAACTATGATGATATTATGATTTTCTTGAGTAGTAATTCAGGCCTAGAGCTAATTGAACTTTTACATGGCTGGGCAATCTTGATGGTTTTTGGGGATTCTCCTCTTAATGCAACTTAGCTTGCGGTCAAGGCAGTCTTAATCATTCTTCACCTATTATTGTCCTATCTAAGCCTTTTATGTAACCATAAATATGCATATATAAATTTTTTATATGAAACAGTACTTGGCAGGATATAAAAAGGTCTAACATTATGGCCATCTTGGTTCAGTTTTGAAATTGTTGAAGACACATATATTCATAACTTGGCCTTATAAGGTATATTTAGATAAATCTTTTCATTTTCTCCTAATGATTTTTTTTCCAATTTACAAAATTAGTAACTTTTAAGGATACATATGAAGTCGTAAAGCTCATCATGTTTATGATCTATCAGAACTCTTAAAATAAAATAAGAATAATCTCTTTTTCATTGTTCTTGGGAAAATAATTGAGTTACATTTTATTTTGTATAACTTGTTAATCAAGTAGTTCATTGTTCTAATTGAATAGTGATTTGTTTCTTAAACTTTAGAATTAAGCAATTGTTGAAACTATAAAAGAATTTAACTAATTTTAGATTTGTTTAACTGATTTAGATATTTTTGTGGAAGTTGATATCTTTGCGGCTATTTAAATTAATAATGAGCTTTCAAAAGATTAGGAAGTAGGTTGGCAATGATGAAGAACAATAAAATGAGGGTAAATGCATTTTATAATGATTGCTTATTATCATGTACAATTATTTGCATAAGATATAATCATAAAAATACTCTTGCATAATTAAAGTCCCTTATTTCTCCATATGGAATGGGAGGTTAAATTTCTGTGTTATTGTCTTAATGATTTGGCATGTACATTACACCTTTGTGAATGTGTACGTAGTCTTTTTTCGTGGTATTGATGTTTCTGTGGTAACGGCATTTGTTGAATCAATTTGATTTATATTTGAAGCACATATAAAAAGTTCCTAATGCCTGAAAGCTATATTCAAAATGGCAGTCTTTTATTTTTAATTTTTATTGAGATTTTGTAGGTATTTCTGTTTGACATAATCTTCATATGCCATTGTTTGAAGAAATTGCAATTGTGGGAATGGAAGCCACGATCCGTGATGGTTTGGCAAAATTTGTAGCAACTGTCTCAAAGCAAATTTAGAGGCATAATATCATCTCTTCTGGTAGCCAAGATGGCTAAAAAATCTTGCTAAGAGAAGATTGTGTCTGAAAATGATTCCACTTTAATGATTCAATCTCTGGGCACATAGAAGAATTGTTTTGTTTTAATTGTTCAGCTTCTTAGTTGGATGCCTATTTATCCAATGTCTCTTTTTTTTTTTTGGCCTGAAACAAGTATAAATGTACTAGAACATAGATATTGTAATAGTTCTTATCCTCCAAAAGACTCTTAAACGCTTGGCTTATATTTTTACAAATGCACATACCATTGTTTATTGCATATTCCCATTTTATGATAATTCATTATCACGTTAAGACAGATCCTTGTTCTGAATTTCTATTTGTATTGCTTAATTATAAATATAAAATTTATGCCCCGAAAGTTGGGGGGCCCTGGCTGTGCCTTGCACAGCCAGGTTCTACTAGTAGTATTATAAAATGTAACAAGTTTTGAATATTAACTAATTTTAGATTATTTATGATCAAGCAATATTTCCTGTAATAAGCTCTTAAGATATGTATATTACAGTTATAGTCCGGACTTTACTATTGATTCATTTCAAGTCCTAAAGAGTTGCATGATAATTTAGTCTTATGAGTGCTACTATTTCCGTATTTGATCAAAATCTGCATGCAATTTGAATATAGTCTATGATAATTTTACCATCCCAAGACTTCACGTTTGAGTTTGGCTCTTCTAAAACATCGAAAAGTTAAATTAAAACATGAATAACATTTTAGTAGCGAAAAAGAAAGTTCGATGGAGAAAAATTTAAAGTTGAATAGTAAGCAAAACAACTCCATTTTTTTATTAAGGAATTTAAAAAAATGCAAATTGAAAACATAAAATACATTTTGCCTTCTTTTTTATTTATGGAAGGGAATGATAGAATTAATGGCAAAGTCAAGACACAAGGGTAAGTGGAGTCAAACTTTAATATAATAAAATATTTACAAAATAAAATAATAAAATTATAAGATAAAATGAACAAGAAAATACAAAACTATCCATATAGGGATTATAATTGTCCTTTACAAGTACTCATCTCATGCGAACGTTGCAAATCAACTCATTGTTAATTTTGTTAAATATATCTTTTTTCGATATAAGTAACAAACAATCGTTCGTCTGATTGACTAGATCATTCTTAATTGGAATTCAACCTAACAATCCTTAAAATTGAGAAATAAATAAAAAATTAACCATATAATTTCATGATATCTAATTGACAGAGTAAATAGCAAAAAAGACTTACATAAAAAGGTAAAAATATTTACATAAAAATACCAAAAAATAAAAAATCATATAGAAAAAATTAAACAAGAGATGAACCAAACCCTAAAAAATAAGGAAAGGAAAAGAATAAGAATTATTGCGAAGATTAATGCAATGCTAACTTGTTAAGCGATACTTGACTTTAATAGAAGGAATGAAGAAAGATGATATGGAAAGTTTCAATTTTAAATAATGAGAAGTTCACAATGAAAGTCTACAAATAAAATTTCAGCAAAAAGGAATAAAAAAATACAAGTTAGGATGGCACAAAAAAAAAAAAGGGTGAGGCAGAGAAAGAATTTCTAGTTTGTTATTGATTTCTCTACACTTTTGTGTAAGACAAATCATCTACTTTAAAAATGTTATTTTGGCTTTTTAGTTATCAAATTTTATTAATTAAAATTTTGACCTCAAAATCTATTTTTTTGTATGAATCAAGTAAAATTTTATCTATATAATATACATAGAATTTTAAAATTTAAGTGAAATTATTTGACCCTACCTGAAATGGCTCCGCCCACGTGTGGTATCCTGCATCAAAAGTTCTGGATCATTCATATTCGCAAGTGTACCAATTTTGTACCCTGAAACTCAAAAGGCTGCTGTATTTTCATACGGAGAAATCCACACTGCATGAGGATCAATGCCGCAAAATTTTCATGATGCCACGATGAAACAATATTCCACAAACGACCGCCGTCATCGACTTTCAGTCGCCCGTCTTTTTCAGGCCCTCCGCTCCGCGACTATACTAGCTACATTTGAAATTTATCCAACTCTTTCGTCCATTGGTCCGCACATTCCATGTACGCAGCGAATTTTAGCTGCCCAAGCGGTGCCCTCATTTGCAAATTCGCATTCTCACGGGGCCATTTGGCACAAAAAAAAAAAAAAAGACAAATCATTCTTAAATAGCATATATAATACGATAAACAGCAAAAACGTAGAAGAGAAAATGAGTCAAAAGACAAGAGAGGGAGATTTTTTTTATGTGGGACCTGCATCAACATTTTTTTATTTGATCTATGAATTACATGATTGTGATGGAGTGGGGTTACCTTGTGATTTTGATTTAAAGAATTTAGAAATGTGTTGTTCTATTTGTAGTAATTTATTTGGATACTTGATGTTGTGACGAGTAACGAGTTCTAACAAATGATAATAATTTCAGTAAATCTATGCCAACAATGTATTTTTTTTTTCACTTAAAATGTAGTCTCTAATTTTTTTTTTTTTTGTCAAGATTCAACATACTATTTTACTCCTAATCTAATCTATTCTACGGGAGGGTTCAACTGGACCTGAGGGGCCAACGGGGACTAAACCACCGTTGGACCAAAGGAGCACTATGGTGCTCCTTTGGATTTTAATGCCATCAAACTGCTGCAGGTGGGGTTAGAACCCCCAACCTGCAGCAGGGGGAGCTAATACCAACTGCTCCCCTCACCACTGAGCCTACGGCTCGGTTGGCAGTAGTCTCTAATTACTTGATGGGTAATTGTAAGAGATGGTAGACTTGTCTTCAAATTCAATGTACAATATACGTATGTGCAATTAGTCAATTACCAAAAAAAAAAAAAAAATTTACTTGAAAAAATAACAACAAATACGGAGTTACGTTATCGGAGTTATTTGTAAGTTGTAACTTGAAATATAGGTAGTTAATTAATATGGATCATGTGATTTTAGTCATGCAATTATATTGTAGCAGCCGAATTCCGAATGTCCTCCACAGTACCGACCAATCAAACCTTTATCCTAATATGCTAGTTACGTGTAGCAAAACGATGCGGCATTCGGCAATTATACCTAAAGTTACGTGTAGCAAAATGATGCTGAAGAGTTAATAAAATATATTAAATATATGTAATGAAAATTAGTAAGTTTAGCTACTCTTGTACGAAACCTATCAATTTTATTGAGATATATAATAAAGGAGGGTTACGAAATCGTTATCCTAATATGTAGTATTTTTGTGCTCAAATCACTTTTCCATTTCACCAGTAATTTTCAGTCACATAAGAATATACATGGTTAATATAATCTCATATTTTAGTTAAAATTATTATCTAAAAGGAGGGCTTCTGTTGGGTTTGGTCTTGGGCTGAAGCAAAGCCGGGCCAAAAACCCAAGTTGGGGCGCCTACTTTCGATTTACTAAAGCATCATCCAGCAAAAGCTGATTCAACCAGGGCCCATTCGTATGTAGATCCCCCGTCACATAAAACATTCGTTATCGTTTTATGTGGCCCACTCTATAGACTTGTAAGCTTTGTATTGTAAAAGCGAGCTATATAAATAATTTTTCGTCATCTTTGTATGTCGGTATGCATTATTACCAAGACTACAAAACCTACGTATGAAATTGTGGATCCAGTGAGGATCTTCTGTTTCTCGGATAACTTGTCGGAATCTTCATGGTTATTTCTCCTCATGCAGCTGTCAACTTATTTTCTTCCTGTCTTCTCTCCCCAACTAGGTGACGGTACTTAATGCATAAGAAACCATGGACATGAAACTAACAAAAAGATACCAAGTAGAAAATAATAAATCTACCAAAATTCGATTCCAGTAAAAAATTATGGAAACCAAATTAAAAACTTCCAAAATTGATTAAAGAAGGCCGCACTCTCTTGGTTATCTAAAACTAGAAAGTTGAGATAAAAAAAAAGAAAAACTTTTGTTAAACCTATCTGAATCGATGCCTACCATATCAATACCCAACTGTATTACAACTATTGTTATATATATCACCAGAAACATGCTTGACATTTGATAAATGAAAACGTAGCCTTACAATTTCTTATCATTAGTGTTGAGGAGAAGATTCCAAATGTATCCTTTCTTTTTCCTCGAGTTCATCTACAATTTAAACTACCAAAAACCTCCAGCAAGACGATTGCTTGATGGGCTTTTATCCAAAACAGAGCTAAGTAGAGCTAAGTAGGCACCATTTCTATGCAAAAGCCGGCAAAATCTACAAACTTGTTCCGGGATTCTGAATTGAACTAACCAGGCAATAAATCAGAGGATCAATGAACATGCAGATTGAGGGAAAGCTAATGGAGTAGTCATTACTTAGGAAGTAAAATTAAGGAGAGCCACTGAGGGAGAATGATTTGCAGTTGAAGAGGCGAAAAAAATGATAAATTACACAGAAAATAATAGTGGACGTTATTGTCCACCACTGAGATTTTAACCATTAACACCATCTATGCATGGACTGTGAAGAGGAAGAAAGCAAGTAGTAATTTCCTAATTGTCACCACCAAACACAGATGACGAGATAAAGACGAAACATATGACAAGCTAAAGAGGAAACATGCCAGCTAAAATGTTTCCAAAAAAGTAATTTATTGTTCATTTGGCATATTTTTTATGTTAAAGTTGACGGGAATAAAGTTACATCCTATTGACTTATGTTAGTGGTGGAAAAAAAAAAAAAGTGCGGTAGAAACAAATTAGTATATTTTGCAGGTGAATAGCAAGCAAAACAGCTCCATCGCGTGTTGAGTTCGTGGGGCATTCAGGCAAAAGATAGACCAGAAATCGAAGCCAAAATGTCACCTTCATAGAAGTTAGGAACCAAAACGGTATATTTCAAATGTAAGAAATTTAAAGAGTACAAAGTGAAAATGCAAAACTCATATCCATGTGATTGTCTTGCATAAAAAATTTTGGTTCATTTTCATTCTCGGTAGGAGAGGGACCAATAAGACAGTGGGAAACGGGGAACTGGGAACTGGGAAGGATGCCGAATCTTGATGCTGACAAGATCCACGCTGCATGAAAATCAATGCCTCAAAAATTCGATTATCCCACGAGGGCCAGGATTGAAATTTTGAGCTCCCAGTTTTCGTTGCATTTCGATGCTTGGAAGATTGTCAAACTGGCGGTGGGAACAATGCATCCATGAGGAGGTAGTGGGTTGCTCAAGATACACATAATGCATAACTTACAGTAAGTAAAAAGGATGGTCTATCATACCATGGAGTGAGATACTGTTCCTTCCTGGTACATCAACCTTAAAAACCTTTTTTCTTCACATGTTAACCTTAAAACTTTTAACACCTCCATGTTGCCTAGTATCTTAATAAAAAATTTTGATTTGTCAACATCAGAGGGGATGGTGGGAGGGTCAACAGCTGGAGGCGAAGAGTCGATGGGAGACATAATAAAGGAGGAGAAGAAGAAGACGAGGAGGAGGAGGAGGAGGAGAAGTGGGTGAATTTGGTGGTGGGGACATCAAGAGGAAGAAGGTGCTACTGAGATTGTACCCTGCAAGTGGGTACGAGACTTCACGATTTAGTTTTTGACTATTTCTCACAAGTACATAATCATATAATTCTTTAACATTTTAATATAATTTCTTAACATTTTGATGTAATCAATGCTTTTGATATTTTTTCAGTTCAAATTTTTTTCACGTAACAATATGTCAATCATTCATTTTGTCGTAATAAATTATAGACATCAACCTATAACAAATGGAATTTGTAGTGTCCCAAATCCACCCTGCAGTGACCAAGTGTATAGGACAGACCGCTGGATCTACTCAAATGCAGGGCCCCACCTTGGTTTTAAGAGTATCTGACGGCTCTGCGCAATGGTGGCATCATCTCCCGGGGGATAGTAAATTGCAAGATCAACTGAGTACTGAGCGTATCTAAATCTTGGTGTTGACCCCAAACAAAAGTTCCAAAAAGTTTTTGACATACCTGGACAACTGGTCCTATCGTATATTTATTTAATAAACTTGGAAAACTTTATCCTTTTCTTTGAAGCGAAAAAAAACAAAAAGAAAAAAAAAACGCCTTGCGCAGATTAATTACAAGTCTCCTTGCCAAGCATCAATATTTACCCCATTCTATGCCATTGTTTCACTGCAGTTTCATAGTTGTAGTCTAATGGAGAAGAATGTTATGGCAATTCTAGGTGATGAGTTCGAGGAGGAAAGCTCAGCTCGTATTCGAAAATGGAGAATGAGGAGAAAAAAATTTATGAAGCGCAAGGACTTGGAAAGTGGAAGTCTTCCACGTCTAGCCCCCAGGTTTGCTCTTCCCTTATTTGTTCAGTTGCTTATTTTAATCTTTTTTTCACTTGTATGCCAGCTGATGTTGGATGCATTATGTTTTTTCTGTTACTTTGATTGGTTAAGTTCATCACTGACCTTTTGGAGGAGTTATGTGCTTGTTTGATGCGAATGGACCATTATAATACGTGTACATGCATAGATACATACATGCGTACATACATATGTGCGTGACTGTGTGTAGAGTTTATTACTAGTTCACAGCTATGCGCTTCTTTGATATGAATCGAGCAGGAACAATTATTTTGGCTCCATCAAAATGTGTCACTTTTCGTATTTCTAAAAACATCATTAGTTTACAATTAATATGTTATTGACTTTAGAGGTAAAATAGGGAGATTATTATTTTAGTATGAAAAATATCCTTATTTCACGTGCATCTTTTACTCCCATAATTTTACAATAAAATTCAGTATTTTTTTTTTTGGCATAAATTGTATTTTTTTAATTTAGATTAGTTTTTTTAAAATGTGCGCACGTCAAGTATGCATTAAATTACTAATATAATATTGTCAGTTGACTTCATCACTCGCCCGCTGGAGGAGTTATATGCTTCTTTGATGAGAATGGACCCGGTTATGTGTGTCTTTCTTTTTTTTTTTTTGGTTATTCTGGTGTTTGATGCAAAATGTTGCAGGGCTGAGATACCGGAAGGTTTCAATTTCTTTCTCTATTTTTAAATGTTTGCATTTTCCGAATGTGGGATGGTGTTTTCATGTTGCCTAAATCACGATCTGATTGCAAAAAATGAATAGCAAATGATATGGATTGCATAACAAGTGTTGTAATTAAACATTTCCTTAAAAAAGGTCTTCAAAAATATAATTACACTGTTAATTATTAATTTACAAGAGCCTTGAGAGCTTGCGAGCGTTGGATCGATGGCAACAGGTTTGCATCCTTGGTGGGGATTCTTCAGCTTGTTGCTCTGCTTTTGGGTACTGGACGAGTTGGGCAGGTTAATGGGCTCTTGTTTACTTTTCCTGAAATTGTTGGCCTAGTCCAAGTGTGATTGGTGAATGTGGCTTGGGTTGCTTTCAAACCAGTTATATTTTCAATGGATTGGGTTTTGATGGATGCCCAAAGGTTTCATTTTTTTAATATCTCTCCTAACCAAATATTTTTTGCTCGAAAAGAAATATATATAAAATAAAAATCCATTCATTGCGGCCTATCCGATAAAGAATTTTGTGCCTATTGAAAGTAACTGAGCTTCTTCCTGATTGCTGCAGAGATGAAGCATGTAAGAAGGAGACCAAAACGAAGATTCATTTCCGTATAGTCTTTAAATGTGTGAATACATCTTTACTTGCCATTGTTGGGGTCAAGTACCAAGCGATCTAAATAAAGTACCAAGCGATCTCTCAAGACCCATTCAATAATACACTTGCTCTAAATACTTGGAGTTTTCTGATAGCCATTCTCATTTACTCCCTGATACTATTCGCACTGAAGCAACCACAAAATCACAGTAACATGAACTTGCAAATAATCTTGGGCCGTGTTCTTCTTGCATCTGGAGTGGTCTCATCTCTCTCCCTAATGTCACTGCTCCTTCCACGCTTTTGCGGGCTCATGGTCCTGTATATTTCCTGGGCACTCTTTGTTGTTATATCAGCATTGCCAAAACTTCAACGCGCCTATAATGGACTCCACACGAGAATCACAACTCTGATTGATATTCTTATTTGCTTTGCAAATAATTTGAACATTGGAAGCAACTTTAGTCAGCAACAACAACCTCCACAGGAGACAATACCACCCGTGTAATTCCTCAATCCAGTCCATGTACCCTCCGATTTGTTTCATAAAATAATGGGATTATCATAATTCATATCTTGAGTTGTTAGTGAGACAACTATCATAAAATAGAGGGGAGGAAGATAATTATTGTTGCTTTCCCCAGGATGTTATTGGCGGTGTCAACAGCAGACTTGACAATTCACAAGAAATCAATCCATTTGGACAACTGCAACGATGATGCTTGCCGGGACTGTTGTCAAAAGGCCTGCGCTTTCTTAAGGAGACTTTGATCCTGTATGTTTCAAGGATTGATTATCAAAGTGTCTACCAGATTCACCACCAAATTCAAAGCTATTTGGATACTTTTTATCAAATAATTACTACAACATGATCAAATAAAGTAATTGATCATCTTCTGGTGGTGCTATAAAAGTCTTTATGTTGGTATATCAGTATCTATCACAAAGAATGTAATGGAATGACAGTTTGATAATTACATTTTACCTGCTTGATCTGTTTCTCCTAGTTTTTATGATGAATAAGTGCTAACTCAAGCAAAATGTTGTTGAGGTAACAGGGATCCAAAGGATAATTAATTAATTAGGACCAATTGGCTTTCATTAGATCACTGAAACAAGATTGTTGATAACTATAACCTTATCAAAGAAATATATATGATAAATTAACCTTGTGTCGAATGATTGTTGCCACAAAAAAAAAAAGGAGTTTAAGTAGTACTTTAAAAGATGCACTAAAGCTCGGTTAAGATAAAAAGTCATCAACTAAATATGAATACCATGGAAACTATGAGACAAGAATACTAGAACTGAAGTGAATGTAAGAGAAAATGCAACTGAGATGTTGAGGTTCATGCCTTATAAATAAATGAATAAAAAGACAGATGTTGAGCATCGCGCAGCAGTGTTTGTTCTTGTAGGGGTGGAGGGAATGTGATTTTCTTGCTAACATAGACAAGCATCCAGGGAACGAATGGAGGTTAAGCGATTAGAGTTCTATGACTCTACCCCAAAAGTCGAGAGTTCAAATCTCACCAAAGTCCAACTCCCCTTTCACATGTAATAGTTAGGTTTGATAAAAAAAAAAAAAAAAAAAAGATAAGCATCCAGATTATAGAAAAATGGGGAAGGTAAAAACATTTGATTTGCTTAATAAGAGTCAAGGCCCGGCCCAAAAACCAAAATTGAGGGGGCCTATTTGTGATTTAGTAAAATATCTTCAGCCTAAAGATGATTCGGCCAAAGCCCATTCATCTGTAATTTTTTTTTTTTTTGTTCAAACGTTGCTTAAACTCATTTGACAAAAGCAAAAGTTGTACTCTAGTCTCGTCTTTTTTTTTTTCTTTTTGAAATCCTATTCTATTATAATGAAAGGTCTTGGAGGAAAGGATAATTAAACTGGAGGACCTCCTTGTTGCTTTTGGGACATGCTTGTTTGCTGAACTTGACAGTGATAGAAATCAAACCTCTGACCTTTAAAGAGGAGTCGTAAAACTCTAATCACTCGATCCATTATTCATTGCTTAGTCTCATCTTTGCATATACTACTTTTTCCCACATTCAAACAACCCGTAGAGACCCTTTGTAATTTTCAGTCATATAAGAATATGCATGGTTATTATAATCTCGTATTTATTAAGAAGAGAGGGTTTCTGTTTGGGGTGGTCTTGGGCTTAAGTCAAGCCCGGCTCAAAAACCCAAGTCGAGGAACCTACCTTCGATTTAGTAAAGTATCTTCACCGAAAGACTGACTCAGCCAGGGCCCATTTATACGTAGTACCCGGTCACACAAGAACGTTCGTGGTCATTTCTCCAATCATTTATCGAAATTCACGAAGTAATTTCTTCTCAGGTCTATCGCAGCTTATTTTATTTATTTTAGTGGATGAAAACAACTGGTTCCCTTCGGTCCCTCGTCCAACTAGGTGAACGTCTCCCACAGAACTTGGTGCATAAGAAACGATACAACCAAAAAGATACCAAAGTAGAAAAAAATAAATTTACGAACGTTTGATTCCAGTAATTAATAACTTATAGAAGCTGAATTAAAAACTTCTAGACTTGATTAATAGTTTAAACTACCAAAAAACTACAGCAAGATCATTTTTTGATGGGTTTTTACTAAAAAATAAAAAATTGGTATCGTTTGTTTCGGATGCATACAGCCCAGTTAATTGGGGGAAGGCACCAACTATGTGCAAAAACCTTCAAAATATTTTTTGGGTTCTGAATTGAATTAATCAGGCAATAAATCGGAGCATTAATGAAAATGGAGATTTAAGGGAAAGATGTCGCAGCAGTGGTGTGGTGTTGAAGATGCGCAAAGAAAAAAAAGATCATAAAAAGAAAAAATTCATAAAAACTTGTTCAATTTCAAACAATTTACCGACATTTTCAGTCTTTATGGTGCGTATTGACATTATAGTATTGTTCACCATTGAGATGTTATAACCGCGGTGGCTGTGATGTGGGAGAAGGCAAGCAGTAATTTTCTAATTGACACAATCAAACATAGATGACAAGAGAAAGAGCAAATTACTTCTCGCTAAATTGTTTCTCAAAGATTTGACGAGGTAAAGGCAAAAGATAGACCAGAAATCGAAACCAAAATGTTATATTTGCAAAAGTTTGGAACCTTTATTTCAAATGTAAGGAATAAAAAGAGTACAAAAGTGAAAATGTCAAATTCTATGTATGTATATGATTTTCCTGCATCAAAATTGTTGGTTCATATTTGTCCTCGATGGGACCAATAAATTGTGTTGCATTAAGATTGTGAGAAACGGAATGGGAACTGGGAAAAATGCCGAATCTTGATAATGACAGGATCCGCAGCTGCATGAAAATCAATGCCTCAAAATTTTGATTATGCTACGAACGACTGGAGAAATTTTAGATTCTAGGCTCCACATTTTTTTTTTTTTTTTTTTTTGCATGTCGATGCTGGAAAATTGTCTAACTGGGGAGTGGGAACGACATATGAAGAGGTAATTAACCCGGGGGATGTTTTTGTAAGTGCGTCACTACTTTGAACAACTAACACGTTTTCATGTATCAAATTGAGTAGTCTTTAAACACCCCCAATGGTGCTTAGTATCTTAATAAAAAAATTTGATTTGTCAACATCGCAAGGGGAAGTGGAAGAACAGTCAGCACCAGGAGGCGGTTGCGTTAGAAGTCGACGTGAAAAAGTGATGCAAAAGTAAAGGAATGAGAAGCAAAAGTGTTGGGAGAATCCAAGTGGGGACACCAGAGAGGAGGGAGAGGTACTAGGGACATTGTCCTGTAGCGACGAAGTGTATAGAAAGCACCGCTGGATCTACTCTATCATCGGGCCCCACCTTCATTGTTGGCAAATCCTACGGCTCTGCGTAAATTTCGGCCTCAAACGAACACCTACTATTTTGACATATGTTTATTTTAATAAGCTTAGAAAACCTTTCCATTCTCCTCTCTTCCTTTTTATTTTTTTTTTCTGGGGAGGAAAAAGAGAAGAATATCCCCGCCCCGAGCGGATTGCTTATAAGTTTCCTTGCCAAGCATCAATATTTACCCATTCTCTGTCATTGCTTCTTTGCAGTTTCTAAGTAGTAGTCTAATGGAGAATGTTATGCCAATGATAGGTGACGAAATCAGGGAGGAAAGCTCAGCTCATCGTATTCGAAAATTGAGAACGAAGAGGAAAAGATTTATGAAGCGCAAGGACTTGGAAAGTGGAAGTCTTCAGCGTCTAGCCCCCAGGTTAGGCTCTCCCTTTCTTTGTTCAGTTGCTTGGTTTAATATTTCTCCATTTGCATTATAATGTGTGTGTGTGTGTGTGTGTGTGTGTGTGTGTGTGTTTAAGGAAGGAGCAATTATTTTGGTTGCATCAAAATGTGTCAACTTTTGTATTTGGATAAATATTCTTTATTCACAATTTATATGTTATTGAGACTTCAGATGTAAAATGGAGTAATTGTTATGTTAGTATGAGAGTATCATCTCTTCCTCCACTAATTTCATTATAACATTCAAGAATTCATATTTTTGGGTAATTTGTGTATTTTTGTGTTCTTGGAAGAAATTCTTCAGCTTCTTCCTCTGCTTTTGGATCATTTGTGTATGCGATGGACGGGCTGCGTAGGTTAATGGGCCTATCTTTGCTTATCCAGGCATAGTTGGGCTTGGGTTCCTTTCAACCCCAGTTACATTTTGGTTGGCGTGGGTTCTAGTCGGACGTCCAAAGCTTTTTTTTTTTAATTATTATTATTATTTTAACATCTCTCTTAACCAAATCACTTTTGCCAAAAAATAATGCAAGTATCTAACAGTACAAAAACAAACAGCTCATTGTGGCCTATCCAATAAGGAAATTTGTGCCTATTTGAAGTAACCAAGTTTCTTCCTGATTGCAGCAGTGATGAAGCTTCTAAGCAAGAAACCAATAACAAGCCTCATTTCCGCACGGTCTTTAAATGTGTGAATACAGCTTTACTTGCCGTTGTTGGAGTGAAGTATCAGGCTCTCTCTCAAGACCCATCCAAAAAACTTGCTCTAAATACTTGGAGTTTTCTGATTGCCATTTTCATATACTCCCTCGTACTATTCGCACTGAAACAATTAAAAAACGTGAACTTGCAAAGAATCTTGGGCCGTGTTTCTCTTGCATCTGGAGTGGTCTCATCTGTCTCGCTACTGTCACTGCTTCTTCCACACTTTTATGGGCAAATAATTCTTTTCATTTCATGGGCACTCTTTGTTGTCATATCAGCATTACCCGTTCTTCAACGCGCTTATAGTGGGATTCTCGCAGGAATCACAACTGTGCTTAGTATTTTCATTTGCTTTGCAATGAATTTGTTTATGGGAAGCAACATTGTTCAGCAACAACCACCTCCGCAAGGGACAAGACCACCTGTGTAATTCCTCAATTTGCTACTCGCTCGCCCATGATTTGTTTCATAGAATAACTGGACTCTTCCTTTAGGCTTACACCCTGTATTAATGCATAGGATGATTCCCACTTGATTCCTAGGTAGAGAGCTGATCCTAACAATCCGCAGACCCAAAGTCAGTTAAGATGCTTGGAAATCCAATCTATATGTTTTTTTTATCATCAACTATGCATTAATTACAATGTATATTGCTTCACACAATTGGGATAAGGATAAATATGTTTTTCTTTTAATCATCAGCTATATTCATTACAATGTATGTTGTCTCGCGCAATTGGAGTGACAATAAACATGTTATTTTTAACCTTCAACTATATTTATTACATTGTCTCTTAATTTAAACAATTCGGATGAGAATAGATATATATTTTTTATCATCAATTATACACAACTGAAGTGAGACTCCAAATTAGTGCTGAGTGTAATTTTCAAACTTTTTACCACACACAGTTAGGTGTGTGACTCCTAATCCCAAACTATTCTTTTTTTCGCTTCCCGGTTTGGACCCAACCTTGGCACAAGATTAATAAATATGCAGTAATACATTTATCTAGCATTATTTGTGCTGGAATAATTCCTCCATGCATTTTCTAAGACTAGAAAGTTTAATGGGGGGAAAAAACAACAATAACAACAAATGAATTTTTTTTAATTATTTTTGAACCCATCTGAATCATCACAACCATTTTACAACCAAACCATACATCGACGATTTTATACATAACTTAAAGTTTGCATTGTCAATCACAACCAGAGGGAGGCAAGACGACTCAGGTGTTAGGCCGTACACAGTACTTCGGATTGGTCGTTTTCACCTGTTCACAAAAAAAAAATAAAAAAAAAACCACACATTTCTAATTAATTGAATGGAGCATAAGTCTGCTTCCACAATTCAACTTACTAAAATAAAACAACCACAAAAAAAAAAAAGCAAATTCAAATATTATTCCACAGATCTTAAAATCCAAAATAATTCCACCAAAAAAACAGAAAAAGGAACAAAGCCAAAAACGGGGGCGTATTAATTGATAGAAAAGGATTACGTGGAAATTGAAGCTCTTGAAGTTCGATTTGAGGCAATTCCTATTTAACAGAGAGAGTGATACATGAGTAGGAATTTTACTTTCCAACGGAGGTCACGGCGGAGAAGTGGTGTTTTTCCGGCAATCGGTGGAAACTGAAGAGATGTTTTGCCGGGGATAAGAGAAGTGAGATATGGGCAGTTAATTTGGTTTTGCAAGTTGTAACTTGAGATATGGAGTTACCTTGGGTTATGTGATTTTAGTCACGAGGATTTTTTTTTTTTTTTTCACATACAAGAAGTGCTGTGCCGAGTATTGCAATCATTATAGTGTTTGTTATCATTCCTCCTTTTCACTTCTACAATTTATAACTGTGAGTATGTGATCGTAAAGGAAGATCAGAAGTTTGTACGTTCAACAAAGTTCCAAGAACTCAATAAGAATGCTGTAAATCTTGAACACATTCTCCATTGCATAAATGTTAGTTATCTTGACGAACTTCCTTCCTTAGAACGAGAATTTAATTCAAATTACGAAAAAAAAATGAGTCGTTCTGAAAGTGTTGCCAGAAATGAGATTCATCAGTCTCTTCTTTCATGTGCAGCTACAACTACAATATAATGCACGGCTTCCCAAAGAATTCGTGCAAGCATTTCGGTGCCCAAGAAAATAAAAAGAAAAGAAAAAACAAAGAAAGACTCATCAGATAGAGATAAAAAGTTATACAAACCGCATAAAAAGAGAATCCAAAAGCGTAGCAAGTGATCCACAATCGCACATGATTGTACAATGCAGATGCAAGTTGCTTCTTCTTATTTCCAACTTTGTAGTTTGAAAGTAAACAATCATCTGAGCAAATTTGTCGTCTTGGATCATATCAATACTGATGCTCATGTTTTCAGAATTTTTTTGGCCCACAATATCCCTTTGACAAACGCACTAAAAGCAGTCGAGATTGAACAAACTCCCAACAACTCCGCTGATGCGGGGCTCAATCGTGTTTACATGTACATGTGGCACCACATTCACTGTGGAACAGCGAAATCCAATTTCGATATGATACTGCTAAGACACCCAACAAAAGATAAACAGAAATAAGTACAATATTACTGCCTTTTACGAAAGTTGTATATAAATTGTTTGCACGTGAGTGTCACTATAGTGGAGGATGTTTGAAAGAGCATATCACCTCGCTTTCCCACCGCCTTCTTGAACCATGTAGGTTGTTTATTAGTAGTAGAGGAAAGTTTGACCACGAAAATGACTATGAAACCCCAAAACTGAGTTTTAAAAAGGTTCATCGTCTCTTGTCGACCAGTTTGTAACAATAACAACAGAATATGACTTGGAACCATCTGTAGAAAATTCAAGAACCTCACATGATTAAGTAATCTTTGCAAATCAGGCAAACCGCTACGCAGACAGACTCGGCCAATTCATTACTCCATAGCAGCCCGTCTTAACTAGTATTACTCCTAATGGCTTTCTAGATGGTTGATTTTTTTTTCCTCGATTGCTTCAATTGATTATATATGGATATATTTGCATTTTAAACTGATGATGTTGGCTGCAATTGGGATGGATGCACACCACTATTACCGATTTCTCAATAAACTAGTAATACTTTTTAGTAGCTTGACATTTTCTTGAGAAAATTAAATTTTTTTTCGGTAGCTTCGTGGCATTTGAACACTATGTAGTGTGCACAAAAAACAAGAAAATACTTTGATCGCCAATTCTCGCTATTTTTCAAGTTTTGAAACAGATCAAATCAGACCATGAAACAAATATAACTTGAGATCTTGATCACTAGTGTTAGTCTTGCAAGTGGAGTCCTTTCCTTTCTACTCTCTCGCTTGTGTCATTGCTCCTCCCCCACTTCCGTGGGCTGCTACTACCTTACATTTCATGGGCATTATCTACAATGATAGCAGCCTGGCCAATACTTCAATGTACTTGTAATGGGTTTCTCATAGGAATTAGAAATCTGCTTCATATTCTCATTTCTTTTGCAAGAAATTTGTCCACAGGATGGAACTTTACTCAGAAACAACCAACTATGACCCCCTAGACAAGAAGTCTACCAGTTGAATTTCGGGAAATACTTAGGTGGACTGAAAAGTCCGTGAACCTGTGAAGTCAACGGTGGAGATTGAGCCACCCCTAACCCTGATGGTTCAATCTCCACCATTGGGTCCACTAGTGAGTCATATGAACTTGATTCACTTAAGTATTTTCTTTTAATTTCTCTGCTCCTTCGGCTCACCCTATTTTATGCGCAGACTAATTTCCCACTTCATTGCTAAATACAGAGTTGGTCCTTTGCGTGAAAGAATCAGCAGCTTCAAGATTGCATTGTGGGCCGAATTGGGAAAGTCCTCAATCGTACCGATCAATCAAACTTTTTTTTTTTTTTCCCTAACATCGTAGTTACAAGAATGATATGTCATCTGGCACTCTGGAGTCAGGATTTGTCCATGCCCCATGCTATACGTGTAGCAAAATGCCGACGAATAGTTATTTACTTAGAAATATTTAATTTTAAAAAGAATTATTAATTTTTTTTAAAATTCACTATTCTAATTTTGTTGATATATGTAATAACGAAAAGTCACTAAATTATTGTCCTAATGTGTACTACCTTTGTTCAATGCCATGGAAAATTGAGACAAGAATACCAGAGCATTCGAGCTGGAATAAATGTACGAGAAAATGTTAATGAGATGGTGAGCATTACGCATTGTTTGTTCTTAAAGGGTGGAGAAAATGTGATTTCCTTTCTAAAATAACCAAACATCTCGATTGTTGGGGGAAAAAAAAAGATTTGTAATTTAGAACCATTTGATTTGTTTAATTATAACCCCATATTTTGGGTAAATTATGTCTTAAGATGAAGGCTACTGTTTGGGCTTAATCAAAGCCCGGCCCAAAAACCAAAATTGAGGGGCACACTGGCGATTTTGTGAAATATCTTATGTCAAAAGATGACTCGGCCAGAGGCTATTCATCTGTAATTTTCAGTCGTACACATATACATGGTTATTACGATCACGTATTTTTGTTCAAATTATTGCTTTATATGCGGGCTTCTGTTTGGGACGGGCTTGGGCTTAAGAAACCCGGCCCACAAACCCAATTCTAGGCGCCTAATTTCGATTTAGTACGAGGTCTTCGGGCAAAAGCTGACGCATCCAGGGGCCCATTCCAATGTAATACCAGTCACATAAGAACATTCATGGTCGTTCCTCGAATAATTTGTCGGGTTCATATTTCTTCTTATGTCTCTGTCTCCTCAATTTAATTTACTTTAGTGGACGAAAACAACTGGTCGTCACAGTTCGCTTGTCCAACCTGAGGGGGAATACAACCCACGGTACATGGTGCATAAGAAGCCACTGGATAAGAAACTACCAAAAGGATACCAAGTAGAAATTAATAAATTGACCAACTTTTGATTAAATATTTTAATTTACCAAAAACCTTTAGAAGATGATTGTTTGATGGGTTTTTACTCAGGAAAAATAAATGAATTAGTTGTTTCAAATGCACTACATCAGAATAAAAAGGCACCAACCGTGTGCAAAAGAAACTATGACCGCCATTTATGCAGAGGTTGTGAAGTAGCAGAAGGCAAGCAGTAATTTCCTAATTGTCACAACCAAGATGGGTGACTAGATAAAGATAAAATAACTGTTCATTCAATTATTTCCACTGTAATGTTTTAGCCCTACCCAAATTTTTGTTTCAAATAACCCACGAAAGCGTTAAAAAAATGTACTTTATTGTTCATTTGATATACTTTATAAGTTAAAAGTTGGCAGAAGAAAGTTACATACTGGTTAATTTCAAATGTAAAGAATTTAAATAGTAGAAAGTGAAGATGTAAAACTCTATGCATGTGATTTTCCTGCTTCAAAATTTTTGGTTCATTTTTATACTCGGTGGGACCAATACAACGTGTTGCGCAAAGACAGTGGGACGGGGAATGGGAACTTGGAAGGATTCCCCCGAATATTGATGCTGGCAAGATCCACGATGCATGAAAATCAAGCCTCAAATGTATGATTTTGCTACGAATGTTGGGACTCGGGAAAATTTTTTTATACTAGGCTCCAACCCATCCCAGGATTGAAATTTTGACCCATAAATTTCTATTGCATTTCGATCCCGTGAAAGTCGTCAAATGTGGAAATGGGAACGAACTACATCATACAATATACAGAATGAGATATAATCGATGGAGGGATACTGTTCCGTTAGTAATTTGAACAACGAACACTTCTTCATACATTAACCTTAAAAAATTTTAACTCCTCATGGTGCCTGGCATCCTACGTAAAGTTTTTAATTGTCAACATGGCAGAGGAGGGTGGAAGGACGTCAACTCCTGCAAGTCAAGGGGAAAAAAAAATGAATAAGAACGAGAATCCGAAGGAGAGGAGTAGGAGAAATTTGGGGTGGGGACAGCAGGAAGACGATATCGTAAGAGAAGGCGGGTAGTAGCGAGGCAGTTTATAGAACAGGCCGCTGGATCTGCTAAAATACAGGGCCCTACCTTTATCATGAGCAAATCCGACGGCCCTGCGAAATGGGCGGTATTATCTTTTGTGACAGTAAGTCGCAACGTCAAAAGAGCACCGAGCGTACCAAAAGATTAGGTCTCAGCAGGCTCAAACAAAAGTTTGCGTCACATGTGATGTCCTAGCATGTATTTAGTTTAATAAGCTTGGATAATTCTTTTTTCGAAAAATATTAAAAAAAAAAATCGCCGTCCAAGATGATTTTCCTTACCAAGCGTCAGTATATATATATTCTATGTCATTGTTTGGTTGCTGTTTGATCGTTGTTGTCTAATGGAGAATGTCATGGCAATTACAGGTGATGAAATCAGGGAGGAAAGCTCAACTCGTATTCAATATTTCAGAATGAAGAGAAGAAGATTTATGAAACGCGAGCGCAGGGAAAGTGGAAGTCTTCCACGTCTAGCCCCCAGGTTCGCTCTTCCTTTCTTTGTTCAGTTGCTTAATCCAATCTTCTTTCGCTCTTATGCTTGATACTGTTGGATGCATTACATGTTTTCTATTTCTTGATTGGTTGAGTTCATCATTCACCCATTAGAGGAGCTATTCTCACTCTCACACACACACTGATATATTATTTGAGTTTATTATTAATTCATTACAACTGTGGGATGATTCTCTGATAGTCATCGATCCAATTATCTTACTGTTACATAGAGAGCGAAAAATTATTTTGATTGCACCAAAATGCATCACCTTTTGTATTTCTAAG
This sequence comes from Mitragyna speciosa, assembly GCA_024721245.1. NCBI lineage: Eukaryota > Viridiplantae > Streptophyta > Magnoliopsida > Gentianales > Rubiaceae > Mitragyna > Mitragyna speciosa. The sequence continues at coordinate 2,911,358 of CM045558.1, forward strand.
AATTTCATTTCTTCACAATTTATACGTTATTAACTTTAGAGGTAAGAGGGAGTAATTATTATTTCAGTATGAAAATATCCTTGTTTCATGTGTATCTTTCCCTCTCATAATTTCAGTATAAATTCAATAATTCAATCTTTTTTTTTTTTGCACAAATTGTAAATTTTTTATTAATATTAGTTTTCCTAATCTGTACACATGCTTGAGTATGCTTCAATTACTAGTAATATTCAATGAGTTCATCACTCACCCATTGGAGGAGTTTTGTGTTTCTTTGATGGAGGAGTTTTGTGTTTCTTTGATGGAGGAGTTATAAATACATACGCTGCGCGCACGCGCGTGTTTTTCTTTTTTTAGTTGTTCTTTTGTTTGATGTAAATGTCGCAGGGCTGAAGAACCGAAAAGTTTCAATTTCTTTATCTATTTTTAAATGTTTGCATATTCCGACTGGGGGATCGTGTCAGAGCTCATGATTTGAGAACTTGGATTCTTGGAAGAAATTCATCGTCCTTCTTCCTCCGCTTTTGGGTAATCTGTGTCTGTGATGGACAAGTTGGGCAGGTTAATGGGCTCATGCTTTCTTTTCCAGGGATAGTGGGGGAAGTCTACGTGTGAATGGCTTTGGATTGGGTTACTTTCAACCCAATCGAATTTTTGATGGATTGGGTTTTGATCGGATGTCCAATGGTTTCATTTTTTCTTTTTAACATCTCTCTTAACTAAATCTTTTTTTCCCAAAAAATAAATATACAAAATCAAAATCAATTCAGTGGCTAATCTAGGTGCTAATCATATATCAAGACAAACAGCTCATTGCGACCTATCCAATAAAGAACTTTGTGGCTATTTGAAGTAACTAAGCGTCTTCCCGATTGCAGCAGTGATGGAGCTTGTCAGCGAGAGACCAGTACCAAGCCTCATTTCCGTACAGTCTTCAAACGTGTGAATACATCTTTACTCGCCATTGTTGGGATCAATTATCAAGCGATCTCTCAAGGCCCATCTAATACACTTGCTCTAAATACTTGGAGTTTCCTGATTGCCATTTTCATTTACTCCCTCATACTATTCGCAATGAAATAATCACAAAACATCAACTTGCAAATAATCTTCGGCCGTGTCGCTCTTGCATCTGGAGTGGTCTCATCTGTCTCCCTACTGTCACTGCTCCTTCCACGCATTTATGGGCTCAAGGTCCTGTGCATTTCCTGGGCACTCTTTGTTTTTATATCAGCATCGGCTGCATTGCCACTACTTCAAAGAGCTTATAATGGGCTTATTTCCCTTGCAAGAAATTTGTTTACTGGAAACAAAATTAGTCAGCAACAAGCACCTCCGCAAGGGACAAGACCACCTTTGTAATTCCTTTAATCCGCCACAAGTCCGTAGAATACCTGGACTCTTCCTTTGGGCTTGCACCCTATCTTAATGCATAAGATGGTTCCCTCTTGATTCCTAGTTAGAGCGCTGATCCTAAGAGTAAACGAATCAGGTGGGCCCAAAGTCAATTAAATAAGTTTGAGACACACTAAAAGTATGAGATCCAGTAAATAGGTAGTACTATGTTCATCTACTCTAGTATTATTTGTGCTTGACTGATTTCTCCACGCATTTTCTAAACCCAAAAAAAGAAAAAGATTTCTCTTTTTTTTCTTTTTTGTTTTTTGGGAAGCCATCCGAATCGTCACTACCATTTTAAAACCGAGCCATAACACGGCCATTGTTATACGTCTCACCTAAAGTTTGCACTGTCAAACATCCTTTCTTCCTCCTCGATTCGAAGTAGAATTGAAATTACCAAAAGATTCTTTGGTGGGTTTTCACTGAAAAAAGAATTAACTAGTGTACGTTTCTGATGCACTACAGCTCATTTAGAATAAACAGGCATCAACTCTATGCAAAGAACCAAGAAAAACTTCAAATTTTTTTTGGCTCCTGATTTGAACTAATCAGACGAGTCCGAGGGTAAAAAAAATGGAGATTGAGGACAAAATACTGAGTAGTAATTGATTAATTGGGTAGGAAACTTCCAAATTTAATCACAAGAAATCCACAAAATGTGGAGGGGCAGTTGCCTCAAATGTAAAACTTTTGTATACTCATATCACGAATACAATTCAGTTGACTTTTGGGGGAAAAAAATTAGGAAGTAAAATTAAGGAGAAAACACCAGTGAGATGTTAATTATTACACCCCTTTATGGTTTTGAATTTATTATTGATTTATGGTTTTGATATATTAATTATTACTCCATTCAGTTGACTTATGGTTTTGACTTTATTATTGATTCATTTCAAGTCCTAATGAGTTGCATGATAATTTAGCCTCCACGTTTGGTACACTGGAATAACTTAGAATGGAAAGAAATTCCACCCGAAATATCTTTTCACCTAAAATGGGTTAGAAATATTTTTCCATTCCAACATTTGGCAACTACAATCAGAATGAAATGTGTGTTTCCTTTCTAATGTTTGGTATAATCATATTGAAATGTCAAAATGAAATAAAATATTTGTTGATTTGACAAAAGTGTCCTTAATTATTGTAGGAAGTTAAACCAAGCCATATGGCTTTTAGACATTTTGTTTAGTTAGGTGCATGTGTTTTTATTCTATTGGTTATTTATTTGGGTCTATTGGATGTGGGCACATGTGATTATTGCCCATCCAAGTAGTGCTAGCTTTAGGTTTTGTTTTACGTGTTTTTTTTCAAAAAGTGCCGTTTTCTCTATATTTTTACTGTAGCCTTCTTACGTTTGTTTTTTGAAGAAGACTTGCGGCCTCTTTATTTTTTTATTCAAGAAGAAATTTTCTCCATTATTTTTCTTGTGTTTCTTGTTTAAAATTCCTGTGGGTTTTATTTATCTATTTGATTTGGGTCCATCAATTCTTTATAACATGTGTCTATATATATATATATATATATATATATATATATATATTGTATGTGTGCTATTGTATATACAAAAGAAGTCGTAACACTGTTAATTTAACAATAATGATTTACTTATTATAAATCATTCAATTGAATTAATTATTTAATTTTTATAATATAAATTTTTTAATATTTTTTAGTAGTTTAACTAGCAATGTAGGAAAACTTGTAATAAGAAAACAAATATATTCTCTATTTATGTATTTTCATTCGTACATTATCGAAAAGTAGTTTTTGCACGAAGTAGTATTGATATGATAAATGAAAATATTAATCTTTTCATTGAGTTTTGTTTTGTATTTTATTTATGAAATTGGATACTAATAAAATGTTGGCCACCCTCAATGGCTTCAAGTAAGCCATTATTTTTCATTTAATTATGACATTCTAAAATTACCATAGTTGATTGTTAAAGTGATTGGCTATAATTTGCAAATTGGAATATATTATCAAAATTAAAAATTTTACTTTGTCTATATTTATTTCAATTTTGATTGGTCTTGAAAATTGTACTTTGGGAATTGGAATATAATAATTCTTAGGCATCCTTATGATGACTACAAAAATCATGAAACTAATTTATTTTGCTATTTAGAATATCAAATCAAATATCAAAAAGCCTTTGTTTATGAATAAAAATCAAGAATAATTACTAATAAGATTCACAAAGAGTCATAAACTTGACAAGACATCTAATAAAAACGAAAACTAAATCATAGTACTCGAAGTTTAGAAATTATTGCTTTCACCCAATCAGCTTTGTCTTGTGAAAGTGTGCGACACCGAAACGGACTCGTGCAAATTGAGCTAAAAGGATTTGGATCCTTGGGTAATCTGGTAAACATCCATGTTGTGCAAAATCAGCTCGGAAAGTGAAGGTTAGGGTGCTCTATGGGTTTTCCCTTTTGCAGAGAAAAAGTGTGTTTACTGCTGTCACTTGGGGTGTTTTTGCCAGGACTACTATAGGAGGGAAGTGAAAGTCCAAGTGCTACAGTGACTAACTTCGGAGTTGGCATGGGAGCTTCCAACCACGGTGTTGGGCAACCGAACTTGGCTATTATAAGTCCCGAACGAGGTGTCCTTATAGAGTTATGATGTACATTACCCGAATGCGATGAAGCTGGTTGTCGGTGAACGGAAGACGGCTGTGCACGGACCGAGTGGGCGGTGACCGAGTAACTATGTCCCTTGTCGATATGTTTAGCTGTGGGTTTCGAGTGGCTTGAGACTTGAAGGCCGTTCGTTATGAGCTGGTAACGAACGATGCCCGGACAATGGGAAACGAAAAGAACGATGTTGCACGAGCGTGCTGGGCGTTCGCTGGATAGTGAGGAACAAGGCTAGCAGGCAACGCGATGCTCCAGCTAAGTGGGAACGACGCATACGAGTGTTGCTGAGGCAGTGACGATGATGCGCGAAAAGCTGGGCAACGGCTCGCAAATAGACAGAGCCTTGGCAGACGGTTATAGTAGTTGTTGGCGGTTCCTGGAAATCTGGCAACCATCTTGCCAACTGGATCGACAGTTATCCTAGTCACTGTTTCCTATTCGTTCACGTGGGCTAGGGGTTGGGCTTGTCAGCCGCAATGTTTGTTATAAATAGACAGATAGACAAAGAAACTAAGGCTGGAGAGAGAACCCTTAGTGAGATCTGCACACCATCTGTTTGTAAAAATTCCCTTGTACGATTCTTGGTGAAATAATACAAGGTTGGCCTTGTTTGGCTGTGTCTCTCTGTGTTATTTACTTTGCCTATGAACTAAGTGTTCTGTGCTTTCATTTGTGTGTGCAATTGTGTTGGCTGACTAGCAAAGCGCATTGTTAGTGTCATTACTTGTGTGTACTTTGCGGAAGACGTGCACCTTGTAACACATAGGATATACATGTAGCAAAATGCCGATGAATAGTTACTCAAAAATATTAATTTAAAAAAAAATAGTAAGTGTTGTTTAAAATTTACTGTACTTTTGTACGAAACTTAAGTTTTGTTTGAAATTTACTGTACTTGTACGAAACTTACCAATTTTGTTGAGATATGTAATATTGAAAAATCACTAAATCATTGTCCAAATGTGTATTACCTTTGTTCTCAAATCATTCTTCCATTTCAACGCTTGTGTTGGTAATTAACTCTAAACTTGCAACGCCAAAGATCATTTCTTACTATCCAACTCTGACGAATTGATTTTTTGGAAAGTATCATGAACATCCAATGAGAAGGGTTTCAAAAATTTCAATTGAGCAATTTGAAGATCTATGACGATTGTTTGCTGGGTTTTCTTTGAAAGAAAAAGTCTAAGCCGTACTTGTTAAGACGCAGTAAAGCTTGGTTAAGGAAAAAAATCATTAACTAAATACGAATACCATGAAAACTTTGAGACAAGAATACTAAAGCAGTAGAGCTGAAACGAATGTAAGAGAAAACGTCAATGAGATGTTGAATTTGATTTCCCATCTGACATAACAAAACATCGTAACCGAAAAAAAAAAAAAAAAAGAGAAGAAAAAAAATTGGAGAAGGTACAAACATTTGATTTGCTTAAAAAAAATTGGAGAAGGTAAAAACAAACATTTGATTTGCTTAATTGTAATCCCATAGTTTTGGTAAATTATTACTTAAAATATCTTATGGCAAAAGATGACGCGGCCAGAGCCCATTCATGTGTAATTTTCAGTCACGCAAATCTCGTACTTCAGTTAAAATTATTACTTAAAATGCGGGCTTATGTCTGGGCTGGTCTTGGGCTTGGGCTAAAGTGAGCCCGGCCCAAAAACCCAAATTTAGCCACGTAATCTCTATTTAGTATAACGTCTTCAGAGTTCGGGCAACGGCTGTCTCAGCCGGGCCCCATTCAAATGTAATCCCCAGTCACGTAAGAACATTCCTGGTCATTCCTCCAATAACTTGTCGGAATCTTCTTCATTCTTATTTCTTCTCACGTCTCTGTTAGGTTATTTTAATTTGTTTTAGTAGAAGAAAACAACTGGTCATTGTAGTTCCCTCGTCCAACTTGGGAACATAACCCAAGATACTTTGTCCATAACAAGTCACCGGAGAAGAAACTACCCAAAAGATCGCAGAAAACAATAAATTGACCTTTTTGATTTCTGGATTAAAAATAAAAAAAATAAAAAAAGAAAACAATAAATTGACCCTCTTTATCGATTCCAGCAATAACTTGTAAAAACTAAATTAAACGCTACAGACCTTGATTAAATAGTTTAAATTACCAAAAACCTTTAGCAAGATGATTATTTGATGGGTTTTTACTCAAAAAAAAGAATGAAGCAGTTGTTTCAAATTCACTACATTAGAATACAGAGGCACCAATTATATGCAAAAGCCAACAAAATTTCGAGCTTTTTCTGGTTTTTGAATTGAACTAATCAGACAATAGACCAGAGGACTAATGGAAAGACATTGAGGGACAGCTAACGGAGTACTGAATAATTAGTAATTGAAAGTAAGGAGAAAATACCATTGAGGGAGAGTGATGTGGTTTCCAAGGCCGGAAAAAATATAAATTACATAAAAAGTAATAAATTCTCATAAAAACTTTCTCGATTTTAAAGAATTTACCAATATTTTTAGTCCTTATGGTGCATATTGGCTTTGTAGTGTTGTCCACCTTTGTTAACCATGACTGTCTATATGCGATGGCTGTGAAATAGTAGAAGGGAAGTAATAATTAGGGATAATTTCACATACCTCCCTTGAGGTTTTATATAATTACTCTCACCTCCCTTCAGGTTTTGAAAATTACACTTACACCCCCTATTTTTATATTTTTATAACAAAACAAGTCCATCTTAATAATGTAACCCAAAAACACCAACCAAACACCTTAAAATATGCTTAATAGCTTTTAAAAAAGATAAATAAACCTTAAAAATTAATTAATTAGTTATAAAAATATCAAAAGTATTTACATCTTATCTTAAATTTTAATTCCTACCAAATATTACTTCTTCAAAACTCAGTTATCTGATTAATTTGAAATAAAATTTACTTTATCTATTAAAATTTTACAAATAAATATATTAATAAGAAAGAGATAACCAATTTAAAAGCAATTTAGGATATTTTAAGGTATTTAGTTGGTATTTTTGGGTTACATTATCAAAATGGACTTATTTTGTTATAGAAAATATAAACACAGGGGGTGTAAGTGTAATTTTTAAAACCTGAGGGGAGGTAGGTGTAATTATGACAAACCTCAGGGGAGGTATGTGAAATTATCCCTAATAATTAACCAAACATAGATGACAAGAAAAAGATCAAATGACTGTTCATTAAATTACTTCTACAGTGACATTTTAGCTCCTGCACAACATTTTATTACCCACGAAAGTTTTAAAAAATGTGCATTATTATTCATTTGATATCCTTTTTGTGTTGAAGTTGGCGGAAGAAAGTGACATACTAGTGACTTATGTTAGTAGTGAAAAGGAAGTGTGATCTAAACAAATTAGAATTCTTTGTAGGTTGAATAGTAAGCAAAACAACTCCGTCTTTCCCTCTTTTTTTGTGGTTTTTTTTTTTTTTTTTGGAGGGGGGGGGGGGGGGGGGGCTGTAAAATGACAGTCACGTGAAATCGAAACCTAAATGTTATATTCATAAAAGTTTGAAACCAAAAATGGTATATTTCATATGTAAGAAATTTAAAGAGTACAAAGTGAAAATGTAAAATTCTACGTATGTGATTTTCCTCTATCAAAATTTTTGGTTCATTTTTGTCCTCGGTTGGACCAATATATCATGTGTCGCATAAAGATAGTTGGAACGAGGAACGGGTAACCGGGAAGGATGCCGCCGATTTGGATGCTGACAAGATCCACGATGCATGAAAATGAATGTCGGTTGATTCTGCTTCGAAGGTTGGGAGAAATTTTTTATACTAGGCTCCACCGGCACCAGGCATGAGCGGAGCCACATGACTTAAGTGCGGTCGGAGTATCAAAAAAAAAAAAAAAAAGTGCGGTCAAATGGCCCTCTTAAATTTTAAAAATCCACGGATATATATTACAAAGATGAATTCTTGCTTGACCCCTACAAGAATATATTTCGGGTCAAAAATTTAATCAATAAATTTAGGGAACTAAAAAGTCAAATTCTCAAAGCGTGGCTTGTCCCACAGAAAAGTAAAGAACTCAAAAGACAGTCGTATCTAAATAGATTATAAGCATTTCTCTATCTTACATTTTTCTTTTTATCCTATTCTAGTTTGTATTTTCTTATTCCTTTTTGCTGAAATTTCATTTGCAAACTTTTGTTGTAAACTTATCATGATCTAAAGTTAAAAATTTTTTATATCATCTTTCTTCATTCTTCTTATTGAAGTCAAGCATCACTTAGCCAATTAGTATTACACTAATCTTGGTAATAATTCTTATTTTTTTCTCTTTTTTTGGGGGGGGGGGGGGGAAGGGGTTTGGTTTAGTTCATTTCTTGTTTATTTTCTTCTATTTGATTGTTTATTTTTTGACATTTTTATGTGAATCTTTTTCCTATTTATTTTGTCAATTAGATATCATGAAACTATATGATTAATTGTGGACTTATTTCTCATTTTTAAGGATGACTATGTTGAATTCTAATTAAGGATCATTGACTATACCTGAAATGAATATGAATTGGAGACCGGTTAATTTGAACATGATTAGGAACAATAAAATAATTAAGAAGTAGTTTGACTGCTATTATTATATTTTATATTCTCCCTCAAGTGGAATAGTATATTGAAGATTCTTTTGAATTATGGATTCGAAATTTTGGACTATTATTATTATATGCATTAACTAGTGTACCTTGGAATTTAGAAATAAAGCTTAAACTAGCTTTGGTCATACTTTTTTTCTTCTTTTTTTCCCTTCTTTTTTTAAATAGGATATGTATTTGTGCTCAACTTTAATATGTTATTAAACGCTAAAATTCATGTTTATAACACTAAATTAGATTATTTTATGATTTTTATTTATAATAGGTTGTGAAAAATTTTCTTAAAAGGAAACCAACAGAAGATTAATTTGTCAGTGGTTTGAAAAATATTTTTAAAAAATTAAGAGCACCAGTAATTTGGCTGATCTTTCCTCAGATTTGAGATTTTGCACTTCCTTGTCCATTTGATCTCATAGTTTTTATTTTGTAAAACTTTTATTATATTAAAGTTTGATCCCACTTACTCTGGGTCTTGGCTCTGTCATCCTGCCAGGTATTGTGTTACATTCTCCTATTACACTTCTACGCTTCTGTATGATTGGCAAGTGATCTATGTTATCTTATATCTTATTCGATGGACTCTTGTTGTTTAGAACATGAGACATTTATCAATTAAATAAGAGGTGTAACAAGAAGAGTGTAACACAAGATCTGGAGCCCTTCAAAGGATTGAAATTTTGACAGATGAATTTCTGTTGCATTTCCATGGTGTCATACTATATCATACTGTGATAGAGTTTTGCGTGTGTATGAAGGCAGTACGACGTATATCGATGGGCGTATGCATCCTCGTAATATAGTTAAGTAATCTGTGATCAATTTCTCACTAAAAAAACTATATCATACTATAGAATGAGATATATTGATGGTAGGATGCTGTTCCCAATGTAATTTGTACATCGAACACTTAATCATATATTAACCTTAAAAACTTTTTTACTCCTCGCGGTGCCTAGTATCCTATGCAATATTTTTAGTTGTCCACATGAGAGGGTAGGGGGCCTGGAGGCAGTTGAGTTTGAGTAGGGGCCAATGGAGAGAAAAAAATGGAGAAGAAGAAGAATAATACCGAAGGAAGAGTTGGAAAATTCCGGGGCGTGGGGACAGCAAGATGACGGTGTCAGTAAGAGAAGGCAGTTAGTAAGCTAGCAGCGAGGCAGTGTACAGAACAGGCCGCTGGATTTGCTAAAATACAGGGCCCCACCTTGATGATGAGCAAATCCGACGGCCCTGCGCGATGGGTGGTGTTATCTCTGGGTGACAGTAAGTCGCAACGTCAAAAGAGCACTGATCGTATCAAAAATTTCGGTTTCAGCTTCAGACAAAAAGTTCCTAAAAGCTCTTTGCGTGACACGTGATGTACTTCTGGCCCTAACATATATTTAACTTAATAAGCTTGGATAATCTTTTTTCCTCTCTCTTTTTCTTTTTCTTTTTTTTTTTGAAAAAAAATTGCCGCCTAGCTCTGACCAAGCATCGATATATATAGCCATTCCATGTCATTGTTTGGTTGCACCGTTGAATAGTTGTAGTCCAATGGAGAATGTTGTGCCAATTCTAGGTGATGAAGTCAGGGAGGAAAGCTCAGCTCGTATCCAAAATTTGAAAACGAAGAGAAAAAGATTGATGAAACGCAATTACTGGAAAAGTGGAAGTCTTCCACGTCTAGCCCCCAGGTTAACTTTTTTGTTTGTTCAGTTGCTTGCTGTAATCTTTTCTTCACTTTTTATGCCCCGTGCTGCTGGATGCATTATCCTTTTTCTGTTTTTTTGATTGGTTGAGTTCATCACTCCCCCATTGGTGGAGTAATGTGCCTGTTTGATGCGAATGGACCCTCTCTCTCTCTCTCTCTCTCTCTCATTATTTGTTTTATGCTCTTCTTTGATAAAAATCGACCCAATTATCTTACTAAGCGGGAGTAATCATTTTGGATGTTTCAAAATGTCTCATCTTTTGCATTTTTAAAAATTTCATTTCTTCGCAATTTAAATGTTATTAACTTGAGAGATATAAAATGGAGTAATTATTATTTTAGTATGAAAATATCCTTCTTTCACATGCATCTTTTCCTTTCATAATTTCACTATAAAATTCAATAATTCATTTTTTTGGCATAATTGTAATTTTTTTTATTAATACCGGTTTTTTTAATCTATAAACATATCGAGTATGCGTCAATTACTAATATTATTAATTGTGTTCATCACTCACTCATTGGAAGAGTTCTGTGTTTATTTGATTCGAATGGACCCTGTTATAAATGCACACACTGTTTGCATGCGTGTGTGTGTTTTTCTTTTTTAGTTATTCTTTTGTTTGATGTAAATGTTGCAGGGGCTGAGGTAGCGAAAAGTTTCAATTTCTTTCTCTATTTTTAAATGTTTGCATATTCCGACTGTGGGATCGGGCACTCATGTTGTCTAAATCACAGTTAGGTTTGGATTCTGATACTTATCACATTCATTAAGTCTCTACTAAGCCTTATACATGTGGTGTTTCCATGTATATTGAAAGTTTATCCATTTACTGAATCATTTTATTTGTGAAGGCTGTTAATAAACTTTTTAATACACGTGGTAGTACCACATGAAAAGATCGGGGCTCAATTAATGGAGTTAAGGATTGGAATCCAGTCCAGAGTAATTGTGAAAAAATGGATTGCAGGTAACATGAATTGTATAATAAATTTTGTAATTAAACATTGTCTTAAAAAAAGTTTTACAAAAATAATTGCACTATTAATTATTAATTCACACCGTTTATTGATCACTTTACAAGAACATATCAGAGTAGCTTGTGAGCCCTGGATTCGATGGCAACGGGTTTGTATTCTACCAGAAAATAAATATACAATATAAAAGTTAATTCAGTGGCTAATCTATAGCCATATACCAAGACAAACGGCTCATTGCGAACCATCCAAGAAGGAACTTTGTTCCTATTGAAGTAACTAAGCTTCTTCCTGATTGCAGCAGTGATGAAGCTTGTCAACACAAGACCGGTACCAAGCCTCATTTCCGAACAGTCTTCAAATGTGTGAATACATCTTTACTTGCCATTGTTGGGATCAAGTATCAGGCGATCTCTCAAGACCCATACAATACACTTGCTCTAAATACTTGGAGTTTCCTGATTGCCATTTTCATTTACTCCCTCGTACTATTTGCCATGAAACAATCACAAAACATCGACTTGCAAATAATCTTGGGCCGTGTCGCTCTTGCATCTGGAGTGGTCTCGTCCGTCTCTCTAATGTCACTGCTCCTTCCGGGCTTTTATGGGCTCATGGTCCTGTATATTTCCTGGGCACTCTTTGTTGTTATATCAGCATTACCTATACTTCGACGTGCTTCTAATGGGCTTCCCATAGGAATCACACCTGTGATTAATATTCTTATTTCCCGTGCAAGAAATTTGTTTACTGGAAACAAAATTAGTCAGCAACAAGCACCTCCACAAGCGACAAGACTACCTGTGTAATTCCTTAATCTGCCACACGCATGCTCTGATTTGTTCCGTAGAATACCTGAACTATTCCTTTGGGCTTGCTGCACCCTCTATTTATGAATAAGATGGTTCCCTCTTGATTCTTCGTTAGAGAGCTGTCCTAAGAGTGAACGAATCAGGAGGGCCCAAGGTCAATTAAAATAACTGGAGACACAGTAAAAAGTATGAGATCCAGTAAATATGTAGTACTTTGTTTATCTAGTGTTATTTGTGCTTCAATGATTTCTCCAGGCATTTTCTAAAACTAGAAAGTTCAAAAACCAAAAAAAAAAAAAAAAAAAAAAGCAAAGAAAAAGAAAAGATTCTTTTTTTATTTTTGGGGAAGCCATCTGAATCGTCACAACCATTTTAAAACCAAAGCATACCACTGCCATTGTCACGCCCCTAGCCCGCACGTGCCAGACGCGAGACAATCGCCATATCCTCAAAACCCGAGAATACAAGGCACCAATTATTATTCCATACACACCAATTTAATATTTAATAAAAGAACTACATAAGTGCGGTACCTACTAGTAACAAGGAAATAACCCAACATCTATTTTGGGCCTACATGCCCGATCAAAATACAAAACGTAACTTAAAGATGTTTTACACATATTCATACTACATAACCTTAAATTTTAGCTCCCTACTCTATTTCCTGGAGCAGCCACTCGGTAGGGGTGATCCGTCCATTCAGGGTGTATGCATAAAAATTTAACAAATTTCTTTGCAACAAAAGAATGGCTAGCACCACAGTCAAATAGAACATGTGTGGGCACAGAGTTAACTAGGAGCGTACCTGTGACCACTTCACCCGAAGCCTCAGCCTCAAAATCCGTCATAGCATGTACCCTTGCATTCACTTTAGATTTGTTGTCTATCATCTTAATATCCTTTCCCCCACTAGTCCTTGGATGGGGACACTCTCTAGCCTTGTGTCCTTGCTGCCCGCAGTTGAAACAGGCTCCAGTTTTGTAACGACACTCTCCTAAATGACGCTTGCCACATGTTTTGCAATCAGGGTAGCTCTCTCCTCCAGTTGTCTTAGGGGGTGGTGGTCCTCGACTCTTTTTGACTAGCCGAAATCGCCCTCCTGACTTTAACATTCCAGTTACAGACAACTCAGTACTAGGTCTAGACCTCTTATTCTTAACCTCTTCATCCACCCTTTTACAGTCAGCCTCAGCTTTCACACTAGCATCTAATACGTCACTAAAAGTAGGGGTGTGAGATGAACTCACTCTATTCTGAATTCGACTCAATAATCCTCTAGTAAACTTGTATTTCTTCAACTCCAAATCTGCCATTGTAGACGGAACAAATCTCCCTAACGTGGTAAATTTGTTCGCATATTGTACAACAGACATTCCTGGTGTCTGTTTAAGGTTCTCAAACTGGTCTATCTTTTGCATCCTAACAGCTGGTGGAAAGAAATACTTAAGAAATTCTTCCTTGAACTTTATCCAGTTAACTGGTGAGGTCACTGTGGGTTCTATAGTCGACCACCATTTGTTAGCCTCGCCCACCAAAAAAGGCTTAATGATAAGGTGCTTCATCCCTTCAGGCACTTGCAATAACATGAAGTTATTCTCAACTTCATCCAACCATTTCTCTGCAATGTCCGGGTCAGGGGTACCATCAAACGTGGGAACATGGACTCTCTTCATCTTCTCATAGTAAAAGTGGGTACCACCTTGATCATGAACCTGATTTTGGCTCGCTTGAACTTGTGCTTGAACTTGTCCTTGCAAAGCTTGGGCGATGCCAGTAAAGGCAGCCACCATTTCTGCAGGTACCATCATGAAAGCTGGGTTCTCATTTGGTCCGTTTCCTTGGAGATTCGTGTTCCAATTAGCATTTTCGAAATTTAACCCATTACCCTCATTGTTATTTTCGTTGTTAGCATTATTGTTTCAATTGCCACGTTGCCTATGGTTTCGTGCCATTTCCTATAACGAACATGTGAAATTCATACTAAGGTTAGAAATAGAAAGTTTTAAAATATATATGTATATATATATATATATTTATCATTAATACTACATATACCTAAATCTATCAAAAGAAATTCAACTCAATTAAACACATAATATTAAACAATATTTACAAAATCTAAATTTTCATCAAATCCTAATACATGCTAAAATTTAAAATCATAGCTTACCTAAAATCAACTAACGAACCTAGTGTTCGTGTAATTCCTAATCAACTTCTACCATTACTAAATAATTAAAATAAATAAAGAAAAAAAAAACAACAACTATGAGTTTCACCTAACACATGACAAATAGTAGACTATACTTTCCTAAACTGCCTCTACTGATCATCGCCTGGAGGGCCAGTGCCATCATCAACATCTCCATCTCCCAATCCGTCTTCTCCAACACTGTCATGTCCATCTACCTCCTCCTCGTTAAGATCATCGTTTATGGGAATGTTTTCTAATGGCTCATCTTCAAGATCAGGCTCTAACTCACTATCAATCTCGGCATCACTATCTGGCCATAAGTGGCCCCACCCTGGCATCTGAGGTGCTAATGAAATGTGATTAACTATCCAGTTAATAACCTGCTGTCTCCTTTCCTGATATCTCACCATTAGTGCCTGATAAGCAGTCTCACGTTCCTCTAAGAGGTTAGTCGTCTCCTGAAATCCCTCTAACCACGTGTCAGCGAGCACTTTTTGCTCATTATTCTTCGCTCTAAGTTTATTAACCTCTGCACGCAAATGGTTGACTTCCTCACGCAGAGTTGTATTACTCTGCCTCAGATGCTCCCCAGACACTATCAAAGAGGATATCTCATTTGTCTGATCAGTCACTCGATCGGCTAATGCGTCAGCTTTCCTAGCCTTATCTGTAGCTCGTTCTAATTCCTCGAGATACAAGTCTCTGTAAAACCTCTGCCTCTTCCTAAGGCGAGCTACATCACATCCTGTCAAGTGAACCGGACAATCACATTCTTGATTCTCTGCGTGCACTGGATTAGCCATTTTCTCCTACAAATATGTATAACACCCCATTAGTAACTCTTTCAACTTAAATCATATGCACATACTTTTCAAGCTTAATCTACAAACTACAATTTCATCATTTGCCTAGTATATAACTTTCCTAAAATATCAATCATAACCTAGGCTCTGATACCACTAAAACTGTCACGCCTCTAGCCCGCACGTGCCAGACGCGAGACAATCGCCGTATCCTCAAAACCCGAGAATACAAGGCACCAATTATCATTCCATACACACCAGTTTAATATTTAATAAAAGAACTACATAAGTGCGGTACCTACTAGTAACAAGGAAATAACCCAACATCTATTTTGGGCCTACATGCCCGATCAAAATACAAAACGTAACTTAAAGATGTTTTACACATATTCATACTACATAACTTTAAATTTTAAAACTAATGTCTACTTACATAAAACATAAAGCAGTCAGTAACAGTAATATTCTGCGTCCTCTACATATATCCACATCATAGTCCTCAAGATCTGTAAAATGATAAGAGAGAATGGATTGAGCGACACGATACTCAGTAGGTAGCATGTACACCTCTGTTGGATCATGCAGCTATATATAATTATACTACCTTTGTAATCGTTGTCATACTATACCACATGCATAATCAATTCAGAATAATTGTAACGTAAATCTAATACTCACAAAGTTATTTATCAAAGTAGAGTAACATCAAATCACATAACATAACATGAACATTTTCATAGCATATTTTGTCAATTAAGAAAACATATCAATATGGCTCATAAACATGCACATGTAATATTCGGCTTCTGAGTACTCAGCCTAGAAGTTTAACCCCAATCTAGGAGGGCGGTAGGTCAAGCATTTTCCTTGATCTTCACTTATCCTACCCATACATGAGTCAATCGGCCGGGCTTTATACCGACTACCATGACTATCCATAACCAATCAAGTATTTTCCTTGATCTTCACTTGATTGTCATACATAGCAGGATTATAGCCCCTACCGTCTATTTCATGACCGTTTAGAGCCTTTCATACTAAAAAATCATTTCATACGTCACATGCATAATTCAATAAAACTAATAAAAAAATAACATTCATTTTTCTTATCACTTAACACAATAAAACATTTGAAAGTAGGCATACATGATCCATCTTTTGCATATATCGAAATAAAACATTTAATAAAAATACAGAGGGTAAACACCACCTACCTCAAACTGCTCGAATAGATAATCCTAACTCCTCTTACTCTTAACTTGTACCTATAATAAATACATAACCATTCTAATTAGCTTGCAAAAATTATTATTTTTTTATTAGTATTACTATTATTTTTACTAAATAGCACATCCCTTATCTAAGAAAAAATTAGACAATCTAAAACCTTCACCTACTTAGTGATATAAAAAAAAATTTAAAATCTAAAATTATTATTAACCTTTAGTTACTCTTATTTGGTCATGTGATAAAATTCAAATATATATCAATCCGAAGTCAATAGTCGACCTTGGAAGTTACTTATTAAATATGTAATAAAAACTTAATAAACTAACCCAAAACAATCAACTTGGCCATTTTGGTATACTACTTAATTTATTGTGGACCACCACAATAACCCAAAACTTCCCACTGCTAGACTAACTATATATATGTATATATATATTTACTCCAACTAATATTTAAATTGGTCAATGGCTAGAAGCTTGTCATCACGGATTTATATGGGAAATGGGAGAAATCACAGCAAGATTGATTATGAATTTCTCTATATGGTACTATTGCACTTAATGAACTAAGATGAGCAGTTCATCGTCTTCTTTTTTCTTTTCTTTTTTTTTTTAACCTGTAAGTTGTATGGAGTCCTCATAACGTCAAGAAGTCTTGGTTATTACCTTTAGCCTAACACCAGAAACTAGATATTTAGGCCTAGACATGGCTTACCGTTGACTAACGAAATCTCAAGAATGATTCTTGCATCCCATGAAAGCTTTAATTTTTGTTGTTCTTTTAGACCAAGACCTTAGGGAAATCTACTATAATAGTCCGTTAATTTAATATCATCCCCAAGTCTTGAATAAGAAAAATATATATACATTTTTCCAACTTAGAAATCATCTACCCGAATTCTTAATTGTATTTAATTATCCCTTGTCTTATGGCTATAAATGGTTCATGGTTCTTTTGGTTTCTGGGATGCATAAATCCAAATCAATAGCGTAAGGTGGCTAAACTAACAAAGCAGCAATGTCATTTTTTTTTTCCAACGAAAGTTTATAAGTTCGGGTAGGACATCTACTTTAACTAAGACACCTACACATGCATGGTTGCTTATTACAATTGTTAGAACTATCACATATGTATAACTTAAGAAGGAAAAAATAGTGTCGTAGTTCTAATGAGTAAATCAAGGAAGAAGGAAAAATAAAATTTAGCAAATTAGACAAAATTCCTTAATAGTAATGATAATTAACAGCAGTAATAATAATAATAATAATAATACTAGGTTAGATTCTTACTTGTTTTGGTCTTGGAAGGACTACTGGATCTATCCTCTTTTCAGTAGAGTTTTTATTGTCTTAATGAAGAAGAGAGAAAAATATCAGAAGGGGGGAAAAGAGTTGAAAGAAAAGATGACGTTCTGTCTATTTTGGTTTATCTGATATAATTAGTTATTTAAGCCCTTTTGGGAAGTTGCCACTATTTGGCAACTACCTGACCACTATCAGAAGTTATCTCTCCAACTTCTTCTACCACTACCTGAACACTTTCTCACCCAATAACTTCCCTATTTTATTTTACTTATTAATTGTAAAATACTATTATTAATATATATATACACACACTTGCATAAATGCTAAATATGAGAAACAAAAATTCCTGGATATTACAGCCATTGTTATACATCTCGCTTAAGGATTACATTGTCAAAGATCCTTTCCTCTTCCTCGAGTCGAACTACAATTGAAATTAACTAAAACCGCCCGCAAGATGATTCTTTGATGGGTTTTCACTGAAAAAAGAATTAACTAGTGTTCGTTTCAGATGCACTACAGCTCATTTTGAATAAAAAGGCATCAACTCTATGCAAAGAACCTGCAAAACTTCAAATTTTTCTGGGTCCTGATTTGAACAAATCAGACCACTAGTTCGAGGGTAAATAAAAATGGAGATTGAGGGCAAGATACTAACTGAGTAGTCAATTGATTAGGAAGTGAAAGTAAAAAGAGAATGCCAATGAAATATCAATTATTACTCCCATTTACGCGGTGGTTGTGATGGGGGAGAAGGCAAGTAGAGGCAAAGTAATTTATGGGTCATTAAACTATTTCTAACGCACATGTTCGTCGTTAAACAAATTTTTATTTTTAAATTATCCATTGAAGTTTAATATGTAATCTATTTGTCATTTGGTCTAGTTTTCAAGTTAAAGCTGAGAGACTTTTTTTTTCCCCCTTAAAGCCTTTTTGTCACTTGAATCTTTATTTCCAACATCGAATCGCCATAATTTTTTTTTTACCTCAAATTAATTCTCAAACTTATTTTAATCGAGCCCAAATGATATATGTCTCTGAAGAAAAGTCATATAAATAACATGTGGCTTTAAGTTGAAAAGTAAACCGTATGTTCAATAAGTTACTTTTTTTTCTCTAAATTTTGATATAGAATTTGAAAAAATAATTAATTTATTGACCTAAATATTTCAATTTTTAATATTGCTTAGTGACAAAAAATAACTTGCCCTTGAATAAATAGTGACGTTTTTTAACTCAAAACTAGAGATGGCAAATGGGCGTGATCGGCGAGATTTGGGCAGAATTTAATTGGGACTGTGAAATATGGGTGATACCCAAACAGTCCCATATTTGTCGTGGGATCAATATGGGCGGGACTAAAATGGGCTAGTCCTATTTGATACTGCCAAAGTACTCAATAAATCCCATTTTAATATTTTTCTAAACTATTTTTTCCTTAGTAATTAATTGCTATTTTTTTTTAGATTCATTTTTTTTAGTTGAACCTAAATATTTCTTTTTTTATCATTTATTTTTTAATTTATTAACCTCAATAATTTGACTTTTTTTGTTTTTATATTATTATTTTTAGATCCATTTATTAATGCTTTTTAGTCTTTCAATTATAAACTGTAGTTTTTCAATTATTATATGTAAAGAGGATAGATTGAAGATATGCAGAGATTTAATTTATGTACCCCTAAAAAAATTAATTTAGATATTATCTTATTAAAACTTTTGTTACTAAAATCCATTACTGGAGTAATAAGCAAATTAAAAATTAAAATAAATCAACATCTCATTTGTTCATAGACATTACAAACTTCGATGAAACACAGAATATGAAGACTAGTTTTCTCGAGAATAAGGTTGAACTGAAATTATAGCACTCAACATATGAAATTCACGTGAATTTTTTTTAGTACAGATATTAGTTTAATCACCCAAAATTGATGTCAAGAGGTAAAATTTAGGATAATTCAAAGGAGAAATAGACGAATCAAAGAGGGCAAAATGAAGAAGCTAATAATGCAAAATAAAATTACAACTAGTCCATCATCGAAAAAATGAGTATTCTACTGTTATTGGAAAAAATGTTAAAAACAAATAAAATGAAGAAAAGATGAAAGAGATTTTGTTAATACAGCTTAAAATGAATATTTTTTCATTGAAAAGGTGGACTTGATCAAATACAAATTATTTTAAGATTTGTTTATGTTTAGATATGGGAGTCCCATTCATTTTCCAACCATACCCATATTTAAATATATATTGATGGGTACAATCCCAAATAAACCGAATCTCATATTATTGATACCCATCTCGTTCAAATTAAATATGGGCAAGGAATCCCGGGTCTTGGGACTGATTGCCAGCATTACTTAAAACGATGCCATCGATCTATATTGCTGATAGGGGTGAGCAACGAATTCGAATTCGGAAATTCGGAAGCTTAAAATCGAAAAATTCAAAAAATTAGAAAATTTTTATCCGACCGAATTCGAATTCGAAATTATTCTTATCCGATTCGAATTCGATTTCAATTGAAATCGGAAATCGAAATTGAATTCGGAAATCCGAATTCAATAGATTATTTCATAAGTTTTGTCCATAAGTTGAAATCGGAAAATCGAAAGTTAATTCAGAATCCGAATTCAATAATGCCTTGAATATACTCAATTCATCCTTTAAATCTGTAAATTTTATACTCGATTCGTTGCCTGTGTTGTCCTGCACCCCAAATCGTTGGTTTGTGGACAAAAGATATAATCCTAAAAGCATGGACATAAAGAAAGGTTGAGAACAAAGTAAAGGAAGAGCAAAAGAGCAGGAATGATGAATGTAAATATATAAAGTTAAAAAAAAGAGGGAACTTTAATTCATGAATGTTGAAATACAACAATTGATAAAATATGAAAAGAATAAATTGATGTACAAATTCTTCCATGAAAAACATAAATACAATTAGCATTTTTTTGAATTCATCTTCCCCAAGGCTAAGGCAATTGGTGGATGCAAAAACTTGCTCAGTTCCAACTTCCAACTTAATGTTTGATCTATCTCTTTTGGAAGTTGACGGCTCTGATGGCATTAACAAAGACAAAGAAAAAGAGCAGTACCCAACCAAGATCTGCAGCAGCAACTGCTCCAAGGAAGTTATATTCGTATCCTAGAAACTCTTTAAGGTAAACTTTCACTAGAAGATCTCCACGCTCAGAGATATGGACAAGGTTTGTTACATCACCAAGCTGAGATGTAACGAGGCCATATATAGTCCATGTAATTGGAGAAACCCAGTAGTACCACCTCCACCACGTTGGAATTGCCTGCATATTACATTAGTGCAGCAAAAGGTCAGGTAATTTCTTTCCTTATGAAATCTAGAGAATGCAATTCTATGGTAAGATGTAGCTCAGAATTGTGAAACTTATAAGGTATATTTACCATTCTAGGAATGAGCAAACCAAAGAATAAGTTCCAGAAGCTAAGGAAGAATGACATGAGAATTGCAGCTATTTCATAACTAGGTGTGAGTGCAACAAGCATCATTCCATAGAGGGTGAAGTACACAAAGCACTACAGCCACCTGTAAGCATCATTTCAGAACTTGGCCGCTTCCCATTGGAACCCAATCATCGAGTAAAGGAGGAGACTGTAAACAAAAGTTTGGACACCTACACATAGTTTCAATATCCACCTTCAAAGATCAAGAACATTTGAGAATTAACTGTGGCATTATTGACCTGTATTATGAGGATTCTTAAGCACTTAAATACTTCATTTTTGAGAAATTTTTCAACTTCATTTACCTGAGCAAATGCACAAGGTAAAGCTGAAAAATTCCTGCTGCTCTTTCGCGATAAATGACTGTCATCTCAATGGCAACAACAGATCGTACAGTAAAAGTGTTTGTTCCTTCCAAGAACAGAACAACAGCATATTGTCTATTTTTGTTTCCTTAATTTCTATTTTACTACTTTTAGCATTGCACTATAGTTTCAATTAGATCAAGTTAGTAGTAATTAGCTGAAAATCGATAACCTATTTTGTAGGACTTTTCTCTGAGAATCAAAACAACAAAACTAAGAAAATCAAGACCTGTTTCTTAAACAGAAGCTTTCCAAGGACAAAGAAACAATAAAGAAAGGATTCCAATAATGCTACGGCTTAACTTAAGATCCAAACAACCAAACATCGAAGCAAACATCCAACAAGCTTAATTTAATTAAAAAGTAGCAAACATCCAAATAACCAAACATCCAACAAACTGATTTTACAACCAATAGGTAACTACTAAAGCCAAAAAACAACCAACAAACAGCCAGCAAACAGCGAAGGAACCTAGAAGAAAGCAACAAACAACCTGCAGCCAAACAGAAAAACAACAAATTAAAAAAAATTACACTAAATAACCACATATTTTAGCCCCAAATAGGCAAATATAATATGCACAAATACACATCAAATACCAAATAGCTACTCAAATATCAATGATGGTAGGTTCTACTCCAGTTTTCGAAAAACCTACAAATAGCAATTAACATACAAATTAATAGGGTACTACAAGCTAAAAAATGAAAAAAAAATAATAAGTGATACAAATTAAAAATAGATATTATACCAGATTCAAATGCTTCAAGCTCTTCTAAAGTTTCCTCTCCATTCAATTCGGAAGATGAAGATCTAAGCCAATCTTGTGCACAGATAAGACCTTTGAACAATCCTTGAAGTTAAAGAACTTCTAAAAGTATCAAGAACACGTCCCCCAGTACTAAATGCAGATTCGGAAGCAACAGTAGAAATAGGAACAGCTAATACATCACGAACCCTCTTCGAAAGGATTGGAAATCTTACACTATTAGCCTTCCACCATACTAGAATATCAAATGAATCATCATCATCTTCACAATCCTTCATTTAGATACTTATCCAACTCAGATTTGTTGTCCCTACCTCCAAGTTCCATTTTTCTTTTCTTAAACTCCATTTTATATCTGTCATTGATTTTTTTTCCAGCATCCATAGGAACAGAAAATTGGCTAATGCTAGATTCACTAGAAGCTGAAGAAGATGAGGAGGAGGTATTAACTACCAAGGGAGAGTTCATCCTTTTATATTCACTAAATAACTCGTAAATGACATCTTTTGCCATCCCAGCCACAACCTTACCATCAATATCTCCATACATTTTAATAAGAACAAATTTAAGATATTCAAAGTTAGTTCTAGAATCAAGCATAGCTGCAATAAAGATTAACATATTAATCTTTTCAATTTTGCCCCAATATTTGCTATACTTTTCCTTCATACACTTGGCTATTTGGCTCAAATCATCATTTTTCACTTTCAGCCATTTCTTTCAAGACCCCATTTATGTGACTAATATTATTAAAAAAACTGTTGGAAGTCACATATTTAGTCGTAGAAACTTTTAAAGTCAGATCATAAAAATTTTCTAAAAACAAGACCATGAATCGAGCATTCTCCCAATCTGACTTTGTTGGCAATGACTGGAGCTCATGGACCATGTAAGGATCTTGTTCCTCAAATCTCTCAAAAGCTCTCTCATATTTTTGAGCAGTATCTAACATGAGATATATTGAGTTCCATCTAGTAGAAACATCTAAGCTTAACAATTTTTTGCATTCAATTTTTTCAATTTCAGCACATTCCTTGAACTTTTTTAGCCTAGCAGGTGATTGTCTAACATACCTAACTGTTGTCCTGGATGCTTTCTATTGAATCTCCAATCTTTTTCAAACCATCATTGACAATTAAATTCACAATATAAGCAACACATCTCACATGCATCCATTTTCCCCCGAAATAGCTTTACCCTAATTCTGAATTTTTCCTCTCAAATATTGCACAGCATGATCATTAGAACTAGCATTATCCACAGTGACAGTAAAAACATCATCAATCCCCCATTCCAACAAACATTTCTCAATAGCCTTTCCTATCTCAACTCCTTTATGACTAGCAATTGGACAAAAATTTATTATTTTCTTGTTCAACTTCCAATCATTATCAATGAAAGTGTGTAGTCAAACACATATAATTAATCCTTTGTATAGGAGGTCCAACAATCAGTTGTTAAACAAACTCTACTGGATGTACTTTTAAGAAAATTTTTCAGCTTTGCCTTCTCATCCAAATAGAGTTGATAACAATCTCTAGAAATTGTCCACCTAGAGGGAATTCTAAATGAAGGACAAGCAGTACGCATAACATGTTGAAATCCTTTCCCTTCAACAAATTTAAATGGTAGTTCATCTACAATTAACATGTTTGCAATACTCTTCCTAATGGCATCTTGATCAAATTTCCAACTAATCAAAGCTCCTCTAGTGTCTCCCCCATCATCAACCACCCCCATACACAAAGTAGCTTGACCGCTATTCTTCTTATAAGGATTATCATTACATTTAGAAATATGATTGCGTAAAGGATTCGTACTATGAGACTTAGGATCAGCAGGAATTAATTTTTTACAATAGTTGCACTTGCTGTGTTTTATGCCGGTCACCCACTCTACAGCAAAATGCTGCCACACCTCTTACCTTGGCTTGTATGGTCCTCGCTTCTTTGAACCCTCTACAGCCTCATCGGTAGATGTATCGCCACTTGGAGTTGAACTAGGGGGCGGGTTAACGGATGAAGCTTCATGCTCCAACTGATCAACACTATTGTTGCTCCCATTTGACATGATTGAATAGCTTTAAACAAGTGATTTTGTAATTTTTTTTACACTGCATTACCAATATAAAGCAAATGAGTAAGTTATCTTTGAAAAAGGAGCTGTATAATAACACGACAAAAAAAAAAGAAGAAACATAGCAGAGAAAGGGGACAATATAACATAAAAAAAGCAAATGAGTAAGTTATCATTCTATTCACAGTTCGAGCTTGAAACCCAAACTATAACTATTCCTTGTTCCAAAGAGAAATGCAAATAATTAATTACTTAAACTTGTTAGTGCCAGATGATTCCTTCCAATCCAATTCAATCAAAAATAGAGATCACATGTGCAATTGTCCTTAGAAAACACACAAAAAAAAAGGTAGTTTAGGAACAATGGACCAGTCGAAAAATTGCCCTTATTTTTGCAGTAGATGAGCCATAATCTTCTTAAAAATATCTTTCGTAAAAAACATAGAAAGGCAAAAAATATAACCTTCTTAGAATGTTAGTTCTAATAAAAGAATAGAGCCTTATGAATAATTGAAGAGGATGACTCCTCCCAGCTTACCTATTGGGAGCATAAAGGACCCAAGATTTGCTCTTTATTTCCTATCTAGATAATTTACAAGAAGGTAAACAGATGCAGTGTGGGGGAGAAAGATTTAATAGATTACTATTTGGCACCAATGTTATAAAATTTGATTTACACAGAATGGGATATAAACTAAAATGATTCACAGATCCATAAGATTTTCTCTTTGAACTTGACTTTTAATCTTTTGAAGTTTGCACTATATAATGCAATGGCGTTAAAAGTCTTAATTACATCCAAACATACAAACTAACAAGAAAACTCCAGTATCCTTTATTTAGCGAAGTTGAAAGAAAAACTTCATCATTGTTTTATTCAGTTTGTTTAATTTTTCAGAATTGATATGTGTGTGTATCTATGTGTGTGTATGTGTGTGTATAATACATGTATATGTGTATGTGTATATTATAATTATTATTACTCCCTTTTTTTAAGAATTAATAATGACCGTTAAAGAAAAAGAGTCTCAGTACGAATATGGAAAATGAAAATTGAAAGGACAAATATGTGATTAGCTATTATATGGTATCTATATTGAGGATAAAAAAAATCCTACTCTCGTACATGATATACCAACAAATCCTACTCTCATACATGATACCAAAAAACTGAAGTTGACTAGCAATAAGCATTTCGTTAGTGTGAATAATATTTCAATGCTACTCCACTTTTATTCTAATTAATTTACAGCTTCACAAAATTAAAACTATTGGCTACAGATGTACAGAATAGAACCTGCCTGAAGAATTTCTTCTTGATTAATTACTCAAGCATGCGAACCTCGACAAGATTGGGGAAGAATCTCCTTGATTCCACAAATTGTGGCTGCTTCCAGTATTCCTCTAAAAGATTACGATGATTTCTTTGTTGTACTGGTGGTAGAGACAACGAGAGAGAGCAAATTGTAAGAGAATGCAGTGGCTTTTTGTTTCACTGTGAGTGAGAGATGTACCGACTAGTGGTGGATTAGTGGTGGCGTTTGGCTGTTGAATGAGGAAGAAGATAGAATTGGAGGGTCATTTCGGTGATGAAGAAGAATAGAGAAGGAAAGAGCGAGGGATGGATGCGGTGCGAGCGGTGGAATTGAGAAAGGATTGGGAATTTAGGGTTGTGTTTGTTTTAGGCTTTCAGATTATTTTATTATAATCTATTAGTATTTAGCTAAATACAATATATTAGTATAATATATTAGTATTTAGTTATATAAGTTAAATTAGTCTATTAGTCCATTATTTTATTTGACTTAATTGTATTTATTATAATATATTAAATTATTAGTGTTAATTATTATATCTATAATATGAATAATACTAATTATATTATAATAATAATAATAATAATACAAAATTGAAATCGAATACGGAAATCCATTTTCGTTTCCGATTTTAATTCGAATTCGGAATTTCTGAAATCAAAATCATTATATCCAATTTCGTTCCTAATTCGCTGTATTTGAATTCGGATAATTCCGAATTCGATCCGTTTTCCGATTTTCCGATTTCGAATTTCCGAATTCAATTTGAAATTGGACGGAAAATCGGAAAATTCGGATTTTGCTCACCCCTAATTGCTGATACCCAACCATTTATAATTTGCTCTGCATTTGTTAACTTTTTGGAAAGCTTTTGTGTTAGGCAAATACAACGTCAGCAATTTATTTTGGCGACGCACCGGTGGAGAAAAACTTCAGCAACTTAATTGTTTATGGAAGTTGTTTTACATTAGATTATTGAAAATATTTTCTCCGCTAAAATGTTTTCACCCCCTGAAGCGGCCAAACACTCAAAATTGAGAAAAATATATTGGAGAAAAAATTTTCAGTCCAAACAAATACAGCTTAGTAAAACATCTTTGGGGGAGAAGCTGAATTTCATATGTAGTACCCGGTCACATAAAAAAATTCATGGTCGTTTCTCCAATTAACTTGTCGGAATCTTCTTAGTTGTTTCTTCTCGTGTCTCTGTCCACTTATTCTAATCACTCGAGGCAAAAGCAGTACCGCTTTTGGGTTTGGGTTTATGCTGATATGAAATTATGTCTTTCTACCTTCTCTCGCCCAACTTGGCGACGGTACTTAATACATAAGAAAGTTTAAGAAACCACCGGATAAGAAACTACCAAAAAGATACCAAGTGATAAATAATAAATCTACCAAAATTTGATTCCAGTGAAAAATTATAGAAGATAAATAAAAAACTTCTAGACTTTACTAAATAGGGCAATATTTTCTTGGTTTTCTAAAACTAGAAAGTTGAAAGGAAAAATCCTTTTTTAACCCATCCGAATCAACACGACTGTTTTAAGACCAAACAATACCACAACGTTTACCATATATCACCTAAAGTTTGCATTGTTAAAGATCCTTTCCTTTTTCTTAGATCTCATTTATGATTTAAACTACTAAAAACTTCCACCAAGATGAATGTTTGGTGGGTTTTTACCCAAAATAGAATTAAGTGGTGTTTGTATCAGATGCACTATATCCCAGCTACAGTAGAAAGGCACCAACTATATGCAAATGCCGGCAAAACTTCCAACTTTTTGTGGGTTTAGAATGGAACTTATCATGACGAAGATTGAGTGAAAGTTAATGAAATAGTGATTATTTTTCAATAATTTATTGATCATTTGGTATATTTTTCAAGTTAAACTTGATGGAAGAAAGTTATCCTCCGGTGACTTATTATATTAGTAGTAAAAAGAGGAAGTGCGATGGAAACAAATTAGAACATTTTGTGGGTTGAATGTTTGATGGGTTTTTTCCAAAATAGAATTAAGTAGTGTTTGTTTCAGATGCACTGTAGCCCAGCTACAATAGAAAGGCATCAACTATATGCGAATGCCGGCAAAACGTCCAACTTTTTATGGGTTTAGAATGGAAGTTATCATAACGGCGATTGAATGAAAGTTAATCAAATAGTGATTACTTACACTTAGGAAGTGAAAGTAAGGTGAAAATACTATTTGAGGGAGAATGAGTGAAAGTTAATGAAATAGTGATTAATTAGGAAGTGAAAGTAAGGTGAAAATACTATTTGAGGAAGAATGATGTGGTGTCGAAGAGACGCCAAAAAAAAAATGATGAATAATGTAGAAAAGTAGTAAATTATTATCAAATGTTACGTAAAGAATTTATCAATATTTTCGATCCTTATGGTACACATTAGGCATTATAATGTCGTCCACCATTGAGATGTTAACCATTACTGCCATTTATGCAGTTGCTGTGAAGTAGCAAATTACTCTTCACTAAATTATCTCCACTCTAACATTTTAGCTGTTTAAATATTTTTTGTTTCAAATTACCCACCAAAGTGTAAGAAACGGTAATTTATTGTTCATTCGGTATATTTTTCAGTAATTTATTGATCATTTGGTATATTTTTCAAGTTAAACTTGATGGAAGAAAGTTACATTCTGGTGACCTGTATTGGTAGTAAAAGACGAAGTGCCACGGAAACAAATTAGAACATTTTGTGGGTTGAATAGTAAGCAAAACAGCTTCATCTTTCCCCCTTACAATCACGAGATGAGTCCGTGCGCTATTCAACCAAAAGATAGGCCAGAAATCGAAGCCAGAATGTTATATTTGTAAAAGTTTGAACTAAGATGGCATATTTCAAATGTAAGCAATTTGAAAGTGTACAAAGTGAAAATGTAAAATTCTATATATGTGACTTTCGTGCATCAAAATATTTGGGTTCATTTTTTTATCCTCGTTGGCACCGATTTGTAACGTTGCGGTTCTTTTTTATCCTCGATGGAACTAATATATTGTGTTATGTTTTAAGATAGTGGGAATGCCGACTTTTGATGCTGAGGAGATCCACGCGGCACGAAAATCAATGCCATAAAAAATTTGGTTTTGCTACGTTGGTTGGGAGAAATTTTTAATACTGGGCTTTACCCTTCCCTGAATTGAAATATTGAACCATAAATTTTTGTTGCATTTTGATGTGCGAAGATCGGGATACTGGATAGTGGGAACGGTACATGACCGTGGAGGTGTTGATTTCTAAATATACGCTTAATACACAAGTTACAATAGATAAAAAGATGATCTATCATATTATCATGAGGAAGTGAGACACAATTGAGAGCGAATACTTTTCACAAAAAAAGCTGACACTTTTTAATATATATATCTTTCAAGTTTCAACATCCCCATGGTGTCGTCAAGTATCTTATAGAAATTTTTAGGTGTCCACATCAGAGAGGGGATTGTATAGTGGAAGGAGGACGTCAACACATGGAGGCGGTTGAGTTGGCAGTCAATGAAAGAGAATGAAGAATGATCAGATAAAGACGAAGCGTGGGAGAATTTGGGGCTGAGGTTCGCAAGAGCAAAGGGTATAGGGGCCCACCTTGATTTTGAACGAATCCGACGGCTCTGCGCGTTGGGTATCAAAATATTCGGTTCCCAGTTGTCCAGGCCTGAAAAAAATTCGAAGAAGTTCTTAGCGTGACATGGCATACACTCGAATCATAACATATATTTCATTCAGTAATCTAGGACAAATTTCCTTTTCCTTTCCTTGCGCCGATTAATTAATTATAAGTTCCCTTACCAGGCATCGATATTTACCCATTCTATATATGTCATTGATTCTTTGCAGTTTCATAGCAGTGGTCTAATGGAGAATATTGTGGTAATTCCAGGTGATGAAATTAGGGAGGAAAGCTCCGCTCCTAGTCGAAAATTGAGAAGGAAGACAAAAAGATTCATGAAGCGCAAGCACTGGGAATGTGGACCTCTTCCACGTCTAGACCCCAGGTTAGCTCTTACTTTGTTTGTTCAGTTGCTTAATTTAATCTTTTTTTCTCCTGCATGCCTGCTGCTGTATGCATATATGTTTTATGTTTCTTTGATTGGCTGAGTTGATCATTCATCCGTTGGATTTCCGACGGTTATAAATATTACATGAGTTCATTATAGCTATGCGCTTCTTTGATCCATATCGACCTAGGGGTATCAACAGGTGGGGTCTGGACTAGAATTGAATGTTTCAGATCCATGCCAATTTAAGTTATATTGTTTTAGACTCGGATCCGGACCCAAATTCACTACCCGCCAGGTCTTGCATTTGGTTTCTCGGATCTGGGTCCGATCGGGTCTAGATATAGGTTGGGTCAAGTCTGGATCTTGAAAGATTAAAATATTTATATATTTTATAATTATTATTTGTTAGGTATTGAGTGTTGGAAGTGTAAAATACATGTGTGTGTGTGTGTATATTACAATTATTATTTATTGGGTATTAGGTATTGAAAGTATAAAATATGTGTGTATATTACATAAATGGGTCCGGATAAACGAAATTTTATCCCTACTCGAACCTCAAAAAAATCAACCGGTTCAGGTTTAGACCCGAACCATTGACAGTCCTATATCGACCCAGTTATTTTATCGAGAGCAATTATTAGTTGCATCAAAACGTGTCTCCTTTTATATATCTAACAATTTATATGCTATTAACTTCAAAAGTAAAATGGATTAATTATTATTTTAGTGTGAAAATATCCTTATTTTACATGCATCCTTTCCTCTCATAATTTCACTATAAATCCAGTAATTCATTTTTTTTTTTTGCATAAATTGCAATTTTTTTGTAAAATTATTATTTTTTAATCTGTACAAATGTCAAGTATGCATCAATTACTAATATAATGTTAATTGAGTTCATCACCCATCCATTGGACGATTTTTGTGCTTCTTTGATGGGAGTGGACCTGGTTTTGTGTGTGTGTGTGTGTGTGTGTGTGTGTGTCTCTCTCTCTCTCTCTCTCTCTCTCTCTCTCTCTCTCTCTCTCTCTCTCTCTCTCTCTCTCTCTCTCTCTCTCTCTCTCTCTCGTTATTCTTTTGTTTGATGTAAATGTTGCAGGGCTGAGGTACCGAAAAGTTTCAATTTCTTTCCCTATTTTTAAATGTGTGTATTATTCCGAATGTGGTAGATGGAGCTCTCATTTGTCTAAATCACGATCGGGCCGGTTATGAAAAATGGAAAGCCAGTGAGATAATAATTTTGCAATTAAACATTATCTTAAAAAACAAAGTTACACCGTTAACCATTAATTTACATCACTTATCGATCACTTTACAAGATCATATCAGAACGAACGATTTGAGAGCTTGTGAGCCCTGGGTTCGGTGGGAACATGTTTGTATTCTTGGAAGACATTCTTCAGCTTGTTCCTCTGCTTTTCAATGATTTGGGCATGCAGTGAACGGTTTGGGCCAGTCAATGGGCTCACCGAAAAGTAGAGTTAGGCTCGTCCAAGTGTGTTTTGGGTTTAATTGGCTTGGTTTACTTTCAACCCAATTATGTTCTCGACGGATTGCATTTTGATCGGAGGTCAAAGGATGAATTTTTTAATTTGTGACCCCACTCTTAACCACATCTTTTGGGCCGGAAAAGAGTATATAAAATAGAACCCACCCAGCAGCTAATCTATCTAACCATACAAAAACACACAGCTCATCGCGACCTATATAATAAAGACCTTTGTGCCTATTTGAGGTAACTAAGCTTCTTCCTGATTGCAGCAGTGATGCAGGATGTAAGCAGGGGTCCAATACCAAGCCTCATTTCCGTATAGTCTTTAGATGCGTGAATACATCTTTACTTGCCATTGTTGGGGTCAAATATCAGGCAATCTCTCAAGACCCATCCAATACACTTGCTCTAAATACTTGGAGTTTCCTGATCGCCATTTTAATTTACTCCCTGATACTATTTGCAATGAAACAATCACAAAACATCAACTTACAAAAAATCTTGGGCCGTGTGGCTCTTGCATCGGGAGTGGTCTCATCTGTCTCGCTACTGTCACTGCTCCTTCCTCGCTTTTATGGGCTAATGGTCCTGTATATTTCCTGGGCACTTTTTGTTGTCATATCAGCATTGGTTGCATTACCACTACTTCAACGCGCTTATAATGGGCTTACTTCCCTTGCAAGAAATTTGCTTAGCGGAACCAAAATTAGTCAGCAACAAGCACCTGCACAAGGGAGAAGGCCACCTGTGTAATTTCCTAAACCGCCACACGCACGCTCTGATTTGTTCTGTAGAAAACCTGGACTCTTCCTTTGGGCTTGCACCCTCTGTTAATGCATAAGATGGTTCCCTCTTGATTCTTAGTTAGAGAGGTGATCATAAGAGTGAACGAATCAGAAGGGCCCAAAGTCAATTAAACAAGCTTCAAACGCACTGAAAGTACGAGATCCAGTAAAAATGTAGTACCATGTGCATCTAGTATTATTTGCGCTTGAATGAGTTCTCCATGCATTTTCTAAAACTAGAAAGTTAAAAAACGAAAAAAAAAAAGAAAAGAAAAGAGAATATTTGTTTTATTTTTTATTTTTTATTTGGGAAGCCATCTAAATCGTCACAACCATTTTAAAACCAAACCATACCACATCCATTGTTTTACCTCTCGCTTGAAGTTTGCATTGTCAAAGATCCTTTCTTCTTCCTCAATTCAAACTACAATTGAAATTACCAAAAACCTTCCGCAAGATGATTCTTCGATGGTTTTCGCTGCAAAAAGAATTAACTGGTATTCGTTTCAGACAAGCTACAGCTCATTTACAATAAAAAGGCATCAACTCTATGCAAAGAAACAGCAAAACTTCAAATTTTTTTGGGTCCTGATTTGAACTAATTAGACAACGAGTCCGAGGGTAAATAAAAATGGAGATTGAGGGCAAGATCCTGAGTAGTCAATTGATTAGGAAGTGAAAGTTGGGAGAAAATACCAGTGAGATGTTCATTATTACTCCCATTCACGCACTGGTTGTGAGTTGGGAGAAGGCAAGTAAAGGCAAAGTGATTTATGGGTCATTAAACTATTTCTAATGTAACATGTTAGTCGTTAAACAAATTTTTATTTTAAATTATCCCCTAAAGTTTTAAAAAATGTAATCTTTTTGTCATTTGGTCTAGTTTTCAAGTTAAAGTTGAGAGATTTTTTCTAAAAGCCTTGTTGTCATTTGAATCTTTATTTCCAACACCTAATCGCCACATTTTTTACCTCAAATTAATTCTCAAACTTATTTTAATCGAGTCCAAATGATAGATGTTTCTGAAGAAAAGTCACGTAAATAACATGTGACTTTAAGTTGAAAAGTAGACCGTATGTTCAATAAGTTGCTTTTTTTTGTTTTTAAATTTTGATCGACAATTTGAGAAAATAATTAATTTATTGACCAAAATATTTTAATTTTTAATATAGCTTAGTGACGTAAAATAACTTGCCCTTTAATAAATAGTGACGTTCTTCTTAACTTAAAACGATGCCATCGCTCTATATTGCCGATACCCAACTTAATACGTAGCAGCAGTTGATTGGGCCTTATATATGTATTGCCCTCGACATGAAGTTGGTAGTTATTTGAATGAGATGGTCCATTTTGTGGAAAGGCAGATTTTATGCGACAGCCCATTGCAATCACTTGACTGTCCAAACCTTTTTCAAATTTTCAATCGGGATAATTGCACATACCTCGCCTGAGGTTTGTTATAATTGTACTTGCCTCTCCTAAGGTTTTAAAAATTGCATATGCACCCCTTGTGTTTATATTTTTTATAACAAACAAATCCATTTTGATAATATAACTAAAAAAATCAACCAAACACCATAAAATATCCCTAATTGCTTTTAAAAAAGATAAATAAATCTTCAAAAATTAATTAATTAGTCATAAAAATATCAAAAGAGCTTATATTCTTACATCAAATTTTCAATCTCCTCCAAATATTACTTTGCCAAAACTCAATTATCTAAATAATCTAAATAAATTTACTTTATCTATCAAAATTTTACAAATAAATATATTAACAAGAACTAGATGACCAATTTAAAAGCAATTAAGAATATCTTAAGGTGTTTGGTGGTGTTTTGGGTATCAAAATGAACTTGTTTGTTGTAAAAAATATAAATACAGTGGGTGTATATCCAATTTTCAAAACCTTAGGGAGGCAAGTGTAATCATGACAAACATCAAGAGAGGTATGTAAAATTGTCCCTTTTCCATTTGAGTAAAAAACTCCACAATTGTTTCCGCTAGCAATATAAAGAATAAAAATTGACTCTGGGATTCTTTCTTAGAGTAATATAATAAAATGTCTAACAAGTTCTGAATAATAATAACTAATTTTAGATTATTTACGGTCAAGTAAGATTTCCTTTAATAAAGTCTTAACACATGTATAGCTATATATATAGTAACAGTTAGGGTTTGGACTTTATTTTTAATTCATTTCAAGTCCTAAAGAGTTGCATGATAATTTAGCCTTGAGAGTCCTACCGTTTCCATAATTGATCAAAATCTGCATGCAATTTGAAGATAGTCTGCGATAATTTTACCGTCCCAAGCGTTTGAGTTTGGCTACTCTAAGATATCAAAAGAGCCAAACTAAAACGTGAGTAATTTAGTAGCAAAAAAAGGAAGTGCGATGGAGAAAAATTTAGAAGTCTTCGAGGGTTGAATAGTAAGCAAAACAGCCCCATTTTTCAGTAAGGAATTTCAAAAATACAAAATGAAAATATAAAATACATTTTGCCTTTTTTTTATTTGTTAATAGGAAGCGTGGAATTAGGCTTAGCAATTGGGCCACATGAGCCGGATTTTACCAAGTTCAGCCTTGACTCATAAAATTAACAATACTTTTGGCCTTCAGAATATATGTTTCGGGTTTATAAATGTAAAGCTCATTCTTGACTTAAAAAACATTCGAATTGTGAGTTTAAGACTATCAGCCTAAAGTCCGAAACTAATAGTACTAAAATTATTCATTTCAAAATCCAAAAATAAGAAGGAAAAAAAAAAAGTAGACACAACCACGATTCATTTGTTAAAAAAATAGTCAATGAGTCACTGTGCCAAAAGGTTCTCAAAAGAAAAAATCTAAAAATAAAAAATAGCAAGAAACGGACTATTTAGCATCAGAAATAACCGCCATCCTACCAACACAAAAATTTACTAAACACAAAAGAAAGATAAAATTTAAACTATAAATTACTTATATTGACCCTCAAGAAAGCAATACACCTGTTGATTTTTATATTTATGTATGCGTCTGTCTGTGTGTGTGTACATATATATACTAATTTATGAGTCACGTCTATAACGAGCTCTAGCCTAGGGAAAATATTTACATGGACTCGGTTCACGGGTGGAACCCGTAAACCCTGTGGTCCAGAATCACCTACATCAGCCATAAGGTGGGCCTTGGTGGGCCATGGTAGGAACATGCGTGGGGCATGACTGACGTGGGTAATTCTGGACCACAGGGTCCACGGCATCACCCGTGGACCGGGTCCATGTAAATATTTTCCTCTAACCTAGTGAGACTTGAGCTTGGCTCATAAATACTTCATACCTAATTTTTAAGTCCAAATTCAGATAGATCCAACGAAATATTAGACTTGTAAGGCTTTTTTTTAGAGCTAAGTGAGCCGGACTCGAGCTATCTCGGCCTATTGACGGTCCTAGGTTGAATCATGCATCGAATCACCAAACTAAGCACAGAGCTGATCCTAAGAGTGAGAAAATCTGCAGGACTAAAGTCGATTAAGATGCCTAGAACTCTGTAGTGTTTGTTCAGATGCACTGCAACTCTGTTAGAATAGGAAGACATCAACTTTATGCAAAAACCAGCAAAACTTCAAACTTATTTTTGGGTTCTGATTTGAATTAATCAGGCAACATGTCCGAGAATTAATAAAAATGAAGATTGAGCGCAACATATTAATGCATAGGATGATTCCCACTTGATTCTTAGGTAGAGCTGATCCTAAGAGTGAAAGAATATGCGGGCCCAAAGTCAATTATGATGCCTGGAAATCCAATAAATATGTTTTTTCTATCATCAACTATATATTCTTTACAATGAATGTTGCCTCGCACGATTGAGTTGTGGATAAATATTTTTTTTTTATCATCAACCATATTCATTACAATGTATGTCACCTTAAACAATTGGGATGAAAATAAATATTTTTTTTTATCATCAACTATATTCATTACAATATATGTTAGCTCGCACAATTAAGTGAGACTCTTATTTAGTGCCGGGTGTAATTTCCAAACTTTTTATCACACACTATTGGGGTGTGACTCTCAATCTCAAATTATTCTTTTTTTTCCTCCCTGATTTGAACCCCTAACTTTGGCACAGGGCTCATGAATATGTAGTACTATGTTTATCTAGTATTATTTGTGCTGGAATAATTCCCCCATGCATTTTCGAAGACAATAAAGTTTAAAGGGAAAAAAAAAATACAACAACACAAAGAAAAGTTCTTTTTTTTTTTAACCCATCTGAATCATTACAACCATTTCACAACCAAACCATACCTACATCACTTAAAAGTTTGCATTGTCAAAGATCCTTTATTGAAACTACCAAAAATCCCCCGCAAGATGGTTCTTTGCTGTATTTTACTGAAAAAAATAACTAAGTAGTGTTTGTTTCAGAGGCACTACAACTCTGTTAGAATAAAAAGGCATCAACTTTACGCAAAAATCAGCGAATTGGGTTCTGAGTTGAATTAATCAGGCCACATGTTCGAGGATTAATGAAAATGGAGATTGAGGGCAACGTACTGGATTAGTAATTGATTAGGAAGTGAAAGCAAGGAGAAAATAGCAGTGAGATGTTCACCGTTATTCCCATTTATCTTTTATTTTAAATTATCCACTAAATTTTTAAAAATTTACTTTTTTTTTTAAATTATCCGCTAAAGTTTTAAAAAAATTGTAATCTATTAGTCATTTGATTTATTTTTCAAGTTAAAGTTGACTGATTTTGTTTCAAATGCCTTCTTGTCATTTGAATCTTCATTTCCATCACCCAATCGCCATATGGAGACTTGAAAGGAGAGGATTTGATCTATTCAAATCTCGATCTCGATCTTGAGAAAAACTGAAGAGAAAGTTTCAAAAATCTTGAAAACTGAAAGACTTTTTGAAAAACTTGAAAACTTGAAGAACTCGAAGAGAACGTTTCAAAAATCTTGAAGAACTTGAAGACTCAGGAAGACTTTTTGAAGAACTTTGAGACTTGGAAGAACTTGGAGAATTTGGTTGAAGACCAGAACTTCCATAGCGTATGTTTTATCTCCCTCCCTTTCGAGGGGTGACCCCATATTTATAGTGGTAGGATGGGAGATTGGTAAGGCTTTGTGATAACATCTATCCCCATTTTCAAATATTTGAAAGGTACATCTTTTATTTTTTTCATCATTCAAAGAGAAATATACATCAGCATTATCTCTTTATTTTTATTTGTCATTTAGAGAGATCTACGACATTATCTCTCTATTATTTAAATTATCTCTTTATTTATTATTAATAAAGAGATAAAGAAATAAAGAGGTAACTTTTTCAAATATTATCTTTTTAATTTAAATAAAGAGATAATTCTTTAATTAGCCAAGTCTACATGACATGGCGCAATTTAATTGGAGACTCCAATAACGTTTTTTACTGGTTGAACCACTTCATCTTTGACACGTGGATGATAGTCATTGGCTGTCATTTCTTTGAATATTTGAATGACGTATGGCAACATTTAACAAGATAATAAATATGGCATTTAATTTTTTTATAGACAAATGATAATATTATTTGGACTAAAATTCTATTGTCTACACAATCTATGATAATTTTACCGTCTCAAAACTTCACGTTTGAGTTTGGTTCTTTAAAACATAATCAAATTAAAACATGAATAAAATTTTAGCAGCAAAAAAGGAGATAGAGAAAAATTTAGAATTCTTCTGGTGTTGAATACTAACAGCTCCATTTTTTTATCAAGGAATTTAAAAAAAATACATTTTGACTTTTTTTTTTTTGGTTGATGGGAAGGGTGGAATCCTGCATCTGAAGTTCTGGTTCATTTATATTCTCTGTGGGACCAATTTTGTACCTGGAACTCTGGAAGGATACTGCATTTTCATCAACTATTTTTATTACAGTACATGTTGTCTAACACAGTTAAAGTGAGACTTTTAGATTACTACAGCATTTTCATGCGGAGAAGATCCACGCTGCATGAAAATCAATGCCGCAACATTTGATGATGCTACTACGATGAACAACATTCGACGAACGACCGCCGTCATCGACTTTCAGTCGCCTGTCTCTTTCAGGCCCTCCACTCCGCGACTAATACTAACTACAGTAGAAATTTATCCAAGTATTCCCCCCATTGGTCCACATATTCCATACATGCAGCGAATTCTATTATGCGCAAGGGGAGCCCTCGTTTGCAAATTCGTATTGTCACGGGGCCATTTGGCAGAAAAAGACACGAATCATCCTTAAATCGCAAAATAATACAATAAACAGTAAAAACGTAGGAGAGAAATTGAGCCAATAGACAGGAGGGAGATTTTTTATGTGTGACCGTTGCGCTTTTATGTGGGACCTGCATCAACATTTTTTAATTTGATCTACGAAGTGCATGATTGTGTTGGGGTGGGGTGACCGTGCGATTTTTGATTGACATAATTTGGAAATGTGTAGTTCTATTTGTACCAATTAGTTGGATACTTTTTTTTTTTTTAGAATCATTAGTTGGATACTTCGATGTTGTAACAAGTAGTGAGTTTTGATAAATGATAATTAATTTTCGTTATGTGATTTTAGTCATGAGGATTTTTTTTTTCCCAAACACAAGAAGTGCTGTACCAATGTTGCAATCATTATCGTGTTTGTTATCTTATACAAATGGGTGATTACATGACTATCATTCCTTGTTTTCTCGTCTAAAATTTATAACTGTGAGTATGTGATCGTAAAAGAAGATCAGAAGTTTGTATATTCAACAAAGTTCCGAGAACCCAATAAGAATGCTGTAAATCTTCAATACATTCTCCATTGCATAAATGCTAATTATATTGAAGAACTTCCCTCGAACGAGAATTTAATTCAATTTAGATCAAAATTCACTTTGCACCCTCAGACTTATACCAGATTTTCAATTTGTACATTAAAATTTAATTTTAGACACATTATATCCTCAACTATCCAAAAAATTTTGTTTAAGTCTAATCATTGACAACATTAACTAAACTAATGAAACTTAAGCACGTGCGTGCTACGTGTAGACACCAAATTTTGATACACCGCTCATTTTTTTCTACATTTGGGGCACTTTTACATTTTTTAGAGTCAAATTCTAATTTTTCAATAAATGGAGAACGAAATCAGTACTTTCGGGGGGCAAAATAGTAATTTTTTACTGTAAATATTTTCGTTAGTTTTGGGGGTTTAAATGTACATTTTTGTATTTTTATACATGTTTTTAAATTTATGTAATTTTAACGAGTTTAACTGGTATTTTTTTATATTTCACCAGTACAAGGGCCAAATGGTAATTTCACTCTGCGAACACTATTTTTGTTCATTTCAAGTTCAAAATTTATTTTTCCAGTTTTAAGCATGTTTCTAAATTTTCTTAATTTTTTTGAGGACGATTACTATTTTTTCTGTAAATACCGCATTCAGGGGCAAAATTGTCATTTAACATTCTAAATGCATTTTTCACCAATTGTTGAGTCCTAAATTCATTTTCTAGGGTTTTAAGCTTATTTGTAATTTTTGGCAATTTTTCGAGACCAATAGCTATTTTTCTATGTATTTTCGTTTGTCTAGGGGTAAAATAGTCATTTCACACCCTGAATGCATTTTTCACCAATTTTTGAGTCCTAAATTCATTTTCTAAGATTTTAAACTTATTTTTAATTTTTGATAATTTTTTCGAGACCAATAGCCATTTTTCAGTTTATTTCGTTATTATAAGAGTAAAATAATCATTTCACATTCCGAATCTTTTTGTAGCCAATTTTAAGCTCTAAAATTTATTTTTTAGATTTTAAAATCTATTTTAAAATTTTTTTGGCAAATTTTGAATTTATTGTCATTTTTGTATTAATTTTATTTTTTATGTCAAAAATAATTTTTTTAGAATAAAATTAGAATTTTTTATTACCAGTGGCATTTTTGTTATTTTGTGGTATTCTTGGAGGCCAAGACTGCTAACTGTATAAATACCCCCCAATTAAAATCAGAAAAAAGAGGGAGAAAATTTTATAAAAAAAAGTCTAAAGAGAGTTTTTAATTTTTAATTTTTAATTTTATCTATTACGTCAAGAACACCAAAAACACACACTTTTTCCTACACGTATATTCAAATTTTCACCAAGAACACCATGACCACCTACTAGGCTTTAGTTCATTTTCAAGCCTACACCTAGAACACTTAGAACACACACTAGTACATTTTCAAGCCTACACTTAAAACACCTAGAACACACACTAGTACACCTTCAACTTACACCTAGAATACCAAGAACACACACACTTATTCATTTTTTTTCTCAGGCGCTACACACACTCTTCCATACACTTCTTACACTTTTTGTCTCACACACTAACACACACCCCACTCACACACCATAATCACACACACAGTAGTTACACACATTGAACATGCACTCACACATATATTTCTCACAGAAACACACACTACACACAGTGCATCCACACACAAACCCATTTCAGTAGACATATACATTGCCAAACACACACTACATACACCGATTTACACATATTTGTACACAGATACACACATATTTACACACAGATACACAGTGCACCTTCGCATGCAGATTCACTCACTTTACACGTAACACTCACACATTCACACAGACAGCACACACAGCCACACACATTCACACACACAGTGCACACATAAACACACGATTAGGCGTAGAACACACGAATACACACACACATACATAGACACAGAGTCAAGACATGCATGCATTAGCCATACTTTAGCTCCATCACCACCAATTGCCATCCAAAACCCTATAAGCCAACCTCCATCTATTAGCAAACCGAAAGCATTTCGACTAGCCATAAATCGCACATGGGTAGTGATTTACAAATACACCATCATCAACTTCATTCACCACTTGCAATTACCAATTAACAGTCAAATTCAACCCTCTTTTACCCCCTGTAACCAGACAATTCATCATCATAACCAGGACATAAATACCAATCATTAGCCCAATCCAAACCACCATTGAGTCATAGACGACCACGGTAGACCATTTTCGCTATCATAGTTACCCCACAGATTCCACAATTAATAACAAACAACCAAGCCCAGAAAATCGACAAAACAGCCCCTCATTTACTGCCAATCCCCCAGCCACCCATTAATCACCAAAAAACCCCTAAAACCACCAAAAACCACCTCACAACAGCAGCACCCTCAACCATAATTCATCACCAGGTCCTTACAGGTTCATCAACAACAGCCCAAGCTAATAATCCAACCCAAAAACTAGCAATCACAACTTACAAACTCCTCAATTCCACCCCGAAATTCTGCCTTGCA
The DNA here is from genome assembly GCA_024721245.1 of Mitragyna speciosa. Lineage (NCBI taxonomy): Eukaryota > Viridiplantae > Streptophyta > Magnoliopsida > Gentianales > Rubiaceae > Mitragyna > Mitragyna speciosa. The sequence continues at coordinate 2,952,704 of CM045558.1, forward strand.
ACACGCACAAACCATAGTCCAGGACTGCCACTATCATTGACAAACCTGCAAGAAAAATTACAGCCCAGAAAGAAAAATCACAACAATAACCAATCTCTCCACCTTACACCACCACAAATTCCACCAATCCCACCACCCCGTATACCATTCTCAGCTAACAAAAGGCCCAGAACTCTACTTCACAGCCACGACCAGAGAGAGTAGATTCTGCCAGCAAATCGCCTCTTCTCTCACCATCACCAATGAGGAACCACCGGAGCAGCCTCCACCGAAGCCACAACACCGCCCTTGCCAGACTGCCCTGTCTCGCTTCAGGTAAAACAATTCTGGCCCATTCATGGCCTTATATGCTTCTCTAGTCCACGAATTTTTATGTGAGATGCTTAATTTGTGATGTTTTCTAGTATACATTTGAGGGATTTGTGATTTATTTGGAGAATGGAGTGGAGACTTTAGGGATTTTGTGATGAGAATAAAAGATTTAGGGAATTTCAATAAGAATGATAATTTTATTCTTGGGGTTTGAAGGTTTGGAGAACCCAGCTGGAGAATTGAGAAATTTGAGGGAGGAATTTTCAGTTAGGAAGGGAAGTGGCGAATTGAGAGACAAAAAACTCGAGACAGCGAGAGTAAAAAAGAAAAAATAATAACAATAAGAGGAAAAGAAAAAATGAAAGAGAAGGAGAGAGAGCGAGAGAGAAACTGAGAAAGATGAGAGGCAGAGAAAACAAGAATTGAGAATATGCAGAAATAGAGAGAGAAGAGAGCTAGAGAGAATAAGAGGAACCAGAAAGAGAGACAGAGAGCTGAAAGAGAACCGGACAAAGAGAAAGAGAGAGGCGAGAAAACCAGTGAAAATGCAGAGAGAAATAAAACCCAAAGAGAAAGAGAAGGAGAAAGCAAAGAGGGAGAATAATGAGACAGAAATCAGACTCTGGAAGAAGACGATTACGGGAAAAGGGTTAATTTTAATTTTAGTTTTTTTAAATTTTTCAAATTTTTTAGTGTTTCTTTAGTAATAATTTAGTTTTAATTAGCTTTAATCCGACAGTTTAGTTTAATTAACTAAGTCATTATTTGATTAATTTGGTTTTCGTCTATTTTAGAATTTTATTTTCTTTTGTTTTGTATTTGTTCTGCAATTATTGCAACTATACCCCAAAAGTCTCTAGATTTGTGCAATTAAGTCCCTCTATAAACTTTTTAGATTGACTCCCTAGATCTTTATATTCTGTCAATTAGGCCCCTATCATTTACATTTTTGTAGATTCCCCACTCTAGTTGAAATTTAGTATTTTGTCCCCCATTTGCTTTATTTTTGCATCATGATCCCTCAATTAGTTAGAATTTTCACTATGCCCCTTTAAGCTTTATAGAAAATTTATTTTTATTTTTATTTTTTTAGTCCTCTTAGTTGCTAGGACTCACATTTTACCTCAAATTGTCAATAATTATATATTTAGGCTTTATTTGTTTATGTCGAGATTCATTAACACGTGTGCTCATTTTCTTAAGTATTGATATCGGATCTTCGAAGAGGTATTCTCATTAATTATTATTTCCTCCTTATGTGCTCAAATGTGCCCCTATGTGATTTATTATGCATTTTCTTCACATGTTTCTTATTTTACATGCTTTTTGCGTGTTTATTTACTTTATGTTATTTAATTTCGAATTTTATTATTTTGGCAATAATGTAACATTTTTGTATTTAGCTAGTCAATGTAATAGTTAAGTTACATTGCTTATGTTTTTAGTAAATTTTGTACATAGATAGCAAGTGTAATAGATAGGTCATTTTTACTTCTTTTGTTCCCCTAAAATTGTAGCTAACTCCCCGATGTAATAGTTAGAACTTGTGTGCTTTTGTATGCTTATGTGCTTATTTGTTTTATCGCTTTCCTTAGGATTTTTGCATCTAAATATCATGCTTACGTGTTATGTGCTCCTACATGTTTTTATATGCCTTTATATGTCTATTTGCTTTCGATTCATGTTTTACTATTTTAATTCATGTTTTATCAGTTATTATTCCGTCACCACACTAGTCTAATGCTAGTTGTGATTTCGCTTCCCCCCTAGTCCAACGCTAGTGGGAGATTCTTAGAAAGGGCTAGTATAACGCTAGTCCCTTAGGGCATTTTAGTGCTAGATGCATTCGAGTGCATGTTACATCATTTCACACACTATTCCTTTTTTAGTTTCTCATCATTTTTGCATGATTTTATATATGTATATAATCATTATTATTATCTATTTTTTTTTAGTTTTTGACAGTGCATGACATTTAAGTTGCATTTTACTTAGAAGTTAAGTGATTTTGTGTGATTTGATTAGAAATAGTCATCTACTTACATGGGAAGCGATGGCGTACATACTATTTTTCTCTCTGTGAGTAGGAACATTTAGTCACGAGTTATTAGTTTTCCGTACCCATTATATTGCATCCTCACTTTCTTTGACCACTTACTATTTATATTACTTTTTTTTTTTTTACATTTCATTTTTGCATAGACACTCGTGACTCCCTCGAGATTTCAATACGGGTTTCGTAATTAATGCAATAATCCCGACCAAGCATCGACGGGACATTCCGACCTCCCGATATTCACATTTAGATTTAGGATTTGCATTCATTTAGATACATTCGAACGCAATAGAACTTAGGTTTAATTTAAAATTTTTTATTAAACCTTGCAACTAGACTCGATTAGGTGGAAAAAGTAGCTTAGGTGCGAGCCTTTACTTTGCTTTTCTTCAAACGTGACTCCTGGACCTTCTTTTCTCATTTTTTCATAGATCGAAGTCGAAAAGGGTTTTAAATATATTTTCTAAAAATTTTCTTTTGATAAATGATGTTTTTGGGTGACTTGGTACACCTTAATTCAATACAAAGTGGCGACCATTTCCAAAATAAAACCATTTTTAAAAATTAATTGGCTAAAACTGTCGCACTTTAAGTCCCGGCCTTATTTTCTTTTAAAATACTATTTTTCTTAAAAATACACTTTTTCGCTAAAAACTAGATTTTTTTCACTCATGCACAGTTTTTTAAAAAAAAACCTATCATTTCGAAAAGGGCCACCAGATCAGACCGCCTTTTGGGGCACGACAGTTAACGACCCCACCACGCTACGATTTTTTGGACGCGACGCTACGATTAAACCTAAGTGAAATATTTTTAACAGTTTAGGGTGCAATATATCAAAAATTAATTGAACTTAAATAGACGTTGTGCTCACGCGCTTAAGTTTTGTTAGCTTTGTTGACACAGTTAACGATTGGAATTAAATGGAATGTTTTTAATAGTTGAGAATGTAATCTGTCCAAAATTAAAATTTAGAGTATAAAGTGAGAATCCGGTATCAATTAGAGAGTGTAAAGTGAATTTAAGCCTCCAATTTACGAAAAAAATGATCTATTCTGAAAGTGTTGCCAGAAATGAGATTTAACTGTCTATTCTTTCACGTGCATCTATGACTACAATAATGCATGGCTAGAATTAGAAACCAAGTTGCGTTTGGATCAATGTTTTTTGAGATATTTTTTACAAAATATTACTGTAGTTATTTTAAAAATTCTCTTTGGTAAATATATATGTGAGATAAAAAGGTAGTTGAAAAATATGTATGAAGAAAAAAGATGATTAAAAAACGTGTATAAAGTTTTTAAAAAATATATTTCTAAAAAATAGTAACAAACAAACAAAGCCTCCCAAAGATTTCATGCTAGCATTTAGATGCCAAAAAAAAAAAAAAAAAACAAAGAAAGACTCAAATAGAGATAAAAAGTTCTGCAAACGTCATAAAAAGAGAATCGCAAGCGATCCAAGATCGCACATACCTTTTGAATTCTTGAAAAAAAAAAATCCACAATCGCACATGATGGTAAAATGCAGTTGCTTCTTCCTAGTACCAACTTTGTGGTTTGAAAGTAAACAATCATCTCAGCAGATGCGTCGTCTTGGATCAAATCAATACTGATCCTCATCTTTTCAGAATTTTTTGGCCCACAAAAATTCCTTTGACAAACGCACTAAAAGTCTGAAAGAAATCGAGATTGAACTAACTCCTCCCAACTGCTCCGCTGATGTGGGGCTCAATCGTGTTTACAATTACATGTGGATGTGACACCACGTTAACTGTGGAACAGCGAAATCTAAATTCGATATGAACCTGCTAAGACACCCGACAAAAGATGAACAGAAACAAGTATAATATTATTGCCTTTTGCAAAAGTAGTATGTAAATTGTTTGCACGTGCGTCTCACTAATCGTCGTAGTCGAGGATGTTTGAAAGAGTACATCACCTCGCTTCCCCACCGCGCTGTTGAACTATGTAGGTGGTTTATTAGTGGTAGAAAGTTTGACCACGAAAATGACCATGAAACCCCAAAAGTGAGTTCTAAAAAAGGTTCATTGTTTCTCGTCGACCAATCGTGACAATAACAACAGAATTATGACTTGGGACCATCTGTCGAAAATTCGACAAACTCACATGGTTAAGTAATCTTTGCGATTCAGGCAGATCGCTACACAGACTCGTAAAGGTCAACACTTGAAAACAAGTAAACAGCCCGGCCGATAAAGCGCACACAAGGATGAACAAAAACTTCCGAGTCATCTCCTTTTCAGTGTTCATTCTCCAATCTCCTCTTTTGTCGTGACTGGGAAATGAAAGGAGATTTTTCTTGCATGAAACGATCTGTTTCCCAATTATTACTTAATATTACTAGTCTAACTAATTTCCTTAAAAATGTACCCCCTTTTGCTATGACTTTGCCCTTCCGTTTCTTGACCATGCTAAACTAACCAACTTGGACCATGGAAACTAGAATCGGGCTTCTCTTGATATTAGGTTGGCCCGAACTTGGCCCTAAATACAAGTGCACTTTTAAATAGGCCGATCTTGGGCCCAAGGCTCATGTCCATGAGGCTTGGCCTATTCAAGCTTACATAATGTGATTGATTTTCTGTTTTTTTTTTTTTTTTGTGACAAATCCTATAATGTTAAAGGGGAGACTTCCGGGAGGGAAGGTGGTAGGATTCGAATTTTTAACCACTGGAGAGGAGTCATAGAGTATTAACTGCTTAATGCACTATTCGTTTCTAAAATGTAATTAGTTAGTATTAGATGTATGTTGTAAAGCAACTAAAAGAGTTAACATCTATTTTTTTTCTATACAAGATTGGTGATGTATGTTGTAAAGCAACAAAAAGAGTTAACATCTATTTTTTTTCTATACAAGATTGGTATGTTATTTTCTCCACAGGATTCATTTGGTACACTCATTATTTTATAAAACAATTGAATTCATGATCTAGAATATCTAAATTCACGTATGAGTATTAAATACAGTTTATGTACCAATTATGTTATATTGTTTATAAATAGAGGTCATCCAACCTTTATAGGATGAAATAAAATATATTATATATATTAAAAAGATATAAAAATATATATTTGAGCCTAGTTCATATACATACAAAGTCAAGCTTGATTCACTCGCTAAATTGAATCTCCAATATTGATCAATTTCGATTGGAGCTCGAGCATTTTCAAATTTGACTTTAACTCTAGATATTCACTAATGACTTGATTCATTTACAACCTTACGTCACAATATCAAATCCCATTTATTGGCTATTATAAGGAAAAATTCTACAGTATTATTACAGTATATATTGTATTTAGATTAAATATGTTTGGCTGTTTATGTTCTTAGTCATTTGGGTATTATTAGTGAAACTTTATATTGTCATATCGTGCTAGAAATGTAGAAACTCTTCTTATTGCGAGTGTAACATTATTTCGTGCACCATTTGCCCGCTATTTCAAGTTTCCCGTTCCTTGCCCCAATTAAATAACATGACAACGTTATATAATTATCAGTTAAGAACAACACCATTTTAAAGATGAGCATATTTGGACAATATTGAATTATCAACCAAATTCGAATTCAAATTAAAAAATCAAATCCTATACTTCACTTGGTAATTTGAAAAATATTAATAAAAATGAAATTGAATTCGATCAACATCCGAAAATGCCATTTTTCAATTAGTATTACTGATTTCGATTTTAATTCGTATTCCAATACTAAATTCGAATTACCGAATCAGCAAAAAATTATACGTATTTTATATATTTCATATAAAAATCCTTATTATTAAATTTATTAAATTCTTTGTTCATCATGCATACAAACATAAATTTTATTTTATTATACGTGCATGGTATGTTAATATATTGTGTGTTCATATACATTCATTAAATTCATTTTTATTAAATTCATTATTCATCATTCATATATAAATGCATGTAAAACATATCTAATTTTATGTTATTATTATTTATACAATTAATAATAATTAAGAAATTGATTTGATTATATGTACTTGGTGTATTTTTATATATTATGTGGTCGTATGGAATTAGAAATTCGTAATTTTATGTGTTTGAAAACTTTCGTTTTTTTTTAACGAATATATGTAATTTTATAAAGCCTTGCCTCCGAGGTGGCCCTACCAAGAATCTTTGGTCAGGTCCTCGTGGGCCAGCAACGAGCCTATTCCTCCATTCACATCATTTACCGGGCATAACAAGTCCCGCATCCCTTCGCCTTATGGATGGCCATTTGTTAGGGTTAAGATCTAAGGGGGCGCTTGGTTCGCAGATCGGAATCGGAATCGGAATTGGAATCATTCACTTTGGAATCGGAATGAAGTTTTTCATTCCAATATCCTTGCCTGGTTGGATGTCGGAATCGGAATCGGAATCATTCACTTTTGAAGATTTTATGATCCTAAATCATCTAATTTTATTAATTAACAAATAAATGATGATGTTTATTAATAATTATCACAACAAAACAAATAAGAAATAAAAAAGAAGTCAAAGTTGCAAAATTTTTAGAAATGATTCCGATTCCCCCCAATTTAGTCGGGAATGGAGGATTCCCAAATTTTCAGAAATGATTCCGATTCCCCGATTCCCATTCCCTCCAACCAAGCAGGCTATAAGGGATTCATTCCGATTCCTGATTCCGATTCCCATATACCAAGCAGCCCCTAAGTATTACAAGAAACCCGTCAACTCGAACTCGATTCTCTAACTTATTAATCCGTGAAGAGTTAATCCAAACACGATCCGTCACGGGTTAGTTAGTTGACCCGTTGATCTGAAACAAAAAAAAAAAGAAGGAGAAGGAGAAGAAGAAAGAAGGAGATTAACACACTTTTCACACACACAAGGATCAAACACATTTTTGCATATACTAATATTAAAATCACATGCTAAGACACATTTGATTTCTATTATAATTTACTCTTCATAAATCTAGGTAGAATTCTTAATTTATCTTACAATTTATTTGATTAATTATCTAATCAGTAAAATTTGTGTTTGAATGTAGATAGGTGAAACAAAACTATAAACTGTTAGTTTTTTTTTCTCGGGTTTGCCGAGTTTATCCAAACCGATCTTGTTTTTTTCACGGGTCAATCGAGTCCGGTCTGATTTCAACTCGAATATGCCAAACTTAAATCCAAATCCGCTATTTTCGGAATAAGTTCGTATTGTATTTTACAGATTGTGTCAAAAACTGTCACCTTTACTTCACGCACAAAAGCAATAAGAGATCGCGTTATGCGAATCATTCGATTACAATACACCGCGCACCAGTTACCGGCTATTACCAATCTCCCATCCCTTCCCCAACTTAAGGAGGCCTGATTGCACATGAGATTTAGCGGTTGGATCCCATGTGGCGATTTAGGCTTGGAATTTAGGTGGACCAATCCGGGTGGCCTTTTTCAAATTTCGTCGTCGTGTAAGGGTTTTGATTTGTTTCCAAGTTGTTTCCAATGTTTAATGCTTGAAAAGATCTGTCTCATCCTTTCGCCAAAACAACTCTGAGGCTGAGCTCTGTCCATAAAATTAGGACCTGGTTGCATTTGGCCTGTGAGTTATAGTCTGATGGAGAATTCCCCTGTTATGCGAGCCGATGAGATCAGAGAGGAAACTTCTACTATTCGTCCTCTTCGGAAAATAAGAATGAAGAAGAAAATATTTAAAAGGCGAGGCCGTGGGAGATGTAAGAGGTAGCTTATTAGACGCAAATATGTAATGAACCCCGCCATGCTCGGTGGTGGCTTCTTTTTGTACTGCACTTTTAATTATAGTTGTGATACGTACTTCAGTTTTTGATAGTTGATGACTTCATTCTGTTCCTCTTTTTTTGGTTCCCTTATTCTGGCCATGCTAGTTTTTAGTTTTGGTAACCAAATATGACTGGTTCCCAGTTCACCATTTTTCTTCATTTTGTCGGTTTATATGGGACTTCTTCATTTTTTATTTTTTATTTTTTTGGTTCCGGTCTCATTGACTCGGCCAATTCATTACTCGACAGCAAATAACGCTTCCTTTGTTGATACATGAACGTGTCTTTTTATTTTGGGGAATCATATTGCCCGTCTTCACTAGTGTAACTCACAATGGCTTTTTAGATAATTATTTTTCCTCTATTGGTTCATTTGATTATATATGGATATATTTGCAGTTTGAACTGATGATGTTGACGGTTGTTGGGATGGATTCACACCACTATTACCGATTTCTCAATAAACTAGTAATACTATTTAGTGGCTTGACATTTTCTTGAGAAAATTAAAAAAATTTTTAGGAAGCTACGTGGCATTGGAACACTATGTAGTGTCCACCAAAAAAAAGAAAAATACTTTGATCGCCAATTCTCGCTATTTTTCAAGTTTTGAAACAGAGCAAATCAGACCATGAAACAAATCCCCTTTTACTAACCTTGAAAGAAAAGGAATTGGTCTAAATCATACCACATTCTAATCAAGTTTTAAAAGCTAAAAATGTTGATTTTCAGTGAGGAGGCAATTGAGCAAAAATCGAACTGCAGGAGACCCCCTTGTTATATGATGGTTAAGTGCTTGATTCCATCTTTATTTGGCGTGGTTGCGGTGAAGTATCAGGCAATGTCAGAAGACCCATTGAAGACACATTCTCTGCAGACTTGGAGTTTCCTTGCGGCTGTTTTCATCTACTCCCTGATACTAATGGCAATGAAGCAATCACAACGTCACTGGTTCAAGTGCTTGGAGATCTGGATCACTAGTGTAAGTAAGCCTTGCAAGTGGAGTCCTCTCTACTCTGTCGCTTGTGTCGTTGCTTCTCCCCACCTTTCCAGGGCTACTACTCATTTACATTTCATGGGCATTATCAACTATTATAGCAGTATGGCCGATACTTCAACTTACTTGTAATGGGCTTCTCATAGGGATTAGAACTCTGCTTCATATTCTTATTTCTTTTGCAAGAAATTTGTCCACAGGATGGACTACCTGTCTAATTTGTCTGCTTCTTCGGCTTACACTATTTTTTGTTTTTTTTGGCGCAGACTAATTTCCCACTTCATTGCTAAATACAGAGTGGGTCCTTTGCGTGTAAGAATCAGAAGCTTCAAGATGATATTGTAGGGCCGAATTTAGAAAGTCCTCAATCGTACCGACCTATAAAAAAGTGGCACTCGGGAATTGTCCATGCCGTATGATATACGTGTAGCAAAATGTCGATGAATAGTTACTCAGAAATGTTAATTTAAAAAAAAATGGTAAAGTTTTGTTAAAATTTACTGTTCTTGTATGAAACTTACCAATTTTGTTTAGATATATATGTAATAACAAAAAGTCACTAAATCATTGTCCAAATGTGTATTACCTTTGTTCTCAAATCATTCTTCCATTTCAACGCTTGTATTGATAATTAACTCAAAACTTGCAACGCCAAAGAGCATTTCTTACTATTTAACTTTGACGAATTGATTTTTTGGAAAGCAATATGAACATCCAAAAAGAAGGGTTTCAAAATTTTCAATTGAACAATTTGAAGATCTATGATGATTGTTTGCTGGGTTTTCTGTGAAAGAAAAAGTTTAAGTAGTACTTGTTAAGATGCACTAAAGCTTGGTTAAGGCGGGAGGGGAAAAAAAAAAAAAAAGTCATCAACGAAACGCGAATACCATGGAAACTTTGAGACAAGGATACTAAAGCAGTAAAGCTGAAATGAATGTCAGCGAGAACGTCAATGAGATGTTGAATTTGATTTCCTGTCTAACGTAAGTTAACCAAACATTCAGATTGTCACCCAAAAAAAAAAAAAAAAAAAACTGGGTAAAGTATAAACATTTTATTTGCTTAATTATAATCCCATAGTTTTGGTAAATTATTACTTAAAATATCTTATGGCAAAACATGACTGGGCCAGAGCCCATTTATCTGTAATTATTTGTAATTTTCACGTGTATCATGAGCGCCATGTGGCATGTCACGTGATGCAATAGAACTAATTACACATTGTCAAATAATATAAGATGTGAGCTACCATTGACACATGACGATAAATTATTGGTTCTAATACATCACATAGCAATACACGTGGTGTATTCAATACTTTTCCATGCAAATATAAAATATATATGGTTATTACAATCTTGTACTTTTGTTAAAAATTACTTAAATTGCGGGCTTCTGTTTGGGCTGGGCTTGGGCTGACTAAGCCCGGCCCAATAACCCAAATTTAGGCACCTAAATCGCTATGTAGTATAACGTCTTCACAGTTCGGGCAAAAGCTAATTCAGCCAGGGCCATTCAAATGTAATACCCAGTCACATAAGAACATTCGTGGTCATTCCTCCAACAACTTGTCGGAATCTTCTTCCTACTTATTTCTTCTCACGTCTTTGATAGGTTATTTTAATTTGTTTTAGTGGAAGAAAACAACTGGTCATTGTACAGTCCAACTTTTGGGGAACATGACCCCCGATACTTTGTAAAAAAGAAGCCACTGGATAAGAAACTACCAAAAAAGATACCAAGTAGAAAACAATAAATTGACCAAGTAGTAATAATTTGCAGAAACTAAATTAAACGCTTCTAGACTTGATTAAATAGTTTAAATTACCTAAAACCTTTAGCAAGATGATGATTTGATGGGTTTTTACTCAAAAAAATAAATAATGAAGTAGTTGTTTCAAATGCACTACATTAGAATAAAAAAGCACCAACCATATGCAAAAGCCAACAAAATTTCAAGCTTTTTCTGGTTTTTTAATTGAACTAATCAAAACAGATCAGAGGACTCATGGAAATGGAGATTGAGGGACAGCTAACGGAGTAGTGATTAATTAGTGAATGAAAGTGAGTAGAAAATTCCATTGAGGGAGAGTGATGTATTGTCGAGAGAGGGCAGGAAAAAAAAAAGATAAATTACATAAAAAGTAATAAATTCTTATAAAAACTTTCTCGATTTTAAACAATTTACCAATATTTTAGTCCTTATGGTGCTTATTGGCTTTATTGTATCGTCCACCGTTGTTAACCATGACTCTCATTTGTGCGGTGGCTGTGAAGTAGTAATTTCCTTATTGTCACAACCAAACATAGATGACAAGATAAAGATAAAATAACTGTTCATCAAATTATTTCTAAAAACAAAAAGATAAAATAACTGTTCATTAAATTATTTCTACTGTAACATTTTAGCCCGTATACAAATTTTTGTTTCAATTACCCACGAAAGTATTAAAAAATGTACTTTATTGTTCATTTGATATACTTTTTAAGTTGAAGTTGGCGAAAGAAAGTTACACCCTAGTGACCTACGTTAGTGTTAGAGAGTTAAACTTGCATATATTTTGTATTCAATTCCTCCCTATTTTAGTCAAAGATGATGTTTAATCTTTCCATTTATTCACTCTTTGGTGATTGGCTTGGTTTGTAGGAAATTAAGGAGCAAAAGACCTTAAAATCGCCAAAATTCCAGAAGACTTGATTTGATAGAGCGTGACCACGGTCTACTCACGTTGAAGTGCAGGATTTGTGAACGTGGCTTAGAAGAAATCTGCAATTGAAGGGTCCCACTTCCCTAATTGTGATAAATCTCATTGGAAAGAATTCTTGTTTGGCAAGAATTGGAAAGAAAAACAAAAAGGGAAGAAGTTGGATTGGAAAAGGAAGAAAAGAAAGAAAGGAAATTGATTTTGAAAAGGAAACGAAGAAAGAAAAGGAAAAGACGTGAAGGACAGAAAGAGAAAAGGAGGGCATCTGCAATATTTATTCTTATAGGGGAACGTAGGTTTGAGTCTTCTTTTAGACTTTTTAGTTTTAGTTTTTCTCTCTTTTCTCTCTAGAACAATTTCTTGTTATTTTTCTTTTGGTATTTGAAGACTCTTCTATCTAGTTGAAGGATAATTGAAGCTTTGGTTCATCTATTACTGTGAGATCTAATTGTTTTTATTATTTTCTGCGTTTTTGGGTATTTATTTATTCTCTATTTAATTCCAAGGTGATTGTGTTCATTCTTGTGTGATTATTTTTGTGCAGTTAAATAATTGGCCACTATTTAATTGTCAAATAATCTAAGGCCATCTAAAACGTCAAATCCGTAATTGTTTGATAGTTTTAGTATTGTGGCGAGTGATTAATTCAATCGTAATAGAAACTTTTGGATTATATCACGGAATAAATAATCTAATTTGAACAAAGCCTCGTAGGTATTTGCTGGTTAGAATTGGTAGCTTTTCTAGATTCAAAGCTGTTGAATAATTGAATTCCTAAGGTCGTACCTAGGGTTATTATTTGATTAGGGAAGTAATTAACGGTCGTACCTTGATTACCGACACAGTAAGGAAGAGCAGGTTGTTAGAGCTTCTCAACAACCATAACCAATTTATTCATGAACGTAGAAATTTATTATTGCATCGAGGATCAGTTAAATTGAACCAGAGTGGAAATTATTCCTTTGACTAGAGTTTAGGTTTTATTTGATTTCGTTTGACTTAATTTTGTGTTTTTTCCTTTGAGTTTCTTAGGTTTAAATTTCTTTAATTTAATTATTCTCCAAACCCCCCTATTGTTGTGATTTGAAATAAATAAATCGACCAGTCTCTGTGGATACGACCCTACTCACTACTATACTTGAGTATATTTTTCTTAGAGTAGGAATTTATTTATTTTGCTGGTTTTACACCCAACAGTTAGTAGTAAAAAGGGAAGTGTGATCGAAACAAATTAGAATTTTTTGTGTGTTGAACGGTAAGCAAAACAACTCCATCTTTCCCCCCCTTTTTTTTTTTTTATTTGGGCCGGGTTTTTTTTGTTTTTGGTTTTGGGTAGTTCCCGCCGCGGGGGGGGGGGGGGGGGGGGGGGAGACAGTAAGGGGAAATCGAAACCAAAATGTTATATTCATAAAAGTTTGAAACCAAAAATGGTATATTTCATATGTAAGAAATTTAAACAGTAAAAAGTGAAAATGTAAACTTCTACGTATGTGATTTTCCGCCATCAAAATTTTTGGTTCTTTTTTATCCTCCGTTGGACCAATATATAATGTTTTGCACAAAGATAGTGGGAACGGATAACCGGGAAGGATGCCGCCGCATTTTGACGCTGACAAAATCCACGATGCATGGAATTCAATGTCTCAAAGGGTTGATTATGCTACGAAGGTCGAGAGAAATTGTTTATACTAGTCTCCACCTTTCCGAGGGCACGAGATATTCTATTACACTCTTTTGTTACATCTCTTGTATGATACTTATATGATACTGAAAAGTGAACTAAGTTGTTCCATATCTTATTTGATTGGCTTGGGATACATATTTTGATATTATACCTATGTTACATAATTTAAAGGAGTGATAAATGTATACTCACTAACTACGTCTATCAAAAGAGAGACACGTGTCATTGTTTGAGATAATGTAACATAGTGTAATATCACAAGTATAACAAATGACCCAAAGCCTATTTGATTGGACACTTTTTGTTTTAAACATAAAATATTTGTCAACCAAACTGGAGTATAACATAGGGAGTGTAAATGAAGACTTACAGCTCGTTTTGAGAATTGAAAATTTGACACATGAATTTCTGTTGCATTTCCATGAAGTCGTCATATGATATAGTTTTGCATGTGTATGAAGGCAGTAGTTAAGTATGACGTATATCGATGGGCGTATGCATCCGCGTAATATGGTTAAGTAATCTATGATGAATATTTCTCACTTGGGAAAAAAAAAACTATATTATACTGTAGAATGAGATACAATTGATGGTGGGATGCTGCTCCACAAGTAATTTGTACATCGAACACTTTCACATATATTAACCTTAAAAACTTTTTAACAGCTCATGGTGCCTAGTTTCCTATGCAATATTTTTAGTTGTCAACATGAGAGGGGAGGGGGACTGGTGGAGGCCGTTGAGTAGGAGTGAATTGGGAAAAAAAAATGAAGCAAAAAAAGAAGAAAATTTTTTTTTTTTTGGTCAGAAAATTATTCGCTCAAGATAAACTTAATTCTCGAATCAATTCAAAAAACAATTGCTGACTTTTGAATTGGTCCAAGAGGCTTAACTATCACTCACTCTTTTCTTACAGAAACGATGGGGAACGAGGAAATTAGGAGCTGCTACTAAAAGTTAACTAACACTCCACTCACCAATAATTTTCTCTCCATAAATCTTTTTTATTTTTGTCAAAAAATCATTCACTCAAGATAAACTTAATTTTCAAACCAAGCCAAAAGATGATTGTTGAATTTTGTCAGAAAAAGAAGAATACTCAGGAAGAGTTGGAAAATTTACCCTTCCCCCGGGGGAGGGGGTGGTCGGGACAGCAAGATGGCGGTGTCAGTATGAGGCAGTGTATAGAACAGGCCGCTGGATTTGCTAAAATACAGGGCCCCACCTTGATCATGAGCCATGCGACGGCCCTGCGCGATGGGTGGTATTATCTTTTGGTGACAGTGAGTGGCAACGTCAAAAGAGCACTGATCGTATAAAAAGTTTAGGTTTCAGCTACAGACAAAAGTTCCTAAAAGCTATTTGCTTGACATGTGATGTACTCCTGGTCCTAACATATATTTAATTTAATAAGCTTGTATAATCCTTTTTTCTTCTCTCTTTTTCTTTTTTTTTTTTTTGAAAAAAAAATTGCCGCCTAGCTCTGACCAAGCATCAATATATTTACCCATTCCATGTCATTGTTTGTTTGCGCTGTTTTATAGTTGTAGTCCAATGGAGAATGTTGTGCCAATTCTAGGTGATGAAGCCAGGGAGGAAAGCTCAGCTCGTATCCGAAAATTAAGAACGAAGAGGAAAAGATTGATGAATTGCAATTACTGGGCAAGTGGAAGTCTTTTACGTGTTGTGATACCTCGTTTCATATCGAAAATATTAAGAAATATGAACTAATGTATAAGTTGAACCTAAACATTCAAGTCCAACTTGAAATATTCATCTTGGGCTAGCGAGGATGGAGCTCAAATAATTGGACTTGGCTGCTCAGACTCTGGTGGCGTGTTGGGCCTGCGGGCTCGAGGCATGATAGGATAGTATCAGAACGAATCTCGTGTGATCTCTGCACGAGGGAAGACTGGGCTTACGGTAGTTGGACTTGGCTGTTCAAACTCTGGTTGTGCGTTGGGCTTACGGGCTCGAAGCATGACAGAATAGTATCAGAGTGAATCTCGTGTGATTTTTGCACGGGATGAGATTGGGTTTACTGTAGTTGGACTTAGCTGCTCAGACTCTAGTCGCGCGTTGGGCCTGTAGGCTCGGGGCATGACAGAATAGTATTAGAGTGAATCTCATGTGATCTCTACACGGGGTAAGACTGGGCTTACCGGGGGGGGGGGGGGGGAGGGGAACTAAGTATGCATGCGTGTCCTACACAACTAAGTAGACAGTCCGATTTATGATATGTATTAGACTTTGCGAGGACGCAAAGCCTAATAAGGAAGGGTGAACATGATACCCTATCCTACATCGAAAATGTTAAGAAACACGGACCAATGCATAAGTTGAGTCTAAACATTCAACTCTAATTTGAGATATCCATTTTGGACTAATAAGGACGGAGCACAAATAGTTTGACTTGACTGCTCATACTCTGATCGCGTGTTGCGCCTGGGCCCGAGGCGTGACACGTCTAGTCCCTAGGTTAATTCTTTTGCTTGTTCAGTTGCTTGCTTTAATCTTTTTTTCACTTTTTGTATTCCTGATAATGCTGAATTCATTATATGTTTTTCTGTTTCTTGATTGGTTGAGTTCATTACTAGCCTACTGGAGTTATGTGCTTGTTTGATGGGCATGGAACCCCCCCCCCCTCTCCTCTATACATACATACATACATATGTATGTATACATATGTGTATATATATGCATGTATATGTGTGTGTATTTATATGTATATATATGTATGTATGTATGTGTGTGTATATGTATACGTATATGTGTATGTATGTATGTATGTATGTTGACTCATTATTAGTTTATCACAGCTATGTACTTTTTTGATAAGAATCGACCCAATTATCTTATTGGGCGGGACTACAGGAGTAATTATTTTTGGTTGCATCAAAGTGTATTACCTTTTGCATTTCTAAAAATGTCATTTCATCACAAATTATATGTTTTTTTTTTTTTTTTGATAATCCAACACTATTACATGGGGAAGGGGAATTGGCATGGTGGGATTCGAACCCTCAACCTCTAGGGTAGAGTCATAGAGTTCTAATCGCTCGACCCTCTATTCGTTCCCAAATTATATATTATTAACTGCAGAGTAAAATGGAATAATTATTATTTTAGTATGAAAATATCCTTGTTTCATGTGCATCTTTTCCTACTATAAAATTTAACAATTCATTTTTTATTGTAATTTTTTATTAATATTAGTTTCTGTAATCTGTACACACATCGAGTATGCCTCAATTGCTAATAATATTATTTGAGTTCATCACTCACCCATTGCCGCTGGAGGAGTTTTGTGTTTCTTTGATGCGAATGGACCCATTTATAAATACACACGCTGTGCGCACGAGCGTGTTTTTCTTTTATTCTTTTGTTTGATGTAAATGTCGCTGGGCTGAGGTGCCGAAAAGTTTCAATTTCTCTCTATTTCTAAATTTTTGCATATTCCGACAGACGGTGGGATCGGGCTTTCATGTTGCCTAAATCACGATCCGGACAAATTGTGAAAAAATGGAATGCAAGTAATATGAATTGTATAATAAGTATTGTAATTAAAGATTGTCTTAAAAAAATAATTGCACTATTAACTATTAATTTTCCCTGTTTATTGATAACCTTACAAGAACGTATCAGAGCTCATTATTTGAGAGCTTGTGAGCCCTAGATTCGATGGCAAGGCAACAAGTAGTGCAATTAAACATTGCATTCTTGGACGGGTTGTGTAGGTTAATGGGCTCCAGTTTACTTTTCCAGGCATAGTTGGGCTAGTGTAAGTGTGAAGGGTAATTCGGCTTGGGTTACTTTCAACCCAATCAAATTTTGATGAATTGGGTTTTAATCTGATGTCCAAAGGTTTCGTTTTTCTTTAACATCTCTTGACCAAATATTTTTTTGCCAGAAAGTAAATATACAAAATAAAAATCAATTCAGTGGCTAATCCAGGTGCTAACTAACCATATACCAAAACAAACAGCTCATTGCGGCCCATCCAACAAAGAACTTTGTGCCTATTTGAAGTAACATAAGCTTCTTCCTGATTGCAGCAGTGGCGAAGCTTGTCAGAGAGACCAGTACCAAGCCTCATTTCCGAAGAGTCTTCAAACGTGTGAATATATCTTTGCTTGCCACTGTTGGGGTCAAGTGTCAGTCGATCTCTCAGGACCCATCCAATACACTTGCTCTAAATACTTGGAGTTTCCTGATAGCCATTTTCATTTACTCCCTCATACTATTCGCAATGAAACAATCACAAAACATCAACTTGCAAATAATCTTGGGCCATGTCGCTCTTGCATCTGGAGTGGTCTCATCTGTCTCGCTGCTGTCTCTGCTCCTTCCACGCTCTTATGGGCACATGATCCTGTATATTTCCTGGGCACTCTTTGTTTATATCAGTATCGGCTGCATTGCCACTACTTCAACGCGCTTATAATGGGCTTATTTCCCTTGTCAGAAATTTGTTTACTGGAAACAAAATTAGTCAGCAACAAGCACCTCCGCAAGGGACAAGAACACCTGTGTAATTCCTTGATCCGCTACACGCACGCTCTGATTTGTTCCGCAGAATACTTGGACTCTTCCTAGGGCTTGCACCCTCTATTTATGCATAAGATGGTTCCCTCTGGATTCTTAGTCACAGAGCTGATCCTAAGATTGAACGAATCAGGAGGGCCCAGAGTCAATTAAATAGGCTTAAGATACAGTAAAAGTATGAGATCCAGTAAATATGTAGCACTATGTTTATCTAGTATTATTTGTGCTTGAATGATTTCTCCATGCATTTTCTAAAACTAGAAAGTCAAAAAACCAAAAAAAAAAAAAATTTTTTTTGGGAAGTCATCTGATTCGTCACAATGATTTTAAAACCATCCCATACCACAGCCATTGTTACACATTTCGCTTAAAGTTTGCATTGTCAAAGATCCTTTCTTCTTCCTCGATTCGAACTACAGTTGAAATTACCCTCCCGCAAGATGATTCTTTGATGGGTTTTCGCTGAAAAAAGAATTAACTAGTGTTCGTTTCAGATGCACTACAGCTCATTTAGAATAAAAAGGCGTCAACTCTATGCAAACAACCAGAAAAACTTCAACTTTTTTTGGGTCCTGATTTGTATTAATCAGACAACCACTCCTAGGGTTAATAAAAATGGAGATTGAGGGCAAGATACTGAGTAGTAATTGATTAGGAAGTGAAAGTAAGGAGAAACTACCTGTGAGATGTTAACCATTACTTCCATTTACGCAGTGATTGTGAGGTGGGAGAAGGCAAGTAGGGTCAAAGCAATTTATGGGTGATTAAACTATTGCGAATGTAATATTTTAGTCGTTAAAATTTTAAAAAATGTAATCTATTAGTCATTCGGTCCAGTTTTCAAGTTAAAGTTGAGACTTGTTTCTAAAAGCCTTGTTGTCATTTGCATTTTTATTTCCAACAATTCGCCATATTTTTTTTCCACCAAATTAATTCTCAAACTTATTTTAATCGAGTCCAAATGATATATGTCTATGAAGAAAAGTCACATAAATAACATGTGACTTTAAGTTGAAAAGTAGACAGTATGTTCAATAAGTTACTTCTAAAGTTTGATAGAGAATTTGAAAAAATAATTAATTTATTGACCAAAATGTTTCATTTTTAATATAGTTTAGTGACGAAAAATAACTTGCCCTTGAATAAATAGTGACGTTTTTTAACTTAAAAAGATGCCATCGATCTATATTGCTGCTGATACCCTACTTATTAGGTAGCAGCAGTTGATTGGGCCTTGGATGTGTATTGCCCGCGAGATTAATTTGGCAGTAATTTGAATGCTATGGTCCATTTTATGTAAAGGCTTTTTTTATTCAACCCCCCATTGCAATCACTTGTCTGTCCAAACCTTTTCAATTTTCGATTTGACGCAAAAACTCCACAATTGTTTCCGATAGCAATATAAAGAATAAAATTTGACTCTAGGTTTTCTTATAGTAATATATAATGTCTGACAAGTTTTGAATAATAACTAATTTTACATTATTTATGGTCAAGCAAGATTTCCTTTAATAAACTCTTAACACATGTATAGCTATATAATAATATTTATGGTTTGCACCTTATTATTGATTCATTTCAAGTCCTAAAGAGTTGCATAATAATTTAGCCTTAAGAGTGCTATCCTGAATTTGAAGATAGTCTGCTATAATTTTACCATCCCAAGCGTTTGAGTTTGGCTAGTCTAAGATATCAAAAGAGCCAAACTAAAACATGAATAACAAACATTTTAGTAGCAAAAAAGGAAGTTCGATGGAGAAAAATTTAGAATTCTTCGAGGGTTGAATATTAAGCGAAACAGCTCCTTTTTTCAGTAAGGAATTTTTAAAAAATACAAACTGAAAATATAAAGTACATTTTGCCTTTTTATTTGTTGATAGGAAGGGTGAAATTAGGCTTGTCAATTGGGCCTCATAAGTCAGACTTTAACTAACTTAGGCTCGACTCATATAATTAATAATACTTTCGGGCTTCAAGCTATAAACTTCGGGTTCATAAATGTGAAGCTCAATTTCGACTAAAAAAATATTTGAAATGTAACTCTAAGACCATGAGCCTTAAATCCAAAACTAATAGTACTAAAATTATTTATTTCAAAGTCCAAAATAAGAAGGAAAAAAGGTAAAGACAGCCCATGATTGACTTGTTAAAAAAGTAATCAATAACTCACCATGCTAAAAGGTTCTAAGAAGAAAAAAGCCGTAGAGCAAGAAATTGACTATTTGACATCAGAAGTAGCCAATATGAAAATTACTAAACAAAAAAATACAGAGTTTAAACTATAAATTACTTGTATTGGCCCTCAAGAAAGCAATACACTTGTTGATTTTTATTTATGCATGTGTCCGTCTATGTGTGTGTACATATATATATACATATACATATATACATATATATATATATATATATATATATATACACTCATTTTTTTGTTGAGCTTATAATGAGCTCTAGCCTAGTAAGGCCTAAACTTGGTTTGTATATATTTCAGACCTAATTTTTAGATCCAAACTCAAATCAACTCGATGCAATGTTAGACTTGTAGAGCTTTTTTTCGAGCTGAGTGAGCCGGGCTGGGGCTAACTCAGCCTATCGAAGTTCTTAGGCAATGTTTTGAAAATCGACCAATCGGTTCGACCGGTTGGACCGCGAACCGTCCGATTCACTCATTGGTTTGATTGGTACATAAAACCGCTTTGAACCGAACAAACCATCCGAATCGGTTTCGAACCGTTGAACCAACAATTTTTTGTGTTTTAGTATTGTGGGAAAAAATTTGTAAGTGGGAGATCTTGAACTCATGACCTCCCACTTGTACTCCCAAGTTATGGAGCACCCCACCAAAGTTCTACTTGTTGGTTTTATGCTATGAATTATTTTATTTGCTCTTTTTGGAATTTTGTTTATTAATCATTTTTAATAAAATTAATTGTTTCTTACATTTTTGGTTCTTTATTTCATTTATCAATCATGTTGGATGAAATTAACTCACTCTTATTTTTTTTTAGTTTTTTTATCTCCATTAATCATGTTTAATGAATTTAATTGATTCTTGGATGAAATTAACTCACTCTTACTTTTTTTAGTTTCTTTATTTCCATTAATCATGTTTAATAAATTTAATTGATTCTTACTTTTTTTTATTTCTTTGTTTTCTTTATTAATCATGTTTAACGAAATTTCTTTGGAGAGAATACATCTAAAGTTAAAGCTTAAAAATCAATTCTAAATAAAGTTTAAGCTCTTTTATAATTGAATTCTTCATTGATACAAAATTGATTAGAAGTTAACTCTCATTAGTTGTGCAAAAAAAAAAAAAAAAAGATCTTAACTGATAATTAGATAAACAAACTAAAATTTGCAAGTGATTTGAGTATGTGAACCCATTTTAGAAAATAAGGCAAAAAAAATTTTAAATTTAAAAAATTACATTTACATTGAAAAATTAGTTTTGATGATATTAAAAGAGACGAAATCCGACAGCTTATTGCTGGATCTGAATAACTAGCCTAGTAATAAACTTAATTCTTCCATAAGATAACGAGACGAGCTTGCGCGCGAGCCGAATGACGTAGGTGCACAAGAGTGTTAGTGTATGCCCTAAAACCAAGATGGTTTAAGGTATTTTATATGTTATATTTATCCATGTGGTATTTTTCTTTATCGTCTATACTTGTATTTCCATGTTACTTGTTTGATTGATAAAGTCCTTAGAATATTGACTGTGTATTAGAGATTGTAAGAGTTACAATTATGAGACTCTAATACATAAAGTCATATTCTTAAATATCCCTAGTCATAGTATTAATGAGATTGGACATCATTAATACGGATAGACTAGCACATACTTTGCCTCTACTTATGGTAAGTAGTAGTTGATCTCATTGACTATGGTGTGTGTGACACTTAAGCTAGTATGTGGATGCTTGTTTGAGAACAAGTTCATTGGATTGATCCGCCAAGAGTTTCAACTATAGTGTCAATAGTTGAACTCTTAATGGCAATGGTGCAAGTGATCCTTTGACTTGAAATTACCATAATATCTTGAGTGTGAATTGCTATATTTTGACTCTATTCCTCGGTGCCCGTAAAAGGGTAGCTCATAGGTTAGAGATTGGGTATAGTTTGAAGCATGGAAAGATAGTGAGTAATCAATATAGGATTCACCACTCCCTAATAGGAGAGTATATCCCTTAATGGCCACTTGTTGGAAATATTAACTCATAAATCTTCTGCAGAAGTGATAGTATAATTTGGAAGTAGTTTCAAGATTATACATCATGAAGAGTTATATTTCTGGAACAAGAAAATGTAAATTAGTCATTTAAAAGTATGCACTATACTTTTAGACTAATTGAGATATAGTGTGGTGAAAGGATATTAATTACACGGTAACATTGTCATTGAAGGGTATGGTCTACCATATGACTTTCCTATTCACTTGGGTGGTCATGATGCATTGCTAGACGCCACTCATGATTTATAAGTATGAATTGATTAATTAGTGAATTAATGATAAATTAAAAGTGTTTAATTTATCTAGCTCAATTAATGAGTTATAATTTATACTTATTGCCAACGTGAATGGAACCTAATGGGTCACACACATAAAGAACAAAATCTTTGGGTTAAAATGTAATTAAGATAAGTATGAGATACTTATGGGGTTAATTTATGAGATAAATTAACTTAAAGGACTTATTTATAAATATTCTAAGTCTTGCAGGAAATTAGTTTCCTAAAAGAAATAAAGTAACTAATTGGTTTCCTTATGGAATAGATTTCCTAAAGGAGAAGGATTAGCTTAAAGTAAGTTGCCTAAACCTTCTTGGTTTCTAATTAGCTTTATTTCCTAAAAGACTAGATTACTTCCTCTATAAATAGGTTCATGCTTTGACTCTTGAATTATTATTGCAGCACAAAAGAAAACTAGTGAGAGAAAAATTTAAAAGGAGACACGCCTCTTTCTCTCTCTAGGCGTCTCTCTTTCTCTCTCTCCTAAGGGTTAGGTTTTTCTTCTTCTTGTGTTCTTAATAATTCAAGGGAGCTAGCATTCAAAAGTCAAAGCAAGCAAGCCTACAAGGTTCCCAAATAAGTTGTTCGTGTGGATATCGTTAGAGGCTCTACGCTTGGAGGGCTTTTCGTGGTAGATCTAACATCTTCTTCGAAGGATCTTTGCCTAGAAGCATAGAAATCTTCTGTGCTTAAGGTAATCTTCATGCAAACCCCCTTGTTAATCATATAGATATGTCAAAGAGATCCATGGTTAAGGTAATAAATTTTTATTTTCTCGCTGCGTTACCTATGCTATTACCTTACAAAGAGTACTTACAGAAGCAGCAAATATGATATAATAATTTAGAATTTTTAAGACTATAATTAAAAATATTTAAAAATATAATAATGTACTTTAATGGTGAATTTTAAAGATTTGTTTCATCTGTATTTTTTTTCTCGATACACTTACTTTTTATAGTTCTTATATGTTTTATAATTGTAATGCCATTTTCTTTGTTAATTTTATTGTTATAGACATAGAATATATTCTAAAATTTTTACAAATATGATAAGTTCATTAATTTGTATATTTGAATATATTCAAATAGTAATGGGTTAACTAATTCAATAGGGTGGGATATATTTAGTATTTGTTGTTATATTATGTATTAAATTAAATTAAAAAAAGAAAAAACATTGAATCCTGGTTCGACTAGTCGGACCGCGAACTGAACCCCTTTCCAGTTCATTGACTAGTCCGATTTTTAAAACATTGGTCTAGGTGGAATCATGCATCAAAAGTTTTGGCTCATTTTTAATTCTCGGTGGGACAAATTTTGCTTGTGACAATAAGATACTGGGAAGGGAACTCGGATGGGTGCTGCATTTTTTTTTTTTTGAGTAAAGGAGAACTTTCATTGCTTCAGATCGAAATTAGCATGTACAAGAACATCTTTTGGAAAGTTCGAAAAAAACGTAAGCCTATTTTCAGTTTGAAGAGCTAGTTTGAAGGGAACTCGGATGGGTGCTGCATTTGGATGCGAATAAGATCCATGCTGCATGAAAATCAATGACTCAAAATTTTTATGATGATACGAAAGTTGGGAGAAATTTTACCATTTATCAAAATTTAACTTTTTGACGCCCCACTGCATCAGGTATATCTTATAAAACTTTGCTTTGGTTGGGATAGTAGGCAGTGTCGTCAAGGTTGTAGTAACCAAAAGTCAACATCAAGAGGGGATAGTGGGTAGTATTAGCAAGGTTGTAGTAACCAATAGTCACAACAGAGGGCATAGTGGGCATGTTCGAGGTGTGAAAAAACTTGCCAATACATAAATAAGGGTGTAGGAAAAACAGAAGACAACGTGAAGTAAAGAGTGTTGAAAAGAGGGGCAGAAGACTCCTGGTGGTGGGGCAGAAGAGTGTTAAAAAGAGGACAACAAGACGCCAAGCAGGGCATGCACTAGGTCCCATAATCAAAATTGATGACTTGCCTTCGTGTCCCAGCCTCAACAATTCCAACAATTCTTGGCCTTGACATATATATCTACCTAGTATATAAAAACCAATTGAGCTACTCACTTATGCCATGTGTCGCGCTTAAGGTTTTTTTCTGCTTTGCGGGCCGACTGGGCTTTTTCCCGCTTCTGACTCTTCATTTGTTAGGCGATGGTGGCCTTCAATTTTTTTTTTTTTTGCCAATTGGGCTAAAATGTGTGCTCAGCTATTTTTCCATTTTGCTAATTACGGCCTTTTTTGCAAGCTGGATATCCATTAACTGTACTGCTTTCTATCGGCTTTCTGGCCGTGGTCAGCTACGCCGTACCGTGCACTATTCTTGGTGTAATTTTAGCCGTTTGATCTCTTCTTGTTGTACCCTAAGCTCATCCCTTCCCTTTGTGTTAACCTACCCTCCTGGGAAGATTTGATCGTTGCACAATAATTGTACGTTTCCTTCTGTCCTAAAAGATGTTATCTCTCTCCATTGTTATAGTTCCTTCTATTCTTTACCTTTCCCTTCTGCAAATGGGAGAAAAAATTTGTACAGGCTAGGATGATGATGATACTTCTTCTTCTCTTCAGTTTAATTGAAGAACGGAAGCTATGGGGCGACTTGGACTGTGATCTCTTTTCTTCTTAATATATTTTTTGGATTTCTTTTTTCTGTTCAATTTTTTGGTGGTTAATTATTTGTTGTGGTTACTGTCTTTTAGCTACTTTTTAGCTGCCATTCTTTAATCCTTCAAATTTCTGATCGCACTACTTTCATCTCATCTCAGCCTTTTAATGATATCTCCTATCCAAATTTTTTGCAAGTTGAATCTATATTTTATAAAATTTTGCTCATTTTTTCATCATCACCCAACTCAAGATGGTTACAATGGCTTCATTCTTCTTCTCCCATTTCTTATGGTTTGATGAGTTCTCTCTTTCTGTACCCTTTTATTTTTATTTATTATGTATGTAACATATTATTTCGTTTTTGTTTCAATTATTTGTTTTCTTTTTTGGATTTCTTTTTGTAATTTTTATGACATTTTTAAAAGTATCCTATTTTCGTACTGAATACTACAATGATTTGCACTTAGTTTCTTTTTTCCACTGATAAGTTGATTGTTTGTTGTGATCATCTTTGCTATATATTTTTTATACATTTTGTGATCCAAATTTTCTTTGGAATTTTCATTTTTTATTTTGGTAAAACTTTCCAGGTTCTGTGGATGATGATTTGCTGCCATTGCATGTAAATAGTGCTCTTATTTTTTTGTTCCATATTATTTTGCCATTGCTTGGTAGTTTTCATGTTTTTCTCTGCAGATTTTTAAGTGTTTTTGTTGAAGTAAATTATCAATTTTGTATTTCCTTTTTGGTTTGGTTTTCTGCCTTTGATAAATGACTACGAAGAGGCTTTGAAACCTTTTATCAAAATTTTGCAAGTCTCTTTTTCTCATCACATCACTGTGCCCTGCTTCTTATGCATCTATTCTGAATTTTCTTTTTTCCCCCTTTAGTTGGTTAAGAGCTTTCTTCTTTTACTGTTATATATTCTGAATATAATCGTGTGTACATATGAACAATATTTTCATTTTGATTTCTTTTTGTATTTGGATATTTGCTATTTTTGTTCCTTTTGATTTCTTGATAAAGTTTTGCAGACATAGCTATGAATTTTGTTGTACAAAATGTAACCTTTTAGTTGGGATTTTACAAAAGATGAAAATCACAATAAATTGGCCAGTTGTATTGTTCTCATATAGACTGTGATGATACAATTTTGTTGTTTTTACTTGCATTTCAGGTTTCAACCCTATGATCCTTAGAACTCTACTCTGTTAATCCGTTGTTTTCTTAAATGCAAAGGCGTATGATAAGATGTATACTATAATAACCAAGAGAGACTTGGTTGAATTTTGTTATAATAATTAAAGCATTACTCAAAATTCAGTTGAATAAATGAGCGTGGTCGACTGTTTTACTTAATCAGCATGGTTGTTTTCTTAAATGTACAGAACAAAACAGAAACAAAAGACCTTAATTAGCTTTACTATTTTTCTTTTTGTCCTTTTCGTTTTACACCTCTGTCATATGAAGGTTTAGGCAAGATAAGTTTCCTCAGCATAACTGGTTTGTTCTAGAATTTTATTATGCTTTTGATGGTTATGCATATTCCTTTTCTTATTTGCCATCTTATTTAGTAGCATGTCATTTATGGTGCGATTTTTCCGTTATGATGTAGCTTGGACATTCAAAAGAACACAGAGCATCTGTGCAAAAATGATTGGTTGTTCTTTTTTTAAACCAAACCCCTTCCCCTTTTTCTTTTTTTTTTCTAATTTTTTTAATGTGCTTGGCTTCCTGTACTTAGTTAGAATATCTTAGATTAATATTCTTAGATTCTCAGCTCATGGGGCATGCTTGATTTGAAGGAAAAGACGGAAAAAAATTTCGCTGTATTCTAAGGGACTGTTTTGTTTCTTGAATAAATTTGATTACACACTTTAACATCGCAAATTGTAGATGGTTTATGTTTAGTTACTTGGGCCCCAACTTTCGTTCATGTAATGGTATGGACTAAGTGGAATAAAATCCAGCACATGAATCAAGTGAAATATAATCAATTTAACCTCCGTAAAATTAAAAAAAAAAAAAGGCAGAAAAGTTGGGCAAAGTGCGGCCAGGCTTTACTAGTACTATATATAAACTCCTATCATAGCATACGGTCATTTCAATAAGCTTGGACGACCATGTTTTATGGGTTGGGCTGAATCACGAGTTTCCTTTCCAAGCATTAGTATTACCATTATATATCATCGTTTTAATTGCGGGTTCATACTTGTAGTATAATGGAGAATTGTACGCTAATACTTAACAATGAAGTTAGGGAGGAAAGCTTAGACCGAATTCGGAAATGGAGAATGAAGAGAAAAGGATTTATGAAGCGCAAGGACTTGGAAAGTGGAAGACTTCGGTGCCGAACCCCCAGGTTAAATCTTTCTTTCTTTGTTCACTTGCTTAATTTACCTTTTTTCCTCATTCCACTTTCCTGCCAAGCCCCTCAAGGTTACATATTTCTTTGTTTGTTCAGTTGCTTAATTTACTTTCTTCAATGGTGGCACGACTGCTGCTGGATGCATTATATGTTTCTTGGTTCCTAAATTAGTTGAGTTCATTGCTCAAGACTCAACTGTTTGATCCAAAAAATTTCAGTGTCCTTTTCTTTCAAACTTTTGCATATTCTCATTGTGAAATGAGGCTTTCATTTGTCGTTTAAATCAAACGAATATTAAGTTATTTTAATTTTACAATAACTTACTCTCTAATTTATAATGCTTGCTGATTACTCTATAATACCGGAATAGAAATCTGTTTGCAATGGGCTTGTATTTTTTTGATGAAAATTTCAGTTTCTTCCCCTGCTTTTGGGTAATTTGAGTACGTTTTTTTTTTTCAAAGCCAAAAGTAATTGTATATTACTGAAGGAAATATTTACAGCAAAATATTTCTGGGTAACTACCCATTACACGTTGTGTGATCTCACAGATCCACCTGGGAAAGGAATTTTCCCACCTAACAGCCTTTTTCAGACCCACAACAAATTTAGCTATTGATCTAGTAGCAGCATTATGATTATAACACAAAAGACTGAATGAGCAATGACGAAACAGAGAGCTGAGAAAGAAAATATTCCCCAGAATTGTTTTACACTTTGAGTCGTTATCATCTTTCTGGTTTAACTTTTGCAAGAGGCTTCGATTTGTAACATACAGACACACATTCTTCCATTCTTTTCTTTTTGCCAGCATTAAGGCCAGCTTTAGCACGTTTGTCTATTCCATTTTTAGATCTAATTTCCTTTCTTCTGCTGCTACCCAAACCAGTTGCAGTTTGCCATCAGTATTCTTTACCGTGATATTGTATCCTATTCAGCCTTTTTTCCTACTTATATGCACATTGGTGTAAATATTAATCCCATTTTGATCCTCGATGCGAGGTACCTCCTGCTCTAGCTCTACGTTTGTTTTCTTTTTGCTAAATCTTTGCTCTCTTTTATTGCACGTTTCAAACTCATCTCACTCTTTAACAGTCTCTTGAATCACCTGCTATCCCAGTTTAATTTTATTCTCAAAAACATACTTGTTCATGTTCTTCTAGATGTTTCACAAAATATATGCAATTAGTTCAATATGCTGTTGACCCTGTTCTCTTTTCATAGCCTCTAGCAATTGATCACACCAAGACCAGAACTGATCTCTCCAGCTTTCCAAGCCGTCCCGCTGCACTAGTGCCAATTTCCATGTCTTCTGTGCTTTTTTACAAAAAAACAACAGGTGTTCTACTAACTCCACTGCTTCACCACAGCATGGAGAAAAAGGATTTCCTTTTCTTATTCTATGAAACAGCAGACCCTTAACTGGAAGTGACTGATTAAGACACTTCCATAAGAAGGTTTTGATCTTTTGTTTAATGTTGAGCTTCCAAATACTAGACAACACATGCTTAGCTTGATTCCTTACACTTCTCACCTTGTTCTTTCCTATTATTGTTGTTGTTCTGCATCCTTTTGGCAACCTCATATCCTGATTTTACTATATACAAACTTGAATCTGTATACCTCCATACAAATCTATCCTGATTTTGTACAATACTAACTGAAATTTTAAGAATATCCTCCACATCTTCTTCTTTAAAAGTCCTATCTAAAACCTCTTTATCCTAACATTTATCATTCAACAATTGGTCCACTGTATTAATGTGACAGTTAGGAGGCTTAAAGGATCTAACTTTCCCAGATTCAGAAAATGGATTCCACTTGTCTTCCCAAATCATTATTGTCTTTCCATCTCTCACACACTTTAACAAACCCTCTTCCAACAAGCCTTTTACTGATATTAAGCCTTGCCAAAACTAGTATGGATTTTTTCTACTGGTTACTTCAAAAATATTTTTCCTAGCAAAATACTTACTTTTAAGCAGCCTACGCATCAACAAATTTGGATTTGTAATCAGTCTCCATAATTGTTTGACTACCAGAGCTGCATTGGTACAGTGTATATCTTTGAAACCCAGTCCCCCCAGCTCCTTCGGATCAGTCATTCTTTTCCACTGAATCAAGTGCATCTTTTTTTTCCCCTCCTTCTCTGCCCACCAAACTTTGCCATTATCCTATTCACTTCTTACCCCAGCTTTTTAGTCAACCTAAAATGACATAACATAATTTGGTAACGACATGATTACTGATTTTAACAAAATCTCTTTTCTTGCTTGACTAAGTAATCTCCCTTCCATCTCTGCAACTATTCTTTATTCTATCTTTCACAAAACCAAAAACCTGATGCTTAGACCTTGTAATCACTAATGGTAAACCCAAGTATTTTTCTTTGTCTAATCTTTTGACATCTTCTAGTTCCTCACACACTGCTCTCTTAAACTCGCACTTTGTATTTTTGCTGAACAGAATGGAAGATTTCTCCAAATTGATAACCTGTCCCGAAGCTGCGTCATACTTTGTCAAAATATTTCTTATCTATCTGGCCTCCTGTGCATCTGCCTTACAAAAAATGAGGGAATCATCAACAAAAAATAAATGAGATAAACCTGGACCATTTCTACTAATCCTAACAGCAGACAACCTTCTGTCTACAATAGCTTTCTTCAAAAGATTACTGAAACTGCAGAACAAAAACAAAAAAGGTGACAAAAGATCCCCTTAGCGAAGCCCCCTATTTGGTCTAACAAAACCTAACTTCTCCCCATTGACATTAAAACTATAACATACAATAGTAATATATTGCATAATCCAAGAGATCCATTTATCACAAAAATCCATTCTTTCCGTGATGGCTTTCAAAAAAGCCCACTCTACCCTATCATACACCTTTGACATATCAAGCTTGATGTTCATGTAGCCACTATCTTCTTTACGTTTGTTTTTAAAAAAATGAAGAGTTTCGTAGGCAATGACTACATTATCTAAGATTTGTCTTCCCGGAATAAAAGTTGTTTGACTTTCACTAATACATTTACTCAACAAAGGCTTCAATCTATTAACTAAAAGCTTTGAAATGACTTTATACAACATATTACTGAGACTGGTAGGCCTAAACTATGATAAATTTTTAGGAGAATTGACCTTTGGGATTAGAGAAACAAGAGTCTCATTAATAGACTTAAGCATGAAACAAAAATGAAAGAAACTCTGGACAGCCTTAACAACATTTAACCCTAAGATATACCAGAACTTTTTAAAGAAAATGGAAGTCATACTATCTGGGCCAGGTGTTTTGTTAGGATTTATAGAGCAAAAAACTGATTTGATCTCCTTCTCATCAAAAGGACTGGTTAATATCTCGTTCATTTGCGCATCAACAGTGATTGGGATCCCCGTGAGTATTTCTTCAAAATTTTGAGGATGGATTGAGTTAAATAACTGTTGGTAATAAGTTTGAATCTCCTCACCAAGTTCAGATTGTCCTCTACACCAAGTTCCATTCTCCTTTTTTAACTTCATTATTTAGCCCCTTTTCCTCCTGTTCATCACCATGGCATGGAAAAACTATGTTTTTGTCTCCCTCCTTCAACCAGCTGATCCTTGCTTTCTGAGACCAACATAGCTTCTCTTCTTTGTATGCTTTCCCTAATTCCTCTTTCAAATCTTCTATGTTTTTTCCTTGATTCACTCCTCTTAATTCTTTTGCTTCTTTGATCATATTCTTCAGTTCTATAATTCTCTTCTCAACGTTTGTGTAAGAAGATTTGTTCCACTGGGCAAGTGCTAACCTGCAACTTTTAATTTTTTGGGTAACCTGAAGCATCCTAGACTCATTTGTCTCCACATTCCAAGCCTCTCTAATGATCCTGTCAATTCCATCCCTCATTAGTCACCTTTTGTCAAAATGAAACCTCCTCTTCTACTTGACCTCTGATGGCTTTGTATCTAACAGCAAAATACAATGATCAGAAGCTTCTTTGTTAATATGATTACACTTTGCCCCACTAAATGTCTTATTCCATTCCATTGTACCGAATCCCCTGTCCAATCTCTCTTTAAGCTCTCCATTCCCTTTCCAATTATTAGACCAAGTCCATGGAGTTCATTCAAAACCAATATCTACTAACTGATTTTTATTCATCATTTCTCTAAAATCCTTAAACTCCACTCCTCTCTTTGCCTACCTCCCCATTTTTTTCTCTTTAGAGACAATATCATTAAAATCTCTAATTGTAACCAATTATCTCTGCAGAGACTTGCTCTTCTTTTAACCACCTTCTATTGTTCCTTTCTTATTCTATGATCCGAACTTGCATAAATTTCAATTAACCACTATGTTTTACTACTCTCCAGATCTTCAATCAAAACCTCCACTGTAAAGCTAAAGATGTCACTTTCTTAACCATACTTTCATCATTCCACATCATTGCCATACCCCCTAATTTCTGCACAGATCCAACCACAAAAATATTGTCAGAATTCAACTTTCTCCTAACTTCTCCAACGTTTCTGTTTTATTTTTTGTTTCAGACTAAATAACAACTTCTGGTGAGTAGAGTTTGTTCATCTCCTTAAGTTGGGGAACTGTCAAGGGGGTTCCCCACACCTTGACAGTTTCACACCACTGCTTTCATTTGGACTGTGGAAAGTGATGAAGGCCAGTTTCCTCAGCCTGTAAGTTTCCTGTTGATTCATTAACCTTAACTCCTCCTCTTTTCTTCCTTGCTTCTGTTTGCTCGTTCATCTTCTCATCCATTTCATCAACTAGCCTAAATTTCCTTTTCTCCATCTGTTCTTGACTCAAGACAACATTTGAAATGTCTTTTAATTTCATCCTTGCTCTATCCCTATGCCTCCTGAACTTCTTTCCCACAGTACTTTGATTCTTCTTCTTTTCTTCTCCTTGACCTCCTTCCTTTCCTACCTCATCTATTTTCATTCTTGACCTACTCATCTTCTGCTGTGTTTCAATGTCTTTTGTGAACAACTCCAGAAATTGATTTTGTTCTTTTTCTAGCTGACTCATAAAGGAACTAGTTCTTCGAGTTGGAGTACCTTCAACCATTGGTTTCAAAGTGGCTAAACCAATCCCTAGAGTTTCACTTTTAACAATTATTTTTGCTTTTTTCAGTGGTTCCCCTTTTTTCCTTCCTCACGTTGTCTCCTGAAAGCTTTGTTTTATTTAAAATAAGTCTATGCACCCTCTCTAGCTCTTGACGAGACACCTTCCCAGTAACACCACTCCCTATCAGATCAGCCTTTTCACCCCTTTTTAAAACTTCTCCCGCTCTTTCTCTTCCACCCTGTACTCTATTTTCTTTCTCCACAACTTCCCTGTTGATATTCCTAACAGAGATTTGTTTGAAGTAATCATGATTAACAGTTGCTCTGCTCGGATTAACAGTTGGTTTTGACCCCCCTGCTTTCAACTATGGGCCATATTGTTATTCTCCACTTTTAATGTTTTTAACACTCCTCTTAAAGCAAGACTTTTCATTATGCTCAATAATAGCACATTGATAACAATAATCTGGACATCTCTCGTACTTAAACTGCACCCATCTTGGAACTCCATTGAACTTAACGGAGGTACCTCTCAACAATGGTTCAGTGATTTTCACTTCAGCTAAGACCTTCATGTGTCTCCCTTTCTTACTTCCAGTTTGTGGAATTACAACATCTTTAACAGAATGGAAGATTGCTCCTACTTTTCTCTCGACATCCTTTGAGAAACAATGGAGCCATAAATTCCATATTTGAACCCAAAACAAAGCTATTTCAAAAGCTCTTACATCCTCTTCTATACCTGCAAACCACTTCTTAAGCAACAATAGCTGATTGTCTATTATCCATGGACCCCCAGCAAAGATTTTGTCCATATTTGATTCTAACTCAAAACTAAACTGGAACAGGTTACATCCAATCTCTGTTACTCTTAACTTCTTCGGACAACCTCGTGAGTTAACTGCAAAATTTCTAACCCCATTAAAATTTGTCATTTTTTTCACCAACAATCTTCCCTACTAAGCTGAGTTTACAAGCCTCCATTCCCTCAACCATATCATCCAAAATCACTTCCGAACCTCCTTTCTCCTTGCTATTTTGCTCAAATTTCTGCATTATCACCGCTAATTCATCTGCCATCCTTCCACTTTAAGAAGTACTCACTTGGATCCTGACACTGTTTTCTAGCAAAGAGACTTTAACCTGGCTCTGACAACCAAACAGCTACTAGACAGACACAAGTTATATGAAGTAAAAACTAAAGCAGATAGCAGGATAACAAGCTAATCAAGAGAAAAGTAAAAACACTTACGAAAGGAGATAGACAAAGAAAACAGAAGATGAAAAAATTGGATAGTAAACTAAAGCTTTTAATGAACCAAATTGTTCGCGAACACAGGTTGATTCGGCTTGTAAAAGCTCGAATTCGGCTCGTTCGAATAATCAAATTAGCCGAACTCGAATAAGAATTTGAGCTCGTTTATTAAACGAACGAACTTGAATACTGTTCGTGAATGCTCGTTTGCGTTCGTGAACATAGGTAATAGTGTCTTCCACATTATTTTTAAAATAAAAACATTCAAATTCAATCGAACTTCGTTTGATTGTGTAAAAATCGAGTTCGATCGAGTTCCGTTTGGTTGTGCTAAACGAGCTGAGCCCATTCGAACTTATTGGAGTTCAGTTCGTTTATGTTAAACGAGTCGAATCAAATTCGATCTCGAGTATATGTTTTATTTGACGAGTCGAGTTCGAACATAAATATTAACTCGTTTAATAATCGAGCCAAGCTGAGCCGATTCATTTATTAAATGAACAAATTCTAAACAAGGAGTATTCGGCTTGATTCGGCTTGTTAAAAGCTCTACAGCAAATACACAAAACAGCAATGTACATGAAGATAAAACATCTACGGAATCAACTTTGGTGTAAAAAAACAAACATAAAAGCTACGGCTAATGATCTCCCAAGCTTGACACCCATCGGACATAAAAAACTACTCACTCCATCTAGTTTGCTCACTCAAAATTTTGCTTTGAAAAATCGAAACACTCTAACTCTCTTGCCTCCAAAAAATAGCAGAAGAAAACTCTCATAGAGCGAAAAAGGCTCCCAGAGAGAGAGAGAGAAAAAACTTGAAGCTCTCGGATATGGATTGGTAATTTGAGTATGTGACGGGCAGCTTTTGGGTAATTTGGTGCATTTTCCAGGCCTAGTTGAGCTGCTCTAACTGGGTTAAAGATCCACTTGGGGTGGATTACTAACAACCCAATTTGACTCTATTTTAGCCCTACTGGGTTTAGATTAGATGTCCACAGGTTTTATCTTTTTATCATTTTTTTCCCATCTATGTTAACCAATTATTTTTTTGGACCAAAAATTAAATATATAAAATAATAACCAATTCAGTAGCTAACCTAATCATCCAGACACAAAACAAGCAGTTCACTATGGCCCATCTAATAAAGAAATTTGTGCTTATATGAAGTAACTAAGGTTCTTCCTGACTGCAGCAGCGATGAAGTATGTAAGCAGGAGTTCAATGCCAAGCCTCATTGCCATACCGTCTTTAAATACTTGAATATATCTTTACTTGCCATTGTTGGAGTCAAGTATCAGGTAGGGCTGTCAACGGTCCGGGTCTAGACCCAGACCCGTTGATTTTTTTCGAGTCCGGGTAGGAGTAAAATTCCGTTTACCCGGACCCGGACTCGTTTTTTCTTAATAAAAAATGGGTCGAATCCGGAATATCATGTTTCGACCCGGACCTGACCCGAACCAGTTTATATATATAATAATTATAAATTATATATACGTATTTTAAATTTTTAATACATAATACTCAATAAATAATAATTATAATATACATACATACGTATTTTATAATTTTAATACTCAATACTTAATAAATAATAATTGTAAAATATATAAAAATATTTTATATTTTCAAAATTCGGACCCGAACCCGAACGAACCCGGATCCGGGAAACCAAATGCAAGACCCGTCGAGTCCCGGATCCTGGTCCGGAATCTCAACACAAAAACGGGTCCGAGTCCAGAATATTTAATTCCAGCCCGGACCCAGCCCGTTGACACCTCTAGTATCAGGCTATCTCTCAAGACCCATCCAAAACACTTGCCCAGTATGCTTGGAGTTTCCTGATCGCCATTTTCAATTACTCCCTCGCACTATGGGCAATGAAGCAATCACAAAATCACTGTAACATGAACTTGCAAATAATTTTGGGCCTTGTCCTTCTTGCATCTGGAGGGGTCTCATCTCTCTCGCTATTTTCACTGCTTCTTCCACACTTTTATGGGCTCATAGCCCTTTTCATTTCCTGGTCAATCTTTGTCGCCATATCAGCATACTGCCACTACTTCAACGGGCCTATAATGGGCTTCTCACAGGAATCACAAGTGTGATTGATATTCTCATTTGCTTTGCAAGGAATTTGTTTACCGGAAGCAGCTTTAGTCAGCAACAACCACCTCCACAAGGGACAAGACCACCTATGTAATTCCTCAATCCACACCTTGCATACTCCGTTTTGTTTCGTAAAATAATGGGATTATTTCTTTCGGCTTGCACCCTGTGTCAACGCATAGAATTATTCCCACTTGATTCTTGGTTAGAGAGCTTGACCCAAAGAGTGACAGAATCAGCAGCGACCAAATTCAATTAAGACACCTGGAGACAAAATAAAAGTACGAAGTTCAGAAACTATGTACCAATATTACAATTATGAATTCAGTAACTATGTACCAATATTACAATTCTTAGCGACAGTCATTTTCACAAGCACAAGCCCTGTCAACATTTTTATGTTTTAAAATGATTATTGGCTGGAAATCAAAGGTGAGCGCCATCAAACTGGCCATGACGTAACAAATTAACCAAGAAATTAATGACAAGGGAGCACACGAAAAATTTAATGGAGAGGCAAATAAAAACTAAATCAACATGATTAAATTAGTTAAACCACAAAATTCGTAAAAGGGGCTCCATCGCAAAATTATTATGATCAGAGGGTTTAACTCAATGAATTTATTAGACGGCATTTGTATTTTTTCGGAGAACTTTGTGCCGTGCAAATCTACAATATCCTGTTATGAAAAGGGTACATGGTTAGAATTTTTTTTTTTTTTATCAACAATTAATAGGGGAAGGGGGAAAAGTAGAAAGATGAGAGATGAGGTGTATAAAAGGGATCCAATCCTTTGTGCAGCCCATCAAACTTATCTATCCGTAACCTACTCTACCATTTATTGATGTGGGAGAATTTTTTGACACAGGAGAGTTGAACTAGCAGTTGCTACTAAAGGCTACTAGTCCTCACTGACTAGACTAAATTCACACAGGTCAAGAAATTTTCTTTTTTATCAACAGTTAATAGGGAAAGAGGAAAGAGTAGAAAGAAGAGAGATGAGGTAAACTTAAAAAAAAAAAAAAGTACATGGTTAGAAGCACATGAATTATCTTTTTAACATCCGGCAAATAGTTTAAGTGGAAAGCTGTTAAAGTTCTCAAAATCCTCAAAATAAACTAGGCATTAGTTGTACCTATTTTGACCAAGTATAAGTGCGTTGGTCAAACAGGTAGCTAATGGGCACTGGTTTCGCAATATCCTTGAGAATACATGCTACACTGGAAGCCATTGGACTTTACCTCCATAATTTTCATCCACGTTTAATCCAAATGTGGGTTTTTTAACCCAATCTCACACAATCATTAAAATAGATAGC
Organism: Mitragyna speciosa; assembly: GCA_024721245.1. NCBI lineage: Eukaryota > Viridiplantae > Streptophyta > Magnoliopsida > Gentianales > Rubiaceae > Mitragyna > Mitragyna speciosa. Next base: position 2,990,036 of record CM045558.1, read on the forward strand.
AATTTAATTGTTTGGGCCTTTTGGACTTCTTTGTCACTCAGTTTGAAACCATTCGGAGTGTGCTGTTGGTCTATTCAATTGGGCCACCATTAATATGGACTTATTAATTGCCGGAGGTAGGCATATAGCCGTAATATGAAGTACAAACTGCATATGTGGGCGGGATGTGATGATCGAGCAAGGAACCGGAAAATCAGCGAAATGAGATCATCATAACTTACACGTTTAAGTCAAAAAAAAAAAAAAAAAAAACTTACACGTTTGATATTGAAAGCAAAAATTATTGCCACCTGATATTATTAAATAAGGAAGTACTAGGTAGCAGTATATATGCTGTATTTTGCAAATTACCATGGGACAAGCCTTGAAACATTACCTCCAAACACCAGAATTAGTAATTAATTTGTCTTTACCAGTATAATTCCTTCCCTGAAGGAAGAGCAAGAAACTGGGAAGAGGAGGAAGTGATGAAAATGCCAATTGACAACAGTGAAGTCTTCAAACTATGCCAACCGACTTCCCACCCTCTTTTTTGTTACAGTCAACCCTATAAACTATAATTGTGCAGACTAAAAGTGGAACAGCAAGTGTTGGTAGGTGTTGGGTGTCAAACCAGCAAAATAAAATTTCCTACTCTAATAAAAATATACTCAAGTATAGTAGTGAGTAGGGTCGTATCCACAAGGACTTGGTCGATTTATTTATTTCAAATCACAATAACGGGGGGTTTGGAGAATAATTAAATTACAGAAATTTAAACCTAAGAAACTCAAACGGAAAAACACAAAATTAAATCAAACGAAGTAAAATAAAAACTAAGCTCTAGTCAAAGGAATAATTTCCACTCTGGTTCAATTTAACTGATCCTCGATGCAATAATAAATTTCTACGTTCATGAATAAATTGGTTATGGTTGTTGAGAAGCTCTAACAACCTGCCTTTCCTTACTTGTGTCGGTAATCAAGGTACGACCGTTAATTACTTCCCTAATCAAATAATAACCCTAGGTACGACCTTAGGATTCAATTATTCAACAGCTTTAAATCTAGAAAAGCTACCAATTCTAACCAGCAAATACCTACGAGGCTTTGTTCAAATTAGATTATCTATTCCCGTGATATAATCCAAAAGTTTCTATTACTATTGAATTAATCACTCGCCACTAATACTAAAACTATCAAACAATTACGGATTTGACGTTTTAGATGACTTTAGATTATTTGACAATTAAATAGTGGCCAATTATTTAACTGCGCAAAAATAATCACACAAGAATGAACACAATCACCTTGGAATTAAGCAGAGAATAAATAAATACCCAAAAACGCAGAAAATAATAAAAACAATTAGATCTCATAGTAATAGATGAACCAAAGCTTCAATTATCCTTCAACTAGATAGAAGAGTATTCAAATACCAAAAGAAAAATAACAAGAATTTGTTCTAGAGAGAGAAGAGAGAAAAACTAAAAACTAAAACTAAAAGAAGACTAAAACTAAAACTTGAAGGTCACTTTTTTAAGAGTTGCAGATGTTCTCTTTTTTTAGGCTTCTCCCGTCCCTTCCTTTTTCCTCAATTCATGGCACTTGTCTTTGTTTTCTTTCCAAAATTCAATTTCCTTTCTTTCTTTTCTTCCTTTTCCAATTCAACTTCTTCCCTTTTTGTTTTTCTTTCCAATTCTTGCCAATCAAGAATTCTTTCCAATGAGATTTATCACAATTAGGAAAGTGGGACCCTTCAATTGCAGATTTCTTCTAAGTCACGTTCACAAATCCTGCACTTCAACGTGAGTAAACCGTGGTCACGCTCTATCAAATCAAGTCTTCTGGAATTTTTTGCAATATTAAAGCATTTTCTCCTCAATTTCCTACATTCGTGTCAAATATCAAAAAGTGAATAAATGGAAATATTAAACACAATTCTTAACCAAAATAAGGGGAAATTAATTATAATTCATATGTCAATTTAACACCCTAACAGTAGGTAAAAGAGGCACTTAATTAATGAACAGATTAATGAATGAATGGCAAATCCCAATGACGAGCACTCATTTTGTTAGTGGGCAAAGCCCAAAAGAAACTGTGTGGATTTCTAGGAAGTATATATCATGATCATCCAATGAGAATACTTTCAGTTTTTTCTTCAAATAAACCATTTGAAGACCTATTGATTCTAAATGAAAATACAAAACCACATGCAAGATGATTGTTAGGTGGGTTTTCATTTGAACAAAAAAAAAAAGTTTAAGCAGTACTTTTAAATGCACTAAAGCCCAGTTAAGATAAAAACTTATAAACTAAATATGAAATAACATGGAAACTTGAGACAAGAACACGAGGCCGGAAGTGAATGTAAGAGATAATGCAAATCAGATGTTGAGTATTATTCCTTTTAAAAAAAATTGTACTTGAACGGGTGGATTTAATCAAAATCTTCCGGCACTAATACGCGTAAGGATATGCATGGACATTTCTCTATAATCACTTTGCATGCATGGACATTTCTGTATAATCACTTTGCTCGAATATAGACAGAGTTATATGCCTCTAATGTCCCTTTCAGCTTATTTTATTTTTTTGTAGTGGATGAAAATTTCGTCTCTCGTCCAAATAGGTGGATATAAAGCATGGACTTGCAAATTTACGTAAATCTGCAGTCATTGTTCTGACGTAGCTCACACCAAGGATGGCTATGTAGTTTCACTTTTCACTTTTGAATTCTATTTTCACAAAAGTAAAAATCAACTTTACGTATAATTCCAACATACTTTTGCTAGAGAGCTATAAATAAAGTGCGTCTCATTGTTCAGTTCAGGTTTCATAGTTGTCAGTCTGATGGAAAATTCTCTGGCGATTGATTCCCGCAGGTGACTTCTTCCTTTGTCTCTTCAGTCCTTTAATAGCTTTAACTTCTACGTTTGTTTCAGTTTTGTTTCTCTCTTCTTTTCCTTATATTCTCATTTGATCCAAAGGATCGAAGTTTTCCCTAATTGAGATTTTTCTTCTTCTTTCTCACTATGTTTCTTTTTTGCATGTTTGATGGAGAAGGCTGCAAAGCCTATTTTCTTGAATGAAATTCACAATTATTATATTTACAACCCAAAATTTAGAGTTCTAATGCCAACGGTAGAATTATGGAATGAAAAAATAATTAGACAGATAACATATGACAGGAAGATGATAAATGCACAATATTATCGGTACATCAAACAATGAAGAAGTTCTTAACTTTTTTACAGTTTCTTGATTCTCTACTCAACAGTTAGAATTCCTATTAATAACCCGTAGTAGTTGGTGCATAAGCAACCTCTGGATAAGAAACTACCAAATAAAATACCAAGTAAAAAATAACGAAATTGCCATTATTTGATTCTAGCAAAAACTTCTGGAAACTAAACTAAATACATGTCGACTTGGTTGAATAGGACAATATTTTTTTTGGTTTTTTGGTTGGGTTTTTTAAGTGGCATTATTATTTTTAAGCAAAAATGATTTTTGTATTGATAATGGAACATGTAGAAGTAGCATTATTAATCCTTTTAACTAACATAATTCCTCGTTCATAGGATAAAATAATTCAGCGGGGGTTGGTATTAGTTATCCTGGGATAAAGCATTATTGGTGAAATAAAAAATTTTCAAACAAATTGAACCCTAGCCTAAGAAATAGAAACCAAGAGTAATATGCTATCTTCTCCGATCATCTCTCTTGGACTCTCAAATTCTCTTTCTAGCACTCTCAAAATCAAAGGTACGATTTAATACTTTTTCCTTCAACAATTGTTTTGTAAACAATTTCATTGTGATTGAATCATTTATTTGATTTTGTTCGTCTTATTATTATTTTGTCCATTCACAAAGTTTTCAAGAATTACTAAATAAAAATAATAATTTATCTATTTTTCATATTTATATTTTAGTATATTATAATTCTTGGAATCTTATTTGAATATATATTGAATTACCAAATAAAAATAAATAAACAAATATAGGGGTAATTTAGTCATTAAAATGATAATCCTGTCTCCAACCAAACACCGAATAGAACTATTTTTTAAGAAATCTCACTGAATGCAAAACCAACCAAATACTGGACAAATGAAATTGTGAATCTTGGATGAGCCATTTCAAAATCTATAATTCTAGGATAAGTCATCTCATCTCATCCTGTCCAGGAACCAAACAAAAGGTAATAGTACAGATGGAGGTAGGCTTATTTTCTGAATTAAGAGTTCGCGGGTCATCTAAGAATTCCAGTGTCTCTATTTTTTTAATTGGTTGTGTATTTGACATTTAACTTTTGTCTTTGAATATTTGGTTACGACTAGTATTACGTTTTTTACTAAGCTATGCATACGTATCCTTTCATTTGTACTAAGCTATGCATACCTATGCTTGCTTATAAAATAGGTATGCATCGTGTTTTGACTGTTTTAAGTTAATTGTTTACTTGCTTATGGATCAAATTCATTTTCTGTCTCTGTTCCGTATGCACATTTAAGGCAATTGGCTACGGGCAGTGGTAGTGTATATTGCTGACTTTAGTACCCTACCTAAGTTGTAAATTTTCAGTTTATTCCCGATTGCCGCAGTGCTGATGAAGAACGTAGGCAACAGTCGAATACCAAGCCTCCTTGCTATACAGTTTTCAAATGTTTGATTCCATATTTACTTGCTGTTATGGGTGTCAAGTATTATGCGATCTCTCTGTTAGGAAATCAATATGTCAATAAACAATTGATACAGCAGAATTTAAAATTTTTCTAATAGGATCATTGATTGTCTATACAAAATCGAAAACGTACCTTTTTGACGACGTAAATAAAAATTAATTTAACCTAAGATAGTGATGACAATCACAAGCCGCACAAGTGTCCGGCCTCTAAGGTATCCACACATACACCTTCTTAGGATTCTCTTCAGGATTGATCAACACTAAGTTAATATGCCAGATCCACTTCACACGTCGCAACACAAAGAAAATTGAATAAAGAAAAACTGTTTTTCCCCTTTCTAATTTTCTCATGTATGTTACGTTATATCTTACGTCGTATCAAGTCTTGATGTTTGGGACTTATTTATACAGTAATAATTAAGTTATCTTGTCCAACAAGAATTCGGTAATAGGTAACCCTTACCTATTTAGATATCTTACCAAATAAGATATTTAGTAGATTTTAATTTCTTTAAAAAGGAAATTCTTCCACTAATATAATTACTCTATTTATCAATAAGTCTTTAGGATTAATTATCTCACAAATTAATTCCTTAATTATCACATAATTATTTAAATCAATTTAACCCAATAATTAGTTCTATTGTGTGTGACCTTTTAGGTTCCTAATCACTTGGCAATAAATATAAATTATAATCTTAGAATTAATTGGCTTTAGTACAAAACTAACACTCTCAAGATCCATCAACAACACTTCTGTATATACGTGGAGTTTCCTGATATCGATTTTCATTTACTTCTTGAAACTATTTGCAATGAAGCAGTCACGAAATCACTGTAACATGAACTCGCAAATAATCTTGGGCCATGTTTCTCTTGCATCTGGAGTGGTCTCATCTCTCGTTAATGTCACTGCTTCTTCCAGACTTGCCCGGGTTCATAGTCCTTTACATTTCATGGGCACTCTTTGTTATCATATCAGCATTGTCGGTACTCTAAATGCGCTTACAAGTGACTTCTCAGAGCAATCGCAACTGTGCTTAATATTCTCATTTGCTTTACAAGAAATTTGTTTATTAGAATCAACTTTAGTCTGCAACGACAACCGCCCGCCACAAGGGACAAGACCAACTGTGTAATTCCTCAGTCCTCTATTCGCATGCTCTGAATTGTTTCGAAGAATACCTGGACTCTTTCTTTTGGCTTACGCCTTGTATTATTGCATAGGATGATTCCCACTTGATTCTTAGTTAGAAAGCTGATCCTAAGAGTGAAATAATCAGCAGGGCTCAAAGTTAATTAAGGTACCTGGAGATACATATAAAATATGAAGTCCAATAAATATGTAGTACTACGTTTATCTAATATTATTTGTGTTCCATGCACTTTCTAAAGTTGAATGATTCCTCCATGCATTTTCTAAAACTAGAAAGTTAAAATTACCCAAAAATAAAAGAAAATAAAAGATACTTACCAATTCTTTTGAGATATATAACTGCGAATCATTATGTTAATATGTACTACTTTTGTTCTCAAATCATTCTGCCATTTCAATGCATTTAATACTGATGAGTAACTCTAAACTTGCATCGCCAAAGATCCTTCCTTACTATCCAACTTTGAAGAATTTGACTTTTTTTTCTTTTTTTTTTTTTTTGCTAAGTATCATGAACATTCAATAAGAAAGGTTTCAAAATTTTCAAATGAACAATTTCAAAATCTATGATGATTGTTTGATGGGTTTTCATGGCCAAAAAAAAAAAGGGAAAAGAAAAGTTTATGTAGTACTCTTTAAGATGCATTAAAGCTTGGTTAACATAAAAAGTCGACGACTAAATAGCAATACCGTGGAAACTTTGAGACAAGAATACTAGACCTAAAGTGAATGTAAGAGAAAATGCCAATGAGATGTTGAGCATTACGCAGTGTTTATTCTCGAAGGGGTGGAGGAAATGAGATTTCCTTTTTAACATAACCAAGCATCCAGATTTAAGAAAATGAGGAAGGCTAAAAAAACATTTGTTTTGCTTAGTTAAAATTGAAAAATACTTAAGTGAATCGAATTTACGGTTGAAACTGTGGACCCTGTGGTCTATATTAAAACACATCACTTATAGTGGACCCTCCTATGGGTCCCTTATCTGCCCTTTGGTACTTGTGAGTGACGTATCTCAATATGGACTTACAAAGTCTACAGTCTCACCCATAAACTTTGTCCACTTAAGTATTTTTCTTGTTAAAATCCCATATTTTAGGTAAAGTATCACTGAGTACTTCAGTTTCGGCTGATCTTGAGCTTAAACAAAGCCGGCCCCAAAAGCCCAAATTGAGAGGCCTGCTTAACTAAAACGTATTCGGGCAAAACATGACTCGGCCAGGGGCAGGGGCAGGGGCCTATTCATCTGTAATTCCCAGTCACATAAGAATATCACACGGCAACTGTAATCTCATATTTAGTTAAAACTAATACTTAAAAATTAGGGTTTCTGTTTTGGCTGGGCTTTGGCTTAAAGCCAAGCCTGGCCCAAAACCCAAGTTAAGGCACCCACCTTTTTTTGATCAAATCTATAGTATTATATTGGGAAATCAGAATAGTATTAGTCGGTTTCAAACCCCCGTACTTTATAATAAATTCATAAAATCTCTAATCACACGATCTTCTATTCGTTGCCAGGCACCTACTTTTGATTTAGTGAAATAAAATCTTAGGGCAAAAGCTGACTTGGCCCGGCCCATTCAAATGTAATACCCAGTCACAAAAGAAACTTGATGGTCATTCCTACAATGACTAGTTGAAAACTTCATAGTTGTTTCTTCTCATGTCTCTGTCAGCTTATTTAAATTTATTTTAGTGGATGAAAACAACTGGTTACCACAATTGCCTCGTCCAAGTGGTTACCACAATTGCTTCGTCCACGCGATGAGTCCATCCGCTACTCAAAACCAAATTGTTGTTATATTTGTAAAAGTTTGGAACCAAAATTGATTATTTCAAAACGTAAGGCATTGAAAGAGTACAAAGTGAAAGCCGTTTGGTTAGATATACAATAGTTTTTCTTAGGAAATTATTTTTTTATGAGAATATTTTGTGTGAAAAAATCTTTGTAAATTTTCAATGTTTGAGTGACAGTATGTAAATCTTTTGAAGTAGAGTTTTTTTTATTTTTTTATATTTAATATTATTAATATGAATTAAAAAGAAAAATAACAATTGCAATAAATGTTTGACAAAAAATTAGAGTTGATTGGAGATTGTTTTGTTTACAATTAATCGATAAGATAATATAATAGTAAAATATGTATCACTATAATTATGTTACTGTGATATTCATGATGAATAAACAATGAGTTAATAAGGATTAAAAATAAAAATTAATTCGGTAATTGAAGTTAGAAAAATAGATACTTAAGATTTAATGTCATTCTTAAACTTTTCAAAAAATAACTTACAATCATTAAATACATAAGTTATTTTTTACCAAAAGGAGGAAAATTGAAAAAATTTCACACCAAGGAAAATTCTGAAATATTTTTAGATAAATATTTTCAATCTAACCAAACAGGGTGAAAGTGTGTAATTTTGTTGCACCAAAATTTTTGGTCCTTTTTCATCCTCGGTAGGACCAGTATACCGTATTGCATTAAGATAGTGGGAAACGGGGAAAGGGAAGTAGGAAGGATGCCAAAGTTTAATGGAATTCTAGATATGTTTATTAAAATCTGTTAGTTTTCATATTTTTCATTCATTTCTCAAAAAATCCAATATACAAGGAGCTAAAATGTAGATTTTCAAACTAGCTAATATGATAGTTTATAAACCCCACACACACACACACACAAACACACACACATATACACCTAGCATATAAAAATGTATAGTCATCTCCCATTCATGCCAAGTGGACAACTAAACAGTAAGCTACCATTTGAGAGGCCAGGCCTCTTATGCAATTGTTGTGCATTTTGCCAGCAAATTGCACATGCCCCTTCAATTTTTCTTCCTTTAAGCTTTTTTATTTTTTATTTTTGATTGATAATCTTCCTTTAAGCTTTTTATTGCTTTTTTCAAGCCAATTGTCACTTTAAACTGTAGAGACTAAACCCAATTTATTTCCATAATATTTTATGAACTTGTAATTCTTTAAAAAAATTACTTTTTTGTACATAAATTTCCCACATCAATAATGATAAAAATTTTGATAAGAGTGCTTTGTAAACATAAATCTTCCTAAATTGATCTATAAATAACTGTATTACTAAACTATAGAGGCGACAAACTTCTTATGAGTAAAGTTTTTGGTATAAAGATGAGAGTGATTTAGAGAAAATAGAACTATAAGCTTCGATTGTTAAAAATATTCAAAACATATTCGGTGGCTTCTACAGTTTGTAAATAGACAAACTATCAGAAGCCATAACAATATGACAATTACATAATATTACTGTTCTCACCGCGATTAATTGATTACATGGATTAGAGAATGGATCTTGGTATATAAAACATTAAATATCAATTATTCCATTGTTAAGAAATCATAATACCCAGGCAAATATTTGCAAATTCTAATGTCAAATCAAAATACAACTGGATAACTTTTTTTTTCTTTCTTGTTGAGGCTGAAAACTTATCACTGATGAGGATGCGGGCTATGAAGTACTATATGTTAAAATCAACAAACCAAGAGAGTTCTTTTTTTTTTTATTTCTGGAATCCAAGAAATAATACTTTTTCAATTTATTTCCTTGAATCCAAGAAATAACTTTATAACAAGTGAAAAAAAAGATTTATCTTCATTTTATGTTGGGAATTAGCATTTACTTTTGCAGGTATTCAATCATTTATTGACTAAATTTTAGTTTTGCTTAATTAACCAATTTTCCAAAGCTTAACAACCTTTTTCTTGTGTTTTTAATCTTAATTACATGCTACCTATTGTCAAGTATGAATATTAAATATGTCTCTCTCTTATCCTATTTTGTTAATGGCTTTTTCGCTTTTCATATTCGTAATGAATTTTGGAGTTTGTATAACATTATAGTTATTTAGTCAACCTTCATGTTGTATTTTCCTTCTACTCTTCATTCTTTGTATGTTTGATTGTCAACTAGGTCCGTATGAATTTTGTGTATATCAAAAAAAAAAAAATTTCACCATGAGCCTTTAGATTTCCTTTGATGCGCATTATCTGATATTCTATTTTTTGGCATTAATTTTTGTTTATGCTATTTGGATCCTACTTTAAGGTGATTCTTGATAAAGAATGTTATTTGAATTTTGTAGTTCATGCCAAAATGTCTACCCTCCATGTAAAAAAATAGCAGGCATCTTGCATGATATTGAATTTGGTTCTGTTGATGACGTAGTAATTTTTAGGTTTTATTACATTTTCTGTTGCTAGGACTACTGTCTGTAAAAATTAAAAAAAAAAAAAAGAGGATACCTACTACTACCATGGAAATCAAGAAAAGGGAGTGTTTTGTCCATCTTAAACAATTTGGTGGGTAATAGCTGTGCGTAGCACAGCCAGAGCATTCTAGTGTGTGTGTGTATATATATATATATATTTGAATTGTCAACGTGAGATGGGTTCACGGCCTACGGGAATGGGCAGGAGGTGGTTAAAGAAAGGAAGGAAAGGAGGGGGTGGATTTTGGTGATGTGAAATGTCGGCAATCGAAGAAAAAGAGGGGAAAAGGAGGATCCTGGTGATGGAAAAGCAAGACTGAACGTCAATAACGAATGCACATGGCAGTGAACTAATCAGGCAAATAAATCAGAGGATTAATGAAAATGGAGATTGAGGGAAAGATATTGGAGTAGTGATTAATTAGGAAGTGAAAGTAAGGAGAAATATCATTAAGGGGGAATGATGTGGAGTGGAAGATGTGGAAAAAAAATATAATATAAATTTCGTAAAATAGTTATAAATTCTTATAAAAATTTTCCTAATATACACACACGCATATATATATATATATATATATATTAAAGCTAACGTTTATTAATATATAAACTTTTTATTTTTGGGGGATAATTCAAAACTTCTAATTGTCCACACCAGAGGGGATAGTGGAGGGAGGACGTCAAGACCCGGCAGATTGAATTGTCTAATTGTCCACACCGGAGGGGATAATTGTCTAATTGCTTGTTAGAATTGGTAACTTTTTTAGTTTTTAAAGCTGTTGAGTAATTGAAACCTAAGCTTATCATTTGATTAGCAAAAGTAACTAACATATCTTAGTTATCGACACAGTAAGAAAAGATAAGTTGTTAGAGTTTGTTAACAACTATAATCAATTTATTCATAAGCATATGAAATTATGTTCGCATACTACAATGATCAGTTAAATTGAACAAGAGTGAAAATTATTCCTTTGACTAAAGCTTAGGTTTTATTGGATTTCATTTAAATTAATTTTGCATTATTGAATTTCTTAAATTGAATTTGCCTTAGTTTAGTTATTTTAAAAATACCCCCTTTAATTTTTAGTTGTTAAAGAAAAAAAAATAAATCACTAGTCCTGTAAATACGACCTTACTCATCACTGCACTTCGCCTTGGCAGAACAAGCACATCCATTTCAAGAGCTATTAAAGAAAGGAAGAGACTTTGTTTGGAGAGAAAAGCAACTAAGAGCAATCGAATCAATTAAGAAGGCATTGGCAGCACCTTTAACCATGGTGGCGCCTATTCTAAGTCTCTATTTCACTTCAACGGAGAAGTCGATTGGAGAATTACTCGCACAAGAAGTGGAAGGAGTAGAGTGACCAGTTTCACTTTATATTTTATATGCTTTTTTTTTTTTGAGAAATATTTTACATGCATTTGATTAGGACATTTTATTTTTCTTGGTTCTATACCCAACAAGTAGGACAGCACTATATGAGCACTAAACTGACACATTTTCACGTATGAGATTTTGAACTCTCAATTATTATCAACATCGGCAACGTTAGCATAAAAGCAAAGCGAGAAAAAGAATGAGTTGAAAAATGGGGAAGGGAGAGTCAAAGTGGGGACAGCAGAGAGGAGCGACATTACCGAGCGAAGTATAAGAACGGACGGTTTGCATCTACTATTTCTTCATTGTTGGCAAATCCGACGGCTCTGCTCCAGAATGCCGTTATTTCTTTTTTTTTTTTTTTTTTGAGGAATGCTTTAAAATTTTTGAGGCTTGGCCTCCCAAAAACAATGATTTGACAGCTTTTATTATCGTAACAAGATTGCACAAATGGTTTGGACGTCAGATTGTTGCACCCCTTACTCTAAAAAGAAAAAAAAAAAAAAAAGATTGTTGCACCCACAAACTATCGCGAAATCGCACTTTACACCTTGAACTTTCAATTTCAGCAATGCACTACCTTCAACCATTAAATTGTAGCAATTCACCACAAAAGATTCATTTTCAGACAAAATGGACTGGCCAGAATAATGTAAGTTACGCATTTGACCCCGTTTTCTTGTACATGTAATAAGATTATTATATATAATGAAACAATTGACTATTGGTGCTGTTGAATGTCTTGAATTTTGTAGTACGACCTCGATTTATGACCTAGCCCGATATTTGAAATTTATGACCTGAAAATTGGGGAAAAAATTGAGGTCCGTGGTGGAAGCGGATAGCGAGGACGGATAATGTTTATTAATACATAATTTACATTTTTAAAACGAGGTCAAATGCATAATTTATATTTTTCTGGCTAGTCCATTTTTTTTTTAAAATGAGTCTTGTGTGTTGAATTGCTAAAATTTAATGGTTGAAGGTAGTGGATTGCTAAAATTGAAAGTTCGAAGTGTAAATTGCAATTTCGCGATAGTTTAGGGGTGCAAAGTACAACCAACCCTTTTTATTATAATTAACTTGGACAAATTTATTAGGGCTTTATAATTGTTTGGAGGGATTTACAAATCCCAATGCATGAAACTTTCTCATTGTCGCACGAAAACAGCTCTCAGGTTGTCCTCTCATAAAACTAAGACCTGGTTTCATTTGGGCTTAGAGTTTTAGTCTGATGGAGAATTTTCCTGCTATTCGAGCTGATGAGATCAAAGAGGAAACTTCTGCTATTCGTCCTGTTCGGAAAAAGAGAATGAAGAAGAAGGTAACATCTTGGAGGCGAGGTCCCGGGAGACTTAAGAGGTAGCATACTACATGCAATATATCCGGCCATGCTTGGTGTTGGTAGAGGCTTCATTAGATATTGCCCGTTTAAATATAGTTGATACTACTTGATTATGCTTGACAATTGATGACTCCATTCTTTTCTTCATTTTTTTTTCTTGGCTTCCTAATTTTGGCGTGCCAGTTTTTAGTCTTATAGCCTAATATGTCCGCCTCTCAATTCACCATTCTTCCTCTTTTTGTTGGTGTAAATGGGACTCCTACTTCTCCTCCTGGCTCGGCCGATTCTGTACTGCTTCTTCTTTGTGTCTGGCCTCATTTGACTCCCACGGGGATGCCTCCTCTTTCTCCTGTTTCTTTCTTTCTTCCTTTCTTTATTTATTTATTTTTTTGGGACATCCAGTCTCCGTTAATTCGGGCTGGGCCGATTCATTTCCCTAGAGTCGATAATTCGTCTTCTTCGCCTTTACCGAGGTTGACCCTGGCCGGGCCAATTCTTTACCCGAGTGGGTAGTTCTCTTCCCTCTCTTTTCGTTTCGGGCCTCAGTTGATTCGGGCGGGCCAATTCTATTGGCATAATTAAATCAAACTAAAAAAAAAAATATTATAACTTCCTATTTCATTTTAGAAGTTATGTTTTAATTGAATTTTTAATGGTTTAATTATTAAGTAATTGGATATTATTTGTTAGTTTCATATTAGGATTATATTCTCTATTTCAATTAGAGTTTTCATTATTCAACATTTGTAGGTTATATATAGAGCACTCTATTATTGTATTGAGATGAGAAGAATAAGAAAAGTTCATAGTCCTGAGAAATTCTACACAAGGTTAAAGTTATAATATCATGGTTTTATGCCGGTTTCAATATGATAGTTTTGAATATACTTTATTTTGTAACTTATTTTCTCCCACATATTTTTATATGTGCTAAATAAAATTCTACTATGTGTTTTTGTTGCTAACAAATTCATTACTCTTACAGTAGATAGTTCTTTTGTTAATTCATGAGTTTTTCCTTTTTGTTTTGGGAAATCATATCGCCGTTTTCACTAGTATAACTCCTAATGGCTTTTTAGATAGTTGATTGTTCTTCCTCTATTTATTCAATTGATTATATATGGATAAATTTGCATTTTAAACTGATGATGTTTTGACGGGGTTTATGGTGGATGCACACCACTAATACCGATTTCTCAATAAACTAGTCAGAATTCACGGTCATTTCTCTGAAATTAGGTGGAACAATTTGTTCCCTGTGTGGGTCACCAAGGCTGCACATGAAGATTTTCTGGCAGTTGCCAGGTATTTTGTACAATGATGTATGTGTTAAGCTTAACTAATAAATGAAAGTGCTCTCTTGACAAAAAAAACAAAAAAAAAAAAAAAATTCACGGTCATTTCTCTACAATCACTTCGTTGGAATCTACAGATTTATTGCCTTTAATGTCCCAGTCAGTTTGTTTTATATTTGTTGTAGTGGATGAAAACAACGGCAAGCCTATCTCTCCTCCAATTAGGTGGACATAAAGCACGGACCTCCAAATACCGAGTAATTTGTGCATATACTGAACCGGTTGGGTAGGTCATTGGGCTCATGTTTACTTTTCCCGGTATAGTTGGTCTGATCTAAGTGTGTTATGGGTAGAGTTGGCTTGGGTTGCTTTGAACCCAATTATACTTTGGACGGATTGGGTTTTTATAGGATGTCCAAAGGTTTCACTTTTGTCAATATCTCTCTTAACTAAATCCTTTTTTGCTAGAAGACAAACATATAAAATAAAACAGCTCATTGCGGCCCATCCAATAAAAGAAATTTGTGCCAATTTCAAGCAACTAAGCTTGTTCCTGATTGCAGCAGTGATCAAGTTTGCAAGCGGGAGTCCAATGCCAAGCATTGCCATATGGTCTTTATATGCCTGAATACATCTTTACTTACCACTGTTGCGCTCAAGTTTCAAGCGCTCTATCAAGACCCATTCAAAACACTTGCTCAAAATGCCTGGAGTTTTGTGATAGCCATTCTCATTTACTCCTTGGCATTCGCAATGAAGCTGCCACGAAATCGAGGTAACAATAACTTGAAAAAAATCTTGGACCGTGTTCTTCTTGCATCTGGAGTGGTCTCATCTCTCTCGCTACTGTCACTGCTCCTTCCACACTTGTGTGGGCTCGTAGTCCTTTACATTTCCTGGGCACTCTTTGTTGTTGTATCAGCATTGCCACTACTTCAAAGGGCTTATAATGGGCTTCTCACAGCAATTACAACTGTGATTGATTTTGTCAAGAAGAAGTTTAATGGAAGCAACTCTAGTCAGCAGCAATCATCTCCACAGCAGACAAGACCGGAACAACCAACTCCACAGGAGATAATACCATCTGTGTAATTCCTCAATCCTCTCCTTGCATGCTCTCATGGTCTGGTTTGTTTCACAAAAATAATGGGGGTTATTTCTTTCTTTCGGCTTACACCGTGTTGATGCATAGAATTATTCCCATTTGATGTTAAAGATGTGATCCTTTTTTTTTTTTTTTTTTTTTTGACATAATGGGGATTATTTATTTCTTTCGGCTTACACCCTGTGCTGATGCATAGAATTATTCCCATTTGATGTTAAAGATGTGATCCTAATGGTGAAAGAATCAGCAGGGCCAAAAGTCAATTAAGACAACTGGAAATAGAGAAGAAGTATGAAAATTAAGTCATATCATATGTACCACTGAAGGATACTTCCACGAGTTTTCAATGTATTTGCAATTAATATATTAACATATCATTCTTGGCGACAATAGCTTTCAAAACAAAAGCTATATCAACATATGTTTGAAAATATTTATCCGCTGGAAACCAGAGCCTGATCAAATTGGGCATGATAGACCCAAACAATTAACCAAGAAAGTAAGAAATGCACAATCTGTATAATTTCTGAATACAATACAGGTTATTCCAACAATCATCATGATTTGATACCTTAATAATGCAAATTCTAATGATAATCTGATACGTAATTAATGCAAATTTTGGTTATAAAAGCATTATTAGATGTTATTCACAGTGAAATTCATTTCTGTTGGTGAGTGAGTGGTGATCTAAGTTATGATAGGTCTATTGTTTTTTTTTTTAGATGTAATACCAAAACTAACAGCCAAGTTATCAGGTTATCGCCTGGCATTGCCCTAAGTTATGCACAATCCTTAAGGTTACATACTACACTGGCAAAGCATGGTACTTTACTCTCCAAATTTTCATCAACGTGTCATCCCAGTGTGGATTTATTAACCCATTCTCATATAATCATACATTCAGGCAGCAGTTTAATTGTTTGGACCTCTAGGACTTCTCTGTCACTCGGTTGGACACATTAGGCGTATTCTGTTAGGCAATTTAATTGGCTAATTAAAATGGACTTAATCCGTGTTACCCAAAACTATTTGTATGCTAATTGTTAAAATGGACTTAAGTCATACAACTCAAGTTTGCCAGTAGAGCTATAAATGAGCCGAGTCGAGCCAAGCTGAGCCAAACTCGTTTATAAATGAACTAAAATTTGTATTCGAACCCAGCTCGTTTAATTATACGAACGAACCGAACTCGAACTCGAACTTTCACAAGCCGAGTTAAACCATGTTTGCGAACAGTTCGGTCCGTTTATAGTCTTAGTTGCTAGTAAGAAAAGTAAAATGGAAATGAGTGGATCCACAAAGTTTTAGACCATAAGAAAAGGGAAATTTTTTTTTAGGGATCCTACGCGTTTGAGTTCCTATTGAACAGTGGTAGAACAAACCATTCGACTCGTCCGCCATTTTATTTGGAATTTTTTAGTATAAATTCTCTGTCTAATTTTTTAACTCAATTTTGTCTAATATAAAATTATACCAAACTATAAAAAATTGAATTACGTTCGAAATTATAGGAAACCATCAGACTTTTTTCCCCCTAATATAGTAATTACAAGAAACGTCATCCGACACTCATGAGTTATCCATGCCATATGATATAACCATGTCATTCTGCACTCAAAAATTGTCCATGGCTTACGTGTAGCAAAATCATGATGAAGTGCTACAAAAAAATATTAAATTTGTAATAAAAATTAGTAAGTTTTGGACGAAACTTACCAGTTTTGTTGAGATATATAACAAGGAAGAGTCACTAAATCAATATCCTAATGTGTACTACTTTAGTGCTCAAATCATTTTTCCATTTCATCTGTAATTGTCAGTCACATTAGAATACACATGGTTAATAAATCCATATTTTAGTTAAAATTATTATCTTAAATACGGGCTTCTTTTGGGCTGGTCTTGGCCTTAAGCAAAGCCGGGCCCAAAAACCGGGGCGCCCACTTTTGATTTGTAGTCTGTTTGGTAGGCTGTAACATTTTTTCTTTTTTTTGACGAAAGGATTTTTGCAAGAAGGATATAATTGTATCATTAAGCAAAAGTATTTCTTTTTTTTGAAAATTAAACAAAAGTATTTCTAACAAAAGAATTTTTGCAAGAAGAATATGATTGTATGATTAAACAAAAGTATTTTCCGGGAAAAGACAATTTTTTTTCATTATTTTCCAGTGTTGGGGTGAATTGTTTGAAACTTCTATTGACAAGCCTCATCCACTTCTGTAATCAGTTTTTCTTGCCCACGGCTACCATCTCACGCCCCAAGCTCTCAAACCCAATCTTCTCACCAATTAAAATAAGGATCTCAAATTGGGTTTAAGACAATCCGTTGATGGAGATCAGTGACAACTTGGTAATACCATAAAATCATATAATCTATGATCTTATTTACTTATAAGATTGATAGAATCTAAAATTCAATTTGAACAATCAAGCTAAAACCATCGGTCATAAAATCAAAGGAAATTTTGATGAAAATTTCCTTCGTGAAATTTTTAATATTCGTGCTAGGTTGTAGCTCTATTTGGACAGATTAATTTACTCTATATTATTATAAAGCGTTTTTCAATACCTTTTCAGATATTCAACATCTCACATATATTACATTTCAAAAAGTGCATGAAATGCACTATTCTTTCAATAATTCCCCAAAAAAATGTAATCTAAATGAAAATTTTGGAATGGAGGGAGTAGCCGTTATCGTTACATTTTAAGAATTAGTTTATATCGGAAAATCTCATATTTCAAACAAAAATGTTGTGGTATGGCAAGGTTATGGCTATCACTTTTATGTAAAAATTGCTTCAGTCCCATTTTGAGGGACCTGAGAACATGAGCAATATAACCTAGTAGTCCAATTGTTTTGAATATTTATATTCTGTAAATATTTATTTATTTTGTTATTTTGAAATTTCACCCTCCGTTCTGCCTGCAAGATATCCTACGCCCCCACTCCCTCTCCCGGGACCACGCCTCAAGAAAAAGAAAAAGAAAAAATATAAACATTAGCACGTGATGGTCATATTCCAGAACGTAACGTCCGAGGACACCATATTACAAAAGTTTCTAGGGATGGCAAAATTCAGAGCATTCTATCTTCCAAAAAAAAAAAAAATATCGCGTGTTTGAATGATTTTTTTTAAAGGATTTTTAAAAAAAATGCTACTGCATTATTTTGTAAAATAAATGTATTTGTTAGATAAAAATATAATCGAATAACTAGTCTGAAAAATAATTGTTAGAAAAAATCATTAACCAAACAAAGATTAAACTTAGAAAGTTCCTCACTTTTTCAGATTTGAAAGCAAATCCGGATATGCTAATACATAATCAACTTCAATAATTCTTTAATCAAGATTCTGAGGTAGCATCCAGCTAATTTGAGTGCTACTTTTTGTATCTCACGTATAAAGAACCAATACAGCCTAGCCCACCCAATGCCTACTCCAAACAATCTTAAATAATAAATATATGAAACAATTCTCTCCTTATCACCATCTCACCAAACCTCAATTATTTATCCATGTTCCTCTATAGCTCCCGCCTCCAATCTTGACTAATTATCTACTAGATTCGACAAGGATCCATAACCCACATACCATTTTTGCATGTCAGCGAAGTACTCGACTCATTTTTTATGGGAATGCCGGGCGACCATGATGCTGACAAGATCCACGCTGCATGAAAATCAATGCCACTATGCTACGTGGGTTGGGAGAAATTTTGATACTGGGCTCTAACCTTCCCTAAATTGAAATATTGAACCATAAATTTTTGTTGCATTTTGATGCTGTGAATATTGTGAAACTGGATAGTGGGAATGATATATCAACCTGGAGGGCTCTGTTGCTAAAGATACACTTAATACAGAAGTTAGAATAAACGAAAAAAATGATCTATCATATTATCATGAAGAAGTTGAGATATAATTGATAGCGGATACTTTAACGTTTATTAATATAGAAACTTTATCTTTCAACATTCCGATGTTGCCAAGTATCCTATAAAAACTTCTGATTGTCCACACCAGGGGGGATAGTGGAGGGAGGACGTCAACACATGGAGGCGGTGGAGATAGGGAAAAGTATACAATACACTACGTGCATTGCCACGTGATGTACTAGAACTAATAATTTATTATCATGTGGCAATAGTGGGTCATATCTTGTATTATTTGACGATGTGTGATTGGTTCTAGTGCACCACATGACACACTACATAGCACGCGTAGTGCACGCAATACTCACTCGTGGAGATAGAAGTCAATGAAAAAGAAAGAAGAAGACAAATTTGGGGCTGAGGTTCGCAAGAGGAAAGATGCAGTACTGAGATTGTGTAGGGTCCCACCTTGATTTTGAACGAATCCGACGGCTCCTGGCCGATGGGTATCAAAATTTCGGTCCCAGTTGTCTCGGCCTCAAAAAAATTTCCAAGAAGTTCTTAGCTTGACATGGCATACACTCCGGTCCTAACATATATTTAATTTAGTAGTCTAGGCCTTTTTCTTTTCCTTGTACAGATTAATTATAAGTTCCCGTACCAGGCATCAATATTTACCCATTCTATACATGTCATTGTTTCTTTGCAGTTTCATAGCAGTAGTCTGATGGAGAATATTGTGGTAATTCCAGGTGATGAAATCAGGGAGGAAAGCTCAGCTCCTATTCGAAAATTGAGAAGGAAGAAAAAAAGATTCATGAAGCGCAACCACTGGGAAAGTGGAACTCTTCCTCGTCTAGACCCCAGGTTAGCTCTTACTTTCTTTGTTCAGTTGCTTAATTTGATCTTTTTTCTCTTGCATGCCTGCTGCTGTTGGATGCATTATATGTTTTATGTTCATTTGATTGGCTGAGTTGATCGTTCACCCACTGGAGGAGTTCCGTGCCTGTTTGATGCGAATGGATGTGTGTGTGTGTCTCTCTCTCTCTATATATATATATTACTTGAGTTCATTACAGCTATGCGCTTATTTGATCCATATCGACCCAATTATCTAACAGATATAATTCCAGCAAAATGTGTCACCTTTTGTATTTCTAACAATTTCACTTGCATCTTTCACTACAAAATTCAATAATTCTTTTTTTTTTTTTTTGGCATAGATCGTAATTTTTTATTAAAATTATATTTTTTAAAAATCTGTACACACGTTAAGTATGCATCAATTACTAACATAATATTAGTTTATCAATTACTTACTTAGTTGAGTTCATCACTCATCCACTGGAGGAGTTTTGGGCTTCTTTGATGGGAATGGACCCAGTTGTGTGCGTGTCTCTCTCAGTTCTTTTAGTAAGAGAAAATTACAGTTTTGGTACCAAATGTTTGGCGTATCAATAGTTTTAATCTTTAAAGTTTGGATGATAGCAAATCTAGTACTATATGTTTCAATTTGTCTATACATTTAGTCCTATTGAGGCAATTTTAGTTCTTAAAGTTTGTATGAAAACAAATCTAGTATCAAGTATTTCAAATTTTTAGCACATTTAGTCCAATTGATTGGTTTTGTCAAAATCTTATTAGAATCGGGTCACGTGATACTATCAATAATCAAATTTGAAAAAAATAAAAAAATAACAAACTTGATTGTCATAATTTATAATTAAAGGCACTAATTTGAGTAATTAGTATTTACTAAAAAACAAATTTAAAAAAGAATAAAAAACTTGGACAAAGTTCAAATTTTTAGACAAGCAATAAGTTATTTTACTATCTCTCTTCATTCTCACTTTCTTTCCTTTTACTCTTATAAGAAAACTCTAAAACTGTACTTTAAAGACAAAATTTTGCTTTTCAATATCTCTAAAAATTCATTTTAAAACTGTTTGATTGTTTGTAATTATTATTCGAGACAAAAGAGATGAGATATGTAACAAATCGAAGAGTATATATATATATATATATATATATATATATATATATTTCTAAATTTGGTAACCCACACATAAGTATCACTTGATTAGATTCCAGAAAGATTTTGACAAAATTAGTCTATAGGATTGAATGTACTAAAAAATTGAAACACTTGATACTAGATTTGCTTCCATTCAAACTTTATGGACTAAAACTACCTCAATAGGACTTAATGTGTTAAAAAATTAAAACATTTGATACTAGATTTACTTTCTTTCAAACTTTAGGGACTAAAACTGCCGATGCGCCAAACATTAGGTACCACAATTGCAATTTTCTCTTTTAGTTTTTCTTTTGTTTGATGTAAATGTTGCAGGGCAGAGGTACCCAAAAGTTTCAATTTCTTTCTCTGTTTTTAAATGTTTGCATCATTCCGAATGTGGTGGATGGAGCTCACATTTGTCTAAATCACGATCCGGACCGGTTGTTAAAAATGGGAAGCTAGTGACATGAATTGTATAATAAATGTTGCAATTAAACACTATTTTAAAAAACAAAATTACACCATTAACTATTAATTTACGTCACTTATTGATCACTTTACAAGAACATATCAGAACTCATGATTTGGGAGCTTGTGAGCCCTGGATTCGATGGGAACATGTTTTTGTTCTTGGAAGATATTCTGCAGCTTCTTCCTCTGCTTTTAGGTAATTTGTGCATGTACTGAACGGGAGGGGCAGCTCAATGGGCTCACGTTAACATTTCCAGGCACAGTCGGGCTCGTTTACGTGTGTTACGGGTGGACTTGCCTTGGGTTACTTTCAACCCAATTATATTTTGGACGGATTGGATTTTGAATGGATGTCCAAAGGTTGAGTTTTGTTTGTTATTTTTTATTTTTTGTTACATCGCTCTTGACAAAATCTTTTGGGGCCGGAAAAGTGTATATATAAATTAGGAACCCACTTAGGAGCTAATTTATCTAACCATACAAAAACAAAAAGCTCATTGCGGCCTATTCAATAAAGAACTTTGTGCCTATTTGAAGTAACTAAGCTTCTTCATGATTGCAGCACTGATGAAGCTTGTCAGCAAGAGACCAGTACCAATCCTCATTTCCGTACAGTCTTCAAATGTTTGAATACACCTTTACTTGTCATTGTTGGGGTCAAATATCAGGCGATCTCTCGAGACCCATCCAATATTCTTGCTTTAAATACTTGGAGTTTCCTGGTAGCCATTTTCATTTACTCCGTCATACTATTCGTAATGAAGCAGCCGCGAAATCAATGTAACATGAACTTGCAAGTAATCTTGGGCCGTGTTTCATTTGCATCTGGAGTGGTTTCATCTGTCTCGCTACTGTCACTGCTCCTTCCACACTTTTATGGGCTCATAGTCCTTTACATTTCATGGGCACTCTTTGTTGCCATATCATCATTGCCAGTACTTCAACGCGCCTATAATGGGCTGCTCACAGGAATCACAACTCTGATTGATATTCTCAGTTGCTTTGCAAGAAATATGTTTATCGGAAGCAACATGAGTCAGCAACAACCACATCCATCGGATACAAGACCACCTGTGTAATTCCTCAATCTGCGACTCTCTGGCACTGATTTCTTTCGCAGAATAACAGGATTCTTCCTTCCGGCTTACACCCTGTATTAATGCACAGGACGATTCCCGCCTGATCCTAAGAGTGAAAGAATCAGCCAAAGTATAAAATCCAGTGACTATGTACCAATATTTCAAATCTTAGCTAACTAGATTTCACAAGCAAAAGCCATATCAACATTCTTATGTTTGAAAATGATTCTCGGCTGGAAACCAAAAGGAAAGCCTGATCAAACTGGGCATGATGGATCCAAAAGAAATTAACCAAGAAATTAAGATAAGGAAGCCCAAGAAAAAATAGTGGAGAGGCAAATGAAAAATCCTTCATCATTAAATTAGTTAAACCACCAAATTGATAATAAGGAGCTCAAAAAAAAAAAAAAAGATAATAAGGAGCTCAATCGCAAAACTATAATGATCAGAGGGTTTAACCATTTTTTTTTTTTGGAAACAATCAGAGGGTTTAACTCAATGAATTTAGTAGACGGCATTTGCATATTCCATAGAACTTTGTGCAGTGCAAATCTAAAATGTCCTGTTATTAAAAAGGGTACAAGGTTCCAATTCCTTTTATTATCCTTTTAACATGTGGCAAATGCTTTGTATGGAAAGCTATTAATAGTCTCAAAATCCTCCAAATAGATTAGGCGACAATTGCATCTATTTTGTCCAGGCGGGTTGGTCAAACGGTACCTAATGGATACGGCTCACAGAGGCCCCAGATATTAGTATTTTGTCAAATTGAAAGTAAATCGAAGTGATTTTATATAGTAATCTGCGTGTGTTTAATGAGCGTATATCTAGCAACCACTAGAAAGGTTCTGTATAGAATTAGCACCCATTAGAAAGATTCTGTATAAAATATTGATCCTGTTTGTTTCCACCATTGTGAGAGGTAACAATAAATGCGAGTTTATAATCTTATATAATAATTTGTGTACACTTAATTGGCACCCACTACAAAGATGTAGTGCAAAATGTGGATGCTGTTTGTTTTTAGGATTGTCCACACAAGTGTCCTCCACGTTCCCCCCATCATATGCAGAGTTGTTTGGATAGTTTTTAAATCAATTTGGAACTTGATCTTATCAATGAAATCAAGTGATGTTTGTAAACATATTTTTATCATCTATCGGTAATTTTAATAGAGAAAGTAGTGGAAAAATAATATCAAAACAACAAAATTGTAGAACTTCTTAAGGCTTCTCCAACCACTCTTTGACTCAAATTCAAATGATTTGTAAAGAACACAACAATAAAATGAATACTTGTTCTACCTTAGGATGGATGGCTTAAAGCGCACTTTCGTTATAACAGAGACAGTCATATGCAAAAACAACGTCGCCAAACGAGTCGATTGGTACAAGAAGTGTTGAATTGAAGGTATATGCAGATTATGCTCTCAACTTGTCTCCCAAATCAATGGCAAAAATCCAGCTCCTCAGGCATGAGAAGAAAATTACAAAATTTGGGACTATGTCACATAATTTTCTTGATTTGGCCTTTCTGCCTTCAGTTAGGCGCAATGTTGATGGTTGAATTGTTGATTAATTATTTCTTGATGAAAATGGACTATAACCTCATTCTCTTAGGAGTAAACAGTGCGATTCTTTTCCTTACTGAGCCATACATGCTTTCCTCAAAGCCCTTTGTATGTTACGCGACCAATATATTTATAATTTAACAAACTAAAATACGTTAGATCTGGAGTTTCCATGCTATTTTCATCTATTGCAAAGTCACCAGTACTTAAAGATCTTGATCACTGGTGTTAGTCTTGCAAGTGGAGTCGTTTCTACTCTTTCTCTCGC
This sequence comes from Mitragyna speciosa, assembly GCA_024721245.1. Taxonomy (NCBI): domain Eukaryota; kingdom Viridiplantae; phylum Streptophyta; class Magnoliopsida; order Gentianales; family Rubiaceae; genus Mitragyna; species Mitragyna speciosa. Next base: position 3,014,520 of record CM045558.1, read on the forward strand.
TCGTGTCAATGCTTCTCCCCCACTTTCCTGGGCTACTATTCCTTCACATTTCATGGGCATTATCAACTACTGTGGCAGTATGGCCGATGCTTCAACGTACTTGCAATTGGCTTCTCATAGGAATCGGAACTCTGCTTCATATTCTTTTTTCTTTTGCAAGAAATTTGTGCACCGCATGGAACTTTACTCAGAAACAACCACTTATGCCGCCGGTGACAGGACGTCTACCGGTCTAATTTTTCTACTCTTTCGGCTTATGCTTTTTTTTTTTTTTTTATGAGCAGACTAATTTCCCAATTCATTGCTCAACACACAGCTGCTCCTCTGCGAGAAAGAATCAGCAGCTTCATGATTATATTGTCAGGCCGAATCTGGTATGTCCTCAATAGTACTGACCTGTCAAACTTTTTTCCTAAATATAGTAGTTACAAGAATGATATGTCATCCGGCACTCAAGAATTCTCCTTGCCACATGACATTGTATAAAAGTTACGTGTAGCAAATGCTGATGAAAAGTCACTAGAAATTATTAAATTAAAAAAAAAAGTAATTTTTTTGTTGAAATTTTCTATTTCGGTACGAACCTTTTCAATTTGGTTGAGATAATATAGTAGTTAAGAGTCACCAAATCGGTATTCTAATATGTACTACTTTTGTGCTCAAAGTATCTTGCCATTTTAATGCACTTATATTGATGATTAACTCTAAACTTGCATCGCCAAAGATCCTTTCTTACTATCCAACTTTGAAGAATTTTATTTTTTGGGTAGTATCATGAAAATCCAATAAGAAAGATTTCAAATTTTCAAATGAACAATTAGAAGACTTATGATGATTGTTTGATGGGTTCTCTTTGGAAAAAAAAGAGAAGAAGTTTATGTACTACTAAAGCTCGGTTACGATAAAAAGTCATTGACTAAATATGAATGCCATTGAGACAAAATGAGGAACTCAAGTAAAGGGAACGTGATTTCCCTTTTAACATCATAAGGCATCCAGATTTAAGAAAATGAGGAAGGTAAAGAAAACCTTTGTTTTGCTCAATTGAAATCCCATTTCGGTAAATTACTACTGATGGTTTCTGTTTGGGCTGATCTTGGGCTTAAGCGAAGCCCCGCCCAAAAACCAAATTAAGAGTCCTACTCGCGATTGAGCAAAATATATTTGGGCAAAAAATCTCATGCGTTTAGTTGAAGTTAATACTTAAAAATTGGGGCTCCTCTGTGGGCTGGGCTTGGGCTTCCGCCCCAAAAGCCGAGTTATGGCGCCAACTTTTTGATTTATGTAACATATCTTATGGGATAATTTCACATCTCTCCTTAAGTTTTAAAAATTATACTTACACTCCTATATTTATATTTTTTATAACAAAACAAATTCATTTTAATAATGTAGCCTAAAAATACTAACCAAACACCTTAAAATATGCTTAATTGTTTTTAAATTGGTCATTTTTTTCTTATTAATATATTTGTTTGTAAAATTTTAACAGATAAAGTAAATTCATTTAGATTAGTCAAATAACTGAGTTTTGAAAAAATAATATTCGATGGAGATTGAAATTTTGATGTAAAAATACAAGTAATTTTGACATTTTTATGACTAATTAATTAGTTTTTTAAGATTTATTTGTCTTTTTTAAAAGCAATTAAGAATATTTTAATGTATTTGGTTGGTGTTTTTTGTTACATTATCAAAATAGACTTATTTTGTTATGAAAAATATAAATACAATGAGTGTAAGTAAAATTTTTAAAACTTGAAGAGAGGTGAGTGTAATTATGACAAACTTGAGGAGAGCTATGTGAAATTATCCCAAATATCTTTGGGCAAAAGCTGACTCAGCACCCACTCCTATAAAAACATACTTGGTCATTTCCATCTATAACTTGTTGCAATATTCCTTGTTATTTCTTCTAATGTTTCTGTCAGCTTCTTTTAATTAATTTTAGTGGGCGAAGACAACGGATTGACGTAGTTCCGACGTCCAATTAGGGGAACGTAAGCCGACACGGTACTTTTCTTTTTTTCCCCCACGCACCAAAAAAAAAAAAAGAAAAATCAACATAATTCTATTACTGAGAATGAAACGCGATAACAACAGGGGTAGTTCATCACAACTTGTGGGAATTTGTTTGACCCACGAGAGAGAGTCTTTTCCCAAACCACTACGTCTCCTTGTTGTGATGCAATATTAGATATGTTGGTGGATTTATTATTTGTTTTCTTAACAATTAATCTATATTATAATATAATGGTAAAGTATACATAACTATAATGATATTACTATGAGATCCATGATAAAAAAAAAAATTGATAAGAATTAAAATTGATGTGTAGTCAAAAAGCTGCAGTAACAATGAAGAGTTGCTAAAAAATTTTAAGTTTTTGATGAAAAATGATATGTTTTTGTTGAAATTTCTCAATTCTTTTAATTAAAATTTATCAATTTTCTGGAGAGTTGTAGTAAGCAAAAATCAATGAATTATTGTTCTAAAGTCTACAACTTTTGTGCTCAAAACATTGTGCCATTTCAACGCGTTTGTATTCATAGTTAATTCTATTCCTGCACCGTCAAAGATCCTTTCTCACTATCCAACTTTGAAGAATATGTTGAGCAATTTGAAGATCGTGATTATTGTTTCATGGGTTTTTCATCTTGATTATTGTTTCGTGGGTTCAAGTAGTACTTCTTATGCATAGTCAAAAAAAAAAAAAAAAAAAATAGTACTTCTTATGATGCAGCAAAGCTCGGTTATAAAAAGTCGTCAACCAAATATGAATTCCATGGAAACTCTGAGACAAGAATACTCGACCTGAAGTAAATATAAGAGAAAATGCGATGTTAAGCATTCTGCATAAAAACCGGAGGGATGTTGAGCATTACGCTGTGTTTGTTCTTGACGGGTTGGAGGGAATGTGATTTCCTTTCAAACTTAACTAAGGATCCATATTGCAAGAAAATGAGGAAGGTAAAAAAAAAAAAAAAAAAGAAAAAAGAAAAACATTTGATATGCTTAATCATAATCAACGCCCGGCCCAAAATCCAAAATTGAGAGACCACGTTGGATTTGGTAAAATACATTCGGGCGATAGATGACTCGGCCAGAGCCCATTCATCTGTAATTTTCAGTTACATAAGAATGTGAAAGGTAATCGTTATCTCATATTTTGAGTTAAAAAATTATTACTCAAAATGAAGGCCTCCAAAAACCCAAGTTAAGGTGGCTACTGTTGATTTGGCAAAATATCTTCAGGCAAAAGCTAAATCAGCCCGGGCCCATTCATATGTAACAACCAGTCACGTAAGTACGTTCATGGTCGTTTCTCTAATCACTTATAGGAATCTACATAGCTCTTTCTCCTCATGTCTCTCGCAGTTATCTTAATCTATTTTAGTGGATGAAAAAGGTGGTCGCTTAGTTCCCTCGTCAAACTATGCGAACATAACCCACACAACTTGTTGCGTAAGAAAACATCAGATAAGAAAGTAAAGAAACTACCAAAAAGTACCAAAGTAGAAAAGAATAAATTTACCAACGTTTGATTCTAGTAATAACTTATAGGAACTGAATTAAGAACTTATAGACTTGATTACATGGGGCAACATTTTCTTGGTTTTCTAAAACTAGAAATTGAAAAATAACTAAATTAAAACTTCTAAACTTGATTAAAAAGGGCAACATTTTCTTGGTTTTCTAAAACTAAAAAGTAAAATATATATATATATATATATATATATTTAACGCATATGAATCAACACAACTGTTTTAATCCCGAACCGTATCACAATGATTGTTATATACATCACCTAAAGTTTGCTTTATCAAAATTCCTTTCTTTTTCATAGGTCTCATCTATGAAAAAGAAAGGAATTTTCTTTTTGAATAAAAAGGCACAAACCATATGCAAAATTAAGCCAGCAAAACTTCAACTTTTCTGGGTTCTCAGTTGAACTATTCAGGAAATAAGTTACAGAATTAATGAAAGTGGAGACTGGGGGAAAGATAATGGAGCAGTGAACTATTCAGGGAGAATGAAGTGGCGTCGAAGAGGTGCAAAAATTGTAGAAAAGTAATAAAAATTCTTATGAAGACTGACTCAATTTTTAAAAAATTTACCATCTTTCCAATTCTTATTGTGCATATTCTTCTATTGTCCACCATTGAGATGTTAACCGTTAGTGCCATTTATGCGGTGGCTGTGAAGCGGGAGAAAACAAGTAGTAATTTCCTAGTTGTCACGTGAAAATGACAGTCACGTGATGAGTACGTGTGCTGTTCAGGCAAAAGATAGACCAGAAATAAAAACCAAAATGTTATATTTATATAAGTTTGGTAACCTTTATTTCAAATCTAAGGAATTTAAAGAGTACAAAAGTGAATGTGAAACTCTATGTATGTGATTTTCCTGAGATATAAGATGTGGGAACGGGAAAGGGGTAGGATGCCGAATTTTGATTATGCTACGAAGGTCAGTCAAAATTTTAGACACTAGGCTTCACCTTTCCCACGTTTGAAATTTGGACCCATAAATTTTTGTTGCATTTTGATGCTTGAAAGAGTGTGGGAAGTGGGAAGTGGGAAGGATATATCAAGCAGAAGGTACTTGATGTTTAAAATACATCCAACACGACAATAAAGTATAAGGGAGATTTATTAATCTTTTGCGGTGAGATGTAATCGATTATGGTGTCTAGGACTTTCTAAAAAGTTTGGGTCTCCGTTTGAATAGTTGTTTTTTGAGATGTTTTTTAAGAAATATCACTGTAGCAACTTTAAGAATTCTTTTTGATAAATATGTTTACGAGATAAAAAGTTAATTGAAACACGTATTTAAAGTTTTTAAAAAAACATGTTTTTAAAAAACACTATCAAACAAACACTATATTTTCTACCTCCTTTGTAGTTAGGAGTTTTTTTAAAAAATAGATATAAACAACCAATTGTAACAAAAATCCACATAAAAGTAAAGCTGCCTCTATATTCATGAGCAAGAAAAATTAGAAATTAAAGTTTTGGTAGGAAATGTTTAGAGTATTGGCAATTTCAGCTTTTAAAGTTTCAATGAAATTAAATTTAGTAACAAATATTTTAATTTTTTAACACATTCAGTCATATTAATCAATTTTGTCCAAATCCTACTAAAATTCAATCACGTAATATTCATTTGTTGGTAACCAAATTCTTAAAAAAATTTCAAAAAAGGAAAAAATTTAATTACCTTGGTGTGACTATTACATATACCCTAGTGTAATGGGTGATATTGACATCAAGATGGACATCAAGAATTCTTGGTGATATTGACATAATGTCAATATCACCACCCCACACTTGGTGATATTGATACATGCCAATATCTTATGTCAATATCACCCTAACAATGACTTTCACGATCCTGTTTTTGTTTTTTTTTTAAATTTTAGGCACAAGTCCTACAAGACAAAATGGGAAAAGCCACACTTAATCAATTTCACAGTCACTTTTACAATCTAAAGATTGTAGTGGTGATATTGACACCAATGTTAATATAGGAGCACAGTCAATTTAAGAAATTTCCGAGACTTATTTAAATTGACCATCCTCCGACTGGGTGAGCGCACACACTTCAATCAATATAACTCGTTGCATGTCATTGTTTCATTGTAGGTTTATAGTTGTAGTCTAATGGAGAATTGTACGGTAATCTCAGGTGATGAAGTTGGGGAGGAGAGCTCAGCCAGAATTACTGGAAGTCATCCGCGCCGAGTCCCCAGGTTACGTCTTCCTTTGTTTGTTCGGTTGCTTTATTTATCTTACCTCATTCCACTTTCCAGCCACACCCCCAGTTTCCATCTTTCTTTGTTTGTCCAGTTGCTTAATTTGCCTTGTTCATTGGTATGCCTGCTGCTGGATGTATTATACGTTTCCTGGTTTCTAGATCAGTTGAGTTCATCACTCACCTATGTGCTTCCCTGATATGTGAATCGACCCGGTTACATACATTAGTTGAGTTTATTGCTCGCCCCTTGGAGTTATGTGCTTCTTCGATGGGGTGCCAAAAAGTTTCAATTTCCTTCTCTATTTATTTACTTTTGAATGTTTGCATATTCCTATTGTGAAATGAGGCTTTCATTCCTGTTTAAATCACGAATATCCGATTGAAATGAAATAGATAGTAAATTATAGTAATTGTACAGTCAGCGTTTATTTATACTTTGTCGATAATCTTTAACTTAAAAAACTTAGAAAACGTAATTATATCACTTACCATCCAATTTATACCACTTACTAAATACTCCAAAATATTTAGTTTCTTGCCCTGCTTTTGGGTAATTTGAGCAGGCGACGGACGGGTTGGCCGGATTAATGGACTAAGGAGTAATTCTTTCCAGGCCTAGTTAACTAACTGGGTTAGAATCCCATATTTGGGTTGAGTTGCTTATTGACCAATTCTATTTTAGACGCATTCGGTTGTTTTTTAATGAATAGACGTTTTGGGTTTTGATTGAACGTCCCATTCATCTATCTAAACCAAACTTTGGCTTTCTTGGGACAAAGAATAAATTCATGTAGTGAAAACCAATTCAGTAGCTGATCTAGGTATATGACCAACCAAAACAAACAGCCCAATCAGGCCAATCCAATAAAGAAATTTGTGCCCGATTGAACTAATTGAGCTTCTTCCTGATTGCAGCAGTGATGAAGCGTGCAAGCACGAGTCCAATACCAAGCCGCTGTGCCATATGGTCTTTAAATATTTGAATCTATGCTTACTTGCCCTTATTGCTGTCGAGTATCCAGCAATCTCTCAAGGCCCAACCAAAGCACTTGCCTTGTATTCATGGAGTTTCGTGATAGCGATTTTAGTTTACTCCCTGATACTATTCGCAATGAAGCAGCCACGAAATCGTGGTAACAAGAACTTGCAAAAAATCTTGGGTCGTGTTCTTCTTACATCTGGAGTGGTCTCATCTCTCTCACTACTGTCGATGCTCCTACCACACTTGTATGGGCTCATAGTCCTTTACATTTCCTGGGCACTCTTTGTTGTTATATCAGTATTGCTACTACTTCAATGGGCTTATAATGGGCTTCTCGTTAGAATCACAACTGTGATTGATTTTGCAAAGAAATTGTTTAATGGAAGCAACTCTAGTCGGCAACAATCGCCTCCACAGGAGACAACACCGGAACAACCAACTGCACAGGAGACAATACCACCTGTTTAATTCCTCAATCCTCTCCTTGCTCTAATGGTCTGGTTTGTTCCGTAAAAGTACTGGGGATCATTTCTTTCTTTCGGCTTACACCCGGGATTGATGCATGGAATTATTCCCACTTGATTCTTGTTTAAAGATCTGATTCTAAGAGTGAAAGAATCGGCAGGGCCAAAGTCAACTGAGACAACTGGAAATAAAGAAGAAGTATGAAACTTAGTCATATGTACTGCTGAAGTATACTTCCATGAGTTTTCAATGTATTAATATTTCAATTCTCAGCGATAATAGCTTTCAGAACAAAAGCCGTATCAACATATGTTTGAAAATAAGTCTCGGCTGGAAACAAAAGCCTGGTCAAAATTGGACATAATAGACTCAAACAATTAACCAAGAAAGTAAAACATGCACAATCTGTATAATTTCTGAATACAATACAGGTTATTCCAACAATCATCATGATTTGATACCTTACTAATGCAAATTCTAATGATAATCTGATAAGTAATTAATGCAACTTTTGGTTATAAAAGCATTATTAGATGTTATTGACAGTGAAATTCATTTCTGTTGGTGAGTGAGCGGTGATCGAAGTTATGATAGGTCTGTTGGTTTTTTTAGATGTAACGCCAAAACTAACAACCAAGTTACCAGGTTATCGCCTGACATTGCCCTAAGTCATGCACAATCCTTTTAAAAAAAAAAAAAAAAACCAGAAGAGTTAAGGGAGTGGGGAAGGGAAAACCTAAGATAAAATCTATTAACTCACTCCATCCAAGTAATTGCTGACTGGAGGATAGTTATGCACAATCCTTAAGATTACATACTACACTGGCAAAGCATGGTACTTTACTCTCAAAATTTTCATCAACGTTTCATCCCATTCTTACACAATCATTTATTTAGGTGGCAGTTTTAATTGTTTGGACACACTCGGTTGGACACATTAGGACAATTCTGTTAGTCCATTTAATTGGGCTAATATTAAAACGGACTTAAGTCGTGTTGCCCAAAACTATGAGTAGGCTAAGTCTTGAAATGGACTTAAGTCGTAGCATCCAAAACTCAAGGGTGCCATTTTCCACAAAGTTCCGGACCAGAAGAAAAGGTCAAACAACAACTGCGGGATCCTTCGTATCCGAGTTCCTATTGAACGGCGGAAGAGCAAACCAGTCGACTCACCCACCATTTCTTTTGGATTTTTTTTAGGTTCAAATCCTTTGTCAAATTAATTTTGTCTAATATAAAATTATATTATATCAATATACAATAATATAAAAGTACGTTATATCGAAATTATACAGAACTATCAAACTTTTTTTTCCCTAATATAGTATTTACAAGAATGATACGTCATCCCACACTCATGAATTATCCGTGCCATATATATACGATATAAATATGTCATTCGGCAGTCAAAAATTGTCAATGCCTACGTGTAGCAAAATCATGATGAGGTGCTACTAAGAGATATTAAATTTGTAATAAAAGTTAGTAAGTTATGGACGAAACTTACCAGTTTTGTTGAGATATATAACGAGGAAGAGCCACTAAATCAATATCCTAATGTGTACTACTTTTGTGCTCAAATCATTTTTTAATTTCGAGTGTGTTTGTTTGGATGAAAAATATTCAAGTGTTTGGTTACTAATTAATCCTGTAAAACATTTTCTTGTGTAAATTATTTTACATCCTAGGTGGAAAATGACTTACTTTTTGAGGTTACTGGAGTTATTTTCGTTTAACCAAAACACGCGTGCTTCACAGTGAGTTTTCAATCGGCAAGACAAAAGGATAAACAAAAAAAAAACTTTGAGCCGCTGGGGAGAGAAGAGTGGGGAAAGCTAAACTCCATCGACGATGAAGCTTCTGAGAGCCTAGGGAGACTACCGACAAGATCAACTCTCAATCTCGATGAGATCAACTCTTAACCTCTTCTAGCCGAAGGTGAGTCTGAATTTTTTGGAGTTTATCGTTTCTTCCCCAAATCTCGATGGGTTGCTGAAATAATAAAAATTGGAGAATGTGGATTGAAATTAATAGTCATCAGTCGTGGGTAATTCTCTCTGGCGATCACTTTTTCTTCTCTTCATTTTTCTCTATGTATATATCTTCTATATTTTGTGAAAATGGAATGCAATATGTATACATAGATTTGTCTAATCGATGAATTTGAAGAATCCACCTCTGTTGTGATGTTTGGGAGCAACCAATTGTTCTGTGCATTTGTCTTCTTTTTCTATATTTTTTACTTGATTTTGTTTTGTTCTGTCTGTTCTAGAAAAATATGTTGAAACCCCTTTTTTCTTGGTGTTCCCTTTATCTATCAATACTCTTGATTTTGGGTTTATTATTTGATCTCATTATTACTGCACATATGAAGCTCATGATAACATATGATAGAGATTACTTATAGGCTCTTTTCCAACAACACAATAGCTTTGGTTTATAAATATCTGTACCCTTATTGTCCTGATGCTAGAGATGACTTTTTCTATGAATGTTAAGGGTATCCCCTACACTTTGTGTTTGGAAATAAAAATATTTAGTTAGAATTTCATGGATTGGGATATGGGCAAAATTTGGACCCCTTCTTTATATATTGTGCCAAGTGTTATCTGCCATTGCTTCTCCCCGTTATTGGAAGCAAGTGCAAAATGATGACATGAGTTTTTAGATATTTCGCTATTTTGTAATTGCTTCAATTACTGTAACCAATGTCTTATGTTTTAGTCCATTTCCAGCATCTCTGATATTGTATAAACTACAGAAAATTGCTTGATATTCTTCATGACAAGTGAAATGCAAACCTTTGTTGTAGTTGCAAGTTTTTATTTGTGGTATTCACACATGTACTATATACAGCCCATTTGTGCACCCCACTTAAGCAACCTTCACATTTTTTTTCTTTCATGGTTGTGAATGTAGATGATTCTATATGATGTTGTGAGCTCAGTCAGGTTACTATCCTCACCAGTTGGAACTGTGATGTATTACAACCCTTTGGCCAATCACATATTAGCCCTTTTTAAACTTTGATGCCATTTTCCTTGTCTGTTATGCTAAATTAGAATAGCACCTTTAGCAACTAGTTGGCTAGTTCTAGCTTGTATAAATTACCCATCATGTTAAAATAAATGCCCACAACATAATGTTCATCAATTTTAAATAGCTTGCAATGAAATGTAGTTATGTAAGAGATTTGTTAACACCATTATTGAAGTTCTGTGAGCAAATCAGGAAGTACCTGCTTTGCTAGATTAGATACAGTGATAGCATAAATTGGCTCTCTTTGTCCATGATTTAGACATCAAATTTTTTGTTCACAAGCTCTTATTATGCGCTAGCCAATTCATTATCATTCTTCGTGCAAAATCCTTTGATTTACCTGTAACTTCAAATTTTTGTGCTCAAGATGTGAAGCATTTCCTACATACCCCAAGAACTTATGACCTGGTACATGTGAAGAACTTTTGTCACCCAAATTTGGTGAGAAACAAAGATATGAAATGCTGGATGTATTCACGGAGATAGATCAAATACTTTGTCCAGAGGCATCTCTCTCCATTGCATTATTTTCTCGATTCTAATGCACACTCAGTCTAAGTAATGAATGATAAAAGAATTGCTTGCATGTTACATTTATTGAGACCTAGGATTCTGTATCCATTTTTTCTAGCCTACTGTACAGGATTTTAAGTTTATTTACAATGACTCTTACAACTAATTTACTTGGTAACTAGTGCTTTGTTTTTTCTATACGTACAAATTTAATGTGGATGTCTGCTTTGTCATGTTCTCTTTCTTTCCTCATATTTGCTAATCTAGATGTTTTTGATGCAGTGGTGTGTTATACTACGAGATGCTGCTCCCCTTGTTGAGTTCGCAAGAACTCCAACAGCACATTTGAAGTGGGATGCAAGCGTGGTAGAAATGATGAACACTAGTGACGAGACTCCTAATTCGCTAGAAACCTTTTGTAAACACTCAAGCAATCTATATTCTGGATTGGCAGGAGGCTTGAGCTTGTAGACGACATTAGCATAAGGTTAATACAGGATTTTGGATCTAAATAAATCATCATAGATTTCCACAGAATTAGTGGGATTAAAGTTTTGCTTAGAGATACAAATGTAGAAAGTAAGAAACAAAATTGTTCTGCTGAGGATGAACCACATGTCAACAAATCATATGGAGCCGTAAGGCAATCATAGGGCCATATTTTCCCAGTACCTAATTTGTTTCCCCAGTGCAAAATTTCATGAGGTAAGCTCACCTTTTGTACTACTATTTACTTCTGAATTTTTAGCTCAAAGCTAATTATTAAGAGCTACTTATGATGAATAAAATGAGTTGCTGCTAGAGTTTTTGTTGTTAAGCAATACTATCAGTACATAGATTTATTTTCTGAGTAAAAGTTTAGTTTACAAGTCATTGTTCGATTGGTGGGTGTAAACACCAAATTTTGACACACCTCTTGTAAAAATATGTGTATTACTTTATTTATGGTGTATTTTTTATTTTCAAGGGCCAATTATAAATTTTGTGTATATTACGTCTAATTTGTTACATCAGGGGCGAAATGGTAATTTTACCATGTAAATATTATTTTATTTTATTTTATTTCCTAAATATAAAATTTTACTATTTTTATCATTATTTATAATTTTAATAATTTTTAGGAGTCATTTATTAGTTATTTAAAATTTTAGTATTTTAAACTTAATGGCACGTTTTTCAATACACTTTTTTTTACTAGAATTTTCAAATGAAAAATGTTATATATGTATTTTGTATATTTATACATTTTTTGTAAAATTTACATGATTTTTAGAAGCCATTTAGTATTTATTTATTTTTTGTCTTTTTTGTTTATTAAGGGCACGTTTTCCAAAAATACTTTAATCTTAAAATTTTTGAGTGAAAATTATACTATATGTGCTTTATGTGATAATATATGTTGTGTAAGATTTTTGTGATGTCATTTATTAATTTTCATAAATTTTATAATTTTGCCATATTTAGGTCACGTTTTTCAATGTATTTTTTTATTTATTATTTAAAATTTTTCCTTATGAGAACTTTGTATGTGTGCATTTTATAAATTTTTATGTAAAGAAAATTTTCATAATTTATTTATTTATTTATTTATTTTAAAGACCATTTGTTATTTATTTTAAATTGTATTTTTTAACGTAGAATTAACTTTTAATTTGTTACACTGAATTTTTCTTTTTCTCTCTTATAATGTTGTGTTTCAGTTTTTAATATATAATTTAAAAAGAGTTCAAGTAATTTTTATGTTATTTTATTTTTATTTTTTATTTTTTCATTTTTTTTTTGTTTTTGTTTTCTTTTTAAAAAAAAAATGATGATGATGAACAGCAGCAGCAGTGTTGCTGTTGCTGTTTGCTTCCTGCCATGGCTAATGGCAGCCATGCCTCTTCTCATCATCAACACCAACTTGCTCCTTGCCTAATCACATCATCCCTCACTTGCAATCAGATTTTTAGGGATTTTGATTCAGTTTTTGACCATTTTTTTTTTTTTACACACCAGGCACTCTCTTCTCTCACATTTTCATCTGCACACAACTTGACCTGCAAAATTTCACTCACTTTTCCACTGATCTGCACACAATTGCACCTCACCTCACTAGCACTCACAGCACACACAAGCTTCACTTCTCTCTCGGTCTCTCTCACAACACACACATCTTCACACACAAACTCACGGGTTAATCACACCACAGACCACATTTCACAAGGCTCCCCTCTCTGTTTTCCCCTCATTTTCACAGACACACACAAACCTCTCACTCTCTCGGCCTCCCTACTCCCTCTGCCTCCACCATACACACCCTTACACACACACACACACGTTCACTGCAGCCCCAAAATCCCATCAGTGACCACCAAATTAGCCATTTAAAACCTACAAAGAAAAAGCAAATAGATCAAAATTCAGCCAATTAAAAGCCAAATCCCACCAGTCATCCAATCATCACCAAAGTCACCATTTTCCCCTTTCAACCTTCAACTCATCCGTCTCTTCTAACAACCGTCACATACCTACTGTGAACCACCCAATCATCCCCCAAAACTGTCACTATTATCAGTTTCCAAGCCACCCTCACACCGTCGCCGATCGAGCGGAGAAGAAAAATGAGAGCAGCGATAGAGGAAGGAATAGAGAGAACAGAGAAAAGAAGAGTAGAGGGCAGTGAGAGAGAGAGAGAGAGAGAGAGATAAAGAACTGTAAGAGAATGAGACGGAGATGGAGAGAATAGAGTAAAAGGGGAAGAGAAAATAGAGGAATTAGAGGGAGGAAATTAGAAATGAAAGAGGGGAGAAAAGAGAGAGAGAAAGAAAGGGAGATGTGGAGGGAGAGAGAGAGACTAACAGAGAGAAGAGGGAGGAAATTAAAAAGAGCAGAGAGAAGGAAAGAAATCGAGAAGGAAAGAGAAGAAAAAAAGAAAGAAATCGGAGAAAAAAAAAAAGAAAGAAGGGGAAAAAGGAGAAAAGGAAAAATAGAAAAAAGGGAAAGAGGGGTGTTTTAGTTTTGGGTTTTAATTTTGTTGCATTTATTTCTCCTGCTGATTGTGTTTGCATACATGTTAAATTCTGATTTTGCCTTTCTAACGTTAATTTAATTTAGTTTTATTCAGCTATTTAATTAAGTTTGGGTACTCTATTTTTTTTTTGGCTTTAAATATAAAAGTGGAAATTGTATTTGAATCCTTGTCTTCTTTGTTAATGCTATTATATCTTAGAATATTTTGCTTAATGTGATCAAGTCTTCATAATCATAGATTTCCCCCCCCCCCCTTCCAATTTGCATAAATTTATATTTTTGCCCTTAGATTTGTGTAATTTTTTTAATTTTGTCCGAATTAGTTTAAATTTACTATTTGACTCTAATTTGCTCTATTTTTATTTTATTTTATTTTATTTTTCCCCTCTTGCTATAATTTACATTCTTCTGAATGTGTTAGTATTTCGTATTTTACTCTTTATTTTATTAAATAGTTGTCCCTTTAACTTGTGCGTTCATTTTTAAGATTCAGTACCGGGTCTCCAAAGAGGTATCCCAACTTCTTGTTATTTTCCTCTTTATGTGCTCCAATATAATTTTATGCATTATTTTTATTATTATCATTTGTTTATTTCTTATTTTATATACTTATTGCACATTTACGTAATTAATTTGTTTAATTTTAAATTTTTATTATTTTGAAAAAATATAATATTTTGTATTTAGTTAGTCAATGTAATAGTTATATTATTTTTCTCATATTTTAGCAAAAATTGTATAATTAGATAGAAAATGTAATAGATAGGGTATTTTTAATTTCCCCCTTTAAATTGTAAATCAAGCCTCCCGGTGTAATAGTTAGAATTTATGTGTTTTTACGTGCTTATTTGTTTTACCGCTTTCATTAGGGTTTTGCATCTAAATACCATGGTTATGTGTTATGTGCTCCTATTCGACTTTATATGTTTTTATATGTCTAATTTGCTTTTAATTCATGCTTTGTCATTTAATTCATGTTTTATGTTATTCCGTCACCACACTAGTCCAACGTTAGTTGTGGCTTCATTTCTTTTCCTCGCTAGTGAGATTTTTTTTTTTTTAGAACGGGTTAGTCTAACGCTAGACTCTTAGAACATTTTAGTGTTAGGTGCATTCGTGTGCATTTTACATCTCACTTCACACACTTTTAGTTTTCTTTCCATTTGGCATGATTATTATTATTATTATTATTATTATTATTATTATTATTATTATTATTATTATTATTTTGACACATTTTTAAAAATGCATGACATTTAAATTGCATATCACTTAGAAATTAGGACATTTGTGTGATTCGACTAGAAATAGTCGTCTACTCACGTGGGAAGCGGTGGCGTACAAGCCGTTCCCCCCTCCGTGAGTAGAAATATTCAATCACGAGATATTAGTCTCTTGTATCCGTCATGTTGCATACCCACCTTCTTTCTTCACTTACTATATATTATTATTTTGTTTTATTTTTACATCACATTTTGCATAAAAACTCGTGACTCCCTCGAGGTCTCAACTCGGGTTTCGCAATTAATGCGATAATATCAACCAAGTCTCGACAGAACATTTTGACCCTCTCGATACCCACATTTAGATTTAGAATTTGCATTCATATATATACATCCAAATGCGATAGAATTTAGGGTTAATTTAAGAAAATTTGATTAAATTTCGCAACTAACCTCGGCTAGGTTGAAAGGGTGCCTTAGGCGCAAGCCTTTGACTTCCATTTCTTCAAATATGACTCCCAAATCCTTTTCTCTCGTTTTTCGTAAACCGGAGTTGAAAAAGAGTTTTAAAATATTTTTTTAAAATTTTATTTTTATTTTGTTAAATGATTTTTTGGGTGATTTGGCACACCCTAACTCAGTACTAAATGGCGACTCCATTTTTCAAATAAAACCCTTTTTCAAAATTATTTGGCCAAATTTGTCGCACTTTTAGTCCCGACCTTGTTTTCTTTTAAAATATCATTTTTCTTAAAATACACTTTTTTACTAAAATTTGATTTTTCTCATACACGCACGGTTTTTCTAAAAACGCTTTCTTTTCAAAAGGGTCTCGGACCAAACCGTCTTTTTAGGACGCGACAGTCAACGACCCTACCAGCACCCTTTTTCTTCTACAAATTTTCAGACGCGACAAGATTGATGAATTTGAAAATAAAAAGATGAGGCGAGTAATGAGAAAGAGTCGATACTCACAATTTGTTGAAGAATAGCAAATGCATTCAGTGTCTGAAAGTCGGCCATCCATGTCTATACCAGGTATTATTTGTAAATTAAAATATTATAATAAGTGTTATATTAATTTATTAAAATACATTGAAATTATTATTTAATTATTTATTTTTATTTTTTAAAATATTTTTTACTCCAGAATATATGGATGCTGGTATTTCGGAGCAAGTAACTGCTGAAAATAAAAGAGACTTGTCTCGTAATTTTAGTATTAGACAAGTAGATGAAATGATAAGTAGAAAAGTTGACTCGTATATGTTTCCTTCGAAACAAAAATCAGTCAAATCAATGTTCGTGGAGAAAAATTTAAAAAGAGTCGATAAGCCAATTTTAAAATTTTTTCATTTCTATGCTGTACCATTCCATGCAACTGATAATCCATACTATCAATCAATGATGAATGAAATTGTCAAAGCTGGTCCTGAAATTAAAGGCCTTTCAACTTATCAAATTGAAAATGAATATTTAGATGAAAAATTTAATGAATTTCATAAATATTTGAGAGATGTTTATGATAAATTATCAATTTTTGGCCGTACACTTATGTGTGATGGTTGGAGTACTAGCACTAAGTACCCAATGATAAACTTTATGGTATGCTGTAATAGGTATATGCTATTTAACAAATCAGTTGATTGCACAAATGTGAGAAAAATACAGAATATATTTTTAAATTAATAGATGAAGTAGTAAAGTTTATAAGAGAATAAAATATTATACAGATTGTGACAGATAATGAATTTAGCATGAAAGCTACTAGACAATTACTAATGAAAAAAGAAAACATCTGTATTGGTCACCTTGTGCTGCTTATTGTATTGATTTGATGTTGAAAGATATCGGTAAGATGGATGAGGTGAAAAACATAATTGCACTGGCAAAAAAGATCACTACTTTCATATACAACAGTGATAAAGTAGTAAATTTGATGAAGACATATACAAGAAAAAGAAATTATTACGTCCCGACATCACAAGATTCGCTACTAAATTTATTTTTTTGAAAAATCTTCTTCGATATTATACATAATTGAAAAGAATGTGCAACTCAGATGAATAGATAGATTTCAACAATACTACCAAACGAAGAGTAGAAACTACTGAAGTAGCTAAATTGATACTATCTGAAGGGTTTTAGAACAAAGTCAAATATGTCTGTGTAATAATAGAGCTTTTGGTTAAAATCTTAAAGACTGTTGATCAAGACAATAAACCGACCTTACCAATTATTTATGAAGCTATGGGCAGAGCAAAAATGACCATAAAAATGTCAGTGAAATATTAGAGAAGTATTTGAGATGTGATTGACGACACATGGTACGACCAGTTGCATTGTGGTTTACAGGCAACAAATAATTTAAAATAATACACGTAATTTAAATATACATTACATATGTATTCACTTATTTATTTAATTTTATGATTTTATTTTATCTAGCATATTTTTTAAACCTGATTCTGTAATACTTTGAAACATGTGTGTATAACTTTGACGAGATTCGCAAAGGGTTAAAAAAAGTCATTGCAAAATTAGAGCAGCCAGATTTGGATGCACAAGTTGATGCCATAGATGAGATATATTTATGATTATGCTATTTATATATATTAGTGATCATATGTGTTACCAAATTCTAGAATTTTAACATATATGCATATTTTATTTTATATATCAAAATTTTTACAGAAAAAAAGAGAATTTAGAAGTTCTATTGCAGTAAGAGCACTATCTAAATCCTTACCAGATTCGAGCTTAATTCAATATATACTTAACTAGATATTTAAGTTATATGAACGAAATTAATATTTTTTCTGTTATTAAGATTATTATTATTATTATCCTAATTAATTATTATTTTGTTTGTTTAGCTGAATGGTGGCTTAATTACGGGGAAAATGCTTCACATCTGTCAAAGATTACAGTGAAAATATTAAGTCAAACCTGCACATCTTCTGGTTATGAAAGAAATTAAGTCATTGATTCATACAAAATTTTGCAATCGTTTAGCAATTAAAAAATTACACAAATTGGTCTTTGTGCATTATAATATGCGATTAAACGTAAAAAAATCTTATGTATCAAACGGACACTAATGATTTCTACAGCCCAACTGATTTGAATCACATTTTTCATGAAGATGATATATTAGATGAACGGATAAGAGAAAGTGATCAACCTATTTTATTTGAAGAAAATCTCGAGTGGTTAGATGAGGGCATTCACCAACACAAATCAGAAAGAAGTCAAGATGGCTATAGACGTGATAATGATGATAATTTTGGTGATACATTATCCCAATTTATTACCAAGAGGAACAAGAACAATATAATTCAATTATCATCTCAGAAGCATAAGGGTAAGGGTAAGACGGGACAAACGAGTAAATGTATTGATATTTCATCTTCGTCTGATAAAAATGACAGTGACAATAATGATGGTGATAATGGTGGCGATAGAAATGGAGTAGATAATTCTTTGAGATATAGTGAAAGTTAAGATCAAGAGAGCCAACAAACAGGAGATATGTCGTGGGTTCAAGGTCAAGATAATTATTATGCCACTAAACTACTAATCACAGCTATCATTCAGGCATAGAAGCACAACGAGAATATCTCAAGAAATTAACTGAGTTTTCAAGTCAAGATACTTTCTCTTATCTTTTAGCCTCACAAAAACACAGAGGAGTTGAAAAGTATATGCAAAATTTGAGTATAGATTCGAACTATAAGTACGATTTTAGTCCAGATTGGAGCACTAGTCAATTGGGGTATGATTACGAACAATCATACGGAATTGATACGGACTATTATAGCCGATATGATTTATTTGATGGAACTGAACAAGTTGATAGCTCTACTAGTAGTCATTGTGACAGATATTATGAACAAGCAATTGATAGATATCATGACAGTTCCTCTTTTAACTCTAATAGATTTGGCTATGATCGTACTAGTGATAGTGCTGATTATCAAGAATTCAGATATTATCATTATGTTGCAAAATTCACTGGCAATCAATCACTTCCTACGTATCATGATCATGGAATACCAAATCAATCCTCACAATTAACAAATGCACAAGATGACTCTTATATGTTATTTACTTAAGGTCGTGTCCTATATCCACATTTGTTTTACCATCCATCGGAGGAAAATGAAAATGATTTTGAATCGCATCGTCATTCTACTTAGTATTGATAGGTATAAACATTCAAAATAATATTAGACCTTTTTCTAATTGTTTGCATTTTGTTTAATGTGATTCCTTTTTAAAGATCTAGATTGATTTTTTATATCGATAAAAATAGTACATTTTAGAGATTTTATTTACTTATTTTTTTGATTATTTTTGTTTAGCATACTTTTTTTTAAATATTTTAAATGATTATTTATAATTTTTAGAATAGAAATTGATTCCAAATGTACTTCTTGCCGAAACTGCAACCAATACGTTGAATTCGATTTGGAACGGTACGCGCTACGACTGCGACCACGACATCGAACCATGCTCTTAAGCGGCCAAAACCTCAAAATTGAGAAAAATATTTTTGAAAAATGGTTTTCAGTACAAATAAACACAGCTTAGTAAAACATCTTTCATATGTAGTACCCAGTCACATATAAACATTCACGGTCGTTTCTCCGATTAACTTTTCAGAATCTCCATTGTAATTTCTTCGCGCGTCTCTGTCCACTCATTTTAATCACGCCAGGCAAAAGCAGCACCGCTTTTGGGTTTATGCTGATATTAAATTCTGTCTTTCTATCTTCCCTCGCCCAACTTAATGCATAAGAAACCAAGTAATAAATAATAAATCTACCAAAATTTTATTCCAATAACAACTTAAAGAAGATAAATTAAAAACTTCTGCACTTTGCTAAGCAGGGCAACATCTTCTAGGTTCTAAAACTAGAAAATTGAAAGAAAAAATCTCCTTTTAGCCCATCTGAATCAACACGACTGTTTAAATACCAAACCATACCACAACGTTTGCTATATCTATATATATCACCTAAAGTTTGCATTGTCAAAGATCCTTTCTTTTTCTTAGATCTCATCTATGATTTAAACTACTAAAAACTTCCAGCAAGATGAATTTTTGTTTGGTTTTTACCCACAATAGAATTAAGCAATGTTTATTTCATATGCACCACGGCCCAGTTACAAAATAAAGGCACCAACTATATGCAAATGGCAGCAAAACTTCACATTTTTTTATGGGTTTAGAGTGGAACTAATCAGGCAAAATTAATGAAAATGAAGACTGAGTAAAAGTTAATGAAGTAGTGATTAATTAGGAAGTGAAATTAAGGAGAAAATACTATTGAGGGAGAATGATGCGCTGTCGAAGAGGAGCTAAAAAAAAATGAAGAATTACGTTAAAACGTAACTAAATCTTATCAAAATTTACTCAACTTTTAAAAAATTTATCAATATTTTCGATCCTTATGGTACACATTAGGCATTATTGTCCATCACAGAGATGCTAACCATTACTGCCATTTATGCAGTATCCGTGAAGTAGCAAATTACTCTTCACTAAATTATTTTCACTGTAACATTTTAGCTGTTTAACTAATTTTTGTTTCAAATTACCCACCAAAGTGTTGGAAAATGTAATTTATTTTTCATTCGGTATATTTTTCAATAATTTATTGTTCATTTGGTAGTTTCTCAAGTTAAACTTGATGGAAGAAAGTTACATTCTGGTGACTTGTGTTAGTAGTAACAAGAGGACGTGCAATGGAAACAAATTAGAACATTTTGTGGGTTGAACAGTAAGCAAAACAGCTCCATCTTTCCCCCTTACAATCACGAGATGAGTCCGAGCCCTATTCAAGCCAAAGATAGACCAGAAATCGAAACCAGAATGTTATATTTGCAAAAGTTTGGAATCAAAATGAATTATTTCAAATTTAAGGAATTTGAAGTGTACAAAGTGAAAATGTAAAATTCTATGTATGTGATTTTAATCCTCGATGGGACCAATAAATAGCGTTGCGGTTCATTTTTATCCTCGGTGGAGCCAATATATTTTGTGGTGCGTTAAGATAGTGGGAATGCCGGGCGACCGCGATGCCGACAAGATCCACGCTGCATGAAAATCAATGCCACGAAAATTTTTGGTTATGCTACGTAGGTTGGGAGAAATTTTTGATACTGGGCTCAACCCTTCCCAAAGTTGAAATATTGAACCATAAATTTTTGTTGCATTTTGATGCTGCGAATATTGTGAAACTGGATAGTGGGAACGACATATCAACGTGGAGGGGTTTCTTGCTAAAGATACACTTATCATGAAGAAGTGAGATATAATTGATAGCGGATACTTTAACGTTTATTAATATAGAAACTTTATCTTTCAACATTCCCATGGTGCCAAGTATCTTATAAAAACTTCTGATTGTCCACAACAGAGGGGATAGTGGAGGGACGACGTCAACACATGGAGGCGGCGGAGATAGAAGTCAATGAAAAAGAAAGAAGAAGACAAATTTGGGGCTCAGGTTCGCAAGAGGAACGATGCAGTACTGAGATTGTGTTGGGGCGCACCTTGATTTTTAAACGAATCCGACGGCTCTGTGGGATGGGCATCAAAATTTTCGGTCCCCGTTGTCTCGGCCTCAAAAAAGTTTCCAAGAAGTTCTTAACTTGACATAGCATACACTCCAGTCCTAACATATATTTAATTTAGTAATCTAGGGCCACTTTCTTTTTCTTTTCCTTGTACAGATTAATTATAAGTTCCCGTACCAGGCGTCAACATTTACCCATTCTATATATGTCATTGTTTCTTTGCAGTCTCATAGCAGTAATCTAATGGAGAATGTTGTGGTAATTCAAGGTGATGAAATCAGGGAGGAAAGCTCAGCTCCTATCCGACAATTGAGAAGGAAGAAAAAAAAGATTCATGAAGCGCAACCACTGGGGAAGTGGAACTCTTCCTCGTCTAGAGCCCAGGTTATCTCTTACTTTGTGTGTTCAGTTGCTTAATTTGATCTTTTTTCTCTTTCATGCCTGCTGCTGTTGGATGTATTATATGTTTTATGTTCATTTGATTGGCTGAGTTGATCGCTCACCCACTGGAGGAATTCCATGCCTGTTTGATGCGAATGGATGTGCGCGCGCGTGTATACATTACTTGAGTTCATTACAGCTATGCGCTTATTTGATCCATATCGACCCAATTATCTAAGGCTTAGTTTGGGAGTTAGGATAGAAAAGAAAAGAAGAGAAAAGAAAAAAAGAGGAAATAACTTTCCTTTCTTTTCTTTCATTTTCCTTCCAAATTTGGAAGGAAAATTTTTTGGCCAAAACAAGAGAATTTTTCCTTTTATTCATTTCTTTTATTTCCCTTTCCTTCCTCTCAAACAAAGAAAATAGTTAAGTAAATTTTCCCTTAATTTCCTTTCTTACTCCTAAACAAAAGGACACCTTAAAATCCTTTCCTTTCTTTTCTTTTTCCTCTATTTCCTTCCTCCCAAACATAGTATAACAGGTATAATTCCAGCAAAATGTGTCACCTTTTGTATTTCTAACAATTTCACTTGCATCTTTCACTACAAAATTCAATAATTCTTTTTTTTTCGGCATAAATCGTAATTTTTTTATTAAAATTAATTTTTTTAAAAATCTGTACACACGTCAAGTATTAACATAATATTAGCTTATCAATTACTAACATAATATTAGTTGAGTTCATCACTCATCCATTGGAGGATTTTTGGGCTTCTTTAATGGGAATGGACCCAGTTGTGTGCGTCTACCTCAGTTCTTTTAGTTACAGAAAATTATAATTTTAGTACCAAATGTTTGGCATCTCAGTAGTTTTAGTCTTTAAAATTCGGATGATAGCAAATCTAGTCCCAAATATTTCAATTTCTTAGCACATTTAGTCCTATTGAGGCAATTGTAGTCCTTAAAGCTCGTATGAAATCAAATCTAGTATCAACTACTTCAATTTTTTAGCACATTTGGTCCAATTGACTGATTTTGTCAAAATTTTACTAGAATTGGGTCACGTGATACTATCAATAATCAAATTTAAAAAAATAAAAAAATAATGATCTTGATTGTCATAATTTATAATTAAAGGCACTAATTTGAGTAATTAGTATTTACTCAAAAACAAATTAAAAAAAGAAAAAAAAACTTGGACAAAGTTCAAATTTTTAGACAAGCAATCAGTTATTTTACTCTCTCTCTTCATTCTTGCTTTCTCTATTTTCACTCTTATAAGAAAACTCTAAAATTGTACTTTAAAGACAAAATTTCGCTTTTCAATATCTTTAAAAATTCATTTTAATACTGTTTGACTGTTTATAATTATTATTCCAGACAAAAGAGATGAGATAGGTAACAAATAGAAAAGTGTGTGTATATATATATATATATATATATTCTAAATTTGGTAACCTGCACATGAGTATCACTTCATTCTTGGGTTGCATTCAACGCAATTATCATTTGGACGGATTGGATTTTGAATGGTTGTCAAAAGGTTGATTTTTTTTTTTTTTTTTGTAGCATCTCTCTTAACAAAATCTTTGGGGCCGGAAAAGTGTACATATAAATTAGGAACCCACTGAATCGCTAATTTATCTAACCATACAAAAATAAACAGCTCATTGCGGCCTATTCAATAAAGAACTTTGTGCCTATTTGAAGTAACTAAGCTTCTTCATGATTGAAGCACTGATGAAGCTTGTCATCAAGAGACCAGTACCAAGCCTCATTCCGTACAGTCTTCAAATGTTTGAATACACCTTTACTTGTCATTGTTGGGGTCAAATATCAGGCGATCTCTCAAGACCCATCCAATATTCTTGCTTTAAATACTTGGAGTTTCCTAATAGCCATGTTCATTTACTCCCTCATACTATTCGTAATGAAGCAGCCGCGAAATCAATGTAACATTGATGGACCCAAATCAAAGAGATAAATAAATCCCACAGGAATTTAGACAAGAAACACAAGAAAAATAATGGAGGAAATTTCTCCTTGAATAAAAAGATAAAGAGGCTGCAATATTTTCTACTCAAAAAAATAATGTAAGAAAGCTACAGTGCAAAAGAAGAGAAACGGCGCTTAAAAAAAGGAGATCAACAATCCACCAAAAACAAAACGTAATAAGTACTAACCTAGCATGGAAATAATCACATGCACACACACTACATAGACCCAACTACTATAACCTATTAAATAATGACACATGGCACTAATAAAACAAAATAAATTAATGCTTGGTTTATCTTCCTACATAGCCTCCCTTAAACCAAGCTCTTCAACGTGAACATGCCCAACATCTTCTTCAACTTCAAGAACGTGTCCGTCTTCAAAGCCTTCGTGAAAATATCCGCAACTTGCTCCTCAGTTCTACAATAATCAACCTCAATCTCCCTATCACGAACCAACTCACGTATGAAGTGATACTTAATGTCAATGTGCTTACTACGCCCATGAAGAACTGGATTCTTGGACAATTCAATTGCTGACTTACTATCACAGTAGATCTTCGTAGGACCATCTTGCTTGTGTTGTAGAACACCAAGCATCCTCCTCAACCACAATGCCTGAGTAGCACTGTTAGCTGCAGCAATATACTCCGCCTCTGCAGTGGACAAAGCTATTACCTGTTGCTTCTTAGAACTCCAAGAAAAAATCCCTGAAGCCAGTAAAAAATGCATAGCCTGAAGTACTCTTTCTCTCAATTGTATCACCAGCCCAATCACTGTCTGTGTACCCAAAAAGTTCAATAGGATCACTACACGAATAAAAAATGCCATCTCCCTGAGTACCTTTGATGTACCTCAAGATCCTCTTTGCAGCCTGCAAGTGTGACTGACGTGGATTCTCCATAAACCTACTAATCAAACCAACACTAAAATTGATATCTGGCCTCGTAGAAGTCAAATATCTCAAACTCCCTACCAAACTCTTGAAGTAGGTAGGATCTACGTATCCACCAGTGCCCTCCTTGGTCAACTTCAATTTTTCTTCAGCAGGTGTCAAAATTGACTTAGCTCCATCCATCTTAAATTTCTTCAAAATATCACCTGCATATTTCTTTTGAGAAATAAAAATACCACGGTCAGATTGAAAAACCTCAATACCAAGAAAATAAGACATCAGGCCCATGTCTGTCATCTCAAACTGCTTGATCATGGCCTCCCTGAATTCAACAATCATCTCAAAATTATTGCCTGTAAAAATTAAATCATCTACATATAGGCACACAATCAATACATCACCACGAGCAGAAGATTTAACATACAAAGTATGCTCATATGGACACCTCAAAAATCCACGAGAAATAAAATAAGAATCAATTCTCGTATACCAGGCTCTTGGGGCTTGTTTTAAACCATACAAAGCCCTCTTCAACTTATACACCTTAGTCTTCTTGGCCTCTTTTGATATACCCTGCAGGCTGTTCAACATAAACCTCCTCTTCAAGTACTCCATTCAAAAAAGCAGACTTAACATCCATTTGATGAATTTTCCATTTATTTTGGGCAGCAAGAGAAATTATCAAACGAACAGTATCAAGTCTAGCAACAGGTGCAAATACCTCAAAATAATCAATACCAGGCTTCTGCTTGTATCCCTTAGCAACTAACCTTGCTTTAAATCTCTCCACTTCTCCATTGGGTTTGTACTTCCTTTTGAAGATCCACTTCACTCCAATGACCTTCTTATCAGTAGGAAGAGTAGTAAACTCCCATGTATTATTTTTCTCAATGGCATGAATTTCTTCATCCATTGCTTTCACCCAACGATCATCTTGAGCAGCCTCTTCATAAACAACAGGGTCACAATCTGCAAACAAAGCAAAATTAACAATTTCCTCATCAGAAGCAACATTATCAGGAGTAACAACATAATCCTGCAAACGAGCAGGCAACTGTCTGTGGCGGTGTGGACGACCCAATAACTCAGTTTGTGAGCCCTGAGTAACAGGCACTTGTTGAATATTAATATCTTCATCCTCCCTGTCAAAATTTAAAGTCAAATCTGCATCTTTGGGATTTTCCTTACTCCAGTCCCAAACACCTCTCTCATCAAAAGTCACATCCCTACTTATAATTATTTTTCCTGAAATAGGATTAAATAATTTATAAGCCCGGGAAACTTCACTGTAGCCAATAAATACACATTTTTCTCCTTTATCATCAAGTTTCTTTCTCAACTGATTAGGAACATGTGAATAAGCAATACACCCAAACACTTTGAGATGACCAACAAATGGCCTCCTACCACTCCAAGCTTCTTCAGGGGTACTATCAGTTAGGCTTCTCGTAGGGCACCTATTTAACAGATAAATGGCACAAGCAACTGCCTCTGCCCAAAAGGACTTTGGCATATTTTTCAACTTCAACATACATCTCACCATATCCATAATTGTTCTATTTTTTCTCTCCGCCACCCCATTTTGTTGAGGAGTATACCTCACTGTCAACTGATGATGAATACCATTTTTTTCAAGAAAATCATCACAGGCAATATATTCTTGACCCCTATCTGTTCTCAAAATTTTTATTTGAAAGCCACTTTGCTTCTCAACAAAAATTTTGAATTTTTTAAATGTCTCACAGGCATCAGATTTTTCCTTCAAAAAATAAACCCAAGCTTTCCTACTGAAATCATCAATAAATGTAATAAAATACCTGCAACCACCATTAGAAGGAACCTCCACAGTACACAAATCTGAATGAATGATCTCTAATGGTTTTCTTGCTCTCCATGATTTACCTGTCTGAAAAACTTCCCTGTGCTTCTTGCCCAAAACACACATATCACACACTCTGCCAGGACAACTGATACTAGGCAACCCACGAACTATCTTTTTGTTAGCCAAAAATCTCAAACTATCAAAATTTAAATGACCAAACCGCATATGCCACAACCAATTATCACCATCAATCACAGTATTCAAACAAGAAAAATCTCCACTATTCAAATTCAATGGAAATAAACGGTTTGGAGTCATTGTCACATTAGCAATCATACCAACTCTCTCATCAAAAATCATACAAACACCTTGTTTAATACGAATATCATAATTCTTCTCTGACAACTGCCCCATACTCAACAAATTATGATTCAACCCAGGCACATAGAACACATCAGAAATAAAATTATTAGATCCATTTTTCAGACTAATGGGGATTTTTCCCTTGCCAAACACTGGTAGAACAGTGTTATTCCCAAATTTAACTTCACCTTTAACAGACTCATCAAGCTCAGAAAATAATTCTTTCTTCCCACACATATGGTTACTACATCCAGTGTCCAAGAACCATTTATTTTTATCAACAACTCCATCATTATTGCAAGCCAATAATAAAGTCTCCGAATTTTGATTATTATTCTGAGCTTGATTTTCAACAACATTAGCCTGAAAATTATTGTTAGATCTACATTCAAATTTTCTATGCCCAAATTTTCCACAGTTATAACACTGAATTCTCTGGCCATCATTATTTTGGTTAAAATTATATCTATTGTCATAATTATAACCATCACCTCTACCTCTACCAGGGCCACCTCTAAAATTAAAATTGTTACCTCTACCACCACGTTGAGAATTCCATCTGCCTCTACCTCTGTTGTTAGCCTGACCTCTACCTCTATTGTTGTAGCCACGACCTCTGTTGCCATTGTCCTGATTTCTCTGCTGAAAATTTTCTTGCTCCTTGGGTTCATCCTTTGCCTTCAAATTTAACTGTGTCTGTAGGGCCTTCTCTACAGTATCCGGGGTGTGCTCCATCTTCCCATTAATTCTCTGTTCATGTAGAATTAATGAACCTTGCAATTCTTCAATTTTTAATTCTGACAAATCTTTGGTTTCTTGAATTACTGTCACCACGTGATCAAACTTCATGGGTAAAGTATTAAGAACTTTCTCAACAAATACCCCATCAGAAAGTTGATAATTATTAAGTGCCATCTCGTTCTTAATCTCTGACAGACGGGAAAAATATGATTCAATTGATTCAGATTTTTCCATCGTTGCAAGTTCAAACTTCCTCTTTAGCATCATCAAATTGCTTTGTTGAACCCGATCTACGCCTTTGAATGTTTTCTCTAAAATATCCCAAGCCTCCTTCGCCGTATCTGCAATAGAAATTTTTCCAAAAATTGACATATCAATTCCCTGATGAATTTGTGACAACGCCATGTTATCTCTCTTTATCTCTTGTGCATCAGCACCTTCACCAATCCCTTCTTCTACGTATTGATTTAACCCATATGCCTTTAGATGGGTTAACATCTGTTTCCTCCAAAAATTATACTCTTCTCTGTTCTTCAATTTTGGAACTGAACAAGTAATATTTGTTGGTGCCATGGCTCTGATACCACTTTGATGGACCCAAATCAAAGAGATAAATAAATCCCACAGGAATTTAGACAAGAAACACAAGAAAAATAATGGAGGAAATTTCTCCTTGAATAAAAAGATAAAGAGGCTGCAATATTTTCTACTCAAAAAAATAATGTAAGAAAGCTACAGTGCAAAAGAAGAGAAACGGCGCTTAAAAAAAGGAGATCAACAATCCACCAAAAACAAAACGTAATAAGTACTAACCTAGCATGGAAATAATCACATGCACACACACTACATAGACCCAACTACTATAACCTATTAAATAATGACACATGGCACTAATAAAACAAAATAAATTAATGCTTGGTTTATCTTCCTACAAACATGAACTTGCAAGTAATCTTGGACCGTGTTTCTCTTGCATCTGAAGTGGTTTCATCTGTCTCGCTACTGTCACTGCTCCTTCCACACTTTTATGGGCTCATAGTCCTTTACGTTTCATGGGCACTCTTTGTTGCCATATCAGCATTGCCAGTACTTCAACGAGCCTATAATGGGCTGCTCACAGGAATCACAACTCCGATTAATATTCTTATTTGCTTTGCAAGAAATATGTCTATCGGAAGCAACATATTTTTTTTCATAGAAAAAAACTTCCCTGGAAAACATTTTCCAAGGAAATATTTTCAGTTGAAACAAACACAGCCATAATCTATTTTAGTGGATGAAAAAATGGTCGCTTTGGTTCCCTCGTCAAACTATGTGAACATAACCCACACAACTTGGTGCATAAGAAAACATCGGATAGAAAGTAAAGAAACTACCAAAAAGTACCGATGTAGAAAAGAATAAATTTACCAACGTTTGATTCTAGTAATAACTTATAGGAACTGAATTAAGAACTTATAGACTTTATTAAATGGGGCAACATTTTCTTGTTTCCTAAAATTAGAAGTTAAAAAATAAGTAAATTAAAACTTCTGAACTTGATTAAACAGGGCAACATTTTCTTGGTTTTCTAAAACTAAAAAGTAAAAAAAAAAATGTATATTTTTTAACGCATATGAATCAACACAACCGTTTTAATGCCGAACCGTATCACAACGATTGTTATATACATCACCTAAAGTTTGCATTATCAATGTTCCTTTTTTTTTCTTAGATCTCTTCAGCACGTTAAATTTTTTTTTTTTTTTTTAGCTATTTAAACTGACAACAAGCTCCAGCGGTAGATGATCGTTTCGTGGTTTTTTACCAAAAAAGAATTAAACATATTTATTTTACATGCAACAGCTGAATTTTAATAAAAGGCACCAACTATATGCAAAATTAAGCCAGAAAAACTTCAAATTTTCTGGATTCTCAGTTGAACTATTCAGGCCATAAATTACAGAACTAATGAAAGCGGAGACCGAGGGAAATATAATACAGCAGTGAATTAATTAGGAGGAGAAAATACTATTCTGGGAGAATGACGTGGCGTCGAAGAGGTGCAAAAATTATGTAGAAAAGTAATAAAAATTCTTATGAAGACTTACTCAATTTTTAAAAAATTTACCATATTTCCAATTCTTATTGTACATATTCTGCTATTGTCCGCCATTAAGATGTTAACCGTTAGTGACATTTATGCGCTGGCTGTGAAGCGGGAGAAAATACGTAGTAATTTCCTAGTTGTCACGTGATGAGTATGTGTGCTATTCAGGCAAAAGATAGACCAGAAATCAGAACCAAAATGTCATATTTATAGAAGTTTGGAAACTTTTATTTCAAATATAAGGAATTTAAAGAGTACAAAAGTTGAGGGGCTGCTTGGTATATGGGAATCGGAATCAGGAATCGGAATGAATCCCTTATAGCCTGCTTGGTTGGTATTTGTTAATTAATAAAATTAGATGATTTAGGATCATAAAATCTTCAAAAGTGAATGATTCCGATTCCGATTCCGACATCCAACCAGGCAAGGATATTGAAATGAAAAACTTCATTCCGATTCCAAAGTGAATGATTCCAATTCCGATTCCGATTCCGATCTGCGAACCAAGCGCCCCTGAATGTAAAACTCTATGTATGTGATTTTACTGCAATGAATGATGTTGGAAACGGGCAACGGGAAACGGGAAAGGGGAAGGACGCGTAATTTTGATTATGCTGCGAATTAGGTCCGTAGAAATTTTAGACACCAGGCTCCACCTTTCCCACGATTGAAAATTTGACCCATAACTTTTGTTGCAATTTATGCTGGAAAGAGCGTGGGAAGCGGGAAGGATATATCAAGCAGAAGGTACTGGTGGTTTAAAATACATCCAACACCCAAGTTACAATAAGTACAAGAGAGATTTATTAATCTTTTTGCAGTGACATGTAATCGATAATGGTGCCTAGGACTTTCGAAAGTTTGGGTAAATTACAAAGAATCCTTACGTGGTCAATTGACATATTACTTTCTAATACTCTACCTCCTTGTGGCTATGAGTTTTTTAAAAAATAGATATAAACAACCGATTGTAATAAAAATGCACAAAAAGAAAATCTGCCTCTATATTCCTGAGCAAGAAAAATTAGAAATTACAATTTAAAAAGAGAAAATTACAGTATTGGTAGCAAATTTTTAGGGTATCAGTCGTTTCAATGTCTAAAGGTTGGATGAAAACAAATATAGTTTTAAATATTTTAATTTTTCAACATATTTAGTCCCATTGACTAATTGTGCCAAAATCTTACTAGAATTCAATTATATAATATTCATGTGCTGTTAACTAAATTTTCAAAACACCCCAGTGACCCTATCCTAGGAATACATGTACACCAACCCATACCCATATGTAATCACTATTCCTTGATAATAACACTATCCAGGAACATGTAAAATGTGATTACTGTAAATATTGACCCCCAAACTGGTATGTAATCACCATTCCTTGATCATGGCCTACATACTCCTTGTACATACTCCTCCAAGAGTATGTAGACATGTAAATATTGACCCCCAAACTAGTCTATAATTACTATTTCTTGATACATACTACTAGAGGAGTATGTACCAAGACCATGTAGGTCAGTGGTAGAGCCAAAAAACATTTTTAGTAGGGGCAAAAGTAACATTAAAATTTCTTTCTTAATATTAAAATTTTTTACTTTTTTTTAAACAAAAGAACATCAATACTCACATAACAAGAAGAAATAATGCATATATTTTACATAAATATAAGTAAATTTATACTCAAAATTACTAATGTAATAATAATTTTATTTCAAAAAGTAAATCAAACCATTTATAATTGTTCACGATGAGTTTTCTTGTTTTGATAATGGTCTACAACCTTCTTATATTTTCAACTTCATGAAGTATATTTTTTCAATGTAAATAACTAAATCATCATTCATCCAAGTATCCTCTATTCTAATCTGCAAGGAAAAGAAAATGAGCTCGCAAGACGAGACAGTGGGGCACATTTAAAAACCTGTCTAATATTCATGTACATCAAAGGGGGCTAATGGGAATAGTTATGCAGACATGTAGTACGTACCATTTTAAAATTGACCTCCAAGTCATTATCAAGGATTACGTGGATGGCGTCTGTATCCGTTCGTTATCAAGGAAGGGTGATTACGTAATGGTTTACGTTCACAGCCATTATCTTTGACATGGTGCTCAGACACACTTCAATAAATCTATAGCCGGTTGTAAGTTTTCTTTCCAAACATAAATATCAATCATTGCATGTCATTGTTTCGTTGTAGGTTCATAGTTGTAGTCTAATGGAGAATGGTACGGTAATTCTTGGTGAAGAAATTAGGGAGGAGAGCTCAGCCAGAATTCAGAAATGGAGAATGAAGAGAAAAAGATTTAAGAAGCGCAAAGACTTGGAAAGTGAATATCTTCGGCGCCGAGTCCCCAGGTTACATCTTCCTTTGTTTGTTCGGTTGCTTAATTTATCTTTACTTCATTCCACTTTCCCGCCACACCCACCAGGTTCCATCTTTCTTTGTTTGTTCAGTTGTTTAATTTGCCTTCTTCATTGGTATGCCTGCTGCTGGATGTATTTATATGTTTCCTGGTTCCTAAATTGGTTGCCTTTATCCCTGATATGCGAATAGACCCGGTTACATTACTTGAGTTCCCGTTGAGTTAGGTGCTTCTTTGATGGGTTGACAAAAATTCAATTTCCTCCTCTATTTATCCACTTTTTGAACGGTTGCATATCCCTATTGTGAGATGAGGCTTTCATTCCTTGTTTAAATCACGAGTAGCCCATTGTATAAAATAGACAAGGGGTGTTTGGTTGAGGGGAATCAAAAGAGGAGAATGAGTGTCATAAGTAATGACACCCATTGTTGATATTTGTAAAATAGCTATCACTATCATTTAATAGAAATGATAATGATTAATTAGGTGTTAATAATTTTTTTTCAAAATACTATTATATGAAATCTATTAACCCTTATGATTAAGGGCAAAAACACACCCATTAGAAAGACACACATCTTTTGAGTTACCTACCTCTAATATACTCTCCATCCCTCTCCCTCTCTCTCTCTCTCTCTCTCTCTCTCTCTCTCTCTGTTTTGTCTTTTGATTTTGAATATTTTTTATTAGTACTTTATAAAATTTTTATAAAAATTCTTTTTAATAAATTTTTTTACTTTTAATTTTTTTTGTTAAAATTTGAATTGAAAAACAAAGATATACAGTATTCTATGTTAATACAATAAAAATGACTTTTTTTTGTTGTTGTTATTTGCATAAAACTCAAATTAGAGCATAGCTATGTTTAAAATTAAAAAAGTCTTTTTAGAGATTTTCTTTAAAAAGAGACAAAATAAGAAATCTAAAACTATGTATATCATAAATAAAAATTTAAAATTTTTAAAATTTACTTGAAAGTTATTCCACTAAACCAAACAAGTATTTTTATAATGATACACATTTGTTATTAAACCAAACATGTTGGGGGAATCATCAAAACTCATATTCATAGTTGGGTGAACGATACCTATAGTGATTGGGGAATTTAAACCAAACGGTCCATAATAAATTATGTTAATTGTACGATAAGTGTTTAATTCCACTTTGTCGATAATTTTTGGCTTAGAAAATGTAACTATATCACTTATTTCCAATTTATACCACTTATTTAGTGATTACTCTAAAATTTTAAGTTTTTTCCACTGCTTTTGGGTAATTTGAGCACGGACGGGTCGGGCGGATTAATGGAGTTAGGAGTATTTTTACAGGCCTCGTTAGGCTAACTGGTTTACTTAAAGACCAATTCCATTTTAGACGTGGATGTCCAAAGGGTTTTCTCGTCTATCTTAACCAAATTTTGTTTTCTTGGGCCAAAAAATAAATAGATAAAATGATAACCAAATCAGTAGCTGATCTAACTATATGACCATACAAAACAAACAGCCCAATGTGGCCGATCCAATAAAGAAATTTGTGCCCATTTGAAGTAACTGAGCCTCTTCATGATTGCAGCAGTGATGAGGCATGTAAGCAGGAGTCCCGTCCCAAGCCGCATTGCCATATGGTCTTTAAATGTCTGAATGGATCCTTATTTATCACTGTTGCGGTCAAATATCAGTCAATCTTTCAAGACCCATTTAAAACACATGCCCAAAATGCCTGGAGTTTTCTGATAGCCATTCTCATTTACTCCCTGTTACTATTTGCAATGAAGCAATCAGAAAATCAAGGTAACATGAACTTGCAAATTTGGTCAAATAAAAAAACCTTGCAAATAATCTTGGGTCGTGTTCTTCTTGCATCTGGAGTGGTCTCATCTCTCTCGCTATTGTCACTGCTCCTTCCACGCTTTTACGGGCTGATGGTCCTGTATATTTCCTGGGCACTCTTTGTTGTTATATCAGCATTGCCACAACTTCAATGGGCTTCTACTGGGCTTCTCGTCAGAATCACAACTGTGATTGATTTTGCTAAGAAATTGTTTAATGGAAGCAGCTCTAGCCAGCAACAAACACCTCCACAGGAGACAAGAACGGAACAACCGACTCCACAGGAGACAATACCATCTGTATAATTCCTCAATCCTCTCCTTGCACGCTTTCATTGTCTGGTTTGTTTAACAAAAATAATGTGGATCATTTCTTTCTTTCGGCTTACACCCTGTATTGATGCATGGAATTATTCCCACTTGATTCTTGGTTAAAGATCTGATCCTAAGAGTGAAAGAATCAGCAGGGCCAAAGTCAATTAAGACAACTGGAAATAAAGAAGAAGTATGAAAATTTAGTCATATGTACTACTGAAGGATACTCCCACGAGTTTTCGATGTACTTGCAATTATAGTCTGTTTGGAACACTGTAAAATGATTTTCATGAGAAAATATTTTCCAAGAAAATTATTTTCATGGAAAATAATCATATTCATAATATTTTTCAGGTGTTTGGTTATTAATTGGAGAAAAGTATAAAGTACTGAATGTAAACCCTAATATTATCCCCTTTCACTAACCGCTCTCCTTCACCACTTTTCGCCACAACTCCCCCAACCCCTACACCGCAACCCCCCTTCAAATCCACCTGCAGCTCCAAGTCTACTACCTATCAAAAGATGAAACTAGCTTCCAGCAACCAGAATATCCACTAAAGCAATCCATTAGAAGACTGCATAAGGATATAGATAAGGGTATATTGGGAGCATTATTTTTTGGCTCCATCTCTCAAGATCTGCTTCCATTTTGTAGCAGCTCCATCTCTCAAGATCTGATTATATTATGCGTGGTCAACGAGTAAGTGCATGGGGTTATAGTTGTGTGTAGATTTGCGTTTGATAGGCATGGTTTTGACTCGTAGGCAGAGTAGGCTGGTGTTTGATTGGTGGGGGGAGAGGGGAGAGGGAAGAACATGGAAGAAGATGAGGACTCTGCTGGTGATGCCATGGACGATGCCATCTTCACTCTCCAGAGGAGACTTCTCTTTTTAAATTTCTTAAAACAGAATTTTATTTTGAGCGGAAGGTATCAAAGCCGTAAGGTTTAGTTGATTGAGAAAATGGAAAATAACTTCACCATTTATGTTTAGGTAGTTAATTTACACTTATTGATGTAAAACATTTTCAGCAGTAAAATATTTTCCTAGCACTCATAGTAACCAAACACCAGAAATTTCTGAAAATATTAAAATATTTTCAGTTGAAACAAACACACCCTTAATGTATTAATATTTCAATTCTTAGCGACAATAGCTTTCAAAACAAAAGCCATATCAACATTTGTTTGAAAAATAATTCTCAACTGGAAACCAGAGGAGAGCCTGATCAAATTGGGCATGATAGACCCAAAACAATTAACCAAGAAAGTAAGAAATTCACAAAATATATATATATATATATATATGGAGAGGGCAAAGAAAATTGTATAACACCAAACTATTTAAACCACAAAATTGATAATCAGGGACTCAATTGCGAAACTATCCAGATCAGTGTAAAAATATTTATTGGAGGGCTGCAAATCTTTAAGATACTGCAAGGATAAGGGAACAATGCTGCAAGCACTTGTTATCGTCTTTTAACATATTTTTGTCCTGTATCAATAGTATTAGTAGTAGTAGTAGTGTTGTAAATAACACAACACAACAATAACATGAATACTGGTTCTACATTTTAATGGATACCTTAAACCGCATTTCCTTCACAACAGAGACAGTTTCTTCTGTAGGAACTATTTACCTAACAAGTCAGATTGGTAAAATAAAAAATTGTTAAAATTGAGGGTATATATGCAGATTATGCTCTCAACTTGTCTTACAAATGAATAGCAGAAATCAGCTCCATAGGAGTGAAAAGAAAATTACAAAATTTGGTACTATGCCGTTCCTATACATTTGCATGGTAATAAAAATAGTTTTGCACTAAGTTTTCGTTTTTGTTGTCCCAACATGTATCAGAGTAAAATTCATAGACAGAGAAATTGGCAAATTCTGATTATAAAAGCATTATTAGATGTAATTGACAATGAAGTGCTGCTAGATTGATAAGTGACTCGTGATCTGTAGGTTTCAGGTGTAAGGCATGTAGTTCTGTTGATATATATATATGTGTGTGTGTGTATAAAATACCAAAACCAACAACCTAGTTCTCAGGTAGCACCTGACGTTATCTAAGTTATGGAATATCCTTAAGCTTACATGCTACACTGGCAACCACTGGACTTCACTCTCCATAATTTTCATCCACGTTTAATCCAAATGTGGGTTTATTAACCCAATCTAACAAATCATTCATACAGGTGGAGTTTTATTGTTTGGGCCTTTTGGGCTTCTTTGTCACTCACTGGGAAACCATTAGCCAGGCGAAACTGTTGGGCTATTCAATTTGGCCAATATTAAAATGGACTTCTTAATTGCGGGAGTTTGGGAAATAGCCTTAACATGTTGAAGTACAAAGTCCATCATGTTCGGGGATGTGATGACCGAGCAAGGAACTGGAAAATCAGCGAAACGAGACTTCCACGTGATACGGTACGGAAAACAAAAATTATTGCCACTTGATATTCTTAGATTAAGAAGTACATGGGGCAAGCCTTGAAACATTACCTCCAAATACCAAAATTAATAATTAGTTTGTCTTTACCAATATAATTCCTCCCCAGAAGGAAGAGCAAGAAACTGGAAAGAGAAGGAAGCGATGAAAATGCCAATGGACAAGAGTGAAGTCTTGAAACTAAGCCAACCAACTTCCCACCTCTTTTTGTTACAGTAAACCCTATGAACTATAATTGTGCAGGCTAAAAGTCGAACAGCAAGTGTTAGAAAGTCTCAAAACTAGTAGTACCAAATATCATTTGCAAAAGGGGCACTTAATAAATGAACCGATCAATGAATGATTAGTAGAGTCCAAGGAAGATCGCTCATTTTGTTAGTGGGCTCATTTATATGCTGCTTAGCTTTTGCATTAGCAGTAGTACGAACCACAAAGTCGCAAAACAGCAGTTGCTTTACTATGTTCAGCATCATATATCCTGTCGTAGGAAGGACAATCTCAAATTTTCAATTCTGGTTTATGAGCTAAAAAATTGTGTGGTCGTAGCAATTCGCATTGCCAATACCAACTTATTAAATGCAAAGATTAATTAAGAGCATAATACAAATCAGGCGTGGGTTTGCGTAGTCCGGCCCACATTTGCTAGTTATCTCTGGCTAAGAATGCAGGAAATTATTTTAATGCGAAGATACCTAGCCGCCTGGTCCTTGCAGAATTATCCAAGTACTCTCGTTCCTTTATTTTTATGCCTACGGAACCGTTAGTCATGCACAAGTCTGCTTATGTGATTGTAATTTTGCCCCCCAGTAGTCCAAGTTTACGTCCATTTAAGGTGTGCTTTCCAAGGAATGTAATGATGTATTGTGTAAAGAGACACAATGCCACGGATTATAAAGATGAAAAGACAACAAATAGGTTAAACCAGTTATAAGATATGTGTTTTTGTTGGTTTTGTCATCTTTTGATTAAATCTGATTAATTGACAATGAACTCTTTTGTTGGTTAGTATTAATCTGAACGGATAATTGACTGATTCTGGGAGCAAAAGTTTATCTTAATCAGCTTAAATAAAAAAATAATCAAAATTAAGCAACAGTAACAAGTTGTAGCAACATAGCTTAATTAACAGTTATTGTTTGCATTGTAATTTTTATAATTCTAACTTCGATTATTTGCATCACGGAGGGAGCTAGCAAGCTAGATGGAGAATCTTCTCTGACAATGGTATGTGTCAGCCTAATTCTGACTAACATCTTTTATATCTTAAATAAAGTGGCTTAATTAGTTTCTCAAATTGTTTTCATTTCTCAACAAAAGCAAAAAGAAGTCGCTGCACAAAAGGATAAAAAGCTATCTGCATTTAGTTAGTTCAGTTAAAGTAGAAGACTCGTAAAAAGCCGCCCGGTCCTTGCAGAATTATCCAAGTACTCTCATTCCTTTATTTTTATGCCACAAAAGGAAAGAGTCATTACATGCGCCAACAATTTACTTTCATAAACTCTATTGTGACTTCTATTGGATAATCAATTTCTAGTTTACTGCATATGTTTCAAACAAAAAAAAAAAAAGGGAAAATAAGTTGTGGATATATCAAAAGGCGTGCACTTCCTACTCTAGAGTTCCTTCTTGAGGGGGCGTCGATCCTGTATGTTTTAAGCATTGTATGGAAAAGTATACAATACACCACGTGTATTGCCACGTGGTGTACTAGAATCAATAATTTATCGCCATGTGGCAACGGTAGGCCATACTTTGTATTATTTGGCGATATGTGATTGGTTCTAGTGCACCACGTGGCACGCCACGTGGCGCGCGTGGTGCACACAATACTCACTCAGCATTGTATACCCAAGTGCGAGAAATATTTACATGGATCCGGTCTATAGGTAGGGTCGTGTACCCTGTGGTCTAAAATTAACCATATCAGTCATGCCCCACACATGGCCCACTTCATGACTTACCAGGGACTCATTCATAGCTGATGTGGGTAATTCTAGACCACAAAGTTCACGGGCCCCACCAGTAAATCGAGTCCATGTAAATATTCCCCCCAAGTGTCCTTGATATTCATCACCAAATTCAAAGCTATTTGGATAGATTTTATCAAACGACTACTACAACATGATCAAAAGTAATTAATCATCTGTTGTTATAGAAGTTTTTATGTTGGTGTATCAGTATTTATTACTGAGAATGTAATGGAATAACAGTTTGATGATTTGCATTTTACCTGGTTGATCTGTTTATTCTAGTTTTTATTATGAATATGTGCTGACTCAAGCAAAAATTGTTGAGGTGATATGTTTTCATAATTGGATCCAACTGGGATCTAAAGGATAATTAATTATTTAGGACCAACTGGGCTTCATTATATCATTGGAAATGAGATTGTTCATAACTATAACCTTATCAAAAAAAAAAAAAATGATGAAATCCTCTCCTTGTTCCATGGAAAAATGCATCCATCTTCTTGTTCAACAAAAACACCAACTAAATTTTCTCTATATCTTTCAATTTTCAAGAATTTGGATTTCTAGAAAGTATATATTATGATCATCCAATAAGAATACTTTCCCATTTGAAGACCTATCGAAATGAAAATACAAATTCCCATGCAAGATGATTGTTAGATGGGTTTTCATTTAAAAAAAAAAAGAAAGTTTAAGTAGTATTTAGTATTTTTAAATGCACTAATGCTCAGTTGAGATAAAAACGTATCAACTAAGTATGAATACCATGGAATCTTGAGACAAGAACGCCTGGAAGTGAATGTAAGAGGCAATACCAATAAGATGTTGAGCATTATTCCTTGTTTAAAAAAATAAAAAAGTTGTCCGTGAACCGGTGGATTTAAATAAAATCTTCCAGCACAAAATACACGTAAGAATATGCATTCTCTAACGGGAAATATTTACATCGACGCGGTCCACGGGTAGAGCCCGTAGACTCTGTGGTTCAGAATTATCCACATCAGTCATGAGTGGATCTCTAGTGGATCATGGCATGAGTCATGTGCTAGGCATGACTGATGTGATTAATTTTAGATTACATAATCCACGGCCCCACCTGTAAACCGAATTCATGTAAATATTTACCTTCTCTAACTATCACTTCTTTTTTTTTTTTTTTGGGATCATAACTATCACTTCTTTCGAACATGCAAAGTTATATTGCCACTAATGTCCCTGTCGTCTTTTATTTTATTCTAGTGGGTAAAACAAAGGTTATCGTCTCTTGTCCAACCAGGTGGATATACAATAAAGCAAGGACTTCCAAATTTACGTAAATTTGAAGTCTTTGTTCGTTCACTTCTGAACGTACAAGGATGGCCGTGTTGTTTCACTTTTCACTTTTGTAGTTCTATTTCCACAAAAGCCAAAATCAACTTGACATAATTCCGATATACTTTTGCTACAGAGCTATAAATAAAGTCGGTCTCATTGTTCAGTTCAGGTTTCATAGTTGTCAGTCTGATGGAACATTCTCTGGTGATTGATTCCCACAGGTGACTTCTTCCTTCGTCTCTTCAGTCCTTTAACAGCTGAACTTTTATGTTTATTTCAGTTTTATTTCTCTCTTCTTTTCGTTATATTCTCATTTGATCCAAAGGATCGAAGTTTTCCCAAATTGAGATTTTTCATTTTTTTTCCCTCACGGTGTTTCTCTTTTGCATACTTGATGGAGACGGTTACAAGGCCTGTTTTCTTGAATGAAATTTGTTTTCTTGAATGAAATTCGCGAGTTATTATATTTACAACCCAAAATTTAGAGTTCTAATGCCAACGGTAGAATTATAGAACAAAAAAAAAAATAATTACACACGATAACATATGAAAGGAAGATGATAAATGCACAATATTATTGGTACATCAAACAATGAAGAAGTTTCTTGATTCTCTACTCAACCCTTAGATATAATTCCTATTGATAACTCGTAGTGCACAAGCAACCTATGGATAAGAAACTACCAGATAAAATACCAAGTAAAAAACAATAAATCTACCATTATTTGATTCTAGTAAAAACTTCTGGAAACTAAACTAAATACTTGTCGGCTTGATTGAATAGGGCAATATTGTTTTGGGTTTTTTGGGTGATTTGTGTGTTTGATGGGAACTAAGAGTTAAAGACTGGTGGTGTCTCAGTTTTTGGGTTATATGTGTAGTAGTACAAATGGAGATGGCCGTATCGTGTTGTGACTGTTATGGTTGTTTACTTGCTTACAAATCAAATTCATTTTCTTTCTCTGTTTCCGTATGCACATTTGATGCAATTGGTCACTGGCAGTGGTAGTATATATTGCTGGCTTTAGTACACTGCTTAAGTTGTAAATTTTCAGTTTCTTACTGATTGTAGCAGTACTGATGAAGAACGTAGGCAAGAGCCGAATACCCAGCCTCCTTGCTATACACTTTTCAAATGTTTGATTCCATCTTTGCTTGCTGTTGTTGGGGTCAAGTATCAGGCTATCTCTCAAGACCAATCGACAACACTTCCTCTGAATTCATGGAGTTTCCTCATAACGATTTTCATTTACTCCCTGATACTATTCGCAATGAAGCAGTCACGAAATCACTGTAACATGAACTTGCAGAAAATCTTGAGCCGTGTTTCTCTTGCATCTGGAGTGGCCTCATCTCTCTCGTTAATGTCACTGCTTCTTCCACACTTTCATGGGCTCATAGTCCTTTACATTTCATGGGCACTCTTTTTCATCATATCGGCATCCCTGGTATTTCAATGCGCTTACAACTGCCTTTTCAGAGCAATCACAACTGTGCTTAGTGTTCTCATTTGCTTTGGAAGAGATTTGTTATTCAAAATCAATTTTGGTCTGCAACAATCACCGCCGCAAGGGACAAGACCACCTGTGTAATTCCTCAATCCACTACTCGCACGCTCTGAATTGTTTCGTAGAATACCTGAACGCTTTCTCGGTTTAAACCCTGTATTACTGCTTAGGATTGTTCCCACTTGAGTCTTAGTTGGAGAGCTGATCCCAAGAATGAAAGAATCAGGGCCCAAAGTCAATTAAGAGACCTGGAGATACACTGAACTCATGAAATCCAATAAATATGTAGTCCTACGTTTATCTAGTATTGTCTGTGCTTGAAGGATTCCTCCATGCATTTTCTAAAACTAGAAAGTAAAAAAAAAAAAAAAAAAATTTTTTTTTAACTCATCTTTT
This sequence comes from Mitragyna speciosa, assembly GCA_024721245.1. NCBI lineage: Eukaryota > Viridiplantae > Streptophyta > Magnoliopsida > Gentianales > Rubiaceae > Mitragyna > Mitragyna speciosa. The sequence goes on from CM045558.1 coordinate 3,056,547, forward strand.
TTCTTTTTCTTTTTTTAATTAAACCTGCCCTGTTACATGGGAAATAAGAATTTTGTGTTGGTGAAATTTAAACCTCCGACCTCTCGAGTAGAATCATAGAGTCATAAAGCTCTAACTCATCTGAATCCACACCACAATTTTAATATCAAAGCCATACTACAACGATTGTTTTATATATCACCTAAAGATTGCATTGTCAAAGTTCCTTTCTTTTTCCTAGATTTCAGCTACAATTGAAACTGCCAAAAACTTACAGCAAGATGATTCTTTGATGGGTTTTTAGTGGAAAAATAATTAGGTAGTGTTTGTTTGAGACGCACTGCAGCAAGTTAAAATAAAAAAGCGCCAACCATATACAAAAGCCAACAGAACTTCAAAACTCTTTCTAAGTTCTGAATTGTTTAATTCAGGCAATGAATGAGAGGGTTAATGGAAATGGAGATTGAGGGAAAGAAAATGGAGTAGTGATTAATTAGGAAGTGAAAGTAAGGAGAAAATAACATTGAGGGAGAATGCTTAGGCGTCGAAGACCCACCAAAAAAAAAAAAAAAAAGGTAACGTAAAAAACTAATAAATTCTTATGAAAATTTACTTTTAAAAAAAATTACTAATATATTCAGTCCACCTGGTGCCCCATTCGGTGTTGTAGTATTGTTCATCGTTGAAATGTTAACCATTACTGCCACTTATGCCGTGTCTGTGGAGTGCGGGGAAGGCAATTACTAATTTCCTAATAATTGTCACAACCAAACATAGATGACAAGATAACGGCACATTACTCTCCACTAAACTATACTTTGGGATTTCAGCCGTTAAATAAATTTTTATTTCAAATTACATAAAGTTTTAAAAAATGTAATTTATTATTTATTTAGTATATTTTTCAATTTAAAATTGACCAAAAAAAAGTTAAGTGTTGGTGAACTTTTTATCAAGGATATTGATGTAATTTGCAGTTGGCTAAAAAGGTGTCAACCTCTATCTTTTCCACCAAATTTATCAAAAATGATTCTCAGAATACTCTTTTGAGTGATCCTAAATGACAGCGTTGCCTTTGGTAAAAGTCGCCTGAATAACACGCGAAACTTTAACTTAGGAAATATATAGAATGGTCGGTATATCACCTTTTTTTAAGTTTAATAGGTGATTTTGGAGCAAAACTTAATTTAGTGACTAAAATGTTACAATATAAATAGTTTTGTGTACTGTAGTAACCCAAAAATACTTTACTCGAAAATAAATGACATTTTAATTATCAGCACTTGATTAGGGCTCGAACATGTATCGCAGTTGACGATAAGTTGGAACTAACCAAAAATATTCGGCTTGCATGATCAACGCAAGCATGTTCCACTTTTACGAAAAGGTTGATTTTGCCCGAAACCACTGTATTAGATTCTTGAATATCCATACTTTTTCAAAATTTTCAATTTTGTAAACCAAATCTCAGCAACAATAGAAGCAAAAAAATTGAATCAGTTTTCTAGTTTTTGTTATAGTATTATAATGTCTTACAAGTTCTGAATAATAACTAATTTTAGATCAATTACAATCATGCAAGATTTCCTATTATAAACTTTTAATATATGTGTAGCTTTACATAGTGATAGTTATGATGTACACCTTATTAATTATTGTTTGAAATATAGTCTTAGGAGTATTAGCGTTTTCGTACTTGGTTGAAGTCTACGTGCAATTTGAAGAAAATCTGTGTAATTCTACAACCCCAAAAGTTTAGGTTTGAGTTCGACTCTTCTAAAATATCAGAAGAGCCAAACTTAAAAGGGTATACAAATAGAATTCTTCGGGGTCGAATATTGTGCAAAACAGCTCCATCTTTTCTTTCTTTCTTTCTTTCTTTTTTTTTTTCTTTTTTTTGGTCTATAAATGAGTGATGAGTCCGTGTGTTATTCAGGGAACAGATAGACCAGAAGTCGAAACCAAAATGGTTCAATTCAAATGTAAGGAGTTTAAAATATACAACGTCAAAATATAAAATTCCAGGTCTCTGCTTTGTTGACCTGAATTTATTTTTTCTGGGTCTGTTTGGTTAAATTGAAAATATTTTCAAAATTTTTTTGGTGCCAAACACCAAAAAATATTTTCCAATATAAAATTATTTTCTAATTTTTCTCCATTTGACTGAAAACAACTTATGTACTTAATGAGTGTAACTTATTTTTCGAAGAATTCAAGAGTGACATTAAACCTTAAGCACCTACTTTTCTACTTTCATTTACCAATCTAATTTTTGTTTTAATTCTTGTCTACTCATTTTCTCTTCATTTTGGGCCCACAACAATGTATCTATAGTTGTACATACCTTACCATTGCATTATCTTATAGAGCAATTTTAAACAAAATAATCTCTACTTGATTCTATATACTCATTTCATTTTCTTTTTGGGTGTTGGGGTAGAAAGTTGATGACCAAATTCGGATCTACCACATAAAATGGTCTATGTGATTCCAAATCTGATAGCTATATGCGACTCTGGGGATTGATTATTTCGAAGTTTAAATTGGTGAAGGTAAAAACACATTTGGAAATATTGCTAGGTTTCGCAATCGTACATGCATCGTGGGTTATTTGTCATCACAACACGTTCTTATGATGTAATGTGTACTATGGTTAGCAAGACTAAGATAGGAAAATTCTTGTATGGACCGATTCACTATCTTAATAGTGGACCTAGTGATTTAAAATAGAGTCATGTAAGTATTTTTATATTAATTTCTTACCTCGATATACATCTTTACACTTACATGACACTCTTTTAATACAAATAGAGTCGTAGATCTGGTATATATAAGTGTTCTCCACCAAGACGAGATTATTCGCAAAAGTACTTGTTTTTGCACAAGTCAATAAGTCAACTATTAAGTTTCATTTGAATTGATGATGTTGCTTTTGATCTTTCATAGGTCTTGGTTATTGTTTGGTAGGAGATGTACCTTTCCAAGATAATTCCAAGCACGACATGTACAAGTTTGGCTTAGAAGATAATCCTATGCACGACATGTACAAGTTTGGCTTACAAGAAACCTGCTGGATTGTACATAAACAAGAAGCATAATTGAATATTATTATCTTATAACCAACCCAACTTAGTTAGATTGGCCATCACAAAGCCTTTACAGGTTAAGTGCGGTGGAAGGTTAGGAGTTCGAACTCTGTTTCTCATAAAAAATTTAAATAAGTGCATAATGCATCCGTTTGATTCAATGGTGAATTAGTTCCTATCGGTTCCCCTTGAGTCTAGTTGGGCCTTCCCCCGTAGAATACAGTTAACGATTGGCCAAAAACAGAACATTATTATCTTATGTTACCTATAGACTAGTTGTGTTTAAAAATATATACAGTATCAAAGGTAGATATTAAGACGTTGTGATGGAAATTGCATTGAAATTGTTTGTTATTTGATTCCAAGCTTGAATTGATCTCTAAATTTTAATCCTCCAAATGGAAGAAAGAGGTACGACCTGAAGTACTAGTCTTAAAAAAATAATACGAGCTGAATAATTTTGTGAGATGATGCCTTGTGAGGGTGGTTGTTTGTGAATTCTTTTTTGTTTTCCTAGATAAATATTTTCGTGTATGCTAGTTCTATATTTCGCAAGAAGCATGACATGTCAAATGGCAAATTTATTATGAAGCAAGTGGCACAGCTAACATTTTAATATAAGAGAAAGAAACATAAAATCATCTTATGAAAGTATGTGATTTTATTATACAATCAACGACTTACGTTGGCGGGAAAGGTTTTTGTTTTTCATCTCGTCATGTATGTCTCTCATTTGAAAGGGAGAGTTCTATTCCTTACAACAAATAACATGCGATAAAAACGAAGAACCATGAAAATTCCAAGACTTGTCCTTTAAACTTTAGAATCGGAGAAGGGGCCTCACAAGTTTCATTTAGAATAAGTTAATGGTCCAAATTAAATGGGTCAATAATGGATGGTTAAGATTGGGCTATATTGGCCAAATTTGGAGCCATAAAAAGACGTCGTTTTGGAGTGAAAATTAGTTAGTTTTTTCACTGACAACTTACATTTTCAACTGATGAATTATATTGTTTCACTAACGATTAACGTAGCTCTCAACTGGTCTGAACTGGTACGGGACCAAATTGTGAATCCCTATTACCCGAAAGAATCAGACTACTCAAAAAAGTGTTGTTCAAACTTCAAAGTTTAAAAATTTCAGTAACCAATGCGTGTGGTTGGCATTTGGCACGTAAAAATTGAAAATTATTGGGCAATTAAGAATGTCATTGGCTCGATGTCATCATTTTCAACGAATTTTTTGAGAATAGATTGAATTTACGGACCTCACTTGTAGATCCAACGATCCAGATTTAAGCTATCAAGGCTCTACGAGGCCCAATGAAATTTCATAGCTTAGATCTAGGCTGTTGAGTGCATAGTGAAGCCCGTGAACTTAGTCTACGATAGAATCTCTCATTTTCAACCTTATCGATTATAATTAATATGACCAACGAGTCTCGGAAATTCAATGGCATTTTCTTTGAAAGAAGAAGTCAACTCCAAAGTCTAGGAATTGATAAAAACTAAAAAAGGAAAAAGAATAATCTTTTGCTGAGGTCGGAAACTTTGAAGAAAAGCATTATGAGTTCTAAAAAAAGGGTAGAATTGGCCAAGATAGATCATTAGTGAATTTTAAATAATTTCTTGCACTAAAGTTGGTAAATTGTGCTAAAAGTGAGACGGATATTTTCTTCCAGTTTTATAAAAACGAAAAAAAATTTGCATGTAGCTATTGGCCATATAAAGTAATTGACAATGAAGTGCAACTAGATTGATAAGTGACTCGTCATATATAGATCTCAGGTTTGAGTCATGTAGGTTGTTGATTTTTTTTTTTTTTTTGTTAATTTTTATATGTAATGCCAAAACTAACAACCAAGTAATCAGGTAGCACCTGACGTTATCTAAGTTATGCAATATCCTTAAGCTTGCATGCTACACTGGCAACCACTGGACTTCACTCTCCATAATTTTCATCCACGTTTAATATAAATGTGGGTCTATTAACCCAATCTAACTCAATCATTCATATAGGTGGCAGTTTAATTGTTTGGGCCTTTTGGACTTCCCTGTCACTTACTGGGAAAGAATTAGCCAGGCGAAACTATTGGGCTATTCAATTGGGCCAATATTAAAATGGACTTATTCATTGCAGGAGTTTGGAAAATAGCCGTAAGATGTCGAAGTACAAAAGTCCATTATGTTCGCGGGATGTGATGATCGAGCAAGGAACTGGAAAATCAGCGAAACGAGATACGGAAAACAAAAATTATTGCCACTTGATATTTTTAGATTAAGAAGTACATAGGGCAAGCCTTGAAACATTACCTCCAAACACCAAAATTAATAATTAATTTGTCTTTACCAATATAATTCCTTCCCAGAAGGAAGAGTAAGAAACTGGAAAGAGAAGGAAGCGATGAAAATGCCAATGGACAAGAGTGAAGTCTTCAAACTAAGCCAGCCAACTTCCCACCTCTTTTTGTTACAGTAAACCCTATAAACTATAATTGTGCAGGCCAAAAGTCGAACAGCAAGCGTTAGAAAGTTTCAAAACTAGTAGTAGTAAATATCATTTGCAAAAGGGGCACTTAATAAATGAACCGATCAATGAATGATTAGTAGAGTCCAAGGAAGATCGCTCATTTTGTTAGTGGGCTCATTTATATGCTGCTTAACTTTTGCATTAGCAGTAGTATGAACCACAAAGTCGCAAAACAGCAGTCACTTTACTGTGTTCAGCATCATATATCCTGACGTAGGAAGGACAATCTCAAATTTTCAATTCTGGTTTATGAGCTAAAAAAATTATGTGGTCGGAGCAATTCCCATTGCCCATACCAACTTATTATATGTAAAGATTAATTAAGAGCAGATTACAAATCAGGCGTGGGTTCGCGTAGTCCGGCCTACATTTGCTAGTTATCTCTGGCTAAGAATGCAGGAAATTATTTTAATGCGAAGATGCCTAGCCGCCCGGTTCTCGCAGAATTATCCAAGTACTCTCGTTCCTTTATTCTTCTGCCACAAAAGGAAAGAGTTATTACATGCGCCAACAATTCACTTTCCTAAACTCTATTGTGACTTTTATTGGATAATCAATTTCTGATTTACTGCATATGTTTAAAAAAAAAAAGGAAAATAAGTTGTGGATGTATCAAAAGGCGTGCACTTTCTAATCTGGAGTTCCTCCTTTGAGGGGACGTCGATCCTGTATGTATAAGGATTGAATACCCAAGTGTACTCGAGATTCACCACCAAATTCAAAGCTATTTGCATAGATTTTATCAAACGACTACTACAACAGGGTGAGGGATTTCACAATTTCCATTTGGAACAATTTCGTGGCTAGGATCAATTGTGACAAAATAGATGGTTGGAATCTTGTCATTTAGATAAATTTTGAAGTGTAAAAATACAAAAAAATGAAATAGTTTTGGGAAAAAAAATCAATTACGCACAAATACTGAAGATTTACACAAAAATGTTGATCATTTATATCAAAATGCTGATGATTTACACCAACTCTAAATTGTGGGAAATAGCCAAATCACAAATTGTGAGGCCCCAAACCCACTAGAACATGATCAAAAGTAATTAATCATCTGTTGTTATAGAAGTTGTTATGTTGGTGTATCAGTATTTATTACTGAGAATGTAATGGAATAACAGTTTGATGATTTGCATTTTACCTGATTGATCTGTTTATTATAGTTTTTATTATGAATAAGTGCTGACTCAAGCAAAATGTTGTTGAGGTGATATGTTTTCGTAATTGGATCCAACTGGGATCCAAAGGATAATTAATTATATAGGACAAAGAAATATAACTATAACCTTATTTAGGCAAAGCAATATACATGATAAATTTACCTTGTGTCGAATGATGAAATGCTGTCCTTGTTCCACGTAAAAAATGCATCCATCTTGTTGTTCAACAAAAACACCAACTAAATTTTCTCTATATATTTCAACTTTCAAGAATTTGGATTTCTATAAAGTATATATCATGATCATCCGATAAGAATACTTTCAATGTATTCTTCAAATAAACCATATGAAGACCTATTGATTCTAAATGAAAATGCAAAACCCCCATGCAAGATGATTGTTAGATGGGTTTGCATTTAACCAAAAAAAAAAGGTTTAAGTGCTACTTTGAAATGCATTAAAGCTCATTTAAGATAAAAACTTATCAACTATATATGAATATCATGGAATATTGAGACAAGAACACCAGATCGGAAGTTAATGTAAGAGATAATGCCAATCAAATGTTGGAGTAATATTCCTTTTTAAAAAAATAAAAAGTTGTACGTGAACTGGTGGATTTAATTAAAATCTTCCGGCACAAAATACCCGTAAGAATATGCATGGAAATTTCTTTACGATAACTTTGTTCGAACATACAGAGTTGTATTGCCTCTAATGTCCCTGTCATCTTATTTTATTTTATTGTAGTGGACTAAAACAATTGTTGCCATTCTATCCTCCATGTGGATATAAAGCTTGGACTTCCAAATTCACGTAAAATCTGCAGTCTTTGTTCTGACGTAGCTCACACTAAGGATGGCTGTGTAGTTTCACTGTTCACTTTTAAAATTCTATTTCCGCAAAAGCCAATGTCAACTCGACATAATTCCAATACACTTTTGCTACAGTGCTATAAATAAAGTCGGTCTCGTTGTTCAGTTCAGGTTTCATAGTTGTCAGTCTGATGGAAAATTCTCTGGTGATTGATTCCCGCAGGTGACTTCTTCCTTTTGTCTCTTCAGTCCTTTAATATGCCTTAACTTTTATGTTCGTTTAAGTTCTGTTTCTCTCTTCTTTTCGTTATATTCTCATTTGATCCAAAGGATCGAAGTTTTCCCTAATTGAGATTTTTCACTTTTTTTCTCACTGTGTTTCTCTTTTGCATATTTGATGGGGACAGCTAGATATTTACGAGTTCTTATATTTACAACCCAAAATTTGGAGTTTTAATGCCAACGGTAGAATTATAGAATGAAAAAATAATTACACACGATGAAAGGAAGATGATAAATTCACAATATTATTAGGACATCAAACAATGAAGAAGTTCTTGACTTTTTTTTTTTGCAGTTTCTTGATTCTCTACTCAACACTTAGAATTCCTACATTAATAACCCGTAGTGCACAAGCAACCTCTGGATAAGAAACTAGCAGATAAAATATCGAGTAAAAAATAATAAATCTACCATTATTTGATTCTACTAAAAACTTATGGAAACTAAACTAAATACGTGTCAACTTGACTGAATAGGACAATATTTTTTTTGGGTTTTTTGGGTGATTTGTGTATTTGATGTGAACTAAGAGTTAAAGACTGGTGGTGTCTCAGTTTTTGGGTTACATGTGTGTAATAGTACAAACATGTTGTGACTCTTTTAACTGTTTACTTGCTTATAAATCAAATTTATGTTCTTTCTCTGTTTCCGTATGCACATTTGACGCAATTGGCCACCGGCAATGGTAGTGTATATTGCTGACTTTAGTACACTGCTTAAGTTTGTAAAGTTTCAGTTTCTTCCTGATTGCAGCAGTGCTGATGAAGAACCTAGGCAAGAGTCGAATACCAAGCCTCCTTGCTATACAGTTTTCAAATGTTTGATTCCATCTTTACTTGCTGTTGTTGGGGTCAAGTATCAGGCGATCTCTCAAGACCCATCGACAACACTTCCTCAAAATACATGGAGTTTCCTGATATCGATTTTCATTTACTCCCTGATACTATTCGCAATGAAGCAGTCACGAAATCTCTGTAACATGAACTTGCAAATTATCTTGGGCCGTGTTTCTCTTGCATCTGGAGTGGTCTATCTCTCTCGCTAATGTCGCTGCTTCTTCCCCAGTTTCCTGGGCTCATTGTCGTTTACATTTCGTGGGCACTTTTTGTCATCATATCAGCATCCCTGGTATTTCAATGCACTTACAACTGGCTTCGCAGAGCAATCCCAACTGTGCTTAATAAAGTCATTTGCTCTGGAAGAAAATTGTTATCCAAACTCAACTTTGGTCCGCAACAACTACAGGCACAAGGGACAAGACCACCTGTGTAATTCCTCAATCCACTACTCGCAAGCTCTGAATTCGTAGAATACCTGAACTATTTCTCGGTTTACACCCTGTCCTAATGCTTAGTATTTTTCCCACTTGATTCTTAGCTGGAGAGCTAATCCCAAGAGTGAAAAATCAGGGCCCAAAGTCAATTAAGAGGCCTGGAGATACACTAAACGCATGAAATCGAATAAATATGTTGTCCGTTTATCTAGTATTTGTGCTTGAACGATTCCTCCATGCATTTTCTAAAACTAGAAAGTCAAAAAAAAAAAAAACTTTTAAAAACTTTTTTTAACTCATCCGAATCCCCACCGCCATTTTAATATCAAAACCATACTACAACGATTGTTATATATATCACCTAAAGATTGTATTGTCTAAGTTCCTTTCTTTTTCCTAGATTTCAGCTACAATTGAAACTGCCAAAAACTTACAGCAAGATGATTCTTTGATGGGTTTTTACTGGAAAAATAATTAGGTAGCGTTTGTTCGAGATGCAATGCAGCTAGTTAGAATAAAAGGGCGCCAACCATATACAAAAGCCAACAAAACTTCATAACTTTTTTTAAGTTCTGAATTGTTTAATTCAGGCAATGAATGAGAGGATTAATGAAAATGGAGATTGGGGGAAAGAAAATGGAGTAGTGATTAATTAGGAAGTGAAAGTAAGGAGAAAATAACATTGAGGGAGAATGCTTAGGTGTCGAAGACCCACCCAAAAAAAAAAAAAAAAAAGGCCACGTAAAAAACTAATAAAATTCTTATGAAAAGTTACATGCTTAGGCATCGAAAACCTACCAAAAAAAAGGTCACTTAAAAAACTAATAAATTCTTATGAAAATTTACTTTTTTTTTTTAAAAAACTAATAAATTCTTATGAAAAATTTTTTTTTTAAAAAAATTACTAATATGTTCAGTCCACTGGTGCCCATTTGGTGTTGTAGTATGTTCATCGTTGAAATGTTAACCATTACTGCCACTTATGCCATGGCTGTGAAGTGAGGGAAGGCAATTAGTAATTTCCTAATAATTGTCACAACCAAACATGGATGAGAAGATAACGGCACATTACTCTCCACTAAACTATACTTTGGGATTTCAGCCATTAAATAAATTTTTAATTGAATTACATAAAGTTTTTTTTGAAAAAAATGTAATTTATTATTTATTTAGTATATTTTTCAATTTAAAGTTGACGAAAAAAAGTTAAAGTGTTGGTGAACTTTTATCAATGATATTGAAAAATGATATTTTTCAAAAATGATTCTCAAAATACTATTTTGGTAAAAGTCACCTGAATAACACGCGAAACATTAACTTAGAAATTACATAGAATGGTCACTATTTCAAGTTTTTTAAAGTTTAATAGGTGATTTTGAAGCAAAGAATAATTTAGTGACTAAAACTACAGTAACCCAAAAATACTTTACTTGAAAATAAATGACACTGTGGAACTGAAAACGACGCCGGGGATCTGACCCAGCTCATTAATTATCAGCACTTGATTAGGCCTCGCATATGTGTCGCGGTTGACGATAAGTTGGAATTAACTAAAAATAATCAGCTTGCATGACCAACGCAAGCATGTTCCGCTTTTACAAAAAGGTTGATTTTGCCCGAAACCAACGTATTAGCTTCTTGAATATCCAAACTTTTTCAAAATTTTCAATTTTGTAAACCAAATCTCAGCAATTGTATCCAGCAACAATAGAAAGAACAAAAATTGACTCGGTTTTCTAGTTTTCCTTTTATAATATGTCTTACAAGTTCTGAATTATAACCAATTTTAGATTAATTAAAATCATGCAAGATTTCCTATAGTAAACTTTTAATCCATGCATAGCTTTACATAGTAATAGTTATGATTTACACCTTATTAATTATTGTTTGAAATATAGTCTTAGGAGTGTTACCGTTTTCGTACTTGATTGAAGTCTACGTGCAATTTGAAAAAAATCTGTGTAATTCTACCGCCCCAAAAGTTTAGGTTTGAGTTCGACTCTTCTAAAACATCAGAAGAGCCAAACTAAAACTCGAACAAAATTAGAATTCTCCGTGGGTCGGATATTGAGCAAAACAGCTCCATCTTTTCTTTCTTTGCTTTTTTTTAATGGGTTTTTTTTTTGGGGGGGGGGGGGGTTCTATAAATGAGGGATGAGTCCGTGCGTTATTCAGGAAAAAGATATACCAGAAATCGAAACTAAAATGGTTCAATTCAAGTGTGAAGAATTTAAAAAATACAACGTCAAAATGTAAAATTTTGGGTCTCTGCTTTGTTGACCTGAAAATATTTTTTCTAGGCCTGCTTGGTTGACATGAAAATATTTTTAAATTTTTTTTGGTGCCAAACACCAAAAAGTATTTTCCTATGTAAAATTATCTTCTAATTTTTCTCCTTTTGACTAAAAACAGCTTATGTACCTAATAACTGTAAGTTATTTTTAGAACAGCTTACGTATTTAATGAATGTAAGTTATTTTCCAAAGAGTTTAAGAGTGACATTAAACCTCAAGCACCTACTTTTCTACTTTCATTTACCAAACTAATTTTTATTTTTAATTATTGTCTACTCTTCATTGTGGGCCCACAATAATATATTTATAGTTGCACATACTTCACCATTACATTATCTTATAGATTAATTTTAAATAAAATAATCTCTAATTGATTCTAATTACTTGTCAAGAATGAATTGAATTGTCATTAGGTTGTTTAAATCATATTAATAATACTAAAAATAATGAAAAAAAAAATCTATTTGAAAAGGTTTTTAGTTGTCATCCAAACACCAGGAATTATAAAAAAAAAAAAAAAAGATGTTTCCCGTATAAAATTTTTTTCTTAAACAATAATTTTCTAAGAAAAATTTTTGACATTCAACCAAACCAACTCTCCATGTACGTGATTTTCGCTTTTATATTTGTTGGTGGGATGGGTGGAAACCTACATCAAAATTTCTGGTTCATTTTTATCCTAGATAGGACCAGTACATTCTGTTAAGGTACCGGGAAACGGGGAAACGGAAGTGGGAAGGATGCTGCATTTTGATGCTGACAAGATCTACGTTGCATGAAAAGTGAAAACCAAAGCCTCAAAACCCAGTTAAAAATTTGGATTTACGGGGAGGAGGTTAAATAGATTTCAAGGGTAATACCTGAACAAGAATAAAAAATAAATGGGAGGAAAAACTTTGATTCTCATTTCCCTACTCTAAAGAATTACAAGGTATCAATTTATATACATTCGTATATACAAACAAAACAAAAAAATCTGCCACCTGTACAAATTCTATTTTCTAGATAATGCTAATCCTAACTAACTTTGTCCTCTTCCTTCCTTGCTTGCTGATCACACCAACGAGCTGAGCCAAGCTAACAAGCAGCTGGTGGCTGCTTGTAAACTCAGCTTATTATTCCATCTCAGCTGATTCCAACTTTGTCCACGTGGTTTTGGTTTGAAGGCCCCAGGCCCTGGGCCTTGCAGTGAAATCATCCTGGGATCCTGGGCCTTGCAGAATCGTGCTTCGATGTTGGATATTGGATATTCTAACATCCCCCCTCAAGTTGGTGCTTGAAGATAGTTTTTCAAGCCCAACTTGCTTACTAAACATTCGAACTGAGGAACTGCTAATGCCTTTGTAAAAATATCTGCCAGTTGCAGATGAGATTGTATGTGCTGAGGACTGATGAACCCTTCCTTATACTTGTTCCTTACCAGATGACAATCTATTTCCAGATGTTTTGTACGTTCATGAAAGACAGGGTTTTCAGTTATGTGAATTGCAGCTTTGTTATCACAATGTAGCAATATAGGTTTAGGTACTGCAATGCCAAAGTCTGTCAAGATATAAGTTATCCATTGCAACTCACAAACTGTAGTTGCAAGACTCATATATTCAGCCTTAGCTGAAGATTTTGAAATTGTTGTCTGCTTCTTAGTTTTCCAAGAGATCAATGAACCCCCAAGAAAAATGCAATATCCAGTTAGTGATCTTCTTGTATCTAGACAGGCAGCCCAATCAGCATCAGAATAGGCCTGCAGAACAAGATCACTTCTAGCTTGAAAAAATAATCCTAGAGAAGGGGATCTTTTGATATATTTCACCAGATGTAATGCTGCTTGCCAGTGGGTCTTTGTAGGAGTCTGTGTGAACTGACTTAACTGCTGAACAGAATAAGTAACATCTGGTCTAGTAAAATTCAAATAAAGTAACCTCCCAATCAGTCTACGAAATGGTTCTGGATCTGCTAACACCTCATCATCTTCATTAGTCAACTTAGTACCTCTAACCATTGGTGTTTTTGCAGGTTTAGCTCCAAGTAATCCTGCATCCCTAATGATATCCAACGCATATTTTGTTTGGTTAACATAAATGACTTTATCAGTTCTTGCTATTTCAAGCCCCAGAAAGTATCTAGCTTCACCTAGATCCTTGATTGTGAAGAGTTCATTTAGATACTTCTTTAAAACAATAATCTCTTTTATCTCATTTCCAGCCACCAGCATATCATCCACATATAATAACAAAGCTGTAAAGCTTGTACCTGAGGTTTTAATGAACAAGCAACTGTCATGTTGTGATTGTTGATACCCAAAAAATTTGAGTTTGCTGGTAAATTCCTCATTCCACTGCCTTGAAGCCTGTTTTAATCCATAGATACTATTCTGTAATTTGCACACCTGCCTTAGCACTGCTCCTCTGTACCATTCTGGAGGCTCCATTTACACTTCTTCTTCGAGCCTCCCATGCAAAAAAGCATTATTTACATCTAGCTGGTGTAGAAACAAGTTCTTTGATGCAGCTATGGTTAAGAGTAACCTCACAGTCACAAGTTTTGCAACTGGGGAAAAACTGTGTTGATAGTCTATGCCTGCCTTCTGATGGTAACCTTTTGCTACAAGCCTGGCTTTCAATTTTTCTACTGAACCATCTGGTTTGAACTTTGTTTTAAACACCCATTTTGAGCCAATTGCCTGTTTTCTTGTTGGTAACTGTGTGAGTTCCCACGTATTGTTTCTCTCCAAAGCCTTTAACTCATTTTCCATAGCTTGAACCCACTCCTTATTTTTAAATGCTTGACTGTAATTTCTAGGCTCCTGTACTTCAGACAGATTGACTAGAAAAGACATATGTGCTTCATCAATGTTAGGTAAAATAAAAGGAAATGTAGGTGGTGTGTGCTTGGAATTTCCTTTTTTTAACAGGTTTGAATCTGTCTTTTCAGCTAGTGTCATGCTAGTGGAGGCCATACCAGCTATATAATCCTTCATCCAAATTGGTTTAGACTTAGTTCTTGTACTTCTCCTTGACTCAGATGACTCTACAGGCTCATGCTCACTGATAGTAGCTTCTTGCTCAGGTTTAGTAGTGAGCACAGGAGGAGCATTTTCAATTGAGGTTATATTTTGGTTAGGTTCAATTTGCAACTCATGGTTGTAGTCAAAAGAGACTAGGGGTAATGAGGTTTGAAATGTTGGCTCTTGTATCAATTGAAAAGGAAACACAGTTTCATAAAAGATAACATCTCTGCTTATAAGAATGGTTCTGGTATCAAGGTCATAGAATTTATATGCCTTTTGCCCCATACTGTATCCAACAAAAACACATTTCTGAGCTCTTGCTTCAAATTTGTCTTTGTGAGGAGTGGTGTTAGTGGCATAAGCCAGACAACCAAAAGTCCTAAGGTTTGCAAAGTCTGGTTGTTTGGCAAAAAAAACTTCATAAGGAGTTTTCCAATTTAGAATAAGTGTAGGGGTTCTGTTTATAATGTGTGCTGCCATTAAGAGGGAAAAGGGCCAAAACTTTGTGGGCATTTTTGCTTGAAACATCAGAGACCTAGCTATTTGCAGCAGATATCTGTGCTTTCTTTCAACAGTCCCATTTTGTTGAGGAGTGTATGCACAGGTTTTTTGTTGTATTATCCCTTGTTCATTTAGGAATTTTTGACATTCAAAATTGACAAATTCTGTACCATTGTCAGTTTTGATCACCTTGATCTTTTGATCAAACTGTGTGCTAGCCATGGCTACAAAATCTTTCAAGGTGTGGAACACTTGTGTCTTATGTTTAAGCAGAAAAACCCAAGTACTTCTACTGTAATCGTCTACCACAATCAACATGTAGGGTGTTGCAGTAATGGAGTTTTGTCTGTAGGGTCCCCACAAATCAATGTGTACCAGCTGAAAAATGCAGCTAGTTCTACTCTCACTAACAGGAAATTTCAAACAACTTTGCTTTGATTTTTGACAAATGTCACACTTTTGCAAAAGATTCAAGCTCGATTCAGTCACATAGGGTTTTAGGAAATTAACATTCTTAAGTGCAGCAGAAGAAGGATGGCCAAGTTTCTTGTGCCATTGAACCAGAACATTGTCACAACTAATATTAGATAAACCAGAATTAGTACAAGAATTTGAGTAATTTGCCTGCCCTTTTAAAATTTGCAACTGATTACACAATTCAGCCTTCCTAATTTGAAAACTAGAATTATCTAACAGGTATAGCCTCCCTATCATTATACCAACTGCAATAATTTCTTCACTCTGTAGGTCCTGCAACAAACAATGGTTGGGATAAAAGGTTAATTTTATCTTGGCTGTTTTTGTAAGCTTTGACACAGATATCAAGTTATAATGAAACTCTGGGACATGAAGTACCTTATCCAAGCTAAGTTTCTGATGTAAATGAGCAGAACCTACATGTTTTACTATCCTTTTACTTCCATCAGGCAGAAAGATAGGAGTATAGTGTGAAACAGGTAGGACATTTTGCAGTAAGCTTAAATTTGAGAACATATGACTGCTAGCCCCTGTGTTTAAAATCCATGAACTAGACTTTACACTGTCAAGAATTGTAAAAGCAAGGTCATAGGATTTTATACTTGCAAAGTCTTCAAGATGGGCAAAATTGACCTGGTTCTCAACAGGCATTTTTCCTTTTAGTAATTTCATCAACTCTTGTTGGACAATTTCTGTAATACTTGCAGTTTGTAGGTTTTGCTTTGTTCCTTCTGTTGCATATTCATTACTCAGCTCCAATGGATTTTCTGCCATATTCACCATTTGTCTACCTGTATTCATGTTTTTGTTCTTCTGTTCTTTCATGGTTTTATATCATTCCGGGTATCCATGAATCTTGAAACAACTCTCTTTTGTGTGTCCATCCATATTGCAATGGTTACAATGCTGAAATTCCTTTTCATTACCTGCACTTCTCCTGCCTCCTCCTCTTCCACCTGAACCTGTTCTTCCTCTACCATAAGTCCTTCCTTCATTTTGTCTTCTTGTTCCTGGTCCCCTTGCATTCATTGCAATATTGTCATTCTTCTCTAGGAATGTAATATTCACATCCCTCTGCTTTTCCACTCTAAGAATCATGGAGTATGCCTTGTTTACTGAAGGCAATGGATCCATCATCAGAATCTGGTTCTTCACATGATCATAAGAGTCGTTCAATCCCATCAGGAATTGCATCAACCAGTTGAAAGAAGCCAAATCAGACACTTCTTTAGCTGCTCCACACGTACAAACATGTATTGGCATTAAACAAGTCAGTTCATCCCAAAGCCTTTTCAGTTTGGTGTAGTATCTTTCCACCTTCTGATCACCTTGAGCAAACTGCTTATCTCTATCTGCAATTGATAAAGCATAGGGCCATTGCTTTCCCCATATCTTTCTTGTAATTCACTCCACAAATCTCTTGCTGTGGTCGTGTATATGAAAGCCTCCACAATCTCTTTTGAGATTGAGTTGAGTATCCATGATCTAACCATGCAGTCTACCCTCTCCCATTGGTCCGCTTTCAATGATCCTGCTGTTGGTCTTTCACAGGTTCCAGTGATAAATCCAAGTTTTAACTTGGCTCCTAGAGCAATCTTCACAGATATGCTCCAGCTCAAATAATTGTCTCCAATCAGTGGAGAAGTAACCAGGATCATTCCTAGATGGTCTGACCCTTGCAAATACAAAGGGTCCTCATTGTAGTGAGTGGTTTCTGAGTTTAATTCCATTTCAGTTTCTACCATGGCTTAAAACTCAAAGGCAACCTGCTCTAATACCATGAACAAGAATAAAAAATAAATGGGAGGAAAAACTCTGATTCTCATTTCCCTACTCTAAAGAATTACAAGGTATCAATTTATATACATTCATATATACAAACAAAACAAAAAAATCTGTCACCTGTACAAATTCTATTTTCTAGATAATGCTAATCCTAACTAACTTTGTCCTCTTCCTTCCTTGCTTGCTGATCACACCAACGAGCTGAGCCAAGCTAACAAGCAGCTGGTGGCTGCTTGTGAACTCAGCTTATTATTCCATCTCAGCTGATTCCAACTTTGTCCATGTGGTTCTGGTTTGAAGGCCCCAGGCCCTGGGCCTTGCAGTGAAATCATCCTGGGATCCTGGGCCTTGCAGAATCGTGCTTCGATGTTGGATATTGGATATTCTAACAATACCTAAGCCCAGTTAAGAATTTGAATTTACAGAAGGGGGGGTTAGACAAATTTTGAATAGTCACATCTTAATTATGTATAGTAAAGAGTTTGAAAATTCACCCAGCATATCATTGAAATCTTCACCTTAGTTATGTAAGGCAGCATACATTTATAACACAACAGTGATTGCTCGTAAAAACAAAATGCCTCAAAATTTTGATAATGAAATTTTTGATACTAGGCTCCGCTCTTCCGAGGATTGAAATTTTGACCCATGAATTTTTGTTGCATTTCGATGCCAGGAAGTACGGAGAGAGTCTAATTGGGAAATGGGAAGGATACACGTGGTGTATACTCATCGATTAAAATATACCAAATAAGTATAGAAATTACCTATCATGTTTTTGTAGTTAGATGTCATTACCACTAGTAGTATCCAGCTACGCGGGCGTAATGTGAACAACCAAAATTTTTTCCATATATTAATATTAAAATTTTTAACACCCCTGTCATCGAATACCACTCTGAGTTGTCAGCATATGTTAAGGGTCATCGGACAGTCAACGTGGTAGGCGGACGGGGAAGGAGTCAACATAAAAAAATGAATAAGAGGGGTAGATTTTGGATTTGGTGGGGCCCGGAGGTTGTCTATCTATCAGTAGACATATGTAGCAGGGAGATTCCACCCCGTTGGGACATGGTGTATCAAAAAAGGGGTCCACCTTTGCTTTGAAGCGAATCCGACGGCCCTGCGCAATTGGGCGGTGCCATCGTCAAAGGTAACTTTATTTTTTTAATATGTTGATCAAGTGCTTTTCATACATTTCATTTTGTTTTTGTATGAACATGTTTAGTTTATTTATTAATACAATACAATGTTATTTCCTACAATCATCTTGATTTAATACGTTAGTAAACAGAAAAGCGCGTGGTTGTGAGATTATACCCAGCAGTGACGCAGTACATTAAACAGACCGCACGATCTACTAAAAAGCGGGCCCCCACATTGTTTGTTAGTAAATCCTACGGCCTTGCACAATGGACAGTATGATCTCTCGGTGATAGTAAGACGCAACATCAAAAGGGCCACGGTGATTTATGGTCCCCACTCGTCTCTGCCCAACACAAAAATTCTAAAAACCGCAGCGCTTGTTTTCTTTGCACCATAGTCCCATATATATATATATATATATATATATGTTCAATGGACTTGGAGCCCGTTACAAGTTTCCTTTCCAGTCATCAATATTACTGATTATATGTCATTGTTTCGTTGCAGGTTCATAGTGTAGTCTAATGGAGAATTGTACGATAATCCTAGGTGATGAACTTAGGGAGGAAAGCTCAGCCCGGATTCGAAAATTTAGGATGAAGAGAAAACTATTTATGAAGCGCAAGGACTTGGAAAGTGGAAGTCTTCCTCGCCAAGCACCCAGGTTGCACCTTTCTTTGTTTGTTTAGTTGCTTAATTTACTTTCTTCAATGGTGTTATGCCTGCTGCTGCTGGATGCATTACATATATGTTTCTTGGTTCTTAAATGAGTTGAGTTCATCACTCAAGACTCACTCATTGGAGGAATTATGACCTTCCCTAATATGTATATATGTCAATGTTTTGAAAACCGGACCATTTAGTGAACCGGATGGGGTGTGGTTCATGGTTGGACCGATTGGACCAAGGTTCAATATTTTTTTTCTTTTTTTAATTTAATTTATTGTATAATATAACAACAAATACTAGACATTCTCAACTCTGTTGAACTAATTAACCCATTATTTGTTTGAATATATCCAAAAATACAAGCTAATGAATTTATTATATTTTTGATAAACAAATTATGAAATATTCTATGCCTATAACAATTAAATTAACAAAGAAAATAGCATTACAAGTATAAAACATATAATAACCATAAAAAGTAAGTGTATCAAGGAAAAAATACAGATAAAATAGATACTTTAAAATTCATTGCTAAAGTACATTATTGTATTTTTAAATATTTTAAATTACAGTCTGGAACATTCTAAATTATTAAATCATATTTGTTGCTTGTTTTCACATTCTCTACTCTTTTAACACCATCAAGACTTGTTTTTCAATGTAAAATTTAAATTTATTTTTAATACCAAATAATACAATTAACTTTGTATATAGGCTGGTCCGAGTAAATGTAGTTTTTTTAAAATAAAAAAATTCTTTTGCCCTATTTTTTAAGGTAGGTCACATACTCAAATAATTTTCAAATTTCAATTTCATTATCTTACTATTAGTTTAAATCTATTTAGTTTTTTATTTTTTTTTACAACACCTAATGAAAGGTAATTTCTAACAATTTTGTATCAATCAATAATTTGATTTATAATTTTTAAAAGAACCTAAATTTATTTAGAATTAGTTCTTAGACTTTAATTTTAAACTTATTCTGTCCAAATTTTATTTTTGACGTATCGGACCATTGAGTGAAACAATTTGAACTCTATATAGTAGTTTCAAAAATAAAACTCACAAGTAAATCTATTTGCTTATTAGTTCTTAATTTAATCAATTCTATTCAATTTACACATTTTCTTTTTGTATATCAAGAAAAAGTGAATATGTGATTCTATAATAATTGGAATCAATATATTGTATAGACAAATATGATTTTGAGAATCTAAACTGATTTTTTATTTTTTAATAAAGGAAATAACTTTCTATACACTTAAGGGGTGTTTGATAACATGACTTAATGCTGAAAATTAATGGATTAAGTGCTTTTTGAATTCAGTGTGTTTGATAATAAAATCCCTTTACCACTTAACACATTAAGCACTTATTTAATTTGTACACAGAATTTTAAGTGAAAATTTTTCACTTAATTTGCTGAATTTTGATACTCTTCCCCTCCCCTTATTGCACACACACATACACACACTCACTCTCACACACTCACCCGTGCACACACATATGCATACTCTTTTTCACATAGGTGCACAATCTCTCTCTCTCTCACACACACACCTACTTTCACACAAATACACATATTCTCTCTCCCCCTCTCTGTCACACACATGTACACTCGCTCTCTCTCTCTCTTTCTTTCTCTATCTCTCTCTCTCTCTTCCTCCTCCCCCACACAGTTACTTACATACTTTCTTACACATATACTTTTAAACACACATGCACATACTTTCACATATACATTTTCTATCTCTCACATTCACGAACACATATTTTAATTTTTTTCCTCTTACGTACTTACGTTTTTCCATATATACACACACTTTCTCTCTCACACACTTTCTCATACATAAATACACTTATTCTCTATCTCTCACAAATGAACAATATCTTTCTTTCTCATATACATTATTAATAAATTATTTTATAAAATAATTATATTTATGATATGAGATATTTAAATTCAGTGCATATATTTAGTTGATTATCAAACATGTAAAACTTTTTCAATTCAGTAACTTAATACTTTCAGCACTTAAATTTCAGACTTCAGATTTCAGATTTCATATTTTAGTTTTACCAAACGTCACCTTACTTTCAAGATCCCATACATGCTTGTAATTGAATAATGATTCACCATAATTTAAAATTTAAAAAAAATGACTTACAAAATACCAATTTAATCTTTTAATTAGGAGAATGTTTTAGGCATAAATGAATAATTAAAAATTTAGATAAAAGGAATGATCTTAGCAGGAGAGATTTTGGTAAAAGCAAATAAAAGATTACTTTAATATAATGAATTGGGATGCCAAGATAAGAAGGTAAGAATCAATTAATTTAATTAAACATGTTTAATAAAGGAAAAAAAAGAAGCTAAAAAAAAAGTAATAATCAATTACATTCATAAAGGTGATTAATGAAAATAAAGAAACTAAAGAAGTAACAATAAGTTAATTTATCAAACATTATTGATAAAGGAAATAAAGAAACTAAAAATGTAAAAATCAATTAATTTTACTAAAATGATTAAAGGAAAGTAAAGAAAGAACAAATAAAGTGATTCGTAGGTTGAAAACAACAATGAGAAGGTTGGTTGGGTTGTTGGCATGTTGGGTGGAAAATTTGTTTGAAAAGCTAAAATTCAAAAAATGGATGGTTTAACGGTTCAACGGTCTTATTCAATTCCCATAGTTGGATCGGTTCTTGACGGTTTTTGAGGTCTATAGTGTCTTATATGGAACCAGACTGACAGTATGGCCTATTCGTGGTTCAACTAGTGGAACTGACCGATCTAGTCCAAATTTAAAAACACTGATAGTATGCACTTACGCATACATGTCCAGTTATTCTTTTGTTTGATGCAATGCTTCAGTAGCCGGCATCCAAAAAATTTCGATGTCTTTGTATTTTTAATTTTTTGCATATACCGATTGTGAAATGATTTTCAGTCGCTATTTTATTATGAACCAATTGTATAAAATGAATATTAAGTTATATTGATTGTACAACAAGGGCTTGATTATATATTTTCAAATATTTTTAACTAAAAACCTTAGAAAATGTGATTATATTACTTTTTATCTAATTTATGATGCTTATTGATTACAATGGGGTTGTATTCTTCTATGAAAATTTCAGTTTCTTCCTCTACTCTTGGGTAATTTGAGTATCGAATGGACGTCTTGGGTGGATTATTGGAGTAGGTATATTTTTGCAGGCCTAGTTGGGTTGGTCTAACTGGGTTAAAGATCCATTTGGGTTCTGTTATTTACAACCCAATTCTATTTTACAGGGGTTTTGATTGGATACATACACATACATATACATAGACACATGCATACATCCATATACATATAGATGCGCGTGCGCATATTTTTATATATTTTTAATCCTTTTTGCCCATTTATATTAACCAAAATTTCTTTTTTCAACCAAAAAACAAATGCATAAAATAAAGTGTTAATCTCAAAAACTCTCCTTAACGTTTGTTAAAGTTGTAGTTTACCCTTAATTTTTAATTCCTTTCACTTTATCCCCAAATTCAGTCAAACTCATCAACTTAGCATTTAAAACATTGTGAATTGATAAAAATGCCACCTCTTAAACAAATTTATAAATTACCAATTCTCTATATGAATGACTATGAAACGGAAATATATATCCAAATTGATTTTATTTTATTTTTCTAAATTCCTAACAACACCTTTTATTTTCTGTAATTTTTTTTTCTTTTCCTTTTTTTGGTCCAAAACTCCCAAAACTAGCCATAAAATTAAAATTCTTTCACTAAAAAATATAAAAAGTCTATTTTTTAATCTACTGCTGTAATTTTTTTAAGACAATTTCTTTGACTGTTTGACCTTCAAAATTCTTGTAGTATTTATCAAACATAAGATTTTGGCAAGCTCTTAGTGTATGATAAGAATTTAAAACCTATAAAATAAATTCCAGGGTGGCAAGCTTTTAAAAGTTTTTTGGACAAGTTCTTTCTTTTTCAACTAAAAAGTTGCGAAGATGAGAGTGAGAAAGAATTTGTAATTTGAAAAATTGTTTAAGAGGTGGCATTTTTGTCATTTCAAAGCGTTTTAAATGTTAAATTGATGAGGCGGTCCAAAACTGGAGATAAAGTGAAAAAAATTAAAGGTTATGGGGTAAATTTCAACTTTGACTAAATGTTAAGGGGAGTTAAATTAACCCTAAAATAAAAACCAAAGCTAATCCAAGTATCTAACCATACACAACAAACAACTCACTGTAGCCCACCTAATAAGGAAGTTTGTGGCTATTTGAAGTAACTGAGCTTCTTTTGCAGCAGCGATGAAGCATGTAAGCAAGAGACCAATGCCAAGCCTCATTTCCATACAGTCTTCAAACGTCTGAATGCATCTTTACTTGCCATTGTTGGGATCAAGTATCAAGCGATCTCTCAAGACCCATTTAAAACACTTGCTGTAAATATTTGGAGTTTCCTGATTGCAATTTTCATTTACTCTTTGATACTATTCGCAATGAAACAGTCACGAGATCACCATAACGTGAACTTGCAAATAGTCTTGCACCGCGTTGCTCTTGCATCTGTAGTGGTCTCATCCGTCTCGCTACTGTCACTGCTTCTTCCACACTTTCATGAGCTCGGAGTCCTTTTCATTTCCTGGGCAGTCTTTGTTGTTATATCAGCATTGCCGCTACTACAACGCGCCTATAATGGGCTTCTCACAGGAAAGACCACTGTGATTGATTTTCTCATTTGCTATGCAAGGAATTTGTTTACCGGAAGCAACATTGGTCAGCAAGAACCACCTCCACAAGGGACAAGACCACCTCTGTAATCCCTCAATCCACTCCTTGCAGACTCTGTTTTGTTTCATAAAATAATGGGATTATTTCTTTCAGCTTGCTTCCTGTATTGATGCATAGAATTGTTCCCAAATGATTCTTGGTTGAACAGCTGATTCTAAGAGAGAGAGAACCGGCAGGGCCCAAAGTCAATCAAGACCTATGGAGATAAAAGTAAACGAATGAAATCCAGTAACTATGTACCAATAATTCAATTCTTAGATTTAAAGGTCGCATTTCTCTTTCCTAGATTTCATCTATAATTTAAACTACCAAAAACCTCTAGCACGATGATTGTTTGATCCCAGTTACAATAAAAAAACACTAACTATATGCAAAAACCAGCAAAACTGCAAACTCTTTATGGGTTCTTAGTTGAACTAATCAGGCAATAAGTCAGAGGATTAATGAAATGGATATTGAGGGAAAGATACTGGATAGTAATTGATTAGGATGTGAAACTAAAAGGAGGAATTACCATTTAGATGTCAACCACATTACTATCATTTACGCAGTGGTTTTGAGGTGGGGGAGCGCAAGGGCAAGTAGGTAAACTTTCTGGTTGTTAAACTATTTCTAATGTAACATTTGCCACATATTTTTGTTTTAAATTATCTGCTGAGTTTTAAAAAATGTAATCTATTAATCATTTGATCTATTCTTCAAGTTAAAGTTGACTGATTTTTTTCCGAAGGCATCTTATCATTCAAATCTTCATTTCTGTCACCAAATCGCCACATCCTCCCTGCAAAATAGACAGTATGGTCCATAGATTACGGTTTTTAAATTTTAATAGCTAATTTAAAACAGAAATTAAGGTTTCTTAAAAAAAACGTAAATTAATTTAGTAACTAAAATATTACAATTTTTAGTGTAGTTTAGTGACTGAAGAGTAAATGACGTTTTTGAATCGGAAGCGATGCCATCGATCTATACTGCTGATAACCAACTTAGTAATAGCAGTTGAGTGGACCTTGTATGTGTCGCGCCCTTGACAATAAGTTGGTAGTAACGGACAGATTCAGATTGAATAACCGACGCGTGGATGTTCCATTTCACGAAAAGGTTCATTTATTGCGATAGCCCCACCTACTATTGTTAACCAATGCTAATTGCATACACTCACTGTGTATGCAATTAGTGCATCTTTGATATTTTTTATGCGAAGAAAAATTAGTTGTCTTAAAAAAGTTGTGACATTTCCAAAAGATGATTGTAATTAACTCGCGTAATTGTTATATAAGATGAGTAGCTAAGCAATTAATGGCAATTGTAGTGACCGAATTTGAGCAAGGTCGGACTAATGAACTGAACTATTACTCTGAGATAACTTACAACACAAAAAATATGAGAAACACGTGGTGGCTTCTCTCCTAGTGCACTTCCGATGTTCAAGTTAATAAAAATTCGAAATGAATAAGAAAATAGAAGAACTCGAGAGGCTTAAATGCTTGAGAGAGAACGTACCTTTATGAAGACAAATGAAGGATATATAAGTGTGTAGACAAATGAAGATTATACAAGTGCGTGAGCACGTGAGAGGATGGAGAAGTTGGTAAAACGATGTGAGATTATTCTTACCATCTCCAGTCATGAAACAGGGCAATCAGACTATGAAAAATCCCGTTTATTAACCTTGAAAGAGAAGTATAGGCCCTAAAATCATTTATTTGAAAAAATAATAACTCAAGAAAAAGCCAAACAAAGCTAATCCAAACAAAAAAAAAAAAAAAAAACAAAGAGTAAAAAACAAATAGTTTTGCTATCTGTCTAGACGGACGTGGCAACAATCTCGGTTAAGAAGAATTTTTTTGTAGACTTGGAAGTCTGGGACTAGAAGAACCAAAATTGAAGACAATCCAAAATTTTTTTTATTCAACAATTGCGGCTGTCTTTTCTTCTCATAGACAACCTTATTCCAGACTCATTTTAAACAATCTGGCTTTATAACCAATTTCAATTTTTTAAATCCTTATCAAAATAAATTACTCAGAAATCCTTATCAAAATAAATTACCAAATTCTATTATTTCAAAGAAAATTTTCAATTCTATTCTAATCAACAAAAATAAGTTCTAATCTAAAAGAGTGTCCTAACCAATAAACCAATTACAAATTAACTTTGATTTAATTTCTAAAAAAAAAGAAGAGAGAAATTGATTTAAATCACACTACATTACCATCAATTTTTAAATGCTAAAAGCAAGCTGCAGTGGTTTGCACTGCCCAGTGTTGAACGGGTGGAGTTTGTCAGTATATCCTCCGGCACAACTTGTACACATACACGTAAGAACATGCGTGGTCATTTCTCTATAATCACTTTCTTGGAATCTAAGAGTTATTTTTGCCTCTAATGTCCCTGTCAGCTTATTTTATTTTATTGTAGCGGATGAAAACAACAATTGGTTACCTTCATATTTTCTCTCGTCCAATTAGGTGCATAAAATGCCGCACCTCCAACTGTAGTCACACCAAGGATGGCTACGTTAACTTCACTGGTTTTAAATTCTACATTCACAAACGCCAAAATCAACCTGATATAATTCCCACATACTTTTGCTAGAGAGCTATAAATAAAACAGCCTCATTGCTCAGTTCAGGTTTCATAGTTGTCAGTCTGATGGAGAACTCTCTGGCCACTGATGCCCGCAGGTGACTTCTTCCTTTGTTTCTTCAGTCCCTTAATATTTAACTTTTATGTTTGTTTCAGTTTTGGTTATCTGTTTTTTGTTATGTTCTCATTTGATCCAGAGGATCGATGTTTTCCTTTGTTTCCGTCATAACGGATTGAGATTTATCTTCTTCTTTTTTTTTTTTTTCACTGTGTTTCTCTTTTACATATTTGATGGAAACGGCGGCAAGGCTTATTTCTTGAATGAGATTCAACTGTTATCACCTTTACAACCCAAAATTTACTGTTCTAATGCCAACAATAGAATTATAGAATGAAAAAATAACTACACAAAGTAACATATGAAAGGAAGATAATAAATGGACAATGATATTGATACATCAAACAATGAAGAAGTTCCTGACTTCTTTCCTTTTTTTTTTTTTTCAGTTTCTTGATTCTCTACTCAATAATTACATAGAATTCCTATTAATAACCCACAGTACTTGGGGAATAAGCAACCTCTGGATAAGAAACTAGAAAAATAAATACCAAGTAAAAAATAATAAATATACCATAATTTGATTCTATTCAAAGCTCCTAGAAACTAAACAAAAAACTTGTCGACTTGATTAAATAGGACAACATTTTTTTGGTTTTTTTTTTTGTTTGTTACTGTTTTTTAGTAACATGTTTTTTAAAAACTTCATACACATTTTTTAACCATCTTTTTATTTTATATACACATTTACCAAGAATAATCTTTAAAACAACTATAGTAATATTTTTTATAAAACACCCTAAAAACAATCCATCTAGACTTTATGTATAATAAATACAACAAATGCATAATATGGACCGGATTTACAGCCTTATTTACGGACTTAATGGTCTTATTAAAGGGAGCCATATAATTATTTTTACATCGCTCTTTTACATCATGCATCATTATATTGGTACTTTTTTAGATTATAAATTTCACAAGTAGGCACCTCCATAAAAACTTGGGACGTGCCTCTATTTTTTAATTGATTGCGTATTTGATATTCTACTTCTGTCTTTGAATATTCTGCTACACAACTAGCATTACATTTTTTATTACATCATATATTACAGTAATGCGTATCCTTTGATTTATTAACAATGCGAGTCCATGATCTACTAAACATTGTTATGAGGAAAAAAATAACACGTGTGTAACAAGACGATGGCCGTATTGTGTTGTGACTGTTTTAAGTTAATTATTTATTTGCTTATGGATCAAAAACATTCATTTTCTTTCTCTGTTTCATTATGCACACTTGATGCAATTGGCCAATGGCAGTGGTAGTGTATATTGTTGACTTTAGTACACTACTTGAGTTGTAAATTTTCAGTTTCTTCCTGATTGCAGCAGTACTGATGAAGAACGTAGGCAAGAGTTGAATACCAAGCCTCCTTGCTATACAAGTTTCAAATTTTTGATTCCATCTTTACTTGCTGTTGTTGGGGTCAAGTATCAGGCGATCTCTCAAGACCCATCGACAACACTTCCTCTAAATACATGGAGTTTCGTGATATCAATTTTCATTTACTCCCTGCTACTATTCGCAATGAAGCAGTCACAAAATCACTGCAACATGGACTTGCATATAATCTTGAGCCGTGTTTCTCTTGCATCTGGAGTCGTCTCATCTCTCTCGCCAATGTCGCTGCTTCTTCCCCACTTTCCTGGGCTCATAGTTGTTTACATTTCGTGGGCACTCTTTATCATCATATCAGCATCGCCGGTACTTCAATTCGCTAACAACGGACTTCTCACAGCAATCACAACAGTGCTTAATATTCTCCTCTGCTTTGCAAGAAATTTGTTTATTTGGATCAAATTTAGACTGCAACGCCCACCGTCACAAGGGACAAGACCACCGGTGTAATTCCTCAATCCTCTATTCGCACGCTCTGGATTGTTTGGAAGAATAACTGGACTCTTTCTTTTGGCTTACGCCCTGTATTAATGCATGGGATGATTCCCACTTGATTCTCAATTGGAGAGCCGATCCTCAGAGCGAAATAATCAGAGGGGCTCAAAGTCAATTAAGATACCTGGAGATACATATAAAAACGTAGAAATTTAAAGATCATTGATAACAGTTTGAGGGGTTTCATATAAATTAAAAAAAATTATGTACCGCTTTTTAAGATGCAAAAAAGCTCGGTTAACATAAAAAGTCATCGACTAAATATGAATAATGTGGAAACTTAGAGACAAGAAAACTAGACCTAAAGTGAACGTAAGAGAAAATGCCAATGAAATGTTGTGCATCGTGCCTGAAAAGAACGGAAAGATGTTGAGCATTACGCAGTGTTTGTTCTTGAAGGGTTGGAGGAAATGCGATTTCCTTTTTTAATATAATCAGGCATCCAGAAAAAAGAAAATGGGGAAAGTTAAAAAAAAAAAAAAAAAAAACACACACACACACACACACACACAAAATTTGCTGACTTAGAATCCCAGTTCGGCAAATTATTACTGAGGGCTTCTGTTTGGGCTGGTCTTGTGCTTAAACAAAGACTGGTCCAAAACCCCAAATTGAGAGGCCTGCTTGCGAATAACTGAACTATATTCCGGCTAAGATGACTCCTCCGGGGGGCCTATTCATCTGTGATTCCCAGTCACAAAAGAATATCACATGGCGACGGTACACTCATATTTTAGTTAAAATTAATACAAAATTAGGGCTTGGGCTTCGGCTTAAGCCAAGCCTGGCCCAAAACACCTTATACATAATACCCTTTTTTTTTTTTTTTTTTTTGAAAACTACATAATACCCTTTTATTCTCCATGGCTACCCACCAAGCATAGTCCTCATGTTCAACTAGGTGAACACAACACACAGTACTCAGTGTCCATTGGAGACCACCGGATAAGAAACTACCAATTATATGCCAAGCAATAGAAACTAAATTAAATAACTTTTAGGAGGGCAACATTTTCTTGGTTTTCTAAAATTAGAGAGTTCAAAAGAATAAACTTTTTTTTGGCCCATCAGAATCAACACACAACCATTTTAGGCGTACCAAACCTTACCATAATGATCGTTCTACATATCATATCACCTCAAGTTTGCAACGTCAAAGTTCCATTCATTTTCCTAGATCTCACCTACAATTTAAACTACGAAAAGCCTCCAGCAAAATGATTGTTTGATGGTCTTTTACCAAAAAAATGAATTAAGTAATGTTTGTTTCAGACGCACGACCAATTAGAATAAAAAGACATCAACTATATGCACCAAAAAAAATGCAAAAGCCAGCAAAACTTCAAATTTTTTTTTGGGTTCTGAAATGAACAAATCAAGAGAAAATACCATTGAGGGAGAATGTTGCGTTGCCAAAGAGGCGTAAAAGCCCAAAAAAAATGATAAGTTACGAGGAAAAGTAACTGTTTTATGAAAACTTACTTCTTTTTTAAAAAATTAACCAATGTTGCATTATAGTGTTGTCCACCATTGAAATGTCGACTACTACTTCCATTTATGCAGTGGCTGTGAAGTGTGAAGTGGGGAAGGCTGGTAGTAAGTTCCTAATTGGATGACAAAATAAAGGGCAAATACTCTTCACTAAATATTTCTATTATAATATTTTAGTCTCGAAATAAATTTTTGTTTTAAGTGATAAAAAATGTAATTTATTGTTTATTTGTTATATTTTTCAGGTGCGAAATTTGTATGCTAGTGACTTTCTCTCAAGCACATTGTTGTCGTTTGCGTTTGCACAGTTTTTCTTCCCTCTTTTACATTGACTTGTCGTTTGCATTTTGCACAGTTTTTCTTCACTTTTTTACATTGACTCGTTCCCTTTATTTTGTTGGTCCTGACGATCCTTCCTACCATCCCCCACTAGACTTTTATACGATAGCGTTTAGAGAGTCAACTTAGTAGATTTTGTGGAATAGATAGAAGTTGATGCCTTTTATAATCTTTTGTGGGTTTAATATAGGAAGCAAAACAGCTCCATCTTTCCCTTTTCTTTCTGGTGTTTGTGTGTGTATGTTCTTTTATTATCATTTCTATTAATTGTTTTTGGTTGTTGGTTTTGGGGGATGGTGCTATTGAGGCAAAAGATAGACGAGAAATCGAAACCAAAATGTGATATTTGTAAAAGAGTACAAGAGTAAATGTAAACTCCTATGTTTATGATTTCTACTGCATCAAAATTTTTGGGTCATTTTTATCCTCGGGGGAACCAGTACACTGTGTTGCATAAAAATCAATGCCTCAATAATTTGATTATGGTGCAAAGATCGGCAGTAATTTTATGAATTAAAAATTACAATTTAAAGTTTAAAAAATTGTATATAGGCTTCTTAAAATTTATTAGTTTTTACGTTTTTCATTCGTTTCTCAAAAAGTTCTATATACAAGAAGGTAAAATGTAGATTTCTAAACAATGTAGAGCTGAGATGATAGTTTCTGAAACCAAATGGGTGTTTTAAAAAATTTTGATAGTTTCTAAAACCAAATGGGGGGTTTTAAAAAAATTTTGATAGTCTCTAAAACCAAATGGGGTGTATTAAAAAAATTTTGAATTGTCAACATAAGTCTGGGATCTGCGCGAATGGACATCACATCTGAAGACGGTGGAAGTGGAAATCAGTGAAGAAAAACGGATAGGAAAGGGATGGCCTTGGACCCAGCGAGAGGAAGATCTCCCTAGGTAAAGCGATGGGTAATGAGATTGTGCGCGGCAGTGACGCAGTCCATAGAACGGACCGCAGGATCTGCTCAGATAAAGGGCCACACTTTGCTTTTGAGCAAATCCAACGGCCCTGGGCAACGGGCGGTATTATCTCCCAGGAATGGTATGCTGTAACTCAAAAAGTGTACTGAGGTATCAAATCATGGGGTATATTCTTTCGTCATGCCGACGTGGGAACGCCAATTTTTGTTTGGGGCACTGACGAAAGGGTACTGTGTGAAAATATTATTAGGTAGACTGCGTTTACGACAAGGATCATGAACCAAAGCAACCACATCATGTATATGGTGATGTGGCGATTTCTTGACGAAGGAGTTTAGGGTTCCACCCGTGGTCCAAGTGCACTTAAGTATTTCCACTCGCATGTCTGTCTATGCGTCCACACTTGCAAGTTTCTTTAACAAGCATCGATATTTATTTACCCATAACATCTCACTGTTTTCATTGCAGGTTCATACTTGTAATCTAATGGATAATTGTATGGTAATCCCAGGTGATGAAGTTAGGGAGGATAGCTCAGCCCCAAATCGGAAATTGAGAATGAAGAGAAAAAGATTCATCAAGCGCAAGGACTTGGAGGAAACCGGAAGACTTCCTCGCCAAGCCCCCACTCCCAGGTTAAATCTTCCTTTGTTTTTTCGGTCGCTTAATTCACCTTTCTTCTTTCCACTTCCCGCCAAGCCCCCCCCCCCCCCCTCCCCGGGTGTTTACATCTTTCTTTCTTTGTTCAGTAGCTTAATTTATTTTCATCATTAGCATGCCTGCTGCTGGATGCATTACATGTTTTGTGATTTCTAAATGAGTTGAGTTCATCGCTCAAACGACTCACCCACTGGAGGGGTTATGTGCTTCCGTGGTATGCTTGTGAACAAGTGATGGGAAAATTTCTCAAATGGACCGAGTCTACAGCTCTACCTGTGGAACTTGTGGTGTAAAATAAAACCACATAAGCATTTCTACATTACTTTCTTATGTCAGTATGTATTATTATGTTTATGTAGCACTCTTTTAGACCACAAAATTCACAGGTGAGACCGTGAATCCAGTCCACCTAAGAACCTTGGGCACCGGGACACCAGATGGCAAAAATTTTCAATTTCCTTCTCTATTTCTAAATACTTGCATATTTTCCTGATTGTAGTGTTTTAATAATTGGATCAGACCAATCCGTTTGACCGGTCAGATTGCGAACCAGTCATGGCTCTAGTCAGATTCACATATTGGTTTGACTATTCAAAAAACTATATGAACCATACGAACCAGCAGTTTTGTAATTTTGGCATTATAGTTTTAATATTTAAACTATTGGATGTGTAATTTGGATAAATATTAATGTTCCTCTTATGTTACTTGTGGTTTTAACCTTTAAAGTACTGTGAATTTCATTTAATGTTAGATTTTTTTGATGGATTTTGTTTAATTTCATGATGTGGTGCTGTTTTTGAATAGGATTAAGATTATTATTTTTTTAAATACAATTGAGATGAATTTATTTGTTTGAATTTACAATTTAAAAATTTATTTGTGAAAGTCTAAATTTTTAGAAATACTTAAGTTTTTAGCAGTAACATCTTATATTAATTCATAGAATGTTTTACTATTTACATATTTTATTTTTAAAACAATTACTAAACTAGGATTAAACCGGTCCGACCAGTTGAACCGCGACCAGTTAAACTAGGACTGGGTTGTATTCTTTGATGAAACTTTCAGTTTCTTCCCATGCTTTTGGGTAATTTGAGTATGCGACGGACGGGTTGGCCGGATTGATGGAGTTAGTTGTATTTTCCCAGGCCTACCTGGGCTGATCTAACTGGGCTAAAGATCCATTTAGGTTGGATTGCTTACAACCCAATGCTATTATATTTTAGACGTATTGGGTTTTGATTGACCGTCCAAAAGGGTTTTCACACACACGCATATCAAAAATAGAATTGGAACCCAAAAACCAATTTTAATTTATCTTTTAGATGTGGTGGGTTTTGATTGGATGTTCATGTGTGTATTTGTGTCTTTTTAACCTTTTCTTTCCACCTATCCTTACCTTTTTTTTTTTTTGGTAAGAAAATAAAACGAAAAATAAAAACCAATTCAGTTGCTGACCTAACCATACAAAACAAACCGCTCACAAAAAAATTTGTGCCTATTTGAAATAACCGAGCTTCTTCCTGATTGCAGCAGTGAGGAAGCATGTCACCGGGAGTCCAATGCCAAGCCTCATTTCCACACAGTCTTTAAATGTTTGAATACATATTTACTTGTCGTTGTTGGGGTCAAGTATCAGGCAATCTCTCAAGACCCATTCAAAACGCTTGCTCTAAACACTTGGAGTTTCCTGATTGCCATTTTTATTTACTCCCTCGTACTATTCAAAATGAAGCAGCCACAAAATCACTGTAACATGAACTTGCAATCAATCTTGGACCGTGTTGCTCTTGCATCTGTAGTGGTCTCATCTCTCTCACTGATGTCACTGCTGCTTCCGAACTTTTACGGGCACATGGTCCTTTATATTTCCGGGGCACTCTTCGTTGTTATATCAGCATTGCCACAACTTCAATGGGCTTATAATGGGCTTCTCGTCAGAATCACAACTGTGATTGATTTTGCAAAGAAGTTGTTTAATGGAAGCGATTCTAGTCAGCAAAAATCACCTTCACTGGAGACAAGACCGGAACAACCAACTCCACAGGGGACAATGCCACCTGTGTAATTCCTCAATCCTCTGCTTCCACGCTCTAATGATCTGGTTTGTTTCATAAAAAAAAGGGGGATTCTTTCTTTCGGCTTACACCCTGTATTGTTGCATAGAATGTTCGCACTTGGTTCTTGTTTAAAAGTCTGATCCTAAGAGTGAAAGAATAAGCAGGACCAAAAGTCAATTAAGACAACTGGAGAAAAAGAAGAACTATGAAATTTAGTAATATGCACTACTGAAGGATTCTTCCACGAGTTTTTAATGTATTTGCAATTGTACCAATATTTCAATTCTTAGCGACAATAGCATTCAAACACAAAAGCCATATAGACATATGTTTGAAAATAATTCTCAGCAGAAAACCAGAGGAGAGCCTGATCAAATTGGGCATGGCAGACCCAAAACAATTAACGAAGAAAGTAAGAAATGCACAAGAAAAAAAACAATAATGGAGAGGGCAATGAAAACTTGTATAACATCCAACTGGTTAAACCACAAAATTGATAATCAGGGACTCAATTGCGACACTATTTAGATCAGAGTAAAAATATTGATTAGAAGGCTCCAAATCTATAAGATCCTGCAAGGGTAAGGGAACAATGCTACAAACACTTGTTATCATCTTTTAACATGTGGTGAAAGCTTTTCGAAAGCTATTTAATTAAAATTCTCTAATCCTCAAATAAATGGTATATAGCATGCATTAATTGCACCAATGTTGTCCAAGTACAAACAGGTTTGTTTAACATGTGTCGGATGGGCACCGATTAAGAAAAACCATGATAGTTTAGAGAAGTTAAATCAAAAGTGCCTTTGAATACCAGTGGGGACAATAAATATGAGTGCATGAGTTTATAAAGGAATTTTTGTTACCCATTAAACAATCAGTATAAATATAACTGCAGAGTTCTGTTATCAAACATACATCATCTGTTATGCACTACACGAAATGGAATAAGAAATACAGTTATTGCTCTGATGATCATGCTCTCAACTTCTCTCACAAATCAATGGCAGAAATCCAGCTGCACTGGTATGAAAGGAAAATTACAAAATCAGGGACTATGCCGTGTAATTTTCCTGATTTGGCCTTTGTAGTGCCTTCACTTAGGTGCAACATTAAAGATTGATTGGTTATTAATTTTGATTTCTTGATGAGAATGCACAATATTCTCATTCTATTAAGAGTCAATAGCGCGATAATTTTCCTTGTTGATCCATAAATTGCATTCCTCAAAGCCCTTTATAGGTTGCATTAGCTATATTTTTATAATTAAACGATCTAAAATACATAAAACTTGTTTTCATATTGCATCTGAACAGCATAACACTTTTTTTGCATCGAAATGTTGAAAGTTTCTTGCGCGCTGATCTGACAAAAAAGCAGGGCCTGCATTTCATTATCCACTGTAAATTTTAAATGTCTTACCAAAAACCAATTGAGAAAGCGAATAACTGAGAATGCCTGACCCTTGATATGTCATCTACCTGAAGTGTTACGAACGTATATTATGGGGTAATTCCTAATACATATTGCTAAGGAATGGGGATGGATGAATTAAGTTGCACATATGTAAAAACATCAGGGTCTTGCAAGTTGAGTGGTGGTAAAGAAAAATGACTCTGAGTAGAGCTGCCTCTTCTGATCTCTTGCATGATCAAAAGAGCAACCACTGTGTTCCTAAAAATTCCTTCACCAGCTACAGCTATGGTTTCTCTTTCTCCTTTACTTCCCTTTTCTTGCGCAGCTGGGAACAATGAATCTATTTTGCTTTCACAATCTTTGATGAGCTTTGATATGAGATCCGTCGTAAAGAATGGCTGTTGTAGGACCTTTTGGATGAACGGCAGGCGCAATATTCCACCAGTTTTTTTGTCATACTTTTTCAATATCTTAGCCAATCCTGTACATTTGCATGGTAACAAGAAGAGTAGCATAAAATTTATGTCTGTCTGGTCCCATCATGTAGCAAAAGAAAGCTCATAAACACAAAATTTAGTTAAACCTAAGCTTGAATTGTTGTTACCTGTGTAATTGACATTGCTATAGTTCACAAGAAGAACCATTTCACCATGGAAATCAACGATGTCTTTTCTGATCTTTCTCATCTCCTCTTTGTAATCTAGCTGATCTGACGTCTGGCTCCCGGATTTAGCTAGCATCCTTTGGATCCTTTGCTGCAATTCCTACATCCAATTTGGGCATATCTACCGAGTATGACCTTAATCTTGCATTTAACATGACTACATGAGTAGTAAAAGATCCTCCACCATTTTATCCCAATCACATTACCATACTATGCTTCGCAATTTGACCAAGTGCTTTCATGTATTTCATCTTATTTCCGAATGAACATGTCTAGTTTTTGATAAAATACAGGTTTTTCAAACAATCATCTTGATTTGATGTGTTATTAATGCAAATTCTAATGATAATAAAATATGTAATTAATGCAAATTCTGGTTATAAAAGCATTATTAGATGTAAATGACAGTGACCTATAGGTCATTAGTCATCAAAGCGTACATCTTTTTTTTTTTTTTTAGACGTAAGACCAAAGCTAACAACCATGTTATCTGTGGAATGCAATATCCTTAAGATTACATACTACACGGGCAAAAAACATCGGACTTTACTCTTCAAATTTCATTTTCATCCTAATGAGGATTTATTAACCTAATCTCACGTTATCATACCTTTCGGCAGCAGTTTATCGTTTGGATCTTTTGGACTCCTTTGTCACTCTGCTGGACTCATTAGGAGACTTCTGTCAAGCTATTTAATTAGGCTCGTATTAAAATGGACTTAAGTCGTATTACCCAAATCTATTAGTGGGCTAAGCGTTCAAATGGCATAACGATTCGACTCACCCACCATTTCTTTTGGACCATTTTTATGCAATGAGCTCGAAGAATGCCCCTGACTTAGTTGTAAAACAAATTTGCATGACCCATTTTAATCACTTTAGATCTTCTGTCCATATTAAATGATAAGAGAGTATATTGCTGATAATAACCTATTTTTACATTATAAACAATTGAATACCCAAAAAAATTAGTCAGAAGATCTAATCTGCATTTTAACATTACACACGCTATCAATAAAAGTTACAAGTAATTCATTACTAGTTAGTGAACATGAACTTACCTAGTTAGTGAACATAAACTTACCTTATGCCGGATTATGAAATCCTCCTCTTGTTCCATGAAAAATGCATTGAACTTGTCTATCTCATTATTCAACAACAGTACAAACTTTGATTCTACTTTACCATACTCAAGTGACCCGTTCAACATTGTCGGGGCGGAAGCTATTAATCTAACAAGCTGCTTTAAGTCCTTGTATGACAAATATTTGTTGCGCCAACCAGGCAAGGTTTCTTGAATTTGTTGCTTTAGTCTCTTGCCAAACTTCATCACTCTTTTTGTAAAGTGTTTGGGTTCGAACCCGATTAGAATAAGGTAAGAAAGAGCAGAAAAGCAAGAAAATGGTAACAATGTTTCAGAGCAATGGAGGTGATGAGAATGGGAAAATTAAGATGGTTATATTAGTAAAACAAAAGTAGAATATTTAGGGAGGATATGCTTGGCGTGATGAATTGGGGTTGGAAAAGGTGTAAAGGGCCAGATTGAAGTAAGAGAATTCTCAGCATATTCGATTACTATAGTATTCCTTGTGACAAAGGCGAGTAAATGACTTTTTTTTTTTTTTTTTGAATTAGTCGACACAAGGTCGACAGAGGGATAGGGGAAGGGGAGAGTAAATGACTTTTTGGCACTAATTTGTTGCGGAATTAGGTGGTCTTTGGGACTAAAAATGACATATGATGTTAAAAAATTAAAGGCATTGTTGACTATCTGGTTTGGCGATAGATGTCTTGATCTTGATGTGTGCTATTGAGATTGTTGTGCCTTGTCACACTAGCCAAGAAATCAGGCATTGGGATCCTGGAAATGGAATGATTCCTGCGAATCTGCTATAGAATCTTCAGTAGGAAAAAAAGAAAAAAAAATATAAAACTAGAAATGGAATGGAAAGTTTCAATGGGAGAGCACCAAATGAAGGAATATTTGATAGTATTCCAACTTCTAATTCTTGTAAATAAATGCTCTAATGTATCTCTTCGATGTAGCGACCCAGCCAGTACAACAACACTGACCATCCACTAAAATGCAGGAATTCTCGACCTTTATGTGCAAAATCTTTAATAATTCTTTACAATATCTTGTCCTTTCTCCGAAAAGAATATTTAAAATTTGATGTCATAAAATATGAACTTCATTGTCACGTTATAGATATTATAATAAGAATTACAAGTAGATATCACACCAACCGAATCTAATCAAGTTTTAAGGTCCTGTGATTTTAAGCACAAGAATATATTATATGTGATTGCTACTATACGTTTGATAAGCAACAAAGACTACAGAGTATCTCTCTAAACCAAAAATAATAGGCACGAGATAGCATCTAAACTAGTAATTGAGTAATTAAACACTTTGTCAGATGATTATAATCCATAACTAGGTATTGGTTACGTATATATCATAACTGGAATTAATTTTTTTAACTTAAATTTCTCAACAATGAATTTTGTAAACCTTATCATACAACTTAAACAAATTGTTCTTACGTTGTTTTCCATTTCTTAGATGCCTTTGATGGTGAATTAGGGTAGTGTCCAATTTCTGTTATAGCTAGGAATGCGAAAATGACAGTATATGAAAATCGTATTGGAAATTAAATCCAACCCATGTTTCATGGAAAATATTTAATTGTCAAATATCCTTTCACGTAATCACTTCCTCAGTTCAAGGCTTCAACCTTCTCTCTCAAGGCCTGGCCCCATAAGACGGTGCAAACAAATCAACATTATCCAATTCCCAGAACACAAATAAGATTTTCACACGGGTTAACAGCAGTGAACTCCTCAAAAAAAAAAAAAAAATTCTGGGTGTTTTTCATTTTGGATCCTAACAATAAAAAAGTCACCCTCTCCTCAGACTATATGTCTTTCAATTGAATCGGTTTCACTGGTTTATCCACAATAATTTTAATCGTTGACAAAATTCTGTTTGTTTTGTTTACAATGTATATAAAATATGCTGATCTTGGAAAATGTTTTATAAGACATAGGGTGTGTTTGTTTGGACTGAAAATATTTTCTGAATTTTCTGATGTTTGGTTACCATTTAGTTCAGTAAAATATTTTCTTAGGTAAAATATTTTACATCAAACTGTGGAAAATGACTTACCTTTTCAACTTAATGAAGTTATCTTCTTTTAATGAAGCACGGGTCTAACGTGTGTTTTTCTAAACAAGTTTTAACAAATAAGAGAAAGAGACAGCAAGTTATAAAATATGTTGATCTTGGAAAATGTTTTATAAGACATAATGTTACAATTATTCCGAAATAAAATGTTTGATAATTAATAAATTGATTACCGTCAGAGTCCTAGATGAGCTACTAGAGAAAAAATGAAAATAAACCAAACATGACTAATATTTATAACTTCAAAAGGTTTCCATGTATTAAGTTGACGATTGAATAAAAATTTACGGTTATTGTCTGGTTGAACACAAATTTTATGTTCCCATTTATGCAACTTTTGTAAGCTATGAAGTTCTTCGGTACTTAAAACTAAACGCCCCAATTTCTTCTAACTATTCAAAAGCTTGTTTATTTGCTGAGATGATCTCAATAATATGTTGTCCATAAGGCAAACTAATGCAGAATCATTTGAAGGATTGATTTAAGAATTAGATTGATGGTTTACTTATTTCATAAACTAACTTACTATTTTCTTTTTTTTTTTTGGATAAAACTTACCAATTCTTTTGATAAATTAAATAACAGTGCGCCACCTTAACACTTTGATAACACAAAGAAGCATGCCCTTCGAAATCTACTAATCCTATTTAAATATGGTTAGCTACCTTGGTAGCCCTGTTTCTGCAGAATTATACAAGTACTCTCATTCCTTTATTTTTCTGCCACAAAAGGAAAAATATGCTCCAACAATTCACTTTCCTAAACTGTATCGTGACTCTTAATGGATAATCAATTAATAATTCACCGCGTATGATGTGAGAGAGAGAGAGAGAGAGAGAGAGAGAGAGAGAGAGAGAGAGAGAGAGAGAGAGAAGTTGTAAATATATCTAAAACTGGCATATGATATTGAAAGGGGGAAATTTTTGTTTGGATTATGTGTGTGTGTGAGTATACACGTATATGTATGTATATATTTTAAAATTTTATTTTTCACACATAGTTTAACTATCTTTTTACTTCAAAAACACTGTTGTTTGACAAATATTAACATTAATATTTTTTAAAAAGATGTCATCCATACAGAGGCCTATATAAGAACTTGTTAAG
This sequence comes from Mitragyna speciosa, assembly GCA_024721245.1. Classification (NCBI taxonomy): domain Eukaryota; kingdom Viridiplantae; phylum Streptophyta; class Magnoliopsida; order Gentianales; family Rubiaceae; genus Mitragyna; species Mitragyna speciosa. The sequence continues at coordinate 3,096,822 of CM045558.1, forward strand.
TTATGTTATCAAAAATCATATTTTGAGTTGTTAGTGAGAAAACTGACGTAAAATAGGGAGGAGGAAGATAATTATTTTTGCTTTCCTCGTGATGTTATTGACGGGAACAAACGTGTGTAGTTGATTGGGAGTGAGGCTGCGATTGAGTACAAACAGGTAGTCATCAGTTTCTTACAAACAAGTAGTAATGAATTTCTAAAACAATGGATGTTGTCGATACTTGGTTTCAAGATTTTAAAAATGAAGATGTTGTAGCGAAAAATCCACAAGAACATGAAAATAACTCAACAAATAATTAATATTTTTTAGTCTTTTGTCATTATTTCTAAACTTTAATTATCCATATTAATAGTAAAACATAACGAGATAAGAAAATTATAAGAAATAAATTTGCACCAGAATAAATTGTCAAACTCACGAAATTTTGCATTCAATTTATGAAATTAACATTCTAATTTAATGGGATAAAATTGTAGAATTCATGAAATTTAGCATTCAATTGCATATTATCATCAAACAAACATACTAAATTCAATATTCAGATTTTGGTATTAACTTGTAAATTTTTTAGCACTTAAAATTCAGCAATTTAAATAATTCATAATTCAGCTATTCAAATATCAGAATTCAGATTTTAGTTTTATCAAACGCCATAAATATGTATACCATGGAAACTTTGAGACAGGAATACTACTGTGATGTCCTTCTAAACACAATCAAGCATCCAGAACGTTAGAAAATGAGGAAATAAAAAATTTTAATTTGCTTAATTATAATCAAAGCCCGGTCCAAAACCAAAATTGAAAGGCCTATTTGCGATTAGGTAAAATATCTTCGGGCAAAAGATGACTCGGCCTGATCCCATTCATCTGTAATTGTCAGTCACACGAGAATAACATTTTAGTAGGCTAGAACGAGGGCTTCTGTTTGGGCTTAAGCAAAGCCCAGAAAAAACCCAAATTGGGGCACCTACTTCAGATTTAGAAAAATATATTCAGGGCAAAAGCTGACTCAACCAGGGCCACGTCATATGTACTAAATGGTAAGTCAAGAACATTCATTGTCGTTTCTCCATCACTTGTCGGAATCTACGAAGTAATTTCTTCTCATGTCTCTCTCAGCATATTTTAATCTATTTTAGTGTACGAAAACATCTGGTTACCGTTGGTTCCTCGTCCAATTACGTGAACACAAACCCCACAACTTGACGCATAAGAAACTCCCAAAAAGATACCAAGTAGCCAAAATAAATAAATAAATTTACCAACGTTTGATTCCAGTAATAACTTATTGAAACTAAATTAAAAACTTCTGGACTTGATTAAATAGTCTCAACTACCCGAAAACCTCAGCACGATGATTGTTTGACGAGTTTTTACTCAAAAAATTAAGTAGTGTTTGTTTCAGGAGCGCTACAGCTCAGTTAGAATAAACAAGGTAGCAACTATATGCAAGAAAAACTTTGAGATTTTTTTTTGAATTCTGAGTTAATTGGGCAATAAATCAGAGAATTAATGAAAATGGAGATTGAGGGAAAGATAACGCAGCAGTTATGTTGGTGTCGAAAGGCAAAAGATAAAGAGCAAAAGGTAGACACTCTTCACTAAAGATAGACAAGATAACTCCTCAATAAATTATTTCTACCTAACATTTGACAATATAAAGGCCAAAGATAGACCAGAATATTATTTTTTGTAAAATTTTGGAACCTTTAGTATGGAATTTAAAGAGTACAAATTGAAAATGTCAAATTCTACGTACGTGATTTTCCTGCATCAAAAATTTTTGATTCATTTTTATATTAGGTGGGACCAATATATTTTGTTGGACTAAGATGGTGGGAAACAGGAATGGGAACTGGGAAGGATCTCCACGCTTCATAAATACTCAAAAATTGCATTCTGAATTTTTTTTTTTTTAGTTGAGGGGGGGGGGGGGGGGTTGTGCAATATTGTGTCAATTGTGAGAGTCACCGCACAAGCTTTGTGCAGTGACTCTCACAATTGGCCACTTATTGCCATTTAGCCCCCTAAATTTTAAAGGAAAAAAAATGTAAAAAAAAATTTACTATTATTGTTAGGTTAGCAATTAGTTAATTTATATAAAAAATAAATTAGTATTTCAAAAAAAATTATTCTCTTAATTAATTACTTGAATAATTCTTGTCTTAATTATATCAATTAGTATTTTTATCAGGTAAAGAATAAGAAAAAAATTAATTTACAACTAGGGAAATGTATATATTTATCTTAATTAGTTACTTGAATTACTTGTTAATCCTTAAAAAAAAGTTGAATGCTAAGGAAAGTTTAAAGAAGAAAAGTGATTTGGTGGGCACAATCTTGACGTAAATGAATTTGGAGAGGTTATGGCTGCTAAGGAAAGTTTAAAGAAGGGACTAAGAGCTGAAGAGATAATCCAGGAAAATGCATGTAGCACAAGCCTCGTCAATCTTGCCACTCGTGCATATGTGCAGTGCTAGCTACACAACGGCCAAAATTCCAATCCAACTATATATGCATCAAGATAAAATCCCCGTTGAAGTTCATTCCCACGTATCTTATCATTCAACCCGGATGGAGAACAGTTGGCTGTTCTTAGCATTGGCAAGCCTTGTTGCTTTAGCTTTTCTCTCAAAGGTATCTAGTGACAGACGTCCAAAACTGAATCATCCACCAGGACCAAAACAATGGCATGCACAATATTGCACAAACACCCCCCCCCCCCAAACTGAAAAAAATGAAGAATTTAATTTTTGGCCAATTGTGAGAATCATCGCACAAAAATCATCCACCAGGACCAAAACAATGGCATGCACAATATTGCACAAACACCCCCCCCCCCCAACTGAAAAAAAATGAAGAATTCAATTTTTGGCCAATTGTGAGAGTCACCGCACAAAGCTTTGTGCGGTGACTCTCACAATTGGCCAAAAATTGCACAAAAGCCCCCTCTCAACTAAAAAATTTTTTTTTTCAGAACGTAATTTTTGCCAATTGTGAGAGTCACCGCACAAAGCTTGTGCGGCGACTCTAAAAAAAAACCCAAAATGGGGACTTTTTTTTTAAAATAACAATAATTCAAGAAAATTACCTCCTAAAATGGCATCCATGTGGATGTCTACGTGGATCATCCATTGTCCATATCAATTCCAAACATAAGCGGATGTCCGCATTCCGTATCCTCATGATCAATCGGACGTCTACTTCGCCGCTACTTGTTCTAATGCTTGTTCGGTTGAGTAGATATGATTCCGAATCCCAACAAACTAAACAACAATTATAATAATGATATCCATTACGGGTATTAAACTAATATATGTATTGGGATCGATGATTTCATTCTAAACTCGAGTACGAACCAAACGATACCTTAGATGTCCACATCAGAGGGGATAGTGGCGGAGGACAGCGACACCCGGAGACATACAGTTGAGGTGGAGTCAATGGCGGGAAAAATAGTAAAAAAAGAAGAGAAGAAGAAGGATAGGTACTACGAAGCAGACAAGGAGTGAGGGACTTTGAGGTTGGGGACAGCATCAGCAAGCAGCGAGAAGTGGTACTGAGATTGAATTCGATGAGATTGTACAACTACAATCATGGAAAAAGGCATGATTAGTTATTTATTTATTATTATTATTAGTTACGTGGGACATTTCCCACTAAGCAATTTATATGAATCATTAATTTTCCTCCTCCAATGATAGTAAGTCGCAACATCAAAAGAGCACTGAGTGGATCAAAATTTAGGCTCTAGTCAAACAAAAGATCCTAAAGTGCTTAGCATGACATACCATGCACTCCTGGCCCTTGCACATATTTATTTTGATAATCTTCTACAACCTTCCTTTTTTTTTTTTTTTTACAACATTTTTTGTTGTTGTTAAAAAGATATTGGAGACATTCTGGTTATAGGTGCAGAGAACGACTTGGATAACATCTTTCATTGGTGGAACAAATTGTCGCCTTGCGTGGATTAATTATTAATTTCCTTGCCGAGCATCAATATTTACCCATTGTATGCCATTGTCTCGTTGCAGTTTCATAGTAGTACGTAGTCCAATGGAGAATGTTATGGTAATTCCAGGTGATGAAATCAGGGAGGAAAGCTCAGCTCGTAATAAAAAATTCAGAATGAAGCGAAAAAGATTTATGAAGCTCAAGAACTGGAAAAGTCTTGCGCATCTTGCCCCCAGGTTAGCTCTTCCTTTGTTTGTTCAGTTGCTTGTTTTGATCTTTTTCACATTTGGATGCCCGCTGCTGTTGGATGCATTATATGTTTTCAGTTCCTTGATCGCTTGAATTCACAAGTCAACCATCGATGGACTTGCATGCTTCTTTGATCTGAATGGGCTGTTAAATAAACAAGAGCTCATTACTCGTCCACTACGGTTATGGTCTTTTTTATGCGAATCGACCCATTGCTCTTACCATTAAAGGGCAGGAGCAATTTTAGCTTTTTTGATGCGAATCGACCCAGTAATCTTACCGTTATAGGGCAGGACCCATTATTTTGGTTGCATTAAAACGTGACACCCTTGTGTTTTAAAAAATGTTCCGTTTGTTTGTTTGTGTTTTTTGGAAGCATGTCATGTTTTTAATAAATTTTTTATTTCATAAATACATTTATCAATAATAATATTTAAAAATATTACAGTAATATTTTCTTAAAAACACTTCAAAAAATAACTATCCAAGGGTAAAATAGAGTAATTTTTATTTTAATATGAAAAATATCCTCATTTCACATGCATCTTTTCCTCTCATAATTTCACTGTAAAATTCAATAATTCTTTTATTTTGCATAAATTCTTAATTTTTAATTAAAATTAGTTGTTTAAATCTATATGTACATCTAGTATGCCTCAATTACTAGTATAATATTATGCTTCTTTGACGCAGTGTTTTAAAAACGGACCAGATTGACTAGTTAGACCAATTCAACCATTAGACTAGTTCGATTCACAAACTGGTTTGACTAGACAAAAAAACCGTTGATAATCGTAAGAACCGTATGAACCAGTGAATGGCCGGTTTTATAATTTTGGCATTATGGTTGTAATATTTAAACAATTATACATATAATTTGGATAACTTTTAGTGTTTCTCTTATGTTGCTTGTGGTTTTAACATATGGAGTTCTATGAATTTCCTTTAATTTTAACACTTTTGATGAATTTTATTTAAATTCAGGAGGTGGTGATGTTTTTGGATAAGATTTAAAATTATTATTATTTTTTGTAGGTACAATTGAGATGAATTTATTTGTTTGAATTTATAATTTAAAATTTTATTTGTAAAAGTCCAAGCTTTTTTAAAAATATTTAACTTTTTATCAAGTGATGCCTTATATTAGTCTATAAAATATCCAAATATTTATATATTTTATTTTTTTAAAAAATTTATATAACTAGAGTTGAACCGATCTGACTGGTTGAACTGCGACTTGATCACCTAAACGGTTCAATTAACATTACTTTGATGTGAGTGGATCTAGTTATACATCGCTTAGGTACCGAAAGGTTTCAATTTCTTTCTCTACTTTCATATGTTTGCATTTTCCGGCTGTAAGATGGGCCTCTCGTGTTGCCTAAATCACGATCTGGGCCAGTTGTGAAAAATGGGTAACAAGTGACATGCAATTGTATAATAAGTTTATTATACATTATCCATACAAAGTCCTTAAAAAAATATAATAACACCATTTACCATTAATTTGCACCGCTTATTGATCACTTTACAATAACATATCCGAACTCATGATTTGAGAACTTGTGAGCTCTGGATTTGATGGCAACAGATTTGTATTTTGTTTCTTGGAAGAAATTCTTCAGCTTCTTTTTTTGCTTTAGGCTAATTTGCGTATGTGATGGACGGGTTGGGCATATTAATGGGCTAATGTTTACTTTTCCAGACATAGTTGGTCCGGTCTAAGTGTGTTTTGGGTAGATTAGGCTTGGGTTACTTTCAACCCAATTATATTTTGGACGGATTGGGTTTTGATCGGAAGTACAAAGGTTCCTTTTTTTTTTTTTTTCAACCCTCTTAACCAAATCCTTTTTGCCAGAAAATAAATATATAAAATAAAAACCAATTCGGTAGCGAATCTAATCGTACAAAACAAACGGCTCTTCATCGCGGTCTATCCAATAAAGAAATTTGTACCTCTTTGAAGTAACCACGCTTCTTCCTGATTGCAGCAGTGACGAAGCATGCAAGCAGGAGTCCAATGCCGAGCCTCATTGCCATACCGTCTTTAAATATTTGAATTTTTCTTTACTTGCCATTGTTGGAGTTAAGTATCAGGCTTTCTCTCAAGATTCATCCAAAACATTTGCTCTATATACATGGAGTTTCGTGATAGCCATTTTATTTTATTCCCTGATACTATTTGCATTGAAGCAATCACAAAACCACTGTAACATGAACTTGCAAATAATCTTGGGCCGTGTTCTTCTTGCATCAGGAGTGCTCTCATCTCTCTCGCTGCTTTCACTGCTCGTTCCACACTTCTTATATGGGTTCATAGTCCTTTTCATTTCCTGGGGACTCTTTTTTGTTATATCAGCAGTGCCACTACTTCAACGTGCCTATAATGGGCTCCCTACAGGAATCACAACTGTTATTAATATTCTCATTCACTTTGCGAGGAATTTGTTTTCCGGAAGCAACCTTAGTCAGCAGCAACCACCTCCACAGGAAACAAGACCACCTGTGTGATTCCTCAATCCACTCCTTGTACGCTCTGATTTGTTTGATAAAATTATGGGATTATTTCTTTCAGCTTGCGCCTTGTATTGATGCATAGAATTATTACCACTCAATTCTTGGTTAAAGGGCTAAAAGAATCAGTAGAAGTATGAAATCCCGTAACAATGTACTAATATTTCAATTCTTACCGACAGTAGCTTTCGCAAGTAAAAGCTCTATAAACATTTTTATGCTTAAAATTGACTCTCGGCTGGAAACGAAAGGTGAGCCTGATCAAACTGGGCATGATTGGACCCAAAATTAACCAGGAGATTAAGACAAGGATGCATAAGAAAGAATAATGGAGCCGCTACTAAAAATTCCTTCAACATTAAACTAGTTAAACCACAAAATTGATAACAAGGGGCTAAATCGCAAAACTATTATGATCAGTCGGTTTAACTCAATGAATTTATTAGAGGGCATTTGCATACTCCAAAGAACTTTTTGCATTGCAAATCTATAATATCCTGTTAGGAAAAGGGTACAAGGTTATGTGTCTGATTCTGTCTGTACTAGGGGTGGTTGCGACGAATTATCAGGCAATATCAGGGGACCCATTTCAAGACGCGTTCTCTGCAGGTCTGGAGTTTCCTTGCAGCTATTTTCATCTACTCCTTGATAATAGTAGCAATGAAGCACTTACATTACAAACGTCATCGGTACAAGTACTTGGAGATCTTGATCACTAGTTTTAGTCTTGCAATTGGAGTCGTTTCTAGTTTCTCTCTCTTGTGTTAATGCTTCTCCCCCATTTCCCTGGGCTGCCAGTTCCTCACATTTCATGGGCATTATCTACTATTATATTATAGCAGCATGGCCGATACTCCAGTACACTTATAATTGGCTTCTCACTGGAATCAGAACTCTGCTTCACATTCTTATTTCTTTTGCAGGAAATTTGTGCACAGCGTGCAACTTTACACAGAAACAACCACCTATACATCCGGCACCGTCTGATTCCTCAACTCTTTCGGTTGACACTCTACCATGCGCAGACTAAAATTTCCAACTTCACTGCAAAATACAGAGCTGGTTCTTTGCGTGAAAGAATCAGCACCGTCGTGATTATATTGTTGAGCCAAATTTGGACCGTCCTCAATAGTACTGACCTATTAAACTTAGTAGTTACAAGAATGATATGTCATCCGGCACTCAAGACTTGTCTATGCCATGCCATATTTATGCAAGTTACGTAAGTTTAATGTGTGGTAAAATGCTGTAGTAACAAAAAATTACAAAAAATGTTTAAATTTTTGAAGGAAAAATGGGGTATTTTTGTTGAAATTTATTACTTTTAACAAAAAAATTACTAATTTTGCTGAGAGTTAAACTGATGAAGAGTCAATATCCTAATGTTTTTGTGCTCAAAACATTCAGCCATTTCAACGCACTTGCATTTGTAAACAATTTCAAACTTGCACCACCAAAGACCTTTTCTAACTATCCAATTTTTATGAATTTGATTTTATGGGAAGTATAATGAAGGTCAAATAAGAAGGATTTCAAACTTTCTAATGAACTTTGATGATTGATTGGTTGATGGTTTTTACTGAAAGGAAAAAGGTTCAGGTAGTACTTTTTAAGCTGCACAAAAGCTCGGTTAAGATAAAAAAGTCGTCAACTAAATATGAATACCATGGAAACATTGAGACAAGAATACTAGACCTGAAGTGAATGTAAGAGAAAATACCAATGAGATATAGAGCATTATGCCTAAAAAAACAGAGAGATGTTGAGTATTACGCTGTGTTTGCTCTTGAAGGGGTGGAGGGAATGTGATTTCCTTTCAACCTTAATCAAGCATTCAGATTGCTGGAAAATAAGGAAGGTAAAAAAAGTAAAAAAAATGATTTGCTTAATCATAATCGAAGCCCGGCCCAAATACCAAAATTGAGGGACCACTTTCGATTACGCAAAAAACATTCGGGCTAAAGATGCCTCTGCCAGAGCCCATTCATTTGTAATTTTCAGTCACATGAAAATCTACAGGGTAATTTGTAATCTCATTTTGTTGACTTAAAATTATTACTTAAAATGACGGCCTGCTAAAACCCAAGTTGCTTAAAGCCCAGTTGAGGTGGCTACTTTCGTTTTGGTAAAATATCGTCGGGCAAAAGCTAACTCAGCCCGGGCCCATTCATTTGTAATAACCAGTCACGTAAGAACGTTCATGGTTGTTTCTCCAATCACTTGTAGGAATCTACATAGCTATTTCTTCTGATGTCTCTTGCAGCTTATCTTAATCTATTTTAGTGGATGAAAACAAGTGGTCACTGAAGTTCCCTCGTCAAACTAGCTGCTCTATGTGTAATCAATAAAATCAACGATCAAAAAGTTGATCTTTCCATCACGGGGCACCTAATAGAAGACATCAGATCTTTGAGGAAGAATTTTCCTGCTTTGAGTATTAGCCATGTTAGTAGACTGAACAATAAGGCAGCCCACAAGGCTTCAAAATTAGCTCTTCTTGTAGAAGGCAACTATCTCTGGTTTTCGAATTTCCCTATGGTTGTAATGCTTGCAGCAAACTCTGATTCAAGTTAATGAAACATGTATTTTACTTCAAAAAAAAAAAAGTGCACGTAACCCGCGCTACTTTGTGCATAAGAAAACGCCGGATAACAAACGACCTAAAAATATCAAAATAGAAAAGAATAAATTTACCAACGTTTGATTCCTGAATTAACTAATAGAAATTAAATTAAAAACTTCGAGACTTGATTAAATAGGGCAACATTTTCTTGGTTTTCTTAGACTGGAAAGTTGAAAAAATTAATTTTTTAACCCATCTGAATTAACAGAACCGTTTTAATACCAAATCATACATCACCCAAAGTTTCCGTTGTCAAAGATCCTTTCTTTTCCCTCGAACTCGTCTACAATTTCAACTAACAAAAAGCTCCAGCAAGATGATTGTTTGATGGGTTTTTACGCAAAAAATAATTAAGTAGTGCTTGTTTCAGATGCACTAGTATAGCCGAATTTGAATAAAAAGGCACCAACTATATGCAAAAGCCAACAAGATTCCAAATTTTTCTGGGCTCTCAGTTGAACTATTCAGGCAATAAATCACAGGATTAATGAAAATGGAGACTGAGGGAAAGATAATGGAGTAGTGATTAATTAGAAGGAGAAAAAACAATTCATGGAGAATGATGTGGCGTCAAGAGGCGCAAAAATTATGTAGAAAGGTAATAAAAATTCTTATGAAGACTTACTCAATTTTAAAAAAAAATTTACCATATTTCCAATTCTTATTGTGCATATTCTGCTAATGTCCACCATTTTAGATGTTAACCATTGGTGCCATTTATGCGGTAGCTGTGAAGTGGTCGAAGACAAATAGTAATTTCCTAATTGTCACGAACAAACATAGATGACCAGATAAAGAGAAAATTACTCTTTACTAAATTATTTCCACTGTAACAATTTAGCCTCTATACAAAATTTTGTTTCAAACTACCCATAACAGTGTTAAAACATTGCGAGTTATTGTTCATATGATATATTTTTTAAGTTGAAGTTGACCGAAGAAAGTTACATACTAGTGACTTATATTAACAGTTAAAAAGAAGTGCGATGGAAACAAATGAGAATTTTTTGTGGGTTGAATACTAAGCAAAACAGCTCCAACTTTCCTCTCTCTCTCTCTCTCTCTCGTTTTGTTTTGGGGCTTTAAAATAACAGTCACGTGATGAGTCGTGTGCTATGCAGGCAAAAGATAAACCAGAAATCAAAACCAAAATGTTATATTTATAAAAGTTTGGAACCTTTATTTCAAATATATGGAATTTAAAGAGGACAAAAGTGAATGTAAAACTCTATGTATGTGATTTTCCTACGGTGAAGGATGTCGGAACGGGAAAGGTGAACGATGCCGAATTTTGATTATGCTACGAATTAGGTCCATTGAAATTTTAAACACTAGGCTCCACCTTTCCCACGATTGAAATTTTGACCCATAAAATTTTGTCGCATTTTGATGCTGGAAAGAGCGTGGGAAGTGGGAAGGGTATATCAAGGAGAAGTACTGGCCGTTTAAAATACATGCAATACGCAAGTTACAGTAAGTATAAGGGAGATTTGCTAATCTTTTGTAGCGAGATGTAATCGATAATGGTGTCTAGGACTTTCTAAAAGTTTGGGTAAATTACGAAGAATCATCTCGTGGCATGGCTAATTTACATATTACTCTCATGTGATTTAGAAACTTATATTCTACCTCCTTGTAGTTTGGAGTTTTTAAAAAATAGTTATAAACAATTATTTGTAACAAAAATATACAAAAAATAAAGCTGCCTCTATATTCATGAGCCAAAAAAAAAATAGAAATTACAATGTAAAGATAGAAAATTACAATTTTGGTAGGAAAGATTTATGATCAGCAGTTTTAATCTCTAAAGTTTAGATAAAAGCAAATTTAATATCGAATATTTTAATTCTTCAACATATTCAGTCATATTTACCAATTTTGCTAAAATATTAATGAAATCTAGCACGTGATATTCACGTGCTAGTAACCGAATTTATATATATAAAAAAATAGTTTTCCCAATGACACTATTAGAGCTGTAAACAAACCGCGCCAAGGCGAGTATTTTCAATTTGAGCTCTTGTTCGTTTAATAAACGAGTCGAACCGAGTCAAACTCATTTATTAAAAGAGTCAAAATTTGTATTTGAACTTGGTTCGTTTAACTATATGAATAAGTTGAACTTGAGCTTTCATAAGTCAAGTTGAACTTTATTCGTAAACAACTCGATTCAAATAAGTGTAAAAGTATTATTCGAACCGAGTAGAGTTGAGTATCTCTGCTCGAACTTTTATTCGTTTATTAAATGAGTGAATTCGAGCTTACTTATATATTAAAAGAGGCAAAATTTATATTTAAGTTCGACTTGTTTAGTTACATGAACAAGTCGAACTCGAATTTTTACAAATCGAATCTGAATTTTTAGAAGCCAAATCGAGCCATTTTCGAGAACAGGTCATTTACAGCTCTAGCCACTATCCGCAGGATATATTACCCCAGTGTGGTGGTGATGTGGTGCTTTCTTAGAAAAGCATAGAAAAGGTTTAAAAATGTTAGATCAGAAGTCACCTCAGGGACAAAAGCCCTTTTCAATATATATATATATGTATATCTTTTTTTCGATGCTTGATCCAAGATAGATAGAAAAGTAAGATCAAGCATAGAAAAGTAAGTCACCTCGCATTATAAATGCTTGATTAAGTGCGATATTAAGAAAAGTATTTTTGTCCCTGAGGTGACCGAGACCATAGTCAATTTAAGAAATTTCCAAGACTTCTTAAATTGACTATAGTCCCGATTGGGTACGCGCACACACTTCAATAAATTTGTAGCCCATTACATGTTTTCTTTTCAAGCATCAATATTACTCATTGCATGTCATTGTTGCATTGTAGGTTCATAGTTATAGTCTAATGGAGAATTGTACGGTAATCTCAGGTGATGAAGTTAGGGAGGAGGAGAGCTCAGCTAGAATTAGTGGGAGTCTTCTGCGCCGAGTCCCCAGGTTACCTCTTCGTTTGTTTGTTCGGTTACTTAATTTATCTTACTTCATTCCCCTTTCCCGCCACACCCACCAGGTTCCATCTTTCTTTGTTCACCCAGTTGTTTAATTTGCCGCCTCCATTGGTATGCCTGCCGCTGGATGTATTGTATGTTTCCTGGTTCCTAAATTAGTTTCATCACTCAAGACTCGCCCACTGGTGGAGCTATGTGCTTCCCTATTGTGCGAATCGATCCGGTTACATACATTATTTGAGTTCATTTTAATTCACTTTTGAACGTTTGCATATTCCCATTGTGAAATGGGGCTTTCATTCCTTGTCTAAATCACAAATAACCGATTGTATAGAATAGATAGTAAATTATGATAATTGTACAGTAAGTGTTTAATTATACTTTGTCGATAATCTTTGGGTTAAAAAACTTAGAAAATGTAATTATATCATTTACTATCCAATTTATACCACCCACTTACTGATTACTCTAAAAATTTTCAGTTTCTTCCCCTGCTTTTGGGCAATTTGAGCACGCCATGGATGGGTTGGCCGGATTATTGGAGTTAGGAGTATTTTTCTAGGCCTAGTTAGGCTTACTGGGTTAAAATCCCATTTGGGTTGGGTAACTTATAGACCAATTCTATTTTAGAGGTATTGGGTTTTGATTGGATGTCCCAAGGGTTTTCCCATCTATCTTAACCAAATTTTGTTTTTTTGGGCCAGTAAAATTTATATAAAATGACAACCAATTCAGAAGCTAATCTAAGCATATGACCATACAAAACAAACAGCCCATTGTGGCCGAACCAATAAAGATTGTTGTGCCAGTTTCAAGTAATTGAGTTTCTCCCTAATTGCAGCACTGATGAAGCATGCAAGCAGGAGTCCAATACGAAGCCGCTGTGCCATATGGTCTTTAAATATTTGAATCTATCTTTACTTGCCATGGTTGCGGCCGAGTATCAGACGATCTCTCAAGACCCAACCAAAACACTTGCCTTATATACATGGAGTTTCGTGATAGCAATTTTAATCTACTCCCTGATACTATTCGCAATGAAGCAACCACGAACTTGCAGTAAAAAGAACTTGCAAATAATTTTGAGCCGTGTTCTTCTTGCATCTGGAGTGGTGTCATCTCTCTCGCTACTATCACTGCTCCTTCCTCACTTGTATGGGCTCATAGTCCTTTACATTTCCTGGGCACTCTTTGTTGTTGTGTCAGCATTGCCACTGCTTCAATGGGCTTATAATGGGCTTCTCACAAGAATCACAACTGTGATTGAATTTGCAAAGAAACTGTTTAATGGCAGCAACTCTAGTCAGCAACAATCATCTCCACAGGAGACAAGACCGGAACAACCAACTCCAGAGGAGACAATACCACCTGTGTAATTCCTCAATCCTCTCCTTGCACGCTCTCATGGTCTGGTTTGTTTCATAAAAGTACTGGGGATCATTTCTTTCTTTCGGCTTACACCCTGTATTGATGCATGGAATTATTCCCACTTGATTCTTGGTTAAATATCTGAGCCTAAGAAGAAGTAAAGAAGTATGAAATTTAGTCATATGTACAACTGAAGGATACTCCCCCGAGTTTTCAATGTATTTGCAATTAATATATTAATATTTCAATTCTTAGCGACAATAGCTTTCAAAACAAAAGCTATATCAACATATGGTTGAAAATAATTCTCAGCTGGAAACCAGAGGAAAGCCTGATCAAATTTGGCATGATAGACCTAAAACAATTAACCAAGAAAATAAGAAACGCACAAGAATAAAAATAATGGAGAGGGCAATGAAAAATTGTATAACATCAAACTGGTTTAAACCACAAAATTGATAATCAGGGACTCAATTGCGTAACTATCCAGATCAGAGTAAAAATATTTATTAGAAGGCTGCAAATCTATAAGATCCTGCAAGGGTGAGGGAACAATGCTACAAGCACTGGTTATCATCTTTTAACATATGATGAGAGCTTTATATCGAAAGCAATTTAATTAAAATCCTCTAATCCTCACAATAGATGGTCAGTATGCATTAACTGCACCAATGTTGTCCAAGTATAAACAGGTTTGTCTAACATGTGTCGGATGGGCACCGATTAAGAAAGGCCATAATAGTTTAGAGAAGTTAAATTAAAAGTGTTCCTGAATACCGGTGGGGACAATAAATATGACAGCATGAGCTTATAAAGCAATTTTAGTTACCCATTAAACAATCAGTATAAATGTGACTGTAGAGTTCTGTTATCAAACATCGTCTGTCAAGCACTACATACAATGGAGCAAGAAATACAGTTATTGCTCTGATGATGCTTCTATTTTCAAACTCCTTCAGGGATGTTTGTCCTGTTAGTTTTGAGGATTGTTTGCACAGTGGTGTTTGTAAACGTATTTTTATCCAGTATCAATGATAATAAGAAAGTAATGGAAAAATAATGTCAAAACAAGAAAATTGTGGAAATCACACTTTGATTTGAATCCAAAAAATTTGTAAATAACACAGCACAACAATAACATGATTACTGGTTCTACCTTTTAATGGATAGCGCATTTCCGTCATAACGGAGATAGTTTCTTCTGCAGGAACTATATTACCTAACAAGTCGATTGATAACATAAAAAATCGTTAAAACTGAGGGTATAATTGAAGATTATGCTCTCAACTTGTCTCACAAATCAATGGCAGAAATCGAGCTCCACAGGCATGGAAAGAAAATTACGAAATTTGGGACCATGCCGCGTAATTTTCCTGATTTGGCCTTTGTGGTGCGTTCACTTACGTGCAACATTAAAGATTGATTTGCTGATTATTTTTTATCTCTGGATGAGAATGCACTATATCCTCATTCTATTAAGAGTCACTAGTGCGATAATTTTCCTTGTTGATCAATAAATTGCATTCTTCAAAGCCCTTTGTAGGTCACGTTAGCTATAATTTTATAATTAAACCATCTAAAATACATAAAACTTGTTTTCATATTGCATCTGAACAGTGTAACACTTTTTTGCATTGGAATGTTGAAATTTTCATGGACACTGATCTGACAAAAAGCACGGCCTGCATTTCATTATCTACTGTAAATTTTAGATGTCTTACCAAAAACCAATTGAGACAGAGAATAACTGAGAATGCCTGACCCTTGCTGTGTCATCTACCTAAAGTGCTACGAACATATATTATGGGGTAATTTCTAATACATATTGTTAAGGAATAGGGATGGGTGAATTACGTTGCACAGATGTAAAAACATCAGTCTTGCAAGTTGAGGGGTGGCAAAGAAAAATGACTCTGAGTAGAGCTGCCTCTTCTGATCTCTTGCATGACCAAAAGAGCAACCACTGTGTTCCTAAAAATTCCTTCACCGGCTACAGTTATGGTTTCTCTGTCTCCTTTACTTCCCTTGTCTTGTGCAGCCGGGAACAATGAATCTATTGTGCTGTCACAATCTTTGATGAGCTTTGATATGAGATCCGTAGTAAAGAATGGCTGTTGCAGGACCTTTTGGATGAAGGGCAAGCGCAATATTCACCGGTTCTTTTGTCATACTTCTTCAGTATCTTAGTCAATCCTATACATTTGCATGGTAATAAGAACAGTTTAGCGCAAAGTTTATGTTTTTCTGGTCTTAACATGTAGCAAAAGAAAGTTCATAGACACAAAAAATTGGCAAAATTTGAGCTTGTATTTGTTGTTACCTGTGTAATTGACATTGCTATAGTTCACGAGAAGAACCATGTCACCATGGAAATCAACAATGTTTTTTCTGATCTTTCTCATCTCCTCTTTGTAATCTATCTTATCTGGCATCTGGCTCCCGGATTTAGCTAGCATCCTTTGGATCCTCTGTTGCAATTCCTACATCCAAATTTGAGCATATCTACCAAGTACGACCTCAACCTTGTATTTAATATAAATACACGAGTAATCAAAGATCCTCCACGATTTTATCCCAATCAAACATATAAAAAAACTAACTGGCATACATATTACTGTATTATAATCTGCAAGTTGACCAAGTGCTTTTCATATATTTCATCTTATTTCCAAATGAACATGCATAATTTTTTAATATAATACAGGTTATTCTAACAATCATCTTGATCTGATATGCTATTGATGCAAATTCTAATGATAATCTAAGAGGCTATGAATGCAAATTCTGGTCATTAAAGCATTATCAGATGTAACTGGCAGCTTTGCTGATAAGTGAATTGTGTTTGAGTCATCAAAGGCTTGGTCTTTACATTTATTTATTTATTTATTTTTAGATGTAGGCTAAGTGCTAAAACAGTAGTTGCCAAAACTGGAGGTTGCCATGCAGGCAGGTAAAATAGACTTGGAGTGGATCCACAAAGTTTTAGACCAAAAGAAAAGATAAAGAATACTTGTGGGGATCTGCATGTCTGAGCTCCTATTCGACTCGCCCACCATTTCTTTTGGACCGTTTCTATTTGTCCAAGTCCAACAAGCAATGAAACTCGAAGCAAATGCCGCTGACTTAATTCTAAACCAAATTTGCATGACCCATTTTACCATATTAATTCACGCACTCTCAATAAAAATAATAAATAATTCATTACTAGTGAGTGAATATAAACTTGCCCTATGCCGGATTATGAAATCCTCCTCTTGTTCCACGAAAAATGCATTGAACTTAACAATCTCGTTATTCAAGAACAACACAAACTCTGATTCTACTGTACCATACTCAAGTGATCCGCTTACAACAAATACATCAATTTGTAATGTTAGGAAAACTATTGATAAAATTATAATACTTTCACAAAAAGTTTTTTGTGACTGCTTTATGACGGTTTTTTGTGCATCGGCAAAAAAGACGTAACAAAAACTTTGTGACGGTATTTTAATCGTCATAAATAATATTTATGACGGTCTATAATATTTTTCGGGACACTTTTGAAAGTGTAATAAAAAATTGTATTTAGGATAATTTATTAGACTTTTTGGACGCTCTTAAAAGTGTAATAAAAAAGAGTATTTATGATGGTTTATAACACTTTTGTGACATTTCTAGAAAGGTATTAAATATGTGCTTAATTCAAAACTTTTTTGTGATGGTTCCGAAATCAGAATAGAAGCTTTTATTTTCTATATTATTGAACATATTGCCAATGCGTTTAATTATATTTTAAAAATTCTTACAAAAAGATTCAAACTTTTTGCGACATAGTTTTACAATTTGGTATATGTCATGAATGTGCTTTAGGAATGTTATTCTCAAAGTTCCATCCCATCACATTATACATACATAGGCCAAGGTAAAATTTTGCCAAACTAATGTAAATCTAATGTATGAATTAGAGTAAACTTGACTTTCAAATTACATTGTTGGATGATAAAAAAAATCAATCAATACATTGTTCATGTAAAATACATCAAATCGTAAAAAAGCGTAATTATTTACCAAATACTAACATACAATACTGAGAAAAGGTAATTGTTTGCTAAATACAACAAAAAATACTGAACAAACTTTATTAATTTTATGAAATGAATTTAAATAGACATTCTTCAATGTTACTTCTTCATAACCTGCAAAATAAACAAACAATTAATTCAATCCAATTCCAAATACTTGTATTGGTAACTTTCAAGAAAGTATTAGGTAGTTCATCCATCATTAATTTTATTACAATTAATAATAAAAAATAAAAAAAATTCTGCCAAGAAAATGAAATCAGAACTAAAAGAGAAAAAAAAATAGCGAGTGGGGTCCAGTCCCATGATATACGAACTCGTTATTGTAAGATAATAGAAGCTCACTTTGGTCTGAGAATACCAATTCAATTATTCCAACATGCTTATCACCAAGTAAAATGATAGGGACCAAAGAAGTTGCATACCTTATGGTTGCATACGCTGCCTAACAACAACAAAAAAATGTATAACAAAATGATGCAATCGAATTGATTGCATACAACCTCGCACTTTTATACTTCGAGACTTTAGCAGGCATCATTTCCAAGGGAATGTCAGGAACATATTAATGAATATTATCTCCATCACTACCTTACTAAGAAACTGTATTTTGAAGCTGACAACTTCAAAAATCAACAAGAATAATAGTTGAGATTCAATTGAATTCAGATTCCAATTGTTCAATGCCAGTGAAAGTAAAAAGTATCCAAATGCTAAATGGAAATTTTGAAAATCAATGATGAAGATATAATTCTACTAAATCAATGCATGAATGGACAATTAAATCTAAGAGGAACATGCAAGGATACCTTTGATTTCTGCTCATCTAACATTAGCTTTTTATGGAGAGCTCAATTCTTGAATGCAAGCAGCTATTTGCACTGGTCTGCAATCAATAACAGTAGGTGATACATTAAAAATCCCAATACAATCAATTAACAAAAAAAGAATATACAAGAGCAAAAGAAGAGTTTTCTAAACAAATATGTTAGACAACTTAGCATGTCAGAGTTTTTGAAACCAAGATCCTAGCATAAAAAGGACACAGTAGTTAACAATGTACTAAAAAAAGCTGAACCAACTTCAAGTAATGAAGCAATAGAAATCGAGAAAAAAAAGTGGTGATGTTCACAAAACGAGTTAAGGAAAACTCCTCCAAATTAGTTGCAATGCTTCACATCCGATAACAAACTGACTAAAGTTCTTGGTCCCTAAAATATAGTGTTACAAACAGAGAAAAGAATACAAAACCAAGTGGCTCCACGGTCTCATATACCATGCTCCCCCACCAAAGTGACATATCTCTTGATTGCCCCTTCCAAATGGCATTAGCAAGCAACATAAAACTCCCTTCCATTTCCTTCAAATGGAAGAAAAGGAAAAATGAAATTCAAAAGCTCCCTTCAAGAAACATGGACATGAATAGACATAGCCTGTGATCCCTTAGTCTAATTATTTTTTATTTTTTATTTTTTTGTACATTTCTTTTTTTTTTTTAGGTCTTGACTGTAAAAGATACTAAATCTATGCTTCACCAGAGTATAAAAATTTCATGTTTAAAGAACAGTTTTTTATTCTTTTATCTTTTTATGAGGTGGCTTGTATAAAAACAAAGACTTAAGATGGAGTATTTCTGCTTCAGATTTGTGTCAATTACAAAGAATAAAATATGCACAACATAAGTTATGTGTTTTACCATGGTATCCAGAAGGAGAATCTAAGCAGCTTTAAATCCTACATTGATCGGCAAAAATATCAAACACATACGTATGGCAATAACAATAGTAAAGCAATAAAGTCTCAATCCATAAATTATTACCATTTGAAGTTTTGATTAATCATGAAGGCACCTCAGGCTCCCAACCATAGCTTGCCACAAGTCGAACCCAAGGATCATATTGAGGCCTTGAAATGCCAATTTGATTTTGATCATGACATAAAGATTGAATTTTGATGTCCGTATGAGTGCTACATTTTTTTATTATAACTTTAACACATTATATCATATTTATGCTTTAGAAAGTGCAGATGACGTCCACAACTGTAAATATACTCATATTTGTAGGACTATTATGTTTAATAAATATAGAACAATCTAATATTGCGATCCAAAATTATCCTTTTTCGGTTTCATGTTCTTTATTTGTACTTACTCCTTTTCTAATCTGATGTTTTTAGAGCCTCAGAAATGAATGTGTCCATACTCTACTGTTTCCACTTAATTTTCCATACAATTACCTAGAATATGTCCATACAATTACTGTTTCTGCATAATTGTCTATACAATTACCCAGAATATGTCCATACAATTACCTAGAAATCGAAAAAAAATTCAAGTAATGAAAATAGAATAGGTAGGTAAGAGGGAAAAAAAACTCCTTCCAAACAATTTATATCACAAGATGCCCGGAAATTCTAAATCACATTCAAACTCCAGACCTCTTGGTTTCACATGCACAAAATCAGCAGCAATAAACAGAAACAAACATAACTCCAGATGAAGGCTAACAACTCTAAACTTCCTCGACAAACAAAATTAACACCATATGTAAATTGATAAAATCATCGAAAGCAAAAAATCGAAAACCATCAATATGATCAAAAGCAAAACAACCATGAAGCCACAAATAGCAATTCAGAGAGAGATATAGGAAAACTTAAATAAATCATAATTGATTGGATAGCCATCAACAAAATTAAATTAAACTAAACAAAATATCCTCATATCTTGCAGCGAGAGAGACATAAGATAATCGAAAACCTAACCCAAGAACCACCAATAAATTGTGGAAAAGCGGTGAATTATAAAGCAAAAAAATAATATACGTAGGTTCAGTAGATTTATGGGATTTTTTGATGGGCGAGAAAAATAGAAAAAGTGTAGGCTATTATACAAAGACAAGCAATTACATATAGGTTTTGGTAGTTCTTTTTTTATTTTTTTTATTTTTTCCATTCCAAGAAGAGAAAAATTTCACATCCTTATTTTTGGGAGTATACAAAATGTATAAAAGAGGAAGGAAATATGTCAGATTTTCTCCTTAAGATAAAATTTTGATTTTACTAGAACTTTCGTGACACTTCTAAGAAAACTATCGTTAAAAATAGTGTAATTATAGTATTTAAAGTGAATATTTTTTCAACGACACCAAAACTGTGGTAAATAATTTTTTTTCTTGATGGAATAAAACTAAGTGTTGTAGATGATTGAAATTTTTGTGATGATTAAGAAGATGATTAAAATTTTTGTCATGATTAAGATAGGTGTCTTAAATAACAATTTTTTGTTACACGTTTACACTAGTCATAAAATGTGCCGTCATGAAAAGGATCTTTTCTTGTAGTCTGGCAGGGCGGAAGCTATTAATCTAACAAGCTGCTTTAGATCCTTGTATGACAGATATTTGTTGCGCCAACCGGGCAAGGTTTCTTGAATTTGTTGCTTTAATCTCTTGCCAAACTTCATCACTCTTGTTTAAACATGTTTGAGTTCGAGCACGGGTAGAATAACGTAAGAAAAAGAGCAGAAAAACAAGAGAATGGTAAGAATGTTTCAAAGTAATGGAGGGGATGAGAATGTGAAAAAGGAAAGATGGTTTTATTTGTTTCTTCAAAAAAAAAAAAAAAGATGGTTTTATTTGTAAAACATAGCAGAATATTTAGGGAGAATATGCTTGGCGTGAGAGAGTGGGGCTGAAAAACGTATAAAAGGGCCAGTTTGAAGTAAGAGAATTCTCAGCACGTTCGATTACGATAGTATTCCTTGTGACAAAGGCTAGTAAATGACTTTTTTTTTTTTTAAAAATAAAAAACGTGTTGCATTAACTTGAGTCAAAAGCTGCTGCAATAATGACAAAGACTAGTAAATGACTTTTTGGTGCTAATGATTTGTTGTGGAATTTGGTGGTCTTTGGGACTAAAAATGACATATGATGTTAGAAAATTAAAGGCACGATTGACTAGCTGTTTCGTGATAGATGTCCTGATCTTGACGCGTGCTATAGATATTGTTGTGCCATGTCACACTAGCCAACAAAAACAGTCATTGGGATTCTGGAAATGATGATTCCTCCGAATCTGCTATAAAATTTACAGTGGGAAAAGGACAATAAATTATATATAAAACTGGAAATGGAATGGGAAAGTTTCAATGGGAGAGCACCAAATGAAGGAATATTTGATAGTATTCCAACTTCTAATTCTTGTAAATGGAAAGATGGGGGCTGCTTGTGCAATTATATCCTTCCTTTCTTTGTACGAGCGTGGGCCACGATGATGACTTATTGATGATCTGAACAATTGTTTGCTGCTTATCTCATTCTGGTGGGTCCAACTACTGTACAATTGGAAGACTAAGAGTACCCAATTCAACAAACATACATGCTTGCTAACTTCCTGCGTGGATTCACTCTGTAACTCGTACAAATGGGTATTTGAAGAGGAAAAGTATATAATATATCACATAAATTATCACGTGATGTACTAAAATTAATAATTTATCATCATATGACAATGGTAAATTATACTTTATATTATTTGATGATGTGTGATTAGTTCTAATGCATTACGTGACATGTTACGTGACGCACGTGTGCATACAATACTCATTCATTTGAAAATGGACAATGAAGACACGAACATCATAATGCATTTCACCCGCAACTCGTACAAATAGCTCCTAGAATCATTACAAGTTTATTCCAAAAATTCATTTTTTTGGTCCACCCAAAAGGCCACATTTCGCAAGTTTGAATTTTTTTTGGTGCTCTCTGTAGCAGTAACTTCTTTTTTTTTTTAGCAACTAGTTTATTGTATGGATAAATGCAGGAAAATGGTTATACTTGATTGGAAGAAAGTATGAATGACTTGATGAGTGGCACATTCAAATAATATAAGTGGAATTTTTAATATTTTTGTCATTTCCAAATATTATAAATGAATTTGTTACTTTACTTGAATTTATATTTGCCAAGAATTGAATGTATGAGATTTTTATATTTTGAATTTTGTGAATTTGGATGAGTTTGATGAATTGTTTAGTGAAGATATGAATTTTAATATCTATTAATAAATTGCAGATGTTTATTGGTTAAATTTTAAAAGTTTGATTTGTAGGAAAAATTAATAGAGGGTATGTGTGTATGACATATTTATGACGTCATCTGGTTCGACCTGAGTCGACTCCCTGATCGAATCCATTGACCTCTAACTTCTGAACTCATGCGAGTTGATACCTGGTCTAAGTATGAAAACATTAAATACATGTTCTACCATATGTCTTGGATTAGCAAGCCTAGCCAGTTAAGCAACAGTGACCATCCACTAGAACACATGAATTTTCGACCTCATGGGCAAAACCCTCTACTAATTCTTGACAATATCTTGTCCTTCTCCTAAAAGAATATTTTAAATTTGATGTCATAAAAATGAACTTCATTGGCACGTTATAGATATTATAATAAGAATTACAAGTAGATATCACATCAACCAAATCTAATTAGGTTTTCAGGTATTTAGATTTTAAGCAGTAGAATATATTATATGTGATCACAACGTTTGATAAGCAAGAAAAGACTAAAGAATATCTTATCAAACCAAAAATAATGGGCATGAGATAGCATCTAAACTAGTAAATGAGTAATCAAACACTTGTCAGAAGATTATAATCCATAACTATGAATTGGTTACGTATTTATCCTGACTGGAATTAAATTTTTAACTTAAATTTCTTAAAAATGGATTTTGTAAACCTCATTATACAACTTAAGCAAATCGTTCTTACGTTGTTTTCCATTTCTTCCATGCCTTTGATGGTGAATTAGGGAAGTGTCCAATTTCTGTTATAGCTAGGAATACGAAAGTGACAGTATATGAAAATCGTATTGGAAATAATCCATCCCATGTTTCATGGAAAATATTAATTATCAAACATCCTTTCACGTAATTACTTTCCCAATTCAAGGCTTCAACCATCTCGGTCAAGGCCTGGTTCCATCAGAGGTGTCACGGTGCAAACAAATCAGCATCATCCAATTCCCAGAACACAAATAAGATTTTCATAAGGGTTAATAGCAGTAAACTCCTAAAAAAAAAAAAAAAAACTTTTAGGTGTTTTTCATTTTAGCTTCTAACGTTAAAAAAGTGTCCCTTTTTCCTCAGACTATATGTCTTTCAATTGATTCCGTTTCACTGGTTTCTCCACAATAATTTTAATCGTTGACAAGATTCTGTTTGTTTTATTCACAATTTATATAAAATATGTTTATTTTGGAAAGTGTTTTATAAGACATAATGTTACAAGTATTCCGAAATAAAATGTTTGATAATTAATAAATTGATCATCCGCCAGAGTCCTAGAAGAGCTGCTAGAGGGGAAAAAAAATGAAAATAAACCAAACATGATTAATATTTATAACTTCAAAAGGTTTCCATGTATTAAGCTGATGATTGAATCAAAACTTAATGTTATTGTCTGGTTGAACATAAATTTTATGCTCTCATTTATGCAACTCTTGTAAGCTATGAAGTTCTTTGGTACTTAAATCTAAAAGCCCAGTTTCTTCTAACTATTCAAAAGCTTGTTTATTTGCCGAGATTATCTCAATAATACGTTGTCCATAAGGCATACTAATGCAGAATCATTTGAAGGACGG
Organism: Mitragyna speciosa; assembly: GCA_024721245.1. Classification (NCBI taxonomy): domain Eukaryota; kingdom Viridiplantae; phylum Streptophyta; class Magnoliopsida; order Gentianales; family Rubiaceae; genus Mitragyna; species Mitragyna speciosa. The sequence goes on from CM045558.1 coordinate 3,121,207, forward strand.
ATTTAAGCATTAGATTGATGGTTTACTTATTTCATAAACTAACTTACTGTTTTTTTTCTTTTTTGATAAAACTTACCAGTCCTTTTTTTTTTTTTTTTTGAAATAGAAATACTTTCATTGAATACTTCCATTGAGATAAGTCAGCAATTGCTGCATTTAGCACAGGGAAATCTACAAACCACAAACAATTGCCTTTTATATTAAGAGCTGATCTAGAAGTTTCATGAGCTGCCATATTAGCTTTCCTGCTGGTGAACTGAACAATGATAACTGGAAAATACTTCTGCAGGTTGCGGATGTCTTCCATGATGTTTCCAATTGGTGAAAGATCTCTATGACTTCTGTTTTATCTTGTTAATTACACACAAAGCATCACTTTCCAATACAAAATGTGACAAGTCATATTCCCTAGCAAATTGGAGAGCTTTTAGAATAGTTCGAGATTCTGCATGTTCAACATTGCAGCAGCGAGAAACATTTTCCACAAAAACAGCCTGAATGTCTCCATCATGATCTCTAACTACTATCCCAATTCCTGCTTCTCCTTTGATAAAAGAGGCATCAACATTTAATTTCATGAGTCCTTCTTCAGGAGGTTTCCATTTGCTATCAAAGTTAAGGGAATTTTGATAGCCACTAGAAGCCACCCTTCTGGTATGTGAAGACTAAAACTTTTGAAGCAGATTAAATCCATATGAAATTACCAATTCTGTTGATAAATTAGATAACACTGCGAAACATTCCCTTCGAAATCTACTAATCCGAGTTAGATATGGTTAGTTGCATGTTATCTCTGGCTAAGAATACACGGAAAATAGATTAATGCGAAGATAGCGTGTCGAACCACTTTGATTTGATGGGGACCTTATTTCTTTCTTTGTATAAGATGCAATTAGCTAGCTTGGTAGCGCTGTTTTTGCTGAATTACACAAGTACTCTCATTCCTTTATTTTTCTGCACAAATTTGACGAAGAACATTCATTGTCGTTAGTCGCTTCTCCAACCGGTCATATGCACCATACCGAGTAAGTCAAGAACATTCATTGTCGTTTGTCGTTTCTCCAATCACTTGTCGGAATCTGCCAAGCAATTTCTTCTAATGTCGCTCTCAGCATATTTTAATCTACTTTAGTGGATGAAAATAAGTCGTTACCGTAGGTCCCTTGTCCAATTACGTGAACATAAACCCCAAGACTTGACGCATAAGAAACTGCCAAAATAGATACCAGTAGCCCAAAAAAAAAAAAAAAACGTTTGATTCCAGTAATAACTTATTGTAACTAAATTAAAAACTTCTGGACTTGTCTTAAATAGTTTCAACTACCAAAAAACCTCGGCAAGATGATTGTTTGATGAGTTTTTACTCAAAAATTAAGTAGTATTTGTTTCAGGAGCGCTACAGACCAGTTAGAATAAAAAGGCAGCAACTATATGCAAGAAAAACTTCGAGATCTTTTTGAGTTCTGAGTTAATCGGGCAATAAATCAGAGAACTAATGAAAATGAAGATTGAAGGAAAGCTAAAGCAGTAGTGATGTTGGTGTCGAAAGGCAAAAGATAAAGTGCAAAAGGTAGATACTCTTCACTAAAGACACATCACTAAATTACTTCTACCCTAACATTTGACGATATAAAGGCAAAAGATGGACCAGAAATCGACACAAGAATGCTATATTTTGTAAAAGTTTGGAACCTTTAGTAAGCAATTTAAAGAGTACAGATTGAAGATGTCAAATTCTATGTTTGTGATTTTGCTGCGTCAAAATTTTTGGTGCATTTTTATATTAGGTGGGACCAATATATTTGGTTGCATTAAGATAGTGGGAAACAGGAATGGGAACGGGGAAGAATGCGAAGATGCTGACAGGATCCACGCTTCATAAATATCACTGCTCGAGCTTTCACGAGCCAACTCGAGTTTTGTTCGTGAACAACTCGATTCAAATAAGTGTAAAAGTATTATTCGAGTCAAGTGGAGTCAAGTATCTCATGTTCGAACTTGTTCGTTTACTAAACGAATCGTTTATTAAATGAGTCAAAATTTGTGTTTGAACTCGGCTCATTTAGCTACACAAACGAGTCAAATTTGAATTTTCACAAACCGAGCCAAGTAGTATTTATGAATAGCTCAATTCGTCTACAGGTCTAATCAAGAAGAACTTCATGTACCTACAAAGAAGAATTATGTGGAGTAATAGAAGAGGTGGTTAGTAAAATTCACCTTCTCAAATTTCTTCCTCCCTTTACTAGCATCATGCTTCTTTACTAGTTTCATTTGGTCTTTGTGAGCTTCTACTGGTGACAAAAATACTAAAGTAACATCCTTTCAATGCCAAGCCAAAGAATACTATTTTTTGAACCTATTATGCACCACTTGGCAATCAAACTGCCATATGGATGCCCTAACAACAAATGGCATGCTCCTATTGGTGCCATATCACGCATAATTTTATTTTCATATTGTCCAATGGAGATCTCGATTTCAGCTTGTTTAGTCGTCTTCAATTCACCACTATCCCTCACCTATTGCAGATGAGAAGGCTTAGGATGCCCCAACGTCTTCAGACCAAGCTTTTCTATCACCAAATAATTAACAATGTTAGTGCAACTACCCAAGTCAACCGCAATGCTACATACTTTATCATTGATGAAGCACCAAGTATGAAAAATATACTCCCTTTGCAAGTCGCAACTAGTCTCCTTAGGTAGCTTATCTAACATGTTCCTTGTAATTAATGCCTCTCCTCTCACAGATGACAATGGTGGTATCTCCTCATGGTGGTATCTCCTTATCTCACTCAATGAAGTACTCTCTACATCTACACCATCAAGCATGATCATGGCTACATTGGACAGCCATATAACCACGTCTTTGGCATCTAAAATACTTGATGTCTTGAGTCTTCATAGGCACCTTTGCTTACCCCTTGATTTCAACCATGCCCTCCTTTGGTTTAACCACGTCTTTAGACTTCATGCTACTTTGCTCTTCCCACATATTTGATTGTCTATCTTACTTCTCATCATGATCCCTGCTATCACGCCAACTAGACCGCCCATAAGATAAAGTTGATCCATTTCTCCTCCTAGCCATAAGTTACTTCTCCATCTTTTTAGCTTTTTGGATTAAATCTTCAATCTCTATATAAGATTGCAACTCAACTATCTCACGAATCTTTGGATTCAAGCTAGTTAGGAATATTGCCATAGTAACCTCACGATTCTATACTATATTAGCACGAATCATTGCCATTCCATGTCTTTATAGTATTCATCAATGGTCTTACTCTCTTGTGACAATGATTATAGCCTTTGATGCAACTCTTAGTGGTAATAGAGGCACAGACCTCTTTCGCGTAATCGTCTTCATCTCATCCCACATGTAGATAGGTCTTTTTGCACATCTCCTTCTAATAATAGCTAGTTGATCCTGCCATACACTCATATAGTGTAAAAACTTTACTGCTACCAACTTGATCTTTTTTTCCTATGAGTAGCTTGACAGTCAAACACGTGTTCCATATTGCGCTCTCGCTCTAAGTAAAGCTTCGGATTACTCTTGTCTTGGAACACAAGAATCTTCATTTTGATGCTTTCTAGGTTGATACCTTGAGCACGTTCACGCCTTATTGGTCTTCTTTCAAACACCTTATCATTATTAGAGTCCTCGAATTCAGTAATCAGCAACCTTCTTCAACTTCTTCTATGACTGCTCGTTGATCTAAAATGTGAGTGTCTACGCTGTTGCATTTGCTCACACACAGCTTCTACTACACGTCTTATCTCTTGTTGGATACTAGTATTGAGAATATTAGCCAAATCTTTAATATCAAAAAATTTAGACTCCCCTTTATTAGAAGTAGTGGATTTGAGTTCAAAAATGAACAAAGAATTTGAGAGATATTGACTCAATAAGAGAGGATTACCACGAATGGATAAACACTCCTACATAACCCAATTGATATTTTTGACAAGGCTTAGTCAATAAACTATCAAAGTTTCAATGGCTCACATGATAACAAGAGGAACGGCACAAACTTTTTGAAGCTCTAGGCAACTCTAAGAGAAGACAAAAACAAAGACACAAAATTGCTAAAAAAATTGTACAAGAATTGTAAAAAATTTGTAGAAAAACCAACTAAGACGACTAAAATTATGTAGAAACAACGAACCTAACATGAGTGCCAAGGGAAACTGAAGAATTAAAAAAAAAAACACTAAACAAACAAGACATAAACTATAGAAATTTTGACAAAATATATATATCCAATATGTAGAAATCAAAATTTCAAGAGATTGATTGATGGAACCTAATACCAATGATTCGAAAATTCTGATACTAACTAATGTGATTACGTTCAAGAGATTGGTTGATGGAACTTGATACCAATAATTCAAAAATTCTGATATCAACTAATGCGATCACGTTCGAGACCTTACGTTAATCTCCTAATGGGAATATTCACGAGTTCAAAAACCACAAGACTAATATCGTCCAATGATCATCTTGTATATCAAGGGAACAAACTAATCCCATTTCTACCTGAGAATTGAAATTGATTTGATAGAAAAATCACAAACCCTAACCACACTTGTTAATTAGAACTCAAGATATAAATAGAATTCAACAAATCACTCGAAAAATCACAAGTTCTCATAGAGAACCAAAAAGGAAAAACCCTCACCAATCTTATTAATCAAGCACAAAGTATGTAAAACATGATAAAAATTAACTTTATATAGGCAAAAACACCTTAAACAACTAATATGGTAAATAAGTAGCTTATTACAAGTAAAAAACTGTGTAAAAACTCAAAAGACAAAAAAAATTCGTAAAGTTGCAAACTCAAGCCGTGACCTAGGCCATGGCACGGTTTGCCCCGTGGCCTCCATTAGAATGTTTTTGTAAAAATGAGCCGCAAGTGCGGCTTGCCCTCTACTATCCATAACTCACCACCAGTCAACTTTTGTTGGTTCCTCTCTTCCCAGCCACAACCGTACTCCTTCCAACCATGAATGGCCTCTTCCACAACCCTTTTTAACTATTGTTGATGCCTCTAAACCTCTATTAGGGATTGGTAATGGCCTCTGCTTTGATGGTGATCTAGAAATGACAAGTATGCCTTCTTCCACTTGAGCTTTGACCTTTAGGTTCGCATCACAATTATATCATAAAAGATTACACTTCTAGTACTATTGGGAGGACCTTTACTAATTTGATATCAAATGAAAATTGCATTGTTATAAATGCAAAGGTAAAATCGAAAATTTTGATGTTGTAAGTTAAGATTTTTTTTAAACCAAGAAAGGAAAAAGTAAAAAAAAACCAAAATTTTCCAACTTACCTTTTTCTTGGCGAAGAGTTTCAATTTTTGTACTTTTTCTTTTTCTAAGTTTAAGGAAAATTCTTAACTTACAATATCAAAAATCTTGATTTTAACTTTGTATTCATAATAGTGCAGTTTTTACTAGCAAGAAATTAGTAAAAAGTCCTCTCAAATAGTATTACAAATGTAATATTTTATGATGTCATTGTCACATTTATTGTTAGCTAACTTCATATTTAATCTGTCTAAAATTCAGTAGTTTACTTTATTTAGAAGTTTTTCAAAGTATTTTTAGAAGATATTGTAATGGTTGATTTTTTTTCCTCAAAAATTTTCCTCTCTACAAAGACAAGGGTATTTGTGTCATTTGACTATTTTATTTTACTATATTTTCTCTCAACTACCAAATTAGGAGGGCAAAATATATATATTTAAAGCTTAGGAGGGCAAAGGATGACTACTCTATACCTTCCGCAGACAAAGGCTCTATTTGGATATGATTTTTTGGATAACTATTTAGAATAATTATTTGAAGAATTTTTGTTAATTTTTTTAAAAGATGGAAATTATTCAAATTTTGAAAATTTATTAGAAAATTTGTTTGGATGATGAACAATTATTTTGAAAAGTATTAAATTGTTCAAAAACTTCCTAGCAATTTGTTCCATTTTTTTTTACACAATTGTTCACAAAACGTATCATTTTTTGCTTCAAATTCTATTCAGAAAAATGAAAAAAATGGCCATGAATATTTTTCGCTCCACATAAGGTAGCAATGAAATAACGAGCACTAAAATCAAACGCTCGTTACAACACTGGCGTTTTATAAGGTAGTAATGAAGATAGAATATTGAACACTCGTTAGTGTAGAGTGTCCTATATGAGCGTCTAGTAGCAGTAAAAAAATAAAAAGTGTACACGAGCGTCCTATATGAGCATCTAGTAGCAGTAAAAAAGTATAAAGTGCTTGAATTTTGAAAAAAAATTTAAAATTTAAGACGAAAACACTTGACTGGAAATTTTGACAAATGAAAAGGTGAAAAATTTTTTGATTTTAAGCGAAAAAAACTTCCATCAATCCAAAATACAAAGTCAAAAAATTTCTCAAAAAACTTGAAAAAATAACATTCAAAAGGAGCCTTGTTAATCCTTTATCATATTAAAAAAGTGAGACATAACTGAGAGTGGAATACTGTACCATAACTAATTTGGAAAGCTATCATTTTTTTAATATATAAACTTTGTCTTTCAACAGCCCTATAGTGCCTAGGACCTCACAAAAATATTTCGTTGTTCCACATCAGAGGGGTTAGTGGGGGAAGGCGGCGACACGTGGAGACAGTCGAGCTGGGAGTCAATTTTTATTTTTTGGGCGTGGGGGGAATTTGTGAGCGGAGGGGGCAGCAAGAAGCGTGAGGTGGCAGTGAGATTCTAGAAGATAAAATTGCACAACCATGTGATTCCTCGGAAATTGAATTAATTTTTTCTTTATTACGAGTGACGTGAAACATTTCGCACTACGCAATTTACAGGAAACATGTTACTTTTGAATAGATTATTTAGAGTGTTTTGTGAGCATTATTTTAAAAATTTATTTAGAGTGTATTTTTTTTTTACTTTTTTTATAAATATCAAAATTGAATTAATTTTTTGTTGACTGTTATAAAAAATGGAGGAAAGTGTTTGAATTGTAAAAATTGTTTGAAAATTTTATTTGAAATGTTTAAAACATCTTAACAACTTGTTCCGTTTTTTACACAATTATTCATAAAAAGTAGCATTTTCTTCAACAAATTTTGTTCAAGAAAAGGAAAAAAATTGTGACGAATATTTTGAGTTCTATTTACAAGATAAAGTTGCAATGGAATATCGTGCACTAGCAACAGACGCTGCCAACGTCCGATGCCATGAGAAAATTGTTGAGAGGAAAAATTGCATTAAAAATTCAAAAAATGAGAGAAAATTGTTGACTTTTGTTGAAAAAATCTCAAAATAATTTTCACTTATACAAATACCTTTGAAAAAAATTTTCAAATAATCCTCAAAATAATCATATCCAAACGGAACCGATTAATTTTTTACGGGAATAGTAAGTCGCAACTTCAAAAGAGCACTGACTTGTTCAAAATTTAAGCTTTTTACTAAAACAAATCTAAAAAAGTGCTTAGCGTGACATACCATTCACTCCTGGCCCTTACATATATTTATTTTAATAAACTTGGGCAACCACCTTTTTTTTTTTTTTGGGAAAAGAAAAAGCTCGGACTAGATTTTTTGTTTTTATTAAAAAATATCTTGGAGGACATTCTTTTTTCCGGAGGGGCAAAAAAAGACTTGGGGTTTTTGTGGGGCGTGGGGGCCGCCCCCCGGCTCCCCGCGGGGGGGGGGGGGGTGGGGGGTGGTTGAAAATCGTCGCCTTGCGTGGATAAATTTCCTGGCCGAGTATCATTATTTACCTATTGTGTGTCATTGTTTCGCGGCAGTTTCATAGTAGTGCGGAGTCTAATGGAGAATGTTATGGTAATTACAAGTGATGAAATCAGGGAGGAAAGCTCTGCTCGTAATCAAAAATTCAGAACGAAGAGAAAAGGATTTACGAAGCGCAAGCAGTGGAAAAGTCTTGCGCATCTTGCCCCCAGGTTAGCTTTTCCTTTCTTTGTTCAGTTTGCTTGTTTTGATCTTTTTCACATCGCATGCCGGCTGCTGTTGGATGCATTACATGGCCATGTTGGACTCGGGACTTCATAATTTTCCCTCTTTGCATTTTTCACGAGTTGAATACAGTGTAATCATCCAATATTTTAATGAAACTGTCTAACGTCGTGTTATAATCATTTTTCATATGAAACAACTTCGTCTTTAACTCATTTTTTACTCTGTTGGATCAATTTGATCCTCTATTTTTTACCATTTTAATGTAACTATCTAATATTTTAAGATTCAGTTTTTACTTTGTTTTTTCAATTTGATTATCTATTTTTTACCCTTTTAATTTGGACCATGAATTTGTGCCTAATGCCACTTGTAAGTCCCCTGACATGTTTTCAGTTCCTTGATTGCCTGAGCTCATCTGCAACCATCAATGGACTTGCGTGCTTGTTTGATGCGAACGGACCGTAAGGGGTAGATATGGGCTTTTTCTTATCGGAATCGACTCAGTAATCTTATCATTATAGGGCAGGAGCAATTAAGGCTTTTTTTATGCCAATCGACCCATTAAGTTTACCATTATAGGGCAGAAACAATTATTTTCGTTGCATTAAAACATGTCACCTTTGCGTTTTAAAAAATGTTCCGTTTGTTATTTTTTAAAAACATATTATTTAAAAATTTTATATACATTTTTTAATAATATTTTTATCTTATAAACACATTTATCGAGAGAAAATCTTTAAAATTATTACAATAATATCTCATGAAAAACATCCATCCAAACAAAGTTATTCACAATTTATATGTTATTGACTTTAAAGGTAAAATAGAGTAATTATTATTTTAGTACAAAGATATTCTTATTTCACGTGCATCGTTTCCTCTATAGTCTCACTATATAATTCAATAATTCATATTAGTTGTTTAAATCCATACGCACATCGAGTAGGCAGCAATTACTAGGAATATTAGTTGAGTTTATCACTAAGCCATTAGAGGAGTTTTGTGCTTCTTTGATGCAATGTTTATAAAACCGAATTGGATCGACCAGCAAGACTGGTTTGACCATGGTTTCGGTTTGATTCACATACTGGTTTGACTAGCAAAAGAAAATGTTGAAAATCGTAAGAACAGTATGAACTGTTTGAACCATTGAACAGACGGTTTTGTAATTTTGGCATTATGGCTTTAATATTTAAATAATTAGACATGTAATGTGGATAACTTTTAATGTTCCTCTTGCGTTGCTTGGGGTTTTAACATTTAGAGTTTATGAATTTCATTTAATTTCAACAGTTTTGATGGATTTTGTTTAATTTTACGATGCGGTGATGTTTTTGGATAAGATTTAAGATTATTATTATTTTTTGTAAGTACAATTAAGATCAATTTATTTATTTGAATTTATAATTTAAAATTTTATTTATGAAAGTCCACGTTTTTTAGAAAGATTTAACTTTCTATTAGGTGATGCATTATATTAGTTTATAAAATATCCATGTGTGTGCCTATATATGCGTGTCTATATGTGTGTGTGTAATATAACCGAGGCTAAACTATTCTGACTGGTTGAATCGCGACCCGATCACCTCAATAGTTCAATTAACATTACTTTGATGTGAGTGGATCTAGATTTATAGGGCTTAGGTACCAAAGATTTCAATTTCTTTCTCTACTTTTAGAGTTTGTTTGTTTGGACTGAAAATATTTTGAAAACATTCCTTAGTGCCAAACACCAGAAAATATATTCCCATATAAAATATTTTTCAATTTTCTTTCCTTTGGCTAAAAATAATTTGCATATTTAATGAACGTAAGTTATTCTCCTTATAGTTCAAGAGTGACATTAAAACTTAAATACCTACTTTTATAACTTCAATTACCAAACTAATTTTTTTAAATTATTATCAACTAATTTTTTTCATAATCTATAATAATATAATTATAGTTATGTATATTTTACATTATACTATTTTGAAGATTAATTATAAACAAAACTGTCTATAGTTTACTATAATTACTTGTCAAACATTTATTACAATTGTGATTAGTTTATTTAACTCATATTAACAATAAAAAAATAAAAAATATCAAAAAATAATTTTTAAAATATTTTCACATTAAGGAAAATAATATTTTTCATGTAAAATATTCTCTTCAAAAAATTAATTTCCTAGAAAAATATTTTACATCCAATCTAACCAAACGACCCTTATATTTTACCTGTGATGAGGCTTTCGTGTTGCCTAAATCACGATCCGGACCAGTTGTGAATAATGGGTAACAAGTGACATGAATTGCATGACAAGTGTATTATACATTATCTATAAAAAGTCCTTAAAAAATACAATAACACCATTTACTATTAATTTACACCGCTTATTGATCACTTTACAATAACATATCGGAACTCATGATTTGAGAACTAGTGAGCTCTGTATTTGATGGCAGCAGATTTGTAATTTATTTCTTGGAAGAAGTTCTTCAGCTTCTTCCTCTGCTTTTTGGGTAATTTGCGTATGTGATGGACAGGTTGGGCATATTAATGAGCTCTGTGTTTACTTTTCTAGGCATAGTTGGTCCGGTCTAAGAGTGTTTTGGTAGGTGGATTAGGCTTGGGTCACTTTCAAACCAATTATATTTTGGACGTGTTGGGTTTTGATCTGATGTCCGAAGGTTTCGTTCTTTGATTTTTGCATCCCTTTTAACCAAACCTTTGTTACCAGAAAATAAATATATAAAATAAAAACCAATTCGTAGCGATGAAACAAACGGCTTATCATCGCGGTCTATCCAATAAAGAAATTTGTAACTCTTTGAAGTAACTATCAGCTTTTCCTGATTGCAGCAGTGACGAAGCATGTAAGCAAGAGACCAGTACAAAGCATCATTTCCGTACAGTCTTTAGATGTTTGAATACATCTTTACTTGCCATTGTTGCAATCAAGTATCAGGCTCTCTCTCAAGACCCATTCAAAACATTTGCTCTAAGTACTTGGAGTTTTCTGATAGCCGTTCTCGTTTACTCCTTGATACTATTCGCAATGAAGCAATCACAAAATCACTGTAACACGAACTTGCGAATAATCTTGGGCTATGTTCTTGTTGCATCTGGAGTGGTCTCATCTCTCTCGCTACTGTCACTACTCCTTCCACATTTTTATGGGCTCATAGTCCTTTACATCTCCTGGGCACTCTTTGTTGTTATATCAGCACTGCCACTATTTCAACGCGCTTATAATGGACTTCTCACAGGAATCACAACTGTGATTAATAGTCTTATTTGTTTTGCGAGGAATTTGTGTACTGGAAGCAACTTTTGTCAGCAACAGCCACCTTTACAGGAGACAAGACCACCTGTGTAATTCCTTAATCCATTCCTTGCACGCTTTGAGTTGTTTCCTAAAATAATGGGGTTATTCCTTTCGGCGTACACAATGTGTACAGATAGAATTATTCCCAGGCGACTCCTGGTTAAGGGGCTGATCCTAAGAGTGAAAGAATCAGTAAAAGTATGAAATCCAGTAACAATGTACCAATATATCTCAATTCTTAGCGACAGTAGCTTTCTCAAGCAAAAGCTCCATCAACATTTTTTTATGTTAAAATTGATTCTCGGTTGGAAACCAAAGGTGAGCCTGATCAAACTGGGCATGATGGGACCCAAAATTAACCAATAAATCAAGACAATGTGTTAGAATATCTTGTATACTATGTATATCATGATGTGGTATCCTGTGATTTATTTGCATTTAGGCTTATTTTAGTTAGACGTCATATATAGTCTGATTTACTTTTCTTTAGGCTTAAGTTTAGCTAGGTGCCATATATAGTTTATTTTCCTTTGGTGCACTCTTTCCATCTGCATGTATATATATGTACCTAAAGATTTTTAGATGGAATAAAATTGGAAGTTTTGCCCAATACAAAGTTCTTTAAGTTCTTTATGATATCAGAGCAATTATAATCGAATTGCCGTCATTCGCAAAAATGCCAAAGAACGAAAGAGAAGAAGAGTCTAGTAAGTCACAACATGTGTTGGATTTATATGCTTTGCATCCTTCAGATCACCCTGGACTTATTTTTGTCCCAAATCAATTCGGAGGTGACAATTTTGCCACCTGGAAGAGCGATATGGAGACGGCTTTATTTGTGAAAGGCAAGGCTGGTTTCATTAATGGCAAATTAGTGAAACCAGAAGAATCTGATGATGAGTTTCTATTGTGGCAAAAAAACGATTCCATGGTGAAAGCATGGATTCGTAACTCACTCGCCAAAGAAATCCAAGATAGTTTGACATATGCTGACACTGCTCGCGAGATATGGATTGAGTTGTGTGAACGTTATGGGCAAAGTAATGCTCCCAAACTCTACAAGATCAGAAAAGAAATCTCCAATCTGACACAAGAAGAGGGGCAGACAGTTACACAATATTTCACAAGATTCAAGACTCTATGGCAAGAGATGGAAACATGTAGTTCCTTGCCTCTTTACACGTGTGACGCAGCAAAAGAGTACAAACGACTCAAAGAGACAGAAAAAGGCCATCAATTTCTACTCGGATTGAGAGGAGACTTCGATAGATTATGGTCACAAGTCTTATCTATGGAACCGACGCCAACATTGAGCAAGATTTTCTCTCTTGCACTTCAAGAAGAGCAATAGATTTGCATGGGCAAAGTGATGTCAAACTTGACAATAGAAGGGGCTGCCTTTGCTGCAAATTCAGATTACAAGGGTACAGGTAGAGGACGTGGTAGAGGACAACAGCCTGCTGGAGACAATTGCAGTACAAAAAAGTGTGATCATTGCGAAAAAATGAGGCATACAAAGGAGGAGTGTTTTGAAATCATTGGTTACCCTTCTAATTGGAGAGGCAATCGAACAAGTAATGGTCAAAATTTTCAACAAAACAGGGGTGGACAGACTCGTTTTGGACAGAGCAATGTTGCAAATGTTGATAAGAGGATCACAAACAATATTGGCAGCAATTGGGATGAGCAGAAAACTGGCAGCAATGACATGGCAAGCAAGCATGCCGTAGTTCTAAGTAAAGAACAATATTCAAAATTGTTGAACATGCTCGATATAGGAAGCAGCCAAAATCAGCCTACTGGTAATGAGTTTATGGCCAATTTTGCAGGTAATTATGCTTTGTTAAATGATTCATGGATAATTGATAGTGGTGCCTCAGACCACATGGTAGGTAATGATAGAGTATTAAGTGAGATTAAATATGTTTCTTCTTACAAACCTGTTAAAATACCCGATGGATCTACATTGCCTGTTACTTACATTGGGAAAACCAAACTCACCCCAAAGTTGAAACTCACCAATGTTATGCTTGTGCCTAGCTTCCAATGTAACTTGCTATCAGTTGCCAAAGTAACACGTGATCTTAACTGCTCGATTACTTTCTTCCGTGACTCTTCTATTTTTCAGGACCTTCATACGAAGATGCCGATTGGACGGGAAAGCCTTAGAAATGGAGTTTTACCAAATGGAGAGAAATCTCGCAGTGGCGAATCAAAGTAGCTCTCAAAAGGATCCAGGCTTGTGGCATATGCGCCTAGGTCACTTACCTGTGAACAAATTTCATTTGTTGCATAATTTCTCTTTTACAAATAAAACTCTTGATGTTTGTGATGTTTGCCATAAAGCAAAGCAGACTCGTTTTCCTTTTCCTATTAGCAATTCAAGATGTGCATCCCTATTTGACCTTATTCATATAGATGTTTGGGGACCTTACTCAACTCCTACCTTAAGTGGAGCTTGTTATTTTTTTACTATAGTTGATGATCATTCAAGGTGTACTTGGATTTTTCTTATGAAGAGTAAGAGTGAAACCCGTGATTACCTTATTATGTTTTACCATTTCATAGAAACACAATTCAAAACCAAAATTCAAGCCATAAGAAGTGACAATGGAACCGAGTTTTCCACTCTAAAAGAATTCCTAGCTACCCATGGCATTGATCACCAATTGAGTTGCACAAACACACCACAACAAAATGGGAGAGGAGAGCGTAAACACCAACACATTTTAGAAGTGGCTCGAGCTCTTCAGTTCCAAGCAAACTTGCCCTTAAAGTTTTGGGGAGAATGTGCTTTAACCGCAGTCTACCTTATAAACCTTATGCCTACACCCATACTTGGAAACAAGAACCCATATGAGATCCTTTTTAAAAGACCACCAAATTATGAAAATTTGAGAGTTTTTGGCTCCCTGTGCTATGCTTACAACCATGATAAAACAAAAGATAAATTTTCCCCAAGAAGTAATCGATGTATGTTTTTGGGATATCCACATGGTAAGAAAGGATATAAAGTTTATGACTTAGAAAATGAAAAGTTGTTTATTTCTAGAGATGTCATGTTCTATGAAAAGTTCTTTCCTTTTGCTTTTAATCCCATTTCTTCTTCTCATGGTAAGGATCATGTTGCACCCATTGTTGATGATAGCCCACTTATTGAAAATTCATCAAACAAGTCCACTGAAGTAGACTCAATAGATTGTGATGCTAACATTGAAAGTCAAACCACAAACCATAGTCCTAGTGAATCGGACCTCCCTAACAATCACAATCCAACACCAGACCACGCAGAAATTGCTTCCTCTTTTCCTACAAAACGCACCAGGAACAAATCTCACAAGCTAAGTGGTTTTGAGTACACTTTACCACCATCATTGTTTCCATCAAGGCACCGCGTCAACGGCATCTTCAGGTACAACCTATCCCTTGTCTCATAATTTAACTTATTCTCGTATTAACCCAACTCACCAAGCCTTCCTTGCAGCCATATCCTCTCTTGATGAACCTAAAAATTACTATCAGGCTATTCAGGATCCTAGATGGAGACAGGCAATGCAAGAAGAAATTGATGCATTAGAACGCAATCAAACTTGGACTCTAGAGTACCTACCTAAAGGTAAGCATGCTATTGATTCGAAATGGGTCTATAAAATAAAGTACAAATCTAATGGTTCTGTTGAATGTTTTAAAGCACGACCAGTTGCCAAAGGATTTACACAAGTGGAGGGTTTGGATTATCATGACACTTTTGCACCAGTGGCAAAGGTTACTACCTTAAGATGTCTATTAGCAGTGGCAGCAGTTCGCCAGTGGCATATACATCAATTGGATGTAAATAATGCATTTTTGCATGGAGATTTAGCAGAAGAGGTTTAGATGAAGGTACCTCAAGGTTTTTCTAAAGAAGGTGACAACAAAGTTTGTAGATTGAGGAAGTCCTTGTATGGACTCAAGCAAGCCTCAAGAAATTGGTATAAAAAATTTTCTGACAGTCTTCACAACCTTGGATTTCATCAATCAGCAAATGACAACTCTCTTTTTACTCATGTGCGTAGGTATTCGTTCACTGGCATTTTGGTCTATGTCGATGACGTCATAATTGCAGGAAATGATATCAATTTTATTGATTATGTCAAGCAATATCTTGATGCTGCTTTTAGCATTAAAGATCTTGGCCATCTGAAGTACTTTCTCGATATTGAAGTAGCCCGCAACAAAACAGGCATTGTGTTGAATCAACGAAAGTATGCATTGGATTTGTTAAATGAAGTTGGTTTATTGGGAGCTAAACCAATGTCGTTCCTTATGGATTCAAAGCATGGATTGAGTGCAAATTCAAGAGAACTAGTAGCAGATCCTAGTCAATATCGTCGTCTTGTTGGTAGACTTCTTTATTTGACCGTAACTCGTCCGGATATTACATATCATGTTCAAGTCCTTAGCCAATTCATGTAAAGTCCTCGTGTTCCACGCATGAATGCAGCCCTTCGAATTCTTAGATATGTGAAGAAGTCTCCTGGGCAAGGTATTTTTCTCTCATCATCTAGCAATCTTGAACTATTTGCATATAGTGATTCAAATTGGGCTAGTTGTCCTACAACTTGACGTTCTACCACTGGGTATATTGTCTTTCTTGGAGATAGTCCTATTTCTTGGAAGTTAAAGAAACAACAAACTGTTTCAAGATCTTCAGCTGAGGCCGAATACCGTGCCATGGCAAATGCAACAAGTGAATTATTATGGGTTTGATCCCTTCTACTTGATTTGCATGTGAGATTATCTGTACCAATGACACTTTATTGTGACAATCAAGCAGCTTAGCACATTGCTACCAATCCAGTTTTTCACGAACGCACCAAACATATAGAGATAGATTGTCACTTCGTTTGTGAGTGCATCCTCAACAAAGATTTGTGCACTTCCCATGTTCGCTCTACTAATCAATTGGCTGACTTATTTACTAAAGCTCTTGGGAATTCACCTTTTCAGAATCTAGTTGGCAAGTTGGGCATTAGTAATATCCATGCTCCAGCTTGAGGGGGATGTGTTAGAATATCTTGTATAGTATGTATACCATGATTTGGTATCCTGTGATTTATTTGCATTTAGGCTTATTTTAGTTAGACGTCATATATAGTTTGATTTACTTTTCTTTAGGCTTAAGTTTAGCTAGGTGCCATATATAGTTTACTTTCCTTTGGTGCACTCTTTCCATCTGCATGTATATATACGTACCTAAAGATTTTTAGATGGAATAAAATTGGAAGTTTTGCCCAATACAAAGTTCTTTAAGTTCTTTACAAGGATTCATAAGAAATAATAATGAAGAGGCTACTAAAAATTCCTTCAACATTAAACTAGTTAAACAACAAAATTGATAACAAGAGGCTCAATCGCAAAACTATTGTGATCAGTGGGTTTAACTCATTGAATTTATTAGAAGGCATTTGCACATTCCAGAGATATTTGCGATTGCAAATCTATAATATCGTGTTAGGAAAAGGGTACAAGGTTAAATGTTTGATTCTGTCTTTTCTTGGGGTGGGTGCGATGAATTATCAGGCAATATCAGAGGACCCATTTTAAGGCCCATTCTCTGCAGGTTTGGAGTTTCCTTGCAGCTATTTTCTTCCACTCCTTGATAATATTGTAGCAATGAAGCACTTACATTACAACGTCATCGATACAAGTACTTGGAGATCTTAATCACTAGTTTTAGTCCTGCGAGTGGAGTCGTTTCTACCTTCTCGCTTGTGTGAATGCTCCTCCCCCATTTCCCTGAGCTGCCACTTCTTCACATTTCATGGGCATTATCTACTATCGTTGCAGCATGGCGGATACTCCAGTGCACTTATAATTGGCTTCTCACGGGAGTCAGAACTCTGCTTCATATTCTTATTTCTTTTGCAGGAAATTTTTGCACAGCATGCAACTTTACTCAGACACAACCACCTGTATACCCCCGGTACCCATCTAATTTATCTACTCTTTCGGCTGACACTCTATTATGCGCAGACTAATTTCCCACTTCAGTGCAAAATACAGAGCTGGTTCTTTGCGTGAAAGAATCTGCACCTTCGAGATTATATTGGTGGGCCGAATTCGGACTGTCCTCGGTAGTACCGACCTATCAAACTTAGTGGTTACAAGAATGATATGTCATCCGGCACTCCAGAATTGTCCATGCCATACTATATTTATGCAAGTTACGTACGTTTAATGTGTAGTTTAATGTGTAGTAAAATGCTGCAGTAACAAAAATTTTCAAAAAAAAGTTTCAATTTTCGAAACAAAAATGGTGTATTGTTGTTGAAATTTATTACTTCAAACAAAAAATTACTAATTTTGCTGAGAGTTAAACTAATGAAGAGTCAGTAAATTATAGTCCTAATGTTTTGTGCCCAAAACATTCAGCCATTTCAACGCACCTGCATTGATAATTAATTTTAAACTTGCACCACCAAAGACCTTTTCCTATTATCCAATTTTGATGAATTTGATTTTATGGGAAGTATCATGAACTTCGAGTAAGAAGGGTTTCAGACTTTTTGAACGAACTTTGATGATTGATTGTTTGATGGTTTTAACTGAAAGGAAAAAGGTTCAGGTAAACTGCACAAAGCTCTGTTAAGATAAAAAGTCGTCCACTAAATATTAATACCATGGAAACTTTGAGGCAAGAATACTAGACCTCAAGTGAATGTAAGAGAAAATGCCAATGACATATAGAGCATTATGCCTAAAAAACAGAGAGACGTTAAGCGTTACGCTATGTTTGTTCTTGAAGGGGCGGAGGGAATGAATTTCCTTTCAAACTTTAACCAAGCATCCAGATTGCAAGAAAATCAGGAAGGTAAAAAAAGAAAAAAAACTGATTTGCTTAAATCATAATCAAAGCCCGGCCCAGGCACCAAAATTGAGGGGAGATTCTTAGGTGGATTGGGTCCATGGCTCCACGTGTAGATCTTGTGATTTAAAATAGTGCCAAATAAGCATAATAACGCATGCTGACGAAAAAAAATTATGTAAAGATGCTTATGTGGCTTTGGTTTAGACCACAAGGTCCACAGGTGAAGCTGTAAACCAAGTTCATTTAAGAATTTTCTAAAATTGAGGGATCACTCTTGATTACGTAAAATGCATTCGGGCAAAAGATGACTCCGTCGGAGAGATTCTTAAGTGAACCATGTCCACGGCCTCTACTTGTGAACTTTGTAGTTTAAAACAGTGCCATATAAGTACAATGATACATGTTGATATAAGAAGTGATATACAGATTCTTATATGTGACTTTATTTTAGAGTCATTTAATAATTTTCCACTCGGCCAGGGCCCGTTCATTTGTAATTTATTTTAGAGTCATTTAATGATTTTCCACTCGGCCAGAGCCCGTCCATGTGTAATTTCCAGTCACATGAGAATGTTAAGGGTAATTGTAATCTCATTTTTTTTTAGTTAAAATTATTGCTTAAAATGACGACCTGCAAAAACCCACGTTGATTAAAACCCAGTTGAGGTGGCTACTTCCGATTTGGTGAAATATCTTCGGGCAAAAGCTAACTCAGCCCGGGCCCATTCATACGTAATAACCAGCCACGTAAGAACGTTCATGGTATTTTCTCCAATTACTTATAGGAATCTACATGGCTGTTTCTTCTCATGTCTCTCGCAGCTTATTTTAATCTATTTTAGTGGATGAAAACAAGTGGTCACTTACCCTCGCTAATGTTGCATAAGAAAGCGCCGGATAACAAACGACCTAAAAATACCAAAATAGAAAAGAATAAATTTACCAACGTTTGATTCCTGTATTAACTTATAGAAATTAAATTAAAAACTTCGAGACTTGATTAAATAGGGCAACATTTTCTTGGTTTTCTAAGACTGAAAAGTTGAAAAAAATAATTTTTTAACCCATCTGAATTAACAGAACCTTTTTAATACCAAATCATACCATCACCCAAAGTTTCCATTGTCAAAGATCCTTTCTTTTCCCCAGAACTCGTCTACAATTTAAACTAACAAAAAGCTCCAGCAAGATGATTGCTTGATGAGTTTTTACCCAAAAGAGAATTAAGCAGTGTTTGTTTTAGATGCACTACAGCCGAATTTGAATAAAGAGGCACCAACTATATGCAAAAGCCAGCAAAACTTCAAATTTTTCTGGGCTCTCTATTGAATTATTCAGGCAATAAATCACAGGATTAATGAAAATGGAGACTGAGGGAAAGATAATGGAGTAGTGATTAATTAGAAGGAGAAAAATACAATTCAGGGAGAATGATGTGGTGTCAAGAGGCCCAAAAATTATGTAGAAAAAGTAATAAAATTTCTTAAGACTTACTCAATTTAAAAAAAAATTAAAAAAATTAATTGCCCCAGTGCTACTAATATATTACCCCAATGTAGTGGTGACGTGATGTTTTCTTCGAAAAGCATGGAAAAGGGTCAGTGATGATCTGATGTTATCTTAGGAAGGATGCATAGTGTTTATACTGTGACTATACTTTTCTAATGTGATGTTATCTTAGAAAAGCAAAGGGATTATATTATAAACCCTTTGCTTTTCTAAGCTGACGTTATAAGATGTCATCAGAAAAGTATAGTCACCTTATAAATTCTATGAATGTTATCTTAGAAAATCATAGAAAAAGGGTGGGGTTTAAAATGTGATTATGCTGCACATCACCACTACACTGGGTTCATATATACTTGAGGTGACTAGGAGCATTGTCAATTTAAGAAATTTCCAAGACTTCTTAAATTGAATATCCTCCCGACTGGATGCGCATGCACACTTCAATAAATTTGTAGCCGATTACAAGTTTTCTTTCCAAGCATCAATATAACTAATTGCATGTCATTGTTTCATTGGAGGTTCATGGTTGTAGTCTAATGGAGAATTGTACGGCAATCTCAGGTGATGAAGTTAGGGAGGAGGACAGCTCAGCCACAATTAGCGGAAGTTTGCATATTCCTATTGTGAAATGAGGCTTTCATTCCTTGTCTAAATCACAAATAGCCAATTGTATAGAATATATAGTAAATTATGTTAATTGTACAGTAAGTTTGACTTAAAAAACTTAGAAAATGTAATTATATCACTTACTATCCAATTTATACCACTTAGTTACTAATCACTCGAAAATTTTCAGTTTCTTCCCCTGCTTTTGGGCAATTTGAGCACACTACGGACGGCTTGGCCGGATTAATGGAGTTAGGAGTCTTTTTCCAGGCCTAGTTAGGCTAACTGGGTTAAAATCCCATTTAGGTTGGGTTACTTATAGATCAATTCTCTTTTAGATTTATTGGATGTCCAAAAGGTTGTCATCTATCTTAACCAAATTTTGATTTTTTGGGCCAGAAAATAAATACATAAAATGAAAACCAATCCATACAAAACAAACAGCCCATTGTTGCCGATCGAATAAAGGAATTTGTGCCCGTTTGAAGTAATTGAGCTTTGTCCTGATTGCAGTCCAATGCCAACCCGCTGTGCCATATGGTCTTTAAATATTTGAATCTATCTTTACTTGCCATTGTTGGGGTCGAGTTATGAGGCGATCTCCAAAGACCCAACCAAAACACTTGCTTTATATACATGGAGTTTCGTGATAGCGATTTTAGTTTACTGCCTCATACTATTCGCAATGAAGCAACCACGAAATAGAAGTAACAAGAACTTGCAAATAATCTTGGGTCGTGTTCTTTTTGCATCTGGAGTGGTGTCCTCACTCTCACTACTTTCAGTGCTCCTTCCAACACTTGTATGGGCTCATAGTCCTTTACATTTCCTGGGCACTCTTTGTTGTTGTATCAGTATCGCCACAACTTCAACGGGCTTATAATGGGCTTCTCACAAGAATCACAACCGTGATTGATTTTGCAAAGAAATTGCTTAGTGGAAGCACCTCTAGTCAGCAACTATCACCTCCACAGGAGACAACAACGGAACAACCAACTCCACAGGAGACAAAACCACCAGTGTAATTGCCCAATCCTCTCCTTGCACGCTCTCATGGTCTGGTTTGTTCCATAAAAGTAATGGGGATCATTTCTTTCTTTCGGTTTACACCCTGTATTGATGCATGGAATTATTCCCACTTGATTC
The DNA here is from genome assembly GCA_024721245.1 of Mitragyna speciosa. NCBI lineage: Eukaryota > Viridiplantae > Streptophyta > Magnoliopsida > Gentianales > Rubiaceae > Mitragyna > Mitragyna speciosa. The sequence goes on from CM045558.1 coordinate 3,142,610, forward strand.
TTGGTTAAAATCTGAGCCTAAGAAGAAATAAAGATGTATGTAATTTAGTCATATGTACAACCGAAGGATACTCCCCCTAGTTTTCAATGTATTTGCAATTAATGTATTAATATTTCAATTCTTAGCGACAATAGCTTTCAAAACAAAAGCCATATCAACATATGGTTGAAAATAATTCTCATCTAGAAACCAGAGGAGAACCTGATCAAATTGGGCATGATAGACCCAAAACAATTAACCAAGAAAGTAAGAAATGCACAAGAACAAAAAAAATAATGGAGAGAGCAATGAAAAATTGTATGACATCAAATTGATTAAACCACAAAATTGATAATCAGGGACTCAATTGCGAAACTATCCAGATCAGAGTAAAAATATTTATTGGAGGGCTGCAAATCTATAAGATCCTGCAAGGTCAAGGGAACAATGCTACAAGCACTTGTTATCATCTTTTAACATGTGGTGAAAGCTTTATATCGAAAGCTATTTAATTAAAATTGTCTAATCCTCAAATAGATGGTATTTAGTATGCATTAATTGCACCAATGTTGTCCAAGTACAAACAGATTTGTTAACATGCACCGATTAAGGAAAGCCATGATAGTTTAGAGAAGTTAAGTTAAATCAAAAGAGTCTCTGAATACCAGTGGGGACAATAAACATGAGCGCATGAGTTTATAAAGTAATTTTTGTTACCCATTAAACAATCAGTATAAATATAACTGTAGAGTTCTGTTATCAAACAAACATCATCCGTTATGCACTACAAAACATGAAGTAAGAAATACAGTTATTGCTCTGATGATGCTTCTATTTTCAAACTCCTTTAGGATGTTGGTCCCGTTTGTTTTGAGGATTGTTTGCACACTGGTGTTTGTACACATATTTTTATCCTGTACCAATAATAATAAAAAAGTAATGGAAAAATAATGTCAAAACAAGAAAATTGTGGAAATCACTCTTTGATTTGAATTCAAAAAATTTGCAAAAAACACAGCACAACAATAACATGATTACTGGTTCTAACTTTTAACGGATAGCTTAAATCGCACTTCCGTCCTAACAGGGACAGTTTCTCCTGCGGGAACAATATTACCTAACAAGTCGATTGATAACATAAAAAATTGTTAGAAGTGAGGGAATAATTGCAGATTGTACTCTCAACTTGTCTCAAATCAATGGCAGAAAACCAGCTTCCCGGGCATGGAAAGAAAATTACAAAATTTGGGACTATACTGCGTAATTTTCCTGATTTGGCCTTTGTGGTGCCTTCACTCAGGTGCAACATTACAGATTGATTTGCTGATTAATTTTGATTTCTTGATGAGAATGCATTATATTTTCATTCTATTAAGAGTCAATAGTGCGATTCTTTTCCTTGTTGATCCATAAATTGCATTCCTCAAAGACCTTTGTGGGTTACATTAGCTATATATTTATAATTAAACGATCTAAAATACGTAAAACTTGTTTTCATATTGCATCTGAACAGCATAACACTTTTTTGCATTGGAATGTTGAAATTTTCATGCGCACTAATCTAACAAAAAGCAGGGCCTGCATTTCATTATCTACTGTAAATTTTAGATGTCTTACCAAAAACCAATTAAGACAGAGAATAACTGAGAATGCGTGACCCTTGATATTTCATCTACCTAAAGTGTTATGAACATATATTACGCGGTAATTCCTAATACATATTGCTAAGGAATAGGGATGGGTGAATTAAGTTGCACAGATGTAAAAACATCAGAGTCTTGCAAGTTGAGTGGTGGCATAGAAAAATGACTCTGAGTAGAGCTGCCTCTTCTGATCTCTTGCATGATCAAAAGAGCAAACACTGTGTTCCTAAAAATTCCTTCACCAGCTAAAGTTATGGTTTCTCTGTCTCCTTTACTTCCCTTTTCTTGTGCAGCTGGGAACAATGAATCTATTGTGCTTTCACAATATTTGATGAGCTTTGATATGAGATCCGTCGTAAAGAATGGCTGTTGCAGGACCTTTTGGATGAAGGGCAAGCGCAATACTCCTCCAGTTCTTTTGTCGTACTTCTTCAGTATCTTAGTCAATCCTATACATTTGCATGGTAATAAGAATAGTTTAGCACAAAGTTTATGTCTTTCTGGTCTTAACATGTGGCAAAAGAAAGTTCATAGATACAAAAAATTGGCGAAATTTGAGTTAGTATTTGTTGTTACCTGTGTAATTGACATTGCTATAGTTCACAAGAAGAACCATTTCACCATGGAAATCAACAATGTCTTTTCTGATGTTTCTCATCTCCTCTTTGTAATCTATCTGATCTGGCGTCTGGCTCCCGGATTTAGCTAGCATCCTTTGGATCCTCTGTTGCAATTCCTACATCCAAATTTGAGCATATCTACCAAGTATGACCTCAACCTTGTGTTTAATATAAATACATGAGTAATAAAAGATCCTCCACGATTTTATCCCAATCAAACATATACAAAACTGACTGGCATACATATTACTGTATTATGATCTGCAAGTTGACCAAGTGATTTTCACATATTTCATCTTCTTTCCAAATGAACATGTATAATTTTTTAATATAATACAGGTTATTCCAACAATCATCTTTATCTGATATGTTATTGATGCAAATTCTAATGATAATATAATGTATTATTAATACAAATTCTGGTCATAAAAGCATTATCATATGTAATTGCAGCTCTGTTGATAAGCGAATTGTGTTTGAGTCATCAAAGGCTAGGTCTCTTAAATTTTTTTTAGATGTAAATACCAAAATTATTAGTGGGCTAAGTGCTAAAACAATAGTGCCCAAACTCAAGGTTGCCATGAAGAAAGGTAAAAGGGACTTGGAGTGGATCCACAAAGTTTTAGACCAAAAGAAAAGGGAAGAAATACTTGTGGGTTGGGTAGGGGAAGAGCAGACCATTCGACTCGCTCACCATTTTGTTTTTTTTGAATTTTTTTTGAAAAGGCCAACCATTTCTTTTGGACCGTTTCTATTTGTCCAAGTCCAACAAGCAATGAAGCTCGACGAAAATGCCGCTGAGTTAGTTCTAAACCAAATTTGGATGACCCATTTTACTATATTAATTCACACATTCACAAAAAAAATAATGAATAATTCATTACTAGTGAGTTAATATAAACTTACCTTATGCCGGATTATGAAATCCTCCTCTTGTTCCATGAAAAATGCATTGAACTTGTCTACCTCATTATTTAACAACAGTAAAAATTTTGATTCTACTTTACCATACTCAAGTGATCCACTCAACATTGGCGGGGCGGAAGCCATTAATCTGACAAGCTGCTTTAAATCCTTGTATGACAAATATTTGTTGCGCCAACCGGGCAAGGTTTCTTGAATTTGCTGCTTTAATCTCTTGCCAAACTTCATCACTCTTTTTGTAAAGTGTTTGGGTTCGAACCCGATTAGAATAAAGTAAGAAAGAGCAGAAAAGCAAGAGATGGTAAGAATGCTTCCGAGTAATGGAGGAGATGAGAATGGGAAAATGAGAACGGTCATATTAGTAAAACAAAAGTAGAATATTTAGGGAGGATATGCTTGGCGTGATGAAGTGGGTTGGAAAAAGGCATAAAAGGGCCAATTTGAAGTAAGAGAATTCTCAGCATATTCGATTACTACAGTATTCCGTGTGACAAGGGCTAGTAAATGAATTTTTGGTACTAATTTGTTGTGGAATTAGGTGGTCTTTGGACCCAAAAATGGCATATGATGTTAGAAAATTAAAGGTGTTGTTGACTCTCTGGTTACGTGATAGATGTCTTGATCTTGATGTGTGCTATTGAGATTGTTGTGTTTTGTCACACTAGCAAAGAAAAACAGGCATTGGGATTCTGGAAATGGATGATTCCTGCAAATCTGCTATGGAATCTCCAGTGCGCGTGTGCGTCTATATATATATATATATATATATATATATATATATATATATATATATATAAAAGCATGAATGACCTTAAGTGATTTAACATTTAATATTTAATGTATTTCTTAAAATACCCTTATTTTTTAAGTTATAGTCCCATTAAAAAAAGGATACTAATGGAACTACAAAAGTAGGTTGATTAAATCCTAATCTAACTCAATCTTCTTTCAAAAGTCTTAGAAACCTTTTACAAGTATAAATTTAAATTAGATTTTTCAAAATATATATTTATTGTTTAGTATAAAAATTTATATTTTCCTCTTTTATAAAATATTTTTAATTAATCTGTATATAAATTTAAATTTTATGATCTATAAAAAAATTAAAGCAAAAGTATTTTAGCAAAAAAATAAATAGGCAAAAACTGAAAGAGAAATCATTTTTTAAATATTTTTGAAATAAAATTAATTTTATATTTTTAAATTTAACTTTATGGTTTATATTTTAGCACTCAATGTATTTCTTTAAATATCCTTATTTTTTAAGTCTAATCACATTAAGAATGGACATTTACGAAAACATAAAGAGTTAGATTAATAAGGTTCTAATGAATCTCAACAATCACTCAACTGTTTTTCAAGTCTTTTACAATAAATTCAATTTAGACTTAAATTAATAAAAATACAAAAAATTCACAAAATATACAGTAAAAGGAATAAAAGTGCCTTCTCACGAATAAAATTGGAAAGGAATCTAATCCAAAACTGGAAAACTGCCTCCTATGCATTAGTTTAAATATCATTACTATAATAATAAAACTTTACATTGTTTAAAGAAATATTATATTTACATATTAGTAATAATTATACCATGGCTGATCCAAAATTTTTAAAAGTTATAGGAGTAGGAGCTAGCCCGATATGTAGTGGGTTAAAACATGAAATTTTTTTTTTGTCTTTAGTTAAATTATTTTTATGTTTATTTCAATCATTATTTGCATATAGATGATTAAACTTGACACCTTTTTTCGCTTTAAATTCACAAAAAAAAAACTTTTTTTTTGTTCACAAATAAAAAAGAAAGCAAATTACATCCTAGGAGTATAAAGTTAGATAGAAATAACCACACCCTTGTTAAATCAAAATTAATAGAAAACAAAAGAATGGAATATTTAAAATTTTCCTATCTAATTTTTTATTTTTGATTTAATGGATACTTTCTTGATTAGGTCGGAGCATTTCTTTAATTTGTCTTTCGTATTCAAATTAAAAATAATATCTTAATTTTAAATTTTTTATTCAAAAATTATTCTCAGTTATTACATAATAAATCAATTAAATTATTAGCTAGAAACAATCGCTCAAATATTATTAAGAATGGATCCTATGTTACCTTACTTTAAAATGCCATAAAAGTACATAGCATCGTGCCAGGAAAAATTAAAAATATTACGTTTAATTCACCAACGCTAACTAGAAAATCATAATGCAAAATTAGTTAATCAAAATTCTAAACTTTTGGAATCTCATTAAAATTAAAATTTAAAAGATGTAGTAGTTAGTGTGTAGATTAAATTTAAAATCATAAAGATAAAAACAAAAATCATTCTATCATGCATTGATCAACGAGAATTTATATAAACAAAAAAACTTTTCAGAGAAATATAAAATGCCAATCCCATTTTTTAATTCTAATTTGCACTAAAAATCATTTTCAAAATTTATACACTATTATACCTTAAATTCATTTAACTTTGTTGCATTTCTTTATTATGATTTCATTTATAAAAATTGAAAATAACAACTTTAGTATATTAAATCCAATACAAAAACTAACTATTATTACACTAACCTTACAAAAATATTGAAGTAACATCCCATTGACCGAGAGGCTAGGGAATTTTTTTTAATTAACCTTGATTGAAAAAATTTGAATAGTAGCTAAACTAAATACAAAAAATGGTCCAGAATGGATGGATTTAGAGTTTAGATGAATTACTTGATTACGATATTTATTATTTGACAAATTTTCATATTTTTTGATTTTGTAATCACATTAGTACATTAAAATAATATTAGAAACCTAAACACAAAGTGTCCTAGCCAATTACTTTAAAAACAAAAAATATTATGAAAAATAAATAAGTCAATGTTTCAAGAGACTTAGAATTAAATTTAAGAATATACTACCACTATAAAGAGTCATCAAAAATTGAAATTTTAAAAATGTAAAAACTCATTCTTGCAAAAGGGTTGTTATGTATAATAAGGTTTCACGACATGTTTAATCATTAAAACTTCTTTATTTTAGAAATATATGATTTTTTTATTTAATATAGCATGAGATTTTGAATGTGGCATTTTGAATTTGAATCAATATTTGTTAACAACTCAATCAAGGTAGTTGGACAAATATTTATTATTTTTTAATGTGAAAGTTAATTAGTGTTTAAACTCTATTTAATATTCAAATACTTATGTTTTGATAACATACAAAGTAACTAACTAATTATGAAAGGGTTTGATCAAAGAAAAATATGTAATTTAGCTAACGAATGTATTAGGGTTTGATCAAAGAAAAATATGTAATTTAGCTAATGAATGTATTAGGGTACTGGTTAAGTATACTCTCAAGCATTACTTATTCAAAAAATGAAGTTAATTAAAAAAAGTATCTAAATATAAGAAAGTATCTAAATATAAGTGTGTCATAAATATGAGTTTATGCATTCTAAACGAAAAATTTTGTAGTTTTAAATTTTCATATAACACAAAATCGAGGCATATATCTTATTTCTTGGATTTGGAGAGAAAAAGGAAAAACCAAACTAATAGAAAGTGAAGGTGAGAAATTCAACACATGTAAATGCATTAATTTTTACAATAAATATAAAATACAAGATTTTGCATGTCTCACGAGGATATAGTTATGAACAAATTTCAAAACTCATCATTCTCATAATATATAATATTTTAATTGAAATTGAAAATTTATATATACTTATTACACAAGTTTGTGAGTTTGGCGAATAACACTTAATGATTTTGTCTCATCCTAAAAAATCGTTGGCAAGTAAAAAGGGTGTATGTGGGGTCGCTGCCTGTCGCGTCCCGAAAAGACGGTCCGGTCCGAGACCCTTTTTAACAAAGCAAGTTTTGGAAAAAACCGTGCGCGTGTGTGAAAAATCAAATTTTAATAAAAAAGTGTATTTTAAGAAAAATGATATTTTAAAAGAAAACAAGGCCGGGACTAAAAGTGCGACAGATTTGGCCAAATAATTTTTTTGAAAAAGGGTTTTATTTTTAAAATGGAGTCGCCACTTGGTATTGAGTTAGGGTGTACCAAGTCACCTGAAAAAAATTGTTTAAACAAAACAAAAAGTAAAATTTTTAAAATCATTTAAAACCCTTTTTCAACTCCAGTCTACGAAAAACGAGAGAAAAGGGTCCGGGAGTCACATTTGAAGAAAGGGAAGGCAAAGACTTGCGCCTAAGGCACCCTTTCAACCTAGCTGAGGCTAGTTGCGAGGTTTAATCAAATTTTCCTACGTTAACCCTAAATTCTATCGCATTAGGATGTGTCTAAATGAACGCAAAATCCTAAGTCTAAATGTGAACATCGGGAGGGTCAGTATGTTCCGTCGAGGCTTGGTCGGAATTATCGCATTAATTGCGAAACCCGAGTCGATATCTCGAGGGAGTCACGAGTTGATGCAAAATGAAATGTAGAAAAGAAAAATAATAATAATATATAGTAAATGATCGAAGAAAGTGAGTATGCAACATGTCAAGGTACGGGGGACTATTATCTCGTAACTAAATATTTCTACTCACGGAGGGGGGAACGGCATATACGCCACCGCTTCCCAAGTGAGTAGGCGACTGTTTCTAGTCGAATCACACAAATGTCCTAATTTCTAAGTGAGATGCAACCTAGATGTCATGCATTTAAAAAAATGTGTCAAAATAATAATAATAATAATAATAATAATGGTAATAAATAGCAATAATAAAATCATGCCAAATGAAAAGAAAAACTAAAAGTGTGTGAAATGAGAAATGCACACGAATGCACCTAATCACTAAAATGTCCTAAGGGTCTAGCGTTGGGCTAGCCCGTTCTAAAAAAAGTTTCACTAGTCTTGGACTAGCAGGAAATAAAAAAGCCACAACTAGCGTTGGACTAGTGTGGTGACGGAATACCATAAATCATGAATTAAATATTAAAATATGAATTAAAAGCAAATTAAACATATAAAAACATATAAGATCACGTAGGAACACGTAGCACATAAGCATAATATCCTAGATGCAAAAATCCTAAGGAAAGCGGTAAAAGAAATAAACACGTAAGCACGCAAAAGCAAATAAATCCTAACTATTACACCGGGGGGCTTGATTTACAATTTAAGGGAGAAAATTTAAAATGCCCTGTATGTTACATTTTTTTATCTAATTACACAAATTTTGCTACGATATGAGAAAAATAATCTAACTATTACATTTTTCGTCAAGATAATAAAATTTAAAATTAAATAACACAAAATAAATAAATACGCAAAAACTGCATAAAATAAGAAAAGCATAAAAAATTGCATAAAATATCACTTTAGAGCACGTTGGAGCATATAAAAGAAAAATAATAAGAGATCGGGATACCTCTTTGAAGACCCGGTACCAATGCTTAAAAAAATGAACACACAAGTTAAGGTATCGTAATATAAACAAATAAAGAGTAGAATGTAAAATCCTCCCAAAATTAAAATATATATATATATATATATATACACACATAAATTCTATGAACCTAAGGGGACTACAAGTAAATTCTTATAAAGCTCAAAGGGTAAATTGGAAATTCATATAATTACGGGGTACAATTAGAAATTAAAATCAAACTGGGGGAAAATGTGAACCCTAACAACTAAAGGGGACTAAAAAATAGAAATTCAAGCAAAACTAAGGATCAAATTACAAAATTAAAATAGGGGCATGATTAAACATTTATGCAAGTTTGGGGGAGCAAAAAAAATGCAAATTAAAGTAAATTGGGACAAAATAGTAAAGTATGCAAATGTGAGATAAATTGCAAATTGAAGAACTTAATTGAAATTAAAGTAGAATTTGAGGAGTTAATCAAAACCCATGAGGAACTTAATTGCATAGAACTGAGTATCTTCAAAGCCACATTAAAATTCTCAAAAAGAAAACAAAGACTACAATGTTAATACCCACTTTGTGATGCGTTTAACAACAAAAATAAATGCTAAATTAAACTAAAAAAAAATCAGATAACTACATTAACCCAATTAACTAAGATAGGAACTAAATAAAACTAAATCAGATTAATCAAGAAGACAACTCAAATAAAAAAAAATCCAAATTAAAGACTAAACAGTTTAGAAAAGAAAAAACTAATACCAAATACCCACCCCTTTTACTTAATTTCTCTTTTTTTTCTCTTTTTCTTTTTCTTTCTTTCTTCTTTTTTTTTTATCGTTCCTTCCGATTTTCTTTTTTTTTTCGATTTTCTTTCTTTCTCTTCATTTTCTCTTTCCATTTTTATCTTCTGGTTCTTTTCTCTCACGCCTCTGTTCTATTCTTCCCCTTTTTGTCATGCCGATTCTCTCTCAATCTCTCTTTCCCTCTCCGGTCGATTTCTCTCTTCCTCCGGTTTCTTTCTTCTCTTTTCAATTTTCCAATTTCTTCTCTCTCTCTCTCTCACTCGTCTTCTTTCTCTCTCTGTTCTCTCTGATTCCTCCTCCGAATCCATTTTTCTCTTCCTCTCTCGCACTCTCTGTTTCACTCTTCCCTCTTCTGTTCTCTCTCCGTTTTCCCTTCTTTTCCTTCCTTTCTCACTGGTTCTGCCTCGCTCTTCCTACTCTCTCAGATTCTTCTCTCTTCTTCTCTCCCTCTTTTATTCTCTCGCTTTCTGTTCTCGGCTCCAGCTCCATCTTTTTCCCTCTGTTGTCTTTTATCTCTCTAATCTCTCAGTTCTCTCTTTGCTCGTCTCTCCAGCCCTCACATCTCTCTAAGTCCTTCTCTATTTATTTGGAATATAGAATCAATTTTCCCAAATTGAGGGTTTCATCGATGAAATTGAGATAAAATGGTGGAAGGGATGGGTTGTTGGGGCCTGGCAGTGATTGTAGAGGGTTTTGAGGGAAATTGATTGTTAATGGTGCGATTGATTAAATGGATGTGTATGCAAGTGATCGTATGTGTGTGTGCCCTGTGTTTGACCAATTGTGCTGGATTGAATTGTCTGTGGTGGGAATTGGATTGTGGTGTGCTTTTGGGTTCTGTTTTTTATTTTTTATTTTTTGCAGGTTGTGATTTTTGAGTCGTTGGTGAGGCTGAACAACTGAAGTGGTAGTGATTTGGGATATGGGTTTGAACAGAGGGCTTGCGGGTGTAGTCTGTGAAGAAGGGACAGAGGTTGTGCTCCGTTGGCACTGGTGGCTAGTCTTTTGTTTTGTTTTCTGCAAGTTTGTGGGTATGTGTGTGCTGTCTGTATGTGTGTGTAGTGTGTGTATGATGATGCAGAGCTGTGGTTTCGTGGGTTTGGGTTTGCTTGGCTTGTTGGCGTTGTTTTGCACAGGTTGGTGGCGATGGGGTGGTGATGGTTTGAGGGGTGAGTGATTTCTGATGGCTAGATTACGGTGGTGGTATTGCGAGTGTGAAAGGCAGAGGGTGAATTGGTGGTTCTGATGGGACTAAAGGAGATGAAGTTTGTTTGATTTTTGAGTTACTAGATGGCTAATTGGACTGATTTTGGGCAATTTGGGACGGGTCTTGTAGGTGATTTGAGGAGATGGTAGCTGGTTGTTCTTGTTGTAGCCGTGGGTTTGGGCTAATGGACTTGATGATTGAGTGAAGTTACTGGCGGTTGGAGAGGGAAGAAGATGACTGGAATTGGGATGAATGGCAAGGTGGTACCTGACTGAATTTCTGGTCATCTGGTAGTTTGATGTTGGTAGAGAAGCAGAGGAGGTAGACAGTGGAAGAAAGATTGAACGGTGAGTTAAGAGAAATCAGGAAGGAGATTCTTTAATCCAGAAAACAGAGAATAGAACACAGAAAATCAAAACAGAAGAAAAAGAAAGAACATAAAAAAATAACCAGAATCCCCAAAAAAACAAAACAAAACCCAGAAAACCATAACCAAAGGAAAAGAAAAAATAAAATCTTTAGCAGTCAATTAAACATTCTAAACAAACAATCACAATTAATTCAGATTTGAACAAAAAATGGATCAAAATCAAAGAGAAAACTAAGCAATAGATTACCTTTTAAGAATTGTGACAAGCTAAAGATGAACAGTATACGCTCCTGCTGATGAAGATGGATGAACAGTGATAGAAAAAGAAACGGCGGCTTTGTGTGTTTTTTTTAGGTGTTTTTGGTGTGTGTTTTGATCATTTAGGATAAAATCAAAGTGTGTTTTTAGGGTTTTTTCATTTTCTCCTCCTTTTTTTCTGCTGATTAGGGAGAGTATTTATAGGCCACTTGTCTTGTTGGCCAAGAATACTGTAAAATAACAAGAATGCCACCGGTATTAAAAAATACTAATTTTATTATTAAAGATATATTTTTAAACCTAAAATTAAAAATTAATATAAGAAATATGACAGTGATCTCTAAATTTTTTAAAAGAATTTACAGTAAATTTCAAAAATAAAAACTAGAGCTTAAATCTGATAGAAACGCGTTCGGGGTGTCAAATGACGATTTTGCCCCTAGACAACGAAAATACACAAAAAATAGCTATTAACATCAAAAAATAAGAGTAAGCTCAAAACACTCAAAAAATGCATTTACGACTCAAAATTTGACAAAAAATAAATTTAAACTGTAAAATGACGATTTTGCCCTTGGGCAATGAAAATTCGCAGAGAAATAGCTATTGACCACGAAAAAATTACCAAAAATTAAAAATAATCTTAAAACACTGGAAAATGCCTTTTCAACTCAAAAATTTGACAAAAATGAATTTAAGCTGTAAAATGTCGATTTTACCCTTAGACAATGAAAATTTACAGAAAAATAGCTATTGACCTCAAAAAATTATCAAAAATTACAAATAAGCTTAAAACACTAGAAAATGCATTTTTGACTCAAAATTGGTGGAAGATAAATTTAATTTGTAAAATGACAATTTTGCCCTTGGACAATGAAAATTCTCAGAAAAATAGTTATTATCCTCAGAAAATTATCAAAAAATACAAATAAGCTTAAAACACTAGAAAATGCATTTTTGACTCAAAATTGGTGGAAGATGAATTTAATTTGTAAAATAACGATTTTGCCCTTGGGCAATGAAAATTTCCAAAAAAATAGTTATTGTCCTCAGAAAATTATCAAAAATTACAAATAAGTTTAAAACACTAGAAAATGCATTTTTTGACTCAAAATTGATGAAAAAAAATGAATTTAATTTGTAAAATGATGATTTTGCCCTTGGACAATGAAAATTTATAGAAAAATAGTAATCGTCTCTGAAAAAATCAAAAAAAATTCAAAAACATGCTTAAAGAATTAGAAAAATGAATTTGGAACTAAAAATGAGCTAAAATGGTATTCGCGGGGCGAAATTACCATTTTGCCCTCGTGATGGTAAAAATATAAAGAATACCAATTAAATCCAGAAAAATCATAATAAATTAACAAATTCACACCAAAGTAAAAATATGAATTTAAACCCCCAAAAGCTGTTAGCAAAATATTTACAGATAAAATTACTATTTTGCCCCCCCAGATTATTGAAAAATTAAAATTTATCCCAAAAGGTGCAAACATGCCCTTCCAATGTTTGAAAATAAATAGTGTGTCAAAATTTGGTGTCTACAGATTCTATTGAGTAATTAATTAAGTCAGTGTCTCTGAAAAAGCCAAATAATCACTAATATTAATTCATAAAATAAGAATTCCATAAAATGTATATATCAATTGCTTAAGATCATTAAAATTAGTCAAATTTAAGAAAATCGTATATTAAAGAGTCCTTCATTATAAATACATTGAAAGTGTATCATTTAAATATTTGAAAGAAAGAATTGGATTATTAGTTTCTTAACACGTATGTGTGTGTGTGTGAAAAATACAACACAAACTAATATTAATTTTTAAGAACATGGTATATATGGAGATGTAGTTTCTTTTATATAATTATCTTTATTTTGGAAAAAGAAAATAAAACATAACCTATATTTTTAAAATATTTAGGTGCACAATTTTTTTATGCTTAAAGCATAGAAGAAAGAGATAAATATTTCCAATTACGTGGAAATAAGATAAAAATTATGATAAAGATACAATAAAATAGTAACAAAAAAATAACCTAATTAAATAAGATAAGTCATCACAAGATTGCAAATGATAATAATAATAATAATAATAATAATAATAATAATAATAATAATAATAATTGTACATTTTTATTGCATAATCAATCCAAACAAATGATATAACTTAGATAACTTATTAATTTTACACAATACTAGCAATATGTTTGTATGCAATAAGCGAGTGCTATTTTTAAAATAATTCATTATCCAAGAGTTAGAATCACTAGACTTCTTTGTGTCTTTAAAAAGTTTTTATATTACCAATTTAACATGTAAATTGTCCTTATTTGATATGCTCATATGATAAAGTTGTCATAATTCTTATATTCATGTTAGATTTGTTAAAAAAGAAATCATAATAAACCAATTTAAAATGAGTAAAAGTATCAAAAAAGTTCATGTAGGACCTAAGTGATTTAACAATTAATGTATTTCTTCAAATACCTTTATTTTTTAAATTATAGTCACATTAAAAAAAGGATACTAATGGGACTACGAAAATTAGATTGATTAAATTCTAATCAAACTCAATTTTTTTAAAAAGTCTTACAAATCTTTAGCAAGTACAAATTTAAATTAGATTTTTCAAAAAAATATATATTGTTTAGTATAAAAATTTTTATTTTCATCTTTTATAAAATATTTTTAATTAATTTGTATATATAAATTTAAATTTCATAATCTAAACAAAAAAGTATTTTAGCAATAAATAAATAAATAGGCAAAACATTGAAAGAGAAATCATTTTTTAAATATTTTGAAATAAAATTTATTTTATATTTTTTAAATTTGACTTTATGTTTGATATTTTAGCACTTAATGTATTTCTTTAAATATCCTTATCTTTTAAGTCTAATCACATTAAGAATGGACATTTACGAAAACGTAAAGAGTAAGATTAAAGTCTCATTAAGAAATATTAATTTTGATGCAACTATATTAAAGTCTCATTTGATACTTTATAGATATAATATAAATATGTAAAATTATTAGTCAATTTATCAAAAGCTTGGGATTTCAAGTACAAAATAATAACAAGTTACCTTTTATATGATAACAATTTAAAATTTTCAAAAGATTTCATAATTTCTTTTGCAAGAATATTTTTAAAAAACCATCATTATGCCAAAAACTTTTTTTGGCTATTGGAGACATTCATCTGTTCTATTCAAATTCTTTTTGAAAAGAAAACAATATGTGAAGATAAGAAAAACCTGGCGTTCTTGATCAAATATTACTTATGACATACACATCAAAGATTTCAATTAATGAGAATTTGGCTTAAATATACGTGTATTGATCTATCTATAAATATGTTACTAAATATAAATATGCTCTCCAAAAAAAGTTATTTCATACAAGAAAATTTACATAGAATTTTAAAGTTGGAAATAAAATAAAGGAAATGAAATATCCTGCATTAATAGAATTATTCAATTTATTAACCTCTTTTTCTTTAAAGTTATGTATCTGCATTTTGAGTTTTCACAAAAATAAGCAACATTATTTGTTAACAGAACTTATAAATGTGCAGAGCACATGCCCCATTCCTAGTATATATATAAGTATGAATGACTTTAAGTGATTTAACATTTAACATTTAATGCATTTTCTAAAATACCCTTACCTTTTAAGTTGTAGTCACATTAAAAAAAAGGATATTAATGGAACTCCAAAAAGTAGATTAATTAAATCCTAATCAAACTCAACTTCTTGTAAAAAGTCTTTCTAACCTTTTATAAGTACAAATTTAAATTAAATTTTACAAAAGTATATATTTATTGGTTAGTATAAAATTTGTATTTTCCTCTTTTGAAAATTTTTTAATTACTTTATATATAAATTTAAATTTCATAATCTACAAAAAATAAAATAAAACCAAACAAGTCATTTAGCAAAAATAAATAACCACAACACTAAAGAGAAATCATTAAGAATCTTGAAGACGATTCACATCAATACAATATACTTCATTGATATCATATAGAGAGCATGCCTTCAGTATATTTGATTCAGAGATGGCTCTTTTTTTTTTTTTTTTGAGTTAAGAGACGGCTCATTGTTCCCGTTACTACCTGCCACAAAAAGTGCGTATATGGCTACTGGAAATTTGAAGTGCTTGGAATACCTTAAGTCTCTTGTTCAAAGGTGTCTCAATGGAGGTTAGAAATTTTGTTAGATTTTAATTTTTTTTTTCCAATGTAGTGTTACCCAAACAAACCACCTATGATACCAATTTTTTGTTTTGCTTTTACGGTGAAAGACATATTAAGATGGATGTTTATGAAAGTTAGATTAATAAGGTTCTTCTAATGAAACTCAACATTCATTCAACATTTTTCAAGTCTTTTATAATGAATTTAATTTAAATTTAAATTAATAAAAATTAAAAAATACACAAAATATATAGAAAATGAATAAAAGTCCCCCTCATGAATAAAATTGGAAAGGAATCTAAAGCAAAACTGAAAAATCACTAACTTTTCATCAGTTTAAATATCATTAAATTGTTAATAAGACTTTGCATTGTCTAAAAAAAATATTATATTTGCATAGAGTAATAATTATACAATGACTGATTTAAAAATTTTATAAGTTATATGAGTAGGAGCCAACTAGATATATAGTGGGTTAGAATATGGAAACTTTTATTCTTTTTTTTTTTGTGAAATTATTTTTATATTTATCTCAATAATTATTTACATATAGATGACTAGACTTAACATTTTTGGGGTTTAAATTCACAAAAAAGTTTGCTTTTCATGCACAAATAAAAAAGAACAATTTACATGCTGAGAGTATAAAATTAGATAGAAGCAACCACACCCTTGTGAAATCGAAATTAATAAACAAACACAAGAAGGGAACATTTAAAACTTTCCTCTCTAGCTTTTTCTTTCAATTTAATGGATAATTTTTTTTATTAAGAAGGACCGTTTCTTTAATTTATCTTTCATATTCAAATAAAAATAATAGCTTAATTTTATTGTTTATTCAAAAATTATTCTCAGATATTACATAATAAATCAATTAAATTATCACCTTGAAACAATCAACTCACATATTATTAAGAATATATGTAATGTTACCTTACTTAAAAATGCCACAAAGTATATAGCATAGTGTTGGAAAAATGAACAAACATTATGTTTAATTCACCTACACTGACTTGAAAATCCATCATAATATAAAATTAGTTAATCAAAATTCCAAACAATTGAATCTCATTAAAATTTAAATTTAAAAGATGTTGTAGTAAATGTATAGATTAAATTTAAAATCATAAACATAAAAGTAAAATCGATCAACATGAATTTATAAAAAAAAAATGCCTTTCCAGAGAAATATAAAATGCCAAAGAATTCATCTCATTGGCATTTTATATTTCTCTAGAAAGGCATTCGAACTAAAAAATTTTAATAAATCTACGTTATTATATGGTGAATTTATTAAACACTAGACTATTATACCTTGAATTCATTAGTTTAACAATGAGATTAGGCACGTGCCCTATTCAACTATACCTTGAATGTGTTGAGATATACTGTGGACCAAAAGCCAACAAAGTTTTTTCAATTAATGTTAGTAGAAGAAACCTAAACAATACCCAAACTGAATCTGAAACTGAAAGACGTTCCCAGAATGGTTGAATCTAGAATTTAGGTGAATTATTTGATTGTAATTTATTACTTGAGAAATTTCCTTATTTTTTATTTTGTAATCACATTACTGCATTAACATAAAAAAATCACAAAAATCTAAACACAAAGTGTCCTAGGAAATTAATTTAAAACCTAAAAATATTATGAAAAATTAACTAAGTCAATTTTTCAAGAAACATGGAATTAAATTCTAAGAATCCACTCCCAATGTCGCATCCGAAAAATCGTAAAGCAAAAAGGGTGTTAGTGGGGTCGTTGACTGTCGCGTCCCGAAAGATGGTCCGGTCTCGGTGACCCTTTCGAAAATAAAAGTTTTTTGGAAAAACCGTGCGTGTGTGACAAAAATCAAGTTTTAGTAAAAAAGTGTATTTTAAGAAAAATGGTATTTTAAAAGAAAATAAGGCCGGGACTAAAAATGCGACAGGTTTGGCCAACTAATTTTGAAAAAGGGTTTTATTTTAAAGAAAATGGAGTCGCCACTTGGTACTGAGTTAGGGTGTACCAAGTTACCCGAAAAACCGTTTAACAAAATAAAAATAAAAATTTTAGAAAAATATTTTAAAACCCTTTTCCGATTCCGGTCTACGAAAAACAAGAGAAAAAAGGTCCGGGAGTCACATTTGAAGAAAGGGAAGGCAAAGGCTCGCGCCTAAGGTACCCTTTCAACCTAGCCGAAGCTTGTTGCGAGGCTTAATCAAAATTTCCTACATTAACCCTAGATTCTATCGCGTTCGGATGTATCTAAATGAATGCAAATCCTAAGTCTAAATGTGAATACCGGGAGGGTCAAAATGTTCCGTCGAGGCTTAGTCGGAATTATCGCATTAATCCCGAAACCCGAGTCGAGACCTCGAGGGAGTCGCGAGTTTTTTATGCAAAATGTAATGCAAAAAGAAAAGAAGATAATAATATATAGTAAGTGAAGAAAGAAGTGGGTATGCAACATGACGGGTACGGGGGACTAATAACTCGTGACTGAATATTTCTACTCACGGAGGGGGAAACAGCCTGTACGCCACTGCTTCCCACGTGAGTAGGCGACTATTTCTAGTCGAGTCACACAAATCTCCTAAAGTCTAAGTGAAATGCAACCTAAATATCATGCATTTTAACCAATGTGTCAAAATAATAATAAAAATAATAATAATAATAATAATAATAATAGTAATAATAAAATGATTCTGAATGGAAAGAAAATTAAGAGTGTGTGAAATGAGATGAGAAATGCACACGAATGTACCTAACGCTAAAATGTCCTAAGGGTCTAGCGTTGGACTAGCCCGTTCTAAAAAGTCTCACTAGCGTTGGACTAGCGAGAAAAGAAATGAAGCCACAACTAGCGTTGGACTAGTGTGGTGACGGAATATCATAAATCATGAATTAAACATTAAAGCATGAATTAAAAGCAAATTAAACATATAAAAACATATAAGATCACATAGGAGCACATAACATATAAGCATAATATTCTAGATGCGAAAATCCTAAGGAAAGCGGTAAAGAAATAAACACATAAGCACGCAAAAGCAAATAAATCCCTAACTATTACATCGGAGGGGTTTAATTTACAATTTAAAAGGGGAAAATTAAAATGCCCTATCTATTACATTTTCTATCTAATTACACAATTCTTGCTAAAATATGAGAAAAATAATCTAACTATTACATTGACTAGCTAAATACAAAATATTACATTTTTTGTCAAAACAATAATATTTAAAATTAAATAACACAAAACAAAATAAATAAATACGCGAAAAGTGCATAAAACAAGAAACACATAAAAAATTGCATAAAATATCAAATTAGAGCACGATTGGAGCACATAAAGAAGCAATTAAAAGGTGACGAAAATACCTTTTTGAAGACCCGGTACAAAAGCTTAAAAACGAACACAAGAGTCAAGGTATCTCAATATAAATGAGCAAAATATATACATGAGTATTGACAAATTCGACTAAAACATGAAGCCCAGGAACCAAAGGAACTAAAAAATAAAGTTTTATAAAGCTTAAGATGTAAAATTAAAAGTTGCCAATCAATCGAAGGGTCATGATGCAAAATAAAGCAAATTAGAGGGACAAAGTCACGAATTCAAGCAAACTTGGGGCAGATTATAAATTAAAGGACTTAATTGAAATGTAGTCAAATTCAAAGGGTCAAATCATAATAAATAGGGACTTAATTGCATAAAACATAATTATTTGGGGGCATAATAATAGTTGATAAAATAAAATAAAATAAAACTGAAATAGAAATAATTACATCAATTAAAACATAACAAGACAGTGAAACCACTAAACTAATTCAATTAATCAAGTTAGTTAAGTTGATTGAATAGATTGACAAAACTAAGTCTAAATTAAAATAAAATAAAATAAAAAATCACAAACAAATAAAATAAATAAATAAATAAATAAAATAAAAGAAAAAAAACAATTAAAGTTAAAACTAAACTATCGTTGCAAAATCAAATGCCAAATTTCTCTCAATACCCAAATCCTATTAACCGGGTCTTGTCCTTCTCACCCGAAATATCCTACTTTCAGATTTTGATTTCTCTGTACACCTTCGTTCCTTTCTTTCTTTTTGATTTCTCTACGTTTAATTTCTCTGTTTTTCTCTCTTCAATTGGCTTCTGTCCATCTCTCTCTCTCTCTCTCTCTCTCTCTCTCTCTCTCTCTCTCTCCTCTTTCTTCTTCTTTTTTTCTTCTTTTTCTTCTCCCTCGCTGATTCTCATTTCACTTTCTTTCTTTCCCTCTCGCTCACCGGTTCTCTCTTCTCTCTGGTTCTCTCTTGTCTTTGTTCTCTCTCCATCTCTTGCTTCTTCTCCTTTTCTCCGATTTGGTCTCTCATCTGCTTCACTCTTTCGATTTTCTTCTCTCAATCTCTCTGTCTCTCGTCCCTTTTACTGTCTCAATTTCTCTTCTCCCTTGTTTCTTCCTTTTCTATTTCTTTCGTTCTCTATGTTAATCTCTCATTTCATTTTTTTTTTTGTTTTTTGTTCTCTTTGCAGGAGCTTTGGGTGGTGACGGATTGAAGGTATGTGGCGGCAATGGTGCGAATTTGTCACAGGCAGCGGAAATGGTGGTTTGGGGCTGGATAGGGCAACTGAATTGTTTTTCTGCAGGTTTTGTGCGATGGCAGTGGTGTGAATTTGTCACAGGCGGTGAAGATGGTGGTTTGGGGTTGGATAGGGCAATTGAATTGTTTTTCTGCAGGTTTTGTTTGCTGAGACAGGGGATAGATTGGCAGAAAAACGTGTATGTGTGTGTAAATGAGCCCGTGTTTGTGTGTGCTGGAATCTCTGTGTGTGTGTGTGTGTATAGTGTGCGTGTCTGCGTATGTGTGAGTGTTATTTGTGTGTGGGACGAAGGAATTGGTGGTAATTTGTTGGCAATTTGTCTCGATTGTGCAGTGGTTCTAGGGATTGAATTTGGTTGTTGAATGATTGCTCTAGAAGCATGGATGGAGCAGTTTTGGCATTAGTTGGGATGGGGCTTTTCTGTTGGGGGTCTGATGATGATTTTAGTGGAATCTGGTGGTCTGGTGGACTCCATGGGTGGTATTCAGGGATATTGGTTGCTGGTGATGTGGAGCTTGGACTAGATTATTTGCTGGTAGTAGTGGGTTGATTCGGTGATCCCAGGTGATTGCAATTGAGTGGAAGTGGTTAAGGGAATTGGGGCTGGTTGTTACTTGGTCATGGTTGCAGACGGTTAAGGCATGGTCTGGGTATTTGGTTTTATCGTCTGGAATGATGGAGGGAAACGGCAGCTGAGGGAGCAGGTCGTTGAAGGGTACTGGGGTGGTGGTGAGGTGGAGGAAATCAGGGGTTTGTGATGGTGGAAGAGAAAATTGACGGTAGTTAAAGGGTGGGCTGATTGTTTGGCAAATCATCGGTGAAGAAGATAAATCGAGAGGAGAAAATATGAACCCAGAAATATGAACATAAACCCAGAAATATAGAAGGCAAAATCTAAAGAAAACTCAACTAAAATCTTACCAAATAAAGATATTTAATTAAATCCACATAAAAATAGAAAGAAAATAAATTAGAACAAAGGGAAAACAACTAAGAACTTACCTTTTTAGGACTGATGATGAGCAACAGATGATCTTCCAAGGAGGTGATGAACAGTAGTTTGTAAATGACGATGAACAGTAGTTATTTTCTTGAACAGTTGTTGTGTGTGTTGTTTAGGTGTGAAGTGTGTGTGTTTTGATCTAAAAAGTCACAAAAGAAGAAGTGTTTTTGGGTTTTTTCATTTTTTCCTCCTTAAGTGAGGTATTTATACTGCACAAGTCTTAACCTCCAAGAAATGGTTAAAAGACCAAAATACCCTGACTACAAATTACAACTTTATCCTTTAAAAATCTATTCTTTCACAATAATAAAAAATTAAGAAAAATGTAAATAATAAATTCATTAACGTTAATTCACTCAAAAAAAAGTTAGAAACTTAGAAACATGCTTAAAATCTAAAAACGAATTTTGGGACCAAAAATTGGTGAAAAATGAGTTTGGGAGGTGAAATGACAATTTTGCCCTTGGATGACAAAAATTCACAGAAAATAGTTATTGTCCTCAGAAAATTATCAAAAATTACAAATAAGGTTAAAACACTAGGAAATACATTTTTGACTCAAAATTTGATGAAAATGAATTTAATTTGTAAAATGACGCTTTTGCCCTTGGGCAATGAAAATTCACAGAAAAATAATTATTGTCCTCAGAAAATTATCAAAAATTACAAATAAGCTTAAAACACTAGAAAATGCATTTTTGACTCAAAATTGATGAAAAATGAATTTAATTTGTAAAATGACGATTTTGCCCTTAAACTATGAAAATTCACAGAAAAATGATTACTGTTCTCAGAAAATTATCAAAAATTACAAGTAAGCTTAAAATACTGGAAAATTCCTTTTCGACTCAAAATTTGACAATAATGAATTTAATTTGTAAAATGACGATTTTGCCCTTGAGCAATAAAAATTCATAGAAAAATAGTAATCGTCTCTGAAAAAATCAAAAAAAATCAAAAACATGCTTAAAGAATTAGAAAAATGAATTTGGAACTAAAAATGAGCTAAAATGGTATTCGCGGGGCGAAATTACCATTTTGCCCTCGTGATAGTAAAAATATAAAGAATACTAATTAAGTCCAGAAAAATTATAAAAAATTAAAAAATTCACATTACAGTAAAAATATGAATTTAAAGCCCCCAAAAACTTATAGAAAAATATTTACAGATAAAATTACTATTTTGCCCCCTAGATTATTGAAAATTAAAAATTAAAAATTAAAAATTATCTCAAAAAGTGCAAACATGCCCCCAGTGTTTGAAAATAAATGGTGTGTCAAAATTTGGTGTCTACACCCAACATAAAGAATCATCAAGAATTGATATTTTAAAATTGTAAAACCTCATTATCGCAAAAGGGCCATCATATAAGACAGGGTTGCCCAATATCTTTAATCAGTACAATTTTTTTTGTAAAAATATATGTTGTTTTTCTTTAATACCCAATATCTTTAATCAGTACAATTTTTTTTTCGTAAAAATATATGTTGTTTTTCTTTAATACAACCTGAGATTTTACATGTGGCATTTTCACTTTGAATCAATATTTTTAACAGTTCAATAAAGATAGTTGGATAAATATTTATCACATTTTGATGTTAAAGTTAAATAATGTTTAAACTCTTATTAGTATTAAGATACTTATATTTTGATAATATACAAAGTAAATAATTGAGGACAAAAGGGTTTGACCAAAGAAAAATATATAAGCATAGCTAAAGAAAACATTAGGGTGTTGGTTAAGAACTCTCAAGCATTACTTATTCAAAAAACAAAGTTAATGAAAAAGTATCTAAATATAAGAGCGTCATAAATATGCATTTATGCATTATAAACAAAAAAATTTTTTAGATTTAAAATTTCATATAACAAAAAGTGAAGGCAGATTTTACTTCTTGTACTCGTATAGTAGGGAGAGAAAAAAAAAAAAAGAAAAACCAAACGGACAAAAAGTGGAGGAGAGAAGTACAACACATGCAAATGCATTAATTGTTACACAAAAAATAAAATATAAGATTTTGCAAGTCTCATGTGGTTATTAATGAATTTCAAAACTCATTATTCTCATAATATATGATATTTTAATTGACATTCAAAATTTATATGTACTTATTACATAAATTTGTGAGTTTGACAAATAACTCTAATTGATTTTACAGAGTGATCAATTAAGTTGGTGTCTATAGAAAAGCCAACTATCCAATTACTTAAAATAAGTCATTTGTAAATATTAATTGTAGTACAATTATATAAAAGTCTCATTTGATACTTCATATATATAATAGAGACATGTAAAATCATTAATCAACTTATTAAAATCTGAAGAATTTCAAAGTGTAATTACATTTTTTTTATACAATAGCAAGTTACCTTTTATATGATAACAAATTTTAAAAGGTTTCATTATTTATTTTGGAAGGATATTTTTTTGAAACCATCATTATGCCAAAAACTTTCTTTTCCTATTGGAGATATCCTTATGCTCTATTCAAATTCTTTAAGAAAAAGAAAATAATATGTGAAGTTAAGTAAAGATAAATGTTAAACTATTAAAGTAAATTAGTAGTATTTTGGTACTTGAAATGAAGGTTTTTAATAATACTGGTTGTTTTCTATTTGTTTTTTAAGGATATAATTAATTGGAATCTTACATAATTTTTAGACATGGTTTTGAAAAATAGAAAAATCAAAATTATTATCCTTTTTTGTCCTTTTATTATATTGTTTATTAGACAAATTTATTATATTATTTATTAAATGATTATTAAACGTGCGAAGCACGTGCCCCATCTCGTGTGTGTGTGTGTGTGTGTGTGTGTGTATAAACCAGAAATGGAATGGGAAAGTTTCAATGGGAGAGCACCAAATGAAGGAATATTTGATAGTATTCCAACTTCTGGTTCTTGTACATAAATGCTCTACTATATCTCTTGGATGTAGCAAACACTGCCAGTTCAACAACGGCGACCATCCACTAGGACACATGAATTTTGACCTTTATGGGCAAAATCTCCTCCTAATTGTTTAAAATTTGATGTCATAAAATATTAACTTCATCGGCACATCCTTACTATTATACCAAAAATTACAAGTCGATACTTTAACTCATTCCCATAGACGACTTTTTGAAGATCCTCGAATTATATGTATCGCTAACCAAATCTAATCAAGTTTTAAGGGCTTTAGAATTTAAACCCCAAAAAATATCATATTTGGTTACAATTATACGTTTGAAAAGCCAAAAAAAGACCAAACTAAACAATATCTCTCTAAACTGAAAATAATAGACACGAGATACCATCTAAACTATTAAATGGGTAATTACACGTTGCGTTAGAACATTATAATCCATAACTAGGAATTTATTACAAATTCATCTTAAATGGAAATGAAAGTTTGAACTTAAATTTCTTGACAATGGATTTTGTAAATCTCGTTATACAACTTAACAAATTGTTCTTGCAGTGTTTTCCATTTCTAACATGTCTTTGATGGTGAACTGGGGTAGTCTCCAATTCTTGGTATAGGAATACGAAAATGACAGTATATAAAAGTCGTGTTGGCAATTATATCCATCCCATGTTTCATGGAAAATATTTATTATCAAAGATCCTTTCACGTAATCACTTCCCCTTCAATTCAATAATACGTGGTCCATAAGGCATACTAATGCAGAATCATTTCAAGGCCTGATTTAAGCATTAGATTGATGGTATACTTATTTCACAAACTAACTTAAAGAAAACTTGTCATTTTTTCTTCTTCTTTTTTTTTTTTTTTTTTTTGGTTGAATTAGATAACGTTACATTGTGGTAGCACTGTCCCTCAATTGAATGATACCGAAAAGAAACATGCCTTTCAAGATCTACTAATCCGAGTTAATTTTGATTAATGGATGGAATCCGGCCTACATTTGCAAGTTATCTCTGGCTAAGAATGCATGGAAATTGGATTAATGCGAAGATAGCTTGTCGAACCACTTTGATGAGGACCTTATTTCTTTTTTTTGTACAAGCTGCAATTAGATCCATGGGAGCCCAGTTCTTGCAGAATTGTCCAATTACTCTCTTTCTTTATTTTTCTGCCGCAGAAGGAAAGAGTTATAATATGCTCCTACAATTCACTTTCCTAAACTCTATTGTGATTCTTAATGGACAATCAATTTCTAATTTACTGCATATGTTTCAAAAAAAGAAAAAAATTGTGGATATATAAAAAACTGGCATATGATGTGGAAAAGGGGGCAATTTTATTTGGATATAAATAATATATTTTTCAAACAGACTCCAACTATCGTTTTACTTCAAAAACACCCTTGTTTAACTAATATTAACCTCTATGACTCCACCTCAAAAATCAAGGATTCGAATCTTATCAATGCCAAAATTTTCATCCCCATGTAATAGTGTAGGTTTACCAAAAAAACAAATATTAACGTTCGGCGTGGATGACTTTTCTTAAGAAAAATATTAACGTTAATATTTTTCTTAAGAAAAGTCATCCATGCCGAGGCCTATATAAAAACTTGTAAGTTATGTTATCAAAACTCATATTTTCAGTTTGTTAGCGAGAGAAATAACATAAAATGGAGGGAGGAATATAATTATTGTTGCTTTCCTCGGGATGTTACTGGCGGTGTCAACAGCAGACTTGACAATTCACAAGTAATCAATCAATTTGGACAGCCTGCTCCAATGATGCTTGCCGGGATTATTGCCAAAAGGCGTGCACTTTCTACTGTCGAGTTCCTCCTTCAGGAGACGTTGATCCTGTTTGTTTCGAGGATTGTATACCAAAGTGTCCACCAGATTCACTCCCAAATTCCAAGCTATTTGGATATTTTTTATCAAACAGTTACGACAACAAGATCAAAAGTAACTGATGATCTTCCTGTGTTGCTATAAAAATCTTTATGTTGGTGTATCAGATAACTGAGAATGTAATGGAATGACAGTTCGATAATTTGCATTTTACCTGGTTGATCTGTTTCTTCTTTTTTTTTTTTTTAATGAATAAGTGCTTACTCAAGCGAAATGTTGTTGAGTTGATATTCAATACAAATTTTCATACTTGAATCCAACTGTTATCCAAAGGATAATCAATTAGTTAGGACCAATTGGGCTTCATTAGATCACTGAAAAAAGATAGTAAGTATAACTTTATTCGGGCAAAGAAATATATACCTTGTGTCAAGTGATGAAATTTACTTCTTGTTCCATGAAAAATGCAGTGATCTTGTTGTTCTAACAAAAACACAAACGCTTTTGCTGCCGGACCAGATTTGGCCTGTCTGTTTAAGGACATATCACCTTCAGTACCCATAGATTACTCAATTGTATCCAAAAACGAGAACACTTACCTGCTTTGCTTTATGAAATGATCTAATTCATGACATTTTTTAATATTCTGTACCAAATTTTTCCCTAAAAAAATTGAATTACCTCATTCAACGAGTAGTATCCTGGGAATTGGGTGATTAAACCTGACAAATTCTCAACTTTTGTGAAACAGCAATGTTTCACTTTTCTATGACTTAATATCACTTAAATGTAACGAGTAAATTCTGAATATATTGGCAAATTGTAGGCAAGTAAATATCCGATAATTGTTGTGGCACACAACTATTTAATGATCCCCCAAATTATGTATAGAGATGACCAATCATTTCAAACACTAACACCTATTGCAATGCATGCTGTTACAAGTCACAATTTCTGAATTTTTTTTGGACATTGACTAACATACGACCATATATTAGGCGACAAAAATGAAGTGGAGAACCCATCCAAACTCTTTGCCATCCACACGTCTGGCATTTTGTGGAAGATGAACTCCTAATCCAATTGAGCATAATCAACTAATAGACTCCTAATCAAGCAAGAGGGACAAGAAAAGGATGATCCTACTCATGATAAATCTAGGAAATTATTATGATATTCAAGGACTGATTATGGACTTATATATTTAATCTAAATTAATATTTTCTGCTAGTACTTTTTAATCATGGATTTTGTATATCTCATTAGTTTACCTGACCAAATAGCTCTCTTACAATTAGTTTTATACCTAACATGCATTTCATTGATGGTGAACTGGGGGTTGTCAGTTTCATGGTACGGGGATTGTGAATGACATATGAAAATCGTGGGAGCCATTAAATCCATCCCATATTCCACACAAAATATTTCTTTTGCAATGCATGATCCTTTCACGTAATTGTCATTTTTCCTTCAAAAATCCTCCTCCTTCCCCAGCACCTCAAGACGAGTGGTGCCAACAGCAAGCAAAAAAATAAAAATTGCTTTCATTTCTGAACTTATCCCCAGGCAGAGATGAGAACAAGAAATGACACTTAACAAGCCTCTGAAGTTTTTTTCAACAACTAGATGAGCGTGCTTAGTTGACGGGATCTATCAATGTTTGAGATTCAAACTTCAGCCTTGACAGTTTATGAGAGTATAATAATTTATTGTTATAAAACATGCATTAGTTATTAAAATCAGGAGCCTTACTTTAATTTGTTTGTGGGAAAACATTGATTTAATGAATAATGCAATAATTATACTTTCAAAAAAAAAAGTTTTTTTTAACACATAAAAAGCACATCAATTTTGAGGGGCTAGAATAAAAATAACTTTAAACTTTGAAGGCAGGAATGCCATTTGAAGACATCATTTTCAAGAAAATCCGTCTTCCTCCTCTTCGACTTCTACAATAATCCACGAGCAGTGACCAACGCCATCACCAATTTACCCTTTTTATGAAATTTAGAGGGATACATTTTGTGATGAACTTCTTTTTCTCTGTTCATCTCAATCTGGTAATTCTACATCCCTAAAACCATTCAATTCGGGACATGTTCATCAGTTACCGTGCATGTGAACTTGCTTATTTTGCTAACTCTACGTTCTAGATCAGTCTTTGTTGTATTACTCAGTGATCTTTCAAAGCAGGGGCTGGAATCCGTCTTTGTTGTGTTACTCAGTGTCTATTTCAAAGCAGGGGCTGGAGCAAAAAGCTTTGCAGGGGACTCGGCAAGTCTTCCCACCAGGGAGGAATTGATGCCTATGCAGCTGTGCTGGCGCAACGTATTTCAATGATACCTATTTTGTTTTCCACTTATCATTGAATGGTTTTTCTTGCGGAGTTGATATCTTGTTCATTAGTGTTAATATCTTCTCCATTTTATATTTTCTCCACTTTCTTCAATTACACATAGTGCTTGAAAGATTCTTGCCACGGTCAGGAGAAGGAGTTGAACTTCCCCTCATAAACTTCTAGGTGGTTTGGCCAGGAAGGTTGAGTTTTTGTAAAGAATGCTCAGCAAAATTTTGCATGTCGCTAGCGTTTTATCTTTGACGCGTTTTATCTTTGACTAGTGCAACAGGAAAACTATTATGATTTTCTGTGGTTCATTATTCTTTTCCTTACCAGAACGACTATTGAGTATATATTTCTCCTCACCTCTTCAACTGTAATGTTTACCATCTTTTATGTCATTTTCTATGTAGGGCTGTGGCAGATGTGTTGTGCTAAACATGCCAGTCAACATAAATCTATTACCTTTCGCTGCACTCAGATACTAGTTAATATGTGGAAATGGGACTCACAAGTTCCAATTGCCACCAGTTCATGGTCCAAATTTAATGGACGAAATTGAACCACACTAGCCCAAAATGAGATGGCTAAACGACATCGTTCCGTATAAAAAATAATTATACCACGATTCTAAAAAGTTATGTCATCATGATGGATAGTTATACAACATTCTACTTGCGAAAACTGGACAAATCCCAAATGGCGAGGCCTCAGATGGGGAAATTAGGTTGGTTCCATATTTTGTAAAGTTCCTTTGTTTTAACTCAAAGACACGGGAATGCAAAGAGAGTCGAGCGGTTAAAACTCTATGACTCCACCCCAGAGACATGTAATAGTGTTGGATTATCAAAAAAAAAAAAAAATCCAAGACACAAGGCACTGGAGCTTACTCCAGTGGTCAGGCGAGGGCCCTTAAAGCCTTTCCCATGCCAAGGTCGAAAGTTCAAACCCCAACCTTGACATTTAAGAGAGAAAGAAGGTATAATTGAGTAGATGTAAAATTAAAAACTCAAACCCTTAATTATGTGTAACAAAAACAGCCTTACCCACATCCAGCACACTATTGAAAATCTCATTCTACTTATGTAAGATAATATATATTATAATACGAATTACTGATAAAAAAAAAACTCAAGGATGCAGATGTACGAACCTGTAGAGCAGTCAATATGTGGAACTTAGGTTGGTTCGATAATTTGTATAGTTCCTTTGTGATAGCAGTATTTTCCTGATCAATGCCAATAGAGCACCGATGTAGAAGACCTATGGGAGGCACTCTCATTACAATTCTTTCTTTTTTGTTTTTTGGGAAGGATAACTGGTACTGCACTGTCGTGCGCATTATAGCATTTTATTGAAAATTGCCAATTTGATTTCACAATGTTTTAAAATGACATCAAAAATTTCAATGCTCGATGCTTCCATCAAATCAACCTAAGGATGTTCAAGGCTGTACAATTGAATTGACTTTGTGATGTATATTTCGTCTCCCAAGACAGAAGAGTATAAATTTCAAGTGCATGCACCAAAGCAGGGAATCAAATAGATCGAGCATTGTTAAGATTTCCTGTCGTCTAGTACAGATGCAGGACCGAAATGTTTCATCCACCAAGCTCGAGATCTGCCTTCTAAATGGACATCATTCGCTGGATTCCCTCTCTGGTAATGGCATCTGAAAAATAGCAACAAATACTTCAGACAAAGTTTTGAGAATAGGGCTTCAAAACAAACAGATTTTGCGAACAGAAAAGCAAAAAAAGACATGGATAAAAAATCAACTCAAATAGCAAAAAAAAAAAAAAAAAAGTTTTTGTGAACAGAATAGCAGAAAAGACGTGGATTAAAAATCAACTCAAATAGCAAATCCTACTTTTTCTTTTGAAAGAAATGTATCCTACTTGATTACAGAAAAAGTAAATTTTATTTGTTAGAAAAACTATAACAATCTTTGACATCAGATAGAAATTAACAAGTGTGCTAAACGAGACATTCGCCAACTTCAGGTTAGTGAGCGAAAGAGAGAGTTTCGAGTATGAGAAATTATGGAACAAGAGAACAGAAAGATGGCAGATGGTTTTATTGTGCTTAGCAAAACAAAGATGATAAACAGGATGCACACCAACTTCAGGGTTAAATGGGCTAGAGATGATAGTTTCAAATGTGAAGAACTAGGGGAACAGGACAAGCAAGAGATGGCAGATGAGCTGTTGCACTTAGCAACAAAGGAATTATTGCATGAAAGATTCCATAAAAGTGGCATGACGTAGTACAAAGTTTTAAAACAGAGTTCTGAATTCATCAAGAATTTGAGAACAATTACATAAGAACAGCAACCCAATCAAACATGAATGGCCGTGCCTAGCACAATGTCATTTTAGCTCTGACACAATAAATACCTTGAATCAGAAGAACTAGAAGTATGGTACGTGGAAACACACTGGTTTTGTACAATGCTACTGCTTGCACTAGAAGTGCGGTACTGAAGGACATTGCTGCTGATCCTGTTCATTAAATAGTCAGAATATTTGCAGCCAGCTCAATAGTCAGAGTATATACATAAAAAATAGAGGAAGGCAGGCGGTACACACATAAAGCTATTTAATGGATTTCAGTAAAGCCTATTGCATACTTGGAACCAAATTATGCATCACAAAAAGTTTTTCATCTATAAATTTTCTACCATGGAAATATCTTAGTACCAAGTTATTCATCAGAAATAAGTTAAATTCCTTTCGACTTCAAAGTTAGATTTTATATCTCATTCGGCAGAATGAAGAGCATTTTCTAAATAGAAACACTGATAGCAGTATATACAAGGATTAAATGCCAAAATTTGAATGTTCCCCGGCCCAAAGATTTCAGTCTGATGTTATACAAACAGACTGTTGTACATGCCAAAACCACCATGGTGACAGATACGTTCTACTGGCATTTGGAGGCGAATCAAAATAATTTTCCTTTTTCTTGTGCATCGGTCCTCATCACTATATTTCAAGATGGTATTCCTTCGGAGAAAGGAAGAGAAAATTATATTGCACCATAACTACATGCAATATAAATGCCGATGCCTAATGGAGCTGATTGTGTTGCACTTGTATGAGATCTAAATAAAGTATTTGCCTATGGTGACTCTTGCATCATATACTTTCCACGAGTAATAGATCAATTTTTATGTACCATTTAAACTAAACAATCATAAACAGAAATCCTCCTCAACAATGCTAGACTGAATCTATTATCATACCTGTTGAAAGACGAGGTAGTTCTGTATCCCAAGGGTGATGATAAATCCTATTCATCATTTATTAGAGCCCGAGCCTAAAAGAAAAACATCTATATCTCAATATGTAGCATCTATATCTCAATCTGTACATCTGTACAATTAGCACTTCTTACAGCCAACTCATAAATTCATGCTGTTTCGCCAGATCAATTCTCCATTAACCCGTATCAAGAGTGGAATCCAACCATAAAGCTCAGACAGATTAGAAATGTGAAGAACAAGGCCTCAGAAGCTAAATCTCCAGTAAGTGCACTTTAACTGCACATCTCCAACCTCCCAGCACTGACCAAGATTAGCAATATAAAGAACAAGGCACATTTGAGGCCTCAGAAGCTAAATCTCCAGTAACCACACTTCTACTGGACATCTCCACCATCCCAGTAAAATTAGAAACAAATCTGCCACATAGGTCTGCCACGGTAGAAATTAAATTAACTTCTCATGATGACAGTACAAGAAGTAAACAACTACAGTAAAAGTATCCAAAGAAAGCAGAATTAGCTCTAATCGACCATACACAAGGATCGGAAAATGGCTAGTCCAAAAAGCTGTCTTCTATTTACTTATCAGCTGTATAGACCAAATTACAAGCTTCAAACAGGGTAAATCTTTCAGTCTATATACAAAAATAAACAACAAGTATTAATAATAATGAACAGAAATCAACTATTAGCAAATGGTAAAGGATGTTGATAACTCTTAAGACCTAATAAATTAGGTTCCTGATTGTTTAATAATTTCTTCCAACTAGTTTGAGCTATTCTGTTTTCATTGACAAGCTTCAAATTGATTACAAGTCCGACTTGCTAACATGTTTGTAAAAGGATATCAATTAATTATTTACCAAAATGATGTCTTGCCTACAGTCCTTAATGGTAAGGTACAAATGAATGCCAATAGTACCTGCATCTGCCATACTTGCCATGAATTACTTTTTGTAAGATACGAATGAATGCCCATGCCATGAATTACTTTCGGAAATAAGACCAAGCATGCCCAGAAGTTGAATAGGGATTGGCAACAATAGCATGACAGCTTCATCAAACCAGCAACCCTCACCCCATCATTAGCATTCAAAGATCTGTAAAAAAGGACAGCAAAGCACACAGATAATAAAGAAAGTGAAGCTTTCTAAAACTCTAAAGACTATTATACTCTTCACTCAATCAAACTTCTGAAACATTACGAGTTTCTTGACATACTTCAGATAATTAGGATCCTCCAGAATGTCCAATACTTGGAATAATTTTTGGGAGTAGTTTACAAGTGGACTGTACATTGGAGTCCTCATCACTGGGAAGGCAAGTAAGCTCATTTTCCAGAGTAGAATAAGCATCAGCAAAAGCCTGCACTAAGTAACTATTGTCATTAGGTCTTTACATCAATTTACCTACCATAAGATGCAGCAGACGAAAATCAGGAGCATACCAAAAAGAAACAAAAAAGGAAAGAAAAGGTATTGTTAATCTGAGCAATCATATATCATAATTGTGCCAATTGTTTTAGAATTTGTCTCCCCATTATCTCCAGGGCAAGTTCCTTTGCTACAACACAACCAAAGATGAAATATCCAACTAAAACATCCCACAGAGGACCCAAACTGATCCAAACTTGAATCAATTCCACACACATGCTGGCATTATTCATGCCAACTGGACGTCACAGCCTACCTTATCCAACCCTCCACTGAATTTATTTCTGAAGAACACAAGTGGAAACTAAGAAAATAGTGATACAAAAATGTTTGAACTAAAAATACCAGCTGACCTTGATACACTGATGGATCCGAAAGCAATTTCTCCCAACATTATTTGCAGGAAAAAGAGGATCATCGATGTAAATTGGATCAATGCTGCAAATTAAGAATTTGATCATCAATAAGCCAAATTGAAAAACCTCGCATTCCAGCAAAGAAATCAATAAGATATACAGTCACCTGCACCCCTGCACCCTATTTATGTATACACCACTACCCTGGACAGAGATACGCATTTGGCGCGGATCAAATACATTCCTACATTAGTGGATGCTTTACATCAGTGTCTAATCCTAGGATTTAATCTTCATAGAGAAAGAACAGAAAATAACAATCATAGATTGAATCGTATAACAACCAACTTGTTTACAATTCATAACAAAACTACACAAAAAAGAAAAAGGAGAATTGGGTAGGAACATTTGACTTACCCAAAGAAGTAGAGAAAATCCATAAGGAGACTTCCATAATTCTACAAGTCCAACAGGAAGCAAGTTAGTATCAATGACAAACCAAAACAAGAGGACAGTCCAATATACACAATTAACATATTAAGTGGCTCATCAAATGGAAACCCAAATAATTGTGCACAAAAAAATTCACGCAAGTAGATCAAATAGTTGCATGTTAAGACAGACATCCATAACAGATATTTCACACCTAAAGCATACTAAGTTTCATGGAAAGTAATACTGATCAAAAGCAATTTATATCCCAATACTTTTAAAAGTGAGTATGCAACTTTTACTCAGCAGAAATATTATGGAAGAGCTGAAAAATCTATAGGTGCTCAAACAGAAATGGGAAAAATGTGGCCGTCATCAGCCATTTTCTTGTATGAACTAAAGACAGTCAAATGATGCATTAGAAAAAAATTTTCCACTTAAGAAGAGTGGATATCATTTTGGCATGGCCCAGTAAGCAAGGCAGGACAGGCATTTTGGGAAGGGTTAAGTTCCATCCATCCAATTGTAATATATTAAAGTAGAATTACTAGGTGTCAAGATCAAATCAGTTTAGTGCGAAGATAATTTGCATTCTTGCACAACTATGATCAATCTGCTCAACCTGTCTGCTCATAACTTCACATAGCATCTGATTACTAATAAAATCAGGACTTGTCAGGATTTTATAACAAAACTCAAAAGCTTAAATTTGCAAATGACTTTGCTCTCAATACTTGCAGAGATACAACTAATCACTTACTTTCTGCATTTTCTTGCACACTCAGCAGCAAACAGCTTTAAATTTCAAAACACTAGATCCTGATCAGTGTCTTTCCTTTGTTCTATATTAGATGAAAGTAGCTCTCATACAAGCCAATCAGTCATTTAATTAAGTGGAACTAAAATTTTCAAGTAGTTTTTATCACAAATAAGCTATGAAGTCCCCAAATTCAGAATGCAATAATGAGCTAGAGTTTCCATCTTTTTTCTATCTATATTTGCTTTTTGCTAAATCTTCAAAGGTTGTACTTGCATCAAAGGCGCCAGAAAGTACAAGTTTATGCCACCATGCATGTCAACACATGACAACAACAATATTACATATGACCAACTGACTATGGCCAAAAGAACAGAAAAAAGCTAAACTATAATGTTGGCAAATTTCTGATAAATGGATTAACAGTAACAAGAAAACTTCTTCAACGCAAAATGAAACATCGAATATGCTCTAGAAGAACAAAAATGTCAGCCATATAACAACCCACATTCACACCTGGTTAATAGAACGGCCAAGATGATGTTCATGCTGTAAAAAACGTATGATCAACAGTACCTACACAAAAGAGATAAGCAAAAAGTCAGCGAATACAACACAGAGGTATGAAGACAATATAAACGAGGAACTCCATGAAACTTAAAAAAGAATTCACAGTAAAAACAGCTCATGTACTTTTTCTCAAAATTAATGATGACAAAAAGAAGGAAAACAATTCCCTTGCAGGCATCAGCAGTTGGCTTCCTTATTTCCACATGATAAGAAATATATGATAATCAGGATAGAACAAGACACTGTCTGATTTAACCAGAGTGTTCTTGACACTCGATCATAAATTGATTGTATGAACAAGCACCCCCGCTGCAGGCCCTCTGTTGGGGGGGGGGGGGGGGGGGGGGTCCTTCAATAAACCTAAACAGTTCATACACCTTTATGACCATAGACTGAAAGTGGAAAGATTCAAGGCACTTCCACTATTTCAGAACCAATAACATGCTGCACATTATGTGACATAAAATGTACTGGCAACACACAAATCCAAAGTAGTCAATTTTTTTACTAAAGAGTTCATATGCAATTGCAACACCAACTTTGAATTTTCATAATAAACGAATCAACCTCTAGGTTGTATGGTATTCCAACAAAGGATGCATGTCAGACATAACATGTAAAGCAATTATTGTTGGGCAATTTTGTCATAGACCATCAGCATTACAAAACAGACAGAAAACGTCCATGAAAGAAAACAACGTGTCTGCTTAATGAAATCTAATTAGAGGCCTTTCTCCAAGTGGATTTGTTTGTGATTGCCCACAAGGTTCTGCTAATCTTTGCTCCAGCTTTTCACAGATCGTCAGTTGTAGAACACATCCAATCACTTTTGGATCACTGTCTTTTGTTTCCTCAAGCATTTCCAAATGTAAATGCATCCTTTCCTAATAAGTTGGTGAAACATGAAACTTGCACTGCGAACTTGTATGCTAAACAGGTGGGTGTGTTGGAAGTTTTGATTATTTCATTATTAAAGGAAACAAAATCCTTCAGTAAAGGA
Source organism: Mitragyna speciosa (assembly GCA_024721245.1). NCBI lineage: Eukaryota > Viridiplantae > Streptophyta > Magnoliopsida > Gentianales > Rubiaceae > Mitragyna > Mitragyna speciosa. Next base: position 3,178,504 of record CM045558.1, read on the forward strand.
AAAGAACATGAAATTAAAGCACAAATGGTAAAAGATATGAACATGTGACTCTAGGTAACAGCGTTATTAATGCTAATTAGCTCAGGAAGGCAGAAATTTGGTAGTGTGTGGAGTACATTATGCAAGCATTCTTTGAGCAAGTACAGAGAATTTAACAATCAAGGTAAAGCTTATTTGGCCATCCACATACACATTTCAGGAAAGGCATAGTAACATTGGACACTAACAGGGGAAATCACGTATTCTAAATGGAAAGACAAATTTAACGGGCATCACCACTGCAAATGAGAAAATAAAATATCAAATACAAGGGATGATTCGAATGGTAGCATTCAGGGGTAAAATGCTCCCCTGAAACTTGAAAGCAATAATCACCGGACTAGAAGAGCTAATCCAATCTACCTTATGTCCTGATGACAAACCCAGTATCACCTATCTATCAAGTATCAAATGGCAAAGAAAAAACAAAGAGAATATCAATCTTGTTTAGTAACCACAAATTTTGTCCCAAGGAATTTGCAAAGTTCTTGTGAAATGCAAAATTAATAACTGGGCACTCACCAAACAATATGAACTTAAACCGCCCGAATATGATTGGTCCAGGCTACGATCTGCCAAGAACTTCTTTAACACCAATGCAAGAGGTATGGCAGCTGGAAACTGTTCCGTAAGCTCTTTGACCTAAATAAGTAGTTGAATTAGATAAGCACAGAAAATAGAAATGCGAAAAATTATACCCATATTGTGTCAAGAACAAGAAAAAAATCCTGCTAAAACTTAGAAGTGTACCAGTTCAGTAGTCTGCAGTCCTGTATGTGATGGGGACTTAAAACTAATGTCAAGACGGACAGATTTTACATCCTTGTCGTTGTCTTGCTTCATCTGACAACAATTTGTCAAAGCAATGGTCTCCAATCCAATGGGATCAGCCCGGAAAGTGTTGCTTTGTTTACCAGTATTTTGAACTGATTCGTTTTTCGATGCTCGGACATTAGATGCAGAAGATGCAATGAGATCCTGAGGGACTTCCACCACGAGCATGATAATAGGAATCTAAAAGGGCAAAAAGATAAAGAGAATAACATCAAAGATCGAGAGAAAAGGATAACAAGACTAGGAAGGAGGAACCCCCAGAAATAGCAAACTGAAGAAACTGAGAACAGAAACATTACAGCAGTATTTTCAACGATCTTGAGGGAGTCATTTTTAACCCATTCCTGATTAGCAAGATACCTGGCTGCATGCTGCATGGGAAATAACAGCCCTCTCAATTACAATTATAGGATAAGCTAGTAATTCCTTTTAACCAGATACCTAATTGCGTGCTGCATAAGCACTATAATTTTGACTTTTAAATGGCCAATACACCACCAGTTTCACCACATACTGACACGAGCGTGCAAAAGGTGACATAAAACTTTTTTCTGCACATAATTTAACAAGACCAGATGCAGGACTAAGACGATATAGCATATATAAACTAAACAAATGCCTAAATATGGGCATAATTCAATAATATCATCCAGTGATAATCCTAATCAAACAGCCAACCCATTTTACTCTGCAAAATCCAAAGAGATATAGGTACAAATGGTAATTCCTTGATTATTTGGACACAAAATAAGCATCAGATTTCTAACAGAAAAAGGCAAAAAGAAAGCCCATGAAAGAACGAATAGACATCAATCTCTTTTATTTTATTTTTCTATATCTGTCTTCTGGACGAAAAATCTGTAAATCCTTATTGGACAAGATAACAATTTCTTTTGATCCAGAAATTAGATAAAGAATTGTTCCAGACCTGCAGGCAAGTTTCTTTGATACCGTTACGCCCTTCCAAGATTCCAGCTTCTTTTATTGGTTCCTAAAATTGAACACAATTTAATATGGTTTTTATCTGTTCTCAAGAAAGAAAGCCAAATGAAAGACAGAAGTTCCAGAATAACTATAAGATATTCTCACCAAATTTCTCACTGGAGGAAGACAGACCACAAGGTCCACATCACTTGATGGAAGGGACAAGCCACTAGCATTTGAACCAAAAATGTTTGTCCTGGACCGAGGCCATAAAACTTGTAAAGACCGTGTAACTCGCTTGACAGCCCAATTTATAGAAGGCTTCCTGATCAAATTTTCTGAAGCAACCTTGTGTATCATGACAGAGTGTTAACCATCAGTAATAGGTAATCAACCACATACTAAATCTTACAATAAAACTTAGGTCAAAATAGTAGCTGCAAATGTCATCTTGAAAACACATTGTACTCCTCAGTGCTATACCTGCTTGCAGAAAGAGTCGATTTCATCATGAAGGAGGCCATGGATCACAGAAAGAGATCCCTTAGACGTGGAACAGTTAAGCAACTCAGGTGGTTGCAAAGGAAAAGCAACATCCGGCTGAGATGATATAACAGAATATTTAGCCAAAAATGGACAATAAGATCAAAGAACAGAAATCATCAATAGAAAGGTGGAAACATGATTAGCAAACTTACATGTTCCTGATCACGAGCTAGCTGAGAAATAGCAATCAGGCGATCCTGCAGCAAAGCTCCTGGCACAGGTTGTGTCAATTTACGGGCTTGAAGGCCTTTATTCCTCCAAGAAGGCCAAACAACTTCATTACCATCCATACGTATACAAGCATCTTCAAAATTTATTCCGTCATGAGACCAACCCTTTACACCCCAATGCCTTGGACTAGAGCTACCTGACCGAACAGTAGGAAAGCCCCTGTGTTTTCTAGAATCACCAACAGGAGAGGGAGGAGGTGGACGTGGAGCACGAGGAACACAAAGGACTACAGGTGAAGGTGGCCTCTTAATCCGAGGTTGCTCCCGGCTATTAGGAGGAATACAGGGGCTTTTACGATCATGAGTACGTTTAAAATCTGATTTTGGTATTTCTCTAGGAATATTTGGGATGATAATTGGTCGTAGAATGGGATATTGAAGTGAATCTCCAGCCTTTGCTTCATTGTCACCAGATAAGTTGGACAGCGATCCAGAGATATTCTCTTCTGTAACTACATCTGTCACTGTTGATGAGGAGGGGAGAACTTTCCCACCTATCTCGTTCTCAGATAGAACATAACCCACAGCCTGGTGACCTGGAACCAATGGATCAAAGGGAGAGCAAAAAGAAGCAGCAGATGGAGAAGTCAAACCATTTGTACTGTAAGAAGAAGAAAATGCAACCATATCATCAACAGCTCGGTTCATATCTGCTTCACGCCAAGCCCATGAGCTGTCATCTGAACTGAGAGAAGGAGGACGAGAAAAGCTGCTCCCCGGAAAATCAGAAGGATTCCAGTACATCACACCACCCCCAAAGTACTGACTATAATCCATTCCAGAAACTGCATGTAGCTCTATTTCTTCTTCAGACATCCACTGATTGTCCTGATCATCAGCCAGTTCATGCGAATTTGTAGGATCAGAAAAATCCATGAAATCACTAGAATAAACCCTCCCATCCTCAGCAGTCATCACACCGCAGTGGACTCCCGAAGCTGAGAAGCCCTGCTGAAAAGAAGATTGCCGCCTTGAGATGAACCCTGAAGCATAGTTGCAAGCAACTGAAGGAGCTATTGCATTAACACCACGCACCATTGGAGGCCAGTCTAAACTCATAGGCAATGGTCGAGACATAATGCCCCCACACCCATTTTCAACTGAAGCATTTCTCACCCTATGTACAGCTGGTACAAAGGATTGATGAAAATGGTTTTGCCAATTATAGCCAACATCCAAGTGCAACCTATCAGTAGCAGCAGGAAGATGTGAATTAAAAGGTGGAATCTGTAGAGGAGCTACACTTGGCCATTCATACGAGACATAGGCAGAAGAATTCATGATGCCCGTATCATAAAGTCCAGAAGCATGGCGCTCCTTAGGTGGAATATCTTTTTCTTCTAAATTGCCATCTTTGTTTGGTTTTGCCAAAAGTCTTGATTTGATGTCCCCTCCACTTTGGTGCTTGCAATTTGCACTCTTGATTTCCACACTGCCTAGATCATCAATCAAATGCGCCTTGCAGTCCACATCACGTTTTACAGATTCAACACTGGAAACTGCTCCATTAGTTACTACCAAAATGCCAGAGTTTTGACAGTCCTCCAAACCAGGATTACTACTGCCTTCAGAACAACCAGGCATAAGAGATTCTGGAAGAGTACAATTACTTGAGTTTGGTTCATGTTTATCATTTCCTATTACTTCATTTTCCAGAGCATTATTAACAATTGGATCATCAGCTATCCAATTAGACTCTGCATCCCCATTGTGACAATTAGAGGGAACTGAGCCAGCTTTTACCTCTCTTGTTTCACCACTTTCAGTTTCTACTGAGTTAAGAGTGCTGGAACCTTTAAGTTTGTTTCTCTCTTTTTTACTCTTCCTGGAAGCACTTCGCAGATCTCGATTATTCAATCCTTTATTGCATCCCTGGTGACAGTCAATCAGTTATAAACCATTCAAATCAATAGCATGGCATATAATTTATATCATATGAAAGATGACAAGCACAACCATGTCAATTGTTGAGAGAGGACGCTCCCTTGAAGGATTTCTCTCCTGAAATTTACCAGAAATCTTGCTTGATCGACTAAAATCAGCACTTCTTTTAGATGGAAGTCCAATACCATTTTCCTGAAACATGCTTCAACAGAATCAGGTCTATCAACAATGAGGAATTCATCCATATTGATCCTAAGAGGTGTCTGCAAGGATTTAATGGTACCTTTGCAGGTTTAGTAAGTGAGTTATCATGTTCTGAAGATACTGCTGTAGAATGAAGCTTTTTTGCATTCCGATTCTTCCCCTTTTTCTTAGTAGTACCAAGCTTTTCCTTCTGTTTCTTTGTCGAGGAACTCATTTTTCCTTCTTCGAGTAGCTCAAGTTTTGTACAATCAAGTGAAATCACCATGAGTATTGCCCGCAATTTTCTTAGTATGCAGTCAGAAGTTGTACTAACAGATGCCAGTGAACTAAAAAACAGTTTGTCCTCATCATATCTACTATGCTTATACGCTAACAACATAGAAGAAACATCTTGAAGAAGAATCAAATTACTAAGCATGCATTTCAATTGAAAAGGATTTTTTGAAACTGATACAGAAGTCATACAGCGTCCAACTTTTGAATCTGGAACTTGGGAATACACAGAGTTTTCTTCGCGTGACAAAACAGTGTTGTATTCCAATGGCTGTTCAGCTTGGGGACTACAGAGCAATGTCTCATCCTCCAAGAAATTTTTACCTTTCAAAGTTTCAGCAGTCTGGCAATTACAATGTCCAGAGATCAAATCAAGCTTCCAGTAAAATTAAGAATCTGAATTATCTCTGGATTGATTTCTACATAAATTAATGTTTCAACCTTCTAAGGAAGATTAATATGAGCAATCATTGAAGATGATAAAGCAAGCAATCACTGTCTAAATGTAGAAGAGGAAAAATGGAGAAGAAGACTAATATGTGAAATGGGCATCATTACCAGTGGCAGAATTAAGGATCGCTGAGTCATTCTATACTTAATTCTTTTCTTATCAGTTATTGTCTATGGAATCATTACGAATTAAAATTTCACCCAATTCCATAAATGATTTACAAAAGAAGTATACATTTTTCCTCCAGCAGCTTTACAACGAGTGAATTCTGACAAATCATGCTTCAGTAGTTTTTTCCCTTCCCTATTACATGCTTCGTTAGTTTTACTTGTTACCACCTTATTACATTAACTTAAACTTCTTTTCGTTTATATTAGTTGCTTCTCCATATGGCTTGCATCGGCAAGAGGAAAACTGATTTCAAATTAGCTAACACCCCCTTCCCCCCTTTTGCTTGTAAAATCTCACTAGCCTTCTTCCTTAATCGCAGAGAGTTTCTATTAAATTTTGAACTCGTTAAAAACTAATTTAGGTAACAGAAATTCTCCTTTGCATTTAACATTTGTATTCGTGTATTCTTACCTTTAGACAACTAAGAGGTCAGTTCTATTTAACAGTGCACAACCTAAAAATGCCATTCTGGAGAAGGTAGCTGGCATGACTCGCACACCATTTTCCACCACAAAGACTAAAGATCAAATGCATAATCTAAAGATGCAACAAAAACAAGAGCCACAAGCTCCCTTTGATATGTTAGGAAATGACAATTCACCAAACACAAATATTTAAAACAGCATTACGTGCAATTTACAAAAACTAAATTTATAAAGTAAGAAAAAGTTTCACAAGAATTATACCAAACATTTAGCTGCTTTCCCCACCACCAATCGAAACACCCTCTTCTTCATCGATTCATCCAACCTCGCCCACCAATCTATACATCCCTTCTTCCTCCAATACACATTGGCCGCAACCCCAGCAACGTTGATCTTCTCCTTCAATTTGACGCCCCTTTTCTTCCCACTACCATAACAATTCAACCAAGCCAACCTTAACGCAACCTCCAACCTATTCGCGACAAACGTCTCCATACTAAAATACCCCTTCGCCTTCAACCACTCCATTTCCGTCCATTCAGCTGTCAACCCTCCACTCTCCTCACCCCTCAAAAACTCCCCATTTGACACCGCATCCATTATCTCCGCAAACCTCTCCACATTTCCAACAAATTCCTCACAAACAGTTATCGAATCAATACAATCATTATCCCCTAACCGAGAAAAATCCTCGATGTTTTCGCCTTCTTTCGAGCTGAACAGACGGGTGGACTCGCGAATCGCCAGCTCAAACTCATTCGACTCGGCAACTCGGGACAACAGCCCGTGAGACTTACGAAACAAGAGGCTGGGGAGGCTAGTGCTGCTGGACGCGCAACGGTCAGTATCGGGAACATCGGCAAGGACGAAGAAGAATCCGTGGCCGTTGGATTTGAGCTTGAGGAGCATCCGGAGAAGGGTTTGGGTGAACTTGAAATCAACGGCGGTGAGGTGAGCTTGGCGTTGATGAACTGTTAAGGATGAAAACCATTTGATTATCGATGATCTCGGGTTAGGGTTAGGGTTAGGGTTTGGATTTGAGGAATTTGAGTGGTAGAGAGAGAGGTGAGAGGTGAGGGAATCAACGAGTTGACGGGCTGAAGTCATTGGGAAATTTGAATTATAATTAGTTTTTCGTCTTCGCATTTTGTATTTTATTTGGGAAATTTTAATTTCTGCTGGTGGGAAGGGTGGTGGTTCGCGGCTGTGGAAATGCTGGTGGTGATGTCTAGAGGACATACAAATTTGGGTAATTTTCTTATAATATTACTATTTTAAAAAAAGTTCTTAAATAGAGCACTGTTTGGGAGATTTTCTAAAAGTAGGATGTCCTTGTGCGGCACATACTTGAAATTTTTTTTTTTTTTGTAATTAGTGAGAGGTTTTAAACTTAATTATTTGAGTGCAATTTAAGAATTTAGTGCCGTACAAAGCATGTGCGGCACTAAGATTTTTTTTTTTTTAATAGTGCCGCATACAGCATGTGCGGCACTAAGAAATCACTGACTCTAGCTAAAGTTGATATACTAATGAGATTAATTGAGGAGGGTCAATTGTATATACTATTTTGCAAGGCACCTTACTTAGTTCTTTTGGTGAACAGGTAGACAAACACAAATACTTCACAGAAGACAATCAAGGAGAAGGCCAAAAAAAAAATTGTTTAAAGGATGAGAAACTAATGTAATACTAAACGAAAACCCAGGCCTTTTCCTATCTAGTGAAATACTAATTGACTCTTAGCATTATCTTGACCAATAATTTTGAGAATAGGGAGTGGAGTTTGAGCCTTTGGGCGGACAGTTTATAGATTCAAATATGGAACGTCTATTCAAAGATGGAACGTCTGCCACACACAGTCTGTGCGGCACTGTGTCACGTTGGCATCTCTGCCGCACAGACCTCGTGTGGCATAATTGAAATCAATTTTTACCAACAATTTGCTACCAGCCCTTCGTTTGAACCCTTAAAAATAAATAAATTATACTGCCGCCCAAATCCTGTGTGGCACTACTCTAACTTTAAAAAAAATCAAAATTCAAGTATGTGCCACACACTACTTTCAAAATACCTCCTAAACAGTTTCTTATTTGGGAAATTTTTTTTAAATAGTAATATTCTGAGAAAATTGCCAGAAATTTGCAGTTACAATGAGGATTGATAGAGACGGTGGAGCTTTAAATTGATCAATTGATTTAATTGGATTTTCTTTTATATATGGGGGTAATTTCACATACCTCCTCCAGGTTTATGACAATTTCGTTGACCTCCCCTCATATTTGTCCAATTAACATCACTCCCCTCATATTTAAAATAACACTTACCTCCATTATGGAATCTTTAGGATTGGGACCTATAGTCACGGAAAAGTATTAAGTGTACTATGTGCATTGTTACGTGATACATTATAATCAATAATTTATCACTACGTAATGATTCTAGGCCGTACGTTTTATATTTGGTAATATGTGATTGATTATAGTGCACCATGTGATACACCTAATACTCACTCCTATAGTCACCATCAAAATAGGTAATTTGACATAAATGCCATCTTGAAATAATTTGTTATTTTATTAATATATCAACAAAAAATAATCTAGAGTAAAATTATTATTTTATCCATTTTTTTCATATATCTTACCTACCGCTATCATCTCTCAACTTTACTCTTTAACTTACATGTTAAATTGATTGTGAAATTAGAGCTAATAATAAAGAATTTCATCTTCAAAACGAGATAAAAACTAAACTACACTTATAGGTATTAAGACTTGCATTTCTACTAGAAGTTAAAATATATAAGTTTTGAAATATCAATTTTGTGCAATCTTATCCTTGAAATCTAAAAAAATACCAATGAAAACTGATTTATCAAATTTGAACAAGTTGCAAAATGTTTGGAATCCCATATTTCATGACTTATGTATTTAAAATAATGACCGGTATTTAAAAAAAATTACCTGCCATGGTGAACTTCTATAAGGGAAAACCAGTAAAGAAATTGATATGAATAAACTTGATACACTTGTTGCTCTAAGAAATTGAAAAAGTAAAGCTTTTTTATTCATATTTTTGTTGTGGCCAATAAGAAGGGTAAGGCAGGAAAAAAATATTACTTTTGCTTTAAAATTAATTTTAAGTCAAATTAATTATTGCGGGCTAAGTTTTTTATGCCCAACATGAAAAGAACGGAGGTATCTTAAATATGATGGGAGATCAGTGAAATTGTCATAAATTTAAAAGGAGGTATGTGAAATATTAAAAAGTTTCAAGCCAATGTCCAGTTTATAAACAATGGCAAAATTTGATATTTTTCCCTACCCAACTGGTTCAAATATTAAAACTGTCATGTAATGGAATTCTCACAACCAAAATTCAACTGTACAAGTTATTCCCATTAGGAAAATAATGATGTGCTTTGAGAATGAATAGGTAAATATGTCAAATTAAATGCAAAGTATAAGATGCATTTGACACAATGTTTAATGCTATATGCGAAAATGAGATTCAATACAAAATATAGTTACACATTATTTGTACAAAATTATATATGCAGTTGATATGATGTTTAGTACTATGTGTGAAAATAAAATAAAGATTGAATACAAAATATTATTACACATTATTTATATAAAATTATATAAGATTATATGTGAAGTATAATAAGTATTTGATACCAGTGCGAACATAAAAATAAAGATGATTACAATACATAGTTACACATAATTTATACGTGCAAAAATAAAGATAAAGATCGACTAAAAAAATATAGTTACATCATATACACAATACACAAAAATGTTTTCAATGAGGAAGTGTGAAATTAAAAAAAATAAATAAACTACGAGTTGTAGTTACACATCATCTATAAAGAAATGTTTTTATGCTTGATATTAGATCCGACGACAATGAAAAACTTGGTGTAAAAAAGAGACTATTTTTAATATATTTGACTAAACTTATTTATTTTGCATATTTTTTTGTGTCAGTGTTTGATTGGTCGGTTAAATGATTCCAAAGTTAGTTAAAAGTTCACCCTACATTGAAATAGCTTCCATAAAATGTCTTCCAATTAGTTATGCATGTTGTTCATAGGATTTTTCTGCAATGTATTAACTCAAAACAGCCACACGTGTTGTCGGGGTTCAACAGCCAATAGGAGAATGACACAGCATAGGTGGGGTTTCCAATGTTGTATTTTGACGACCAAATGAAATGGTGAGGGTACCAAATAAAAAAAGTAAGAAACATGTGTCTGCTTGTGCAATTGTCCCCACCTAACCAAACTAAACTAAAATCAGTCATGCAAGGAAACGAAATTGGCAACAAATTGACAAAAGTAAAACAAACCAAACAGGCACAAAAGCAACAAAACCAATGAACAAAACTAAAATCACTTTTCATATAGACTAAGAGGCAAAAAAAACTGAAAGAAAAGTACTAGACAAAACAAAACCAAAAGCAAACAAACTCTACAAAAGCAAAAGCGCAAAAAATGACCAAAAAACCATTAAAATTTTTTTTTCTCTTCCCTGTTGAGAGCCAAGGATCTATTCTACACTGTGATGTAATCTAAAATGATGTTGTAGATCTTTCTACTACAATTTAGCTTCATTTTTTTTTAATCTTTTTGTCCTTACATGGGGAGAAGATTTCCGGAGAACATCTTCAATTAAAATCCATCTTGAAGATTGCAGACAAGCAAAGCTTGACGAAATATGGGATAGACATCAACAAGCAACTAGTGAATATGAGTCCTATGTATTTTAATCAAATTTTGTTATGAAATATTTGAAATTTTAACAATACAAGATAAGGCTTATAATGTCAATAATTAAATAATAATGAAGAATATGTGTTAAATATAAAATGTTAAAAATGTTTGCTGCACAGACTAGAAATGGAGCAGTATTTTATGTGTAAGTCATTGTAAATTTATTAAAAAAGTAGTTATTTGCATACTATACAATTACCATTTCCGTATCTTGTCTCACATATTGTAGAGTCACAGGTAGTGAATTGAAATGGAACGAAATCGATATATAGAGGGAAAAAAATTGAAGACAAAAAAAATGACTTTGAATCCGATGATGATAATGGAGAAAGGCAAATGGGCATGAATGACGAAATGCAAAGTATTAGACAAATTGAATACGAGGAAGAAGAAGTTAGCTGGAATGAATGTTTTGATAAAGTCTTGGATGAGTATTGCTTGGATGATACAAACGAGGATACAGTTATGCAAATGACATTTTCCTTAAAAGAAGATTCTGAGTCATTCTATAATACGTATGTAAAAGCAGTTGGATTTAGCATCAGGAAAAGTGATTTTAGAATGCACAATTCTAATATTGTGAAGTGTAGAAAATGGATATGCTCATGTGAAGGCCATAGGGAGGAGAAGTGGAATATAATGAAAAACAGAAAACAAGAACCAAAAACTATGACTAGGACGGGATGCAAAGTACTTTTTCGAATTAAACTTATATAAAAAAATGGATGCTTTGTGCTAACTGCCTTTGTAAAAGAGCATAATCACAAGATGGCTAACAATTCAAGTGTCTCATTTTTTAGGTCAAATAGAAAAGTATCCAATGCCGATTATGCAGAAGCGAAGAGCTTGAGACGGGTTCGGGCTAGAATAAGCTAGATAATGAATTTTTTTGTGGTTAAATATGGGGGATACAATAATATAAAATTCTTGATAAAAAACCTCTATAACATGATCACTAATGAAAGAGAAAAAGAAATTGTGGATGGAGATCCAGAAGGCGCTGTAGCGTACCTAGCTGCAAAGTAAGTGATCGACCCTATGTTTTTTTACAGGTACAAGCTTGATAATGCAAATCGACTAAATATTTTATTTTGGATAAATTTAAGGTGTTGAAGTGATTATAGTTGTTTTGGAGATGTGTTGGTATTTGATTCGACGTATAAAATTAATGAGCATGAAAAGCCATTGGTTGTATTGGCCGGTGTGAACAATCACTTTCAAATAGTGATTTTTGCTTGTGTATTGGTTCCAGAGGAGACAAGTGAAACATATGAATGGGTATTGAATACATTTGTTACCGCAATGGATGGAAAAAAAGCCCACTTCTATTATAATTGATGGTGATCGAGCAATGAAGAAAGCAATTAAAAATATTATTCTTGAATCCAATCACAGGATGTGTAGTTGGCACTTTCAAAGAAATGTAGTTGCTAATGTGAAGTGCAAAATTTTTTTACCAAACCTAGACAAGTGCATGTATGATAATGTATCAGAGGAAAAGTTTAAAAAATTATGAAAGACACAATTGAGGAGTTTGGCTTACAAGATAATGAATAGGTGAATATGCCTTAACGAATAGCTTTGTGGTTAAGTGCATTCCTCAAAGGATATTTCTTTGTTGGGATGAAGAGCACTCAAAGATGTGAGAAAATTAATGATGTATTAAAAATTCATCTTTCAAACAAAATGAGACTATATAAATTGTCCAGGCATTTGATCAAAGAATATCATGTTTGCGTCACTAGAAAGCAATGCAATACAAAGAGGCCAAACATACCACCTTGGTAATGGCAACCAAATTTGAGTCTTTAGAAATACATGCAATGGAGGTTTATACGCGTAGAATATTCTTTAGGGTGAAAGAAGAGTTGACATGTTCTAGTATTTTCAGCTCTGTAAATTGTGATTTTGCAGGCAATAAAAAAGTTTACGTACTAAACAAATATGGGGAACCAGATTTGAAGTGAAGAGTCGAGATAAATACGACGACGATGAAAATGAGATGCTTATGCATGACATTTGAAAGCGTTGGTCTATTATACCGTCACATATTCAAAGTTATGGAATTGAAATACATGGAGACAATTCCTAGGAGTTACGTTTTGAATATGGCGAATGCAATATCATGTGTTATTATGCATCCAAGACCCCTGAAGAATATTATCACATTTTAGAGTTTGTGCATGAGGAGACATCACATCTCAAAGAACTATGGGAGTCAAAGCAGATGGAAGAGAACTGTTCATAATTAAAAATTCATCATATACAAGAGCAAAGGGCGATCACAAATATAACAATAATCAAAGCAATTGTCGAACAAATGTGAAAATGCGAGTATGGTATTTATCTGTATATAGGTGTCATAGTGAAATTAAACATGTACATGCATAAGATTCATAATTTTTAACCAGTTATATATTTTGCGATTAACTTTACGTTGTAAGTTACAAGATGGACACAATATACGGACATGCAATAAACTAATTAGGGATTCACGGATCTAAAATTAACATAAATTAATGCCAAATTAACTAACAATTACAGACAAATCAATTATCCACAATTGACAACAATTAACGCCAAATTCAAAAATGAATCCAATAAACTAATTAGTGACAACTCACGGATCTAAAATTGGCAACAATTAATGCCAAACCCAAAAAATGAACCCAATTAACTAATTAGGGACAAATCAATTATCCAAAATTGCCTAATCATACACTCATTAATCTAATTTCGGTACAATTAACAACACAAATTAGTGTTTGGAGATAAAGTGAGTACAATTTACTACACTAAGTATAGACACATATCAATGACTTCTCACGACATGGGGAACGACTTCAGTCCAATTAAGTAGGAAATTGCCTAATCATACACTCATTGATCTAATTTTGATGCAATTAACAACACAAATTAGTGTTTGGGGACGAAATGAGTACAATTAATTACTACACTAAGTATAGGCACATATCAATGATTTCTCACGACATGGGGAACGACTTCGATCAGATTAAGCAGTAAATTGCCTAATCAGACATTCATTGATCCAATTTTAATACAATTAACAACACAAATTAATGTTTGAGGACGAAGTGAGTACAATTAACTACTACACTAAGTATAGGCACATATCAATTGATCCAATTAAGTATGAATTGATCCAATTAAGTTGTAAATCAATCAGTTCTTTATAAATTTTGATTATTTCAAAATTTTGGTCGAATCACTAATTAATCCAATTAATTAGCAATTCATCCAATTAAGTAGCAAATCAAATTAAGTAGTAATAATTCCTTTATAAATTATGATTATCCATCGGTCTAATCACTAATTAATTCAATTAATTAGCAATTCATCCAAGTAAGTAGCAAATCAAATTAAGTAACAATTGTTCCTTTATAAATTATAATTATCCCTAAACTTCGATTGAATCAATAATTATCCAATTAATTAGCAATTCATCCAATTAAAAAATAAATCAAAATAAGTAGCAATTGATCCTTTATAAATTATGATTATGCTTAAACTTCGATCGAATCACTAATTATTCAATTAATTAGCAATTCATCTAATTAAGTAGCAAATAAAATTAAGTAGCAATTGATTATTTATAAATTTTGATAACAATTGTTGGCACAACGATTTGTTGCAAATCAATCTTCTCGAATCCTAACCAGATTGAGCGGCAAGAGAGAAAGACATAAAGCCAAAATCCATGTCAGTTCCCAGAAGAGCTGACATAAAGCTTCACCTATGTGATTTTTCAGGCATAACGTGTCCAACTCACACATGTAGTTTCGCAAATGGCATGACATTTCTCCTGCAAATGTCAACTTTCCTATGAGCATGTCTGCAAATGGCCTGTTCGAGGTTCAGTTTAATGTGCCTGTTGTGACATTTCTCCAGTACATATGTCAAGATCAACTCCATTCAAATAAGCAGTTTTTCCGCCCTTTACATCCGAGTCCCTTGGTACTAAAATAATATACAAAACAAACAAGTTTGATAATGATACTAAAGTCACTGGTTTTGCAATGAACTGATTCTCTCAACTTTCTACACTTTTTTAACTTCATTAAAGAAATTGGTTACTATGTTTACATCTAATAGCAAGTAATGATATCCGAGGAAATTGCTCCACCAGTTGACCTAATAAATTAGCCAAGAAGAACATGTGCATGCCGTAAAAATTTTTGCAAGGTAAAAATTGTCAAATCAAACCCAGCAAATCAAGAGCATTATTACTACTCATGTCCTGATGAGAAGGCATGTTAATCAATTGTTTCTTATTATTCAACGTATCATCTTTCCTTCATGTTCATTTATGGATCTTTCGATTTCAAATTTTATAAATATCAGCAATAGCTCGTGTTCAAATTTCAGCATAAATATCAGTCATGGATTGGTTGGTGTAATGAATGCACCAATGCCATTGAACTAGTCATTGACGGTGGCCTGGTATTGAGTGAAGCTTCCGTTGGTTCTCACTTGAAATGCAAGAGGGACATTGATACCTTCAAAGACCAGATTAAGACTTGGCATCAGTAATACGAACTCTTAAAATTGTATTTTATTTTTTCTTGGCTATGTTTGTTGCATATGTAATGAAGGGCTGAATCTGATGATGAATTTTTTCCTCTTCATTTATTTTACTGCCCTTACTTTACTGTTATTATTTTTTTAAATATTACTTGATAAGTCAAAGTATTCTAATCCTAACATACATTCGCAAGCTGCTAGCTAATAAGAATATAATTGATATTGTCTGAACTTAAAATTCTGTTGTTCGTTTCAATATCTTACAATTATGTAGACAATGAGATATGTATTGGAGGAATTGACAAATTCATATTACTAAAAAAAAAGATATCTGGTTTAACAGTTTGCAATCTCTTCAAATTAACATGCAACCGTATATTTTCCATATTAGCTTTGACACGGTTGGTCAAATCAAATAATATTTTTAAACCAGATTAAAGAGATATCATATAGAATCAAATTCAAAGTGTTCTGATTTGGTTACTATAATTCTAAAATTAGTTCATCCTAAATAACACAAAAAATCAACACATTACAGCAGCCATATACAACTTAATCAGACCACTTCTTAAATATGCTATACTATGGGCCAACAAAAATATTATCACATGCCGCCAGTCATCAATTTTGGGCAGAACATTGCCAACTCCCCATTTCATCTAATTTTTATCGCGTACCATATTAATTGCGCTGAGAAACAATTTTAATGTAGTTGCATACCTTGCCTCATCACTTTGCAACTCTATGAAAATTCCATCCTTTATTTCCTTGCATAATTTCATGAATTTCGTGACATACATGCCGTAATCCCATCTTCAATAACAAAACAACATTACACTTGACTTAACAAATGTATTTATATTTGTAGGTACTAGAAGAATTAATATACTTACTTATTATTTTGCTGTTGATACCATTCAGGTCTAATGCATGAAAAGTTTGATACATCCAATGTGTAATCTTTACCAAAACCAAACGACAGAGTCTCGTGCAACTTGTTGCGCTCTTTTAGTTATTATTCAAACAAATGCAATTCTATAATAACAAACATACATGTTACACACAATACATTCATACCACATGCATAACATCACACAATCTCTAAAAGTTGTAATCTTCTGATGGCTTGGAGTCAAAAATCAAAATTTATTTCTTTACTATATTCACTCTGAACGTATACCAATACTTGTTATCCCAATTCATAGGAATGCAAATTTACAAACAAATTCTTGTTACTAGGCACCTATTTTCATATTTTTACACCAATTAAAATGTCATTGACTTTTATTATTGCTACCATTTCTCATGCTTCTATTAGCCTGTCAAATTTATCTTGCCAGAAGTAAGTTGAATACAAGGTTTTAGTTTTCAGATCATTACTTTCGCTAAATTGTTGACACATTCATATCAAATTAAAAAAAAAAAAAACAACTAGTCTTTGGTTTGTTAGATTGCTGATACATGTATATAAATCATGTATACGGTCAACAACAAACTTTGAACCATGTAGGCATATATCATACATTCTTTGGTTCATTATATTCATTCTGTCTTGCATTAACAATCAACAATGCAGCATAGTAGTTTATCGCCTGTGTTATCAAAGCCGTGAGTTCACATGCAGGTTGATGTGTTTGAAAAATATTTTATTGAGAAGTTAGCAATCTAAAACTCAAATTTTATTCATCCGCGATGTCAAAACGACTGAATTTCGTCCCTTGTTGCAATTTGTCCCAACATCGACACTAAGGTTGTTTTGAAAAAAAAAAAACATGAGCTTCAAACCAGCTACTATCAAACCATAGAATCGACGAAACAGTAGGTGAACATGGGGTCTTTATTTTCAAAAGCCTAAAATAGACATTGAAGAATATGTATACTTACATTAGAGGTCAATTGTGGGTTAAATAAGTGATCAAAAATCAAAACTCTTATGAAATCACTTAGCCTTTGTTTGTCTATCTCTTACAATACCTGCAATATTTTAAAAAATACAGATTCTTAAATATTCAAATAAATTACCATTAATTTTTTCAAAGTTGATAAACCAACATCTTTCCCTTCGTTATGTACATTGCTTTCTTTATCTCCTCTTTCTATAGCCATGGCTGTTTTCACTTTTTCTAGTAAGGTTCGTGCCAAGACATATCAGGCTACTGGTACTGCCTTCATTCTTGCTACTACCTACATACTTGTTGACTACAGAAATGGAGGATGCCTCTTGTTCTTTATCGAACAACCGAATACATATGCGAGTATTTTTTTTTATATTGGTGTCTAATTTACCTTGTGAGTTCGTCTGCTTGACGATGCAACATATTTACAAACAGCCACTGCCTCATTCACAAAGCCATTGGTAACTTGCTCGGTTGTTTTTGGAGACGATTTTTTTCCTCAAGCATGCTCCATTGCCATTAATAATATTCTTCCATTTATACTTGAGATTACAATCAGGAATTTTCTTGTTATTCTGAGCTTTTTTCCTCTACCACTTCTCGTTCCTAATTACTCTGTTTGTTGTTTCAATCTTGCATTTTGAGCATGAGAGTTCTTGGATCAAAACTTCATATTTGGCATCTATCTTTTGAACTGCCCGTTCTATTGACCTCATACGACAGGCTATTTCGCCTAAAATCTTGTCATCTTTAGTATGATCCATTTGGATGTGATACTTATCCATCTGTTCACCTACCTATATAACACAAATCAGTTTATGTTAGTTACCTAAATCATCACATATCATTTGCACTCAATCACCTTTGGCAAATCTTGAATGTAACTACACAATATCAAACCATTCCATAGGTAAGAACTGTTCTATACCATTCCATCTTGGTTCGTTTGCAGACGACTCCATCCAAACAAATGCAGTCTTTGTTATTTGCGTATTCTATCTGTCTGCATTTATTTGTCCCACACTTTGTTAAACCTATCCCAACTTCTGTGCTTGGCTTTTCTTCATCATTCATCGTCCAAATATACTTCAAATGCTTTACTGTGTTATCATTAGCAATACTCCATTTTCTCGTATACCTGTACAGGTCACATTATGTTCACATTAGTTTGACTGCAGATTCATCTTACCAACTTGCTTTACCGTTTCACTCATTTGCAAAGGCAAATATACATACATCATCACAATGTAAATTTTTTTTATGCCACTTACATGATTCTTTTCTCGAGCAAAGTTGCTGTTGGAGCATGCAAGAATGTATGGAATAAAAGCCTAGTCAACTATTTACTCTCTCTACAATATATATATTTACAAGAAACCATGTCAACATTTTCACCATTTATCTCATAAACATATGTTCTAGTTGAATTGTTAATAAATAAGATTAGTTGGACTTTAATTATAATAGTTTGCACGCCTCCCAACACTATTCTGATTCAAGAGGAAATTAGTTAGTACTAGGTTTCTTTTGTAGAATCAGACTGGTATGATTTTAACTTCTCTAAGAGGTAGCAAGTCACTTTGTTTTATGCCAAGTGGTTTTTCATTGGCAAAACCACTGGCCACATGTGTGGTTATTTCTTAAAACTACACTATAGTCGTATCCGTTGTTCATGGGCTCATACATGCTCATGTACGTCACTATTTCAGGTAAAGCACTTTCTTTCCATTCTCCTTAGATGAGTCTAATCAATTCTCTCATGTGTAATACATAAAAATCTTTAAATCTGGGAACGAATAGATCGTCGAGTAATTAGAACTTTATGATTCTATCTTAGAAGTCAGGGATTTGAATCCACTAACACTATTATCCTCTCCCACTTTAATAGTATAGGTTTGATAAAAAAAAATCTTTAAATTTATGCTACTTGAAAGGCATGCAATTTATACCAATTAAAGACTCAGACAACTAATTTTGTTATTTGTTATTTATTCCTACTTTTTTACTATCATCTTGAATTTACAAGAGATTAGCCAAATTACTTGTCCAACCTTATTTCTAATTATCAACATTTACAAAGTAATTATTCACATTTCATAGCATGATTTGGGATAGTCCATAATTCAATTTCAAATACTCCATCCGTCTCACTTTAATAGGCTTTTTTTCTTTTTTCATTCGTCATAAATTATAGTCCACTTTCTAATTGAAAAATGTAATTAACTTTTAATTT
The DNA here is from genome assembly GCA_024721245.1 of Mitragyna speciosa. Lineage (NCBI taxonomy): Eukaryota > Viridiplantae > Streptophyta > Magnoliopsida > Gentianales > Rubiaceae > Mitragyna > Mitragyna speciosa. The sequence continues at coordinate 3,197,932 of CM045558.1, forward strand.
CTCTAAAATGCCCCTATTTAGTTACTTTGTTATAAATGAAATAATTACCATATTAATAAAGTGCATAGCAAACCGTGCATTCACATATCAAATGGAAGTAATTTGGCTTATGATGCAGTTTTATATTTTGTATTTAATATAAATGTTTAATGATGAATATAATGGTATTTTAGGATTATCATAGATAAATTTATTCTTTCAATAAAGTTAATTAATATTTGTTAAACTGTGTGAAAAAACCATAAGCCTGTCAAAGTGGGATAGAGGGAGTAGTATTTTTGGTGTAATGTTCATAGAATAAGTTGTTTAAATGAGCTTTAGCTGCAAACTAAATGTAACGCTAATGCATAATTTTTCCTTCTTTGCACGTATTAAATTGTAATTTTATGAAGATGATAGCCTGGTTGTGCATTAAATTTATGGAACTTATACGGGGGAGGCCTATTGATTCACTAGCTTTTTTTCCTTTGTTCTTGAACATCCATTAAAACTTAATTGGCCCTAAGTTGTATATGAAGGATCTTTAACAACTTGTTCGAAAGTTGCAAGGGAACCATTCTGGACTTCAGCCATAATTTGTGTTACATATAATTGATTCTATCAAAAATTGGATCTTATGCTTGAGAGTCTATTTACTTTTAAACGAGTTAAAAGAAACAAAGGAAATGGTGTTCAAACTTTGTCACAAGTCCTCAAATCAAATTTCATCTGCGACAGTTAGAAATTTTGATTTACAAGGGAAGAGGTAGGTAAATTTCGGGAAGCTATACTTCTAATTTTATATAGCAAAACAGTCTGGAGTTTTACCTACCATACCATTGGGAGCCATATCTCACTTGTCTAAAGTAACATATATTTGTAATACAAAACTAATTGTTCCAAAAAAAAATCTCGAATATATCAAATAGTAGTGCATAACTATTGATGCAACATGCTCATCTATCATGGCATGTTTTCCAACTCTTGTAATGTTTTGTAATCTCATAAATTCACCATAATCCAACCATGCTCAGTCCATAGACCATATGATGTATGAACATATAAGAAAAGTGATGATTGATGGTGTCATTATACATAATCATGATTCAATCTTTGATCTATTATGATATATAAGTAGGTTCGTAGATAAGTATACCTAAATAATCGATTATTTAATTCACAATAACTCACATCAATGTATAATTGAATTGTTAGATCAAATTTACTTTAATATTTCTCGTACAAAGTTACTCCACAAGCAAAATTTTCACGGAAAGTTAAAATTTGCACATAACATTTTGAAACAAACCCAATTAATAAATCGGATCAAGTTTCAAAATCATAAAGAAATCTCCACATCCATAAGATAACTCCCAAAAAAAAAAAAAAAAAAGTCTTCACATCTATATTAACTCAGGTCATAGCTAATGGCGGGAAATCATCCTTCTTGACAGTCCTCTCAGCCTAAATCCTAGGGTTTCTCCCTTTTTCCCTCAAATCCTCTTCAACTCCAAGATACGATGTCGTCCGCCGGAGAAGATCTCTCCCAATTCGACATCTCCAACGAGGTAAGCCATCCTCAAATTCCTTTTGCTCTTCATTTATTTTTTGTTTAATCTGATTTTTTTTTTGAAAAAAATCAATTTACAGGAAAAAGATAAGTTGGTCGGAGAAATGGTTCGGTACATACTGTTCAAATCGGAGCAAAATAATGGCTGTCCAATAAAAAGGGAAGAGCTGACTCAAATTATTACTAAGAAAAATTATAGGCAGAGGAATTTACCTGCTTTTGTTATTAACGAGGCTAAATCTAAGCTTTCTAGCATATTCGGGTACGAGTTGCGCGAGCTTCAACGATCTCGCCCTTCTTCCGCGACTCAGAGAGCTACGCGTGCTAGTTCTTCGCAGCAATGTGAGAAATTCTACTTGTGCTTTTATTTTAATTGTGATTTTATAATTGAATGGGATGAATAATAATAATAATAATATATATATATATATATATATATATATATATATATATATATATATATTTGGTTTTTGGTAGTGAAGCTTGTATGTTTAGGAAATGAACTGGACAGCGAATCAAGGAATTAGTTGCTTGTTTAGCGTTATTTTAGTGAAATGTTGGTTTTTGAATGCTGTTTTCAGTCGAATCAAATGGTACTGATGCTTATCACAGCAGGAATGGAGGGGATTAACAGGTATATGGTTAGCATTGATTTGACTTTTAACTAGATTTTTAGGACCAAGATCCAGTATTATTACTTGTTTTTGAAGGATGGAGTGGAAGATCACAATGATTATGCTAATTCGGTGTGGGTCTTCTCTGGTTCAACCATTGGTCTCAAAACGGATCCACTATCAAATATGAAAAGAAAAGGATGATTAGACTGTTGGGCTGCTATTGGAATTTATTATGTTCATAACTGTTTGTGATGTGTATTGCTCATGTGTATATTAATATACCTATGATTATTTATTATGGTTGTATGAGTAGATTGTTCGTTGGGGTTATCTTTCTGTATTTTTTTTTTTTTAAGTCAGTGTTATCCTGTAATTTTAGTTATGGAAACAGCATCAAGTGTTATCTTGCTTTCTCATTCTGATTATAAGTTTCATGATTTACAGCTGGGGCTGATGCAAAATCATACATAATTGTAAGTCAGCTTCCAGCCGATGTTTACAAGAAATTTGTGGAGAATGACAAGACATCCCATGTGACTGGTTTTACTTTTGTTGTCCTTGGTATTATTCACCTTGCTGGAGGCAAGATCACGGAAGGTATGCCTTTCACTTTGGATAATCTATTATTCACCATGTGTTACCAGCAGTTCTTTATTAAGCACACTGCCTTCCTATGGAGAAAACTTGTGGGCAGTCTAATTGTTTGCTTGGATCCTCATAAGGTCGCTACCAAGCACGCCTTTCCATGTTTACTTGTCATCCATATATTATGCGAAGGCCTTGCTTCAAGACTGCTTCAGAAAAGAAATGCCAAAAAAGTATAGAATTATGGAATACTTGGAAAAGGAATGGATAAGAACTGTTTCGCATCCTTGACTACTTGCGTGCATTCGAGTGCATCTCTGAGCATGTAGAAGTGTGTTTTTTGGTTTGTTTTGTCTTGGCTATTATAGTTATTCGAACCTTAATTTTTATATCATTAATGTCTGAAGAGAATCTTTGGCATCATTTGAGGCGATTGGGATTGAGCGAGAATGAAGAAAGTCATCCAGTTCATGGGAACATCAAACTGGCATTGGAAGCACTGGTCCAGCAAAGGTTAGGATCACAATATACAATGAGTTTCTCATACACCATGCAGTTTGCAGCTATTCTGAGCAGTGCCACTGCTACATATGTAATCCAAGCTTATTTCCTGATCTTTATGTTTTGTTATTTTAGATATCTGCAGAAAGACAAAGTTAGTGGTCCTGAAGGTCATACTTTGTTTTATGAGTTTGCCGAGAGGGCCTTAGATGAAGCAGTTAATCATAGAATAAGGGAATACGTAACGGAGGTAATCAAATTTTCATTTTTCTTTCATGTTTTGGATATAATTTAGTTGCTTTGCTTTCTTGAACTTTCTACTCCAAAAAATCTTAGCCAAATTGCTTCCTTCCACTCCCCTTATCACCAAAACTTCCTTTTAGTTGTCAAATTAACCATGGCAATCAGTGTATATCACTATTCGGATTTCGCTTTTACATTGCTTAAAGTTTTATTTCATACGAATTTTCTCAGGGTAAGTTGGGATCTTGACGGCATGCTTATCTGAAGTTAGTTCTATTCTAATTTTGCATCACTGAACCAAACTGTATCTCGTGATGGCAGATTGCGCAAAAAGATGTCTCTTCTGGGCATGCTGATGAGTAGCTGATCAGATGTCTTAGTAAAGTAATCCAGTATATGTTTGTACAGTTTGAGCTGTAGTGGGTGCTTCTTTCGATGATGAAGTGTTGAGCGGTCGTACAGAAAATTGAATACGTACCAGATATATCTGATATGTCAGTATCTACTCAAGTGAATTTTGCGACGAAGAAGATACATCTGAATTGTGTTAGGTCCTTCGGTAAATTTGTATGTGGTACAGTCAGGTGGAATTGCTGTATTTTAGCTCCCGAATTTTTTATGGAAGATGAGAATCTTCAATATGTAGCAGTTCGACTTGAGGATTACTAACTGTCAGACCGTTCATATTACTTACTCTTTTTTAACTATTAATGCAACTTAATTGTATGCTTATAGGTGTGCAGTATGATAACTGACAAGAAAATTGCTAGGACTGCAAAAGGACACCTAAATTTAGAAAGCAATGAGAGGCCAATTTCAAATGAAGTTATTAATTGGAAGACCGTTTTGGATCCGTTGATTTCGTCTTTGATCATATATGGTGACATGTTCTGTGTTATTTCTTGTTTGTACATGTCTATTTAGTTGTGGTATTTTGGTTTTTGCATAATTATGGCAATGCCTAAACATTGTGAATTTGCTATTTTATTTTGGAATCCTTCTGGAATTCTTATTCTGTGAAGGTTTGATAAAACTACTTAAGCCTGATTCTGAAGCAGGAAACCAATGAGTTCGCTAGCTTTTCATCCGTGCAAAATACGAATTTATCTGCACAAGTAGAAAACTCACCATCTCAACCTTCACTAAAACTGGAGGCCACTAATATGATGAAAGTGGTGTTGGAGTTCAAACTTTGTGAAGGTTCGATAAGAAAACTTAAGCCTGGTTCTGAAGCTAGGTGCCAACAAGTTGAAAAGCTTTTCATCCGTGGAAAATACGAGTTTATCTGTGCAAGTAGGTGACCCACCATCTCAATCTTCAAATAATTTGGATAACACCAACGTGATGAAAGTGACGTTGAAATTTGAACTTGATTCCTGTGGATTTTTGTGTATCTGTTGGATACTTGAACAAATATTTGTTTTTTGTAATCATTATTCAAGAAAATTATAAAAAGATGGTGGAAGCCTGGAAGGGGACGCACAACATCCAGTCCAATCTGGACCCAACTTGCAATCAGCAGTGACCTTTTTTCTGTGTTAGCATTAGTTACGTTCTCTGTTATTATCCCGGCATTGCCCGGGACATTATTGTGCCGTAGAGAGAACCAGAGCCCCTTTTGCCTTTCATCAGCATCAGCCTTTTTGGCCCAACTAGCTCCTTAGCTGAATGACTGAGAATGGTAAATAACATGCATGTTTTTACATCCGCTCACTTGGGTACCATATCAAGGCCAAAAACTGCTGCAAAATAATCAGCGACCAGAAAATGGAAAGAAATGAAATGAATAGACAAATGAATGTATTGCCTCAGAAACGTAGGTGGTTATAGAGCAACAAGTCATGAAAAATTTACGATTCTGTACTTAAGAACCAGACAGCTTAGGCTGAAAGAACCAAAACATTGTTTAATTTCAAGAAATGTATTCAAGGCGTATGGATAAGTTCAATTTGAAGGGCAGAATGTTTCATGCATGTCACCTCTGTTAATTACAATTCGGAATTTTCATAACCTGGGAAAATCATCAGACACGAACTATTCTAGCTAAGCAAATGAAACTCGATTCACTATCTAGTATCTACAGCAATTAAGCATCGCAGATAATTGCATAGATTTTCTTTAAGACAGCACCCAGGACCAAGTGAAAGGCAAGTTGGTGCATACATTCCACCTAGAATTATATAAATGCTTCTCTCAGCTTTGTTGGAAGCTCTAGATCAGGCTCAAGTGCAGTAACGGGAGAAAAGTACTCATCTACCATGTCTTTGGTTACTAACTCCAAGCTTGGCGGGTCCCACTGCATCTCACAAAAATTAAATACAAACTGAAGTTACACCGAAATAACAGCCATTGATAATTAAAATAGTGACAAATGGCTGGCAAAACAGATTTTCTATAATCCACTCAGAATTATCACTGTACGAATCAAGACAGATCTCTTTAAAGCAGTGTGCAATATGAGGACATTACAAATGATCCTTGAGCATGACTTAAATGGATTTACCTTTGGCATAGAATCTTTATCCACCAATCGTGCTCGAACTCCCTGATATAAAGAGACAACACAATGAGAAAAACCAACTTACATGTCAATACAACTGCAATCAAGATATACTCCACACCTCACAAAAGTCACCCGTAATCTTTCCAGATATTCCTTGTAGGGACATTCGGTACTCACGAATTAGGCACTGATCAAGAGTTTGAAATCTACCTTCTCGTATCTGGACAAGGCGCATTGCAAAAAGTCAACAGAAATAGCAACTTGGTTTACAAAAGGTGCACAGTTAAATATCAATAGGACTTACAGATCTCAAGGAAACTTTCAAGCTCAATGGCGAGGTATCTCTGAGTTTCTTTAATGTTGAAGTAGACCAAATATCTTTTCTTTTGCCTGCCTCCCTTTCCTATGGAAATTTTATCATTCATGTCAGTCATAACCCTGAGATTTTTTTACATGATACAAATTCTAGGACTAACTACATTATACACCCTCAATGTTTTGCACTGGTTGACATTTTACATACCTAACTATTATTTCAGACACATTGCAGTTTACAAGGTACCACTTCTGCCTGATTCTTGACAGATCAAACAAAATTAGACAAAACTTATTGCTGCTTTGCACATGTCACCGCATGCATTAACATAATGCATACTTTCATTAAAAACTAGCTTATGCGTGTAACTGTTGCAACACAGGTAATACTTCAGTTATTGACATCTCTTTTAGCTGTGTCCAAGATACTAGATAAAACACAGCAAAAAACTATAGATTCGTTAAAGAATTTTCAGCTTTGAACTGTCCTGTTATATGTAAGATATCACCTACTAAACGAACAAATGAGTTAATGGCAAGAGTTTCATTAAGACTCAAAAGTATATATAGAAGTAGCGTTGTACTTACCAAAGCATCAATAATTTCCTCAACTGTGTCGTGGCTGAAACATTTGTCAAGTGTTTCAATCCTAATAAACAGAGCAAAATTATAATCAGCTGGGTTTACCACATGAAGAACATACAAAAGAAACAAATATTAAGCTAGAAACAAAAAATCGCCTTCTTCACCAGTAATAAGACATAGGTTAAGTGAGACATCGATAGACGGCTTTAGGCACCAGAGAAATGTTAGATAATTGATAACTTTATAAAGTATAACATTTCAATTTATAAATATTCAAACCAAGTCCTACTGCCTTACCGTTGTTTTTACTACTTATAAATATCCAAACCAAGTCCTACTGCCTTACCCTTATTTTTAGTAGCATGTAATACATGACATCAAGATTTCGTTTACTCTGATTTTGACCAACCAGAAGTGATTCCCAAAGGTATAGGATTAACTGACAGACTCTACAATTAGTCCCTTTCTAATTACAATTGCATTGAGATAAATGAAAACTTTCATGAGGTAACAGCAACTCAGGTACCCTCCTCGCTAGTTGTCTTTTCAAGTCATTATGATAACACGAATGTTACTTCATTATAATTGGCTGACAAAAAGATGGTTGTGAATTTAAAAATTTGAAATTACATAAACATGATCCCTGAGAACCTGAAACGTAACAAACTCCGCACTTGTATTGTTAGTAAATCCTCGGATAAACAAATGATTACCAGTGAATCACACTTGTTTGATCTGGGTGGACAAGGTCTCCGAAGTTTTGGAGAGAACCTTCGATGACAGAAGGATCATCAGTAGTCAAGCTTCCAAGTTGTTCTTCAATTAAAGAAAGCTTCTATAACATTGCAACAGAGAAAATGTAAAAAATTGTAAAGTTATCTAAATAGAAAAGTACACAGAAAATACAACTTAAGTTCAGAAGTACTAACAGTAGTCAAAGAGTAGTGTGTAGCAAGCCCACAGGACAGCATTTCCACTCCATTGAGTTTGTCTCCAGTTAGGGCCAAGTATTCTCCTGCAAACAGAAGTTATGTTAGATCCTAACAAATTAGCTGACTTCCCAATTGATTAACCTAGTGAAGAATACCACAAAAAAATAATAAATGTGCAGCAGGCAATTTTTCAATCAGATAGATAGCAAGACTTAAGCAGTGACCAAAATCTCCCCAGATGCTTTCAAATCACTTTCTAACACACTATTTTGCAGTAAAGTCCAGATGTCATCAAGATCTAAGAATAAGGGGCTTATTATGGTGTCATTATCATTGACTTCTAGATTTTCAGTATCCCCATGATTGAGATATATAACTCACAAAAGTTGATGATTTCTAGAACAATATCAGGTCACAAGTAATTCTTGAAGATTGTGAGGATGTAGACAAGTTTAAAGATGAATAAATTTTGTAGCTAGAGAAATTCATGAGTAAACTATCACGGTTTACCACAAAAAGTGGGGAAAAAGGAATAATTGTGGCGACTAAGAGACCAACGAAACGGTCTTCTGGAAAGATGTTAATTCATCTTTGTGACATAACATTCTAGGCTCTGTTCAAATAGACTTCAAATTCCAGGCATAAACCCTGATAAATACCCCAAAAAAAATTTATACTAGTCCTGTGACAGTAATTTTCCACTCAAGCTGAAATAACTATGGACTGGATAAACACTCGGCAAAATACTACCACAGATGCTACTTAGGAAAAGGCCAGTAACACATCAGCGAATTCATAAAATAAGCAAATACAAATTTGACAGATAAACAGTAAAACATCAGTAATTTCTGCATAGGCAAATATAAACCAACAAGGGATAATCTGTCTACTTAACACAAACAATTAAAAAAAAAAACAATTCAATGACTGTAAATGCCTACCAAATAACCAGGTAGACAAAGAATCGAACAAAACACAATGCGGTGATTATAGATGCATACCCAAATAACCAGGCAGATGTGAGAGGTAAAAAGATGCTCCGGCATCTGGATGGAAACCAATTAATGTTTCAGGTGTAGCAAAAACCTACAAGTATTGTAACAAAGATTTAGCCCGATTTATAGTGATAATTAGTATACACAACCTATCAAGGACATATTCACAAGAATAAAATAGAACACAAATCATTTCAGTCAAATGCTCACAAGCAATCACACGATCCATTTCTCAAGTTCAATACAATCCTTGAATATTCTTTCAATACCCTTTTGACATCTAATCTACTTACTCAGTTGACGTACAGGTCTTCTCCCACTATTTTCTTATCCAACATGCATAATCTCAGAGTCTTGACTAACCGCTCATGACATATTGGGTATGCACCTTACAGCATGTGTAATACTTAATATAGTTTTGCAAGAAGAAAAAGTGAAAAAAATTTAAAGTCTGCTTGTTTCTTACAGTTTTATCAGTTGCAACTCGAAATGTTCCAGGAATTGAGACTCCAGCTCCACCACCCATAGTAATTCCATTTAAAAGTGCAACCTGCATCCGTATCAATACATGCTATCAATTAATATAACAAGGGTAAATGAGCTCTTTAAAATGCCGTCTCACTAGCTATCTATGCCATTAAATTATAAAATAAGCGATAAGCAGTACCTTGTCTGTGAGAGATACGAGAGAAAAAATCAGGATGATAATGATAATAGTGAAACCATTCATTTTATAAGGTACGGTTACCAGACATGTTATACTGAGAGCACCATTAGACGCTAATCTGAGAAATGGAGACTGACTCTCTCTCTCTCTCTCTCTCTCTGAGCGTGTGTTCATGTTTGTGTTTGAGTATCCGTGAAACAGACACGTGCACAAACATGCTGAAGAGCTTTGTAATTTTGTACGGAGTGGAAGATTGAACTAATGGTGAAAAGTGTTGTGCCATTTTGAAAACAGCAATCTAGTTGACATGGCCAATGATATTTGAAATTACTCCAAGAACAACGTAGTAACCATTCTAGGAAGGTTGCAAGAATGTAGGCCCTGTTTACCTTTTCTTAAGCATCACGGCTTCCTCCTGCCTCTTGGACTTTTAGGAGATCAGTTGCTCAAATATCTCTGTCTTCTACTGCTCTGTTAATTTATAGAGGGGCTATTGAAAATAATGATACTTCTCTTTATATTGACTGATTTCATGACAAGCCATTTTGGGACTTGGGATACAAGAAGGGAATTCAATTATGCAACAGCATTGTATCTGACAAACCTTTATAGGCCCCCCAGAGCATGTTTAACATGATGGCTACTACATTAGTGCTTAAAATGGAAGTTAGAAGATAATGATACTTACGTGTGGTTTCAAATATGTACCGAGCATGTAAATGAAATTGTATAACGTCCAAAAAAATTCTTTACACTCTTCAATATTCCCTGCATAAATTGAACCGTAACACAAGTAACAATTAATTCAAATAAGGTGAAGATCAAAATTGAAGTAAAGAGATTACATTCAAGAAAACAAGCATAAGAGTTGGCACTCAACAACAGGATAAAAATTCACAAGCTGTCAACGTGTCCATTACAAGCTTCGGAAATCATCCTTTAGTCATCCTGAATCTTAAATTTAATTACTATTTCAGCGATCTGTAATCTCTTGCATCTAGATTAAAGTCTTCTTTTTCACCATTACTTTGTTTTGTCATAATGCAGTGAAACAAGAAGTAATAACAATAATACTAAGAACATTTTGCCTTTTGAGATCTCTAATCTTTCATCAAAGATGTATATCCAACAAGAAACCAGAAAAAGATTAGACAACTATGACTAAGCACCGATTCAAATTAGTTGGAGTAAATCTAGAGTCTGTCCACTAAATCTTTGTTTTAGGTTGTTACATATGCTAAACAAACGCTTGAAGGCACATGTGTTTCTAATCCAGAACTGCTCATGCACACAAAAGCTATTAATCATGTCAACATATTAACAAAAGAATCATTGGCTCGTTCAAGAGTCACAGCAACATCACAAAAGAAAAAAAAAATCCAAAATTTAATAACTTAAACTTTTGAGGAAGACAACTCTTCCAATCTACTAGATATGCATAATAAAATTCAAATATTCTCCTAATGATTTCAGGTAAGGAAAAGAAAATAACAATGGTTTTGTACCTTCACGTATTAAATTGTAAAGAGCTACAACATCACCACCGGCACAAAATGCCCTGCCTCTGCCCTTCAACAGTTCCAAAACTATGGTTGGCTTACTTCACATAACAAACGGATAATATTCACAAAACCAGGAATTATTAAGAAGCCAAAATTCACAATAGTTAGTAAAGGGGAAAAAAAAACCTTCAATTGCACAATCCCAATATCAGGATCATCCTCCCAATTTTTGTACAGCTTTTGCAACCTAGCCCCCTTAAAATTCCACAACATAATCACATAAAATTACCAAAAAAATGGCTCTAAATTAATTCTTGAAAAAAAACCAATAACCACTAAAAACAACCAAAAAAAAAAGGGAACTTTTAAAAGGGAAAAAAAATTAACACCAAACCCACGTGACTAAATTGATCGATAAAGCCAAGAAACATTAGAAACAAGAGAAAGGAGCAATCTTTATAAGAGGGTTACTAACTATTGAAGTGTTAAGGGCATTAAGCACTGAGGGTCTATTGAGAATTGCAGTTCTGGAAGCACCATTTCCCTCCACTAATACCTGAAATAAAAAATATGGAAAGAATTTGATGGAAGTTTTATTCATGTAAAACATGCATAGCCCAGAAAATTACGACAAGACTGAAAACTTACAAAATTTTCCTGGTCATCGACGAGGGAGTTGTTGGAAAGAGAAGTAAGGCTTCTTTTGTATTGAGAAACAAAGCCACCATTATTATTTGCGGTATCATACCTCCTCAAGAGGAATGAAGCAGATTTCAATGTTCTTTGCATCTCTTTTCTCCCTTCTCACGTTCCAGTAGAGAGTCAGAAGAAGTACAAATTCAGTCTGAATCTGTACTGAGAGGTAGATTGATTTATGTAATCGTGGGCCTTTTATGTGATTTCTTAAAATTTTTGGCAATTTTAAGTATTGAGGCTAAATATATTTTACACCATGGAAGCCTTAAATTAAACGACTCTTAACAACAGTTTGCAGCAATGTACTTTTTGTTGGAAAGAGCGAAAGGATGAGACAATGTGGTAACAGGCAAGTAGTAGACGAGTCTCATGTAATTCAATCCTCAATAAATGCCTATAATTCAAATTGATGATTTTGTTTCGGCCAATATTGGTTTGCTCGCATCTCAGATTAATTTACATTAATAGAGTATATCTTAAAGAGATGACTGATAATGATAAAATTTCGTGGGGTGAAAATTAAAATTTGACCGGTTTATTCTTAACACTATTCAAACTAACATAGAGACTTAAGTAAAACACTTAGAATTGCAACATTGTCCAAAATAATATAGAGCTCAACGTGAAATAATTTCGTTGATGTTACGATTTGAATCTTGACCAATTTATTCTTAGGGAAGAAAATTCGTTCCATTCAAACAAAAAATTAAGTGCAACAATTTACTGTAATATTATTGAAAAGGATTTAATTTTTTTTTTTGAAAAAAGACTAAAATAGCACCCTAGTTCATCAAACAGTTAAATTTGACTTTACTAATCTAACTTCGACTTTGAAAAAAAAAAAAAGTGAACCTTGTGGCCTAGCAAAAATTGTGTGAATTAAGCTATTTATGCCAATGTATGAAAGTAATATTATAAATTTCGACTTTGTTCATGAACTTTATAGCCTAAACAAGAATCATGGGCATTAAGATATTCATGCTTCAATATGAAAATAATATTGTTGCCATTATTTAAACCAATATCCAATGAAACTTTTTGGCCGAGTCTAGACAAAATTTTTGAAGAATCTTTACCTAATTATGTATTAGGGGAGTTTGGACATGGGGACATTTTTTAAACACATCTTAAAGGAAACTTTTCAGTAAAAGAGCTCAAATTTTGTTTCTCAACCAAAAAGCCTCATCCATAACTCGTATTGAGTAGTTTCCAAATAAAAAAAAAAAAAAAAGATTTTTACATGGGCCGTGAAATGGATCTGGTCATGGGGAGTATTGCTACCTAAGCTAAACAAAAAAGGGACCTTTTTATGTGGGCTCAACTCGAAATCCCACAAGGCCCACTAATTCACAACAACATTAATAACCCATCCCACTTCCCTTCCCGTGCCCTGCCCAACCGGAGCACCCACGCCTGAATTTTCCCCGTTCGCCTCCGACCAAGGAGCCCTAGCTGCCTACGAAGATACCGGTAAAATATTTGACCCACTATTTCTATCTTTCTTCTTTATTACAGTTGTTTATTTTCAGCAGTTTGCAGTTTTTTTTGTGATTCATAGTTCTGCTTTGGTATTCTTGAAAAGACCTTAATCTATGAATAGGCTAGTACTCTGCTACTGATACGTTCAAAAACATTCAGATAAAGGCCTTCTTTGATGATGTTCTGCGAGCTTATGTTCAGCAGATTGAATCTGGGACTGGCCCAAATGCTTGCTTAATTAAGGTGTTGACTGCTGCACTTATTGCCAAAAATGCTTGAAATAGCAGAAAGCCATACATTTTTTCTCTTGGAATTGTCTGGAGATTTTGATTAATTAGATGAGGGATTTCGGGCTTTGCTTTTTTTTCTTTTTTTTTTCAATTGCTATATAATTACTAAAGAAACATTGTCACCTTGAGGAGCCTTTGTGATTGTGCAACGAGTTATCTATCTTAACCTGCACTAATTGATGCATGGAGAATATAAAATATTCAATAAGAATTTCTATGCTGCTTATGAGGAAAATCTCCCTATAATGAAGGCACGGGACCTACTTCTGAGAAGTTAAGATTGTTCTATTATTCTTATTCACTTCCGTGAAATAAGTGGACACCCAAGAGTAATTATTTAGCAGCATGTAAAAGTGATCTACAATATATATATATTTTTTTTGGGGGGGGGGGGGGGTGGGGCTACGTCAAGCCAGACTGTAAAATTTACCTCATTCATTCTTCAATACAAATCTCAGTGACTATTTCTCCATTTCTATAACACACACACACGCATACCTCTATTACGGTTCTCGATATGATATGATATAATGTCCTCTTGGTCAAATTATTATGTCTGTGTATGCATTATTAATTTAATTAGGTGTTTAAAAGGTAAATATGGATGAATATACACAGTAGAGATGTTTTTGAGAAATATTGGTTAGTCTATCTCAGTATTTAGGCTCCCTTCTTTAGTAGAGTTCTTATTTAATTGGTAGCGGCCATAGTTTACACGGATTGTCACTCGGTTTTTGTATTTTGAAGACATCCACCAAAAAAGTTGCTTTCTATGTCTTGCAAGCTGCAAAATCATAATAGACTTACAGGGGAAAACTTGGAGAAGTAGAGGCAAAACACTGAAACAGCTGATGCTTTGTGAGGTGATGATTTGGAGGCAATACAATTGTAGGTCAGTTAACGCAAATCAAAGTACTCTTTGGTGGCTGAGAATTGGTTTTTGGATATATTGTTGCTGTGAATTAATGATGATTACCCAGCTGGTGAGATTTCTATAATAGATTTTTTTTTTTAGAGCTTTTTTCTGGGTCTAGATTAAGCAATGAAGATCAAATGCAACTTATGTGCGAGTGGAAGATTATTTCGAGAATTAACTTCCCTTTCTGATGGGTGATGCAATAAAAAGAACTCAAATTTACAAAACAAGAGTGGAGCTTTGTGAATTTTTTTTGAAAGGAGATCAAACAGACACAGGCACTTAAAACTGTTATTTTTCTTCGTAGTTTTTTGGTTGACAAAAGTACATGATTTGATTTTCCGAGCATTTATTAAGTACTATTTTTTGACATATGTAGCCTGTAATCTGTTGCTGTAATTGCTCTGACTTCATCTCTGAAAATTGTTTCCATGACAGCTAATTGTCCAAACTGTGAGAGCATTATTTTTAACTTGTCAGATTTCACTAACAGAAATGGATGACACAATGAAGCAATTCCAGGAAGGTCTTATTGAGGTTGAGATTGAAGCTGAAAACTTTTTGTTAGCACGACACCAGGTAACTGAAACACATCTAAAGCCTGCAGGAAATGGCATGTTTCCTGTTTGCAACTTTTCTGAGTTATGAAAATGTAATTGCAGTTAGTTGAAAATGATAGATTGAGGAATGGCAACAGGGAAGCATTGACAGCACTAAGGAAGAGGGCTAGGACAACAAAAACTAGTATTCCTTCTCCTTTTGAGTCAATAATGAGGGAGATTGAATCAAGGCCAATGGTGAAAGAAGTTTGTGGAACATGTGGAAACCACGATGCCAAAGAGAATACGTGGTTAATGTTTCCAGGAACTGATGTTTTTGCTGGCATACCATTTCATGCTGCTCATACCATTTTGGAGAAAGGTATGTTAACTTTTTGTTTTCTTTTACTGGTTTTATAAGATTACATTTTTGTCATTTTACCCGAAGTTAGATATGTTATAAATGCCGTACATAGTGGTTTAAATATACATAATACTGTGCTAGTTATTTGATTTCACATCAGAATATGCCTTAAGTTGTGCCACCATTTAATGCCGAGTTTCTATAAAACTAAGATTAAGTTACTGCTGTTTCATTTTCTGGTTCATAACCTGCAGATTAGCATATCTCTTATGCTCTATGAATATAAAAATAAAAGGTAGCTGCTTGTATGTATTTGTGTGATACTCATATAGATGATCAAGAAATACTATACTTGCAAAGTTTTTGGATGTCATAGGAAATTCCGTAGGATCGTTTTTAGATGCTGGATACAATTGGAGTGGAGGCATTCTTTGATAAGCTGCAGGATAAAACAGAATCAGAAGAAACAAGAAACAATGCTATTTGCAACTGTGTAGCTGTTTAATATGGTCATATGTCATTACCATGTGCACTGACTTGAAATGGGTAAAATTAAGCATGCCTTTAATTTTTTTTTATACTCCTACTCTATTGTCTAAATATTGTCTTTGTCCTGCTTAAAACTGCGCAAAAAGCAAGGGCCTTACAAATTGGTTGCCACTTATAATTGCAACCATTCTTCACATGCCTGAGATGTCTCCCTAATGTTGTGATTACTATTAACCTCAAACCATAAAAGAAAAGTGAAAAATTGATGTGGATTGCTTATATCTTGTATTGATGGAATGTAGATCAAACTGAGCTAGATTTTGAGGCTAAGAAACTTCAAAGTTACATCAAGGAGAAGTCCTTTTGGATTTCTGAAAAAGGAGTTCTTGCTGACAGGATCAGTCCGGGTGTTCTTAGGTCTTTGGTCACTTTAACAGATCAGCCGAAGTAAGTCTTGGATGGTGAAATGTTTTTAATTTCTTGTCTTTCATATCTAGCTAAGAAACCTGATGGACATTTCATCTTAACTATTTGTCTCTCTCTCTTTTGTGCGTTAACTTGGCAACTTTTCCTGTTCAGGGATGAGGAAAAGGAGTAAATCATCAGAGTTACATTTTGTATGACAAGGCCAGTTCTAAGATTGTAAGTCATTAGTAAATCTCTCTCTCTCTCTCTCTCGCTCGCTGTGGTGCATGTTTGTATATCCACACTTAGCATGTCTGTATTATCTTATGAATTAAGCTGTAAACAGCCATGTAAAAGCTGGCAGGCCCTTTTTCCTTTAATTATTCTGTTTGAGAGGATTTTCAATAGTGCATATTGTATAGTGTCTATAAACTCCATTTTGGCATTGTGAACTTGTTAACAAGAAATATATGTTTCCAATGACATATGGTCGTGTAATTCATTCATGGTGTCCTCCCTCGTTATCGAGCAACACGTCATTTTCTTCAGTCAGGAGTCATGCTGGTCTTTTTAACTTTCACGTCTTTCTCCTTGTGTTTATAATAGCTGCGTTCCATGGCTAGATGCAGCAGTCATTCCTTAGATTGGTCTCTGAGCCATCATTGAATTATGTTGATTATTATTCTTGGCCAGTTTCTTGTGCATTATATGGCACTAATTAATGTTAATTTGGGCTGAAGATTCCACATACCTTCTTCGTCTTGGCTGCCAAGCTTTCATTTGTGGTCGAGATAACTTTATTGAGATCTTATTGTTATGGCCACGTATCACATTTAAATTTCATCAACGGATATAGACAACATATGATTGCTGACATGCTATTCAAATAGGTCTGCTGGGAGTGGGATTTTCATTCATTTCATTGAGGGCAAGCCCAAGCTGGATATTTACAAATCTAACCCACATACATCCCATAGCTGGGAATTGGGTGTGATAGTACTTGTCATGCTATTTATGTTGCTTCTCCTGAGTTCATCTTATGAGGAAAACAAAATTTTTTAGGTAGTGAGTTTTCTCCGTCTAGGCATTTTGGATTTATTAGTACTTTGTCATGCTGTGTAATGCAGAAAATGAGATGGTTCTGTTCTAAATATATACATGCTGCAAAAATGTGCATGTTCTGGTCTGCTTCTGGCGTTGCACGTTAATGGTAGTAGCTTCAACAAAATCAGCTTTGTAATAGTTCTATTCTTGCTACTAGGTGCTCCAGTGTTGCGAAGGTAGCCATGGATTTATATTCTTTGTAACTGTTTGCAATGTACATCAGAAAGGATGCTCTTGTAAGAATTTCTTGTTTTCCTGTGCAATAGAACTACTGGGTCTTTATGTGTCTTGAATTGGTAGTGACAATATTAAATCGTTTAGTGGCATTTGGGAGTCCAAACACGGTTTGACTGTTACTATTCTGCCCAATTTTTCTTCCGTTCATGCAAAAATTTTCACAAATTGGGAAAATGATTTTAAATGGTTCCCTCTACAATATTCCCATCTTTTTATTCCCTGGATCCGTGCATGGCGGGAGACCTGCCTAAACTGTCAAGCCATTGAGACAAAGACAATGCCATCACTTATCTTGGGCATGGCTTTTTGTGAAACAAACAAAAACCCCCACCCCCACCCCGCCCCCCCGCCCCTCTTCTATTTCTTCTCTTCTTTCCCCGCCCCCCAACCCCACAAAAAACCCCATGCCAAAAACCCCCCAAAAAAAAAAAAAAAACCTCCAATTTACTTCTTGATCCACTGACATGAAGTGAATACTTATTGGTCGGTTCTTTTGAAAATTTGTTGGTATACGTTCATTTAAATTGGTTGTTAGATGCACAATTATCTTGTTGGCTGAGCTAACATTCAGCTGAGAGAGATGTATGCTGAAGACAGTTATTTGCTTGAAGGACTTCACGAACATAGATGTCGGCAACGAACATAACTTCTCAGCAATTGCCATCAGATGCTGATAGAATACCTAGAATACCAGTTGCTCAAAATGCTGGAAGGAGACGCAAGCTGTACAGAAACCTCTGCCTAGTGGAATTGTTTGACAAAAATAATTGCAAAAGTATAATAGCCGACTGTAATAACTTTTCTCTAATCTGTTAATGTGATAGCTTCACTAGAAGCTTCCTCTCGCGGTTATGCATTTTTATTTTTGGCGCAGAATTTCTGTATTGTCAAAATAAAAGGTGCCCGTTGATCCTAATACCTCGTCAAAAGGCTAGAGACGAATTTCATTGGTATAGTGAAACCTCATATCCTGTATAGATGGGGGTGAATAACCCTCATTTGTTGAGTTTTTATTTGTTGGTGATTTATTGGTAAGGCAGTTGACAATAAGTGTATTTCTTGAAGGTTTTTACTTGCTACCATAATCTGAGATCGATATAGCCTATCCAAGATGCTCCTATTAGTTGTGCTTCTACAAAAAAATTAAACTGACCAGGAAGCATGTTAATGATGTATTCCAATTTGAGCGAAGTTTATTTTGTTAACTTGTTAACATTTTGAAGGAGAAATCTGTGTGGTAAATTGTTCACTCTTATTCTCGAGAATATCCGTTCAACATAAAGTATCCGGTTTAATCTTCTGCTCAACGTATTGGGACTACTTTCAACCCTTGAATGATTCTTTGGTTGTGGAGTTTCCATGTATGGTAAGTTATTCTGCAGATAAAAACAAACTAATTTTTTAAACGAAAAGTGCTTAGAACTATGTGAAGGTGAAGTCATTTTGGATGTCAGAAGAAAAAGAATAGGAATTTCTGCTAACAAAGATCAGTTCCAGGTGTTCTTAGATCTCTTATCAACAAACAATCCAAATCGGTCTGCGACCAAGAACAATTACCTCAATGATGACCTCCCGATATGTGTCACTTATTCCTTGAAAAACTAAAGATTTCGACAACTCCCTATCTACTTACATGAGCATTTGCTGAATGAATTTGCATAAAAAGCACAATCGATTCTAGCAAATAGCAGGTGATCGGGCAGGCGATTTTGAGAACATCTTTTTTGCAACACTAAAAAAACCAATGTAAGCATACTCATGTATGTGCCCGTGATATAACTCAAATATTTAGGCATCTACAAATGATCCCGTTTAAAATGAAAATTGGAAACAACGAGTTGAGCGTAGACTGATAAAGAAAATTCTACAAGAAAAAGAAAGGAGAAAATTATGCATATGAAATTCTAGATTTGTCTATTCTACACTTCATCAAAAGGTTGAGTATTCGAGTTGTTCACTTAGTTCTCTGTATCTCCTGATGAAACGTGTGCGGTAGGGTTGTTTTTTCTAGTTCTGTGGTGATCATTTGTATTTGCTAGCATTTATTCACGTCACATTCTATGGAATGACTAAATATTTTTCCTTTGGACCACAAAGGCTATGAGACCATCATTTGATGTCTCGTGCTATAATCATATCACACTTTTTCTCATCTCCAGTTATGTGGGTTTCAGACACATTTTGTTTCTTGGTCATCTCTCTCTCCCAATAACAAGTAGGTCTTGTGCTACTGATCAAGCTGGATTGGTGTGGTCATGTTGGTGTAGCCATAATAGATTAGAATCTCAAAGTGGACCACGGCCTAAAAGTTTTGTCAGTGCGGTCGATCATGATTTTAATTTGGTATTTTTCTGAAGGATTTACAACAGAACTCGTTTGAGCAAAAGAGGGGGTATCAAGCTGTGGGGTGGGAGGCACCTGCACATGATTTATAATCTAAATTACTGTATTGTGCATTGTATTATCACTATCATTTGCTGCATCATTAGACTTGAGATGTTGACAAGCCACAGAAAATGGTTTTTGGTGCAGCAGAACTACTCTTGGCCTTGTTCCTACTTATAGTGTAAATATTCAACATCAAGTATTCAATGACGACAATGCTGTCTTACTTGAGTGCATTGAAAATATGAAGCTGTTTCCTACCTTTTTGTGTCTGGTAAAACGGTGGTGGCTATGGTTGCCCCCTTCAATTTGATGTACTATACGTTCCTGCACGCTTTTACCTTTGTTATCATATAAAGGTGGAAGCAAATTTTGCAAGAAGATAATTCCCCTGTGCCTTCATAAACAAGACTCGATGAAGGCTGCTGGCTAGTTTGTGACAGCATCGATCCATAGAAGACGTGATTTTCATCTGACTTTTTATGGTTCACATCGCTTAAAAGTTTCAAATGTGAGTCTTGTTCTCAAGTATGGATTTTATCAAATAAGTACCTAAAATGTTGTTTTCGTCTCATGAGTTGTTATACTGTTTTAAATGTGTGATTGAATGCGTGCAAATTTACCAACAAAATATGCAATTAGATTTTCTATAAATGAACATCCTTTGTGGTGGGGATTAAATACATCAATAAAAATTTCTGACCTTTTCTTGAGTACTCAATGAAGGCTGAGGGCCAATTTGCAAGTGTGTATGCAAAATGTGATTTTCTTTTTAACAAATAATTATAAAGAATCGCTTCACTGAAAAGGAAAGAAGCAAGTTCTTTTCGTATTTGAATTTTAACTAGTAAATATTCAAATTTTGTTCCCTTGGGTTGGGATTATCAAGCAGTCTGGTGCAGTTTATAATACAAGTTAAATTGAGTTGAGACCTTATCTGCAGTTTATATCTTAGCCAAGTTAAAATTAATTGAGGCCCTATGCGTGGTTTATGACCGAAATTGGTTTCTGAAAATATTCAAATTTTGAATTCTAACAAAATGTTTATAATTGTCGATGTTCCCAATTCTCAATTATTAATAGTTCAATAACGTGATTGAGTGCATGCATTGGTATTAGTAACATCATATCCGTGAGATATCTTTTCAATGGACTGTCATTGTGGGGCTTAAATCTGTCAATTAGAATTAATGTTGTTTAAGAGTACCTAATTAGGCAGGTGCGATAATGATTTGTCCGATGAAACATGTGAAAAAGCAACGTTGCTTTCAACTGGCAAAGGTTAGAACTCTGAGGTTGGTTGAGCCCTTTGTTGGTATCTGTGAGTGTTCGTTTTCAACCAACAGATGGATCACTAAAGAAGCTGCATCAATTTTCCATCTAAGAAATCCATGTTTCCCTTATCTAAACTTACCTTTGCTTCCCACACATTTTTTGCTCTAAAAGAAAGGAAGGACGATTGGCATTGAATGGTTGGTTCCCTTTAGGCATGGCATGGTGCAAAGAGGTGAAGTGCCATTGGAAAAGATTTTTCCTGGTGACTCATTGGAAAAGATTTTTGTTCGGATTGTGCTTGAGCTAATAAAGTTGTATTTGATAAATCATCAACTAAAGACAAGATTAACAGCTGAATATCATGATTGCGCTTGGTGGTTGTTAGGTGTCATAACTCCACTTAAATAATCTAAATTGAGATTTTAGCACTCGGATTGATTTAAACTGTCCAATAAATCACTTTATTCACAAATCTATTTTGATGTATACCAACGAATAAAATAAGAACACGACCACTAACCTCAGTTCAGATTCTCGGTATCATGTTTCCACTACTAAGTCCAATGCCAATAACAAAGAGTTGTCACGTCATTTGCACTTTAATAATTATCTAATTTACTCTTAGTATAATATAATTGATATTTGACAAGTATGAACGTAACGTGACAATTGTTTGTTTTTGGTACTGAAAACATGGCACTAAGAATCCAACCGCTATTAATCCAACTGATAGTGTGCAAATTAGTGGATTGATTTATGTTTATTTCCTTTTTATTAGTACCAAATATTATGTTAATTGATGGATTCTGCTCATATTTGGTAAATTGGTGTTAATTGCAGAAACATATAAAAAGAAAGGAAATAAAGGGAAGCTAGAAGATTTTCAAAAAAAATCCTTTGTGAAGTTGGCATGGGCGTGCCTAACCCTCATGTCCAAGACAAAAAGCCCAGAAAATCCTGTGCAGAAGCTTCCAATTTGGAGTCATAGCTGGGATAGACTTCCCTTCTAGTAGTTTATTTGTGTTAGGAAGTTATTTTATTATTGTTTCCTTATTTTTAGGATATTTTCTCCATGAGGAGAATTTTAGAAAGAATTTGACTGCTACAAGTTAGGAGACAATTATGGAAGGAAATTTTTAGGGAACGTTACTTTGAAGAGAAGAAAAGTAACATGATTTTGGGTCCAATGAAGAACGCCTCTTCCATAAGAAAAATTTAGCAGACATTATTTCTCCTCTCTCTAGCAATTTTTCTCCCTTCATCTTTTGTATAATTTTCTCTCCCATGGAGAGCAACTAAACTACTTCTTCTAGTCAAGGGTCAATTTGAAGACTTGGTTCCAAATATCTGTGAGATCTAATTAATTTTTAGTTGTTTCTTTTATTCATTGGTATTCGTATGTTTTTTGGTTTATTCTTCATTGATTATTTTGTTCTTTGAATGTCAAGGGCCCGATGTTCAAATTAACTTAATAATCTACAGTCATATTAATCAATTGAATCCATAATTGTTTGATTGATTAATTTTAGTGGCAACTAGCTTGATTAATTTCATGTCAGGGGAACATATGATCTAATAGCGTGTTTATTGATTAAGATCTAGGCTTTTCTAGTTTTTAATACAATTGAGAAATTAAATCCTACGATAGTACCTAGGGTTATTTCTTGGTTAGAGAAATAGGCAACAGTCATACCTTGGCTATCGATAAAGTAAGGAAGAGTTGGCTATAAGTTATAGCCAATCTATTAATGAATAACTGAACTATTTTTGCATCCATGATCAGTTGTGTGAATCATGTCTGAAAAGTGTACCTTTGGCTAGAGCTTTATTCCTACTGATTTAATTCTCCCTTATTTCTCTTAATTGCTTTTGCTATAATTAGTTGATTATTTCCTTTTTAATTTTGCAAAACAAATCCCTCCATAGTTTTTATTTTTAAAAGAAACAAATTTTCTCAAATCCCTGTGGAGACGACCCTGTTCACTGCTATATACAAAACTTATATTTTTTAGAATATGATTTTATTATTGCACAGACTAGACGCTAGTCACCAACACTAATGTCACGTGCCTAGAGGGATGTATTGCTTCTAAACTACGCGCCTCGTGCGCTCTCATAGTGCCATTTAGAGCACCACCCTATACGATTTATTTCTTATTTACTTTATGCTGAAACTGAAAGCTTCTATACATAGTGATCTCATGAGGAAAAAACACTTAGCTGGGAGAGAGAACTAAATATGGGTAGAGAATTGATAGTTAATTAAAAGTAGTTATGTATTGATGGGTGATGAGAGTTCAATTTGTTCATCTACCACCACAAAGAGATGCATATGTCCCCCGATCTGCAATTCATTCTACATACCGACAGCCCTTTAATTTGTAGTATTTGCATCCCTTTCTTTACTACCTTCTTTAACATCATTTTGCTTGTTCATGGCAATTTACACTAATCAGAATATACAATGATCTATAGGTCATCTTTGTTGTTGAGTTTAATGAGCTTATCTAAGACTTTGCTTTCAGAACAACCATGTGACTTGTCCTATGTGCTGTTTAGGCAGAAAGAAGTCAATCATCTTAGCTGCACTCTTCATTATGAGTTGGCAAGAACGATGGAGTTAATTCTACCTTAGATTTGGCTCATGACGAGCATTGGCCTATAAATGGGGTAATGGGGTAAAGGGTGGGAAAAAAAAACCCTTCATTTGATAGGATATTTTCCTGAAAAATTCCTTGAAATATCTTTCATACATGTTATTCACCCACCCTTTTATCTTTTATGTATATCATCATAAAAAATTGTTACAGTATTATTTGTAAAAAAATACTTAAAAAAAGGCAATGTAAACTGAGCAACGTTCTTGGACAACGTTTGATGGCCGTAAAAGACCTAGTGGTGGTCGTGACTTTGTGAAGTTAAGCTGTCATAATTCCATATCTACTACCATTTTTTTTTTAAGCTAATAAGATTGCAAGAAGTCATTCCAGAAAATTATTATTATTATTATTATTATTATTATTATTATTATTATTGTTATTATTATTATTACGAGATTGCAAGAACTTAACAAAGGAGCGGAAACCGACGAAATCCAGCGGGTGTGTTATAACTACAAATAGGAAACAGGTATGACAATTGGCTTGCGAATAAAGCCAGTAGTTTGTGAATGGAGCTTCCCAATTAAAAACTTACCTGTTAAATGGAGCTTCTTTTTGTACACTGAAATTAGGTTGACTGTATCGAATCCAACATTAAGGCTTCATTTGGGAGGAAGGAAATGGAAAGAAAAGAAAAGAAAGGAAAGGATATTTTTTGTTTGGGAGTAAAGAGAGAAAAGAAAAGAAATCATTTCCTTTGTTTGAGAGTAAAAATGGGGGAAGAAAAGAAAAATTTTCCTCCCAAATTTGGGAGGAAATGGAAGGAAAGAAAAACAAACTTTTCCTCCTTTTCTTTTCTCTTCTTTTCTTTTCTCTCCCATCTCCAACTCTCAAAGGAAGCCTAAAGCTGGCAGATTTCATTCGAAATCTTGTACTCGAACTCAAGTTCTATACGAGTTTAAAATTTGAGTTCAAATTTGATAAGTTCAAATTCTGTTCGAGAGCTCAAAAATTTTTTATTTTCTCATTTTTATACTATGTTATCAATTAAACATATATTTTTATATAATATAAATTTTTTTATGAAAATTATATTGTTTAATATTAAATATTAAACAAAACATTTATTAAAAAATATTATAAAATTATCAATTCAAATATTTATAAGTTCAAGTTCGATTCAATAATATAGTCAAATCTCAAATTTTGTTCGAGCTTGATTCAAACGTGTTAAAATTCAAATTCGAATCAAATCTAAACAATTTGTTAATGGTTCAATTTGTTCATAGTTCTTCTTGAGAGTGGAAACTAAGCACAGTCAAATCCAACAAAATCAAAGCAAGAAAAACTAGCTAAGATTGAGTTAAAACATGAGGATGCAAAGTGAAAACTACAGTTAGCTAGTAAAAGTTCACTAGCCACTAGTTTTACAACTGTATGGCAAATGTTGCAAATACTTTATAGATTATTGGCATTTTCCACGTGAGATGATATCCACATAAACACATACGTAGATATCACATAATGAAACAAATGTATACAACTTTTTTTTTTTTTTGGTTACTTTAATTAATGGACGTAGATTAATAGGTTGTGAACGACATGAAAATCAGTGTAGAGGCTAAGATATAAGTTAGTCAAGTGATGGACTTGGGTTCCCTAGTCTTGACTTCATAGGCAAAGCCATCTGGCTAGGCAACTTGGCCTCTTTTCGCCTTTAGGCTACTAAACTATCTAATTGAGTGAGTATTGCGTACATCACGTCACGTGGTGTACTTAAATTAATCATATATTATCAAATAATAAAAGATTTGACTGTCACGTGACGTACTAAAATCAATTACACATCGCCAAATAATACAAAGTATGACCCATTATTACCACATGACGATAAATTATTGATACTAATGCATCACATGACAATGCACGTAATACATTTTATACTTTTTCCTACCCACTCCCAAGTTTTCTTACCAAATTTAACATATATAATGGTGAATTTTCGTTACAATTAATTTTAATATAAATAGCAAATTTTAGTAAAAAGTAGCAAAATTTTAGCAAAAATTTAAAACTTTCCTTAAAAAGATTATTTTTTTTAAAATTTTCGACTATTTCATACTTTAAGAAATACAGACCAACGTGCCAATATTATCGATCATTGAGAGGAGGGGGCACTTGGCCTACAACATGTGGGTTGTATTTGTGGAAGAATGAATAGAGGGGACGAAATAATAAAAAACAACTAAAAAAACCCCCCCACGAAGGGTATCTATTTTGGCGTTGAAAAGTCATTCTCTCTCTCTCTCTCTATCAGCTCAAAAGCCTGAAAGGCTGAAAAGGAGGGTAAGACACACGCGCCTAGCTTGGTATACTAGTTTTGATAATGTGATAATTCTTCTTTCTTTGTCTGTTGCTGCACAGGGCACAACCCTCTCTCTCTCTCTCTCTCTCTCTCTCTCTCTCTCTCACTCTCTCTCTCACACACACACACACACAAAGACAGACACAGAGTCTGACTAAGTCGACATTCCGTACAATAAGAGTCAACGTCTGTGTCAGCCTTTTCCCACCAAATGCAGGCCCCAGAGACAGCCCACACTCCTTTCATTTGTGGTTCTCGACTTAGCATAAATAATCTATGCGTCTTTACATCCTCAATCACATTATTCGATACTTTTTGCACTCTCACATAATATCCGACCTTTTTTTTTTTTTTTTTTTTTGAAGAGAATAATATCTGACCTTTTCAGCCACTTTTTTTTTTATAAAGAAATTAACATTTCGTGTTTGTGATATTTTTTAAAAAATTACTATAAGAATTTTAATAAATGTCTATGTAAGATAAAAAGAAAGTTAAAATTTGTATTTAGAATTCTCTAAGAAAACATAACATGTTTTTGAGAAATAATGCCAAATAAACAGAGTATAAAGTTAAGCCTTTTTAGAAAAATGTTACTGCAAGAATTTTTTAATTAATGCATTTGTAAGATAATAAATTAATTAAAAAATATTTTAAGATATTTTAGAAAAATAGGTAACCAAAAACATCTCAACTTATTATGAAGATGTTATATTTTTATGTTTAGATTATGTGCAATTATGTACGTTGACTGCATAATTTTTCAATTCAAAATTTTAAATGTATAAGTAGATGGATACTTGTGAAAAACCAAAATAAGGAAGTGCTTGATATTTTATACTCTATTCAAAATCTAAAAGTGATCATTATTTCGAGACATGAATAAATTAACTAGTGGGTAGAAGGAGTACTTTCCTATCTTATATTCGATCTTTTCCTACCCTTGTACACATTTCCCAAATTGGTAGTGGAGCAAAATGCACTTTTTTGTACTGCAATTATCGAGTTATTATATTTCACCAACCATCAAATCATACTCTAATCTTATATTATCCCATCAAACATATGATTGCATTAGTTATCTCTCTCCACTTTTCAATAATTTCCATTACCAATCATCAACACCTTGTTCACATTCCATTATTAGTTTCATGCAAAATATTACTTGCACAAGCGAAACTCTTATACCCTTGATCCTTTCTACCATTTTACGGCATAGCAACTATATTTCTATTGTTTGTTTGGTCTTGTTTTTTAAACTCAAATTTAAAAAAAAAATTTCAAACACGTTTTATAATTAGCTTTTTTTTATTTTATCAATCTTCAACAATATTCTATCGTACTCCTCACTTACTTTATGAGGGAGACCCAATTGGACCCAATAAGAATTGATGGGTATTGAACTACCATCAGACTAAACAAGTGCATTATGCACCGATTTGAATTTTTTATAGGAGACAGGGTTCGAATCCTTGACCTCCTATCCCACTTAGCCTTTAAATGCTTCTTGATCGTTAGTCCCACCAAGTTGAGTTGGTTTATAATTATTTTTTTATCTCACATACACATTTTGCAAAAAGAATATCTAAAAATGTTATGATAATATATTTATATTTTTAAATAACAACCCAAACAAAGTTGTTTTCCACGCAACAATGCTATATCGAATAAGGTTGATAAGCAATTGGTTAATAATTCTTGTACCTCTACTTCTTTTGACTGCCAATTTATTTTCTAACTTTAGTTATGAATCGATAATTCTTTGATTTGAAAAAGAAGGGTCATCATCCATCCTAGAACCCGTTATAATAACTCAACTCCTTAGTCAAGAACATGGCTACTGGCTGCGCTGCCGCCACACTTGTCAAAATTTCCGCAGTGTGAATATGGAATTGTGTACTAAAGTCACTATAGTTATGTTTTTTAAAATTCCAAATACATATTTTAATTAGTTTTTTTTTATCTCACCTGCAAATTTATCTAAAATAATATTCAAAATTACTGCAATAATATTTAAAAGAACAATTCAGACAATGGCCATTCAAAATAAGTAAATGATTTTGGTTGATTATGTAGAAGGAATCAAAGCCTTCAAAAAATTTAAAAAATTTTTGGTTAATCCCATTACATTTTTAAAAATTTTCTAAATTTCAATCACCGCTATGAAGAAGCCTTCAACCCCCCTGATGCATGACATAAATGATAAAGAGATATCGTGTTGATAAAGTGGTTAGCATGCATATGTGAGTAGCCAACTAGGCTGGCACATATATTGCATTACTGATATGAAAAGAAACCGTCGTACGTTGGAAGATACGATCGGATCCTCATCTGTCTCTTTGTTCGTATTATGCAGGTACCCCTCTTCTTCACTTTATTTACAAAAGATGCCTCTCTCTCTTTTTTGGCCACCCTTCAATCTCTAGTCTAGTCCTTGATGGCCCCAAGAGGTCCCCCAAGGGTTTGAGGTTGGAACTTGAAGTTGAGGGTGAAAGATCATTCATTAATATCATCATCTCAAACAAAAAACAATATTATAAAAGAAAGGACCGGCAATTTGTTTTTATAATTTTCCCAAAATGGTAGATATTGCAAAGGGGCAATTGTAAAAAATTTACGGAGAATATGCTTGGGTGGCAAAGAGTTTCATAACGAGATAAAAGAAAATTGATAAATTTACAAAAAAAAAAAAAAAGTATACAGTGGATTATAAAAAAAATCTTACTAGTTGCTTGTGAAAATTTACGCCTTGTTACTTAACTTAGCATTACCACAAGTTGTTAATGATTTTTAGGCGAAATTTTATTAATCTTGTCGTCAAATTTAAACCTCTCCGTTTGAATGATGGCATGTTCTTTGGTGTAAACACGAGGAATCAAGAACCGATCAAAATTTTTGAAAAAACTGAATGTTCAGACCAGTCTGATTTTTTTGTTTCTGTTTCTTTTTGGACTTTTTGTGGTGCATTTGACTCAGAATGGAATCACCAATTACAAAGGTTAAACCAAACAGCAATCACTAGACCAGTTCAAAGACATCTTTTGTTTGAGAACTTGAATGAATTAATTTTGCCCCAAAACTTTTAACGGTGTCCCATATTGGTCCCTCCATGCATTTTTTTGGGTGATTTATGAGAAAAATCTAATTTATAGCCTAGCTCATGTGTACACCTAGTCAAAGCTACGCAACATAATTCTCAACAATTTCATCCACTTTGTAACTAATTCTGGTGAAAAAGCTTAGTTGCCATAACTTTTGGCTTTGTTTGTTTGTTATTGTTTTTTAGAAACTTCATACACGTTTTTGAATCACTTTTTTTTTCACATACAAATTTACTAAGGAAAATCTTTAAAACAACTACAATAATATTTTCTAAAAAACATTCCAAAAAACACTCATCTAGACGCAGTAAATCCCCTCAACTTTACTTACTACTATAATATGGTAGTAGTAAGGAATTCGAGTTCCCCCTTTGCTAATGATTAAACCTAAATGGAAATTGAATACTTAGTACATTATTGATGAAAACAAAGAAATACGTCTCACAAGGATCACTACCTATACACTTTAAAAGTTTAGACCAAATCAATTTATTTAGGGTGTAAGGATGATAATAGATCTCTTTAAGGCACAAAGCAACAATTGTTACAGTTGTAAAAAGGCATCAGTTAAATAGTTGCATCGTGCAATCATAGAGTTCAGTTCCTTGTGAATTAATTATGTCTGAAATTCATCTCATGAAGCTATGCACCTTAGAAACAGGAGATAGGGGTAGACTTATGATCAAATTGAGGATTTAATTAAGATAAAAAAAATCAGTAGCTAACTCAACATGCATTATAATTTGAGCCTTATCAAGTAAGATTAAGGGCCTATTCTCGACAACTTATTTTGCCTGATTTTAACTTTTTATTTCAAAATATATATTTTGCGATATTCTCAACTGATTTTCACATTTTCTAAAATTACAAAAATCAAAGCTATTTAGAATAAGTCTTGAGTTACTTTACTAAAATCAATTTTTGGGCCTAGATAAAATTCTCAATTTTTAATTTTTTTCGTTACTTCAAGATTTCATCCAAAGTCAATCAACACTACTTTGAAAGCTTCCCATTAGTAATTACCAACTAAATTCAAGTCTAAGGGAGACCAAAGAAGCACTTCGTTTTCCCTTGTCTCATGTTTCAATTGGCAGCTAAAAAGAACTAAAAAAAGAAAAAGGAAACGAAAAAGGAGGATGGCAAATTTGGTAAAGGACAGTATCGTCAAGAAAATTTAGTCGGTCGGTGGGTGATGATACTACTTTAGTCCAACAATAAATGTGGATGTTCAATTGCAACACCTAACTATGGAAAAGTGCAGTCACGCGCTAACATCTTGCATTGGACAGGTTGGAAGCTTGACAGAACTTCAGCGACTCCGATTCCTCTTCAGGCGACGATTGCTATTATTCCATCGCTTATGTATGCGTTTGGCCTCTCACGCGTTTCATCTGAGCGAACGTTACACGCCTTCTAAAATGACGAAATTATCCCTAATAAAATTTTCAACGCAAATTTTCAGCTAAAAATGTTTTTATTATGCAAAACAACTTTTGAAATAGTTTGATAAATGTTATTCCATGCAAAAGTACATTTTTTGTGGTTTTCTTTGGGTGAAAGCAATTTGGTTTTCGATGAAGCAGGAGAATTTTTTTCCCCCTCCCCTTTATTTGACCTTACATGCATTTGAGCTAATGTAAAAGAATTTTCATCCCTTCCACAAAATTTGCTTTTTATTTTTTTTAGTATCAAAAGTGCTTTAGATGGTGAAGGAAAAAATGGAACGTTTGGACCATTTTTTTAAGAAAAAAATAAAAAAATATATTTTTAATCAATTTTTTATTTCACGTGTACGTAAATAAGAAAATTACTATAGAAATTTTTTTCTTCAAACCTTTCCTACTTTTATAAAAAAAAAAAAATTCCCATCCAAACATAACCAATTCTAACAAGTTATATTATTTTATAGGTCATGTAACCTTTTCTCTTTTCTATATTATAATTTTCTTGAATGGTGTTTTCAGGCTAAGCCACGCATTGCAACAGTCTCTTTAAAAATAATAAGGATATGAATTTTGGCCCTGTTTCTTGACCATGCGTCCTGTTATCAAGTACCCCCTCCATTTCAATTTGATTGTTGCTCTTCTAAAATTTAACTTCTTATAAATAGTGTGATGATCTTAGTTGTCCAATCATTTTCACTTTTACCTTTCAAAATTAAAATTTGAATGCTAATAATTACTTGATGTTGAATAAATATAAGGAATACAAATGAAAAAAAAATATTATTTTCAAAAATGATAAATATTTAGAAAAAAGATGAACATGACTAATTCAATAGGACAGAGCAAATAACGAACTTTTGTTCGTGACACCAATAAAAACTTTACAGACAAATTAATAACCAGATAAGATATTAGTATTCAACCACAACTTATGCATAGATAGTTGAACTAAATTTGAGACCGTAACTAAGCATGAAGACTGATGAATCTTACTTAAATCTTAATCTCTGATGAATCTTACTTAAATCTTAACCTCTGATGAATCTTACTTATATCTTAACATTTGACTTTTAGATAAACACATAATAAAGCAAATTTAAACTTTTATTTGCTATTAATCACTTGATTTATAATCCGCTCTACATTTTTAAATATTTTCGATATTGACACTCTAATTTTTGTTGCCTTTGCTTTATCTTCTTTACAAATTTTGCATCAAAATATTAGAAATGAAGTGTCGATAACAAAAAGTAAAGTAATATTATCACCGTTTTCCAACAATTACTTTCTCCTAATCAGCTCTAGAAAAGACCTGAAGCAAATAAAAAACATGAGCTTTTATTAAAATGTTTGAAAACCACAAACTATAGTAAATAATGCCAGTGCATTATTTTGAGACAGTTGGTAAACAGGATCTAGGGAACAGAAGCCCAGTAGACGGTGGGTTTCTCAGCAATTTCGCAGAGAACAGTAGGCTAAAATGGTAAAAGAAGGAAGTACACAAATGTTTGCACCTCCTCTCTCTGAGCAAAGCCGCCTCATAAGTCAGTTGTTTTCAGCTTTGGTTTCAACCTGCTCACCCTACAACCCCTAGAGAAAACAGTGTCTCTCCTCCCTCTCTCTCTCTCTCTCTCTCTCTCTCTCTCTCTCTCTCTCTCTCTCTCTCTCTCAGAAAGAATGACAATTATTGAGGTCTAGAGAAGTGCTCTAGTAGTAGAGCTGAGATACCAATTCCACACCATTCCATTATAGAGAGAGCACAAAAAGCAAATCAAAACTATCCCTCCACAATCAACTACTGGCATGTTTCTGTAAAAAAGACCTAAAGCTAATAAACTAGCAGCTCATCAGTCCTACACTACTGCTGCTGCTACTACTACAACTACTGTACTAGGGTTTTGAATTCCACACTGCAAATCCCTACCAATCTTCATTTCCAAACCATCACCACTCACAAGGTTTGTTCTCCCTTTCTCTCTTTCTTGCTACTCTTCTTTACTTCTTTTTTTTTTAATTTTATATTATTATTTTTATGTACCTTAATTTCGAGTACTAATGGGCACCCTCTAGCCCCAACATAAAAGGGCATTCAAACTTCTCAAAGTTCAACTCAAAAAGCAACCAATAACTACTACAAAACCCACGCTGCCAAATGCTGCAAATCTTTGCAGCCTTTCTCTTTCCTATCATAATCTCTTCACCAGTTAAAGCTGGCAGTTTCGTTCTTTTCTTGATTCCCATGGTACACAGTACACACTGCAATTGAGCTGCTGGTACTCTTTCTTTCCATAAATAAACTAGACTTGCTTACAATTTTTTTCCTTCAATTATTATAGAGAGATCAAGAAATTCATCATTTATCCAAGGAGGGCTAAAAGTTTAAGGGAATGTTGGAATATGAATGGGGAAACCCGTCAACGATCATGTTCACCGGAGACGAGTCCACCCAAGATGCTGACCAAAATCGTCAGCTCTTCGACCCCTACACGACGCAAAATTTCGGCGAAGCTACTGCAGCTCTTCTCAACCCGAATGGCCACTACGCCACGGCCGCGGCAGCAGCCACTCATCACCACCACACTAGTAATCTTTTTCATCACCCACATGACCAGCAGGAGCACTCTAGCACCACCCATTTGAGCTCCCTTTACGACCCACGCGCAGCTTATGGCGCGTCATCGTATAATCCACACCATTCGATCCCAACCCATCAAGCTTCAATGCTCTCGCTTGAACCGGCCGGTCCACCCGGGTTCATGGTTGTACCCAAAAGCGAACCAGTGGTGGTTGGTGGGGTTGATTTCACAGCTGCAGCCAGTCGGATTGGGCTGAATTTGGGTGGGAGGACTTATTTTTCTTCGTCGGAGGATGATTTCGTGAGCCGGCTTTATCGCCGTTCCCGGGTGATTGAACCTGGTCCGGTTAACTCCCCGAGATGCCAAGCTGAAGGCTGCAATGCTGACCTCTCAAACGCCAAGCACTACCACCGGCGACACAAGGTCTGTGAGTTCCACTCCAAAGCCGCCACGGTCATCGCCTCCGGGTTGACTCAGCGTTTCTGCCAACAGTGTAGCAGGTTGTACAATGACCTAAACACCCCCCTTCGTGCACTCACATTTGCCATCTAAACGAAAGAATTGCTTTGCTTGTCTTCACTTCACATCTTGTTGCAAATCCAAAAAAAAAAAAAAAAAAAAAAAAAAATTCATTAATCCTGGTTGTCGATAGAACTAAATGTCGAGAATGCCCTCGGGAAAAGGGATGGGTTTTTTGACAGCTCAATGATTGGACTAGAGACGTACATGGGGTGATCCCGAGGGCATTTGCGTCCGTAAATTTATGTTTCCTCATAAGCTTGCACCATGGTTCATGTTTTACGTACGGTTTGCATTTTTTTTTTTTTTGTGTGCTTTATATGGTAAGGGCTGCCTTTTATACTTTGTGATAATTATGGTGCAAAAGCCTTTTTAATCAAAGCTAAAAAAAGTAGTCTGAAAAGTTTTCTTTACTTTTCTGTATTGGGACGGAATCAAGCCTGACTTAATTGTACTCTTTGGAATGTAAAAACCAGTGACGATCAAGTGCTCAGTTTTTAATTACGTGCATGTAAAAATTAATCATAGTGCAGAATTCTAACAAAAATTTCCAATTGATGAGTCAATTTCAGATTCCATCTCCTATCTGAATTTGATAATGGAAAAAGAAGTTGCCGGAAGAGGCTTGCTGATCACAACCGAAGACGGCGAAAATCCCAGCAGCAGCAGCAGCAACAACAGCAGCAGCAGCAACCAAACCAAGAACAATGCAACAACAACAATTCCCCAAATGAGAATGCAAGTAAGCTTTTTATTACTTTTGATGTGGGTTTTGAAATTTTGAATACATGTTCTTATTTAAGCCAAAAGAAAAAAGTTACAAGTGAAATAATTAAGGTTAAGGAGACTGGTGTTTGGGAACTCTTATAGGATCACCACCTGACTCAGGAGCTCATTCATCATCAGTGACAGTAGCAATTTCGCCACCAAGAATTTCATTGGATTGCTTTAGGCAAAGATCATCGTATCAAGGAGCTGGTGCAGCTACAACAAATTCATCAGCATCAACAAGTTCACTGTTTTTCTCGGACGAGTGATCCATATATATCTATATATACGACTTGTTTGATTTAGCCAGCTTCATGTTTGATTATGATTTGGTAACCAACTCTTCAGCTTACGTACTATATAGCTTATATAACTAGCAAAATAACAT
The DNA here is from genome assembly GCA_024721245.1 of Mitragyna speciosa. Taxonomy (NCBI): domain Eukaryota; kingdom Viridiplantae; phylum Streptophyta; class Magnoliopsida; order Gentianales; family Rubiaceae; genus Mitragyna; species Mitragyna speciosa. Next base: position 3,232,864 of record CM045558.1, read on the forward strand.
AGGGAAGAAGAGACAATCTCAATTGATAGGTGTATCTTTTATCAATCCATCTTAATATTCCTTGTACCTAAAGCAATTTCCCACTTCTATGTCTTGTGGAATTCTAATTTCAATATTTGCAACGAAATTTGCGTAATTACAAGATTATATACTAGCTAAATGGATAACTTAGTCGGTGAAGAACGTTTGAACAAAGTATTTTTCTCTTGTATGATTTCACATGTTCTAGCTTAATGGAGTAAATTCTTGTTCCACTTGTTTGAAGTTGTTTCAGAGTAATTTAGGTTTTGTTTGGTTATGAATTTCTTTTTTGTAAAAATAATTTCTCAAATACGTCTCTTAACTATCTTTTTTATCTCGTGAACACGTCAAACTCAAAAAATATCACAATAATATGTTTCTAAAAACTTTCTGAAAAACATTTTCAATACAAAGCCTTATTTACACGGTATGTAAGTGATTAATGAGCCAAGAAATGGCCTATAGTTATAAAGTTGAGAAAAATGGCGTTTCCTACTTTATAATGGACCAATTAGTTTTGCTACATTATTTTGGTAATAGGATCGTTTTTGGCAAAAAATGCTTATACTGGTCAATTACCATTTATAGGGCGTGCATTATTTTGTTTTGTCTGGTGCTATGATATTATTCCATGAAAATGCAGTGAAAGGGGTAACAACAGGAAAAATTGACCGTGGAGTGACGGTGATAACTAGCAATATAGAATTTCGCTATGCTGAATATATATGCTATATAGTTGAAGAAGAGGTCAATAAGTCAGGCTGTCTCCTGCATGGGAGCTATTTTTGATCAAGCTTTTATTCAAAGTGGGACCAATCCATGAGCAATGGTATCAGATCCATTTACAAATGCCCTATCAATTCATCAATTGCTATCTTTCCAGCTTCTTCCTATGTCCATTTTAACATGATGATTTTTTTACTGTGCATTGTCATGTGATTAAGGACGGTGACAGAGCGCTGTTGTAGCGGACCCCTTTGCAACTGACTGGGGTGATGCCAGCCATTGCCTTATTTATCATTTTCTTCTTGTGGTTTTGAGTGTCTAGTTTGTCGAGGTAATGCTAGTTCAGTGTGTGAGCAGTTGAAGTGTTCGAAAAGCAATTTACTTTTATTGCTCTCTTTTTCAACTTTTCTTTCTTTTGCATATATTTAACTCTAGGGTCGAGGGGCTAAGGGTCGGATGAGTCCAGATAACAAGCCTGTAATTATTAATTACTGATACTGGGAACCCTCCAATTTACTTGTGCTGCCAACGATAATTGAGAAGCTAAAGTCTAAAATTTGTGCAAAGATTTGTAGCACTAATTGAAGAAGTTCAAGATTTGCATATTCTATAATATGCAAAACGTATCCAACACTGGAAAAGGCCTTAAAATTTCCGGAAACATTAAGGTATTAGTAGCTGTTGAAGCATGCATAATTACTTGGAAGTGACTGAATATGAAGGAAATCGTGCTGAATAGACCAATGCTGATGTTGGAACATTTGGGAGTATCTGGCTTATGTTCACATGCATTATTAATTGGATGTTGTCTCACATGTGGATCTAGTCCATCCGCAAGTGTTCTTCCTCAGAGAGAGGCCCGGGGCCGGGGGGGGGGGGGGGGGGGTGGGGAGGGGTTTTGTACTGTTGTTATAGAGTGGGGTAGAGGAGAGTTAACAATTATGTGGAAAAGTTGAAGAACATATGACATTCAGACTTTTTGCAAGTTCCACGAAATTTTCCTTAGTAGTAGACCCTCTCACCCAGGGCATCACACCCTCTATTTTATTTTTCCATTGGTCTTTTTTCCTTCTTATTTGTTTTGTTTGCTATCTGGACATTATGATTTTCTTGTCCAAGTTCCTATAAGCTTCGACGATGGAAGGTTATAACGAAGTTTCCCAGACTGGTTATCTCTACACTTGCTTTTGGCGGTTCCAAAACTGCTAAGCATTGGATTAAACAAATTGTTCAAATCTTGCAGATAAGCATAATATAGTATTATTGTTTTCTAAGACTAACAGGGTTGCAAGTTTAATAAACTTCGAAGCATTTTTTTAATTCACATTTCATTTCTCGAAGTAAAAGAAAAAACTCAAAAAAAAAGAAAAAGGGAAGGGATCATCTAAACCTTGGGTTCCTCGTGTAATTCATTATACAGTTATTACACTAACCTAAGATTCTGGTTGTGGTCAAATCAGAATTAAATTCCAATCTTGCTCATCCCCACCTAAATCAATCACACGATACCATTAAAAAATCAAAAGAAAATGAGAATATATCTCTATATATCTTCTTCTGGCAACCAATTTCCATTTTCCATCTGTGTTGTCGTTGATGCTTTTCTTGATTACGAAGTGAGAAGAACCTGCCAGCTCTGGAGTGTAGTCTCGATCAACTTTGGACATCATGAAAAATTGGAAAAGAGAGTGAAATGAAATGATCACCTTTCAATTCATTGAATTGATTTTTGAAGCTGTCATTTACGTGTGAAAAGGTCCTTCACTAACCGACATTCGTAATCTCATTAGATTCAAAGTTGATTAGACTAGAAAAATCCAATTTTGATTAGACTAGCTTAAAACAAACTTAACTTGTCCAGGCAAATTCAGCAAAATCTGAGTCTTTCTGAGATTATGATTTTTACCCTTTCTTTTGTATCTGGTTAAGTTTACCATCATGATATAAACCATATCGAATTTATATAGATAAAACTAGGCAAAAATAGTAATCATGACTTGAAAAAAAAAATTACTAAACTTTTCTTTTCTTATCTTTTTTTCAGTTGTATTTGAGTTAATACTGTGTTTCCCAGACCAAAAAAGTGGTACATTTTATCGGACTCTCGTTTGATAGTCTGATTGGACTCATTATGTTCAAGATCTTTTCTTGCGAAGTAAAAGAGGTAGCATGCATGAAAAGCAAGTTTGCTTCATTGGATCAGAGCAACTTCTATCTTGCTTCCCCCAAAACACGATAATCTGTGGGATCTACACATCGTTTTGGGCTGAACAAAAAAATAGATGTACTCTGTCTTTCAGTACTGGATTGCAGTTCCCTGCAATAATGGAGCTTGAATATTAGAGTTCAGTGACCAAATTTACGTGGAGCACAAATATAAATAGTGTTAAAAAGTCAGAATTTGAGAGTGGAAAAGCAACTTGTATTAAATTTAAATATGAATTTCATATTCTCCTAATAATTTCTCGATGATCTGTAAAGTAAAATATGTTACGAGACTGAACAGAGAAATTAGAAAAAGACTGCCAAAGTCGAGGTCTTTCTACCAAAATAAGTACCTCACAGAGTTCTGTTATGACATTTTCACGTAACACTTATATGTCTCGAGTTCGAATCACTATAACGATAAATGAATATTTATGATCGATACACTTATAAATAACAAAAGAAAAGTTAGTCCCTCCCCTTTTAAAATATCATAGTTTGAGGAAATTCCTCAAAAATCTTCATCCCAGCTGGGGCCCTTGATGGGGTCTAGGGCTATGATGTTTGATGGAACTACTCAACACTGTAAAACTCTTGATGAAGGATACTTTTCAAAGCTATGCACGTGGAGATCATTGGGTTCATAAAACCAATTCTCGTAAGGTGGTGAGTTTGTGCCTTTCATCTCTGGCCCATAGCTGAGGAGAGCGGTGTCCTAATTCCGTCCCTGAGGACAAACGATATGATAAATAAGATGGAGGACCCCCCGTAGCCTCTATACATGTAATTAGGTTGATTTGATGAACGATGCAGAGCTTACCGTTGAATCTTTTGATTATCATTTGTTTCGATTAATATTTTTGGAAATATCTAAATATTGAAAAAAAAAATCCAACTTATTCTCTCAAAATATTTGAAGTCACACAACAGCCCCAACAAAGCCTCTCTCACCAGTCCCTCGGCACTTTCTGTGACTTATCCTAGCAGTGACAGAATAATATACCCCAGAACAATCTACAATACAACAACACAGAACCATGATTACCGTAGTTTTAACCCCAACTAAAAATATATTATTCAAAAGGAAAATGGCAAATGCCTCAAATACACAGATTGCCCGAAAGACAAAATCCATTTATTTAATTTACTTTGTAGTATCTGATGATGATTAAGCTGAGTGTAAGTTTCCACAGGTTAGCCTGGAATATATATATCGGGACAAATGATGTTTTTGTGACCATAATTTCTTCAGCTCCTATAATAGACAATCAGAGCTTCAGAGATCTGTAACGGCAACTGAATTAGTTTATTCATGAAAAAAAATAAAATAAAAAAGCAATTAGTGTCTTACCCTACTGAACACGAAAAACCAATATGCCTGGTACTAAATAAAAAATGTTCATAAATTTCAAGACCCTAATAGAAATAATGTGATAGTAGCAATTAGAATTCGCAATAAATACAACACCTGATCCATAATCTACCTATTTGATTACAAAATACATAAAAGTATAAATCTATCTTACATAGTAAAAATGTAAATGTTATCATTAACCAGATAGTAGAAACAAATTAAACACGGTTAACCTCACCAATGAAGTATATGAGTTTAAGAATATGCATAGTTATGATCTGAGCAGCATTTTCCACAAAGAATTATGAATTGCTTAAACAACATGGGCTCCCCCAAAAGAGCTCCATAGTTCAGGGCATTCTTCATCTTCCTTAGATTTTCCTCGCATAGCCATGAAACCAAATGCAGAATTTGGAGCCTGCATCAGGTTTAATGTCACATGCCCCTCAGCTTCACTGATGCGATCCCAACTATGTGAGCCAGTAGCCATAGGCTGCTGGGAATTAACGACAGAATTTGATCCGTTTTGATGTCCGTTATTCAAATCTTCAGTCGGATGACGATGCCAATGCCATTCCTTGTCAACAATGAGCTGCCTAGCTAAAATAGCTGCCCGATTTTCAGCAATTAACTCGCAAAGTGCAGCGCTGCATCTTGCAGGAAGATCAGCTGATGAAATCCAGGACTCGTTCTTTGATGACAGAAGAGAGAGAGCACATCCACTATTTAGCGGATAGTACGGATGTCTTCCATTACAAGTCATCAATTTACCATTCACTGAGAAAGAGAACAGATCGTCAATCCTGCTAAACTTTTTACATCTTTAGACAGGATTTTCAGATATAGATCATGTTGCAAGTGTTGAACTAGCTATATTTAAGATAAAGACAGACCAAATCGCAACAATGAGTATGCAGCAAATGATGATAAATGCCCAAGTTCCATGTATGATGATATTTGCATCAGGGCGTATGTAAATGTGTCAATTAGCATACGCCTAGCAAGATTCTCAAAAGGGAGCTAATACGGTTGAACTAATGGGACAGGCAACTACATATTTCTGGCTTTTGCAAGCATTGTAGCTCAAGCAACGAACTCTGTCACATTATTAATTGAACTACAGAACGTTGTAACGAATAAAATGACCATTTTCCCGTCTTCCTCCATAGCATTGAGTTTCGGTACTGGAATCAACAAGAAGAAAAACACACACTAAGGTCGGCCAACTTGAATGACTTGCTCAAAAGGGTCTTATTTTGTTGCGACCTAGCACTGAAGAATACCCGCAGGTTTTTTATGCCTAGCAAAATACTTGTTCAATAGAGTATATACTCTAACGTAGTTCAATAAAACCCCAATATCAGTGGAACAATCCATTCCTCATTTGTTAAATAACAGTCCGGATCTTCAGTATTATATTTTGCCATATCAAATCTAATGCCAATAATAAAAAGTTTCCACATCAAGTTCACATTTTAATAATTATCAAATTTACCCTAAAAGCTAAGAACATACTTGATATTTGATAAGTGTGAACACGACGTGACAACTCATTGTTACTAACATTGAATTTGGCATAAGTACATGACACTGAGGATTTAGACAAATACCTAATTCAAAAAATTCTCAACTTAATTATATCAATTGAAAAATCCATTCCCCAGTTGTTAAATACCTACTTGAACTATTAATGAATATTACTTCTTGTGTTTCCAAGTAGTTTTGGTTGGAAATCTTATTACTCAATCCGGAAAGCACAATTAAACTTATCTCAAATGAAACATGGAAGACCGGAAAGTTAAAAACATGATGCACTTCCAATTGCTTTCTCTAGCCTTTTGAGGACCTCCCCATATGAATAAAATTTTTATCCTTCTAATAATACTTAAGCAACTAAGGGCGGTAGTAAAGAGCCGCAATCAGATAAAGAGTACGAATCCACTCCTTAGGCTAATTAGCTGGATTGGTAATAAATTTGGCACTAACTCAAGTTTCTTATGAGCTCAAGTTTTGCCTTGCCCCTTAGTTCGACTTCGCATACCATTCACCTATTTTGAGCCGAGTCAAAAGCTCAATTTGAAACTTTTTTACTAGTTTTAGAATTTATACCTTATTCCTTATCAATCCCGTTCAAACCCCTACTGGAGTTTAAACAAAAGAAAAGACTCCATATTAAGAAAATCGAATATTTCATTCACTTAATCCAAGGCCTGAGAAATTTGTGAACTTGAACTTAAAACTCAAATTGCAGCCTAGATATTTCCATCATGAAAGTCACATTTGACTATTAATCTAATCGAACAACTAGTTTCCCTCGAATGCTCAATTCTAGCTTACTGACAGTTTAGAGAATCAGTACCTAAAGAAGTACAACTATACTAAATTAAAAATAAGTTAGTTTGAACAAATACCAAAAAGGCCAAGGAAATTTAATTATTCAGAAAAGAAGTGCAAACTCGAAAGAACAAACAAATTCCTTCTTACAATGTCAAAAACCCTAAGCAGTACACAACATGATAGTATCTCGAAGCAGTAAAATTAAGCTAGAGCACTAGAGAGAAAACAGGAAAACAGGTAAAATTGACTGAAGACTTTAGACTATTCGCCCAACATAATCATTATCCCAATTGTCTAGCCTAAAGTCTCGGCCGGCTTAATTGGGAGGAGACCATGCAGTGATAGACGTTACAGCATTTATAACATGGGCATCACACCACTCACTTTTCATAATAATTAAGGAAGATTATTATTATTATCATTAGGGTTAATTCCTAAAACTCCCTTTGATTAAAGATTAAAGTTGCAGTTTACTCCTTAATTTTTAATTTTTTTTCACTTTCTCCCCCATTTTACTCTGCATCATCAATTTAATATTTAAAATATTATAAATTGACAAAAATATCACCTTCTACATAATTGTTTAAATTACAAATTCTTTTCTACTTTTATCTTTGCAACTTTATTGTTGAAAAATAAAGAAATTGTCTAAAAATTTTTAAAACTTATTGCCCCTGAATTTATTTGATAAGCCTTAAATTATTATCGTACACTAAATGCTCACCAAAAACTTGTGTTTAATAAATACTACAAGAATTGTGAAGGTCTAATTATTTAAGAACTTGTCTCTAAAAAATAAAAGGACCAAAGTAAAACAATAGATTTTTTTTTATATTGTTTAGCAAAAAGGTCTTGATATTTTTTTAAAGTAAGGATATTAAATTTTATGGCTAGTTTTAGGAATTTTGGACAAAAAAGGAAAAGATTAAAAAACTTAAAAAAAAATTAGGAGTTCAAAAAAAAAAAAGAATGAATTTGAATATATACATATATATATTTTTATTTTATAGTTATTGATGTAAAGTATTGATACTTTGAAAAAAAATTATTTAAGAGGTGACATTTTTGCTAATTCACAATATTTTAAATATTAAGTTGATAAGTTGAATTGAAATTGGAAATAAAGTGAGAGAAATTAAAGGTTAGGAGATAAAGTACAAGTTTGACCAAATATTGTGGGGGGGGGGGGGGGGGGGGGGGGTTGAGATTAGTCCTTATCATTATTGTTATTATACAAAGTTGAGCCAATTTGGTCAGTGGTGTGGAGTCTGCTCACTTTGATCTTTATTTTTTGAAAATTAAAAAAAATCAAACACATTACCCAGAATTATGAGCAACTGAGAATAAATAATTATTAACATATTTTAACTCCATATATATATTCTTAAAATGTGAAATAGACATTTTTGACAATCAATATTTACGAATAATTTAACAAATATTGACGGTTGCTATTATTATTATTATTATTATTATTACTATTACTATTACTACCTTGAGACTGGTTTCGAGGTGCAGATTGATCTTGAGAGCTCTTTCTCCTCCTCTCATTATGCCCAGCCAATCTTCTCCTGCAACTTCTCTTGCTCTCATCAAACTCTTCCACTGCATGAAACCTACCAAAACACCATCATCCCCACAAAGTTACCAAATTTCTGACTTTTTCCATGCATATGATGCCCCCCCCCCCCCCCCAAAAAATTCTCCTCTTTTTATAACCACATGTTCACAAAACTTCTGAATAAATAAAATTTCAGAAACAACTCTTCTCATCGAAAAGAAAATTGATTCAGTGCAACTCAACAAACAAAAGAATTTGGAGTTGGAAAAGGACAGTGGCTTATACTACCAACCTGCTACACTGTTGACAAAAACGTTGTTCAAGCCCTAGGACCACAACTTTTGGAGCCTTGGAGTGCATCTCGCAAACCTTATGCCTCTTATGGTAATCCTTTGCATTCAGCAGCGCCACGTGGCACCCATCTACCTGACACCTCGGCACCACAGCCGGTGTCGCAGCCACGGTCACCCCCGCCGACGACGCGGATGGCCCAACAACTAATCCACCAGCAGCATCATAATAGGGTTTGCCTTTCTTTGTTATTGAAAAGCCACCAGCTTCACCTGCCCCTTGCCGGTCGCCAAGTGGCGCCCCAGCATCCCCGAAATAATGCCTCTTCCCCAACTTCAGGCACATTAGGTGTGGGTCCGGGTAACAGTACTGGGAGTGGAGCCCTTCGCCTCCTCCTCCGCTACTGTATAGACATGAAGGAAAAGGGGATGAAACTGAGGAGGCATTATTGAACATAAGCGCGTGTACTTCACCCTCTTCCCCGGTGGTGGTTGCTGCTGTGGCTGCGGCGGCGGCGGCGGCTTGGTCGAAGGAGAAGTTGTTGAGATTACTACTACAACTCCAATCAATTCTTGGAGTACCATTAGTTCCGGATTCCCAAAGAGCACGTGCATTATTGCTAGTATAATTGTTGCTATTATCATCACGTGTTAACGTTTTTCCAATGTTGTTGTCGGTGTGGATGGTGGTGTTGAATAAATTCCAACTGTTTTCCATAATTTTGTTGTTCTGATAGTAGTACCTTGTGGGATAGTTTGATAGTGGTAGTTGAGTTGAGAGAGGTGGACTTGCAACACAAAAGGGATGATACTGCTGCAAATGGGCAAAGATCTGAACGTTGTCTTTTTAAAAGAAGAAAAGATATGGAGAAAAAAGAAAGAAAAGTGGGGAGAGAAAGAGAGAAAAAGTGGGGTTGCAGAAAAGAAGACAGAGAGAAGGATTAGATTGGATTGGATTGGACTGGATTGGATTGAAGGAACTGTGTTGTATTCCAATGGGTAGGTGCTGAAAGAGAAAAGCTGCAAAACCAGAGAGAGAGAGAGAGAGAGAGAGAGAGAGAGAGAGTGGTGAGAAGAAAATTTGAGTTGAGGGACTGAATTAGGGGTGAGGGGATGCGGAACGCACGTGATGTCGGAAATCGGTGGGGGCCAAAGCCACAAGATTTGAAATTTCAGCTTTAATGTTGAAAACATACAATAAATTGATCTTAAAATGAGAATAGGGCCTGAGTTAAATTGGGTGACGGAAATTTTTGTTTAGTAATATTTCCATTAATGCTCGTTAAACATTCTCCAAAACATGGCATTTTTTTATAATACTATCGAAAAATAATATTAGAATATTTTTAAATATTATATAATATATGCGAAACAAAAAATAATTAAAATATTAAATATTAAAAAGCATGTTTAAAGGAATATTCAAAAATAATTCTTAAAAAAATTCTTACGCCCGCACACAACCGGTGTCTATTTGATTTCATAAACACTACAATCACGTACTTTTTCAATCCTTTCTAAAAACTCTATGAAAGACTTGTATTTATAAACCATAAGATTCCACCACTTCATCAAATAGTTATATCTTCCCTCTCTTCTCTTTTTATTATGTGGTGTTCAATTGACCTTAGCACAAAATTTTTAATAATACAACAAACACGCTTATCTTTTTGCAAGCTCAGTGCTAATTGAGAGACGTTAATGTAGAAAAGTTCAAAACTAGGCATAAATTATGGGTCGAATGATTAAAATTCTATCACTCATCTCCAATGATCCAGAATTCGACTCCTATCAATGTCAGTATTACAAATATTAACGTAATTTAATCCCCAGATTAGCTATCTTCTTCTTCCATTACCACTCAATCTAATAGAATATGATTTTAAAAAAAAAAAATTCGGAACTAAGGCATCAAGGGTATGTTCGATGGACAGGGGACATAATAAATGTGAGATGATAACGACACGGGGAGAAGGAAAGAAGAGAAACGATGTAGTACTCTCCTAACTAGTTAGCCTGAAATCAAGATGGTGCTTGGTTAATTATACAACTTCTCTTTCAACGATATCTGTCAACGTTATTGAGGCTATTGGGTTGAAAACTTGGAATTATCTCTTCATGGACCTTCCTTCCTCACATTTATGTCCTAGCTTGTTAGGTTTTCTTTGTCTGGTCTTGTAGGGTGATGACTCAGAATCAATTCTATCCTAGAGGGTATATTCTCATCCATATCAATTGTGAGCCCATAATTTTTTCTTATCTTGTCTTTTTGACTAACAAAGATAATAAGATATTTTTTATTTTTATTTTTATTTCTTCGGTCTCCAGCTAGAAGACAAGGATAACAAAGTTTAATTAGGAATGATAATAATAGACTAAAATTGTCCTTTGATTTTCTTTAAGTAGTTTGTTTTATTATCAACGCGCCAAAGTTAAGCCAATTAAGGTAGAATCAACCTTATTGTCAAAAACTAAAAAAGAAAAGAAAAGAAAAAGGAACTCTAAAGTGTACTTTTGCCAAAGTATACAATTAAAGCGACACATCCTTAATTCTTCTTAGTTTTATATTGGATAATGGTATCAATATTGGTAAGTAAGCGTCTTACGAGTTCTTCCTAATTTCCAATTCAATTTTTTCTCGAATTGTCGGTACGTAGGTTAAATGCAAATATTTCTAAAATAAGCGATATTTCATTGATCAAATTCTCACTCACTCATCATCTTGGCGGCTGATAAATTGAAACGGTATACCAATCAACATTCCTAGCAAGTTTAGCAAAGTGAAGGCCTTCACATTATACAATTACTTAAACAAAAAGAGTAGAACTTTTTTGCAACTTTTGACGATATACGGCTTCTATTCTACCTTCACTAATAATTAAACCAAGAGGTAATTTGTTAGTAACTTCACTTCTTTTTGGCTTCCATAATTGTGCTGCCTCTTCAGATGATTGTACATAATTCCCAACATAACAAAAAAGAGATAAACATAAATGCACATACGGGGCTACTTTTTATATGGCCAAAAAAATGCAGGAAAAGAAAAGAAAGCCATTGACAAAATATTAAATCACAAAAAGGGAAGAACAGGAAAGAAAAGCTTGACACACAAGAGAATGGGGTGAAATAACGTAGACTACAAACTAACAATTAGCAAAAGAAGTACTCAAACAAAACTCTGAAGTCACAGTTACATATAGACAGTACTTAACCAACTATTTGTGGTAATTCTAAATATTAATGGAAGCCTCCAATTTTGATATCACAAAACTAAAAAGAGAAGCCAAGAATTAAATGCGGAATTCATTGTTAGGTGTGCTTTTTACTATTCTTATTTGGTACCTTTACACTATGTAGGAGTATTTATCTCTAATTTTTACTTCTATTTAGTTAAGCTAAAAACGTTTAAATACTTTTAAAACGATGATTCTTTAAACCATTTTGCAAAAGTAAATTGATTATACGACTAATAAATTGATTATAAGACTAAGACTTCGTAATTACCCAGGACCTGGCTCTAGTTGGATTGCCTTTTTTTTTTTTTGGGAATATCATTGAATAATAATACAATAATACGTTTTGTAATGTGATGTATGTGAGAAAAAAGAAGTGATAATACAGAAAATATGATTCAAAACATGTTTAATATATATTTCGAAATAGTATTAAAAGAAATCAATCCAAACATAGCAGCTGATTTTTCTATTATCAAAAAAAAAAAAAAAAATATTGCTAACAATATCATCTATCTAGGTGATGGAGTATTCATTTATAGATAGTACACTATGAGGCTATGCTTCTTATCCTGTCGTCTAGATTTGGTTGCCAATATTATCTAGAGTGTTTGATGGAACTGGCTAAAAAGCAGAAAAGTTGTTTTCATTTGGTACATTACCCAGGCTATAAATTTAGTAGTTTGTACATGAAATTCAAAAGATAGCGTGGGGTGGAAGCAGATAGAGTGTAGTTATTGGGAGTAGCCATACACTTCAATAATGTTTGTATAGTATAGGCATAGATTTGTGAGGATAGGAGAGGCTCTTTCAGGAGAATATGCATTCCCTACTTTTTTTTCAGGAGAATATGCATTCCCTACTTTGAAGAAGGAGACGGAAAACAAAGAAGTACTTTAAAATTAATGATTTATCCTTCAATTCTTCTATGAAGGCAACACAATATGTAAATAAACAGTGTCAAATATAGGGAGAGGGTTAGCCATACACTTGTCTGCTGTCAGAAAAACACAGGCCCCACAACAAGATCTTTTATCAATGCAACCAAGATTGACCAGATTGCTTGATTGTGACTACTCTTTCCCCCATTCTTTTTCTAACAATATCCTCACACTTCCATCTTATTTGGTTTGCCCTGCTAAAAAGCATCCAAAAAAAAAAAGTAGTACTTATTATTCGGTTTCGAATTAGGGGATTAAGTTGAGTCTCAAATATAACAATTAACCTACCAATCCATCAACTTATGAAGAGTCAATCTGAACACAATCCGACGACCCAAAAAAAAATGAGAAAGGAGAAGAAAAGAGGAAATAGAATAAAAAGACAAGAAATTAAAATACATACACAAAATGATCAAACATATTTTTTGCAAACATTAATTTCAGAGTCATTCAGTAACATATATTTGATCTCTCTTACAATTTATTCTTCATAAACATAAGCAAAATTCTTAATTTCTCTTACAATTTATTTGATTAATTATCCATTGGGTTCAATTTGTGTTTCAATGTAATGAGTGAAATAAAGTTACAAAATGTTAAGTTTTTTTTTTTTTTGGTTCGCGGGTAGATCCAAACTCGACTTGTTTTTCTTCGCAGGTCTGACCCGTTAAGCTTCAATCCAAACTTACTATTTTCGAGTTAGATTTGTATCATCGAGTCAGAAATTGCCACCTTATATTACCTATAGAAGTACTAATTAGCCAAAACAAAAAAAAAAAAGATAATGCTAAAATTTTTACGCACACTCGTCCAAAACCCTATTCCTAAATCTTATAATTATATCAGTTTCTTACATTAATATACATCGCTATACTTAGAGATCACAAGTTTTATAGGTGCACTGGAGACCCTGTTCACGTAATAATTTCCCAATTAAGAATATAATACAATTTTATTAAAGTAATTTATTATATAGGACGATCAAAGCTTTTAGTTTTGCCAAAGGGCTTGACCAGTAGAGTTGTTTAGTGAACATGTAAGAGTGTAAAAAGGACAACACGGTAAATCTGCAATCGCATGTGGTTGCAGAAAAAGGGCAAAAAGTGGAGCTGCAACGATTTTATTTTTGAGCTGTTACATCGCGCTTGCACAAACTTTCTTCTGGATGGGAAAAGGGCAGACAAATAATAATACATCTCCCAACTGAATTCAACAAGCTGCAATTAATTAATATTCACTCAAAAAAAAAAAAAACCTTCAATTAGTAAAAAGAAGACTTATCCAAATCAACCACTAAAATGTTTAAAAAACCTTCAATTAGTAAAAAGAAGACTTATCCAAATCAACCACTAAAATGTTTAAAAGAAAGCACAATTAAATTCTAGTTCGGCACAATTCTTGTTTACTGTGTTTTTTTAAAATTTAATTATGTTTTAGCGAAGTTATGCATGATTATTCCTTTTCTTTTTGTCAAAGTTTTATCTTAGCGTTCGTTTTCTTTTGAATTATCAAATCAGTGAAATAATCCAAAGGTTCTTCAAAGAGTATGTGAAGTGGTACTGAATCTTTTTTTTTTTTTTTTGAAAATTGGTACTGAATCTTTAAGCAATGGAAAGTCCACCTCCATTTTTTCATAGGTTAAGTTGATGGCGGATGTCCAGATACTTGATTTAGGATCAACACTGTACTTCACTGTCAAATTCCATTACCAGCTGGTAAACTGTACTTTCTTCCCTGCCAAATCAATCTCTTCCTCCCTCACCAAGGAAAATCATTATTGAAAAAAAAGTAATTAATGTTCTGTGGCCTGTATGCCCAATTGGGTACCCATAATACGTACCTGATGTAACCAATGTTCTCCCTCCTTTACAAGGTAACACCTTGCACCGCAGCCCTTCACTTTCCTCGAAAAAATTTTATGTGGACTTCAATCGCAACTCTCCTTGCAAATTTCGCAGTCTAAAAAAAATCTTGCAAGTTAAGTGATTGTATATACTTAGGTACTGCTTGGTTCATCAGAATTAAAATTGAGATTTGGAATGAAATCCTTATAGGCTGTCTAGTTAAAGGGAATGGGAATCAGAGAATTGAAATCATTTCTGAAATTTGAGAATCCTCCATTCATGACTAAATTGAAAGGAATCGAAATCAATTTTAAGAATTTTGCAACTTTGACTTCAATTTTATTTTTTAATTATTTTGTTGTAATAAACTATTAGTAGACATTATCATTTGTTTGTTAATCAATAAAACTAAATGATTTAAAAACATAAAATTTTCAAAAATGAATGATTTAGATTCCGATTTTGATTCTCACATCTAACAAAGCAAAGATATTGGAATGAAAACTTCATTCCAATTTCAAAGTGAATGATTCCAATTTCGATCCCAATTGTCCTTTACGAACCAAGCGCCTCCTAAATCTATCGGCTCTTCTTGTAAACATTGTAGTTTGAACAAGGATCATATGAAATAAGTGATACGTGCGTTAATGTTATAACATTCGTTTAAATCGCAAGATTTACAAATGAATCACATTGCGAGCTCATATGAGAATTTTTCACTGCCCTCTACATGGTCCAAACATATATATCAGCCTCTTCTTTAGTCTATTTAACTTAAAAAAAAAAGGGCTTAATCTCAAAATGCCCCATTTGTAATGTTAACATAGTAGCAAATTACCTCTTGTGTTTAGGAAATATACAAATTGCCCCCTCGTGTACATTACACTTTTATGAGGACAAATTTGCCCTCATAATTTTTTAATATGCTATTTTTGTTAATTTGTTATATAGAATAAAATAAGTTTATTATTTCAGGCTAATATTGTTGTTGTACCTTTATATAAAAAATAAAATTCATGAATCCAAAATTCCAAAAATTTTCGTCACAAACTATTCCTATAATTTATATTCAAGATGGAGAAAAGCATGAAAAAAGACATGAATTTTTTTCCATAATGTATAACGAGTAGCTTGCAAAGTGAAGATAAATTTGTGATTCTAATATATATATATATATATATATATATATATATATATAGTTCATATTTTTAAGACTTCTCTCTCAATTTATCCATTCCTGGGTGGTATAAAAATTTTAAGTTTTAGCACTAAAAAGAAAAAATTGTCAAAGCATTATGTATAGAAGGGCAAAAATATATTTTACCAATTCAAGGGGGTAATTTGTGTATTTCTAAAATGCAAGAGGCAATTTGCTACTAATGTAACATTACAGGGGGTATTTTGTGATTTAGCTAAAAAAAAACCCACGGTAAATATGCTTTAAAGTTAATTGATCTCTGCGGGAGGTCATTTTCTTGGATAATAGAACTAAATAAAGAAACATTTGTTCATTATATGATACTAGATATTAAAACGTACAAATTCTACCAGTGACTTCAACAATAATTAGCACCAGACATGAAACTCAGTTGTACAAGTGTATGTGGGTTAGAAAGACAAAGAAGTATTAAAAATTGACAAAACCGAAATGGCTGAGCAATTGTTTCCCACAATGTGCTATAAATGGTGGCACATGTGAAGTACGTTGCAGAAACCTTTTGGCTCAATTATTTGGTATTATTAAATTTGATTACTACTACTAGCAGTAGTTCCTATAGTGCAGGAGAGATACATACAACTTTATTACTATTTGGTGAAATGGGTTGTTGACACGTGGACTTCATCAAACTTCATCCAACAAATACAAATTCCACCGTACTGTAGTTGGAAACTGGGTGACATTAGGTCATTTATTTCTTCATTCTTGCTTCGTATCTCACTTACTGGTATTGTTTCTTTTAATGAAACACGAAAAAGAATACAGTGTAAAGAGATAAGATTTGAGGCATGGAAGAAGGGGACCATTTTTAAACTTTAATTCTTTCAGTTTTCCATCTTTTTTCTCTTGGGATTTAGGAGGGGACCAATCGCAAGTTTCTTTCCCCCCTCCCAAAGATATACTTAGGATTACTTAACTTCTTCATGGGACCAATCTATACCAAATGGCTGCAAAGCTGTTCCATAGTAATTATGAACCTTTCAATTTATGGGTCATTTATTTTGTTTCAAATGTAGATGGTTTCAAAACATACATCCTGGACGTCTGTGATGCTATTAATATCTTTTCTTTATTCGTTTAACAACTTCTTTTATGAGAACTTAATTGGAAGTTGCTAATGCCTATCTACTTATTGAAACATGTTTCTCCCATGTCAATCAAAAGCATATTGTACAAATGTTGTGCCTGGGTAACCTTAACATTAGGCAAAACTTCATCAACTACATAGTAAGTCAGCAAAGTAAAAATAGTGTACAAAACAATATTGTTTAATCTTTTTGAATTAATCTGGTATGTCGGCAAAAGTAGATAACTAAAGATTTTGGCAGTTTACGCCCAGTAAAGTTCAAGTCGGGCCCATATCTGTGCAGGCCTCAGAAGTATTTAATTGCTCTGCAAGTTACGTAGTCTGGGCACAAGAGCCTTATTAATGAACGGGCCCATCCAAACTGTTTAGTTGTTGGCACCGACTGTCAAACCTTGACAGAAGCGCTTACGTTTTCTCACTACAACTTGATCGGACTTTTCGCCTAAAGACGGATGGGACAATTTTGACTTTCGAGTCTCCACATCATTGATTCATTTGGGATTCTACGCTTATTACTTCATAATTAAAAATTAAATATATTTAACCCTATAATTTTTGTCATTTGAGCATTCAATTACAATTTTATAACCGTTGTATGAAATTTTAAGGTAATACGTCAAAATTATCATACAAATTACGTCTGAATTTTACATAAACTAGAGGCTAGAGAGTAGTAACTTCCTTAGAATATGACAAATTAGGTCACATATAGTTATTAATATTCTAGAAATCTTTCAAATGGATATCTAATTCTTCAATGAATTTAAAATTTGATCAGCACAAGAATTGTACAATGAAAAGTAGCCTAATGATCATGGCCATGAAAATAACAACGGCAAGTAATCATGCAAGAATGTAAGTGATGAATTATACTTGCAAATTACCTAAGTCCATTCTTAGTCATTCTGTTTTGATTTTCTAAACTTAATGCATTTAATAGTATTGGGAAACCTCAAGATCCAGCTGCAATAGACATTATGAAAAGGTGATAAATATTTTTTATGTGAATTGTGTAAAATAATTCTGCATATTAAGAGGAATAAATTCAAAAAATTCAAACAAACAATAACTTTGAACTTAGAATTACCAAGTGACTTGTTTTCTATAGTTATTTACTCCATTTTATAGAACATCACATATTTTAATTTTATGTACAAGTTCTCTACGGTTTGGACCATAGTTTTGGACCTTTAACTAATCTTATTTGGGTTGACAGGGAGTCCAGGAATTGACATGACAGCTTTGGGCTAACCCGTTATTTGATCTTGCACAGCTAATTTTGTTCTTTAGCTTTCTCAATTTTACTTTACCCCTTTGGCCATTGCTATTGCAATAAATAAGATTGAATTGGTTATTTGGTTCTCTGACCTTCAATTATTTGATTATATTGTCCCACTTTATGCAAACAAATATACATCGGAAAAACGATTAATAAAGCCTAACTGAAGTATCAGGCAGCAAAAAGCTCAGTTAGGCGTTTTGGGGCCTTTGTTAGGCTTATGCTTAATATGCTGTCATACGTACTCACAAGATGATATGTATAACTTGAATTTTATCGACCGTGATTAATAATTCTGGAAAGCACACATTTCATCTTATTGATAATTAGCGTATAACGCATATTAAGTGTAACGAGAGATCCATTGTGCTTTTCAAGTATATGAGAAAATTAGCGTAATCTTTCACTTGAATTTAGAAGAATGGAAAAATTCTTTGGTATAGCAAAGTTTCATGGGCCACACTTGTATTGACAAAGATGGGTCACCCAACAAGGGGACTTAAAGTCAATAGGTTGAAAAAAACAAACAAACAAACAAACAAACAAGAAGAGTTGAACGGGTTGCGCGTAGCAATTTTGGTTTTCTATTTAAATTAAAGTTGGACTCTCCTAAGGTAAAACAAGGTCATGAGCCTCCACGAGAAAACTCAAATTCTAATCGACTTTTAGCAACAAAATCTTATTCAAATCCTTTGTCTAATTTTTTATAGTTTTAATTGTGTTCAATATAAAATTACGTCGTACTAATGTGAAATTATACGAAATTATATAGTATCATTTAGTGATATGATGTAATTTTGTTAGAATACGACGTAGTTTTTTATTGGATAAATCTGAATACTAAAAAAATTAGACAGAGAATTTGAACCAATCAAAATCGTGTACCTGCATTAAATTAGGAATTTCACTTTGGGTTTGGACTTCTCTTCCTAATTGACTAAAAAAGAAAAGGTGTTAAGGTAATGAATAGTCAATAGCCTCCATGCGAGTACTCAAATTCCTAGTTATTCAACAAGCAAAATTTTGCTCCTATATTGAAATGGATTTGAACGTAAATTGAACTTTTTCTCCTACTTAATTGAGCAAGAAGAGGCCAAACAGTTAATAGACTTATTAAGAGTTGAACAATCTTTTTAGCTAACCAATTTTGGGAGACCTCAGAAATGACTAACGACAAAATTGACTAGAGACTTTGAGGCAGTTGACAGACGGCGCCTTTGAGTCTTTTACACTTCTTCAACTACCTCTGCATCCCATACACGAGAGTCCTGCTAGAAAGGCTTCGTCAAAATAAAGGCAAACATGAATCAATCATAACCTTTAACGACCTGCTATCGTCTGGTACTGGGAGGAATCTCGTTGCTTCAAACGGTTAGCCAACCTTCTTAACTTGAAAATGAAACAACTGAAAGATCAATTCCTGTACTGTTTGCTTCTGACACCTCCAAGACTCCAATATATCACCCCACCTTAGTTTTCATCTCACAATCACACGTTATGCTTAGCTAGCATCTTCTTGCTAATAATTTATATACTATGATGATGTCACATTCAACTTTAATTTTTCAATTAGATGCATAAATATTGTTATGTGATGACTCAATTTGAACTTTTACGACTCGTTTCTGGGGCTAAGGTTCAAAATTAATTTCTTCATGGCACCCAAAGCGCACGAAGTTTATATTTTGTCAGGAAGTGGGCACTAGTAGAAAATAAATTAGAAGAGTTAATCATAAAGATTAATTATTAACCATTTAGTCCAAAGTCAGATTCTATGTACACATGAAATAGATACCTAACCAACACGCGCAAACAAGAAGATTCATCCCAACTTCTCCATCATGTCTTTTGTTGAGCAGATGGATGGAACACTAATTTGGCTTGATTATCTGTTATGTCAATAAAATAACAATTCAACATGCTACTCATTGACGTATCAACTTCCTAAATCAGAATCAGAAACATTACCTTTTTCTTTAATTGCATCAAAATATTCCTACATATCTCCAACTGCCGAGTGTCGCCCCCCTTAACAAACAAGCCTAGCGAGCCTACCATGTTTTCATTATTTTGTGGGTTTTTTCTCCTGCCTCTTCTCTTCTCCTCTCCATGCCATTCTGCCAGAACAACTCCAATCTATCAGGATGGACAGTCAACTGCGAACAATTATACCTACAAATGGCAAAATTTTGAAAAATTCCTTTATGCCAGCAGAGGAAGCCAAGTTACTGACATGTCCGAGGTCAAGAAATATTTCCACAAGTTTGGCTATATGAAGGTAGATAAAGAAACCAACTTCACTGATTTCTTCGACGCAAATTTTGAGCTAGCCGTGAATAAATACCAAGCAAAATTAGGCGTTCCAATTACAGGTAAACTCGACTATCAAACAATTTCTCAAATCATGTCACCCAGGTGTGGCGTAAAAGACACACCGAAAACGTTACATGCAACAAATCATTACGCATATTTCACTGGCCAGCCAAGGTGGGCAAGGAGCATTCCGATGACTTTAACGTATGCATTTTCGCCAGCGGATTTAATCACGTCTCTGAGCATTCAAGATATAAGGGATGCTTTCAAACGTGCTTTCGGACATTGGGCTTCAGTCATTCCTGTTACCTTCTTGGAAACCGATGATTATGGATTCGCGGATATAAAAATAGGGTTCTATAGCGGTTATCATGGAGATGACGAGGCTTTTGATGGGGTTCTTGGGGTTTTGGCGCATGCATTTTCGCCAGAAAGTGGGAGGTTCCACCTTGATGCAGCCGAGACATGGGCTGTAGATTTTCAAGTAGAGAAATCGGATGTAGCGATTGACTTGGAGTCGGTGGCTACGCATGAAATTGGGCATTTGTTAGGCTTAGCACATACTTCAGTTAAAGAAGCTGTCATGTATCCAAGTCTGAAGCCTAGAGAAAGGAAGGTTGATTTGAAGCTTGATGATATCAGAGGGATCCAAGCTTTATATGGTTCCAATCCTAATTTCACTATTCAAGATTTATTAGAATCTGATATATCCTCAAATGGTGCACTTGATTTAAGAATCGCTTCATTGTCAACGTGGTCCGTCCTCATTCTGGGATTGTATTCATTTTTGTATCTTTAAGAACCAAAAGAAAAAAGGAGGAGAAAAAAACATATAAAAAATGGAAAGGGGAATGAAAGGTAAGAGACAGCCCCTTCCAAAATTTGTTTGGAATGCTTAGAGGTAGTGATCTAGTAATCATATACGTACCGTAGCTAATCCATTAACAGCTGAAGTTTCAGCACCAACTTTTTGACATTGATGTATTCTTAATTTTTAATTATTTTTGTGGAGTTGTTCATATCTCAAAGAGGAATGAAATTGAGAAATATTCTTCTGGACAAATTTGGTTTTTTTTTCTCGATAGATTTTTTTTTTTTTGCAACTGCTAAGGCTGCTACTAGATACATTATTATCAATTTTTTAGAATCTTGTTTATTAATTTTTTTTTTAATTTGCAGTTCAAGCATTAAAATCATTGATAATTTGATATACTGTCATTGGAATTATTGTATAATGAGGTTTTTTTGGAAGAATGGAGCTTCCACACTCAACATTTCATAATTTATTTAATGTTTTTGGAAGAACGGCAAATCTCTTCTGTGCAGTTATTTTTGTTTAAGTAAACTGTTTGCCTCTAGTATATATGTCCTATAAAATGTGTCTCCTTCAATACTCTCACAAGTCACAAAGCAATTAGATCCATTGACAATGTGACCAACAATAAATGGGTACCCAATTGGTGACGTCGGGAAAAAAATAATTTGTTTATCCTTTGGTGTTCATAATATTTTAGGTTAGCTTTAACAAATTCAAGTTAGGAGGACGACAAGATTAATTCAAAATCAATAGGAGGATAATATTCATGATATTGTATAATTATCCCATGTTTGGTTAACTGAGTCCCGTTCAAAATTTTTGCGCCAAAAGGTGTTTGGAAAACCAGAGAGTAGTCGTCCTCGTCCTCGTCCTCCTCTCTCTCTCTCTCTCTCTCTCTCTCTCTCTCTCTCTCTCTCTCTCTCTCCTTTTTTTTTTTTTTTTTTGGGGTGGAGTAGGCTCATGACCATTGAGGTCCAATTGTACAAAGTCCAAAAGAAAAGTCATCGCCCGTTATTGGGTATGATCAACATGGGCGGCCTAGAAGAAATCACCATTTTGACTAGCAAGATGAATGAATATTCTCCTTAGGAAGTACCTGAGAAACTCCGGTGAACCCAACAATGAAAATCTTTATGCCAAGATTTAAAAGCACGAAATAACTCCTACTCTATAAATCAACCCAATATTCTCTTTTTTTTTTTTTTATATTGAAAAGAGTTGATGTGTTACTTGCTAGGTGTTGCAATACATTTCATCTTTCCCATCCTCTGTTCTAGTTAGGCTGCTTTGAATAAATGGAGCGCAAAGGCACAAGCAAAAGTGATTTTCACTTAGCACAGAACAGTATTCCAAGCCAACCTGTACGCATTTTGAGCTAACCTATTTTCCTTCATTCGTGGATTGAACAATGATGCATGACTGCAAACTCAAGATTAGGATGCCACATATGGTAAGCTTTTCGACTTGCTTTGCGAAAACGTGCAAGTTCCATTCTCTAATTTTTTGCTTTTTCTGATTTCTTTTCTTTCTCTGTTCGCTCTGCAAAAACATAGAAATTCGATTCTGTAAAAATCTTGAAATGTTGACTTAGGCAGCAACTGCAAAACCACAATCTGGACATGGAATTAATAATTAAATGAGTTTTCTTTTATCTTAAATTGTAAAACAAAAATACTTGCTTCTGGTTGTTGACGATGAATATTCTTGTATGCTTGAGCTATTTCTCTTGTATACTTTAGCGTCGGGAAATATCCATTTCTAAGTCCATAGTAGAATATACATCTTGATTCTCTTGTTTTTGCCCATTGTAATTTCTAAGTAACTATTTGGTTCAAATTTCTTAATTACTATATCTATGAACATCATTGACCTTATTATAAGTATGAATTTTGACGATTCCCCCAATATGTTTGGTTTAGTAATGGAATGTGTTTCATTTATCTTAAAAAAAGATTAACTAGTTTGATAAAATAGTATTTTGGGAGAAATCATATAAATTCCAGTTAATCACTTTCATTATGATTGAAGAATAGTGATAATTATTTTTCAAATATTAATAATGGTTATTATTATTATTGATACCTATTCCCCTCCCTAATTTTCCTAAACCAAACACCCCCTTAATCTCTTATCATGGTGAAACAAGAAAGCCATTAGCAGCGTAAATTATCCGTGAATCCCAGTATTTGACCAAATCATTCTTAGATTCTTTTTGGAGAATTTTTTTTCTCTGAAAATTGCATTAGTGGGCTAAAATTACTGGACTTAATTTCTAAGATCCCCCAAGACAGAAAGATTCGGCCGAATCTTAAGAAATTTTTGCGTCTTTGTTTTTGATTGATCGTGATCAACAAATTTATTTAGGACTTAATAATCTGGGCCGCGCAGGTCCAGCAAATGGACTGTTTTGAGTATGCTAGTCCAACACGTTAGGGGCCAGGCCGACATAAGAGTCTAAAGAAATTGATATTAATGAGATTTGAACTCTCAATCTCTTAAATATAGTTGTAAAGTTCTAAATGCTTTACTCTCTATTCATTCCGAGGAAGTTAATGTTGCATCCAAGCTTTAGCTTCCTTCTGGGGAAAAAAAAAAATAATCCTAGGGAATTTGTTTGGTGTTTAGGAATTGTAATCTTCTTCGTAATGACCATGATAGTTTTTTTTTTTGGGAGAATATATATATAGAACCTTTTTTCTTGGCTTTAGGAAGTTTATCCACGGACGATTTCAGCTTAAATCATTTTTCAATCTTCACCGTCTACCCTCGTATTATAGTAGATGCCAATATACTTTTTCTGGCCAGTTTACATCAATATAGATTAAATAATTCATTGGGCCATGTACATTTAGGGATGATATTTTATTTTCTTAACCCGATTTTTATGTAAAGGATCTAGTATAGCTTTAATTTATTTACGGATTCTAAAGAAAACAAGACATGAGTGACAACAACGTAGAGAGGCTAGGAAACTTAGTTGGAGTTAAATTCCTCGTATTACTTGTTTTGGTTTCAAAATCTATTTTTTTTCCCAGTTACTATATTTTACTTAAGTTCATGCTTTAAATTTAGAGGAGTATTTTTTTTTATTAAACCTACACTATTATATGGGAAAGGAGAATTTGGAATTAGTAAAATTCTAACCCCCGACCTTTGGAGTGAAAATTGCTATATAACTTTCACTGTTAAAGCCATCAGCGAACTGTGTAGTATGAGGACCATTAATTGGTTTATTTTATTTGTAGTGCATTGATAGGCCTCATGGACTTAAAGAATTATTTGACGAAGTAAAGTATTTCTTTAAACGTAGTTAACTTGTCAGCATATATTACTTTGGTGATCTTTAGATTTACCACTACTTTATTTTGACCTTTAACCTAGTGAAAGCTATGCCAACGGCCGAATACCATAATTAAAATTGACTAATTCGGATTTGCTTAGAATCTTTTGAATGATTTTCTCTCAAAGTAGAAGAGATAGTCAGCGAAATGGACCCCAAATCGAGCTTGTCAACTGATGTTTAAGTATACTTACAATCATGACAAAATCAAATAAGGTACGTCTCAAGAATCTCATATGGGCTCCATCTAACATTTTTTTGTTTAGCTTTATGATAATCAGATTTGCGTAATAGTCATTGTTCTTATGGAGCCATAAGCATGTGTTGGTACCCATAATATTCATTCACTGGCCTGCTTCTTGTAATGTACTACTGCGTGTACCATGTCAAGTGTGTTTGAAGTTTAGTAAATTTGGCAGAAAATATACAGGTTTAGAAACTAGTATTATATCAAAAATTAATTTTTCTTACAATAGATAACAAGTCGGAAAGGCTGGAATATGTGTATGGAAGTTATAAAACATTTCTTTTGCAAGGAAAATGTAGGGTTTTCCCCTTGCATTAACCTACGTAACAAAGTTCAACATGAGGTATGTGAGATATTATATATTTCTCTCCACAAAAATATCAAATATTTATGTCAGAGAACTTTTTCTTTGCAAGGACATCTACCACATTTTTTTCATATTTATTAAGACATTATCTCATTCAGAATATGTGTTTTGATCGAACTCAATAGCAAGATATGATCTATATAACTGACTCCAGGTAGTGAGACAAAGACTTAAATAACGATATTGTATTAATACATTATCTCATTCATAACAAAAATTAAATTTAGGGTCTCTCTTAAAAAAGTGACTATCATTCGGAGGTATGCAAACAAAAGTTAATCAAGATTCTTTAGCATCTTGACTTAATTTTTTGTTCAATCGAATAAGATCTTGACTAGAAAATTAGTTTAATGTCTCAAGAACATAATAATCATCGATGTAATCGCGCAGTCGTCATCCAAAACTTGAAAGGCAAATAGAAAATTAAACTAATTAATCCTTGTTCATTGTTGTTAATGGTATGTGTTGAGTAATTAACACTAGTTAGTACCATATAATTAGGTCTGAAAATCGGGGTGATCCATCATTGTGTACCCCAACATCAC
Source organism: Mitragyna speciosa (assembly GCA_024721245.1). NCBI lineage: Eukaryota > Viridiplantae > Streptophyta > Magnoliopsida > Gentianales > Rubiaceae > Mitragyna > Mitragyna speciosa. The sequence continues at coordinate 3,258,590 of CM045558.1, forward strand.
TATCATCGTGCGGTAAACATTACTATCTGGGGTATCTATATCTGCATCAGAGTTGACAAATTGCATCGTAGTGGCATCCAAATGTCAACAGCAGAGACTCTCCACGTGTGATGTGGGAGTTGTGAGTCAACATCCACCAGCCTCAACCACATAATTCTTGAATGAGTTAAAGATTTCAACTAACACCAACAATCTAAGCCATGCATTTGTAACAAGGTATTACCCTACAGCCTATAAAGTCTATGGAGAGTAGCATAACCACGAAATCAGCTAGAACACTACACTGTTGCGTGGTGAAGTTCGTCAGTGATAGTTACTAAAATTTTATTAATTATTATAAAAGATTTATTATTTTTTAATGCATCATCACCATAACATTCTCTCACATCTGTAATTGTATTAGTTAAATCCTCTATCTTGACCTTAAGCATGCAAATGCTTAAAAAATAATCTCTGAAAAAAACTTTTAATTGGAGGGAAATTCAAGAATGTACCATTTTAAGATTTGAGCTCCAAATGAAGCTTATGTGGCTTCATCAACTTATGGGAGATGGTGATTGAGGTTATAGACTTCATCCTCGAGTTTCAAGTTCAACATGGTCATCCTTTCAAGATGTGAGGACGCTGTTACTGTGAGATCATTTTGGACGATTTCAACATATTTTCTCCCTGTCAAAATCAGAACTAGAAGAATTATGTTCTAATAGAACTTTATAAACTCTCTTTAAATAAACTTTATATTTGCTTGTCTTGATTAGAATGTACTTTTCCGAAGTTAACTAATCTGAGCGAAGATTAGCGTATAGATAATTCACTATAGAGAGGAAATCGCTATAAACTCCTGTGACGGCTGTTGTATCATAGTGTGCTTTAAATTGCAGATGCCACCATCATACATTCCTAGAATTCTATCAGTTATATGAAAATTATTATTTTTGCTTCTAGTTAGTTGTCCTGTTTACTCCTTGGTCGTGCAAGAATCTTTAAAGAAAAAGAAACTAATCCGACGTTAACTTTTTCTCTGACTTTTAATATAAGCAGAATTATAACTATAACACTATAGAAAATCATGTTAATATGCACAATGCATAAAAATGTCATGCTTAAGAATGTTAGGTTTGCATCTAGGAGCTACGTTTGAGACCATAAAATTTAGCACGTGAGAAAAATATACGAGATGTACAGGAGTTTCCAGATCACCACCATAGGTGAGATTCAGATTTTATCGAAAAAAAAAAACGTACATCTAAGTTGTTGTGGAGCCTCCTTTTTATATTTTTCGATCTGGAATTTGCAAGATCAGTAAGGCACCGAACCTGGGATGGTCCACCAACATTGATATGTCCTCTTTCAAGAAAAAGTTGAATGTCACCTAAGGTGATGACATGACGAATTTATGGCCTAAATAGCAGAGGCTTAATGGCTGTGAGAGTATGGTGCATGGTGGAATGTTCTCATGTCCTTATATTAACTATTTCTTCGAATAAAATGAAGCATATTCAACAACAACAAGATTGAAGTGTACATCTCAAGATATTAGTATAGCAAACAAACAATAAAGAATCTAAAAGCTTGGTAAAAATATGTTAGGGATTCCATTCGATAAAATTGAAAATTCAATCGTTGATACTGTGTAGTCAGGCCTGCTACCATCAGATAATTTTACATATTCGCGGTATGAAAAGACTTGTTACTGCTATAAACTTGATACAAGACAAATACGTAAGCGGCAATCAACTTCTTTGCTGAGGCTAAACAAGACGTGAAACACAGAATGTGAAATAACGTTCTGTCCAAATAGCTAGACGTTGATATCCCACGCTATGCCACCATGAGTTACACGAAGACACGCAACAGATTTATAAAAGATGAATGAAGAATGCAATTAGTACGGTTTGGAGCTGAATGGTTACAATACGGAATAGTTAGATACTCACCATATAATTGATATACGAACGAGAAAATTTTATCCTATTTACTATGAAATTTATATATATATATATATATATATATAAATATCATTATCTCATTTATGTTTGAGTTAACATAATTTGCTATAAAATTTAAATCAATCGTTTTGAATTTATTAATAAATAACTATGAATGCCCTCCCATTGTAGGTGCAAAATCTGTAACGATAAGCCCAAGACAGTAAGGCAAAAAGGGTGTTGTGTGGAATGTTTCCGCGAAGGGATAGAATAACATTGCATGTAATGACGTAAAACTGTATTCATATATTGTGTGCTAGTATTACGTAGTACTTGCTGCACAGCTCCACATGTTGGTTTGCTTGCGAGTTGGAAAGAAGATGTGAAAAGAAGTGAACTTGCAAAACCAAGCAACCATGTCCATGTGACTTTAGTTTGATGATATATAGTAGCTGCTGTACAAAAAACATAAAAAAGTGTTGCTAAGATAGATGAATTGTACCTGTTTCTCTGAAGTCATAAAATCCTAGTATTTCTGGTGAGTTTCCTTGCTCTTCAAATAAGGTTTCACATGGATGTCATACCAATCCATTTTAGTGTAATGCTTCAGGGGTGGGGCGACACCTAAGTAAATGGAAACAATTGTTTGCAGAGAAGGAAAACTGGCAAAAGATGTTAAGGATTATGGTTGTTCGAAAACATGGTTAAAAAGTCAACTGAAGACTCCATAGTCTCTGTTGGAGTTAGTTTCATATATGGACAAAGCAGGTAGTAGTGGTGGAGGAGACTGTTTCACCTGATGTACTTTCAAGATGACAGAGAGTTAGGGGTCAAACAGCACATAGGATAAGATAGCAGAATGGACCAAACAGAGATATAGCTAGGTTAGCTCCTTCCAATTTAATTGGTTTTGTTAAATAATTAAAATCCCTTAGTAAAATAATCTTTCTTTTTTCAGCTTAATTAAATAGGAAGAGATTAGAGGGATTGATTTGTAGATGATGGTTTTAGTTTTGTTTTTGTACATTTTTCATAACCGAGGAAACAATAATTGAGGGGGTCTAATAAATACCTTCAATGAGTCTGGAAAAAAGTTACCAGCTTTAGGTATACGAATTCTTTGGCATAAAGGAATCTAAACGCATTCAATTCTCCTTAATAGACTCAACAAAGCAAAGCAATGAGAGAGGTGCAACTTCCACCAAGAACCCCAATTGTGACTACGACAAAAACCCACCCACATACAAACCCTACCAGTTAAAGAAATCTAGCTCAGTACTGAAACGACATGATAACTTTGTGGGAGTTAAAATCTCTCTACTGGAACCACTATCCAATTTACCAGGCTTTCGTCCTTTTCTCACTGTATCTTTTGGCATGGCTTCTGAATTCAATTACCATTTTCTTAATATGCTTGCATGAAAAAACTAACATATGTACCTCTTCTTCATCCTTTGCAACATACTCATAAGAAATCGAATTCCTGTCCTTATGGATTATGGAGCAAGTTGCTACAATATTTTTGCTAATCAAGCCACGATATTTTCATATGAAAATTGAAGAGTTGAAAATCCAAGAACCAAGTGATTATTTTATATATATACATATATAGAGAGAGGTTTCAAGTTTCAACAGCTTATTAATAGGGGAAAAAAGCCAAACAAAACTCCTTGATGACTAGTTGAATAAACTCTTAAAAAAGGGACTTAAAACTATCACTAGTGATATTGACAAATAGCCCTTTTGGCACCTTCTTGCTTGGTTTCTTTCCTCCTTTCTTTCTTCAGATGACTTAGCACATTACATCCTTGAGAAGCTTGTACCTGCGAGTTGATGTCCGAGGAGAAGGCGTGCCGCTAGGATTCTTTCCTCCTCTTTCCGAGCCCTCTTCTCGATCATGTTGTTGCTTAATTCTTTCGCCTGAGTACTCTGATCTGTTGGTGATGCCCCCATCATTTCCGGCCGATGATTTCCTCGAAGACGAACCACCTTGCCTACCGCTACTCCTTTCCTCACTTTTGCACCAGTCACATACTTCAATTGCCTCTGATGATCCACTATAATAGTTGCTGCAATACCTGTAAATTACAAAAAATTTCCAAAACAACATCATTAAAATAATAAAATAAAAAAAACATGAGATAATAGAACCAACTGGATTGTATTAATAGTACTAGTCAAGTCAACTATAATGGGATAATCATTAATCGTAACGAATACGATGAGGTAAATTGTTAGGCTAATTAGACAGCTCAGAATATTTCGTGGTGGACCGCCGCGACGGCGGCGGTTAAGGTTGTGCACTGTACAAATGAGTGGTAAAATACTACTATTTATTTAACTAATGGAATTGCTAAAAACGTGTAATACTTAATGGATGGTATGCATCCATAATCAAGAATGATGATAAGAATACTAATCTCTAAAATCTAAACATGCATGCATAGTACTACTATGATGGTACTAATCACGGCCCTTGAGCCCATCAAGAAACGTGCCCCACACACACGTATTACACACAAACAGGTGTGGGGCTCAAGAGGTGTGATTAGTAAGTAATACGTGTGTGTGGGAACAAAGAAAAAGTTTGCCAAAGAATTGCGGTGATGGCGGTGGCTGGGTGATGGTGATGGTGGCGGTGCATACGAGTGTTGGAAGCGGGTATGGCACTTGTTGCACCGGAAGAGCTTGTCCGGAAAGCCAACGTCGCCGCACATGGAGCAAACTATCTGATAATCCACCATTATTGATTGATGTTATTGAGCCTTGAATTGATAATGATGAAGACAAATAAAATCACTCAAGAAGGAAGGAAGGAATGAAGGAAGATGAAATCAGCCAAAGAGAGAGGGCAGTGATGGTTGGCTTTTGAGTCGGTGTACCATTTATATTCTCATATATACTCATGTGTATATATATATATATATACACACACACATATGCATACATACATATAGAGAGAGACAGAGAGAGAGAGTGATTATTAAATGGGGGGTGATGTACATAAGGGATATGTACAGGTAGACCACAGGTTGCTTGCAGTCGTTTTCAGTTGTGTGTGTATGTGAGAGAGAAAGAAATGTGAACCTTAAAATGTGGGTAGAAAATGACAGTTATGCCCCCTAGCTGAGCTTGCAGCTAGCTTGGATTTATCCCTTGCCTTCCGCTTTCTTTCCATTGTCATTTCCCATCTTTTTCTTTTTTTTTTTCTTTTCTCTTATTTGGGAGACATTGTCATTTTCTATCTTTTTAAGTTTTTCAGAAATAAAGAAAGTTTGCTACTACAACAGATAGAATAATTATTGTTCTTTTCCTAATCCCATTGCAAATTAATTTCATTTAAAGACTAGAAAAATAACTTTTTGTCATAAATTAAACCTTTAATCCATAGTAAATGCTACAAAATAAATTTCAAACTATAAGCTATTCTTCTTTTTAGTTTTAATAATTTATACATGTACGAATTTATATTTCTGACTATCACATAAATTTTCAACTACTTAATTTGATGAAACAAATATACTTCCAACCATCTTCTTAAATTTCAATTATATAATGTAATGTACCTTATATATTTCCAGCATCTTCATGAAACAACAATAATGTTGGAACAAATAATGTACCTATTCATCTTCTATTTTCTTTTTGTGGTGACAACTCGTTCTTATTTAATTGAAAATGATTAATTTGGAACATAAGAGTAATAGTAGTTTAAAGAAAATTTGGGAAAATATGAAATACCTATCACTTATATTAGAGAGTAACAGTAGATTAACAATTTTGAAAAATTATGTGTGACCATTACTTATATTAGAATTCACCAATACATACTCTCATGCATAAATTGCTTGTTCAAAATAAATATTTTATGAACAAAAGAAGTGCGTCTAAATTAGTAAGACCCTTCATTTGTTATCCATAGATATTGGGTTTAATTTGTTAATAGGGTAGATGGAGTTTAATGATTTATCCTTTTAAAGAAGAGGAAAAAAAACTTGTTTAGAAAAAGAAAAAATTATTTTCACATGGAATGTTAACTTTTTTGTTTGGCTGGAGAAATAATTCCTAAAGAATTAACAAGGCAAAAAAAGAATAAGAGAAGAGGAGGTTTCACCCCTTATATTAACCCCTACAAAGTGAGTGAAACACAATTTGGTAGCAAGAGAGTTTCAGACTTAAAGAAAATGGAATACATCATTTTGATTGTGCTTTATTTTTTCTTTTTCTTGTAAGTTTTCTTTTTATTTGCCTCACTGGAAAATTTTCTCCTTTACATTTGATTTCTAGTTATTATATTAGAAAAACCAATTTAAGTGATTAGCCCTTTTGCTTTAGAATTGTACGTTATGTTTATTAAATGCTGTACGGATTGACTTTTATGCGAATATTTATGGAGATATAAGAGCTGGGAAATAAAATAGTGTACAGTCAGTTGTCAAATGAGATAAATTTGGTTTCCAACCATTACACTCTCATATTGACTTTTGACCAAAAAAAAAAAAAAAACCATTACACTCACATACGGTACAAAAATTCAGACATGGTAAAAATTCATGGATAAGAGGTACCTAAAATATTTAGAAACATAATGAGAAATCAAATTCAACTCCTTCACTTTTTAGTTGACCAATAATATGTAGTTTCAAACTGTAAATCTTATAGTTTAGCAAAAAATCAAATAATCATCTTTACACCACTTTTTGCATATTAACATATATTGTTATACGGATATAATTTTCTTTTAGACCATACGATTTATGGGTGTAATCTCTTAAAGTTGATCCAGGTATGAAGCTCTCATAGTTCTACCTTTTGTAGGAGTACTCGTATAAAGGACTATATATGATGTGTCAATGCTACATCTCCTCCTACACGCTTTCCGTCATAAAAGTGCGATTATTGAGTTCCTCAAAAGACAAAAAAAAAGTGTGATTATTGAGAAAAAGAGGCAATGGGCCTTCACATAATTAATGACACGATAAGACGCAAGAATGGTAACTCATGTAGAAATCATTGTTGTAGCAATAAGCACCATCATCCTCTGGTAACAATTTCTTTTAACTGCAATCGTCAAATTTTTCTATAGTCTTCTATCTCTTGAACTATTTTATTTGAGTTTTAAGATCTAAAGCTAGCTTCACTTATAATTTTCACCCACCTCTATCGCTTCCTAAGTCTTCGAGCATAACTTCATAGTTATACACTACGAAGATAGAGCAATCTATAGTAGTGTGGGATGTGTAGTGTAGCCTAAGAATATTGAGCAAAAATATTTAAAACGAGCAAGATCCTTAGACTATGTTTGGGTAGGCAAATGACAACGAAGGATTTAGAACAGAGTAGAAGTGCATCTAGTACCTTTTTTTTTTGTTTTTTTTTTGGTTGGGGGGCTAGGGAATCGAGCTCATATTCATTAGATCAAGATGTTTTTGCTACACATAATTTGAGATGAGCCTCTCAATTTTTGCCACACACAATATGAGGTAAGACTCCCAATGACTAAACACACTCCCTAAATTCCCTAACCCACACACACACGCTATTATATAAACTATTAAGGTTGAGGTTTGAACCTCGGACCTTGACAGCAAGAAATGCTCTGGCCAATTGAGCAAGCTCAGGTGGTTGATCCTAATCCTTATGGTGAGCTACGATTCAATTTTGTTGTAATCTTTTCTTCTTTTTTTTCTGTAGGTGGAACAGAATAAATATATATATATATATATATGTATAATTGAAGTTACATATGACATAGGATAACACCATCACCCAGTAAAATGTACTATAAGTTATTTATCTGGGACCGAAAGGGATCATAAAAGCAGGTGAGATGATGATAGACATTTACTTGGTGGCTCTTTTGGTATATAGAAATAACTGTCACGTCTGTTTTGAGATAATTGATTATGCTATATTGGATTGTATAATACATTATCACTTTCTTCTCAAGACCAAACACAAAATTAGATTAAACCAAAATAGTGCGACCTTGGGTTGCCTAACCTTAGTTTTCTATCCTTAAACGTGTTACACATTTCACCAAATCCCAAGAGTGAATAAACCTATACTACCATACCGAGCCTACTTAGAATACTCCCTAATTTTTGCTATTAACAATAAGTGCAAATTCAATTCAAATACTATTTTTTACTAATTTTATAGGGGTGGATATGCTAGAGATATAGGTTGCCTTCGAGGAGTTCCACGATCCTACATCGTCCTTTCTTGTGCTTGTCATTTTATCATTTCTGGTGGGATTAGAAAAATATATTAGGAAGCCAAGTAAATACAGACGTTTTTTGGTTAGCCTTTCTACAAAATTTTTAAAAGCCATTATTAATTTCTGTAAAATACTAGAGTATGGGGCAAGACTAGCGGCACGTGTATTATATATATTGCATTCCCGTGGAAGGAGAAATAAAGAAGTAAATATAAATATATGCACACTACATTCATATTAATAAATCTTTCGATAATTTTAAGAATGACTTATGCAAATTATCATAATCTCCCAACTGATAATATGATTCAGCTCTCGTTTTAAGGATTTGTACGGTTGAATGTAAAATGTTTGTACATGTAGCAAAACATTTCCGGTCGATCAAACAATTATTGTCATTTTGATTGACAATGTGAAAAATTTTAACTATAATGTTGCTCATGTTTAATGTTTAGTATGAAATAAAACAACTAAAATAACAATTTCGTTTGAGAACTTGAAAACAAATAGTGGGATAATACAAGGATTATCCACACAAGAAATAGATAGACATTACAACAAATGGGTCCACCTCCTTAATCTACTTTGTGTTGAACAACTCACAAAAAAGAGAGAAGAGAATCCGTTTTGGTGTTTCAATTATATAGCGCAGTATCTTCCATGCTTTATTTAACAAGAAAACCAATCGAAAGTCTTTGCCCAGGATAGAGATGTGGGATTATTAAACATTCGTGGATATTAAGGAAAAAAGAAAAATTCAATTATATCGAATTGGTGGCGATGAATTCATACACATGATATAGTGTCTAACATCTTGAGTTAGCCAAAAACTCTTTTTGCACTTAAAATTTAGCATTGTAACAATGTTGTTTTACTAAAAATGCAAACACAAGAAAAAGTATACAATATTTCCTTGACAAAAAATGTAGTCTAATTTGACTAATTAAGCAAAGTTTAAATCGAGTCAAGCTCGACATAATTATATTGCGAATAAAAAAAAATTTTCAAGAAAATTTAGTATTATGGAGTGTGTACTAACCGAGGACTGAGGAGGGCAGAGCTAAGGGAGGAAAGAATCAGCTGTCCCTAAAAGTCTTAAAATCCAAACAATCCTTTGAAAAGTAAAAAATTCTTTGAAATAGATCCCCTTTCCTCAAAATCCAAACAAATATAACTAGCTAAACAATATTACATTCGGCTGTCTTTCACTTTTGAAATTCTATCCCCATCAATGGAAGCTAACTTTTTCTTTGTTCTTCTTTATTGGTAATTAAAGCAAGCTAACACCTAAAAGGGGAAAAAATGTAAAAAAAAAAAAAAAAAAAATTAAAAAAAAATGAAATTCTAAACCATGAATAAATCTACATCATGTAGTGGGTTGGTTTGGGGCTTCAATTGATGGCAACCTGCTTGGTAGGCTACATATTAATGTCGGGCCCACCTTATTTGTCTCTAACATTGTTCTATTCAAGAAATTATTACCCCTTGCAAGTTGGATTTCAAGTTGAGATTTGAGATCTCAGCTTCCTGAAAAAATTATTTAAAAAAAATAAGATATTGAGGGATTTGAGGTCTCAGAAGAGACATTCTCACCAACGTTAATACCATCGAAACATTATTCAACAGTCAAGGATGGATTTGACATATTGCCACTTGACGAGGCTTGCCTCATAAATTGTCTAAAATACGACTTTCACTGGGTAAGATCAATAGTAAATAGTGAAATTATGCACGGAATTTCAACTATTAAATTCGTATATCACATAATTACATTACTTATTGACCACTTTATACAACTAATAGACAACTTTACAATAATAAGCCAGAACTCATGACTAAAGAACTTGTAAGGCTCCAAATCTTGACCGAATCAAATTCTATGATGTGCAAACAAAGAGAGTTTAAATATATAGTCAATGAACTTATTTCACCAAATGAAACTAAAGTATAAAACTAATTAATCATCAATAATTGTGGTCATCATCTAATTAATTGACACGTTTACCGAGTGTATATATTATATAATTTATAAACTCAAAAGTAAAAAAAAAAAAAAAAAGGGAAGAATGAGGGAAAGATAACTTCAGCTGCAAGTACCGACGGAATTTAATAGCGGACAGTTGCATCCAAGTCACCAATGATCCTAAAATGCAGTTTAGGGAAAACTTTTTAGTAATCATGTGGGGGCAGCAGTCACCACGAAAAGTACTAAGCGTTGAGAAGACAATGGGGGAGCAAAGAACATGTTCTGCATCCCACAAGGAGGATTTACCTCTACTTTTCCCATTTCTTTATTTGATGTGACAACTTCCCTATGGGCTTGGAAACAAGGTTTGTTTGGTTATCTCTTTTTGAAATATTATTCTAAAAAGATTCTTTTAACATTTTCCTAATCATACACAAACAACCTTTTGAATAAAATGTTACAATAATGGTTCTTTAAAAACTCCTCCAAAAAAAAAAAAATTTAAAATCCAAACTGATCTGGCCGAGAAATGACTAGGACTGCTGAATGTGAAGCAGTTACTTGCAGACTGCAAATTCTAATCCTTTTGTTTTCTTTTCTGGCCAAAGAGAAACACTAGTGAAAAGAACAAACAGCATGCTGATCTACATCCGAGCATGATCTACTTAACAATTCATACCTACTTAAAAATAGTGATCATGACCTTGATAATTGACGTCTACTTAAAAATATTCTTTCCACCTTTTTTATAGTGGTCCTTCTGATCAATTTCCCACTACACGATTGACGGCGGCTAAGAGGGAATATTCTTAGATGAATAGGTTTCACGAACTTAATTGTGAACTTTGTAATTTAAAAAAGTGTCATATAAGGATATATGTATGTATGTTGATATAAGAAAGTAATGCAAGAATATTTATGTTTATTTTAGACTATAAGGTCTACAAGTAGGGCCGTGCACTGGGTCCAGGTAAGAATTTTTTGGTAAGGTATTTGACTACAGAGGAAAATTTCATAAGTATACCGGGTCTATGACTCCACCTTTAAAGCTTGTGGTGTGAAAGAATGTCACATAAGTAAATGACGCATGCTGGTGTAAGAAAGTAATATAAGAATGCTTATATGACTTTATTTTAGATCATAAGGTTCACAGATGAGGTCGTGAACCGAGTCCATGTAAAAATTTTTCAATAGATTATGGCCCAATTGCATCCTACATCCTCAGGGACCTTGATATTGTAGGTAGAAGTAGGGGTAGCAATTTCCGACACGACCTGAAAACACAACACGAACCTAACCCGAAAATAGCGGGTTTGGGTTGAAACTTGGCGGGTCGGGTTGTAATCAGGTCAGACCCGACTGACCTGAGGGTTGACCCAAACCCGAAAAAAAAAAAAAAAACCTAACATTTTGTAGTTTTGTTTTATCTATCTACATTTAAACACAAATTTCACCTTGGATAATTAATCAAGTAAATAGTAAGAGAAATTAAAAATTCTACCTAGGTTTATGAAGAGTAAATTGTAAAAAAAATCAAGTGTATGTTAGTATGTGATTTTGATATTAGTATGTGACAAAAATGTATTTGATTATTGTGTGTTAGTCTTTTTTCTTTTTTTTTCTCTTTCCTCGTTTCTTCTTCTCTCTTTTCTTCTTCTTCTTCTTCTCCTTCTCCTCTCTCTCTCTCTCTCTCTCTCTCTCTCTCTCTCTCTCTCTCTCTCTCTCTTGTTTCCAGGTCAGCGGGTTGACCCACCAACCCGAGTCGGGTCGGATTCGGGTTAGTAGGTCGGGCGTTATACCTATGGCTCAAGCCGACTATTGCCACCCCTAGGTAGAAGTGTAGAAGTCATAATACATCACTTGACAATCAATCATGCATTCTATTTTTTTTTTTTTTTTTTTTTTGCTATACTCGGAAGGAATCACCAAATGCATTGCCGGTACTTCCAATAAGTATTAAGGGACAAGGATATGTTTTGTTTTCTGCAAAAAGGGCCAATTAGAGAGATCGATTTGACATTTTGCTAAAGTGAGTATGAGTTCGAGATTTATTCTACAACTTATAAAGTTAAAAGGCAGAATATTAGTGAGACAATAAGGGTGTTAGTGCTGTTTGAGTCTCCAAAATACATTGTGATATATAAGAGGCCAAAAAGAGGGTGGATTTTTTTTAAAAAAACCTATAGTCCCCCGTTTTCTTTTTTTTTTTTTTTTTGTAGTCCATTTGAGTGATTTTAGTACAGCTTTATCGGTGGACAATACGCTACTTATCTTGTGCTTGAGTCACCTAATAGCCAAATTAACCATATAGCAATAGCAGGACTTAAATGAAGTACTGTTTTTTTACTCCCTAAAATTATGTATTTAAATAATTTGCGTATCTTTATTATTTTCTTAAAAGAGTAGAAGGGACACCAGTGACACGTTGTTGTTATATGAAATTTATATTTTTTTGATAAAATTTATTATTTCATAATCAAATTATTATTTTTCTTATAAATTATTTTAAATTTATATTTTCTTAAAAGAAGAGAAGGGACACTTAACCAGTGACACAATATTGCCGTAATGTTATATGAAATTTATATTTTTTTTTGATAAAACTTATTATTTCGCAACCAAATTATTATTTTTCTTATAAATTTTACCACTAATGCCAAGGAGCACTGCACCATTTCTCTGAAGAGAAAATAATATGTCCTTTTTGTTTGGAATATGTAGGATATCTTAAAATCTATTTGAGCCGAATATAATGATATGAGATTTTATGCTCAGAACAATATCCCCATATGTACATCTCATTCCTGAAAACAAGTGACTTTAAATTTATGCACATTCTCCTCAAGAAATGCACTCCTACATCAATCGAGGAGCACCCTACGTGAAAACGAACGGCTTGCAAAAATCCCCATGGATTGGAATCCTTCCACTTTACGTTCATTATTGCATGGATTCTTTGACACAACCTAACTTGAACCTAGTGGTTTTTAACTTCCATCATCTCTTTACGCCTCAGCAGCAACCCCATAATTATCTAGTCTGTAGGCTTTAAGAGGAATAACAACTATGTACTCAGACATGCAAAACATAATTATCTTCCGAACCAACCTAGAAAAGCATCTAATTAACTACTGATAAACAGTCTCCATGCAATTATTCAAATCAAATATTACGCAGAAACTAACATCATTACAAAAGTGAATATACACTTATCAAAGCAAGCTTTAGCAAAGGAAACCCTGCTTTGCAAGTTGCCATCATGACCTGATTGCGTTTTTATCTAAACTATCTAGTCTGACCTGTACAGATATTACAAATTGGTGAATCCCTGTATGCTGCAATAAATCATTTAGTTCGACTTTGTGTGAAAATCATGCTTTAAAAACTGATAAAATGGTACCAGCATTTCGATTGCTATAAATATGCGACCATTGTAACATTTCTTGGGAAAAAAATAATAAAGTTAGATAGTTCTGACCATTTGGAAAAACAAGAAGTGCATTACTGTTGGACCCATGATTATTAATCCGATTTCATGTCAGTATCCAACCTATATCACAACCTCAGACGAGTCCACTGATGGTTCAGCCCTGTCCAAAGACCACTTCAAAGCCTCCCTTCCTCTCGAGTTAAGCTTAAGTAGTAGTAACCATAGTCAAGTGTTTCCCAAAAGAAGAACACCCCCCGTAGTGTAGTGGTGTAGTACTACAGGTATAGCCCAATTCTTCTTTTGCTGTCTTCTCAATACTAAAACAGTGGAACAAAGGGACCACAAAAGATTTCTACCAATACTCCCATAACTGGAAGATTTCTGTCGACTTTCATGTCCCCGCGCCAGCAGTACCATGCCCACAAGAAGTCCTCATCAACCACGTGGCTTCATTACAATCCGTCAAAAGGGAGTGCCAAATTAATTGGAAAAAACAATAGTACAAGTAATTTTGTTAGGTAACTGAAAAATCCTGTGGATGGAATGGCAAAACTGTACCACGTACTGTATCATGCTTGTTTTGCATGCCTCCGCCCCGGGGGGAGGTTCAGGAGATATGCAGTTAATTTGCAAATTCAACTAGGAGGCATTATAGAGGCTAATGGACGGCTAAGGTTGATAAATTTGATCTCAATCTCATACAATTTTGAATTAAAAAAAGGTAACGAAAATATTTAGGTTGAGATTGAACTGCTTCAAATCAATCACCTGACATAAACTATTCAAAAAGTGAGTTTATATAGTCAAGTTGCGGAGATCTCTGGGTTGTTAGTTTTGTGTTTTTGCATAAAAATATGCGGAGGGGCTACTTAAATTATTTCACAATAGGAAATAAACTAATTTTGAAACGTACATATAGTTAAGGAGGGCAATTGACATTAGCAAGTCGTACCCTTGAAGTACTCGAGTTGTTCTCGGAAAATATTAACATTTTGTTTCCTCTCATATTGCCCAAAGTGATCCTTTAAGATTTACTCTTGCCAACAGCATTTGGCAACAAGTTATGATCGACTAAGCTCCAATGAAATACGAGTAGAAAAATAAAGAAGAATCCGTCAAAATAGTTTTCAACAAGGCCATTCATTACCTTTCATCAAAATCAACGTCATCCCCACTTGATCAGATTAGGGCGCCACACAACCAAAGTGATTAAACATACACATCTGTTTCCCGTTGAAAACTTATTATGAGCTCAAAATTGGACATCCAAGATAAAGATGGATGTGATATCTACCCACAACATTCATAACATTCACTAGCCACTAACCCAAGCTCCGCTGCATTCCTCCAAAAATCACAAAGCAAAAGTTATGAAATTTCTGATATAAATCCGGTCCAATACTCACAAATCATTATGAGACACAATCGAGTTATTAGAAGTTTTCGGAAAGTGGTCAGTTACACATCGTTTTCTTGTCCAAAATAGTAAATAGTAAGGAACACGAAAAGGAATGTCACTCGCCTCCATTGTTTTTGCAATCGTATTCATCCTCTAATGATTTCCACATTAGAGGCCACAAAGCTATGTTAAAAACATTTTATCAAACATTCACAAGTGCTATTTGGAAAAGGCAGTGGTAAACAGCCACAATATGACGTCTTTGGATAGACGGTTGGACCCATCAAACTACAAAAAGCCTACAAAATCAAGTGATGGTGGGTTCCATCAAGAATTGACCTCACACAATTTTGTTTGCGCTTTAATTTCGTGTTCGAGAGGGCATGACCGGAATAACATGTGATTCACACAACTCCATTGGAAAGTTAATTAAATAGGAGAACCAACAAAACTTGGGCCAGAGTTTTGCAATAAATATGCATGAAAATGGTTCTGTAGTACAACGAGGTACTGTTCAGTTCGGACAACTGAAAATATGGGTCCAGGTTCGACTGTGTATGGACAAATGTCTTGGATGTGGGCCTATGAGAACCTTTAAGTGGTTAGAGATCTTGTGTATGGAATGGGCTCGTGGGATTTTTCCAAAACGTCGATAGTCCTCCCACATGAGAATCTGAGGCAGCCCACTCGATAGCGGGCACTTCAAGACAGATTCGGTATAAACACCACGATTAATTTAAAAAAAAAAACAACTGGACTACCTAAGATTCTCATCAAATCCATTTTCGTCATTAACTGCAGTACCCGATTGAACAAGCCCAGGCCAAGATCTATTAAACCCAAAAAAAAGTACAAAAGCATCTGACCAAGTTCCAACTAAGTGCAAATGAATCTAGTCGAGTCGAATGTTTTAATGTTTAAGCTTGCTTATTCATTCAAAATTGCATTCAATTTTAGCTTACCCAATCTTTGACAGGGATATAATGAGTTTTTATCAAGCAAAATTTGAGTTGAGCTCGTGTAATTTGAAATTTTTAATCTCAAATTTTAAAATTGATACTTATTAAATCGAGTTTGAATTGAATTTAAAAACTTTAATAAACGCTAAATATTGATTATGTTTAATTTGATCCCTGAAATTCAATTCGAGTGCCAACTAATGGCTTTGGTTCTTATTTCAACTGATTCAACCCACTTTGTAGGACATCAACCCGTTTGCTTTGGTTCCCATTTTCAGCACGTTCCGTTTCGAGTATCCCTTGAACTATTAAAAAAAAACGAATGCATTGTCAGAAACGACGCCGTACAAATTCAAAAAATACATTCACAGAACAGGGGAACTCGAAAAACCCTCCAAACAAACAGAGTGAGATACGCAGAGGGCAAAAACTCGCACGCTGAAACCTTCGAGAGAGTTCGACACCATTGTTTTTTCCGCTTGTCGAGTTGCTGAACTGTGTCGACTCAACTCAGCTTAACTCAGTCCCGATCTAGGGTTTCTACTTGTGGTTCTTCACATTTTTCTTGGACTTTAGTGATAAAATGGCGATTGCGGCCCAAACTCCTGATATTCTCGGTGAACGCCAGTCCGGCCAAGATGTTCGTACTCAAAATGGTAATTCTTTTTTTTTTTTTTCAATTTTGTTTTCCCCTCGTATGGTAAATATAATGGTATTTGTGAATGAATCGAGATTAATTTGAAATGTGGGAATGTGGTCAGTGATGGCATGTCAAGCGGTGGCTAATATTGTCAAATCTTCGCTCGGTCCTGTTGGACTCGACAAGGTATTATTTCCTCTCTATATATTTATTTGTTGGCTTTTCCTTTTGACTATTTACTTTTGTTTATAAATTAGAAATGGTACTTGAGGCATTGAATTGCATATACTTGAAAAAAGAACATTTAGGAGTGATGAAATCATGGAAGTGAAATAGGGGGAAAAAAAAAGTCTGCTTGCCGAAAAGAAAAATGAAAGGAAGGGAAGAGAGAAGTGAAAAGGCTCAACTTAGCGAAATTGGAGATTTTGTTTTACTTTACTACAAACCTCTTCTTTTTGGGCACCATGCCTTACTACAAATGTTCAACATGTTTTGGTTTTTCAATTATACGAGGCGCAATTGGTTGTCTGTAGAATATGGAGAGATATTTGTAGCCCGGAGCTCAATTGAGCAAGACAAGAAATAAAAGAGTATTACATTCCAAAATGGAGACATTTCGTTTGAAGTTTTACTTTGTTTTGATTTATCCAATATGATTTTGTTTTTTGAATTTAATGAGGTGCACATGGTTATGTGAAAACCATGCAAACATGTGCATAGCACAGAGCTAAATTAAGCAAGAAATGAATGGCAATATAATGTACCCTTTATTGAATTGTCGGACAAAATGGGACTTTGGTGCTGATTCTTAGTGGAATTCCAGAATTCAGAATGATTGTGCAGTGTCATTCACATGTGTGAATCTTGGTTGTCAGATGTTGGTTGATGACATTGGTGATGTAACAATCACTAATGATGGTGCAACAATACTGAAGATGTTAGAAGTTGAGCATCCAGCTGCTAAGGTCTGAACATTAATTTCTTTTCCTTTCAGTGTTATGGTTTTAGTCTGGCTGTACTAAAACTTTACCCCTTTACAGGTTCTTGTTGAGTTGGCTGAACTTCAAGACCGGGAAGTTGGAGACGGAACAACTTCTGTGGTAATTATAGCAGCAGAGTTACTTAAGGTAATATTAAACTTATGTTGAACCCTATCGAAATGACGTGTGCTCTCTCAGTTGCTGCATTTCAGTATTGTTAACAGTTATTTGATATGAAATTAGAGATTAAATGTCAATTTCTGCAGAGAGCAAATGATCTGGTGAGGAATAAGATTCACCCAACATCAATAATCAGTGGATACAGGGTATGTTTTCAGTAACTTTTCCTCCCCCCTCACCTGTTTTGTTTTCAGAACTTTGTTTGCAATTTCAGTTTATTTTCTCACCATGTACCGTGTTTCTTTTCAATCGGTGGCAGCTTGCTATGAGGGAAGCATGCAAATATGTTGATGAGAAGTTGGCTGTGAAGGTATTGTTTTGTTTGTTGGTTTTGAAAACTTCAAAACTGCAATGTGATTCCTTTTTTAAATGATTTATCTAATCAAAATAAGTGCTATCCAGTGTGGCTTAGTAATGGATATTAACATTTCAAGACTGGACTGATGCATTTTTTCTCTCCCCTCCCTCCAGGTGGAGAAACTTGGAAAAGATTCTCTTATCAACTGTGCCAAGACAAGCATGTCCTCGAAATTGATTGGTAGTGACAGCGACTTCTTTGCAAATCTGGTATGTCATTTTGTATTGAGTTCTGGTCTACTAATGATGTCTGCCGAATCTATTTCCTGGAAGTTAGTTGAAAGATCATTCCCTAGATTTATCTTTTTCTTGTAATATTGATGAGAGCCTTACAGAGTCTCTTTTTGACGATTAATATACACAATTGCTTGGTTTTTGTGGCTTTTTTGTTGACGTACATCAGATGCCATGAGTTTAATCAGTCAGTTTGTGCTTTTGGAATCTTGTGAAGTTGGTTTGTGAACTTTGATGAGATTTGCGAGCTTGTGGATAATCCTCATGGTTAAAGTCTAGTTCTGTAGTTGGGTCTTAGAAGATTAAGATTCTGGTTGTTATGCATTCAAATTCAGAGGTTCATATGATTGGTTGGCGGTGAAAATGTGCAAATCACCCTAATTTTTTCAATATTTGCTGACCTCGTTTTCTCTCATGTTATCTTTGTTTGTACTCCTTGGATTTCATTGTCCACCAATTTTTTTTTTGCCTTCTGAGGACTTCTTGTTACTTAAAAGTATGACTGGAAGGTTGATTTAATTCCGTGTTATGATTAGGTTGTTGAAGCAGTACAGGCAGTGAAGATGACAAATGCTCGGGGTGAAGTAAAATATCCTATCAAGGTTAGTTGGTGTGTATGGATAAACCTGTCTTACTCTCAAGACAGTTTGTTGTGTATAGTGAGGTATTAAATCAATTTAACATTGAGTTGCTTTCTGTTAGGGAAAGTGGTTTCCTGTCAGCTATAAAGTGGACTTTATTGAGGGCAAAATTTTTTTGAGCACATCCATTTTTTTGGCTTAAATATCTTTAACGCTTCTGTTATTCAGGGAATTAACATGCTTAAAGCCCATGGAAAAAGTGCAAGGGATAGCTATCTCTTGAAAGGATATGCTTTGAATACAGGTCGTGCTGCCCAAGGGATGCCGATGAGAGTTGCACCTGCCCGGATTGCTTGTCTTGATTTTAATCTGCAGAAAACAAAAATGCAAATGGGTATTCAAGTTTTGGTCACTGATCCCCGGGAGCTTGAAAAGATTCGTCAAAGGTGACTTTCTATTACAAAGGAGGCTACAATGTAATATAGCATTCTCAATGTGGAAATTTTGGCCACAAGAGCTTTAGTATCATAGTTGTTCATTGTTTGAGATGCAGCGAACATGTTATAACCATATTTTTGCTTGTTATTTTTCATGATCTATAGTTGATCTAGTTTCATAAATAAAGTAATGTTTGCTTGATGTTCTAATTGATATTCATCCCAAAGTGCTGCACCGGAGAAGCGCATGTGCAAATTCTTCTGTTCCTGATTACCATGTTTTGATCTTTAAATAAGCTAAAGCTGAGGATTAAAGTATGTGAAGTTGATCAAACTTGGGCATTTTTTGAATGTCCAGTATTTGACCCGAAAATTTCAAGTATGATTTCTGAGGAAGAAGGGTAGGTACAATATATTGTGCTTTTGTACATTATAATGCAATGATGAAACTTGTATCTTTATATTAAGGAAATGTAAGGGAGTGGTCATTAAATAGTGCCCCCCATCCCCACCCCCCAAAACTTTTTGCTTGTTAGGAGGATTATGGAAGTAAGTACTGTTATATGTTGAAATAAATAATCTTGTAATCTTATGGTAATTGTACATTGCAGTGTATTTTAGTAATGACAGACTGTTTTCTCACAGAGAAGCTGACATGACTAAAGAGCGCATTGAAAAGCTTCTCAAGGCTGGGGCGAATGTTGTTTTAACTGCAAAAGGAATTGACGACATGGCACTCAAGGTAAGCTCCCGTATTGTCTGTCTTCTTTGATGGCTGTACTCCGCATGTGACAAATTTCTGTAGTGAATGAAATTGTAGGCACATTAGGAAATGCTCCTAAACCAATTTGTGTATAAAATTGTGTTCTGATTTTGTGTGTCCTATGGTGTATTGTTTCATTATTATTGCCCAACACTGAATTGATACTAGATATGCTTAAGTATGCAATTTTGTTTTGGTGCAACATCAAAATAACTTTCATACCTTGGTCCACCGATGCATATACTTGTCAGACACCTAAACTATTTATTCTCATGCAGTACACATGGGACAACTAATTACCTTTATCCATTTTACGATTGCATTCTGTATTTATCTATCGAACTTCTGGTGGAAGTACCCTTGAATAAACTGGAAACTGGGGGTACTTTTTGTGGTTGCTTCTGAGAAACTTATCATAGTAATCATCTTATCTGAAACTTTTGCCCAGCCATGTTGAGTAGTGTTGTATCTGAACATGTTGCCGCTTGATTGTTGTGTGTAGGGTTGTAATCGAGCTGAGTCGAGTCCGAATACCACCATGCTCGAGCTCGGCTTGATTACAAATTAACTATGCTTGAGCTCGAGCTCGAGCTCGGCGAGCATATAAATTTAGAGCTCGAGCTCGGCTCGAGCCATATTCGATCATGTTCGAGTTCGAGCTCGAACTTCTTACAAAATATTGGGGCCAATCTTTAAATTAAAAAAAATTTGATAAGGTAGGAAAGTATAAGAAATAAAAAGTTATATACTTTAAATATTTACATAAAGGTCCCTAAAATATTTTAAATTTTCACACAAAGGTCCTCAGCCACAGCGGGTGGCAGACCGCTGCCGGCCGCCAGCGGTCCGCCGCCTACAATTGCCGCTGGCGATTTTTTCGATTCCAAAATACATCATTGGACTCGTTTTTTTCGCATAGATTGTAGATCTAAGTTTAGATTTGGACAAAAATGAACCAAATCGTGTAGATCTAAAAAAAAAAATCACAAGTAGACCAACATTGACCGTGGACAAATCATCTTTGCACCAAAATGATTGGGGCAATACACAGAACAAGAATCCATAAACTATCAGTCACAAACAAGATAAAAAATGCACAAATATAAGCCTCAAAAAGTCATATTTTCGATCCAACAAAAACCCCAAAAAATACCACAAAACATTATAAAATAGCAACAACCGATTTTGTGTGAGTGTGGCTGTTGCTACTGGTATGTTTGTGTGTGTCTTTGTGGGTGTGTTTTCGTGAGTGTGTATGGCCAGTGGAATCTCGTTGCAGAGATGAAGCAAAAAGAAAATAGTGAACTCGGCACAGAGAGAGGAGGACCACCGACATTTGGGGCAATTTGTTCAACTTTGTTGTTTTTGTTATTAGTTTATTTTACATTTAAACGATTTTACCAAGTTACCCTATGATATTTAAAGTTAGAATGGATAAAAAGATGTAATTTGTCTAAAAAGTTTAAACCTTTTAGTAATTTTACATATATAAAATAAAAATAATAATATAATATGTGTGCACTCGAATAGCTCGACGAGTATTCAAGCAGACACATCAAAGCTCGAAATCGGCTCGATAAGCTATTCGATCTGCTCGAGCTCGACTCGAGCTCGGTCAATTTCGAGCTCAAGCAGAGCCTTTGATCGAGCTGCTCGCGAGCACCTCGGTTCATTTACACCACTAGTTGTGTCGCGAGCAGCTTGGTTCGTTTACACCCCTAGTTGTGTGATGATGGACATGCTCATGAGTTCTAGAATTGTTATTTTATTTCAGTACTTTGTAGAAGCTGGTGCAATTGCTGTGAGACGTGTACGTAAAGAGGATCTACGCCATGTTGCCAAGGCTACGGGAGCAACTGTGGTATGTTTCTTGACTTCTTATTCGAATTTGAACTTGTTTTGTCATTTCTTAATCTGATTGAATATTGGATTGCACATGTTGAGCTTTTAAAAGTTGACATTATTGCCATTTTTGTTACTGAAAATTGTACATAATTTCTTAATGACTTGCAATTGCAAATGACTAGCTGTTTGGAGACCTAAGCTGTATAGATGGAAAACTTTTCTGCAGTAATACATAGGATTATTAAACGTGTTTTCTTTTTGGGGATAAGTTAATAGAAAGCATGTACATACAAAAATATTGAGGAAAGTCCAAATTATGAGAAGGGATATAGTTGTTAATTTGGGTGGAAATATATTGCATCTTTTCTTTAACCGTGATAGAATATATGTTTTTAGGTCCTTCCAACTAACCGAAGTCCTAGAAAAATCTGGGTGGACTCTTCTTTTGTTTAAGCAACGTGATAAATCTGTGGTTCTATCTGCCGCAATTGGTGAAACCAAGATCGGTGGATTATGCCACTGAAAGCAATAAACTTGCCTCATATTCTATATTTCAATGGAGAAAATGTCATCCACGAGATTATTTTCTCGAGAAAAGTAAGGATCATTGGAAAATAATTTTTGCTAATGTGTTTGGTTATATAAAAAAATTTGGAAGAGCGTAGCTAGCGGCTCATCGAACAGGAGAATTAGATTCCCCATATAAAGAGAGATTGATTACTTTTCTGTTGAAATTGTTTATTTTCTATTCTTCATTTTGTATTTATGATTTTTTTTTTCTCAGAATGTAAAATCATTCACGCATTGCCTATGTCTGTTTTGTGCTTTTCCTTATGACAAAACAGGGATGGGAGCAAAGGAAAAGCAAAAATAGTGGTTTAATGTATATTATTCTTTCATAGATTAGTTTAATGTATCAACTGTTATGCTTGAACACAATATTTGCATTTATGATGACAAGTTTGACCATTTGGAGGTCTAACATTAGGGCTGGGGAGATGTCAAGCTTTTTTGAAAATGGACTTTTACGGATTAGTTTTTGTATTGTGACGATGGATTTGCCGCTCTGCAGGTTTCGACATTTGCTGACATGGAAGGTGAAGAAACATTTGATTCATCACTTCTTGGACATGCTGAGGAAGTGGTGGAAGAGCGTGTTGCTGATGACGACGTGATCATGATAAAAGGGACCAAAACAACGAGTGCAGTATGTAGAATATCTCCCCCCCACCTCCAGGGGCACCCCCCCCCCCCCCCCCCCCCCAAAAAAAAAAAAAAAAAAAAAAAAGACAGAAGAAAGGAAAACGTTGAATGCCTGCTTGACTGAAATGATATAGAAACCACTGTCAGTTTTTTATATGACTTGACCAGTTCTTTTTTCTTATAATTCTTTTACAGGTTTCATTAATACTCAGAGGTGCAAATGACTTTATGCTTGATGAGATGGACAGGGCCCTGCATGATGCTTTATGCATTGTGAAGAGAACACTGGAATCCACTACAGTAAAAACCTGACTTGTTGACTAGCTTATTTAGTACATTTTGTGAAATGACATCTATTCTATGTTCTGAATCTGAAAAACCTTAAACTGGACATTACTGATTGCCGATATGGAGTATAGATCGCAGACTAGTTAAACTGTGAATTACTCTAGTCATGCTTCTCATTTGAGTGTGAAATTAAGTTTTTACTGATGGCCTAGTCCATGGTTCTCAGCTAATTTGGTAATCACATCAATTTCTATCATTAGACTTGATGCTCAAAAAGTTTTAATTGCTCATGGAATTGGAGTTGGCTAGTCATTTTTTTTCAAAATCAAACATTCTGCTATATTTGTGTTCCTTAGTTGCTCTGATGGAATGTTTTGTTCCTTCACAATGAAAATGTCAAGAAGTAATTTCCGGCTGAGCAAAATACTTATAAACGTTAGTGTCACTGAAGCACCATTCTGACGTCTTAAAATCATTTGATTTTTCGCGCGTACAGGATGTCAAGTCAAGCTAAGAAATTTGATTTTGAAAAGCAGGGAGCACCTTGTATTCACAGTGTATACTGCAATTCATGAGTTTATGTATTACCGAACTTTTCAGTCAATGGGAATATGTTTTCTTGTAAGTACGTTATTCGATTGATGTATTATGAACTCATCTTGATGTGTTTTGAATTTGTGAAAACAGGTTGTTGCTGGAGGTGGCGCAGTTGAGGCTGCCTTATCTGTTTATTTGGAAAACCTAGCTACTACCTTAGGATCTCGGGAGCAGCTAGCTATTGCAGAATTTGCTGAGTCTTTGTTGATCATACCCAAGGTCCATTGAACAAAAACTAGTAACAAGAGAAGTATCTGTGATTTTCTGTGACTCCTTTGAATTCCTGATTAAATAATATTTCTAATGTAGGTGCTTGCTGTCAATGCTGCAAAAGATTCAACTGAATTAGTGGCAAAACTACGTGCATACCACCATACTGCACAAACCAAGGCAGATAAGAAGCATCTATCAAGGTACTCTTTTTTGTTTCAAATTCACATCCAGTTTGCTTATAGTTATCATCATTTTCTTTTACTTTATCAGTCATGTTCCTTGAATTGTTGTAGTTTTTTAAGAAGAATTCTTTTTAATTAGGGACTGTTGTGCTTGACAATCTGTAAGTTCTTACTGTGGGTGCCATTTTTCTAGTTGAGAGTAGAAAACCCTTTTGTGGTAATGAAACTGGGAAAAAAGTTGTTTCTATACGACTTGGTTAGAGCCATTCCAATAGCTTGAAATTTTGATCGGAAAGCTTGCTGAGTTTTGAGACTCAAGATGCTTCTTCAACTGGCATAATCTGGTATCTTCTTTGATCAGGCTGCAACAGACTAAATTCTACAATCTTGCTTGTTTATTTGGCAATAATATGCTTTGATTCTGTGAGATGAGGAATCTTGCATTCGTGCAAAATTCATTCAATTTAATTGTGTATTCTCCATGGGAATATATATATATATATATATATATATATATATATATATATATATAGACACACACACGCAAATTTATTCACTTGTGCATTTGCAGTTACAATATTTCGTGGGATCGCTTCGTTCATGTTTTCCAATCACTAGAAAATATGGTGTCATATAATCATATAAATTTTACATGGTTATTTAGACCATCTTTAATGACCTTTATCTACCACGTTATTGGGTATGATTTTCTCTTATGTAGCTTTTCCAAAATCTTGTGTGGATTTCTGGTATAAGATTAACAGAAATCAAGATCCTAAGACTTTCCAACGGATGTGATATAAAATCTGGTCAAAATTGTTAATTGATGCATTCTTTAGCTCAAGTAAATAAATGAAGAAATTACCTAGAGAGAGAGCTGTTTTTAGGTTGACACATTCACACTTAGTGTATACAACGAAAATTGAAGATATTGAGAGTGCTTAGTGCTAATTGGGTTTATGGAAGATGTAAGATCAATTGGTGTTTTGTAAATTTTTGCTGATTGCCGTGTGCTTTGCGATCGTAGCATGGGTCTGGACCTGGTGAAGGGAACTGTCCGTAATAACTTGGAGGCCGGAGTAATTGAGCCTGCAATGAGCAAAGTAAAGATAATACAGGTAAAATTTTCTGTGGGAATGGATTTGAATTATCTATTTTCTTTTTACTGAGTTGCTGATAAATACAATGGGTACCTTTCTCTCTCTTTGGTCAGTTTGCTACTGAAGCTGCTATAACTATTCTTCGAATCGATGACATGATAAAGCTCGTCAAAGATGAAAGCCAAAACGAAGGGGATTGAGAACTCCTGAATGACTGGTCTTACACTGGGCCAGAGAAAACTGACTGGATACACTCGTTTGGTAGCCTTTTTAACATTTTTTATTTGACTTGAAATTTGTCGGTTCCGAATGAAATGTTTTGGGAAACCGTCTGACTTGTGCTCTTGTGCTTTTGGTAGAGGGACTTCTTCGATAGGGAATGGCAGAGGGATGAAAAGGAAAGAAAGGGCAGGAAAAAAATAGAAAGATAAAGAAAAGAAGAGAGAGAAGAGAAGAGAGGGGGGGGGGGGGTGTGGCGAACAGGTGCGATTTCATGGAATTATAGCTAATGACTAGAGGAAGATTTTGTATACTGAAATTTTGGGTGCAAATTTATATTCAGAAACTTTGGTTAGGTTGAGCTAAGTAGATTTATTTTCTCTCAATACCTCCTTTCTTCTCTCTCGCACAAAATATTGGTGGACTTGTGTGCTTAGGAGTTGCCCGAGGATTTCCATGTACTAGAATCTTTTACTAGTAAATCATTTCCTAAAAGGCCATATTGAAGAACTGCACCTTGCCTCCTAGGTTCTTCCAGGAAAACTAGCTTGTAACTCATCATTGCCTGAAAGCGAGCTAAAATTAAAAGAAAATGGACAGAACCAACAAAAATACGAATAAAAGAAAATGGTCTCTAGTTGGTCACCATATATTGTAGTTTAATTTTTCACAAAGGTCAACTGTGAACGGAAAATGAGGAGGATACACTAATGGTTGCACGTGCACTTCCTAAATTACAAATTCAGGAATATGATCTCACGTGGCTTTTGGACTTCATCACTCCACAATTCCCATAGTCACTTGCACCAATTTCCACTTACCAATCTCTAACAATATCAGTGGTAAAGTTTTAAAGTTGTATGACATTTTGGGGACAGTTTGTTGTGTTTGATAAGAGGCTCAGTTTTTTATTTATGCTTGAAGAATCAATTAGTGAGTTACTTCTTGTTTTACTTTAGTTACTTCACAGTTATTGTGAGGGTGTAATTCGTGAATATGTAAATTAGTACAATAATCATCAAGATAAGACTGATAAAGCAACTTTAAGAGGATGGCTTTAGAATCTAACTTAGTCCTTGTAGCACTCGAGTAGGCACTAGGATATTGAATAATTGGTAATCACTGCATTCAATAATTGTAATTACACTGATCATAGTCTGTTCACATTACAGAAATATGAAGTTAAGTGAAAAAAAAATTGAAAAAAGAAACAACCCGTGATGCCAAATAACTAGCAACAATAATAATAACGGTGACAATCATATGATATTTGGTAACTTCAATATATTGAATTTGGTATATTTGATTTTTTTTTTAATTTTGAAATTTTGTACCAAATTCGATTTTGAATTTATATATGTCGATTTTGATTTTATACCAAATTCAATTCAATTCGGTACTATTGAATTATTTGAGTTTTAGAAGTCACATTTTCTTTTTATTTTCTTAACCCTAAAATCAACTCTTCATCAGAAGAATTAAATATTCTTTGCATATTAATCCTTCGAACATTAATTTGTTTTTTTTCTTTGGCGAAATAGTAATGCATATACTCTCTCTCTCTCTCTCTCTCTCTCTCTCTCTTCATATTATTTATTGAACATAGTAATTTAGTATACCGAATTCAAGAAAGTCAAAAATTGTTACCATACTAATTTTGAATTGGGAAAATTTCTCTTAAGGGTGATGGAAGTTTTGTAATATATAAAGAAGGCAAAATTTTTGCATAATTTCTATAAAGGGCATCACTAACACATACCCGAATATAAGAATTTTTTAATTAATATTAAAATAGAATAGCAGTTTATTAATTTAGGGGTGAGTAAATTTGATAAATACTGAATTGCCGATCAAATTCGAATTCAATTCGGTAATTCAATTGGTAATTTAGAAAATCTAAAAAAAATAAAATCGAATTCGATGGGTACTAATTTGATAATACTGAATTTAGTATTAATTGGGCTAGTAATTCAATTACCAAATTAATATAACAATTTTCTTAGTTTTTTATTTTATTTTTTTATTTTTTATTTTTTTGAATTTGGTTATCTAATTAATATATCGATTTACCAAATTGAATTTAGAATCAAATTCGGTTCGGTATTAAGCGAAATCGAAATCAAATTCGGTTGATAAATTTGAAAAAAATACAGAATGACAATTTCAAATTACCAAATTACTGGCCGATTCTCAACCCTATTTCCAAGGTAGAGAATAGATTTTTCTAAAATTTTACTTCAATAAATTTTAAAAAATTGATTTCATTTCGATTTCGAGTGGAATTAATCAATAGAAAAAGGTCATCTTTATAAAATCATCACTTTCATAATTTTGCATCTAGACTTTTGAACTAAAATTAAGAAGAAATTGATTTTATAACTTCAAGAGGATGAATAAAAATGCCAATATATTTTTTTATTTTTATTAAGAAATTCTAATATTTTGACATTTTGAAAAAATTGATTTCATTTTGATTTTGGTTGCAATTGGCCAGTAAAAAAAGTCCATCTTCAAAAAAGCATCTCATTCATAATTTTTGCCCAAAAACTTTAGATCAAAATTTAGAAGAAACTAATTTTACTACTTTGAGATGATGATAAAAAATTGCCAATATACATTTTTTTTATTAAAAATGTTAATATTTAGGTAAATAATCCAATTATATTATTTAAAAACAATATTATATTTTTTGCCCATGAAGTTATTTGTTTTTAGTAATGACGCCCTTTATAGGAATTATGTGAAAGTTTTGCTCTCTTTATTTAATACTAAACTTCCACCGCCCTTATAAGAAAATTTTCTTTTTGAATTCAATTATTTAGTATTATACTGATTTCATACTCAACTGCCAATTTATGGATTTAAAATATCAAGTTCACTTCGAAATTGATCAGTAAATTAGTTTGTATCAAATTTGACCCTAAGCAACAGTTGTCACAATAAGTACTTCACCAATTTATTTTTCACTAATATAAGTGGAGTGCCAGGCAGCATCACAGAATTCAACAAGAAGATGCTGTTTGCAGATCACATGACATAGCACGTGCTGAGCATTCTGCTTCGGGATCATAATCACACATGCATGTCACGTGATTCAATAATGTCTCTTCTACTCCCATCCTATCTCACCCAATATCTTATTGCAGCCATCTTCAAGGGTTCCTTTATCTCTCCAAGTATTGCAACTATGAAGAATTAGGAAATGGAAACCCCCCATTGCGCAAAGAATTTTCTCTTTAAAATGAAAGGCTTATATATCGCACTTGTCTTTGATTTGAAGGACAATTTGTGTGCTTTTATTTTTGCCAATCAAATTTTTACTACATGGTCGTGAGTGTAACCACTCTTACGTTTTTAATATGTTAAAGAACGAAGTTACATCAAATAATCTAAGGGACTACGAGGTACAATCATCGGTGCAACTACTTTCTTGATAATAAATAAGTTGAATGGAAAGATTAGAATGACTCTGTAAAAAACTGGTTAAGAAAAAATAAAATTACCTCATCCTAGTAGCAGATTATGCGATACATTGAATGGTTTGTCATGATCTATATAGATTACTGACTAATAAGATACAATTGGCAGCGAGATTCAAAACTAAACTTCTTTTAGATAAGGTAAACGAATCTTTCCAACTGAACTAACGTTTCCATTGGCACATTTTCAACTACTTACCATGATTCTTACAAATTACCTATTAATGAGAGACCGATAGCAATGAGATTGAACCTAAACTTCTCTTAAACAAGATAAACGAATCTTAGTAAGCTAACCTAAACTTTTTTTAAACAAGATAAAAAGCCTTGCCAACTAAACCAACTTTTTTTTTTTTGAAACAACAACAATAAACATCCCTTATTTTCATCGTTTCAAATCTTGCATAGCAGCTTTTACAATTGACGATGGAAATTCATCCCACCAGTCCATTCTCTAAACCAACTTTAAACTAATTTGGCATTAATATGTAAACTGAGGAGACAATTTTGACCAATTAAAGGATAAGCGAGGACGTGGCATGGGGAATCCAACGTGGAAAGTAAGACGTCTTATTATTTAATATTTATCCGTGGCAAAAAGTACACCATAGACCCATACGTGCAAAAATGCAATTATGGAAAAAATTAAAGCGTACGGATCATACCTTCCATGGCATATTTTAGCAAGTTGCAGCCCCCACAGCGGCCGAGCCACCACCTCTCGACATCAACACCACCGCCACGGCCACCCACCGACGTCTCCCAATCAGTTTCTTCCAAAAAAATAAAAATAAAAAAAGGCCAGCCATGTTCATTTAATGGCCTCACTTCAGAGATGGATAAATTGCATCACAGCTGGAGCCAGCTGGAGCAATCTTTCTCCTTTTGGTTAACACTTTTTCTGAAAAATTATTAAGTAAATCGGGTCTAGGGTTCCTGAATTTTATAATCTAAAATAGTGCCATATAATCATAGTAATGCATGGTGATGTAAAATGATATTAGAATATTTATAGGACTTTCTTTTAAATTACGAGATTCATAGGTAGTACCATAAATTGGATCAATGTAATAATTTTTCAACACTTTTTGTGCATCCAAAGATGGTTCAATATTGTTTAAAAAATCATCCAAAGATGGCTCAATATTGTTTTAAAAATTATCCAAAGATGGTTCAATATTGTTACAAAAATTATACCTTAGTAAGGGTTCAATAAATCAAAAATTGAACATGATACACAAGAATATATTTGTAGGGGAAGTTTTGTCACTTTTTTATTAGTTACTATTGCATCAAAATTACAGGGCAAAATAAAGATTTTGCAAATACAAAGTATTCTAGGGTAAGATCTTACGTTGTCAGTCAATTGAACAGCAATTTGTAATGTTTGGCTTTTTTTTCGTTATATTATCAGTATGTCAAGTTAACATCTTACTTTTGTCTATTGCTTCAAGAATTGGATCAATTGAAACATATATCAGCAAATTGGTGTTTTGTCCCTTTTGAGCCATGGCAGACCACCGCTGAGAAATGTACATATTGGATTGGATGAGTTCACTGAATTATTCATTTCATCCCTACATTAATGGTGTCACATGACAAAAAGTGGGAGAAGTGGACATTTTCTGTATGTATTTGACTGAGTTCACCCTCTCCTAATTTAAAGTTCGCACGTCGACACCAAGAGCACTAAGATAAAATTAATAGGGCAAAAAACATTGGGAGTTATTAAATTATTTTTATTATAATATTTTAGTCACTCATCTAATTTTTGTTTCAAATCACACACTTAACTTTTAAAAATATACTATTTTGGCCATTTCGTTAACTTTTGTAGTTAAAGTAAACTGAGAAAAACATGTGTCATTCATGCGAGTGTGTCCAAAATCATTATTGTCTTTTTACACTGTCTTACATGTTGATTAGAGGTCACTAAATTATTTTTATTGTAATAATTTGGTCATTCGTCTAATTTTTCTGTTATTTTAATTAGAAAAATAAATAAAATAGCTAAAATGTTACGGTTTTAAAAGTTAACTGTGTTATTTGAAACAAAAATTAAATAAGTGACCAAATTGTTATAATAAGAATAGTTTAATAATTCTTAGTATACTTTGCCAAATTAATACTGCATTCAAGATTTATTTCTTCCAACAATCACAAGAGTGTATAAGTAAAATTAGGAGAGAATTGCTGGAGATAAATTTGTTCTGTTTGTATCCCAATTGGTAATTAACTGTGCTAGTATGAGGTCTGATACTTTGAAGAATCAAGAAAAGAGACAGCAAGGGTACCTCCTAGCAAAGCAAGTGCTAGTGGATGCAAGAAACAGTAGTAAACAAAGAAGGAGCAGCAGCAGCAGTCCCCAATGGATGCAGCTGTCAAAAAAGTCAGAATATGCATGTGTAAGTAAGTGATCTTTTCTAGCTTGATCACATTTTTTCTCCTTGTTTGCCTGAAATGATAGCATTAATTAATGATCCCAAGAAGAATCAACAGTTAAGCAATTAAGAATACCACTGTCACATATTCACTAATAGCACTATTATACAAACAAAAAATTTTGAATTATAGTACTTGTAATAAACGAACTTTTTAATTGTAACACCAAAAACTAGAACAATTTAGAGGCATTTCACATAGAGAATGAAGTATTATACTTCCAAATATTTTGCTATGCTTAAACTTCTCCTTTTTCCCCCCTTAAAATTCAAAACTCAACAAGAGAAAGAAAAAAAATCCCATGATTTCATTTTATTTTAGCACTTAATATATTAGTTGATAAATTCCAACATGGGCATAATTCTTTTCATTTAGTACTTGTGGGGGCAATTTATTGTTGTACACTCCCCTCTTCCCATTGCATATTTGCATGGTCCCTCAGTCTTGCCGCACGTTCTACTGTTCCCTTCTTCTCATTCACTTAGGTATTTTAGAATAAGCACTAAAGTTTTTTGCCATTTTATTGCCTTTTTTTTGCACACACACACACTCAAACAAAGTTGGAAAGACAAGATTCAATCTACACAAACATAGTGAAACACATAACTAAATAATTCTCAAAAGCAAGATCCAAAGAGAAATCTCGTATAGGCAAATACTTTTTTTTTTTTTTTTTGATCAAGTAACTTTATAAAGTTACAATATAAGAGATTTTAAGTGTTAAATTCAGCACGTATCGACTTGTGTTCATTTAATCTTCTCCTTAATATATCCTGTGTAACTTATTACTTTTGAGGGTTACGAATATTTTGAACAATGATAATAGACCCAAAAAAAAAAAAAAAAGAAAGAAAGAATAGGTAGGATTGGACACAGTGTCTACAGTCAATAAATCAAAATGGTCCGCTCACTTCTATAATTCTATTAGCCAAATACTACTATTACTAGTATAATAGCAGTATCATGCAAAGCCATTGCTTCCACTCACTCGCTCACTCGATTTCCTTCACACTTTTCTGTGCTATCTAGCTTTTCTTTTGTCTCTCACTCTCTCTTCATCTCATCGTCAGTTGGTGTTTCACTGAGTCAACTCACCAGCCATAACCAGCCTTGCCTCTATTCTCAGCTATATATTTACCAAAAAAAAAAACTCTGATAACAAACGGTACAAGGAAAAGGAGAGATATGGATATGGATGTTTTTGGGATTGATGATCTTTTGGACTTCTCCAACGACCATCTTTTCTCTTCTTCCACTTCCTCCTCCTACTCCTCCACCAACATTGCAGCCACCGACTCCGACCACCACCACCATCATTTCTCGTACCTAGAGTTAAACAACCCCACCACCACCAATCCAGCAACCAACAAATACTACCCCACCACCGCCACCACAACCAACTTCGCAGACTACCTTTGCGTCCCAGTAAGCCCTGCTCTTTATTTCTATTCTCCTTACTTTAGCTTGATTTTCTTCTTGCATTTCATTTTTTTTTAACCAAAAATGTGCGTGATTTTTCTTGTGTATTTAATTTTGTAGAGCGACGACATTGCTGAGCTAGAATGGCTTTCCAACTTCGTCGACGACTCCTTCACCGAAACTCCTGCATACTCCGTCACCGGAACTATGAACGTCCGTTCGGACACGTTGTCAAAGACCAAACGCTCCCGATCAACAAAAACTAATAATGACAGAAATAATAAGGAGGATTCCACCACGACCGCAGTCATTACCCGCAGGGAGAGATCGGCTTCGACGGAGATGTCGCCGCGTAAATGCACGCACTGCTCGTCGGAGAAGACACCTCAGTGGCGAACCGGGCCGTTGGGGCCGAAGACATTGTGCAATGCCTGCGGAGTTCGGTACAAATCGGGAAGGCTGGTGCCGGAATACAGGCCGGCAGCTAGTCCGACATTCGTGCTGACTCAGCACTCGAATTCTCACCGGAAGGTTATGGAGCTCCGGCGTCAGAAAGAGCTCTACCGTCAACAACAACAACAACTGCAGCAGGAGCAACAAGAGATGTACGGAAACCAGCACCGTCCGTTCCAGGTCTGCTGACGTCGTCTCTCGACACGTGTTAGCATCAGGATAAGTCAGAAGATGCTCATCTGCTGTTTATTTATCTATCTACTCAGCGAGTCTAGGGATTCGTCAGAAACTCTGAAATTTTCTTTTCTTTTTTTTTTCTTTTTCGGTACTTTTTTTTGCGGTGAATTTATTTTCCGAGAAGCACACAGTAATTATTGACTGGGACAAAATTCAGTCCCTTTTCTTCCCACATTTTGCCAAGTATTTATCGTCATTTTTCTTTATTTTTCAGTAATTTAATACAATTGTTACTGTTTAGTAACAAAATTGACCTCTCAATTTTGATCAGACTCGAGTCTGTTGAGGTAACTTTTCGAGACTCCAAATAAAAAACACTATTTTATAAATTCATGATTTCGAAACTTTCATACCTGAAATTAAGATAAAGTACATTTGAAATCAAATCATTAAATGTTACGGCCACTCGAGATTTTTCCAGTGCCCAACTTCATAAATACAACCAAGAGGAAAGCAGAGATCAATCTTTTGCAATTAGGCCAAACTAAGTCATCGGAATGGAAATGCAAAAACTACCAGTTGGTAATCCAGCATTTTGCTCTAGTTGTTTGTCTATCTCTTTATAGCGTAATTTTATCCCGCGGGATGAATAAGCCGCAGTCTCTTCATACTATTTCCTATTGAGAATTGAAGAAAAATCTGACATCGGAAAAAGTTGTGTTAAAACCGTGTGCCACAGTCTCTTCATACTATTTCGTGAAGGCAATTGACTTGTATTCCCCTCAGAATATTGGGGCTCTACAGTAAAACAGAAGGTCATCACTCTTCAGTGAACAGGAGTTACAGGGACAGGATCTCTTAAAGCATCGATTCCTAGCAAAATGAGACCAAACCCCAATCCCATATCACAATTATTTCAGGACAAAACTGAAAAGAATCTATACTGCCTCTAGCATCTCAGATCCGGCAACTGTAACCACAGGAACTACATAGACGGAAGAAGTGCAAATCTGGGCATTCAGACAGAAATTCCATAATTGTTGATCTTTTTGACCTCCTTGGTAAGAACTCTCCTTTCCCTTTTTGTCTCCTTGGCAAGGTTTGAGACCTGCAATCAAAATGCACATAACTATCCCACTCGGTACAACACAACAAAAGAGACAAAGTGTGACAATTCAGAAGCAGACACACATAACATGCACTCAACAATCCTTGGAAAAGTCAACACCACTAAAACTCTGCTTGAATAAAGTTTGAATATTCTGAATTCATTAAACATCAGGCAATTAAGCTCTTGAAACTTAAAACATCAACAACTGATGACTCAAAAACATAAACAGTGGATGCTATAACAACAATACTTTATCACGATTCAAGTTTCTACTTGGAAAATACATATGCACTGGCAACAAACAGGAAACTGATGTGGTGAATATTTCAAATGCAACCATTCAATCATTAAAAAGGTTATCAGTTACTAATCATGTGTAAAAGTGGAGTGACCTATATGATAAGACCTCCAAAGCAATTTTAATGTATTGACACAGATGCCAGAGTCAGCTAGTTAGTAATTAATCCTATGATATCCACAATCTTTTCCCTTGTGTAGGTTCAATTTAAAAGTAATACACTTCGGTATGTATGAATCATCCTTAAAGCGTTCCCAAAGCATGATGTGAACTGCTAAATAAGCACCAAGGTATGATTCTGCACACATCATTGCTGCAGGTAATTGATGGATTTGACACATTCATACGGCGGATTCTCCAAAGCATCTATAACATGGTTCAACTGAACCCAAGCTCACAGGTTAACAAAGGCTCAAAAGTAGCAAAGCAATCCATCACAAAATAATTGAGAACGCATAAAGTATTTGTCAAGATAATTATCGTGCTTTTCAGCCATCAGCTCAAACATCTTACCCAGTGTAGTATTAATGCAAAACTAGTAAACAAACTGAACAAAGTAATTTCATGTTGGCACAAGAGCGAAAGAATCAAAAACCACTCAGTGTATTGGCATCAACTGTTAAGACCAGCAATTCTGTTTTCAAATCTCTAATGCAGTAACTACAAGCTTGTTAAATTCAATAAAGCTTTCCTAATTGTTCAAAATGTTCTATATTCTTGTAGACCATAAGATTGTTATTTCAATGCACGTGTCTATTCTAGGATGTATTTCCAAAATTTTATTCCCATTCTCAAGTGGACATTGTATATTACTCGGTTAAAAGGCTTTGTATAGTCCAGAAGGGAGGGAAAAAAAAAAAAAGAGAAGGCAAAAATAAATAAATAAACTTGCTTGTGATCGAAATCGAGAAGCTTCTATGCTGGGCAGCTCTTGAAGAACTTCTTTCAAACCTGTCATAAAACAAATTAATTAGAGAGCATATCCTGATTAACAACTCGTAGGCACACACATACGCACATCCACAAACATGACAGACAGACATATGGAAAGAGGAATTATATACCCCCAGCTTGTCTTTCTATCTTATAAGCTGAGCGAACAGCACTCTGGATTTGTTTCCCGGCTTGTCTGCATGGTAATGGATATTCAACAGGGTAAAAAATAAGCTTGATAGAAAAGAATCAAGGAAACAAGTTAGAGATGAAAGTTAGGCACTTCTTTGCATATCGGACCTCAGTTTTGTCCTTCCACGTGTCATCTCCTCCTCAGCTTCCAATGCTGCTTTCTGAAGGAAAAGAGTATCAGTTTCTTCGGATCGATAAAAATTATACCAATACAAAACTTGCTGACCCTCTGGTTATTCTTGAAAAATATTGAAAACTTTATATAAGAGTATTAAGAAATCAAACTGGAGGATCTAAGGAGTAGAACAAAGAATATATAACTTTATTATATTAGTCTTCCCAACTAAGCACTACAATGGTTAAAAAACACAAAGAAATTAACATGTATCCTCAAGCCCGAGAAAACTTAATTAGCCAGACTACATAAGAACAATTTATCTTCCAAAGCCCCAGAACAAGCTACTCTAGTTTTTCATGATTTTCTTCAGCGTTTTCGCTTTTTTTTTTTTTTTTGTGTTTGTTGTGGTTTTTTGGGGTTAGTGAGAAAGGCAACAAGAGATATCTTGGACTGAAAAAGTTTCCTGACTGGAGCATGCATGAGACGAATATAATTATTGCAAAAAGCTGTCAATAAAAATCACCTCCAATTTTTCAGCTTCTGCCTTCACAAGTTCAAATGATTGCCTCATATCCTTGACTTTTGCATGAGCTCTAGAAAGCAACACCTGGACCAGAATGTAGGTAAACAATGATGAGTTAAGGGTCCAATGCTTGATAAAACCAATCTAAGATGCTCTGAATTATTCTGTAATTTTGCATTAAAAAAGGAAAGCTACTCAATGACCAAAACAAAATACAAAACACATTTAAGTATCTGGATTAAAGGATTTCAAGACATGTTTCTGACATCACAATTAAATCATCTTAGAGATGGAACACAAAAGTAATTGACAATCTACACTTACAAAACATTTCAGCTCATCATAAAGGCCAACAGATATTTTAAGTAACCAGTAAATAAGAGAATTGAGTATGTAAGCTCCCTTTTTTCCACAAATGAAGATCTCAATCATATGCATAGTACAGTTCTATTATGAATACTGCGTTCAACTTTCAAAGATTTGACAATATCATCTATCTGAACCAGAACTAGCACATATTCGATATGATTACCTGTTCACTCACAAAGAGGCGCCTTATGTTGCGGTACAAGAAACGCCTCGGCCCTGCATGTTGTAAAGAAGTCTCAGATAAATCACGTATGATAAGAAATCTATCAGAACAGGCAACCGTAATTAATCAACTAGGATATCACATAAAAAGATGCATGATTGAAGCAATCTGCTAGTAAACTTGTTCTAGACGCCTAAACCTCATGACAAAACTAAAAGTATGATTCCTGCATACTCAAGAAACTGAATTGCCACCTTGCTTTTCAAACCACTAAACAGCAGCCAACAACGTGAACCTCCATAAGGCACAGGATCAAGATGAAATAAAACATTAAAAAAATTACAACTTACTCTACACAATAATATCAAAATGAAAATTTGAATTTACTTCCATCTGAACTTTGATTAATACCTGGGGAAAGAATAACTAATGACTTACTTTTCAGGCGAAGAAGTCCTATACCAACAACAGATCCTGTTGTAATCAGTGGGTTTGCAGCAGCAAGATAAATGCCTTCTGCCAAAAAAAAAAAAATTATTCAGTATAAAATAGATTGGATTGGCACTGACATACACATGCCCAAAAGATACAAATCCTCTTTACTATCAATTGTATAAGTCATCGAACTAAAACAGACCTTTAATCTTCCCAAAAACAAAGTTCTCATAAGCACTGAATTCAGACTTAGCATCTTGCAAAGAATCCTGCAACCAAACTGTACAAAATCAAACCTTTACTTTTAATGCTTAATAGAAAAGCACAAATTCATAATACGTGCCTCATTTTGAGTTGGATGGATTATTTCTTCTTTTCATCGGACGTGTGTTCAAGATGTAATATCTTAAGATTATGAATGACTGAAACAAGTCCCAATTTAATGCATACCTCTTCTCCATGTTTTGCTAATACAGACAGTAAACATACATTCTAGTGATGCCAGCATTACACAACAGACAATACAAATGCACTCTCCACTAGGAAAAGACAGCAGTTCCATAAAGTTTCCACTATCAAGACAGCCACTTTTCTCCTAATCAATACAAACACACTCTACACATGAAAAACTAGAGACAACCCTAGGATTTTCTCCTCACTCTCTCTTTTTTTTTTTTTTTTTTTTCTTTTTGGCATATGTCATAGTAAGTTCATACCACATATACCTCTCTCCTCATTAACATAAATGGTTTTTAGCTTCAGCCGACTATGAACTCTAGGGATGCAAATGAGCACAACTGACCCGGACATTATAGTGGTCAAGCATGGTTTGATTCTTTAAGGTCGAGTTGAATATCTTTCAAACTGAGATCAATTGAGCTTTTATCGAGCCGAACTGATGTACCTCGATAGTTAATCTTAATTTCAAATTTCATATCGCCAAGCATTGACTCGTCTCGAGTTTGAAAAATTAATCAACACTAAATCATCTTCAGGCCTTTTTTCCCCCTCCCTTCTTATTAACGTTATAGCACTTCATTTCTGATGTTTGTTACTAATGATGATATCGATTGATCAAACCTCAACCGTCTTACTTCACGTTCTATACACTTTTACAGAACAACAAAATTAAATAAAATAAGGCACAAAAAAGCTTAACAATTTCACTTTTACTGAATTTTCTGAAAAATAACAACTTACTAGGGTTTGGTTGAAATGCGCGGAGGAGGTAGTGCGAATGCGGTCAAGCCGAGAATTAGTGACCTCAACTGCATTCTCCACGTAGTGCCGGATCGTCTTCTGAGCCACTTGAGCTTGTTCCAGAGAGTAATCGATCCAAGGCAAGGCGGTTTCTTCTCCTAGGGTTTTCAATTTCTCCACGAATTGATAATAGTATACGGCGCCGGGTCGTTGTGGTTGTAGCGCGTTTGGTCTTTCCGTTGATGATGATGAGGCGTCGCCGGCGGTTGTCTCCATAGTCAAAACTGCCGCTAAGAAAGGATGATGCGATTTGTGCCACTTTAGAAATTTTTGTTTTAAGTGCGAGAAATTTTAAAACTGAAAAATAAAAGCAGAAATTATTAAGTAGTCCTTCCAATTTTATGTTATTATGAATTTGGGAGGAAGATTGAAAAATAATAGTCGGAACGGCTGCATTTGAATCATTATTCTTTGAGTTTTTTTTCTTAAAACATTATTGTAGTAGTTTTAAAAATTTTTCTTGGTAAATGTATATGTAAGATAAAAGGGTGACTAAAAACATATTTGAAGTTTCTAAAAATCATGTTCATAAAAACACCATCAAACAAATACAACTATTGATGAAAATATGATTGCAGCGATAGACGTGGGTTAGATTTTTCTTATAATCGAATTGCCAGGTTACACAAGTGTTTAGGTGAGGGATTATAACCCAAATCCACTCTAATTTACAAGTAAATTAAGTAAACTTAATCCAACTATTATTTTGGTGTATTAGTAAAATTTACATGTTATTTAAGTTGAGTCTTGCTAAATTCATTCTTTAATGAAGTTTAATCAACAACCCGCATTAATCCAACTAACATTTGGTTATTTGGATTAGTTGACTAGGATGATCATGATTGCATAAAGGATAAGATAGTCACGGGATGATAAACAAAATGAGATGGGAATGATGAGACAAATCAACTGATTCATTCTCAAATGAATGTGTACTTACTATAATATCACTTGTACCAAGCAAATAAGAAAAGTAAATGAGAGAAGGCGTATTGATCTTTCTAATTGTATACACAAGCAAATATTTGTCTATGTACCAAAAAGAAAACATCATGCATTTTTTTCCGTGAAATTTTTTAAGTTTTGCTGAATCTTGAGCTGCTACATTCTAATTTTTGGTACGGCACAATTCAGTATTATTTTGTGATTAGAGCAAGCAAGGCAATTGCATCTAGATTGGTGACGGTTTGATAAGTTGAATGCGGCATTGGAATGAAACAGTTGTAGCTAGTATGCAAGTGAGTTATGAAACTGCAAAATGCTGTGGTGCCGCAAGTTTTAGTCAGTTTTGATAACAAGTAGTAAATTTTGTCAAGTCGAATGGCATAGTAATTAGTTGTAATAATGCATGTCACCATTTCGCTTTGATAAATTATTAGCTTTGGTACTTTCTTTGGCAAAAGCAAGTTTAGCAAAGACAGCATCTGTCATTCACTTCTAGAACTTGTGTTATTCATCAAGATTTATTGAACTTGTGTCACTTGACGGGTGCACGGATGAATCTATTGAACATTAAAGTCAAGACTTAAAAGATATCCAGTCTCATCATCAGCAATTGAACGCTTATATGTATCAGTCACTGCTAAAGAGAACTCTTCCTCATTCAACTGAGTCAGACTTAAAAGATATCCAGCCTCATCATTGGCAAGTGAGAGCTTATGTGCATCAGTCACTTCTAATGAGAACCCTTCCTCAGTCAACTGAGTTATTTTCAGCAATGGTATTGCTTGTTGATGTTTGACAGCTACACAGAGGAATTCTGAAGCAGAACTCAAAAGGGGAAATAATTGCTCTGGCTCATGGCGAAAACTAGACAGAAATTTAAAATTCTATAACCGTCAAAGTTTATATGAAGATGTGGAGT
Source organism: Mitragyna speciosa (assembly GCA_024721245.1). NCBI lineage: Eukaryota > Viridiplantae > Streptophyta > Magnoliopsida > Gentianales > Rubiaceae > Mitragyna > Mitragyna speciosa. Next base: position 3,299,547 of record CM045558.1, read on the forward strand.
TCCGAAAATTAACAAGTTCAACTGAATTTTATCAAGATTGACAACAATTAGTGCGCAGGGAAAATATTCGCTCACACTAGATATTTTCACATATGTATTATCCTGTTGATAGACAATATGTGCAGGCATTACTTACCAACAGAAAATATTTTTAGGGAAGCACAAAAAAAAAATGCTTTACAAAAATCTTATTCTTTTAGGGCTTGTTCTCAACCATTTATAATATGCTAAAAAAAACTTTTTTGAGATTTCTCAAAAAAGCTATTTTGATAAAAGAGGAAAACAGAAATATACTCTCAGCTTTGAATTAGCTTTTACTTTTTTTTTTAAAACATGGAAAACAAAAACAAACTTTCAGTTTTTTCAACAAATTGTAAACATTAATTTATTTTTTTAGTTTTAAAGAAGCTGCTTATAACTTTAATTTATTTTGATTTCAAAATAATTGCTCATAACTTTTTATAAGTGGTTGAGAACAAAACATTTATTTATGCAGAACAAAGACCTCCAAATTGTCCAGCCTAGTTTAGACGGTTATGGTCCTAAGATGTGCCCTCCTAGCGGCATTTTCCTCCACTGATCCTATGCTATAATCATATTATCAAGTGATGAGAAACTGTGACTTCTATTACGAATTTGAAAGTGCATCATTTTCCAGAAAAGGAAACATCTCTCTGCCAGAAACAAATAGCATCAATCAGCAAAGAATCGAGAGACAAATCCTCTCAGTCGTAATATGCTGTTGCCTATGAACCATCTAGACTTGACTTCGTAAGTTAATTTCATTCAGTTCCCGTGCAATTATAACATTTACATCAATCCAATCAAGAAAGTTAAAAGTAGAAGTATTTGGATAAGAAAAATCTAAACCTACCACCAAATTAAGACTAAAAAAGAAAAAATCTTGGACTATTGTGTAAAACCTTCTTAGAAATTAGAGCATGAAAGTCACATTACTCTTTGCTAAGTGGTACAAATAGTTGTGAGTTGGAAGAACATTATTCTTGTGAATACTACACTAGAAACATACTGGTCTTAGTAATCCAAAGAACTAATATCATAACCAAAAACAATTGTACTCTGTCTTGTTGATATTCAATAATAACACATCACAAAGAAAACGTTGTCAATTAACAGTTACATCTCCTTTCAATCACATTGCTACGACCCAAAAGTCCTGCTTCTTTCCTAAATATTTAAGATACAAAATAAACTTAAAAAAAAAAAAAAACTACTAGAAAAATTGTCTCAGCTTCGACTAGTGCCATTTCTTATTTGCCCAAAATTTAATGGGTACCACATCATAGTTAAGCTTCCCTGCGAACAAAGTAGAGCTTACCCATGACATGAAGAATTGCAACAAATGCAATGAAGCCAATGCTCATGACAAGCACAACATTGGGAGAAATCTTGAGCCCTGGGGCATCATCCGTGTAAAATTGGAGCATGGTGCCACCAGCTCCACCTGCAGCGCCACTGCTGCTTGTCCTCCTCCGACGCATGTTTGCAGCAGCAGCTGCTGCGGTTCCTCTTTGCGGAGCTGCTCCACCCAAAGCCATCTGTGTAAGAAAACATTGGACATGTTTAGAATGAGGAAGATTACAGATATTATCAGCAATCAGGCAACAAAAGAATCACACTGAAAATAAAACCATAACACTAAGGTGCTCATAGTGGGTCATAGTCAGAGATGAAAGTTATTGAAGACGGGAAAGACAGGAAAAATCTATAATCACACAAGGCAAGAGGAATTCATCATTTGTAAATCTGCATTTTCATTGCAAAGATTATCAAGGGGGAATCTACCAACACAGATAGATCGCCACAAAAGGCCAACCAAATTATTTCATGAAGGCTTAAAAAAGATGCCTATATATTGCACCAAAATGTGTATCATTTATCCAAAGACAACAGTCACTTTTCCTCAGTCTCTTTGACATCAAATTCCAGGTAAGCCATTCCCCAAACAACCGATAGCTGCGCTCAATTCAGCAATGACTCTAACAAATCCCATCGAACACACCTAGATACGTCGGTTGTTCAATAGAACTGCAATTTTATCCTATTACTATATAAATCAAGTCCCGCAAACTACTATTCTAATTGCAAAATCCCATTCTAACTCTCATGAAGAAACAAACACAGACAAATAAAAATTACATAAACTCAGCTGGCACAAGAACTCATCAAAACTTAATTATTAGGTATGCAATCGAAACTCGAACCAATTTTATTCTCGTCAACCTCCTTTGCTTCATTCTCAGCAACAAATCACTATTATATCAATTTTACATTACAACCATACAAAAACTTAATTTCCCATTGAACATCATTTTTACCAAAAAAATGAAATAAATATAAATACGCGAGAGGATCAAATAATTCAACTTCAATCAGCTCAATCCAGGCGAATGTAGGAAATAAATTAAACAAATTTCAAAAAAGAAAAAAAAAGTAGCAAGCAGATCAATCAACAAATCCTCACACATCACAACATCTAAAAACATCCAAAATTCAGAAATTAGGGTTGCCGCCAGATAATTTTTTAGATCAAATATTTTAATTTAATTAGATCGTAAATAAATCAGATCGATAAAAATAAAGCTGATGTTAATACATTTGCAGATATAAAATTTATGGAAAAAATATGAATTGTTTAACTGACCTCAGATTGGAGAATTACTGCAGAAATTTTAATGTTGTTGATTTAGGGTATTTTGGTCGGAAAAATTTTCCAAAGATTTTAGAGAAATAAAGAAAAATTTTGATGGCATTCGGGAGTATATTTATACTCTGCATGCCACATAGACTTCACCAATCGGATTATGCCACGTAGGACGCCGAACAGATCTGCTTGAAACAGTGGGTTTGTTTCCGTTTTTTTTCCCCCGGTATCTCTTCTTAACAATGGGGACTTGTTAGTACTTGTATATTATTTTCTTTTTGTTGCTTAAAAGATTTTTTTTTTTTTTGGTAAAGAAGAGATAAGTTGCTAAAATATTTACAACTCTTAGGCTACTTGGGTCTCCCCCATTTAACCTGAGATATATATGCACAAATCAAAATGCTTAACCCAACAGGTGGTTGGTTATAAAAGGTATATGGGGTAATAGAATTAACTCTCATATTTGCCAAAAAAATTTGCACAAAAATTACCCTCTCTATAAGTATGTTGAAACTTAATGTAAATTCCCTGAGCATACACTTTGCAATCAGCTATCAAGGCCACGATGTGAGGGGCTGCTTCATAGCTACCATTTAAAATATTTATGGCCACTTTAGAATCTGATTCGACTAGTAGCTTCTTATAGCCTTGTTCTCTTGCAATTTTGACACTAGTATTAATGCTCCAAAGTTCGGCCACCAAGCTTGTGGAAATGCCAATCCTTCCATAGTATCTTGAGATCCACTTCCCCTGTTCATCTCGGAAGATCCCTCCAAAACCCCCTGCTCCTGGATTTCCTTTTGTCGCACCATCCGTATTGAGTTTAATGAAACCTGTAGGAGGAAAGGCCCAATTGACTAAGTTCGTCTATTTGAAATCTATCGGCGACTTACCTGAAGTGAAAGCTATATGGATCTCCTTTGCATTAACATAAACTGGTTTTAAGACTCCTTCAAAACAAGCCAAGTTCCTGTCCTTCCATATCTACCAGATAATTGTGGTAAAAAGGTAACTCCATGAAACATCCCATTTGGATACTCTGTCCCTCCATCTAAGATTATATTCAATCCAATAAAAAAAATCATATTAATGTTTTGAAACACTTCTCTATCGGGTAAGAAAATTCTCCACAGTTGCTTTGCAAGGGGGCAATTCCAAAAGAGGTGAATTAAGTCTTCCCTCATGTTATCACATCTATGAAAAGAAGCATCCATAGATAAGTCTCTCAACTCTCATATGATTCGTGAGCAGCTTCCCATGCTTCAAGGTCCAAAGGAAACCTTCAATTTTTGCAGGAGGTTCAACCTCCAAATCCATTTCAAGGTCCAAAGGAAACCTTCAATTTTTGCAGGAGGTTCAACCTCCAAATCCATTTCCACCCACTAGAGGTAGTATTGTTCCTACACATACTCTGGTAAGCAGATTTGGTAGAGAACTTACTAGAATTATATAAAACATTCTTTGCTTTTATTTTTTTTGAAATTATTTATAATAAATGATTTACACACGATTTTTTTATTCGTACGCACTACCTTTTTCAAATTTCTTGAACAAAAAAAAAAATTTCATGTTTATATTTTTTTATGATAAGAATATGTAACGTAATAATGATTTAGTATCTTATCTATCAAAATAAAAAAGGTGTATGATCCATTTTACTTTTATTAATTTATTATCTTTGAATCTTTAAAAATAATCTAGTAGATGAGACATTTTTCAAAATTATTACTTTAAGAATGTGTGAGAAGTTAAAAAGCATGAATATCAAATTTTTCAAAAGATTATACAATTTATCAAAAAAGAATATATGTATAAGAAAAGGTAAATTAAAGTTGTTGTTATTCTATATATCATTAGTTCCGGTTGCCTGCAATTATTTTCAAATTTGAGATTTAGAGTTAAATACTTTATTCTATTCCAATTCAGAAATTAATAAAGTAAATGATTACTAAAAGGATCATTTATGCTGCCTTGATACAAGAAGTTATAACCCACCCCAAGTTTAATCAGGCCAGACTAGGCCTTTAATTCTTCGTGGATTGATTAGCTTGAGTCTAGCTTGAGGTCACGAACCACTTTTACTTGCCCCATCCAAAGGTAGAATTCTTATGTGGATTTGGTTCACGGGCCCACTTATAAACTTTGTAATATAAAAGAGTGTCTCATAAGTATAGTAATATATGCTGACGTAAGAAAGTGATATAAGAATACTTATGTGACTTTGTTTTAAACTAAAGTTCATAGATAAGGCCGTGGATTAAGTTCATATAAAAATTTACCCATCCAAAGGTAGTTCCTGATACACTGGATCTCAGTACTTAAAAAAAAACCTTTTTTTATTTTGAGAATATACTAAAAATAAACCTAAAAACAATTAAATGTACAAATTTTGCCAAAGTAAAATGTCAGCCCCTTGTTTCTAGTCATTTTTTTTTTAGTTCAAATAATCTATTTGTTTTAGTTTCTTCTCTTAATATATATTTGGGTTATCAAGTCATTTGTCACATTTTATGATACTAAACTTGTGTTACATTAACTACGAAAGTAATGCGTGTCTCAAAAAAACAAAAAAAGTAATGCGTGTCTGACTCTTGAGAAACATAATTAATACAAATGCATGTGTTACTCTCTTAAAATGCAACAAAAGACTCAAGCCCATTTTGATTGGCGTCATGCTTGATGTGGGAGCCAAATTATATATTACTACATGTCAAAAGTAATTTTAACCTTTGAAACAATTATTTAAAATCAAATATCGCAGGCCTTATTTTGCAAGTATTTTGTGCTTTAAGAGATCTCTCTATTAATTACCTGCGTTCTGCCACGTGCAAAATAAATTGTTTCCTTTGATGACTCACCTATTTGAAAAAAAAAAAAAAATCATTGTCCCATAGCCGATGGGCCTAAAAAAGATATTCCATCATTTGCTGAAACCGGATGCGGCCATGCATACGCCTAATATTTCTAACCTGCGCTTCGTGCTCAAGCGTAATATATCAGCGTGAGCTGGGCAGGAGCGTAGTTTGGCAGCTTTCCAGCAGAGCGCGTGGAGCTAAAATGCCAGCACGCAGATACTACCACGTACGTCTACTCTGCCCGCAGAGCCTCCTTTCAACGGAAAAGTATACAATAGATCACGTGCATTGTCACGTGGTGTACTAGAACCAATAATTTATCGCCATGTGGCAATGATAGGTCATACCTTATATTATTTGGCGATGTGTGATTAGTTCTAGTGCACCACGTGGCGCGCGTGGTGCACGTAATATTCACTCCTTTTCAACTGCTACATTCGCCTGATATCCCACATCCTTGCCGCCGGTCAAAAATTTCGTTTTCCCACGCTCAAATTGAAGTTTTGCCAAATTGTTGTTTCCCGTGCGATTGCCCTAAATCTTTCTGTATCGTCTCCAGCCCTGTTCGAATCTTCAGTGCCAGTTAATTGAGTGTCAATTGAGTCATTTACAAGAAATTATCACTTCACGTTGTGTGAATGTAAGGTGATAATTTTTTTTTGTAAATAACACTCAATTAACACAAAAAAAAAGTAACACAGAAGATTTCATATGTCTCTAACCATGAAAGAAAACGTATAAAATATAACATGCTACTTGATGTACTAATATTAATACTTTGTAATATTTAATAATAAGTGATTAGTATTCTTACATCATGTAGTAGGATGTGCACAGGGTACAATGAATACATGCTTGCCATTGGATATCACGATTTGATTGTCGATTTGGATTTAATACTCTATGGTATTTTTGTTAGTGTCTAGAACTTCGAATGATAATGTACTATCTGGAATTTGATCACCCTCTGCTCTTTAATTGATCCACACGAGTAAGCTTAACTAGACAAGCCTTTTTCGAGCTTACAAGACAGAACAATTTGAGTGAGACTAATCTTTGGCTTCTTCAAGCGTGGAAAAGAGAATAATTTGGGTGAGACAAATCTTTGGCAAAGTGATTCCATGCTTGAATAAGGAATTGCAAAATAATAAATTTACCAGTAACTAAAGGAGGAGTAAAGGTGTCAGTCTAGTTGCTTCAATTATAAATACAACGCTTCATATTACAGAAAGTCTCATAGTAGCTCGTGACAATCAGACAAACCCTCCTATCTTTAGGATCAAGAAAAAGGACATAACAAAAATATTAGATTTGTCTCATAACTTTTCATGGATTCTTAATTGTACATTGAACCCAACAAACCATTTAGATAATGTTCTTGGGACATAGTATACCAAGATTGAGTTTTAGTGGGTCCTTTTAGATAGGTTTCAAAATTGGACTTTGCGTTTCTTCAAAAAAAAAAAAAAAAAAGATTTTGCGGATAGATCAATTGACGTGTTTGTGTATTCCTTTATCCTACAAATACATTTCAAAACAGTACCATTTTTCAAATATTTTTCTTTCCTTCTTGATATTATGTTGATGTCCACAGATGTTAATTCGGTGTCAAAAAGCATATCTGTAAAGATAATAGAGAGATAAGTTTGTGTTAAAGCATCTCTTGAATGACAATAGAGAGCTATTAGGGTAAGGTTGTGTCGAATCAACATTCATATTTTTCAAGTTATTTCAATTTCGAACTATCTTTGATGAGAGATAGAAGCGAAAACTTGAGATTGCAGCTTAATGGAATCTTGAAAAGTTTCCTAAACATCTTTATAACCATCAATTAGTTCAAGACAGTCAATATAATTTGCTTTTCGTTACGTCACTTCAACTTTGTTTGGATGGAAAATCAAAAAAGAAGTGAAAAGAAATGTCAAGATTTATGCAACACTCAAGTGGAATACATGGCAAGAAAGTGAGACTTTTAAGAGAGAGAGAGAGTATCATTTCAACTTCTCTTTCCTGAAAAAATTTCAGTCATCCCTTCTTTTATTCCTCTTAGAACTCCCATACTAGGCTTTTTCTTCATCAATTTAAAAAGTTCTTTGTCTACCATAGATATGTTTCTACTAATTTTCCTTAGACATAAACAAAAATGTACTTTTTGTTTATTGTGGTAAATAAGTACAAATTTTATTTGTTCTAGATAAATAACAAAAACATTTTTGACCGAAGAATGTTGAACAATGTAAGGATCCATTTGGTTCATGGACGGGACAAGATTGGATGATTCATTCTTGGACTAGGAATCCTTGGATAAGTTATCCTTGGATTTATAATCCCAATTATCTAATGCTTGGTTAATACTAGATTTGTTCGGATATTCTAAAAAATTATCCGTCTAGATGGTTTTTTTTAGCTATTTTTTAGAAAACATTGGCTCCGTTTGGATGCCATTTTTTTGGAGATTTTTTAGAAAATTTTTTTGTAATTGTGTTTGGCATGATGAAAATTTTTTGTTCAAAAAGTTAAAAAAATTTTTGGTTAAACTTTTTCACTAAATTTTTCCAACAAGTTTTCATTTTAAATTTCAAATGAACTTTAGAAACTTTTTACACAATTATTCAAAAAATCAAGCACGTTTATGTTCAAAATTTGTTTAGAAAAATTGAAAAAATTGCGAGTAACAAAATGAGATCAATTTTCGGTGGGTTTTGAGGTGAGATGATGAAGCGAACATCTGCTTCTTTAAGCGGAGTACAAAGCGGACGTCCATTTTTGTAAGTGAACGTCCTCTTTCGATATAGAAATGTTTTAGCGAGCACTGGGCACGGAAGTTGGCAGTGCTCGCTAAGACATTTCTATATCTGAAGCAGACTCTTAAGAAGCAGACGTCCGCTTTACTATTTTTTCTAGCTATATAGATTGCATTTTGATTGGTACTTTTTTCATTTTTCAAATAAATTTTCTCCAAAAAAAAATTCAATGTCCTTCTTATACAATCATTTAAAAATAAGTGCAAGTTGGTCCAAAATTTTTGAACCATTCAGATACTTTCCCACATTAATTATTCACTTTTTAAACCACCATCATATCACTTCGAAAAATTTTTCACATCCAAACACTTTGTCACCTTTCCAAAAAAGTCAACAAAAAAACAATCCAAATAATTTTTTCTAATAATTCTCAAAAAACACTCCAAATAATACTATCCAGACGGAGCCATTATGGTAGTAGTTTTAAAAATTCTTCTCGATAAATGAGTCTTTTAAAATAAAAAAGTAGTTGAAAAACGCGTATGAAGTTTTTAAAAAACATATTTCTAAAAAACAAAACCAAACAAATGGAAACTATCATGTGTGTTTTGTTGGGAATCAAATTTAGTTTTTACTAACTAAAATATCCAAACTTCACAATATTATTTTTATTTGGTAATAGTAGCGGTGCACGCTGGTAGATAATTGTGATAGTGCACAATGATGAATAGTGGTGATGTTGTTTAATGGTTGTGGCAATTGTGGTGCTCGATCTGGTAGTAGATGGTGGTGGTAATGATGTTACCTAGCATTGATAGTGGCGGTGTTCAATAATGATTGTAGTTGATGTTTTTGGTGATGTTGAAAGTGTAGTTTGGTGATGGTGTGGTGGTGGTGGTAGATGCAAATTAGTCAAGAATTTTATTATGTAAAATTTATCTCGAAATGACTAATATTACCATCCACATGGGATTATTTTGTCCCTTGTACAAGGTATTAATTCGGTTAAATATAATGTATAATTGTATGCTTAAAATACAATTAAACATTTGATGACAGGATTAAATCACAAATCCTCAGTCATTGCATGAACTAAACCCAAGGGTAATTCTATGAATATAAACAACGTAAATAATAAGGTTACTACTGTAAAGATTCTTAAGTTGATGTGCTTGATCATATGATATCTAATGATTGACTGAAGAAGTATTACATTTTGTGGTGGATTAAACTTTTCACGTAGAAAGTTGGAATTAGACAAAGCCATTTAAAACCATGCTCCACCGAGATCTCTTTAAAAGATACCCTATATTTATCTCCCCCAATCAGAAAATACCTCTCACTTTCTCACCATGGTCCATGCTTTCCCTCTGTTAAGTCCCAAAATTGAATTGTTCTTATCTGTATGTACAATAAATACCAAACTCCGCTTTGCTCTGTCTAGTTTAGTCTAGTCTTCCATCTTTACAAAACTCCCACATCCATATATATGTATGCAGAGGTATACAAAAATACAACAGATTAGAATAAATTTCCCTCAATTAATTTTATCAGGTCATATCTATTCTCATCTCTTCAAAAGCTTATGCAGCTAGTTTGCAAGCGTCATCAAATAAAATGAATCAGTGCGTGCCTAGTTGGGAACTTGAAAACAATCACCATCCCCACCCTCCTCCTCCTCCAGTTGATAGGCTTACTGGTCGAGCTCATTCCAACTCCAGTTCCTTAGCTCTTGATGTCCCCACGTAAGATTTTCCTCTAAACACATCAATATGTATATATTTTTTGTGTTTAATTTCTTTGTATTCAAATTCAAGATTGATTCATTTCTGATCACAGAATTTGAGAGTTGTGGCACGAGATTTGTAAAACATTATTCTGTTTAAGTCGTTAATAACTTATTATTTTCATGGTAACTTTTTTATGCGAGACAGAGGCTGGATTCATTTTTACGAGGTTATAATTAAAGATTTCCACTTTGAGAAAAAATATAACAAACCCAGTTTCTTGTGAGAAATATTGTTAATGATTGTTGATTTGGTTATGTGACGGCACTTTGCAGATTAGAGTATGAAGTGGCAGAGTTAACGTGGGAAAATGGGCAGCTAGCAATGCATGGTTTAGGTCCTCCACGCTTGCCAAATAAGAGCTTAGCTGCCTACTCTCCCGCTAAGTGCAACAACTGGGAGAAACAACCACCAGCTGGTGGAACGCTAGAATCAGTTGTCAACCAAGCCACCACCATCATCCCCCACCGCAAATCAGCCGCACAAAACTGCTGCCGGCATGGTGGAGACGAGCTTGTCCCGTGGTTCGAAGACCACCGCCGTGCAGTCACCGCTCCGTGTGCCACTTCCCACACCTTTACCATGGATGCTTTGGTCCCAGGCAACAAGACAAGAAATGATCATGGAGAACCCTCCACCCACGTGCCTGGAATCACCACGTGCGTGGTGGGCTGCTCACCCACCCCCGTGGGGTCCTGCAGCGGTTGCGCCCCGGGGGATGCGCGGTTGCCACGTGCGAGTGTGGCGGCTGCTGATGCCCGGGAGTGGAGCAGCAGGGCTGACCAAAGTGTGAGTGGAAGCGCCACATGTGGGAGGGATAGCCGCCAGGTGACGCTTGACACGTGTGACAAGGAGTTTGGTACGGCGGGGTACACCTCTACTTCTTTTGGGTCGCCGGAAAACACCAGTTCCGCCAAACAATGTACCAAGACGGTGGATGACCAAGACTCACCTTGTCAGAGTCGAAATGAGGCAAGTAATAGTAATCATCGTACTTAATCTTTTGACTTTTGTACACTTATGTTCTGTTGGCTATCATTCCATTGCATGATTTTCTTGTGGATTAATTATTTTCTCTTATTTTGTTTCAATTTTGTTGCATGTTGTAACATGTGATTAATCTCATATTGCATGTACACATAGAAATTGAATTTTTAATTTATATTGTACTATTTCTCGTGATTTATTTGTAATTGTAGAGGGAGGCAGGGATTGAGGAGGACAAGAAAAAAGGAAATGGGAAATCTTCTGTCTCAACCAAAAGGAGCCGGGCAGCTGCAGTTCATAACCAGTCTGAACGCGTGAGCTCTCAAAATATTCTTGTAATTAATTGGTCATATAAATTGTGGGCGTGCTATTTTTTTTTTTAAACAACCTAATATTTGTGAAGCATTTCTGGGGATGACAAAATTGTGTCTAAGAAGCTTTCTAGGAACAAATTAATATTAAAATCCTAAACAGAAGTTACAATATTTTGTAACTTAACTTTTCAGACAAATCTTCAAAGAGTCATGTAATTTTTGCAATGGAATATGAGATTATTGTTAACATTTCTTATTAATTGATGTCCCAGAAAAGAAGAGACAAGATTAATCAAAGAATGAAGATGTTGCAGAAGTTGGTCCCAAATTCGAGTAAGGTATGAAAAGATGTTTCGAGTATTTATAAAATATTTTAGCAAAGGTAGTTATCGTCTTTGTCGATCATTTATGGTATGAGTTGTCTAATAATGCACCCAACATTAATGTTTACATTTTTGCATGGAGTAGGAAATGCAACGAGAGGGTTTCTTCCTAAACCGCTACTATGGTGTCGTGTGAAAAAAAAACAAAAAAGGTCTGTCATTGACCAAGGATTTTTATGTAGCAAACCAGAGACAGTGAGATAATGCATCTCTTATCTATTAGTTATATTTTTTAACATAAATTTACATATGCATAAGTTGATGGGACCAGATTAAGCACCCCTCGATCTGTATATATACACTTTACATGTGCATAAGTTGATGGGACCAGTTTAAGCACCCCTTGATCTGTAAATCTACACTTTTTTGTGCTCTCTGTACAGTCTCATCAATCCTGTTTTGAAAAATTTAGTGGAACATTTCGGCCTTCCACTTTGGTTAATTGTTTGCAATAATAGTTGTTCCAAACCCTCCCATATGCTGTACTAAATGCACTGAAAATTTAGTTTTCAATCCTGAAACTGCTCTATGAACTTTATTTTGAGAACTACCCAAAACTTTACAAATTTTACTGACTTTTCCTAACCTCAAGTGCTTCTAAAGAGTTACAGCATGAAACACATTCGCAAAAAGCTAAAATGTGTTGTCTTGTCAAAGAGGAAAAATGGGCTTTGAAGCAACAAAAACAAAGGATTCTTGAGCCAAGAAAATCTTGCTGATAATGTGCAACAATAACAATGTAAGGTCGTGGTCCACTACTCTGATATATTCATATGGTACTGTGAATTTTTGGTATGGACTAATAATCCTAATCCACACAATCTACTATGGAGACAGCCCGACAGATGGTTTTTGTTTGCGAAGACAATGAATTGTCACCACATAATTGATAGAATCTCCTTCACTGTAGGACCATATCTAGAAAAACAACTAGTCTTTGTGCTTTAGTGAAATCAATGATTGCTATCACTTCCTTATTTATCCGCCATGCACTAAATTTTGGTAATGCATTCCACATAAGGGCTTTTTCACCATCTTACCCAAAATCCTACTTGGAAGAATCCATTCATCACATGCCACTATTTATGTTATAAAAATGTTAATATATTCTATTAATTCATGCATACAAGACTTGTACGTTCTAAAAAAGTATAACGTGATTTCGAAAGGATTTATGTCATGATTAGACTATAATTTAGACTTGATTTTGTTATTGATATAATGTTCATTGATGGATATTTCAGACTGATAAAGCATCAATGCTAGATGAAGTCATAGAATACTTGAAACAATTACAAGCTCAAGTGAACATAATGAGCAGAATGAACATGTCACCAATGATGTTGCCATTGGCATTGCAACAGCAACTTCAAATGTCCATGATGGCTCAAATGGGAATGGGAATGAACATGGGAATGGGAATGGGTGTCATGGACTTGAACTCAATCGGTCGCCCTAACATTACCGGAATACCTCCCATTCTTCATCCTACTCCCTATATGCCCGCAACCTCGGTCTGGGATGGCCTTGGAGATCGTTTGGCCACCCCGCCTGCTTCGGCAATGCCGGATCCTCTGGCTGCATTCCTAGCTTGCCAGTCTCAAGTAAGGCCTTATTTTTTGGTCATGGTATAAAAATTTGATCACCTGATATGTTTTTGGTACTGAGATTTTTTTTTCGTTTAAACTTTTAATGCAGCCGATGACCATGGATGCTTATTCCAGGATGGCTGCTTTGTACCAGCAATTTCAACAACATCCGGGGTCTGCTTCAAAATATAAAGTGATATAATTTTTATTCAATGTCTTCTTCAAAACCCTATTCAACAATTGTGATATCCAGCGACGAACTCAATTGGTATTGAAAAATGTTTGATAGTTGTGCATGCAAGAGTGCAGGATTATTGCTTCTAATTGAGAAATTAAGCAGGCCCATTGCTTGATGTAATATGCATGTCCAGGAGTTCAGTTTTTTTCCCTTTTATCAGTCCAGACTCGAGAGGACGAATTAGTGTTGTCACGCCTCCAAGTCTTTTTCTGTTCATACACTTCTTTTTGACAGTTTGAAAGTTCAATTTTCTTTTTATTTTTCGTTTTTCTTGATCATCTGCGTTTATCACAGTATTGTTCTTCAGCCAGTTTCTGTCCTTATTGATTTGGTTAACTTATCTCGGAATTGATTAATGTTAAATATATAGGGCAGAAGATTTATTTTGTTTAAATTTTTTGATTCTTCAAAAATGTTTTGCAATAGAAATGACCATCCACTCAAGCTTAACAAAAGAGTTGCTTACAAATAATGTGATGGTTTTTGGAGCTTTTTCCGTTTGTCAACAATTATATATTTGGTGAAGGGTCAATTTCAATGTGTCAGAGATCAACTATGCTTTAGTCATTCAAGGGATAACTCGTTATTCTGCCTCTCATCATTGCTTAGTTAGGAAAATACTTCTTTAAAAGTTATTCCAATACCCTAAGAAAAATGTCAAAAAAAAAAAAATAATAACTTCATTGATTGGTGAATTGGAGATGCAACAACAAAAAGGAATTCAATAGACAGAATGATGAATGAAAAAGAATTACTCTTAAGAAAGAAGAAAGATTGATAAAAATAAACTTGCAAAGTGAAAATGGAGTAAAAAACTACAAAAGTCTTAAACTAGGTCAGAAGTTACATCCTTTGATATTGTAATATATAGTAATAGATCACGAAAAGGGTGAAGAAAACTCGTGACCTACTTGTTCCTTAAATCATATCATGTCTTTCAACTACAGCAACAAGATCTGTCCCCATTTCTTTGCTGGATAAAACCATACCCAAGATTGTCCTATATATGTACAGACAAGCACAACATGCCGTGTTAGCTTTTGATTAGATATCAGATTGTCAACTCAAGTTAAGGCTTTGCCAATCTCCACAAGTTCGCAACAGGATATGAACTCTGATACGTGTTGCCATGAGGTCAAGAAACTTTACGCTCACAAATGACTCCTCCTTTCCCTTTGGGTACCAATCTTTCAATTTCGGTAAGCCATTGTTGTCACCTAAACGGCTACAATAGGTTAACATATCATTCAATTTGACAAGACAATGTTGAATGTTGATGCCTAGAAAGAAGTCACTCATTAAAGCTCACACAGATTACAATAAGATTATTTACCACTCATTTTTTTGGATTTGTACACTAGTAATCACAGTTATAGGTTAAATCCATTAAAAGAGGGAGGGCCACATTAGAAACGTATAGGTGGATCTGTACATATATTAGTACTTGCAATACAATCTACTATAAAATTGAAAAGATAAAAAGGTCAATTTTATTAGGGAAGTCTTGAAAAAAGCAAATGTGAGACTTTCCTACAATGGAAATATTTTCTCACTTTACCAATTCATGATCGTGGCAATAGTAGACATGAGGATTGGTGTTAGTATTTTTCTTTTAGAGTGATATAGTCTGGAGGTCAACTATTAAAAAATGATGAGCTTATTTAGAATGTTGAAGTTAGAATTGGAACCAGATGACCATTTTGTTTTACCATTTCTATAAATGTCCTTCTGGTAATTTTCTTAACCATGTCTGAGTTTAACAAAAAAATCGTAAGTTATAACTTATAATTAAAAAAGGGTATTTAGAAGTATGGATCATTGACTGAAATCATCATTGCAAGCCCTCATATATGCATATGTATATGTATATCTGTGTGTGTTTTGTGCGTGTAGAGTTACCATTTTGGATGTTATAAAAGAACAGTAAAATTTGCATTTTTAAAGAGGACTACGTAAACTTGAAATTAAGCGCCAATATGATTTGGATGTTCCTCTCATTTGGGTTTTTATCGCTTTCAGTGTAATAATAATAGATGTGGACACCATAGCTGGAATGATTGGCGAATCAAGGAAACGCTTGGTCAGCTGGATAACCACATACGTGGTACATGCATTCTCTTGTGAAGTCTACTGCGTGAGACCTGTCCTTTTCTGGCAATTCACTGCACTTTATCATTTTGGAGTTGGGACCTTATTATTAATAATAATAATATTATTATTGTTATTATCCCATTTATCTTGAAATATTTATTGCCTTCTGTCTTTCTTGAGGGACCATTTGGTTTGATTTAAATGCCAGAATTGGTAATCACAACTTTTTCTTTTTCCATGATTATAAAGCGCCTACCAAGGAATGTCATGATTCGTAATTCAATTAAAATCTTGAGATATTTTGGTGCCTTTGTATCTAGACTGCTGTGTTGTATGGATTTAATGAAGTTGTTTTGAAGATTTTTTCTTTTTGTAGGCTTGATAAAAGAATTAATAGAGTTACTTCGTTTCTCCTGTTTTCAAATTATTTACATTTGATGTAAAATATTGATATGTTAATTTACACCCTTTTGTCTCGGTTTTGAACATTTTATGGAAGATATAGACACTGTCTTTTGATAATTTGACAACACTAATATCTGTTTATGTTGAATAAAAATTTATATTTATAGAATATCTCCTTCCTCTTAATACTTTGTGCAACAACAAAAAATGTAATAATCTTAATATTTCCTTCTTATTTGTACCTCAAACTTTATTAACTAATTTGCAGTCTTATATACATTATTCTTTAGGTAAAAACTATTATATAGTTTTTCATAAGCCGGCTTAACAATCGCATGTACTCAAAATCGGACCTTTTAATTTAGGGAAGACTAATTACTCCTATGTCGATGCTTAATCAGAATCACGCCTTCAATTACTTGTTAGCAAGAAACGTGGAAATTGAACATTTACATGAAAATAACTCAAGAACTTTTTGGTTGTTTGAAGCGGTCAATAGAGTTTTATATTTTATTTTGATGATTAGCGGAAGGAGTTGGGCATCAATAACCAACAAAACTCGGGAGGATGGGTCAGCAGGCCATGGGGAATGGCTAAATCTTCAATGTGTCCAAATGACCAAATGATTGGTAACCTGGATGTAGGGCTTTTTCCCATTAGGACCAAAAATGGAGTCCAGCAGTAAATCAAATTGTTCATTTAAAAGCCCACAAATTTTATAAGGGCTATTTTCATTTTTAATGAGGTCCAAAGCCCAGAATTCGTCACTTGATTTAGCCTTCTCCAAATTCAGCATACTGGATTTGTAAAATGTTACAAGAATGCTGGGATGCGTGAAAATTGATTGTCATAAATGCTGGTTAATACGGGTTAATGCTCTCAGTATCAGCAAGTTATGATAATTATATGTTGAAATCCAAAAGCTTATTATACACATAAGCACCACCAATAGAGTGCTATTATAATTGGCGTTTTATTTATTTATTTGAAATTCTCGTTTCTCAATATAATTTTACAAGATATTTATCTCATGCAACTAAGGTAAGGCTTCTTGGATTTTACTACACAATTTGGATATAACTCTCAATCTATCCCCTAAACTAGGCCCCTTTCCCCTCTCCCTCTTATATGTTACTGTCAAAGCCGGAGTTTCAACCCCTGACCTTTGGCAGGGGACCTTAAGTGTGCTCTCCTTAACTGGAGTTTTACATAACAGATAATTGTACAATTTAGAACTAAGCGACTGAATATTGACTATGCCAAGAAGTAATGTGGATTAGGAAGAAGCAAGAAATATATGTACAAAGAATTCAATATGATTAATTGTTCAAGAATGTTTGGTTCTTGCTTTAAATGTGTGTAGTTTTTTCATAGTGTCGATCATTTCCTCCCGTGTCTTTCCCCTGCTGTTCAAGAGCTAAAAATAACAAGAAGAAACTATTTACACCATTCTTTTCAAAGATAGCTACAGATCCTTCCCCACCAAGGTTTTCAACTAAGAGAATAAGAAAAAGATTACTAACAAATGAACACTTCTATATTCAATTGGCCGACACTGGCTCACTTTTCCACTGCAATGAATCTTGAACAAAAATTAAGAGAATAATTGTTGCCTGTTCCACGAGAAAAAAAATGGGATCAAACAAAAAAAATATTTTGACTAAGAGGAAAGCCGGAAGGCGTTAGTAGTAGAATACTATAGCTAGAAAATTAATTTATGCAAGTATCATTAATTATGATGATCAAGACTACACAAAAGTTTTATAGGAGGGTCCAGAGCCCTTTTCCTAATCTACATTTTGGTACTCGTGATATTGTACAAAATTGTACCTCATTTCATCACCAAAGATCTCTCTTTACTACATAAAGTATTCGTGGAACCCACAAGATTGCCATTTAACTTTTCTTTTTTGATTTTTTGGGCGGAAACCAACGCCGTATCCGTTTAACCTTGAAAGCAATAATAAGCTGCTGCTGAAGTGTACAGAAAGACACTCAATTAGTCAACTTAGTTTAAACTTTGACTCCCTCAAAAGAGAGATTAAAGTTTTTAACTTTGGAAGGAAGTGATTTAGTAGGATTCTAGTGTAACAGTAGTGTCTCTGATGCTGTCACATTTTCATGTTTTCCAGAATGTAAACATGAATACTTTTATTACACATCATTTTTAGAGGTCAAATGTTTTGCCCTGATTAAAAAAAAATACCAAATACAGCATTTGAATTTGACACTCTCAACTGTCTATTTTTTCACTAAATTAGATTCTTGAGTTACAACAAGAAAAAAGTCCTAAACGGCCCATAAAACAAAAACTTGATCTTCTCCTCCTTGAACTCTCAGGTCACAACCATGGTTATGAATATTATTATACAGAACAATTACAAGTTGTTGGATACCAGAAACTCACATGAGGTACTTTCGTTCTCACAATCCTCTGAAGTTACAACCAAGATTTGATTGTCATTGGCCTCATGGCGAAACCATTGCACGTGTGACTTGTACTGGTCATGGGGAAAAATTTTAAATGCATTATGTGCCAAGCGAAGTATCAAAAGTAATAATTTATCGTCATGTGGTAATGATATACCTCACCATCTCATATTTAACAATAAGTGATTAATTTTAATATATCACGTAATATGTCAGATGCCGTAACATACTAAGTATATACCATCTCCTGGTCACGGGTTGCCCTCGAAGACTGGCATGGAATTTTGACACAAATCTCTAGCTCTTCGTCTTAAATGCCGTCTTCGCTGATGACCCTATCCAAGGCCTACCCTATTTTAAAAGGGTTATTTCGATCTACAATCCCATTCTTGTCTTTATCCCACTGTCGGATACATATCTAAATGGTAGCGATTCAACTATTAAGCAATTCTGAAGTTGTAAAATCGTAACAAAAACCTTAAAACAATCTTGGGATAATCAACCTAGATTTGAAAGTTTAAAACTCCAGTAATTTAATGATGTTAATCACAACTTGCAATGTCACCTCCAATTCTAGACTCAAATGGCCGTCTCATCTGGATCAATTTGTTGCTCACCTTAGAGGTTCTAACTTTTTGTGTGATTTCTAACAGGTATATGTTAAAAAATGCGAGAAAATCAGAAAAAGTTCTTCCATTCATGACCTTCATACTTCATAGTGTATGTTAGGGATGATGAAACTATCAATGCTAAATCCGTTCATAAAAACGACTGAAAACTTCAAACGAGGTTTCAAAATATGGGAATTTTCTTAGTATAATGTAAATGATGACTTAAATATACCCCTTTACTAGAAGGTACATAGGACACTTATTTGGTTCCTTCCACACACCACCCTGATTTTGATGTTTAATTTTCTATAGTGATTAACAGATATTGCATACATATTATAACAGATATTGCATACATATTATAACCGATATTGCATTTGTTTAACCTGAAAACTTGCTGGCATGTTGGGACTTGCCTTTGTACGAACGGAGGCAAAAATCTTGTAATTTGATATCAGCATCCTTTCCTACCACCTTCCACTTGGTCATATTTACTTTCTTTAGCTTATTCATTCGCAAATATACAACTAAGCCTCTCTCTCACTTCCTATTTTCCGCTCTCTGTTTGCACTTGTTCCAACTCTATGGTCTTCTTTATATATATCCTTCCCACCATTCTTCTTTCATAGAAAGAAGCTGATAGAAGTGAAAAAACCCTCCTTTTCTTTTCCCCCCCTCAGTTTTCGACAAATTAAAATGGCTTGGTCTTCATCAATATCCATATCACCAAGAAAGCTAAGAAATGATCTCTACTCGCATTCATATCACGAAGACTCTAACATTCCATCAGTCATTTCTGTTCTTTCTTCTCTGATAGAAAGAACATTGGCTAGAAACGAAAGGATTGCCAAGAAATATACATGGACCACGAGTACTACATTGTCAAAAGATGTTAGAACTCGAGTTTTCGATTGGCACCAGTCGCCGGACATGACAATTCAGTCTTACCTGGAGAGAATTTTCAGATACACTAGAGCTGGACCTTCAGTTTATGTGGTTGCATATGTCTATATTGATCGATTTTGCCAGCTATACTCTGAATTTCGAATTAGTCCCCGGAATGTACATCGGTTGCTTATCACAACCATTTTGGTCGCATCCAAATATGTGGAAGACATGTAAGTTTTATTCATTTATTCATTGTTTTGGGTTTCTTTATCAGTCTTTCTTGGTATATTAAGATAAAGATGATGTGAAACCTGTGTGCTTGTACACATTAAGAATAACCTGCGGTGACAGTGATTTGTGTGTGCGTGTGCGCGCTCGCGTGTTAATATCATTGATTGTTGTTATAAAAAAAAAAAAAAACCTTTGATAAAACCATGAAAAGTTGTCTAATGAAAGTTGTCTTTGTTGTTTTGGTGCAGGAACTATAGAAATTCTTATTTTGCACGAGTTGGGGGTTTAACGACAAAGGAAATTAACAAATTGGAGCTTGAATTTTTGTTCTTAATGGGATTCAAATTGCACGTAAATGTAAGTGTTTTTGAGAGTTACTGCAGCCATTTGGAAAGAGAAGTGAGTATTGGAGGAGGCTACCAAATTGAGAGGACAATAAGATGTGCCGAAGAAATCAAATCAAGGCAAAGAGAAGCAAGAAGTTACAGTCAAATTGCTAGAGTTTTATTATAGACCAGTTGAGATGAGAAGGACTACTATTTCAGATATCGATTTCTTACCTCACGTTGCTGTAAAAAAAAATTTTTTTTTTGGGGTACAGAAATGTATAGATGAATTATCCTTCTTATGCTTAATAGAGTTAAGCATTTATACAGCTGGCTAACACAATTAGCAATTGAAGCCTGTGGGTTTTTAGCTACCTTCTCATTTTCTTGGAAACCTTTTCGGTTGACCTTAATTTAATGTTTGGTTAGAGTGAGACAGATGTTGAAATTAAAGACGAAGAATGATGAGCTGCTAAAAATTAAGCCTAGGAGTGAATAGAGATTAGAGCCCTCCGTACGTCGGTCCAATTGGAATAATCTGAAATTTAGTTTGTACGGTCCAAAAAATTGAAATTTGGTTTGTATTGCCCATATTTAGACTCTGTTAATTAGGCCATTAATTGCCAATTGGAAGCAATTAATATCTAATCTAACATTTCTTGACAATTGGAAATTAGGCCATTAGTTGCCCTTGGCGGTTCTGCAGATTCTAAATCCAAAGATTTTTAGTAAATAAATGATTGAAAATGTTGGAGTACAAATTGATTGAACACTAAAAATTGGAAAAATTAGAAGTGATTGATTAGGATCAATCTGGTCATTTATTAATTTTTATGGGATTTTCTAGTTTAGTTTAGACCAGTAAGATTCAGGACACGATCACCTGAGTGTTCATCATGGTAAAGCAATTTTCACTCTTTGATACGTATGCTTAACAGAAGAGAGAGGATTATTAGCTGCCATGTGAGTTTTATGAGCACATGGAATTGAAAAAGCTCAATGATTGGAATTGAAATATCTCAATAATTAAGGGCCATATAAAAATTTTCACAAGTATGCCTAAATTTGTTGTACGAGAATATCCAATAACATTGTAAGCAAGAAAGATGAAACTAATAAAAGAACTCGTACATAAAGAAAGATGAAAAAATAACTCAAAATTTTGCATCCTTTATCTCGATGGGTTATTTGTGCTGTAATTGATCCAAAAAAAAAAAAAAAGTAAAAAAGATTACTCAACTGCATTCTCTTTCCTCCTAGTGGCGCAAATATTTACTTACAACCCTTTAAAAAAATTTTCTATAGTTTTGCAGACAAAATAGAAAATAAAAACATTTGAAAGATCAACCACGATGATATATGGAGCCTTATTAGAAGGGTGACATAACAAGCAAAATATAGAATGAATCTTGATTGTTGGTAGTTAGTGAACATCAAGCACTTAAATTATAGAAGGTAGTTCTTGAACATTAATCAACTAAACTAGAAAAAGTAAAAAAGCATCAATTGTTCGTATTGATTTGATGTTATTTGACCCCTGATCACCTTTTAATGCACCCCTTGATGATGTTTTAGGCTTTACACCTCAGCTTGTCAGCTTGTTTACACACCTAATTACAAATTAGGAATACTAATAGGTAGCAACTGTAATCAGTTCCACCACTTTGCCACCACCCCTCCACTTCCAACTCCAACCGTGGTGAACTTGTTAGGTCTCTCAATTAATGGATTAATGCTTCATTAGAGCCATATTTTCTAATGCTAAGGTCTCCAATTCTACTTCTTGTTCATGTGTCTCTAGCAGGTACATAAAACAAGAAGCAACTCATTTACAAATTGATGGACAAGTGATTATCTACAAAAAGAAAGAAACCATTGATTTCAATAAATGATATGGAAATAGGTCAACTTATTCTGTCTTGAAAATAGGGTTATTAGATTATTCTACTTTTTCTTTTTTTGGTTAACAGAGGTAGTATCCTAACTTTGTCAAATTAATTCACTCTAACTTGCGAAGTAGTAGGTATT
This sequence comes from Mitragyna speciosa, assembly GCA_024721245.1. Classification (NCBI taxonomy): domain Eukaryota; kingdom Viridiplantae; phylum Streptophyta; class Magnoliopsida; order Gentianales; family Rubiaceae; genus Mitragyna; species Mitragyna speciosa. The sequence goes on from CM045558.1 coordinate 3,322,119, forward strand.
ACGTGCATCACGCGTCACATTGCATGTGTTATGGTGCACTAGCACTAGCACTATATTTCTCAAGCTTAGAATTAATCATGATTTGGTAATCCATTTAAGCGACATGCACCTAACTCTATTATTGTTAATGTGAAGTTCATCAGAGGAACTATTATTTTTATCAAATTAGCCTAGATGCCATGATTGCTAATTATTGGTACCCAAGAGTTGAAAAAGAGGGTATAAAAGCTTATCACTAACACAAATTTAAACACTCGGACACACAATGGACCTAGAAACAATGCAGCATATAATACATGCAGTTTGCACAAGTTTTCGCTTGTGGGTTCACATAGCACAACAATTTAAAATTGAAGTCAACAACGTTTCAGTATAAAAATATCATTTTTGTCTATTCTCCATTTTATCTTTTGGTGGAAGAAAAAAATCAACCCTAGATACTAGAAAAAAACTAATAAAGATAAATTTATTAAAGTTCTTGCACCTCATTCCTTGATAAATTCAGTCCAAAGCTCTTGCTCGGCAAGGTTTTACGTGAGAAACTTTTACAACATTTTTTTCTAGTTCAAGTGAAATACGAAGTCTCATAAGAGAAAATGAGAAATAGGAAGACCTGAAAATCATATATAAAAATTTTATGGTTACGTGGCTGAGTTTTGAGAACTTTTACCATAAGTTTATAGCTCCCGCAATTTCACTCGTAGGATGAAATATTTCCCGGCGAATTCAAGGCAAATCTAAAATATAGCCCAAGGCGAAGGACCTTGGAAGGATAAGTGGACGCAAGATTGGGCTAATGTTAAGAGTAACGACTTGGGCGGCCCACAAGCTAGTATCATCAAAACTTACATTATATGGCGATGCCATAATAATAGTCCGTCCCATTAGAAGACTATAGATTGATTGGTCTACTCTACCTCAATACAACAATACGAACCTTATCGAAAAGATACTTTGGTTCCAGCAAGTCCTAAAGCCCAAATGCAAAATAGTTCTATCCGAGAGACAAAGAGCCCAGGAAACACACCAGTTCTTGATCCAAAAACACCGTGGAGTCAAGTTAGTTTAACCGAAAAATGTATGATCCGGGCGAGGTCGAAACCCGACATAATTAGTTCTACAAAAATTAAAATAATAATAATAATAATAATAATAAAAAGAAAACCAGCCTACTATAATTCTTTGTTATTTCAAATATTGGGATAGCAACATATTGATATTTATGGAGGCCAAAATTAGTTTGGCCTCCATGTCACCTCGAGAAGCCGCGGATAACTCGGAACTACACTAATAGTTGTTGAGTTATTAATACACTGCTAAATACTAATTCTGAAGTTTGACCAGATTTGATGTAACATATACTATTTAACACGAATCTATACTTAATACTGCCAAATTATGCTAATTAGGTTGTTAGACCATAATTCTTGTCTTGCCATCTTCAGTCTCTCAGGGTATATAAACCCTCGTTTGGTCTCACCAAGGGATGCTGTCTTTGACAATTTCAAGTCTTTCGAGTTCTCTCACTCTTTTGCTTATCTCAACCTTTAGTGATTTGAAAATAGGAGGCACATTAAAGGGATTAGCCCTCACGTTGTTTTTGACTTCTTTTGTGCTGCAGATGACATCGTCTATTAAGTTCAGTCATCTCTTTCCCTCAAAGTCCCTCAATGTAATAGAACAAGATTTCAAAAAAAAAAAAAAAAAAGGGCAACATCGGCTAGTAAGTTCTACTTACCTACCTGACCAAGCTCAATTTTGGTCACCATAATATCATGTCCAATTTTTCCCCCAAAAAACTGAGCACTTTAACTGAGAAATTGGACGTAAAAATGGTAGTGATAGAAATCCTTACCTTAAAGAAAATACGTAATTCTACCATCTCAAACAAATCATAAACTGAAAGTTGTAAAATTTGATGAAGTAACAGTAAGTTTTCATCTTTAACTGAGAATAGTAATTTGTGATTGAATGAATTGAATTCATCTAAGCATCTAGAAGGTACCATTCGGAAAGAATTTTTGGTTTGTCTAAAACGAGAGAAAAACACATGCTACATTTTCAATCACTTTGGCAATGTCATGGAAGAATTATTGCTTAAATTTGGGGAAACAAAAAGTTAACGTTTCCTCCACGGGTTGATTTGATTCCCATCTTTTACTGCTTGTAGTCAATAATGAACGGAACCTTTTCCTATCGATCGCTCAAATTCTTCCCCACAAGAAATTTTGTCCGGTTTGTCCTGCCTGATGGAGATGACCGTGATGTCGATAACCATGTGGAAAAATGAAGTACTTCTTTTGACTTTAATTTAAGAATTTTTCTCGTTAATGCACACAATTTGCACTAAACTTAGAATTTAATGGTCACGCTCGCAATTGTTATACCTTCGTTATTTTTTTTTTTTTGAGTGAATATATTTACTTAATTTTTCGATTCAACTTCATTTTTTTTTTTTAAATTTCACCTGAGCATGTGATAAACGAATGCTAAGATAAAGTATTCATCACACAAAATTTAAATTGATGATATATTCCTCAAAAAGGAAAAAAAAAAAAAAAGCAAAACTTTTACTAGACGACTGAAGAATTTAAACAATGAATTTTTCTAAGGAGTGCCCATCCAAATGCTAATTGTTTACATGATAAATTGTATGATTTTTGACAAGTGGCCTAGCATTTGTTTGAAAAATCCGTTTAAGCAAATTCTAGGCACGTATCACGGTCGTTTGTTTCGTAGAGTACGACAGCCATGTGGGTAGTTCGTAGATACTGCCAAAACATAACCGTCGGATTCAACGACTAACGGCCAAACCACCATTAACGCCTATCATAACGGCAATCCATGCTCGCGCTTTCACCTACATGCGCCAAAATCTTACCACGAGATTTCAACGGAACGGCCCTGAAAACGGGGTCAGTGTTTGGATGTATTCTGAAGTAGACCTTTTGATTTATACTAGACCATGTAATAATTGTAATTTCTGATTTATTTTTGACGTGAAACATCACTGCATGCACATGGGCTTGGCGTAAGTAATTATTTTGTCTTTTTAAAGCTAGAAAAAACATAGTATAATGTTCTGAAAAAGAGAGAGAAATATTTAATGATTAATTGTAAAGAAAGAAAACAAATAATTTTTTTCCGAAAAGAAGAAAGAACATTTGATCGTGACGTGGAATAGTCGCAGAAAAAAATTATATCTAAAGTAAAAAATAAATAAATAAATAAAATTTTGTCGAATCAATAAATTGAGAAATTAAATCCTATGCTTTTCAATTTTGTGATATAGAAGAAATTTTGTTAATTCTTATATACTGAAAAAGAGCATCATGTTCTGTAACTTTGTATATAACAAAGCTTCAAAGTCACAAAAAGGTATCTAACTTTGTATATACTGAAAAAGGTTTTCTCAATTTAATATATACCTATGTCGTTATCTGTTTATGAGATTGTGTTTCCCAACCCATAAATTCAAAGTTCTTCCATATGTTTAATAATGTCCAATAGTTCATCTTTAATTGTACGTCGTTTATAAGCGAATTACGTAAGAAATTCTAATTGTTTAGACTTTAGTCCTATGCAAGTTTTAAAATAGATTAATTTCCATGTTTAGATTTTCTTTTTGATCCTATAACAAAGGAAAAAAAAAAGTAAATTTAATGCATCCGTTGTATTTCAAAATTCTCGCAATTTAATAACTTTACTTCTAGATATGTACTTTTTTCAAATGGATATGCGTCTGAATAAATAGCTCAATTCATGATAAAAAGCAGACAAAATTTGTCTCTAGAGATTTCATGTCATGGAGAAATTAATCGGACTTGGACTAGGACTAGGACTAAGACTAGTTTCTCCAATCTTTTCCATTTTTTATCCTCCAATGTTTCCTTCAATTAGAGCGGATATTAAGGTTCTTACATCAGTACATATATTTTTTTCCTTATGCTGATACGAGAACTGATGTATTGCGGTGGAATTGGCCCTTAATTTTGGGCCTGATTTTCCGCTGCTTAATACCATTGGTAGAAGATCTTTTCTGAACAATAAACTAGTGAGTTTTCGTGATTTGACTTTTAAAAAAATGTTAAAGTTTTTGTACAAATTATTATCTTCCAATAAAAAATTACCAATTTTATTCAAAAATTCACTACGATAACTTTTCATCACTACAGCATTTTCCGTTACTATAATTTTTTTTTACTTTTATTTTATAAAGCAATATATGGCAATAAGAGAAAAAAAAAAATCATGTTATGCAAAGAATTCAACTTTGCCATGCTAGTAGTACCATATTCATTAGGAAAGTACCTTCTTTCTTGCTTTATATTTCCAGCAGGTAAACTGATTTCGGGGAATAATTTTAGTCAAGTTACCCAAACAACACTATCTAATTTAAAAGGCAAATGTCAAAAAGGTATCACCGCAAAAATAGAATACTAAGGCTACATTTCTACAAGCACGAGGGCAAACGAGTTACATATGTTAGTATTGTGAGAATCGCCGTGGATAAATAAATTACTCAGCTCAAGATTGGACTTGAACAAGAATAAACGGACCAAGTCTCCTGATCAATAGCCAGAAATCTTTTGGTCCCTGATTCATTTCCATGGAAAATCAATATTTAGCACAAATGAGAGGGTAAAAAACGCAGAAAGCATAATATTTTTCAGTTTTGTCTAAAAAATTCTAAAGTTTTCAATTGTCTACTATTCTTTGTAAAACATATTGCACATGGCAATTTGCTCAAGAAAAAAAAAAAAAAAAAAACTAACTCAAATCATCAAAAAGTCTTGTAGCTAGGTTCCAATAAAATACAAGCTACAGAAGAAGCTTGGCACCGTCCTAGCCCTGAACTCTATATATAGCAGCAACATTCTCAGAGCCCAATCAAATCCAATCTATCTTTCTAAAACATAGATAGATAGCATTGCAGCGATATTCATAATGGCAACCATACTTCAGTCCCTCTTCACATATTCAGCTCTCTTTTTCCTTCTCACAAACTTCTGTTCTTGCTTCAACCCCAGGCTATTTAATGTCTCTGAACTTCAATCCCAGTCTGACTGGTCACCCGCTGGTGCAACCTGGTATGGAAGCCCTACTGGTGCAGGGAGTGATGGTAAGAACAAGAAATAAGAAACAATAAATGTGTGTGTGCGTGTTTCTTCGAGTCTCTGCGTGGTACATGTATCCCATGCACTTCGTTGCCGGGCACATCATCTTAACTCGAATTATTAAGTTGATGTATATTCATAAGTTCAGTGAAATAAACATCATGCCTCTAAATCAATGTGTATACTGAGAGATGACAAGATTAGATAACGTTGTTGTTTATGTAGTAATGTACTTACGAATGTACATTCCATAATTATTTGTGTAGCAACCTACAAATAAAACTTCGTACTTAAACAAATTGAAATTCTAGTTCTTCAATAATGTAGGTGGGGCTTGTGGATATGGTAGTGCGGTTGATCAGCCACCATTCTCGTCTTTAATAGCAGCAGGAGGTCCTTCCCTGTATAACATGGGCAAAGGTTGTGGAGCATGTTATCAGGTACCACAAGACATTCAAGAATTAGAAGTTCCTTTAAAATTTCTAATTTGATAAAACGTTGTAATATGTTGTGTACAACTGTACTTTCTTCAGGCTAATCTTATGCGTAATTTTCTTGTGTTGTGCTGCAATGTTTTAGATTAAATGCACAGCAGATAATAATGAGGCATGCTCAGGTTCTTCTGTTACGGTGGTTATAACCGATCAATGTCCAGGAGGTCCATGTGTCTCAGATTCAGTTCACTTTGATTTAAGTGGAACTGCTTTTGGAGCCATGGCAACCTCTGGAAAAGCTGATCAACTGCGCAACGCCGGAGTCTTACAAATACAGTATAAAAGGTTAGAAGTCAAATATATCCTTTTCAACACATTCTATAGTCTCTTTTGTAGAAAAATTACTCAAAAAAATAGGTAAATATCTCAAGAAAGATGTAAAATTTTATGTTCAATTATCAAAATGCTGGTAGTTGCACTCTATTGTAAGCTGTCAATAACGCTTGTAGGTAAATAACATCATATTTGACATTATCCACTTAATGCAAATAGGGAAACTTATGACTTTTGCGTTTCAATTGCTAACAGGGTTCCGTGCAACTATCCTGGAGTATCAGTGGCCTTTCATGTTGATGCTGGTTCCAACCCCAACTATTTTGCTACACTTATTGAATATGAAGATGGGGATGGCGACCTATCAGGGGTTCAACTCAAACAGGCTCTAGACTCGGATTCATGGCTTCCCATGCAGCAATCTTGGGGCGCTGTTTGGAAATTGGACACTGGTTCCACATTACAAGCCCCATTCTCTATTAAGATTACTGGAGAATCAGGCAAGACTCTGGTGGCAAACAACGTTATTCCTGCTGGTTGGCAGCCTGGAAGCATTTACAGATCCGTTGTAAATTTTTATCCTTAGCTTAACGAAATAAATGAGCCAGCTCTTACTTTTATAAGAGAGCAAAATTGACGATGAATCCATTGTCAATGTACTAAGGTTTTGGCAATTTTCTATGTAAAAGATGGTTCGTGTCACTTGACGCTCGGACATCGTTTTCCTCGTAAGCAGAAATAAAAGAAAAAACTTGACGACGGAGGAAAAAAAAGATAAATGTTACAAACTTACTGATTTACTATATCTTATCTTAGTATTTATATCTATATCTATATCTATATCAATATACTAATATTAGTAGAGGGATTTTGTGCAGGGTACATTACATTTTCCCCAAAGTCACTCTCACAATAAAATTTAATCACTATGCTAAATCTCCAATGTTGGATGCGTTTTAAGAATCGTTGAGGCTGTTTATGTAATACCAACATTGGGTTATATTTTAGGAAATAGTATTTTTTTTTTTGGAAATAGAGAATTTGATTTGGTGAACTTTTAAGGACGACTTTTAGAAATAAAAGGAGGATGGAAAGAAAATCTCATGAGATGGCTTATAATAATTAAGTTTACGATATTAACGGAAGATAAATAGAGAATTAGAAAACCGTGGAATTGATTATTTTGGATGTAAAGCAAAGTTGTAGAATAAAAAGGGATGGAAAGAAAATTTTATGAGATGGTTTATAGAAGTTAACTAAACAATATTAATGGAAGATAAATAGGAAATTATAAAACCGTAGAATTGATTATTTTGGATAGAAAGCAAGGTTGTAGAATAAAAAGGGGATGAAAAGAAATTTCACGAATGGCTTATAGAAATTAATTAAGCAATGTTAATGGAAGATAGATAGAGAATCAGAAAACCATAAAATTGATTATTTTGTATAGAAAGCAAAGTTGTACAGCTACCATATACATTTGAAAAAAATTAACTTACTCTCTTTTCATTACATTTCAAGTGATTATAGTTATTAGTAAAACAAGGTTATTTTCCTTGACTTACTTTTGGAAAGATCTTATTTTCCCAAAATCAGTAATACGTATATTAATTTAGTCTTTCTCAATACATCACAAGGAACCTTTTCAACGAGGTTTCTTGTTTTAATTTTATTTGTATTTGCAACATGAATAAAAGTTAAAGATATAAGCGTTAACCTTTCTCTGTCTCCTCATACACCTAATAATTACAGTAATTTTCGCCTAAGACAAGGATACCCACTTGCCATTTTTTACTATTATAATAGCAAAGGCCAAATAAATAACATCCTTCTGTCATTTCTATTAGTGAGAAATTTTAACCTTTTTTCTTCAATACCATCGTACGGAATTTCTAATGGTGCAGTTTAATAAAAATCAATAACCATATTCAAATTTCATGCACAAAACACTGTAAAATCTCAAATGTCAATTTCTAGTAAGACAGTAATTCTTTTTCCAACTTCAGCACTTAACGTCATCATTACATGAAAAATAAAATCACTTTAAAAAAGGCCATTCCATCCTATCAGCCAATTGCATTTGAGTTAGTTCAGGCATGAAACATTTGAAAGATGAATAAATCATCCCGTGCCATGTCAAAACAATGCAATCTGGCCAGGATAGTTTGAGAATCTGTCCACTAAAAGACCGACTTGTAGGTATTAGACGAACTAATCAATGAGGTAAGATTTAAAAAATACACTTCCTACAAATTTCATGTTTATTTGTTAAGAGGCAAAGAATCGTGTTAAAATCGTGGTCTAGATCATAAAATTAATGAAATAATCTCAATTAATTTCTCAAATTAAATCTAACTAAAAATTAAACCATAAAGACATCACCACATCATCACATTTTTAATGTGAAAAATTCTATACCGTTCAAAGTTAGTGATCACAAACTTGACAGCCATTAAAAGTATAGTGGGGTTAAGGCACATAAATCGCTTTCTTTAAAACGATTAGTGCTCCTACATATTTTTACTACGATACAGAAGGTGACAATGCATTGTCTTTAGGATACAAATCCAACTCATGTGTGTTTATTGATTCTCTTGGATTTGCACAATCAATAGAAATAGAAACTTTCCATGCACTTTATTTTGTTCAAAACTATAGTTTTTGAAAGTAGAAAGAGAATTGTTGTTGGAAAAATGGTTGACAATTCTTTTATAGTCTTCTGGGGTAATAATAACATAACTAAATATAATTCTTAGAGAATTAAATAGAATAAATATAGAATTAAAATCTTATAATAACTAAATTTAAAATCTTAATAGTCAAATTAATAATAATAATAATATTGCCATTATGATAGTTTTAAATATGTTATTCTGTGGATATATGGCATTAGAAATTGTCATAAAACCTCTCCCATTTATGTAATCAAATGTAATAAAAAATTATTAAATAATTCCACATTGATTTTTATTAAAATACCCCATTTATGATTCTTACCACCGTATATGGCAAATATATCTTGATTAAGGTCGTTCCAAATGCAAGGGTGACTGATTTATTCTCAATATAAATCACTAGACATCCTCACCATCTATCAAGCAGAAATTACTTGCTTATCTGGTTGCTTTTACATGAGCATATTCCACATGGCTGCTAAAATTTCTGTTTTTCTAATCTTTGCAGTTATTCTAATATTTTTGTTCAGTTTTTGTTCTTGTAGAAATGATGCGCCAATATTCAATGTATCCCTTGGTTATGCACCAGCAATAGCAACATTTTATGAGGGAAGTGGTATGAACTTTAAAGTAAATTATATTAAATAAGACAAAATTTTCTTTCAGAAAAGATGAACAAGAAATCTGTTTCTTTAATTTGTGGTAACATTTTTCTGGAAAGGAAATAGAGAGGGAAGTAGATTAAGCAAATATCGTGGCAACATCCCACTGTTCTTCATGTACAAATATTATAAAAAATGGATGTGGCATGTATTTTTAGTTACCACAACCATTCATTCTTCTATTTATTTATAGGCGGAGGATGCTTTGGAAACCGAAATGATATAACTCGGCCACCTTTCTCAAACAAGATTGCTGCTGGAAATCAGGCCCTGTATAAACAGGGAAAAGGTTGTGGCACTTGCTATGCGGTACTAAATACAATTTGAAAACTTACATGCTTTTAAAAGTTTAAGCTTCAGATTTCAGGTACGATATATAATTTCTTTTTTTTTTTTTTTTTGCACCTGCATGCAATTTTAAGGTGCTATGCAGTCCAAGGGTCAATGCAGCATGTTCTGGGTTTCCAGTAACGATAACCATCACCGATGAATGTCCCGGTGCCTGCAACAATGAGCGTGTTCATTTTGATTTCAGTTCAATTGCGTTTGGTTACTTAGCAAAGCCCGGTCAGGCTGATAATTTACGTAGAGCTGGCAGAATCAATGTTTTTTATCAAAGGTGAGAATCAATGTTTCTTATCAGTGTTACCATATTTCTACCGTGAAGGTATCAATTTTCTTGAGTAATTGATGATAAAGATGCAACAATGTCTCTAATCATCAGTGTTAATATTTGATTTTATACACACTATTCCCATTTCACATGGAGGATGTAGATTGACAGAAAATTTTTGGTAGTAAACTTTTGCTAGCCACGAAGTGGGAACAACAAGTCATTAGTGGTACAAACCTTGTTACTGAATATTATTAATTCCTAACTTATTGATTCTTTGTACTTTGTTGCAAATGTGAAGGGTGCCATGCCACTATCCTAATCAGAACATTGTGTTTAGAGTCGACCCGGGCTCAAATCCAAACTACTTTTCTACTGCAATTGAATTCGAAAATGGTGATGGAAACCTTGCTTCTGTGGAGATCCAACCGGCGACATCGAAGCAGTGGTTTCCAATGCAACAAGTCTTTGGTGCAACATACAAGTATAACGTACCATCTGGGACACATGCACCATTCTCCATCAGGTTGACACAAATTGAATCCAGACAAAGCATTGTGGCTTGGAATGTGATTCCAGCGAATTGGAAGCCTGGGTCATATTACACATCATCTGTTAATTTTAGACCTGTTCTGGAGTATATTGAGTAATTAATATGTAGCCAGCAAATAAAGTAATGAATTGAAGACATCCTAAAAATGGAGGGATTTTTTTTTTTTTTTGGAGCTTGTTGTCTAACAATTTATCAATAAAAAGTGATATTTTTTATTAAGTTTTTCCTGATTCGTACAACAAATATTTGATCCTTGATTTATGATATTTGAATCATGCCACTATCTCCCATTATGAGGGGAGAAAACTCTATTTAAACGGCTTTTAATTACTAATGTCACAACCAAGATTTGCTTAGTTGTTTTCATCCTTTGCCTTAAGTTTCTCTTCAGTGTAATACTTCTTACACATTGAACAACTACATCCTTTGAGGTTAAATTAGGAATTTTATTTTTTATGTACTTGGAAATGATATGTAATGCTGCAACCAGTCAGAGTCACTAATATCTTTCTGTTTTATAAGCATTAAGTTGTCTACTAAAAATCAATTTCCACAGTATACTAGAGTGAAAACTAGGTTCACAAAAAAGAGCTACCATGCAGTTTTTTGTGTAAGATTTTGATTTTCTTTTGTATTAAAAGACTAATGTAATGATACACTTAAGCGCTTGAATGATCAAATGTTTCAATTTGGATGAGTAAAATGCTTCCGTTTTAAGTTAGCAACCAAACTCTGTATGTGTGTGTTCTTTACGCAAGAATCTAATACAAGGAATTTACTACTATCCGCATACTATTCCAACATTTTGATTTTTTAATTTTTCAAGTTTCACGGGATTTAAAATCCATCAAAAATTAGTGACAGTTCATTTTCTTGTGATTTCATAAGTTGGACCAACTAATGAATCATATCACCTCTCTTTATTAAAGGTATTTTCTCATTGATTTCATGCATAGTGCCTTTATTGCGTTTTATTTTACCTCAGTTTTAGTATCATGCAAAGTTAATTGAGAAACGAAAAGGCGTTGACCATCCGTTGTGAAATGCAGTTTTGTCCATGCTCTTATTCATATAGATTAATTTTTGCCTTGGCTCTATCAGTGTTAATCCGTCCCACATCTAATTTATTCTTTCACGGAGTACCTGGCAACTATAGAAGACATGAAGATTTTGTCCAAAGGCGACAGAGGTGCCACCCCTTGCATCTTTACTACCCTAATTGAGTACGAAAATGGACATGGAGAACTCAATTTAGTTGATGTCCAACCAATTGGTTCCGACCAATTTCTTGCCATAGAACAAATTAATGTCTGGGCTTAAAAGATTAACTCACCCAAGCAATTAGAAGGTCCATTCTCCATGAGGTTGAGCCAAGATTAACAAAATTTGATTCTTGCAGATTGAGAGTGTGGTCGATTCTATACGTTTTGTGTTAATTAATTTTTAAGGTAGATTACATTTTATCCTAAAGATTTTGATTGTTAAAAAGGCATCAATGCTCGTATTGTTTTGTGTTTTAATTAAACTTGAGACACAAAGAAGATTCGATATTCATGTTTATTTTCACCTGTGTGATGTTTAATTCAAAACCCTAAAGATAATTATTTTTTATTTTAAAGGAGAAAACTGAAATGGAAACAAAGGAAAGTAAAAGAAGAACTGAAGCATTTGTCACTTTGAATTCTTATTTATCTACAATTCATTGCTCTTCATGTTTGACTGCTACATCTTGAAGAAGTATTTCTCTTTGATATTCAAGTATTGCACAAGACAAACAATAAGAAGTTGATTTTGGACCTGGGGCGGCTCATATTATTCGATGAGTTGAGCTTCAATTTTAACGTTGTGAGCCCCAAAAGGCCATAATTGGGATGAAAGGAGTATTTTCATTTCGGGCCCAATATTGACCTAGCTCTGCCGTTTGATGTTGGAATTCTTGTGTGGATTGACTTTGGGCAGTCCTCATTTTTACCCTTTTTATCATCATCTCATGTAATGTTCAATTTTGATCCTTCTTCTAAATTTGTTCAATTTCTTTTTTTTTTTAATTTGTTCAATTTCTTTTCCACAATAACATTCTTCTAGTGGAGAGAACTAGAAAACTATATGCCATGTGCATCAATTAATGGATTACATACCTCATATCCGCATAATTTTCTATTTGTGGCTTGGGAGTTAATTGGCAAATTCATGCACAGCTTCAAGGATAATAAAACTGATTTGGAAGCTTATGTATTACAGATTATGGAATAGATAGTTCTCATTTGGAGGAGTGAATCCTCAATAATGCGAATGAATATTAAGCTGCCTATGCTTTTTGGTGATTTCTTTTTTGAGTATTTATATTACAAGAAGTCTCATAAGGACCACCAACACCATCTTCAATGATGATTAATTTCAAAATTAGAAAAAAATATGTTATTCAAATGCATGTTGATTAATGAATTTATTTACCATCTTTCTTTGAATAATAGAGTATTTAGATCCTCTGTCCAATTTTAATGATAGTAATTGTGTACAATAGTAATGTGAAATTATATGAAATTACATGATATTATTTAGTGACATGATATAATTTTATATTAGACACAGTTGGACATTCAAAGAATTGGACATATAATTTCAACTCGTGCCCCAGTATGACTAAAGCTTTTTAAGCGTAAATTTTTTGTGGTACATCACCTAAGGTCTCAATTAGCTACAAAATCTTTGTTTGTCCAATGGGCCAGTAGGGGATTTTGCAAAACAATAAAATTTAAATTACTTTATAATATACTATATAAGTTGATAACGTGTTGAAGAGTAAGATTATCCTACAACCCAACTTAGTTGGACATTAGCCAGATAGTATTGAGGACTTTCGTCCAATTCTCAAGCCTACTTCTTCCCTATTCCTCCTGTAAGGTTTAAAGTTTCCCTTTGAAGGAAAAGAGAATAAAATTTTTGTATTCCTAAAATTATGAAATAATTTTATTGTCCTCTCAAACTCTATTAGATGAATAATTTTTTTTCCCTTTGAATCTAGATGTTTTACCCAAAATCCTTATCATATATGGTAGCCAATTTTAGACATACATCTTTATTTTGCAATTCCACTGATTGTATTCATAGTAATTTTGGTTAGGGAAATCATATTTAGTTGGTACCTCATTTATTAAATTTTCTGAATAGATTATTCACTCCATTGAAAATTGATTGTTTTAATATACCTTTGCAGTCATTTGCAAAATGAATGGCCTTCTTTTCTTGAATAGAAATATTAACCATAAAAGGATTTCTTTTATTCAGTGCCCTTAGAGCACAAAACAAGAATTGAATAAGGGGTTTGGAAAAATAAATATCAAACTCAAATATTTAGTTTATAAAAGACAATTAAATAAGATTAATAAAGAAATCTCATTACTGTCAAATCAAAACTTACAAATAAATTTCCTCTCTTTGTTCAAAATTTTAGGCACCAAAAATAGTTTAAAATTGGGAAATTTTTTCTAAAAAAAGTTTAAATTCCACTGATTATAAATTTTAATAAAATTAATATGGTTGAATAATGACCAAGCAATACTATTTTAGAAAAAAATTCATAAGTAATAAATTTTGCACATGTATTGTGAAACCAATTCTATTATTTTAATAACTTACGTTATTGAAACAAATTCATTATCACACATTCATTATTGAAAAAAATGAATACAGTAATATTTTTCTTCCTTGCTGTGAAAAACACAGCCAAAAAATTAAAACTAGATATGCAACCCCACCTCCTATCTCATTTATTTTCTACCAAGGGACACTAAACAGAAAATTCCTTAAAGAAACATCAAATTCTTTGCATATGATCAAAATAGAAAAGCTGTCTATGTCGTCTGCTTTCTGCTTTAATCTACGTGAATCTACATGAACCTACCTATATGGATAGCATACAGAATTTATTTAATTACCTTCATATTATGCTATAAGTGTGTCCATAGCCAATGAATTTTTTCTTTGAAACTATGTCCAATGCATCTAAAACAATAACTTGCAGTAGGGGAAGTATTTCATGGTACTATTCTTGTATATATAGCGGCTAGATATCCTTGTATCACCATTACAGAGTCAACCAAAAGTTTACAAAATAAATTGTTGAGATGGATCTTCGTGTGCCTAAGATGTCTTTTTCACTTACTTTTGTTGGTCTTTTCTCACTGTTTTTGGCTAATTTTTGCTCTTGTTCGAGTGTCAAATCACTCAATGCATCTCAATCTTTAGCTGGTTTTCAACCTGCCGTTGCAACATTTTATGGTGATCCGAATGGAGCTGGTAGTACTGGTGCGTACAAGATGACAAATTTCATTTCCTAGCTTGTCATTTTCTAATTTAAGCGTATTTTGCTTTCAAGAACATAAATTTCGGGTGTAATAAAAAATTCTATATTACATTTTGTGGAGCTATAGCATATTTTGGAAGAGGGATCTATGACTAAAAATCTTAAATTTAAAATAGAAGATACAAAAAAGATTTCTTCCCAGGGCCATTTTTTTTGGAGCATCATCAGAAAAAAAAAATAAATGAAGTTTACAATAGGCAAAACTAACACTCAATTCACAAAATCATGGGGAATCGTCCATCATGTATCATAGGAATATCTATGCATGCAAATGCAACTACGATATACTGTACTAAAATAATGGAAATTTTCAATTGTCTGATGAGACAGGAGGAGCTTGTGGATATGAAGACGCTGTGGCGAAGCCACCTTACTCATCTTTTGTATCTGCTGGAAATCAAGCTCTATTTAAACAAGGCAAAGGCTGTGGAACTTGCTACTCGGTACTAATATAGACATGCAATTCATATTCTTGTCTCTTAATTTATAGTGTGCTTAATTATTATTTGGCTTTTATATATATATGCATGCATGGATTCCATGTCAGGTGTTATGCACAGCAACATCCAATTCAGCTTGCTCTGGTTCTGCAGTAAGAGTAGTAATCACTGATCAGTGCGCTGGTTCTTGCGGTGGTGATCCTATTCATTTTGATTTAAGTGGAACTGCTTTGGGAGCCTTGGCAAAGCGTGGCCAAGCTAATCAATTGCGTAATGCTGGCAGAGTTAATATTCTTTACCAAAGGTTAGAGGTTCCCTTCATTGTATATATCTACGTACATCTAACTAATTATTGGTCCAACTTAGAATTGTCCTCGTATGACATGTACAAATGAAAATAACATGTTTAAATTTGTTAAGTTGCACATCTAGTGCAAAAACGTAACGTTCTTTATATATGTACTAAAAAGCATGTGAAAGGTAAATAAATTTTTGTTTCATGGAAT
The DNA here is from genome assembly GCA_024721245.1 of Mitragyna speciosa. Lineage (NCBI taxonomy): Eukaryota > Viridiplantae > Streptophyta > Magnoliopsida > Gentianales > Rubiaceae > Mitragyna > Mitragyna speciosa. The sequence goes on from CM045558.1 coordinate 3,337,818, forward strand.
TATCAAGCTCTAGCCCTTTTTACATCTATGATGTGACTGCAGTGTCAATAAATATTCTTTACAATGTTCTTTTACAGAGTGCCTTGCAACTATGGAGGTCAGAAAATTCTGTTCAAAGTCGATAGAGGTGCCAACCCTTTCTTCTTTTCTGTCACTATTGAGTACGAAAATGGAGATGGAGACCTTGCTTTCGTCGAGATCCAACCGGCAGGCTCGAGCCGATTTCTTCCCATGCAACAAAATTTTGGTGCAACTTATAAAATCAATGCACCTCAAGGGTTAAAAGGTCCATTTTCAATTAGGTTGACACAAGGCGAATCTAGGCGAAGTATTGTGGCCCAAAATGTGATTCCAGCAAATTGGGTGCCTGGTGGATTTTATCTATCAAATGTTAACTTTTAACATTTCTTGTAATTGAAGTGTTCAGTATCTTGCAAAGGATGAGTTCAAATTTATATTATGTAGAAGCAGAAAATAGCTTCATTTGGTCTTCATCCAATGAAATAAACAAAATTTAGCCTTTCTTTATCACCTTGTATTTTGTGCTCTAAGTCAATATAGTATATACGTACTTTGTCAATCTACAATTGACTTTGCTTTGTTTATAACAATATTAACAATCTTACTTTCAATATTTACTCTATCTTCGTTGTGGTGATTTTGAGTATTTTTCGGTCACCCCACCTATTTTTTAGGAGCTTGCAAATTGTACCTCTTTTTTTTTTTTTTTTAATTCTAGATACGTTGTTAATCGGTCAAAGTATCCTATATAGCTAGCCGGGGTTCTCACAACTCTTCAATTTTTAAAAAATGATGTCCTTGATCCTATATGTGTTAATTACCATATGCCTTTGCTTTTTTAGACTAACAGCATCTTTCAAAAGGCCAAAAGACCCAAATAAATTGGGAGACAAAAAGAGCAATAAGCCTGATGAACTAAAATAATTAACGAGTCTGCAATATTAATGTGCGATAAAGTAGCTAAAATTAACGGACAAACAAGAAACACAGCTTAATTTTATTGGCTTGGAAACTTGCAATTGAAGGGATGTAAACAAGTTGGCAGTTAGAACCAGTCTTTACTTTTCTACTTCACTGAATGGACGAGAGAAAAACACTCTTCACTCCTTCTCTCACTCCCCAAAATATACTCATCATCTATATTAGCTCTACCGATGTCTATTTAACTAAACAACTATCCTACCTTATATTTATCATTCTCCGCCGTCCGTTTGGGTGTTGACAGGCGGCGTCACCGTGACAATGCTGTAGAAAAAGTCTTCAAGTTCTTACTTTCCTTCCACTTGTCACACACATTATACTCACACTCCTATTTTTCTCTACCTCTAACTCTCGTCCACAAAACACTACTCAAACTAAAAACTAGGACTAACCTTCTTTTGACCATATAATACAACCCTACAATTAAACAAACTTTTACTACAAAAATAAACTCTAGGCCTTATGTCCACATTCCTTAGTGATTGACGCTTCTTCCCCATTTAAATTTTCTTTATTCTTTTTCTTGATGGATTATACAGAAGATCAACAACCAAAATTTAAACACCATTGTAGGATATGTAAGAAGGGCTTCATGTGTGGGAGAGCTTTAGGTGGGCACATGAGAGCTCATGGCATCGGAGACGAGGGTGGAAATCTTGATGATGATGATATTGCTAGTGATTGGGAGGATAAGTTTGGAGGGGGTGATAGGTCATGTAGAAGAATGTACCAGCTAAGAACAAATCCGAATCGACTAAAAAGTTGTAGAATCTGTGAGAATTGTGGAAAAGAGTTTGCCTCATGGAAATCATTCCTCGAACATGGCAAATGTAGCTCTGATGATGCTGAATCCTTGGTGTCATCTCCAGAATCGGATGAAGAGTACGAGGGCAGTAGAAGAGGGTGTCAACAATGGTCGAAAAGAAAGAGATCATTGAGGACTAGAGTGGGAAGCTTTTGCTCAACTTACCCTTCAAGTGAGGACGAAGACCTCCTCCTAGCAAAATGCCTAGTAGACTTGGCGAATGCTAGGGAGTGAAGTTGAGCCGGAGGAGTCCTGTGCTTCCGCCTAGTAAGGAGGAAGAGAGGCGGATTAATCCCGTGACCGCCTATTTCAATGCTCCCCTTGCAAGTGGAGCTCATTTAGACAAGACAAAGGGTGCATTCCTAAAGGCTTGTTTGAATGTAAAGCATGCAAGAAAGGTATTCAATTCTCACCAAGCATTAGGAGGACATAGGGCTAAGTCACAAAAAGGTAAAAGGCTGTTATGCAGCTAAGCAAGATCAACAAGACGATAGTTTTAGCTGATGATGATGTGATTGTCCGCAATGAATTCTGTCCGATCCAAATCTTTCTACATCCTTACATTTCGAACAAGGTCCAACAGCGGCAGGAGGTTCCAGGAGAAAGTCAAAAGTGCACGAATGTACAATTTGTCACAGGGTTTTCTCCACGGGACAAGCCTTGGGTGGACACAAGAGGTGCCATTGGATCACCTCAAGTTCTCAAGAAACTTCTTCGTTAATAAAGCTACAATTCCATGACCATCATATGGATCATCAGGTACTACATCAGGGTCCGGCACTAATCAACAAGTCTGAGACAGTTCTTGATCTCAACATCCCTGCAACTCAAGGTGATCAGCATGACCTATCAGGAATATTAAGGCCTCAAAATCCATTGAGCTTCGACGTCTCTACCGATATTCGTCTTCACACATGGACACCAAATTTAGATGCAGCTGAAACAAAATGTGATAGCCAGAATTGCCATCACCAAAACAATGAGGATGGAGGCAATGAGAATGATGATAACAATGATGGCAACAAAATCAACAAGAACAACATTACTAGTATTAACGGTCCAATTGAAAATTTGGACGATGAAGCAGATAGTAAGGTGGAGTTAACAAAGCTAAGTGACCTCAAAGATATAAACTTAAGTGGAAGTTCTTCACAATGGTTGCAAGTTGGAATTGGCTCAACAGCTGATGTTACTATTGATCACTAGAACTTTTGCTGATCCAAATTGACATTTGAATGTATTTTGTATCATCACATACACTGTAATTAGAGATTCAAATGTACATGCAAATCTTTTTGTTCACATGATACTATCCAAACCTATGTTTTCAGACTCGGACCGGGCATCGACCCGGCTGAGCTCAGGGGTCATGAGTCAATGGGTTCGACCGGAGGTCGATTCGGGGTCGAACCGGATGACGTCATAAATATTATATATATATATATATATATATATATATATATATATAACACATATATACACTTACTAATTTTTTTCTTAATTTTAGTTGTTAGTTCGAAAAATTATAGCCAAAATACCCTCAATAACCATTCTAATATCTTGCTATTAACAGTTAAAAAAGCATTGAATTGAAAAAATTAGCAATAAATATAATGGACTCAAATTATTCACTTTTTAATATAATTTGTATAAAGAAGTAGAAGTGAGGCACAACTAATATTTTGTAATTGGTCAAAGAAGTTGGTTGCCTTTTGACCGATAACTGGGCCAAGCAAATAAAAATCATGTACTGATTTAGCATTGATGTTCATTTGTTGGATGTATGTTAATGGGCTCATGTCATTGTCAAAACTCAAAGACAAATAATTGTTAGAATCCATTTTCTTCAGACAATGAATATGAAAGCGCACAAACATCTATAGGGCTCATATAAGTGTGGAGCATAAATGTGACTAGATGCAAAAAAAAAAAAAAGGGCGGTTTTCTATTTCCGGTTTCCGGTTTTGCCCGGTCAAACCCGGTTTTTGACCGGGTTTTAACAAACCGATTTTTTAGTGTAACTCGGACCGGACACTTGACCGGTTCCCGGTTCGACCGGCCGGTCCGGTCCGAGTTTAAAAACATAGATCCAAACTATTTTTTTTTGTGGAACATTACATTTTGAAAGAGCTTAGAGGGATGTAAATTTCTTTTGAGAAAAATCTGATAGACTTATTAAAATCTTGTATCCTTCTATAATGTACATACAGAAGGCAAATTCTTTAGCTTATGCTATAAGAAAGATATTTTCTCAGCTTCATATGTAACTTAAAAAATAAAAGAAACAGATTTTCTTTATACACACACACACACACACACACACACACACATATATATATATATACTAGGAATGTGCATGTGCTTTGCACATGCTTTGAGTGTGTTTCAGTTGGTTAATAAAGCTAATGAAGTAACTTAGAAATTATATATGGAAGTTCAAATATGAATTAATAGGAAATAAATTGCAATATAAAGTTTAATGAACAAACTTGAAATTAGTTATTGTAGGAATGTAAATGTGCGTTTAATAGAATATAAAATGAGAAATTAGATATTTGTATGACGGTAGTTTTTGAATTCGGAATTATAGAGTTTGAGTTTAAAATGAATATTATCATTCCTATATATTATGCTTAAAATTGTTTTTCTATGCAATTATGTGTTCACTAAGCAACAATTCTTAAGATAGATTAATGTTGATGTAGTAAGATTTTAGTGTAATAATACTATAATCCGTTGGGATTACATATTCAAGTAACTATAGCACAAAATGAAATTCTAAAAAAGTGATTGCGTTCACACAATTATATCAAAATGGTTCTTGTATAAGATAAAGGAAAACTGGAATCGACTAAGTATATAAAATGCTATGATCATTAGCTTTCTAAGGTCACATAATCTAAGGAAAAATATATGCAAAATATGAAATTATTTTCAATATCTTAATGATTGGACAGAACCCCAAAAAAATTCAAATCAATAATGATATCGAACTAAATATAATTTTAATTGTAATAGAATCTAAAATAAATATTAAAGAAACAATAATCATAAATAACAATACAAAAACCAAAATTTAGACATAAATAAAAAATTATACAGAAAAAAGAATATATGCTTAAAAATCATGATTTTTATTTAAAAATCATGAGGAATTTAAAATCTATCAAAATTATAGAAAAAAAATATGAAATAAATTGAATACCTTTGATATCTTAACTTCAAAAAAAAAAAAAAAAAGCTATAGGACAAAGATTACCATAGCTTCCTTCTAGTTATTCTATACTACGTGTCCTTGACCAGTTGATCTTTGCATTTTTGTTTCCTTTAGTTGTACCCTTAAAATCTGTATGCTCTTTGCATTTTTGTATTTTTTGATACTAAGAAAACACCAGGATAAAATTATTGTTTATTTACAAAAGTAGGAACCAATTGCACACCGAAAAAAGGTAGCACATAGCTTGACTTATAAATGAATATTCATTTTATTGTTGAATATTGCAATCTAGTAAAGTTGAGTTAATTTGAAAAGTTGCAGACATTAAATTTCTTGTTCGTCTTGGAAATAAAAAAGGAATGGACTGCTATTGGGACTTTTCTTCTAATCGATAAGCATCCAAATTATATGATAGTATTAAATGAGGGTATTTTAAGAAGTACAAAAAAGGGAAGAAACACGATTACGTACAAGAGTAATACTCTTTTCTTGGATTATTAAATTCAATGTAAAAGACATGTTCTGTAACAAATATTTCATTAGTACAATGTATTTAAAGTTTATTTCAAATTTAGTTATTTCACGGTTTCATTTTGTTTCTCAATCGTCAACAACATATAATGTTTCTGTACGTCATAATTAATTTAACCATTATTGATATTCTTAAGAAACTTATGGCATATGCCTTCTTTTGTTTTCTTTGATATAGAATTCTTGATGAACAAACATTGAAATGAAAATTTGCTTATTATTTTGAAATTTATATATTATTTTTCATCTAAAAGTGTTTCTTTTTGTTCCCAATCCTTTTAGTACTTTTTAAATTTTGATTTTTCCATGTTCAAATATGAAATAAAAGGAAATAAATTTCAGTATAAAATTTGATGAACAAACTTGAAATTAGTTATTGTAGGAATATAAATGTGTATTGAATAGAATATAAAATGAGAAATTTAACATTTGCACGACAATACGGTAATTTTTAAATTCAGAATTATAGAGTTTGAGTTTAAAATGAATATTATCATTCCTATATATTACATTTAAAGTTGTTTTATAAGCAATTATGTGTTCACTAAGCAATAATTCTTAAGATGGATTAATGCTATTGTAGTAAGATTTTATTGTAATAATATTGTAAATCCGTTGTGATTATATATTCAAGTAACTGTGGCACAAAATAAAATTCTAAAAAAGTGATTGCGTTCTCACAATTATATCAAAATGGTTCTTATATAAGATCCTGGAAAATTGGAATTGAGTAAGCATATAAAATGCTGTGATCATTAGCTTTTTAAGCTCACATAATCTAAGGAAAAATATATGTAAAATATGAAATTATTTTCAATATTTTAATGATCGGACAAAAGCCCAAGAAAATTCAAATCAATAATGATATCGAACTAAATATAATTTTTAACTGTAATAGAATCTAAATAAATATTGATGAACCAATAATCATAAATAATAATACAAAAAACCAAAAAAATAACAGGAATAAATTATAGGAATTTAAAATCTCAAAATTATAGAAAAGAATATATGAAATAAATTAAATACTTTTGATAGCTTAACTTCAAAAAAAAAAAAAAAAAGGCTATAGGATGAGGATTACCATAGCTTTCTTCTAGTTATTCTACATTAAGTGTCCTTGACCAAGTTGATCTTTGCAATTTTGTTTCCTTTGGTTGTACCCTTAAAATCTATATGCTTTTTGAATTTTTTGATTTTCTAGTCGAAAGAAAATTGAGTCTAGTAAAGTTGACTACACACAAATCCGAAAATGAAAGACATGTTATGCAACAAATATTTCATTAGTACAATGTATTTAAAGGTTATTTTAAATTTAGTTATTTCACTGTTTCATTTTATTTCTCAATTGTCAATGACATATAATGTCTCTCTACGTTATAATTAATTTAACCATTATCGATATTCCTAAGAAGTTTATGGCAGAAGCCTTCTTTTGTTTTCTTTGATATAGAATTCTTGATGAACAAACATTGAAATGAAAATTTGTTTACTATTTTGAAACTTATATATTATTTCTCATTTAATAGTGTTTCCTTTTGTTCCCTTTCCTTTTAATACTATTTAAATTTTTTTTTTTAATTATTTTTTATATTTCTTCCATCCAGTCATAAACAATCATTTCCCAATTTTCACTTTCTTTTGCGTAACATCTAAAGCACTATACAAAAAGTAAGATCACTTCGTTATATTCACATTGTTGACCACTAACATTTAAATCATAACTTATATATAAGTATGGATTTAGCAAATTAAAGAGTTGGTGAATCTCATTCTATCTTTACTTGGTTTTTGTGATTCTCAATCTAGTTTTACTTATGAGAAAAATGATGAGATAAAGGAATTATGGTGTAGCTTCCATTAGTGAAATATATGCATGAAGCTGAATATATTTTGACATGATTAATTATAACTAATTATAATTAAGTGAAAGAAATTTGCTAAACCACTAAAAAAAGACAATAGCCAATTTCTCAATTGTTGTATACGCCAAATATAGAGATGGTAAAAAAGAAACGAACCTTAGATGTGTATGTGAAAACGGGAAAAAAGTCAAGGAGATATTAAAAGGGGAGGAAATACAAAAAGAGTGTTTTAGATACTTTAAATGATCTTCCTCATATAGTTAAATATTGATATTTTTACATAACCAAGTTAAATGCTTAATTAATTAAATAATTTTCCCAGTCCGCTTATAGCTCATCCTAATTAGTTTAGAAAATGAATTACGTAGAATATGTAGAAATAACTAAATTACATTGAAGGGAAATCCATTCTGATGCTTTAATTTAATTACTCAACTTGTCTTTTGTTTTATAAAAAGAGTGCTTATTTCTTTTAATTCATTTTTCTTTTTGACAATTGTATAACTATAAACTCCAATTTTTCTTTTATTTCATAATTTTTGTTTATTAATTTTTTTTCTCTTTTTTTTTAATTTCTTTTACCTAGTACTTTATACCTTTTGAGTGCTTTATAAAAGTTATAACAAATTTATATATACCATTACTTTAGATGTTAAAGGTAATAAAAGCTAATTGGCTTCTTATTTTTCTCACTTATACATTTTCTTTTTTTAACGAAAAAATAAAAATTGTTTTGTCTAAACTCATGAACTAATCCAAAATAAATCATAAGATTATTTAATAATATTTTTATATCAAATAAATCATAATATTATTTGAGATTTTAGGGGTTTAATTAGTTAAGATTTACATTCCCGTATTTAAGTAAATAACGTGACAATAGAAATAAAGTAACAAATGTTTAGTTAAGGGATGTTTAGTTAACAGTTTAATTAGTTAAGTATTCTATTAGGACTTTAATTGTATGTTAGATTGGTAAGAGATTTTAGGGGTTTAATTAGTTAAGATTTATATTCTCATATTTAAGTAAATAAAGTGAAAATAGAAATCAAGTAACAAATGTTTAGTTAACGGTTTAATTAGTTAAGTATTCTATTAGGATTGTAATTGTATGTTAGATTGGTGAGAGATTATAGGGGTTTAATTAGTTAAGATTTATATTCCCATATTGAAGTAAATAACGTTAGGTGGAATCGTTGTTTAGTGTTAAGGAGAGTATAAATAAGGGTAAATTAGGAAACACAAAAAAAGGAAGAAACATGAATATATTATATGGTAATAGATAGATAGATAGATAATAGATAATAGATAGATAGATAGATAGATAGATAATAGATAGATAATAGATAGATAGATAGATAGATAGATTCTATAATCATTTTGAAAAGTGTTATTTGCCTTCCAATGTCACGATTTACTGCCACTTTTGTTGTATACCAAATTTCATGTCCATAATTTACAAAGGAGAATTTGTCAATGTGCTTCTCAAAAAAAAAAAAAAAAAAGAAGAAGAAGAAGAAGAAGAATCACTACTAAGCTATTCAATTTAAGCTGGGAATTGAATTTAGACTCCAAATTCAACCATGACTGAAGTCCGCCTAAGAAGCAAGGCTGGCAGATGATAAAATTAACAAACACGAACACAGTGCATAGACTATGATAATATTGAATGAGTTCAAAAGCTCTATCAAATTTTCAAATGGCATCATACAAAATACGTGAAATTACAAAAAGTTTTCGTACATCTTTTTCCATCTTGGCAATCTGATTTTTGATAATCTATAAACATAAATCGGAAAAACTGCTAGATGTACACAAAAATATTTTGAAAAAGGTGGATGCTAAATATAGAAAATTAAAAGATCGGTCAATGGTAAGTCACATGCATTTAGAGACCAATCACAATTTTGACATATGGATTGGCAAGTTTTCTTCGTGCCAACTCCTTCAAAAAAATGTTGGTGTGTTTACGGAATTATAGTAAACTCGTTTAACTTTGAAATTATGCATCTACAATGAGTTTTACTTATACCATAATACCATTCTAATCAGAATTGTTCTAAAAAATAAGTTTAAGTTAATATTTTACTCGGAGTGAGGTGACATAAATATTACTCAAGGTGAAGAAATTAGTCCAGTTTGGTAAGGTTCAACAAATGAGATTGACCTTATCTTAGGATGTCGATTAAGTGGTGTCCAGAAACGTCTTACTTATGTTGTAGACTAATTCACCTCATAAATCATAGATTTTGAAATTTCACATGCAAAAATGGAAATGCGCAATAGTACACAAATAATCCTTAACTTGTGCAGAATAGTAAAAGTTTTGGGTTTTTAGGAGTTACCGACGGAGGGAGAGCTTTAGCTATGTTGTATTAATGTGAAATTATACAAAATTATGCGTACTATTTAGTAATACGACGTAATTTGTCATGATACAAAGTAGTTTTCTATTGAATATAATTGGAAACCAAAAAAATTAGACAGAAGATTTTGTAGTCAAAGGTTTGAGTTGATTTGTTCCAATCAAATTAAGTTTGATCCTTTGAACTATACGTGGCAGTTTTTATAAGGCCTCCTTGTTCCACTAGAAAGCATAATTGCATATTTGGACTGATCTTTTAATGGTGCAACTTTTATAACTTTCAATTTAATAAATATGCCTCTTTGAGGCTCTTTCTTCTTTCTTTCCTTTTCTTTTTTTCCATATATGTGCTGATAGAATATTCTCTCTCTCTCTCTCTATATATATACATATATATATATATATATATATTTTGGTCAGTTCGAGGAAGATTTTAAACTTTATGAAAAGGGAAAACTTGATGATGGAACCATATAACTTCACTGTTACATGACCAATTTTCCTTCCAACTAAGTTAAATCTTGCATCTTTGAAGATTATTAAAATCTTTCACAGCTGAGTGAGAGTCCCCAGTCCAGTTGCTCAGCACATAGACAGGCTGTTGTAGTACTAAAAATCGGTTACGCGGTGTTGGCTCCGACTGTCCATCCAACACGCAAAACTACAAGAAAATGGCCGGGACTTGACAGTGAAGTTGTAAGGGACCCTGGATCAATCCCGCGAAATTTGCCATGAGATGATCTTCACTGGTTTTATTATTCTGAATTGAGTTCACTTTTTTCTTTTCACGGCACGAAATGCGTCCAATTGGAATAAAGGGTACTTCATTTTTCCACCTTTTCCTAAATAAAACTTTTGCCTGATATAGGATAAAGGAAGAGCCACACAACAACAACAATAATAATGATAAGTTTATTAAAGTGCAGTATTTGGTTAAAATATTTTTGATTCTTGATTTTCAAACAAGAATTGAACTATAATTTGCATTGAAAATTGGCTATATATAATGATTTGGAAGCATGGATCTTTGTTCAAGTATTTTTTTTTTTTCACAATAATTGGTATAATTCTGTTAGCAGTGAAAAGATACTGTTTAACTTTGATAAATCAATATCTCGTTTGTTTTTATTCATCGTCATATGCCTGTTTTCACTTTTTGGTCCAGTGGGTTGAGGACTTTTCGAATTCACATCTAAAGTTCATGACTTTGGGAAAAGATACTGCAGCTTGTAAAAGCACGACCTTTTTGTTTTTCTGGCACAATTGTAAAATGTATAACCAAATTGGGGACCCAGACATGCAACCTGATTAAAAAAAAAAAAAGAGGTAAATAATATCTTTGCCTAAAAATTAGTTTATTGTAACAACATATGCGATAGAGTATTGTATCCTATCATACATTATATTGGAAGATACAGAGTTGTTTACAGCTTAATTAGGCTGAAATATTAGTGTTTGACAATGTTTCATAAGTAATCTAGTGATCATTATCTTTGATCTAATTCGGCTTTTAACCGAAATTAGAACTTGTAATTTTGCTTTATTGAGCTCTTCTTTATCGTCAATAATTGACAAAAGGAGATTGGGATGAGTATTATTTCCATATTGTGAGATGTGAACTACTATTTGCATCTTGACTACACTTTTAACTTTTGTAGATTGGACTCAAATTTGAGTAATAAAAACCACATGCCAGATTGTTTTACACTTTTATGTGATTATAAATCTCAAACAAGTTCTAGTTCTAATGAAACTTCTGGCGTTAACTTCATCCATACAAATTAGAAAGCATAGGTTAATTCTTACATGTGTCTCATTCTCCATCTGACCTTGCAACGAGTCACATGATTATCCTTATATATATATTTTAATTAACATTCATTACTATATTTACATAGCTATCTTTTATATTACAAAACGTACAAGTGGAGTCGTAAATCTGGTTGAAGGAAGACGGTGAAGAAGAAATCAATCAAAACTATGTCGTAGTGCCATCTAATGCGTGTTAAAAGACAAGCAAAAACCAGGTCCACCGATTAACCCAAATAAAACGGCATTTACATTATTCCCACGGAATACTCCATTCTCAAAGGAAAGAAGTCAGTTTCCTCCTCATTTCCTCGCCCCACATTTTCATCACACATTTCAACCAAAAGATCCAAAATGAAAGCAAAGATTTTCTGAATAATACCAAACTATTTAATTTATTCTTATGCATTAATTATGAATTCATGCCCCACAAAAATAAATTGACGTTTGATCTATGAAATGGCACTCTGGAATCAATCCCGCATGCCAAAACTTTGTACTTTGGCCCTTTTTCATCAGGAAAAAAGGTGCTGAATCTTCTGGTTATTAATTAAGTGATTTCCGTGTTTTAATTGAATTTAATTGCAACAATTCAGTCTAGCAAGCAGCCCATGTAAGTTCTGTCAAACTCAAACCTCCTATTTGATTGTGCCCCCCTTTTCAGGACACTGCTGGTTGGTATTAACTAGTTTGGGGCCATTTCTTTAATTATTATTGGATTATTTTCACCAATAACCTACTTTTATTTCCACATTAAACTTGCAAAATAGTATATTAGATACTTAAAAAATAGAAAAACTAGAATGCCCAGAAATTTTTTTAGCATAATGATTCATCCTCGTCTCACTAGCAAAAAAAAAAAAAAAAAAAAGAAAAAGAATAGAAGTTATTAAATTGCTGTTTAGGATTGTAAAGAAAAAACTTGCATGTTACATGTCATGAAGCGTATCGCTTTAATTAATTATGCAAAAAATTTTCTCAATTTATGGCTGTTTGCCGTTTTAAAGAGAAGATTTACTTCTCCAAAAATGAAAATATATTATAATAATTAAATCAAGATTTGAAGAATACTTCACACAAATTTTTAGAAACTTTTATACTATATTTTAATTTGTTTGTCTATGCACATATAAATAGTCACTCTCCTTGGTGTAAAGAAATGCTTGTCAACTTACTTTCCTTTCACTCTTTTTAAGTTTCAAAACAGAGCACTTCTCTTCGTAAAAAACCAAAAGCATAAAGAGAGATAAGAGTCTTAATTTTGAGGGAAGCCAAAAAAAGCAAATCTTTTTTTGGTGGGGTGAAGTTGATTTGGCTTCTTTGATATGGAGAAGCATAGATGTAAGCTATGCTTTAGGAATTTTGCTAATGGTAGAGCTTTAGGTGGACACATGAGATCTCACATGTATGCGTCTTCCGAAGTCAAGCAAGAATTTATTGAGGAAGATGAAGAGAATATTAATGATCTCAGGAAAATTGTTGAAGAGTTCGAGTCAGTGTCATCATCTTCATCATCATCAGCAGATGAAGAGACTAATCCAAAGAAAGAAATGATTGGTATGGTGGTGGATCAAGAATTCTGCTTCGGAGGAGTTGAGGTTTCTGCTTCTGTTGCTGCGGCTGATTCTGATGTTCTTCAAGATACGGAAAGTGAGACTGAATCATCAAAGAATCCAGTTTGCAGAAGATCCAAAAGAATTAGGAAATCAAGAATTTCAGACACAGTGCTCCAATTTTCTGGTTATGATAATAGTAGCATGATGAAAGAGCCACAAGTGAAAAAGCCCAAGTCTGAAAGACAAAAACAGGGCAGATTTTCTTGTGAATTAGAACCATTCGTGGAGGCTGAACCTGTTAGCTCAATCTCAGAAACCACCCCTGAAGAGGATGTTGCTTATTGTTTGATGATGTTATCTAGAGATAAGTGGAAGAGAGAAGGCAATGAAGAAAATATATATGAAGAAGAGGAAGAACAACTGGCTGATCAAGAAGTTCAAGAAAAGGAAACAAAGAATAAAGATACGAAGAAGAAGTATTGTCATGATTTTGGTGTGGTTAAAGTAACCAAGAGCAGGACTAGAGGAAAGTACAGATGTGAGAAGTGTAACAAAAATTTTCGTTCTTATCAAGCTTTAGGGGGCCATAGAGCAAGTCACAAGAGAATTAAGGCCCTCAATAACAATACAACAGAAGAGGAAGAAGTAGCAGAGCAGCTGGAAACAGGAAATGCAAGTGTGGTGGTTGAAGAGAAGATACATGAATGTCCAGTTTGCTTCAGGGTGTTCTCATCAGGTCAGGCTCTAGGTGGGCACAAGAGATCACATGTCATGGGTTCAGCAGCAGCAGCAACTCATGATGTTGCCATCAGTTCTAGCTCTGCAAATAAACCATTTTCAAGATTTGGACAGATTTTTATAGATCTTAATCTTCCAGCTCCAGCTGATGATGATGATGATATTAGTCAAATTGAACTTTCTGCAGTTTCCGATGCTGAATTTGTCAACCCATTCAAGCAATGAAGCCCTCAATTTTGTAGGGGGAAAAAAAAACTTATTCGTATTTAGAGGTGAAGTTTTGGGTAGCTATGGATGAATGTATTGCCATTAATTTTAGAAATCAATATGTAATTTTGAGCATTGGATTGAAGGCGTTTCTCAATTTTCACCGGTTTTGCTTATCATTCGTTTGTAATTCGTTTTATTCCAAATTCTGTTAATCACTGATGGTAAAATTCTTCTAATTTGGCTACAAGATAATGAATGAAAAAGTTCTTGCATGTGGAAAATTCTCAAAAAATTGGAAATATTGTCCTATGAAATTTTATATTCAATACATGCCACAGGTGACTAGAGGAAAGAGTAATATTGACAAAGGACAATATTACTACTTAAGCTAACTCTTTTGTCATAATACTAATTCTATGACAGATAATTAGTAGCGTTGTGGTCATTGGTGCGACTTCGTTACCACCTTTAATTATTCAAGGTAACCATAAACTAAAATAGATAATGTCGATCTAAAAACATCAATGCTGTATAATTGTAGTGTTCACACACAAATTTTACCGTATTTTCAATAATCACCGTACAATTTTCAAATAGGAGGATTCTAATTACACCTGACGATTGTTGAGAATCTCATCTCAATGCAGCACATAGTTTGGTTTTTTTTAATATATTATTTTCATTTTATTTCTATTTTGACTGCGTGGGCAAGGGGGAGTTTTGATGACTTGGAGCAATATTGAAGTGCACCGATGTCATGGTTTTGTTTTCTTTTCCACCTTTTCTAGCTAAGTATAGACAATTTTGAATTGTAGCTTCAAACAAAATTTCATTATCTTTTTGTTCAAAGAAGTTGCTTATGAAAGAGAGAGATGTGTGAATGAAATATAAATCAATCCTAAAAGAAAATTCCACCTGTCACAACTGTCCTAATAGTCCAGTTGGTGCGTGTTTAAGCTCAGCAAGAGAGGAAGCTAATTCTCTCTTCTTCTTCTTTTTTTTTTTGACAAAAAGCTAATTCTCTCTTATCTTCTCTGTTCTTTCTTTGTCTGTCTTTGTCTCCTCTTGTCCTCTCTCCTCTTTTTCTCTCTCTATCTGTAGTGTCTGCAACTGTTCCAAGCTTTTCACACAGAGATCTGAATTTTTAGTCTAGTAACATGACACTACATATTGCAAGAGTCATAATTTCATCTATATTTTGCACAGAAATAATATATTTAACACCCAACATTTAATTTTTTTTTTTTGTTTTTCATCATTGAAATAGCACAATCATAGTTGACCAAAAAAAGAAAAAAAGGTTGAACAAATAGAGACTCGAACTATTAGAGCTCTATAATTCTACTTTAATAGTTGAGGGTTCGAATCGCACTAATACCTTTCTTCTCCCTGACGTAATAATATAGGGTTGCTAAAAAAAAATAGTTGACCAACTATTTATGAACATTCGAACTACCTTATAAAACTCGTGTACTACTAGTCTAACTATGGGTGATCCAAAAGATTTGCACTTGATGGAAATAAAATATTAATTCATTTTACTATAACATTTCTTCGAAATCTTGAAATGGTAAACAGAAAGTGCAAAATAATCCTTTGTTCAGTTGCTAAAGGAATATTGATGGTTTGTTGTTGTGGCATCAATGACCTTAGTATCAGGTTCATGAATGCTGAGTGAAAATACATTGCGGCCTTTACTCACATTGATGAGTGGATATCGAATGGCCAAGCTGCTTACTTTTAGTTTTCTACTTTTGCGACTTCTTTTTTGCATTTTTTTTTTTTAAAAACTAGTATTAGATAAGAATTCTATTCATCGTTGGCATTTGTTCTTTATCATAAAAGAACATTTATGAAATATATTCTTTTCGTTTAATAAAAGTAGTAATAAATTAAGTAGAAAAACTAAATCGTCTGAGAATATATGAATACAATTTTCAAGCGTTATCTTTGTGATATTGATTCTTTTCAGTTTACTTTCATTCTATTTATATGTTCATTACATTAAAGATGGATTTAAGAGGTTAAGATTTACAAGGCCAAAATTATTAGAGTACAACAAAATTAATACTTCACCATTAGTTTTGTACCACATGGGATTGGACAATTGAACACATTGAAAGTGAAAGAACATGTTGCAGTGGAAACATGAGGTAGTTGTCATTTGTTAGGACGTTGGAAGATGGCATGTCAAGTCGATTTCTTTTAGCATCAGAAAGCATAACCAAGGCCAGCATTTATGAAACAAGAATTTTTTGGAGGTTTTTTTTTTTTTTATGGCCTAAACAACACGCTTTAGACGTGTCAAGCCGAAAATGAAAGTATCTTAATGGCTCCGTATCATCATCTCAAAATTGTTGGAATAATTAAATCAAGTTTAGAAGATTCTTATTTAATTTTTTAATAATTTTTATTTATTAAAAGAATAGTTTATTTAGTAATTTATTGTGTTGAGTATTTCTTGTCTACAAAATATAGTTTATTACGCATAGAATATTTGTTGGCATAATTTGACAAAGAGTACATAGAGTCCATAGAGTTTATTAAGCGCTATAGAGACAACTCTTCAGTCATTTTTATTTTATGAGATATTAATGATATTGTGAGTTTATTTTATTCTTCTTTTTATTATATATTTTGTTGTGATTTTATTCTCTCAGTTTTGTAATTATGTGAGTTAATATTTGAACCCAAAATATAGTGGGTTTTATAAAAATTTTAAACTAATTCCAGGAACCGTTTGGATTAAAGGAAAATAAGGAAAAGGAAATGATACTATATCTCGGTGAAAAAGGAAGAATATATATATATATATATATATATATATATATATATATATATATATAGTAAAGTGATTCCCATTGATCTCATTTGTTCTAGATATTAAACAAAAATAAAGAAAATACCAAATATGTTGTTTGAAGAGGCGAGGGGGAAAAAAAAAGAAAGGAAAGGAAAATGATTACATTTTTGCTCACAATTTAATTCAGAGTTTAAATTGTAAATTAGAAGTGCAAATATTTTCATTAAATCTAGGTTACCTTTTCTTTGGGTTTCGTCTATTTTAAGATGGAAACTGAACTTACACAAAATAATTCAGTCTGATGCTATTTCAATTCATCCTTTACTGAAAATAGAAGAAGAACAGAAGCTGTTGATCATTTGCTCAAATGTAATTGATTAAAACTAATAACTAATATTTTTCAACTTTCAACAACCATCCAACTTGCAGCACACCATGGTTTTACTTTTTTTTTTTTTCTTTTCAATTTATCCTTTAATTCTTGCTCTAGTTAACATAAAGTCAATTTCGACCATCTGAGCCCAAGATAGACGACTAAAGTGTGGAAATGTTCCCCATGATTGAAAATTTTGGTTCTAGATATATTCAAACCCAACAATATTATAGTTTCTGGTTTAAAATTTAGAATTTTTTGTGCTTAATTAATTAGAACAATATTAGGTCAACTGAAATCATCAATGCACAAAAGTTAAAAGTCAAAGCTATGATACATGACTCTCCTATAAAAAATTTAAAAAAAAAAAAACGCATGATACATGACAAAATCAATTTTTAAGGCGTCATCGGTTTAGTGGCAAAAAAGATTTAAGTCATTTCGAGAATAAGAAAAGATGATTATTGCAATTTAATTATATTCCGTTAGTGCCTGTTGACTTTACGGGAATTTTATTTTGTTTGGTTATGTTAAATTTCAACAAAGAAAAAAAAATCATGTTTAAGGAGGGATGATAATAATCCTTTGATTAACCAGGACATACCTGTAGAAGTTCAAAGCGTTATCAAGGAATCTTGTTAGGAATCTGAAGTACTTTTTATTTACTAAATAAAACTTTTATTAATAAAAAATAAAAACTTTTTTCTTATTTGGATTAGTGAAGATATTCTGATTCCTCCAGATATATCACGAGTCTTCATCTGAATTACATGTGTTTGATTTGAAAACTTTTGCGAGAAGGATCATGCAATGTGATGCTTTTGTTGAGGTCAAGATGAACATGCTAATATTCTTTATAGATAAAACTAATATACGTAATAGGATTCCTCCCCTATCTTGCTTTTCATACAAAAGGAAAAAGCCTAAAAAGAAATGCAATCAGAACCATTGCTACCATGACCAAAATGCTAGAATATACCACTTCACTTGTTTGCTCTTTTTTTTTTTTGCCATAAATATTTCTGTGGATGAGATTGTGCATTATGTGCAATTCTAATGGCAGGCTTTACTTAGGTTAATGTGAAAATCCAGTATTTAAGAAGTAAACAAACATTTGATTGATGTGGATGCGTCATCTATAACTTTTAAAGAACTTCAATTTCTACTGAGACTTAAAATAAGAAAAAATAAATAAATAAAGAACAAGTGGACTTGACACTTTTGGCGTAGGACTTAACAATTATGGCTCTAATTATCTAGGGTGATTGAGTAGAGGCTTTAGCTAGCACACATTTAACAAATTCGTGTACATTGAAAAAAATAATTTGTATATGCTATGAAATTTCATTATTTGAACCATTCAAACCCAAAAAAAAAAAAAAAAAAAAGATTGAATCATGGGATAGAATCCTAAATTGTTGTGAAGTCAATTATTTATAAGCCTCCAATTGTTTGTACATCGGTCCCTTGCATCCTAGTCATATGTTTAATCTTGATCTGATCAGCCAAAAGATACACTTAAAAAACCCTATGTAAGCATAGTTGTGGAAGGACAGGATTGGCTTGGCTGGCCTTTTATAGTTGGATGTGTGGGGGTGTTATTGAGTCGGTTGGTCGGTCGGTCATCGTTCAATTAAAAAAGAAACAAACCAAACAACAAGAAAAGGCTATTAGAATGGTCCTTGTGATGTTAAGAGTGCCCTCACCCATTCGATCAATGACACCAAGTGGAAGTGGTGGGGAATGTACATTGTCTCACTTTCTTTGTTGGCCTTTCTTGTGTGGAAATTTGAAGGAAAAAAATGGATTAGCAGAACGACCATTGATTAATTTGCCGGCTCATCACCTCAAAAACCCCCCAAAAGAAGAACGAGTCAGCAATAATTTCCAGCTCTTTTCTTCAGATTTCTACCAAAAAGACTATTTCATCATCATCATCGGTTACATCATCATTGGAACAACAATTTCTTGGTGGCATGCACCACTTACGTTAGCAACAATCAGTCCACACAAAAAAGTATTCCAGCGAACATTTAGTCTACGAGATTCTCTCGAATCAATCTAGTACTTACCAAAGACTTGTCCTTAGATATTATAACGTTACGAATTTATGTAGAAAAATGTTGTGGTGACAAACACTAACAAAAAGAAAAGAGAGTAAATTTATGAAGAAGATAAATTTTTATTAAAACTTGACTATTTTTTTTACAAAAATGTACTATTTTACTGAAATTAATAATAACGAAAAGTCACTGTATTATTTTCTATGAATATTATTAGTACGTGGATTATCGGTCTAACTTTCACTGTTATATGCCCCTATTTATTCTTCCAGCATCGGAATTGTTACATGGATACGGGAATCGAATACGCGTGATCATTCAGGAGAAAATTCTCAGCTTTTGTTTCTAATGGACCGTGTTTCTGGTACAAGTCCAAATTTTAATTCGACAGAATTCTACATTTCATACCTTAGTTGAAAATTCTAATCTTAACTTGGAATTGTTGTGCTTGGGTGAGGTTTTGGTTGATGTGCACAGGGTTAGCTTAATAAAAACAAGAAAGAAAGTCTTAATTTCATCAGGTTGGTAAATAAATCACGTATGAAGGAGAGTTATAGACAGCTCAATGTCCAGCCAATCCTTTTATGAGCCGAAATAAACAGTTCTAAAACTGAAGCCCAAAGTTGATTACAAAAAAAAGATAAGCAGCAGTTTGATATAGAGCACAATAAAAATGCGGTCAAGGGTATAGGACTTGGCCAAATCAGTGTAGTATGTGATGAAGAAAGTAATGCAACAGACATTTGTGGTGTCTGAACAAATCATGATACTTACCGAACAAATACAAGAAAATGTGCAAAGGTCCAAGTTCTTTCCCTGTTGCAGAAGTACCGATAGATTATTTCCAATTTTATTATGGTTTTTGATTTTGAGCAAGGGGATTGTACATCTAAGGTAAGTCTTTGTGAGCTTCATTTGTCACAAGTTTGCCAGTATAAAAAAACATCATTTTTTTTTTAATTTGTTAACTAAATTAAGAAAGTAAAAAGTCTCAAGTCCCATGACTAGTACATAAATTTTCAATTAGATGAGTATAAACCCATAATATAACGTCATATTATCCTATATGTGATAATCCATAAATTAGAGTAAAAATTCACACAAACAACCCTATTGCAAACAGAAAAATTCTACTAGTATGTACGCAAACTACTCAAGATAGCTTCAAATTACCTTATTAAAAAAATGATAGCTTCAGATTAATGATTCAACTATCCTCATACCAAAGTCTCTCAAAACCTAGGAAGATGTTGATCACAACCTGACAAGCCCAGTACAATCTCTTATTCCACTTTTGAAAGATCATAACAGTGGAGGACCTAACCTTTGAACTAATGTCAAATTAACAAAAAGAAAAGTTAACTTGTTAGCTTAGCAACCGGAATGCCCAAACCAGATAAGAAATCCAACTCAATAAAGACAAAAGCAAGTTGAGCCAAGTTGGTTTACCCAAAAGAAGAGAATGCCAATTTTTTTTTCCCTTTTTCTCATCATTTATTGAGTAGAGAAAAAGAGGCATAAGAAGTCAAATGCTTAGCTATGAATTAAAGAGAGAAAAGCAAGTGACCAACTGCTATATTTATATTTTCAATAGAAGAAGACAGTTTCTCACTACCTTTTCTTTTGTGTTGCATTCTTCCACACAAATATGCCCCCTTTTCCATTCTTTTAAGTTATCTTTACCTTTTAATTCAATAAAGATATTCTTTTAACGTACGATCTGGAGATTACCTTAGGTTCACGCTACAAAAACACCATGATTTCATGCCTTGCTTGAGCAAGCTACACCCTCGATGCCCTCACACAGCCCTGCACTGCCCTGAATGCTTCACATGGGATCTCAGTGCAAGGACTGATTTATTGAAAAAAAAAAATGCTTGCTTTCGACTTCATTACCTAGTCTTCATTGGAATAATATCAGAAGGGCTCACCATTTATGCATTAGTTAGAGGTAAAGCAATCAAAAAATTCAGTCACATATGAAGCCTAAAGTTTATTTTCCAGTAAATCCACTAATCGTTTTTGTTTAAATCTTGGTTAAACAAAAAAAAAAATGCTTATCAGAAGAATTTTGCTTTTAGTTATGACTCCATTTAGGCTCTAAATTTTTTAATTTGTTCATTAGTCCTTCATCTCTCAAAATCGAGTCAATTTGATCCTCAAAGTTCTGTGAACGGATGAATAAGTCCTCAAACAAAAGTCAAAATACAAATTGATCCAAAAACTTCTATGCAAAATGGCAAATATACCTTCAAATATTGTGGACAACTGACTTAGGCCAAACATCATTACAAAAGGTAAAATAATGCACGCATTTTTTCTATTAACATTCTTAAAATGATATATAACGAATGGAAATATAACTCTATTGTAAATAAAGTACCTCATTGTTTCAAATATTTTATTTAAACAACAAACTCTGTACTGAAATGTTACCTCGTGATATATATATTTTTTTAACGAGGACCCATCAGTAGTAGAATCTTCTATTTCAATGTTCTCTTATCTTCAAGAAGTTGTTAGGAAGGCTACAAGGTTCTATGCAATGGTAAATTTGAATTTTCTAATTGCATTCAAAGAACCGAATTGGCCTGTCTGACCAACTTTGAGAACCTATGATGAAGGGCTCTGTAGAATCTCCCAGAAAAAGGTAGGTAACGACTTTCGCAATCTTCTTTTTGTTTTTTTTTTTTAAGGTAAAAAGAGTTTAAAAAAATGTATTCCGTGAATTCACCATTTCTATTAAAATCTTGAAGTGTTAGAACTCATGAGCATCTTAGTCACTTTACCTAATGAAAAGTAAAACTAAGAACATGTGAAGCTACAATTGGAGGGTACAAATTTTTCAAAAAGTAAGGACACAAGAATTAATGTTTACCTAGAAGATGATAGGAACAACCGACACCTTCCCCAATTTTTTTTTTTATTTGAAGAGAATGGTTATTGCATTCAGAAATTAATGGTATACATATTGGAACGAAATTTTCCTAACCTGCACATGTACTGGACTAATTGGGTATTTAGGGTAAGTCTTTAATCAACTCTTGGTTGCATAAAAGATAGTCAATCACGATCCTCAATTATAGATTCATCACAAGACTTCCTTCCAAGTGCGATATTAACATCAGATTTAAAGCTGTTCTATTTGCGCAGGGGAAAAAAAGGTTTAAATGGGCATAAGGGAAGGAAAAAAAAAAAAGGTTGAATATATTAAGGGCTCACAAGGCATTGTTTTTTTTCTTTTCTGTCAATTACGAAAACAACAAGAAAATAAACAATGCACAACAATTAAAACCAAGTATAACATACTAATTTTTAAGCAAAATAAAAACTTACATACATTAAGAACTCATTTGTATCAAATCAAATCAATTTGCCGAGTGCCCTAAGAATAACTCAGCTTATTTTTGTTAACCATTCTAAACCAAGAAAAAACTCAGAGGGAAACATTATCGCAATGAATGAAACCTTTGGAAGCAATATTCTAGTGGAGGAAAAACCCCCCAAAAATGTGTGTGTGTGTGTGTGTAGACACCCCTCCCCCCAAAAAAACCAAAAAAAAAAAAAAACACCCCCCATATATGATATTGCATACTATTATAAATTCATCAATATATGCATTGCATGTATAACAAACCTCTTATGGAAAAGCGAAGACTATTCGTTGGAGGGTAAATATATGGGAAAGTCAAAGAATGATACATTAACACATTTTTTCTTACGTGATAACATAGGCATATAAATATCATACGAAGGTCATTAGGTTTTTTATCCGAAAATATATAGGTCAATGTATATCATATTATAAGACTCAGTATCCATCAAATTCTAAATCAATTTATTAACGAGGAAGAAAGAAACATGGGAGGAGGTGCCATGTCGCCTGCAGTCTCTGGTGGCGCCGCCTATTGTGCTTCCACTGTAACAAAGTCATCAACGGCGGTAACAACCACCAATCTTGAGTCATGTTATTCAGCATCAATCATTTCTTGTCATGAACCCTTTAATAAGTCATCAAAAGGGATAAGCTGTGTGTGCCATGAAAACGTGGTTTCTCCATTGGATGTCAGCGGAAAAGATTATAGTGCAGGCTGTGTTTTTGGGCCTGCACCTTCAAGAATGGAAGTAGAAAAGGCCATGACTGATCTACAGAGGTATATATTACATGTCTCATATTAAAAAAATCATGATTTCTTGATAGCTCACATGACTAGTTCTGCAAGACTGTTTTAGATGCTATAGAAGCACAAATTACTTGAGCAATATGTATAACTTGAGGAATTAAACATGTTTATTATTACTATCTTTTGGTTGGAATACAAAAGTCCAACTAGCATTATTTATTTTTATATGAAATTATTCGACTCTTCCATAATTTAAGGTTTGGAAAAATATTTCATGTGAAATAAAAGATGACAATAGGAAATTGGATGTTGCCACTGTGTCTGTGTGTCTTTAAATTAGTATAGCAGAAAATTACCCAATTTGCATGGTCATCGAAATTAAACACTTGTATGCAACTGAAATTATCATGATTTTCTGATGAATATGCCTGATATAGTGTATAGAGCGTCTCCATCGGTCCTGGCACTAGCTACTTGGCCATTGATTAAATGAAGCTTTTGCATTCCCAGTCATGTCATTGTTTCTCCATATGGTTTGTGCCATGGAGATAACTATTCTGGTTGACTTGTATCAATTTTATGATTCTATTTGGCTCAGGTTTCTGCATGGTGAAGCTAAATCGGAGTTCCATTGGCTTCAGCCATTAGTTCATCCTAGCAACTCAACAATGCTGCAATCCCCAGGATATGGAAGAATCCATGATGCTTTTAGAATGCTCCAGAAAGAACCATCTGTTCAGGTAAACAATTTCTTCTCTTTGGACTTCTTTTGACTGTCATTCTGCTGATAACTTGGCCATTTATGCTTTTCCTTTTTTGTATTCATCTGCTCAAAAGATCGATTCATCTTCCTAAATACTATTAGTTAATTTCAAGAGTCATTGACCCACCTGTTATTTTTAGTATTGAACTTCATTTCCCCATAAAGTGTTATTTTAGTTTGGTCTCTAAAAGGTGCCTAACTTAAATGTAGAACATGGTCGTCTCTATATCCTGTGACAAAGCTGTTTGGGACGCCATCTTGGGCAACAGGGCAGTTCAAGATCTCCGAGGCTCAATCTCTGCAGGTTTTATGCATCTAATTTACTTGACAAATTCTCATAGCAACATGGTACCCCGCCTTTTTAGTTAAATCATAAATAATCAATACAAAACTATATTATATTCTACTGGGAACCGTTTACTTAATTTGAAGAACTCTAGGCTGAGGTTAACCAATTTGTACTTGGCCATTGCAAGAATAAAAACTGTCTACCCCTTGTTTTTAACTTTGTTGCCCGCGAAAGGACACGGGCATGTTAACTGATGTTTGCATGCATATTTGTGGCTTTACAAAAATAAATGCAATTTTAATTTAGTATGCAGATAATATTTTCGCTCATGTCTCTGCTTGAATTTCTTCTTCTACAATGAACCATTTTGTGAATTATGTAGCAAGATTGTAATGGGAGAACAAAAAACATCTGAACTGATATTTGGCCTTTTGTTGCATGGATTGAATAAAAGGAACTCTTTAAAGCCTCTCCTTTTCAGCAGTTACCATGTAAACAGAAGATTGAAGATTATAGCTTCATTATTGCCGTGTAAACTTTAGCAGTATCCTGCCTTGTACGCATGTATTCTCTGCTATGGATGCTTTTTATTCACTTTATGTTGATGTTTCCCCATGCATGTGAAGAAGGAAGAACGCAGACATCTACTGAAGAAGCTGACACAGAAAACCTCATCTTGAAGTGGATTCTTGGATTTACAAAATCAAAGATTGTGGATGTGATTGAGAAAATTGGACTGATGGTGGCTGAGTTATTTCTACCAGGTGACAAGGAGAAACCCACCTCAGAACTTACTGATCTTGTGGAAGATAAGATTAGATCTTCATTACTTCTTTCAGTCGTCATTCTTTTGATTGTGGTTGTCACCCGCAACGATGGCACCTGATAGCCTTCATTTTAGTCGAGTGTGGCCAGCGGTTGGAACGGCTAAATGTAGGACAGCTTGAAATAAAGCGTACGGATGCGTTTTGTAGAATACCTTCAGTTTTTGAGGGACCTGGATTGACTCTGTTCTCGTGCTAGTTATTCATCATAGCATTTCTTTTTGGTAAATTATTATTAATCTCCATGTGATATCGCTTTCGACCACATAACCCCATATGATTTCAATATGATCACATAACCCTCTGTTATTTTATAAAATATAAAAATAAAAGAAATCAATGCGCCATCCAAAAATATTCCTGAAATATTTCAAATTTCTTTCTGATGATACACAATATTCTGTAACGATAAATAGATTAAACACACGTTTGAAGGCGATGTTTGATGGAGCAAAATATTCTATCTATTTTTCACATTTTATAAAACCATAAGAAAATTATGTAATCATATTAAAATCATAAAAAGGTTATATGCTTGAAGGCGATACCTTAATAGTAATTTAGCTTTTCTTTTTCTTTTTTTTTTAATAATTTACCCTTTCTTTTTTGAATGATAAGTGTTTGATAAATCAAACATGATTGCTAATTAGTTCAAAGAATCTTACAAGTACGAGATAATAAACAATTGATTAAATCCAGTAGCCAGATGTTTCTAAAGTTTACCATAGCTATTGCTGTACTTTTACGGGAGACTGCTCCTGCTTGTCAGATGACGATTGATGCTAATGCTACGGTACAAAAGCATTCAAGTTGCAATATAACTAAACAAAACGAAAATTTCTTTCTGCAGTCTTTTCTCGGGAAAAATGATTATATTGACTCAAGATCGCTATAATCACTTTTGGATAAACTCCACAACACCATTCCTAATCACAAGAACAACTCAAAATATGCAAACTATATTAATGTGTCCTAAACTGTCCCTCCATCTCATGTATCCTGCATATCCGAGTACTGTTAGAGCTCCAATCTTCAGGTCAACCAAAACTTAGGGCCCATGATCTGCCGATCCACAGCAGAACCTTGGCTAGCAAGCTTCTGAATGCGTAAAGAGAATTCTTCAGCCTAGACAGAGTAGAAGGGTCAACAAATTAGCCAAATTAGCAAGAGGATATCTTTCAGGGAAAAGAGGTTGTTCTATCAGTCCATGTTGGTAGAAGGGGTATGATATTAATGCAAACTAAACTGCTGAACTTGTAGGAGACGTGGCCACAATAGGCAGCATTCAGTTGGGAAAATGAACCAACTATACTTTTGAAACAGAATATTTGCAATGATCCCAATGATTATCAATACATGCATTAGCAAAATAGATGACCTACAGTCTCGAAAAACTTGAGAAATTAATTCAAAAAGGAATATTGCTCCAGATATTGGCGACATATAAAGCGCTTAAAAAACTAATCCAATAAAAAGACAAAGAAAAAGCTGTTCTGCAGATGGAGGACAATAAGGCATGAGAAACCATTTTTAGTTGCCTTCTCATTTTCACAAATAAAGACAAAAATTGTGATGTAATTGCTAGTCCTTAGCAAGTCAACAAAGGTTAAAGGGGAAAAATATCTACAGGAAATTCACAGATGATTAAGCAATCTTAAGGTTCTTTTGCAAAGAAATTTTCCACTAACTTTATCACAAAAGACCAATTTATTTAAGTTTCAAACAAGTCTCTCATGGTAGGTGCAGTTCAATAGTCCTACATCCACGAAATAAAGAATTTGCAAGTAATGTACCAACCTTTTCGTCAATCCACATCAATGAACTCAGTTGATTGTTTAAGATACGAACAACAACATCCAGTGGAGTCATTCCATCAGTTGCTTCCAGTTCCCCACCCTAAATGAAGCATGGAAGCTAAGCCGCTCAACATATTTGTAATTGTAATGCCTAACCAACAGTTGGGACACCAAAGGTGCCACTCACCTGGCTTGCGTTGAGAGTATAAATAATTCCTTTGATCTGTTCCGTCATCTGTTCCAATTCCCTCTCTATAAACTCAGCTTGCTCATACCTGATGATAAACCAAAGAAAATAACTACCACAGAACAAGTAACAAGAATTTTGCTTGAGTAGTTGATTTTGCTTCTTCCTTTGTATGGTTATGTAATATGCTCACAGCAGACAAAAACATGATAGTAGATGATTCATTTAGCAAGGAATCATAATCCTAAAAGCTCATTTTGGTTGATCAAAGCTCTCATGCACAGCCATCAGAAAGCTCTTTCAAGACTCTGCTTTTAAACTTTCAACAGAAATTATTAGTGCCAACAACCAGGCAAAATAGGATCAAACTTCAAATCATTTCAAGCTTTGAACAACTGAGTTCCTAATGATATCCTTAATAAGTAAAATAAATGCAAGGAGGGCAGATTTGAACGCCACCAAGCTATATAATGCTTTAGATCTGGATCAGATCTGGTTTGGCTTATTAAGAAAACCAGGCTTTGGAAGCCTAGGATAGATTCTGGTAAACCATGGGAAGCAAAAATCTTTTACGGAAGTTTTGCCAATTGAAGAACTATTGAGATTTCTTGGCACTACACCGACCTCCTTTATTAACAATTTTCATTGTCATAAACGTATTTTCACACAAAACAGCATCTGTAATTACCTGCTTTTCCACAGGTTTTCCAACAGTAGTTTTGAGATAATACCAAGATCATTCAATTGCATCAACAATTTTTAATTTCTTTTAGCTATTGAACGAGAGGCTCAAGCATGATATGCACAACATGAGTAGCCAGTGTAATTTTGAATACCCAGGAGGTCTATGTAATTGCAACAAACTTCAGAAGAGGTCAATGTATTTATCCAAATCCTTTTTGCTCTGAAGGGTATTGTGCTGGTGATCAAAAAAGTTTTCCTCATCAAGATCACACCAAAAAATGTATTTTGGATTGGATGGGAATGAACTATTTACTTCACTGTGCTACAATAAATATTACATGCTAGTGACATCACTAGGTCAGGTTGAATCAAACACTTCACTTTAGTAATATAAGGCATCTTTAGCTCTAGCAGTAACTCGAATAAAACAATCACATTAAGATGCAAATTTTCATCAAAGCCAATTTCATTCAGACAAATTGGTCCAAGTTTCCAAGGCATATAAAAGCAGTTTGAGGCATGTGGTTGGTAGGTGATACAAATACACAAATAAAACCATATATAGAAACAAATAATTTGTATAGCATACCACAAAAGTTCAATCCATACTTACATTGCATCTCTTGTGGAAGCAGCTTCATCATCAAGAAGCAATCCGCGCTCATCTTTGTATATCCGCTCAGCTTCATTTTCCATACTTTGCAAAGCTTTGTCAACCTTAAAAATGACAGTCCATAATTAGCAGACTCGTCGAAAACCACTTGTACAGCTAGTCTTATAATTAGACCCATAAGACCATCACTTTTTTCTTTTTGAATAAGAACAAGGAAGGGGGAGTAATAACAATAAGAATATTTTCTTTAATATTTAACAATGTTCACTGAATTAAGTAAACTTATATTAAAAGCAATAGTTTAGTCGATATTCAACCATTTTGACATATTTTAGCAATAGATTACTGTTCACTTTCCCCATTAACATGCATCATCCAAAAAGTTCCAGACTTCAAACTTAACACATTATACTCCTATGCACCCTGTAATACTTCCTAACAGAGTGCAAAAAGACTTACAAAATCTGATTTACCTACCAAAAGAAAAAAGAATCTTATGCTAAAACATAGTTTTAAACCTTGTCAAAGTTATGCTTGTCATCTATTGCAAGCACTTTCTGAACTCAAATGAAGACTTGTTATCTACTGGTGTTAAATTTCTTTTTCTTTCCGGAAGAACATCCATCAAAGTTGACTCGCTTCTGAAATTCAATCGCTCAATTGAAACAGATTATGTAGATATTACCTACAATAGACAGAGAAAAAGGTATTTAATACAGACATCTCTGCCATCTAGATGTATATGCTAAACAATTCTCTAGAAAAATTTGGAAACCCAAGACTTCCTGTAACTAGATAATATTTTCATAGTTAAGTCAAAGACATGACATATAAATGTGCAGAGTTGTTAACAGTGATGCAATTTCTTGAAGACAACATGACAAAGTTAGATAACTTCTTACATTTTGTATGCACAACAGTCTTAAAAAGGGTGAACTCTCCTGTAACCATCCATCTCAAAAACACACACACACACACTCACTCACACACTCTCCTAAAAGCTAGGCTTCAAGCTAAGAGATTAAAATTCTAAATAAGGTTTCAGAACTTAAAACAAGTAAATATCTGGAAATGGTACTTGAAATTTCCAAAGACTTGTCCCATGCCCACTTGCACCCTAAAAATTTGACAGGTCAGAATTCAGGCTTAGGATCTTAACTTGAAAAGAAAAGGAAACAACATATGAAGCCAGGCAACTACATACTCTGAAACTTCAATCAAAATTTAAACAACGGGAAATAAGCTATAAAATAACTCCTTTTAATTTGACTTCACAACTATAAATACTATTTGGTATCCCTACAGTTAACTGACCCCTGGGAGGGATGGGAAAAAAATCTACAGTTGCCACCAAACTGGTTATTTCAGTTCATTTCCTAGTTCCCATTTATCTGGCAGGTGAAGAGCTGTTGCCATTCATCTGTTACAAAACTGTTAGTAAGACCTATTACACCACTCAAAATGTTGACCTGAATCATATCAATGAGTAACCAGTCTGGAAGTGATACACATTTGCATTGGCGTAAAAGAAATACCACCTGTGCAAGAATCAAAATATGCAGTTTTATGTGATGACTTAGCTAGGACAATGGAAGAGAGAGGATACCTCATCTTGATGAGTCTCAATTAGCTCTAGCTGCCGCTCTAAGTTAGCTTGTGTCTCAACCACTTTTGCAACTTCAGTCTGGAAAAGGATTCAGGATCAAAAACCCAACAAAAAAAGTCATTGACAGTTAAACTCAGCACGTGATTATACAAGCCAAATTAAAAAAATAATACATCATTCTCACAAGCCAAACACCAAGCTATGGAGAAAGATTTTTATAAACATTTTATAAACAAATCTTAGGATATGCAACACCTAGAGTGCTGTGTGAGAAATAAAGAGAGTTATCATGCCAGAAGTAGATTAAAAGACAAATATCTACATACAATTTCAGAGGCTGACAATGCCATAAAATTATTTCTGATCATTACCAGTGCAGAGTAATTCATTAAACTGGACAAAACAAAATCCTAATCTTCTCTGAAAGATTAAATAATTACCTCAAGCTTAACAAGGATGTCACGATTCTGCAAGATCCTTCTATCCCACTCAGCAATTGCAATAGCCTGCTTTTGAAATTTCCGAGTACGCTCCTGCAACTCGGTATTCCACTCCTTGATGATCTACACAAGACAACATAAAATGACCTGTGAAACTAAAATATTCAAGCAAATCAACAGGCTAAAAGGAAACATGACAAAGAAAATCCATAATATAGTGCGTTCAAATGAATATTGGCGTCCTATTAATTAAGAACGATAGAAGCCCATCCTCCTAATTGATGAGAAGCATAGAACAACTTTGAAAAGGTTACATGCAACCCTCCAAAAATTCTGACAGATATTCTAGTATTTCATAAAGTAGATCGTACCAAAACATAGGTTCATACATGTGATAAACAAAATCACTAAGAAAATATAAAGCATGGAATGAGCAAAATCCTTGAAAGTAAACAGGAAAGTGTACAACCTTTAAGAAAAATCAGAAATATAATTACCTCTTCAACAGATTTTCCAGTGATTTCAGATGGCAATTTTGGTGCAGCAGCTAGACCCACTGTGGCAGTTGAAGTGGTACTGCAGGACATTTAAATAGAATTTAGCGTCCACACATTACAGAGACTATGAAATTTTGGATATATACAGGTCTAATGTTAGACAAACTCAGAGGCATACTCAGCAGATTGTATTTACCGAGGCAAAGTGCAAACAGAAGAGCAGGGGGCCTAAAGGAATCTCACATCATGGTGAATTTGTCAACCTTGAAGTAATTTTCTGGTTGATGTGTTTTAATTCATTTTCTTGTACTAATACTCTCATTATACTTTATAAGAAGTTCATTAGGCATCTGGAAAATTTAAATCTGGTTAAAATGTGTGGCAATGGTGTCCATGGTGTTGCATAAAATGAAGATAAACTACTTTTTATACCAGGTTTTCTTGTTAAGTCAAAATTTTAAGGCTTTGTAAAATTGGATTCAACATCTCTTTAGCCACTAAGTTTAGTGGTTTTTAAGTTTGTAGCTTGGACAATATTTGGTTCCAAATCTTGTTTGCTATACAAAGTATGTTGTAATAGCTATGTATCGGTATGTCCAATAGTGAAATGCAAGAGATGCTTTACTTTCACTTTTAGTCCAATCTAAGGTGTTTGTGGGTGATGTTCAATGCTTGAGTTCTTTAACTGGCATGTACTTAAAGGTTATCAATGAAACTCTTGGAACTTGTTCGCATGTACATGTAATAACTAATAAGTTCATTTTTTTTTTATATATTCCCTGAACACAGCCCTTCAGTTCATATTTCAGAACAGCTTTTGCTTTTCAAATATGTTAGACAAAATTCAATTTTCTTCTATGAGGAAAGAAGTAGATAACAAGAACTACATGGAATGTCTAAATTTAAACTGACCCACTGGTGGAAGCTACAACCAAGGCTGATGATTGAGCAGCAGAACCGGTACTTGTAGTTGCTGCAGTTGTAGAAGTTAAAGTAGGCAGGCCTACATTAAGAATTTGGGGAAAAAATTATTAATAACGTTCAGGCCAGATGAAAATGATCTTAGTCACAGAATTAAAAAGCATGCAAAAACAAGATGGAAGTTTTTGCACAAAGCAGAAAAGCTATTGACAATAACGCCATTTGCAAATTAGGTTTCTCATTCAGATAATCCATTAAAATCTGTAAACAATAATTTCCGAATGTGTACGGGAGTGACCAAAAAATTTCCCAAAGATGAACAAGAATAGTACCAAAGGAACCAGCAGCTGCAGTTGTTTGCTGTTGTGATGATGTGCCACTTGCAGGTGTTTTGGTCGATAGTGACAAGGATCCAGAGGTTGTGCCCGATCCAGTAGTAGTGCTTATTGTACTGAAACCAGTAAATGCTCCTGATGGCGCAGCAGCTGAACCAGAAGTTAATGATGTTGTAGCCGCAGAAGAGGCAGCAGGGCTAAACGCAGGAAATGTTAGAGTCGACCCACTAGTGCTAGTACTAGAACTAGCAGTTGTGGCTGTTGCTGCAGGACTTGAAGCGCTGGTGGTGGTAGTAACTGTCGAAAACAAAGTCGTCGTGGAAGAAGTTCCAAAACCAGTCTTCGAGGCCGGAGTAGAGAAAATAGGTGCGGATGTGGACGCAGGGGATTGAAATCCAGAAGTCGCAAACGAAAAACCCCCCACTGACAAGCCAGCCGTTCCTGCTGGTGCTGCTGCTGATGATGACGTCAGTGATGGAGTTATAGAAGAAGAGACTCCCAGGGATGCTGAGCTTCCGCTGCCTGTAAGGAATGAAAATGCAGGTGCCGAAGAAGCCTGAAAAGGCGAAGACACCGCAGCAGGAGAAGAAGCAGCACTAGAGCTGCCACCAAGAGGGAAAGAGAATCCAGATGCTGAGAAGCTGGTAGCTGATGTAGCCGGAGGGGAAAATGCAGATGAAGTCTTGAGCGAAAACTTTTGTGATTCCGTCGAAAAGGCGAACCCAGATGTTGATGCAGCTGACGATGAAGAAGCCGAACTGGTCGCCGGAAATGAAAATGTCGGACTGTGGGAAGCTGAGCTGGATGCGGTGGGGAAAGAAATTGAAAATGGCGAAGAAGCTGAGCTTGACCCGAATAAACTCGATCCAGTGGAGGCGGCCAATGAAGATGAGCTTGACCCGAATGGCGAAGAGGAAGCACCAAATGTAGTGGAAAACAAAGCCGCTGAACTGGTTGAGGAGGCTCCAAACAGGCCTGAACCCGATTGTGCAGCGGAGGACCCAAATGGGCTTGAACCAGAGGATACAGTTGAAGAGCCGAATGCGTTCGTCTGGCTTGACCCGGATCCGAATATGCTAGTTCGTGACTGGCCCGAACTTGCAGCGGAGGTTCCTCCGAAGAGAGATGAGCCACCGAATGGAGATGAGGACGCCGCGCCTGATCCAAACGACGCCGCTCCGAAAAGTGGAGAGCTGGCGGAGCTTGTGGTTGCAGCAGAAGAGCTTGACCCGAAAATTCCCGGACCAAAACCCGAACCCGGCGAGGAGGATCCGAATAACGGGGAAGACGTGGCTGGCGTTGCCGATGCTGCGGTGGGATTGCCAAAGCCGAATGAAGGAGCGGTGGAGGAAGTAGAGGAAGCCGGTAATCCGCCGAAGCCAAAGGATGAAGCAGGAGAAGACGACGTCGTTGAAGAGGAGCTGCTAGGGTTAGGTAATGAGAATGAGAAGGGAGAAGAAGAGGAGGCTGGGGTGGAGATGGAGGAAGCGGTAGCGTTTGTGGAGAAGAGCGGGGCAGCTCCAGATGCGGCGGAGGAAGAGAAGGAGAAAGGCGACGAGGAAGCGGAGGAGGGTGGGGTGGAAAATGAAAAGCCGGTGCCGGCCATTGTGGTGGTTTGTGGGCGTTAGTAATGTGAGGGTTTGGGCATAAGCGGCGGCTAAAAGGGCGGTTAACGGCGAACAGCGGAGGAGGTCCGAGAAAGTGGGGTAGCAGAGAAAAGGGTTTTTGAGATTTGGGGGTTTAGCGTTTTAATTATTATACCTAGAAGGGTAAAAGCGGTAAGACGAGTCGTCTAAGTGCGTTGTGATTAAGCAATAATAATGGAACATTGCACCAGTGCCCTCGACCAGTCATGCTTTCTGATGTCTGAAAATTTCTCCATTGTTTTTTTTTTTTTTTTTGAAACCATTTCTCAATTGTTTTTAGGTATTTACTTTTAAAAGATTATTATAAAAGTTTTGAAAAATTTTTTTTAATATAAATGTGTATGTAATATAACAAGTTAATTAAAAAACGTATATAAAATTTTCAAAAAACAATATTTCTTAAAAGTAGTGCCAAACAAAATGTGTATGCAATTGACTAGAAATTTCGAAAGTTTATGATAATCTTGATTCCCGGCTCTCAATTTTACGACTTTTACAAATGAGAACCTAATAAAGAAGTTACACTAGTCCCAAACGCTAAGTCAAGAAATCATTGTAAAGAAGCTGGTTTTGTTTAATAATTTGGAAGTTTTCAATATCTCATCTATTTAGCTCTTGGTTTGACTGGGAAAAAAGAGTAATACTATTAACACTTGTTTAACTAAATGGGCTCTACTAACTAGTAGAACTAATTTATTTTGGATCATTTCATGCATCTAATATGTAAAATCTGAATCTTTGTTAATTGTGCTCAGCATGATTTTTTTTTTTTTTTGGTCTTCACAGGGGTATCAGGTGTTAGACCCACTAATCCCACTGCGCCTGTACAGAGCGGGCCCCACCGATGCACAGGAGGGTTCTGGAGGAGAGACTCGAACCTTGGTCACACCGGGATACTACCGTATACGTGACCGGCTGAGCCACCCCCCAAGGGCCTCAGCATGATATTTTTTGGTGGTATACCTTTCAAGATACTAATGCAAATATAAGTATACTCAGCAACCCCCTTGAAAAGCTCGCATGAGATCAGAGGATAGTTGAAATTAAATAAACTACAACGCGTGTAGTGTACATTTTGCCAATACCAAATTCAAATAATTTGGGATAATATATAATTAGGAATAATTTAGTCTAATTCATTAATAATTCCAAGAATGAACTAGGAGCAGCCTTGTACATGACCAGATGGTTGAGATCTAAAATTTCCAGCTACTCTGTCTTTGTTGCTAAATTCTTTTTGTGCTTGTGCCAATGTGATTTTGCAATGGAAAATCCATATTGGTTGAATTTCTATCTCTACAAATATCTATGGACATGTCTATTTATGCTACCGAAAAGTGAACTGTATCTCCCTTTGTTGCCATGCACGATTGTGATTGTTGTTGGAATTGGTTAATTGCCAAGCCCACAATCTCCTGTAGACTCCCAAAATCCATGAAATCCTAGAGGGAAATTTAAGTGTCTTGGAACTTCAACTCTAGCAACCAGTGCATTGACCTTCCCAATCTGTTTGGAGTCCAAAAAAACAAGATAGCATCTTTATGATGAAACTGCGTACTGCAACATTTTAGAAATAGATTCTGTAAGAAACTTTCAGCAGATGCAAGATCTTTGTCACAAGGTCGCTATAACAAATTCTAGTTTGTTGTGCTTAAAATAGATATTTGTTTGTAAATTGTTTTCAAAATGTTGCCACCGTGAAGATTTTTAAGAATTTGGATTTCTTACTTCCATCACAAGGAGATAGCCATCATCTTCTCCTCCTGTTTCTTTTGGTACAACTATTGGCTCACCAATGAATCTCCGTCTACCAGTAGACCATGTGGAAATGGATTTGTCTCTAGTATTGAGCTTCACCACAGCATCAAAGGGAAAATGTGGTAATGCTTGACGGGAGCCAGAGGAAGCTGCTGCATACAAAAATGTGGTCTTGCAACCTGCAAAGTCCTGATTAATCACTGGAAAATCTGATGGTTTACTCCGTTCATTCAGATCGTTTACGCTACAGTTTCGACAATCCCCGTTTGCATCCAAACTTACAGATGCCTACATTAGATCATCAATGGCTTTAGCAAACAAGTCTACTTATATTTGGTTATCATATGATTATGCCTCTAGTATTATTCTTTTGCACAGTAATATTGCAAAAACTAGAGAGAATGATCAAACCTGGACAAGGTGAGGTAATAATTTATCTTATCAACATTCATCATTGAAGGTCTAGTCTACCACTTTGCCAGTCATACCCTGTACGAAAATGCACAAGCGCAAGAAATCTAAGTACCGATATCTTTTGCCAGTCATACGTTCACCTGAAAATTACTACAATTTGAACCAGTTACCAAACATCTTTTGGAAATTGAACCAGCGATAGGAGCTACCACTTGCTTGAATTTGAATCTGAGAAATTCCATTCTCATCCCTTTCTTCAAAGGCATTTCCAACATGAAGCACTCACATTCGGGAAGGGGCTTCTATGGGAATTTTCCAGTCTCTTTGCCCATTTGATTCACTTGGAAATCGGGGAAGCAAATAAATAAGAGATGTGGACTTGCTAGCATTTTCTGACAGGGCAGATATATTCCACATACTGCTGCCATTGATCCTGAAAATTAGAAACCACAAGCGTTTGCATTAAATTGATTAATCATGTATCATGTTTGTTAGGTGCATTAAATTCTTGTAAGGGCAAAATTTAGTGGGATTACAGGCATTACCGGCAACATCCAGCTTGATGCGTTTGTCAAATAATATGTAATGACTCTCAGTGAAGGCCCAGTCATGAATCATCAATGTTGAATTCTTGGCTTTACAACAACTTGAAATTTGAGTCAAATTCTAGAGAAAAGTTAAAGAAAAGACTGAATTATTTCTAGCTATTTGGTGATTAAAAGGACTTGATTTAACAAAATTAAGGAAATGATGGACGGCTAAATGAAACTTAACTAGCAGTACCAATCAATTTTTAGTTATCTATATATTATACTAACACTAGTTATCATAATAATTTAAACGGATTGACATTAAAAAAGAAATTAATTGTCACATAAACAAGTCTCATCTACTCTATACTATTCTTCTTATCTTCTTGTCAAATTCAGCATATACAGACATTAAGTAGTTGAACTTTTGAAAACTACGTACACTAGAGACATAGTTCTTGTCATTCTTACTTGTGAAATTACGACTCCTAATAAAGAAAATAGTTGGTTAAAACAAAAAGGAAAAAAAAAAGAAAATGATTTTATTTCAAAATAACACCACCAAAAAACTAAAATTACAAATCATACCACCATTTATATTTTCTCTAATATTTCTTGTGCTTAATTTCATTAACGTTCATTAACGTTAGGAAACTATTTGATTTTTTTTTTTTGAAAAAATAGGTACTAAAAACTATTTATAGTTGTCTTGTTGTTGTTAATACTGTAAACGAACCGAGCTGTTCGCGAACAAAGCTCGGCTCGGCTCGTGAAAGCTCGAGTTCGGCTCATTCGTGAAGCTAAACGAGCCGAGTTCGAACACAAATTTTGGCTCGTTTATTAAACGAGCGAAATAAACGAACAAGAGTTCGAATTTGAGATACTCGACTCGGCTCGGCTCGAATAACACTTTTATGCTTATTTGAACCGAGTTGTTCGCGAATAAAGCTCGACTCGGCTCGTGAAATCTCGAGTTCGGCTCGTTCGTATAACTAAACGAGCCGAGCTCGAACACAAATTTGAGCTCGTTTAATAAACGAGCTCGGCTCAGCTCGGCTCGTTTATCAAATGAACACAAGCTCAAACCGGCAAAACTTGTCTCGACTCGACTCGTTTACAGCTCTAGTTGTTGTTGACTATTGGTGAATGATTTGAAAAATGATATATATACGTGTCAGACCGCTGTCCCAGTTCCTAGTACATACCGTAGAAGGTAAAATTACTTCGAGGGAGATGCATATCCTCTGCGTTGCATGACATGATAGACAGTCTGTTCCGTCGGGCATCAATCTTATCTTGCAATGGGACAGTAATCTTTTAGGCCACGTCTTGAATACCCCTGAAAAAGTTGATACCAAATCTTATATATATATATATATATATATATATATATATATTAAAAGTGAAAGTTTTGTGAGTTGTTATGTTTTCTTTTCCATAGTGCCCTTTACAAAATAAATTAATGTCAATATTATATCACCAAAATTAAATGCATTTTCTTTAATTGTTAGGGTTATTTTTGTAATGCTAATGTTGAATATTTACCTTAAGAATGTAGGTTTTATTAAAGCATGTTTACTACTACTGACTATTTACCTTAGGAATATTTAGTATATAAAAATATGGTAATGTAAGTTTATTGAAACATGTTTCCTTGGAATAAATTTGTAAATTGGAGTCAATTTTAATTTTGGAAATTATTATAAATAAATTAATGACAATATTAAGGATGTCTTCCTTTTAAAATTCTTAGGGTTGATTTTGTAATATTAGTATTCAGTATTTACTTTAGGAATGTAGGTTTTATTAAAGCGTGTTTCTTTAATTTTTAAGGAATAAATTTGTGAATGGAATAAAGTTCAAATTTAGAAATTAAAGAATAACAAAAAGATTATATATATTTACAAAAATAACAAAAAGTTTATAAGATTCAACTGGTTTGCACGAAATCTCAGAACACCAGTCCAAAATTATTCAATGCAGCAACTTGTCTTTTCCAATTGGTGAATTGTGAGAGCTACAAGATACTTGAGACTGGTGGAAGAAGAGTGTGCGCATTTAAAGTCATATGATTAAAGAATTGTCCACGTTTGAATTGTGCAGTTATGAATTTGAAGAAAAGTGTGCATGGTACCATTTTTTTTTCTCAAAGGTAATTGTTTATCATGCTTGAAAAGTTTTCTCCTTTTTTTCCATAAATATGTTGGCTTTTTTTTAATTTTTTGATAAGCTCATATTATGATAATTATGTACTTGTATCAAAGTCCACCATTGGCATTTAAAATAAAGAAGGTTGATTCCCCAAAGCAAGATGGACCCAACTAGATCGTTAATAACCAAGGATTCAACAATCAAACAATAATAAGACAAGTTTCAAATTGTTACATAATTTTAACCTTTATGCTATACATAATTGTTTACAACTGTTTACATAATGCATTATCCAAATTACATGTGAGTTTCAAACAAATAGAACTTCAAAAAACATTCATTATTGTATAACATTTGATGAATTCATTGGCCATCCAATCGCTCGAATGGAATTGGAAATTTAGTCGGAACTTTAAGATTCACCTATGTTGTCAAAAATTAGAATTTTTTATGCAACATGGTTCCATTAACATTCATAACAAAATTAAGTCAGTAGATTAGTAACTGCACATAGACGTGTTCTTGCATAGAAGCCTTGAGGATAGGAAATAAAATTAATCCATTTTAAAATTTGTTCTTGACATCGATAATTCATTTTGCTAGAATTTTGATCTTATCTATCTATACTATATTAAAAGATGGAGTTTGTTGAGTGATTTAAATTTTCTTACTGATAATACTCTTACAAAAAAATATATAAAGACAATCTTATATACCAAAGTCAAATATCTTTTTATAGACTTATTGAGGCTATTTTTATAATATTCCCTTTGAACTTTATTGTAGTAATAGAAATTTATAAATTGAATTAGATTAGGAATGATTATCAAAAACATAGATTGTGGGTACAATATACTTGGCAACATTTAGTATACAACTAAAGAAACTAAACCGTTTAATGAAAAGGTTTGTCCACGAAAGGAAAGAAAATGTAAATTGGCTACACATGTGAAAATACCCAACAAGCATGAGTTACACGAGCTCATTAGTTGGGAAATAAGCTGAAAAACAATAATAAGAAAAGTCATGACTAACTTCGGAAAAAAAATATTCTTTTATTTATAAGTCATCTTTTTACTCTCTAAGTAGTTTCTAATGATTTTTTTTTTATAAAGAAAGCTTGGAATATTATATTAAGATGTTTTTCATATTTTGTGAATCATGTTAGATATAAAAATATATTTGTAGTTTGATATATGTTTGGACCATAAATACATGTCAATTTTACATGCATCACTGCATAATAGGCATAAGAGTGGTTGCTAATGCTATTAGCGTAACAACGGTGAATTGTTCTATATTTTTAAGAATAAATAGATCAAATATATATATAATTATGAGGATTCAAATGAGAATTGTGTTTAATTGGAGTAAAAAGTTCTCATAAAGTTTCTTTAGTGAAATAAGAGTCTTCAAAGTTGATTTTTAGAAATTATTGAACAAGAAAGATAATTTCGCTTTTGCAAAATTTTTTAAAGGTTAGATAATTTATATTATTAAGTTAAAAAAGAATAAGTTAATTCTAAACATACAATTATATATGTTACTATACATATTACTGAATAATAGTTTATACAGGTCCTTCTTACACAAATAAATTGTTAACAAAATGAAATCCATGTATGTATTTAAACAAAAATCACAAACTGCTTTTGTATATTATAGGATGCACTCCTTTTTTTTGGCATGAAAATATGATTGTATAATTATTTCCCACTGTCGTTGACATTGAGAGAAAGGTTGGGAATTTTTAATTACTAATGAAACTTATCCACACAAGTTCTGCATTCTAAATATATTGTTATTGGTTTATATTCTTCTAATCCTATATAAACATAGTTAATGAGTTCCATATTGGGCAGTGATGTTTGCACCCTTCTTTTTGTTTTTGGTGCTTCACTTACTTTATATTATGTTATTAAATCTTTGTAGTTTTTTGAGTTCTAAATGTACTCCAAGTC
This sequence comes from Mitragyna speciosa, assembly GCA_024721245.1. Lineage (NCBI taxonomy): Eukaryota > Viridiplantae > Streptophyta > Magnoliopsida > Gentianales > Rubiaceae > Mitragyna > Mitragyna speciosa. The sequence continues at coordinate 3,378,694 of CM045558.1, forward strand.
AAAAATTATAGTAAGATAGTCAGAAGAACATATATATTTGAAATATACAAATGATTTCAAAGAATTTATGCAAAGATAATGGATTAAATGTATCTTCTCCTACCAAATATTATGCAGTCAAGTAATGTTTTACTTTTATATAATAAAAGAATTTTTATAGTAAAATAGATTAAAATAAGTTGTTCTAGGAAAGATGTTAAATATTTGAAACGTAGTCCAAAAAAGAATGCTTGTACATTGACCATTTTTAAACTTTAAGATACCAAATAGTTTGCAACTAATATTAGAAAAACGAACGTTAGGAAAAAAAGATTTTTTTCAATTAATATTAAGAATTAAAAAAAATTATGAATTAAGATAGGTTCATGCACTTTTAGCCTATCTGATTTAGTTTAACTAAATTGATCAAGACCTAAACATAAAGACCCTAATTCCTTAGGCATAATAGAGGAATATTTTGTGAGATGATTGTTGATTCGAGGAAAAAAATATTCAAAGTGCTAATTGTAATTTAAGCAAAGTTTAATTCTTACTCTTACACTTATTATTATCCAAAACTAAATTATTTGTTTGCTTTTTGTATCTAAGTACTTTTTTAATTTCATGTGTTCAATCTATCAAATTGCTCATTTTCTACTCACACTCTTATGTTGCTTTTCTTTATTTTTCCCCCTCTTTTGCAATTCTTTCTTTTGTGGTTATATTTTCTCTCTATCTATAAGTTGGTCAATTATTGTTGTAATTAGTACTGGCCAATTTTTGTTGTGATTAGTACAGGACATTTTCTGTCAATTTTTTTGTTATAAGGACTCGAAGTGCTTATATTTTGTACCATAATTCAAAATTTATACTATTTTGTTATCCTACAATGCAAATTAATTCAAGGTTATTTTCTTAATTTCATGCGCGGCATAGTGCTACAATTAATGCAAATGTCAATGACTCTGGAGCCAAATTATAAATTTTTTTTCCTATGGTCTTTACAAATTATATAATATGGTAGTTTAATTTTTAACCACCCATTGATTCCATTTCAATTATCCTAAGCAAATTTTGTTATTACTATTTCAACCAATAAAGGAGGAGTTAGTCATTTTCACTTTATTACATTTTAAAGGCCATGAAGGTTTGGTATATATTTGTTTAAGCTGATGTTTTAGAATTGCATAGTTATTCTATTTTCGTATGTCATTAAGAGTTAGGTTATTTAATATTTCTATGCCACCAATTAGACCTCTTAGTTTAACTGCTCGTAAGTAATTAATTAAGCCAAATTCATAACCGACCACATAATTATGTACTACGCATTAAAAAAAACTTATTAATGTAATATTAAATTCATTTCAGTGTGAAGATTAAAACTTAAGAAAAAATAAGTAACATTAATATGTTGAAAAGTCAAAAGAAAATAGTCATAATAATAAATTAATTAAGAAAATTTATAAATATATTTTTAAGTACTTTAACAATTAATACTTTTTCTTCCCCTTATGATTTTAAAAGAAATTATTTATTAATAACGATTCGATAAAGTACATCAACGTAACCATGCAACGTGCAACGCACGTACTCTTAGACTAGTGAGTAAAAGGTTATAAGTTTGATCGAAAAAATTTTAGACCATTTCATGTGAATTTGTATTGGTATACTGAATGGACAAGATGATGCAACAAAGAAAAAGAACAGGAATATGCCAGAGAGTCGAATGTAAACATTTGTCTAAAATTTCTTAAATTTCGTCTAGTTTATAATAATAAAATCTTTCATAACTGACAATAGAATGAACATATTTTGTGAGATTCTTTAATGAATGAGACAGGCTCGTGAGATTCAAATCAGGAGTGTACAATAGTCTAATAGATTTTACTCGAAAAGAGAAAAGGAAAAAGCTAAACTGACCGTGTTTGATGGGACGGGATGGTCACTGTAGCTAATTAAATAAGAACTCACCACAGAGTATACGCTTCAAGAATTCTGCAGCTACTTCCCAAGCATCCATCTTTAGTGCTACATCTTATCTTCATCTTGTATTAATTTGTGACGACCATTAACTATATCAATTTTTCCAAGAGTATCAAGTGCATGGTTCGAAGACTCGGCCAAGTCGTCACTGGAGCGGCAGTCTCCGCTCCGATACTGTTCCGATCTTACTCGAAGACGGGAGACTCGTCCACAACTCGCCCAAACTCGTTCGACTCGGTCCGAGTTATCTCCGAGTCGGAAAAAATCGACCGAGTTGGATCTGAGTCATCCGAGTCCACCCGGTTCTATATTCCTCTTTAAATGTTAAACCCCCCCCCCCCCACTTACTGATAAAAAAAAAACAGCCGGAAAAGCCAGACAAATTCAATGAAGGAGAAGGAGGAACCAGAAAAAAGAGGAAATTTTTACCTTCCATGAGATTAGCACCAATAAGCAGTCTTATTTTTACAACTATAAACCCCTGACACTAGCCCCCTTTTCGACCCAAAAACGCCCAAGAAAAAAGAAGGAAAAAAAAAAAGAAAACGGAAGAAAACTTACTGGGATTGAAGTGAAGTTGAAGCCAAACAAAGACCTTGATGGGCATGCCTTTATGGGCTCAAACTTTTTTGATAAAGATCTAACTTCCTGGGGGAGAGAGTTAGAGGGACGGTAGTGGTGGTGGTGGTGGAGGAGGAGGAGGAGGGAAGAGGAAGGAGGGAGGAGGGTCTGGGCTGGGGTTCTAAAAAAAGGTCGTGGGGTTGGGGATGAGAAAAGTAAAGCAAACAAATGGAAACAAAACTTAAACAAACAAATAAATAAAATTTAACCAAAAAATATTTTTTTGTTTGAGGAATTAAAAATAAATACTTTAGTCCTACGCTAAGTCTTTTTTATTATTATTATTATTATTATTATTAGAGAATTCCAATAAATAGTTAAAATTGAATACATTTGCAATTTTGGTCCTCCAGGTTTTGGATTGTCATCATTCAAAACAATAACCTCCTAATTTCTAATAATTAAAGAAATTAATGAAAATTTTTCCAACAGGTTTAACAATTTTCATCCATATGATTTTGCATTTCACAAAATAATGTTTTAGCTGTGTATTGATTTTTTCTAAGACTTTTGGATAAAAACAAGGAAAAAAACTAATGTTATGTAGGGAAAAAAAATACTATTACTCATGTTTTTAAAGCGATTATAAAATATATAAATTTAAACATTATTAAAAGAAAACCTTCAATTTATGAAATAAAATACTTATTTATAATTTTTAGAATGAAAAATGTTTTAAAATATGTGTCTCACCGAGATCGCGACCGATATGTCGAGACCGATGTGGAACGGTACGAGCCGCAACCGCGACCGATACCGCGACTTTAAACCATGATCAAGTGTTGCAGATTCAATCTCATAAGGATCACCACCTTCCCACAAACAAAACAACCTTCCACCCCAGCTCAACACACTAGTATTAGCAACATTTTTCATAACCTTAGCATTTCCAACCATCTTCCACCTACCGAAAACGGACCACGATGGGTAAGCCGCCACCGGCCGGTAACAGGGTCGTGCTCCTCGACCTGAGCCTCGGTCGGAATGTAACTAGCCATGAACTCCACCTTTTCTCTAACTGCATCAATTTTAAATGTTCTAAGGTAGCCATGACCATCAAGAGGGTGCACCGTTGATCCATGATCATCGGTGAAGAGTCCGGGTCCAGTTAGATAATATGTTCCAAAAGGGAAGTCTTGTAGGATTGCACCATCAACAATGCGAAGAATGATGGGTTCAGATGTTTCTGAACGCTGTGAAACAAAGAGGAATTGGTAATCCCAGAAGGTAGCTACTTTATCATCTACTAATTGAGTATCAGGAGGCCTAGCTGATGAAATTTCTGGACTTGGTGCGGTGATTGAGATTGCCTGTGGAACATTACTTGGCAATGAAATATTGGAAATTGGAGGTAGCTTTACTGGTGAAATGAACTTTGGTGGGATGACATTCTGAGTCTTGGCCTGCATTTTGGCTTCGTTTGTAAAGTGTGACAGTTTATGAAAAAGATGCAAGGATACATATATATAGATGCATATACAGTGTGGAAAAATTGTCCTCGGTGCAAATTTATGAAAATGGGCCTAGACAAAACCATTTCAGAATCCTGTATGTGCATAATTAATATATACAAACTCAAATAACATACTAGTATTAATTTTTGAATGCGATTCACAGGGACTCACCAATACCCCCATAGAACTCAGTTAATTTGTGCCATAAAAAATTCAGTTCTAAATAGCCGTTCTTGCATATCATTCCCAGATGGCCCTTCTCAAATTTACAATCAATAATTTAATTATGCAATCATAACCGTCGCATTTTTAACCAGAGTTTGAATGTGGTCCTTGTTTTTGCTTGTAGAAATACACAATTTTAATGTGGTCCTTGTTTTTGCTTGTGAAAATATACAATATGGTAGTTGATTTCCTATTCCCTTAATGCAGGAGGTTAGGAACTTTGTTCTTGATTTTCACAAATTAGCACACAAATACTCACGATTAAGGGTGAAAGAAATTTATATTGGACAATTTACAGTCTAATAATATAGTCATGTGTCTTCCAAGTAGAAACTGTGTTTTGCCTTTTTCTTAATTTGTGTGCACTTTAGATATGCATGATGGGACTATGTTCCCATATTGAAATTGCATTGATTACGTTATGTATTTGCCACTAGTGCCTCATAAGAGTCTATTGTTGGGGACAAGTTTGTATTCCATTTGCACATCAGCAGGCATTCTGAGTTTTTGGAATATGCCCTCTCACTTGCAAACACTCCAACAGAAGATAATGACATGGAAGCCATCAATACTGACAAGTTGTAGAATTATTGGCTATTTTGATGTTCTAAAAGCATAGCAACAAATATTAGATGTTTGATGAAGTGTGGGACAAATCGGACAATTAAAACTAGGGGAAAAATTTTTGTTGTTTTGTTCTCCATGCAAAATATATGATAGGTTGAATCATCCTTTGCAGTAGAGTAGTACACGGCTAAAAAATTTAATGGCACAGATGTAAAGTCATTATTGACAAAAATTGATATAGATCTTTAATATCAACGTTCAGAGACAATAGCCTTTTGAACATGGCATTTAGCTAAAAGTATCTGGAATCAGATTATTATACGAGACAAAGAAAATGATCCAAACTAGTAGCAAGCTTATGTACGCGATTGAGTGGCACTAAGCTGGAGTTGGCCAGCAAAATCAAAGCTTTAGCTAACTTTACCATCATCACTTTATTGAATGGCTCTCCTCCAATGAAAAGCTAGCAAATTTCCATGACCATGAACATTTCTCCAACCATACAAATAGGTTCCTAATATACTAATACTTCAACTAAATTAGTGCACCAGTAAATTATCATTATTTTAAGTCTGATACCTCTTGGTGTTGTTGGTATGATACCAGCGGCATGAAGACAAGAAGGGTTCACATTCTCTACCTCGGCCGTCTAATGAGGAATCTGATGATTTCATCTACAACTCCTGCATATTTGATGGCATCAGAAATAATAAGAAAATGTAGCCAAATTGTGTGAGAGTTTCCAGTTTTGGGTTGTTTTGACTGCAGTCCAATCAGGGTTGTTTTGATCGTGTGGAACTTCTGGTAATAGAAGGACCAAAAGTTCAAGCTTTGAGGACATTATGGGGTGACAAGTGCCAAGTAGTAGTACTAATATTACTCGTGCGTTAATGACCATGTAGCTTGTAATAATCAGTGCTAATAATCTCTGAATCTTCTTGAATGACATAATTAGAAGTTTTCTAAGATGGTTTTTTGTTGGTTAGTAGATTGAGGAGAAACAGTGCTGACCACCCAAGTTTGGAGTTGTGTAAACCGTGTTTTCAATTTTCAATTGGATCACAGAATCATGATTTTCCAACGTAGAATCTATAATGTGGTTAGCTTATGCTAAAAATCAATGTTAGGCTAGCTGTACTTATTGCGTTAAATAATAATCATACATTTGTCCCTCCATTTTCAAAAGTTTTCTCTAGCTAGATTTTACTTTGCCTATGATATGACAATTTTTTTAGTGTTCAGTTTGTATCAATTACGATTTAAGTCCAAGCAATGGCGGAACCAGAATCTATGGCCAGTGGGGTAAGTAGCTTCCCCTAAGTTCATTTAAAGATTAGGGATAGTAGAATAACACTAGTATTTATTATATGCTTTCAGCTGTAAACTTGCTAAGCTTATTTCTTATTGAAGTTTGTTTTAGTTTTCTGTTTTAATAGGTCCAAAACATTGTATCTTGGGAGATACTTGTAAAAGAATTTTTTTTTGTTTAAAGGGCCATTGTGAAAGATTTTTTGAAAAATATAGAGGGCAATGTGCAGGAAGGAGGGATTCTTCGAAATATTTGGAGGTCAATTGTGAGATAACACATGGATTTGCACAATTCTCAACTTTATTATTTAATTTCGACATTTCATTTTGGAGAAGGGCAGGGAATAGGAGTGGGTATTTGCTCATTGCAGTGTGTCTCCACTACTTTTTTTCTGTTCTTTTTTTTTTTTAAATCATTTCTCATTACAATTCATTCTAGTTACAAAATATTTTTACCTCACATAATTTGGAATGAAAGTATGACTCCTAGTATAGCTAACATCTAGGCTGGCAAAAATGCTAGAGCACTAATTTTCTAGTTAGAGCAAATTTATTTAAATATCTAGATTACCCTTCTCAAGATAAAAATGAATTCTTATGATTTTATCATATCCTTGTTCTCTACCCTGTGTCCATTTTTAATGTATTTCTCTTCCCTGTATGAACTTCTCTTCTATAGTCCATTTCAGAACCACAAGTTTTCTCGTTTCATCTTGTTCTTCCATCTTCTCCTCTTTGTATCATCTACCTCCCAAACTCTCGTTCATCTTGGCATCTCTCCTTCAGTTTTCCCAAATTCAAGTTGTTTTTTCCCTAACAATCTCTATACTATCCCTCCCTCAAGCTTCAACCCTTCTAACAAAATCACTCCTATAGATTACATTACTCGTAATAAACGTTAACTCTCTCTTGTTTCCACCAATTTACTAGTTTCCACATAGCCTAATCCCTTTACTTTAAGCACGTCTCTGCCTTTTCAACCCAGAACATTTAAAGAAACTCCAAATAAGTGAAGATCTAAAAATTGGGAAAGGGTTTTTTATGTTCAAATTTATGTTTAATAAGTTTTGTTGGGAAATCAGATAGCCATGTAGTTTTATTTTTTTGATGTCTCTCTTTGTTGATTTAATTAAGAAATTATTGTGCATCTTCAATAAAGAAAAATCATCTTAACTTCTTGATTTTCAGGCTATGATGTGAGAACCAATATTTACTTTAATTTCTACATGGAAATTCAAATACGAAGGTGGTGGAGGTGGCATTGTGGTGGCCAATTGGATTTTGACTTGATGAGAGAATGCCTAGTGGGTGGCCACTATTGATGAGAGAATGGAAGGAAACATAAGACACGAGGAGTAGGAGAAAAAATTGGGCAGGTTAGATTTCAATCAATCAAAGATGATTTTAATAAAATTAATCTAGGTATTTTGGTAAAGGGAACGGGGTGGCCACTTTTGATGAGAGAATGGAAGAAAACATAAGATACGAGGACAAGGGGAACTGCCTAATGGGTAGCCACTTTTGATGAGAGAATGGAAGAAACTATGAGATACGAGGACAAGGAGAAACAAATTGGACAGGTTAGATTTCAATCAATGAATGATAACTTCAATGAGGGTAATCTAGATATTTTGGTAAAAAATGCTTTGGCGAGAAAATTCCTAACAATACGTGAACCTATTATCTAACCCCTTTCTTCTTTTTCTCTTCTTTTTGTTGTCAAAAGCATGATTTGAACCATTGCCGAAGGCATAATTTGAACCCCTAACTTTTGACAAGGAACACCTTAAGAGTGTTCTCCTAGCTAACTGGGCTTTAGCCTGTTGGTTCACTACTTGTTGCCCTAAATCAATTGGCTTTACTACCTAGACCGAAAATACATTTCACACATTAGAGGAGATGGTACCCTCCAATTAGAACTAAACTTTAAAAAATCCCGATTTAGAACAACAATGACTAGTCCAAATCCTCTATCCAATGTTTTTGTGGTATTTAATGGTATCTAATACATAATTACGTCGTATCACTGGTTTTATATGGATTTATAGTGATAGGGCGTAGTTTTGTTTTATATGAATTTACAATGATACGACGTAATAAAAAATTAGACAGAGGACATACAAAGTATTCCGGTTTGTATGATCATAAAATGGGGTAAGACATTTTTGCACTAGAACATATTCTAAGGACAATAATAGCAAAACATGAAACGTTGATTTGATTACACTACAAAAAAAAATGTTTCCCACTATTTCTAAATAGATTCCACGTCCAAAAAAAAAAAAAAAAGAAGCAAAATTCTATAACAATAGATTAGTTGAACTGATTGTGCAGCGCTACTATTTTCACTGTTTCACAGTCTTTCTACTCATCGAAGATCCAAAACCAAAGAATCATAATTGATCTCCAACAAGATCGGCTAGCATGGTCCAATTTTCAAAATAATGCTAAATACAACATGGTTGCGCAGAAAATGGATCCTTTAGTCCGTTTTGGGAATGGTAGAATGACATTCTTTTTTTTTTTTTGACAATTCGGGGAAAGGGGGAAGGGGAACCCAACGTTACTCAACCCAAACTGAAAGCAAGAATGGGAGAGAACCTAAACTTAACCCCACAAACCCACTCCAAAAGCCATGGTAACTTTTAGAGGGGCCACAGGAGCTTAAGTACTAACCCTAACAAGCAACTAGTCCCGACGTGGGACGACATTCTTATTTGCTTTATTAACAAGTCAAATTTCCTTGTTTCGTTTTTTGGGAATGGTAGAATGACATTCTCATTTGCTTTATTAACAAGTCAAATTCATCTGACATTATTCTTGGGGTAAATTCGTTTTGTACTATGGAACCATTTGCTTTAAATCTCTTTGAAGTTGCTTAACGGATAAAACTTGAAAGAGATGTTTAAGAAATTAAAAACATATTCCTATCTCAGAAGTTTTGCAAAAGCAAAAACCAAAAATGTTTCAAAAATCACCTACAACTCTCCAAGGTTAATTACGAGAAAGAACTTTTCAAGTAACAAAATAACGCCAAAACAAAAATATAAGATAACGGATCAATTTATAATAGCATTTATCTTAAATTTCGAATTAGCTAACTTAAAATCCCACAACTATCTTACTTGTGTGCATTGTGATGACACATTTTCATTTTCAATTGCTCTCTAGTAAAAATTTGTTGACTAGCAACACCTATACTTTTCAAAATTAATTATACACTTCGAATCTAACCAAAATTTAACTTTACCCCTTTTTTTATTGACATCAATATATTAGGTTTTACATCATGAAATATGTACTTGTATAAGTGTATTTATGTATATATCTTAGTTTCGTTAAAGTAGCATAAGTATTAAAATATTGACGACATATTTCCAATTTATTAGCAGAATTATATTTTGATTGAACGGTAAAGTTTAGTTAATTATTAATCAACTTGGCTCGTTGTAGAATAATTACAAGTGTAACCGATATTTATTCAAATACTAGTAAAAATATAGATGATATTATTAGAAAACCAAAGTATTATTAGGACTTAATATCACAAAATAATATGTAATTAGGGGACAAATCGTCAAATAGTTCAAACAGCGAGGCTATCTGGGTAGGTAATGTGTAAATTAGGCAATTTATGAGGACATATAAGTTATTCTATTCCTCCCTTTACAAACTCCAATAAATTTGAAAATCAGGGCGGTTTCCGTTCTGACACCGCATTCTTTTGCTCCATGAACTACCAGCAAAAACTAATAGCCGCCGCTAAGTATGTCTACGCCGGCGATTCCCGCGCCGGAGATGACACGGTTGTCGATCCCGTTGACCTTGGAATCACTGCCACGCTCAAACCTCACCAAATTGAAGGACTTTCCTGGCTAATTAAACGTTACCTCGTCGGCGTCAACGTCATTCTCGGTAAGACTTCTCTAGCAAGCCAAAAAAAAAAAAAATTGAGAATATTAACAAAAAAAATTGTTAATTATCCTCTTTGATTTCTGCACTGATAGATACTTATTCCAGAAACATGGAGGAAATGAGTAGACTTATTCGAATTATTTGCTATGCAGGAGAAAAATTAGCAGAAATGAGAGGAACACTGATTTCTTTTTTGAAATTTTTCTATTTAGTTAATTGTGCTTTCTCTTGTTTATATATATTTATAATTAATTAGTGATTGGTTTTATTTTTTATTTTTTGATGGTTTTGGTTTTGCAGGGGATGAGGTATGGTTTTGGCTAATTGGAAATCGTTAAACCCTTGTCGAATGGAATTGGATTGAGAAAAAGGATAATTGGCAATCTGGAATGTTATTTTTGGCGTTTCGAAGTTGAAACTTGAGTCTCATACATATAAAATTTGTATTTTTTTATTTGTTGTTTCATCAAATAGTTGCACAGAAATCACAATCATAGCATTGAGATAGTTTTAGTTGTCTACCTTTTCCTATTTGAGTAGTTCCTCTAAAATGATGCCTAAAATTGCTCATTATTTTAAATTATCTTAAGAAACTTTTTGTGTGTATTTAACTATGTTTCTTTTAAGTTATTCAAACAGTCTACCCCTCGTGTTTTGCAATTTATGTTGGTAGCTTCACACCTTTTTTTTTTTTTTTTTTTTTCTGTGTTCCAGAACGGTCTGCGATCTTGGTAAACTTGATATTTTTTTCTTTGTCTGAATTGCAGAGTGCTTTGTGAGAAAATATTTAAGTTGACCTGGTCTATGAGATTATTTGTAGACCATGTGGTGAATTCAAGAGCCACATAGTCATAGAGTCATAAAATTATATCACTCATTATCACTTTTCTTATATCATCATACATCAGTATTGTGTGTGGTTCCTGATTTATCACATGGTCTACAGGTGGGTACATAGACCAGGTCTACCTCATATTTGCCGTTTTCTGTAACTTGAATGAAAATTGTAAATTTAAGGCTTATATTCTAGTTTTTTTGACAAGTTGCATTTTTCTTTTTTTGGGGCAATCTTAGTGAAGTTTGAAACTTGATATAGCATGTGTCCTTGTTATTCTTTTGCCCCTTGTGATGTTATGGATATGTGTTGATCATTTTGCTTTATTGGCAGATGGGTCTGGGAAAAACTTTACAAGCAATATCTTTTTTGAGCTACTTGAAAGTTCAAGAGAGGTCTCCTGGACCATTTTGTAAGTAGGCATGCTATTATATTCTACATGTTGATGCGCTTTTTTTGGTTCTATATTTTGAGTTTTGACTATGTCCTTCCTTTTAATTGTTTTCTACAGTGGTATTGTGTCCTTTGAGTGTAATTGATAGTTGGATGTCAGAATTAGCGAATTTTGCTCCTAAGATAAGGGTCCTTTGTTATGTTGGAGAAAAGGAACATAGATGCAACTTGCGCAAGAGGATACGCGAGCATGTAAAAGACCAGCAGTTATCATCTAATGTAAGTGCTTCTCCCGTTTGCATTGCTTTTTGGATGTAAATTATGTAAATACCATTGCATATTGTTACATGCAAAGTACATTATTCTGTGATTTTCTGATTTTTTTTTTAAATTTTACAGGTACCATCATTACCTTTTGATATGCTATTGACTACATATGACATAGCATTGATTGATCAGGACTTCCTCTTGCAATTTCCATGGCATTATGCAATCATTGATGAAGCACAGAGACTAAAAAATCCTTCAAGTGTATGTCTACAAAATTCTTTGCCTTTTTCATTTATCTTCTCATGGTTTTTCTGTAAACAGTGTTAGTAGAAGGCTCCAAGTAAGGTAAATCCCCCTCTACAGTTTGTAAAATTTAAAAGGCTTTCAGACGCAGATATGGACTATGGACCCATTATTTCTTTGCACCTCTTAAAACAGGGGAAAAAGAATATTAATGGATTTCTTCAGCTCTTTTAAACAAAATAGGAAAATATATTAGATTTCTGTGTTCTGCCTTTGCTGAAAAGTATGCTAATTTTAGGATTAGGGATTTTATCTGTCCTGATTGGCAAATGTGGTTGAGTATGCTTCAGCTTTAATTATTACAGTTCAGTGATCTAAGTAATATGAATATCTGAGGAAGAATGCCCTGTTCTTTCTTCCTTAGGAGGAATTACGATTTCTAATATTTAGGAAAAGATGTCGCATTTTCAAAGTATTTCTGATATATCCCCCACTTTTGAAAGGAGGAATTTGCATGTGCTTTTTAATTCTAATTGCAAGTTTCTGGTTGTTAAATTTTAATAGGTTTTGTATAATGTCCTCGAAAAGCGCTTCCTTATGCCGAGAAAGTTGCTGATGACCGGCACTCCTATTCAGAACAATCTGACTGAACTTTGGGCTCTGATGCACTTCTGTATGCCCTTAGTATTTGGAACATTGGAGAAGTTCCTTTCATCATTCAAAGAAGCTGGAGATCCTTCATGTAATTTCTCACTTCCTATTAAATTGTAGCATGAATTTTTCTTTGTATATGGTAAAAGCTCATAGTATGAGTTACATAATTTATATATAAAGCTTTCTTTTACAAAGGGCCAAGTCACTCATCTTTTTCTCCATTGTCCTTTTGGAATTTTAGGTGATAGGCAGAAACTGTTTATAACTTTTCAATCTTGTAGGAATGTCTCTACATGTTTTCCGTTGTGAATCTTAAATTTGGGTTGGCTTAATAGATTAGTGCACCGAAAAACTACTTTGTTGCTCCTGCTATTACTCTAGGTTGTCTATTTGATTTTTGGTTTCAGATTTCCCAATGAAAGTATTTTCCGAATTTTGTTTTCTATTTTTTCAACATCCTGATTGAGATGGTAATTTGGAATTTAAAATTTGGATGGACTGCCAAACTTGTTTAAGAGGATCTTTTTGTTTCGTATAGTGACATTGATTGATTCTGCAGTATTAGTTGCTTGCAATTCTTTCTTCATCTTACAATGAGTAATTTCTTGATTATATCATGGATAGGTTCCTAGGAATCTAAGATACTCATGGTTTGCCTTTGATTGTCTTAATTAAAAACTGGGTATATAGAAATAGCCAAAGGATATTTAAAATGTGCCCAAAGTATTAGAGCTTGCTATGTGGATCTAAGGGTAGTAGGTAGTATACAAAAGAAGAACAGAAGTTTTCATTTTCTGGAAAGTACCATCTAGAAATTGTGAGAAATGAAAACAAAGGAAAATAGGACGAATATTCAGTAGTAGATATCCAGTTTTTTTATTTTTTATTTATTTTTACCCTCATAGATTACATCCTTCAGTGTTTTTGATGTGAGTTTAAAGTGAAAGAACTCACTCTGACATGTTTTATGCCTTTGTTAAGCAGGTCATGATTCAGAAAGAGCTCGAAACCAGTTCATTGTCCTAAAATACATTCTTGGAGCATTTATGCTTCGAAGAACCAAATCTAAGCTTATCGAGTCTGGAACCCTTGTTCTGCCACCTCTCACTGAAATCACAGTGTTAGTTCCTTCTAATGACGTTTACTTCGAGATCTATATGAGTTTAGATATTAATTTCACGTGATGTTTACATAGAAGTCTATATGAGTGAACACATTGTTAAACATTCAATTTTGTAAATGGAAACTTGGCTTTGAACTTTTAACTTGTGTCAATAGGATGGTGCCATTGGTTTCTCTGCAGAAGAAGGTCTATGTGTCCATATTGCGGAAAGAACTTCCTAAGCTTCTTGCATTTGCTTCAGGAGCCTCAAATACTCCTTCCCTACGGAACATTGTACGTAAATTTCTTTGCACTATTAGTCCAAGTCTTCAGTATTCCATTCCATTAGACAACAATTATTTCGCAAGTTGAATTTTTTGATGCATTGAGTATCATAGGAGGGGTAAGATCAGAAAAAACATAGTGTTATCTGCCGATTTATAGTGAGTACTTTTCATAGAGATAAGAATATTCTTGTTTTCGTATCTTTCATTGATTTATGCTCCTGCTTATTGAGAAACAAATTATTTACTGAAATACCAAACCTAAAATTTTGCCACGTCTACAGGTAATTCAACTTCGCAAGGCATGCAGTCATCCTTACCTTTTCCCTGGTATTGAGCCTGAACCATATCAAGAGGGTGAACACCTGGTTCAGGTATCCATGCACTAAACCCTATATCTCCATTCTATATATGTAAATTTTCTGAGACAATTATTTTGTTTATCTTTTGATTTTATGCTGCTGATTCTTTTCCTGTTACATTTGTCTTCTCTATTTTCCTTTTTTTTTTTTTTGGTTGGTCTGAAGGGGGAAGGCTGTGAGAGAAAATAGAAGACAATGCCATGATACATAGTTGTGCATAAAAAGCCTAAACTAATATTTTTCTCTTTGCCAATTCATGTTTCGCTTTTCTTTCTCCGTCTTAGTGAGTTTCCTGCTATTCATATGAAATTAGATGTAATTTTTCTGACTTTGTAATCAGGCTAGCGGGAAACTTGTAATTCTGGACCACTTACTGCAGAAGCTGCATAATTCTGGGCATCGTGTACTTCTATTTGCTCAGATGACCAAAACACTTGATATATTACAGGTAAATTCTTGTCATCTGCTGTTGGATTAGTTAGAAATTGTCATGTAGGCTGATTGCATGCCAACTCTTCACTATATGTTCCTTAATTGTAGGATTTTCTAGAATGGAGGAAATACTCTTATGAGCGTCTTGATGGTTCAGTTCGTGCTGAGGAGCGTTTTGCGGCAATAAGAAGTTTCAGCCAACATTCTCTAAATGGAAGCTCGACTTCTACAGTAGATCAAACTGGTGCATTTGTCTTTATGATTTCTACAAGGGCAGGGGGAGTTGGACTCAATCTGGTGGCTGCTGATACTGTGAGTTTATCAGTTTATTCTCATAAATACTATCTTAACATGGCTACAGGAAATTTTCATGCTTTTCTTGAACTCCTGTTTTAGGGGAGTTGTAATGGGCTTCATATGAATATACCAAAGTTGAATCTGTTGTGTACTAAATTCATTATTTAGATTTGATATCCATTCATGTTGAAGGATGATACGAATTTTGGTCATACAAGGATAAGACATGAAGAATTAAAACGTCTTTTGCTGGCTTGTATCCACTTTAAACAATAAAACTTGTTCTTTTAGCGCATTTTATAGTAAATGACAACACTTTGTACCGGAATTCTTAAAGAATAAGTATCTCATTCCATAGAGCTTGTGATATGAGCAAAAGATTCTGGCACTTTGCTATCTTGTATTTGGGTAGTGATAAAATGGTTGAACAGTCTATTCCGTCATATTTGAATTAAGTGCATATTTGAAACAAGCTTCTATGTTTCTTATTTTCTGTGTTTATTGCTATTGTCTGCATTGTAATCATTTAGATTTCTTATTCTTGGGGAAAAATTATCAGCCAATTTTTTTTAGATGCTATTGTGAAGTAGCTTCAACAACAAACAAAAGAAAGATGCAAGTCACTGAATTTAGGTAGAACACTAGAAAAATGCAAAGAAGTGGAAGTTTAAGCTCTTAATATTCAGTCCCATCCCCCAGCTTCTTCCATGGTATGATAAGAATGACTATGAAGATGGCTCTAACAAATTAAATAAAATGTTGTCAGGCAGGCTTTGATGCAACCCTAAGATTTCAATTCTTGGATTTCCTTAGTTGCATTACAGTAAACTTGTAATATTCTCTTCTTTTGGCTTGTTTTTCTCTTGAGAACCGGTGGGCATGATTGGTTATCCAGTATCTAAGTATACTGATCTGTGTCAAGTTGCTGACAATGGCTACCATACAGGTTATATTTTACGAGCAAGATTGGAATCCCCAGGTGGACAAGCAAGCTCTTCAACGTGCTCACAGGATTGGTCAAAAAAATCATGTTTTGTCCATAAATCTAGTAACTGCACAAACAGTAGAGGAGGTAATTTAAAAACCTACTTGGTAATCCATTTATCTCATAGTTATAGCTGAGTTTGGCGCAATAAATGTAGGTTATTATGCGCCGGGCAGAATGCAAATTGCAGCTTAGCTACAATGTTATAGGAGATGATATTGTCGATCAGGAAGGGAAAGAGATGGAAGGCACTGAAGATGGTGACTTGCAGTCTGTCATACTTGGTTTGCATAAGTTCGATCCTACAGAGATGAGCAATGAAAAATCTGATCATATCGCTGACACTCAATTAACTGCAATGGCAGAGAAGGTTGTTTCATTTCGCTACAAGCTACAATCAGAAAGCGATGATAGAAAGTTTGAGGTTAATCCAGCAGATTTGTTGCACGGGCAAGACATTTTAACCCGAGGTGGTGCAGAGTCCATTAGTGATCCTGAATTGGATGAGGCAAGTTACCGTATGTGGGTGGAAAAGTTTAAGGAAACATCTCCATCAAACCATGATAGTATCATAGAGGCAGGAAATAGAAGAGGCTTACCTGAGGATAAGCACCTAAAAGCTCAGGCTGCTAGGGAAAAAGCAGAGCAGAAGAAATTATCCAAATGGGAAGCTCTGGGATACAATTCATTAGCAATTGTGGATCCAGTGATTCCTACAGAGAGCGACATTCTGTCGGATTCAGGTTCTGTTAATTTTGTTTATGGGGACTGCACAGATCCTTCGCGAGTTTCTGCTTCAGAACCTACACTAATATTCAGGTAAATGTTGTGGATGCAGTAAGCACATATGTATCATTCTTCTGTTTATGTTTTTCTCTTTATTCTCTTTCATTGATCTGGTGGTTAAAAACTATTTATAGTCCTCCTATCAGTTTTGGGACTATTTGCAATCTTTTGGGTCTCTAGTTTTTGCAACTATGTGTTTGTTTGTTTTTCTCTTGTGAAATAAAAGGATTTCTACAGTTATAAATCAGTATTAGGAGGCTATTAATCACTTCATAATCGCTCAAGATGTTCTTTATATTTTTACTGCAGCTGCATTGATAACTCTGGAAATTGGGGTCGTGGTGGTTTGTTTGATGCACTGGCAAAACTGTCAGCTTCCATTCCTGCTGCATATCAACGAGCTCATGAATTTGACGATCTTCATCTAGGTGATCTGCATGTCATCGAAATTACAGGTGGGGTGTATATGTTTTCTTTTAATTATTTCATAAAAATAAGCTCTTATTGGCTTTTGGTCTTGTGTTCTGGAAATCAAAGCTTGTATTAAAGATGCATGGAACATCAAATTTTATGGGACGAAATATTGCCTGTATAAAACAACCTATTATAAAATTTTAACAAAGAAACGAATAAATAATGCAGAGGCCGTGCCTGATGGTGTCTTTCTGGTTTTGAATATTTATTTATGTGATGTTTGACTTTTGTTGTCTTGCTACAGAAATTGAGAAATTAGGTTTAGTTGATTTCAAATAATGGGTGTTTACTTTTCTGTTGATATCTTTGTTTATTTCCTCTTTTGCCTTTTAAGCTGAGTATTTGCTTTTACCATGTACTGTTTTTCTTCCTTTAACAGATTTGTATTTGATTTGGTACTCTGCAGAGGATTTTGAAGTAGGTAATGGTAGTCCTGTTCGTCGATGGGTAGCTTTAGCTGTTGTACAATCATATAATCCTAGGCGTAAGGTCCCTCGGAGCAATATCTCTATTCCTGATTTGGAACGTTGCCTGGCTAAAGCATCATTTTTTGCGTCTCGTAATTCAGGTATATGTGGTTCACCATTTTAGTGGATTCAGATTATAAAACTATTTCATTCTGCTGGTTCAATATGGCACTTCTTTTACCTCATTCTTTTTATCGTCTTGATTGCATTTTTTTATGTTGCTTTGTATGTCATTTCATATGGTTTTTTTTTTTGGTTTTTATCATTATCATCTAAGTCTTTTACTTCATTTCGTTGCTTCAACTTTAGATTGAGTTTTAGTATCAGGGCTCTTAGTAGCATTTTGTTGAAGTCATTGTTGTATCTTTACTCATTCGTGTAAGTGGGACTCGAGAATGTGACATACATTTTTGGGCTTTGATTCCTAAATTACCGTGATAAGATGTAATGTTTCATCTGTCATCCATAGTCAGTAAATTATGCAAGCATGTCTCTTCTGTTCTTTTTTTCTCTCTGTACCATGCAATTTTCTGAACTAGTTTTTTTAAAAGTTTCCATCCATATGCCAAGGATTGGCTATCAGGATTCATCAGATCGTTCGGAATGGTATACTGTTGAACGTCTTCTAAGGAAATATGCTGCTGTACGTGGAACAAATATCTTTGTGTAAGTTTCTCCCTGTCTATCTCCACCTTTTCCCATGCCTATAACTAGCTTCAATATTCATGTGTAAGTATGCTTGGGTTCGCATGTGTCCATGGAGTTGAATCATGGGATTACATCTTTATGAAGCATCATCCTTAAGATTTCACGTTTCTTCATTGAAATAAGTTTAATTTTGTCAAATTGCTAGATATTCCTCCATTTGCCACTTGGGCAGCATCAACTATTTTCAGCACAAATACAGAGGTCCTAATTCCATCTTATGGGACAGTTTATGATATGCTCTTTTCATTCATTGTGTTTAAAAACACAAAAGTCCATCTGATATAATGTGAAATTTTTGACGGTTAATTTGCACTTGTGAGTTCCTCAATTTGTTTTAATATGTTGGTATAAAATGACAGTTTAGTAATAACTTTTCCTGTAGGTACTACTATCGACGTTCTCGTTGAGCAAGGTATTTTGGTGCTCAGTTCATTTATGGAACGCAAATGTCATTATAATCTTGGTAGCAGCGTGTATTATCATCATCCTTTTGGATTTCCTTACGAGTTTCTTGGAGACTTCTTCATCCTTGTGATGTACGTCATTTGGGTGCTGTAAATAGTTGTTTAATCATTTGAGGTTACAGCTCTTTCCCTTCTCTTTTTGGGTTCAGTGAAGCTAGTTGGTACTTGCAAAAGTGACTTCGTGCACGAAACTCGGGATTGGCTAGCTTCAAGTCACTAGCTTTGATTGGCTAATCAGGATAGTTCAGTGAGTTAGCCTCTCAGCTAATTCAGTAACTAGAACAAAGTGAAATACTGGACGTAGGCATTAATTCCATGATTAATTTACATAATTGAGTCGTCGTCACAAAAATCAGAACAATATGTTTATACTTTTGACAACACAAACACAAACACAAACACAAACAGACATGAGCATACACGTCGCAGATGAACACGTTTGGTGCACTTATTTATCTTACACGGGCTGATTTTTCTGTCCTTTCTTCTCCTTTCCTTTTTTCTTAAATCTCCCTTTTCCCGGGTGTACATGTCAAGCGCTGATACCACAGTAAGCTTTAGCAGTACTGGAAGACATGTCAGTGGTGCGTGACATATAGAATCGGAGTAAATCAAAATTATCGAATGGCTTGAATGCCAATGGGTGTTCTTCATCTATCAGCTTTTCCGGTACTTCCACCATCCCATGATTGTATGCAAAGAGGGCAATGCAGTATCTTTCCTTGTTTTCTTTCATGATCACTTGGTGCCTTGGAGGGTGTATTCTGTCATTGCTCCATGCCTATATAGCCCCTCAAAAAAAGGAATTAAGCATGTTAATGTTGATAGAAGAATAAGAGATTATATACTATGTATGATCCTGTGCAGGCTGAGACATATCCTTCCATTGGGTTATTTTAGGTGTTTCTATTGTAGCTTTCATTTCTTTTCTCTTAGAAGTTGGTGACGTGACATACTTTCTTTTTTGTGGTTTTTTATTTTTTTGTTTTGGGTTTTGTGTGTGTGTGGTTTTGGGATTTTGTTTTTTGTTGTTGTGGGACAAGCCAAAAGAACATGAAGAAGAAGCTAATAACTTGATATGCGTCGCCTGCTAGGACAAGAAACGAAGCTGGTGAGAAATCAACATCAATCCATTCGTCATTCCTTGCTTGTACTTTCAAGGCATTAACTTCATTCTGATGTAGTATGGTGATGAATCCCTTGTCGGTATGAACATTAGCGCCCGTGTCATTGTTGTTGTGCATTGCTGGCGGTGTATATTTTATGGGTCGAAGAATATATGTAGACGAGTCAATATGTGACTCGAAGTGGTTCATTGTGCCATAGCTTTCAAATACCATCTTGTCCACTGTTTGTTCCACTTCGGCCACCAACTTTGCATAAGTTAGCATAGTTTCACTGGGATTAACATGACGAAGATGTAAGCAAAAGCACCAGATAAGACGACCTAGGCTTGTAACTCTTGACACATTTGTCATCAATTTTCATGAAATACTACTATATACGATTGAAAATGTAAGATTGGAGAGCTACTTAATATTTTTCAACAAAAAATTTTGGGAGCAAAAAATTAGATTTTTTTTATCATGATATAACCGAAAATTAGTTAGTCATTTCCTTCAAAAAGAGCAATTCCTGCCTTGGAGCCTTCTACGTAATATGATTTACCATATATTTGCCTTTGAAATGGACAAGTATATGTTTTTACATACCTTATTGATCAGTGACTTAAAGAATGTGTTGGAGGTTGCATGAAACCAAATTCAGTACATAAGAAAGATATTGGAAAAGTGAACAAATTTAAGAAGTGAAAGCAAAAAATATAATTATCAATCTTTTAGTCATCCATACCAAAACCTCTTGTTTCCTGAAGGCCACATGAGATTTGTGAAACCTTGAACTCCTTCAGTTGTTGTTGCATTGGGAATTCCTATGCTTTCATGGAGAGGAGCATGAGGAAGTTGTCCAACATAGCCTACGAACATGTCGAGATTATTTTGGGATTTTGTTTCTGTAGGAAGATCAAACAACTCCTTCACCACATCAAAGACTTCCATTTCAAATTCTGCAGAAACATGATCCTGCACCACCAAGAAACAACCATATTCTTCAAGTGCATGGCGGACATCGTTGCAAGATGCCATCCATGAACTTGTACTTGGTTTTAAGTTGTCTTTTCTAAGATCAATGATGGGAAGTTTGCAGGGTGATTGAGAAGTAGTCATAATAGACCTATTAGCTTTTGAGCCTGCTTTTAAGTTGTAACTAATAAAGGTTTAAAATATAGCGTAGGTTTTAAAGAAAAGCATCGACCTTTATATAGAAGATGAGATATAGGGGGCAGGGCAAGTTTAGCATGAGAAATGGAGAGGCAATTGATTATTTATACAATAATGTAAAAATTTCACTTCATTTACTCGAGAACTTACCTTACAAACAACTTTCATATCAGAAAATCTAAAAAATGCCATTATGTCATAGTAACTTTTATAACAATTTTTTGAATGCATAATTTAACAACCGTTGAATCTCTGGATCTGAGTGAGTTCACTTGTGCATACACAGCCATTATCTATTGAAAACTACTTCCAGGAATTGGTATCTGTGAACTACAGCTTTAAAAAATTGTACTCACCTAGTGTAATAGTTGAAATTGTTAAATGTTATGGTAGATAAAAGATCAGGTTCATGTTGATATTTTTGCTCTTTTTATCGTAGTTGAATCGATACACAACGCTTAGTTTGCTTTTGGACGAGTAAAATTACGCTATGAGTTTCAAATTGTGATCAAAATTGGTTTTACTTCCTATCTAGTATATTAAATCTGAGTTCTGAAATTATAAAATTAGGCTAAACATGGAAGGACAAAGGAAAAGTCTCTTATAATATGTTCGCCAATCCAAAGTTTTCTGAGGATTTGTACCTTTAATGTCCAAGCTGAGCACTAACACCACAGCATCTGAGATCGCAGGCATTTTGGCTCTCAAAGAAGCATTACATTTGCAGTTTTTTTTAGTATATTAATCGAAGCAAGTTGCACAAATCATTATCTTTTTCATTTTATGGTATGAAATGAATTTTTATCAAACATTTAAGAGCTTCCAATATAGTTTTGGCTTTCTAAGGACTATGCCACCCTCCAAGGCTTCAAGATGAACATTGCAAATCGACAGGATTTGGCCGCTCTCTATATTAACTTTCTCTCCTCTGTCTATTCATTTTGCATTTACCTAATTAACTATATAGTCTTGAGACATTTATTCGTGTGTACCATAGATTATTTCTTGATGAGTCAATCAGCGTATTATAACTTCAAAAGAATCAACATATTCTATAAGTTAAAAGTTCTCATACGAGAATGCTTTGTTTTATGATTTAAGAATTTAATGGTTCAAGGAGTTGAAATTATAACAAACGTTAAATCATTCAACATCAATTAGTCAACTCTGATATATTTGACCTAAGTTTTGCCTACATATAAGATCCACCATGCAGGTGTGTTACCTAAGATTTGATCTTTGAAATGTATATTAAAATCAAGGAGATTTTACCATACTGTAACGCAACTATAGAACTTTTCTGAAGATCGTAAGATTAGGGTTTAATGGAGTAAATATTTCTCTATTAAAAAAGATCAAATCTTAATCCAAAGGAAATAGAGTAAATAGTCTCGTTATAATTATTGCACTTTGCCAACTTTCTCTCTGTCATAGGCTCGTCTTGCGCAGATGAATTAAGATTAATGACTTTAATTTGGTCCCTAAAAAGAAGACTATTACAAACTTCAATTATTAGCCTATGTGAAGAAGTTTCTACCTAGTATCGGTAACTTTTCTAGTATCTTTGATGGACATACAAAAAAATAATAATAACAATTTGCCATATATTTAACGCGTTATTGAAGTATTTTGCTACCTATAGTTAGGGGATGATTTTAACTCAAATAATAAATTAGCTAGAGCGGATGGAAAATCAGTAAATAATTAGGAGATGATCTAACTCTACTAACTGATGCATGCCTGTGATCATCTGTGGTTGACAATTGGATTTTTCCGGCTATATATTTTTAGATAGCTAGTACTGTCCTTTCTTAAATTGTTGTCATAATTAAGCATATATAGTACATTTGTAAACACTTGTATATTTGTTCCATAAATAAATATAGTTTTGCTGATAAATAAATGGATATCAAATCATATATTATTATAAACATGACATATGATGTATTTGCACGTCTCGCTGAGGTGATATCATATTCATAATAATGCATTTCTAGTTCTCAAACTGGATTTAATAGCAAAATCTGAACTGCAATCTTTACAGGAAACAACATACTAAAGTTGACATCAATCAAATTGGAACTTTCTAATTGGTGTCTCATGTGTAATGATTTAACACATGACATTTGCAAAAATTCATTCACATTTATTGTCTCTTTCGTTAAGTAAATGCCGTTATTGTCCCTCGTACATTTAGACATATCATCAATTTTATTTTATTTTTTTAACATATTAACAAAGGGTGTTTGATAATACAACTTGATGCTGAAAATTAATTGATTAAGAGCTTTTTGTATTTAGTATGTTTGATAACAAAATTCCTTTATCACTTAATACATTAAGTACTTATTTAATTTTGTACAAAATTTTAAGTGAAAAATTTTTACTTAATTTGCTAAATTTTGATACTCTCCCTTCCCCCGCACACACACTCACTCTCACACAGTCACCCATGCATACACATATCCACACATACTCTTTCTCACATGCACATTCTCTCTCACACACACACACAAATGCACATGCTCACACATATACGCACACACATATACGCAAAAACACATATTCTCTCTCCTCTCTCTCTTACTCTCACACACACACACTCTCCCTCTTTTTCCCCATACATAGAGTTTCTCTTGCACACACCTACATACTTTCTTGCATATACACTTTTACACACATACTTCCACACATATACATTTCTATCTCTCATATACAATATATATATATTTTAATTTTGCTTCTCTCACATACAATATATTTTTACATATATATGCATACTTTCTCTTTCACACATATTCTCTTACACAAATACACTTATCCTCTATCTTTTACAAACAAATGATATCTTTCTTTCTCATATATGTTATTATTAATTTATTTTAGAATTTTAAAATAAAATAATTATATTTATGAGGAGAGATATTTATATTCAGTGCATATATTTAGTTAATTATCAAACAGGTAAAACTTAATCAATTTAGTAGCTTAATATTTTCAGTACTTAAATTTTAAACTTCAAATTTCAGATTTCAATTTTACCAAATGCCACCGTTGGGATCTTCTGAACGAGTACCCGTTAGATACCCTAAATAAATCCATTAAATTTCAATAGCAACAACATAGTCATATTGGTGCTTATAGTCAACTACATTGGCCAATTCTTCAGGCCAAGCCACTCGTACCATGCATAATCATAGAATAGTATCGAGATATTCCTAACTATAGCTGGGCTTAATAGAAAATTAATGTCGTACACATTTCAAACTAATGTTAGTTAGTTGTTTTACTAAAATATGTGTCACTTGGATTATGACGATCATAAGTTGACATAAGGGTTATGTTTAGAAGGTTAGACTTAAAACAGATGCAATAAAAAGGATTTGAAGTATTGCTCCGTAAGAACGAATAGTGGATCAAATTGTCAGTTCAATTCCTACCTCTACCAGGATTGTAAATGCAACTTCAAGTTTAAGTATCTTCTCTCTCAAAACCCCTCATTGTAACAAGATGGAATTGAAAAAAAGAAAAAGAAAAAGGAAGCATGGCTTCATCACACGCTAATGTAATTATCAGGGATTATAATTTCTCTCTTTTGGAATTTTGGCTTATAATCCATTGATAGTTGATATCAAAGGCATAGAAAAGTTCAAAATTAAACAAACTATTGTTTCACTTACTCATTAGATATTTTAATATTATAATTTTTTCTACCATTAGGTTATTACATACAGATGGGATGCTTAAGTATTTTCTGATTAAACTATTTAGATAAGGTAATTATAATGATCTAGTACGTCTTATCAAGGACAAAAAATCTAATGGTCTGTTGAAGATACAATTAGACACTTGCATTCCCTTGCCTTGTCAATTATATTTCCATCGCAAAACTGCTTGCACTTTTGGTTTCAGATACTTAAATTCATAGGCCTGTTGAGCTTTGAAGTTTGAATCTTGGTTGGACATTAACTAGTTAAGATTCGTCAACCTTTGGCGAAATCAAGAAACCGTAGTTGAAATGGTACTCAACAGTGGTAAGGCTGAATTTTCAAACTAAATGTTCCTATGTATATGGACACACACACACACACAGAGATCTTTCATGGTAAATGGTACTTCATGATCTTTCATGTAATTTAGTAATATATTGTCAATGGATCCCCTCCATTCGTCACTTGTAGCATGACTTTGTTCAGAAGAAACTGAAATTACATCTTCTTGACAAAGTTTTAGATGTACTTGGTTCATTCACTGTATTTAAAATGTATATAGAAGACTATCAGATAATTGGAAGAAACATAGTTAATTAGCTTGTTATATGTTCTTGTGAGTTCATCCGCAATAAAATAATCCTTAGGGTTCTATGTGAAGGTTTAAATGACAAATTTGCTTGGTGAACACGTTGTCTGTGAACGTATTTTATATCATATGATGTTGAATTATGAGTTTCTTGGTTCGATATGTGCTGTTATGGACCAAGCATGAACTTTGAGCCTATTGAAATCCAATTAAAGCCAATCCCTGCCCACTGTCGGTAGAGAGGAGATCAATAGTTGTAAGTCCGTGCAATAGACATCATCATCCATCATCATCATCATTATTATTATTGTTGTTGTTATTATTGTTATTAAGTTCACTACAGCATAAAATTTTCTGGTCTAATTTCACTTTGCACCTCCTAATTTAAGAATTATTCTCACCTTGCACCATCCATATTGTACTATAAGCTTATATATCCGTCCTATTTTAATCCTTTCCTTAATTGCGTTGAGAAAATTGATGGAATTTTCACTCTTAATAAAATGGAGGCACATCACTTTGTGTCCTCAAACTCTAATATTTGAATATGTTGTACCCTCTAATATTGTTTAATATATTATGACAAACTTTCTAAATGTGCAATAAGCATAATTACATTTTTATATGATATTTAGCACACCTTGTTGTTGTCAAATTCACAATTTATTTTTGGACATCTTTTATATAATATGTATATGTATGTATTAATTTTTGTAACTTCTACATAATTCTTTTGTCAATGATAACATATGAATTTAACATAAAATAAGACATGAATCTACAAATAATTAATCAACAACTTGTATAATATTAGAATTAGAAATTGAGTGTCCTATTTTGCTTAATTTAAGATTAAAGTTAGGTTATTAATAATTAATTATATTGGTTATACAACTACTATGTTATATCTTATCTAACTATTAACAATACATTAAATAGGTTTATTTATTGGTAAATATATATCATATATTGACAAATTTATTTCCTTTCACTTTTAATAACACCTAAATTGATAGTTGAAGGAGGCTAATCAAATTCTTGACTCTTTTTCACTTAGACAATTGGCGTTAGCCTTTTGTGTTTTAGCAAACACTTTTGCAATTATAGAATTACAAAAATTACAACAGTAAATTTTGTAGATTTGACTATAGGGAAGAGTGCCAAATACTATGTAAAAACCTATACGTGCCCATTGCATGGTTTAAAAAATGTGTGACAACATATTAAAACCGTATCAGAGGGTACAAAATCTCAAGGGCGTTTGGTTCGCACTCGAGAATCAAAATCGAAATCAGAATCATTTTTCCTAAGTTTGGAATGAAGCCGTCGATTTCAATACATGTAATTGGTTTAGTATATGAAATTGGTATCGTGATTATAATTACTATTTGATTTTTTAGGGATCAGAATCATATCCTCAAGTTATCCAGATGTTCGCATGGACTATCTAGACGTCCGCATGCCTAAAAAATGTGGAATTGCTATTTGGATGAGATTTCGGACGTTCGGACGGTACATATAGACGTCCAAATGATCCATGCGGATGTTTAGATACTAAAATTAATCATGGATTTTCACCAAAACCCATCAATTTGATCATATTTCACAAAATCTTAATTTTGAGGGTTTGATTTTGATTCTCGATTACCAAACAACGACTATGGAGTTGATTTCGATTCTCAATTCTATAACCCTCTTACTAAACGCTCGCTCAAAAAGTTAGAATTTGGGTATGAAAAATAGAAATGTGTCATAAGTTAGGTGTGTGCATAGTAGAATTTGACCTATGGACTAATAGTACGTGCTCTTTGTGCGCAAAAAATTCCATTAATATTTTTAATTATATTAACAGTTGGACCAAAATTGGATAAATCTTAAACTTTAGGATGTACTATGTTCAAAATTAAAATTAAGGGTGTAAAGTGAGAATCGTCATAAGTTAACGGGTTGCAAATTGGAATGAGTTTAGTTTTCCATATCAACATCCCTAAATTCATACCACACAATGTGTACAAAGACCTGGAGTGCTGTTCATAAGGATTTGAAAAGTTCATTTAATACATTTAAATATTTGTGTCATGAATCAAGACCCAGTCGTATAAATATCATTTACACAAATAGTGCGTTGAATATTAGTACATGCTCTTTCACTTCGCATTGAATCTGTGTAACTTTGTATTCAATTGCACACCTTTGGTGTCATTGTTAGATTTTCTATTTTAGATGGTTCACTTCTCATAACACCATTTTGTTGCTTCATAGACTTATTTTTCTACTTTCGTTTTTGTATGATTGAGAAGTATTTCGAAGCCTAGTGGCATGCTATTGTTGACTAATGATTCACTTGTCTATACTTTGAGCCAATCTAACGAGTACTGAAAAATCGATTGTACTTATAATGCAACTTAATATACTGATACCTAGACATGAGTTCCAATATTAATTGACAAAACTGAGTAGTTTTACATAGATTACAATACATAAAAAACATGTTTATACTGCATAGAAAAACAAAAACACACATATGAGAGATAGATATATAAGAGTATACGTAACAAGGACTCAAGAGCTAATACCACAGTATGCTTTAACAGTGCTGGAGGACATGTCAGTTGTACCAGCTAAATAAAATTTGAGTAATTCAAAATTATCAAATGGCTTAAATAAGAGTGGGTGCTTTTCATCTATCAGCTTTTCCGGGACTTTCACCACCCCTTTGAGGTATGAAAAGAGGGCAATGCAGTATCTTTCCTTGTTTTCTTCCATGATCACTTTGTGTCTTGGAGAGTGTATTCTGTCGTTACTCCATGCCTAGCACCCCAAAAAAAAAAAAAAGAGGTCAATGTTTGATACATGTTAGAAATTTTATATCATTTCATCGTATTAGTAGTATCTAAAAGGCAATTACTAATTTTCAGTGCCAGCGTTGGAGGTTTAACATAAGACAATTGGCAATTTTTTTTGTTTAAATTTGATTATTTGAAACAATGATTTGGGTATCCCTACATCAATTAAGCTGGTGTTTGTCCAATTATGTTGTGCATGCTCGTGTATTTTAAGTAGAATTGAAGAAGAAGAAGAAGAAGATAATAACTTGGTATGAGTCTCCGGCTTGGACAAGAAACGAAGAGGGCAAGAAATTCACATCAATCCATTCGCCATTCCTTGCTTGTATTTTTAAGGCGTTAACTCTGTTGATCTGATGACGGATGGTAATGAAGCCCTTATCAGTATGAACATCAGAGCCAAGACTAATATTGTCGTGCAAATCTGGTCGACTGCATTTTAAGGTTCGAAGTATATATGTAGACGATTCAATATGCGACTCAAAGTGGTCCATTGTACCATAGCTTTCAAATAACATCTTGTTTACTGTTTGTTGCAATTCAGCCACCAATTTTGCATAAGCTAGCATAGTTTCACTGGAAAAAGAAACGAACATACCAAAGATGTCAGCAAAAGATTATAAGACAAATCAATGAATAGAGGTTTACAAAGCGAAAACACGAATTATAGGTAATTAATGCTTTAATCATTCGTACCAAAATCGCTTGTTTCCTGAACGCCACATGAGATCTGTGAAAGCTTGAACTCCTTCAATTGTTTTTACATCTGAGATGCCTGTGCTCTCGTGAATAGGAGCATGGGGAAGTTGTCCAACATAGCCCGAGAAGAAGTTGTTTCTGTTTAAGGCTTTAGTTTCTTTAGGAAGATCGAACAACTCTTTGATCACATCGTAGACTTCCATTTCAAGTTGTTCAGAAACCTGATCCTGCAGTGCCAGAAAACAACCATATTCTTCCAAAGCATGGCGGACATCCTCACAAATCCCCAACCATGAACTTGTACCTGGTTTCAAGTTATCTTTTTTAAAATTAATGATTGGAATTTGGCAGACTGATCGGGAAGAAGCCATGAGACCTCTTTGTAGGAATACTGCTACTTTTTACTCTGCTTGTAACTTTAAAAAGTTTATGACACAGCGCAGGATACCCACGCTATTCTTACAAGTTAATATAGAATAAGCATTCAAGATAAGAAACAAAACTAAGTCATTATATTTTTTCCGTATAAGATTCAATTCATTGGACACAACTCACGCTTTTAATATAGTAAATATATATAATTACGTTTAAAACGTAGGAAAATATAGTAAATATGTACATAGATAATTATTTACACCAAAAAATATTGAGTAAATTACAAATACTCTTGTGGTATCACTTTCGACCATATAATTTCTCTACATTTTTAATATGACTACATAACTCTTCTGTCATTTTATAGAATGTAGAAAATCGATGGAATCAATATTCCGTCACAGAATATTCATGAAATATTACACATCTATTCTTATAATCTGCTACTCATACGAAATATTCCGTAACGTCAAGTGTATTACACATGCATAGTGTGAAATAGTCTGTCTATTTTCATATTCCATAAGCTTACAAGGAGTTATGTGGTTATATTGAAAAGATAAGGACATTATATGGTCGAAAGCAATATTATAGGGGATATTTTGTAATATACCCTAAAATATTACATATTGGTTGACTGACAAATAAACGAACAACTAAATCAATTATTCACAAACTTGACTCATTCTGAATTTACACATCTCTTTTGTGATGAGGTCATATTTATTTAGAATATGTCTTCAGCTTTCAAAGTGTAAACTAACCTAGCAATTTTGAACTGCTATTAGTGCAGAAAACAACATAGTGTCGTTGACATCAAATAGTTTTCTGTGGCAAAGGCGTCGTCATATTGGTTATGTATACGGGTAATTACATTTGCTAGTTCCTCAATTCAAGCCAGTGGTATCGTCGTCCATAGGCATGGAAACGTAGATAATTGACTTGGCATCAGAATATTCCCAAATTATAACTGGGGTTAAAAGAGAAATTATATCAAATACCACTGTGAAAGAAATTACCAAAGCTTTGTTATATAATCCAATATGGTTCTTGCTTAATTTTATAAGTTCATTATTGAGATTTTACCCCCAAATCTCTTCATTTAGATTTGTATTAATAATATGGTTAAATTACAAAATACATTCCTGTAGTATCACCTTTCGACAATATAATCTCCTATCTTTTTAATATAACCACATAATTCATATGTGATTTTATAAAATGTGAAAAATAAACGAAATATTTTGCACTGTACATGTATAACTCACTTGACGTCATGAAATATTCTACATCAATAGTGGATTATAAATATTCTACATCAATAGTGGATTATAAGGATCAGATGTGAAATATTCCATGACGGAATATTGATTATGGTATTTTTCACTTTTCATAAAGTCACAAGAGGTTACATGATCATATTGAAAAGATAGGACACTAAGTGATCAAAACCGATGTCGCAAGGATTTTTTCGTAATTTACCCTAATAATATTGTATCTAAGTGATAGACGGTAGACTTAAAGAATAGGTCGACCACTTCAGATAATTTTAAAAGTAATTGATTGCTGTCCAATGAATGGTGGGTTATTAGTGTTTCACTTGTTTATATAAACTGAGATGTCATACAACATTAATTTAAAATTTCATATCAATTGTATATAAATTCTATGCCACTTGAATTATAAAGGTCATAAGTTGATATGTGCGCTTTTCAGGGGTAGCGGAGATAATTGGAGGCTTTGTATGATAGTTAGATTTCAATAGACACAATAACAAAGATTGTCGTAGATTTCAATAGGCTTTGTATGATAGTTAGATTGCCAGAGCACTAGTTTTCCTTCCAAAGCAAATACTTTTTAAATGATAAGATTACCCCCAAGTGTAAACTTTTCTGTACTCAATCTAAGAGTTAGCCCCAACTATTTTTTTTTTCCTTTTTCTCTCCTACGCTTCAACTATCGCGTCAACCCTCTGCCTTCTCCTTTTTCCCCAGCCCTTTTTATCTCCTCGCTTTCTATTTCAATTGCTTTCTTAATGTCTTCTCTCTCTTCGTTTGCTCAAGATGTATTGATTAATTTATCTGTGGCTATTATCCTTCTCCTTGATCTTCTCTCGCCATATTTACTGCTCTGTTTTTTTTTTTCAATTTGTAAATTTTCTATTCAAAGCACTTTGTTTCTGCGATTAAATCTAAATTTTTTTTATTTCAATTACAAAATTGATTATAATTCAATTTTTAATACTTTTATACAAGAATTTATGGGGAAGACTAACAATTATTTGTGATTAGACTTCAATTAACTTTACTTTGCACACCGAGATTTTAATTATTAATTGTTAATGTTGGGAAAATT
The DNA here is from genome assembly GCA_024721245.1 of Mitragyna speciosa. NCBI lineage: Eukaryota > Viridiplantae > Streptophyta > Magnoliopsida > Gentianales > Rubiaceae > Mitragyna > Mitragyna speciosa. The sequence continues at coordinate 3,410,355 of CM045558.1, forward strand.
CGTAATACTTGTTTGATTTGAGTAAAAAAAACATATTTTATTTGGGGTTCTTATGAATTTAAAATTACATGTTCTATAGTACCTTTGAAAATTTGATGAGTTTTTCAAGAATTTATTTTTCGGCAAAGTTTGGGTTACACCCGTCCTCTAATATATTATTTTCCTTCTCTATTGTATTGTTTTCTTTAAGTTCTGAACTAGAATATTGTAATGATTGTATAGGTTCTGGAATGGTGTATAATGGTTGTATAGGTTCTGGAATGGAATATTGCAAAGGATGCGAATTCTTATGTCTAATTGCCGATGATGCAGAGAATTGGAACACTGTTATTGTTATCTACCTTGCTAATTGCGGATGATGCATACTTTGATTAGGATAGTACCAAATTGAGTTTTTATCTTTTACCAAAATTTATCATGCTTATTTGAAAATTTGATTCTTGAACAACTTTCTCACATATGGTGTTGTAAAGGTTGGAGAGAAGGGTACAGTGGAATGACGGCTCAACAAATGGATCTATGAATGAGCCATTAGATCTGTGAAAGAGGAACAAGAAGTGATAGCGGGTGATGAAATGAAAAATGAATCTTGGAGAGAGGATCGAAGCGTGGAGAGAAGGACGAGCGAAGAAGGCAAAGGAATGGAGAATGGTAGGAATTACTTTAGAATTAATGGAGATGAGAGTATATTTGAATGTGAAGGGTAATTCTGTCAATTAGAGAGGATTTGATCTGGCAAGAAAATTAATGCTCTGGCATTATAGCTAGCCTTTTATTATTGGTAAAGTTTGGTTTATTAACTATTTTCAAAGATATTGCATAAATACTTTCTCACAATTTGCATTTATTCTTTTTTGTTACGCACTTTTAAAATGATGCAGATTCGTCCTTTACATATGCAAAACATGTAATTTTGATCCCAAAACCCTACTGTTTAACCTAACAAAATCAAATTCCAATACGTGATGATACTTTCAATGGTAATAAAGGTATCACACCTCCATGGTTGTCCAAATACACTCACTACATGTCATTCAAATAATGGGAGTGTTGCCTTTTTTTTTTTTTTTTTATCCCTAAAATTAGCATCGTGTGAGTTTTCACGTGGATTTGCATCATACTAAAAGTGAATGACTAAAACAAGAAAAAACGTCATATGTGAAGAACTATTTGTGGGTTTTTCTCAACAATCTTTGGCCAGTAAGCCTAGCAAGTTCTTTAAGAAAACATAAAACAAATGTGATGGAAAATTTCAACCGGAGACATCAGTTATGGCGTATCATGGTTTGAATTTTTGCACCTTTGAAAAATATATAAAATGACAAATGTTATAAACGTATGTATCGCATGATCTCTTTGAGAGATTTTACGATTTTGTTAGGATAATATATCACAAATAATAGTATAGATAAGCTGACGATACTATTAAATTATACAATATCTTTACTTCCATTTTCTTTATCTTATGGTCGAGTAGTGTTTGGTTGAGTTTATCTTATACTTTGAACTAGTCCATTAACAGAGTTATGATGGTGTATGGAAACTGCGTTATTAGCCAGGTCTTCTGGAATCTACACACACAGGCTTCTGAAGTAATGGCTTTGATACAGCCAGCCATAAAGCCTTAGTATATTCACCTCGACAACACCACAGGCCAGAGGGCACTTTAATTTCTTTGTACAATACGTCATATATATATATATATATATATATATATATATATATATATATATATATATTGATTCTGTTGTGAGGAGCATGCAATGGAAGTATCAAGATGTGATTCCACAGTAGGCTTTAGCAGTACTTGCAGTCATGTCAGTTTTACCAGCAAGGTAGTAGCGGACTAATCCTATATGCTCAAATGGATTAAACTGTAAAGGGTGCTCTTGATCCACCAGCTCTTCCGGAATTTCCACTATTCCTTCGTTGAATGAAAAGAGTGCCACACAGTATCTTGGGTTGTCTCCATTCATGATCACTTGATGCACTGGGGAATGAATTCGACCATTGCTCCATGCCTAGAAATATTTCAAAAGCAAAAAGTCGATTCAAATATAATAATAGTATGCACTTGCTTAAAAGAATCTTTCCTGTACCTCATAAGCGTCTCCTGCCATGACCACAAATGATTCAGGTGGAAAATCAACACATATCCACTTGCCTTCCCTTGATTTTACTTGCAATGCATTGACTTGACTCTGATGAATTATGGATAGGAAACTCTTGTCAGTATGAACATTAGAACCAATCTTGCCATTCTCCAGGTCTACTCTGGCTGCTGTGTATTTTATGGGTCGGAGAAGGTATGTAGTTGACTCAACATGCTTCTCCAAATGCTTCTCTGCCCCATAGCTCTCAAACACCATTTTGTCCACCAATTTTTCCAATTCTGAGACTAGCTTAGAATAGGATAGCATAGCATTGCTGTAAAAAAGAATCATTTATATCAAATTAAATAACGAAACCTGTTAGGAAATTAGTCATCAGAAATATTATAGTATACCAGAATTGGCTGTTTCCTGAGGGCCATATGAGATTAGTGAAATTTTGAATACTTGCAGGAGTTGTTGCATCAGGGATTCCCATGCTTTCGTGAAGGGGAGCATGGGAAAGTTGTCCAACATAACCATTGAAGGTTATGTCGCTAGTGTTTCTGGTTTTTGTTTCTAGAGGGAGATTAAAGAGCTCTACGAGTGAATCAAAGACTTGTTTGTTAAGTTGGGAAGAAACTTGATCGTATAATGCCACAAAGCAACCATATTCTTCGAGGGCATGCCGGACACCGGCACACGATGCAAGCCATGATGTTGTCCCTGGTTTCAAGTTTTCTTTGGTCAGGTCAATAATTGGAAGGGTCGAAACTGGTTGAGATGCCATGGGTTCAGCTTTTAATCTGAAGCAAGATTGCAATTTCTGGGTATACGAGGTCGGGAACACCAACACATATATATATAGATAGAAAGGACTCGGTTACTATGTAAGATAAATATATTGTGCATTAATTTCCAAATTTTGGGTTAGTTTTTGTTGGTCTAAATCATAAAATAATCAAAAATTAAAATTGACTTCTCAAATTTACGATTAATTTAATTATAAATCAGAACAGTGATTGATAAAAAAAAATTATAAACCAGAACGATCTTATCTCAATATCACACTAAAAATGTGAAAAATTCAGTCACGCTCAAGATTGACAATCACGAATCAGCTATTAACAAAGGTTGGCGATATTGCCAAAACAAGAATTTTTTTGCCAGAACAACTTTTGCTAAATGTTAAAAATACCCCACACAAGTAAACATAAACATTATCATCAATTTTAGTGGGCTCTACCTAAAATCATTTTTTCACTATCATATCTCTTTCCTTAGTCTCTCTCTCTCTCTCTCTTTCCCCTCCATTAAAGCTGAGTTCAATAAATCTTATAATCACTCCAACATTAATTATATTTATGGGTTTTTTGGAAGAAAAATCTACTTTCTTCCAATTTCATTATTAATGAAAATAAATACACATTTGATTGTAACATTTATATATCAATTGTTTATGAATAATTATTAAATATTTGCGAGGAAATAAAATTAGACATTTGAAGTTAATAAACTCAGGAGCAAAATTGATATGGTATGCAAGTTTTACTTACAAGCATGTGTCTTCAAAATCTGTGTGGTTAAAAATGATGTATTTCCCTAACATTTCTTTTCTCTTTGTTTTTATTGTTGGATGAATTTTTTATTTTATATGCTTACATTTGGAATAGTATTTTATATTTTGGTACACAAAAATGATAAATAATCCCAATAAAAATATTTTAAAGTTGAGAAGTGTGGGCATTTTCATCAAAATGGATTTCTTTGAAATAAAAAACATAATGCATAATATCATTTGAGCTCCTATGGAATTTCTTAAATAAATAAAAAAATAAAAGAGGATAATGTGGGGGAGAGAAAGAGTCACATGGATGTTTTATGGAAAATTAGTAGATCAAGGAGTAATGAAAGGGATAAATTAGTTGAGAATATAATATAAGGAAACTGTATTAGTGAAAAAGTGAAATTGGTGAAAAGTAATAAATAGTGGAGCCCACTGGAATCGGTAATAATATTTGAATTGATTTGTGTAAGGATATTTTTGTCATTTGAGCGAAAGTTACTTTGGTAGGAAAGTTCATGCTCTGTTAATATCGCCGCCATTAAAAAGTAAGGCAAGGTTAAGATATGTAATATGTTCTATCTAAGATGATTCTCGTCCTTACAGATTTTAGCTTGGATGTAGAAGGTCACAAGATCACGGCAGGTCACCTTGGATCTACCCCACATTTGGTACGCGGAAATGAGTTGAAATGAAAAACCTTTCTAACTTGTTTATTACATTCTCATGTTTGGTATATACATTTTAAAATGGAAAATTTTTTCCCTCTGGAATATTTATTCTAATTTTTTTGGAATCCCGTTCCTTAACAAAATTCAGGGAAAGGCCTTTCCAACTACATTAGAAAGGCCAAAATATTAGGAACCAATATCCCTACACATATTTATTTCTACTAATTTTTTAACTCATGATACATTTGTTATTTTTTATTTTTTAAATTTAAAAAATGGTAGGTATATTTATAATTTTAATTAATAATTATTTATAATTTTTTAAATTATAATCAATTTAATATATGCTTATAATTTTTTCCCTTTTTGCTGTGACAATATACTATTCTTAACTTTTATGTAAATGTTTAATAACCTAACTTCTTATAAATTAAATGGAAATAAGATAAATAGAGAATATGAAAAATTGTTTTATAACTATTTTTTTCAATTTTAAAATTAATTAAATAGTACAATTAATTTAATTTTAACAAGAATATCAATAATATTAAAATATAAAATGTTAAAATTTCTTGTAGGCAAAAAAAATAATACATACCATAAACAAATAAATAAAAATATGATATATTTTTATACAAAGAATTCAGGGCAATTAAGTCAAATTATTATAGATTTTATTCCATTTTGACATTTAAATATGATTATGCCAAACATTGGAAAAGGAATAGGCATTCCATTCTGACTTCAGTTACCATATAGTGGATTAAAAAAAATTTAATCTAATCTGAATGAAAAAATATTTTCATTTTGGACCATTTCAATATGCTAAACGTAGAGTTAAGGGCTAATATAACATATTGTTGTAATCATGAGGTTGAAAGGATTGGTAAACAAATCTCTTTGCTACCTAATTCTTGCAGCGGAAGTACTTCTGCTTCCCGCAAGTGGGAAATGATATAATCAATAACTACATAACTTGATGTTGTAAGTTTACTTTTGATGTAGGAAATTGCTTCGTCGTAGCATTAAATTTTTTGTCTAGTGGTTGCTCAAAGGTGTGCATCTGCAAGTCGGCCTGACGCATGCGCTCTGGTCACTGACTACAAGGTTCTTTTCACTTTCAAAGGTCTAAGGGATAATAATAAGGGTTAATTACTCCATTGGTCCCTAAACTATTTCATGAGTGTCAGTTTAGTCTCTCAACTTTTAATTGTGTCTATTTAGTCCCTCAACTTTTATATTTGTGTTTAATTAGTCCTCAATACCAATTGATGACAAAATTGCCCTTCTACTTTTATGACCTTTACTATTTATCTCCTTTCTTATATATATTTTTTAATTTATCCTTTCTCCACATTCACCATCTTTGTCCTCATCATTAGAAACCTAATTGCATATTAGCTTCTTTCTTTTTTTCATGTTTATATTGATTGGTTCACTTGAAAAATTTAGAATTTTTTTTATTCTCTTGAGATCTGTAAGGACAAATAAAAGAAAAAAATTAAGAAAAATTAAGAAAATGATTAAAAAAGAAAGACGTAAATGTCTACAATCAAGTAAATAAAATTGAAATCTTAAACCTTATGTTTTTCTATTTTAATATTTTTTTGAAGTTTTCTTTTATTTTATTTCTTTTAATAGTCTTTTTCATCTCAAGAACTATGAAAAACACTCTAAATTTTCAGATAAACAAATAATATAAACTTGCGAATAAAAAAGTAAGTTTGGTTGAGTTTTTTGAGAACACAATTAAATAGAAGTGTAATTTGCCATTTATTGGTATTGGGGACCAATTGAACACTAATGTTGAAGTTGAGGGACCAAATAGACACAAATAAAAGCTTGGGGACTAAATTGACACTTATGAAATAGTTTGAGGACTATTGGAGTAATTAACCCATAATAATAATGATAATAATAATAATAAGAGAGCATTTTTTTAAGTAATCATAATTGTATTACAAATGTATTTTACCTTACACACAAGTAGTACTTTGGATGAAATTCTAAACTATTTGACATATACAATTAAGAATGTGACTCTTCAAATATTACCTATCACGTCTCATTAAACCTCAATACCTGACAGTCGTTAGACAGATTTGATCCCTTGACCTGCGGGAGGAACAGAGACCTTAAGGTCTCCCCTCTCCTCTGGTTACTGAGAGAAGACTTGCAACTGGAACATTTTAATGTACTTTTAGAGAGAAAAAAAGAACGAAGAACATTTCTCATGGTGGGGCAAGTGTAATTATATGTAATAATATTTAATTTGATGTTTAAATGTGAAAATACATAATTATGACGTATGACTACGTGTTAATTATTGCTCTATTTTCGCCGTCTCTGAAAAGAAAGTGGCCAAGCCAAATTCAGGCATCTCTTACCAAATCTAAGTCCAACCTTGGCAACAAACCAGGCCAGAGTTGCAAATTTCTGCATTATTTCCTTTTACCCTCTAGTCTGAATAAAAAATTCAGAATGGATGAGACGAAGGTCAAAAAACGCGCATTCATAGTTTTGAATCCATATATATACATATGTATCACAAAAGAAAAGCTGAAAAATTTGTTAGTCACTTTTTTAATATCTTTATTGGCAATTTGTAAACTTTTGTTGATAAGCAATAGCATGTTTTACACTTGAGCAACCTACATACATAAAAAAACTATAGATTAATAAAAACATTGAGGGCCACTGAGTCAGATCCATTTAAGAATCTGTCAAAAAAATTGGTTGAAAAGAAAATTTGACGGGTGAAGTAGTACTAGATTTCCTTAAAATTGTTATCCACATCTGGTGTTTCGTTTGCATAATCTCTGCAGAATACTTTTTGGTCTTCTATGAAGAACCAAATTACGTACAACGTTCTTTATCGTTAAACTTGGACAAATTAGCGCAGTTTTAGTTTCAAGATTAAATTAGCCCCAGTTTTAGTTTCAAGATTAAGTTTTAGGTTAGGGTACAATACCCTATGTCCCTATAGTTTTTGGATAAATTACATGATCCTCTTATGATTTAAAAACTATACATCACCTCCTATGTGGTTTGGGTTAAAGTGTCACAGTAATGGAAATTAGCTTCCGTAATGGAACGTAGATAAAATGTCCAAATTATCCCAGTATTTAACTGTTTCATCTTTGTACTTGTATGTATTTTTTCGGGATAAAATACACTTTACCCTTTGTGATTTTCGGATGAACCACATAACCCCTTACGGTTCTAAAAATGTACATCATCCCATGATAATTTCTAATACTTATACAGAGTAATTTGGACATTTTACCCACGAGACATTGCATAAGGTAATTTTCATCTATTTAACACTTTAACCAATACCATAAGGGGGGTGATGTATAACTTTTTGAACTATAAGAGGGTTGTGTGATTTATTTAAAAACCACATGGGGTGAAATGTAATTAACCCTTTAAGCTATTAATTATTCCATTGATGGATCTTGGCACCTGGAGGAGGAACTTAAAATTAAGAGGGGCTAATCCAGTGATAATGACCACCCGAAAAGACAATATCATGGGCCCAGTGGGTGAAACGCAAAATTTTCTCGTCCCTTCCAATTGATGACAAAAACTACAAAAACTTTTATAAGGGTCCAAACTAAAAATAGGAGGCCTGAAATTTTTACACTTCGATTTGTAGGCTGCCTCCATCAACGGAAAGCAACGGGAAAGAAGCAACAAGGAAACTAAAGAAAAACTTGAGCGCTATATTGAATTGTTTTTGTCATTGCATTGCGAGAAAAAAGAGTTGATAAAATTTGCCCAAAAAAACTAATCCTCGTGAATGTCCAGGTTAAAGTAAGCTGGCGTACATGCATTTCCTTCATAATAAATTGGAAACAGATCACTTGCATCTAATTGTGAATATGAGGTAAGTCTCTCACAAATCAAATTTTGGACGAACATAATTTTAGGTGAGACTTCGAAGACTCGAAATCAGTATTGAAAAACGAGAAGGAGATTTGAATTCTCCACCTTAATTTCCCTAGAGGATCTTAAAAAACCCTCCAAGATTTACTGTTTGCACACACCAATCAGCATATTCAGCGTTCAATTGCAAAAACTAGGCCAAATTTGGCACCATAAATGAAAGATGGATATGCAGTAGTGACAAATTGAGAAAGGTGCCAAAATTCGAAGACCACAATTGGTTTTGATGGTGCAACGGGAGAGCGACCCATTTGCATTTGTTTGGCGAAGAAACCGAGTAATCCCAGGTGGTCAAATGGCTTAAAACACATTAATCCAAATTTTTCTTTGCACAATCCAACATTTTAGTTCGCATGTTTGATTGCTAATAATTCTTGGTTGAGTCAACAATTTCATTTGTATAGACGACTAGACAAGGATTTCTTATAAGTACACTTCATTGAAAAATACCATTAAAATAATTATCTATTGCCAGTATATAAAATCAATTTCCAGTGAGTTGCCGACCAATAAATTAACATAGAGATTATTCCTCCAAATTATTTCAGTTTAACTGGTCTCAATTGCAGATACAAGCTTACAAATTTTTCTGAACCATATTAGGCTAGAAAACTACTTTAGAAAATAAAGAATAAGTAACAGTTCTCTCTCTCTCTCTCTCAAGGACCAAGGAACTTTATGTCAAAAAGATGATTCAGAAGCAATAATATTACAAATAGTCTGTCTTTATTATTTTCCAACATAGTTCTAACTCCACTAACTTGTCAATGCATTACACAGATAATCTGAGGATTTTATTATGTATAATTACCGAATATATATCACTTTATACAATAATTCAATTCACTTTTCATTATGAATGTATCATTTTTGGTTTGGACCTTTTGAGGCAATTATAGATCCTTGGAGGCAACTCTAATTGGTCATTTGAAGCGTTCATAGGCACCAGGATTCATTTTGTCCAGTAATATAAGCAACTATAAAGTTGAAGGTGGATGGTAGGCTCAATTCTCAGTTGCTGATTGTTATTTACTTGCATCTGATCTCCCGAATCTGCAACCATTTTAAAGCAGCCCTTAAGTCATTTAGGACAAAACAATTAAAATTTTTCTTTCGATATTGACAATTGATTTAAAAAAACACAATTGATTTATTGATTGCATATACATACTAGTACTTAAAACAATAATAAAAAGAATTTGGAATAGATGAGAAATGAAATAGCTCATTGTTACACAAACACACACGTACTCTTGTGACCATAAAATGTGTCCTAGATTTCTAAATACCGCAGTAGGCCTTCAATTTATTCTCAGTTTTCCGACCTTCTTCTGTGCTTGTGAATCGGAGTAAACTGAAATTGTCGAATGGCTTGTATAGTAATGGGTGTTCATCATCAACCAGCTCTTGTGGTGTCTGTACCAATTTCTTGCAGTGCGAAAATTGTGCAACTGAATATCTAGCTTGTTCTTCCTTCATAGTCACTCTGTGAAATGGAGCATGCCCTCTGCCATTGCTCCATGCCTGCATTTCAAAGATATAGGAAGTATAATGTCCACTAGAGTTATGGCAAAAAAGTCATACCAACTCTAAAGTTGCTAATCCAATCAAATTTCAATATTGCACTTGATTGATTTCTAAGGTGAAATAAGACCATCATAACAGAATCATGGACAAATTTCATCCACACATATATGAGTGGAGTCAACCCTCATTGGTGTCATTTGCGTGGAGAAGTTGAAGTTTTCGCGCAATAGTTGTGTTGAGCCTGCCGTGTCTGTAGATGCACTGCGATGCTACCACTGCTCAATTTCTATGTTTAATATGTGATTGTAGTTGTGAGAGATTCAAAGAAAAAGAAATTGACTCACTGAGAATGCATCACCAGCCATGATTACTAGGGAGGAAGGAGGAAATCCAACAGCAATCCAGCTTCCATTCTTCAATTGAACTTCTAAACCATTACCTTCATTTTGGCGAAGTATTGTAATGAAGTTCTTGTCAGTATGAGGAACAATACCGAGATTTGTCTCGTTCGGTTCGAGTACTCTGTACTTTGTGAATCTAATTAAATAAGTTACCGATCCCACATGGGATTCATGGTACTTCTCCACACCATAGCTTGCAAATACCATCTTGCTCACCATCTCATCCAGATCTGCAACTTGCTTTGCATTGCAATGCAACATTTTACTAGGTAAACATGGACATAACATATAAGCATTTCTGACATGAACAAAATTGCACCATAGCACTAAAGAGCTACTACTACAAGCAAATTAATCAAGAAGATAAACTAGAATAAAGTGTACCAGAAGTGGTTATTTTTGGAGGGCCACATTCGATCTGCAAAGTGTTGTACTGCTACAAGATTTGTTGCATCTTCAATGCTTGTGCATTCATATAGGGGCATGGTGGGATTTGGCTTATAATAACCAAAGAGGGGTGTTTCGGAAGTTTTTTTGTACTTTGACCTCCAAAGGGAGGTTAAATAAATCTTGCAACTCCGAGAAAATGGAATCACTAAAATCTGAAGAGAACTTTTTATGAACTGCTAAGAAACAGCCATACTCTTCAAATGCTCGGGTCACAAATTTTTGTGCTTCAATTCAAGAACTTTTACCTGACTCCAAATTTATGGTTGGAAGCTTGAGATTCGATTCAGAACCCGTGACTACAACCATCCTTTTCCTTTTCTTCACTTCCCTGAACAATTAGTTTACGTACCTATTTGGATGGCTAATGAATGCCTAAAGTTAGTGCCCTTATGAGATTTGAAGCTAAAATTCAAAGAGCCAAGAGTTTAAGTGGTTTAATACAATGTTGAATATATGCAGTTTGTCGCCTAGTGATTGCAGCTTGCAAGTTGACAGATCAAATCCAATAATTTGTGACTTATTTTAACATGCATGTGGGACTGTTGGAATAGAGCTCCACATATCTAGCAAGAAATCAAGTCAGAAAAGTGTGCAGCACCCAATGCAAAGAATTAGGTAAAACCTCATTCTTACTTTTCAAGCGAGGTTATAGATCAATTAACCTTTGAAATTTGCTTCCGTCACCTTTCAATTTTTCATGAAGAAGCCTGGAAAGAGGTGTTGCTGGCCCTCGAGGATATTAAGTTAATAAGTTTGCTTTTGATTTAGTACATGATTGACTCAGCATTTCTATATGGAGGAAGCAATTGAATGATTAATTAGTTGGAAATTTCATATTGAACAATTCTCAACTACTAACATCTTGAATCATTTGTGATGCGTAAAAAAGGAAACCTAAAAGAATAACAACTGCTAATGGACAAATTCGCAGATCAATTTCTCTTGCACTTCTAAACAAGTTGTCAAAAAAATTGTGTTACTCCACCCATTGCAATTGATTTTTTAGTTGAATGCTACGGTCTTCTGACAAACTAACTTGACTGTACCATTGATTTTATCAAGTCAAACAGAGAAACTTATATGATGGGAAAAACTTGTCCCTAGTTAATTAATTACGCTCCTCCTTGGAAGAGTATAGAATTTTGCATAGTTCTGTAACTTGGCATAATAGTAGGGAACTAGGATACCTCATCTGCTTTGAAGATGCCTAAGTCATAAAAAACTGAGATAAAACTGATAAAAACATGGTGTTAAATCAATAGTTGCAGTTGTTTGTGAGGATCAAGACGGTAAGTTGAAATTGGGTTTCATCGGATTACTTTAAAGACGGTAAAAGATTGTTTTCCATCTAAATAAGCAGCAAGTAATGCACAACTCCAGCCCACCAATTGAATTAAGAGTCTCTCATTTCAAAGTAGGGATTATCAATTTAGTCATGCTAGTGTTCTTGGATACCAACTTTTCCCCAAGAACCACAAAGGTTGTCATTTATATGCATTGAGTCTGCTAAACCATTGCCAAAGTTCTCGTCGAAATTTAAACTACTTCTTGCTGCCTAATAATTAGCCATGTCACTGTTTAACAAGAATGGCACATATAGGAGTGTCCCAACTCTAGGAAAAGCCACAGAGTTTAAACTGAATGTGTGGACCTATAGGCAAGTTGTTCCTCAGGACTGTTTGGTGGAGGGATATGTTCGTGAAACAAAATGTGTGGACCAGGCCATCAAGGAGAAACTAGGGAGCCTGTGTAAGCAAATAACTGAACTTTTTCTAGACTGAGTGTGTATCGGCATTTTTAGTACCTAATTTCAGAGTGAAGGCTATATAATTGTACTTTTTGCTCTTTTAATTAGTAAAACAACTACTGTTAAAACCAGATATACTGTGTTATCAAAGGAGATCCTTGACAAGTACCTTGAACTAGCAACTGAAGGCTCACCAACCATCAAACAAGGCTTAAAATTTCTAATCCAGCTGTTGTTGAAATGGCAAAAGAAGCAAGTCTGGCTTGCATTAAGGAATGGGAAAGGCCTGTTGATGATATCATCCACATACTCTATGTTTCCTCGAGTGATGAGATACGGTTGCCTGGAGGAGATCTTTACCTTGCTGCTGAACTTGGCCTAAGGAGTGACGTTGGCTTCATAATGCTATACTTTTTAGGATGCTATGGAGGTGTTAATGGTCTTAGGGTTGCCAAGGACATTACTGAAAACAATCTAGGAAGCAGAGTTCTCCTGACCATCTTTGAGACTACTATACTTGGCTTTTGTCCTCCAAACAAAGCGCAACCTTATGATCTAGCTGGGGCTGCACCTTTTGGTGATGGAGCTGCTGCTGTGATCATTGGAACTGATCCCATCATTGGAACAGAATCTCCATTCATGGATTAAATTATGCAGTTGCAATTCTTGCCAGGGACTAACAATGTCATTGATGGCCGCCTTTCAGACGAGGGCATAAATTTCAGGCTTGGTAGATATTTTGCACAAAAGATTGAGGACAACATTGAGGCATTTTACAAAAAGCTCATGGCTAAGGTCGGCTTGAAGAACTTTAATGACTTGTTATGGGCTGTTCATCCCGGCGGACCACCTATTTTTAGCCCATTCGAGAACACCCTTAAGTTGAAGCCTGGAAAACTGGAATACAGCAGGAGGACTCTGATGGACTTTGGCAATGTAAGCAGCAATACTACATTCTATGTCATGGAATACATGAGAGAGGAATTATAGAGGGATGGTGGTGAAGAATGGGGACTTGCATTAGCATTTGGTCCAGGCATAACCTTTGAAGGCATCCTCATTCGAAGCCTGTGACTGGCTAGGATATAATCTTCTATGTGTACTAAGCTCCAGGGCGTCTTCAGATAAACGGGATGCAGGATTTGAAATAGAAACGAACTTAAATTTTCTGCTGTACTATGTAACAAGGAGTTCTTGGGCATGCGGTGGCAAGAAACTAGTCCTAATAAAACTTCGATCCCAATTTGGTTTTCCATCTTAATTGCTTGTCATTTCTGTTCTTTGAAGATTTGAGTTTACATTTGCTAGAAGGAATTGGGCAGTGGGAATCCTATCAATTTAACAGTATCTACCCACAATTGTGTATTGATATATCCCTTCATGGCATCAGGATTCATCCACGGATTGACACACAACTAGTGCTGGTATGAATCAGGCACATCGAAAAACGTATATTGTTGACTTCTCTACTTACTCCTTTTTTACTGATCAAATGCAGAAGGTAAAGTGAACAAATTTAGGACTGTAGTTTGTTGTGATGTGTTAACGTGCACCCTTGGTAATCTGGGGCCAACAAAGAAGGGACATCACATCTATATAAGACATGTTTAGGCAGTTCTAATATGCATTCAAGATTTTTTAATATCTTACGAAGTATTTTATTTTGCATGACCAAAAAAGAGTCTGATTTTCGCTGCTGTTTGGAGGGTGATATGCAAGCACTTAAGGATTTAAATTACTATAAGGCGAAGGAATTCTTGAGGAAATACCATTTGCCTAAAGAACTCCCATTTGTATATCTTTCCATACAGAAGCCAACATTTCTCCTGTGGTTTTGGTCGCACTGTCCCGGGTGGCACGGGCAGAACTATACATGTTTGCACCTCCATCTGCAGGGCAACCTGCAACTGTCCCTGTTGTAATACCTCTTGGTGCTGTGATGTCTGCCTGTGCCCAATTGCTTCAGGTCAGATATGCTGAGAAGAGTGATAGACTTGTTGCGCGTTGTGATGCTGAGGTTTTTGGCTCTATTGTAGTGCGACCAAAGCGTAAACCAGACCATGCCTGGATGGTTTATTTAGCATTGAATGATGATCCATCAGAAGCAGATGCTTTTCAAGTGAAGCTCTGCTCACTTTGATTGTTGAAGTTGGAAAGTAAAAGAGACATCAACTTGCAAGGAAAGATGAATGAGGCAACATAACATTGATTCTAGTTTTGCTGATATACTACTTTTAGTTATTAATTATTAATTCATTCTTTCTTATTGGCAATCATCCTTTATCCTATGCAAGGTTTAATTAGAATATTAATACAAAAACATTTGATTTTAAGGACATTGTTAATCTTATTATCCTAAACTATGCATTGGATAAGTGTTCGGAAAGTTTTAAAAAATTTTGGCTTCTGGACATTATATCAAAAACAAATTGGGCTTAGAAATACCACGCAAAACAAATGATTGTGGTCTTATTTTACTATACATAAATCTTAAAAATTGTATTAATATAGGGTGATGAATTATGCATTCAATTTAGATTTATATACTCAAGTTGTAACATTTCAAATATTCATAAAAAACAGAAAACCTAAATAATAAAGACATTTTAATCAGAATTAAGAAGGGGAGTATATGAATCATGAATTAGAGTGTATAAATAATTATACTGTCAACTTATGTGAACTTACAAATGTATTGTTCACTTGACTAACTAGCCGAACACTTTCCCTGTTTAATTCTTAACCAAATGTCCTCTCTTATATTCTCCGAATGAGCATATTAATATTAAGCATCTAAAACTAAAATAATCTGAGCCTAATAATCCCTATTTGGAGAATGACCTAATAAGTTTTTAACTTTTCTTTTGATAGTATATTTAGTTATTATGTTATTTAAATCTACCATTTTCTTCCCTAGTAGAAATTGCCCATTTATTACATCCCAAATTGTTATATTTTTGGATTCAATGCTTAACCAAATTTTGTGTACATCAATAATACATTCATCGAAATATGTTTAAGACGGAAGAAAAATCTATGCATTTTTTTTCCTTTTTGGTGCATGAGTAATTTTTCTCACACTAATTTCGATCGAGAAATTTTTTGACCATGATTAATTGTGACTTCATCCATCATCTTCTCCGGTCTAGATTCTTTATCTAATTTTTTTCTTCCACTATAAAACTATGCAATATTAATGTGAAACTAGGTAAAATTACGTCTTTCCATCTAGTGACACGGTTTGGTTTCGTACTCAAATGAAAAATTTTTTTTGACCAAGGATTAACTGGATCAATTGCGTCTTCATCCATTATCTTCCCATATATATGTATTAATCCAGACAGAAAATTTTTTTTGACCAATAATTAATTGTGACTCCACTCATATTAATCATACTCCAATTATAATCAGGTGCTGCTAATACCACCGCCTAACCGCGACACGTATTACTCCGGATTCATTCAGCTACAATGACAACTCCGCACCAGACCAACGATATCCAATCAGACATCAAACTTCTACAGAAACCATAACCTTAAACAAGGACCCAACTGTAATTCCACCTTTTCGACCAATCATCTTGAAGCCCTAGCAGAAAATCCATACCCCTCATCTCATCTGATCACGTCCCTCGTTCACTCCGAGATGAAACAGACTTATGCACTTTCAAATGACAAAATCATCCTCATGATATTTCTCCAATCCCCTTCTTGTCCCAATTCTTTGTTTCTTTAATTATTTTCTTTTTCCACACATCAATTCCGTTTTGACAACCTCTTTTTGCAGAGAGAGAGAAAGTTAGAGAGAGAAAGTCCTCACTTCTCTGTAGACGAAGAGAAAGAGAGAGATACAGGAAAAAAATCCTATAAAATATGCATAAATTCCTTTTTTTTTTAAATAATTTTGACAGCACCTAATTTTGATAAACCTAGGGTATTTTTTTTGCCTTTTTCTTTGCAGTAAATTTGGATTAAATTAAAGTTTTGAGACTCATGGATAACCCATGCATGTGTGCATATATGTGATATATGTATAGATGGATAGATATATATGGGCGTGTTGTGTGTATAGGTTGGAATTTGCATCTATCTAAATTATTAGGTTAAAGTTATTTTAGGGTTTTATGGATTTGTGTGGTTGAATGATAGTTTAGGGGAGGGGTGATTAGTTAGAAAATTTTCTAGGGTTTTTTGAGTTGGAGGAGTGTAATGGGGAGCACAGGTGAAGCAGATAGGAAACGACGTCACTTCAGCTCCATATCACCTACTGGTGCTGCAGCCAAGAAACATCCTTTTATGCCATTATCTGAGGATAAAAAGGTGTTTTTTTTATAATTGTTGTATTTATTTTGTTTGGGCATTTTTTTTTTATCTAAAGATTCTTATTTTACAGGTTTTTGGAGTAAGTTCGATTGTTTTTGCTATGGGTTTTGGTTAGATTCTTGAAATTTTGTTTGGCGATTTGGATGCTAGACTAAATTTAGATTAGGGTTTGCATGAGATTAAGATAAGTTGAATAATTTGTGGTAAATTTTGTGTGGGTATTTCTTGAATTTTCCAATTTTTGTATGCTGAGTTTCGGTATTGATTGAACTTAGTCTAGGGTCTGCGCAGAACTTTATTTATTTATTTTTTTTCGGGCTAGTCCCACCAAAAAAAAAAAAAAAAAATTTTTTTTTTTGGTCATTCGATTATTTTGGGCTTGTATTTGCTAGCGAGGAAAGATTCACTTTGAGGTTTGCTTAAATGAACTTTTCAATCTATTTTATGCTTGCGTAGTTGGATATAAGATTGAACTCATTAGGGATTTCCCATTAGTTTTTTCTGCTTAGCTCTTTTCTTCTGATCTGACAACTGGATATCATCCATATTAAATGTTGAATGAGTTGAACTTGGCAGTTGCTTTTGGAAGTTATGAGATAGTATGGTAGAAAACATTATAGTATCCCATTCATGGAAAGGATATTAATGCCGAGTTGCGTGCTCAGCTGGTGATAGGTTGATGTCGGCTAGTGCGGGAATGTTTGATGTGTTTCTTGCCCTCTACTCACTTGAGAATTTTGGTTATGAGGATAGTCATCCCTGTACAATAATTTCATTACCAAAACTGTTATGAGTTGGATTTATTTGATTGTTGCTGCACACGAGTATTGGCTAGGCTGCAGTCAATGGCCATTTGTCAGAAAATTGTTTTGGGATGTAATGAGAACTTGCTTGAAAATAGATGTAAATACTTTGCAAGTCCTTTGAATTTCAGAAAATTTTAGAATCATGAAATATTCGGCGAAAAACAGTCAAAAATAAACTTTGGTGGCTAAAAGGTAATTGTTTTCTTCTTTCTGTTCTACTCCCTCTTCCTTTGGTTCTCTTCTTGTCATTGGCATGATATTAGAATTGTTTTTAATGCATGAGTAGTCATGAAGGTCATTGTTATTTATTTATTTATTTTTTTAAAAGTTGGCATGCTACCACATTTACAAAATGCCGGCTGGAAAGATATCAGAGTATTTGAATGCATGTTGATTTCATGTGTTGTTGGGAACTATTATACATTGGGTTTCAACCAATGAATGAAGTTATGACGGATGACTGGTCATGTGGAGATCATGAATTCGGTGGTTTGTGAGTATTGATGGCGTGGATTATTAGAGTTTCAGTACCTCTAATGGCTTGATGGTATATCGCTTCCTGGGAATGGCTGGCAACTGTCCTCTGCTATGGCGATTGAGTAAAGGCATTCAATGTTGGATTCAGCTCCACTCATTGATATTTGTTTATGAATTGTAAATGATATAATCTAGTGCCAAGCTACTACTTGAAGTTTGCTTCATAACCGGCCAATTTGAAACCTTTGTTTATTTTGAAAAAGCAGGTTTTGGTAGGGCAAAGGCTATTTTCTTTGGGGTTTTTTGTTCCCTTTCTTTCTTCCCCCTGCACATATGGGATGTTTTTAGCATCATGAATGAAAATTTTGGGATTTGAATATATAAAAAATGTCTTGACGTCCAATTTTTAAAGAAGAAAGAACTAAGTGGAGCTTTGTTGACCATAATATTTAATAGAACTTGAGCTCAATTATTGAACTGGTAAAATAGAAATCCCCAGCTAATCTAATATTTAAAAGAACTCGAGCTTGATTGTTGAACTAATAAAATTGATTTAGTATGATTTAATTGTTTGTTTCAATATGGTGTCGTAGCATGCATTATATGGTATCAAAACTGTTTGACTGCGTGGTCATGTGAAATATAACCCAATTAGTTAAAATTTAGTCCTATATGTATATAATACACACCCCTGTATATGTGTCTTTATATTGGCATCTGAGGCTATTGTCATAATAATTGAGCTTATAATTTGTCAGCAACCTTTACCTTACTTTTCTGTAATTCATTTATTGTTTGGACAAACATTTATGTAGTTCCTTATTTTCCTTGATTCTTTTGATGTTATAGCTGGATGCGGCAGTGCTTAAATTTCAAAATCAGAAGCTCATTCAGAAGTTAGAAGCACAAAAGATTGAGATTATTAATTTGAAGGAGAAGGTCGGTAAGCTGACAGAGAAACAACTGCCATATGAGAACATTGTTGCAGTTGTTAATGATTCATGGGAAGAGGTATCCACCTATCATATGCATATGATACTAGTTTTCTAGGATTATGGCTTAGTTTTCTAGGATTGTGGCTTACATTTTTGGCTGCTGGATGATAAGTTTTAACTGCTATCCTGATCTTTTTTTTTTCCCCCTCTCCCAGACTATTGAGGACTTGGAATCACATGCTACACACACAAACGATTTGGTGAGATGTGGGCGAGGTGGTAAAGATCTATATGTCAGAGACAATGGCGATCCCGTGTCTTATAATGGTATCTTTGCCATTTTCCTTTTTTGCTGCTTGATAATTGTTTCAATACTGTCCCCATTTTTTCCTTTTCAACAGTTAGCATTTTGTATTCGATAATGTTTATTAATTGCAAGAATTTTCTGCCATGTAAATAGTTTGACCAGGATCTTGGAATTTGCGTGGATGTTTGTCAGGTTTCATCCATTAGCTTTCTTTCAATCTTTAATATAGAATGGTTTCGGGATATTGAGTCAGGTTAAGTTTCAAGCATGCTAATTTAGTACAAGGATTTAGATGTTAGTTTATCAAACCTGCTTCTTGTTTAGGGGGTTGTTGTGTGCTTAAAATTTTTGTTGGTCTTGCCAAAGGGTTAATGTTGTTGAGCTCTTATGATTTGATTTTTGGAACTCTCCTGCCTCCTTCAACCCACCACTCTCTCTGTTTTGCATATAGACAGACATTTGTACACATACTGACACATTATGTGACACCTATTGAATTACAAAACGTTGTATTTTGTTTACCTTCTTTACTCTGGAATTGATGTCTCGTCTCTAATATTTTTCATGTTATAGGAAAGCTTATTTGGCTTTTATTTTGTATGTATTTCTTTGATTTGTTCTTCTCTGATACGTTCCTTGAGAATGGACAATCAATTATTGCCCTTCATAAATTTTCAATTATTGCCTTTCATAAACTGTCTTCTTATATTTTTGATTTAACTAATTTGATATTTTGTGTATGTTTGCTACTTTGATGGTTGAGCCATGTCACATGAGATTGCTTTTGCTGATGTGCATTATTCTGTTTCTTAGATGGCAGTTTTTCTTCTCCCAGTGATGCCTTTTCTTCAAACAATGTTTCTTCTGATGATTCTTTGTTAAGCCGGCTTTTTGTGACTGGAGCGACTGAAAGTAGTTCAGCCTGTAATGTCACCAATAATACAGGAGAGGGTATTCATAAAGATAGTGAAAAGATCAGAAATACATTGCGATCAATTCTAGCTGCCATTAATCATCAATGGCAGTTAAAGGATAAATTACACAGTACAGTTTTGAGCGCATTTCCTGAAGATGGTAAGAGAAACTGAACATTTATTTAACTTGAAGATAATCCAATTATGTTACTCACCAAATTTTCTTAATGTTTAATACGTTAATTTGGATTGCATTTCTCCCTTTACTTCAGGATTGTGCCAGCAAAAGGCATCTTTAGACTTGCAGTCAGAAGTTAAGAACGTAAGAGTTACTATAGGTAACCTTCATTCAAAGCACAAATCAATAACTTGTGAACTGCAAATGATCAAGGATTCGGAGGCAAAGAATAAAGCTGAGCTGAAGTGTTTACGAGGTACATTCTCTTCATTCTGCTGAGACATAGATGTTTTGTTTAGGTAATGTTCCACAGATCTACTTGATTCATCCCATCAGTTTGCTGGTTGGTTTTGTTTCTGGTTAGCTTTGCTTCTTATGTTTGACTTTGTATTATACTGCATGAAGGTGGATTTTAAATCTACAATCAGCTGCCTTCCAAATCCTTTTCATGAATAACTTTTACTGTTGCTAGTACAAAGGATTTGCAATTCAGGAAATTACAGTCTTTTGGGATTATATGATTTCTACTAAATAGGGCAATCTATGTTTTGTCCACAAGTGTCGGCTGCTTTTTCACTTAGTACTTTTGCTTGTTGATGCTTGGCCTCATACATTGTGTGGAGCATTGTATTTATGAATTTAGGGCTTGTAAAAGATTTTTTTTTTGAATAAAAAAATTATCATTGATTTCCTTCTTTATTTATTTTTCCATCTAGTTAATGGATTTATGTAAAATATCGTTTCTTTGGAATCAAGTGTAGTGATTTTATCTTTTTGTTTGTCTTTTGTGGAGAGGAGTGGGAAAGTATTATTGGGAATCTTGTGTGGTAATTCATCTTTTTGTTTATCTTTGTGAAGAGGAGTTGGAAAGTACTATTGCTGAACTTGAAGGAAGTAATCATCAATTAGCAGTTCTAAAGGCAGAGAAAGACGAAGGAAAGGGGACATTTTTCCCCATCCTTAATCTGGATAATAAGGCTGTCACTATTGACAAGTCCGGGGATAATGAAAAGGATTTGCAAGACATGGAATTTGCACTTAAGGAGCTATTGGTAATCCCCTATACTTCTTTCCACATGATGTGTGATATAGGGCAGCTATTTAATTAATAATTGACTCATTTAAGATGTGACCAGGAACACTCATCTTGTCGGCTATTGGAGCTGAAGCGTCTTCATGAAGAAAGGATGGATGTATTGAAGCAGTTATCTACTTTGCAGGTTTGCTGGCCTTTTGGTTCCACTACAGAATTGCAAGATTGGATTTTGTTTGTTTACTTTTTTTCAATATACTCCACTGATACATGGGTGGATTTGTGTACTTGGCAGAACACTTTGAAAAATGTCAAGTCGATTTGCTCTTCCCAAGCTTATCTCCTTCTAAAGGATCAAGTTATGAAGGTTAAAGCAGATATAGTCCAATACCAAGCACTTCATGAGAAACTGCAGGTTGTAACTGGTCAATAGTTTTATTTACGTGTTGTTTTCTTATTTTATTGAAAGGACTTCGGTCTTATTGGTTCTTTACTTTTTTTGGATATTAGGTTGAGAAAGACAGTCTGGCTTGGAAGGAAAGGGAAATGCATTTCAAAGTTGAATTGCTTGATCTTAACCATCGATCTGCCTCTGTTGCTGATTCCAGGATCGCTGAGCTTCAAAAAGGGATACAGAAGTATGTAAATGAAAAGAATCTTATTGAAGCCAAGCTGGAAGAAGCAATAAGAGAACCCAGTATGTGGAATTCATTGATTTTTCTATGACATTCATTTTTTTAGTGTTTAGTATGCCTTGTAGAATGCAGATATCCTGATTGATGTTTGGTTGCTTTCAGGTAGGAATGAAATAATTGCACAGTTTAAAGCTTTGGTTTCTTCATTTCCTGATGATATGGGCCATATGCAGAGTCAGCTGAGTAAATACAAAGAGACAGCTGCAGATATTCATACTCTACGGGCTGATGTTAAATCTCTATCTAGTATTCTTGAGCAAAAGGTGGCTATTGTCATTACCTTGCAGTCTTATTCTTTCCTATTCATCACATACCCAAGGAAAGACCTGAAAATTTACTAATTTGTTGAATTTGTTCTCTTTTCTTCTATTTATATAGGCCAAAGATTTGGGGAAGTTGTCTGCCAGATCATCTGAGCAAGCCACTGACATTCTGAAGTTACAGGCCTTAGTAAGATATCTTTCCATAACTTTTACTTATATCAAACTTAGTCTCACTTTATTTAGTGAGGTGTGGTATGAATATGATCCTATTTGCCTGCCTCCTGGTGCTAATTGCTATGGAGTTGGTCCATGATTTAATATTTGAATGAAGTTTTATCAAGGATGCCATTACTTGATTTACTTTGGGTAATTCACTGTGAATATGGTTAGTGCCCCTAGAAGAGTCAAATGCTTTTGAATGTGCCTTTTAGTATGATACATATTTCTGATTCTTTTGTTAGCTAATGTTTTAGTTAAACTGGGAAAGAAAAAAACACAAACTAAATTTCAACATGAGGATATCAAATGGGTTAGTTGAGATATAGAATCATTTGAATGTGGTAGTTGTTATGTATGTAGAGGTCAGTATGGAGATCAGCCATGGTAGTAACCTTCTGTTAGATGTGCTTTTGGTGAATCAAGTTACTGTCTCTGTTAGAAGGACTCTCCTCTCACCCTCATCATATCCGTGTCGACATGACATGGATATAGGTATGAGTGTGGCATATAGTAAGTAGAATCTTCACTTTGTCTTGCCATACACCGTGTCAGTCTCTTCATTCATAACTCTGTTAAAACATCCCATACCCGAGTTCATGTAGGTTACTCTCTTATTAGGGAGCTGACCATCGGATAAACATTAAACTACCGAAAAAGGGAATAATTTTTTTAGTTGAGTTTTACAAGGTCATGGAATGAAGTTCTGTTAGGAATGACGCATGATAAATATTTATGCACTCTCTCTCTCTCTCTCTAAAGAAACTACATGCAATCTTAAGTATGTACTGTAGTTTAATCATAAAAAATATAATCAGGCTTTCTTAATTATTGGAAAACTTTGCTTTTGAGATGGAAATATTATTTGTATGACTAAATTTTTAATTATATCAACTTTTGAGCTATAGACTTCACCTTATTGGATAATTTTGATTGTGTTAATGCTCTTGACTTCTGCCATTTGTTTGTAAAAATCTTTAAGCACTTATCGGAAGTTATAGATAGTCGAAGATGAAGGTATGCTTCATCAAAATCAATGTTAAATTTAAGAGGCTAAAGCTGAATCATAGTTTTGGGTAGGTGTTGTTTCATCTGAGTCTGAAATGGGGCAGCCATTATGATGTTATAGAAATATTGGGAGAGATGAAGGATGGTTCATAGAAATGAATGTTTAAGAGGCAAAATACTGAAATTTATTTCCAGTTAGACACATTTTTGATATCTAAATGCAAAATCCCACAGCTGTGATGGCCTTAGAAAAGAAAGGGGGAAAAAGTAATTGTGGTAAGGTTTTTCAGGAGACATGAAAGATAATATTTGTAGAGGAAATGCTATTCTTGAAACTAGTATAAATTGATCGTATTCCTACGTGCTAGTTTGTTCTGGCTTTCCATCTTCTGTTCTTGCATTTAATTTGATTTTGATATGTTGCTTATGCTTTGCATCCTCTATGTGGGAGTTTCCCTGTTCTTTATTTTATTTATTTATTTTTTTTGTGTGTTTAATATATTTTTCTGTGAATGGCTTTTGAATAAATAAGTTTCTCTCTTTGGGTGATGGTATTTTGCCTTTCAACTGTAAAGAGTGTAGGAGTCGGCCATTAGGCATAAATACATTTATATTCTAGAACTTGTGGAGTTCCTTTGAACAAATGTTTGCGTGTACTAAGGATTTTCTTGTTGCAGGTCCATGATTTGAAGGAGTGTGATAAGGAGTTGAAACTCATTTTGCAAATGTACAGGCGTGAATCAATTGCTTCAAGGTTAGTGTTTGTTGATGAGGTACTTTAGATTTTATATAGTCCACTCGTACTAGATTGCAGGTTTCTGGCATTACCTTTTCTTGGGAAGATGTCATCTTACCTCATGGTACCTTTGAAATGTGATATTGAAATTATACTCAAAAGGGAGTCTATATAAAGGACAGTATGTTGTAATGCTCCAAATGAAAAGTGATATCGTTGTTATTATGGGGAGAGCAGTATGGTTGCTGCCATTTTTAAGTGAAAAAACATGATTTTCTTTTCTTGGTATAAAATTATAATTGAAGGCAATTCATGGATTTTTTTTTTTTTTGGTTAGTTTGTGTATTAGATGTAGTGAAATCCGAATAGAATGCATGTAGGTCATGACTGATGAAGTATGGTTTCATTGTTGACCATTTTGAAGATAGATAAAGGAGCGCCCCCCCCCGGGGCGCCCCCTCAAAAAAAAAAAAAAAAAAAAACCAAACAAAATTGCTTCAAAATGGACTTGCGTTGCAAACTATTTGTCGTAGTGATCCCATATATAACATCTTCGTAGAGGATGTTTTGATTATGCTTGATTCTGCATGTGACATATCCTGTTAGAATTCTCACACTAGTTCTATTTTGGGCATTCATTACATTGTTTGGTTGGTTTGAAATGAGTGCAGAGATGTTCTTGAAGCTAGAGATTTAGAATGCAAGGCTTGGGCTCATGTACAGAGTTTGAAGGCCTCTCTCGATGAACACAACTTGGAATTGATGGTTAAAACTGCTATTGAAGCCGAGGCTACATCCCAGCAAAGGCTAGCTGCCACTGAAGCTGAAATTGCTGAGTTGAGACAGAAGCGAGAGGCTTCTAAAAGGTTTTATTATATCCTGTTAACCCTTGCCTTATTGTAACTTGCTTTTGTTATTTGATTTTTTTTTTTAGACAATTTAATAGCTGAATGAGTTTTGTAGCTTTTCTATCTTTGAGAAATCTTTCTTACCATTAATTCATTTACCATGATGTAATAATGAGCCTAGAATTTTATGATCCTTCTTCTTTAACAGCCATTTATTGAAAGAAAAGGGAGTATGGCTAAACGGAAGAGCAAATTTGACTTGAATGTTGTAATTTGTCAACATTTATATTCTCCATCCTTAACTGGTTCCCTTTATCTGCTTAGGTGCAATGTATTCCTGTAAATTAATCATGAATTTAATTTTGTAAGTTTTGATATATTCTACTTGTTTGATTTAAGCTGTATGTTGATACTATGTGTCTTGTGCCCTTTTCTGTGCTAGCAATTGGAAAGAATGAAATTTGTGGTTACTAAGAATTTGCATCAAATTGCCAAAAGAAAATTCACGCGTTTTAAAAAGAAACCTTTATGAATTCTAAATTTCCAGAATTTTACCCTTTATGTTGTTATGTCATTTTGTAACCTGCATTATCAATATGTTGCTCTTACAGGGAAGGATCAAAACTTTCTGATATTGTGAAATCCAAACAGGAAGAGACGGATGCCTATCTTTCTGAGATAGAGGTGATTCCTCTGCTGTGATAGCATAAACACTTAATTTTCTTTATTTCTATAGTAGAAATTAGAATATTAGTTTCTTGCATTTCAGACTATTGGGCAGGCGTATGATGATATGCAAACTCAAAACCAACATTTATTGCAGCAAATCACAGAACGGGATGACTACAATATAAAGGTAATCAGTCACAAAAAATCAAGCCTTATATGTTGTCTTCCTTTTCTTGATGTGCTTTAAGGTTGGAGGTATATGAACTGTTTGACCAATTTTGGCGCTCTATCTAGCAGTAGTGTTTGGATGGAATTTGTTTTATGTTCTTGTTATGCTCTTTGAAAATCAAGTTTCTTCATACGTGATAATTTTTTTTTCCTGGTATCAGCTATTTGCAAACTTCTGGAATGAGCTGCGACTCTTTTTAAGTTGAGTGCTTGAAGATTTAACGTTTTGCTAGTTTTTCCAGAGCAGCAGGACTAAAGCAGGAGAATTTACTAAGAGAACAAAATTTTGAGCTTGTACCTTGGAATGAGTGCTGTATGGTGAGATTTTGACATCAATAATAGATAAACCCGGAGAAGTAGTAGTTGAGATTAACAAACATGAAAATATGGATTCTGGATAGAGAATGACGGAATAGGATGGTTGTGTTTCAGTGCACACTTACGGGAAATAAGAAAAAGTTGTTTTGCAAACTCTGTTTTTGTTGATTTAAAACTCTACCAATTATGTTGCTTTCTTCTGTAGAGTGAGTTGATTAGATGAGTCTCAGTGCAGTTGTTCTGAATGCTAAAGGCTTGTCCTCAACTGCTTCTGTTTTCTTTAAGCTGATTATTATCTGTTGGAGAAACTGAATGTGTTTTCGATTTATGTGTTTTGAAAAGCTAAAAGTTGCTTTCAAAAGAGCATTTAAAGAATGAGCTTTTTGCACCTTAAATAAGCTGGCCATGATCACTAGAGAACATCTCAAAACAGCATTCGGCTTAAAACAAGCTATATTCAGCTGATTATAAATATTGAGGATATGCCCCAAGTAGTTTTCTACTCATAATCAACACTTTTGTGCTTATTGAACTCTTTGCCTCCTTGTTACAAGATTTTTCTTCTTCTTCCTTGAATGTCTGTTACTTCTCATTTTGAGCATATTTCTGAGCTTAAGGCGTTCCTTCTCCCTCTCCTTATGCTAACCAAATGCCACTTTTACTTATAAGCATGACTGAGTTCATTCTGTGAAATAAGCTTTCTTTAGGATTCGAAATGCTACACACAGATTCCTTATGGAAATAGTACATAGAGTAATATCTGGTAGTCATTGGTTCTGTTTCAGCTTGTCTTAGAAGGAGTGCGAACAAGACAGCTTGGGGATGACCTGCTTATGGAGAAGGAGACTACAGAGAGAGCAGTTCAACAAGCCAATGCTTCTCTTGATTTTCATAACCTGAAAGTTGCAAGATTTGAGGACCAGGTAATTTGTTTCCCAGAACATAAACAAGTAGTCAAGTTCCGAGTTTCCCATGTACAGAAAAAAAGGTAGTTAATACCTCTATGGTATCAATAGCTCTTTTTTACCTATGATGACTAAGGAGAGACAATAAGAAACAAAGTAGTGAATTGGCTTTACTTTGCAGTTGAAAATGTGCTCAGATCATATTCAGAGGCTGGCAGAAAATAGAGTAAAAATTACAGTTTCTCTTGAAAATAACCAAAAGAAGGTAATTGACGTTCGGAAATCAGCACAGCAACTGAGAGAAGCAATAGAACAATCACAATTGAAGGTTGACAGAAACCGTGTGGGGCTTGCTGAGGTGCAAATAGAGACGGAAAGAGAAAGGTGTTAAAAATTATTATGTTCTCTTCCTTGCTGCTTGCTGGACTTGAATTTTCCTCTGGTATTGACTAATCTTCTGATTGAATGGTGATTCTCTGGTTAGGTTTAAGATGAAGAGGGAGGAAGAGGACCTAGAATTTGCTAGGTCAAAAGCTTCTCGTCTCAGTTCACAGACAGAGGGATCATCAGTTATCGATAAGCTTCGGCAGGAAATCAGAGAATATAGGGAAATACTTAAGTGCAGCATCTGCCTTGATAGGCGAAAAGAGGTATTGTTTTCTCTTTTCTTTTCCCCCTTCTTTTCTAATCTAGTCTGCTTTTGGTCTTGATTGGCTTGTGGAAAAAAGAGTAGGCTGGGTCTGTTGCCTGGACTTGGATCCTTACCACAAGATATCCTTGTCGACCTGAAACGAGGCTGGCGCTGTGTGAAAATCCATAGCTGGATCTAAGCATGCATAAGTGGGTATTTTGATTATTGTATCTAAGACAAGCTGTGGCATAAGTTGAATAGGTGGTCTAGCAATGAGAAAGGTGCAAGGTTGCAAGATGACAATAAGTCATAGACTCCTATTTGTTTGAAATATACAATTACCTGGTTGGTGATGTGTGAATGGATAAGGATATTGCCACATCTGTTCTTTAATTGAAGACTTCTGTTACTCACTCACGGTTAATTTTTAAAGCATCACAAATAACTCTTATTGCTATTGAAGCGGTACACATTTTTATTTAAGTTTATTTCTAGGCATTTGCTGAAAAGTTATCTTTTATGCTGAATCGCTACCTAGACTGACTACATAGCCTTTTGAAATAATATTTAATTGGGTAGTTTGCTAAAAATTACCAAAAGAAAAGAAATAATGAAATCTATGAGAAATTTCAAAGACATACTTAAAAATAACTATTGAATATATGCTTCTTAGCTTACCTGTGCACCTGCATCCTAGACCACTCACTCACATTAAGGCTTTGCTGGCATTCCAGTATGTTAATAGGAAATTTTTCTCAGTGCTTGAAGATGGACCTTGTTAGCAAGACAGATTCAGTATCGAAATAAGTCTTTAGTAGTGTTGTGTGATCTCCAAGTTTGGTCCTGTAACATGC
Organism: Mitragyna speciosa; assembly: GCA_024721245.1. Lineage (NCBI taxonomy): Eukaryota > Viridiplantae > Streptophyta > Magnoliopsida > Gentianales > Rubiaceae > Mitragyna > Mitragyna speciosa. The sequence continues at coordinate 3,439,096 of CM045558.1, forward strand.
ACAAGTTAATTATCTATTTATAACACTTAGCGTTATTGACTTGGTATTGCTGATACATGGAATGTGCGTGATTGGTTTTTAAACTTGAAATGCAGAAGGAAATATAGGATCTCATCTTCCAAGATTTCTAAAATTTTTCTTAATTATGAGTAATGAAGCAGTATCTTAAATTCGTATCCATCTCGTGAATAGACAGGACAAGATGTGAGGAAAGATTTGTTTTTGTGAAATGTACAAATAATTATAATTAACTTTTAGCATTTTGCTCGTTTTGTTTCGTTCTTTCAGAACTAACCAGTTGTTTCCATTTTCAGGTGGTTATAGCAAAATGCTATCATCTATTCTGCAATTCCTGCGTTCAAAAGATTATTGAAACGCGCCACCGCAAGTGCCCAGTGTGTGCAGTCAGTTTTGGTGCTAATGATGTAAAACCTGTTTACATCTGACCAGTAATACGAGAAATTTATGTGAGAAAGGCAAGCTTGTGCTTTGCAATTAGAGATTCCTAGGAGAAGAGTCAGCTGGACATCATATAAGTTCCTGTCTTGCCCATGTAAATCGACAGTTGCCTGTTTGATTCTAGGCTGTAGTTTTAGTTTCTGTAGTGTATTTTTCTTTTCTTTTGGGGGCCCTTATTTTTTTATTCATTTCACTGAGGGGAGCAAATGGGTCCATATGATCTGTTGTTTACCAAACTGATTGGTGCTAGGCAAAAGATGGCTGGGTGTACTTAATAAAATTCCAATGCTAAGCCTAAAGAATTTCCGGCTGCATTTACTGATAGTTTAATGTGATTTACACGATCATGGTCAAGATTTTGGTTCAATTATAAATTTTTCTGGTAGATTTTTCCCCCCAAAAATTTTCTGGTATTGGCTTCAGTTTTGTATCTTTAATTTATTCATCATGTGCCAAATGAAGCTGTAGATTCCTTGATTCTCACGCTTTTGTTAGTTTCAGGAGTTCCCATTTGGTAGCAGTACTGTTCCTTCTTCCAAGAACTACCTTTATGCACCATTATAAGATTTATTTGTATCTTTGATTTGCAATGCAGGTGATTTGGTTAAGTTTTAATGTTGATTTGCGGTGAAGATAGGATGTATTCTTTGATGCATTATGAAGATGTAACGGCCAATTTAAATGGTAAGGGCAACCTTGGGCGGGAGACTATTTATCTGATTTCCGTTGGTGGTGAATGCTTGCTTTGTTTTGCATATTCATTATCTTCTATGATGCTTCAACTTTACGTGGCATCTTGGTGATTTCAGTGCAGTAGCAGGTCAGGCTGTTGGACAATTTTGTTTAAAATATATTTTTAGAAAACTTTAAACACATTTTTTAATTATTTTTTATGTTGCATGCATATGTACCAAAAATAACTTTTAAAACTGTTATAATAATGTTTTTAAAAGAACACCACAAAACAAAACCATCCAAACGAAGTGTGAGCATTTGATGTATCTTGAATGTGGTAATGCGTTGCTGGAGATTAACGTGGATGTATATTGTTCATGGTGTTCGCTACAAAACCTTCGCGATTGTCCATTGGTAAAAGGATCAATGTTGATAAAGCACTTGGTTTTGTTGGATGTAAAGTTTACCGAAGTTCGTGTTGATCTGTATTAATGTAATTTAGCCATAATGATGATGGCTTTGTATGCTCTTGTTGATACAGTCTCCTTTATTCAAATCCACAATGATTCATTTTCTTCGTGGACTGTTGTTAAGTTGCTACAATTTTATAGAAAACGACTTTTCCTACTCCTGAGGAACCTCTTTTATCTGCATTTGAATTCTCTACTTTTTTTCATTGAAAGCAGTTAGCAGCTGTTTATCTGAAGAATGTATGCCTCGTCTTCTATTGGTTTGTCCTATAAATTTGGTTATGCCTCATCTGTAAGAAGAATTTGTTCACCGTTTTTCCTATTAGATAGACAACGACACCAATACTCTTTTAAAGTTTTTTGGCAAAGCTACAGCGCCCTCTCTTTATCCCTTCTTGATTTTGTTTGCTGAAGAGACGATGTTCATCAACAATTTGAAGTAGATGTAAAGTTTCACTGGTTAAGCACAATAAAATGGTTTGGTTTCAACGTTCATGATAATGCAGGACCAAATCGTCTGATGGAAAGCTACAATGGTTTCTGCCTTTTGGCCTTCTAGTCTCATCAAAGGGCATGCACAGCTTTAATTGGGAAGGGGAATGCTGTTTGTTTTAGTTGACTGCCTTAGCAGCAGCTGTTCCGCCTTGCCTCCTGCTTAATCACCTAGCTGAAGAGCTTGGTTTTAAAGGTAAATTGTGAAATAAACTACTCAAAATTATATAGTATAAGACTTCTCTCAATGAAACCATAAGAATTTTGAACAAGCAGAGTTCCTGAAATATTTGTCAATCACCCCTAAATACTTTTTTAATCTAGATGATCAATTTTCTTTAGAAAATTAGGCCTAATGAATGTGGAGCTGTGGAACCAGTTTTCTTTGTTTCGGTTATATACATTTATCTTTTTCCTTAACATTCTTGAGAAACAGGATCTTCTTCCGTATGCCTGATCCTCTTACATTAATGCACAGTTGCCCTCGTGCCTGATACTGGAGTACTGTGGTAAAAATCACAATGGTGGTGGGGGTACATAAGTGTAGACTGACTAGGAAATTTACTCCTCTCTCTCTCTCTCTCTCTCTCTCTCTCTCTCTGCCCTGTCCCTTGGTTGTCTATTAATCACCTTAAGTAAGGATAGGGATTGTCACAGTACAAATGGTTGAGTGAATAGGAAGGAATTGCCTACTCTCTTCCCCTCTCAAAAAAAAAAAAAAAAAAAAGGAAGGAATTTATATCTGACTGGTATATATATCTATGTTTGCTTGGTTGAAAATTAAAATGTCCCTTTCCTTCCTATTAATTGCCTTGAATAGGGACATGAACTGTTCAAGTACAATGCTGCAGCACTAGTGTTTAGGACAAATTTATTTGTCTCTATCAATTTTTGTAGCCCGTCCGTTTTATGCAACATGTTTTAAAAGCCTTTGGAAATTGGTGACAGGTATTCTTGTCGACTACATGTGGTGGAGACAAGATTGAATGCGACTTCGAAGCTCTGTAGAGAAAGTAATACTGCTAATGCAATGCATGAAACCTTGTTAACAATGAATTTTATCAAGTTACATATAATCAAGAAACCGAAGTACGACGATAGAAATTATAAGAAAATGAATGGAAATTGAACAATGGGAATACCATTGCCAATTAGAAGGGAGAATGAAGTGATACAATGGGATGATAGTTGAATCTTGACGCACTGTCATGAAAAAGAGTAGTTTTAATTACTCCAGCTAATAGTTCTCTCGATAGAAAAATTTTGAATAATTCCAAAAGCTTAATAATCTTGTACGCAAAAAAAAAAAAAAAAAAAGAAATCGATTGTCTAAATTCATCCGTCGAAGCGAATTTATGTTTTATCATAGATTTTCAGTGCGAAATTTTCTTTTTTTCGGAAGGTTATGGTGATCTATTTTCTCACCCTTCGAAGAGACAAAAGAAGAAGAAGAGAGTGCACAAAACAGTTAAAAAATAACAAATAAAAAATACCAAATATTTGACATCGTGAATTTGTTCATTTTCTTCTTATAACATTTTTCATCATTTCTTTATTTTTCTTGGATTCAAAATGTATATCATGTAATAGGATTTTGATACTCGACCGTGTACATGTTCCCTTCCACTGCCAATTCGGATCTTTAGTGTCATTTTGCTAATGCCAAACTCAATGTTAGTGATAAGGAGTTATTATTTCGCGTTTACAATTTAGTAATTATCAAATTTATTCCCAATGCCAAACTCAATGTTTGTTATAAGAAGTTATCACATCACATTTACACTTTAGTAATTATCGAATTTATTCTAAATGTGATCAGTGTTGACCTAAGGTGGCAATTCCTCAGTGGCATTGAATTTGAAGCTGGAAAATGACATTGGAAACATAATGATGGATTTCGAGTGTGCACATCCGAAGAGTCTTAAAACTAGTTAAACCAGTCATATAAATAGCTACACCCCATTACTTCTGTATGCAATTGTTTGGGTTTTCTGGATTTTCTTTTTTTTAACATCTGATTATTACTGTACTAAAATGGCCGGTGTTGGACATATATGAAATTGATGGAGGACTATGAGCCCACATCCAAAATTGACTGCTGGCTTGCATAAGAAATTGCAGCTACCATACGAAAGGACACCTCACAGTAATAGCTCCAAAATAGATTTCTTGCGTCCCTTTCTTTATGTCCATTCACAATTCTGCAAGCTTGGCCTATTAAAGTTGTATAAAACTTTTGTCTCAAATTTGCCTGAAAAAGCAAAAAGAGTTTTAGTTTTTGCATACTAGTTCATAAGCTGCACATAAGATGAGGTCAAAAGTATTTATCTTCCTCATGGGCCAAAAGCTGAGAACCTTGGTTTAATTTATGAAATTTTGTCATCTTGAGTATCAAGATTTCTATTGATTTGGTAGGTAGATGTATAAAATTAGCGAAAATTTTAAAGGGAAGGACTTCGAAATCTATTAGTGCTAACAGAATGAGTTTGGGCAAGAGTTCAAAAGGGAATGACTTTGATTTCATAACAAAGTGACTAATTATGCATTAGCTTTGGATGACTTCTTCCTTACTGTATACTCAGCTGTTTTAAGAGGTGAAAAGTGTATAAAAAACCTCAAAAAGAACCAAGAAAACAAGAGCCATATATTAAAAGATTCAGCTGCGTATTAACACTCTGGTAAAAGCATTCGACACAACCGTTTCCCTTTCAGTTCTTCCCTCTTTCCTACGACAGTTTCATGGTTTTTAGGTTCCCTTCCACTTAATATTTTCCACTACAACAAATAAACAAATAACAAAAATCAGAAGCAATGCAACACCGAAAATGTCATTTTCGGCAATTTGATTAGGAGGCAAAAAGGATGGCAGCTGATACTCAAATAATGATGAAACTATCACTTAATTTTGGAGACACATGCATGTGTTATGGCCAATAATCTTCATGTTTGGCATTGCGAACTACATCATTTTAGCTAGTCATAGTTAGTTATAAGCTAATCATAATTACACCAACATGATCGTACATGATGTTTGGCTACTCCCTAACAAATCACGTTATGCCTTTGCTTATTTCTCAACAAGACATGTTTCTCAGATCATTCTGCTATAATTGATTAAGAGCAGAACCCGATTAAATTAGAGACAATTTTGACTAATCCAGCTAATAGTTTGGATTATTTAACTAATGTTGATTAATCATATTAGGACATGGTCATTCTAAAAATGGCTCTCAATCTCTTGATGAAAGTGAGAACCAAATCTTACCAGAGCCGTTCATGTGTATAGTTTTGCTTACTCATCATTTAAACCTGATCCATCAAAAAAGATATATAAAGCACCATTTAGCAAACTCTAAATTTTCTGATTAGAAACTTAAATATGGTTTATTTATAGTTTCTGAAAGAAACAATATAAGCACAATCTAATATGTTTCGATCTAACAAGATGTACTTAAAAAAGTTTACTTTTCAATTTATGAACTGCCAATTATTAATCCCTGTTTGTACTCTGACATGTTGTTTCACTTTTTGATTTTTAGCCTTAATCTTGATTTCATGCACATTGCCATCTTACGTCTGTGCGTAGTACAAGTAGGCACCAAACGTTAACAGAACTAATTGGACTAAAAAGAAAATATACAAGTCAAATGTGTGTGCCATTAATTCAAAAAAAGATCCAGTATTGTGACTCATGTAGTGCAGGAATCAAAGATCAAAGAACGCTGTGAGAAAAAAGATGATCATGATAAGTTATATACGGATAATAAACTTCGTCAACCGTGGATCTCCACCTACCCCATGAAAACTTGAACTCGGCAAATCTACGTAACTCGCAAGTAAAACATATTACTAATAGAGCCACACTCGATGTCAATATCATAGTCAGTTCATTTACCGCTTGAGACTAGCTAGTAAATTTCCATGCCGTGCTGTTGTCTAATGTTTGCAGATCTATTAATATCCATCAACAGTTTGGATAGTTGATATTATATAAATACTACGAAGTGCAAAATGTACAACATGATGATTGAGGATGAAAGCTAAAAACTGAAAAAAGTGTTGATGGTGCAAATTTAAAACACGTCAAAAGAATGACTCATTATGCAACATTTGAACAGATTTAGTTGGACTTATCTGCTTCCATCTCTTTTTTGCCCTTTCCCTTTCCCTTTTTGTCCTTGGTGGGAAGAATGAGATGAAATGCTTCCAACTCAGAGAACTTCTTTTGGGCACCATTGAGCCAAGTTATTCATTGCTTTGCCTTTTAAGTTCTCAGACAAAAGGTCATGGATCATCGTGTTACTAATCGCCAAGTAGCCATAGCACCCAGACGCTGGTCACAAATTCTTAAAAAAATCTTGAATTTCTACTTCTGTATTTGTAATTGAGTTAATGATTTTGGTTGTATAACAAATAGTAAGATCACGTGCTATTTGAATTCATAAGGAAAATATCATCTTGCATTTGTAGTTATCAAGCATTTCGCAGGTAAAATCAGAAGTCACCTTCACGAGGTATTTAAAACGTTTTTACAAGAATCTGAAAACATGTTGGATTGTACATAATTTTTTATATATATTCTCATAGATTACCCATAAAGAGTTCTCTGTACACAAGCGATTCTAAATGTAGCGTAAAATAAAATAGTTTTACCATACAAATCAACTCTTGCTTTTAGTAAATTTGAATATTTATCATAAAAGTTAAAATGACCAGTTGGTAAAGGAAATTTTGCACTAATATTAACTAAACTCAATTACTCTTTGATGGTGTATCATAATTTTCCTTAGGAACTAGAATCGCATTAGAATTGAAATTATTTTCTATAGCAATATCTAATTCAAGTAGGATACAATTTTGCTTCATCCAATTCCAATTATGGTGGAGAATCAAATGAATGCAACCTAATGAAATTTAAGAAATAACTTGAAAGAATCTCATTACTTGCATCAAAATCTTTTGTCTAGGAACTGAAATTTTTGTACCATTAATGACCTTCATTAGTAAGATGTCTTCCAAACACAATATTTTCGTTTCCAGCTTCTGAATGAAGTCTCATAGAATTTCCAAATTCTCAGATATTCAAAGGGATAACATGTCAATGTGAATATGCAGAAATACTTTGTAGGAAACCTTTCACTAGCTAGCACTCAAAATAGGAAACAGCCAAGGTATTATATCCGAGTGATCAAGTAAAAGATGCTACCACACAAATTAATTCATTCTTACCAATTTATAGTGGACAAGTTAAAGTAGGTTTTTCTTGCCAAGATATTCCTTCTGTTTTTGGTTTTTAACTTGTACACTTTCTTGAAGGAAGACAATCTAGATGGGGTCCTGAAGGCATAACCAAAAAAATCTAATATTCCAGCAGCCACATAATTTCAAGAAAATATATTCGTAAATGGGCCCTTAGGAAAATCAGTATTTAAGGTCGACTGTACACGTTTGTAAGATTCCACATTCTTATAATTCTTTGCCTAAATAGGTATTGCTTGTACTAGGGCGTCACGTGATATTCATAGTGTATTAGAACTAATCATACATCACTAAATATGTGGCCAACCATCGTCACGTGACGATAACTTATTAGTTTTAATGCACCACATAGCAATGCACGTGATGCATTTAATATTGTTCCCCCTTTCCCACCCAAAAGTTTCCCATTGGACCATCACAAATTAAGCTTGTTAAATGAGCCTGGACCCGAAGCTTCGTACTAGTAATTTTCAATTCATCAATGTTGGCCAAATAATTAGCTGTAATGGTCCCTAATTATAAGTGGTTTTACACTTGCATATGGAAGATTTGATGGGGGCCAAGAGATTAGCTTTGTATCTTCTTTTGACACTTAGCCCAACAGGTCATATATCTGTATCCAAATGATGGAGAAATAGACTATGAAGAGTGATAGTGATGGTGAGGTCACTAATCACTTAAAAATATATTGTGCCTTAAACAATCTGTTTATGGGACACTAGTCTTTTTCTCTAGGTTTGATAGTCTTTCAATAATGATAATACTTTTTTGTTTTGCAGAAATACAATTCAACTTTTAGTTTGGGATGCTGTCCGCTATTGCTTGGATATATATTTGCATGGATGCCTGTACAATGCTCCATCTATCATACTGCCATTCGTAGTTGAAAAAGGGTATATTAGTAAATACACTCCATCATTTATTGGTCTTTTTGGCGTTTTTTGGTAGGGAAAAACGTACTAGTCAAAGGAGAAAAGCTATTACAATGGCATGATAAGTAACCACATGTTTAATTCTAATGCATCAGAGGAACAAAGTATTTTTTATTTATTAAAATCCACAAGTTTTTTTTTTTTTTCAAATAATTTTTGTTTTCGAAGATTTTGAACACTGTAATACACGTCTTGATAAGAAATTTTTGTCATTGGACTCGTAAATCAGTGAATGAATAACCGCTAAATTCGGAAACTCGACTTTTAAAATCTCCAACCCTAAAAATATAAAAGAGAGAGAGAGAGAGTTCACTATCCAACTTTATGTAACCATGCATGATGATTTTATATGCTTGCTTTTACAGATCAACACATCACAAAAATTAACTTGAAGGTAAAATTAGTTACTAGCTCTCCATATCAAATAGGCATCTTTTGTACCCTAGTATTACCAAAAGAGTAAAAGAATTGTTATAAATAGCTAGGCTTAGAGGATATCTATTTTTAGCAAGTAAGAGGTGATTAAATAAATTTAATCCAATAATTAAGCACCTAAGCATAGCCATGCTTGCACCTTTGGAGTCAACAGAACCTATCTCCACTAGCCGTTCCAAAGGAAACAGAAAAAGATTGATTAGCATCTTTTCATCTCATTTCAACACGTATATTATACATAACCAACTTGTCAATTTTAGTACAATTATTTGATCTTACTATATTCAAAATTGAAGTAGAAGTTATGAAGAAGGTACAGGCTCACTGTCAAGCTAGACATGAATGGCTTGTTAGCTAAAAAAAAAAAAGAAAGTAACTACTCCCTTCATGAGCAACAGAAAATCAAATGGCCCAAAAATTAGAAAGTAATAAACAAACTCAATTTTGATTTAATATGAACATGGCTTTCCACATTTTGGATTCTTGTTCTGAAATTAATATACAGTTGCTACACTGACCACACAAGAAAAGATGCATAGTGTTTATTTTTTCTTATTCTAAAGTTAGTGATTGTAGACAAAAGTGCGGTGGCACAAAAATTCCAATTCTTTCTAGCTAGCTAGCCAAGCTAGTAGCACTCCCATAAAAATGGCTCTTCAAGCCGGAATCCTGGCTCAGCTCCTGCAGCCAGCTGCAGCTGCTGCCATGATGATGAATTATAGAAACAATTGTAGTCATTCATATGGTCTGTGGGTATGACATCTAAGGAAAGATCTGGCAGGTCAAAGAATGCGTCATCATCATCTGTGGATGGAGAATTTGATGATTCTTGCATGTTCTGCAATGATAAATCAGTTGATGAATGACTATTCGGTAGCTCGGCTCGGCTTGGCTCGGCTTCAGCTCCTCCGTTTTCGCCGGGAAATGTAACGGCTGCAGCGGCAGCTGCAGCTTGGATGTCCTTAGGTGAGGTGGAGGCTGGACGTGGAAGTTCATGAGCCAAATGAGGGAAATTGAGATAAGCTGAGCGACCCTTGATTGCTAGAGCTGCTACATCATGAGCTCTAGCCGCCATTTCAGCCGTTGGATATGTTCCAAGCCATATTCTTGATTTCTTCCTTGGCTCTCGAATTTCAGATACCCATTTGCCCCAATTGCGCTTGCGTACTCCCCTATAGGTTGGATGCTTCTCATCTTCTCCATTTTTATGCTTCTTTGTTGTTTGATTTTCATTGCCATTTCTATCAACTTCTTGGACTAGTTCTTGAGAACTACTTTTGTGAGCTTTGTTGCTCTGTTTTGTACTTCTAGTTGAAGTAACCTTTGTGTTTTTCTTGGAGGAGGATGAAGTTGTTGAAGGTGAATTTAAGGCACTGGAATTTGTTGAAAATGAGGAGGAGGAGGAGGAGGAGGTGGTGGTGGTGGTGGAAGATGAAGAAAGATTGTTGAATTGATGAGCTAGACTCCCAAGGTTGATTTGCTTGCCCATTATGCTAAGCTTAGAGAGAAGAATGTGAATGATGTTACCTAAAACAGGGAGCTTGAGGCCTCTAGGATCTAACATAAATTGGTATTGATTTAAATAAAGGAAAAAAGAATGGCAAAAAATAAAAAACAAAAACAAAAAAACAAATGGAAGCATGGGACCTTGGCAGAAGAGGACTACAGTTCAGCTGTTTTGTAGGCCATGTGGTAATTCAATAACTTATCATGCTCATTTTGGGAGAATATACTACTGACATATTCATTATTTTACCAAAGAATTGGAGTTTTGAACCATTCCAATTTTAGTATTGGTAGTAATATAAAGGTTTGGAAATTTAATTAGAACCTAAATTGACAAGAATCCGGAATATAAAGTGCTAAACATGTTAAAATTTATCCTTAAAATTACTAAATTAAAATTAATCAAAATATAGTCATTTACACTTATTTTATATACTTCCCTTGGCTTAATCTTCATGTCAATATATCAGTGTAACTGTATTCTGATGGCAATGTAAAGCTCATTTTTCATGTCTAAGCAATTTTTGGCATTATTTTGGGGTAGATGGCAGCCTTAGAATATGAGGCCACACCCTCCCCCATTTGAGCTCACTCAAGCCATTGTTTTTTACAATGAAGTATGGCTGAGGGCCCTTGTAGGGTTGTCTATGAGTCCCACCGTCTAGATTTTCCCATTCCTCGATTGTAAATGCAATCAGTCATCTGCATTAATTTTGGGTTTTAATGACATTGAAACAACTTGAACCAAATTGGTCAATTTCGATTTACTTTTATATTAGCTTTAAGAACAGAAATCTAAGAAGTTAAAAATTCTTCTTTGAAAAACTTGGCAATGGGAGACTTAATTTGCTTCTAATAATTAAGTTGTTATATTTCTTTCTTTACTTCATTTTTCAATTGTACCAAAAGGGATGAAGAACTTACTTATGTACTTATGCATGATGAAGTAATTTTCACCCAACTTAGTATCATTGATATGATGTAGTTTTATATTAAATATAATTAGATATTATAAAAAATTAAACAGAGATGTAGACTGGGTTACGCCACAATTAATAACCTCAAATATACCTAAAATACGGTCGTCCCCAACAATACACGACCAACCTTGGGCACTCTTACCTAGGTTGTTACAGTTATTTCTTAAAAATTTTGAAGTCAATTATGTTATAGTCTTAACTACATTTCACCCCACATCCCATGATAGGTAGGGTTCTCAATTGTTGTACATATATCTAAAAGGAAAATAAAATCCAAGACAACTGCATCTTTCTTTTTCCTTTTACCATTCTTTAATGGTTTTTCATTTCTATCTTCCTCTAATAAATTCTATTCTTTTAAGTTCCTTAAGACGTAGATACATTGAATAGAGACAAATAAAACTGGATGTTTTATTTAATTCGCTGAAAATAAAAGAAATTATAAATCTATATAGGTGTGAATATATCTGTGCATGCGAAAGCATCATTTTGAAACTAGAAGAAATTATAAATTTACACAGGTGTGAATATATATGTGCATGCTAGAGCATCATTCTGTAAACAACAGTTTTACATGTTGGTAAAATTGATTTTTTGTGCAAGAGGGCTCCAAAATAAATTGTCACATGTAGGTTTTGTTGCTAGGGAAGAAGACAACATTGATTGAACCCCATACACACATGGCAGGGAAATAATCTATTGTAATTCTGCTGTTCAAGAATCCTCCCAGTTACAATTTTCTAGAAATCTCAGATTATTTAGGTGGATCCAGAAAACATTCTACAGCCAAAATTTGTATATACTGCTCGGTTACACATGGGGTAACATGCTAGTGGATCAATACTAGTTTAAAATGAAGGGTCCTACCGAAGATTTGCTGGCCTAGTAGTCAATTTGTCAACTTCTTATTGTTTTTCTTGTTCTTTAATTCTTTTCTAAGTTTATAATCTGGTTTACAGTTTTCAGTGTTGAAATTGGTAGATCTCTCTCTTTTTTCTTGAGATATTTCATCTTGTGTGATGATGTTGACTAATTGTTAACCCAATTATAAGTTAATCATGAAACTAGTGGGAAACAATGGATCCATTTAGTAAACTAGCAAGTGGCTCCATGTCAAAGGAGCCAACAATACTGCTCCCTCTGCAGCAGTTTGAGGTTCAAACCCCACTTGCTGCTCTTAAACCCAGATAGGCACAACAGTGCTTTTTCTGGTCTAATGGTATTTCAGTTTTTATTGGCCTTCATGTCTAATTAGATCATTCCGAAAAATAGGTTAAAAGTAGATTAGAATGTTGACATTTGATAAAAAAAAAAAAAGTTAAACTAGCAGTATGACTTATCTACTCATTTAGTGTCAAGTTTCTCGTGTTGACATGACTAATGTTACTTTTTAAGATACTAATTTTCATGGGCAACCTGATAACGACATTATTCTCAATTGTATTTAGCCTTTTCAATGCTTAAAGTTAACATGGTAATGTTGTAATAGACACAGTTGTATTATGGTGATTTTTAATGTATTGCATCTCGGATTCAAAATATATATTGGAGATTCATCAAAAACATATTTTAATGTAAAAATAACACAGTATTAACGAAGTATTACCAAGCATTTCTCCATCTTTAAAAATTTCACAGACACCACTAAGTTAATTTTACATATATAATATCCATGTCTCTTTATTTGATCCTTGAAGTTTTTAAGCAACGATTACTTCACTGCTGATAAGAGATAATTGTCACACCAACACCAAAAATATTAGAAAATGAAAATCAGAATGGAGGTGCACCAAGAGTTTAAGTTGTTAAGATGTACAAAAATCTCGTTTTACATGAAGCATGTGTAAGGCTGTAAACGAACCGAGCTGTTCGCGAACACAGCTCGGCTCGGCTCGTGAAAGCTCGAGTTCGGCTCGTTCGTAAAGCTAAACGAGCCGAGCTCGAACACAAATTTTGGCTCGTTTATTAAACGAGCGAGCTCGAGCTCGTTCGTTTAATAAACGAACAAGAGTTCGAACATGAGATACTCGGCTCGGCTCGGCTCGAATAACACTTTTATGCTTATTTGAACCGAGCTGTTCGCGAACAAAGCTCGACTCGGCTCGTGAAAGCTCGAGTTCGGCTCGTTCGTAAAGCTAAACGAGCCGAGCTCGAACACAAATTTTGGCTCGTTTATTAAACGAGCGAGCTCGAGCTCGTTCGTTTAATAAACGAACAAGAGTTCGAACATGAGATACTCGGCTCGGCTCGGCTCGAATAACACTTTTATGCTTATTTGAACCGAGCTGTTCGCGAACAAAGCTCGACTCGGCTCGTGAAAGCTCGAGTTCGGCTCGTTCGTGAAGCTAAACGAGCCGAGCTCGAACACAAATTTGAGCTCGTTTAATAAACGAGCTCGGCTCGGCTCGGCTCGTTTATTAAATGAACACAAGCTCGAACCGGCAATACTCGGCTAGACTCGGCTCGTTTACAGCTCTAAGCATGTGTAAGTCATAAATAAAATAAAAAGTGAAGTTATTTTTTTTTCTTTTGTATTTTTCCTTTGAACTTGACCTTGGCACTTGACATTTTTTCACACATGGGTACGAGGGTACATTATTTTGGTCTTGAGTTCCTTGTGCTGCAATAACTACAAATTTACATTTTTCCCATGTAATTCTCTTTGGCTCATCCTTGTTTTAATTCTTTATATCTCAATGTCAAAACCTTAAATCCTTTTATTTTCAAAATCACTCTAGCTATTTGGAAAATAATTAATATCTTTCTAATTGGCAACTTAGGCAAATATAACCAAGCAAAGGGATTCGGTTGAAGCATGAAGAACAAAATTGGAACTAGTCAAAAGGATAATACATCAAAACTTCCACTTCCCATCAAGTTTGATTAATGCCACAATGGTTATTGATGTGTGAAAATATCCTAATATGGTGTCCCAAGTTTTGTGATCTTCCAAATCTGTCTTAAATATCCCCTTTTTTCTAGGGCAATAAGCCTTGCACTTGTCAATCTTTGTTGAATCTTATCACTTGTGTGGTCCTCCAGCTAGAGAAATGGAACAACCTGCCAAATTTCGTTATTCTCTTCAGAAAAAATGCAAAAACTTGTACAGCTGTTCACCGTATATATGAAGGACAAGCCAGTGAAAATTCCATCAAAACTTTTTATTTAGATCCATTTCAGCTTGCGAGCTAGTATTCTTAGAGGATGTAAATATAATAAAACTAGAGAGAATACCTCAAGATTGAGACTGGAACACCAACCCAGTAATTCGTCCAAAAGAGCGCGAGCACACACAAACACACAAGCACACCGGATCTGATTCTCTATCTAATTTGTTTGGTGTCCAATTGTTTATAATATAAAACTACGTTGTATCACTAAATAGAACAATGTAATTTTATATAGTTACACATTGATACGGCGTGATTTTATTTGGAACATTATTGGACACAAAAAAAAATAGACAGAGAATCTGAACTGCGCACGCATCCTCAGAACAAGAACACCAAAAACACAAAAATAAAGTGATTTTAACTCTACTTATGGTTTGGTGCTAGGCACTAAATAGATTGATTTGTGTCCAGAAGTTTTGATATCAAGGAGGAATAACTCCATTGCCCCTATAGAGTGTGTCCAAAGTTCTATCGCCAGTCACCAATCCATACTTTCTATAATGGAGTCCTTAGTGGTTGGTTGGAACAAAAATAAGAGTGGCCAAGGGACTTGGTTCACACACCTAAATTATAGGAGTTGTATGTCCCCAGTGCAATAGTAACCATTTCTTTGGATGTGTCACTGACAAAGGCTGTGACATCAATGTAACCACTTATATTTAAGGCATTGTGTATTACAAGGACCTTGCTCATTTAAACACAAAACCTAACTTGGGACCTCCTATCATCATATATCCAATTTTAATTGATTGTGAATTGAAGCCCTCCTCCTCCTCCTCTTAAATGCCCAGCCAAAGAATAAGAGACAAATCACCAGTTAAGAAGGTATGAGAGCTTTCAAGTAAGTTAATGTGTTAATATGTTATTTGTTCTCCATTTCTTTTTCCTAGAAGTAACGCCATTGGCCTCCTATTTTTCTTTTCTGTTTTTTTTTTTTTTTGGGTTTTTTCCAGATATCCTCAGAAGTTGTATTTCCAGAAGACCGGACAATTCTGTGGTGTTATTAAACTGTAATTACTTTTCATTTGAAGTAATTCTTTTACTTGGATAATCCAATAAAGTGCAAATTAGAACACGAAAGAACATTTCGCAATGCTTAACATTTTACTGGCGATTAATTTTACTTTCTTATTGAGCAATTTCCAATTCGAACTGGTAGCCCAGATATCATAACATTATTTATAACTCTTATTGATCCCTTTTTTTCTTTAAAAAAAATACAAAAATAGTATATAAGTAGGAGCATAAAAGGACATTTAATTTTGGGCAATTATTTATATACTCTATATTTAATTTATACACTCCATTTACACAAACAAACACACACACACACACAGATATATATATATATATATATATTATAATACTTCATGTATTCTACAAAAGATAGTAAGCTCAATCACAAAGACTTTTCAGTCTAAAAAAAAAAAAAAGAAAAACGGAAGTGTATAAATCATTTTTTGTTGTCACAGTAAAATTTCTCTAATCTTGCCTGTAGTTGGTATTTGATTTTAGAGAAAATTGTAATTTTGGTATCAAACGTTTGGGGCATTAGCAGTTTCAGTGCCTAAAGTTTGGATAAAAGCAAATTTAGTACCGAATGTTTTAATTTTTTAGCATGTTTAGTCCTATTAATCAGTTTTACAAAATCTAATCGGAATCTAGTCACTTGATACTCACGTGCTGGTTACAAAAATTTTAAAAAAGAATTAGATTAAAGAAAAAAATTTAAGTGCCATAATTTGTAATTAAAAGCACACATGCGAATGCACTATCTAGGTTGATTTTGCCAATGTTATCTGCTTATTTATCATTTATGAATTCAAATTAATACCTTTAATTACAAATCATGGCAATTAAAATTTTTTCTTTTTTAAATTCCTTTTTTGAAACTTTTGTAACTGTTAGATAAGTTTCACGTGACTAGATCCCAATAAGATTTTGAGAAAACTGTTCAATAGGACTAAATGTACTAAAAAATTGAAACATTTATGACTAGATTTGCTTTTGTCCAAACTTTAGGGACTGAAACTGCCGATACACCAAACATTTGGTCCCTGAATAATTTTCAAATCTCAGCTTAGGTCCTAAATTTAATTTTATCTTTCCACCAAAAATTTAGACAAAGGATTCGTAACTTGGCGGACATGGGCCTTACAATTTCCCCCTCCTCCATTTCCCACAAGTTAAATATGATTGTAACTACCTAGCATTTTTATGATTGTAGTTTCTTTCTTTTGATTAGCAAATTTTCAAAATGGTCCCCAAATAATTTTCAAATCTCAACTGAGGTCCTAAATTTAATTTTATCTTTCCACCAAAATGTTTAGATACAAGATTCATAACTTGGTGGACAAAGGGCCTTACAATTTCCCCCTCCTCCATTTCTCACAAGTTAAACATGATTGTAACTGCCTAGCATTTTCATGTAACTGTCTAGCACTTTTGTGTAACTTTCTAGCATTGCTGTGTAACTAATTTTCACGCAAAAAGACGTCATTTTTTAGACCCATTTTTAACGTTATTGGTTTAATCTAATCCGTCTATTTTTCAAACTTTCGATATGGGTCGTGAACTTGTACCAAATGGCACTTGTGAGGCCCCATTTCCTAACTTGGCTAAGTCAAAAGGGTAAGATGGTAATAATTGTCTGTAATTAGCTCTAAAATGGTAAAATAACACCAATATTAACCAGTTAGGTTTTGTCAGTATTCGCTGCATATGAATAATACATGCAACAAAATTGTAGAACGCAAAAAAAGCCAAGGGGTGATGTACAGTACTCCTTATGTTACTTTGGATTTTGACATCTAAAGCCCCAGAACACATTGAAAGGTTAAGGTTTTAAACCAGGACCAATTTCGAGGATACTTGCTAATTTCATGACCTTGTACTTGGTGTTCTCATATACAAACAGAATGAAAATACCTGACATAAATCTAAAGTCTGAGTTTTGAAAAATGGCACGAGTATATAGAAGATAAGAGGCAGATATATCTAATGTTTAGAATCTTGGAGTTCAGAATTAGGAGAAGACATTCTTTTTCTCGTATAGTTGAGAGTAAATTAATTGCTACAAAAGAGATGGTCTAAAATCTTATCTTGCATCTTGTATTATTATAAAAGAGATGGTTGACAGAATATTGCTACTAAAGATTTGCTGCAAAAGAGGAAACTTATTTTTCATCTCGTATTATTATAAAAGTAAATAGGTCTAAAATCCAGCAAGCCCAAGATCTTGTTGTATCTTTAACTACAATGTAATATTCTGTCAATAATGTAATATATTAGTAGTTCAAAAAAAAAAAAAAAGAGATGGTTTTAAGTCTCTTTAAGGTGTCCCTTTCTTTAAGAATTAATTTATCCCTACCATAAGTGGTGTGTAAAAGAACCTAAAATAATTTCTAAGACACAATAAAGCCTAGAATGAAATCAATCTACTGAGCACTCAAGTATTTGACAGATTTGTCTAATTTTTGTAAGAGAAATAAGAAGCATAATAAAATTGGCCAACTTTCTTAATATGGCATTTATAAAGTATTCATCTCTATACTAATACAAACATATTCACTCATTCATGAATTCTGTGAATAGATATAACGAAATACTAATTATATAATATTGCAACCCTTCTTATTTTGAAAATTCTCCAACAATCCACAACCATTTCAAAATTGTAAGCATTTGACCATTTGGGAATTAATGCATGTTAAAGGTATCTTGTAATTTGAACTTTTATTTAGTAAAACATATTTTGACAAGTTTGAATGGCTTGGTAGATATAATAATCTTTGAACCAACGATTCTTTTACTGACAAGTTCTATTTACTTCACACACTAATTTCTATAGTTTGAACCACTCATTTTTCATTGACATTATCCTAACCATTATTTGTTTCCTTTTAATTAATGCTGTAAGGGCTAAAATTTTGAACTCCTAAAAGCAACCACACTTCACACTCACATAAGTGAACACCATCAATAATGATTTTATAGCAAAGAACTTTACACTCACATAAGTGAAGACCATCAAATAATGATTTTATAGCAAAGCACTTTAGTTGATCACATAGTCCACTAAAGGAATGGTGATCTTGCTCACTCATACATATTGAAACCAAGCATTTTGCCTGGGATAGATACCAAAATAGTATAATCCTTGCAATCACACTTGTAGCTTATTCTATTTCATTCAATTTAAGATTTCAGGTTGTATTAAGTGTTAAAGTCATTCCGGTTCTAATTTGCAAAAGTTAACACCACAAAACATTAACTTAGGCGAAATCAATCATATTTTGTATTTCTCGTACCTCCAAAAAATCGTATGCCCACCAAGCACATGAAACTCTTATGAGTGTTGCAAGTAGAAAATGATCATTCCTTACCATTCTTCTTGCATTTCCACCTCCAATGTACACTCGCCATCTTTCTTAATTTTTTTCAAAACACAAATTTTATAGAACAAAATTAAATTTTGTTAGTGCAAAAAAATTGAAAGGTGCACCTATATTACAATATTTGGACAAGAGAGATTTCTTCAAGATGCGTTACAATATGGCTTTTCTTAATATTTAATTTGTCCCTACCATAATTGATGTGCAAAAAATTCCATAAATTAACCTTCAAAATACAATGAAACCTAGTAATTGATTGTATTTTGCACTAACGAAATTAATCAACTAAGCACTTAAGTGTTTGATATATTTGACTAATTTTTATAGGAGAAATAAGAATAATAGAATTAGTTAATTTTTCTACAAATCGTATACATACTGTATTTATAGAGAGTTGTGTTTCTACATTTTGAGGAACATCTATTTGCTCATCTATGGCTTTTGTAAATTGGCATACCTATTGACTTTGAATTGACATAACTAACTACCCATTATGCAAAGTTGGAACCCTTATTATTTTGAAAATTCTCCAACACAAATTAGTGCTAATGAAGAAAGAAAATGACCATGGGTCCTAAGTATATTTGCATCAGGCAATGCTCTGGACATACTAATAAAATGGTTGAAAATTTGTCGCAACACAAGAGATTTTGAATCACTTAGGCATTGTGTTCGTGCTTAAAGTTAAACATTTGTAGTCAGAGACATCCCGAATACGACACTAATTTGAAAATTGTTCTCCAGTCATCCAACAAAAAAAATATTTGGATAGGTTAAACTAAAATTCGTAGGCTTTTCTAGTTAATCAGTGTTAATTTCACTAGCTTTTCTGCTTTAAAGATTTTCGGACAAAAACATCGCTTCGAAGAGTATGAAATAGCTTTCTCAAGCGTCACTTTTCAATTACAAAGCCATAAATTGTTTACGAGTACCATACTTCTCCAACCATAACACAACATTAACTTGTGCTGAAACAGCTACAGAAGATCATACGTGTAACTCGTGCCTCGTGAATGACAAATTTGTACCACACATTCATAGATGACCAAACCATAGATTCAATTATGATTTGAAGAATCTCCACATTGAACTGAAACCAATTTATAGACTAACCAAAATTCTAATCAACGAACTTGCCTTTGAAAAACCAAAATTTTTTGTTTTTTGGGTGTCAAAATTACACTGATTACGAACTCAATGAAGCTGGGGGACACTGCATAGAGAGAGTTAAAAAAGTGGTAAAAACCAGGAACTATAGAGGATGTGGTATAGAGAAGAAGGCGGTAAAGAGAGGATCCGCTTTCCTGGCGTCAGTATCGTACGGAAAATTTGTAAAGGAGGTGTTTGAGAACGTGGAGCCATGCAAATTGGTAACGTTCATGTCAATCGGTTTCTTTCTTTTTCATGAACAGGAAGTTTTATAACCAGTCCATGAAAAAGATGCACTAACTCCCATGGCTGATGTATGTTCGTCTATATGTGTGTGTGTGTGTGTGTTTTTTTTTTTTTTTTTTTCTTGGGATAGATCAGGGGTTGTCTTAGTTTCTAAATACTAATAATTGCATTTATTTTCTCTTGAAGTAGGTAGATGATATTTGTAATTCTGCCAATACTAAAAGCAATTTTTTTTCTCGGTCAAATGTTGTACCCAATCAATGTTCACTTAGACACCTTTGGACTGAAGGAAAGGAAAGAATACAGATTAAAGTGATGTTATTCTTAACCATTTTACACAGGCAAAAGACTTCAAAATGCTCATCAGACTGGCTTTCATTTTCGGAGTTCAGAAAGACCGACTATTAAGGACAGGTACAGTGTTTTCTCTTTTGTGTTGTTGTTATCACTGACTTTTATGCTTAGACTTGCATTCTGTTCGATCGCACATCCTCCTTTCTATCTACATGTTTACAGTAATATATTAGAAATTCTAATTTGAACCCTCAAATGATTCAATCAATTAATACCTCATCTGAATCGAATTATTATTTGAGACAAACTACATTGTCATGAAATTTATGTGTCAAATTGCCACTAGTTGATAATTGTAACATGAAGATACTAACGATTGCAACTTAGAAAGTGTTGAGTAGAAACAAGAGGGAAAAATATGGTGGTTAGTGCAATTAAGTGATGAGACGTATTTTCTTAAAAGATGGTGAGATTCTTTGAAACTTCTCATTTTTTTTTGAGAAAATTTTTCAATTTTTTGGAGACTAGTAAGATTCTTTGAAACTGTAAAAATATATATCCATTATTGTCAGACCAAACAAAAATTCGAGCAAATTGAGAAAAACCCAAAATATCATTCAGCAATATGCTCAACATATACAAGTGACATAAAGGTCGAAAACTTCAATAGAGCGAAGTTAATGTTACTCATGTTATTATTTTAAGCATGTCTTGAATCACAGTTGAAGCATCCATTGATTAAGTATATTTACTCATGTTAGAATACTGGGTAGGATCAGTTCGAACCACCAAGGAGTAGTATACTACTAGTATATATTACCAAATACTGACAATCTTCTTGCATATGCATACCTAATAAGTACACTATTTGATAAACCAAAAAAGTTGCACTCATGCATTTGATGGACATTCAATCATCTCAGCTCATACTGAATAAGAAGTATACGTTAGACGAATGTGGAGTTGTTCAACTACTTAATCAAGCATTATATGCTCCAACGGCACGTCAAATATTCTTCTCCATGAACTAAAGCAAAAGTGTTTGGTATGCAATTGTAGAAAATATAATTTTCGTCATTCTTTAGATTAAGCTATTTTTTTTTTTTACTAGGCCACTTTCTCAAATTCCCTTCCTGCTTGTCATTTTATTACTTAAACTTCCATTATCCCACTGAAATTTTAATTAGTTGATAATTAATACGCCGACCGACCGATAAAGTATCCATCTTATCTAGTAAAAAAAAAAATTTAGGGGAGTATAATTGACCTTGGCACTGTGGCTGTTTGCTTGTACAAAATCAAGGAGACAAGAGAGTAAATAAAGTAGCGACTACAAATAATAATTATTATTGGTGGTCTGCCCCATCTAGTACTTGGAAAGTAATTAAGGTTCATAAAAAAGAAGCATCAGAGCAAACTCAGTTGATGGGAGTGTTTTTTTGTGGTCCAACAATGATACACTACAATATGACCCCAACAAACTTGATTGTAGATGAACAAATGGAGTATATAAACTGAGGCGAGCAACCCAGGCCTGAGGAAGAATGGAAGATGCATTTATTATCTACTACACCAGTATCAACTTCATTATTTTGAGGGTCTCAAATAGTTTACCCCTTGGGACTAATTCTACTTTTCACCTCTTAAATTATGATAGATTTTCACGTTGTATTTTTCAATTCTAATTTTGAGTACATTACACCTTAAGCTTTTAGATAAAAGAAACACAATCTAGAGGAAGATATATTTAATACATGGAAAATATTGTATTGATGAAGGTTTTTTATAAAAAAAATTAGTAAAATTGTTTGATAACTTTTTCATTTTTCTAAGAATTATATTTTTTTATCATGTCAGTTTACTCATGTGGGTATAGCATATTCCTACACATCATAGCACATTCTTATATATACTATGCCGGTGCCAAATTCTAAATTGTGAAGATCTGGGTCCTCTTGGATAGTTGACTCATGTATTAAAAAAAACATGTATACTTTATCAAGAATCTTTTCCTTCAAGCTGGTACTAAAATTTCAAATTTGATGGCTGAAAAGTACACAGAATATGACCACGAGGATTTTATTCTTGATTCCTATTTGACATCTGAAGACCAAATTCACATAATTGATACCAATATTGTTGGCTGCTAATCATTATCTGAAATGAAGCATAACAATGGTCTTACTAGACAGATGCAGACTCGAGCTTCCAAATTGTTTCTTTCTGCCTTCTTTCAGTTGATGCAGATTCGCCAACCAACCAGACGCATAGAGAGTCTTGGTTCTGATATCTTTCAAGAATGCACATGACATCACATTCCAGTGATTAATTTTTAAGACAGTTAAGCAACGTAAAAAGACAAGTTACTATCATAAGACCTTTTGAGTATGACAATTCTCGGTGTTTTCATATAAAATATTTTAATTAGGACCGTTATCATACTACAAACACTTCTGAATTTCCTCCTTTTTTCCTTTTTTCTAAATGTTAATTGCTTAGTGCTAGAGTTGGCGTACTAAATTGATATAATATAGTCATTGTTTTTTTTAACGGATCATTCCGAAACATTTGCATTTTTTGGATGACCTTCTCTATAAATAATACCCCCTTCAAGTTCAACACTTTCAACTTGCAAGTATTCAGCAGTTCCAGTAAAACACATGTTTCTCGACATATTCTTACAAAAAAAATGAGTAAAAAAAAAAATGCACTACTTTAGCAGCGTTTAACGTGTGGGTGGTGCGGTGATAATGAAATACAAGACTTTAGAAGAATTATGTTAGCTTGTCATAGTTCTGTATTCTTGCATGCTTAGTAATCATATGTCCAATACTTTTTTGTCACAGGAAAAATGCACCAGCAGCAAAAGGTTATCCATTTCCACCGTTACCACATGCCGAAACAGTGATTTTCATCTTTCTTTTGGGAGATAATCAAATCCCAATTCAAAGTTTCTGTGATAATATGTACCTTGAGGGGCCTTTTTGTCAAAGACTTTCTTTGGAGTGTTTTGTGAATTTTGTAGAATGAGGGACCTATAAACAATTTTGATAAATTGAATTTTTCCCAAAAAATTTCTAGGGCTATCTTCTCTCCTACTCCTTGCTTCTTCTCTTTCTTTCCCAATTGCTCTCTCTCTCTCTCTCTCTCTCTCTCTCTCTCTCTCTCTCTCTCTCTCTCTCTCTCTCTCTCTCTCTCTCTCTAAAGATTCTTGCCTTCTCTCATTGCTAGAAGGAAGTGGTGAAGAATTTAGTCAAGGGGAAGCAAGTAGGGAGTACTATTTTGAAGCTCATAACCAAGGGAATTTCCCCTCTTCCAAAGTTTAGTTTATTTCTTTAGTCTAGATTCTTTGATTTTGTGGGATGGTAGTTGTTTTGGAAGAATTCTTAAATTTTATGCCTTTGAGTGTTATATTTGTGCTTTAGAGTGTGTGAGTATGTGAGCTTTGAAATCCTTTGACCTTTGGTGAAAGATGGATATAAGAACTTGGGGATTTTGGTGTGATTTGAGTGTAATCCATGATATGTGTTATATGTTGTGTTAAGATAGTGTTTTCTTGCCTTATTATGCCATATTTGGAGCAATTTTGGTGTTAGATTGTGTTGGGTTGAGTTGAGAAAGTTGGATTTTGGATTTTGAGAGTTGTAGAGGTTGCAGGTCGTCTTGCTGGGCTCATCCGCAGTGCCATCCGCGCCGCGGATGAAGCCGCGGCTCGTTGGGGTTGTCTCTCTGGCCTCATCGGCGGTGTCATCCGCGGATGGAGCCCCTTGTGGCTCTGACCCGAGCCGCGGCATCAGCCGCGCCGCGACTGGTACCGCGGCTGGGCACTGTAGCTGAGCCGCGGCTGACGCCACGGGTCAGTACAGTTTTGCCTCTCTTTCTCGTTTTGCGTGTTAAATTAGGTTTAAGCCTCTTTTATGGTTTCTTAATGGAATTAGTATATGATACAAGTCTTATTTGTGTATTATAGGTGACGACGGCATTTACCCTTATTCCGATTATTTGAACTAGTTCTTGGATTGAGGTAAGTAGTACTTGATTTTCTTTGCTTTTGGAAATATACTTTGATGATGATAAAGATTTGAATGATAACTTCTCTATATAAATGGGCTTATGTTTGGCTACTTTGGTTTTTTATGAAACATGTTTTTGTGGTCTAATGAATTATTTGAATGAACCTATGATTGAGCTCTTGTATGTGAAATGGCTTCATGACGGGACTAGTTCCTTAATTTGGTGATTGTAGTAAATTGTTTGAACTTGTACTAACCGGGTGATAGTTAATCTTGAACCGAACCAACTGGGTGGTAGTTGGTTTTGCACCCCGTTAACCGAGTTATAGTTAACAACTGAATTCTAGGGTCATGTGTCCACTAACTACTTGAACTCTCCTCATTTGAATCGCATTATGTGATGCTTTAAATCTGTGTAGTTTATAAATTGACCACATGTTACGAATGATAATGACTTTGATTTTGATTTGGAAATTACTTATGTATGATTAATAAGCTAAGCCCCAAAGAAAACTTTTGTTACTTACTGGATGATTTTGTTCACTCACCCCATTTGTTAACCTCGCAGGTGACAACTTTGTAGAACGTGATTGAGGAGACTTTTGGGCCTCAGTAGTCATAGCTAGTTAGGCAGGAATGAGGCTATTTTTGTAAAGCATTGATGTATAGCCATACTTTTGGTATAAAATAGGTTATACATATGTCCTCCCTATTTTTGTTATTGGGGGAAAAAGGAAATGTAATGGATATTGTATATCTTTTAATTATGAATGAAATGCATTCCCTTGGGTATCTTTAGTATTCTTGAGTCTTAGATGGTGATTAGATGATGAATTTTTTTGATTTAGCCTTATGTCCTAGCTTAGTTTAGGGCATGGCGGGTGCCACGTCTCATGTGGCGTTACAGTTTCAAATATATAATTTGATAATGTAAGATGATATTTATGTTGGACGCATACATACATAAATCATTCATTCCCTGTTGACTTGATAGTGGAAGGCCTGTGAAATGTCCTCAAACAACTTTAATCTTGAGGATAAGAAAACTTCAGAATCTTATATTTCATTGTTGGTTGTTGTCCACCAATAGTAGTACCCAAAATGTACCTCCATTTTGGCTTTAGAGATGAAGACTTGGGCAGGCAGACAAGAACAAGTAACATCAGTCTTTTATCCTTCAGTACATAGAACAATCACTCAACAATGGAGCTTGTTTGATGTGTGTTTAGAATATGAATCATATATATATTTTTGTCCAATCTTCTTTGTAATTGTTGTAACATCCATTTGGAAGGAATCCAAAAATCAGTGGAGTTTAGACTTAAAATTCACTCTTTAAGTCATATCATCCTAGAACGAATATACAACAATTATTTTCTCGTTCTCCTCTTATTGCACTATTCCTTTTAGATTATGTATATCTGTCTGTTTCCAAACAGTTTGAGACTTTATGAAATGTGGATGTTATGTAGCATTGTTGAGAATAGTTATCTGTCTGTTCTGTTGTGTTTTCAATTTACTTCGTGTCATATTTACCAAAAAACAAAGAAGTCTTATCTTGCAATTTTCTCATGGTAGTAGTTATTATATGATTAGCATACAATGACCACTATCACTATCCTTATCATTAGTAGCTGTTCTTAATAATCATTATCTTTGTGGCTCCTATCATTAGTGTTGCTGTTAACATGACTTGTCTCCTTGGGCTATGAATTGGTGGAGAAAAGAATTTAGGCTTCTAAAAGAGAAATTCATCAATCCAATGCAAAATGATTTTGGCTGATATTTCAATTCCTGTTTGGAATGCCACGATTTGCCTAGACTGACCTTAGAATCTTTTCTCAGAAAAACTTTATAAAGTGGAGAGGGACCATTTTCCACATTTTAAGCACTTGTGACTGCATTGAATTCCCAATTAAGAGTCTGGATCCCACTGGCCAAGTCTCTGGCATTAAGCATTTGGACTGCCCTTATTCCGAGAACGTTAATGAATCGACCATTTTGGGTTTATTTCACTCGGTTGATATTGATTTAGTTTTTGGCTTCAGAGAGAAGAACGAATCTATCTCAAAACTGGATTATTCTCGTGAAATACATATAAACAGACCATGTCTTACATCTCAGCTAAGCAGACCATAACTTCCTTCTCGGATAAATGTTTGGTGCAAGGGAAATAGGAAACTTGTCGCATCACCTCTTGAAGATGTATAGTTCTAACCTTCAAAGGGCTAAAGCGCACAAGATCAGACACAAGAAAGCTCGTTGAAACTTGTAGTAATGAGATCCGTTATCAAATCTGGAAAATGGGTTCCAGAGAAATTCTCAAAACATAGTTTTTATCAGAGTTTCAATGACATTATAGGATAGTATGGAACACAACAAGCTAATAAGAACCAAAAAGAAATTGAAACAAAACAAATGGCTGGATTTCTAAAAGCCATTCCTATGGCTTTGTATTGCAAACAGGCCGTTATCTCCCAGAACAACTTATCTAAATACAAGCCACCAAACACAAGAAACAAAGTTTTTTATTGCTGGTTACAAGCCATTCGATGCATGGTTGGTTCATCATCATCATCATCATCCTCGTCATAAGCCTCTTGAAAACGTTTATGCTGCTTCTGCCTCATTTCTTCCTCGATGTTGACGTCATGCATAGTGGTTTCCTCACATTCATCCAAGTCCATATCTGATGACTGCTTGAGTGAATCTGATGGGAGTATTGATTTCAACAAGTGGCGTTTCTCAGAGGAAAGAGTCCCTGAATCTGGGAATTCCACATTAAAATGGATAAATAGCCGGCCCTTCATGAAGGGCCTCTGGTAGTGTGGCATTCCTTCATCATTTATTGCCTTGTACTGATCTGGAATTAGTCAATCACACACAATATGAACTCATAATCTCTTTTGCGGGTGGAAAGCAAAATGCAGGGTGGGAAAGGGTGGAAATATGAAAACTGTAAAAGCAGCTCTGAAATTACCAGGCTTAACAACTTCACCAGGGCTTGATTTCACCAGAAGTTGCCTGCCGTCAAGATGAGTCAAGACGAACTGGAATCCACAAAGAGCTTCTGTCAAATTAAGGCTCTGTTCAACATAAAGGTCGTCAAGCTTCCTCTTGAACTTGGGGTGTTCCTTTTGTTGCAACACGAGCACTATGTCTCCAGTAATGGTATCTGGCTGCAATCACACGACATCTGTACAAATGAGTTTGAAAGTACCAAAACTAATACTTATTATGCATAAATTATAGTCCCCTGATCAAACAAAACAAGACAGCATTCAAGTCCATATATCCTCGGTTTACGCTATTCAGTTTGACATCTCTCTGCCTCCATCCCTCCATACCACGTCACACCCAACCCCCACCTCCTCACCCATCCACCCCAAATGCACTTTCCACTACCAATAGAGAATCCAACACTAGCTGCATTAAAAGTCTCCAGCCACAAGAGTCTCTACAGACCCTTCCATAACATTTGCCACATTGAATGCCATTACCACAGATCTCATAAACTACCAGGGAATTCACGACACCACCAGCATCAAGAATAAAACCTGAGGTCCTCATATCGCCCCAACTTCAAAATGATTCACTTTCTTATTGACTCTCCTACCTACAGACTCCTGTAGACATTTGTTAGTTTTGCTATATATCCATTTCAGTCCCTACTAACAATAAAAACAATGGCAGCAAATTTGTGGCCATCTCCATCCTTGGCTACTCTCAGTTCTATTTATTTTCCGGCATACCCATTGCTCACAAGGACAATAAAGTCACCAGAACTGATCCCTCTCTTCCAACCTCCGCCCAATTCTGTCAGTACTGCCTTGCTTCCCACAGCCAGGCAACCATCAAAGCTATAACCTATAATTCTGTTCTTTTAACTTCATGAAAACTTCTCAAAATAAAGGATGAAGGAAATAAAAGAGTCACATAACCAACAGAACACCACAACGTCTTGCAATTTACATGGATTACCACATATTCAGCATGTAGAACAACATACCTACATGATCTATGTTACGTCATTTGAAGCATGAATCAGCAAACATAAATCTTAGTTGCAACCTGCAAGCAGTCCTGCAGCCCAAGTTATCTTACTGGCAAAGTAACTATAGCTATGGTACAATGGTTCCTCAAAATTTACTTTGGACTCCCAAATCCACTGAACCTTCATTCCTGGCTCTCCACAGTCCATACTCCAGAAAATCACACTGCAGCTAGTTCACTGATTTAATAGCTTTTAACTTTTCACTACTTAAAACACTTTTAAAATTCATATTCAGTGATTCCTGGAATATATTTATCAATTATAACTAAATCTATTTCTGTTCTTTTAACCATCAGGAGACAGTTCTAAAAATAGAAATGTAGTAAGAGCTCCTTTTAGTATACCACCTAATACAACATCAGATTAGAATCAATTCCCATCATTCCAACTTCGAGCCACAGATCACCTGTTACAAAGTGATACGTACAACCTTACATTTCTTGCATAAATTGGGAATTTAATTTTGGCTTCATATTGAATATTTTCATATATCACCAATCTTCATTAATTTGTCACGCTAATATACAACAATGGGAAAGGTTATTAAATGATCCCTTTAAGAATTTTGTAAGTAATCTATTTAATGATCATTTTCATCACAGTTCCAAGAGAAAAAGCTCTGCGCACTTGTTTGCTATTATTAAGGATCCTATGGACCAAGAATCAAAAAATATATATATACACTCTCACAGTGAGACGATCAATCAGTGTCAAAAACTATGAGCCACCTTTTCACTTGAGTGCATAACAATTACTAGATGGGACATAAAATATTGCAAGCCACTTCCAAAAGACTGTTGCCTCAAGAGTAAAGTCAGTTACTATAATAAGGAATTCCATAGTCGAGAACAGATCATATATCCTAAGAAAAGCTATATGATATTTAAAGGATAACATGAGCCTAAACACAGCAAGTACTAACTTACAGCCTCATCAGCCTCGCCAGGATATACAATCTTCTGACCATGTTTCATCCCTTTCTCGACATGAACTTCCAGCACCTTCTTTTCTTGTACAACCTTGTTTCCTTTGCATTGAGAGCATCTATCCCTTTGACTGATAACCTCCCCTGTATCAACAGAAAAGAGATTCAAAATTTTCTTTCTGCCTCTTCTTATTCTTCTTCTATTGGGTGCGCAAGGCAAGGGGTGGTACATAGTGCCACCAAAAAGAAACAGAAAGGCATGCAACATATGTCAGTCAGTACCTGAGCCTTTGCATTCAGGACACACATGTTGCATTTGTTGGATCATTCCTGGTGCAATCTGCCGTGTAGTGACCCTCATGCCAGAACCTTGACAACCATAACATTTTCCAGATGCTCCACTCTTTGAACCTTTCCTGCAACATTTTGAGCACATCTAAACTTTTGGTGATGGATACATACCATGTCAAACATCAAGGGAGAGAAAAACACAAAAATGACCAGGAAGAGAACAGAAGGGACTACTTTCAGCACCAAACTGTTGGTCTTTAGCATACAAACTCAAATGTTTGACCCATATACTAAAATGATGTGCGCAAATTGTACATCAAATTTAGAGATCAATAAGCTAAAGAAACAAACAAATGAATGAATGCAGATGATAAAGTCTCTTTGTTCTTCTTCCTTTTAAATGTTGTGTAGTCAAATGAGAAGCAATTCAGGAATTTGAACGGTGCACCACCAGCTGATCCATTACATAAAGTAGTGAAGAGAACTCGCGAGCAAACAATCAATCCATCATTACATCTCAACTCCCATCAAAATTTAGCTGATGCAAGGCCACAATGGTCAAGATGTTCCAAGGAAAAAATGTAATTTAATATCTGAAGTCAAAATAAATAAAGATCATGGAAAATAAATAAAGATCATGGAAATACAAAGTCATAATAATTAAACTTGATGAAATTACTCCTTAATATTTGCAAAACAGTGATCAATCAAGTTACAAGTACCCAGACGGATGCAGAGGTTGCTTCCAATTAAATGCTCTAGATATTTAATTTCTAACACGTTCTGAGGGTTGTGATGAATCACCACTTTCCAAGAACTCCTACAATATATACATGCTTAAAGTTCAAATATAATGCTGCATAAATTTTCCCCTCAGACTCTTAAATTAAACATGTTCATCAAGCACCAAACTTGCAGCCCGACAGAATTCAAGGTCCTAGCTAAAAGGATCCATACGAGGCTAGGCACCAAAATGTTACCTTGACGGCCTTCACATGAAATGCATGTGAAAAAAGCTAGGCCAATGCAGTAAAGAACTAAACAATAAAATCCAGTTAACCATCCAAAACTTCAAAATGGACAAGGGAGAATTTAATCAAGGGCAAGGATTACTTAAAAAAAAAGAATTCAAGCAAGAACAAAAGTCAGTGCACGGTATTATAATCCAAGTACCAGATGGACTCTGTGAAAGCAAAGCTTTTACCTTACTCAACCCAGTGCTGGAGTTATTTCAGTACAGATTATCAATGACTGCCCCTCCCAATGAATTACAAAGAGCAAAAGAAAGAAAAATGACAAACATTTCTTTATTTGATTTTACCGTCAGCAACAATTTAATATCACTCAACCAGTTTTAACAGCCAGGCATCCAGATCCACACATTAAAAAAGAAAAGCCACATGTTAGTCAAAATCGATTCAGAGGAGTTGCATAATTGCAAGTGCAAGTTTCAGCAAAACGTGGATAAATGGGGGCAAACATCTGGGATAGAGCGTGTACCCTTTACACTTGGGGCACAATTTGTTCCGGGAGAGAGACAGCTTTTTAGTTGTTCCATTATACAAGTCCTCAAGGGAAACTTTTAGCGTGTGTACTACATCTTCACCCTGTTTCTTCCTTCCACGGGAGCTAGCACTACCTAAAAATAAAAGACGTTAAAGCATCTAAAGAAAAGAGAAGGGGCAATAATCAAATGAAGGGTATAGGAAGAATCAGCAACTCACCACTAAAAGGTCCAAAGAACGACTCAAATATATCAAAAGGATTATGAACACCACCACCTCCTCCCATTCCATCTTTGAGTGCATCTTCACCATACTGATCATATACTTCTCTCTTCTCAGGATCGCTTAGAACTTCATACGCTTGGGCCAACTCCTTGAACTGTGTAAAAGTCAAAGAAAGAATTTGCAATGGGAAGTATTTGTCAAAAGAAACAGAGGCAAAAGAGTTAAAATCTTTTCCAAAGTTTCTATGTTCATGTCCTTTCAATTTCACCAGGCCACCTATATTTGGTGGGGATGTCTTACTCTAACAGAACAAAAAAAGAAGTTGAAATTTTAATATAAAATGATAGTTTATCATTTTCAAGCGACTTCAATCTACCAAATTGATTGCGTAAATCAGTACAATAGTTTACGTCTGCAGAAAGGCTGAATATTCTAAATGACATAATATTAGAGGGACACAAGGACACACCTTTTCAGGATCACCACCTTTATCAGGATGGTTCTTTATGGCAGCTTTTCTATATGCTTTCTTGAGTTCATCTTGACTAGCATTTTTTGAAACCCCAAGAACTTCATAGTATTTGGAGTTATCACTCCTTTTTGGAGCTCGTCCAAACATGATTAAATCACTTTATCTGCACAATTTGCAATACCAACAAGTAAGCCAAAAGGAATCCAAGCGTGTAATTTCCAAGAACTACCAATTAATTTTCAAAAGCCGTAATTCCAATGGTAATTCCATGCTAGACAGTCCAGATTGCACCACTTATAAATTTAATAGGTAGGAAAGGACGTTCCGCTTGGGTGGTGCATAACGAATGTGTAGCTATTGTGGGCTGATAGGATGGCACAGTGAAAGACTACCTCCCATGGATTGTTTAGACCATCAAATCTAAACCAACACCTTTCCCCACATAAACAAAATAACCATTTTAAAACACACAAAAGCATTTCCCCTCAGTTCAACAAAACTCCGCCTTGTAGTGGGCACGTCTTCTCCTTCAAACCAACTTACAGAATCAACAAATAAATAAGTGACAGCATATATTTCACAGATTATTCATGGTTAAAAAAAAATAAACGACTAAGTCCTATAGTCTAAATCTAATAATAAAATCGTAATAAAAAATGAATATCTTTTTGATCCACTAACTACAACCCCAGAAAGGATTAAAAAAAAAAAATCCTCTCTTCAACCATAAGATTAGAGGGAAAGTTTCCCACTTTATAGCTCAAGAAACAAACTTTAACCCACAAACAAAATAAATAAATAAATAAATTCAAGATTATCAAGCCAATGAAACCCACTAGAGCTAAATCGATCAATCAAACAACTAATCTGTTAAATTTAATCAAAAACTGTAAAGTAACAAAGCAATTCACATATGCATGCATAGTTGTACATCCATGTCTTGAGATTTAAACCTAAAATCACAATCTTTAAAGAAAATATCGAAAAGGGTAGTACCTTGAAGAAGGGTTCGTTCTTGGGAGCTCGGAAAAGCATAGCTGATGTCAGTGTTCTTGGTTCATTTTAAATGCCGAAGAAAGTTTTTGGATTTAGGGTTACCGGCGGTGATGGATGTAAAATGACAGGCGACTTCTGTTGGTTGATGTGGTAAGAATGGAAAAAGATGTTTGCTTGTGATTCGTTTCTTGTTAGATCGAACGAAAATGATTTGGCGGTGAGTGTTTTATGTCACAAACACGTGACGGAGTTTTTTTGGTGGGATTAAAGAATAGTAATTTAAATTACTTGGAGGTTTTGGTTGGGTAGGGCTGAGGTCACAATGAAATCTGGACCGTTGATCTAATTGATCTGACGGTGAAATTTCGGTCTTACTTGATGGCGGTTCGCCTATGTTTGTGGACTCGCGGGAAGAAGATTAATTGGGCTCAATGTTTGGGCCTTCTTGGTTGTCTTTCGGCCCTTTCCTCTTGCAACGCTTGGTGGGAAACAATTTCAGCTCTATAGCGTTTCTATTTCCGTTTTATTGTGTAATTACAACATTAGTCCCAAGAGTTTTAAAATTTATTATTCATAATCCTAAAAAAGTGTAGTAGTTGAAAGTTTATCATCCTAGTAGTACATTATATTCCTTCAATACAACCAATTTCATTTTCTAATTGAATCATGAAGAAATAGTTCATGTGACACACCCCAAATTGACAAAGCTACTGGATAAGGAAAAAAAATCAAAAGTTAGCACTAATAGGAAAATAGTTCATTGCACTAATTTTTTTTTCTTCTATTCACATTGATGATAATATATCTTTCTAACGTATTCAATTTGAACAATTTGATATTCAAAAGTATTTCATTGATTTTTTGTAAAAGGTAAACAAGAAACCTAGTTTTATTTGTTGTAGTATTCTCATCTGATTAGCAAGTGAGGAGGGCTTTAGTTTTTTGTTTTCAAATATTGAATGCTTTGCCATTTTTCTTTTTTGTCTTTTCTCATATACTTTAGAATTTTTATGTAACCTTAACAGAAATTCTAAAGGACTAGAAGAAAACTATTGATTTATGATGAGCTATAGAGCAACGTAATGCTATAGTTTTTTGAAATCCTTTTATTTTATCCAATCCCAAATCCTTAGTAATATCATATATACGGTCTAAATTCGTTGTTTCAGTCAAATTTTTTTTCACTATTATCATTTCAAAGAGCTGTATTAAAAAAACAAAAAAAAAAAATAGAGTCAACCTAGTTACCATTCTTCAATTAAAAAAATAAATAAATGCACATTTTTATTTTTTAAAAAGGTTGCGTTTAGGTAACAATTTAATATCATTATACGAGAAGATTTTATTTCTTTTTAAAACTTTACCCTTACTTTTTCGAATGTGCACCATATCCAATAAATAAGTTTCCAAATAATAGTTTAAACTGTTGTGAAACTTTATTTATAAATAAACAACCAAAGGTTTGCAGAATTCCTCACAAATATTGATACACAAACTTAGTCTTTCTAGTTTGCCAAATGATATTTGTTTTGCATAGTAAACACATATCTCTTACACATTTTTCCTTTTTATCTTTCTCTTCTTCAAATATTTTCCTTTTTCCACTACCCATGGAGGCAAACCAAGAGCCACTTACTAGCAATACCAAAAATGGGTTGTCCAAAAAATTGCTTGAAATGGGCATTGATGATGATTTAGTAAAGAAAATTATGTGTTTTTGGATGTTCTTGGAATCGAAAGATTTCAAAAACATACATGAAAAACTATATCTTGCTAATGCGAGTGATTTCAGTCATGCTTGTACCGAAGCTGAAAATGTTTTGACATTTCTCAACCCTAACCAAACCAACTCCGAGTCACCAATACCTTGCCCTATTACATCAAATCTCTTAGGTCCAGACGTATCTTTGAGTCATATTTTTCAAAACCGAGAAAGACTATACGAAGAGATTTTATCCTTTTATGATAGCGTATGCAACATAGGCAATGAGGCAACATTAGAGGACAATGCAAATACTAAAGCGATTGATGGAGCAAATGGCACCAATCGAGAAGATGCTAATGAGGAAGAAGACATGCATGATCGTGAAAATACATTTGTTGGCCTCATAGGCACTCAACAGCCTCCAAAGACAACATTGAACCCTTTTGCCAAGGATTGGACTCCTTCCACTGAAGGGCCTTCATTGGAGGATCGATCCTTATTCATGACTTTCTCACGGGGCTATCCACTTTCAGAACGGGAGATAGCCAATTATTTTGAAAGGTAAACTGAACAAAAATTTACTCTTTCTTGTTAGCTTAATAGTTAAACGTACAAATATTATCTTTACTAGTTGTCTTTTTTTTTTTTTTTTTTTTTTTTGGTTACTTATATGTTAACCTATTATAATACATATCAGACTAAAAATGGTACTATAGATATGTTTATTACAAAACTTTTATTGTATTTATGGGCAACTAAAAGAAGAAATGTAAGTCAATAATATCCATTGTAGTGGACATATAAAATTTCATGTGTATTCTAACCAAGTTATTAACCAAGTTTTTGGGCATGTGTAAACATACATTACTTACAATGTTCTTGTGCTGACATATTATATGTAGTTATTGGATTGACAAGTACTTGTACAACTACTTACAAGGTATTTGATTCTATGAAGGAACTACGGGAATTGCATAGAGAATATCTTTATATTCAGGCCAAGAGATAGAGAACCAGAATTTGGCAAAATTACATTCAATGTCTCCTTCATTCCAAGGTTGATTCTGAAGAACAAGGAGCGTGAAAAGATCTATATTGGAGACAGAACAATATGCTTGAAGAAATACAACTCCAATTAAATTTGTCTGTTATTTGGATTTGAAACCTAGATTGGTCTGAGCTTTCATTTTGGACTTTCATACCATTGCTCTATGGTAGAAATGGGTTATCGGATGTTACTTTTTTTTTTTAATTTCTTTTCTCTTTATCTTTTTTTTTTTTTTTTTGGCTCCTGAAATCCATGGTTTTATAATAAGTATATTTTGCTTATGTTGGTGGTTGTACCAAAGTAAATCAGTGCCTTGCTATAACATTTTCTGAAGGCTTCAACAACATTTACCAGCCCTTAAGAGGGGGAAAAAAATGTAAAAGTGCTACCATTTCGAAGTATTTCTTTGCACTAAAATTGACATGGCGTAGCCATCTTTTGAACCAAATAAAAAAGGGATATATTAAACAAATAGGGCAGATTGTTGTCTCAATTTATTTTCGTTTCGGCCCATGCCAGTTTAGTTTAGCAATATTAAAATTTACAGTGTCTTTTTTTTTTTTTTTTTTTTGAGAGTAAATTTACAGTCTCTTATCTATTCAAAATTGACCAAGTTAATCGCTATATAGGAATGTGTCACAAAATATCGCCGCCATCATTCAACCCTCAAAATCGGCCAACCTGTCAATTTCTTTTGGGCTCACCTTTGACTCTTTGCAAAGCGTTTAGCAGTAAACACAAGAAAATCCAACAACCTTGGAAAGGTTATCATGCCTTTATCTACTCTTTCCACTCTACAATATACATGGCCATGCTAATGAGTGGATATTCAAATATGATAGAAGCACATAAATACTATTCTCGACAATTAATGAAAAAGGAATTATAGTTTGGATTCATGTACTGGATGAAGATGTTGATTAACTATCGAGTGGATAATTAGTATTAAACAAAAAATTTTAAATCTAACACAACATAACTATGTCTGTTCTTATGGCCTGTGGAATTCATTTTCTTGTTAACGACTAAAGATTTTGGTGTCTAAATCTTTTATATTGGAATGAAAGCAAGAATTGATCTAAATAACAAACCAGACTATGCTACTTCAAAAGCAGAAAAGCAACACGAGAACTTTCAAAGATGGACCTAATTTACAGTCGAACTTGACTTGTAATTATCCAAGTGTTAAAAGTGCAAAGTAACATAAAACGACAATCCCATTTCCTTGATGTTGCTCAACATTAAAATGGTGACGTGACCATTTTGAGTAACCATTCCATGTAGACCAGGTCTACTAGGAAGTATCACCCACTATTAAAAATCACAGTCTGGACAATTATTAATAGTCAAGGAAAAGTATTAAAAGTCAAGGTATGCTATGCCATGGTGTAATATTGTGTGTGTCATTACCAATTACACTCACCAAATAATTAAAGTAGATTTTCTTGCCTGATGAGTATTATATGAGGAGGGTCCATCATATTAATGTAACTACTTGCGTCTTTGTGTGTATGTGTGTGTCCTACATGACTACATTTAAATGGGACAACTAAGCAAGTGGGCTGAAAATGTAAGAAAAGTTGAGTACCTTTATGGAAAATTCTGCAGAAAATGTTAGAAAAGATTGACTACCTTGTGGAAAATTCTAAAATGGATTGGGAAATGTTTACATGGATCCGGTCTACGGGTAGGGTCCGTGAACCTTGTGGTTCAGAATTATCCACATCAGCCATGAGTGGGCTCCTGGTGGGCCATGGCATGGGCCAGGTGTAGGCACGGCTGATGTGGTTAATTTTGGACCACAGGGTCCACG
Source organism: Mitragyna speciosa (assembly GCA_024721245.1). Taxonomy (NCBI): domain Eukaryota; kingdom Viridiplantae; phylum Streptophyta; class Magnoliopsida; order Gentianales; family Rubiaceae; genus Mitragyna; species Mitragyna speciosa. The sequence goes on from CM045558.1 coordinate 3,476,607, forward strand.
GCCCCACTTGTGGACCGGGTCCATGTAAATATTTCCCAAATGGATTCGGTTCGTGGTTTTAACTGTGAACCTTGTGATCTAAAATAAAACTACATAAGTATTATTACATCACTTTTTCATGTCAGCATGCATCATTATGTTTATGTAGCACTCTTTTAGACTCGAAACTTCTCAGGTGGGACTTTGGATTCGGTCCACCTAAAGAATCTCCAGTACCTTATAGTGTCACATGACATTTAAATGGGACAACTAAGCAAGTGGGCTGAAAATGTAAGAAAAGATTGAGTACCTTAATGGAAAATTCTAATGAAAATGTTAGAAAAGAATGAGTACATTATGGAAAATTTTTAAATATACCAGATTCACGACCTCACGTGTAAACATTGTGGTCTAAAATAAAGTCACATAAGTATTCTTACATCACTTTCTTTTATCAGTATACATCACGATACTTATATGGTACTCCTTTATGCTACAAATTTATAGGTGAGATCGTGAAGTTGATCCACCTAAAAATAGTGTCACATGCTATCAGTTCACGTTATTTAGTACATGTTATTTAGCAACTTCTTTCATTATTTAACGATGCCAAATGTAAGGATTAAAATCTAAACACTCAGTTAATAGCACTTGTTCCCAACTATGTACAAAATATTACACAAATTGTAAATAGCAATTCAGAAATTGTACAAATAAATTAAAGTTTGTTCTTAATATTTTTTTTTACTTGATTTTAGCTTCTAATTTTTTATATTTTGTGATGTTCTTAACTACTTTTTTGTTTAACTATGTTTTTGAACTGTTTAAATTAAAATCATGAACAACTGATTTTTAATTTTTTTAAAATCAATTTTTATAAAAATTAGAAGTTCTTGAAAACAACACGGCACTATTTAGTGATTTTCACATATTTGGTTACGGACCGTTGATTGCATTTGCGCACATTTAAACAAAATATGATTTTCAGTCAATTTTGTCCATATATATATAATCACAAAGACACTGTATCCCACTGATTGTGACTCTCTTCCCAGAAAAACACTGGATGATATAAAGCCAAAAGAGGTAGGCCAGTGCCTGAGTTTCTGAGCAATTTACTCAACAGGCAAACTTCCAAGGAGCCATCAAATATCCATCAGCATGCAGATCCATTTCCTCAGTTCCTGTAAGCTTCCAGGACCAATCAGCGAACTCACGCGACCCAATCCACTTCTCCATATTCTATTCGTCCAACGTCACCTCCCTTCATTATTTATACTGTCCACCTTAGTTCTCCCACTTTCCATTCCAATCCTTCCTTTCCCAGACACACACAAACACCAAAAACACACACTTCATTTGTAGCCAACCTTAAATAAACGAATAGAGAGATAGATAGATAGAGAGAGAGAGAGAGAGAGAGAGAGAATGAGAATCATGAGCCAATCTGATGATGATGTGGTACAACAACAGCAGGAGGAAGTACGAGTGCAAAATGATTGCTTCCAGCAACACGTCGTCGTAATGAGGCACGGCGATAGGCTGGATAACTTCGAGCCTTTGTGGGCCAGCAAGGCCTCCCGGCCGTGGGATCCACCATTATCCCAGGACGGAAAGGACCGGGCTTTTGCTCGTGGCCGGAAGTTTCGAACCGACAGGACTCACTTCAATTTTCCGATCCATCGGGTCTTTGTTTCTCCTTTTCTCCGATGCCTCCAGTCCGGCACCGAAGTTGTCCACGGCCTCTGCGCTGTCAACGACGATGACCCCACGGTCGTGTCCTCCGACGCCATCTCCATTAATCCCTCCGAAATCAAGGTCCCTCATCATACATGTTTATGTGTAATCTGTTTTCTTTAATTCTTTTTGTTTTGTTCATGTATTTTGGCTGCATGGTTTTCTGCAAGCAAAAATTTGTTTTGTTCATGTATTTTGGCTGCATGGTTTTCTGCAAGCAAAAATATTATTGACGTGGTCGTTTACTTTTACATGATTAATCTTTATATACACCGTCAGTACAAATATTTCTACACGTACATGACTAGATCACAGCAACATGTTGATAAAATATATATCTATAGACTCGTTCGTGTAAAGAATTTTGTATTATGCATATAAGATGAAATTCATTTTTATATTTAAAGATGTTTTCGTATGACACATAATAACAAGTGTTTCATTCATAGAAGAAAAATTAGCACTTTGTTTAAATAGTTGTTTTTGGTTTGTTTTTTCAAAAATAATTCATATTAGCAAGCAGTTTTGGAGATTCTTTTCAATCAAATGTGTATGTGAGATAAAAAAAGTAATTAGAAAACCTGTTTGGAAGTTTTAAGAACACGTTGGCCATACAGGATTTTTTATTGGTTTTTAATTCGACGTCGGAAAAATTGACATGGGTAATGCATGTTCAGTGTCACGGTCAGATGGCCCTAATTTTCAAGTTTTATACTATGTAAATAGTAGTTTGTTATCTAGGAATGATTTGGAAATTTTCCGACTTTTGATAGGTCAACAGCGAAGTTGTTGCGTCGAAGGAAAGAAAAAGGAGAATGTGGAAATGTGATTATAGTTCATGAACTCATTATAACACAAGTTGATTGCAGAGCACCATCTGAATAGATTTATGTCTATTTACTTTGGATTCATTTCATCTGATTGCAAAGACATTAGTAGGATACTTGTTCAGTTTGATTCCTCACGTTATGACAACATTTGTAGTTGTAAATTAAATTTGGATAGAGATGCCTAGAGATGTTGGATTAATGACATTTTTCTAAAAGTACCAATCTTGTATGGGGGCAAGTGTCTTGGAAGAGAAATCTCCCAATGCTTCCATTTTCCTAACTCTGGCATGCTATCTGGATTCTGGCCTGTACTTAAACAAAAAATGTTTCGTTCCTGATACATACTGTTGTCCTTGTTCTTGTAGTCAAACCTGTTATTTTGCACTTTTCAGGTTGCCGTTGAGTATGGCTTGTGTGAAATGCTGAATGCAATAGCAATAAGACCTGAAATGGTTCCTAAGGACTATGACTTTGGTTTTGACATCTCCAAGTGTGAAGCTATCTTACCTGCTGGCACTATAGATCATAGTGTGGAACGGGTTTATAAGGAGGTAATTTTAGTAACTTTATTTTCACCGACCAAAACTATGGTTTTCGTCATACGTTTTTAGTGTATGTCTTGAAACCTTCTGCACTATGTTCCTATTTCGAGATACTCTAGATGCCACAATGGGGAGAGTCACCGTCGGATGCCCGATCTAGATATCTGTCAGTCATAAAAGCACTTGCTGATAAATATCCTTCGGAGAACTTGTTGCTTGTGACACATGGTAAGCATCATGCCTGGCCATGCAATCCTGGTTTAAGTTATACCATACATCATGATATATGAGATGCTGGATGTTGTTCATCAAAACGCAAGTGAAGCTTCAGAGAGGAGACTGGAACGTATTCATTGCGTTGTATCATTTTGAACTGTTTTCCTGTTCTGGAAATAAATACTTCTGTTTGGACATAACCCACACCTATTAAATTGGTTTTCTGATCTCTCTGTCTCTCTCTCTCTCTCTCTCTCTCTCTCTCTCTGTGAAATTTTTGGGCGAATGGAGTGTTGTTTAGTTTAGAAAACAGAATGACGGCATTAGAGCTTTTTGTGCATGCTCATCTATTAATGCTAATCCAATATATGAAACTCAACCAAATATCAATTCGGTAACATGTTAATGTCTATTGGCGACATAAAAGTTGACGAAGTGGTTTCCTTATTTGTCTGTTATGTTTCCTATTGGATGACAAAAACATCATTAGTTGTTTTGTATAGTGAGTTTCGTGGATTGCTTTTAACATCTTTCATTTTCATTTAATAATTCTAGTTCTGAAGCAAGAACATACTGTATATTATTTCATGGGATGTATTTATTGTTGTCTATAGTAGCATTTGTCACTTTTCCTTGCACTATTGAGTTCATAGGTGTTGTTGGCATTGGCTTCACATTAATGCTTCCAGAAATTCATATTTTGCCTCTCTTTCCCATGTCCAGGAGAAGGAGTTGGGGCTTCTGTTTCTGCATTTTCCGAGGACACGCATGTATCTGGAGTAGACTATTGCGGATATTCACATTTGAGCAGACCTATCTTTCCTGCTGACGACCAGAGTTTTACTGCCGGAGCATTTAGGGTCCATATAAAGGATGGTGAAACTGGCCTCACTTACTATGGATCTAGTATTGAGCTGGATTCTGCATAGATCAATCCTCCCGGCTAATTGTTTTTGCATCTCTGCTTGCAGGAAGAAATTTATTTAAACAATCACTTGTCAATTGACTATTCATTTCGAATGGTCATACAACAACTCATGATTCTCGATTTGCTTTTCATGAAAGTTAATGTGAATCTTACTTGCAACTTCAGCTATTGGTTTTGGCAACCTTACAAGAAAGAGCAGTGACTTAGACCTTTGAAGCCTTGCAGCAAGTAATCATCACCTAAGGAAAATAAAGATTATTTTAGGAAGGATCCTTGTTGTATTTGATAATCTCTTCTTTGTCTCAATGAATCAAACGGGGCACTTTAGGGCAGAAAAGCTTTTCCTGGAACAAAAGTTTGTTTTGGAATAAAGCCAATGCATACACAATATGATCACCTGTGTAATTGGGTACGACCATTTTTTTTCCCCGCTTTGTTATTCCCTTAGGCTATCAAGGGGAGCACATCATATGTCAACACCCAGAACTAAAATTTTGAACTAGGGACTAAAGCTGGAATAATGTTTTGCGGTTTCTCAAAATTTCGGGAGTCTGAGAACTTGATATATCTGCTTTAAGACTTCTACTCACTTGGTTTATGATTAGCCGTGCCAAAGATCCTCTAGTATTCTAAAACAACCTAATATGGCTATAACACCTCAATGAAATTTATAAACTGAAAATTCATAGCGCCATGTATGTTGCTGTTGTTATAACATGTTGCACCAATATTCTAAAATTCCAAGAAATATGGTAGTGGTTCAAATGCACATATGGTTCTTGTCAATTAGCTAAAACTAACAGATACATTCGGAGAAAAGGAAGCAAACTACAATGTTCAACTAGTTATTTGTCAAACTGTTGCAGTACAAAAATACAGACCAACTAAAACAACACCACTGCTGCATTTGAATTGAAATCAAAAGAAGCTAATGCGCCTGAGATCACAAGAAACCACTCAGAAATTCTCTCGTCACCAGTTTAATGGGCTAGGAAGTGGTTCAATATGATCAAATATATCTATGGGAAAGTCATCTATGAAGCCATCGGGGGTTATTGGGTTGCCAATTTCATTCCTTCCAGCAATCTGAGCACATGTTGCTGGTTCGAAACATGCAGGCATGACAGGGAGTTGCACAGCAGCTAAATCAGAAGAATTGCTATTTCCAAAAGCCTCCAAATAGTTAGGATCCCCAAGCTTCGTGACCACTTCTTGGTGTTCTAGTGGAAGTGTAAATTCTGACTGGAAGTTAGGAATCTGAGGAAAAGGGAGCTGTGTTAATGCCTCAGTGCATGGTTTCTTCTCAATCAAATCAAACTCTCGTGGAAGGAAATTCTGCTCGTAATCTAGTGTGCTTGGATGCATTGGATCTGGAAATGGCACCATTTGCATTGTCTGAGATTTAACAATATAAGATGACTGGGATAGAGGCAGCAATTCTTCCTCACTCGAAGAACTGAGCTTAGGTGCCTAAAATTTGTAAAGACATTCAAACCATAAACATCATAACTGAGATATGTAAATGAGAATTCAACAGAAAATCAGCCAAACAGCAGCTATGTACCACCAAATTTGCCCTGCCAACAGAGGTGGCCGATTAAAACTTCATTCTTTTCTCATTTTTCATTTCTTCCCCTTCTGATGCAAGACACGTATAAGTAAACTCTGACCCCTAATCATGTACAACTAATCAGAGAGCTATTTCAGCATATACTGGAATTTCCTTATCTAACATCTTTGGATACAAAACTTTGTTTATTTATTTATTTATTTATTGATTGTCCCTTAATCTCATTAACTCTGGTTAAGTACTTAATATGCTAAAAAGCAATTAATGAATTTACTTTATCTTGCACATTCCTATATATGGGGTATTAGCATCATATAGTGTTAAAGTCTCTGCAGAAATGCATAAAACAAACCAATCTCTTACCTCCAAAGGGGGAACATCATGAATAGCAGGGGTATGCTTGTTTCTCTGTGACCTGTTAGATGATGACGCAGGAGTGTGCAAAATCCTAGCTAACCTCTTCTGCCTGCTGCTCCAAAAGTTTTTAACATCATTGTCTGTTCTCCCAGCCAAGTACGTTGCGATTTTTGCCCACTTATTCCCAAGTTGTGCTTGAAGTTCTATCACTATCCGTTCCTCCTCTGGCGAAAACTTCACCCCACTGCTGAAGAACATAATACAATACAACAAAAGAGTAGGGGACAATTACATACTTTATCATCAGCTACTTCAACATGCATAAAAATCCTTCCTTTAAGACCAAATATTCATACTAAAAGTCTAGTACCAGATTCTCTCTAGAATAGAATGACCTAAAAAATTTAACAAGGCCAGAATCAAAACAAAATCTCACCGAATTCATACAATTTCCATTGAAGTGTCCTAAAAAAAGGTGATTAAGAAAGACCAAAAATCAAATTTCCGCCAAAAGTTGTAGAATTTGTGCATTAATTTGTAATATCAGAAAGACAGAAGACAAAGCAAGTGAAAAAGCCCATGACCGAAAACTTGTCAATTTACCATATATGCACACAAATTCCATGTATAGCACTCACCAACACAAGAAATGGCCTTTACACCAAAAACACATTATGGGTTTTGATCAATCCACGTTTAAGAGTTCTCAAAAAAAAAACACACACACACACACACTAACACACAAAAAAAGCACCCATGCATGAGAAAGTAAGCAAGTATTGCAAAGAAAAGAAGGGAAGGTTGGATGATGAATGGAATATTACTTCTTTAAGTTGGGTCGAAGTTTGTTAACCCAACGGAGGCGACAAGACTTGCCAGTGCGGTGCAGGAGGCCTTTGGATCGAATGGAGCTCCAGTCTCTAGGGCCATATTTCTTGACATGGTTTATCAAAACCTCGTCTTCTTCTTCCTTCCAGGGCCCTTTCTTTATCTGATCACTCATTTCATCACAACACATTAATCTTACTCTTCTCCCAACCATTCACTTCACTTTGCTTCACTTCTCTCACACTATTTAGATACTACTACTAGTCCAATTTACAGATGTTTCACTAGATTCTTCTTGTCCCTCACGGATTTGTTTCCATCTGTTTTTCACCCTGTTTTCTTTGTTTGTTTGTTTGTGCGCTGTGGGTGTATGAGGAGTGAGTATTGCGTGCACCACGCGTGCCACGTGGCGTGCCACGTGGTGCATTAGAACCAATCACATGTCGCCAAATAATACAAGGTATGACCCACTATTGCCACATGGCGATAAATTATTGGTTCTAGTACACCACGTGGCAATGCACGTGGTGTATTGTATACTTTTCCGTGTATGAGTGGGTGTTTTTCTTTGTTTTGTGGTGCAGTGACGGTTAAGGCGGTTATTGCCCACTAAACAGCCCCACATTCCCCCTTTTTCTCTTGTTCAAAAATCAGGTGTATCAATTTACGTCAATGCCCTCTGCTTTCTTTCTCTGCATTCGGAACTAGTAATAGAAGAATTTTATGATAATGAGCTAATATTGGTATATAAATTTTTTTTTTTGGGTCTCGGGTTAAAAAGGATTCTTAAGTCGTACTAAGAAAAAATTAAAAAAAAAATAGAAGTGTGAGAGTGTAACAAGTAATTTCATGATTAATTTGCTAGTTTGGATGATATATATATATATATATATATTGAAAACACAATGCTAACATATATTTAATTTAATCTAACTATCTTATCTTGTTATTCATGAAACGCGAGCAGCCATTTTGATGTCATCAAAATGTATCACTTTGTATTATTAAAAGTGCCCTATCTTTAGGATGTGTATGTTTTTAATGGCTACGGGCAGTTTTATTTTTAAAGAAAAAATATATTTTTTGGGAAAAGTTTTGATGTTATTTATAAGAAGAGGCCATTAGTTAGAGTGTGTTCTCCTTGGAAGATACTAATATTTTGCCATTTTGGTATTCCAATTGAATTGCCAGTTTGCCACTCTTGTTCTCAATAGCAATTTTCTAGCTTCACAGATACAACATGTGACAAGAAAACCATGTGACAGCTACTGCAAACATGCTTTGGCACATCTGGAAGTCCAGAAACAAATGCATCTTCAACGACAAGAAGCAAGATGGTCACCTGGTGGCAAGATATGCAATGATTGACTGGTTGGAGCACAAAGAAGCTATTACAAGTCAAGCATCAATGAAGCAAAACGATGAACAAAATGCTCACAACAATGGTCTACAACTAAGGGAGTTGCAAAATAGGAATCCCATACTGCTAAGTATTGATGCCGCAGTCAACCCTAAAAAAAGGAAGAATGGCTTAGGAATTGTGGCTTAAGAGAAAGATGGAAAACTGTTATCCACATGGGCTATTCCTGTTTTGATCCAAGGGGACCCAATTTTGTTGGAAGCTTGTGCGATTCGAGAAGCACTTCAGAAGGCAATAGAAGAGAATTGGACGGATTTAATCATCCTGTCCGACTGTCAAATGCCCATCAGAAGGATTAACAACGACTGTGACGATTGGTCCGAAGTTGGTTTTGTGATTAATGATATTAGGATTTTGTGGAATTTTTTTTGGAGATGTTTCTTTGCCTTTGTTAGAAGGGAGGAAAACAAATGTAGTCATGAACTAGCAAAATTTGCTACCGACTTTGATGAAGTTAGGTGGAACTCTAACTTCCCTGTGTGGATGGCTAAATCTGCACATGATGACTTGTTGGTAGTATCCAACTGATTTGTAAATGACCTTGTAACTGCTTATTTCTATATAATTGAAGTGAACTTTTTGAAAAAAAAAAAATAGACACAACATTAATATATGCATACTATTGTTATTATTGTTTTGGATGTTCAAAAGGAAATTTATCTATTTTGATGGTTTTTTTTTGTGTTTTTTTAAGAAAATATTAATGTAGCAATCTTAAAAATTTTTCTCGATAAATATATTTGTGAGATTACAAGTTGATTATAAACATGTTTAAAGTTTTCAAAAAATATGTTTTCAAAAAGCAAAACTAAACAAGCGGAATACTAGATATTACTACTTTCTTACAGCAAAAATACTTACAAACTTATACCCTTCAATAGAAACAAAATCCAAATTTTAAAGAATAAAAGAAATTAAAATTTTGAGTTCGGGCTAAGAAGTCCGACCTCCAACCCAAGCCCAATACACAATAACCAAACCCCGAATAATGCCCAATTGTACTGGCTCACATGGCATAGCTAAAACCCCAATTGGGTTTATAAACCTCCCTCAAATTCCCCACATTGCCGTTCTTCTCACTTCTCGCCCCTCTAAAATCTCGCTTCAATTTTCAAAAAAAAAAAAAAAAAATCGCTTCAGATATAATTTCTTGGAACCCCAATTTCTTTTTCCTTTTTTTCTAGTTCATAATAATAATACTTATATTCCAGTTAATATAAATTAAGTAGATCAAATTTTCTTGATGGGCTTTTTTCTATTCTCCACAGCTTGAAAAGCTCAAGTTTTTGTTTCTAGGTTTTATTTTTATTTAAATCCAACTAGTCTGTGAAACTCAACTGTTTTGTGGATGAAGATGCAGCATCTAAGGAGAAGTGGGCTTTTGTTATTAAAGAATAATAATAAGCTATCAACTGCTTTCAAATCCTGCAATGGCTTCAGGTTTGGAGGTTCTTGTTCTTTTCTTGATTATATGCCTTCAAGATATGCATCATCAGAGATGGGTTTTGTCCCCTTTTCATCTACTGCCCTTGGGAAGCCTGCAACCAATAATGTTCCCAAAAGGGTTTGTCAAAAATCTTTTCTTTCTTTTTCTTTGTTTAAATGATTGTGGTACTTGTACTAAATTTGATGCTTTTGTGTATCGTTTTTAGCTAATGTGATTGTTGAGAACTTTGCGATTTTTCGGTTTCTTGATCTGCTGAGAATTGTGACCTTTTGTTTGTGCGTGTAAATGTGTCTGTGTGCAATTGTTGTGTGAGTGAAACCTTTAAAAGGTGCAAATGCTTGTCGTAATTTGAATAATGAAAGTAGGAGACTTGTTTACTTTATATTGCGGTGCCTGGCTCTGTTTATTAATTGTAGAACTTTAATGCAAGTGGTGATTCTTTCGTGAGGGATGGTGATAAATAGGATGGGAGGAACTAGAGTTGTCTGAGCTTATATAATGGAGACAAGGCTTTTCGATTAAGCAGTTACTTATAGCATGACTATCAGCGCTTTTGTCCTCACTGCATCTATAGAGTAATGCTAGTTTGGATTCACAAGCTTGTGTTGTTCTTGAGTTCCTGAAATAGAGGTCAGAAAACGATGTGAATGAAATGGACTTTTGATGGTTGACAATGTCATGATTACTTTATGTCATTACCTTTGACTTATGTGGCATTTGCATTTGATTGTTGGTTTGTCAGATATAATTTCTTTGTACAGAGATATCAGATAAAACGTTTTGCTACTAAGCTGAGGGAGTTACATGTTCTGCCTTTGGATTTGTTTATTGCATTATGTTGATGCATTCCTGCATTATGGTGGACATGCCTTTAAAGTTGATCGATTGTCAAAAGAATAACTAGATTATCCCTTAAACTGTTTTCCACGCTTTCCTGTGACATACATGTCTACAACTATGACTTTGGGTTCAGAGGTCATAAAAGTTTGTTGTTTTCTTCATTGAAAGCTAATCTTATCTCATAACCATTGATAACCATAACTTTATACTCAGTTCTCCAATTTTGCCCAGTCATACCCGTACTCAGAGAACCAGTTGTACTATGGCTACAGAATGTGATTATCTGTTTAAATGATGATGTTTCTTCCTGATGTTACTTACAAATACTTTTTGTTCTGCTGGTACAACTTTTAACTTATTTTCTTCCCATTTGCATTAGGGTGCAAAAACCCTTACATAACTGGTAATTCTGCTTGTTTTATCTTACCACACACAATAATGACTTTTTTACTTCTTAAGTCCTTGTGCCGCCTGTGATATTTTTATTAGGTTGATTCTGTTGCACTGTTTACATTCTGAAACTTGATTCTGAATTTTTAACCATGATATGCTTGCAGGAAATGATGAATTATGGTACAAAATATGTCAGAGATGGAAGCTCTGTATCTAGGGTATGCAGATTTAGAGATAATTGTTATTTACTTTCATGATCTTAGAGCTAATATCAGTGTTTTCTGATAATTTTTTCTCTGCATTGTTCTTCAGGTCAAACTTGAAGCTGGGGGTTAGTATATTTTCTTTATTTTCTGTTCTTTGGCTTCTATGGAGCCTCACATAGGACCTGCAAACACATAAATCATTTCTGCCCCATTTCAAACGATGTGACCTTCTCAGGATTTAGTATGCAAAATCTTCTGGGTGTTACTAGGGAAAAGTCAGGGCCATTGAGCTTAATGTTTCTTCATTCTTTATTGTTTCTTTTGAATGTTGGGAGTACTTTTCAGAATATACGATGTGTCAAAGTGTTTTTGAACCAGTGAATTCTTAAATGTGGCAAGTTGCCTACATATAGATTAGCTTGGATGTTGCTTTAGGCCTGAAAGTCAAAATGTCATCTGGGAGCGTTCTGCCTGTGTTTGTGTTCATGCCTATATCTGCAAGTGTAAGTGCGAGTGTGAGTTTGTGTGAGAGAGGAGAGAGAGAGAGAGGACACAAGTTTCTATTCTCTTAGTTATTTTCTTCCAGAAATCTTTCTTTATTGTGTATTTGTCTGTAGGACTTCCTGTGCTACTCAAAGAGCAATGGAGTAGGAGGAACTTCATTACCTCCCATTGCCCATTTCAGCTTGCCAGGATGAGTGGAATAACTTCCAACGTGTCTTTTTCTGCTAGATCCTTTGCATCAAAAGCATCAGAGTCAAGGGGTCAAAACCAGTCACAGGTTTTTCTCTAATTCAAATATAATGATTGATTATTCTGTGGATGAACTTTGTACTCTTTTAATTGTCTTAATATTAAGTTTCGTTAGATTGCTACTTTAGTTTGCATATAATGCTCCTTCACATTTTCTGTGCTCAATTACAGTGTAAATTCTTAGTAGTGCCTAATTATGGGAATTAGTTGTAGTATAGGATGTGACGTATGGAGGATTGTCTCACTTGAGGATATTTATTTGCAAATGAAGATTTTGGAGATGTGAAGTAATAATTAAGGGTTAGGTGATACATAGTTAACTCTTACCTCATCCTAAGCATCCTTAGTTACCTGTTTAATTTTTAGGCATGTCTAAATTAGACAAAACCCAGGGAAAAATGAAAAGGAAAAGGACATAAGCTCGCCCATCATATTCATTGTCCAGTGGCTAAGTCATTCATCTGCTGTATGTCTACAGGTTAAAGCAACTTGTACATAAATGTTTTGAATTTTTGTTGTATTAGCTCGGTACATAAATCCTTTGGTAAAGTTTCCCTAGATGCTTTTTTACTAGCTATTCCAGATCTAATGCAGTCTAAGTTAGTGAGTAATCTTTAGGAAGATTCTATTGCTTTGGGGGGATAATATTTTGCCGAAGCAACAAAAAAGATGTGCTTGACTGCATTGCGTCCTAATTTATCTTGATTGCTGTCATCTTGAAAGCTTTGTGCAAATACTTGATCATGAGGTATTAATCATTTTTCTCCTTGGTGTAAATAAAACATTTCCAGCCTGATTCTTACCTTTTTATTGTGGTTTTCAGTTTTCACATGGTATATCATCAAAATTCTCTGCCTTTTCTATTTATATTCTTACCACAATTTGGCATTGTCTTCCATTTGTCTTTTTGCTCAAGCTTTCCCCTTGTGAAAGCTTAATCTTGTAAATGTCTGAACAAGTTGGTTTGTAGTGCACAATCAAATTACTCTCCTCTTTAACAGCTTGCTGTTAAAGAGGATCTTTTGAGATGGCATCAGAGGAAGCAATGGCTGTAAATTTTATCCTTACTTGTCCTGCATTGTGTTTGGATTTTCGTGCTATTAAAAGTGCCGCAACCTGTATATGAGTGGGTTGCATTAGCCCTTTTGAGCAGATTAAGCTGTTAGTTATTAATTAACATCTAATCCAGGTTATGACTAATGGTTACAGCAGATACAATTCTGCTGAAATTTAATCCTTTGTCTTTTTGCTCATGCTTTCTCCTTGTGAAATCTTAATCTTGTAAATGTCTGTACAAGTTGGTTTGTAGTGTACAATCAAATTACTCTCCTCTTTAACAGCAAGCTGTTAAAGAGGATCTTTTGAGATGGCATCAGAGCAAGCAATGGCCATAAATTTTATCCTTACTTGTCCTGTATTGTGTTTGGATTTTCGTGCTATTAAAAGGGGCCCAACCTGTATATGAGTGGGGTGCATTAGCCCTTTTGAACAGATTAAGCTGTAAGTTATTAATTAACATCTAATACAGCTTATCACTAATGGTTACAGCAGATACAATTCTGCTGAAATTTTATCCTTTGTCTTTTTGCTCATGCTTTCTCCTTGTGAAAGCTTAATCTTGTAAATGTCTGTACAAGTTGGTTTGCAGTGCACTTTAACAGCTTGCTGTTAAAGTGGATCTTTTGAGATGGCGCCAGAGCAAGGAATGGCCATAAATTTTATCCTTGTCCTGTATTGTGTTTGGATTTTCGTGCTATTAAAAGGGGCCCAACCTGTATATGAGTGGGGTGCATTAGCCCTTTTGAACAGATTAAGCTGTTAGTTATTAATTAACATCTAATCCAGGTTATCACTAATGGTTACAGCAGATACAATTCTGCTGGAATTTTATCCTTTGTCTTTTTGCTCATGCTTTCTCCTTGTGAAAGCTTAATCTTGTAAATGTCTGTACAAGTTGGTTTGTGGTGCACAATCAAATTACTCTCCTCTTTAACAGCTTGCTGTTAAAGAGGATCTTTTGAGATGGCATCAGAGCGAGCAATGGCCGTAAATTTTATCCTTACTTGTCCTGTATTGTGTTTGGATTTTCGTGCTATTAAAATGGGCCCAACCTGTATATGAGTGGGGTGCATTAGCCCTTTTGAACAGATTAAGCTGTAAGTTATTAATTAACATCTAATCCAGGTTATCACTAATGGTTACAGCAGATACTATTCTGCTGAAATTTAATCCTTTGTCTTTTTGCTCATGCTTTCTCCTTGTGAAAGCTTAATCTTGTAAATGTCTGTACAAGTTGGTTTGTAGTGCACAATCAAATTACTCTCCTCTTTAACAGCAAGCTGTTAAAGAGGATCTTTTGAGATGGCATCAGAGCAAGCAATGGCCGTAAATTTTATCCTTACTTGTCCTGTATTGTGTTTGGATTTTCGTGCTATTAAAAGGGGCCCAACCTGTATATGAGTGGGGTGCATTAGCCCTTTTGAACAGATTAAGCTGTAAGTTATTAATTAACATCTAATACAGCTTATCACTAATGGTTACAGCAGATACAATTCTGCTGAAATTTTATCCTTTGTCTTTTTGCTCATGCTTTCTCCTTGTGAAAGCTTAATCTTGTAAATGTCTGCACAAGTTGGTTTGCAGTGCACTTTAACAGCTTGCTGTTAAAGTGGATCTTTTGAGATGGCGCCAGAGCAAGGAATGGCCGTAAATTTTATCCTTACTTGTCCTGTATTGTGTTTGGATTTTCGTGCTATTAAAAGGGGCCCAACCTGTATATGAGTGGGGTGCCTTAGCCCTTTTGAGCAGATTAAGTTGTAAGTTATTAATTTACATCTAATACAGGTTATCACTAATGGTTAGAGCAGATACAATTCTGCTGAAATTTTATCCTTTGTCTTTTTGCTCATGCTTTCTCCTTGTGAAAGCTTAATCTTGTAAATGTCCGTGCAAGTTGGTTTGCAGTGTGCAATGAAATTACACTCCTCTTTAACAGCTTGCTGTTAAAGTGGATCTTTTGAGATGGCATCAGAGCAAGCAACGGCCGTAAATTTTATCCTTACTTGTCTTGTATTGTGTTTTGATTTTCGTACTATTAAAAGGGGCCCAACCTGTATATGAGTGGGGTGCATTGGCCCTTTTGAACAGATTAAGCTGTTAGTTATTAATTAACATCTAATCCAGGTTATCACTAATGGTTACAGCAGACACAATTCTGCTGAAATTTAATCCTTTGTCTTTTTGCCCATGCTTTCTCCTTGTGAAAGCTTAATCTTGTAAATTTCTGTACAAGTTGGTTTGTAGTGCGCAATCAAATTACTCTCCTCTGTAACAGCTTGCTGTTAAAGAGGATCTTTTGAGATGGCATCAGAACAAGCAGTGGCCATAAATTTTATCCTTACTTGTGCTGTATTGTGTTTGGATTTTCATGCTATTAAAAGGGGCCCAACCTGAATATGAGTGGGGTGCATTAGCCCTTTTGAACAGATTAAGCTGTTAGTTATTAATTAACATCTAATCCAGGTTATGACTAATGGTTACAGCAGATGCATTCTGTTAAAATATCATTTTGTAGCAGATATAGAAAACATAAGTGGAAAGTCCTCTTCTAAAATCCTGTGGCTTTTTCAAGATTTTACTTATCTGTCCCCCCCCCAAAACAAAAAAAACAAAAAAAAACCCACAAAAAAAAGAAGATGATTTAGCCGGAGAAGCAAATTTTTTTTTCCAACTTAAAAAGGAAGATTATCTAGCCCGAGAAGCAAAGGTTGCTTCCACTTTCCTGTACGATTCACTTCAATTCTTCTTATGTACTCTTGTGGTATCTCTGAATCCTGTTATTATGATTTACAAGAAGCAATGTCCTTTAATCCTCCTTTTGAACAGGCTCGCAAAGATATATCTACTGTTGAAGATCCATTTGATGCTCCAACATACAACATCCCGGAGAAGCCAGTGACATTTGTAGAAGGGGCTTCCTACACTGTATTCATTCTTGCAGGACTTGGAATTGCTGCTGCTGCAGCTTATGCAGTTTTCACCGAACTTATATTTCAACCGAAAGAGTAGGAATCTAACTTCCCTCTAAATTATTTTTTATATTTGGTTTTGAGGATCTGATTTGATATTGTTTTTCGTATCGTCTATTACTTTATTTGAGATTATTTTTATGTTTCTCAGGTATAAAATTTTTGGGAAGGCTTTGGAAAGGGTTCAAAACGATGGCCAAGTATGTTATTACCCGGAACTTCTTTAAATTTTTCCAGTGGTGTTACTAGAGCACCTCTACTGTGAAAATAGATGTGAACAGTTGAATAGAATCAGCATATTTCTTGTGGGAGTTATTTTAGATTTCTTTACTTTGGCAGCCAAAAGCTTCATAGCTTGACCAGTAACCCTAGGATTCAATTCATTTTTCTATTAGGCGCAAGATTTAGGACTGCATCTGGTCATTACGAATACTTGAATGGTGGATTTGTGTTTTCCCAGATAAAAGGGTTACCCTTTTGAACATATGTAATAGAATAGTGATGATAGTGTAAATGGGCAGTCATTTGCATGCTTTAATGGTTAGGCTTAACAAAAGGAAGTTTATTGAGTGGAGTGACAGACAAACTTTGGAAGGTAGAACAGTGTTGTAGATTATCTTTTGGAAAGATCTGATTACTGCTTTTATGTGCCTTCCAGTTGCACTTACGATATTTTCCTTGTACATGTTATCATGAATAAATTGTAGAACTTGTGTGGTTGTCTCTGAATTATGATATCCTTGGAACTTTAGTGCTTTTCGCATAGGCTTGTTGCAATCCAGGCCAGGCCTTGAATTACATGCCTTGGCTGTTATGGTCTGTTTATTGCATTTTCTGGTTTAAATGGCTTTAATTTGCTTTGCATCAGGTAAGGGTAAGAATTGGATCCCCCATAACCGGCTATGGATCAGAAAGTAGGAATCGAGCTGCTCGCCAGCGCATTCCAAACAGGATATGGACTCAAGACGGTGTTGAGCATATTGCTGTAAGGGTTCATGCATAATCTCTTGATTTTTAGTTCTTGTTACTTTTTTTTTTTTTGGCTCTTTTACTATAACAAACTTGCTTTTCTTCAGAAAAAAAACAAGATTTATGTTGTTGGTTTTTAAACTATTTAAAGGTTTTATGTAAGCTTATCACTGTGTCTTCAGTGGAAAATCTTAAATTATGAGTATCTAATTCTGTAAGGATATCGGATTATGTTTTTATGTTTGTGCTCAATTAAATGCAGGTTGATTTCTTTATTCGTGGCCCCCAAGGAGCTGGCAAAGTTTATGCAGAGATGTTCAAAGATGAGGTGGACAAGCAGTGGAAGTTTGTTTCTTTAGTGGTTGAGCTCACATCACCATCCCGGCAAATGCTGTTACTGGAGTCATACATCCCAGCCTGAAAGATGTACATACATTGATCAATCCGAGGTTTACTGCATTCATGAATGTCAAGCAGATTTTTATTATGTTTGATTTCTCCTGTTCTGTTATTTTTCACCGCTAAGTGATGGTTTATACTACTAGAATGGGAGTTTTGATGCCCGAGGCAATTGGAATATGGTAGCAACTTTACAGTGTCGCATGGGAATTTTCAGCTGATGTGAAGGTGTCTGCACACACATTAGGTTGGGATATATCTGCCTTTTAAACTACTTGTCCTTCTCTCTTTGACAAGTTTTGCACCTTCTTCTAGCAGGGCACAGAGTCATTTATGGTGGTTGACTTTTGTTGAGATCTAGGTTTAGTGGTTTATATGAACTGCCAAACTTTCATAAATTGGAGTCATCTGTTCTCTTTCGTTTCATTTTGGTAGAAAGCTGTAGGAAGCATTGATCTTGGTACAGTATCTTTCTGATTCAATAAGTTTCGTCCTTGTGATTTAACTCTTCTTATACAAACTGGCTTGTATTAATTGGCATTTTTCTTCTCTCGATAGCACATTGGGATGATAATCATGCATTGGTGATAACAGCTTCTTACAAGGGGCAAAAAACAAAAGAAAAGGTTGAGTTGTTTTAAACTGGCGTAGAATTCTACCATCGCCTACATTTAATGGCCCCCAAAAGGTCAATGCAACTGTTAAACATTTGCAAACGGGGGACAATGTCTTGAGCAAATTGGACATCTAACTCGGTAGACCTTGCTCCAGCAATACGTTTGGAGGAAGGTTCTTCACAATGGTAGTAAGATGATAACTCCAACGAACAAATCCAAACAAGATTTTGGAAGTTTTCTAACTCTGACAAGGTTGAACCTTGGGAACGAATAGATAGGTGAGTAATTATAACTTTATAACTTTATTCTAGAGGTTGAATGTTCGAATTTTATTAAACCCAATTCTTCTTCCTTCAGTAATAGTAATAGTGTAGGTTTGATTAAAATAAATAAATAAATGATCAATGTTTTTTAATAGATGAAATGGCCAATAATAATTGGGCCGAGCTGGCTCCGGCCTTAGACCAGTATCCTACTGCGCCACCAGGACCCCCACTCTCTTCATTTAGCTCCCTCCATCCATAGTTAATTGTTTGGACCATCACTCCCTATGTGCTCCACATACTCAACCGTTTGGACGTTTTGTCTCCGGATCAGCTCAATTTTTTTTTTTCTTTTTTAGCCTTTGATTTTCGGATCAACGCAATTAGTAAGGACACTAGCCAAGTCACAATAAGGTTACACCTTATTTGCTCCACTTAATTATCTCTGCGTCATTGATCTCATTCGAATTTTTGCCTTTGTCTCTGGAAATAGCTCAATTAGTAAGGACATTAACTATATAACAGTAAAATTTTGTTCATATCTCAAGCTTTCTCGGTTTTTTTCCCCTTTTGTGTGGAATAAATCTTCAAATAGAATATGAAAACGAGAAAAAGAACAAGAAATACACACACACACACACACACACACTCTTGTTTGTGTTCGAGGGCTTGGATTTTCTTGTCGCCTCTATATTGTGGGTAATGCTGGCAATCAGTCCCAAGCCCCATTGGGATCCCATACCCATATTTTATTTGGGCGGGATAGGTATCAATAATATGAGATTGGGCTTATTTAGGATTATACCCATTAACACCCATTTAAATATGGGTATGGTTGGGAAATGATTGGGATTCCCATACCCAAATATAGACAAACCTTGAAATAATTTGTTTTTTATCAGATCCACCTCTTCTATACTTTCTTTTGAAAAAATCCTTCATTTTAAGCTGCATTAACAAAACATCTTTCATTTTTTATTTATTTTTTATTTTTTTACATTTTTTTCAATAACAATGGAATACCCCATTTTTTAATGATGGACAAGTTGGAAATTTATTTTTGCATTCTTAGCTTCTTTCTTTTGCCCTCTTCGATTCATCTATTTCTACTATAAATATTATGTTAAATTTTATCTATTAACATCAATTTTATGTGGTTAAACTGATCTTTATACTAAAAAAATTCATGTGAATTTTATATATTGAGTGCTTTAATTTCACCTTATTCTCGAGAAAATTAGTCTTTAT
Source organism: Mitragyna speciosa (assembly GCA_024721245.1). Classification (NCBI taxonomy): domain Eukaryota; kingdom Viridiplantae; phylum Streptophyta; class Magnoliopsida; order Gentianales; family Rubiaceae; genus Mitragyna; species Mitragyna speciosa. The sequence continues at coordinate 3,496,177 of CM045558.1, forward strand.
ATTCTAGTTTCATCAAAGTTTGTAATGTCCATGAACAAATGAGATGTTGATTTATTTTAATTTTTAATTTACTTCATTACTTTAGTAATGGATTTTAGTATCAGGAGTTTTAATAAGATACTATTTAAATTGATTTTTTTATGTGTAGATAAATTAAATATCTGCACATCTTCAATCTATCCTCTTTACATGTAACAATTGAAAAACTACAGTTTATAATTAAAAGATTAAAGAGTATTAATAAATGAGATCTAAAAAAATAATAATATAAAAACAAAAAAAAGCTAGAAATTTATTGAGGTTAATAAATTAAAAAAATAAATGATATAAAAAATAAATATTCATGTTAAACTAAAAAAAACAAGTAATCTAAAAAAATAACAATTGACTAATAAGGAAAAGATAATTTAGAAAATAATAAATTGGGATAAATTGGGTTTTTGGACGGTATCAAATGAGACTAGCCCATTTTAGTCTCACCCATATTGATCCCATGACAAATATGGGACTGTTTGGGTATAACCCATATTTTACAGTCCCAATTAAATCCCGCCCAAATCCCGCCCATCCCGCCCATTTGCCATCTCTAATTGTGGGTTTGAGACTTTAAGGCAAGTTTTTCCATATGAAAGCAGTATTTCAGTGGGCTTAATATAATCTTCTATTTTTTTGATTTAAAATGCTTCGTAAATTCTAATTACGGCCTAAAGACAAAATACACCCATTCCTGTTCACAACGTGGGATATTGTTTATTATAAATTTGGAAACCTTTAATTTGAGTATAACTCCAACTTGTCTCACTATTGGTTGGGCAGATTAATCAAAATCCCTGATAATAATAATCTAGACTTCGTTTATGAGATGTACCTGTAATTTTGCTGGATTTGGACTTTGAATAGTTTTTGAAATGTGCCAGTCGTTTTGCTGGATTAGGTCTTTGGTTAGGATAAAGTACTTGCAATGATGATCTTTCAAAGATTCAAACATGGAACTTTGCTTAGTCCGCAAGTTGGAAAGCTTGAAGGCTTGCCGAACTTCTGATGCCTTGTGGTCAAAAAGCGTTCGTCTAATTTGCTCAGTCTCACCAAGCCCCTACTAGAGCGAATTAGCTTAACGAGCTACCGTTATTATATAGAGATTGGAGTTTGAACAACTGAAATTTTTGGTTCTACTCCACTTTTCTTACCTACATTTCCGATAAAATTATGCATGAAAGGATTGCATATGATGCTTGGCTAATAAATTAGTCAGACTCAGAAGACACCACTACTAATATATGCGAATTACCTGTGCATTATTTCAGCATCAGAACATTGTTAAGCTTTACAAACTCAAAGAGTTTCAACAATACCCCCATGTTACGAATTACGTTTGGCTTTTGCCCCTTCTCGGCGTGTTACTGTTGATTTACCTTACTATTGGAGACAGGATTTTCCATACTGAAAAGAAACAGAAAATGTTAAGCATATATGTGCATTGGAATTCAACGGGCTTTGATGTCTGACCATTGCGCGGCAATGATATGATCAAAACAAACTCCAAATGAAGCTACATAACTCGTGCCAGTATCTTCCTATTTTGTTTTGTCATGATCTATCCACCCACTTATAAGCAACGCTTTACATAGCAAACAATTGTCTATCACACTTGCATAATCAAGAAATGATGCGGACTGGATCTTCCCCTCCCTTCCCCTCTACCAGCATGCTCAATGCCATAACACGGGATACGTCAATGCATCTTAACAAGAGATGGATTCAAATTGAACATAGACTAGGTCAGCTGATTCGGGTGGGTAATCTTGGAAAGTGAACACGATGAATGATAAAGAAAGCAGATTTCTGCCTGTGCTCAACGTTTAATGCACAATAATGAATGGCATGCATCATGTCCTAAGTCGAGGCGTTAATTCCAACACAAAGTACACGGAAAAATGACTTGGAAATCTATGCTGACAAGGAAACTGCATCTCACAGGAAAGAGCCAAACACTGCCACAACCCAAAAAAACCCCCCCAAAAAAAAAAAAAGAACAAACTCAAAAGACATTTACCTCTGTACAGAAAATGGAGAAGTAAGAGAACTAGAGGGAAGACAAATCAATACATAAAGAATATTTGGCCACATAGCATAAGCCCATCTGACTTAATCAAAAGCATAGCTTTCATTCAAAGCCAGAAGTATCTCCTCACTAGGTAGAAGATTGAAGACGTAAAATAAACTTAAGAAGACAAAGCAAAAACTGAATGTTTTCCTGCCAATTGCAAGCATGATATTATAAAAAACAAAAGATAAAATTCCAATTTAGAGTATCATTTACTATTTGTAACCAGAAGAAGATGAAGAAGAAGAATGAAGAGAGAATGGAAACTCAATAATACTTCGGCCTCTGTTTGTCCATGCATGTAAATGGATCTTGAAATTCTTTTCTCACAATACCAGTCATCAATTAGGTTGGTATGACGAAAAAGAACTCAAGAGTAATGAGTCAAAGCAAACTAAATCAACAATGGACTTCAAAGCCATAAAAGAGTATTTTCCAACAATCTAACCATTCAACTTCAAAAAAATCAACTGTCAGGGGCAGTCAGACATGCCTCAGCTTTAAAAATCCTCCATCTAAACTCTTAAGCAAAATTTGGAGTAATCTTCCTAATCCTCGTCACACACTAAAACAAAAAGGTAATTCTTCAAAATGGCACTAAACAATGAGACAACTACATCAAGAACAATGAGTGAACAGAAAAATAACTAACCCTTTGCTTTCTCAGTGTAATACTTCACCAGGATAACCAAAAAGCATACACAGGATTCAGTTTAAGAGCGGACTTTTGAGTGGTAACAGTATTGAACCACAGTTCTACACCACGCTCAGCTCTCAGCAAACTACGTGAACACAAATTTTGGACACAAAAATTAGTCCTCGTTTTTTATGATCACCATCCAAAGAAAGTCAAGCATGACAGAGATGAGGTATCTCCAACACTATTTGCATACAATGACAGTAATCAGCATCTCTGCCGGACAAACTAAGATTCACACATCAAAGCCATCAAATCAGCAGATACATCCAATAAACAAACAGCATAATCAGAATTTGAGCAGAAAATTAAAAGGCTGTAAATTTCATTCTAAATAAACAGTGTATACCTGAAGAAAACTCTTCATAGATTCATATATACATCTGCAACTACTGCTAAAAATTAATAAACTAGATCCTGTCACCTAATTCTTTGAGCTGATGGTAATAAGATAAAACAAAAGAAGAACAAAAAAAGCTAACCACAAAGAAAAACAACTGTTTCCGCCAACTAAAAAACTCCCCGTTCATCTCTAGAAGTCACAACTGCTGATTATCAGATGGCATCAAAATATCTGGAAGCCTTCCAACTACAGAGATAAAATCCCGCAAGATGTTATCTAGCTAACCCTGCAAACACAAGATCATGCTCTCAATCCCACATATCAAACAAATCTAACAAATCAACTGCAATTCATCACTAAAAATTATACCTTTCCAGGGTGTTCAGATACTTTATACGAATCAGCAGTTATAAATTGCAACCAAGCACCTGGACACACATTCTACACCCAAAGTAACAATTAAATTGTCAACGCTCCCCGCACAAAAAAAGAATACTAGGAAACAAAAAGGTGAAAAACTTCATCCTACAAAAAACGTCAATGATCAGATTAAGGCAAAAAATTTGACAAACCAAAATTAGAGTCTTACATCGATTTGTTTCTGGACAGTCTTTGATCTTTTCTTTGGTCTCCTAGAAAGCTTATATCTCATCAAAGCATACATATCCTCTTCAATCTCTTTTCTGGAGAGAGTCAGTGTGAATCCATACTTCCTCTTATGCTTATCGATCTTCTGAACCTCTGATTGACTAAAAGGATCCACCTGCCATGATTGAGGTCTTTTCTCCTGCTGCTGCATTGTGGATCCATTGAGTTTAAACCCACTTCCATTCAAATTCAGTGACGGCCTTATTGGCTTCCTCGGCCTGAAATTCCATGTCTTCTGCAAAGGCAGCTCATCGTCATCAAAACTATCCAGAAACTTCCCCTCATCCTGAACTTCATTATCCCCAATTTTCCCCTCCTCTTCAGCTTGAATTTCCTCCGAAACCTTACTAGATTTATGCTGGAATTTAATCAGAATTTTTGACGATTTGCTTTCTTTATTCTCTGCCTCTGCCCCCTTCAATTTTTTCTCATCTCGATCAGGCGAAGATATAAATACTCCATTTTTCATAGACGCCGAATTTCTCGATTGCCTCCGGTATTCAATCAAAGGCTTGCTGCTTTTTACGCACGATTCCGACTTTCCGGCACCGGTAGATTCATCGGCGTTAACGCCAGGCCGCATATGAGACGACGCTGAGTCTTCTCCGCCAACGCCGGCGGCGGCTGCTTGCATGGGAGAACGACGCGGAGGGGATGCCGAGTCGGCTGCTCCGCGCAAGGGAGAGTGAAGCGGAGGGAGCGATTGCCTCCGCGGCGGAGAATCCTGACTGATAGGCCGCAATCGGTGGGGCGAACGAGAGGAAGTAACTCTGGAGGAGGCGGAGGCGGAGGAGCGTGGACGTTGGTGATTGCTTTTCCATTGCAGGTGAGACAAGGCGAAGTTATGAAGAGACGGCTGCGATTTCTCCGGTGCCGTAGACGCCATCGATTGAAACCACCGTAAATCTCCTACAGAAGTGTATATGAATAAGTGTGTGAGAGATTTTGCGGAAATCAAATTAACAGAAATAGGGTTAACTAAAGTACTGTAATAACGAATTTACGGAGATAGCTGTTTGGATTTTATAGATTCAGATTATTCGTAGACGGATTGGGTTTATAATTTATAACTGGAGAATCTCATTCTGATAGAAAACCCCCCAGCAAGCCCTAAATATTTAAAGCTAATCCAATGTGTGTTGTGTGTGTGAAACTATGGGCTGTTGGAAGGAAAGCGGTACGAGGAAGGAAAGCAAAAAATGCAAGGACAAAGTATTACTTAAAAAAGGGTTAATTACAGTTTGCCCCCTTGAAATTGGAAAAACCGACACTTTGTCCCATTGAATGTAAAAAAATATACACTTTGCACTGATATTTTTGGGTCAAAATTTGTTTTATTAACTTAACTTTGCATAAATCGATAAAACTCTAAATTGCCCTTATGGCTGCATGTGTATTGACAAATATACCTGTAGGTACCAAAACTTCGTTTTTTTACCTTCTATACATGTTTATCATGCTCATATATATAATTTTAAAAAATAATTGTACATGCTTTTCAACTAATCATATAAAATACATAAAAAATTTTGTCACATTATGCTTCACAAATAATATTTCAATTTCTCATAAGATTTTAAAATTTGTATAATAATAAAGATATATTTTTTGCACTATATACAAAACAATAATGACTTATATCTAAATTTTTGCGCGCACACACACACACACATATAAAACCAATACAATGATAGAATTTTTATTAATTTAATATTTTTAATATGTTATGCTACATTAATATCAATTTAGCTTTTTTCTTTGTGCTTACTAATATCACTTTTAACTCTTTTTTTGTAAATAAAATATTACATCATGTTTAATACATTATGTTACATTAATATCAATTTTAACTCTTTTATTGGTGTACAAGATATCACATTATTGAAAACTCTATGATCTTATTGGCTTTATATATATATATATATATATATATATATATATGCATGTATAAAAATTTGGATATAAATCTTTATTGTTTTGTATATAACATGAAAGATGTATCAATACTATTATACAAATTTTAAAATTTTGCCACAACTTAAAACATTATTCATTTCATGAAGTATAATACAAAAAAGTTATATATTTTATATGGCTAGTTAAAAAGTATGTACAAGTATTTTTCAATATTAATTTTTAAAAATTATTTGTATAAATGCGTATTATACGGGTATGATAGACATGTAATGGATAAAATAGAAAAAAGAAGTAAGTTTTAATAACTATAGCTATATTTGTTATGAGGGAAATTTTGACTTTAATAATTTATACAAAATAAAATTCATAAAAAAATTTTAACCCAAAGCTTTTGGTGCAAAGTGTACATTTTTTTCATTCAAGGGGGCAAAGTGTAGATTACCCCAATTTTCAAGGGGCAAATTGTAATTAACCATTTAAAAAAAAAAGAACAAAGAAAAGAATAGGGAAAAAAGGGGATAATTTCATAAAATCCCTTAACGTTTGTTCAAAGTTGTAATTTATCCCCTAACCTTTAATTCTTCTTACTTCATCTCTAATTTCATTCCACCTCATTAATTTAATATTTAAAACATTGTGTATTGACAAAATGACACCTCCTAAACAATTTTTTAAATTACAAATTCTTTCCCACTTCCATATTTGCAACTTAATAGTTAAAAAAGAAAGAAATTGTGCAAAAAAAAAAAACTTTTAAAAGCTCATCACTCTTAAATTTATTTGATAAGCCTTAAATTCTTATCATACACTAAGAGCTTGCTAGAATTTTGAAGGTCCAACCATCCAAGAACTCGTCCAAGAAAAAAAATATAGTAATAGACTAAAAAAATAGATTTTTTCTTGATAAGTTTTAGCGAAAGAGTTTCAACTTTTGTGGTTAGTATTGTGAGTTTTGGACCAAAAAAAAGGAAAAAAACCTAAAGAAAAGAAAAGGTGTTGTTTAAGAGTTTTGGAAAAAAAAAGAATGAATTTGATGAAGTAGATTAAAATTGGGAATAAAGTGAGAAGAATTAAAATTTAGGAGGTAAACTATAACTTTGACCAAACGTTAAGGGGAATTTTTGAGATTAACCCAAAAAAAAGCACAATAGGTTTAAAAGAAAGTATGATTGAAAAAAAAGTATAAAGGATAGATTTAAATTGTTTTGGCACCAAATAAACACTATTTGAGGAGAGACTTAATAGGTACAATTAAAAGTTTATGATATTTGTGAAATAGTTAATTAACCTAAGAAGCTATTCATCCATATAGACATAAAATATGGAGATTATGTGCATTCTTCTTGTTTAGTATAATAGCGATAGACCATTATTTAAAAAATAAAATATTTTTTTATCCCACACACGTTATATCAAAAATTTATTATTTTTGTCAAAAAATGTAATCCAAATGGAGATGAATTTGTTTTGTTTAGCTATATAAATGTGTCTTTACAAATCAGCTAGTGTTGGATATTTTTATTATTGTTAAGCTTGCGATTAGATGAGTTCTGATCAAATTCGGGTGTAGTTTGATTATTTATTATTGTATGTGTCAATTTTAGGTGGATGTTTATAGAGTTGAGTTCAAATTAAAGACTAATCTTTTGTGATTAACAGTATTAAAATTTTCTACAAAAACGGGGTTAGATGCGCATCATGTATAGAGGGGGGGGGGGGGGGGAAGATTTTCAGGTAATATGTCGTGAATTCAAATCCACTTATATAAATAATTTTCTATATTGTTAGTATATGGAAGATTAATACTTAAACTAAACTTAAAATTATATCTTGTTTGAATTTCAAATTCTATATTTATTAAATTAGTTGATGGAATAATTCGAATGAGATTTTATTGAAGGGAACTTGAACTGACTTCTGTGCAATCATTAATTCTTTTCCTTTTAATTTATAAAATGTTGGAACTGAGCAACATAGCTAACGCCCAAACATAAAGACTTGCACCGATTGTAGCATGCATTGAATCGTAATATAACTATCATAATTTTTAAAATTAAATAAAATAAACAAAGGTACAACTAGATAATTTAAAAAACCAAAAAAGGATACTGACTTGAATGGCATTTGTGATGCATACGCAGCACATAAGTCGATTTTGATACGTATACCACATGACATTAGTCATTTAGTCGATGTTTTACGTTGCTTCTTGTTTAATTGCATTTAGTGCTTTTAAATAAGAAATTATTTGTATACAACACTTTTTTCATCTTCTCTTTTTTCTTTATTATGTGAAAAACTAAAAAAAAAAACTTATTATTTATACATGTAAATTTGAAGTCTTATAGTTTAGGATATTTTATACCAAAGTAAGCTTAAGATCTTATATTCAAAAGTATCCTACTATTTTCATCTAATAAAAAACTGAGAAAGGAGTGTATAAATTAGATTTAATGACCGAGTGTATAAATTACAACTCTTTTAAATTTATCATATTTCACATCTCTCTATAATTTTTAATAATTTTTTATAAAAATGAATAAGTTTCAACAATTATTTTTACATGCAAAAATTTGTTCATCAAACTTTACTCGTACTTCAAGCTCATCCAATGGAAAGCTTGTTTTGAAAATTTTTTGTGCACTTTTTGCAAATGCCATGCAAGATAAATCTACATTCTACATATCCATTATACATTTATCTAATGATAAACTTTTACATTTAAACACGCTTCTTAACTATGTAATTTTTACCACAAAGGGGAGATCGAGTTCATCGTAATGCATCTTTTCCAATTTGGAAAGGATTGCAATGCTAGACAAGTTTCCAGGTCCTAACCCAATCTGCAATTTGATGCTAGCAACAAAACTAATTGCTGTTAAACTGTGCAAACTTTATGTCTCACTTGGTTATCTAAATGGTTAACACCCCCCCCCCCCAAAAAAAACCCAAAAAAAAAACAAAAAAAGCCCTTAACCTTTGTTTTTTTCTGCATGCAATGGAATTTGGAAAGTTAGCTTATGCATGTGTGTGTGTGTAAGAAAGGGTTGATGGCTCATCAAAAGGATGCATGAGAATGGAAGCATGTCCAATAGAAGTAGCATAATTTATGCCTTTCTCAGTTCTTGGATATTGGTTCATTGCCTAATTCAAGTCTGTGAACATAGAAATCTGCCACAATGCATGTTCTGGCCTCTATATATCTTTCATTTAACCACTTAATCCCAACCATTGAAGGTCATTATTCATGATGTAGGAAAGTTATAAACACCATATATTTTGAAGAAACATAATTTTACTTGTGACTATAGCAAACTTTAGCTCCAGTAGCAACTCACAAAATTACTATATTGTGATTTCGTCGATTGGTTTTCTTGCTTAGGTAATCTTACACAATCAAGTTTATCACAGTTGAAAATATACTGTAAGATAACTGATGCTATTCTCTACCCCAACTTAAAAGAGGCTATAAAGCATGCAAACTGGAGAAACAACTTGGTTTAGATATCAGGCAGCTCCAACAACCCGTAGTATCATGTGAAAGCACAATTCCATCAGCCACTTATAAATTCTGCTTAGCTCAGCATTAGCAAACTGAGAATCCATTCAAATAATTATCACTGGCATGCACATTTTTTTCTCTTTTTTTCTAGATAACTTAGCTCTAGAATCTTGCTTAGAATTAACAGCATTAGGTGGCGTCCAAGAGACAGGTGGAAAAACATATGAGCAAATATAGCCAGAGTGGATTGATTAAATCACATTTGATATGTTTTACCAACAACTCAATAGCACAAATTATTTTCCAATTGAGCTGGTCTAATGTTATCTAATTTAATCTGGAAAAAAAAAGAAAATTACAAGATTTCAATTTTATGATTGCCATCCGTGAAAGGAAGTAAGAAAGAACTCAACAAAGGAAATATCAGCATTAGATAACAAATAAGAAAGAATTCAAGAAAGAAAATAGCAGCATTAGATGACAAATTCAAATGTACTTTTACAAGCCTTGGCTGCAAATAGCCCTATCTTCTACCAAAGATGTTACGCAGATGCTTTCTTGAAACAATTCCACCAAGCTGATTGCTTCAGTTTTCTGTATTTGTAAAAAAAAAAAATCAACAAGATAGCAGAATAGCATCCACCTTTTACTTCTTCCATTCCAAAGGATTCGTATTCTGATTCTAGATGATGTTCCTCGAACTCCAGTCGTTACTTACCCTGAAATGCATTAAAGATATTGAGAAACTTATTAAGTATCACATTCTCTAATACCCTAAAAGACTCAAAAAGATTGGAGAAAATACCTTTTTAGTATCTTCTTTGACTCTATACCTATTACGTTTTATGGATTCCAACCATAATCCGGGAGTCACTCGCTGAAAAACAAAACACCAAAATTAGATAAAGATTATAGCAACATGATAACTTATGTCGTATGAAATACAATACGTCATAAAAACACTAAAGATTAGATAGTAGACGTAAAGAGGTGATTGTTCCCCTACGTCAACTTGTCTCTGAACCCTTTCTGGCCTCTTTGTTGGCGTTCTAGTTGGCTTGGCTCCAGTCATTCCTTCGATATCTTCAGAAATCTCTTCGAAAGCAAGCTGTCTTGAGAATGTGGGTAGCTTACTTTCAGCCCGTCGTTGTCGTTCTTGATTTGGTTCTTTGTCTTTCATTTTTTTATCATTCTTGCTTTCTTTATCATCCCCCTTATCATTTTTCCCCTTTTCTTGAGTGCTTTGCTTGCCTTCTCTATCAACTTTGACATTCTTGCCTTTGCTTTCCTGAACTTCTGAAGCAGTACTGCGAGGCTTGGTGGCAGGCTTGGAATAGCGAGAAGATGGTACGCCAGCAGTAGAACCAGACGGTCCAATTCTCAAACTCGAGCTAGAATCACGGGCGTTTTGCACATCTAGCTTGGGAGATAACCCTCGTGAAGTATAATCAGAAGATGGTTTTGAAGAGTTTCCACGCAAGAAACCAAGAAAATCAGGTTTTGGTATTCTGCGCACTCGAATGGGGTTGTCGGACCTTGGTTTCTTGGTTGACCACTCAAGATCAGAGGGTAGCTCAAAGTTGCCAAGTAACTTTTGAAGATTAGGTGGTGATGGTGATGGCGGCGGCGGTGGGGTTGGTGGTGGTGGTGATGGCGGTGGTGGTGGTGGAGGAGGCGGGGGCACTGTCGATGACATCTTGAAATTCTTAAACTCTCTTTGATTATTCAAGACCGCACAAAACTTGTCAAGCTTTAAAATGAAAATTGATAACAGGTGAAAATTTATATTCACAAGCATATGGGTACATGTATATATACAAGCCTATAACCAAACGTGGAGAGTGTTTACCACTGACTACTCAAGTACTGATATACAAAAAACAAAGGGAGTAACTCATGATTAAAAGATTTAGCTAACAGAAATGAATATAGACTATTAAACATACAAATCAATATCATTTTATACATAGACATATATACATATACACACATAACACGCACAAATAGACATATATATATGTATATGCACGTATATTTTAGAGAATTACACAATTATGTATGTATATACCTAATGCACATATCCCAACATGTATAAGAAAAGAAGAGAAAAAAAAAAGGACATTGAAGCTCAGAGTTTTTTCAAAATTAATTAAACAGAAAATCAGTGATACAAAAATCACATATCCAATCTACTAACACAATTAGCCAACTTGAAAATATCAATAATGCATACATCTATAATGTTTGAACGCACAAAATCCATACATGGTATCTGTCCACTAATCCACGTCGATGTGTGTGTTTTCTTGGCTGTAATTTGGTGCTAATATGGATACCTTGTGAAACACATACTAGTTTGTGCACATAAGAAAATTTGGTAAGTTAAAAGAATTAGATTGGCTTCAAAATTTTATACATAAATATATATTATAAATTACAAAGAACTGGAGTGAGCTCAGTTCTCTTTTGATTGAAGTCCAACAGTCCTCTTTTCGCTTAATCCTTCAAAATGTTTATTTTTCTTTATTTAGATTTTGAAGCACGTTGGTCGTGGTTGGGCTTTTTTAGACAACATAATTAAATTGCCCGAGAGCAAAGATTAATGGGGCACGAGAATATAATTATATTGTAATTAAGTTTCCTTTTTAAACTGTTGAAAATGAGATTTTAAGAATTTTTAGTTATTACTATCTAATAATTAGTCCAAACATTTAGGAAAGGAAATCTTATGTTCAAGAACTTTTCTTTCTCTGTAGTCCATACTAGAGAAGGTGTTTTAGCAACAAAATTGATGCAACATCACCTCATATCATTTTTTTTTTTTTTTGAAATTGATGGAGAGAGATGGAGCGATTCTATGAGTTTCAATCATTTTTTTTAGAGACAAAATTATTATTAACATTGTTCAATAGCAGTAATAATAGCCAAAATATACTTCGAGAAATTTAATCAAGGCAAACAGAAACTACAATCAATGAAAATAATGCAAATACTTTTTCGATGCTAAAGTAGTATAAATAGCTAAATACACGGAGTTTAATGCACATCATGACATGCATTAATCATAACATGACTAAGATAATTAGTCTCATAAATTTCTTAAAATAAATATGAAAAATGAAACGTACCTCTAGATAATTCAAAGAAAACAGAATAGTGATAGCATTTGTGATGCATCAGTAGCATATAAATTTTTTTTAAGTGCATCACATATCATTATTCATTTAACCATTGTTTTACAATAGTTTGCTGTTTTAACTGCGTTCAGTTCTTTTAAATAAGAAAAGTTGAATAAGAAAAGAAATATAAAATCCACTTTTTTATCTTCTCTTTGTGTTTTATTATGTGAAAAATTAAAAAAAAATTACTTTTACACGTAAATTTGAAATCTTACAAGCTAGGGATATTTTACACCAATTTGCTTAAGATTTTATATTCAAAGTATTTTAGTGTTTTCATCTAATAAAAAACTGAAAAAGGAGTATGTAGATCGAATAATAGATTGTATATAAATTATAACTCTTTTAAATTGACTATATTTTACATCCCTCTTACATACAATTATGAACAATAATAAAGTACTCTTATTACTATAATTCTAATAAAAATAGTAAATTTTCGTAGAAAAGTAGTAACTTTAAAAAACAATTACCACTTTAATTCTTAAAATACTTATTATTTTGTTGATAACTCTTTGTCACCATAGCAAACTCTACAAATAAATATTTGCACAAGAAAATTTGTTGATGAAATGTTACTCACTTCAAGCTCATTCAGTGGAAGCTTGTTTTGAAAATTTTTTGTGCCCTCTTTGCAAATGCCATGCTAGAGAAATCTACATTCTACGTATACCGGTCCATTGTGTATGTGTCTAAGATAAACTTTTCTTCTTAACTATGTAATTCTTACCGCATTCTGCACTTTGATGCAAGTAGGGTTAAGGATAGGGGTCAAAATTAATTCCAGTTACATTATGCATACTTTCCACTTTATTACCTAAAGGGGTTAAAATGTCTGCGTGGTTGTGCTCCTTACTCTCCCCCAACCTTAACCTGTGTCTTTTTTCAGCATGCATGGAACCTGGAAAGTTAGCTTATGCATGTTTTGGAAATATATAGAAAATAAAGGCAGTCATATGGAGAAAGGGTTGATGACAGAGGCGAGCTATCAAAGTTCATCAAAAGGATGTATGAGAATGGAAAAATGGCCTATAGAAGTAGCTCTATCAATGTCTTTCTGGGTTCTGTGATATTGGTTCATTCCAAATTTAAGTCTGGAAACACAAAAATCTACCAAAAATACATGCTCTGACCCCTGTATATCTTTCCTTTAACCACTTAATCCAAGCCAATGATGGTCAGTATTCGTGATGTAGGAAAGTTATAAATACCACATCTTTTGAAGAAACATAAAACCTTGTCCGTGATTTTCGTAAACTTTAGCCTCAGTAGCAACTAACAAAATTTGCGAGCTTCATCAATTGGTTTTCTTGCTTTGGCAATTTGAAACTATCAAGCCTATCGTAGTTGAAGATGCATATACTGTAGGATAACCGATGCTACTCTCCATCTCAACGAAAAGACGCTAAATAGCATGTGAAATGGAGAAACATTCACTTGTTTCAGATGCCAGGCAGCTCCAACAATCCATAGTATCATGTGAAAGCACAATTCCATTTGCCACCAAATTCTGCTTAACTCAGCTTATTTGGTTAGCAATCTGAGTCCATTCAAATAACTATCATTGGCATGCACGTGTTTTATTCTTTTAATTTTTTTTTTAACTTTTTCTTGGATGCCCTCAATTCAATAATCCTGCTGGGAATTAACAGTATTAGGTAAGCTCTAAGAAGGCATTTGGAAGTAGAACGACGGCGTAATCATCCAATAGCCTTAGAAAAAGTATTTAGTATAGTATATGTGGAAAAATAGATCTAGCATGTGAAATATAGCCAGAGTGATTGATTAAATCTCGTACATGATGTGTTGCCAATTACTTATTAGCACATTAGTCTAATGTTATCTAATTTAATCTGGAAAAAAAAAAAGAAAATTATAAGATTGCACATTTCATCAATTTTATGATTGCAATCCATGCGAAGAAGTAATAAAGAATTCAACAAAGAAAACAACAGCATTATATGCCAAATAATAAGAAAGAATTCGACAAAGAAAATAGCAGCATTAGCTGACAAATTCAAATGTACTTTTACAACCTTGGCTGCAAACAGCCCTATCTTCTATGAAAGATATTACATTGATGTTTTTCTTGAAACAATTCAACCTTACTGATTTTTTTTTCTGTATATGAAAAAAAAATCAACAAGAAAGCAGTCCACCTTTTCCTTCTTCCGTTCGTAAGGATTTTCGTTATGATTCGAGATCATGTTCCTCAAACCCCAGTCCTTACTTATCCTGAAATGCATTAAAGATAATGAGAAACTCAAGCATCATTTTCACTAATACCCTAAAAGACTCAAAAAGATTGGGTATAAAACCTTTTTAATATTTTCATCGACTTTAATACCGATTACGTTTTATGGATTCCAACCATAATCCAGGAGTCACTTGCTGAAAGACAAAACACCAAAATTAGATAAAGATTATATATAGCAATATAATATTTATGTTGTATGAAATACAATACGTCATAAAAACACTAGAATTAATTAGTAGATGTAAAGAGGTGATTGTTCCCCTACGTCAACTTGTTTCTGAACACTCTTTGGCCTCTTTTTCGGCTTTCTAGTTGGCCTTCTTCCGGTCATTGCGAAGAGATCATCAGCAATCTCTTGGGGGGTAAGCTTTCTTGAGAATGTGGGCAGCTTACCTTCAGCCCGTGGTTGTCGTTCTTGATTCGGTTCTCTCTTTAATTTTCTTCTCATTCTTCTTTTCTTTCTCATCCCCCTTATCCTTTTCCTTCTTTTCTTGACTCCTTTGCTTGCTTTCTCTATAAACTCTGACATTCTTATCTTTGCTTTCCTGGACTTTTGAAGAAGTACTGCTAGGCTTGGAGGCAGGCTTAGGACAGCAAGCAGATGGTATTCTGGTAGTAGAACCAGATAATAAACGTAGAGGAGTTGTTGTTCTCTGGAGGGAAGTTTTAGAGATATCTTTGCAATGGATTGGAGATGGTCCAATTCTCAAACTCGAGCTAGAATCACGGGCGTTTTGCACATCTAGCTTGGGAGATAACTCTCGTGAAGTACAATTGGAGGAGGGTTCTGAAGAGTTTTCGCGCAAGAAATCAAGAAAATCAGGTTTTGATATTCTTCGCACTCGAGTGGAGTTTTTGGTCCTTTGCTTCTTGGTTGACCATTCAAGATCAGAGGGTTGCTCAAGGTTGCCAAGTAACTTTTGAGACAATGGTGGTGGTGTGGGTACTGGCGATGACATCTTGATATTCTTGAATCTCCTTGATTATTCAAGACTGCAGAAAAGCTGTCAAAATTTCAAGGAAAATTTGATTACAAGTGAAAATTATTATTCACAAGCATATGGTATGGGTCCTTATATAATACATAAATCACAGAATATAATATACATACAAGCCTATAACCAAAGGTGGGAAGTGTTTACCATTTGTTGACTGCTCAAAGACTGATATACCGAAAACATAGGCGATTAACCAAAGACAAAAATGATCTGGCTAACAGAAATGAAACTCGGCGATTATAATTAAACATACAGATTAACATCATTTCTTGTGTTGGATACACGTACATTTACATTTATACACACACATAACACGCACAAATATACATATTTATGCATACGTATGAATGTGTGCTCGCCTATGTTTGATAGATACGGAATGAAAGATTGTGTCTACTAATATTAATTGATAAATTCATGAATACTTTTTTTTTTCCTTGTTTCTAAATGATTCTAAGATCACAAAACTATACTACCAAAAAGAAAAAGAAAATTTTAGAGAATTGCACAATTATATTTGTATATCCCCTGTGCACATATCCTAATACAAGAAAAGAAGGAAAAAAAAAAAAAAGGAGATATTGAAGCTGAGTGTTTTTTACGGAATTAATTAACTAAAAAATCAGTGAAAAAAATCACATCCATTTTTTCTCATATTAGTTTTTTTATTAAAGTTGCACTAGTCAAGTATTAAGACTCTAAATAAAAAAGGTACTAAGAAGCTACAATTCACAGTTTAGGCCACAAACTGAAAATAAATGATAGTTGAGGGGTACATGTTGCAATTTAGGATAAATCTTAATATATTTCCAATTCGCCGCTCGTCTTCGGCGCGCCCCAACCCAAATGGCTCAATTTCAACGTCAAAACGAAACCCTTATAAACCCTAATCCTCCGGCACCACCTCTACTGGCTTCGGTTCAGGCGACGTCTTCTACCACGGCGAGTGGTTCAGCTGCAGTAGCTGCTGCTGATTCGGCTACACCAGCATTGATTGAAGATCCACATCGGTCGAACACCTTGAAGCGTCCTCGAGAGGATGCCAACGAGGCGGAGACCACTTGTACATCGGTTGAAGTTCCGGCGCCAAAGCGGCGGGTGAAGGTCACGCAGGACGTTCTTTACCGTATCGTGGTGCCGTCGAGGCAGATTGGGAAGGTTATCGGTAGAGTAGGGCATCGAATTCAGAAGATTCGCGAGGAGACCAAAGCGAATATCAAAATAGCCGACGCCATCGCCGTGAGTAATGAATTTTGAGTTTTCTTTGTTATTATTTTTAATTTTGTTTGGTATTCTGAGAGAACACAAAAAAGATCAATCTTTATTGTTATTTTATTAGGACAATTTATTCATTTGAAGTTGATTACCATAGGTACATAGAAATTTTCATCTTAGCTGAGAACCTTGGAATCTGATAATTTGGTTTCAGTGTGTGATTAATGTGTAATGTAATAAGAGCTTGTAAGAAGAATTGAAAGTTTTTTACCACTAATAAAAGTTCTTTAGCACTAATATCGATGATTGGGCAAAACATATCAAATTGCTAGTAGACGAGGGCATGGGATTAGGAAACCTAGGTTTGAGGACTAGATTTAGTTGTAAGAGGCTGGGTCTTGAGAAGGCACATTTTTTTATAATTTTTCTTTTCAGTTAGTAATAGCGATATTTGGTGGATATCTTTTGATTCATAAATAATAGAAAATTGTCTGATTTGACCGGTTTGAAGGGTGCTGGAGAGGTAGTTGGTAGTTTTGCCCTATGTGGCATAGTGTGTTGTATTTGAGGGGAGGAAAGAAGAAAATAAACCATATCCATTTTGGACATGTATTTCTATCTTCAACTGTTATACATTGATGAGTTTTTTTTTTTAATAAATAAGAACATAAAGAAAGAGATAGATGGTAAAGGAAAAGTTGTATTTTTGAAGCAAAGTCGTATTAATCTGATTGTTAATGTGGACAAATTTTGATTCTATCGATTAGTTGGCAGTCATTTAAAGTTCACAGTGTTGTTGTAGTTAACCTTTCTCCATTACCTCAAAAGAGTTATGGAGGTACCTGGGCTTATTAAAAACCTTAACTTTATAAATTTTCCTCTACTGAACACTAACTTGCACATACAATATATTTGATTACTTTGCCAAAATAAAGTCAGAAACATAGTGCTGATGCTGAACTTTACTAGTTTATTTAATAAAACATAAGATACAATTGAATTATATTGATTATATACCCCAGTACCCATATTGGCTGTCATCAAACAACTCTTGTAGTGAATTGGGGACAAGAGGTCTTAAGCCAAAAAACCATTATCCAATTTAACCCTTAGACATGTACCTTTAGGCATGTACCTTTATCTGACATCTGAACCTGAGCCATGTAACAATGCTAATTTTAGTAGGATATACCGAGTCTTGTCAACCATTCACTGTTATGTTGAATTGGTGGGAATGTGGCCATCACAGTTGTCTTGTCAACTGGCCCATGGATATTGCTCGGAGTGTATCTAACTGCTTTTTTGGTAGTTTTGTGTGGTCTTGGAGGGGCTGTTATATGATGGTAGCAATCTCAGTTTAAAACGATGGCAGATGGTGTCAGCTATGAAGGATTTTTGTTGTGGGTTGATGAATTTGGATGTGATTATGTGGTTATTTGTGGGGATTGTACTGTCGCAACAGCTGACATGGTAAGGGCAGGGGTTCTGGGAAATAGAACGATGATGGTGTTGGCTTTATGGCTACTTAAGCCCACTGTTGGCTGTATTTTAATCTTCTTCTGATTCTCTTCTTCTTTGAGATGGAGGGTCGTGGATGGGGGAAAAAACTATGCTGACATCATGCTGGAGATGTCAAAGGTACAGATTTTTGTGGTGGCTTTTTTTGGGTGGGTGGAACAGGAGAAATTGATGGAACAACTAGATTGACCTGCCAAAAAAGGTACAATGCGGTGTCACTTTTTGTGTAGTGGGTGGTAGGGAGCAGGGGCAGCTAGTTGAATGAGAAAATTGACCTTATACCCCATAAAATATATCAGCAAAAGAAATTTATCTGTCTACTTATGTAAGATATCCTTCTTGTTGTTTGATTATGTTTCGTAAGGAGATGGCAATGGCATCTTCTTTCATGTTCATTTTTATTTTAGTGGAAACAATGAAGCTCCGATTTCTTTCAATTATCTCGAGAATTTAGATGCTTTTAGATTTGGAAATCCTGTGAAAAGGTATTTGTGTTTGCAATTACAGTCCTTTTGACACACAAAGGCAAGTGTAGTATTTGTCTTACCATTGCTAATTGACATATCCCTTCATTTTTTTAATTTGTTTAATAGGTTCTTCCTTCTTATGCAATGGAACTTCTAACTTTTGATTTTTGCAGCGGCACGAAGAAAGAGTAATTATCATTAGTTCTAAAGACAACGACAACATATTTTGTGATGCCGAGATTGCTCTTCATCATATTGTTAATCTGATCCTCAAGGTGATTGCAATTACATTTTGTCTGATGATAACAAGTGTACATTGTGAACATAAATCTCCCAAGAAACTCATTACCTTGGATATGCTGTAAATTTTTTAAAAATTTACAGGCGTCCACGTGATGATTTTCTTATACTCTATTTGATGTTTTTTAATCTATGGTCTACCTTCATCATTTGCACTTGTAAGAAACAGTTCTTTTACAACTAATTTATGAACTTAGGAGCGGAATTACTTGATTATTCTTTAAAAAGCTGTTGGTAACATAGAACTTTTAGTAATTAATAGAAGTAGGACAACGAAGAAGCAGGAGCAGTGGAATGCTTGAGAAAACTGTATAATCTCTTTAGAAATCTGGAATGTATCAATTTAAAATGGTCTTTCCACATATGCTGTTAATTATTCAAATTCATTCTACTTTCATTCGGGTCACAAATTTTGACCGCTTGGTTTCAGCGGCTTGTGTGTCTTTAGATGGGTATACTAGATTTTACTATTTTTTTCACTTACTTTAGCAACTTATTTGATAAGAGAAGTTCATTCATGTGGTAATTATGTTCCTGCATCTGATAGGATGATGATGTTGCTGTTGAGCCACAGAAAGTGGCCGCTGGGCATGTTGCTGCTAATTCAATTAGGCTGTTAATTGCTGGTTCTCAAGCTGGTGGTTTGATTGGACTGAATGGTCAAAATATTGAGAACCTAAGGAACTCCTCTGGAGCTACTGTTACAGTTCTTGCTCAAAATCAGTTACCTTTATGTGCGTCTGCTCATGAGTCTGATAGAGTGGTGCAGGTGAGAGCCTAGTTACTGTTGTTGGCTAACGTAACCAAAACTCAAGGATCATGATGTGTAATTTAGTATTGCGAGAGTGCAAATGCCATGTCTGCTTGTTTGCTTTTCATCTCTGATCAAGCATTTATTCTTCTGTTTAAATCACTAATTAGATGGGAATCTGTTTTTGAGCATAATGAGGGAATGTAACTCTTGTTTCTTGGTCTGTTATGAGGAAATATAATTACGCTTTCTTGGTTTGGTCTTGGTGGCTCGTGACTTCATTGAACTGCCTATTCGTGAGAATTTTGAGTTTTGTAATTTAATCTGATAAATCAAACCAAGGGGCATTTCTGCAGGCATTTACCAAATATGAGCAAGTACAAAAAAACTCAAGTCTTAGGGAAATTAATTGCCAATCTTTTACTTATTTTTGTTATAAATTTGAATTCCATTGCATGTTAAATGCAGATCTCGGGAGACATAGATACAGTCCTGAAGGCTGTTGTGGAGATTGGATGTCAGCTGAGGTCTAGTATAGTTTTGGTTAACTTCAATCAATTCATCGTTCTTTCTTACTTACTTCATACTTAGAGGTGAAAATTGTGCAGGGATAATCCACCTAAACAAGTAATTTCCATCAACCCATCCTATAATTCTGGCTTCAATCGTCAACCCCATCAATATGTTGATCCAACTTCAGGTTGCTTAATCTTTCTGACATAATTTATAAGGCTATTAAAACTGCTGCATCCTGCAGCTGTATGCAATCTTAATATTTCTCTCATAACGGCATGATCTTTAGGACAACCACTCTTGCAGCTGAATATGTAAATCTGGAGATTATGGTTCCTGAATCAATGGTTGGTGGCTTAATTGGACGGTGTGGCTCCAACATTTCAAGAATCAGAACCGAGTCAGGAGCAACCATTAAAGTATGTTGGCTTTCTCTCTGTCGTCACTTTTCTTGCATGCAACAGATTAACTCTTGATTACTGCTTGGGTATACCGTACTTGTATGATTGAGTGTTGTCATTGTATTTGCTCAACTGGCTTTACTTCTATTATGCCTTAGATGCTCAAGCTTGGTCACATCGATTAATTTTTGTGTTGTGTGGGACTGGGCACCTCTTCCATTGTTTTAGTGAACTTCAGCTCTATCTAATCTTGATATGTGTTAATGGAAAATTATATGTGTGATGCTTCTGATACAATAGTGGTCCTCTTTGGGCTTTTAGTCCAGGTTTGTTCATGTTTGGATCTGTGATCTCCTCGGCTTTTTGCTTTGGCAGGTTTATGGCGGGAAAGGCGAACAAACTCAAAGGCAAATTCATTTGGGCGGTAGTGCTCACCAGGTGAACATTGTATTGTCTGCAATAGAAGTTTTCTGCATTCATATCACTGAGAAAAATTATAACCTCCATCCCTTCTCCAGAACCACTTTGTACCTCAACCGAAAAAACATCACACAAAAAAAAAAAAAAAGTAACATTATGGGCCAGAAGATAAAATGTCGTCTAAAAAGGCCTATTTGTGCTTTTTTGGGGTTACTGATGTATGTATGAGAATTCATTTTGATATGTTGCGAAGCCATGAAAGAAAAGGACCCCACAAGAATGCTGAAATGCTTCATCCTTTATCAAACTGCGAAAAAATATTAAACTGTACTAATTGCTGAATATGTAATCTGGTTGAGATCTAATACCAATTTTGGGGTTATTTTAATGTTGTTTGTTTATCTCTTTAAATATTATCATATTACTAAATGGTAGTTCTATTAGTGAACTGATTTAGGAGTATTTCACTCTGTAATTTCCACTCCTTACAGGTTAGCCTAGCAAAGCAAAGAATTGACGAATATGTTTATTCCCAGTTGATGCTGCAATCTGGTGTCCAGCAGTCAATGTAATTTTCATTTTTATTTCGTTTAGTCTTGAGCAAGGTTTATGTGGGGAGTTGTCATGGCCTCCTCCTGGACCTGCAAGCAATTTTTTTTTGGTCTAAGATTTTGGCATCACTTTTAGATTGACTGTACATATAATAAGAGTGGATGTTTGTGTTGTGCATTGCAGACCTGCTGTGGCCAACACACTGTTCCAAGCAAACAGTTACCTCCAAGCAAATACTTTATTGCAAGGTTATGGGCACAGTGATGGCCTTTATATGAACAGGTTGACATCCTAAAACTCTCATAATTAGGAGTTGTGCATTTCACTTGTGCTTTTATTTGTGGTTTTTTAATTGTGGGTAAGTTAATAACCGAAAAAAACAGTCATTCATGTTACGTTTGCATAGAGTGTCTGTAGACAGCTACCTTGTGATTTAGTGAATATTTATGCTGGTGAAACCTGATATAACAATCTCCGGTTGTTAAAATCCATCACGTCTTGGTGCCATTTGTTGTCACCATAGGATCTAGGGAAGGCCAATAGCTGTTGCTTCAGTTATAGGTATTCAACATAACTAGGCATATGGATCGTATTGGTCATTCAGTCCTATGATTTGCGGAACTGTGTTTTATCAATTGTGCTACTGTGTATATTCAGTTTCCAAGGTAAAAAGCAAAGGCTTTTGAGGCCTACGTTCATGATCTGTGAATGCAAGCCCTTTTTATTAGAGGTGCTGTGCAAAAGTGAAATGTCTAACCACTTATCCCAGATTGCTTGAGTAATACGGTGTTTGTTACATGCTGTGGTTCATACCCGGTGCAATATGATTTTTACAAGTCTTCTGTCAAGAAAAATAAAAAATTGCAGTAATCGTTGCATGAGTATCTCAGATGTGATTTCTCTAATCTTTCCTGGCTAGCTAGTTTCCTCTATCCATGCATGATGCCATATTTTAATGCTTTGGAGTAAGTTTTTATTAACTTAACCATTAAAAATAATTTATTGTCAATTATTTCCTGAAGTGGTGTTTGCTTGTTATATCCTTTTGTTTGCAGGATAGCTATATGTACTTTTTTCCTAAATTAGAAAGAAAATGACTATAGCTCCTGTTGATTTATTATGGAACACTTGCGAAAGCTTTCCATTGAGTGTACGATGTGCTGAAAGTAGAATGGTTTCTTTAGAAGTACTTTCTCGTCTTATTTTGAATATTGACCTAAATATCGTCAATGTTGATATTCATATAGATATTCCAACATTTCCCAGGAAATAGCAAATCTAACTATTTATGGTTTTGCAGTAATCCTGGTGCAGGTATGATGCCATCTCAGCCTTCAGTATATCCATCAACCACAGCAGATCAAGCGGCTGCTTACTATGGACAGTCATTTCAGGCGCCACCGATATAAGTACGAGTGGCAGCAATCCGTTAAGGAGTTATCAGATAACTTGTGTACAAATTTGGGGACTGTTGTAGTGTGGACTTACTCAATTATCCTGTAATTCTGTAATTTTATGGTTGTGTCAAGGACATGCATGTTAGGGTTTTTCCCTCTCTTTTTTGTTTTTTCCCCCCTTTTTACCCTGAGTTGGCCATTTCGTATTATTGAGAAATAAATGTTTTTGGTTAATTTAGAATGTTCATTTTTGAAAAGATCAGCATGTGCTTGTTAATTTGTTTGCTATGAGCTGAGCACTCGTTTTCTTCTCCTTCCATTTTGTACTCCCTTATTACTTTTTACATCTGATTTAGAACTGAGTAACTCGTGTAAATTTACAAGGGTAAAGATCATGGTACTGATTTCTGATGGGGGAAAATGTGGTTTGTTAGAATAACCAATTGAGAACGAACGGAGAGTTGAGCAATTAAAACTCTATGATTTCATTTTAGAATTTGGAAATTCAAATTTGATCAACACTAAATTTTCCGTCTTCAGAAAATAGGGTAAGTTTATCAAAAAAAAAAAAGCAATCGTCACCCAAAAAGCTTTGAAATTGTAGTGGGTTTGTTGTTCTTTGCTTCAGTTTCTCAAATTCTTTGCCTTTTAGTTAAATACGGGGTAAAAATAGGCCCGTTTTTCTTTGCTTCAGTTTCTCAAATTCATTGCCTTTTAGTTAAACACGGTAAAAATAGAACTATACAAAATTCGTGAGAGGATTTTGTTTTTGAGAAAACGACCGCACTCGTGACAATCTGGCCTTTCACCTTGAACAGGTGGTTTAGGTCACACAATAAAATAAAGCCTGCCCAGCTTTTTCTTTGCCTTTCTTCTTCTGTTTTTTCTCCCTTCCGTAAAGAGCATGCTTAGATTATTTAGTTTAGAAGAAAAAGAGAAGTGAAAAGGACGCGAAAAGGGCAAAACTACGATCGTTCCTCCTGATTGCGTATTTTAAACCGAGCATCCAATCTTTGATGGAAACATTTTCCCATTTCCTTTTGCTCCAGTTTGGAGAAAGAAGCTAAATAAAAGATTCCTGAGAAACTGATGTTACATAACTTCATTAGTGAATTGTGAAGTTAATTTTGTGAGTAAATCTATAAAGTTCATTCGTTTGCTTAACATTTAATGTATCCTATTAGGTGGTCCGAAATCCAAATATTCTGATCATCACTCTACTGCAATAGTTTCTACGTAACCGCATAAATTTCTCGAAGATAAAGAAGTAGATATGCTTTATGCTTAGATATTCAAAACTTAGTTCAAAGAGATTAATTGTACTTGAGATAGTTCAAAGAGATTAATTATACTTGACATCTTTGGGGCGAGGGAACCTCGAGCCGGAATATCACTCTAAAACTAGGGACAACAACATTTAACCGCAGGCAAATTTTGATTAATAAAAGTAATAAATTTAAATAGTGAATTTCATCGTCGATGAATAGGCCTATCCTGCAGGCTGCTGAGTTTTCAGACCAAACAAGTTTTCAAACAATTTAGGAGCCATCGGAGGAATGTCCGCAGGTAAAGGAGCCATAAAATTGACGATCTTTTCATGGACGTGATACCTGCAAAGAATTTTGAAAAAAAAAAAGGAAAAAGAAAAAGAAACCTCATTCAATGCTCATCAAGGTGCATATATGATAACATTACATGCTGGCAACTCTTAACAGCTATACGGTTGGGTAACTTACCGGATCTTACGACTTTTTGAGGCGCGTCTATCAACAATTTTTCTTTTTTTAGCCTGCAGCCTTCTTACAGCATAAAATGCCATATCTGTTAAATTACAAAATATATTAATATTCAGCTGGTTTTGACACGTTAGATCCCTACACAAATAGTTTTAAATGGTAGGGAAAAGTATACTCAAAATTTAGATTCGATTTGTTTGCACATGGTAAACAAGCAATGGAAATGGGAATCTAATATGTAAGTATCAAGTCATATTCAATTTATGCAGATCTCTGCAATTCACAATTTTGAATAACACCTGATGTAATATAGTCTGTAAGTCAAAAATTTCCAACACAGGTAAATGCAATACAAAAATAATAACTTTATTGACATGCCTTTCATAATATGCAAAAGGAGAAATATGTAATACCACGCACTCCTGTTTGCCAATTGACAAAATATGTAATACCAACAAATACTGAGCGCATTAGTTGATCTACTTGTGAGATAAGATAGATTGGAATTTTACCTGATGAATTTTTGTCAACTGTCTCAAAGAACTCCTTCAACAGTTGCTGATAGAAGTCTGAGTCATCCAGCAATTCAGGGTCACCACCTGTGTTCATGACCTGATGAGAAAGCATTAGAACCTTAAGAAATACAAGAGTTAACAAACGTGCATCAAGATTTTATTATACAGCACGCTAGGCATTTGTTAGGGAACATGAGCACCCAGTTGAATGTTCTGACTACCAGGGTATCGTAGAACAACAAGCTTAGCTCTGACGGCAAACAAATAAAAAATTGCTGCAACATTAGTTTTTAGCATCACAAATCAAGGAATAAATTCTGCATCTCCATAAGAAATATGTTTTGGTCACATTCGTTAATATCCAGGAATAATATCCAGACAATTTGAAATATCATGACAACAAAAGAAAAATATTTGAGGGGGTAATTTGCAGGCAGCTTGAATATCAAGCATTTAAGAATTTTCCAAGCGGCAAGCTCATTCCATTGAAAACCCATTCTGCATGTAGAGCAGAATGAAGTGGAGAACTTTACCAAAAACATATCTTCAATTATTTTGACCGAACAATACAACTATGTATAATAACTAAAGGAACCAAGTCACTAGAGGTGATACCTCTGGCTTATTAGGAGCAATAGAATCCAGAACCTGCAGAGAAGCAAAGAACTAATCTATAACTTCAGCAAACTGTATTGCAAGGCATATAAGAGGAATTTCCAGAATCAGAATCCAGTCATTGCAAGTTTAAGTAGGAAACCAAAACTTACATTTCCAAATTGAGCAACGGCAGATCTATCCTGTTGCATTCCCTTGATCATTTTACTTGGATCCCTCATATACAGAGCCACTTGTTCACTAATATTCTGCAAAAATCAAGATGATCAACTCTAGATAGTTATGCAAGCACTTGGACCAAAGCTAATATACAAGGCATTATTCAAGCACTTGGACCAAACCTGATTGAACGCGTGTAACCTTCCTTTGAAAGAAGCAGCTCCAGTTGTCACCTGGGTCTTTCTTTGCCATTTATCTATTGATTTGTTCCTAAAAGAAGCCATCCTACAACATAAAGAATGGGTAAAACATCATTTGCCATTCAAGTAAATCAAGGTATGTATTGGATCCATCTCCCCCCAGACTTGAAAGTAAAGTTGCATTTGAAAAAACAATCAACTCAAATTCTCAATAATCAAGAAAGATCCATGACCATTTGTAATTGTAACTCACCAGTAAGAATATTATAAGGCAAATTCAGAATTTGGAGGGCTATACTGAAAAGGTGACTAACCACCCAGACACCAGATCCAAAAGAACTACTATAGAATTTGTTTAATTTTTTTTATGCCCAGATAAACACAAAATGGAAAAACATTCAAATGTCCCCCTTATCAGGAAGTTTGCACGATAAATGCATCAAAAAAAAAAAAATCCTATTACCACATAAGATACCCCTAATTTAGCTTACTAAGGAAAACTTCCTAAAATCAGCTCTAAGCTAGAGGGCTACAGGCAGGAGAGGAAATCTGTTGACAAATCCATTGGCAAAGAAGTACCAATTCATTCCCATTCCAATACGTAGACCAAATAATACAATGCAAATGAAAAAAAAAATATTTTTTTTGGCAGTATTAGGTCATGAATGTTTTGTGCTTGATGAAGAATATAATCTAGACTCATAGTTCCACAATATTATTGTACACTTTCATGCTAAAATGTAAATTCCCAGAGAAATGTTTATCTAAAGACGAATACATTTCTTTCTAAAATGAATATCATAATGAACAAGGGTATGGAAACCAAGGAAGCAGACCCTTCACATAAATTGAAGTACCTCTGTTGCATCTGAGAGATCTGCAACCATTCGTCATCAGCTTCCCCATTTGAGTCTCCAGAAGCCTCTAAATACTTGGAATGCTTAGTAAAGCTGACTGTGGAGGATAAAATTTTAACCACCAAATGTGGTTTATATCAGAATTCACTCTAGAAGACATATTATTCAACCAAAGCATTAAATAGACTCAATTCAGACTACATGCAAATAATGGGATTTCTGTGTGGTGCTAATAGTAAAATTCCTGAACTTGTCTGAATATGTGGTCAAAGTATATACAGACAACAGAAACCTCCTTACCAAGATCCCAAAACTAGACCCATAAGAGATGCCAAAAACAAGCGTCTATTTATCCTGGGAGACTGGATGATATAACCAGAGATAAAGGCCAGAAGGCGAAGGAAACTTGCACCACGTATCAGAAAAATCATAGAAAAAAAAGTGCTGAAATTACAATTTGACCAATTTGTTCTCCATTAAAAGTTAAGGTCCAAGAATGAACATAAGGAACAAATAACAAGGAAACCTCCCAATAGTTATACATTGGCATAAATCATTGGAAACTGAGTTATATTTGTACCTTCTGCAGACTGAGCAATAGTGGGATTCTTATCAAGCAGTGCCTGTTCAAAACACATAGGAAATGAACTGATAAATTCAAATAAATTCAGTATTCAAAGCTTTGAAGGATTCACTGAGTTCAGAGGTAAATTTTTTTTTTTTAGTATATTGTTACCTCCTGTAACTGGAGAATAGAGTCTAATATTTTCTTTGATGAGGTTATTAGATCTGAATATGCCTCAGACACTCCCGTGTTGGAGCTACAAAATGAGGACCTGATTGGCTCCTGCATCATAGTGGAATTCTTTACCGTGACATTCGTTTCCAAAAGTAAAGCCTTAGTAGTAGGTATGATATAGTCAAACTGAACCTGTGGAAGCCTGTTGGAATTTGAAAATGCCCTTTGCAACAAAAATCTAAATTCCAGAGTCTTGTCCCAGAGAGCCTTCACAGAAACAAGTGTAAAAATTGCAGCCAGTATCAATAAGTTGAAAACAAACACAAAAGTTATGAAGGCTAAATGCACAAAAGCTGTAGAGCTACATGCAAGTGAGGCGACATGAAAATGATGTTCACCGTAATCAAAGGGTGAAAAAAAATAAAAAGTTTGATCGATGGCAATAGCATACAAGCCAAACAGCATTATACCTTCTGATTGATGTTCACTTAATCAAAGGGTGAAAAGTAAAAAGTTTGACTTGTGGAAATAGCATACAACCCACTTAGCTTTATACCTTCTGATTTTTCACTGCATGACCTATTTGAAGATCTTCATCCTTGTGTCGCTTTAGGTTCTTCAAAACATCTCTGCATAATTAAAAGGAAAAGAATTGGAACTTACATGATGTATAACTAAAAGGAGAATAACTGAAACTTGTAGAATGGCTAGCTTTTCCTAATAAGTGGTTGACCGTCCTTAAGCATGTAACAAGATCGAAAGTTATTGTTTGTTTCCCTTTATCAGTAACATAGAACAATGCTCACAAGCACAATGAGCCATACACACTCAAATCAAGCCAGCCTGACAACAGCTACTGAGCAGTTAGCTGCTCAAAATCCAAAATGGTAACAAATAAATTAAAAAAATGTTAAGGGCACTAAGGAGATATTGTTGATCTGACAGAGTAACTGCTAGCGGAGCCATATTTTCCCAAGATGGCAAAAATTTTCCCCCCAAAATAGCTCGGATTTTATCAGAGAATCAATTTTCAGTACTATGCGTTGAACTTATTTTGGAAGTTTGAAACAATAGTCTTGCACTTGTAATTTTGGTGAATTTACTAAATCCTTCAAGTATCCTTGAGGGGAACCAAAAGAATAACAGAACACACCAATCAAAAACAAAAAGGAAAGGCCCCAAATGTGTAGAATATTTTCACCAGTCCCCAATATGGTAGTAATTATCATTTTTTGTAACAACCTTATGAAACTCGACTGTCTATCAACCTAATATTTCTTGAGAGGAAACTATTTGATATTTATGTTGAATACCTTTCCTTGAATCCCCACATGAGGTGTCGCCCATCAGCCAATACATCATTCACAGGCGCCACATATTCAAGGACTTGCTAATGAGAACAAACCTGAATACGTAATAATTTTTCAAAGCCGTCCATGCCCAATGTTCCCTTTAGTCTCTTTTATCCTATTTGTAGTTTAAAATCTTTTCCCGAGTTCAACAAATAACAAATCCAGGATTAACACTAAAATCATCAGTTCATATGAAAGTTTTAAAAATGGAAATCTAGCTCCAAGAAAATAGATAAATATAGTAGATTCAAGCCAATATATCCACACAAACACATGAGAATGCATTTACACAAATACAAAGGTGCATATGCATAATAGATGCAATGTTTGAAAACAAACAGAATCTTACTGCTCCACATGCTGAAGCTCCATATATTCTTTCTCCAGCTGTGCCATCTCCTCATCCTCTTGTTCATCATTTTGTTCCTTCCCCTCTTTTTCTTCTTCATCTCCATCTCCATCTCCATCTTCGTCTACATCTTCATAGTCATCTTCATCTTCATCATGACTCTCATCTTTACCTTCCCAGCCGTTCTCATCGCTGTCAAAATCATCACTATGCCCCTAAGAATTATAGACAGTCAATCATTCAACCATAAAAGGACAATACAGAAAAATCTCATCTTCCCATAAAAACCACATAAGCAGCTAACAAACGAAAATGAACACATAAAAACCAATGAAACTAACATCAGGCAACATGTCATTCATACCATAACCCCCCTGTCATCGAATTCAGAGCCACTATAGCTCTCACTCTCACTTTCTTCTTCAGTTATTCGCGGTCTCTTCAAATGCTTTCCCATTCCTTTAAAATCCTAAAGACTCAACCAAAAAACAGAGAGAGAGAGAGAGAGAGAGAGAGAGAGAGAGAGAGAGATTATCTTTCTGAATAACACAGCATCAGCAGTTCGAACAATTCAAATCAATCACAGAACATATGGACCCAATTTTTCTTTTACTTCAAACAAACAAAAAAAATTTATAGAAAAAATAATAGGGCCCTAATTTGAAGGAAACTTGGAAACCACAATCTGACTGAAAAGATGAGAACTTTGAGTTTAAAGAGAACCCAATACTGATTTTTGACATGTAATCTTAAAATTCGGGCTGGAAATGCAAATTATCTGGAGATTCTAGCAAAATTCTTTTGATTTCTTTACAGATTCTGAACTACAATAATGGGAAACTTACAACTTTAGTCAAACCGTGAGGAAACACCCAAAAAAAATTAATCAAAAAAAAAAAAGACTGATTGTAGGACAGATTTTTCTAGCAGCGGTGGCCTACTTTCTTAGCCAAGAACACCTGGAAAAGGAAGGGCGTCTGTATGGAGCTCTGGGTGGCGGAGTAAAAGGTGGAGAAGGCTGAGAGTGGTGGCGGATGGCGGTGGCAGGTAGACGGAGACTTGCGGGATGCAACGACCTGGGTAGACGGGGTTTTAGCGGTTTAGGGCTTAAGAATATATTATATAAAAATTACTACTAAAATAATAATGATGTAACAAAAATAAAAAATAAAAATAAATTGATCTTTTTACTTTTCTGGGAAAATTGTAAGCAGAAAAGATTTACATCCTCAATTAATTTACTCTTCCTATCGTGGTAATTATGATATAAGCAAGAAAAATCAACAAGTGGGGAAAAATATTTCTGTATAATTAAAAATAGTAGTATCTAAAAGGAGAGATAAAATTAATAATCTCGTATAAATTATAAAGTTAAAAAGGATAGCTATTCATAAATAACAGAGTTATTTTAAAATCTAAAACTAATGAAGAACAAATCCTTTTTATTCCTGTTAGATAGAGTCAAATCAAATTAAGGTTACCAAAATTTCAGTTCAGAAAAAAAAAACATAAAAGTGGAATCAATCACAAGTTTCAAGGTTAAAAATTATGTGGAATCAATCGGAACTTTCAAGATTACCTTTATTGTAAAAAAATAATGGCTCCGTTTGGACAGATTATTTGGTAGATTATTTAAAGTGTTTTTTTAACATTATTTAAAAAAATTATTTAGAGTGTGTTTTTTGTTGACATTTTTAAAAAGGTTGAAAGTGGATTATTTTTTGTTGACTTTTGTTGCAAATGGAAGGAAAGTGTTTAAATTTTGAAAAACTTATTTGAAATATATAAAACTTTCTAATAACTTGTTTAACTTTTTACACAATTATTTACGAAACATAGCATTTTTTCAACAAATTTCATTCAGAAAAATGAAAAAAATTGTGACGAACATTTTGAGCTCCATTTACTATATTAATGGAGTTGTAATACAGTATCGAGCACTGGCATCAGACATTGCCAGCGTTCGGTGCTAGCATGCAATGCCGTGAGAAAATTGTTGAGAGGGAAAATTGCATTCAAAATTCAAAAAATAAGAAGAAAATTTTTTTACTTTTATTAAAAAAATCTCCAAGTAACTTTCACTCATCCAAACACTTTTGGAAATAATTTTCCAAATAATCCTCAAATAATTCTCAAATAATCCCAAAATCGAGCACTCGCTTGATAATTTTTTACTCATGGACCAAAACAAATGGGCAACCCGAAACTGAGAGCAGGCTTTTTTTTGGGCATTATGTCTGGTTAGGTTTTAAGGCCTATATTACCTAGTGGTCTTGCCCAAACTAAAGTGATGTTGTGCTAATTACGCTCCTCCACTGGGGCAATGGACTTTGAAATTGTTAATTGGAAACCATAAATACGTTCAAGAAAAAGATTGTCCCATAAATTTTTGAATTTTATGATCGAGCCTTCCTTCAGTAATCTTACATGGAATATGAGTTTTTCCATTATAAATTCTTGCTTGTTGCTGAACTTTGCGACAAGTTCAAGAACCAGTTTTGGGCTTGAATCGAACACTATTCAAGTAATTCCAGTTTCTAATTCAATCTCAAATTTAAGAGCTTTGTCATCCGTTTTTTCCTACTTTGAATAGGGCTTTTTTATTCTTTGGATTGGGCTTTAAAGCAAATTGTGACATCTGTCAGTTATTACCAAATTATAGCAACAAGGCCCAAACTATCTGTCATATCAACCTAGAAAATAATTTAACTAGAGAACTTTTAATGATGCAAGGAAATTTTGTGTATTGACTTGGTCCATGATTTTACTCGTAAACTTTGTGATCTAAAAGAGAGCAAAGTATACATCCTCACATCAGCATCCATTATTATGCCCACATGACTCCTTTTTAAACCACAAAGTGTACAGATGGAGTCTGTGTAAATCTGATCTTTACAATAATCTATCTGATCTGTACAAGAATCTTTCTGATTCCAATAAGAAGTAAAGGTGGTTTTATTATTTCAACAAAAGAAATAAATAAATATGTTTTGAACTTATTTTCTTTTTCCAAAATTAACATTGCCAAGTCTAATCTTGAAATCACATGCTCATGCAAGTGGGTCACACCTTGTAATAACCAAAAGGCATAACTAGTTGAACATTAACAACACAATTTTAATAATACCCGTCCGTGCAACAATTTTAATACTACTAATTTTCTTAAAAGATGTTTCCTAAGCATCCAAGCTTAAACCTTAATCAAATCCAATGCATGATCATTGCACGTGCAAAATCTATAGAATCTCCTCGTTTGACGGCCTGCATTGCTAGAACTCATCGATTAGCGTAGAGTTGCGGTGTAGGTTTCCAACCAAACGATTGTACTTAAAAAAAAGATTTTTAAAGTTAAAAAATTAGGGTAGACTACTGAAGAATATGACCAAGAACAAATTAGTCTACAAGTTTGACCTTATTGTGTACACGTGTGACGAGTAGGACATCACACGTGTAACTTCCTGTTGCCCGCACGTACAATCCAAACTTGCATGGTTAGATAGAAATATAAGTCTCGCAGTTTGTGTGAGAGACAGTTATAGAATCTATCTCTAATAAAATTTTCAGCCAATTACATGGTTGTAACTAGATTTTCTTGATTTGATGTACTTTTAGAAGTATTAATTAGATACCAAATTTTCACTCAATTAGATAGTTTTAACCAGAATTTTCTAGATTTGATGTATAATTGAGAAACCTTTTGAATTATAAACCGTGTTACCTTTGATAATCCAACTAGCTATAATTATGT
This sequence comes from Mitragyna speciosa, assembly GCA_024721245.1. Classification (NCBI taxonomy): domain Eukaryota; kingdom Viridiplantae; phylum Streptophyta; class Magnoliopsida; order Gentianales; family Rubiaceae; genus Mitragyna; species Mitragyna speciosa. The sequence continues at coordinate 3,529,626 of CM045558.1, forward strand.
TAAATGCAAGATTTATTCTCAACTGATTCTGATTCTTGTGAAAATTGATTTTAAAAAAGTAGAAATTAATATCATCCACAAGTAAGCCTTTAAGATTTTCGTTTAAAAAAATTAAAATATGAAAATAAGATAGTTGAGAATATCACAAAATTTATTTTTTAAGAGCAGTAACAAACAGGCCTTATGTCCTGCATTATGCATAGTTATTTCATTTAATAACTTTTGAAGTATAGGGGCACTTGGAAAGAATCTTGTATTGACAAAAGTATTGGTTAATTACTCCGGTTTAAAAAAAAATGATCTTCTTATTTCTCACATCCATAGGTTTTTTCAAAGAATTGAGGAGTGTGTAATCTGTCTTTGCAAATAGTTTTTGCTTTCAAACTTCGTTATATGTAGCATTTTACTTCTTTAAAATTACATTTTTAATCATAACTTTTTTAGGCTTTAGAAAATGACTTGGAGATTAAATTTGCTTTATTTCTATCAAAGAAAAAAGAAAAATAAAATGACACTACATTGTCAAGTTCGAATACATACAAAATATTCCATCAATCTCAATTTTTGTGTTGGATTTTTGAATTCTGAGGATGAAATTGAAAAAGAAACCATCCAAGTTGAGACCAACCCCCCAATCCAAAAATCCAGAAAGGAACCAAACAAAATGCTAATAGTACTAGGGAAATGTTGGGGAGAATACCACGTGAGCTTCACATGGGAGAGGGTGGCAAAGCGATGGTTTTTTGGTACGGGGAATAAAGAATGATGTGACTGTTAGATTAGGGAACTACATCAATCAATCAGTCAATCAATCAATCAATTATTATTTGGGAAAATGCATGTGGGTCACCTGCCACGTGCTTGACATTGCACACAGCCAACATCTTCCCAATCATTGGAATTTCAATCCCCCCAACTGGCTCATTTATGCAAAGAAAAGAAGATTGTTGTTATCAATCTGAAGAAAATTTGGTGCTAGCTTTCTATTTTTATCATGTTATTTTTGGCCAAAAAAAAAAAAAAAAAAAGATCAACTGCTGATTTAGTTGATTAGATTTTGCTATTTATCACCAGTAGTTGTCATGCATTTTCTATTTCGGACTAGACTAATACTGAAGGAAGATTTCATATGATGCTCAACATTTACAATTGAGAGAAGATGACTCCTAGAATTAATCCAAATTCTTTTTTGTAACTATTAGTAAAAGAAGCAAAACCACCAGCTAGAGAATATAACCCCCACAAGTTTACTTACATTAAATGGATTTGGATTCCAAGTCCAAGTATAACATTAACTAAAGTAAATGTGTTCCATATTCCGAATTGACAATTGATTATCCAATGTGTAACTATACAAGTTTCTCGTGCATCGCATGGCATGTCATACAGTGTAGTAGTACTAATCACATATCAACAAATAATGATAAAGAATGACTTATCATTATTCTTAGTGATTGCTTGATTCTAGTGTAGTAGCACTAATCACGCGTTGCCAAATTTGGTTGGGAGTTATTTTTTTTCCAGCTTATTAAACGTTTAGATTACACATGGGGGCACATCTTATTGGTCAACCAACTAGTTCAAAATTTCTATCATTACCGATGGTTATAAAATAGCCTGACTTTATCATAGAGATTAGGAATTTGAATCCCACTACAATCAATGTCCCTTTTCCCCATTATAATAGTTTGAGTTTAATAAAGAAAATATCATGCTTAGTATAGCTAACACATGCCAAACAAAGTGAAAAGAGAAATTATTCTCAAATAATCATACTGGAACCATCAACTTCGTTGTTGCTTATATAAATGTCACTGCCAATGTTATACACAAATAAGTACGACCCTCGTAAGATGGAATTTACCTAAATATGCAATGCAAGTAGAACCCTTTTTTAATTGATTCTCATGTTTGTTAAGTCTAACAAGATTCACCATTGGGCAATGTCTGTTTGTGTACTCTATTAAGCATCTCTTGCACGCGCGCGCGTATATGTATGTGTACAAACACGTATATGCTATGTATGTAGTATGTATACATACATATATATTGCCAAGTGTCCTGTTATTATTATGCAAATAGTATATCAATTGAAAAAAGAAATAATCAACTTTTAAACCATTTTGTATATAGTTTAATATCTTTAAATGTATTTAAAATAATCTAGACTATAATGCTCCCACTAGATATATTTTTGGAAAGATGCTTCCATTAAAACTCAAAAAAAAAGGAAGGGATAGAATGGAAGTTGGATGATAGAAAAAGAAAAAGAAAGGTAATGGTGACTAATGATTGGAGAAGATTGGATGTAGGTGTAGAGGAGACAAGATGACACAAAACAACTAGAGAGTGGGACCACGTGTGTCACGCCTCTGGATTTCGAAATCTTCAGTGTACGTGTGGGGCCATAGGGTAGCTAGTCCACATTCACGTGAACGCTGCCTGGTTTTCTTCATCTTTACTGAATTCAAAAACGACCTACAGCACCCTACTTCCCACGTGAATACGTGACACCTCTTTTTTTTATTCCTCTCCTCCATACGTTCCAGATTCCTCCAACGCTTTTTCCACTGGATTTTAGTTCTCCTGCTTGGGGCTTAAAAATCCAAAAGAATATTGTCTATTGTTAGACCCTTTTCGCGGTTGTCCTTGCATGGTTTTGCCAGTTTCACATCTTCTGTCCAAAAAGACTTTTGGGCCTTTTATCTCGTTTAGTTGTTATGTGTATTAATTTATATATGCATTTGGCAAAATAATATACAAATTTTGCAAATGTTTTATATGTAGTAGCTTAATAAGAACAAAACAAAGGGAATAAAGGGCTCTTCGGGGCATAAAATTTGAAGCGAGTTTTGCTTCTAGTTACCTTAAATTATAATGTTATTCTATGGAAAAAAGAAAAAAATGCAATAGTTCCACGGTCATGTCACTCTATTAAAAGGAAAAGCCTTGCCAAATGTCGCAAAAGATAATTTTACATTGCCTTGAGCATGGTCATCGACTCTGAGCATGAATGTGAAGTTTGTAAGAATTGTTCATGAGTTTTAATTATATGCGTGGCTCTCCTTTACTCAGCCAATAATTGCTTGGATGGAACTCGTGGGGTGAGTTTCTTGACAATTACAATAACTATACGAGATGATTTACAATTTTTGGATTTTATGTAGAATAATTTAGATGAAATCGACTTTTATAATTTTATTTGTTGAATTGTGGACAAAATTAACCCACACCCATATATGTTGGAAGGTTAGATTTACAATAATAACTACACAAGATGATTTACGATTTAAATTACGTCACATAATTAAATTAGATGAGTTCGATTTTCATAATTTTATTTTATTGAATCATGGACGATACCAACCCACACCCACATATGCACAGCCTGATTTCAACATTTAATTGGCTCGGAGGCTCTAGGGTTTCATTTCTAAGACAATTGACTTTTGCTGAGTATAAAAATAGATATCTCTTGCATTACTAATAATATGTGAAAGTATCAGCGTAATTTTATAGTTGCGTCCAATTAATCATTGTACAATCTTTCCTTCCTATTCCACCGATGTTACTCCATAAAAAAGAAAAGAATTAATTACAGTTTTTCTCCCTGAAAATGGAGGTAACTTATAGTTTACCCCTGCAAAAAATATGTACTTTGCACCAAAAAAATTTGAGTTAAAAATTTTGTTATTAACTTAATTTTGTTTAAATTGTTAAAAGTCTAAATTGCCCTTATAACTGCATGTCTATTGATAAATATATCCATAGGCAAAACTTACTTTTTTTCTATTTTATTCAGTACATATCTATTATGCTCATACGTATAATTTTAAAAAAATGATTGTACATACTTTTTGACTAACCACATAAAATACGCAAAAATTTTTGTCATAGTATACTTCACGAATAATATTTCAATTTTTCATGAAATTTTAAAATTTAATTCTAGTAATGACATATTTTCACACTATATACATAACAATAAAGACTTGTGTCTAAATTTTTACACACACACACACACACATATAAAACCAATAAGATGATAGATTTTTTATTAATTTAATATGTTTAATATATTATGCTACACTAATATCAATTTTAGCTCTTTTCTTTATACATGAAATATTACGTTATGTTTAATATAATATGATTATTAATATCAATTTTAACTCTTTTTTTTTTTGTATATAAGATATTACATTATGTTTGACACATTAGGCTACATTAATATCAATCTTAGCTTTTTTCTTGTTGTACAAGATATCACATTAATAAAAATTCTATCATATTATTGGTTTTATATATATACATGTATAAAAATTTGGATATAAATCTTTATTGTTTTGTATATAATGCGAAAGATTTATGATTATTATTACACAAATTTTAAAATTTTGTCACAAATTGAAATATTATTCATGAAGTATAATACAGCAAAAAATTTTATATATTTTTATAGGGTCAGTTAAAAAGCATGTATAAGTATTTTTCAATATTAATTTTTAAAATTATACATATAAAATGCACATTTTAGGAGTATGATAGACATGCAATAAATAAAATAGGAAAACAAGTTAATACCTATATGTATATTTGTCAATATACATGCAATTATAAGGGTAATTTAGATTTTTAACAATTTATACATATTAAGTTAATAACAAAATTTTAAACCAAATTTTTTTTTATGCAAAGTGTATTTTTTTACATTCAAGGGGTAAAGTGTAGGTTACCCCACTTTTAGGGAGCAAACTATAATTAACCCAAAAGAAAATGGATAAAATTAACATTTGACAAGCGATTGGGGAGTGAGTATTGCGTGCACCACGCACGCCACGTGGCGTGACACGTGGTGTACTAGAACCAATCACACATCGCCAAATAATACAATGTATGACCCACCATTGCTACATAGCGATAAATTATTAGTTCTAATACACCACGTGGCAATGCACGTGGTGTATTGTATACTTTTCCAGTTATTGGTCATGTGGCAATTCCCTGCAAGTTGCAGTAGTACGGATTTGGATAGCACAATGATTCCATTATATAGTATTGAATACAACTATTTACAAGATAAAACAAAAATAAAAATTGAGAACGCATGAATAATCACGCCACACGTGGGAACATTTGATCTACACACGTGTCTAGCATATATGCCAACTATGTCTATGCATTCAATCCTCGATAATACCACGATTTTGGCATTTTAACGAAAATAAGTTAATTATTGTCGTGATTGATTATATTATTGTAACTCTCTATACGTGTTCAATGCCTTCTATCTATACCTAGCTATTGACTATGGATCACACCTAATCTTGTTCACATATCACATGTGAATTGATGAATTTCTCATATTTGGTGCTAATGCGCCTGTAGCCCATGTTTATGGTAGAAGATTATAATTCAAGTACTCGATATGATGATCTTGAAACGTGATATAATTTATTTAAAATGTTAGAAATCACTAATTTTTTGCATTTGAAACTTGATCGGAATTTCCCTCTTCTTAAACTTTTTCCTACAATTTATATGCCATATACAGTAAAAATTCAATTAATCAATACATCACGACTATAGTACGATTCTCGACTCCCTTGTCAATACTCACTAGAATGCCTTACTATCACGGTAAAAAGTGTTCCAATCACGTTGAAGATTAAAGTTTCATATTAAAAGCATCCAATGGTGAGGATAGAAAAGATAAAAAATCGATATTTTGACTTTTGAAAGTCAAATAAAAAAAAGGAAAAGAGAGAAAATATCTCAAGATAAAAGGAAAGGTAAAAAGAAGAGAAGAGCTCCCACCAGCAGTAGCGCGTGTGTTTTGAAGCCCACTTCTAGCGAGTATGAATTGAAAAAGTCCAGATAAAAAATTATGAGGAATGAATGATTCAAAGGAAGCGTATCCAATGATTGTATAGAAATGCGTGTCGGGTCAACACAAGACAGAGTGACACGCACGATGGGGTGGGGATGCGAGGTTGGGGCCGACGTGCTGCCACGTGGGCAAGCAATGCATGCTTGTGCACGTGAATCCATGCAGGTTTCCCGCGTGATCCCTCTCTCTCCTTTGTTTCGCTCTCGCATCTTTTTCACTCGGACGCATCCGATCCAACTGACCAGCCAACTCATTTCTGTAATTTTCTTCCCTGGATTTCTCCCTTTCTTTGAACGAAAATAAAAAATGTTGGTTTTGGTAAGTAAAAAAGACATATGTGATTATGCATAGAAAGTATAAACGACCACATCATTTGGGACAGTCATAAGGGTTTGGATTTGCTCAAATTTTGAAATTTGTATATATTATGGTTGTGATTACATGGCTTACACTTAATTCATAGTTAACATATGAGACTTATCAATTACTGTTTGAAATTATTTTTTATGCATTTTTTTTATATTTAGTTCTTTGGTATTTATCACATTCACTATTACAAGTTTTGTATATCGTTTGAAACAATTGCTTTTGATAATTTTGCTCACTCTTAGGTTGCGTTGCTCCAAATGTTTGATTACAATAAATGGTGAACATTGTTGGTGTCAAGGGTAGCTTTGTGTGTGTGTGTGTATTCTTCTAAAACATTAAATTTCTAATGGTGTTCTTGTAAAAACTAAATTTCGTTCCCTTAAAATTTTAAGAAAATTATAAAATGCCTTCTTAAAAATACATTTTTACAAGTTTTACCACACAAATTTCAACTCGTATGTTTGTCCCAGAGTAAAATAGTTTTATTGAATGTAAAGAATTACTAAAGGATGGATACTATTTGACATTTTATTTTATGATACGTTCGTCACTATGAAATTTTCTTTTTCGAAATGATGAAATACTTCTTAACAATAAAACATTATTATGAGATTTTTTGATGATGAATCTATCAACATTAACAAAACTTAACAAGATAAAAGAAGGAAGCAAAGAAAGATATTCGATGTTCTGTACTATATGACACGTGAAAAATGTTGTGGTTATATGAATTATAATAGTGATAAGTTTTATTAGAGTGAATGATAAATTATGTCAATGATAATTTAATTCTGAAAATAATAATAAATTGTGATAGTATGCGTGTCGCTCCTTAACTTAATTCGGTGATTAATTCGGTGATCAAGATGACTATTTTTGTTCCTCAAAAAAAAAAAAAGATGACTATTTTTGTCAACACCAATTATTAAGTCTTCAATTGCACACTTGATTGCGCACGCTTGTAACCCATGGACTTTTAGTGCAGGCCCCGCGTGCTTCATGGCTTTCTACATCGCTGGGCCCACTCTTTGTGTTCCACGTAAGGGTGGACATGGACCGGTTAATCTGTCCATTCACCTAATATTCTAACCGAAACCGCTTATAGTGGTTCGCCTAATTTGTTAACCATATTCGACCCTTATTAGTCGGTTAACTGTTTAGCGGTTACCCTGCTAAAGAGAGTCAGGTACCGAGGGTAACCGGAACCGTATGGTATTAAATTAATTTAACAAAATAGATAAAAAAATATTACAACATAAATAATTTTTCAAATAAAAAAACTACTTATATAATTTCAAACTCTTACATCTAGTCTTTTTAAAATTCAAAAAATTTAGAAATAAAAAATTTTCACAATATGAGTAGAAAATATTTGTGTTATTTTCATATTTCGTATTGTATGAAAGTATTTTTGTTATTTAGTATCAAGAACATATATGATAATCAGAGTATAAAAATAAAAAATAAAATACAATTAAAAAAATTAAATTGGAAGACAATCTAATATGGTATTTAAGTTTTTGAGTTAACTTAAACTTGAAAATGAAATGATTCAATACTTCTTATTTCTTTATTAACCTCTAAGACATAGATGTGGACCGGTTTGGTTAATCGCGGTTTTTAAAAATTGATATTCGAAACTAGAACTGCTTTTGTAAATAAGGTTCAGTTAACCTAACCACTTTTAGAATTCGATTCGATTATCCTTATTTTTTCAGTTCAGATTGAACCGAGTATTGCAGTTTTTCGATTTTCGGTTCACAATGTAAAGGGCGGTGGAACTTCCACGTAATCCGTTTGCGTTACGCTTATTTTCGCCAGCATTGGCGCGTGGATTTATGAACGTGCAGATTTGCACCATTGCGTGATGTTGCTCAAGAGAGGATCACCTCAGTCAACGGTCAACGATAGTTAAAGCTGCTTTCTTGAGAAGTTACCAAACAGAAAAAGAAAAGGTCAAAAACGACAAATAAAGAGAGTCACACGGGCTTTTTTTTTTTTTTTTTTTGAGATAAGTCACAGTGACTTTTTATGCCTCATTTTTTTTTTCTTTTGATCAAACCTCACTATTACAATGAGTAAAGAAAAATTGATGTTGGTGAGATTCGAACTTTTGATTTTTAGGATGAAATTATAAATGTATAATCGCTCAATCTTTTAATCGTTCTCTTTATACCTAAAAAAAAGCACATTCCACCCAAAAACAAAAGAGAAACTAAACGTGTAAGCAAGAAGATAGCATGAAATAGAGCATGCTTTGTAATGTGAGAAATTGTGTCCCCCCAAAAATTCAATTAGCTGTGTGAGACATCATTCAGATAATTATAAAAATTTTTATTCGACTTTAAGAATTTTCGTTTTTTACTTCACAATTGTAAGGTGGACATTCTTTCCTCGAATTAAAGAAATGATACACTATGTTGCAGCAATCCAATAGTCAAGGATGGAAGTACGAAGAGGTAAGGAATAACCCTCCGCCCCATGATTGAAAAAAATATGCTTTTTTTCTCCAAAAATTTCAAAAGTTTTGAAAAAGTCCTATAAGTTCAAAGATTTGCCTTGCAAATTTTTGCTTGAAGTTTATATTACACTATATTATTGTATTTTCGTTCCCTCAAAGTAAAATCTTCTCGGCAAAGTGAAATTTTTGGGTCTGTCCAGGCAAATGGTGACTTGATAACCTACATTACGCGTCTAAATTGTTCTTGATAGCACCATGACTTGCTTATTTTGCATGTGTTTTGCCGTCCACAAGCTTTATGATATTGGCTGTTACTATGATGATAAACAGTATATATCTAAAGGAAAAAAAAAGAGTATCGACAATAACCTGCAAGCGATTAGAATTCAGAGGATTACTTGAGTTATTTTCCTGGTTTAGACGAGGATTACTTGAGTTATTTTCCTGGTTTAGATGGATTACTTAGCAACAAAAAATTAGAATAATGTATCCTTTTTTAGTTAGATGATTGATGCTAAATGACAATTAAAACCTGTTCTCAATATATTTTTACCTGATTTTAGCTTTCGATTTTTAAAAAATCTATTTTGTAATGTCTTCAAATATTTTTTTTACTCTGTTTTTAGATTTTTTTTAAAACTAAAATAAGGAGCAACTGATTTTCACCTTTTCTAAAATCAATTTTTATAAAAATCAGTAGCTATTGAGAACAAACCCTTAGATGAGTGTCTCCCATGCTTGATATTAGTAAATGGTGAGGATATCATAATAAACAAGAAATCATGTCAGTTGTCAGGTGTTTGAACTTTGAATATCTTTTTAAAACCTATATTTTCTCATAGCCACCAGTGCAGCCTCCTCTCATGGTCATGTAGCTTATTTTCTACCTGTGCTCTCCCTTTGCGATGCGTTCGGCAATCTATTCCAGAACTCAAAAATAACCAAAAATCATAACCAAAAATCTAGTCCTTGCATACCACCTCAATTGCAGCAGAACCCATGAGTTCCAAACAACGATGCCCTAATTCTACCTACCTTCTTTCCCAAACTTAGAACTTTCATAGGTTCCTATAAATTCTAAGAATATTAACTTACTCGAGACTAAGACTAATCAGTTACCATTTATAATCAATCACCACTCGTGTCTCAAGCCTTGCTTCTATTAAACCCAGTATCCTACCTAATGTCATTTCCACTGACCAACCCAAATCAATCACTTCTATCATCATATCATGAACTTCCCTAACTCGTATATTTCCCCACTTAGACTTAATTGTTTTGGCAGTTAAATATAATTGCAAATTTGCATATCTAAACTTGTTAGAGAATTGGTGAGGATTTGGATAATGATTTGTTGTCATGCAAGTTCTATTGGTTGATGGGAAGATATTTATAGAAGAAGAGGGCAGCTGCTGAGTGATTTGGAGGGCTTTGCAAAAATGGTAGAAGAAAAGATAAATCTATGTGTTTATTGTTGAGCAACAGTTGAAATAAATTGGGAAATTTATTATTGTGTAAAATTTATTAAAGTAATTTTACACCTCCAAAGAGATAAGTATATTTTTGAAATCTCAGGGGAACTCCCTGCAATAATTAGAGATCTTGAGGGAGATTTATGAAATTATTCCTCTTATAAGATGACATGTATCCTTGCATTTGATATATGTGAGGGTTAATAAATCATGATTTATCATTAATATGATATATAAGGACATATGTCACTTCTATGAAAAGTAAGATAAAGAAGCGTAACAATAATTGTATAACAAAAATTCCAATATAAGATACACTTGAATCTTAATTGATCGATTTTTTTCAACTAATTATAATTGTAGCTATACGAAACAATTTACAATCGATTGACTCGTGTTTAAGTGACTCAATCTTTCAAAAAGTCATGGCTGAGATAGCCTAATATTTGATATAATTCAATTTCGGTCATAAATTTAAAATTTTCTAAGATAATAAAGAAGAACACCTTAAAGTTTGAATTTATAATAAGACAAGTAACAAACACTGGACAATCTCTGTCGCGAATCACCTAATGGGTTCTTGGGGAGTCAACAAAAAGTTACCTCCACAATGTCATGTGAAATCTCATCTCATAAATACTTGCAACGACAATATTGACCGAGAGAAGAAGAGAGTTACACTGCAACTGTTACAGTTCCCAGACATTAATGCTAGCAGAGACCCTTATTACCCAAAGTTGAAAACGGAGTAATGGTAGAAGTTACTACAAGTGGTACAAACACAAATCTTTGACCCCATCATCATTTTCAGCCACCCTCACAGAAAAAGAAGAAGAAAAGAAGCCATCAATTCCATGCAAATTGCCAAAGTGCAAAAACCAAAAGCAAAACAAAGCCAATCCCTTTGTCATCATTGAACCAATAGCCCCCTCTGACACAAGTCATCATTGAACATCTGCATCTACATTACCCCTTCTCCTGTCACATATCTATATCATCACTAGATGTAGCTTCTGACCTATTATTTTCCTCCCCTGTATTGCACTCTGTCCATAGGAAAAAAAAAGAAAAGCTGTAACTCCTCTGCTCTGATGCTAAAGTAAGACCAGCCCATCTCTCTTCTTTCTGTCCCCTTCATTTGTTCTTTTGGGAATCTTAATTAAGGCCTCTTTAAAGAGTCAAAGTATTCTTAGAAGTTAAAAGGAGAAAAGAAGAGAAAGTAGAAACCAAAAAAAACCGAGGAGAAAAAAGTGAAAGAAAGGAAAAAAATGGGTGAGAAAGATGATGGTTTGAGGTTGAGTTTGGGTTTGGGATGTGGAGATGATGAAAAGCAGATGAACAATAATAGTCAATCTCCTCAACCTTTCCCATTGAACCTCATGAAGTCTAGTTTGCCTTTCATGCAACAACAGAACCACCAGCAGCTGCACCAAAAGTCATCCTTTCTTGCTGAAGTATTTCCATCATCTTCTGGTAAGTTTTCTCCTTCAAAGAATCTATCTTTCTTCTGTTATTTATGTTTATGTAAAATTTTAGTCGTCTTTTATCTTTTCTTGCTGAAGTATTTCCATCATCTTCGGGTAAGTTTTCTCCTTCCAAGAATTTAGCTTTCTTCCGTTATTTATGTTTATGTAAAATTTTAGTCATGTCTTTTTGTGTTTTCTTTACCAAATCTGAGCATGTCTGGTGTTTTTATGTGAAGTAACATGTTTTTCTTCTTTTTGATTGTTTCAAGAACGTGTTAACAGTTTACACTATAATGGAAAAAGTAGAAAACATTTGTTAGATCAAAATGGTTGTATAATTCTAGCATATTTAGGTCGTGAAAGACTGAAAATGAATGTTTTGTTACATTATTTGATAAATTCCTTTAAGTTTCTATCTATATTTGAGAGAGACTAAAAATCGGAACAGGCCAAACGTTAGATGACTGAACTCTGTTTTAACGTGGTAAAAATGATTTTTTCCTATTTGCTTGAGAATAATGGTTTTTTGTTTCTTGATTTGTGTTTATAGAAAGAAATGTTGCTGAACCCAGATCATTTCTTCGAGGAATTGATGTAAATCGACCAGCAACAGTGATAGACTGTGATGAAGAAGCGATGGTTTCATCACCAAACAGTACGGTGTCAAGTGTGAGTGGGAAGCGGAGTGAGAGGGAAGAAAATGAGGCAGAGAGGGGTTCAAGCTCTCTGGAAGATGATGGCGGTGACGCTTATGCTAGAAAGAAATTAAGGCTATCTAAGGAACAAGCAGCAGTTCTTGAAGAGACCTTCAAGGAGCACAACACTCTTAATCCGGTCAGTTACAGTTTTGGTGAATTTTTGGGCGAGGGTGTTGTCTTGATAAGTATTTCTGTTTTTGACTATGTTTACTTGTTCCGCAGAAGCAAAAGTTGGCTTTGGCTAAACAACTAAATCTGAGGCCTAGACAGGTGGAGGTCTGGTTTCAAAACAGAAGGGCTAGGTGAGTTAATATTTGCTTACTGGCCTGTTGATGCAAGGGGTTCTATTTATATTTATTGGGGGTTTTATAGGCTTCCAAACACTTATGTGCTACAGAGTAAGTTTTGTTGAGTGAGGGTTCATTTTTGAAACAAATATATCTATACTAAGCTTTCTTTGAAGATGAAACTTTGTTAAAGCTCCACAGTTTTGTACGCGCCCAATATACACACCGCTGGATCAAATATTGGCTTTACCAGAATAGCTGAATCTTTAGCCTAGACAAGTAGAGTGGTTTCAAAACAGAAGGAAAGTCAGTTATTATTTACTTGTCTGTTGTGGATAATATTCACATGATCCGCAATTATATTATAGGAATCCAAAAGCTTTAGCGCATTACTATTACTGTTAGTTACTAGATGTCATTTTCAATATGAATAGTTCTATTCTACTCGGTCTTTGAAGATCAACATAGTAACTGACTGATGCTTTTAAGCCGGTCTCTGAAGATCAACATAGTAACTGACTGATGCCTTTAAGTTATGCAATTGAAGAAGATCAACATAGAATTGAGACCCCACGTGCTTTGCACACTCCCGAAAACACCCTCATACCCATCAAATATCGGCTTAAAAGAATAGCTGAATCTGAGGCCTAGACATGTAGATCTGTATTTTCATAAGAGAGGTAAGGTGATTGATTTGAGTGTTTCGACTACAATGATATTTGCCTGCAAAAGTTCTTAATGCTATAACATTAAGTGATAGTAAGGTGTGGTGTTGTTTTTGAATGAATATTTCTAACCCAGCCAGAAACACCCCTCAATCCATTGGGTAGCTTAATCCCTAGACAAGTAGGAGTATGGTTTAGATCTGAAGAGTTAGGTAGCAAGAGTATGGTTTAGATCTGAAGAGCCAGGTAGCAATATTTCTATTGGAATAAGTGCAGAATTGGTATTGTTGGCAAGGGTGTTGTTGTCGTGCCAAAATCATTCAGTCAACCAACAATTAATAACCTATATATACATGCTAGACAAAAACACCTGCTCATCCCATTCAGTAGCGCAATCTTAAGGCCTAGACAAATGGTTTCAGAACTGATGAGCAAGTTGAGCAATTTGTTTATTGAAGCTAGCTTACAATTGGTGTTATTATTAGCATGCAAAAGCTTATGGTATCGCATTTAGTAAGTAAGCGCTGTGTATATTTTAGGACAGATTTCCATCCTAGGCCATCCACCAAGAGTGAACAAATGATTGAAGCATAAGTGCTTGGCATGCTCCTCAAGAACACCCTGGCACCTTTGGATCAAATATTGGATTTGGATGAATAATTCAATTTGATGTCTAGACAGTTGAAGAGTGGTTTTCCAAGAGAAGGGCAAAGTGATTTGCTTGTTGTGTTGACAAGCTTATCGGTATTTCTATGCCAGGATCAACCTGTAATAGGCCCCTCATTTCATACCATTGGATAGATTATTTGGTTTGACAAAACAGCTCAATCTGAGGCTAAAGAAGTACACGGCTTAAAAATGTCAGGTTGTCAGCTGATGCAAGTCTATACTTGGCATCATTAGGCATAGGCATTATTTACTTGGTACCAAATATTAGTGAGGATGGTGTTAGTTTTAGGACAGATACATCTATTTATCACTCGTACCAAAGATGAACACAGTATCCTAGACTGTTAATCGAAATCAACTTAGGATACAACACCACATCTTTCACAAATTCCCTAAGAGATCCACATTCAAGGTAAATTAATTGCCTGTTGATGCAAATTTTTTATTGTTACACTTGGCAAGGGAATAATTTCCAAGCAATAGTTTAAGATGCACTTGCCTTCTACGTTTTTTTCCCAGATCTTCTTGCAACTCTTTAAAAACAAATCTAGGTGACATTTATTCGTCTTTTAACCAAATTAATGAAGTGCAAAGGATTCTAATCACTGAATTATTGTTTACTAGGATCTCCAGATGGTAATGGATGATGAGGACAAACTAGTAGCAAATAAGTAAATTACATGACCTTTTCTTTCCCCATCATCAGAAATAGAAATAACTACCTTGCGTGGAAATTATATAATTGGAACTGATAATTGCATACTCAAACTTCAATTCTATACTAACAGATTGTTGCACTTCATCAATATGAGTTTTCCCGCAATTATATTATTTATTTGGCCAAAAAACTTGGATCTTCTCTTATCTATTTATTTGTCTTGCACTAGCCTTTAGAACTTTTGGATGATGGATGAGGAAGTGAAGCAGATGTTTAATTTTTGGCAATCAAAGTTCCAGGCGGTGGCTTTTTTCCCCCCCTCATTTCATGAAGTGCTGATTGCGCACAATGGGCATGCAATATAGCATTCAATACAGCCTAATCCACATCAAAACCTTAATTAAGAAACATGCTTTCCGAAATACTGAATTGCATATTATGATGCTGCAGGACAAAGTTGAAGCAAACAGAAGTTGACTGCGAGTACTTGAAACGTTGTTGTGAAAATCTGACGGAGGAAAACAGGAGATTACAGAAGGAGGTGAATGAGCTTAGAGCATTGAAGCTGTCTCCACAGTTCTACATGAACATGAGCCCCCCAACAACCCTTACTATGTGTCCTCAGTGTGAGCGAGTGGCTGTTTCATCATCTTTGTCATCCTCTGCTGCAGCATCAACGTCGATAGCTGCTACAAGTGCTAGCATCCCTCATCAACAGAACACACTGACAACTCCTAGCCAACGTTCAATGCCAATGAACCCTTGGGCTGCAATCTTCCCCAATAAATCCCTTGACGTTCACCATACCCGATCATAATTTTAATAAAAGTTCATGTTTTTAGAAAGATGGATATGTAACAGCTAAAAAGTTCTTTTTTTTTTTTTTTGGGCATCAAGTAAGATAAGACTGAGAAAGGTTTGTAAAGGGTGGTCCATTGCTGGAATCTTTGTTCATAAGACAGACAGTAGGTCAATGAGATTACTTTAAGAAATCTGAATCTCTCTTTCTTTTGTCAAATGACAGATGACTAGATTAGACAAGTAAAAGTGTGGTTTAGTGTCGGAGATTGAGGGAACATTGCTGTAGTGTTAATTCTTTTCCAATGTAAGCTATTATTAGTCATGATGATCTACATGCTTCTCGTGTAAATTCCAGCTTTCTCAAAGCTACCACTACTAAAAGGTGGTCTCATAACTCATTTGCCTTGAGGAACTATCTTTCTTGTTTGGAAGAGTATCCAAGGCAGCTTTTGTAACTAGCGAGTGGTGTGGTCCTATTGAAAAATGGCCCAATCATTTGTGTTAGATGCTTAACGACCACTTACAATCTTAAAGAAAGATTGGCCATCAATGTGTATAAAAGCTTCCAGCGCGATTGCTCACAAAACTGCCCAACTCAGAACATGCCGCATCTCATTGTTGAAACTTGAAAAACGTCCGCATCATTAATTTACATGCTCTTAGAACGATTAAAAGCATCAAAGACCAATGCATCTTCTTGGCATTATGCTCTTGTAGCTGGAGGTAGGGTGGTAAATTGCTCATTTGAGGGGTTGCATTAGAGTAAGCCAAAGAAACAATTTTACGCAAATATACACAGCTAAGCAGACATAACTAAAAGTTCGAAACTTGAGGTTCTTAAATTGGTTGCATTAGAGTAAGCTAAACAAACAATTTTAAGCAAAAAATATTCACAGCTAGGCAGACATAATTAAAACTTTGAAACGCTAGAAGACTTCCTGTTGATATGGGTTAAAGCAATCAAGAATGCGCAAAAGAATACCGGGCCCAAACAGCCTAGGAAACCATTTTCTGAGCACATTTTGACGTGCATGCAAAAAAGAAAAGGGTTGAAATTTAAAGGCAAGAAGCACACACCTCGAAAAAATTCCTTGATGTGTAGCAATCACACTTTTTGCTAATTATCCCTGGCCGTGTAAAGTAATTCTCAAAGAACTTCAAACTTCCGCACAGAGGAACCGGGATTAGTCTAACAAGATAATGATAAGATTAGCCCCACTGATGGGTTATCTTTATTGTCAGATAGCTGGAAAGTTTTGGAACATGTTTAGGTTCAATCCTAGATAGAGATGCATTGGAAGCTTTGCTTTAACTCCTGTAGCTGTCTCATTGGGAAGTGAATTTCCCCAGTACTGGCAGAATCTGTGCAAAAAACAAATGACTACCACGTACTAACAGCCAACACATTTTAGGCAGCTTGTAATTATGACTGTCATCATGTTTTCCTGGAGAACTTTTCATGCTTTTAATGTGTCCACCACATTGTTCAATATAACCATATCTACCCCCACTAAAAGTTGGAAATGAGCAAGGTAAAAGAGTCCATATAACAGAAAACCAACAATTACACAATCTCGCACCACTCAAATTTGAGCTCTCCACAGATGAGGGTCAAAGTAGCAAAAGTGGGTTCAGCCCCTTAGTCTAGGGTTCCACCCTTGTGCAAGACCCACCGAAAAAAAAAAAAAAAAAAACGCATCTGTTTGGCAGCATATAAAGAAGCCTTACAGCTGGAAATGGAGGAACTTCAGTAGCTACCATCCTGTTTCCATTTTCTTTGTTTGAGGAGATACAAGATGATGAAATGAATAACTTTCATCATTCAAAAATTCAAGTGCTGATTTACTATACCAATGGTTAAAAAAGCAGCAACAAACAATTACTATCAAGCATCAAATTTATGAACAATAAAAGATTATAATCAAACGGTATTCACAGTGTCTGCAAGAGATCGCAGTATGCAACCCAAGCCAGCTTTTTCTTTTAACTTTTCATGAATCCGCAAACATTGGTCACATGTTGGACGATCTCCAGTGGACAAGCCTTTATAGAGATACCTGTATATAATAGTGTAAGCAATGATTGTCAAAAAGATAGCCAAACAACCAATATACCAAGTGGTATGCCTTCTGAAGAGAAGAAGGAAACACTAATTTGGTAAAAAGATTTCACTGCTTGCATACATTTTACCTACCATACAAGAATTTCTTTAACCGGTGATATGTTTGCCAAAGTTGTCTTGGTAACAGGTACATTCTCATTATATGAGCAACGTTAAACCGAGTTCTACTGTGGTCAATCTTTGATAGAAAAAGATTTAGATTTAAAGGATCCCTTTACATGTCCTAGGAGCTTAAGACATATTATACAATGGACAATATAAAATAGTTTATAACTAGTTTAAAGAACATCTGATACCCATAAACACCATAATAGACATTCGAATATGCAAGGAGGAGCTCACTGAACAGGCCCTGTAAAAGCTAGAACACAAATTTAGCCTAAAAGAATAAGACATTAGGTTTAGACTAATGCCTGTACGTCATTTTACTTTCTTAAAGCAGTGGGGGCCAATTCCAAGCTACCCATGAACCTAACAATGGTAGAACCTCACATTGAAATTAAACTCCCCGTCAAGCTCAAGTTAGTACACAATGCAATCCTAATTCTTCCTCGTCTGTACAGATGAACCCCCAACTCTTCATCAAACAAACACAATGAACCCAACTCACCAATACAGAACAAATGATCTAGACCAAGAAGCGAATATGCCAAATAGTAGCCAAGATAAAAACAACAGCTCTTATGCCAGTTTGCTACGAACAAACTTCTAGAAATTTGCCAAAGTTAATCAACAACCAAAACAAAAAATAAAAAGAATGGAGAAAATATGAAAGAGAGAGAAAAATATTTAACTCATTGGGTCCCCTATATCCACGGATGGAGGAACAAAACTCGAATACTATGAAGAGAAATATAAAACCTGAAACAAAACCTCCAAAAGCCCAAAGAAAGAAAGATACAATAAAACATGTGAAACTTAAAAATAAATGGTGAATTTAACCCAATCTAAGTTTTCTCTACTTTTTGTCTTGATTTAAAACTTCCCTATGCTTTTTAAAGTTGATAATCTGCTCAACTGTTGAGCATGAATTCATTTGCTGCCAAAGTTTGATGAAAGAAATTCTGCCCCAGAACTTGTCATTTGCTCCAAATACACAAGAGATGAGGGATAGGATGGCACGGCACCTACGCACATAACTCTTAACCTAATATATCTCTACCTTAACATGCATCCAACATACAGAAATATGCAACATCTGGCAAACCTCATATGAGAGATTATGAAGAAAACTAAATAAGCTTTCTCATTCTATGTCATCGAATTCCTCAACAATCATTTTGACTGACATTTTCTCCTTTTTGGACGTAGCCTCTGTACTCCAACTTGAGTCGAGATTGCTTCCTTCTTGAGCTCCATAAATGGAAGTTGGCACTTCAGTCAACTTCTCAATATAGGACTTCCTAATCATCATAACCATTGTCAGTACACAACCCAGGGTTCCTAGCTCTAATAGGAGATGCCAAGAAACAGTTCCAACATTCTCATTAGCAGCAAAACTGGTCTTCATAGGATCATTAATTTAATGCACCCTTTCATTTCAAAGCATTCAGAATGATTATACCCTCTTTTCTGACAACAATTGCATGCCCAACTCTTAATTTTTATCTCGGTTTAGATTTGCTACTATCTAGATTTTTTTTCTCCGGATCCACCCTCAACAAATCCTGATTTTCACTAGTTTTCCAATATCATCGTATATTGCCCAGGCAAGATTTTCCAAGAAATTTACATTTGTTCTGAGTTGGATGCAAGCCAAGGTGGAGATTTACTAGAAGAAGAGTCATGTGTCCAAGCAGTAGGTAGCCATCCTATCACAATTCTCTTAAGAATGAATTACAAATGTTGGCATCAAATTTTATCTGTCAAACTTCAGTAGCAGATCATTCATATTCTATATAAATCGACCAGAGCTTCAGCTATAGAAAGGGCCTTAGTATAGATCTCAAGCTACAACAAAGACAAAGAAAGCTCAAACTCTGATTAGTTCACCTTCTAATACTTTTTGAGTTTTCTCATGTTTATGCATGTGTTCGCATTGGGCTTTCATAGATTCCTTCTAAGCTTTGTATTCTTCTTCCTATAATTTAAGCTTTGTTCCTCCTCTGCCCATGAACCCAGCCTATGGATGTAGTCCAATTGACCAAACCACATAAATATGGTTGTCTCAATCTCTTCTATATTTTCTGCATACTTTGTTATTGTGTATGCGGATTATCTTTGAGAAATTCCCGGAGTTTGTCACTAACATAAGTACTTGCTCATGGAATAGGGAGAGGAAGAGAGAGAATAACTAAGGGCAATCACCAAGAAGGCCAAAATCTTCTTCCTTCAATCTTGGTATAAGAATGAAATAATAGGAACTACTTTTCCTTGTTAGCCATCATCACAAGGACAAGAAATAGAATTCACTTTCCAATGTTAGAGTTCACCATAGTATCTTAACAATCAAATTCTGGACTTCCAATTTTATAATTGATATTAACCCCATTTATTTATAAGGTGGGAACTAAATTAAGATATAGGCCTTCTTACATTAAAGTGGCATATCAGCATATTATGTGGCACCCCTCATTCACCTATTAGGCAGTTTTTACAATGTAACTTTGACTTACTAACTTGGTGTCTGTCAAGTGACACCTTTCCACCGAATAGAATAGCATTTGGAAGAGTAGAAAGTAAGGAGTATATACAGAGGTTTATCCCTTATGCAGTTATCTCCCATCCTAGATTGGATTAGCCAAATGGTCCAAATCTAACAATTTTGTAAGTACATAAACAACCATTCTTCATCGTGGATAAATACGGAATTCCGTTGTTCTAGACAAGTGAATCATTCTCAACAGAGCAAAATACTAAAGAGAAAACACAAGAAAATTGAGAAACCTAAATGAGAATAAAATCTTCTAAAAACTGCAAGTTTGCTTGTTTGTTCCGAGTAGAAAGAACCAAACAATCATGTGATAGTCCAAGCCCTACACTTTCCGCATTCATAAACTGAAAGTATCCCGTCAAAATTCAAGTTTCGACTCAACTATGCATTAGTCAAACATCATGATATGTCCCATCCTACTTGG
This sequence comes from Mitragyna speciosa, assembly GCA_024721245.1. Lineage (NCBI taxonomy): Eukaryota > Viridiplantae > Streptophyta > Magnoliopsida > Gentianales > Rubiaceae > Mitragyna > Mitragyna speciosa. The sequence goes on from CM045558.1 coordinate 3,550,261, forward strand.
ACATCGAGCTACACATCCAAAATTAGCCAGATCGAACCTTTCACAATTGTTTGAGTAACCCTAAATTCAATAAGTTATGATCACAACAGCTCCATGTTGGATTCGGAAATGAATCAACTGTAAGAAATAAGCAATCAATAAAATCAATAGTTACTAACTTCATGAGAATATCATAGTACTCAGGATCCAATATCCAATTTGCAGACTACAAAATCAACAAGCACAATTCAGATCAAGAAACAGAAAGCAAAGAAAAACTGCAAAACAGAGCTGAGAAATTTTGTGGGAAATGTTGATTAATAACTAAGAATTACCTTACACCTCTCATCTTTGGTCTTTGGAGGGAAGCCTTCAAGATCAGTCTTAAGGGCTTCCACTGGCTTATTCCTACAAATATTAATATTATCACAAGCATCAGAAGAAGAAACAGAGGTTAAAAAGATGAGATTTTTATGCAACAAAATCAAAATGGCGATCAAAACTGGAGGTATTGGATTGAATTGGGAGATGAAAAAGGACTGTTAGTGAATACTGTTTGAGTAAGCTCTCGATCTTGCGGGACTTGTGCTCGATTCTGGCGATGATGGCTTCTACATTGTCGGCTTCCAAATGCTCCCCAGACGACATCCCTCTCTTTATTCCCTGTTGACTGTGGTCACACACACACAGAGAATGAGAAACAAATGAGTGAGTGCGATAGAAAGTTAGCTTCTTCTTCTCTTTCTTTTTCTCTTTTTTTTTTGTTTTTTTTTGTTTTTTTTTTTTTTTGGGATGGTAACGGAGAGCTAACTCCAGCAAAAGGGGGAAACTGCTTCATTTTCTGGGGCTCATTTTTTTCTTACCATAGTTGATGATTATACTCGTGCAACTTGGGTTTTTCTCATGAACCATAAGTCAGATACTTATCATTCCTTGATATCCTTTTATGCGTTGATTGAAACTCAATTTGGTTGTTTGATTAAAAGGGTTCGCAGTGACAATGGCTTAGAGTTCACATCCAATTTTATGCAAAATTTCTATCAGCAAAATGGTATCCTATTTCAACATTCTTGTGTTGACACCCCACAGCAAAATGGGGTCGTTGAACTAAACCATCGGCACTTGCTTGAAGTTGCTCGTGCGTTATGTTTTCAAAGTGGGCTGCCTATTCGTTTTTGGGAGGAATGTATCCTCATTGTAGCTTACTTGATCAACTATACCCCTACACCTTTATTGTCCAATAAATCACCATATGAATTGTTGTTTTTCCACCCATCATCTTACTCACATTTACGAGTTTTTGGATGCCTCTGCTATGCCCATGAAACTCGTACACCTCAAGACAAGTTTGCTGCACGTTCTAGACCTTGTATATTTGATGGTTATCCTCAAGGATAAAAGGGGTATCGTTTTTATGATATTCAGCAAAACAAAATTTTTACCTCCAGAGATGCTATACTTCATGAAAAAAATTTCACTTTTCTTAATTCACAGTCAGAAGAACAATCTGGTTCTCCTACTGTCATTCCTTTACATGTTACCAATGAGCATCATGTGGAATCATCTCTAAGTGACAACATCACATTAAAGTCTAATGATAATCTTCCACAAGATGAATTTGTACCCAACTTCTTCACCAATGAAGCAGGTCACGCCTCCTCTCCTCAGCAAAGAAAGCACCCACAAAGATACCGTCAACCTCCAAAGTATCTCAATGATTATGTGTGCAATTTGCTTGGAATAATTCCAGCCTCTCGTCACACTTCCAATGCAGTCACCTCAGGTACAAAACACCCTATATCTAATTCATTGTCTTACTCAAAATTTTTCTTATCTCATACCACTTTTTTAGTTGTCATCTCTAGTCAAGATGAGCCTACGACTTATGCACAGGCTGTTCAAGACTTACATTGGAGAGATGCTATGGCCAAAGAGATTGAAGCATTAGAGAAAAATGACACTTGGACTATGGAATTTTTGCCTGCTAACAAAAGGCCGATTGGACCAAAATGGGTTTACAAAATTAAATATCATGCAGATGGCACAATCGAACACTATAAAGCACGCCTAGTTGCCAAAGGATATTCACAAGTTGAAGGCCTTGACTACACAGAGATTTTTGCTCCAGTGGCAAAACTAACCACTGTTAGATGCTCACTTGTGATTGCTGCAATTAAGAAGTGGGAACTTCACCGATTGGATGTACATAATGCATTCCTTCATGGTGACTTTAACGAAGAAGTATACATGTCTCCTCCACCAAGTTATCTAAATTCAAATGATAATTGTGTTTGTTGCCTTCAGAAGTCCATTTATGGGTTGAAGCAAGTATCTCGACAATGGTTCACCAAGTTCTCTACTACTTTGATCCATTACGATTTTATTCAGTCAAAAGCAGATAACTCTCTCTTCACTTCACACTCGGGTGATTCTTTTACTGCTGTACTTATATATGTTGATGATTTAATTATTGCAACTAATGATCCTTCTCACTGTCAAGTCTTGAAAGGCTATCTAGACACTTGCTTTCATATTAAGGATTTGGGTCCTCTCAAATACTTCCTTGGAATTGAGGTAACTCGAACATTTGATGGCATTTCTTTATGTCAACGAAAGTATACGCTTGACATTCTTGCAGAATTAGGCATGCTTGGTTGTAAACCATGCCATTTTCCAATGGAGCAACAAATGGACTTTCTTTTGACTCTGGAGTCCCTATTGATAACCCTGCTCAATATCGTTGTTTTGTTGTTCGTCTTATTTACTTAACAATTACAAGACTAGAAATCTCATATTGTGTTTATATTCTAAGTCAATTTATGCAAGACCCACGCCAAGATCATTTTAATGCAGCTATGAGGGTTCTGCATTATTTGAAATCAACACCTGGACAAGGCATTTTTTTTCTTCCTCTAGTCAATTGAATCTCCATGGCTTTTGTGATTCTGATTGGCAACTTGCCCGATGACTAGAAGATCAGTCATTGGTTACTTTGTTCTTCTTGGCCACTCCCCTATTTCATGGAAAACAAAGAAACAAACTGTTGTGTCCCGTTTTTCTGCCGAAGCTGAATACCGCTCCATGGTTGCTGCAACAAGTGAACTCTTAAGGTTACATGCTCTTTCAACTGATCTCACAATTCATCACAATCAGCTCATGCTTTTACATTGTGGTAATCAAGCAGCCTTCCATATTGCAGCCAACCCTGTGTTTCACGAACGTAAGAAGCACATAAACATTGACTGTCATTTTATTCGTCAACATCTTCAGAGTAAGACCATTGCCACTTGCTATGTTCCCAGCAAGCCTCAAGTTGCTGACATATTCACTAAAGCTTTGGGCTGTGATCAATTTCAATCATTGAAAGGCAAGTTGGGCATTCGTGATCTTCATGTTCCAACTTGAGGGGGAGTATTAAGGCATGATATCAGGCTATGAATTTGTAGAAATATATGCTGATTATTAGCTGTACATATATATACCAAATATAATTTTCTTCTATGTAAATTAGGTAGTCAACAAATCTTCCCGTATCCAAGGCATGTATCACGTTGTACATCTCCTATTTAAAGACATCAATAGAGCTGAATTTTTTATATTTAAAATAAAAGGATTAATCTTATATGCGTTGTTGATTAAAATTCTTTTCGCACAAGAGAGTCTAGATGTTTGACAATTTCTTTTGTTTTCTTTAAAAAGAAGAGTTGAATATTTATGTAAAATTCTAGTCATAAGGAGGGTAAACTCATAATTCTGCTATAAAGGAAGCAAAGATGGATGAATAAAAGCAAGAATTTATTGATCTAAATTGATTATTATCCAAGCATGAACCTACATCCATGCAATCTCCTTGAAATTGCTAGAAATATATTCCTTTTTTTGCAATTTAAAATAAGAGTTACTCGAGTCTAAAGTATTGTTGGTTAGTAATAAATTACTCACTTAATACAAGAAAAACAATTAATATAACTAGTATGCTTTAAAAAAATAAATAATAGTTTTAGTCTCGATTACATTTCATTATAAGTCTTAAGCAAAAGTTTTAATGCAATTGTTGCCCCCTAATTTTGTGTGTAGCAAATAAGTGTTTGCAAAACAATTTATAATAACTAACAAGCCAATACCATATTTTGTAGTCATGATACTACAATGTACCACTAAATCATACTTTGGAGAAAAATTCATCTAATTATATTATTAGGTTAATCTAGCTTACAAGTTTGTTTGTGGACCTTATTGTCACTTAATATTTTATATGACCTACAAGATTTACAGTGAATTCATGAATTAGTCCATTAAAAAAATGTAATATAACCATGTTGATAGTGAAAATGTTTGTTTGTACTTACCAAAATCATGATGCAGTTCTTTATTCCCAAAGCAAAAATTATCGAAGTCAATTAAATACTAGTTCTCCAAGGGAGACCTTTCCCATCTCGTAGGTTTGGGATCAAATTTTACCTACAGTTAGGAAGGGTTTAAGGAGAGAGGGAGTAGGTAGTATTCAGAAAGTCACACTTTCAATTGTACGTGGCAAACAGTTTGAAATTTCAACCAACATACTATTAGGAGTTTACTCCACTTGTGTGAAGCAAGATTAATTTGTAATACAATTATGATTGAAAAAAAAAAAAAAGAAATCTAGTTCTCATAAACACTCACTAGTCATAACAACCAATTCATGGGAATAAGAAAACTTCAATAGGCAAAGACAAACGGTAAAATAATGACAAAAGACATTTTGAATTTTGATTCAAGCCTCTCCATTCATGACTTTTTTTTTTTGGCCGTTTTCCCTCATCAAAAACACACAACACACACTCTATCACTAACGGCCATACTTCTTTAGTCCTTCCTTTACCCTTTTTTCCATTCCCAAATGTTCCTTTCTTGTGCTTTGCCTAACCCCACATCATTCTTTTCCTTTCTTTAACAATGGCAGCTTCTCCACCTCCATTCAAGAAGCCTCATGTCCCAGTTCTTCACCAGAAACTGACTAGTAAGTCTCACTCAAATTTGTTCTGTGAACCCCTCATCGTTATTCTTATTCTTCTTGTTATTCCATTGTTTCCTGCACGAGCTCCTGACTTTATTAGTCATTCTATATTGAGTAAGTTCTGGGAACTCTTTCACCTTCTAGTTATTGGAATTGCTATTTCTTATGGCTTGTTCTATAGAAAATGTACCAATATTGATGTTGAAAATCAGCCTAGAAACGATATTATTTCTAATGCTTATTTATCTGGGGTAATGAGTGTATTTTCATTTTTTGAAGATGGGCTTGAAAATTTATGCATTTCCAAAGAGAAAAAGAGTGTGCAGAATTGGGATTTTATGGACATGAAAAATGAATCAGTAAATAAAGCAAGGTCGTTAATTGATGATGGTAGAAAGATTAGATCTTTGAAATTTGGGATTGGGACTATTAGATCTTTGAAATTTGAGATTGGGACTAAGGATATCTATGATGACGGTAAGAAAAGTATTGGCCAAATTTGGAATTCTTAGTATTTTCAAGAGGAAAATTTGGTGGGTGTGGCTGATGGGAGCTATGTTGTTGATGAACATAAACCCTTAGGTCTGCCTGTTAGAAGCCTAAGAACAAAAATTTGTGATGCTAAAAAAACTGGATTTAGTGGTAACAATAGGTCGTGTTCGAGTTGAAAGAGTTCTTTTGGTAATAGTAGTAAAGGTAAGGTTAAAAAATTTAGAGGTCCAACTCCTACTAATTTGGAGAAGCAGTTTGATGAAATTGTTGGTCTTTCCATCATCTTCTCACAGTCAAGATCTGAGAAGATGGAAATAAGAGAAAATGTTAGTAATGTTGAAGCTTCGTGTCATTGTAGGAATCACTCTGGTGGGAATTTTGAGGTTGAGAATTTTAGGTCAAGATCATTCATACATCCAACATCTTTCGAACCAATTCTGTTTCACTGCAGCTGTTAAACTAGAAAATTGAAAATATGGAGTCAAAAAATGATTAAGTCTTTCTCAAACACAATTTCACAGTCAAATATAGCATGTGTGGATGATGGAGTATCATTTCATAGTAAGACAAGGGGATATAGCATTAGTTCATCCAGGGAATTGGACATGCAAAGGACTTCTAAAGGCTACTTCAACGATTCCAATATAAGTGCAATGCAAGACATATTGGACAGAGGAAAGAAAAGTAGCGAGCCTACAAAATTAGATGCTAAACCATCAAACTTAGCTAAGATTCTATCAATGGGAAAGATCCGTTAGAACAATTAAGTCTGGTGTACTTGTTTCTGGTAAAATGAATAAGAAGGAGAACTATTCAAGTCAAATAGATGACAAGGTTGCAACAATAAGTGACCAACCTGAACCACCTGCCTTGGTGAAGAAAGTGAACGGAGGAAAAACTAAAGATCCACTGGTCCACAACCAAAAGCACAATTTTAGTAAGATGCATCTTGTGCCAAAGGAGACATTCTCTGAGTATCAGAGGGATGACAGAGAAGACTTTGTTGATGGCATTTTGGTATCTGAAAGTGACTTGGTGTTGGCAAGTGAGCTTGAAGATTTTGAAGAAAGTTCAGAAGAAAAGAAACCAGATGCATAGCTAGTTGATGATGCAAATGTTGAAGGAAGTGAGGTTAATAGGAAAGTTGATGAATTCATAGCCAACTTTAAAGAGCAAATGAGACTTCAAAAGATTGCATCAGTCAAAAGGCATAGTTGCCGAGCTTAGTAGTAGAGGATTTGCAGCCCACATGGGGGTATTAAGATTTGGGAAAGTTACAGTTTGCCGTAGGCTTCATTCCTCCAGTCTTTGAATAATTGCAGAAATTTAACCTCACCTGTCGTATCTAGTTCGGGCTAGCCCATTTGTTATCACCACACTTTGGTGCACATCATATGGCACTTAAAAGGTATTAGTATCCATAGTTATTACTCGGTAAATAGTTATCACTTGGGTGAATTATAGTTTTGAGCCACAGCAAAACATTTTACACTGATTACAAAGGAGCTGTCTTTTTTCAACTCATTTTCCATATACTTTTTATACTCTGTGAGGTTAATTTTTCTTTATATTTTTGGGGCCAATTGGTAATGACTTAGTAAATTATGTAGTTAAGACTATAGTGGTAAATCTATTATTTATTAAATAACTATGGTATTCATTTCTCTATCCATGTTTGCTTCAAATGCTATTGCCTATATATGTCACTATATCACCAAATTTTCCGAATCTCTCACTTGGTATGAGAAGTAAATGTTCAGTATAAAAGATAAATGCAGCATCAAGTCGAATTCCATCTGTAAGAACATGGTAGCTAGCTCGATAAACTTATATCACTATCATTACTGACGAAAGTTGAACTGTGCTTTACCATGTGGCTTCAAATTCTTGTCTTCCTATTAAATATACAATTACTTTTCATTCATGTTAGCCACAAGCAAATTGGTGATCACATTTGGCAAAGTGGTAAATTGCGTGTTGAGCTGAGATTGGGTGCAATAACTTGGCGTATCAAAATATTGCATGAATAACTATTGAAAATCTAATTTAGGTCATGGCTAATTTGCTCCTTTTGGCTATCATTCTTTCAAGTAAATGCATTCTGCCAATTATAGGTAGAAAGGATATTTTCTCCTTATGTTGTGAATGGTTTATGTTTTTGTTTGTTTGAAGTATCTCATTCCATGGATGTCATGGTTCCTTTGTTCATATAAGCAAAATGTTTTGGCCCTCTTTTCGTGTGTATGCTAACTTACTGATAACAAGGGGAGGCAAGGCATGAAAGGATATTTTGCATCTCATGATTGATCAAAGCAAGCAATTCTCTTCCATCAAATAAAAACGAGTAGCAAAAAATTCCTCAATTTCACCTTGATCACCTTTCATCATTTCCTAATGACCAAAGTAAAGATTTGCAAATTCTCTTTTAAGTCACTGGAACAATGCATAAAACGTGAAATTGGTTGAATTGGGATGATTTCTGTATGTTTTTACTGGTTGAATGGGCATCTGACGTTCAAAGTTATCATGTTCTATGTCTCTTAGAATCTCAAGATTAAAATTGTTATAAGCATATGAAATTATAAGATATAAGAATGCCATGTATGCCATCAATTGTTTTTGTTTGTTGGCATGATGAGCAGGATGGTTTTAGGTAATACTATATTTATATCGAGATGTTTTTGTTTCATTTTGTCCTGTGATGAATATGGTTACTTCTATCAGTTGCATTGTTTGTTTCGGTTCTTTGTCGTTGTTCCTTTTTGTGAAAGGCGGTTGGGAGTGTCACAAAGCATTGTATCTATTTTGCAATTTGGGAGGTTTCTTGCTAGGCTGAGTGTGATTTTTCTTTGTCATCTTGTCTTTTTATCTATTTTCCCTAGTTTCCATTAAGTGATGTGTGAAACAAGATCTGAATGCCAGGCATGTGTATATCTTCTATATAAAGGGATTAACAAACTCTAGGAAGAAACAAACACATGAAAAGAAAAAATACATGCCAAATTTCCATTCTTGGGCATAAAATACACTCCTGATGCAATCCTAGTCTTTTTCTTTCTCAAAATTTTTAATAGAATTAAAATATTGTATATTAAAGAGGGAGTTGTCTTCCAAGAGAACTCAATTTGCTTGTCTACATCTTTTACTACTAGACTTGTGTTCACATTTGACAGAAACATGCTGGAAATAAGAATCTCAATTTGGGCTTGGGACACCCTTTTCTGTTTTTATTTGCTGTTCTATTATGTACTACGGTGAGTCAGTAAAAAAAATATCTGTTTTAGATTTGTTATACTTCAGTTATGGCGTGATTAATTCAGCTCTGTCAGTATGTTTTATCACGTTTTTCCTTTTATAAGAAGTTGAAAGAAACAACCATGGTGAAACCAACTTATTTCAACACGTAATATTTTTTTTTTGGTCAAAATGTCACTTTATATATATATGATGCTATAACCATTACATCAGTCTGTACAAAAACTAGTCACTACCAGACAATCAAGCTGTGTGGCTTTTGAAATCCACACCGAGAAGTTTTCCTTCCATCGAATATCATCAGTTAGTTTAGTGAAAAATTTTGAAACCCACACCGAGAAGTTTTCTTTCCACCTAATATCATCAGTTAGTTTAGTGAAAAATTTTACCAGTTCATGACAACATGTGTTATCTTTCCTATTAATAAAAGCAAAGTTGCAATGCCAAAATGTTGCAATTTCAACATGTAAGGATGACAAAAAAGTAAAAAACTCCTATCATATTTGGAAAGGAATTGCGAGGCAATTGTTCTAAACAATGCACCGGTTAACAAACAAAGTCTCTCACAAGTTACAATAATAACAACATTTAAGCTTTTATCTTACTATGTGGGATCGGTTATATAGATCATATATCGCAATTTTGTTCAATCGAGACATGTTCTCACAACTTATATGTCACAAATTTATAATTGTATATCTTTTTGTATATTGTTTTATAATTTTTCTGTGGACCTCTTATATTGCTTGAAAGTGAAAGATTATGCATACTACATAATCTGAACCACTCCTTTTTTGTTTTTTTTCCTTTCAAATCTCAAAACCTGCACCGTTCCTACCTTTGTCCACCTGGAAACTGATCAATACAGATGCTTGATGCAGAAGAAAGTCATCACCATAATTTTGCCACATATAAAGCTTAAGTCAGCTTATGGCAATTAAATTTACTAGCATCATAGTCTCATAGGTGAGAAGGATATTCTAAGGGATAGAATCCAGTCAATTCGCCTACTTACTTGTCTTCTTTGGTTCCCATAAACTTTTCATCTTCGATAGTATAATATATTTTTGAATCTGCTAGATTGCCTTGAAAGAGTATGCTTCAACCACTATAATCGTATAATTGATGATTATGCTATTTATAACTTCCATCAGGACAAAACATTTTTCTTGGTCATTTTCATTTACCATAAAAAGATTTACATTTGGATTATATTTTTTCATAATCCTTACAACAAATGCAATGATACTTAATGGTATACAATGATATTTAGTATTGAAAAATGCTGGGATTCTATTATTAAAGATATATGAAAATTATCAGCGAGGTTAGGATTGCGCCAACTATGGACTGAGTGTACTTCAGAAGAATTCTTTGAAGATCATTAACAAAAAAACAAAATTATATCCACACTTAATCCTTATATATTCAAAGAACCATGTGTGCATAAACGCTTCACTTAAAAAAAAAACTTCCTAAAAATCCTGCAAAACTTTGAGTAAATTACAAATAGAATGTCCTATTCAATAATTTTTTTAGAATTTAAATCTAAATGTTCTCGTGTAAAATTTCTTTCTATGACGTGTGATTATAGAAAATAAGGAACACATAAAATCAAACACCTAAATCCAAATCAAAATACTTTATTTTCAGTATACAAATATACAACCTAATTAATTATTAATTAGATGAACTCATACTCTAGATTTAAAAAAAAAAAGTCGGGAATGAATAGAGAGCCGAGCGGTTAGAGCTTTACAACTCCACTTCAAAGGTCAGGGGTTCGAATCCCACCATGCACCATTATGTTTGATCAAAAAAACAAAACAAAAAGTCACCTACATATTCCATCTTTTCTTTTACTGTGAGTATGGGTTTGAATGATTCATTTTGATTCAGTAATGAAATGTGTATCATTTCTCCCAATAAAGGTAATAAGTTTGATAGAGTAGTATTTGGAGGGAATCATGGACAACCCAAGTAATTAACTTCATTCAAATTGAATGATAATAATAGTTAATTTCCAAACATCAACAATAAATATCATTACTACTCATTCATATTCCACTTTTTGATTCCCTTAAACCAAACAACCTCTAAGTAAATACGCAACCCAACTGAATTAGATTCGTGTGTAGTCAGCCCCCAGTCCCAAAACCCAAGGGATGATCCATCCCACAGTTTCATGGCATCCTATTATCTAGTTTTAGATGGGAATTCTTCAATATACAGTATAATAATGGCCTAATTGGTTTTGTTCATTAATGGCACTTCACACAAAGTCGGTTTTTCTTAACGTTGCACTATAAAGTTGGTCTCGTTTCCTAAGCCTTAGTTCTCAATTTTTTTAACGTTACACAATAAAGTTAGTCTCATTGTCTCTCTCAAAAAAAAAAAAAAAAGTTAGTCTCATTGTCTTAAGTTTGTTGAGAGAAAAGGAAAGGTATACTGCAGAGAGGTTCCATTTCTTATTTCTACCCTATTTTAGACTGACAAACCAACAACACTTTTTCTTTCTCCCAACAAAGAACAAACTAATCTTGCTTGTTTAGTTGTCCAATTCTCTTTACACTTTAGCTCAACAAATTGAATCAATCCCTTCTTTACACTTGCTTTTCCTTGCTCTTTAGGCAAAGCTATATAGTACCTTTTTCCTCCAGAACCCTTCAAATCTTAGGTTTCTTGGATAATTAATTTGACTCATTTAGTTTAACTCTTGATTTTCTTGGTTGGTTCTTGATTTTGTGTGACGAAGATTCATTACATTCTTGACTTGAATCTATTTTTTATGATTTGGAGGTTGAATTGATGCAAAAATAAGAGGGTTTTGTATAGGATTTTCTTGGTTTTCTTATGGGGTTTGTTTTGGAGCCTTCGAAAGATTTGGGATGGGGGCTTTTGGTTATTTGATGGTATATTACTGTAAAGTTTGTAAATTTTCTTGTTTGAAGCCAATCTTGATCTGACCTTTTCTTCATGGATTTTTTTGGTTCTTAATTTAATATTTATTGGTTCTTGAGAAGCCTGGCCTAAAGGGTTCTTATTATCTTTCAATTTTACTATATTTTGGGTGATTAATTTTTTGAAGTGTAGAGTGTTTAGCTTGGTTTAAATTGTACTTGGAAAGATGTATATTGAGGAACTGAAAGAGGGAGAATCTGATAGAGAGGAGGGACAAGAAGTTTGTAGTGATTATAGGGAAGGTGGGATTGCTGTTTTGGATGCAAAAAGACTTTGGTTGGAGCAGGTGCTCGTGCTCTCTTTTATCCAACATTGTTGTATAATGTTATGAGAAACAGGATCGAATCCGAGTTCCATTGGTAGGATAGAGTTGATGAGGCATTTGCATTTTAACAAAATACTCATTTATGTTAATAAATGTTTTTACTATTTTCATCATTTCTGGTATTGAAATATCTGTTTGCACAAACTTGTTAAAAGGATTTGCAGTTATTGATCATGTATGTTTGTTGGTCTATTTGCAATGGATGATAAGTTTCCTTCTTCATACCTGACAACAACTTTGGAAAAAGATAAGATTTGGATGAACTTTTATTTATTGTGTCCTATTCATGATCTTGTTGGGACAATGGTATCGGTGATTTCTTAATACTACTGTGATTATTTTTTTAAAGAGGTGAGCTTGACTATCTCAAAAGTATCATTTGATTTTTGGATATGGATGACTTTTCAAAGCATGCACATGGGTTGGAATTTCCCATGTTTTTATTAAAATATAGTCAAATTTTGCAGTTTGAATTTTGCCTATTAATACTATTGTTTTTTCTTTTCTGAAGGCTTTTGTATCTAATATTGTATGTGGTCTTTCGTTTTTCTTCATTATGGACAGCTTAATATCACATCTTTGTGTTGGCTACTTTGAAATTTTCATATGTTGTAGTCATTATGGTCATACTGATAGTGACATGGAAATAGATTTTTATTTCGAAAAATCCAACAAGATGCTTCTGCCTTGATGAGCACAACCGTAATTGTATTGGACAGCTTTGAGTGAAAATGTGCTACTGAAACATTAAAAGTTCAATCCCATTGGGAAAACACTAAATAAATAAATAAATATAAAAAATAAAAAATAAAAAATAAAAGAAGAAGTACTACCTTATAGATAGACTTGTTTTAGTGTCTGTAACTTGAGATTAATTTGGTAAGTTGTTTTTAATGCTTTATTCTGTTAATCTTTTGTAAGTCACTTTTACTGAACATTGAGCTTTAAGTTTGTTCTCTTTTAAGATCATTATGTAAACCAAACATGTATAAAGCTCTTGTCCTGGAGACTTGGACATGGATAAAGTAGATAGGCAGTAAGCATCATAGTCTCAGGTGTTCCTACCCTTGAATGATGTGTGAGTATGGGTAGATTCTCAGATGATTATTGTAGTTTTACAAACTCAAATTTGGTTACAAGTATTTGTGGGCCTAAAATGAGACAATCATGACATTTTTTAGTTTTATAAGTTCCATTCTTTAGAATGAAAAGTATGTTGCATGTGAAGCTGTTATCTTATTTTCTGTTAGTGTAATGACTGTAGTACTTTTTTTTTTTTTCTATCACCAGTTTATTTTGTTAGGAGCTGTTCCCTTCCATGCTGATGGCTCTCGCTTGAAAGCAGTAGGTGTGTGTGGAGTGGTTACCTTGAATGAGCCATACGAAACATTGGTCCCAACATCATTATATAATGTAAACTTAAACTACTTTATAGCTCTTATATAAATTTCTTATTTATTGATTTTCTTGAACTCTGTGAGAAAAGGAAAGAGAGATAGATATCAATGGTTATGATTGATCAAAGTTGTGAAGTTACAAAAAATGATAACATGCCATACTAGGTCTGTATGCATAAATTTGGTCTCCTTTATGCTGATAAAAGACCATATTGCTTACCTTGGCTCTCCAACTTATTTAATTTAATTTCAACTTTATCCTTTGATGCTTTGGTGAGTCTTTTGAAAATATATAACTTCATTGCATAGTATTTTTTTAAAACCATATTCCTTAAATGATATCATTCTTGCCAATAAGTTAAAGTCAAGTTTTAGTTCTGATTCACCACTTTCCATTACTCTAAATTGGGATTGTTTCAAGATCACTGCTTTATTTGCCTTATCGCCTATGTCGATGACAGACTTATTTTTGGTATAAGACTATGATATTGATCACTTGGTAATTCCTACAAGAGATTATCTTTTTGCTCCAACATATGGTGACATTTGCCAAGCTGTAGACTTTATCCACGATACGTATCTTTTTAAGTGTTGTTGAAGATTTTCTGAAGTCACTTGTTCAGCTTCCAAATTTTCAAATTTGATGATCTTAAGCAACAGAATATTTATATTGCATCATTCTTTCATGTTCTTCCTTTCGAAAACTTGGGATGAATGTTCTAGATTTTAACATTTTGGTGGGAAGAAATGGTTTGAAATAGTTGACATAAATTGTTCTTTTGTTTTCAATTTTTTTCTCCTTGTCATCAATTGCTGAGCTTCTAATTATCATATCAAAATTTTAATCACATGCTCTTTTTTCATTATGTTCCATTTTTGTGCTGAAAGGAAAACATCTTGCGGAAAAACTACATATGTTTACTATAAGGCTGGACGGGGCCGTAGCACAACCATTGTCCTTTGTTACATGGTAGGCATTACTTTCAGAGCCTCACAAACAATTAACTTTTAGTGAGATTTTCAAACATCTCCACCCTCTTTCTTTTCTTTGAGTTGATAATGCTTCTCTACAGGTTAAACACAAGGAAGTGACATCTAAAGCTGCATATGACCATGTGAGGTCCATTAGGCCAAGGGTGCTATTGGCCTCTTCCTAGTGGCAGGTATCACCAATCGCCTATGCCAATAATGGTGTTGGAGACGTTTGCAAATGTCTTTTTTCTATTTAACATATAGCGTTATGTTCTATTTAATATCAAATTGCAAGCCGTTCAAAATTACTACATCCGTGTGAAGAAAACTAAAGATGTTGATGATAGTCCACCGAAAATGATTGTAGGTTTACCAGCCACATTTGGTCCTTTAGCTTTTGATGATGAGTCTGTTGTATTAGTCACCGAATCTGACCTTGATGGATATGATGAAAGCTATGAATTAGGTGTAGTGGATAATAATATCTTGGCTGAGTCAAATTTAGCATGCAGGTTTCAGTTTGTTAGTCAGGCAACTGTTGCTAGGCTTTCGTGTCTGTGGGTTCGTTCCCAAACTGGCCAGAAAGTTTCACAGAAGAAGTTAGAGAGCTCCATGACAAGCAGTCGGCTACAAAGTATTGGTGTTGACATCCATGTTTATTGAGAAATGATAAATTCCTGTCAGAGAAGTTTAAATTGTTTGTAGCTCCTTTTTCCTGCCTTAATGGCAAAGATTAGGATGATTAAGAATAATGGATTTTCCATTGCCCTTATTCTTACCTATGAATCTTTGAGTCCGGAAAGCTATGTAAAATCTATTTCTATATGAGATGATATTGGCTTAAAAATTCCGAACCTTTGCTTTGAATTGCAAAGACATGAAATTTTGTATCTCAGAAGAGTGTGCATATGGAGTTGTAGGTTGGCTTATACTTCAAAGTCAATTCTTTTGCATATTCAATTATCTTAAAGAATAGTGTGTGTTCATGGAGTTGTAGATTGGTTTATCATCCCATAACTGCATCGTTCTGTCACCTTTGGTTTGGTATCATTATTATTTTTTGCCCTTGTCCCTTGATGTGCTCATCCTCAAACAATGGCACATGGCCAAATGGAACTATTTGTAAGCTTCACAGAAGTTGCTTTCAAAAGAACCCTATTGGGTTGAGGTAAAAGGTAACAGACATTTCATCCCCAATTTTTTCATGTGATATATGATTTTCATAGATGAGTCTAAACCCAACCTATAAACAAATTCGTGGATGATTCCATGTAAACATGGTTTTGCACTAACGAACACACCTAAGACAACAATTGAAAATCGTAGAAAATTGATGCAACCAAACAATTTTTATTCCTACATACTATGAATAAGGATTGTTTAGCTGGAAAGACATCATCAATATTTGAAGTTTTCTAACCAGCATTTTGTCTCCAAAGATGCTATGAAAATGATCAGACCTTTCCCTCCATGTGTCTTTGTTCAGCCACAATGCACTTGAAAAATTACAAGCAATGAATAAAGTAGAGAAGAGAAAAGGAAAGGGAGGAAGGAGGGGGGGTTACTAAACACTTTTAGCAGAGATATAAACAAAATTCTACGTACAATGCTTTAATTCCAGCTTGCTTGAGCTAGAAAGAATCAAAGGTGAAATGGGAAAAAAGAATACCGTGCAAGTAAGAAAACAATACTTTTATTTTTGCACAAAAGATAAAAAAGCCAAAACTTTCACCTTAGCTTTTACTCTTAAATGAGTCGATCTTCTGGTGCAGAACCTAATTAAACAAGAAAATTTGTACCTTTGAACTCTCACAACAGTCATCAAGCTTTAGGTTTTATTCATACAATAAAACATAAAATTTTCATGATCTTTGTGGATTTTTTCCAAAAGGAGCAAATATCAGACAGGTCAGTAATGCAAGTTTTTTATAAAGAGACATTGGGGATGTATGTTTTGCTCACTCAATTACCATTAGTCCAATTATAGAAAGAAAAATATTTGCTCTATATTGCTCCTTTTCCTTTTCAAAAACAAGAAAATGAAGAAGAAGAAGAATGAAGGATAACCTTTCTGATCGTAATGACAAAATTTTCAATGGAAGATTCTCGGACACCCCAGCATAGAACTACAGTTAGAAGCACTAGCATAATTGGAGCTAACACATTAATAGATAAATGTGAGAATCTGTCACTCTTGCAGTTAATCTTTATATTTATGTACGTGAGAACAAAGAACCTATGAATTTTTGTAGTCACCAAAAGAGACTTAAGTTTTTACGTGGTAACGTTAATTCTTATCAATTTGTCATTAATACTTTGTACAGTGCACTCATCTAAGTTTAGTTAGGAGGAGCATAAAATCAGTCTATTGGAACAAAAAAAAAAAAAAAGAGTGAAAACAAAGAATTCTTTTAGAAAAAAAAAAAGTAAAATTTAAAAAAATAAAATGGTAACGGTTGATGAATTTTGGTACTTTGGAACCCCCAATTTTGGCACGTGAGACTATGGGTTATTATTAACATGGGGCCTACCACGAGTTTTGTTTGCGATTGACCCCAATCGTCTTCCATCATTTGTACTACAATTCTCTGTGTAACTCTAGGCCTGTCGACTTAGGCTTTTAGGCTAGACTTTACTTAACCATGCTTAAACCAAACATAAGCCCTCGTTAATGGCCTGACCCCGGCCCATAAGAGCTCCCAGTATTCCTGCTCAAGTTCGGCCCTTGTAATGTATTGGACTTTCATGCATAATTAGGGATTAATGTTTTAAACATTCTTTCCAAATTGGCATCTAAAAACACTTTTAACAAATCTTATTCTAATTTTGTGTATAATGGAACCTATTACTAATAAACAAACATATACTTCAATTAATAGGCAACATCAAATATCACAAGATTTTGCAATATTATTCACAAGACATGGGGAGTTCTTATGCATTTCGTACACATCAAATTAAGCAGCACCACTTCGTGTTGTTTCCACAAACAAAAGTTAAAACCAACCATAGATAATCAAAATACACTGCACAATATGATAAGTGTGATTTGGATGGTGCCGGTGAATTTTCAATTTGTACACAATTGAATCAATTTACACGCAAATTTTAGAACACTTGCTTTTAAAATATTCAACTAAATTAAAGACTATAATTATCGCGCCTTTAAAATGTTAAACTAAATTAAAGACTATAATTGTCGCGCCTTTATGTATAAAATTAATGTCAGAATTAAAAAATTGGTTAAGTGTTTATGTCCCAATTGTATTACTAGCGGAATCAGCGCATCTCCTATGTGGGCAATTTTTCTAAAAAAAAAATAATTAATAGAGAAAATGATTTAAAATGGAGTCAAAACGAAGGGAGTGAGGAAGTTATGGTATGAGGGATACTTTTAGGGAAAAAAAAAATGTTATACCAACAAAGTTGCTCTCTTTTTATTAGAGTTGTATTGATATTGAATGTAATCCTTATGGTCTCTTTAAACACAAAATCATATTGCCTTTTATGTCAAAAGATACAACATCACTGGATTTCCTATGTATATTTTGACAGCAATCATCATACATGGACAAACTGAATGCATGCCATTCTTCCCACACGTTTCTTTAATCATATACATAAAACATATACCTAAATACATACATACAAAAAGAAAACATAAACCTAAATACATACATAAAAGAATAAAAAGTGTCATATACTCAACGTGTTAAATATATATTAACACCTCTAATACAACACACAGAAAAGAAACGAAATTATTATGCTCTTTTTTTGAGTAACACTTTGATATGGTATTATATTTGACGTATTATCGTTTGGTATTATATTATATTTTAGCCAATTAACTGTATTAATGGAGACTCGATAGTTACCGTAATTTCTTTTTATCTATCAAATTTTTGCTATTTTAATCAATTAACTGCTGTTAATAAACACTCATTGATTACGATAATCCCTCGTCTTAACTTTTACCTGTTATCTTCTTTTCTTGATTTGTGAGAAACTCTAAATGGAAGAGTTTGGATGTTCAACCAAATATGACGATTATTTGGTTAATGTCTCTGAGATATGTTAAAGACTTTTTAAGCTAAAATCATCTAACAAAAGATTAGCTACTGTATCGCGGTGTATTAGATGCTTTTAAGCGAAAATCATGCAACAAAAACAATGTTTGTAGTAGTAGTATATATTTGGCTCTGTAATTTTAGTAGCCCATTTGTTTGATCCACACTCTACCATTATCCATTGCCATCTTCCATGGTCTATACCGTAATCATCACATCCCCTGAAAATTTATAACCCCTTCTCAAATCTCAAGTAGCCCACGTCACGCATCCTCTCTGTCTCCCATCCGTATAATTGTAGGACTAGAAGAATATTGGTACATTTTTGGTTTCTCCCATTCAGGAGCAGCAAGACAAAAATAGGTAGAGAGAGAGAGAGAAGAGAAATTGAGGTTTGGCCAAAGTGCTTCGGGGGGATTTGGCCTAAGAAGCTTTTATCTCATAATCTCTTTCATGCCTACCTGAATTCTCTCCGACCCTTCTTCAGCTTTTGTCCTTTCCTCCCCTTTTTCTATTTCCATTTTTTCTTGCATTAATCAGGTTTTTGGGATGCAATTCTGCCGAAAGGCAATAGATTTAATAACACAAGAACAAGGCAAATAGCTCAGGTTTGAGGAAAGAAATAAAAGTTATCAACTTTACTCAGTTTAATGCATATATGATTGGATATCATCCTATTTCTGTCTTGGAATTTTGCTTTTTCCTTTAGTTGAATTGTGGGTTTTCTCTTTGGTGCAAATGTGTAAATTGGGTTTGCTCAACTGTCTCATTGGAGTTATCAGTGGCTTGGAAGTTAGGGTTTTTGATGTGAAAGTTGATTGTTTAAATGCTTTGTTGAATTGGGATGTTGAGATTTGAGGTAAATGGTTTCTGGGTTTTTGTTTGTTTGATCATTGGTTTGAGGAGTTAGGATTTTGAGTTGAAAAAAAGTGACTGCTTCTTTGTTTGGGTGTGGCCCATTTGGGCTTTTGTTAATTGAGTACGTTCAGGTGAAAAAGAGTATCAGGTTTTTAGTTCGTTTGGCTCCTCACTTTTAATGGTTTTGTGATTTAATTCAGTTTAGGTCAAGTAAAGCTGCTTCGTGATTGCTAGTTTTGGTGGTTTAGGATTTAATGTGAAGGCTCTGGTTTTCTTCCAAACATCTGTGAGTTAGTTGCTTGAGTGAAAGCATTGGTTCATTTTAGTGGAATATCACTCGTTTGGTACATTGGTGATTGATTTAGCTGGACCATGAGTCGGAAGGTGAGAAGGAGGGTAACAAGGAGGGGAAAAGAGAAGGTGGATTATTCAGAGGATGAAGAATGTTTAGTTTTGGATGACAAAGGTGTGGTTGATTGGACTAAGTTGCCTGATGATACAGTAATACAGTTGTTCTCATTTCTTAATTACCGCGATCGAGCAAGCTTGTCATCGACTTGTCGGACTTGGAGAATTCTAGGGGCATCGCCATGCTTGTGGCAGGTACTGGACATTCGTCCCCACAAATGTGATGCAGCCGCAGCTGCTAATCTTGCCTCTCGGTGTGGAGATCTACAGAAGCTCCGGTTTCGTGGTGCCGAATCAGCTGATGCAATCATAAATCTTCAAGCTAGAAATTTAAGCGAGATTAATGGTGATTATTGCAGGAAAATTAGTGATGCTACACTCTCTGTAATTGCTGCTCGACATGAGAAGCTGGAGAGTCTCCAACTTGGGCCCGATTTCTGTGAAAGGATAAGCAGTGATGCAATAAAAGCGGTGGCCATCTGCTGTCCTCATCTGCGGAAACTTAGGCTTTCCGGGATTCGTGATGTTGATGGAGATGCCATTAATGCTTTGGCTAGGCACTGTCCAAATTTAATAGATATTGGCTTTATTGACTGTCTTAGCATTGATGAGATAGCATTGGCTAATGTTTTATCAATTCGCTTTCTTTCGGTTGCTGGGGCAACTAGTATGAAGTGGGCTTTGGTATTACAGCATTGGAACAAGTTGCCTAACCTAATTGGTTTAGATGTTTCTAGAACAGATATAATCCCTAATGCTATTTCAAGATTATTTTCATCCTCTCCGAGCTTGAAAGTCTTGTGTGCCTTAAATTGCCCTGCTCTAGAGGAAGATGCGAGCTTTGTTTCCAACACCAATCATAAAGGTAAACTTCTACTTGCACTTTTCACAAATATTTTTAAAGGAGTAGCTTCCCTATTTGCCGATACTACTAAACAAGAGAGGAACATCTTCATGGATTGGAGAAACTCAAATACTAAGGACAAGAAATTGGATGAGATCATGAATTGGCTGGAGTGGGTACTCTCACATTCACTTCTACGTATTGCTGAGAGCAATCCACAAGGTCTGGATAATTTCTGGCTCAGCCAAGGTGCAAGTCTGTTGCTCAGTTTGATGCAGAGCACCGAAGAGGAAGTTCAAGAAAGGGCAGCTACTGGCCTTGCAACTTTTGTTGTCATTGATGATGAGAATGCTAGTATTGATGGTGGAAGAGCTGAAACAGTTTTGCGAGATGGTGGTGTACGTCTCCTCCTGAATCTTGCAAAATCATGGCGGGAGGGGCTTCAATCAGAAGCAGCGAAGGTGAAAATTGTATTTGTGGTGCTAGGGCTTCTATGATGTGGCTTTGTATAAAATAATATGATGACTCTCGCTTTTCTACTAATTCTTCTCCTTGTAAAGTCAATTTATCCTTCATTGTGTCTATTAAGCTTGATTATGACTTTTCAAGGTGAAGCATAGTTAAAATTGTATGATGTCTTTCCATAGGCTATAGCGAACTTATCGGTTAACACCAATGTTGCAAAAGCTGTGGCTGAGGAAGGAGGAATCAATATTCTTGCGGATTTGGCTAGGTCTATGAACAGGTTGGTTGCTGAAGAAGCTGCAGGAGGACTCTGGAATCTTTCTGTGGGGGAAGAGCATAAGGTTGCTTGTTTTATGTTCTTTTTCTATCATTCTGTCTTTGAATAACATGTGTTGCTGAACAAACTTCACATTATAGGGTGCCATTGCCCAAGCAGGTGGTGTTAAAGCTTTAGTCGATCTTATCTTCAAATGGTCCAGTGGTGGTGAGGGAGTTTTGGTACGTCAAGTACTGTATCATACATCTCAAGATGCTTATCCTTTCAAAAGCATTTTTTTTTTATCCATGTGTAAACTTAGTTAACAGTGCTTGCTAAGTATATTATGAGGTGTACTTGTTTTCAGGAGCGTGCAGCTGGTGCGTTAGCAAATTTAGCTGCGGATGACAAGTGCAGCATGGAGGTTGCTTTGGTAGGTGGTGTGCATGCTTTGGTTACTCTAGCTCGTACCTGCAAAGTTGATGGAGTGCAAGAGCAGGTATCTCAATTTTCAAGCATTGAATGATTCTGTGATCCATGTACAGATGATTTGCTGCTATAATTTCTATATCGATATGGCACTAGTTTCGATGCAAAGTCGTGTAAAAGTATCCATGACGGCCTAAAAGTTCCAGATGCTTGTGGTTTGTGGCTCTAGCCAATTCAACTCTACAAGATTAAAAAAATAGGATCTTAAGTTTTGGGACTAAAGATAACTTGTTGTTGCTGATGGTTGATTTCTTTCATTTATATTTAATGCATAACTAGTATTCTTATCTTGTTATAGTTTTAGTGCAGAAGTAACTGACTATAATCAGTGGCTTAGACTGATAGTTAGGATTGTCTAAGAGTACATCAGAAGTCTTTCTATCTCGGGTGACGGGTGAGTGTGCCCGTTTGTGTGTCTGAAATTGAATTATTCTAATTTCTGATAGTAGAATGTTGCTCGGAGTCTGCCATGATTTTAGTTTACATGACCTCTATACTTGTATCGACTCATAATACATGACTAGAATTTTGTTGAATTCAAGTAATAGAATCCCCCATTAGATACTCAAAAAAGTGTATAATTCAGAAGCAAGAGCATATTATCTTTGGAGTAGATCATCAGTCATCAGTTAACAGCTGTATGTGGAAATTTTTATGCATATGTAGAAGGAAGGATTCAGTGTTCAGTTTTCTGTTGGATCACATTTTCCCCACTCTGGTATTCTCAGGCAGCTCGTGCCTTGGCAAATTTGGCTGCTCATGGAGATAGTAACAGTAATAATGCAGCTGTTGGACAAGAGGCAGGAGCACTTGAAGCCCTTGTGCAACTTACTCAGTCTCCTCATGATGGTGTCAGGTAGTGAGTGCATTCTAGAATATGGACATTTCAATTGATGCCGAGTAGCATGGAGTGGCCATTAATGCATTGCTTTATATACACTGATTGGAATATAAAGAGGCTATAAGGCTGGCGTGTAACTCCCCCTTCCTACTCTGGTAATAAGGTCTAGATTGTTCGTCTTTCGATAATTCTTGTACGGTAGATGACAGAAAAGGAGGAATTAACCTTTGAATATGACACAGATAGCTTGAGTTCTTATTCCTCTGAATATGACACAGATAGCTTGAGTTCATAAATTTGATAATTCTGACAGAACTCCAGTTTTCCTTTTCAAGTGAAAAGAGAAGAGGAAGTAATGTTTGAATTTGACAAGGATAGCTTTAGTTCATAAATTTTATCAGGTGGCGATTTTTCTTATTACTCTAGAATGGCCTAGTTCTGCCTGACACTGCCAAGAAGTCTAACGTGATAGGAATTAGACCATTGCTTGGGTCAAAATCTCCAAAAAATCAAAATATAAGTGTTTTGGTCAAAAGGTTGTTGGTGAAAACAAAACATAAGATATTTAATTGTTAAAAATTCTTCAATCTTCCTCATCTAATTATTTCCATAAATCATTTGATACCTGAGTGAATAATATCTTTTCTTGTGGATTATTGTTGTTCATTTTGTTTTCTTACTCGAGGCAATCTTCAGGCTTCCATCAGATTTTTTTTTTCTCCTGGGAAATTTTGACTTGATGTGCGTGATGATTACTAATTGAATAATAAAAGAGCTTTTTTTAATTAAAATAATATGATAATTTCTGGATTTGGACAATATCTTTTTGTCCTCCTATACTCCTGAAAGAATGGAAAGAACTGTCATTTTATTGTGATTTGTTTCCAGTAAATTATATGATGCAAAAAATTGGTTTTTATATTTGTGTTTCCTAATTCTTAGGACTTTCATGTAAAACTATAGAAGTTGAATTCAATTACTTCAGTATAACCACTTAGGAGTTAACTGAAAGAGCAGGATAGTTTTTCGGAGAACCCTTTTTCCCCCTAAAGTTTGTGTTCTAGTTATTCGTTTTCTAGTTTTTGTAATGGGTCCTTCAGGCTCCAATGCTGGATATGCAAAATAATTGAGATAAACTTCCATCTTAGTGCATGTGTGTCCTGGTTTTTTCTGGCCTCTGCCTTCATTATTAGGGGTTCTGCTCAAGTAGTTATATGGAGTCTGATGATTATTATGTAGCTTTGCAGCTCCAAAAAATCGAACTCGCCTCTAACTATACTTTCTCTCACAGACACAGTTTTTTGTTTTGGTTGTTTTTTTTTTTTTTTTGGGGGGGGGGGGGGAAGGGGTGTGTGGCTGTTTGGGGGAGGTTTTTCCTAGGAGTGGCAATTTCTGACACGACCCGAAAACCCGACACGAACCTAACCCGAAAATAGCGGGTTTGGGTTGGGGCTTCGGTTCGCGGGTTCGCGGGTCGGACCCGACTGACCCGCGAAGGAAAACAGGTCGGGTTCGGGTCGACCCGCGGGTTGACCCGCGAACCCGAAAAAAAAAAAAAAAAAAAAAGAAGAAGAAGAAGAAGAAGAAAAGAGGAAAAAAAATAGATTAAAATACACGAAAAAATGATCAAACACATTTTTTGCAAATAGTAATATCAAAGTTGCTCATTAACATACACTTAATTCCTCTTACAATTTACTTTCATAAGCTAAGTAGAATTCTTAATTTTTTTTACAATTTACTTGATTATTTATCCAATGAATGAAATTTGTGTTTGAATGTGAATAAGTGGAACATGGCATTCATTATCCAATGAATGAAATTTGTGTTTGAATGTGAATAAGCGAAACAAAACTACAAAATGTTAGTAGTTGTTTTTTGTTTTCTTTTTTTTTTTTTGAAGAAAAGAGGAAAGAAAAGACATTAAAACACACACACACACACAAAATGATCAAACACATTTTTTGCACATACTAATATCGAAGTCACTTACTAAAATACACTTAATTTCCCTTATAATTTACTTTGAAAAACCTAAGTATAATTCTTAATTTTTCTTACAATTTACTTGATTAATTATCCAATGAATGAAATTTGTGTTTGAATGTGAATAAGTGAAACAAAATTACAAAATGTTAGTAGTAGTTTTAGGTTTTTTTTTTTTTTTTTTTTTTTTTTTCAGGTCGGCGGGTCGACCCGCCAACCCGTTTCGGGTCGTGTTCGGGTTGAGCATTTTCGGGTTGGCGGGTCGGGTTCGGGTTGGCGGGTTGGCTGTTATACCCAAGTCTCAACCCGACCCGCCAACCCGCCAACCCGACCCGTTGCCACCCCTAGTTTTTCCTGTAATAATGTGCTTCAACTATCTTCTAATTGTTGTTGCTTATCATCTGTAAAACAGGCAAGAAGCCGCTGGGGCATTGTGGAACTTATCTTTTGATGATCGGAATCGAGAAGCAATTGCTGCTGCTGGAGGAGTTGAAGCCTTGGTGAGACTTTTTCCTGCTTGAGCTTAGACTCTGTAGTTTTAGAATTGTTACATTAAAAAGTATGTTACTAAGGGATTTGTTCAATTAGTATGAATAGCTTACACAGAGCGCTTAATCGTGGAGAGTCAAAATATGAACTGTCTTGGGTCATTTAGTGCTTTATATCGTTCTGCCTAGCACTGGCATAAGATCATTACATCCACCCTCTTCTGTAGATAAGAGAATCAAAAAAACTTTTAATATATTTACATTTGAGTAGTTTTTCATGGTTGTGTCTAAGTTATATGCTTTGTATATGTATGAACTACTAAAACAACAAATTTTCTGTCTATTTATTTGTATACTTTGGCTGTCTGTGGTCCTGATGTGCGAAGTAGACATGGAGGTAAATTTGGAGTTGAAAGGGCCCATGACTACTGTTGGTAATTAAGTAAGAGGGTGCCAGACACAAGTGTTGACAGATTGGAGATTTTTTTGGAGACAAAATGATACAACCAATTTCATGTTATTCCTTTTTGTAATAATTGAGTTATAAGTTTATAGCATGCTTGAAAAGGTGATTTTTTTATTATTTAACATACAACCTTACTAAAGGAAGGCATTACTTGTTCTAACCTATCTTTGTTTGTTCTCTGCGAACTAAATCCAGTATTGAGTGTAAATGTTTTTTCTGCCTTGATTAAATGATTGTTCCTCAATATTTTTTCTAATCAGAAGAGAATGAATTTCCAATGGTCATGCAACCTTGCTTCCTATTAATATTCTGTCCATTTAATGTTGACTTTCCAATTTTATAAGAATGTTTAATTCTGTTACCTGGATGTTTCCTGCAAATCAGTCAAGCTTGTATTGTCTTCAGGTTGCTCTTGCAAATTCCTGTTCAAATTCATCTCCTGGCCTTCAAGAGAGAGCTGCTGGTGCTCTATGGGGATTGTCTGTTTCAGAAGCAAATAGGTGAGGATATAGATTACCCCTCCCAGTGTCACTTCTGCACTCTATCTCTCTCTGTCTGTGTTTGTATTTGTAGATATATCAGTCTAATTTTCTCCTCCAATCTCTCCTCTGCACTCTTATCTTTCTTTCTCTATGTTTGTTTATGGAGACATATTTGTCCAAATTTCCTTCCTATTTGGCAATAGTTTATTGCAGTTCCTCCAAAAATCCCATAGCTTTTCTCCTGTCATGTACACTTGCCCACATGATCCATTGTGGTCTCATCTATGCAAGAGGAATTTGCAAAAGGTCCTTTTGCTTTGTCAGAATTTAGGTGCATTTTTATTATTAAAGTGTGTGGACTATGTTACTACAGATGTTGGAGACTTTTTTGTTCTGACATTGTTTCATATGACAAAAATTTGTTTTTAGCATAAAGTATAAAAAGTTTGCTGGCCCTAAACTACTGTAACCTTCAATAGACCAGAGAGGTCTGAGAAGTTGAGAAGCATCCATGTGTTACACCCCCCCCCCCCCCCCAAAAAAAAAAAAAAAAAAAAAAGCATCAGATATGCAGTTACTGTTTGTAGAGGATGAGGAGATCTTAACACATTGGGTGGAGATCTTTCAAGTTTGACTTTGGGTAGAAGAAGTCTCTGTCTCTCTCTCTCGGTTGGGGTGTGTGTGTTATTTTTGTTTGGGGGAAGCTTGGGGTGGTTGTTTGCGGGAGGAGGAAGCTTGGGGTTGTTGTTTGGGGGAAGAAGAAGCTGAGGGAATATTGTTACGGGCTTGTTGGGCAAGACTGCAAATCTAGACTTTTGGCTTTTACTTTTTACAGAACTGTCAACATGAGTATGGCCTATTATGGGAAGAGACAGATAACAGATCCCGCAAAGGAGTTTTATGATCTCATGCTTATTATTTGTGGTGCTTCTCTACCTCTCCTGCCCGTATTTCCTCTGTTTCTTCCAATATAACTTGTTGCTTGTTGCTCCTGTATCAGCATTGCTATTGGACGAGAAGGTGGTGTGGCACCCCTGATAGCGTTTGCACGATCTGATGCTGAGGTAGATCTATATTTGCGGCAGTTTGATTTCTTAAAATAAATTTATGGTCATTTTTTACTTATGTAAAAGCATTCTCTTTACTCATGGTAAATATGTTGTAGTTGTATGAATTAGGTAGTCAGTGGAATATTACTTCGGCGCCTATTAAAACTCATCCTTGATTTATAGTTGGTGGCTTCTATTTGTTGTCTTCCATGCGCCTCTTCCCTGTAATAATTCACCTGCCACTCTCCCAGTGTGCTCCCGGCCCCCCCCCCCCCCCCCCCCCCCCCCCCCCAACCCCCCCAAAAAAAAAAAAAGCTGGCTATCATGGTTATTATCTTTCGTAAACATGAATAAAAAATAGATGAACTTGAAACAGTATATTGTATGGACTAAAATTATTGATCTGGTTTAGTTGTTAGGATGTTTTATATTCTGGTAAATAGTACTCACCTAAAAAGGAAACAGACAACTACGTTACTGTAGGTTCTGGTTTTTGTAATCTTAAAGTCCTTCAATAGTTATCAGTTCATTGCTGAGGAAAAAAAGGACTGCCTGGTGAAAAAATTCAGGACAGAAGTATCTAGAATGTGTCTCATGCCCTTCCTTCTCCATATCATGCATACATTTGGATGTGGGGAATTGTAAGCTTAAGAACAGCAACATGGCCGGAAACTGTTATTAGAATAGGATGTCAAGTGTATAATTTGTATGACATACAATGCGAAATTTTGCAAAGTAAATGTTGTGATTGCATGATAAAAATGTTCAATATATGGAGTCCGGTTTTCCAAGAGAAATATCAGCCGAATGAGTGGTCTTGATTTGTTACTGCTGCCTTGGTTATTTTAGGTTTCTATTTTCCATTTGTGATCAAGATTGATATGTTCTATTTTGTCAATTATTGCACAAAATGTGCAGCACTAGGATAGATGATGAGCCTCTATTGATGGTAGAAATTTGAAAGCCAGAACTATCTTTATGTTTACAGGAAGAAAGTAGATCAGTGACTTTGAAATCTAAAAAGCTGCTTACGATCAAACATGAGAAGAAATCCAGATCTCTATTGATAACTTACCTTCTGTATTGCTGATGTGTCTTTTATAGCTCGTACCAAAGTCTCTTCTCATTTATATGTTCCAGATGAGATTATGGAAGATATACAAGGACATGTAAGATTTGGAAAATTGTTAAATGGTGTTTTAAGTCTTTGGGTGTTTTGGTAATTGTAGGTGCAGTGCATTTTTTGGATTTTTTCAATTTTCTGAATATTTGCTTATCATTTAACATCTAGAGTGTGGTTAATTTCTTATGGTTCTATGAGTTCTATTCTCGTTTTGGTTTGAATATATTTGGTGATCTTTTGAGTCAAATTGGTTTGGCATTGGATTGAAAAGTTATGCTTATTTAAACTAGCCATTATATAATTTTAGAAGTAAGTTATAACATTTCTGGCAATTTGGCATCATTAGTTGTGGGATTCCAGATACTCTCAAAAGCCTTGAGAGATTCTACGGTTTCTGAATTTCTTTGCGAGTCTGCATACCTTTCTTCCTTTAGTTTTTGTTTCATAAAAATTTTTTTGGCATATGTGCTGTTGGGAACTCCTAAAATTGTGATTTAATTGCTGTCCCAGATCAGTTGTCAGTGATAGAGCGAATTGATGCTTGACACCAATTATTTTATGCTCTTCTGGAGTTAGAATTTCCATACAGCTGTTACTGGGATCTACCGTAAATTTTTCTGAGGCAAAATTAAAAAAAATAAAAAATGCACCGCGAGGTTGACAAGGATAAGCACATGAAGAACTCAAAGAGGGTTTTGCTAATCTTAGTTGCAGTATTGGTCATTCAATGTATCTTTTGGAAAATGGTTAAGCAGGCAAGTTATGATGACGATTGCAGATTGAACATTGGCACTATCATCTGAAGCTGCAGCATATAACGTTTGTGCATTTTAAGCAAATTTTGTTGAAATGAATAAGAGAAGATCTTGGAGGTATGGGCAAGCGAAAGCTGAATTTTTAAGTGGTACTATGATGTGAAAAAAGGGCATCACTCGAAGCTGACGATTATTATGGTAAACTCATTCCTACCACTTTATTGTATTTGTTGATGTCCATTAGTCCGGGATAATCCTTTGTTCCATAGCCCTGGGGTTATTTACAACTAGCCAATTAAGAATTCTCAGATGTACTAGTACTAGCACTGTATCAAAGATGCAGTCATCGATTCTCCCGAGAGGTCACAATTGCCGCGAGATATTAATGACGAGGAAGGCTTTTTTGTTATGCTACTAATACTTGTACTTGCTCTGCTATTCTGCCCAAGCCTGGCTGAGGAAGATTTACGGAGCGTAAAACAAAAAAATAGGCTGATGGGGCCGGGGCATACTATGTGTAATGATTACACCATTCACAAAATAAAAAGAGAAGCCATTCCATTTCGACAAAAGACCGACACCCAAGTTCCATAGCTTTTGGTCCGCTATCCCCATCATTCTACCCCCAGAGGGAAAGGTACTTCCCCTTTGGGCCGGTTGTGGGCGAGGAGGGATTCGAACCCCCGACACCGTGGTTCGTAGCCACGTGCTCTAATCCTCTGAGCTACAGGCCCCACCTCGTCTCCACCGGATCTGTTCCCGGGATTGTAATTATTAGAAGTAGGGATTAATGCTTGAAAATAAGAGAGTTAACTTTGATGTTGAAAGTTGAGCAGGTTGATTGCTGATGATGGCATAGCGATTAGGTATGGTTAGACCAAAATAAGCAGCCAAGATCAGATAGAGGGGAAACGATGATGAAAGAAATCTCTTTTACCAGATTTATGAGCACGCATAACGCTGAAGGTGTTTCCCAGTAAGCAAAGTAGTAATAGATGGATTAAAACTGAAAGGACTTATGAACTCAGAAATCTATTAGTGAGAGTTCAGCACGACTTGTTGAACATTATAAGCATGGACTACGAATTTGAATGTAATAGGATACTGCAGCAGCTGCATAGTAGCAATGTATGATGCATATTAGGTTGCCAGAAAAATTAGTGATTACTTTTTTTCGAATGGTAGATGTTAAGTTTACCAAATTGATGACTACAACAGCTTTTAAATGAGGAAGTTTTTGCGGCAAAATGGTGTTTTTTGCACAACTATACCAGCCCAAGAAAGATGCCACGGTCAACTTGTTTCAAAGCGGCGGTTGACTGAAGATGTGGTGCTGTTAATATGGGGAAACAATATGCTAATAGTAAATTGTGCTTCAAGTTTGGAGGTCGTTGACATCACACTATTAAGGTCTAACTCCACTGAAACTCTGCCACCTAAGGTGAACACAAACCAGAAGTTTAAGAGTTGAAAGAAGCAAATACTGATGGAGGGTTTGATTGTTGTCATGCATGACAGAACACATCAGGAGATTATTGGTGGTAAAAGAGACTGGTGAAGCCTAGGAATGGGCCAATGCTTCTGCATTCAAGTTCTTTTAGATCAACATTAAGTGGTCTCATTGCTGATGATGCCAGTAGCATAATTCATGTATCATCGATCGACTCATTTAGGTTATAAGTGGAAAGGCATCCTTGTTTGTGTTGCTGAGCCTGCCTAAATAAGACCTCAGTTAGTGACAATTTTTATCGTTGGGTAAGTTACTTGGTATTACTTTGAAGAATCTCATCCGATTTGGAAGTTCTACTAAAGAAAGTTGGTCATATTATACATGGGACAACATGGTGGTATGATTGGATGGTCAAATGATGGCTAAAGAAACTACTGTACTTTCCAGCACTGCTAAAACCTTGCAACCAGAAGAAGTGAATTCTACTGACTTAGCAGCTTGAAGGTAGTCAATGACAAATCTTTCCTGCTCAACAAATGTTTGATTGTAGAAGGTAGAATAAACTATAAAGATGCCGGGAGATGTCTTGAAATGTATGCCTTTGTAGAACCTAAGACAATTACAGTGATAAAGGAGGAAATAAGTCATCACGTTGGTGACCAAGACAACATTGGGTTATGAATTCAATAGCTCCAGCGATTAATTTTGTCATACTGGAAGGTTTTCCTGGGGATATGATACCAAATTTTCCCTTTTAACTACTTCCAGTATGAACAAAATATTTCTTTTTCATTTCTGGTTCTTCATTTGAAACCATGGATGCTACATAGAATACCTTGTATCCTTATCATACGACTCCTTTAAAACTCATAGTATAGTTTTTGCCATCAAGGCGAGAATGATAGGTGTGTGCAAAACAATCGGGGAAATTCATAGCTGACCAAATTTTGGATATCCAATCTGGTGGATTTATGCAAATTTGGATTTGATCGGATTTCCTAACTATCAAATTGGGTCCAGAAAGCTTTTTCAGAACATGTGGATATTCAGATATATAATTTATGTAGGGAACTTCAGTAAATTTTGAATTTTTTTAGTAACACGATCCTACCTCATTCCAATGTGCTGTTGCTTTTGCCCATTGAAGTCTATTTCCTCTCTCTACTTATCTCACCAATAAAATATCTGTCTATCCATATACCTTTGAAATGCAAAGAGAAACATTAGCCGGCCTGACTAATGGCTCCAGAGATCCTTCTAGGAACCGGACATGGTTCTTAAGCCATGGTTACTTTCTTATCTTTGCGGAAACAGCTGCCATGCTTCAGCCAAGAAGTAAATAGAATCATGCCCACATTTAATGAACTAGAGTTATACTTGCTAACTAGCATCATACATTTGAGAATGCAAAGAGTTAAAGTCGGGCATTTTGTACTTCCACGAGGTGATAAAATATGGACTCTTTTTTCTTTAGAGCCTTCCTTTCATTCTTTCAATCATCATATCATCCTTCTCATTTCCTCTCCGTCTCTCTATATTCTGGATCGGATATGCGGTACATGAGATCTGCCAGTAATAGATAGAATGATTGGATATCAGAATATTTGAATCTGGATTCGGATCATGTAATCAATAATCCAAATCATGTGGATTGGATGAGCATATTTCCTTGCAGAACAGATATCTGATCTGTGAACAACCCTGGAGAGTGATATGGTAAGAGAAGCAGGCTTAAATAAACCTTGCATGTTGTTCAGGTATTCTGGGTGTCTTGATGACTATGGAGGTATGGATATCAAGAGAGGTTGCCTTCTCTTCAGCCAGAAATCTTCTGCTTTGAGGCAACCGCTTTTTATGGGCTTCCCTCTTTCCTGGACTTTGCTTGCTCATCTACACTACAATCAGCGAGTAATAATTGATATAATTTTTTTTCTTGTTTGGATTTGCTTTGTTCTGAATTATATTTGGTAATTGAAAGTTGACTAGGATTCGAATTCTTTATGGTATATAAGTTGGACTTTTTATTTTAATTGTTTTTTTTAGCAAAGTTGAAGTTTAATTGAGTTTCTTGCAGTTTTAGGATCATTAACAGTGAGGGATTCCATTAGTTCCTTTACTTCCTTCTTTGGTTAGAAGTTCTTGGAATACGCATTTTAGGCATTCATTAAAATTCATGCTTAAGAGCTTTCCTTCATCAGTTCCCTTTTCTACTCCGAAGGAGAAGAAAGAGAAGTCTTTACGAGGTAAAATGCTTCTGCACTTTGCAGTGGGTATGTTTTAGATTCTATATGATTACAGTAATGTGGATGAGTTTGCCTTGGAAGATTATAGGCCTGGCATGCTCAAACAGCCTCCTCCGCTTGGAGAGAGGAAGCTGCACAAGCCTGGCCCTTTTTGAAACTCATACTGGTTGGAGCCTCGCTCACTAGATGGTCCCATTTATGATGCTATAATATAGATCAAGAGTCAACACTAGACAGTTCTATAGTCCTTGACACTTTTTAAATGGTAACTGTATCAACGCCGCACATCATATACTTGGGTGTGATCTTGTGTGTTTAGAGAATAGCTATTGTGTTAAGTTAGGGATTTGTGAATCTAGGTTTTTAAAATTGTCTGCAGTCTCTACATTACATTGTGATCTAAGTGTATATTTGCATTTCAGGATGTCCATGAAACTGCTGCTGGAGCTCTTTGGAATCTTGCTTTTAACGCTGGTAATGCCCTTTGCATAGTAGAGGAAGGGGGTGTTCCTGCTCTAGTTCATCTTTGTTCTTCATCTGTGTCAAAAATGGCTCGTTTCATGGCTGCATTGGCCTTAGCATACATGTTTGATGGAAGGTACTATCTCACTGGAATCTTTTATCATCTCTAAATCCTTTTGAAGGCTTCTTGTGCTGACTATTAGGTTTGCCATTGGTATTACATTTTGAACATAAAATAGTTAACTTGTCCAGAAGTTTGTATATCTTGAAGACAATATTAGACAGAATGTTGTAACTTCATGTATGGTAAGATAAGTTCTGAGCATTGGGATTTGTCTTAGTGGATTATAGTAGAGTACAATATAATATGATGTTGATACATGCAAGAACTAATTCCTAAAGGTTTTCATGCTGTCATAGCGACTTGGGTTTGCATTAGTGTTCCATCATAGATCTGAATTATTACATTAAGGTTTTGATACATGTACAAGTACGTAAACCTCACTCTTTCCCTATTTCCCAGTGTCAAACACTGCTTTTAGAAAAGAAAAGAAGGGGTGGAAAGAACAAAAGAAGAGAGAAAAAGGGGGGGGGGGTGGTTTAGCTTTTATTCAGGCTTGATGTCTGAAAGACTGGCGATGCATCTTAAAAAACTTATTTTGGCACAAGGAGGTATACTCTTAGAGAGGGTGTCTTGTGTATTAACCTAATCCCTTTGTTTTAAACTGCAAATTCTCTTCCCTGAAATTCAAAATTTTGAGCTTAAGGTAGTTTGCCATGGATTTTAAAATTTCCACCAAATAATAAAAGCCAAAATAGCTATAGCTTAATTCTGTTAATGATATTTCCTCCACTTCTAGTTTCATTGTTTTATATTCTTTTGATCCCTGATATTTATTTTCCTCCGTCCCCAATCCATTGTGGCGGTCTTCTCAAATTTTGGTTGACATAAGTTGCTCAAGTACTTTGCATATTTTGTTCAGAATGGATGAAGTTGCACTGGTAGGGACTTCATTGGAAAGTACATTAAAGACTGTTAGCTTAGATGGTGCAAGAAGAATGGCTATGAAGCATATTGAAGCTTTTGTTCTTGCATTTTCTGACCAACAAGCATTTTCTGCTGCTGCTGTGTCATCAGCCCCTGCCGCACTGTCACAAGTGACAGAATCTGCTCGCATTCTTGAAGCAGGTCATCTGAGATGCAGGTTTGCCTCTCCCCATCTCCTCTCTTACAATGTCTCTCTTTGTCTTCTGAAGTTATAACCACTTTTTTCCTGCTGATTATTCAACTGTTGGTTCTTTTTCTGCTTTCTTGGTGATGATTTTCAAGTATAGTTGGCTAAAATACTGTGTCAAAGAAAGGAGCACTATATGGTACTCATTACTGCACATTTGGTACTCAAATTGACTGTTTTGCTTGTCTACTCCTTTTATGTGATCAATGAAAATTTTCTTTTCAATAATTCGTGAAAACAGCATAAGCATTCATAACTCTAACCAATGTACCTCCTCCTCCAGAACTGGTATTCAAAGGATCTTCGATATAGCTGAGAATGGATGTCAACTAAAATTACAAAGCTCAAAGACTTCTTGAGTTTTGTTCCAGCTGAAGTTATATTACTGGCTCTGTTGTGATACAGAAAATCTTCAAGTTCTTTCCAATTAACTAAGTAAAAACGCAAAAATTTTCATTCTTATGGAATGCGGAGTTCCATCTGTCAGTTGGAATCTGGAAAGAAAGCTTTAAAACATGTGCTGACCAAAGTCTGGTTATCAGAGATTCATAACTTTCAGAATTTCGTGGGTGGCAAACTACCATGAGGCTCTATTTTCAATTTACCTAAATAGGCTGCACAATTTTATTTTTGTGGTTACATGTGACCAAGATTGAGGCAAGTGGTTTCTGGTTCGCTTCTCACAGGCATGTAAACTCTATTGTCATGTACTCATACATGCCTGATATGTGAATTTAAATGTAATGTCTGGTGTGACATCCTCATATCTTACTACATGAGCTTGAACCTGGTAATTTCTTGTGGTGAAGTAACTTACTCCCCCTCTCCCCCCAAAATTTGTCATTTGGGAGCTTCACCTTTTTTGTTGAGTTGTCATGGTCAAAGTTCAGTTTTTGTAAACTTTGTACAATATCGACCATGGCACATAAAATGGGACTGAGGGAGTATTTAACATTTGGATAGAAGTGCATGGCCCCTGCATTTGTCTCCTCTAACTATCGTTGTGAACAAAGCAAGGAAGTAGGGATATCACTGTTTTTTTAGATATTCATGTTAGCCTATATCTTCCTTATGATATACATATGTATGACAGTGGAAATATGTGTGTCAAAGGTGATAAGCAACTGACTATATTTCAAATACCTGTTCTGTATTTTCAACTGCAATAGTGTATCTACATGATGTCTTATGGGTTTCCGTAGGTGCATTAGAAATGAATTTGACTCAGCCAGTATGCCTTAGTATGAGGGTGGTATTATCACTGCTGTTGTTACTTTTTAGATAATAATAGTTTAGGGAGCCTTAAAAAAAAAAAAATTAGTTTAGGGAGAAACCATTAGCCTTTTCTAGCCTTCATACTTATGATTCATCCATGCCTCTTCACCTCTCCTGCCCCCACCAAAGTTACAAAATGGACACATAATTTGACAGAGCAAACTGTGTATTAAGTTGAGATTCAATTTGATGTTGTAATTGAGGGTGGAAAAAGATTTAGCTGGACTAAATTATCTGTCTTCAGAATTCTTGATAAGATGTGGAATATATTTAAAGGTGTGAGCTGTATGTGTTCTGTTTATATGTTGAATATTTAATTTTCATCTGAAGTTGATGGGCTTTTCTTGTTTTGACTTGTTTCATATGTCTAATTTTATTAGTGGAGCAGAAATTGGTCGATTTGTTGCAATGCTTCGAAATCCCTCATCTGTTCTAAAGGCATGTGCTGCATTTGCCCTTCTACAGGTAAAGACACTCTCTCTCTTTCTCTCTTTGCCCTTCTACACGTAAAGACACTCTCTCTCTTTCTCTCTCACTCACACACACACACACACACACACACCCCCCCCCCCCCCCCCAAAAAAAAAAAAAAAAAAAAAGAAAACACATGCATGCACAAATTTATCCATGGAATCCTATTTCATATTGTGAGAAAGAGAATTGATGCTTAGATATTTTCTCCATGGATGTCAATTTCTTCTTCCAGTTCACTGTTCCTGGTGGTAGGCATGCTGTGCATCATGTAAGCCTCTTGCAGAATGCTGGAGCACCTAGAGTCCTCCGTGCTGCAGCAGCTGCAGCTACTGCACCTCTTGAAGCCAAAATCTTTGCAAGAATTGTACTTCGAAATCTAGAGCATCATCAAACAGATCCTTCATGTTTATAAGCCTTGCAGTAACCGTCCAATCTTTATGCAGGCTTATAAGCGGAAGCAATGGTTGCCTTCAATCTTTCACCTAGAGTTGGCTGCGAAAAGGAATTATTGGAGCATATTTTGCTTTCTAACTCCTTTTCTATAGTTCTGCCAGAGTATAATCAAAATGTGGTTAATATAGGGTTGTAATATATTTGTTCCCCGTATCTTTCTTATTTCCTTTTCATAAACATGATATAGGTATTCTTTAGAAGGGATTGGTGCAGAAGGCCAGGACCTTGGAATTTTGTGTTTTCTGTGAATCTTGAAAAGTTTTTTTACAAGTTTATGTTAGTAAATTTTTGAGACTCCTTGCCTTTTTGGCCGCATCTTGTTAACTCTTTGATGAACTGTGTTTGCTACTGTTGACTGTGGTACTCCAAAGCCTATATGCTAACAAACTTTCGAAGGCTTCCCTAATTCTATTAGTAGAGTATGAAAATGTGGTAGCGTAACATTCATATTATGCTTTCATATATTTTCACTTTTTGGGGTCCTGTGCTTGACTGGTAAAAAGTAACGCCAGTGAGTTTGATGCTTGCGTGATTGATGGTGCGAGTGACATAATGGTATTTTACATCTGGTGAAGCTAGCTGAACGCTAACGTTCATGGCTAGTAATTATATAGGTTTGAGGCGGAAACTGGAAGTTTTCATGTGGCCTAGTTGCGGTTAGCCTAGAAATGGAATAGAGGCTGCCTGGTTGTGGGTTGAATTCCCGAAAAAGGGCACTTCGTCTGGTTTCAAGTGATTGGATCATTGGAGTTATGAACTAGTATCTAATATTCCTAGGTAAGCCTTGTATCTAGAGTCTGAGTTTTCACCTCCACACTACAGATAAATGCAATTCTCTGCATGTTATCCAACTCAATCTGGATTGGATGCACAGCAGTTTTTTCAAGCAATTATGTGGTCAGAGGAAGGGGACATCAGAGGTCCTTGGAACTTGACAATGTGTGGTTAATTATCCTGAATTACTGTCTTTTTATTGCTACTCATCTTAGCTAATTCAGATTCTACTTGCATAATCTTTAGCCAAAATCCGAGCCTGCAAATTCAATTAATGCAACCAGCTATCAAAATTATTTGCTTTATCTTTTGGGTACTTTAGCTACCTTAGTTAACTGAAAGGAGGTGGGCTGGTTCTTTAATAACCTGCTGTGAGATTTTGTAGATGGATGTTGTAGCACTGAACTAGTGTTTCTACCAAATTGCAAAACAAAACTGACCTGCCCGCATTTGGCGTCTCGCGCCTCTCCTGTTTGTGGAAGCAGTAATTTACATGTCTTGCTGCCAGACCTAATATATTGCGTTAAACCAAAAATGCACTATAGTCAACATAGTCAAATTTCGTAAGAATTTGTTACCGTAATCAGTAAGACCCTGTGTAAGTAGTTCAGTAATAGCTAGCAAATCATTCAGATTATCTGACCCCTTGTTGAAAAATAATTGAACAATAATTTGCAAATTGTCTCTTAAACACTCAAAATTATTTATGCAAAACATTTAGCATGGAAAAATACAATTGCAGTACATCAAACCAAATGGGGCTTTCGTGTATTAGTTTCTTGAAAAGTGGTGAGACAAATTGAGGGCCAAAACATCTATTTTTGTTGCTTTTACAAGAGAATTAACAGATCGAATTGTCGATGCTGTCGAACAATCTGCTAACAGCAAACAAATCTCTCTGGATAGATGGTGCATAAATGCATGGAAATGCAAGAACAATGACCCATTCTTAAATTTTTTTTTTTTTCCTTTTCATTTCGTGAAACAGCATTATCCTTGAAATGTATGAAGTAGTCTCCACTCAATTTGTTAGTCGCAGGCGAACTTTTTCTTCCTCTAGCCAATCAATTTGTTGATACAAATGCTGAAAAGACGGTTGATACAGGAGAGATGGTTCGTATGTAGTTGGAGGTTGTGCAGTTGGTGGTTGTGCAGTTCCGTTTTCCACCAAGTATGGTACTATGTACTTCTTCATGTCACCAAGAGAAATTTCCAGGTGACTCCCTGATACATTCACAAACTTCACTTTTCCAGCTTCATCCAAGGTTCTCAAACCAATCCAGTCTTCTTTGTAGAGTGACGTCTGCATTTAAACCATGTGCAGTTAGATTAGGTGAGAATAAAAAGCATGCTCCTTACTTGTAATATTTTTGGATTCATTTGGGGAAAGTTTGCAGATCTAAACCAAGAACCGCTAGAGATTATAAGTGAGTATTTAGAGCTCAAGGATACCCCATTGCAGATTGGAAATAGACACCCGTATATCTCTTATATTCACAAACTCGAAGCTGAACTCTAGTGCTTTTGTCATTAGGAAAATTGAATTCAATCATGCTAATTTTTTCCCCTTTTGGTGGATTGTCATCATTGCAGAGCAAAGAAGAAAAATGGTTGCATCACATGCTTAATTTTTCATGGACAACCGTGAAGCCAGTAATTTATCTACATTATCTGCCAAAGAACATCTCATATGTGCTTTGGACTTAAGGAATCAGGTGTTTTAGCTAGTAGAGCTATTTCCAGATTCAAAGCAAACCTTAGCCTTTTATATTGTATTGAATATATAACCAAGACAAAAGGTGTGTTCCTTGCACCAGCCAAAGTTCTTCTACCAAATATTATCTCAACTGCATTGACAAGTAATCTTAGTTTTCTGTTTTCACGTTCCTGGTCTCAGATCTCCATGAACACATAATTTTGGTGAAGCATTTTCTTTTTCCTACTCCTTTCGGATCATGAGAAGGGATACATGAACTGCTTACTGAAAATTACTTGATATTACAAACTCGCATTACAAGCATATGATTAATGCAGAAACTTGTATCATTCTTGTAATAGCATATGGCTTTTATTAGTTGAAGAAATAAACATTATCAGTACGAAAGATCAGAGATGAAATGATTTTAAAACTTAATATGTCATGAACATCACCTCTTCTGCAGGCAACACAGTGCTCCAAGAACCATCTGGGTAATATCCAAACAAAGAGGTCTCTCTTGGTACCAAAACTTCATCTTGCTCAAACTACCGAGAGATGAAAATGTGAAGAAATAGAAGCATGAGAATTTTTAATCCTTAATCTTTGTATTTGACTGACATTACAAATTGCATCGTTCAAGGTAGAGCTCTCCCAACTTACCATGATAAGAATTAGGTTATCCAAGCTAGCAAACCTTTTCTTGTAAGTAGCATTCTTATGAAATTCATTGTTGAGTTTGGGAAGAAACTTGCATCCTTTTCTATATTCATCAATATCCTGGAAAGGGAAGAATAGAAAATAGAGATTGATAACATAAATTTGGT
Organism: Mitragyna speciosa; assembly: GCA_024721245.1. Taxonomy (NCBI): domain Eukaryota; kingdom Viridiplantae; phylum Streptophyta; class Magnoliopsida; order Gentianales; family Rubiaceae; genus Mitragyna; species Mitragyna speciosa. The sequence continues at coordinate 3,590,107 of CM045558.1, forward strand.
GTTTATGTGGTATCATTTTACATTTGAAATGTTGTCAACACAACAGAAGAATACCACATCAATGCACGACGACTAAGTTTACAGACATTTATATGTTAAAACACATTTATTCCACTGCATTTGTTATACATGCAAAAGAGACAGGTAATGCAGCATAATCAGTTATCATGAATGTTAATAGCTAGTCATGACAAAGAAAATGACCATTAGATAGCGAAGCAATTATTTTGTAACTTACAGTTGGGATTTTTATGTAACCAGCTGGTGCTAGATGGTCCTGCAATTACATCAAAGCTGAAAATTTAAATGGTTATAAGATTAAAAGGAAGAAACAAAGAAAAAGAAAGAAACAGGATGAAAGTAGACACAATCAGGAACCACCTAGAGTATTTATGAAAGGAATTGGAGGAATTGACACAAAGAATGACAATTGATAATTATACAAAAAAAGACATTTTTTAGGATAGATTCTCATCCATCTTTGAGAGCAAACTTTTTGGTATTTTTTATTTTTTAGGAAATCTAGAAAATTTAAAAATTGAATAATGCATGAAAGGAATCCAAACCTGGATAAAGTTGCTGTAAACAGCTAACTGGAGTAGAGAATCAACAAGAATGCATAACAAGCTGGACTGTAAAAGCAGAAATTGGTCAAACCAAATCATCTTCGGAAATTGTACGTTGGATGTAAACTGTATTAGAAAATCAAGATGAGTTTAATTTCCTCATGTATAGATACATGTTCCCATTGTTTTCCCGTAAATTCTGAGAGAAGCCTTTGAACAACAGCTTCATACCGAATACACAAGCTGAATACAAGGTACAGAAAATTTTCCAAATAGGATTCTTATAAAGGTTAAATAGTGTGCGATAAGACATGCTTGAATGTATTCTTTCCATCCCATTGTACGTGTCATGAACAATAGTGCACATAGTTTAAGAAAGCTGTATTTCATTCCTTCCCAATTACGTTATGTTTACTTAAATGATCCAATTATTTCAACTTTACTGAAATGATTTCTCAATGAAATGTTTGCATCCAAAGTAAAAATGCTAAAATGGCATGATTGTTAAGCCCATGTCCTTTCCATGTTTTGACAGAGTAGTTTTGCCTTGTGTTCTCATAGTCTATGTTTTCTTCCTGATGTTTATACTTTCTTAAAATTTCATAATCAGAACTCAGAAGCAAGAGATTGCAGAATGCACGTAATAAAATATTCGCTTACTCCACAGAAAGGAACAGATGCTATCCCAGCATGAGGACCTGCCAGAGAAATTAAATTCCTCACCTGTTTCAAATAAAAGAGAAGAATGGCTAATTTTGCAAACAGACGCCAAGATAATGCCACACAAATAGCTAAAGTTATCTTTGGGCACAAAACCTTTTCTTGCATCTGCTGAAGTGCCAGTTCTGTCTTATTTTAGTCATGTTTCAGATAGATCAACCTGGATTTTACAATAAGGCAGGGCGGAAGCTGGAGAAAGAACCTACAAGAATTCATTTTTCCATTGTCGGAGACCAACACTTTTGAAAAAGTTGAAGTTTTACCCTCCTTATTACCGTTCAGATACTTTTTCTTTATGAAAAGCTTGAACTGCACCTTCCCCCCACCTTCCTATGGGTAGCTTCTTCAAGTGGAAATCAGTGGAGAGAAGGTGCTGTAAATATCTTCTGGTGGAATATCTCTATAATAAACTAATCAAATGCTACAAGTCATGCAGAGACTTGGTAGGCTTCATAGAACAAATATTGGAAAAGATAGGATTGAAGCAGGCAAAACTTTGCCGATCAAATCACAGAAAAAAATTTACTATTGAATATCCTATATCTTTAGCCTTGCCCTGCTTTCTGCAGTGACACAAACAAGGACTGGAAATCCAACTTCTGAAGTCTCAATTTGTTCATGCCAAATGCTGCATTTTAAAGATCATATGTTTCATTGTGATTATAAACAATTCAATTTGGAGAAGTTTGTCACCCTCTGTTCCCCTTGTTAACGTAAAATATATGGTTATTCTATCTTCAACTTCAGACGGTGTTTGATGTCCCGAATTTTTGGATTCCACACAAAACATTGAACTTTGTTCTGACAGCTGTTTCAGTTTTCATTTCCTCAGCTGTGTGTTTCTTTAAAATTACATATGCAAAATACTGAACATTGTGGCCACTACTGCTTTATTTGCACTTCCTCAGCTGAGAATGTCATTATATTGCATTATGATTAGAATCTGAATGAGTTTTCAACTTATAATAATTAGTAGTTTCTGGCATCGGAGACAAATGGCCTCAACTTCTTGAATAATAGGACACATGGCTTCTTGATTAAACAAGGTTGGAGAAGCATCTACTATCCTAGCAGAAGAAACTCTTCTGTATGTCTGGAACTTGAGCTTAAGCTAAAATTAATGTGTTTGTGCGTGTGTAGAGATATAGATATCCACACATGCCGCATATGTGTTCATATGTGTGTCTGTGCACATATATGGTAGTTAAGCACATCTTATACTCCTTCCTATAATAATGTAAAAGAAATAAGCTAGATAAGAAGACTATTAGACTAGAACATAATCAAAAGTGTTACGATGAAGGCTTCATATGAAATGAATTTGTTAATCAATGATGCAAATTCTGAACAAGGTAGTCATGTGATAGAGGAAATTTCAACATAGTTCTTACAGGAGGGCCTTCATCACAGAACTCAATGACCCCTCTGCCTACCAATGTTCCCTAGAAGGAGAAAATAGAATAAGATATCAACAACCATGATTGTAGCATTAAGAAACATGTGAAAAATAACCAACAAACTTTCACCGTATAACATGGTATTTTTTACTTTTTAATGCCAACCTTACTTTTATATTTTCTGATGTATGTAACATGGTTGCTTAATGCTCAATTTTAGAGTTATTAAAACTATTGCAGCATAAAAGACTCAAGTTAATTTAGCGATGTCCAAGAATTTTGTTTATTGGAATTAGGTCGTCACATCAAGCACTTCATGAATGTCCATTACTGTTTCCCTTTGATGTGATCCAAGGAGCACTCACAATTGTTAGACTTGGACTTGAACATGGTGAGCTTAGGAGAGGCATGTTCTTAGTGGAAGATGATCCATGTGGTTGCTGGTTGAAGATTATGTATGGATTTGGGCTTATTTGCAAGCTTGAAATTCGCTTTGTTTATACACTATCACATTGCGCCAACGATTCAAGCATTGGTTATGGATCAAGTTCATCTACAAAGAAGGCCCAAAAAGAGTTGCTAAGTTGTCCAAAACAATCTTACAAAGGGCTGGTTACTTGGATTTGCTTGGAGGGCCCTTGAAGTTGCTAAATGGAGGCCCAATGGAGCTTAATGAAGGTTGAGCAGCCCATGAACTTTTTTTGGACGAATTTTTATAGTTTTTATGTTTTTAGTTAGTTTAACTTATTAGAATTCTTCTATATTTGTGTTTTTAGTTAAGTATTATTATTAGTTTAGGTATAGACTTAGAAGTTGCTTAAATTTTCAAATCTAGAATGTTCCATGTAAGCCTATTTATAGGCCTCTTATTAGTTACGAATTTTAACAAGATTTTGATGAATAAAATTTGAGTGTTTTCTCTTAATTGAGATTCTTCTTAGTTTTATGTTAATTTAGAACTACTCTTGGTCTTATCAAGCTTGCTTGTGGCGACCACTAACTTCGCTTAGAGTTTTTCTTGTGTTTTTGATCAAGTATTAGGGTTAATTAGGTTAGACGATTGAACTCGCTCAACTTGGTCTAGTCTAGTTATTCTTAGGCGAGTTTCATCTTCTTCATCTTCTCAAGGGAGATTCAAGGCAAAACAACTCCACGTCAAGGGTTCCTTGGTTTACGAATCAAACGAGGTCTTGAGTTCAACGAGTTGCATACCTAAAATCCAAGACTTTCTTGGCAACACAACCGTGCGCACATCACCCTTGCTTTATTGTTAACGGGAAAGCTGGGAGAAGTCTATTAAGGCATGAAGGGGAAATTCTAATTTCATGTATTGCCTAAACAGTTTGACTTAGCTTAAAGAAAAGGTGGCAAATTTTGAAACCTCTTTTCTCATTATCTTCTCTGAGGCAGATATTAACGAAGTTTTTTTTTTTTAAATCCCATCTATCGTCTAACGTTGGGAGCATTTCTCCTATCAAGATATGCTTGTACACCTGTCCTACAGATGGCCAAACTGTTTTTACTGGTTATCAAGTTTTTAGGTTGCCCAATATAAACAGTACTTGTGGACTTTCCATTATCATTTGAGATGGGACTACAACCACAGGCATAACAAAGATAGATGTATGTGATAGAATTTAGTACATGATGTGTGTTAGCACATCTTGTACTATCCAGGTATTTTTTAGGATGAACACAATCCAACAGTTAGATATACTCGTCTTTTATCAGCGAACTGGCAGCTAGCTGTTATACACAATAGATGAATCTTGGACCCAGTGAAGCTTCTATCAAGGTGGAAATTATTGATGTACAAAAGTTAACTTGAATACACATATATGAAATAGAGCAGTTAAAGATTGCTATTGCCATTGTGGAAACTTTATTTGCAATTAGAAATAAGATTCTCTTACCTGGGAAAGTCCAACAATGTTGTAACCATCACTGAGCTCACTTATTTTCTTCACCTGTTGATTGAAGAAACTATGAACTGAGGAAAAGCCAAATGCCAGTTCCACAAAGCAAACACTTAAATTTAACTATAGTACCTTCTCACAAGCAATTGATATCTACAAATAGAAAACCGAGAAGAAGATTAATTTAGTGCTGTGTCATGTATGATATGCATATAAACAGCAAAGCATTAGACTACTACGTTGCTACACCTGTTTAGGAAATGGCATTAACCAGGAATCCCACACTCCATTACCAATTTCTCTGTGCAGATACAAAATCAAATAAATACACTCGGGTTGCAAAACATGTTTTTGTCTGTAAAAGGTGATGAAAACATAGACAAGTATCTGAACTCCTTTGCTACAGACAGAGAACATTGCAACCAAACTCATGTTAGTTGTTTATTTCTCTTATAATAGGAGGACCACAAGTGCCATAGCATCTATCTGCCAACACTTCTTTTGACAAGAAGGTTCAATTTTAGAACTCATCTGCTAGCATCTCATAGACCAGTTAAACAGATTGGTCTCCATCAAATAAACCCTACAATTCAAGCTCTCCAAGGGTAGTTTATGGACTTTCATTTGAGTAACTAAGAGTCCTCAATGTAGAATCCAGTACAGAAGGTGAAAGTAGCTGATTGTTCAAGTGCAAAATCTCACCTATTATATGGTCTCTGCTGATTGACGAAAAGGAGAAGGAACAAATTGCAAATATGTTGAGAAAGATATGACTCTAGGTGGTCTAGGCTTCTTTTAAGTGCACTGTTAAGACACTTTAAGGAACCATACAGAGAAATAAATTTTGACAATTGAACCTGACCTTAGAATATCTTGAATATAACATTGAACTGAAAATCCAATGGAAAATGAAAATGGATGCTACTTATGCTTAGAAAAAGGTTGATATTTCTTTCCTTTTTCCCCACTTTAGCTTCATATTTTCTGGTACAAAAGACTAAAATTGCATCCGAGTGTAATGTTCCAAATTTGCACATTACAATTTATTGGAATGACTCAAATCAATCTGCTTTGAACATGCTGCTAATAAACCTGTGGTTACTGCAGATACTGGGGGCTTAGAAAATACACAAAAAATCAAGACCAAAGTAGAATGCTACGAGACCATACACACAATATCCTTGAGTTCCCGACCAATCAGTAAGAAGTTCAACGAAGTGAGCGACCCCTTTATGCGCACACGCATCTGAAATTCCTGCCATGATACAAAAAGAAGAAGATAAGCATATTTTAACAGCAAATAAGAAATAATTCAACTAAAAAGATTGGTAGGTCTCTGACCAAATTGCAAATTTTTGGTTAAAGTAGCAATTGCATCAAAATCCGAACCTTTACATAATGGAAAACCTGGACTTCAAATGACCAGCAAGTTGCATATATATACTAAAAAATAAAAATACCAAAAATTAATTCTGTCTAGGAGCGGGATTATGCTGTTTTCAATTGTAAAACAGCATTATGCTCTATATTAAAATGCGTTAGTCATTCAGAGTTAAAGACTGTTGCCTTCTCATTCCTCTTATGACAACTCAAGCTCTTCAGGGCCATACTTTACAGAAGGTAGAATTTTTCAAGATTCTGTCATAACTGGGTATATCTCAGCAGCACTATATTTCTGCACTAAAAAAAAAAAAAGAAATTTCCTATTGTGGAATATTCTAATCAGATACAGGAACCCAAGGAAGACGTGCCCAAAAATTTCAGAATCATGAAGAACAAATATTCATCCTGAAATAGAGCAATTCAGTAATAAAAAAGCAGCAGATACAGGACCAAAACTTGCAGGAGAAACCATAAACAAAAAAATTAAAGATCAAAGTAGCTCCAAAGTATACATACTAAAATTTCTACTTTTGTCAACAAAAAGGAGATGAAAAGATGAACTGGAAACAAAAGTAAATCAATTACATACAATATAATATCATATGACAAAAAGAAGCAGCTCAAAAGCTCCTTCCACTTAATAAAGCCCTTATAGCACAAAAGATAAACCATATTCTATAAGTAAATGACAAATATATAATAAATTTGCCACTTCTTGAAAAGACAGCACTATAAAACATTGTAGAGATAATAACAAGCAAAGTATTAGTACCATGAAAGACAACAAAAGGGATGCAATATGGGGTCATTGGCATCCAAACCAAAGTGACAAAGAATATGAAGATAATAGTTGTTGATGAACTTAGAGCCATTGATATTGCAGAAGCAAAAACTATCATATTCCTAATATATAACAGTAACTGTGGCAGTTTTATGTTCCAGTAATTGGTTTAGGAGTCAAAAAGTTTGTTCAAGGTGCTCCAAGAAAATATGGACTATAATTGCTAATTGGATGACTTTTTCATTGTACAAATGTGACCCCAACCACACAAGAAAGTAGAAACGTGGGAAAGCTAGAAAAGAAATGGGAGGGAGAGATACAGACTGGTTGGTGAAGAATATTAAAAGGCCATTGCTTTTATTGCAGTTGACTATAATTAGATTTTGTTAGTTGTGCATAGGGAGGTGAGTGCAATAACGCACCAATAATGATGAAAACGACTCTGTTTAAATTACGGGGTTTTTTTTATAATATTATCAAAAGCATGGTTTTGTAACAATTTTTTTTGTTTTTTGGATACAATGTATGTGAGCTTTGTGGTTAAAATTGTAAAAATTAATTGAAAAAGGTGTGTAAATAATATTCAAAATATTGTTCTAAATAATGTATCCGTCCAAATGAAAGTAGCAGTTTTTTCTTTTTCAACAACAATATGATTTAGCTTAAAGTCTTGCTTCTAACTTTTCCTCTACTATTGAAAAAGCATATGATGATTAAATATTGATTTGGAATTTTTTTTGAATTTCCAACTTTTGGCTTAAAGCATATTCTTTATAATATCTAACTGCATGAGTTAACATCTTTCCTAAAAAGCATCGAAATGAAATGTTTTCTTGGAATCACATTATGGATAAATTTAGAGGGCTTTTAATAGTAAAGAAAATTTCACGTGTAGTTTTGAATCAGAAAAGGAAAAGGGATTAAAATAACAACTAACTGACATTTTCCTAACTTCATGATAAATTTCAACCTGGTATAGAAATTTGTCAAGTTTTTGTTGATGTTTTCATAAAACATGAATTATAAATCTGTCCAATGAGGGTGTGCATGAAACTGAATATACAATAGAGTATGTATCATGAGGTGCCACGATTCCATCAGTATCATGAGGTGCCACGATTCCATGCGTGTCATCAAGAAAGTTACAGGACAAATTACAGGTAAGCTTCTCGCAGCTTCTAATAAATTGATTAACAAAATCAAATGAGCCAATATGTCCCCACAAAATTTACCTTAAGAAAAAAAGAAAGATAAGTTCAGCTAAACAAGTAAAAACCAATCAGGGAGCTTGTAACTAATTTCAAGCCAACTATACAAATGCAGAATAGACCTAGAAATCTTTCATGAGTGTCCTTTAATGTTTTAAAAACCGGACCGGTCAATGAACCAGAAAGTTTTCGGTTCAAGGTTGGACCGGAGTTCAATATTTTTTCTCTTTTTTAATTAATTTAATGCATAATATAATAACAAATACTAGATATACCCCACCCTATTAACAAGTTAATCCATTACTTGTTTGAATATATTTAAATATACAAATTAATAAATCTATTATATTTGGTAAAAATTTTATGAAATATTTTACATCTATAATAATTAGATTAACAAAGAAAATGACATTACAAGTATAAAGCATATCATTAACTATAAAAAGTAAGTGTATCAAAAAATACAAATAAAACAAATACTTTAAAATTCCTTATTAAAGTACATTATTATATTTTTAAATATTTTAAATTGCAAGTCTTGAACATTCTAAATTATGAAATCATATTAGTTGCTTGTTTTCACATTCTCTACTCTTTTAATACCATCAAGACTTATTTTTCAATGTAGAATTTAAATTTATTTTTAATACCAAATAATATAATTAACTTTGTATATAGGTCAGATTGTGTAGATGTAATTTTTCAAAATTTAAAAATTTTCTTTTGTCCTATTTTTTAAGGTAGGTTCACATACTCAAATGATTTTCAAATTTCAGTTTGATTATCTTCTATTTACTTGTTTAATTTTTTTGTATTTTACATTTTTTTTTGCTCGACCTAATGAGTATCAATCAAGAATTTGAGTTACAATTTCTTAAAAGAGCCTAAATTTTATTTAGAATCAATTTTTAGACTTTAACTTTAGTCTATTGTCTCTAAAGAAATTGTATTTTTTACGAATCGGACTATTAAGCGAGTCAATTTGGACTCTATATAATAGTCTTAAAAATAAAGCTAACAAGTAAATCTATTTACTTATTAGTTCTTAATTTAATCAATTCGGTCCCCTTTACACATTTTCTTTTAGTATCAAGAAATGATGGATATGTGATGCTATAATAATGGAGTCAATATATTACATATAAAAAATATGATTTTAATAATATGAACTACTTTTTATTTTTTTAATAAAGGAAATAACTTTCTACTCACTTACTTTCAAGATGCCATATATGCTTATTATTGAATAATGATTAACCATAATTCAAACATTTAAACAAATGACTTACAAAAATACCAATTTAAACCTTTAATTAGGAGAATATTTTAGGAATAAGTGACTAATTAAACAATTAAGATAAAAGGACTAATTTTAATAGGAGAGATTTTGGTAAAAATAAATCCAAGATTTCTTTGGTATAACGAATTTGGATGTCAAGTTAAAAAGGTAAGAATCAATTAATTTCATTAAACATGATTAATAAAGGAAACAAAGATAAATCCAATATTTCTTTAATATAATGAATTTGGATGCCAAGTTAAAAAAGTAAGAATCAATTACTTTCATTAAACATGATTAATAAAGGAAAGAATCAATTAAATTCATAAAATGTAATTAATGAAAATAAAGAAACTAAAAAATTAATAATGAGTTAATTTTATCAAACATTCTTGATAAAGGAAAAAAAGAAACTAAAAAATTAATAATGAGTTAATTTTATCAAACATTCTTGATAAAGGAAAAAAAGAAACTAAAAATGTAATAAACAACTAATTTTATTAAAATGATTAAAGGAAGACTTAAAAAAAAACAAATAAAATAATTTGTAACAAGAAACGAACAATGAGTTGGTTGGTTGAGTGGTTTGTAGCTGGGAGGTTGAGTAGGAGGCTTTAGGTTCAAGACTTTTCATTTGGTGAAAACAATTTTTTTAAAGGCTAAAATTTAAAAATTCACACGTTCAATGGTCTGATTTAGTTTGCACGGTTGAACTCAGTTCGTACCGGTTCTTAAATTTTACAGTACTATATAAAGAATCAGACCAGAGACATGGTCGGTTCGTAATTTAACCGGTCGAACCAATCGGTCTGGTTCTAAAAACATTTCCATAAGATCCATGGTTTTCACTCAAACACGAAAACATTGAACATTTTCTCCTTTCCTGTTTGGTATATGAAGAACAAAAGGATATTCTTTTGACCCAATGCAGGATCATTTACAAACTTGTAGACTTCCAAGGATCTTTTTATATTTTTATTTGGCTTTAAGTTTTCCATCGTTTGTGTTTTATTAACTAGTTTCGTTTTTTTTCCCCATATTATTTGAGTGATGTAGACACAGTGAATGTAATTTTCGCTAACGACATTTAGATAACTAATTGAAATTAATATGACCCAAAAATCCTGTGTGAAAATGTACGTTCTTTGTCTTGGTTTACGTAAATTATGCGTTTTTTCGGTCAAGAACATATTGAGAAGTAGAGGAAAGCAGAAGGAAGAAAATTAATCTTTTTGTCATTTTCACTTTATGTTATTGTATAATCTGAATGTTTAGTGTTAAAAAAAAGAAAAGAAAAAGCTTTTGGGTTCTTTAATTCTACACTTAAAGCGGTTTTAAAACCCGAGGGCTTCCATCCCTAATTCGGTTAATCATTAGAATTGCAGATTTAAATAATTCCAAAAGAAAAATAAAACGAAAATGAAAAAAAAAAAGGAAAGTGGAAGCAATTACCCGTATCATAATATCAACAGAGTATCATAATATCAACAGAGCCTCGGATTTCCTCTGCATCGCTCTTTCATTGCTCATTCCTCTACTGCAAAAACTTCGAGGCCCAGATATCTCCCCAATTCTCCAAAAAAAAAAAAAAAAAAAGAAAGAAAAAGAAATTTTAGTTCCATATATACGCCGAGCTCAGACTAAATTCTGGCAATGGTGAATTCTCACATTCTCTCATCAGAAGAATCTGTAATTCAATTTTCTTGACATTCTTTTTTTTTTTGGGGTATTTTAGTTTTTAGAGTCTGTAAAACTATATCTTTTTGGGGTTTGATTGAAACTTGATTTTGGTGGATATTTTTTTCTGGGTTAATGCTTATTGATAAATTTTTTAATGGATATGGATTAACGTAGGCTTGTTTTAGAGTTATCTTGCAATTTTAAGCTGTTATTACTCCTAAATCCTTCTTCTTTTGTTTTGAGTGCAGCATGCTTGATTCTAGTCTACTTCTTTATTTTTCTCTTTGTTTGTTTTATATTTTTTTGTCTTGCAAATGATAAATGGTGACGTTCTCCAACTGACAGTTATGAAGTTTGAACTAATATTTCTAATCTTCTTAAATTCTTCCTTGTATTCCTATTTAGTTTCTGTTATATTATTATCCTATCCAACTCTAGACTTGGCTAATAAATTTTCCCCTTCCCTTTTTTAATGGGGTAGAAGTTGGAGGCAAATTTTCTTTTTCAAATTAAATTCATCGTTGGGTTAAAATTTTCTTCTAGTATGTTTTCGGGGAGTCAATTTTTGAGTCATAAAAGAATTTCGATTATTCTATTCGAAGAGTTTTGGTGGTCATAAAGTTTCCTTGACCAAGGTATTATATTTTTTTAGTACTTTGGGGACTTTAATTCTATGGATCATACAATTTTTTGAATTCATCTCTCTTCTCATTATACTGTTTCTTCCTTTGGTACGTAATATGTGGCTTCATTTTCATGATTTTCTCTTACTTGTGCACAATACTTATAATACTCCTTTTGAAGTGTTGTGTTTCTCTCTCTTAAATGGTGGAATAGTTGTTGTAATTTGTTGTAGAATACGAACTATGACATCACAATCTTGTGTACTTGATTAGTTAACCTCGTGCACTGTGTGTGTATGATTCTCCTCTTCGATGTGCTGTGTTTTCTTTCTTTTTAGTAACCATGATTGAGGAATAGTTGTCGTAACTTGTGGTGGAATAGAAATAACGATTTCACAATTTTCCTGAAATCCTATCTACTTGTTACGTATGTGTGCGTGTATTTCCTTTTGTTTTTCTTTTGACACTTTTCTTGCAGTTCAGTAATTCATATTTCATTAGACTGGAGACGAATTATTGATCTATGATAAGAGATTGAAACAAGGTGGAAATAATTTTGATGAAATCCATTTCCAGCCTGTGGAAAAACTCCAGGTATCAAGGAAGAGCGGCAAAGCACTGTCACTACAGTTCTTGCAGGATCTGACCAGCAAACAGATAATCAACCAGCTCCAAGAGTCTGGTCCATTGCCATGCTTACTGCCACTAAGAGCAGAAGGAGAAAGGGTGGCGGATGGCTGCCTCTGGAAGGTGGAGCCGGAGATCCTCTAGTTAGCTCCCACATTCACTACTTTACACATCAGTTGATAAAAGATGTGAGAGGATGAGTTTGAATTGTTGTAAGTAGTAATTTCCTCATGTAATTTGTGCATGCAACTCGATTGACCAACTGTATTTTCTATTTCTCTCTTGTAGAAAACCTGTACATATCGTTTCTTGAAGCTACTTTTGTATATGCGGGATTTGCTTCTCTTCTGCACAAGATGCGATTTTGTAGAAGTTGATGGTAGAGACGTACTTGGCATAATATTTTACAACTCTATTCACATATACGGTGAAATGCACTGTTTTGCTTATTAGGAGCAGGGGTGCTCATAGCTACCACATTGATTTATCTAACAGTTGCAGTTCTAGCCATTTCTTTACCAGATCTTGTATTTTCTTGCGATGCTTTATGTTCAAAGTGTCAGCAAACCAATTACCTGTTATTCTTTCCTTGTTCACCATGCTAGAGCTGCTGCTTGACGTAGTTTGGTATTTTTTCTTGTTCACCATAGAGTATTGTCCAGCTTTTATGCTAGAGCTGCTGCTTAGAGTAGCTTGTGAGGTGCACTGTATATCGTACCATATATTAAAGGGAGCATAAGTGTCTTTCCCGTTTGGACTATGGTCCCCAATATTAAGTTTACACAAAACAAAAACAACGATCAAATATTTCAGGCGCCGAGCCACATGTATATCTCTCCCCAGATGTAGTGCTTTAGATCAATTCTCTCCCTCACTCCGTTTGTGGTGTAATATCTTTTCATCTTTGTTTTTAAAGATATTTAAAAAATATTCAACACATTAATAACTGCCAGCAGTCATTAGGAACAATAAAATGACTACTTATTAGCACATTTTTTCATAAACCTTTTACATATTTATTCTTTAAATGTAAAATGGGATTCTTATGAAAATTAATTTTGACAAATAACCTCATTCTTTCTTATTTGCACATTCAAAGTGTGTCTTAATAATTAGTATAAATGAAGGCAAAGGTTCCTTTTGGTATGTGGTATCTCTTCCCTTTTTTTTTTAATTTAAGGAAAACTGTAAAATATATATATATATATATATATATATATATATATAATTACCCATAGACGATAGGGAAAATTTCTTATAAGCACGATGGTAGTTTTGTAATAAATAAAGAAGGAGAAACTTTTGTATAATTCCTATAAAGGGAATCACTAGCACATAACTGAATATAAGACGTTTTTCATTAATATTAAAATAAGATGGCAATTTACCCATCTTTCCAAGGTACAGAAATAGATTTTCTAAAATTGTACTTCAGTTAATTTCAGAAAATCAATTTCATTTTGATTTCGACTGGAATTAATCATTAAAATAAAGGCCCATCTTCATAAAATCATCACCTTCATAATTTTGTGCCCTAAATTGTTGAACTAAAATTAAGAACAAATTGATTTTATAACTTTGAGAAAATGAATAAAAATGCCAATGTATTTTTATTTTTGATTAAAAACTCAAATATTTATAAATTTTCACAAAATTTATTGTTTTTATTTTAGTTAGAATTGACAGTTAAAAAAATATCCACTTTTAAAAAATCATCTATTTCATAATTTTTCACTTGAACACTTTGAATAAAAAATTTAAAAAAATTAATTATGCTACTTTAGGTAAATAACTCAATTCTATTATTTAAAGACAATATTGCATTTTTGTACATGAAGTTGTATGTTTAATGAAGTTGTATGTTTTTTAGTAATAATGCCCTTTATAAGAATTATGTAAAAGTTTCGCACTCTTTATTCATTATCAAGCTTCTACTGCCCTTATAAAAAAATTTTCCTAAACAATATCCTTTATTTTCTTTCTAAAAATTAAAAAAAAATTATGATTACCCATGAACAATATAACTAACTGTTGCGCTCTGCATAAGAAATATACAAAAGGGAAAGAGGGGATAGAAAAAATGTGTATGTGATACACTAGAATGAATGACCCTTTTGTATATTTGTGACTTTCAATTGCGATTAAATAATAAAAATAGAAAAGTACAGCAACTACACGACAACATTAGGAAATCATGATTTTAATAAAAGATTTATAATAGGATCTAAATGAACTATGAGTCGTCAATTGGTGAATGTTGTGCATCAAAATAGTTCTCCTATTCTAAGAGAACTCTAAATAAGAGAATAAAGATAAAACTCTAGATCTGAAAAGCTAGAGCACTAAGATCTAACGGGCTAAAAACTTAAAATTTAGAAAAAGAGGTAAAATTTTGAAATAAAGTGAAAGGTAAGGACCCTATACTAGATGATTTCTAGTTCGAAAAACTAGATAAAATGGTTTGGGAGTCCACGTGAGGACAAGGAAGGCTGAAGGGCTAAAGGTTTACTGTAGACCTTTTCCACCCGGATAATTCGATTGCGTGGTTTAATATAAATGTCATTAAAATTATACTAATTTATATTGTATTTGGAAATAAAAATCTTATAAATAAACTACAGACTGAAAAGGGGATCTTCTAAGAGCCAAAATGTCCCCTTGAGTTGTAAACAGCATTATTACATTAATTATGACGTACTAAATACATGTATTCGTTGGACGTCACGTAATGTACGTGAGGCTTAAAAATGAAATATTTGGAATTTGTAATTCCATAAGCATAAGTGATACATGCAAAAGAGAATATATATTAGATGATGCGAAAAAAAAAAGAAAAGAATACGGGAATGGGGAACTAAACCATGACAATTAAATTCTCTTCTTGTAAAAGATTTTTGAGAATACTCTGGATTAGAAGTCACAATATTGTCTTTTTACTATAGAAAATCCTAAAGAAAGAAAGAAAATGAATTACGAAGTGATCAAACAGCATAAACTAAATGTGACACAATCTTTGTCAGTTTTAGACAAGTTTAACAGATATACTGTATGAAGCAAAATTAATTCTAACTTTATGTATGATATATTAAAGAACATAACATGTAAATACATAACACACAAGCATATTGGCACATGACACATAAATATAAAATTCTATATGCTCGACCTTAATGAAAGCTATTAGCATTCAATACATAACATATATTTCCTATCGATTATAGTTCTCCATGTCCTCCCATTTTTTGGAAAAAGCTCACAAAACTATGAATTGTGAAAAATTAGACATATTGAAAAAGCTGATAACAAGTAACACCATAAAGAGATAAACCATTGCAAAAAAGTTGGAAAAATAGTATGAGAGTATTTAAGGTTATTTAGCTTGTAGACATACTAGAGAACGAACGAATATTGAAAATGCCTAAAGTCTAGGAGCAAATTGCAAATAACAAAATCCTAAAGCCTAATTGAGCATGACACAAAATATGGGGATCAATTTGAAAATAAAGTGAAGTACAGGGATCCAATTATAAGTAATAAAAGTTTAGGGATCAAATTGCAAAAAAAAAATAAATTCGGGGTCAAAAGATAATATAACACAAAATCAAAGCCTGAATGCAACTATTGGAAGTTCTGGAGCCTAAAACAGACAAAGTTCGGGGACCTAAGCAAAAACATCAAATCTAGCCGTGAGCTCGGTAATGAATTTTTTTTTTTTTAAAGGATAATATAATATATATTCAATACTACAAAGCATTACATACTGTTGGACAATACAGCTAATTTATGAGCTACATTCCAAATCACTACCTACTTTCATTACTTTACACAAAGACATAAACTAAACTTTAAACTTAATATCTTTAAATACATTAAGCAGATCATAAGGTATAGCAGCTAAATTCTTGAAACACTGAACTAGCAGCAAACTACCAGTCCAAATCCATATATGCGTAAATCTATGCTGAAGGGCCAATGAAATGGCCAATTCACATGCTAGAACCTCTACCTAAAATGCAGATGTAGCATAAATAGGTGAGATTTGATTGAACATGTTCATCCCAGCATAATTCTGAACTACTACTACAACTGTGGCTCTACAATTATGTTGCTTAAAGATCCCATCAATAATTATTTTGAAGCACTCCTTTGACAACATGGAATTAGATATCCACTCCGTTAGTACTACCTTATGAACCTTTTTTCATTTGCCTATAAACTTCATGAATCTGACATGAAACCATAAAGAGAGTAAAAATTTCCTTCATCATATTCTGAGCTTGACACCATACTTGAATTGGATCAACTTGTATATCATTCCATACAAAGTTATTCCTTGCCACCCATAACTGCCATAAAACAAAAATGGATTGAACAATAACATCCTTATCCAGAGCTGTATCAAACCACCATGAAAACCATGTTACAAATGATATCTTTTGTTCTTCATGAAACCTAAACCTCAACGATGGGCAGAACCAAACCCTTTTAGACGTTTCACATTCTAAAAACAAATGTTCCACTGTCACTTCAAATTTTCCATATCTCAAGCAAATTGGGGATTTAACAATCTCTCATCTAAAAAGCATCTTCATAGTAGTGCATATATTATGGATCAATTTCTAAACAAAAAATTGTAATTTAGTAGGTAACTTCAACTACCACAATCTTGTGAACAACTTATTGACCTCTTGGTTAATTACTTGTGAACTACTCTGAGGTTTGGCTTGATCAATTAAATTCTCTGCTAGCCTATACCCTAATTTGACCGAATAAACACCATTCTATTCCCTTTCCAAATATACTTGTTCCTTTTAGGTACACTAGGAATATGGAATGGCAATATACTATTCAAAGTCTCTTGTGGAAACATAAACTGTGACAAAGGTATTCTCCACTTCCTATTTTCATCTATGAGATCATTGACCCTCAAATTCATCATCTCAGACAAATGAGATTGATATCTAAGATGATTCTCAAAATTCAAAATTCAATCATCTGTTAAGAGAATGGACTGTCCATTACCCACTAGCCATTTAATCCCCTGCTTCAATAAATCACGACCCCATAATACACTATGCCATCCCCAAGATGCAGATGAGGTTGATCTTACTTGAAGAAAATGAGATCTTTGACAATACTTACCCAAAAAAAAATCTTACTTACTAGTGATTGTTTCTCCGTTAATATCTTTCAAGCCAATTTTGCTAGAAGGGCTTGTTTCAAAAGAGAAGTAGATTGAAGACCCAAACCACCTCTAAACTTTGATTTGCAAATTGATTCCCATGATTTCCAATGAATACCCTGACCATCAATATTCACTTTCCAAATAAAACTAGCAATAACTCTATCTATCTATTTAGCCAATGAGATTGGTAATTTGAACGCTGCTAATGTGTACTATGCTACCGAAGATAAGAAGTGTTTTGCAAGAGTAACACGACCCGAAATAGACAATGAGTTTGTCTTATACCTCGATATTTTGCCTATTATTCTATTCTTTAAAAAAACCAAACTATTGGGTCCTTTTTGCGAAATCCAGATCCAATCCCAAACAAACACCGATACCTTCTTTTACTCGAACATCGAGAACAGATGAACCATATCAGTTGTTCCTTCATCCTGTTCCCACTATGCACCAAAGAAGACTTTGTTTATTAATCATTTGGCCCGAGTACAACGAATACTCACTCAATATTTGACTTAACCTCTCCACCGCTGTATATTTATCTTTAAAAAATTAAATACAATCATCTGCAAACATAAGATGTGAAATTTTCACCCCTCCTCTCGAAAATGATATTCCCTTTAAATCATGGTCATTGCTAACCTTTAGAAGGACATAAGATAAAGCTTGTTGTGCAATTATAAACCAAAAATGGTGATAAAGGACATCCCTGTCTAAATCCTGATGATGGATGAAATGGGTTAGACATCTCACCATTTACTAAATAGATCATTGAACAGTTGAAATACAATCTTAAATGAGTTTAATCCATTTGTCAGAGAAACCCATCTTCATCAATACCTGAGTGAGGAAATTCCATGAGAACCTATCATAAGCTTTACTCATATCTAACTTCAAAGCTGCCCATATATCCTTGCCCTTCTTCTTTTTCCTCATATATTCAATGATCTCATGGGTTATCAAAATATTGTCTGCAATTGATCTACTAGGAATAAATGCATTCTAATTAACAGATATCAAATGTGGAATAACTTTCCTCATCCTATTCAATGATACATTTGCAACAATTTTATATAAAATATTACACAAGCTAATAGGTCAAAAATGAGATAATCGATTAGGACAACTGATTTTTGGAATTAGAATAATGTTCGTAGAATTCCAACATTAAACTGAACTCTCCAGATTCAATACTAGTAAAATCGCAATTGACACAGATTCTTCTACCATACTCCAGAAATGTTAATAAAATCCTGCAAGAAATCCGTTAGGACCTGGTGCCTTCCACTTTCCCATTTGAAACAATGGCTCTTCCACTTTTGCTGAAAAAGGAGCATCCATTTCTTCCAATTGATACATAGAAATTACTAATTCCAGATACTCCAAAAAAACCCTATCCCTTGCACTTGATCTTGCTGCTAACTAAGTACTTTATTACCAGCATCCACTTTATAAAGTTCTCTGAAATATCTGACCACATAATTCATAATATCCTGCTGGTCATAAATCCACGATCCATCCTCTTTTGAATCTGTGAGATATGGTTAGATGATTGTCTTCGACGTGCCCATTTATAACAACAAAAAAAAAGCTTGAATTTGTATCGCCGACTCTCATCCACGTTAATCGTGATTGTTGTTTCCAATAATCTTCTTTACATTCAAGAAGAAAATCCAAATGTCCTCTAAGCTATGATTCCATTTCTTGGTAATGACCACCATTCAAAGATTTTTGCAAACATTCCAAATGCATAATAACTTGATTGATCTTATTATCCAAACTTGCATAAGACAACCTGTTCCAATTCTGTAATTGCTTTATGAGAATCTCCAAAGCATGTTCAATACCCATACAGTCATTTGAATGGCCTCCTATCAAGTCCCATACTCTGTGAATAATTTGTTTGCACATTGGATCTCTAATCCAAAAGGATTCAAACCTTGGCTATGGCTTCTTCCGTTTTGTTAAAAATAATGTATCAATTAGAATTGGCCTATGGTCAGATCGCATGATAGGTAGATTTCTCAGCCTTGATTTCACGAAAATTGCAACCAAGCCTTATTAGCAAAGGCCCGATCCAGGCGCTCATAAACAACATCTAGATCCTTCCTATTATTGGTCCATGTATACCAAGGCCCCAGTTATTCCAGTTCACACATTTTATGACTGTACAAAATAGACTTGAGTCCATTCTTTCCCTTAATATTGTAATCGTTACAACTCCATTTATCCTGAGGACCAAGAACCTGATTAAAGTCACCTGCAATGCGAATTGGTTGATTAGGTCCAGTAATAGAATGTTAAATAGAATCCTACACATTTTGTCTATGATGAACCATTGGATGACCATATACCAAATACAACCACTAGACAAAGTCACTACTTTCATTAATTCCAATGCAAAAATAGTTATCACACTAATATGTTACAGACACAAACACCTTACTAGATCATGCAACACAAAGACCGCTAGACTTACAACGAGGTAAAACAAAATCCCATGACTGAAAATTAGTTGAGTATAACCACTTTTCCATAGAAGTTCTCGTTGCTTTAGTCTCCTTAAGGAATAATATATTTGGTTTATACATATGAGTGAGCCTGAGCATAGTTTGAACTGTTAGGGGTTGACCCATCCCTCTACAATTCCAACATAGTAACCTCATGGATACGAAGGGGATTGTTTAGGTACAATTCCCTAGAAAACCTCATCAGATGTTGAAATCCCCATCTCCTCATGAAGCGAAGTTGATTCTTGGCTTCATCCTCACGTATGCACTTCATCTTTTTTATTAGGTTTCAAAGTGGATGTTGCGAGTTCTACCAATCTCTCAAGTATGTTTCCTTCTAAATAATTCACACTTCTATCCACAGTTCCACAATATTTCGGCATCCAATAAATATAAAAAAACCATGTTGTAGTTCACATTAGGACGTTTTACGCGCAATGGAAAATGTTACTTGGGAAAGAATAGAATAAAACAAACTAAATAAAAAGTTGAAGATAGAAATGGAAGATACAACCAAGGACATATGGAGGACGGATGCAAAATTTAGGGATCAATTTATAAGAATCCCTTTTGCCAAGCAGTAGCAATAGCAACTGCAAGAGCTATCAAACCAAGAACAAACACCTCCTCCCGTTTGCAATTGAAGGTGTTTAATTCAATTGGACCCTAATTAATGACTAGTGAGACACAGATTTTGATGACCAACAAGGTTTTCTGGTACAACTAACAAGTAACAACTCAAAATCTTCTCACCTAGAAGCAAGGAAAAGCCGCAACGAGATTCCCAGTTTTTATGCTGAGAGTAAAATCCAACAGGCCGGTTAATCTTTCACGCTATGGAATTTTCATAACAAAGCCCAACGAATCATCACAGAATCTGCATAGTCAGCCAACATCCTTACAATTGAGAATCTTCAAACTCCAAAATTGATAAGCTTCAAAACCAGCCACCACGACAAATAGAAGTTGCCATCTGCTGTAACAGAATCTTCAAAATCTTGGCCAGGGAATTGCCTTCGGGGTGAATTTTTATTAACAAATTTGTTATTTATATTTTTCTTAAATTTTTCTATTTTGGTGAGAGAACATAGATTTTTTATTTTTTGTAAGGGCAAAGTTGTAATTTTGGTAGTCAAAGGTGTTTTGGTCTTTTAGTCATTTGTTGGAAGATAAGTCTTTTGTGTACTATAAATAGCCCATTTGTGAGATAAAAAAGGGGAGGAGAAAAATGAAAAAGCCTAGAGAGAGTTTTTAGTTTTTAGTTTTTACTTTTTTTTTAGTTTTTTTATTTCACCAAGAACACAAAAGACACACACTTTTTCTTACATTCATGTTCAAATTTTCACCAAGAATACCTAGAATACACACTAGTGTATCTTCAAGTTTTCACCTAAAACACCTAGAACACACACTAGTGTATCTTCAAATTTTCACTTAGAACACCTAGAACACACACTAGTATATCTTCAAATTTTCGCCTAGAACACATACTAGTACATCTTCAACTACACACCTAGAACACCAAGAACACACTCACATTCTCTCACACACACTACACACACCATTTTCACTACTTTACACATTCACACACTCACATTCTCTCTCACACACTACACACACCATTTTCACTACTTTACACCTTCACACACTCACAATCTCTCTCACACACTACACACACCACACACATTTACATTTTCTCTCTCACACATACACTCCCCAAAATTATACTTTCTCTCTCACATACCATTTCACACACACTGCCCCCACTCAATTGCACACAGATTCACACTCAAACACACACACACACACACTAACACACGTTCACAAATACACCATTAAACAATTCCCACAATCACACACATTCAAACCAAAGATTCACATTCAAACACACACTTTACAATATGCACAAACACATACACACAAATCACACAGCTCTACTACACATAATCACACGTTCACATTCACTTCACACATACACTCAAACATGCACATCCACTGTTGCACACAATTTCACACACAACCTTCCAGCACACACACACTAGCCCACACACAAAATGCACAGCAAATGCACAATACACCTAAACATACATACAGAGCCAGATTCAATCCCTCCAAACACACACACTCAATCACACACACACACATATACAAAGTCCACCTATTTACACACATACATACACAGTCCACCCATTTTCACACACACATACACCAAGTCAGCCATGTTTATACACAAACAACACAACCTGCACACACATTCACACAAAGATTCACGATTCACAATTCACAAAACACACACATTTACGCACAGCACATTCACACACAGACACATTAGCAACTCCACATATACACACCAAATGCCTAAGCACACAGACACACATGCTGCTGCAAGCACAAACATACACACGATTATTCTTTTCCTCTTTCTTCATATTACTAAATTATCAAAGCAAGTAACTATCTTCATCAGCCCACTGGATTTTCCACTTTCACAACCAAAACCAAGTCACAGGCAGCCTAATTCCCACCTAAAATAGCCAAGAAACGTCACCTAAACCTGCCAAAATCAATCCCAGTTTTCATCATCACCAATTTATCAACAGTCAACCCCCAAAACACCAACAACAATCCCTTGAACAGCCACCGAAATCCACTTTACAACCCCCAAATTAGACCCTGTCGTTATGACCCATTGACTTCCAATCGGCCACCACAACTTACAAAAGACCACAACCACATCAATCTCCACCATCCAATCACCACCCATTGCCAAGCCACAGCCCCAGTTTTTCCCTGAAAAAAGGTCCTTTCCCGGCTACCTAACCATTCCAGACAGCTTCAATCACCACTTGGACTCACACGGTCACGCTTTTAGCTTTTCTCTACCACTTACACCTGCAGAAGACCACAACCACATCCATCTCCACCAATTAACCTCAGTGCCTTCCCAACAGCACCATCGCCCAGTCCACCTATCACTAAGCAAGCCTCCATCGCCGAAGTCTTCCCAACTGCATCCAAGTATGTTCACTGTTCCTTCTCTTTCAATTCCATTCAATTAGTATCTAGTGAATGAAATTTTGTCTGAATCGTGTTTAATTTGGGGGATGTGCTGTTTATTGAATTTGTGGAATTGGGTGATTGGAAGTTTAAAGCAGACAGCGAGAGAGATCGATAGAGCAAAAAGAGAGAAAAAGAGAAAGAAGGGGCAACTAGAGAGGGAAAGAAACGGAAATAGAAAGAAATCAGAGAGAGAATAGAGAAAACTAGAAAGAGGAGAAACAGAGCAACAAAAGAAAGGGCTGAATGAAAAAAAATCAGAGAAAGTAAGAAAAATAGAGGAATGTGAATGACTGAAGGGCTGGTTGAGAGAGAGAGGACAGAGACGGACATGTGAGAAAAATAGAAAGAGAGTAGGATGGAGAGAAAGAAGAAAGAGATGCAAAGAGGGGCAGAAGTGAAACCAAAACAGAGAGAACAGCAAGAGAGAAGTTTGAGAGTGACAGAGAGAGAGCTGGAGTAGAAGGCTAGAAACTGAGAAAGAGAGGAAAGAGAAAGAAAAAGGCGGGAAAGAAAATTGGAGAAGAAAGAAAAGCAATCAGAGAGAGATAAAACTAGAGAAAGAAACGTAAAAGCAGAGGAGAAGAGAAGATAAGAGGAAAAGTGAGAAATGGAGAGAGAGTAGAGAGAAAGAGGGATCAGCTGAAGGAGAAGAACAATAGAGATGCAGTGCTAACTAGAGAAAATGGAGGAAGAGAACGACTGGGAAGAAGAGAAAGATTAGAGAAGGTGAGTGAGAGAGAGAAGTCATTTGCTGGAGGAAGAAGATAATTTTAGGAAAGAGGAAGACAACCAATTTGGTCAATGGGTGACTAGGGGTGTTAATATTTTGTTTTAATATTTCTTTTGCTTTAGTTAATTCATCGATTGGACTCTGATTTGTTTTAACTAGTTTTTTTTAATTCATTTAATTAGTTAGTTGATTGGATTAATTTAGTTAATTAGTTGATTAACTTTAATCTAGTTTGGTATTGCAAATAAATGTTCATTTATGCTTAGCCATTAGTTTTGTTTTATCTATTATCTCCCTAATCATTTCTCAATTTCTGCAATTTAGTTCCTGCTATTTATAAATTGGCCCCCTAGTTATTATTATTATTATTATTATTATTATTATTATTATTATTATTATTATTATTATTATTTTTATTTTTATTTTTTTAATCATGTCTTAAATTAATTGCAATTGGCCCCACTGCTGCTAAACTCTATTGTTTTTACCCCCAGTTTATTTTAATTTTGCATCTCTCCCCTTGATTAGTTAGAATTTTTTATTTTACTTCTTACCGTTTATAGAATTTTATTTTTTTTGCCCTTGTTAGTAGCTAGAATTTTTTTAATCTTTTTTAATCTTTTTTATCTCAATTTTTCAATACTTATATTTTAGGTTTTGTTTGTTTATACCGAGATACCTTAACTTGTTTGTTCACTTTGATTAGTATTTCTACCGGGTTTTTGAGAGGTATCCCTATTCCTCATTAATTTTTCTTTATGTGCTCCAATTTGCCCTTATATGATTTATTATGCATTTTTTTGTATGTTTCTTAATTCACATGCTTTTTTTGCATATTTGTTTACTTTATGCTATTTAATTTTAAATTTTATTATTTTGCAAAAATGTACTATTTTTGTATTTAGATAGTCAATGTAATAGCTAGATAATATTTCTCATATTTTTAGCAAAAACTTTATATTTAGAGAGCAAGTATAATAAATAAGTCGTTTTTACTTTTTCCCCCTTAAATTGTAAAGCTGAATTCCTCGGTGTACTAGTTAGGGCTTGTGTGTTTTTGCGTGCTTATGTGCTTAATTGCTTTACTGCTTTTTTTAGAATTTTAGCATCTAGATATTATGTTTACGTGTTAGTTGCTCCTATGCACTTTTTATATGCTTTCATATGTTTCTTTGTTTATATGCTTTATTAGTTCTTATTATTTTGTCACCACACTAGTCCAACTCCAGTTGTGGCTTTTTTCACTTCCTCGATAATCCAGCGCTAGGGGGGATTCCTAGAAAGGGTTAGTCCAACACTAGGCCCCTAGGTCATTTTAGTGTTAGGTGTACTCGTGTGCATTTTACATTCCACTTCACACAATTTTAGTTTTCTTTCCATTTTGCATGATTTTTATTATTATCACTATTTATTTATTTTTGACACATCTTCAAATGCTTGACATCTAAGTTGCATCTCACTTAGAATTTAGGTCATTTTGTGTGATCCGACTATAAATAATCACCTACTCACATGGGAAATGGTGGCGTACATGCCGTTCCCTCCATCCGTGAGTAGAAACATTCAGTCACGAGTTATTAGTCCCCCGTACCCTTATGTTGCATACCCACTTTCTTTCTTCACTTACTATATATTATTATTTTCTTTTCTTTTTTGTATCGCATTTTGCATAGACACTCGTGACTCACTCCCTTGAGATCTCGATTCGGGTTTTGCAATTAATGCGATAATCCTCGACGGAACATGCCAACCCTTTCGATACTCAAATTTAGATCTACGATTTGCATTCATTTAGATACATCCGAACGCGATAGAACTTAGGGTTAATTTAGGAAATTTTGATTAAATCTCGCAATTAGCCACGGCTAGGTAGAAAGGGTGCCTTAGGCGCAAGCCTTTGCCTTCCCGTTCTTCAAATGTGACTCCCAGACCTTTTTTAGTCGTTTTTTGTAAATCGGAGTCGGAAAAGGGTTTTAAATAATTTTTCTAAAATTTTACTTTTGTTTCGTTTAAACGATTTTTTCAGGTGACTTGATACACCCTAACTCAGTGCCAAGTGGCGACTCTATTTTTTAAAAATAAAACCCTTTTTCAAAAATCAGTTGGCCAAAACTGTTGCACCCTTAGTCCCGGCCTTACTTTATTTTAAAATATCATTTTTTCTAAAAAACACATTTTTTTTTATTGAAAACTCGATTTTATCACATAAGCACGATTTTTTAAAAAAACATTTATTTTCGAAAAGGGTCACCGGATCGGACTGCCTTCTCTTGGCGCGACAATCTCGAAGCCCACCGTACCCTTTACAATTTTTAGGACGCGATAAAGCCACTGCAATACACCTTCTTAAACATAATCTCCACATAGCTCAAAATAATATAAAACAAGTTGACAATCATAGGACTTATAAAAATTCAATGCCGGAAATTTGGTTTATGTTAAACTTCAGCCATACAAACAACACTTACTCAAGTCTCATCGTTGTCAGAAACTCTCTCCCCAATAATTTGGTCCTTTTCCTATCATGGCAAGACTTGTAGCCTACCACCTAAAACTGCCCCAACACTCCATTCATTTCCTGAAGATGCAACTTGGTAATTCTAGTTCGACTTACAAAACAAGTTTCCACATTTTAGTACTTAAGGATGAGGACTCTTTTGGGAGGAGCATTTAATACATGGGCTAGCACAGATTCAGCTCAAGCTAGCTCAAGTCCAGTCAAGCCAATTCAAGTTCATCTCAAGTTAGTTCAGTTAATCGATTCAAGTCCCAGCAATACAGTTCAGCATTTGTGGAAACCATTCTGGGGCAGAAGTTCAGTCTCCCATATGTTTGAGGTAAGTTTGTGGATTTGCTCCACTCTTTTCACTTCGGCAGTTAGCTTCTCAACTTGCAATGATTTCTTTGTTTTCCTGATTCTGGGTTGAACACGTGGATTTGTTGGACTACAAGTTCATCATGGTGTTCTTTTGGTCTCCATTCTTGGATCAAGAATGAGAATTTCCGCAACAAAGTATAGCGATGAAGAAAAGTCTTATAGATTTGTTCAGGTAGTCTGATATTTCATAAAGGCTCTTATCAGCAAAGGTACCATCGTATAATGTGCAGTTGAGGCATTTTGAAAACGCTTGTCTGTGGAAGCTTGCCAATGCGAAGAAACCATCAGCAAAGATTCATTGCCCCCAGTATAAAATTTGTTGTAATTCTTGATCTTTTGTAGGTTATTTGACCTTGCATTTCGGATAAATAAGATCCAAAATGTAAAAAATTATTGTTTATTACTCAAGTTTCTAGTTTATTATTCAAGTTTCTATCATGAAAGCTATTGAGGTGGTGAACCCAAAAAAAAAAAAAAAAAAAAAAAGAAAACTCATGAGTAACTGTTATCTGATTAGGCATTGGATAATTAGGTAGCATTATGGGTTGAAGATAACTAAAACTTATGTGTTTATTGGTTGTCTGTCTGTTGTTTTTCTCTCATGTGCACCCGTTTAAATACAAATTGTCATCAAAAAATACAAATTGTCATCAATCTAAATCTTAATATTTGTGCAAAACAGTTTTGTGCAGTGGAACTCTGCGTGCCTGTATGAACGTGAAACTGTGCTGAAAAATAATGAGATTTCTATCTCAATATCCACAAAAAACCAGGAGTACATCCTCCCTTAATATTACAAGAGTGACAGATTATTTACCTCTTATTGAAGTATTAAAAACAAGGATTGACTGAAGAGGAGAGAATTTCACCTTCGAAGCACCAGGAATGCTGTCATTGTTTTTCTTTAAAAAAAAAGAAGCAATAACTAATATTAAAGAAAGAAATATTACACAGTTTAAATATGCAAGCAGACATGTTTGACCTGTAAAAGGTCACTTTAACTGCATGTAGCTTAAGTGGTCGAACCAATGTTATGTCTTTACAATTGAATCCACTTTATTCTTATAGTCTGATATCCCAGCTTGATGTTGTGCAACCGAGAGTCCTTTTGCTGAGCTGGGCAATTCTTATGACGTGCAAAAGTAGTTCTTGGTTTGTTTCCTGAGTTTTGTTTTAGGTTAGAATTGTCTAATTTTAATTTCTTAAGAAAAACTCAAGTTTATATATTTATTTATTTATTGTATTGTGCTTAGTTATGATTTGATTGCACGTTCCACTTCTGTAGATGAATCGTACTCATCTTGGATCACCTCAAATATGTATGCCAACTTCTCTTTTTTCTTCTTGCACAACCTGATAGCCACGTACGTATTGTTCCACCGATATGATCTTATCTTCATTTCAACTACCAAAAGCCAATACCAATAACTAGAGATATAAAAAAAATTATTAGACAATTTGTCGACGAACTTTCCAAAAATGTTTTCTTAGCTTGTGCACTGCACAAGAATCGTATAATTTAATTTGAACACTGCCAACTTCGTTGCAGTCTGCTATGTTTCTATAGTAAAATAATGTATTTTTCAATACAAGGCAATTAATTGTTACTCAATAATGTTCAAAGAAATAATATATGTTATTCAAATTGGATTAGATAACATTTAGGGTGTAAGGCAGAGAGAGAGAGTTCGTTTTTTTTTTTTTTTTTTTTTTTGGGTTAATAACACTTTGCCCCCCTGAACTTAGGGGTAGTCACACTTTACCCCCCTGAACTTCAAATATATACACTTTGCCCCCAAGACTAGTCAAAGTTAGGAATTCAAAAAAAAATTGAGTGTTATGACATTATTGCCCTTTTATGAATAAATATATTTATAACTTAATATCATTTCTTTTCATTTTTAAAAGATTTATATCTTCTCTATTGTATTAATTATATAAAAATATTAAACTAAAAATTTAAAGAAAGTTAATATTTAGTTTATATCTTTGAAATTTTCCTCTTAGATTAATATGTACTTCTATATATGTTTTGTTTAATTTATTATACTTTAAGTCAAACAAAACCGATAAATAACACGATACTAAAATAAATTTAATTGTTAAATTTTGTATAAAAATGGTAATACCAAACGCATTTATTTAAAGTAATTTTTTATCATTTTAATTTATTTAAACTTTTAGACTAATATCATTGTCATTTTTATATTTATCAAATTATTCCAATATGAAATTCTTAATTAAAGAATTTCTAATCATTTATTGTTTTGGACTAAATATTATATTTTTTTGTTTGACTTATTTATTCTTGTTTGCCCTAGTACTGTATAATGGGCTAACTCTTCTTTTTTCTCAAAATATTCTTTGATTAAAAATTTCATATTGGACTAATTTGATAAATATAAAAATGACTATGATATTAGTCCAAAAGTTTAAATAATTTAAAATGATAAAAATTTAGTTCAAATAAATGAGTTTGGTATTACCATTTTTATACAAAATTTGACAATTAAATTTATTTTAGTGTCGTGTTATTTATCTGATTTTGTTTGAACTTAAAGTATAATAAATTAAACAAAACATATATAGAAGTACATATTAATCTAAGAGGAAAATTTCAAAGATATAAACTAAATATTAACTTTCTTTAAATTTTTAGTTTGATATTTTTATATAATTAATACAATAGAGAAGATATAAATCTTTTAAAAATGAAAAGAAATAATATTAAGTTATAATATATTTATTAATAAAAGGGCAATAATGTCATAACACTCACTTTTTTTTTTGAATTCCTAACTTTGACTAGTCTTGAGGGGCAAAGTGTATATATTTGAAGTTCAGGGGGGGAAAGTGTGACTACCCCCTGGGGGGCAAAGTGTTATTAACCCTTTTTTTTTTTTTTTTGAGAAAATGAATAATATGAAAATTTAGAAATGTATAAATGTTTTTTGGTGTTCCGGAGCACTTGTCAAGCACAATTACATACATTCTGATTTATTTTTCCTAGCCTTTAATCGATATTAACACCTAGAAAGTGTTCAGTATCATCTGCAAAATAAAATGTAGAACTCAAATAAGTAAATTTTTGGTCATACATTGAAAAACTCTCAATGAGTTCTTCTCTGTATTAGTTGCGGATTGACAGATGAGAGAATTTTTTATTTTCTTTTAGAATGTAAGATTGCCAAGAGCGTGGAGCTTGTCGACTTTGGGATTTCAATTTGTCATAGGTCATTCAGTATCCTTTTCTGAGTGGATTTCTGACTGGTTTGCTCAAGCTCCAGACAAGTTCCTGTTGATACAACCCATGATCTCCATTGGCAATTGTGGTTGTCAAGGAATCAGCTTTTATGGGAAAGGACGAATGATGATATCAATATGTGGTTCGGCAAGCTGACATTTTGGCTAGTTTTTCGACTCCAAGAACATTTGAGCATCACAAGGATTAGCCATGTTTCTTTTTTTTTTTTTTTGGGCAAATTTTTATGTGCTGTATTGATATAACAGTGAGGATTTACAAATTTTAAGGCAGCTTAAGGAAAGGATTAGCCATTAGATATTTGAATCAAAAGGAAAGGATGCAGGGTTCAAATCTGATACCTATGAAAGTCACATTCAACGGACTTGTCGGGTCCTAGTAGATAAGAGTTATGAGGTTATTATCACTAATAAGACATCAGATGGGTGTGTGATTTTTTATCAATCTAATAGAATTATTTTGAAGGACCTGCTGTAGTCCGCGCCGTCTCCTCAATCCACTTCGAATCATTAGCATGTTTGATAGCTCTTCGAGAAGCTGAGAAGTTGCACTTGACAAGGATGTTAATTTTAACGGATAATTTATTGATCTTGAACCATTCGAGGAACCTGAATTAGTAAATTAATTCAATCTTGCAAGATGTTCATGTGCTTTTGTACTCATTCGGAGTTTTTTGTAATCAAGTCATCTACGTATCAAGTTTTACCTGCTCAGGCTATGATATCATATAACACTAGTAGCTAGTAGAACTGTAAGCAAATGGAGCTGAATATTCTCCGTTCGAGCACGTAAATGAATCAAGCCGAATATTCTCCTTTCGAGCTCATGCTCGTTTATTAAACGAGTTGAGCCGAACTTATTTGTTAAACGAGTCAAAATTTGTGGTTGAACTCGACTCGTTTCTCTATACAAATAAGTCCATTTCGAGTTTTCACAAATTGAGTCAAGCTTTGTTCATAAATAGCGCAGTTCAAATAAATGTAAAAATGTTATTCGAATCAAACCGAGTATCTCATGTTCAAACTCTTGCTCGTTTATTAAACAAGCTCACCCAAGTTATCTCACTTATTAAACGAGTCAAAATTTGTGTTTGAACTTGACTCAATTATACAAACAAACTGAACTCGAACTATATTTGCGAACAACTCAGTTTGTTTACAGTTCACTAGTAATGTTGCTGGTATTAATGGATGTAATCCTTTGTGTTGAAAAAAGATATACACTGTCTTCCCGTTCGTCGTTCATTTAGATTTTTTTTTTTAATCTTTTCAAAATAAGAAAAGGTTAATTTTTTTGCGTTGGGCAAAGAATCAAGACAATTCAACTTGCCGAGAGAAAAGCAATCCATGAATTTCAAGTCGCATAGACAAAAGTAACATGACTGGTTTCTAAGGGCTTCAAAAGTAGATTTAAACCAATTAAGAGAAAATTGCAATTTTAGTACTAAATATTTAGGACATTAGCAATTTTAGTCCTTAAAATTTGAATGAAAGTAAATATAACACCAAATGTTTTAATATTTAAAACATTAGCAATTTTAGTCCTTAAAATTTGAATGAAAGCAAATATAACACCTAATGTTTCAATTTTTTGACATATTTAATTCTATTAACTAATTTTACCAAGTTCTGGTCACAATACTCGCGTGCCAATGACCAAATTTTTAAAAAAATAAAGAAAAATTAATTATCATTATATGTAATTAAAGGCATATATAAATGCACTGTCCTTGCCATTTTTTTCAATTCCATCTACTTGTTTATTGTATGTGAACTCAAATTAATCCCTGTAATTATAAATTATGGTAATTGAATTTTTTCCTTTTTTTCTTTTTGTTTTTTGGAAAATTTGGTAACTGGCACCTTAGTATCAAATGTCCGAATTCCGATAAGATTGTGTCGAGGTTGATCAATAGGACTAAATGTGCATTCGATATATTTGGTGCTAAACTTGCTTTCATCCAAAATTTAAGGACTAAAATTATCAATACACTAAACATTTAGCATCAAAATTGTAATTTTCTCTCAAATTAATCCGCTGAAAAGAAGTATGCTCAATTAAGATTGTAATACTACAAAATTCACAACTAAAATCGCAAAAATAGTTTAAAATAATTCTTATCATCAGTTTCAGAACATGAAAGCATCTCCCTTGGAAACCATACCTTCATTATCTTCTGGTATTTGGAAACTTAAGCATACATTAGGTTACGTAAATCTTTGCATTTACCTTCATTGTTTACTAGCAACATATACCAAATATGTACAACTTATGAAAGTTTAAACTACGTAATCACCAAATATACTTCTAGTTAAATTCCAAACGAAAGTTCGAATTCAAGGATAATAATGCATTTTGTGATCACAACTCACAAACACGGCCAACAGTTGTCTTTTCTTAAATTATTAACCCATATATAAGCAGAACAGAGAACACGCTTACGTTCCAAATAAGACACACAAATAGGCCATTGAGAGCAGGTCAGAAGAGTTCCGAATAAGACACTCAGAAAAGGCCATTGAAGTGAGGTAAGGAGACTAAGAAGTTGAAGGGCAAAAAAACAAAAGAACTGTGCAATGTTAGAACAACATAATCATCAAATTTTCAAACAAAAGATCAAACTCAAATAATGCATTTAGTACTCGAATAGCAATGGTTAGCTCCTCCTTAAATCACCAATCCTCACATTCCAACTAAAAGAACGCTTGAAAATGCCAGAAGGGATGTCGAGCCACAAAAGGGCCCCAAAAAAAAAAAAAAATTTCTTTGCTTTGTAAGGAATGATTTCACATACTTTCCCTGAAGTTTATCATGATAATAGCAAGAAGATCCGCCAAGTTTGGATAGTTACACAAATATGTAGAAAAAAGAGGATGTGAGTGCAATTATCTAAACTTTGCATTCTACTGCTACAGTGGCAGCTATTCATAAGCTAGAATTGGCTAATACAAGCACATCTCTGTACTGTTCATGTGGGGCAGTAAATTTATCATCTTCTAGCGTGGGCATTGGTTGATGGTTGCATATCAAGCATCAGAGGTTGAGAGATCAAACACTTCTAGCCAACACAGGCAGCATACAAGGGAAAACAGGAAATGTCTGCAAGGCGTTATCAAACCAAATGAGTAAAGCAATTCTCATGCTACTATATTTCAAATTTCAAATTTCAATATGATAACGTGAATATGAAAAATTCATCTACAAAATGAAGCAACTAAAATTTACCAAATTTCTAGTAAACCATCTCCAAAGCTCACAAATTTGACAATTTCAAACTCAAATACCCTTTTCAGTCATTAAGCAAATTTCACTCATCTCATTACTGAGTCGGATCAAGCAAACAAAAACTCTTAAAATCTTCATGCCAAGCTAAGTCAGCACACATCCTAACTATAGTTTAGCAACTGAGAATCACTTCTCACCCTCAAGACAGAAACTGAATAACAAACAACAAACTAGTAAGCAACAGAAGTCAAACATCAAAAGACTTCAAGCACATTTTTCAGTTAAGCTTTTTAAAAACATGTTCTTAAACATGTTTTTCTACTAGCTTAATATCTCACATACACATCTGCCAAAAAAAATCTCTAACAATGTTATTTGGAAAAAACACTAAAAAACAGTCATCCAAACAAACACTAGATGTCAAAAAAATTGGAAACATGCACCCATGCCAAACTAGTGCTATCTGAAAGTATTCAAGATTATCCCGTGATTGTTTTAATCCATGGGTAAAAGTAAAGAGTCTTTTCAGTGTATCCATTGCAATTTTTCATTACAAATTCTGCCGAACACAGACATTTGCAATCACAAAGGTAATGTGAATAATGTCCTATGCAGTCTTGATTTGCTTTATCTCAGCACAGGATCTACTCCAAATTGGAAAAATAACAAATTCCACAATTTTGATCCTTTGCATGGATTAATACCACCACCAACCACCAAAATATTAAAAAAAATCCCAAAACAAAATTCAAGAACTTCTCAACAATTGCATGATTAGAGACTCTATTAAACTGCCAAGTCACATATGTTAAATGACTTCACCTCAAGGGAAAAGAGCATGCAGCTATCTGAAGTTTTACGTGCTAGACAGAGAGATAATAACATGATAGACACACTATGTTAGAGTTAGATATTACGGCCGCGCTGCACAGCGCCGCGGCTGAGCGCCGGGGGGGGGGGGGGGGGGGGGGGGGGGGGGGGGAGGAGAGAACGTAACAACTATAGAATAGACAGTACATAAGCAGAGAAAACACAGGTACTGGACAGACCTGGCAGGGATTGATTACAGTTCAACATTAATTATTAGCATCCTTCAGTCTGACGAGCATAACATATCTATCACCCTCCACGATGCCATCGAAAACCTTAGCTTGAAAGGTCTTAATATTAGCAGTTTCAGCCTCTCGAGCTTTGAAAGTAATATGATAAATATCACCAGAACAGGGTAAAAAAGTTGCCCTCTCAATTTCTTCAAACTCGTAAGGTACACCCTACAAGCAACAACTCTATGATCAGATTGAAAATTAAGGAAAACAATATAAATAGATCAAAGGCAAGAAGAAGCAATTGAATAAAGACAAATATAACCATAAGCAAAATTATGCGGGGCAATTTGAGGAGAGAATTTACTAAACCTCGCTGCCTTCATTTTCATCATTATACTCGTCAACAGCCAAAGTAGCCATCTCCAAAAGGTCTTTGTAAAGCTCGGGATCCGCCTTGAGGTCGGTCACGGGGATGAATGTAACAGCGGAACAAGGACCCGGGTAAACATCCACGTCAAAACCCTGCATAGATAAATTAAAAAAGAAAATCAATTCATCATGATTGATATTTTATTATTTTATTTGATTCCAGTACAATAGAAGGAAGGAAAAATATAGAATATACACACACGAGACTACTAACTTACATCGCTCTCTTCGACCTGTTTGAGGTACTTCTTGATTAGATTCATATCTAACACCTCTCCACCTCCAATTGGGCGGAAATCAAGGTAAGGATCCTTCAAGGAAGCTTGAGTTATCTGTATGCCAATGCTCTCCCACTCCTCAAGGGTCTCCGGATTCTTATTGAGACCCAGCCTTTCAATAAGAGATACATATCTAGCTTTAGTTTCTTCCGATCCTCCCCCGCTACTCTGACTTACTTCTTGGGGCGGTGACCGTGAAGAATCGCTCGACCTCAGTTTCTTAGCAGGTGGACGTGGTGAATCCTCCTTCGATCCGCCGCTATTCTCACAGAGCTCAGAGAGCGGTTTCTCACCACTTTTCCCACGGATCGGATTCTCACGACGTTTCCCAGGGAGCCGATTGGGCCTAACCATCTTTCTGTGATTGGGAATCGTTCTCAAAACACAAACCCTAACAAAAAGAGGAACAAATATGAGCAAATCGATATAGATAGAGTTACCACTTGAATTTTTAACAAAATATATATATAGACTCGTATTTATAGGTAGATTTGGCAAAAACAAATGTATGTGTGTATCTATACACACAAAGCTGAAATCTTTAGATACATAAGGGTCCTAAGAGCGTCATTATATATATTGTATCTTAATAAAAAAACATGCATGTGGCAGCTTGAAGAGTTTATTTTGGCTTTGCTATCAGTTTGGTACTAGCATATAAAATTGTTTTTCTAAATCGTTTGACAAGATTTACCTGTACTATACTTCTTAGAGGCAATCTGTTATCCTAAGCTGCGTGCATGCATGGAGTTATAATGTTATAGATGTGAGTTTTTTTTTCCTAAACGTGTGTATAATTTTCTTAATATAAGACAGTTTTTTTATCACCACAATGCTACATAGTCTTCACTTCACTTATTTGATTCCTTTTACCATAATAATTACTACCTCAAGAGTTGAGATTCTTATTTGTGCACGATCCGAATAGTCATAACCATGGGGGCACAACTCTCTGTTTTTGCCGAAATTTATACACAATCCTTCTTATTAGGAATGATCTTCTACATTTGATTTTAACGTGCAGTTGTAGTCTCA
Source organism: Mitragyna speciosa (assembly GCA_024721245.1). NCBI lineage: Eukaryota > Viridiplantae > Streptophyta > Magnoliopsida > Gentianales > Rubiaceae > Mitragyna > Mitragyna speciosa. Next base: position 3,625,925 of record CM045558.1, read on the forward strand.
TATAGCATTGAAATTTCACGGAATTTAGTCTTTTGATGCAATTTATACTCATGATGCCCTGAACGATGTGATTTAGGGTGGATACATGAGTGCGCAGGCTGCTTAATGTTTTTCAAATTTTGGCGACTTATTGTGGACATAGAGTATTGTCTTTGATAATATTGAATGATGGGGTGCAGCCTTAATCGAATATTATTAGCCATTCTACTTGGAGTAATTCTAAACTTCAAACAAGGAGTATCATAAAACTATCATATAATAATGGAAAAAGGTGTTTATGAGATTTGAAAACAAAACAAGCTGATATTTCAAAACAAAAATGAATTCTATAAGAGCAAGTTGCATGACCATTATCAAATCTTACTACATTTTTCATGATAAGTTGGAATGCTGTATACTCATTTCAAGCCATCTTGGAATTGATGTTATTGGCCTAAAATAGTGGACTTTTATACACTTATCGGTGAACCCAATTCAACGGTTAGCAGTGTCTTTATTTCAAAGATACTTCAAAATTTTTTAGTAGTTGATTCTCTTCATCAATTGCTTAACTTTACAAATATTCTACAACATTTCAGATACAAGTTAGGTTTATTATTAAAGAATCGAAACTTGAATGTGTGCTCACACAAACAATATAGACAAACAAACACTTTATCACAAACAACAGAAAAAGTCAAACAGATGCATTTGTGTCGTGCAATGAACTAGTACACAAATTAACATAAACTGATACATAATAATCTACAAAATATATTAATGCTACTATTTCGATTGATGACAGAATTCATCTAGATCTGATCAATAATCTTAATTTAATGATTTACTACATCTAATATTTATATTGTAGTATTTTTTTTTTATCTATTTTATCAAATTAACTTACTATTATATAGTTTCGGTTACCCGCGATATCCGACTCTCTTTAACTGGATAACCGATAAGTGATTAAACGATTATGAGGATCGGATACGATTAATAAATTAAGCGAACCGATATAAGTAGTTCAAATTAAAATATTGGGTGTATAGACCGGTTAACCGGTCCATGCCCGCCCCTATCCAAAACTGTTGGAATTAAGTGTACTTGGTAGTTATTGAAAAAATAAATTAAACAAAACCCAAGTTGTGCTAATTTGTGGTTTCTGGATTTTGGTTCTTCAATTATGACTGACCATGTCAATAGATCAAAAAATGGGCTTTTGGGAGCTAGCTGCAACTTTCACGATTTCGCATGGATCAGACAGGCCATGGTGATGAAGTGGTGGTCGTCTTAGGTTGGCAAAGAAACATAGGGGGATTTGAGGGGGTAGGAAGATGAGGGTTTGAGGGGCACGGAGTTGTGGTATGGGGTTGTGCAAATGATGCGGCGTGCTGGTTCGAGGCTGATAGATATCTTCTATAACTATATTATAAAAAGATAAGGGAAGTTTTTGTAATCCTCTCCTTCAGCCACATGGCTATTTTATTATACATACTTCTGCCACGTAGCTTCTTTTTACTGGACTCGTTTTTTTTTTTTTTTTATGGTAACGTGTTACTATAATGGGTTTTTAATGAGACTTTAAATGACAATTAATCAATTTGATCTTAATTTAAGTGACAATTAATGCGTGGTTCTTACATTTACAGTGGTTCTTCTCCTTTTTAACTATCTTTAACTGTGTTGACAATACTACAAAATGGACTTTGACATGTTCTTTGAATTTTTTAGAATTTTGTGCTAATTATTTTATGTTTTTAAATAATAAACTATTTATTTGAGTAAAAATAATTATCTTTTTAAACAAGTCATATGCATACAATATCACTTGACTAAAATTTATGAATGAAAATACAAAAAAAAAAAAAAGTGATAGGTCTTGCTATGTGTTGCACAAATCATGTAAAGAAATTTATTATTTTTATTGATGGATGGTCTGTGATTTTACCTTTTCTTACAATTGAATCAGTATTTTGGTATTATGCCAATAGTGTAAAAGAAAAGATTGAAGTTTTTGGAGTTTTTTCTTCTAGAACACATGTGATGTTTTCGATGGGATGGTGTTAAAATGTGATTACGAAAAATCATCATGTACTTGCTATAATAATTTTTTTTGTTGGAACTTTATGGCTATATTATTGCTTTAACTATCATCTATAATCGGAGATTCTATTGAAATGTTTGTATAGCATAAGCACAAGTAAAAATACGCATTCTTGATATTTTCGCTAAATTATTATTTCTCCTCTACAAAGTACTAAAATGGAAATAAACATCAGATGTGGCTAGGCACAACCAAGCTCCCCTAGTATATTATATTTATATATATATATATATATATATAGAGAGTCGTAATCATAGGTAGATATAAACGTAGCTTTTGCTCTTGCTCTTATTCCTTTCAGGGAAATATATAGGTGGACCACTCGTGGACCCATAAATGCAGCGGCTGATGATGGACTAAGGGATCCACGTAACTATTTCCCTTGGTTTCCATATTCTTTGTTCCCTGTCTTTTTTCTTGGTTTCCATGTGCTTTGTTCCCTGTATATCCAGAAATTTGGAAAACCAGATATAGTTTTATCTATAACCTCTAATCCAAATTGGCAAGAGATAAAGAGCACCTTAAAAATGATGAACGAGCACACAATAGGCCAAACTTGATAGTCAAAGTTTTACATGCAAAATTAGAAGAATTGAAGAATGAACTTTTCAAAAATAATATTTTCGGAGAAGTTGCAGCTTATACTTAGGTCATAGAATTTCAAAAAAAGGCCTTCCACATGCCCATTTCCTTTTGATCTTGAAACCACAGTACAAGATTTTTAGACTAGAAGAATATGATAGAATCATTTCTGCTGAAATACCAGACTAGCAAAAACACCCTCACCTGTACAAAATGGTTATTAAACACATGTTACACGAACCTTGTGGTAAAAAAAAACCCAATAAATGTTTGTATGAGAAAGAATGGAACTTATAAGAATTCATATAAAAAAGATTATTGTGAAGAGACAACCAGAACAGAAAATGCTTATCCAAAATAGAAGAAGAAATGGGGTTAAGATAAAAGTGTGAGGAGTTTGGCTAGACAATAGATGGGTTGTACCGTATAATGCTTAATGTTGAAATATGTTCAACCATCAAAGCAGTAAAATATATTTATAAATATATTTGTAAAGTTCATGATAGGATTTTATTCCATATCACTCCTGACTTAAATGCAGAAGTAGATGAGATATGACAATATTTATGAACAAGATGGGTATCTCCCTTTGAGGCTGTATGGAGAATTTGTTGCTTTCCTTTGAGCGAAATTAAGCCTGCAGTCATTCATCTCCAATTGCACCAAGAAAGTTATCAACTATTGAGCTTTAACAAAAACCAAAACTTAAATAATGTAGTAGGAAACATGCATCAACAAAAAACAATATTAACCGAGTTTTTTTACATGAACAGAACAAATACTAGAACTAAATCTTAGAGTGTACGTATCTGAATTCCTAGAATATTTTGTTTGGAAACCTGATCAAAGAAGATGGAAACCACGAGAAAGAGGCAATTTAGTAGGTAGAACTATGACAGCTTATCTAGCTGAAGAAATATGCTATTTGAGACTTCTTTTATCAAAGGTTCATTGTCCTAAGTCTTATGAAGACTTAAAAACTTACAATGGAACAATTGTTAACATATTCCGTAAAGCAGCTCTACTTCGTGGCTTATTACAACATGATAATAGCCAAGAGCTCTATCTACAAGAAGCTTCTCTCATTCACATGCCCTATGAAATGAGGTGTTTATTTGCTACCTTTTAGTCTACTCATGTCCTAATGATCCTAAACATCTTGGTAAAAATTTGAAGATCTTATGTCTGAAGACTTTCGAAGATGTTCAACATTAACATGACAACAAGTCAGGCAACAGGTATTTCAACAAATTAATGGCTTATTGCAGTCTATGGGCAAACATATTATCTCATATGATTTAGTTTTCTCAAACATATTATACACAGATGTAGAAGACCAAACTAGGGAACTAAGAGCATAACAAAATATCACAGTATATGAACATGATCTAAATTCAGTCTTTCTCCTAAATGTTGAACAAAAATGGGCATTTGATACTATATGTGATAGAATATATACTAACAAAAGTGGTGCTTTTTTTTTTTATTGATGGCCCCGGAGGAATGAGGAAAACATTTTTATATAGAGGACATTTAGCTGACGTAAGATCTAAGGGTTATCTAGAATTAGCAATCGCTACCTCAAGAATAGCAGCATCAATTCTGCCAGAGGGTAGAACTAGTGTTTTCAAACTCAAATCGGACCGATCCGTTGGACTGTTTGGACCCTGAATCGGCCAGGCCTCCAGCATGGTCCACCATGAAAGTCAAAAAATCCCAAAGAACCAGCAAAATCAGGGTTTTCAAATTTTTGAATTTCAAAATTTTTGTTTGAAGAATGCAAAATTCTGCCAGAGGGTAGAACTAGTGTTTTCAAACTCAAACCGGACCGATCCGTTGGACTGTTTGGACCCCGAATCGACCAAGCCTCTGGCATAGTCCACCATGAAAGCCAAAAAATCCCAAAGAACCAGCAAAAATCAGGGTTTTCAAATTTTTGAATTTCAAAATTTTTGTTTGAAGAATGCAAGTGAGAGGTCCCGAGAGATTTCGAACTAGGGACCTCTCACTTTGATTGCAAGCTGCCAACCACCAAGTTGTGCTCCTTGTAGTTGGTTTTTTGTTATGAATCATTTTATTAATTCTTTCTTTTAATTTCTTTTATTAATCATTTGTAACAAAATTAATTGGTTCTATGTTTTTAGCTTCTTTATTTCCATTATTCATGTTTAATGAATTTGATTGATTCTTACTTTTTTAGTTTCTTAGTCATGTTTAATAATATTAATTGATTCTTACATTTTTAGTTTGGCATCTAAATTCATTATATTAAAGAAATCTCGGATTTAATTTTACTAAAATCTCACTTAGTAAGATTAATCCTTTTATCTATGTTGTTTGATTATTCGTTTATGCCTAAAACATCAATCATTATTCAATAATAAGCACATGTGGCATCTTAAAAGTAAGCGGGTAGAAAGTTATTTTTTTATTAAAAAAATAAAAAATCAATTTAGATTATTAAAATCATATTATTCTATGCAATATATTAATTCCAATTATTATTGCATCACATATCCACCTTTTCTTGATATACTAAATAAAATGTGTAAATTGAACATAATTGATTAAATTAAGAGCTAATATGTAAATAGATTTGCTTGTCAGTTTTATTTTTGAGACAACTACATAGAGTCCAAATTAACTCGCTCAATGGTCCGATACGTAAAAAAATAAAATTTCTTTGAGAGAATATGTCTAAATTTAAAGTTTGAGAACCAATTTTAAATAAAATTTAGGCTCTTTTAAGAAATTCTAAATCAAATTATTGATTGATACAAAATTGTAACAAATTACATCTCATTAGGTGTTGTAAAAAAAATGTAAAAATTTTAAAAATTAAAAAACTAAATAGATCTAAACTAATAGTAAGATAATCAAATTGAATTTGAAAATCACGTGGGTATGAGAACCTTTCTTAAAAAATAGGGCAAAATGACTTTTTTTATTTTAAAAAATTACATTTGCTTGAATCAACCTATATACAAAGTTAATTGTATTATTTGGTATTAAGAATAAATTTAAATTTTACATTGAAAAATAAGTCTTGGTGGTATTAAAAGAGTGGAGAATCTAAAAACAAGCAACAAATATGATTTAATAATTTAGAATGTTCAAGACTACAATTTAAAATATTTAAAAATATAATAATATACTTTAATGGTGAATTTTAAAGTATATGTTTTATCCGTATTTCTTTCCCAATACACTTTTTTTTATAGTTATTATATGTTTTATACTTGTTGTGGCATTTTCTTTGTTAATTTATTTGTTCTAAACATAGAATATTTCATAAAATTTTTACCAAATATAATAAATTCATTAACTTATATATTTGAATATATTCAAACAATTAATGGGTTAACTAGTTCAACAGAGTGGGTTATATCTAGTATTTGTTGTTATATCATTTATTAAATTAAATTAAAAAAAAGAAAAACATTGAGTAGTTATATCATATATCTAGTATTTGTTGTTATATCTAGTACTTCTGGTTATATACTACTACAAGTCTACCAAAGAGATAGAGGGCGGTGGGCTCATTGGTTGGTTTGGTCCTTGGGATTCAATATTGGGTCTGTTACATCTCCAGAAGCCCCCAATTATGTATGTATGTATGTACGTGTATGGTGTGTATGTATACACACATTTACACACACATGTATGTGCATATGTATATATGTATGTGTGTACGCACATATATATAGGTGTAAATAAGCTGTGAAAACATACTTATGCTCTCAATTCCATGCAAGATTAACCCAGAAAATAGCTATACTAAACTAACTATTGCTGCATTATAAGCTTAATTCTATTTTCAATAATTTTTTTTTCATCTAAGACAAGTTCAATATAACAACAATACTGAGAGACTTAGCAAATTAACTCTTTAAAAGGTTATAATCAGCAATCCAACAGTTTACAAGAATTCTTCCAAGTTACATTTTCTGCTACGGGTGTTTCATGGCGTAGGTTTTAAGTTTTCAGGGCTTGGGTGAAAATTTTGTAAGCTAAGTCATCTAATTATGACTCAGATGGGTTAATTAGCTAAACGGGACTTTGAACGGATAGGCCTGCAAAATTACACCTTGATTGTGGACATGAGATGCCCATTTATTTGGGCAAATGCTTGATGTCCAAACTTACCTAGTGGGTTGTGTGTGTTTTTTATGTTAAAAGGCTCGGCATTGCAGCGGGAAGAGGTCTCCCCTCAATTTTCAGTTTTTGTAATTTTTTTTTTCCTGATCGTTTTCAATTCCCTTTTTGGTGAACTTGTTTTGCACTTCAAACCGAGTGGTTTCTCATTTTACCCAATGGTCTCCACCCCATTTCTTTTGGACTATGGGCTTTCTCAAATCACCTGAAGTGAAGTAGAGATCAAATGGTCTCCACCTATGTTTTCAGACTCAAACCGAGTATTACTCGGCCGGAATCTGGAGTCAACGGTCAATGATTTTGACCGAAAGTCGAATTGATGGCGTCATAAGTACGTCATATTTATATATATGTAAATATAAGTATTATATATATATATCTATTAATTTTGTCTTTTTTACAATTTTAGTTGTTAGTTAAGAATTAAAAAAAATCAATGAGTACAAAAAAAAAATCATAACTAGTCAAACATATAAAAAAATTCAGTTTTTTTTAGTCAAAACCAGTTTTTTGCCAGTCAAACCTGATCAAACTCGATTTTTGACCAAATTTGATTAATTTTTTTCAAATTTGAGTTTTATGAGTCACTCAGACCGAATGCCTGGCGGGTTCTCAGTTCGATCGGTCAATCCAGTTCGAGTTTCAAAACATAGTTCTTCACCTATCAATTCACTCAAGTGGTGGCACTCAATTCTGTACCTCTATTGACATGTGGAGGACAACACATTGATGAGGCTCAGGAACATTAGTTTCAGTTATGCATACTCTTTATGATTTTGAGCAACATACATTGTGTTTTTCTTTACTTGGTTGGCTGGTTATACATTCATTTTTTCTTCCTTTCTTTTGCCAGATATTTTAAGTTGACACGTCATCTTACTGAGGATTATCCAACTAAGACACCAACAGTGCCGTTCATTTCAAGAATCCTCCACCCAAATAGTAAGAAAATCAAATTCTCTCACTTGCTCGGATGTGTGAAGGTTGTCAAGATCGTACTCTAAGATTACTCATCTTTTCTTTCTCCTCATCATTATACCTATTAATGTTGATATTGTAGCACTGAATTAGCTAATAAGTTAATATCCGGGCAAGCATAGATATATGCTCAAGCTTTATTATCAAATGTTATTGTGAAATGTGTTTATTGAGGATGATCCTCAAATTTTACATTTTTTTACCTTGGGCTTATGAGTTGTTGGAGATGGAATAATCATGTAATTGACATGTAAATTTACAGATTGATAATGATAGGCTACATGGAGAGAATGCAATGATTTGGATCGTGTTAAGTCTGGCAACGTAAAATGCTATATTGCTTGCATATTGATATTTCCTTACCTCATGCCACTAAAATCTCTCTTTTAGAGTATCCTCTACGTGCAATACTGAAACTTGTAGATGCAATTCAAGGTTAACATGTACCGTTTTGTGGCTTTGCAAAGCTAGAGTTGACGTGCAGATGAATGTTCTGATTTTTACTGAAATCAATCATAGTTAGCAATTGTGGATGTCAAGGAATCGGCTTTTATGGGAAGGAACGAATGATGATATGTTCAACATGCAGTTCGACAGGCTGACATTTTGGCTGGTTCTTCGACTCCAGGAACATCAGCGCGTCATAAGTATTACATTATATATATCCATGTTTCTCCTGATTACTGCAATAGATATTTGAATCAAGAGGAAAGGTTCCAAAGTTCAAATCTGAATCCGGATTCCTATGAAAGTTACATTCAACAGACGTGTTGAGTTGTAGTAGATGGGAGTTGTGAGGCAATCATTAATTAGTGCTGTAGTTCTGGCTTCTCCCCTATTGAAAAATATTTAGGTGAACCTGTGGATCCGTATACTTAATGGCAATGTTTTAAAAATCAGACCGGTCAGTGAACCGAAAGGGGATTTGGTTTACGGTCGGACCAGTCCGACTGAGGTTCAATGTTTTTCTTTTTTGAAAAAAGTAAAAATTATTAATCATTGAACTTATCTCCTGATTTTGTTTAATTATTTCTTCTCCATTACAAAATAAAATAAGAAAGTTGAAAAAGGTAAACTAAAACAAATTCTATGGGCAAATATGACAAACCTATCTATTGTTGTTAACTTATGATAGATTAAAGAATAAAAAAACTAACTGTCTGCAATCTAAGAACTAAATACTATATATACTCCATCCTATTAAACCAATTAACCCGTTACTTGATTGAATATTTTCAAATATACAAGTTAATGAATCTACTGTATTTGGTAAAAATTTTATAAAATATTCTACACCTCTAACAAATAAATTAACAAAGAAAATGACATTACAAGTATAAAAAATAAAATACCTATAAAAAGCAAGTGTATCGGATAAGACAAATACTTTAAAATTCACCACTAAAGTACATTATTATATTTTTAAATACTTTAAATTATAATCTTGAATATTCTAAATTGTTAAATCATATTTGTTACTTGTGTTCACATTTTCTACTCCTTTAATACCATCAAGACTTATTTTTTGAGGTAAAATTTAAATTTACTTTTAATACCAAATAATATAATCAATTGACTTTGTATATAGGCTGGTTCAAATAAGTGTTTTTTTCAATTTAAAAATTGTCCTTTTAAGGTTGGTTCACATATTCATATCATTTTTCAAAATTTAGTTTGATTATCTTATTATCAGTTTAGATCTATTTATTTTTTTATTTTTTTGCATTTTTTACTTTTTTTGCATGATCTAATTAGAGGTAATGTCTAGCAATTTTTTATCAAGGAATTGGTTTTTAGGCTTTAACTCTAGACATATTTCTTCTAAAGAAATTTTATTTTTGACATTTTAGACTATTGAGCGAATTAATTTGGACTCTATACAATAGTCTCAAATATAAAACTAACAAGTAAATCTATTTGCTCATTAGTTCTTAATTTAATCCATTATGTTCACATTATATATTTTCTTTTAGTATATCATATATTTATCAAGAGAAGGTGGATATGTGGTGTTATGATAATTGGAATCAATATATCGCATAGAAAAATAAGATTTAATAATTTGAACTAATTTTAGTTTTTTTTAATAAAGAAAATAACTTTGTACCCACTTACTTTAAAGATGCCATATTTTCTTATTGTTGAATAATGATTTATTTACTTTATTTCTTAATTCATATATTTAACCATAATTCAAAAATCTAAACAGATAATTTACAAAAAAAAATTAAACTTTTAATTTATGGGAATATTTTAGGTATAAATGAATAATTAAACAATTTAGATAAAAGGATTAATCTTAATAGGAGAGATTTTAGTAAAAGTACATCAAAGATTTCTTTAATATAATAAATTTGGATGCTAAGCTAAATGGGTAAGAATTAATTAATTTTATTAAACATGATTGATAAAGGAAATTAAGAAAATAAAAAAAGTAAGAATCAATTAAATTCATTAAACGAGATTAATGGAAACAAGGAACCTAAAAAAGTAAGAATAAGTTAATTTCAATAAACATAATTAATAAAGGAACTGAAGAAACTAAAAATGTAAGAAACATAAATTTTATTAAGGGATAATTTCACATTCCTCCCTTGTGGTTTTGCATAATTGCAGAGAGTTCCCCTCTTGTTTACGAAATTACACTTGCCTCCCTTTTGGAGTTAGCAGGTCCCACTATCACCATCAAACTGAGTCTTTAGACAATAACACCCCTTAGACACAGCTGAATATTTTACAATAAAATGCCAAAAAATCTGCTTACGAAATGCCCAAAAACCTCTAATTTTTGGCACTAAACTAGTGGCCTAATAAAGAAGAAAAGCAACCACCTTTATCTATACCAACATCAAGTATTATTTGCAGCTGCATTTACACTGAAGCTCCCATGGGTGGATGAAAAACTGAGAGTAATGAGAGGGAATTTTGGTGAATCAAAGGTATCAGTCAAGCCCTTAACCAAATAGCTCAAGTCACTCAACTTTTTGCAAGAATTTCAGATAATAACAAGCTCATATTTTACCTTAGTAATGCAGACCATCTCAGTTGGTTTACAAATTTCGCATTTTAACATTTTGATGATGAGTTTAGGTTAATATTGTTGTTATCATGCTAATGCAATGCGATATTTGAAAAAAAAAGCAATTTTTTGATAACAACTTTAGTAGGAAGTTGTGTAATGAATCTTATGTTGTTTTAGATGACATGTGCCAAGTCTAAATGGTCGATTATTCGTAGATCATTGCTTTCATGTTAGTTATTTGAGTGTGATAGTGGTTAAACACATGTTGATTAAAATAGGAAATTTTGGTGATGAAGTTGCACCTGTTATCTAGGCTTAAATGACATGTGCTAAGCCTAAATGGTTGATTAGTGGTAGATAATTGCTTACTTGATGGTTATTTTGCTTGTCATAATCATATGTTGTTCATCATATAACTGAAATTTTGTTTAAAAAATAGGATGGGAAGTATTGCTGCTCATGATATGATAATACATTATAATGGTCAAAAAATGATGATACCAAATGTTGACCCTGATAGGTATTCTTACATTGATTTACTGAATGATGTTTTTGAAACAATTTTTAACAAAATTCATGGAAATGTGAATGGTATGCTGTCTATGAGGTATGCAAACCCAAGATCATTTGGCTTTATGGATGTTAACTGTGACAGTGATGTCCTACAAATGTTTGAAGTTCATAGACATGAACTTGTAATCAACTTGTTTGTGGTTGATATGGATGTAATTCCCCCTTACATTGGTGAGAATCTTGGAAATGAGAATAATGAAAAACAACAGGAACTTAATGGACAAAAAGATGGTGAAGAAGTGTTCATGAGCAGTGATAATGATTCTTGGATGGACTGTCTTAATAGTGAATTTGAAGATGGAGTAAGTAATGAAGAAGTGTCTTTATCATTAGATGGGGATAGTGATGGTGAAGATGGAGAATTATCAGATTTCTCAAGTGATGAGAAGGGTGAAATTGCTCCTGATTCCAATGAGATAGAAAGTATAGATCCTATGAGAAACTATTTGAAAGGGAAAATGTTTACTTATAGACCTGTAGATGAGATTGAGTTGGAAAAGGGTATGATTTTTGCTAATGTTGATGTTTTTAGAGTAGCTTTGAAGGATTTTGTAATTCAAAAGGCTTTTCCTATCTTGAGGTTAAAAAATGAGAAAGCTAGATGCACTTCTATGTGTAAGGTTGAAAGTTGTCCATGGAGAATTCATGCTTCTCCTTTAGTTGATGGTATAACTTATCAGACTAAATCCTATGTTCCAACTCATACATGTGTCATGTCCAACAACAAATGTGAGGCTACATCAGATTGGATTGCAAAGAAATTGACATCTGTGATGACGGATAATCCTCAAATGACTAGGAAGGCAATTTTAGCTGAAATGAGAAAACATGGGGTATAATCTAGTACAATGCAGATATATAGAGCTAAGAAGAAAGCCCTTTATGAGATTCAAGGTTCACACTCAGCTTCATTTGCAAAGCTACCCCAGTATGCTGAACTTTTGAGGTCTTCTAACCCAGATACTATGTGCAAGATACATTTTGATAGGCCAAACTTGATGGTCGAACCATATTTTAAGAGGTTGTTCATTGCTTACAAGGCAATGAAGGATGGTTTCCATCAAGATTGTAGATCTTTCATTGGGTTTGATGGTTGCCATCTAAAGGGACCATATGATGGCATGCTTTTATCAGTAGTTGCATTAGATGGAAATAATAGTTTATTCCCGTTAGCATTTGCAATTGTTGAGTGTGAGAACAAAGAAACTTGGAGCTAGTTTTTCTATTTCTTTGATAACTTTTTTGGTCCTTTCTCTCCTAACATGCCTCTAACTTTCATGAGCGATAGACAAAAGGGTTTAAACTTGGCTTATAAAGAGCAGTTTCCAAATGTTCATGCTAGATATTGCTGTAGACATATTTATAGCAATTTTAAGGCTTCATTTCCTGGCTTGTTGCTCAAAAGCAATTTCTGGACAGCTGCAAAAAGTTATGATGAGGTCTCACACAATGAGGCAATGGAAAGGATTAAAAACATTAACATTGAGGCATGGAGATGGCCATGTAACATACCAAAAACTTCATGGGCAAGACATGCTTTCAGTTGTGATTTGAAGTGTGATCATGTGACTAATAATTTCACAGAATCATTTAATGCTTGGATTGGTGATCTTAGAGACAAACCAATTCTTACACTTGTTGAAGGCATTAGGCAGAAATTGATAAACAAACTTTATAAGAGGTTTCAGAAAGCTTGTATGTGGACTTCTACATTATCACCTAAGTATGTTAACAGGTTAAAAGAAATAGTTGATGGGTCAAGAAAATGTTTCTTAATATTAGCCAGTAACAATGACTTTGAGGTTGGTGATGCTGGCAAGACATTTGTTGTGAATTTAGCTTAGAAAACTTGTGATTGTGGTGCATTTCAGCTTTCTGGTATTCCATGTAAGCATGCTGCCCTTGGGATACTTTATAGAAGAGACAAGTTAAAAGAATATTGTGATGATGCTTTTAAGAATGATGTATATCAAAAAACTTATGCTGGGATGATACATCCTATCCCTAGTGAGAATAGGTGGCCTAAAATAGATGTAAATCCTGCAACACTTCTTCCTCCTCCAATAAGAAGGCTGCCTGATAGACCTAGAAAGAATAGAAGAAGGGCACCTGATGAAGATGCAGCTACATCTCAAACAAGGAGATCAAGTACTTTAAGATGTTCTATCTGTTTAGCATTTGGTCATAATAAGAGGATTTGCAAAGGAGGTCCTGTGGCTACAAAGAAAACCAACACCTCTGGTAGTAATCAGGTATACCGATTACTGTTGGTCCTGTAACATATTGTAGATTTTATTTTGTAGTTGTTACATTGATCTCATTTAAATTGCTGCCACAAGCAAGTCTCAACAAAAAGAGCTAAATCAGGAAGAGGTATGGCTTCTATAGGCTTATGAGGGGCTATTCTTTGGGTAAGCTGCTTAAATTACATTCATAGTTATAAAATTTAACATATTACAAACTGGATCATACTACATATACTCTTGCATATTTTTTAGGAGCATGCAACAGGAAATATCCCTGTTATAATATCAAGTCAAGGCAGTAATCCAACTCCAGGAAATGAGATAAATTTGATATATCTATGGTTCATATAAGCTAGAGTTCTATTTTATGATACACTAAGTTATATATTCTAACTATATATTTGATGCCTAGGCCAATAATAATGACAGTTTAAGTGAAACTCAGGCCAATATTCAAGTTCAAGACCAACCTGGAATAACTCAAATGAAAAGGGTAATGCATACTTGCTTGAATCAACTTCACAACCTGTCTTATTTTAACTTAACAAAGTAAATGATATTAACTTCTGCAGAGAGGAAAACCTGCAAAGAAGACTGCCAGAAAGCTTACAACAACTCAATTTGGCAGTTTCTACGGAAGTGTTAGAGGCCAACCACCAGAAAGTTTACAAATGATGAAGACTAATCTAGGTGGAAGTGCAAGTGGTGCCATGGAAGATAATGCAACAACTGACACTGTACAATCCATTAACAAGGAAGCATTTGTTGATGCTAGGCCATCACTTAACAGTGGGAATACTAGTAGCAGCAAAAGCATGTGGTTCTAACTCTATGCCTATAACTTGGTATCATATCATACAATGATCTACTAAATTCATATTACAATGTAGTACGTTAGTCATAGTGTAGTTTATTACTATAATATTTTTATATTTTTGTAAATATGCTAGGGAAGTGAAAATGTCAAGTTCTAAAGCTTTTGCATTCCTCACCATCTTGACAAAGAACGATATGTGTTTTGGACATATAAGGATTGCTTAGAAGCTGTTTGGAATGGATAAGTCCACAACATAGTTGCTAACTTGATATCATATGGCATACAGTTGTAAATGCTCTTTTGCACACATGAAAATACTTCAGTCATTTTGTAACCTTCCAGTACTTTGAACTTGAAGACTTATTTAGTAATTATTTATCTATCTAGTTACTGTGTATAAGACATGCATATTGCTAAGGGCTTGATTTGTTTAATTCTTATATATACTCAATCATTCTTATATATGTCAGGTATACTAGCACAAAAAAGCCTTTTGTTTTGCTAACACTATAACAATTAAGGCTTAACATGGGCTGGTACATTGTATTACATTCCTCCCAATAACACTTTTCTTGTGGTTTGCATGTAGGCTAGGAAATTGATTTTACTGTATGAATGAGAATGTATAATGCTAATAGGACCAGATTAATGCATATTAATACATTAATCAGGCTCCTTGCATTGCTGCAAGAATTTGCATTCTGAGGTTGGACTATGATAGCTTATGCTTGGCTGGCTTTTTCATGACCTCCACTGGTATAAGCTTTGTAGTTTGCCCATTGAAAGAAATTGCACTTTGAACATGAAAAATACAGTTGGTTTGGGTGTGCTTCTGACTCTGAAATTCTGATGATTGCCTTGCCCCCACACCCACAATATCGATTTCTAATCTTTACTGGTAGACAACCATCAGCTCTCCTCTTGTATGTTGAATATGACATTGTAGCCTGTTGCTCAAGTGATGTTCTCTGTTTTTTAAGTGCAAGAAGGCTGCCTTATATATTGTTCCTGACCACTAGCCGTTAATATACAAACGGTCAATTGCTTAAGATCTTTAGCAGTAACTATTCACTAGGGCATTATAGGTAACAAAGATAACTTATCCATTGCAAATCATTTTTTATTCCAAACCATCTGACACTGGGCTGAAATTGAAATCTTAAACTTCAATTAAGGGAGGCAAGTGTAATTTCGTAAACAAGAGGGGAGCTCTTTGCAATTATGCAAAACCACAGGGGAGGAATGTGAAATTATCCCTTTTATTAAATATGATTGATAAAGACGGGGAAGAAGAGTACTTACCACAAAAAAAAAAAAGAAGGAAAAGAACAAACAGAGTATATTTACATAAATATTAGTCTAGAAATCACAACAGCAACCTTAGGTCTGGTGGTTCTGCACTTGTAAGTGCAAATGGGGGGTCCCGAGATCCCCATTTGCACCAAGTTAGAATAATCCAAAAATATTTTTAAAAGTCACAAATTCAATATCTGCTGGTTCACAGTTTGAGCGATTCGATTGGTTCTTGACCGTTTGATCGGTTCTTGACAATTTATTGATATTTCGACTTTTATAGAGAAACGGACTAGAACAATGATCAGTTTGCGATTTAACCATTCAAATCGGCTAATCCGATCCAATTCTCAAAACACTGCTTAACGGTGGCGAATGAACTAGGGTTCAAGGAGCCCCTGAACCTAGTGGCTCAATCGCCACTTTTGAGTCTACAAGTGGAGTCATAAATTCGGTCTACCTAAATATTTTTCTTGAAAAAGGAGGCGTCGTTCTCACTGTCTCCCCCGTCCACCCTGTAGCGTTGGCATGTTTGACGGCTCTCCAAGAAGTTGAGAAGTTGCAGTAGAATTTCAATTTTAACGGATAATTTGTTGATCTTGAATCATTTGAGAAATCTGAATTCAATCTTGCAAGATGCTCTTGTGCTTTTGTACTGTAATCAAGTCGTCCAGTTTCATCACACAATTTAGCAGTTCGAACTACGATTTTATGTATCCTTGTGTTCAAAAATAAATAAATAAATAATTTTTTTTGGTAAACGTGTTATCAAACAATTAAAAAAATGACTTTTCGTTCCATCAATAATATGATACACATCACAGATTATACATTAATTTTTATACATTAATTATGTATAACAATCTAATCTAATTTTCAGATTTCAAATGTAAATTAAAAGCAATCAAAAGTCTAGACTAAAAATTGTACAATTACTTAAGAAAAGAAATAGAGAATTAATCTTATACATAAAAACTTTCGAAACATGAATAGATTTAAATACATGACACAAGCATTAAGCAGATTTTAAATATTGTGAATTATTTTGGACTTTGCACATCAATCAAAAAAATAAACGATGCAACATACTGTCTTCGTGGTCATCGCTCATTTAGATTCATTTTTTTTTTTATCCTAAGCAAAGAGCCTAGACACTTCAACTTACAGACAGAAAAGCAATCCATGCATTTCAAGTTACGTAGGCAAAAGTAATATGACTGCTTTCTAGGGCTCCAAAAGTAAATTTAATCATATTAATTCCCTGAAGAGAAGTATGCGCAATTAAGGTTGTAATACTACAAAATCACAACTAAAATCGAAAATAGTTTAAAATATTTATTATCATCAGCTTTCAGAACATGAGAGCATTTCCTCTAGAAGCCATACCTTCATTATCCTCTGGTATTTGGAAACTTTAGCGTACATTAGGTTACGTAAATCCTTGGATTTGCCTACATTGTTTACTAGCAAAATATACCAAATATGTACAGCTTATGAAAGTTTGAACTACATAATCACCAAATGTACTTCTAGTCTAATGCCAAACGAAAGTTCAAATTCAAGAATAATAATGCATTTAGTGATCACAACTCACAAATACAACCAACAGTTGCCTTTTCCTAAATTATTAACCCATACATAAGCACGACAGAGAGAACGTTTACGTTCCAAATAAGACACACGATTAGGCTATTGAACGAAGGTCATATGAGTTCCAAATAAGACACTCAGGAAAGGCCATTGAAATGACGTCGGGAGACTAAGAAGTTGAAAAAACAAAAAAACAAAAGAACTGTGCAATTTTAGAACAACATAATCATCAAATTTCATTATTGTCAAATTTTCACACAAAAGATCAAACTCAAATAATGCATTTAGTACACGAATACCAATGGTTAGCTCCATCTTAAACAACCAATCCTCACACACCTAAGACAGCATGTGAAAAGGTCAGAAGGGATGTCATATGTAGGAAATAGAGGATGTGTGTGCAATTATCTAGCCTTTGCATTCCACTGCTACAGAGGCAGCTATTCATAAACTAGAATTGGCTAGTACAAGCATACTTCGGTACTGTTTATGTGGGGCAGTAAATTTACCATATTCTAGTGTGGTCATTGGTTGATGGTTACACATCAAGCATGAGAGGTTGAGAGATCAAACTCTTCTGGCCAATACCGCTAGCATACAAGGAAAACAGGAAATGGCTGCAAAGGTCAATCAAACCCAATGAATAAAGCAAATCTCAAGCTACTATATTTCAAATCTCAAATTTCAATATGATAACTTGAATATGAAAATTCATCTACCCAAAAAAAAAAAAAGAAGCAACTCAAATTTAGCAAATTTCTTGTAAAGCATCTCCACAGCTCACAAAATTCACAATTTCAAACACGGATATCCTTTCAGTCATCAAGCAAATTTCACTCTTCTAACTGGTGAGGAGTATCAAGTCAACGCTACTTAAGCAAACAAAAAGCACTTAAAATTCAAACTAAGCAAAGTCAGCAGAAATCCTAACTATAATACTGAGAATCATTTATTCCACTCACAACAAACTGAATAGAATCTCTACCAAATTTTTTTAGAAAGCGCACTAAAAAACAACTATCCAAACAATCACTAGATATCTAAAAACCAGGAAACCTGTTGCCATGCCAAACCAGTGCTATCAGAAAGTATTCAAGATCATCCAGTGACTGTTTTAATCTATGGATAAAAGTTAAAGTGTCTCTTAACAGTACCGGTTGCAATTTCTTCATTACAAATTTTACAGGATACATCGCCATTTGCAATCACAAAGGTAATGTGAACAATGTTCTGTACAGTCTTGCATTGCTTTATATCAACATAGGATCTACTGCAAACTGGAAAATAACAAATTTTACAGTTGTGACCCTTTACATGCATTAGCACCTCCACCAACTACCGAAAAAAAAATTCAAGAATCTGAACTATTGAATGATTAGAGAATCTATTAAACTGCCAAAATACTCGTCAAAACAAACTTCACAAAAGACAGATTTAATTCATGCAAGTTAATTGACTGCACCTCAAAAGGGAAACAGCATGCAGCTATCTGAAGTCCTATGTGCCAGACAGAGATAGACAACGACATGACAAATACTCTATGTTAAGAGTTAGATAATTGTTGTTTTTGTTTTTTTTTTTTCTTTTTTTTGGGGAGGGGGGGGGGGGAGGACGTGGGGGCTCCAATACACCAAGATAATTACAGAATAGATACTATATAAGTAGAGAAACACAAAGACTGCACAAAGCTGGCGGGGATTGACATCAATTATTAGGATCCTTCAGTCTGATGAGCATAACATCTCTATCACCCTCCTCGATACCATCAAAAACCTTAGCTTGAAAGGTCTTGACCTTAGCAGTTTCAGCCTCATGAGCTTTGAAAGTAATATGATAGATATCACCAGAACAGGGTAAAACAGTTGCCCTCTCAATTTCTTTAAACCGGTAAGGTACACCCTACATGCAACAACCCGACAATTAGCTGAAAATTAAGGCAAAAAGGAGCAATTTTATAAAGACAAACATAAACACAAACAAAATTAGGCAGGAAAATTTTGAAAGAAAGAATTTACTAAACCTCGCTGCCTTCATTGTTATCATTGTACTCGTCGAGAGCCAAAGTAGCCATGTCCAAAAGGTCTTTGTAAACGTCGGGATCCGTCTCGAAGTCGGTTACGGGGATGAATGTAAGAGCGGCACAAGGACCCGGATAAACATCCACGTCAAAACCCTGCATAGATAAATGTAAAAAAAAAAAAAATCAATTCGTCATGATTGATATTCTATTTGATTCCAGTACAATAGAAGGAAGGAAAAATATAGAATAATACACACAAGAGATAACTAACTTACATCGCTCTCTTCGACCTGTTTGAGGTACTTCTTGATTAGATTCAAATCTAACATCTCTCCACCTCCAATTGGGCGGAAATCAATGTAAGGATCATCCATGCGAGCCTGAGCTATCCGTTTGCCAATGCTCTCCCACTCCTCAAATGTCTCCGGATTCTTGTTGAGACCCAGCCTTTCTCTAAGAGATGCATGTCTAGCTTTAGTTTCTTCCGATCCTCCACCGCTACTCTGGCTTACTTCTTGGGGCGGTGACCGTGGAGAATCGCTTGACCTCAGTTTCTTCGCAGGTGGTGGTGAATCATCCTTCGATCCGCCGCTGTTCTCCGGTGGTGAATCCTCATTCGATCGGCCGCTGCTCTCACTCTCACAGTGCTCATCCTCACCACTTTTCCCGGGGAGCCGATTGCGCGTGACCATCTTTCTGGCATTGGGAACCCTTCTCAAAACACAAACTCTAACTGAAAAAGGAACAACCAAATCGACACAAGATAGGATTCACTAATCGGTTACTTGCATCTTAAGAGGTTGGCCTGTGCCATGAGATACAATAACGGGTTAAAACCCCCCCCAACACACACACGTAGATTAGCTGTGAAAACGTGTTTACACCCTCAATTCCATGCAAGACTAAACCAAAAAAGAACAATCTATACTAAACTAATCTTCATTCTACTTTCAATAATTTTTTTTCCTCAAAAAAAAAAAAAAAAAAAAAAAAAAGAATACGGAGGGACTCAGCAAATTAACTCTTTAAAAAAATTACACTCAGCAATACAACAGTTTACAAGAATTCTTCCACGATTGGAAAGTAAACATTTTTTATACGGGTGTTTCTGGGCTAGGTTGTAAGTTTGTCAGGGCTTCAGTGAAAGTTGTGTGAGGGCCCTCATTATCAATCAGGTGGGTTAATTAGCTAAACGGGCTAAATTTGAGCCTGCAACTGATAGGCCTGCAAACTTGGACCTTGGGTGTCGAAAAAATCTACTCAGGCAGTAGTCCAAACCCACCAACATTCGCAATGGATTGGATGGGTTGATAATAAGTTTAGTTGTTGACCTCGTTATTGGGTTTTTTTATTTTTTAAAAATAAAAAAATCCTACCCAAACTCAAACCTGCTAGTTTAGATTGATTCAAATTAACTAATTCAAAACTCAATAACCCACCCATCAACAATTACATTAAGGAAATGATTAATATACTATCAATTTCAACAATTATTTTAAGTAAATGACAAGCGCGCACATGTATGTGTGTTTGTGTATATGTGTATATACGTATATGTACGTATTAAATTTACTTTTTGATGCACGAATTTTTCTCTTTGTTTCTTATAATATAAAAATAAAAAAAGATTATTTAATTTTTTACATATAAACTTAAGATGTCACAATTCAAAAAAATTTTAGATGAAATATAAACTTAAAATTATATAATTCACAAATCTTTTAGTATTTTTATCTAATTTTAAACAAAGAAGGGAATGTATACAATAAAGATGGAAGTACATATATTATTCCTCATAGGCTGTTTTCAACATTTTACGATAAATGTAAATAAAGTTTTTGGATTGGAAAAAAGAGATCATATTTTGAAAAACAGGAAATAAAGTTTCTTGATTGACAAAAACATATTTTGAAAAACAAGATTTGAGTTGTTTTTGTAAATAATCTTTAACTTGCAAAAACTTAACAAACAAAATTATGTTTTCAAGCTTTTTAATAATTTTTTTAAAATTAACTTCTTTGTCAATTTTAAATATTCTGCTTTATTTGTGAAAACAAGATAACTCCACCACTGTTGTGGTAACATTACCGATCCCAAGCCAAAATAAAGAAGGAGGGTTGCGATATGTTGACAACCATATAAAATTTTGTTACACTTAATGATATGGATCACATAAAACATTGCGTAAAAGTTAGGAAACTCGTCGCTTCATGGAGCACATTGTAGAGTCTAACGACGATGTCTTGGCTAGGAATGTTACATCTTCATGAGAGTTTGGGTGAAGTGCAAAATGCGCAATAATCCTCACACATTAATGGGAGGGATAAGAAAGGAAAACACAAGAAAAATAAGACTTTTAGACTTGGTAGTTGGAATATTGAAAATTTACAAGTAAAGCTATAGAGTTTGTTGACACAATGACGAGGATACGTATAAATACAAGTAAACAGAATCACTAAGTAGCACTACAGAACGCAGCACATATAAATACAGGGAAAGAGTAGGGTGGCTTTAGCTCAAAGGGTGATATGGTAGAGATCACCAGCACATAATGATGTGATGGTCTTCTCAATATTGCACAACTTTGTATGGCGTACTCACCGTACAAAGCTAATAACTTCTATTAATATTAAACCAGTTAAACTATTAAAGCAACTGCATCTGGAAAAAAGAAACAAGTCAATGTGATGCAAAATTAGACCTTACCTTCTTATTCGGGAGGTCTACCTTCCCTATCCACCCTCTTGAATCCAGGGCTTATCGAATACCCATGTTCACGGATCAAGCTTTTCTCAACTAGTGCAAAGCTCTTGTGACCTTAGTCTCTTCCCCATGAATTCTTTATAATAAAGAATTCCACGCCATCCTCATCTTTCCTATAACCAATTATAAGGATGGTGTGACGCGGTCTTTCAGGTAGATCACCACCACTGGAAACACCTTTATAAATACCCTTGAGAGAGGATGAAACAATGCATATGAAGATATATAATAATAAAATATACATGAAATAGAATTGCCAAAGGGGTGAGAAATGATGAACTTCAATATCTATGCCAAACAAAAGCTACAATTCTTGGAAGAGTGAAATATTTCTAGCAAAATAAGAATTTAAAGTAAAAAATACTACAGTCATTCTCGAAAAAATTAAACACACTAAGCCTTAAAATTGTACTTTAATTTCCAAAGCTTCGAAGTGGCTTGATATGAATTTTCACTATATTCTATGGTAGACATCATTTATTTTTATTTTTTTAGATAAGAAAAGGTTAACTAAAATTGTACGTGAATTTCCTAAGCTTCGAAATGTCTTGATACGAATCTCCACTTTTTTTTATGGTATACATCATCTTATTTTACAAAAGAAAAATAAGAAATGGTTGATGGAAGAATTTTCAGTAGCAAAATCATTGTTCTTTTAGTTTGATACAGTCCACTTTACACTTTGCCAGGATGGCTTTCTTAAAGTTTGATTCCGAAAAGAACTCCTTGGTATTACTTTTTTCACAATTTCTTTCAGAAAACATCACTATACGTTATGATAACCCTTATTTAATGTCTATTAATTACCATCTCATTCAAATTTACAGTAGTAATGTCTAATGGTTTTTCAGAATTTCATAAATCAGGTTACTATAACCTTATTTGACATCTATGTAAATAACATCTTATCACAATGTACAATGGTAATGTCCAATGGTTTAAAAAGTTCATAAATTCAAACACTATTAAAGATAAACCAGCATGTTATTCCTAATAATCCAAATATGGAATGAGAGACAAACATAATTGAAGAATTTCAACATACATCTTCTTTGAATTTCCGAAAAGATCTGGGTGCTTCCATAACACCTATGAGTGGTTTGCATTTGAGGGTTCTAATCACAAAAGGGTCCACAATAGAAAATGTAGCCTCTCCTTCCTCTCTTCCGATTGCCATAAAATTCTTGATAAAAATTTTGCGTCCCTGGTTCAAAAATCACATCCATAAATAATATTCATTTGGATAGCAAAGCACTCGTGAAGTCCACTCGTTAATCAAGTTATATATGTTATACAACTTACAATTTTGTTACCCCGCTTCATAGTCAAAAATCACATTCTTACTTTTTACTTTCCTCACCTTACATTTATTTTTCTTGTTAGATACCTTTTTAATAAACGTAACTCACAAACATAACCTACCCGAGTTGAAGGTTCAGATGGGGGGACAAACTGCTGCTTCTTCATGGCTAAGTAGAAATATACATCTTCTTCATAAACTCGCAATCCTTCATTATTGATAATGCAGACTTTAGATTGCAACATTGATATTGGTTGTAGAGTTGATCTAAGTGTTTCTGTTTGGACAGAGACATCAATTCACCTCCCTTGATCACATATAGAGCAACTCTTGCAATTGATCACATATAGAGCAACTGCTACATCAGTCGGAGGAAAGCCCTAATCCTTCATCATTGATAATGTAGACTTTAAATTGTAACATTGACACTGGTTGTAGAGTTGATCTAAATGTTTCTGTTTGGACAGGGACACCAATTCACCTTCCATGATCATATATAGAGCAACTGCTGCAATTGATCACATATAGAGCAACAGATGCATCAGTCGGAGGAAAGCCGTAGCATGAACATATTTGGATTAAAACAGAAATATAAAGCAAACATTTTGTTAGCCAACTCTCTAGGACGACAATATACACATATATATACCAATATATAGACACACACATACACATATATATAGACACATGTACACACACATATATATATCAGCAACTCAGCATACACACACACACATATATATAAGCAAAAGAAATATGAAACTCACCTGCAGGCCATTGATCCCAAACCAAGAGTATTGCTTCTGGTTTCTTTTTTAAGCCATGAGAATGAAACCTAAATACAAAATAACACCATAATTATTATAACACCAAAGCTACTATTAATATACATGACTACCAGTAACAAGATTTTTTTTGGACCAAACCTTGTCAAAATACGGGTCACCCTCCAAGTCTCTCATCATCTGTTAAATAGTTAGTGAAAAATTAATCAGTCAAAAAGATATAAAATTTATAACTTATACAAAATTGTAGTGCTATTTTGCTATAAATTAATTTTTGGTGGATGATCATGATATATTGGTCAGCTCAATTTAATCCAAGCTAGCTCAAGTCCAGCTCGAGTTAGCTCAAGTTTAAACAGGTATGTCAGCTGATTCAAGTCCCAACAGTTTAGTTAAGCTCAATTCACACTTAAAGGAGTTCAAAGTCAACTAATGTTGTGATAATAGCAACTGATGAACTTAACTAATGATCAAGCAGTAGTTAACAAAAGCTCAGCCATCACATTCTTGAGATTCTCTAGAAGCGTCTAGATTAGTAGTTAGTGAATAAGAGTTATAATATGTTGTTATGGCAGGAAAGTTAGTTAGATTAGTTAATTGTAGTTAGTTTACTGAATCTTAATAAATAAGGAAGGGTAGAATGGAGCAAGATTATGTGATGTTGATCAATCTTATTTTTTTCCTCCCTCTTGTAATCTCTCATCGTATATGATATTGATTTATTCAATACAATACACTACAATTTTCATTTCACTACTTCTAATCATAATAATTAAAATAATAAAAATAATGAACATGGCTTCTTACTATGAATCGGGGTGGCAGAATTAAAAGTATTATAACATATATACCTTGATTAATAAGTTAATTTCTCAAATGATAATGCATTGATATATATTGTAATTAGATGATAACCACCGTGATTAAAAAGTTAGGTATTCATGGCTACATATTGGAATTGAATGATAATTATCATGGATGGATACATTATGCTATATATTATTCACTCTGTACAATTTGTCAAATGAAATTGTGAAATACGGTTGTGATTTAAACAAATAAGTTAAAATGGTTAGATATTGGGGTAACACATTGCTGATAAAAATAAATAATATGTTTTAAACATATGTGGTATATTATGTGTTTTAAACCTATGTTGTATGTTATATTGGAGTAACAAATCTACAATAAAAAAAATGATATGTTGTAAACATATATTGTACGTTTTAAACAATTAATGTATGTTGGGAGAAAATTATTGTTATTTCAACTGCTCTTGTTATTTGCGTGTTTTTTTAAATTAAAAATAGCACAAAAGAATAAGCAATTTGTATGTTCTTTTAACATTTTTCGACCTTTCAGGTAGCTTTTAGTTTGATAAAGTCCATTTTACATTTTGCCAAGATGGCTTTTCTAAAGTTTGATTCTAAAAAGAACCCCTTGGTATTACGTTTTTCACAATTTCTTTCAAAAAACATTACTATATATTACTGTAACCCTTATTTGACGTCTATTAATTACCATCTCATCAAAATGTATATTGGTAATGTCCAATGATTTTTCAAAATTTCATAAATCAGGATACTATAACCTTATTTGACATCTATGTAAATAACATCTCATCAAAATATACAATGGTTTTATCTAATAGTTTCAGAAGTTCATAGATTCAAGCACTGTTAAAGATAAGCCAGCATGTCATTCCTAATAATCCAAATATGGAATGAGAGACGCACATAATTGAAGAATTTCAACGTACATCTCCTTTGAACTTTTGAAAAGATTTGGGTGCTTCCATAACACCTATGAGTGATTTGCGTTTGAAGGTTCTAATCATAGAAGGGTCCATAATAGAAAATGTAGCCTCTTCTTCCTCTCTTCCGATTACCATAAAGTTCTTGATAAAAATTTTGTATCCCTGGTTCAAAGATCACCTCCAAAAATAATATTTATTTGGATAGCAAAACACTCATGAAGTACTTATTAATCAAGTTGTATATGTTATACAACTTGTAATTTTGTTACCCTATTTCATAATAAAAAATCACATTCTTACTTTTTACTTTCCTCACTTTACATTTATTTTTCTTGTTAGATGTTTTTTTAATACAAGTAACTCACAAACATAGCCTACCGAAGCTGAAACTTCAGGTGGGGTAAGGACGAACTGCTGCTTCTTCATGGCTAAGTAGAGATATACATCTTCTTCATAGACTCCTAATCCTTCATCATTGATAATGCAGACTTTAGATTGCAACGTTGACACCAGTTGTAGAGTTGATTTAAGTGTTTTCGTTTAGACAGGAACACCAATTCACCTCCCTTGATCATATATAGAGCAACTGCTGCAATTGATCATATATAAAGCAACTGTTGCATCAGTCGGAGGAAAGTCATAATCCCTGATCATTGATAATGCAGACTTTAGATTGCAACATTGACACTGATTGTAGAGTTGATCTAAGTATTTCTGTTTGGACAGGGACACCAATTCACCTCCCTTGATCACATATAGAGCAACTGCTGCAATTGATTACATACAGAGCAATTGCTGCATCAGTCGAAGGAAAGCCGTAGCATGAACCTATTTGAATTAAAACAGAAATATAAAGCAAATATTTTGTTAGCCAACTCTCCAGAACGACAATATACACACATATATACCAATATATAGGCACATATACACACATATATAGACACATATACACACACATATATATCAGCAATTCAGCGCGCGCACACAAATATATATAAGAGCAAAAGAAATACGAAACTCACCTACAGGCCCTTGATCCCAAACCAGGAGTATTACTTCTGGTTTCTTTTTTTAGCCATAAGAATGAAACCTAAATACAAAAAAACACCATAATTATTATAACACCAAATCTACTATTAATATACGTGACTACGAGTAATAAGATTTTTTTGGGATCAAACCTTGTCAAAATACGGGTCACCCTCCAAGTCTCTTATCATCTGTTAAATAGTTAGTGAAAACTTAATCAGTCAAAAAGATACAAAATTTATAACTTATACAGAATTGTAGTGGTATTTTGCTATAGGTTAATTTTTGGTGGATAATCATGATATATTGGCCAGCTCAATTCAATCCAAGCTAGTTCAAGTCCATCTCGAGTTAGCTCAAGTTCAAACTGGTAAGTCAATTGATTCAAGTCCCAGCAGCTTAGTTCAGCTCAATTCACACTTAAAGAAGTTCAAAACCAACTAAGGTTGTGATAACAGCAGCTGATGAACTCAACTAACGATCAAGCAGTGGTTAACAAAAGCTCTGCCGTCACACTCTTGAGATTCTCTAGAAGCGTCTGGATTAGTAGTTAGTGAATAAGAGTTATAGTATGTTGTTATGGCGGGAAAGTTAGTTAGATTAGTTAATTGGAGTTAGTTTTGCTGAATCTTAATAAATAAGGAAGGATAGGAGTGAGCAAGATTCTGTGATGTTGATCAATCTTCTTCTTTTTTTCCTCTTCCTTGTAATCTCTCATATTCAATACAATACACTACAATTTCCATTTCACTACTTCTAATCATAATAATTAAAATAATAAAAATAATGAACATGGCTTTTGACTATGGATTAGGGTGACAAAATTAAAAGTATTATAACATATATACCTTGATTAATAAGTAAATTTCTCAAATGATATGCATTGATATATATTGGAATTAGATGATAACCACCGTGATTAAAATGTCAGGTATTCATGGCTACATATTGGAATTGAGTGATAATTATCATGGATGGATACATTATGTTATATATTATTCACTCTGTACAATTTGTCAAATGAAATTGTGAAATATGGTTGTGATTTAAACAAGTCAGTTAAAATGGTTAGATATTGGGTAACACATTGTTGATAAAAATAAATAATATGTTTTAAACATATGTGGTATATTATGTGTTTTAAACTTATGTTGTATGTTATATTGGAGTAACACATCTACAATAAAAAAAATAATATGTTGTAAACATATATTGTACGTTTTAAACAATTAATGTATGTTGGGAGAAACTTATTGTTATTTCATACTACTCTTGTTATTTTTGTGTTTTTCTAAATTAAAAATAGCACAAAAGAATAGGCTATTTGCATGTTCTTTTAACATTTTTCGCCCTTTCAGGCAGCTTTTAGTTTTGGGGCATCAAAAGATTTTTACCCCAAAATCTAGATGTTAGCTTTTTAGTTTTGGGGCATCAAAAGATTTTTACCCCAAAATCTAGATGTTAGCTGGAACTCTCAAAAATTAGATTTTAATTTTACCCCAAAATAAGCTGAAGCTCTCAAAGATTATTGATTTGATGAATATGTAGTGGCAACAGGGAATTTACAAAAAGTTAGCCATATTTCGTCTTCACTAATAATTATTTTATGAACCTATTGGTGCAATTATTGTCATAATTGTCATATAATCATAGTTAATTTGTTCCCCAAGAATAGATTGTGAATTACTCAAGATAATGTTCGGAAGTATAGCAGTCAAAGCTTGCCTGTCTAGAAATAGAACTAACTTGATCAACATCCAACAACCATTTGATCTTAAACAGTAAACAAATTCCTTTCTTTTCTATAAGATCTTCATCATCGTCTCTAAACTTAATTATGTGACTAATTAATTGTCTCTTTAGTAAACTTCATTTATATTAAGCATATATAGTTGAGAAATATTCACAGTCAGAGTGACCACACAGTAGATACTCCATTATAGTGGAAGGAGTGGGGCTTCTTGGTTTCAATTTGACATCATCAATCTATCAAAAGGATTTTTTTTTTTTTTTTTTTTTTGAATCGGCAAAGCTCAACTTATCACTTTACGATGCCATCATAAACCCTAGCCCTTGGCTTAAAAAGTCTTAATTAGCTTAAAAAATCTCAATGTCCGCAGAATCACCTCCTCCAGCTATTTGAAGTCTCCAAGATTGAGAAAGACAATGACATCTTAGATACAGTTCTATCCGAATCAACATTAATTGTATAAGTCTAAAATTTCATTCTGACATAAGTCTAGAATTTCATTCTGACGAGCATAACATATCTATATGTCTAAATTTTCATTCTGACAAAACCTTAGCTTGAAATGTCCTGATGTTATCAGTTTCAGCCTCTCGAGCTCGGAAGGTAATATGATAGATGTCACCAGAACAGGGTAAAAAAGTTGCCTTCTCAATCTCCACCAACTCGTACCTTACACGCTACAAAAGCAAAACTGAAAAGTAAGGAATTAAATAACTAAATAAAAACGGAAGGAGCAAATAAAATTACACTAAACCTTGCTGCTGTCTTGGTTGTCTTCGTTGAACTCGTCGAGGGCCAAAGTAGCCATCTCAAAAAGGTCTTTGTAATACCCAAAAAAAAAAAAAAGGTCTTTGTAATAGTCAGGATTTGTCTTGAAATCGGTTACTGGGATGAATGTAACAGCGGCACAAGGACCCGGATAAACATCCACATCAAAACCCTGAATAGATAAATTAGAAAAAACAAAATTCAATTCATCGTGATTGATTCCAGTACAATAGAAGGAAGGAAAATATAGAATATACACACAAGAGATTACTAATCACTTACATCGCTCTCTTCGACCTGTTTGAGGTACTTTCTGATTAGATTCATATCTAACACCTCTCCATCTCCAATTGGGCGGAAATTAAGGTAAGGATCCTTCAAGGAAGCTTGAGTTATCTGTATGCCAATGCTCTCCCATTCCTCAAAGGTCTGCGGATTCTTGTTGAGACCCAGCCTTTCAATAAGAGGTACATATCTAGCCTTAGTTTCTTCCGATCCTCCATCGCTACTCTGACTTACTTCTTGGGGCGGTGACCCTGGAGAATCGCCCAACCTCAGTTTCTTCGCAGGTGGAGGTGGTAGTGGTGATGAATCCTCCTTCAATCCGCCGCTGGTCTCACAGATCTCAGAGAACGGTTTCTCCCGACCTTTCCCAGGGAAACGATTGCTGACCATCTTTTCTTGAATTGGGAATCCTTCTTTTAAACAGAGAGAGAGAGAGAGAGAGAGAGAGAGAGAGAGAGAGAGAGATTTGCTGTGGGCCTTTTGTTTGTTTGTCGGTTTCCAACTTCCGAGCGAATGAGGCGACCCGCTTAGTTTCGTTCGGTCCGTTGGTGTTAGTTTTGGGAGTTTGGGCTCCAATACTTGGTAAATTTCATCGTTCAAATACCCATAACTACAATTCGGATTCGACTTGAAAATTTATTTAATTGAGGATGTTCAAAAACTTAGTCGAATTTTTATTGGTTAATTTCGATGTTTATATAACACGTAATCCGGACCCGGCTTGAATATTTTTTTTAATTGATATGCTCATAATCTTGATCGAGCTTTATGTAATAAAAATTTTTTACCTGATCTTTGTACATATTGCTCATCATGAATAATTTAGAAAATTTAATTTATAATTTGTGAGTTTTAGGTAGTCTCAACTTGGATAATACACAAGTTTTATATGATCTTTTTACAAATTAATATTGCTCATCATTAATAATTTAGAAAATTTAACTTATGATTTGTGAGTTTTAGATAGTCTCAACTTGGATAATACACAAGTTTTATATGATCTTTTTACAAATTACTGATAGTCAATTTAGAGAATTCAACTTCCTATTAGTGAGTTTTAGATAGACTCACTTGGATATTCATTTAGATAGACTATTATATAAAGATGAAAATTCGTCGTGAGCAATTATAAATGGTTTGGGTTACTTTTGAAAATAAAATTATTGTTATATTAGTAATTTTGAGCGTAAATTCACTTATGTTTTACATGCGTTATTTTTACTTGTTATGTGACTATTGATTTTTTCGTTTAAAAAAAAAAAGAGTAAGTAAGAAATTTTAATGCTACTTTTGTCCTCACTAAGAATATTTTCTAGCTCTGCCATTGCAAATACTTACCTATTATATATACCCCTCCATGGAATATGACTCGTTTATTGTGATACTTACCTGTCACATGTACATGGTATATGATTAGTTTGATTTGAGTTTTTATATTGTTTAGTAGACATTAAGTCGGATTTGCAACACATATATATTACCAGGTATCAACTCAAAATTCTATTAGACAGGTGCTAATGATTGAAGCTTCCTCAATCTAAGAGCTAGTTGGTATGTTATTCGCCAGATTGCTCTTGAAGCTTAAGACTGGAGTTATTATCCACCCAAGGCTTTTTGCCATGGAGGCTTCGTTCATTTAACGTGTGAATATTGCATCTTAAATCCTTTATCCAATTTTTTTTGTTAACTTGAGAAGTAAGAGAATTCATTAATGTGACATCTTCCACTGTTAAACACGGTTGGGCTTTTTTTTTTTAAATTGACATAAAATTTTTGAATGGGCGAATGTTGAGGGTGCGGTATGTTCAAGATTTGGTGCATCACACCCATATAATTCCTGGATACTACTAGATGTGAACCGAAAGAAAGAAAGAATTAGAACCAATAAAAGGTAGATATCCAGATCAAAGTGTAGTTCTGGTACTTGATATCCCTTCAGCTTGACAAAAAATTCCACCTTGCCCTCTAGGGAGTGAAGCGCTCTCAGTCTCCAAGTTCAAGAAAATTATTATATCAGGCAGAGCATAGAAAGTTTGCTTCTCATCCGCCCCACCCACCACCCCCCGCCCCGGGGGGGGGGGGGGGGTGCTGTTTGAGAGAAAACAGAACAAAGTAAAAAAGCTAATAATGTGTTAAAAAAAACTATAAATATCGCATATACTGTCAATCTCTGAGAAAATCATAAAAGGAAAAAAAGGCAAGAACTTGAAGATTTGCATTAATGTAGTAGGATTGTGTAACAAAGCTAACTATGCAATCTCTGCATGCCTTCTGCCTTCTTCAGACATGTCTCTACGGGATGCGAACAAAACAACCCCTTGTCAGAAGGATTCCACAATTAAAGCTAATCTAAGAATTGGCTCCATACACCTTAGCTTAACAAGCCTTAATTAGTTTGAAAAATCTGTCACATAATGCGAACATAATAACCCCTTGTCAGAAGGATTCCACAATTTAAGAATTGGCTCCATAAACCTTAGCATAACAAAAGCCTTAATTAATTCGAAAAATCTATCAGCAGTATCACAACCTCAAGCTATCTCTGAAGGCTAATACGCTGAGTAGGACAATTGCATGACAGATGTCATATACTGCTTTCTACCGGAAAAAAAAATAAACATACTAAAGACAAGTCTATCCAATTCAACATTAATTGCATCAGTCTAAGATTTCATTCTGACGAGCATAACATATCTATCATCCTCCTGAATACCATCAAAAACCTTAGCTTGAAAGGTCTTGATGTTATGAGTTTCAGCCTCTCGAGCTCTGAAGGTAATATGATAGATGTCACCAGAACAGGGTAAAAAAGTTGCCTTCTCAATGTCGACCAACTCGTACCTTACATACTACAAAAGCAAAACTGAAAAAGTAAGGAATTGAATAACTAAATAAAAACTGAAGGGGCAATTAGAATTACACTAAACCTTGCTGCTGTCTTGGTTGTCTTCGTAGAACTCGTAGAGAGCCAAAGTAGCCATCTCAAAAATGTCTTTGTATTCTTCAGGATTTGTCTTGAAATCGGTTACGGGGATGAATGTAAGAGCGGGACAAGGACCCGGATAAACATCGACGTCAAAACCCTGCATAAATGAATACAAAAATTACTTCAATTCGTCTTGATTAATTCCAGTAGAAGAAGGAAGGAAATATATAGAATATACACACAAGAGACTACTAACTTACTTACATCGCTCTCTTCGACCTGTTTGAGGTACTTCTTGATTAGATTCAAATCTAACATCTCTCCACCTCCAATTGGGCGGAAATCAATGTAAGGATCATTCATGCGAGCCTGAGCTATCCGTTTGCCAATGTTCTCCCACTCCTCAAAGTTCTCCGGATTCTTGTTGAGACCCAGCCTTTCTCTAAGAGATGCATGTTTAGCATTAGTTTCTTCCGATCCTCCACCGCTACTCTGACTTACTTCTTGGGGCGGTGACCGTAGAGAATCGCTCGATCTCAGTTTCTTCGCTGGTGGAGATGGAGGTGGTGGTGAATCCTCCTTCGATCCGCCGCTGTTCTCTGGTGGTGAATCCTCCTTCGATCCGCGGTTGTTCTCACAGAGCTCAGAGAACGGTTTCTCACCACTTTTCCCGGGGAGCCGATTGCGCCCGTCTATCTTTCTGGAATTGGGAATCCTTCTTTTAGAGAGAGAGAGATTTGCTGCGCCTGCGGGCTTTTTGTTTGTTTGTCGTTTTCCAACTTCCAAGCAAATGAGGCGACCCGCGTAGTTTTGTTCGGTTTGGGACCTTTGGGTTGGTGTTACTTTTGTTTTGTGTTGCCCGGGGGGGGGGGGGGGGGGGGGGGTAACTCTAATTCGGATTCGACTCGAAAATTTATTTCATTGGGGGATATTCAAAAACTATGTGGAATTTTTATTGGTTAATTTGGATGTTATATAACACGTAATCCGGACCGGGCTTGAACATTTTTTTTAATTGATATGCTCGTAACCTTGATCGAGCTTTTATGTAATCAAATTTTTTTTACCTGATCTTTGTACACATTACTCATCGTCAATAATTTAAAAATTTTAACTTATAATTTGTGAGCTTTAGATATACTCCACTTGGATAATCCATGTCTTTATATGATCTTTTTACAAATTACTCATCGTCAATTTAGAGAATTCAGCTTTCAATTTGTGAGTTTTAGATAGACTCACTTGGATATTCAAGATGATTATTGGATGATCTTTTGATTTTAATCTAAAAGTCGAATGGTTATCAAGTCACTAATTATTTTACTGAGTCAAGTTAATTCGGTACAATTTGACGGAGTTTTTTATGGTTAACGCCGCCTCTAAAAACTAAAACCTTTACGCAGTCACCGCACTACTCCCTACCTAACTACTCCTACTAGAACTAGAAGCGTGTAGATTACTATGATCTAAGAAAGCTTCTAAATGTTGTATCTTTCTCCGTATATGCTTAAAACTAGAATTGGTGATTGAAATTGAGAGATTCTTTGCTATTCAAATTTTACCACAGTTTTATAAAATCCAATTCCAATATCTTTCTAATTTTGATTCGACAACCAGGCAGTCTTAAACCATAAAATTGTACATGAAGAACATAATTGCTTGACATCTGTGCCATGAATGCAAAATTAGTTTTTAGAATTTTACCCAGGAATTTAGGAATTTTTCTAATAGAGCACTGAAAAACTCACATGATCTTTTGGTTTTAGTGGCTGTACTAAATGGATTCATTTCTTTCTTTTTTTTTTTTGAGTGGTGCATTACTACCAACGAAAATAAAGAAAAAAAAGAAACCTTGTCCCCGAAAAATTTGCAAAGTTTGTGCTCTATACGAGAGACATCATAAAATCCATAATATTCACCTGCATGTTGTATTGATTAACAAAATTGGGACATTTTTACCATGCACAGAACAAATTTGTAAAAAATTAAGTAGAATTTTGACAACTCATGTGGGTTTGCCTATTTATTATTATTCAACCAATTACCCAACTTTGTACCATGGGGAAATCCAATAAAATTGCTGGGTGCTGATTGGCGAGGATCTTATCTCTAACATGCATCAAAAATAGATAAACACTCCTTAGATGATCATGCGGCCTCCCACTTTCTTTGTGGCCTAGATTTCACTTTCTTTGCAATATCTTTTTCTTCTATACATTCCACACCCCCCCCCCCCCCCCCCCCCAAAATATATATCTATTAAGGGTGCGAGATTAGTTTGGATGATACCCCACGCAGCAAAATAAGTTTTGACGCAAATTAGCGGGATAGGCAGCTTTTAGTTTTGGGGCTTCAACAGCTTTTGATTTTACCCCAAGATGTAGACATTAGTTAAAGCTCACACAGATTACTGATTTGATGCAACGTGCTGTGGCAATAGGAATTCATAAAAGTTGATCATATTTCGTTTTCACTATTAAGAGTTATTTGATGAACCTTTAGATGCAATTATTGTCATATAGTCATGGTTAATTTGTTCTCTAAGAACGCATCACACGACAATATTTGGACACAAGATGACATTCGGAAGTACAAAATCAAAGCTCTAGGGAGATAAAGTTGATCAGTATCCAACCACCTTTTGCTCCTAAACTGTAAACAAATTCCTTTCTTTTCCATGAGCACCCCATCAGCATCTCTTCTCACTTAATTATGCAACTAATTTGTTGTCTTTTTACTCAAGTACATGTATATATAATAAGCATATATAATTGTGGCACAGTCACAACCAGAACGATCACAATAGATACTTGGGAGGGGGGCTTTCTTGGTATTGATTCAACACTATTAACCTATGAATCTTCTTTCAATCCGCAAAACTCAACTTGTCTCTCCTCGATACAATCATAAACCTTAGCTTAACAAGTCTTAGTTAGCTTGAAAAATCTTAATGTCAGCGGCATCAATACCTCGAGCTGTCTGAAGTCTGCTACACTCAGAAAGACAATTACATGCATGATAGATAGATCCCGCATACTGCATGCTAAAAAAACATGAACAAACTAATTACAAGTCTATCCAATTCAACATTAATTGTATAAGTCTAGAATTTCATTCTGACGAGCATAACATATCTATCATCCTCCTCAATACCATCAAAAACCTTAGCTTGAAAGGTCTTGATGTTATCAGTTTCAGCCTCTCGAGCACTGAAGGTAATATGATAGATATCACCAGCACAGGTTAAAAAAGTTGCCTTCTCAATCTCGACCAACACGTACCTTGCAACCCACAAGCAAAACTGAAAATTAAGGAGTTCAATAACTAAACAAAAACTGAAGGAGCAATTAGAATTACACCAAAACTTGCTGCTGTCTTGGTTGTCTTCGTCGAATTCGTCGAGAGCCAACGTAGCCGTCTCGTAAAGGTCTTTGTAAACCTCAGGATTCGTCTGGAAATTGGCTACGGGATGAATGTAGCAGCGGCACAAGCAAGGACCCGGATAAATATCCACGTCAAAACCCTGCACACATAAATAAGAGAAAAAAAAAATCAATGCATCATGATTGATTCCAGTACAGTAGAAAGAAGGAAGGAAAATACAGAATATGCACACAAGAAACTACTAACATTGCTCTCTTCGACCTGTTTGATGTACTTCTTGATTAGGTTCATAGCCAACACCTCTCCACCTCCAACTGGGCGGTAATCAACATAAGGATCATTGACGTAAAAGCGAGCCGTCTTTATGCCATTGCTCAGCATCTCCTCTAATGTCTCTGGATTCTGGTTGAGACCCAGCCTTCTAGCAAGAGGCACATCTTTAGCTTTAGCTTCTTCCGATTCTCCACCGCTATTCTGACATACTTCTTGGAGCGTTGCCTGTGGAGAATCGTCCGACCTCGGTTTCTTTCCAGGTGGCGGCGGCGAATCCTCCTTCAATCCGCCGCTGGCCTCCGAGATCGGATTCTCGCGTTTCCCATGGAGACGATCGCAGCTGGGCATCTTTCTGAAAATTGAGAATCCTTCTTGAAACACAAAACCTACCTAGAGACGGTATGATATGTCATGAGCGATACAGCTATGGGAGGCCGTCCGCTTTGTTTTGTTGTTATCATAATTAGAGTGTCAACGAACACAAGTGCTAACGATTTATATTTTAAATATTTAAGAAAATATTGAATATTGCTTGTTTTATGAAAATGTTTTTATCTTAAAAATATTACTGGCGAAAAACTTAAAATCACGTTAAATTCCACCTAAGTATATTTTACCCTTAACTTTTTTGATGTATGCGACAATGGAGTAAAAATCCAAACGCAAAGTTTTATTTTATTTTATTTTTTTGAGCTAAATTTGTGTTAATTTTATTAATATACAAATTGAACTAATATTAGCTTTGTGAAAGAACTAAAGAGAATTATTGAAAATTTCATAGCCAATTTAGTCGTTTTATTAGAAAAGTTGAAGCGTTGGAGTGATTAGAGTCAAATGAGGACTCAATTCATTACTCTCCTTTTTTCGCTATATATATATTTTTAAATGTGATTAAACAATATTATTGCGGAAGGTATTTTTGAAAAATTATTTAATTGAACACTACCATCGAGAACAAAGACCTGCATTCAAGTAATCTGGGCCTAATAAAATTGCTGGAATCCAGAAAACATGGGGCCAAGTAGTCTAGGAATTTCTAATTTCATGCTACGTATAGGGCCAAGTGGCCACTCTTGGATAATGACTTCATTTTTTTTTTTTTTGGATATTTTGGTTTAAGTTTTCCTAACAAGCGCATTTAATTCAATAAAGTTTTATTTTGGATCACACAGGACCATTGCAAAAAAATCATTTAATTATTCATGACGAGAAATCATGTGGTTTTTTATTTTATTTTTTGGTCAGATGAGACTCTGAGCATTATAAAAGAAAATGGTAAAAACAGAGATTTATTAGGCTCCACACCAGTTAATCCGGGCCTTAGGTTTAACGGTGGGTAAACATTAGCGGCCTACATTGTGTGTCTCAATTTGATCCTATGGTGAATGATTTCCTTAATAAGCCCAAATCATGACCCAAAATAAACGGTCTTATTTGCTCAAATAAGCCCATAATACGGTCCAAAATGAACGACTAGGCAATATTGTACACCTGCATTGAAGGATTAATGCTCTTCTCCAATGAGCTTTCGGCTCAGTTCATTGGAATTGTAGTCAACCTATCCAAAGTTTTTTTTTTTTTTTTTTTTTTTCTAATTCTTGTATTCTAAATTGGTACTTTGGCTTGTCTAGGAAAAGGAAAACATAAACGATCGAGGACTATCTTATGAAATAGACACGGACATACATACAGAATCAAATTGAAATACTATAGCACTATAAATACCAATCTCGATAAAGCATTCATTTATTTTGGATTTTTTTGGGAATTTTGGCGTACAAAGAAAACGCATACATTAAACATTATTCTGAGCTGAACGTTTCATGGCAACTAGCTAGGTAGAAATATCCAAATAACATCCCACAACTAGAATCACACATCAAAAGAACAGCTGAAATTCCCTTCGCTTATTCTTGCTTGATCGATCATCTCCTCGATTCTTCAGCTAACGCTGTCAAGAAATCAAATCAAATTATTAGTAAAACTTTCTAAATTTCAACCAATTAATGTGCCCAACAAAAGTACTTACTAGCAGTAATTACATGATTTTTATCAAACTTGTCGCAATTAACATTCTTTGAAATAGGGATATCCAAAGTAACACCACATTTGGTCGGAAGAGCTTGGGCTGCATCATCCTTGAGATTGGAGAATCGGTTGGCGGCTTCTTTAACACAATTGCATGCATCCCTTTTGTCTGTGGATGTTTTCACAGCCCCAACGAGGCTTTTGACACCGGTGCAACAGGCAGGGTCTGGCTCACCGCCCCCAGTTAGATAGGGAACACACCTGGCCAAATAGCCATCCACTTGTGGGCAGGTGATGGCCAGCCCTGGCTCGAACATCAGCTGAACCAAGGCTAAGACTACAATAACTGATACGATGTAGCCCTTCATTTTTAACTCAAAATAAACTGATGATACTTTAAAGTTTGATAGTAATTTTTTGATCCTTGTTGTTGTGCTATGAGGGATGCTTTCATTGGGTATTTATAGGGGTTCAATGGCTATCATGGTTGATGGTATAGGTAATGTTAGTTACACAATTTTGGCATTTTCTTTTCTTTCATATGTCACTCTAGTTATTGGATTCGTGAAGAAGAGACAATCATTTCTTCTCCTTTAGTTCATGCTTGGTCATTCACTGGATTGATGATGCATGCACTACATTTCTGTTGGATGCATTGGTGATTTAAACGATGTCAGATATCTTATCTACTTTCTTTGGGAACATCAATATGAGCTCTCATCAAGGTCATGCGGATGGTGAATGTAGCCCTTCTTTGGTATTTATAATTGTATTTGTCACCCCAAGAAAAAAATTAATTGTATAATTAGACTTGATAGTTTCAACAAGTTAGACCTCCTAAATATTAATGGTTATACGTTGTGGAATAAACAGGTAGGTTTTGACATTATATATTTGTGTTCCGAGTCCAACACTGATTGTTTAAAATTGACTTAAGTTTGGCATGAATGAAAACTAAAATGTAGAGATCATTTATAGCTGTCGAAACTACCAATGTAAGGTCCTTCTTGATTTTGATTTGATAATGTTGTTTCATTTAATAACAATATTGGTTAAATGTTCATACGCAATGATTTAATATAAGTTGAATGGTCCAGATGTTTGAAATTTATTATAATTGGATTTGATTGGCATTTCAATGAAAAATGTTGTAAATTGTCTTTACAACACCACTTTCAGATGCTCGTACTCGATTTAGCAATATCAATACGTTTATGTGCATGAGTATTCACTGTCCTTTCTAAAGTACCATGAAAAAAAACCAAAAAAATTGTTATTTAACACTTCTATTTTTTTCCATTTTATGAGCTTCTCTATATTCAATAATTCCAAATGATGATGATTACCATTTTCACCTTTCATTTCGTACTAATTGGTGTTGAGAAAATATTATCATAAATTTGCTCTTATCATAGCCCACCCATTGAATGCAAATGTAATCTGCCACATCTCGACCCTCCCTTATTTGATGGTAAAAGTAGGTTTTCTCTAAATGTGGACTCTAACACGACACAATTTTACTATTAATAGCCAAATTGATTATATAGATATCTTGATTATTGCGTGTTTTTTATATATGGATACATAGTAAAACTTTTTCTCTTTTTTATTTCAAGCACTTGAACTTTAGATCTTGATAGTAAAGTATTTCTTTGTTGAAATTCAACTTAAACTTGAAAAAGGGTCTAACTGACCGACACAAAAGGTAGAATAAACATTTAATTTTAAACATACCACTTTAAATATGTATTTAACTAAAAAATATTTATTATATCAGTAGTACCCTGATGACAATTTGCAGGATTGAGGACTTAACATTTGTTAAATCACAAATCCGAATTGTTATTGTAATTTATACAAAAGAATAGTAAATTATACAGTAAGCAGTTTGATGATATGTTTTGTGACAACATTTTCTTGAAATATAAACTCTGTAATAAATGGTGTAAAATTTTATATTTTTGCATAAATAATCAATCAAGGGATTGCAACTGTTTTGCATCCTGATTATCGAGACCCATCTACCAATTCACTTAAGCCAATTTGATTTTCATTCAAAATCTTTGAAACCTGTGTTAATGATATTAAATTTTGAATTATTAAATCAAATCTAATCAAGAATAACCTTATAGCTTACTGATGTACACTTTAACTCATCGTGCAAGTTAAATGGTTCCCTTGCAGGCGCCTTATCCATCTTTTGATTTACGTGTTCTCTTTTCAATTGCTAATACATGTTATTTCCACACACACACACAAAAAAAAAAAAAAGTAGACAAAGGAAGACAAACATGTTTTGAGTAACCACATCAAAGATAAAAGATGAATCTAATCCCATATTCCTACTATTTCAAATCAAACCCCGAAATTGGAGTCCTTTTGTTTCTTAGAGCTGATATAATTGCGTGATGCTCAAATTGCAAATTCCAGGTAAAGGCCTAACATTTTTTCTATGATTTATTAAGAATAAACGCAATACAATCCCTTAAGCTGTATATTTTGGTTTGAACAGCTGAACATCGATCGAGTATAATTAATTACTTAATTGTGGCAACTAACAAGTGTAAGTGAACCAATTGAACGTTATTTGAGTGTCTTTGCACCATTTTTAATTTTTTAACCTTTTGTTCTTCCCTTTGAATGCTTGTTCTTGTCTACTGGATGTGGAGGGGTGAAATCAATCCAACAAAACAACTTGATGAATATCTTACTGAGAATTTTAGAAAGATTAGGGGCCAAATTGCAGTTCCATTAAAAATTAGCTCGATAAAAGCTTATTGCATTACAAATAGGTTGATTGACAACTAAAAACCAAACTCCTTTAAAGTCAAACACCAATCATAGATTTGACACTCTCCCTTTATTCTTCCTTGCAACATCACTTCCTTCATCTTAGTTGAGGCTGTAAAAAAGAAATGAAACAACTATTAATTAGCTGCAAACAACATTAACTACATAAAACATTAATAATAACCTAGGTATATAAACGTGTAGACAAACTTACATATCACAATTAACGGTTTTGGAGATGGGGATATCCAATGTAACACCACACTTGGCAGGAAGAGCTTGGGCTGCAACATCTTTGAGATTAGACAAGCGATTAGCTGCTTCTTTAACACACCTGCATGCATCCCTTTTGTCTGCTGATGTTTTTACTGCCCCTATTATGCTTTTCACCCCATTGCAACATGGGATTCCTGGCTCGCTGACTTCTCGGGTAAGATAGGGAACACAGGATGCCATATCCACATCAACTTGTGGGCAAGTTATGGCTTCCCCTGGCTCAACCATCATGAGTTGAATCAAGGTCAACATTGCAATCACAGCTGCAATAAAACCCTTCATTTTTTAACTTATGTTGAAATGGAACGAACTCTTTAATGTGTATAATAGTAGAAGGCTGAGGTTTAATTTTCTTATGCTTTGGTCTGGAAATGCTTGCCGGGAGGGGGACATATAATGGCCTTGTAACTGGAACAGTTGATGTGGGCAAGAGCAATTGCTGTTACATTACTTTGGAAGTTTCTTGGATATCATATGTCATTCAGTTATTGTGGTTATCAAGAAAGTGAGACGAAATTGTTGATTTGCTTTATAGGTTGGCACTCATTTATTGGTCTTGATGATTAAGGCGTTGGTTGCTTTGGTCTATTTTCGTTTGTGATTAATTACTCTGAAAAAATTTACCACTGAAATATGTTTTACTGGTTATCTCTTCGTGTATACTTGAAAAATTATGTATTTTTTTTTTTTTTTACTTTTATTCTAAGGGTTGATAAAGCAACTTTAGGTTAAGCAAATCAAGGAGAATAAAGGGAACAAGTTGTTCTGAAACATTAGTAACAATCGAAATTTATGCAGTAAGGGCGTGGAATCTACACTTGTACTTAAGGCCTGTTCTCAATAGCTTTTTTTTACCTGATTTTAATTTTTTATTTTTAAAAAATTTATGTTTTGATGTTCTCAATCACTTTTGCTACTATGTTTTTGGATTTTTTAAGCTAAAATCAAGAGTTACTGATTTTTAACTTTTCTAAAATCAATTTTTATAAAAATCAGAAGCTATTGAGAACAAACCCTTAATTATGTAAAAATAAAAACTAAAAACGATTGGTTTTCAAGCCATATAAAGTTGCTAAATTCAGTTAAAAGCAAGTTTTCAAGTATAATTAATGTTTGAAAAAGTACGTGTACAGAAATAATATTTTCAATATCAAATAATATCGAAGTACTATAATATATCAGTAATACTAACCTACCCATAATTTGCTACAATTAATTCCAAATAATGACCCCATTATTCCTAAACTGAGGTGGCTTACATTCAACCCTTTCAAGGTACTTGTACTACTTTGCCCCAGTATGTGATACCCAATGTGGTGTTCAGAGTAACTTTGGAGTTAGAAATGCAATTTTTGCTTGACATTTAACATGTAACAAATGTGTTAACTTAAAAGACTTTTCAAAATGTTAGACAGGAAATAAGTATTTGGAAATTTACCCTAAATTTCTATTGAGTAGATATTGCAAGATCACACATGTAAAATTAAAAAGGAAAAAAAATTCCATAGTTCCATACACCTATCATCATTAAAGGCTTGGAATTCCACATTATTTATTGATTCATTAGCCATAATCCCGTGCACAGCACGGATTATGGTCTTCTTATAGAGATAGTAGTTATTAGAGAATAATTTTAAACAAAAATTAAGTTTTAAATAAGTTAATAATTTGTATAGAGTTTATAACAAATTTAGACTAGAATTTTTGAGTGAATTCGATTATGATGGGCTTAATAAATTTTATCACATGGATTAATTTTAGAAAATATTAATATGTAATTTATTCCTTATGCTATCTATTCCTCACGCAAACGCTCATGA
The DNA here is from genome assembly GCA_024721245.1 of Mitragyna speciosa. Lineage (NCBI taxonomy): Eukaryota > Viridiplantae > Streptophyta > Magnoliopsida > Gentianales > Rubiaceae > Mitragyna > Mitragyna speciosa. The sequence goes on from CM045558.1 coordinate 3,669,220, forward strand.
AAAATATTTGATATCTATATTTTGGACCTTAATTGATTATAGTCGTCCATAATTGAGAGATATAATTAAAGTATATAATTAAAGGAAGGAGATACAATAGTGAGAGTAAAAAAGAAGAGATAATAATAGAAGGCAGTAAGCTTTTTTATTAAGATGATTAAGGAAAAAATAGTAATTGAGAAATTTTAGCAAAGAATTATACTATTAAAATAATAAAGTATTTAAAATAAATAAATTTTAAAAAGAAAATAGAAAGGAAAGATTTCCAAATGAGCTAATAGGTTTGTATGCTGTTTTTAAAGCAAAATTTTCAGTTTGGTACAAATTTTCTCCCTGCCCAAGTATAAGCCAAGGGGCTCCGGGTCTTCTGTGATACTCTCCCTGTTATACTCTCTCATACACATCTTATCTGATTGACAAGTGTGTCATGCTTTTTAAATAACAAGAGTACAATTAAATAAAACATGAGACAACATGAAACACTTGTCCATTAGATAAAAAGTGTAACAGGGATGTAACAGGAGAAGTGTAATAGAAGATCTAATGCCAAACCTAGGTCTCTCTCCGATGGAGAAGTCCTATCTTATGCCAAACAAAAATAACAAACAGCTATCTGAAAGAGGCCTTGCACTGACCATTGAATGGACCACGTTGAATTATGATACAAGAAGCAAAATTTCTAAGTTAAAGGGACATTCGCCTTAGCCAAACAACAAGACCACATTAATCATTGAATAATTCTCTATTTTATGGAATTGGAATATATATATATATATCTATGTATGTATGTATATATCTATATATGTGTGTGTGTGTGTATATCATAATTTGTTGACAATTTCCTTAATTGGGAGTGCTTCTTTTATAAAAAAAATTGATCATGAAAATTAGAATAGAGGTAGAATAGGCTAGAAAGCTCTATTTCTTCATAGTCTTGTTTCGTGCTTCTATAGAAGCGTTTTTTAAGGTTGGAATTTTTCTTCTTTTACCTTTTCCTATGAGGTGTATTATACTCTTCCTACAAGAGTTTCTCCTGTTTCTACTTTCTTGTTTATAATTCAATCGAGGAAGCAAGCAGGCCATGTATGTCATACGCGGACTACATAAAAGTAGTATGAGTTCAGATTCTGACCATTTTATCATACAAGTGCGAGCATTATTTTAAATGATTCTCCACATAAATATGGCCGAATAAACAAATTACCAGTACTGGACTCTAACAACCATTCCTCTATATAAATCCACCTTTTTTGAGGATGAATTGGGTATGCTATCACATTCAAGTTTCAAAAGATTTGGTGTACTATTCAAACACGTACGTATACGTGTTTTCGAAACTTCAGTTATTTATATTATTTTACAACTTTTTACATTATTCCCATGTCTTTGAAGATAATTGAGTATTTAATTATTTATAAAGTAATTCCAATTCAATCCTCCTAGCTTTACACACACGTAGTGGGGTCAATGCTTGCTTGGTAATGAACAGCTGCTTGTATAACTGTTCTAAATAGCAATCGAAATTTGGAACTTAAACGTACGAATTTGTTGAAACTAGTTCCATTGTAATGCGCATGTTACATAGGAAGCTCGATAAAGCTTATTTTATTGGTACAAGAACACAATTTATTGCACTACATAAGGCTGCCAGAGAACTAGAACCAAATGTCACATTCCACAAATATTCCCTCCTCTATTCTTGCTCAACTCTTCCATCAATCTTAGCTTAGGCTGTCAACGTAGAAAGTAAACGTTAATGTTTGTGGGATCCATAAAAATTAGTGCGTAAAATAATTATTTTAGTATTTGTATTATGAATCATGAAACTTACTTGTCGCAGTTGACGTTCTTGGAGATGGGAATATCCATTGTAACACCACATTTGCTAGGAAGATCTTGGGCTGCATCATCCTTGAGATTGGAGAAGCGATTTGCAGCTTCTTTAACGCAATTGCAAGCGTCCCTTTTGTCTGCGGGTGTTTTCACAGCCCCTACTAAGGTTTTGACGCCAGTGCAACATGCAGGGTCTGGCTCACCGCCCTGAGTAAGATAGGGAACACACCTGGCCAAATATCCATCCACTTGTGGGCAAGTGATAGCCAGCCCTGGCTCAACCAGCAGCTGAATCAGGGCTAAAACTACAATTGCTGATACAATGTAACCCTTCATTCTGAGCTTTGATGATGGTATATAGAATTTGATATATGTTGATTCTACAAGATCTTTTGTGTTATGAAATATTGAGGCTCAAATGGGGTATTTATAGGAGCCTCGTGGTTGTTCGTTTTAACTGCATAGATAGGGTTTGTTACATTATTTTGGAGGTTTGTTTCATTTCATATGTCATGCAGTTCTTGTATTTCTTGAAAAGGTTATTATGATCCTAATTTCTCCATTTTGCCTATTTTAGCAACTGGGCTTGATGATGCATCTTCTGTTTTGAGTTGGTTTCTTGGTGACATAAACGAATTCAGAAATCCTATCCATATATACTTTATCTCGGAGTTGAATCTCACCTTAGTTTTATTAAATAGTCAAGAACAACATTCGAAAAGAAATTATCAAGCTTCAAGTTCTATCCTGTACAATCTTTAACTCGATGTTTTGTGGGCAAGGTATGTTGTAGAGCTGCTGCTTAATTTGATCAAAACAATTCCAAGAGAAGAATGTTAGTCGAACTTATTTATGAGGAAAGCTATAGAACTTAATCTTTTTCCATAGACTGCTTATCAATGAGTCAGCCATTGCAGGACCATCATTAAAAGAAACAGGTCAAAAGAACAAAGAAAAATTAGAAAAGGAGTTACTAAAAAGAAAAAAAAAGAAGGATGGATCCAAAACTTTCTTCGTAAGAGGATGAATTCAAAATTGGTAAGATATTTATGAAAATAAATTTAATTGGTAATCAAGAGTTATGACTTAAATCATGCAAACGTTTTTCGTCCAAGTGTTAGTTCCCTTGCTTTTTGACACTTGCAAATTAGTCAGATTAGATTATTGAACGTGCTACACACTAAAGAATGGGCCCTATAAAACAAAAGCAAGACGACTCATGAAATAACTTTCCCTCTAATTAATAATTCGAATCAATGGTTAGTATTTTAAAGTAAAAATTTGTTTATAGTTTTCTCTATGATGATGAATACTCTATATTAAAAGAGAGTAAGGAAGGTCCTTTCTTTCTTCCTTTTCTAAACGTTTTCGAATCTTTCAGGAGATTTGCAGCAATAGAATAGTAAATCTTTTAGCGTGCTGGCTTTTGTAGTTTATGTTGTTTTACGAGGAAGAGGAAGAAAAATAATAAGATAGAGATGAAGAGGATTATTCTCTAATATTTTACAAAATATGTTTTTAAAATAAAAACATCAGACTTTCATAAGATCTATGCCAAAAAAAGAAATTATCACAAGAATGTGGACGCCAAATTCTCCGTTGCAAACTGCGTGTTTTCGACCGAGAATTCGATCTAGGTTTCAGAAAATAACAAAGATTAAAGAAATGAATATGTCATTGACATAGTTATTTGGAAAATGTCTATAACAAAATCAAAAGTCAAGTCGTTTAATATAGCATTAATCATTTCAGTATCTTTAGAATTTCTAGTTCTGATTACGTTTACACTCAGAAGTCCAGCCTTCATCTAGATTTCTATTTCTACCTGAATAAAAAATTGTTTCAGAAGAGACGGTGTCCATTAGGCAGAATTTCGAACGTGCGATAAATTATAGTTTTATTTGTGAGCATATACAATCCAAAAACTTCATGCCTGTACACATTAATTTAATCTCCCCCACCACCACCACCCCCCCCCAAACACACAGAGAGAGAGAGAGAGAGAGAGAGAGAGAGAGAGAGAGAGAGAGAGAGAGAGAGAGAGAGAGAGAGAGAGAAGAATGTATCATCAATTCCACTACTTTCGTTATGATCGAGCCGAATTCGGTAGTAGAAAAAAAAGGTTCTAGTACCCTAACTAAATAAAAAGTTCATAGTTATTCAGACTTAGCAGTGAAAATAGGTTGCTGAAAAATTAGTTAAAAAGGGCAAAAAGAGACCATTGTTCTAGAACTAATTCAACGTCAATGAAGAAGACAATATACTATCTTCAGTGTGAAACAATCCTTCTAAAAAAATTCAGTGAGAAACAAAAATGGGAACATGTTTCTGTAGAATGAGAAAATGAATAAGTCATATGTTGAATTATCTTCACGTGGACTTTTAAGTAGCTAGTTTAACCTTTCCTAGAAATTCCACAAATGAAAAAAATAACAAAAACAAAATTGATTGTGGATGAATAGAATAATAAGCCATTGGAGGGACGTGATTAAATAATATGACTATCCTGCATGATGCTTAAATTTCTTGTGTGCATAAAAGCAATTCATAGCTCTTTCATTCAACCAAAGGAAACAGAACCCACTTCAAAAAATCATGTACTCAGAAACCATCTCAATTTCTGAACTTGCCCTACTTGATTCCATCCACAAGCAACTTGTGAATGATTCTCTGTTTTCAGATATTTTTCCAGCAATGAACTATTTTGATGCAACAATTTACGACTATAGCTCAACCTCAATCTTCAACAACTCTCTTGAGCCAGAAAGTTTTGGAGAAATATTGCCAAACATGGATGCTTCACCCCCGACCATCATCGATAACTTGGTCAATACTGAGGAGGACGACAAAAAGGAGTTGGTACCGGCACGTGGAGAGCACGCGTCAGCGGAGTGGACGAGGTATCGAGGTGTTAGGCGAAGGCCGTGGGGGAAGTTCACGGCGGAGATAAGGGACCCGAACAAGAAAGGTTCAAGAATTTGGCTCGGGACGTACGAGACATCTGAGGATGCTGCATTGGCTTATGATCGTGCTGCTTTTGAGCTACGTGGTGCCCGGGCTCTGCTTAATTTTCCACACTTGATTGACTCTAACATGTCTTCGCAACTACAGAGGGTGAGCCCAAGGAGACGTTCATCACAGCCTTCCACTTCTTCTTCCTCACCAAAGAAGAGGAAACTTGCCGTTGGGCAATTATAGCTAGCAGAAATATTCATGGGGGCATATCAACATTTTGATTACTTCACTATAGGAGAAATTGAATTAGGCCATGTGTGAAGTTCAAGGTTTTAATCTTCCGAACCAGTGTAAAAGAAATGTAAATTTTGGATGCAACATTTTGTGTACTTATATTTACATGTCCTTTTCTACTGGTAAATATCAATGTTTCAGTCACAGCCATGATTGACAGCTGATTTGTGCCGAGCTTCGATTGAACAATCTTTTTAATAAATTCCCACAATTTTGAATGATGAATACCAATGGTTCTCAAGATCCAAGACCACAAGTTATCTTGTACTAATTATTATGGCATAATTTTGGGGCACTTTATCGCCTCAATGACGATCCTTCACATGAACCCCAGACTGCTTGTCTGTTAGGAAATCAACATGTCAATAACAATTTGACGCAGCGAAATATAAAATTGATTTCTAACCAAGATCATTGATTATCTATACAAAAACGAGAACGTACCTTTTAATGACGCAATTAAACAAATTATCCTGGTCAAAGATACGCGATATCAACCACAAGCCGCACAATTGTCCGGCCTCTAAGGTATCCACACGAACACCTTCTTGGGATCCTCATCAGGATTGATCAACACCAAGTGAATATGCTAGATCCACTTGACACGTCTCCTAACGTGAAGAAAATTGTATAAAGAAAAACTATTTTTCTCTCTCTAATTTTCTAACGTTATTTCGTATGTATCGTCGTGTCAAATCTTGGTGTTTAAGACTTATTTATAGAGTAATAATTAAGTTATCTTGTCCAACAAGAATTCGGTAATAGGTAACCCTTACCTATTAAGGATATCTTACCAAATAAGATATTTAGTAGGTTTTAATTTCCTTCAAAAGGAAATTATTCCACTACTATAATTCCTCTATTTATTAATAAGTCCTTAGGATTAATTATCTCACAAATTAATCCCATAATTATCACATAATTATTTAAATCAATTTAACCCAAGAATTAGTTCTATTGTGTGTGACCCTTTAGGTTCCTAATCACTTGGCAATAAATATAAATTATAATCTTAGAATTAATTGGCTTTAGTACAAAACCAACAAACTCCCACTTGGACTAAAGTCAATTTAGTCACAAGGATTCTAAGATTGGATAAATTAAACAACTTTAATTTATCATTAATCAAAATTAATTAATTTATATTTATAGATCAAGATTGGCCTCTAGCCAGGCATCATGACCACCCAAGTGTTAGGAAAGTCAAGTGATTGACTTCACCTATCCATGAACCAGATTCCGTGTAATTATCATCCTTTCACCATACTATATCCCAAATTAGTACAAGAGTAAGGTATAGGTGCCAACTCTTAATGTACTAATTATTACTATTTCTTGTTTCCGAAATTCAACTCATCTTTTCAATAAATTTAGAACTTTTCTAAATTATTGACTAGTTTGCAAACATTCTTGAGTTGATATTTCAACAAGTGTGGCCACAATAGGGATATGCTCTCCCACTATTAGGAGTGGTGAATCCTATATTGATCATAAACTATCAATTCGTGTTTCTTATTATACCCAACTTCTATCATACACATAACCAATTACGGATTATGGACTAATAGAGTTAAAGTACAACAATCCACACTAAAGATACTCTTATAATCTCAAGTCAAAGGATCACTTACACTACTGTCACGTAGAGATTATACCATTGGCACTCAAGTAGTTCACCTTATGGAAATCTCTAAGCGGATCAATCCAGTGAATATGTTCTCTAACAATCCACTCATATATCATCATATATGCTAATCTATCCGCATTAACAATGTCCTTTATATTGTTAATACTATGATTAGGGATACTTTAAGAATAATAATAAATATTATTCTAAGGACTTTATCATTCAAAAATACATAAATACATATTTTAAAATGATAAAATGCCATATCATTATTATTGCATAAACAACAATCAAACATAACAATTTATGAAATTATAAGTCATCTCCCACTTTGACTAAAACCCATCATTCATATACACTATATTGAATGAATATACATGACTATCATGTTTCTTTTGAGATAATTGGCTTAGTCAATGGATTAATCACATTATCCTCAATGGGAATCTCATCTATCTTTACATCATTTTTACCAATTATTTTCTTTAAATAAATGGTATAGCCAACATACTTGTTTGGATCATAGATGAGACCTTAAGTTCAATAATGAACTTCTAGATCCAACTTAACTTCTAAAGTTACAAAGCACTTGGCCTTTGTTGTAGAATCTGTTGTAGTGTCTAGCTTAGAACTCTTCTAACTAGCAACACCACTATTCAACGTGAACACAAGTATAGATTATAATCTATTATCATTATTAAATAATTAAATGTTACATCTATAAACCCATACACTTCTAAAGTGTGAACTCCATAAATCAAGAATAATCCATTAGTTTCTATTAAGTACTTTAGGATATTCTTGACAAATATCTAGTGACATTCACTAGAATTAGATTGATATTTACTCATAACACTTTGAGCATAGGAGACATCGATCTCGTACATTAGCATAGCTCATAAGAGTAATATCATGTTCCACAGAAACCCTTCTTTTGATTGCTCTATGCTAAACCTTTTTAACATCTTGTCTATATACATCAATTGAGAGACCAAGCAACCTCTTAGATCTATCTCTATAGATCTAATTTTCAAAATTAGGTTGTCTCTCTCCTAATGTTTCATGCACAAATTCTTGGACAGTCACACCTTTTACTATTTTAAAGTATAAATATATATGATTTCTTAATACCAATATGTCATGCACATAAAGTGTTAAGAAAAATCAGTGCTCCCACTCACTTTCTTGTATACACAAGGCTCATCTTCATTTTTGAGAAAAATCAAACTTTTTGACCATCCCACCAAAATGAATGTTCTAAATCCTTGATGTGTAAGTAATCATATTACTATCCATGTCAATCTTTCATTTAAAGATCATCTTGCACCGTATGAGTTTTACCCCTTTGGGTGGTTCAACCACGGTCCATACCTTGTTGTCGGACATCGAATCCATTTTGGATTTTATGACTTACGCCACTTCAAAGAGTTTACACATAACATAGCCTCTTCGTAGCAAGTAAAACCATCATCAATTATGACTAGCACATCATTACTCTCATTTATGAGAAATCCATATTTTTAAAGATAATGATATACTTTACTAAGCTATGAAAATCTTGTGTAATTCGAGCTTCCGTTTGCGCCTTATCAATATATGGCTTAAGCTCAGATTCCAACTATTATTTTTGTTAATTTGCGGTTCTTAAATTTCTTTAAATTCTACTTTACTCCCACTTCCTCTTTCAATAATAAACACTTTTTCTAAAAGATAGCATGTCTTGAGACAAACAATTTTGCTCAAGGCAATTGTAGAAGTAGCATTCTAAACTTTCTTTAAAATACGCCACAAATAAACATTTATAAAACTCAGTCTCAAACTTGTCTGATGTGATGCTTCACATAAGCAAAATATTTTCAAATTCTCATGTGACTAAGAATTAGTTTCTTACCATACCATATCTTATATGAGGCGGTATCTATCAATTGTAGTTGGAACTCATTGAGTGTATGGAGACAATTTTAAAGGCAAATTTCTAAAACTAGATTAGAAGTGTAATTGGCTCATTACAGAACTTACCATATCCAATAGAGTACAATTCTCCTCTTTTAGATATTTTGAAACTCGTGACTCAAGTATTCTCTATCTCGATCAAATCTCAGTGTTTTAATACTCTTGTCAACTTGTTTCTCTACTTCAACTCTGAAGGTCTTGAACTTTTCAAAGATCTCAAATTTGTATCTCGTAAGATACACATAACCATATCTAAAATGGTTATTCGAGAAAGTGATGAAGTATAAGGAAACTATCTTTAGCATGGATCGATATTGGGTTACAAACATCAGTATGTATAAACCCAAAAAGATCACTAGCACGTGCACCTTTTCAGTAAAAGATGTCTTGGTCATTTAAACAAGTAAATAAGATTCGCATATCTCATAGAATTCATAATTGAATGAGTCCAAATATACATCTTTATGTAACTTTGAATATACGCGTCTTATTTATATGACCAAGTCTAAAATACCAAAGATAAAATCGTTTCAAAATATCAAGTTTTGTCTCTTAATGTCTATGTTGAAAATGAACTTATCAAAATCTAGAATATTTAAGCCATTGTTTAATAAACTAGTACTACTTAGAACGCCATCCACTCAAAAAGAACAACATTTATTCTTTTGAGTAATGATAAATCTATCCACATCTAATGCAAATATAGATATTATGTTCTTTGTAAGCACTAGAATATATTAGCAATCCTTTAATTCTAGAATAAGTCCAGTTGGCAAAGAGAGTATATAAGTCCCTATAGTTAATGTAGCAACTTTTGCTCCATTCCTTACACATAGTTCGACTTTTCCCTTCGCCAAAAATCTACCTATTTCAAGATCTTGCATATTTGTGTAAATATGAGATCCAAATCTAGTATCTAATACCCAAGAATCTTGATTAGTAGATTACTTTATCTCAATTATGAACATGTTAAAAGTCAAAGTTTCACCAAACCTTATTGACTTCTAAATCTTGAGATAAGAGCCATACAATTTCCTTTTCAACATTAATTGTTTCTAGATGGGAAACACATGCCTATAGATTTGTTTATTTGATCACACCTTTATACTTTTTCAAGGCTATTAGGCCTTCTCAAGACTAGCCTTGAGTTTTCCCTTGACAAGTAATAAAATGTCCCTTGATTCCTATACAAATTGCTCTTCCGATATCTCATATCTATTGGTCTTAGATTGTGTATCAAACAACTTTTGTGATGAACAATCATGGACTAAGCATTCATCATATTATGCTACTGTTATAGCTTAGGAACTATATACAATATCATGATATATGCAACAATATCATTATTGTATTTATGCATCTGGTATGCATTTTTATTTCCTAGCTATCAGTGTCACTTAGGACAAATAGAATCGGGGTATCAAAAATGCAGGCTATATTCATGTGCTTGAGAACCATTCTCAAGCTATATACTAGTCCAAGAATTCATATTAATATGGAGTTCTAAAAGATGAGTTTTGTGTTCACGTGACTATACATTCTACAACTAAAATAAAGATGGAAAATAACTTTATATTTATGCAATAAACAAAACCAAATAGAATATATATGGACATAAAAAATTTTGGTTTTGCTCCCACTATTTCATTCAAATTAATATCCCTCATAATTAATTCAAGAATTTTCATAAAATTCTTAGTGGGCTAGGATCCCATTTTAATTATTTTTAATCTTGAGTTAGCTCAACAAATCAAAAATAATTTCAATAGGTAGGTAACAATTACCAATTACAACTTTTGTAACTTCTAGATAGTTAGGTATCAACTTTTGATACACATATCACATATGTCTCCTAACTCTTTGCCTCAAAGACAGATGACCTTGAGTTAGCTCAACAAGTCATGAGTCTTTGTTAAATCAAACCCATTATTCAGAGATCACATCTCATAGTAAAAAACATATTCTAGGTAGAATAACCTTGAGTTAGCTCAACAAGTTATCCGAACAAGAACTGTTTAAACTATAATAATGGAAGGACAACTATTCATGATTTAATATTTGAATCAAAACTATTATTTAGAGATCATATCTCATCATAAACATATTCTAGGTAGAATAACCTTGAGTTAGCTCAACAAGTTATTCTAACAAGAATTGTTTAAATTATAATAATAGTTATGATATATATTTCTTTTATTTAAATCAACACCATTATTTAGAGATCATATCTCATTAGTAACAAATATTCTGATAGAATAACCTTGAGTTAGCTCAACAAGTTACCCTAACAAGAATTATTTATACTATAATAATGGAAGTGATCTAAATTACTATTATTTTTTTATTGAGGGATAAATTATGGTCTCATCATATACATATATCATATATGAAATAAAATATTTGATCAAATAAAGCATACAATATGCAATAAAATAAATCACATTATTTTGTCAAATATAAAATTCACATATAATATGTTATTCAAATAAAATAAATCTCATTATTTTATAAAACATAAATCACATATATAATTCAAATAATCACATTAAAGAATATATTTCAGTCATGAATCTATATGCATATTAATTCTAATCACATTAGAATTGATTTAATTGAATTAATTTGAGAAGTTTCTGGCTCAAAAAATAAAAATAAAAAAAAATACTTGGGCCTACAAAACAAAGGAAGAAAGAAAACTAAGGGCTTAATGGCAAAAAGGAAAAACCCTCCTTTCCAGGCACGGTCAAAACGCGCTTTTGACCAGCAATTTTTTTTTTTTTTAAATTAGGGCGTCGTCAAACGACGCCGTTTAGAAGTGGAGTTTCCAGCCATGTTCAGCGCTCTTCACTCGCGTTGACACCCTTTTTTTTCTTTTTTTTCTTTTTTTTTTTTAGTGATTATGCATTAGGGTTTGCAGCCCAAAATAGCGCCGCCACTGTCTTCTTCGTCTGGTCTTTCTCCGGCGCTGATACTAAGCTCCGGTCGAACTCTTCTTGGGCTTCAGCCGACCAGATCTAACTGGTTAGCCTAGCTCTTCCGGCGACCAAAACAATCAATCTGGCGCAAAGGACTTCGCCGGAAAAGAGAGCACGCAGCGATCTTCGCGCGGCTCGTTTCTATTTTCCGGCGGCGAGGCACGTCCAAGATTCCATCGGCCAGAACGTTTCTGCCCAGCTTGCGGCCGGATCTGCATGCGCCATCGGACTTTGTGGCTATTAGGTTGAGTTTGGAGTCGATCGGCCAGGTCTGCAACTCCGGCCGTGGCCAAAACAATTCTGGCATGCGCGGCCGGACGCGATCTGCCCAATCGCAACCGGTGGTTTGCTTTGTTGTTCCGCCGGAAACTTTTTCTGGCAGTTAAATGCCCCCCTTGATTGATTATTCAGCCGAAACAATTCCGGCGATTGACCCCTTTTTTTTTTTTAAAATAAATAATTTTCTTCGATGAACAGTAAACTCGAAAATTAAAATTTTAAGAAAACAGACTTTCATTAAAAATTTCTATCCAATAAAATCAAACGAAATTTCAAGAAAATTTCGTTTAAATATTTTGAAACTAATTTTCAAAATATAACTTCTCAAATTTATCAAATAAATTGTATATACATAAAATTAAATTCACGACAGTATACAATGCATAGATAATCAAAACACATTGCTCTGATACCACTGTTAGGAAATCAACATGTCAATAACAATTTGACGCAGCGGAATATAAAATTGATTTCTAACCAAGATCATTGATTATCTATACAAAAACGAGAACGTACCTTTTAATGACGCAATTAAACAAATTATCCTGGTCAAAGATACGCGATATCAACCACAAGCCGCACAATTGTCCGGCCTCTAAGGTATCCACACGAACACCTTCTTGGGATCCTTGTCAGGATTGATCAACACCAAGTGAATATGCTAGATCCACTTGACACGTCTCTAACGTGAAGAAAATTGTATAAAGAAAAACTATTTTTCTCTCTCTAATTTTCTAACGTTTTTTCGTATGTCATCATCGTGTCAAATCTTGGTGTTTAAGACTTATTTATAGAGTAATAATTAAGTTATCTTGTCCAACAAAAATTCGGTAATAGGTAACCCTTACATATTAAGATATCTTACCAAATAATATATTTAGTAGGTTTTAATTTCCTTCAAAAGGAAATTATTCCACTACTATAATTCCTCTATTTATTAATAAGCCCTTAGGATTAATTATCTCATAAATTAATCCCATAATTATCACATAATTATTTAAATCAATTTAACCCAAGAATTAGTTCTATTGTGTGTGACCCTTTAGGTTCCTAATCACTTGGTAATAAATATAAATTATAATCTTAGAATTAATTGGCTTTAGTACAAAACCAACATTGTCGTGATTGGTTCATTTGGTTTTGGTCTTCATTCGGGAAATCGGAAGTAAGTGCGGATTTCAGAGGGGAGTGGTTGGGGAATATTGAATATTGAGTGTAAACATGCCAAATCGTCCAAAGTTGGTCAAATTTTTTGCACGAGTTTAAAATTTATTCAATGTTAACTCAATTATTATTCGAGTTAAGGTCAACTAATTTGATCTGTTTAGAGGTAATTTTCGATTCTTTGCTTAATTAGCCGAGTTTGAGTCAAACTTAAAACTTAATTAATACCATTTTTTTTTAAGATTTGATTTAATTAGTTGATGAACTAAATCCTTAAATTATCTAGTCAAATATCAAATAACTTGATTTATCTTTCACCTCCTCTAATTTTGAGGGACTAAGGCAAGTCTTACAGGAAAGGTTGCCAAAAGACAGAGCCTTCACCCTACTCTCTTTTTTCCTCGATTTTATCTCTCTCCCTCTATATGTCTCTACTTTCTTTTGATTGGTTCAATTCAAACTCCAAAAACAGCCCTTCAATTCTTTTCCATTTTTTCCCCAATAGAATCAAAAGGCGTTCACCTTATTTTATTATTTTTTCGACGACTAACCTACAAATTATGAGATAAATATTAACACATAGTTAAACTAGACTTATATTAATGAAATATTTGAATCCCTCACAAGCCACTCTAATTATTAATGTGTCCTATCTCCTCCTTCTTTCCTCTAAGATGCCTAATGTAAAATTACTGCATTTATGGTGTATTCAAAGAAGGGATAGGTATCCATTTAGATGGATCAAGGATTCAAACATAGGATTCAAGAATTTCATTAAGTATCATAAAACTTTTATATTATTGCATGACTTATCAATCAAGTAATATATTGATGGTCCAATCGTTTTGTATTGTAAAGGTTTAGACCCAATTCCCTAGATTTGTGGCCCATATTAAGATTAATTACTTAATTTATATTGTGTCCAATTAAATTGAGCTAGCCAAAGTACGGAAATAGTACGCTTGCACGTGGATTGAAAAATAAGAACAAAGATTTAGAATTCAATTCTACATATTGAATTTACAGTGTTCTGGTCAGACTATGTAACTTGCGAAAGAGCCAAAAAAAGGATACGGTTCTATTCCTTTAACACAGTGGCTTTTTTTTTTTTTTTGGGTGGGGGGGGGGGGAATTTTTTTTTTAGATGATCTTTTTTTCATAAAATAATTACTTGACATTTAACTTCCTGCCCTTTTGCACAATTATTTATTTGTTTCACATGTATTTATAATTTTACTGACGTGGATTTTTTGGGGTAGGTATCTGAATGACGTGGTGCTACACAGGGAGACAATAAGAATATATAAGCTGTCACAATTATACCAATATTTTCTAAAAGACAAAGGAACATTTTCTTCTATCAAATATGGCACGAGACAAATAATGTCAATGAAGAAACAACAAAATTTGCAAAAAATAAAATCTTGATCTTTCAAAACAAGGAGATCAAGGATTTATTTTAGATTATGGCCCTAATAAATTCGATATTTTAGCTTTGGATGACGATTTGTTGTAGTATTTAATTCCTGATAGAAAAAGCAAATAAAATCGTTTTATTGTGTATATTTTACTTATCTTTTTTTTTAAATAAAAAAGTAGAACTTTATATATCAACAAAAAAGAAATTGGAAACGGAAAATGCAATTTGCTCAAGTCACACGGTCACCAAAAAATTATTGGTTTTGCTTAAATTGAAAGATTTACATCATATCATAGTCGAAGCAGGCCGTCAACAGGGCACGTTGGTTAATCAACATTGAGCAAAATATCTAGAACATTGACCTTGTGCTTATAACTACACAGTAAGTGAATTGCCAACCCAACAACCCCTCCCTACCATGAGGGGCAGCTTAAAAGAAATAAAAGTAAACATGGCTTTTTTTATCGTTAAATAAATGAAGTCACAGCCCTCATCCTTTCATAATCAATTTCATATGCATTTCCAATCTCCCAGGATGCAACTACATACATACAAACATACATATAAATGTATGTATGTATGTATGTATATGTATATAGTATGTTCAATTATGTCTAACATAAAACTACGTCATATTAACATGAAATTATATCATATCATTCAATGAAATGAAATAGTTTTACATTAAACAAACACTCAAAAAATTAGATAGATAATTTAGCCAGATAAATGACCCTATCCGACCCCATCAAGATTTCTAGAAAAATTTGGGTCAAAAGTAGTTACCCAATAACTTACTCGGGTTTGGGGTCAAGTTCCTAGTTAATTACATATGAAATGATATTTTATGCATGTAAATATGGTACTGCGGATACGCATATAATGGTCTGACTTTTTTTCAGGCATAGTATTACTCTATTGTAGTAAGATTGTAGCTTAATAAAGAATTAAAGATTCTAAAAGCTAAAAAGTCAAGGGCACGTTTCCTTTGTGCCTCTCTTGTTTGATCTCTCGTTTTTTCTTTTTAATGCATCTATCTCTCTCCTCTCTCTTGATCTAGATTCAAATTTATAATAAGATTGGTATATTTAAATATTTATCATATTTGACACATTCATATATTAAGACAAAAATTAACATGTTGATTTTTTTTTCTTCTATTCATTTTTTTATAATAATGAAATTATTTATTTGCATTTTGTTTTCAATTTTTGCTATTCAAGTTTTTCATAAAAATAAATTATCCATTTATATTTTGTTTCTAGATAACTCATTAATGCAGAATACTCTAACAACATGTTTATAGGCATAACTTCCTGCAAATTATATTCTATTTTTTTATTTAATCCATGACTTTTACTAATTTTTCCTTTCACTGATAAAATTAATATTTCTATAATACTATTACAAAATGCAAAAGTTTCTAGACTGCTAACGTGTTCGTACACTTTAATATTTTCATATAGGGAAGAAGAGAGTTTGAAAAGTGTAAGTTACATAAAGACATTAGAAATTGACTTTTTGCGTAACGTGTTTCACTTTTTGTTTCATTTTCTAGTCAACTAAGCTTGTAAGCTATAATTTCATAAATACCCAATTATAGATTTATTTATTCTTTAATTTTTAAAAATTTAAAATTTTTTTATTTTGAAAATAAATATTTGAATAAAAATCCGGGTAAAGCACCGGAAAAAATATATAGTTTTAAATGATATCGAGTTAGGATCACCTAAATTGACGATTATCCATCCCAAAATTGAATCCCTAGAATTTCCTCTTCCGTTCACGTTTGCATTCCACTTGAATAGGCGCATGAATCCCCACCCCCCCCCCCCCCCCAACCACAAAACAAAAAAAAAATTATAAATCACCCTTCGAAGATTAACGAATGATTCAGAGAAAATGAAAGAAATAAGTAAGACCTGGCACAAGGAACTTCAGATCTAAAAACTTTTAGAAATCTTTTGGTGTATGTGTTTTGTGAGATCATGTCCTGCATACCATATTTATAATTAGTTCATTTAAAGGACAAAAAATATGTATCTGATCACTTCTAAAAGAAGTATTATTCATTCGACTTTTTGGAATAGTTTCAACCTATGTTTTCAAATTGGTACAGGGCATTGACTTGGCCAAGGTCAGAGGTCAATGGATTCGACCGAAAATTGATTCGAGGTCAAACTAGATGACATAATCTAATTTTCGTTATTAGTCAAGAGTTAAAAAAGACTCACGAGTCCAAAAAAATCATAACTTGTCAAAAATATTAAAAAATTTGATTTTTTTTTTGTCCAACCCGGTTTTTGACCCATTTTTTCAAGTCTAATTTTTTCAAATAACTCAAACCGGATGTTTGGTCGGTTTTCGGTTCAACCAACTGATTCTGTCCGAATTTAAAAACATAGGTTTCAACACATTAACTAACTATAAACTTAATTGGTAATCATACTAATATTAATTCTGAGGACCAATTAGGATGTGCTTTAAGTTTATGTAATTTATTTTCTAATTTTTGCGGCATTTTTATGAGGAAGTGACAACCAAAAAAGAATTTAATAAAAATGGCAGATGATTTGTAGTATAGAAGGAAAGGGGGGGGGTGCTGATTCTCAGTTTCTTTACCACATGGAATGGAATCAAGTCAAATGTGGGTGCCCTTCCACTCAGTATGGGTATTGTACTTCCTTTTCTCGTCGTCCGGGCATCTATCCCACCCAAATCAGTCCAACTTCCAGGGAAGCCGGTTCTATAAAACACATAGAAATAGTAGTACTATATCTACTTCATATTTCAAAATAATAATATACAATTACACACGTGATTAATTCAGCCATGCATGGCCAGTTAAGCTTCCTAGAAATGCCCTAAAAGTTGAAATAAATCCAAAAAAAAAGAAAAAATTCTTGAAAGCTGTTCAATCCTATCCATTACTAAATATTTTCCTAGTAACAATATAACTTATAAGCAATAAAATACATTGCCTTACTGTTTGAAGAATAAACAATTAGGCCATTCCACCAACGTGCATGTCGTTTATTCTTGCAGGCGGCCACGCCCATACATATATGGCCGTCAGTCATCGGCTTCTCCAATTCGCAGTAATCAGAAAAAATACAGAAGACAAAAAACCCACAAAAGTTCAAACTTGAAAATGCTGGATACTACAATCCCTATTTCTGAGCTAGCCCTTCTAGCTTCAGTAGAAAACCATCTTCTCAATGACTACGATTTCTTAGAGATTTTTCCAGAATTAAATTCATTTAACCATGCAGAGATTTTTCACCCCAGCCCAAGTTATGGCAGCTCCCAAGATTCCTGGGCAACAACCTTAAATAATTGTGAGATAAATAATGCATCGGAAGATTTCGCATTCAAGTTTGTGTTGGATCAGGAGGAGGTAGAACAAAAGTTGGCAGCTGTAGCACCCGCACAGGCTGCACTACACGTGTCCACGGAGTGGAGACGGTACCGTGGCGTCAGGCGGAGGCCGTGGGGAAAGTTTGCGGCGGAAATAAGGAACCCCAACAAGAAAGGATCAAGAATTTGGCTTGGGACGTATGAAACACCAGAAGATGCAGCATTGGCTTTTGACCGAGCTGCTTTCAAGATGCGTGGTGCAAAAGCTAGGGTTAATTTTCCACACCTAATTGGTTCTAAAAATGTGGAGCCAATGAGAGTGAATCCAAGAAGGCGTGGTCTGGAGCCTTCAATTCCCCCATCATCAACAGCACAAAAGAAGAGGAAAATTGAGCTCCATTCAAATCTGGATGATCAGTTGTCCATTGGAATGTTGGACATGTTGACATTTAGAACATGATTAGGAAAATTGCTCCGTTTGAATTGCTTTTGCAAAAAATAAAAATAAAAATAATGTTGTGTCATTGCTTATAATGTAAAGATTATTTCAAAAATAATGTTATGTATGTAAAAGAAAAAGTTTGAATTGAGAAGATTGAAATATTATTAGAAAAATGTATTTAATAAATATTTTAAACAGAAAAAAAATAGTGTATAGTGTTGCCCTCTGTCTGTCCCAGCAATTCGTGATAGAGTGAGTGAGGTCATACGTGCAAAGCAACTCATTTGTCTGTTTCACAATCATTTGTACCATGTTCGTACCCTGGGATGTACAACATTTTTCTTTTGAGTACAAATATGGTCTAAATTGTTCAAACTGGTTTGTCAATATTTTATTTTGGATGTGAATTTTCCGCGTAAAAATTTGATTTCAAAACAATTCTATGGACCGTCAGATGGAACCATACCCTAAAACACAGTTTTGACCTCCCCGTGCCATAATTAAAGAGTGAAATTTTACTCATGGTAAAATTCTAAACTTGTAACCATTCTAAGCCAACATCTTTGACCCTGATTTTCCTACTACTATTGGTGTTTAGGTTTATGAACCCATTTTTCAAAGCATTGGTACTCCCCAGTTCTTCTCACTTCTGATATGCCGATCGTTTATATAATTGAAATAAAAAACAAAAGTAACAAATTATGTATTGCAAATTAAGAATGTTTTGTCATTCCATTTGAATTATCACAGTTGAGTTTTGAAATTTCCGGAGTCTAGAGTGTTTATATATACATGGATTTGAGTATGAATATAATTATTTTTGTCGTCCAATCAAATTCCAACTATTTGGGGTAAGAGTCGGTATTCAGAAAATTCGGTACATTGAATTAGGTAAATTTGATTTTTCTTAGTTTTGAAATCTTGTGCCAAATTTGATTTCAAATTGCTACATACTGATTTTAAATCCGTACTAAATTTATCTCAATATTAGTATCGAAATTAGTACTACCGATATTGTTTTTCTGAACTCACACATTCTTTTTTAATTTTTTATTCCCTAGACCTACTATAATATTGCTTTTCATTTTTCACCCCAAGTGTCAAAACACATATTTTTTGTATTATTTGTGATGCAATACAAGATCAATATTTCAGTACACTAAATTCAACTAATTGATAGCGTTATCTTACTTATTTCAAATTCAATTATTCAATATATGGTGATTCACATCAATATTGATATACAAATTTTGAAATATCAAATTCATTTCTAAATCGATTAGAAAGTCAATTCATATCGAAGTTGCTCATCTATTCTAGTTGTATTTGAATTGGTAAGTTCTTCATATAGTCTTCCTTTTTTTTAAAACAAGTTGTTGTCTATTACTTGTTCTTTTAATTACTATCAGTTTGATTGTACTACAATATCGCAGATCATACGAGTAAACTTATTTTGCGCAAACAAAGGATTGTGGAGTGCTTTTGGAAAAATGTGTTTTTTTTTTAATAAATTGGTCGTAAAAACAACTAGCTTCTTGGACATCTTTTTATTGCTAGCCAATCTCCCATTTTTTTCCCCAATATCAACTAATTGCAATATGGATTGAAAAACTAGGACATTTAGCTGAGAAATATCCGTCATAAGCTAATTATCAAGTTAATAAACAGATGTACCTTATTTATGTTTTTTTTTTAATTCTCTTTTTGAGTACATTTGGGGTATGTTCTTTCAATGCTAGTTAGTCAATTGCCATCCATTATGCTTGACTTTTCCCAATTTAAAATTTTAACGGTCATATGCATTGTCCTAATGAAACTTAACTACCAAAATAGTTCATAGTCCAAATATTTGGAACCATGAATGCAGTTAGCTGGTCCAAAACAATAACTAAATTCTTAACTTAATACTAATAATTGAAAAGGACATAGAAAAATTGTTACTTCTATGACCTAAACAGTATTCATGTTGTTTATATATGCCTATATACATGAAGAGAGGCATAAAGATACCATAATGTAGAATAAAAGTATTGCAAAATATCACTTAAAAAACATGTAGATAAGACCATGAAGGAGACAGGTCGTTGAGGGAAGCATAATATTTTAGAAGGCCTCTAGGTCTTCAATCCACATTACACTTTCCATTGGTCAGTAGTTCATCATCTCTTTCCGCGAAGTTTGTTTAGTTGCATTATATATTATAACACGGTACAAAGATAGGATTATTAAAATGCTATATATAATATATATCCCCTCAATGCGTGTGGCTAATTGAACCTTCTCAGAAGCCTCCAAAGGTAAAAAAAACAGTAATGTAGAGCTAAAGAAATACATAAAAGAAAATCATTATTACACGTGATTGAAGTTTAATTTTTTCCCTAAACCTTATATATAGCGCTTGCACCCCCATATGCTTCTCCATCCGAAGTAGTAATCAGAACTGAAAAGCCTAAAAGCCCATAAAAAATTTTTGGCTCACAACTTAGAAATTTGATGTACGAAGAAACCAGAATGGATTCTGACCTAGCCCTCCTAGCATTTATCGAACACCATCTTTTGAATGATTCTGACTTCTCAGATATTCTTTCAGAAATGAATTTTGATGATACACAGGTTTGCAATCCTGGCTCCCAATTATTAGGACATGAGGTTGGATTAATCGTGTCAAATAATACTAGTACGAGGAGTACTAACTACTCGTCAGAGACAGAGTTGTTGACTTTGGATCCTCAGCTGCATGAGGAGGTCAACCGAGAGGAGCCAATAGTTGCGCGTGGAAAACAAGCGCAGGAAGAGTGGATCCGGTATCGGGGCGTCAGGCGGAGACCGTGGGGGAAGTTCGCGGCGGAGATAAGGAATCCCAAGAAGAAAGGATCAAGAATTTGGCTTGGAACCTACGAGACACCGGAGGATGCAGCATTGGCTTATGACCAAGCTGCTTTCGAAATGCGTGGTGCAAAAGCTAGGCTTAATTTTCCAAACTTGTTTGGTTCCAGTATTTTGCAGCCAGTGAAGGTAAACCCAAGAAAGCGTTCGATGGAGCCTTCTATTTCATCTTCTTCTACAGAAATGCACGTTCCAAAGAAGGGCAAATTTGAGGTTTCCTTGATGATTTAATGCGTACTATATAGTACAGCAGGAAATTTCGATGGTCCTTTCTTTCCTTTCTTTTTTTTTTTTTTTTGTTGAGGTATCATATCTTGATTATATCCCCTTTTTTTGTCATGTTTGAGTACCTCAATATCAGGACAATAATTGGTTGTCATCAAGCTTTTTTACTAGTGGTATAGTTTCATTGTGTATCTCTATTCTTTGAAATGACACCATCCAGGTTATCAATATCCTTATTGGGTAGCTTTATTGGATAATTATGTAGTGACTTTTTATTATAGTAATTTCCAGCAAAAGGTACATGGTAAGTTCGAATAAAAACTTACAACTTTTTCTTCAAAAACTTACTATCTTTTTTAAATCTTTGTCACCACAGCATTTTCCATCTTTATTTAAAAAATAATGTATGGTAATCCTTATCCAAGGAAGAAAAACTACGTTGTGATGATTGCTAGTGGTCAATGTGAGAAAGGAGCAAGAAATGTAAGAAAAAGTAAAACAAAAATATATAGGTGGTTAAGCTGAGGTTTTGGAGAACTTAATACACCTTATAGACTACATTAGCGTCGTATGACCACCACCTCGCTAGACGTGTGCAGTAACAGGTTAAGGTCAAACATTGGAGATTTTGGAAATATATATGAAATAACAGAGTCTTGGGGAGTGTAAACTTCTATCTGCACACGATTTTACTGGCAAAATATATCATTTTGTTGTACAATTCAAATAGGGTTAATTTTGTACGCTAAAAAAGAAAGATAAAGAATGACAAAAGGCAATTTGAAATGCAAATCTGAATGGAAAAGAAAAATTTTCCGTTTTTGATAATGCTCTATACTTTTGAATTTGACAAACATATTCATGTAGTAAAATCATCTGCATCACATATTCTAGCCGAAAGTAAGATTATACTAGAAAATTAAAAAAAATTGGAAATGAAATTTTGAAACTTGATAAAAACCCTAAGATTACAAAGTTTATCCTGAAAAATTAAATATACAGGACAAAAACAACAGACAGTCCAAAGTTTAGGTCTACATATGTAATTTTTCCCTTAAAGCTACTGTATAATTAAATAAATTGGGTTTTTGTTTCCAAAAATTATTGAACAAATATTATAACATCACTAATTCAATTATTACATTTCATTATTGCTAACGCTATGAGTCTACGTGATGTCATACTTCCTTTAAGCATCCAACCGAAAGGGAAAAAAAAAAAGAAGAAGAAAAGACCAAAAAGATAACAATTATTAATATATTTTAGCATGTCAGCAGACTTTTTATCTACTCTTGCTTTTCGATGTTCTTGCTCAAAAAATGAATATCTAATTTCACTTCTAATCTAATCATTATTATCTATCATTCGAGTTCATCATCCTTAATAAATACTAAAAAATTTTGCCCTTTGACTTTCCCAATTCATTAATGCAGGAATTTCGAGTTTTTGACTTTTCGTATTAACCACAGAAAGTAAAAGGTCAGGTGAACCCGTGTTACATGTGTATTATTATTGTATGCTACTGTAATGAAATATTAGTCAAATCAAATTTTGGTTGCTTGAATTTGATTTTATTTTGCTAATGTGAACACCCAAACTTTTAATGCAAGACAGTTGGTCTTGAATTTATGTGGACATCAGCTGTCAATAGACATACATTAACAGTACAAATCATGTTATTTTTTACCCGGTGTCCTAATTTTCCTTTTGCAAACGCAATTGGAGCGAGGAATAGGTAAAAGACATTTTTGACGTTGAATGGATATTCGATGTTCACTCCAAATTTCTGTCTAAAAGTACAATTCTGTCTAATATAGAATTATGTGATATCATTAAGTGAAATCATACAAAACTACATAATATTATTTAGTGATACGATGTTATTATACATTAGAGATAGTTAGATATCAAAAAAATTAGACAAAAAATTTGAACTGATGTTGCAATGTCGCAATAAGTTACTTAATTTCCACATTTAGTAAAGGTTATTTCAGATGGCAGCATTTAGCCCATTGCCATCAAATATACCTGATTTGTCCAAGTTGGGATTAAATGTGATTGTCGTCAAAATTAGCGAAACCAAATTGATCCTAGTCCAGAATATTACAGTCCTTAAATTATTTGAAAAGAAAAGCGGAAATTTGCACTTCTGTGCCCTATCATCTTATCTTTCATATAACCTTTAATTTTAAAGATGAAGTATAAAGTCAAGTACAAGTTTAGCTAATGTTCATGTGGTTTCACCATAGTTTTACGTAAAAAAGGACACATTCCTCATAAAATAAAATAAAGGTATTAGAAAACAACTACAAAATATTGATGAAGCAATAAGGGGACAGAGAATCGAGTCTGAGTTCATAGCAATCCATCTCTCCAATAATATTGTTTAGAAAATTATTTTTGCTGCGTCATCAATCTCATTCCACGAAATCTTGTCTAATTGCAGTACATTTTATGTGTCAGAAAATTGGTATAAACTTTTTATTTTCAAGGAACATTGGCATAAACTTAACTTCAAAATGAAATAAAAAATAAAGAAAATACTAATAGTATATATTATCTCCTACATGCATGTGATAAATTGAACCTTCTTGGAAGTCTCAAAACTACAACAACAATGCATGTCGCAAAGTAAAAGAAATATAAACAAGTCTTTTCCACATGTGACTGAAGTTTTATTATTCTTTCATACCAAATATATAAAGCAATTGCACCCCAATAGTCTACTCCATCAACACTGCATAACTACTCACAACTCAAAACCCTCAAATCCCACCAAAAAACCACCATGGACTCAGACCTAGCTCTCTTAGCATTCGTTGAAAACCATCTTCTAAATGATTCTGACTTCTCAGATATTTTTTCAGAAATAAATTGTTACACTCCCACTTTTAGCAACTCCCAGCCAACAGTAGAAAATGAGGGAGGATCAATGATGTCAAATGCTAGTACACTATGTTACTCGAACTCTTCATTTTGTCCTAATATACTCGAATACGATTCCTCATTTAGCAATACTACATTCGAATTTACAGGACTATTGTATCCGAGTCCAAGTAACATAGCTAGTATGAGTAACTATTCATCACCAGAGACAGAATACAAGTTGGATGAACAGTTGTATGAGGAGGTCAACCAAGAGCCAATAGTTGCGCGCGGAAGACAAGCGCCAACGGAGTGGACGCGGTACCGGGGCGTTAGGCGGAGGCCGTGGGGGAAGTTTGCGGCGGAGATGAGGGATCCCAAGAAGAAAGGATCAAGAATTTGGCTTGGGACATACGAGACACCCGAGGATGCAGCATTGGCTTATGATCAAGCTGCTTTTGAACTACGTGGTGCAAAAGCTAAGCTTAATTTTCCAAACTTGATTGGCTCTAGAAATATGTTGCAACCGGTGAGAGTGAATCCAAGAAAGCGTTCATTGGAGCCTTCATTTTCATCTTTTTCAACAGAAATTGATAATCAAAAGAAAGGCAAATTTTAGGTGTACTCCACGCTTTAGTTGATGTTGTGACAAGTTTTTGTTCTTTTTCTTTAAAATTTTTTTCTTGAGGGATCACTCTTGATTCTTTTCCTCTTCTTCTTTTTTTTTTTTCAAATGTGATTATCTCAAGACAAGATACTTGTAACTTTAAATCAAGCCATAATGATATCGTGCGTTTCACTGTTTCATCATTCGTTGAAATTGTATCATCTGGATCAATTTTAAGTAATTTATCTTGGTGTTTAAGGTGAAGTTTTGGAGATTTACTAGTATAATTATAAGCATATATTTTGGAATGTTTCGCCATGATTACCTTGTCAAATATCGTTTGTTAAAATGAGATTTTGAGATTTTTTTTTTTTTAAAAACCATTCTGGCAAGCTAAGTGAAAAATATGTACTCGGATGTATGAATTTCAATTGATTAGCATCGACAAAATAAAGATGTGTATAACAAGTTCATCTATTGTATGTAAATGGAGAAAAGGAGAATTAAACATACAAACAAGGAGAGATCGAACTAAAAATAGTGAATTTGGAAAATAAAAAATAAATAAAATAAAACAAAACAAAGTAGTAGTTAACAAACTTTTATTAAAAACAATAATCAGGCCGAACCTGTTAATGAATAATTTGAATGCAACAAAATGATTTTTTATTTTATTTTGTTAGAAACATTTTGGAACATAACCAATTTTAGGATCCAACCAAAAAATAAAATCAAGTTCATAAGGAGCTTACATCATTTTCAGTATAAATAAATATCCAAATATATTAAGAGCCTATTTTCAATAGCTTTTTCTATAGCTTTTTTCTACCTGATTTTAATTTTTGATTTTTGAAAAATTTATTATATGATGTTCTCAACTACTTTTTTTACTTTGTTTTTGGATTTTTTAAGCTAAATCAGAAGCAACTGATTTTCAGCTTTTCTAAAATCAATTTTTATAAAAATCATAAGTTATTGAGAACAAATCCTAAATGTAGTTGTTGTTTTTTTATCATTGAAGGGTCATTACAATACTACTTAGTTTAATATTGCGTATTATTGGTTTGAATAGAACAATATGTATATTGCGAATGCTATTAATCCTACGTGATATCATACGTCAAGCCCAAAAAAAACAAAAGAGAGAGAGAGGAAAAAAAAAACTATTATTTCTTAGCATGTGTCTGAACTTATGTTTGCTCTCATTTGTTTAATTGTTCGCCTGCTGAACTTTATTCTTACGAGCCGATATTCCAAATAACTACCACATCGAATATTTCAACTCTCAATCATCTAATCCATCATTACATTTAATCAAAATTTTAATGTGAACAAAATCAAATAATTGTACAAATTCCTTTCGACTTGATCTTCTCTTTGTTTTTCTCTACTTTTCATATCGCCATAATTTTATGGTTACATCTGACCATTTGGTAATTACATGTATTAAGTTGGTCACAAATTCCCTTTTATAAACTAACAACTATTACATCAACATTTACACCGAAGGCATATACAAGATTAATTCTTAGTTTACATTTATAAACTTTTGCCTCTTCGCTTCTAAATTCTCAATAAGTATATGTTACT
Source organism: Mitragyna speciosa (assembly GCA_024721245.1). Lineage (NCBI taxonomy): Eukaryota > Viridiplantae > Streptophyta > Magnoliopsida > Gentianales > Rubiaceae > Mitragyna > Mitragyna speciosa. The sequence continues at coordinate 3,695,692 of CM045558.1, forward strand.
GTAAAAATCTTTGTAGTTTTGACAGTAATTATCCTCAGAGGTCAGGTGAACCCGTGTTGCATATGTATACCTGTGTAGGAATGGTCAATTCAAACTTTAGTTGCTTGGAATTTGAATATATTTTTTTGATAATGTGAATACTCCAAATTCCAATGTATGACCAACTGGTCTTCATTCAATAATAATTAACTGGACACCTGTATCACACCTTATCTCTTTCAACAAAAACAAAAAAATGCCACATGAATTGCTCACTTTTAATTCCTTAAAAAATCAATATGATCAAATACAAGAATTTAATATCTAATTGGCCTATAGAAGAGATGGTGAAAGGTGTAATGTTTTCAGCCTTTTATTTTTTGATTTTGAGTATAAAGGTTGAATTCAATCTAGTATCTTGTGGATGCAATCTTGTTTTTAGATTTTCTTTTCTTTTTTATTAAATCAGGTTTTTATTAAACAAAGAAATTAATTTTATGGGGTGTTTGGTTTAGAGGAATCAAGAAGAGGAATAGGTATGAATAGTAATGATAACCATTGTTGGTGTTTGAAAACAACTATCACTATCATTCAATCGGAATGAAAGTGATTACTTGGGGTTCTTATGGTTCTCCAAAATACTACTTTATTAAATTCATTAATTCTTTTTGGAGGAATGGTACACATTCCATTACTAAACCAAACATGTTAAGGGTATTCGTCAACATTCATACTCATGATAGAATTAATGTCATCCATAATAATAGTGATTAAGGAATATGAACAAACCGCTCCCGCACTCCATGCCCTTCCTTGTGTCTTGGTGTAGGCTCTCTTGCACTAGATGTTGTAGTCAAAGGCAATATATCTAGATGTTGTAGTTAAAAGCATCAGCTAGTTGTCCACCACCTCTCTTTTTCTGGGTAGAGAAACCTGTTATATTATTTGTATGTTTTTCGCTTTTTAAACACAAGAAAAAATTGTTAGAACTTAATGAAACTTATACTAAATAATTTCGTAAGTTTAAATGTAGAGAAGACCATTTGATCGGCATAATAATCCAACATTATTTTCGTTTTTCTCCAATAAAGGCTGTTGTGTTTGTTTCGCCATTTGCCCAAGACTAGAAAGTTATATTCCAATGCGTCGCATGAGCCCACTTGAATTTAGTTAATGGAAACTCAATAAATTTGTTTTGAGAAGAAATTTCGATTTTATTCATGCGTATTGTTTTTCATTTTCTTCCCTTTTATCGGGGGAAGGGGAATTTGCCGTGTTTACCATATAGCAGTAGCCAGTAGAATCTTTCCTTCTTGCAACGAGGAACATGAAGCCATTTAAGAAACACCGTATAATAAATTGTCCTTCGATGACTTGAAGCAAACATAAAAAACCTAAAATTTATAGCGAGGGACCTGTTCTGTATGTACTATGGATAGGCGTTCAGTAATTAATGATTAAGTACTCATGTTTAAGATGTCCGCAAGATCAATTCGCACGTATACGCTAGAATAGAGGTGAATCACCTGAGTTTTGTAAGACAAAAGCAGTAGAAGTCGTCAATGAGATATCAAGCTCTAGTTGACCAGCGCAAGAGCAATTGAGAAGTACTGAATCAGAAAAGGGAATGATGAAGAGCAATTGATGCGATTAAATTTGACAAAAAACTAGCAGATACCAATCCATTAATCAGTTTTCTTTTTGTCTAAAGGGATGAAAATGACAAGCGCATTCTTAGATCCTGGACTATCCATTCCAGTGCAGCAGCAGCTACGTCCACAACTGCATAGGGACTCACTGGCACCACCACTACCCCAACATCTCTTGGCTGAAATCAAACTCTGCAAATGCTTTTAGCCGCATCACCAACTTCCTTTCATGAACTCAAAATTTAAATAACAGGTTTCCATTCAACCTAGGCTATCCGATATTTGGGACCAAATGACTATCCAACACATTTCCAGGGGGGCAACGATAACTTCAAAAGCATCAAAGGTGTCTTGTCAGCCATGAACAAAAAGCTCGCCAGTAGCCTGACCAGTACAACCGATGATTCTCATCTTTTCTTCACCCTATAGGATGTCGCCTCCTGCAAATTTTCAGGAAAATATATTAACATCCAAGCAACTGTCAATTGTACGGCAGTCGATGACAAAGATTACAAGCAAACAAACTCATCACCACTGTCTCCTAAATCCGGTCATAAGCCAAGTTTTCCTGTAAATACTAATTGAGAGACAAAGTCTGGCCCCCTACTATCTCCATTCCCAGTTTTTGTCCTTTCTATAGAAGTGGGTAGGCACAAATTCATTGGTACAAATGTGGACTGGTCCACATAAAGTTCAAAGAAGTAAAGGAGAAATTCATTTTAGGGAAACCAACTAAAATAACAAAAACTACAGCAGTTACCTCTTGGGCCGTCCTCGATCTTCCTCATAGTCCATCACTCCACCAGATTCAGAGTAGATCTCCTCGTGTCCTCGGAAGTCAACGTCGGCCTGCTTACAGTTTGTAACTTCTGCCACAACGTGAGTAAGACGCATCGACAAACATACCCCAGTTCATGGAGATATATATTCAGAAGAGACGGCTTAAAATTACAGCATGGCAATTTGCATTCAAAATATATCGTTTCAACATAGCGACAAAGTAGAGATTTCCTCCCATTAGGAATAACCTTAAAGGTGTGATCATGTTCAAGTTTGTTAGTAGAAGAAGAGAAGGGGAACAAGCCACTGGGAAAAGTACCAACAGGCTAATTTTTGCAATCTTCTCCACTTCAAAAATAAGCTAACTCAAGGGGAACAAGGGAGAGAGAGGGGGGGGGGGGGGGGTTGCTGGAAAAGTTAAAAAAAAAAAAAAAAAGTAAAAAATAGAAAGAAAAAAACTTTTTCCCCCTCGGCAGAAAAGATGTTAACTGAATCTAATGGAATCGAAATATAGCCTACAGTTATCTCTGATATTCTAAAAGCCTCCTTCCCATCCCCCTCCCTATCTCCCTCCAAAAAGCTAAATAAAAACCAAGGAAAAAAAGAAAGAAAGAAAACTAACTTCCGCATCCTTCCTACTCACAGAACGGTACAAGAAATTCAGCAGGAAAATTTTACACTGATGCAAATAAACAAAATTCCCTTTCTCCTTTTCTCTCCTTGATACATGTAATTTTGTTCTCACAATAACATCATAAAAGATATAACATCTTTTAGTAACATTATGAGGATTAGTATTGGTCACTTTTTTAAAGCAATTATACAATATAACTGCATGCTGAAGTTGGAAAGTAACTTTAAAGTGATTAGAGCTAAAACTGCAATTAACTGACCTTGAGGGTTAGTGATTTCTTTACTTCTTCCGCCTTTTCTTCAACTTCTTTAACATGCTTCTTGTTCAACTCACTCATGGTATCTGCCCATTTAATCTTCTCCTGAATGGAGATAAGTAGATTGTCTGATGTAGTCAACCTGTGTTTTCATCCATAACATCCTGTTATAAGCAAGTTAAAAAATTTCGCTTGCAGAACAATGACAGGAATTACCAGCTTATCTAGCAAATTCAAACTATAAGTGTAGATTTATATTTGGACTAAACTATTTAGTATTTTCCCTGAATGGATTAGTATTTTCCTTAAATGGATGGATTAGTATTTTCCTTAAATAAATGTTTGGCATCTAAATGTTCACAAAGGCATCGCAATTGTATCTATAACAGTGGCCATCTGAAAAGAAAATATTACCAATTACTCAACGTCTGTATCATATTTCCCAGTTGATCAGGTCGGAGATCCCTCCCTGCTGCAAATTGAACCTGCAACAACCACCAATCAATTATTCTCCATTCATCAACAAAGTTAAAAAAGAAAAAGAAAAAGAAAAAGAAAAAGAAAAAATAATAATAATAATAATAATGCTCAAACAAGGTTGAGAATCATCAAACCTCAAAGCATCTCCGCAACTGATCCAACTTTCCCCTAACTATGCCCTATCCACCACAGATGTTACCAAGAAAGGGTTACAAAACAACAAAACCAAATCATAGCAAATGAATTCTTTATTAAATTTTATGTTACGCATACTGCAATTCCCAAGGGATTTATGTTAAATGTCAAAAAAAGCTTCAAATAGAAAAACCGCAAAATTGGATATATGCCAAACTGCGTCAAAGAGATCACGGGCTTATAGTCTCATATCGCTTTCTTGCTCTGATATGCTATATCACTTGTTTCCTAAAAATGAGGGGGAAGATGATGCAGTATACTTACCACATACATACAATCATTAATCAGGAAATCTTCCAGTTCTCGCACATTGGAAACATCCAACTCCTGCATAAGAACTTCATACGGAAGTACCTGACATCACACACACAGAGAGACAGAAAGCAATCAGAGACTGTATTTCAAAACTAATTACAAAAGAACAATGCAGAATACAATAAAACAGGGACTTATGACTATTTTGTTTGTCAATAAAGAGTGAATAATGATATAAGACTTGATCACAACTAGTCCAACAGCTTAAAATAATAATAATAATAATAATAATAATAATTTAACAGTGATTATTGGAAGTGCTAAAAAGACTTAAAGAGTATGCCATCCAGGAATCCCATAGAAGATCAGCTAATTGCACCTGCTTTACATTATTTTCTAAAATATCTTAAGTAGGATGCAGAAACACCTCCATCCAACTTCCTTATATGAGGCATAATGAAAACTAACAGTGACAATCAACACAACTAAAGACTGCATGTTCAATAGTAGAAATAAATCTATGACGAGCTTCTACATCAGTCAAGATCAATAACAAGCTTCAGAATACCAAAAAGGAACAACTGATTACAAAACAAAGGAAAAAAAAGTAAAACTTTCTATAGTCCTATCACTCAGCAATGTTTTAGCATACATGTAAGCCCTTCTTGGTTATATAAATGTGAATTCAATAACAACCATTTTCAAATACCAACTATCAAACAAAAAGTTCCCCAAAAGACATGGCATTTTGAACAACTACTTGTAAGAACAAACTTACCCAGCCATTAGCATCAACGAGCTTAAAGAAGTTGGAGGCAATGTACCTTCTTTGTCTCAGCCAGAGTAAGCACAGTGAGCTGTTTTAATTTGAGTACTTGATCAGATACCAAGTCTGGAAGCCGGCGAGCAACTCCTACAAAATGCATGCACATTTCCCACTAGTAAAATCACCAACAAGAATAACTAGTGTTTCCATGTATCTATAATCAGAAAGCTGCAAATAAATACGACAGGTTTCCAAACAGGTCTCAAAACAAAAACATCTGACATGTCTGTGACATTCAACATTGTGAGTAGTGAATGATAGGACCATCACATTGGAAGTAGATAATTTCACCCGCAAATTAGAAAGGAACCATTGATACCTCATTTGTTTCCCTTTTTGCCATCTTCTCTCGTTTTAAGTTCCATTTCATTATTTGCATGGTGAAAGAAGCGCTCATTTTCTAAAAATAATGGCAGAAAAAGCCAACATCTCACACAATTTGAAAAGATCTTGTGCAGCTCAATTCTTAGTGCCATCTATACCTAATTTCTCCAAAAAGTAACAATAATGGGCCCACACAAAGGTCAAAGGCAAAACTACATTTAGATTTAAAAGAAAAACAGGGACTTCAAGATAAAGAGGAAAATGATATAGAATAAAATCTAAAATAAATCAAAAACAAAGGATAAGATGCTCATGAGTGCTTACTCTTGTACTCACTCCATGTTCCATGGGCAAACATCTGAAGCAACTCTAGATATACCAAGTGCTCAGTTCCCTGAAGCTGTATGAAACGCCAGAAAATCAGAATGTTCACCAAAAGAAATATGAAAGTGTTTTTGGGTCACAAATTTATTGAAACTGAGGAGTTCAGACCCCCCAAATTGGTTTCATACATAGAACATGCATCATGCACGCTCAAATGACAATATGTCAAAAATTAAGCACTGATACACTGTATCGATATTTCGTAATAGCTCAGGAAAGTCAATTATTTAAGGACACAAATCTGCAAGAAGCATAAGAGCTGAAAGCTGTGACCTTTAACGGGACAAAAATTAATTTTGACTTTCATCACAGTAAGAAATCACAAAGACTTTAGGTCCAGAGACGTGCTAAAAATAGCCATTTCTCGAGGCCAATTTGTCAAATAGAAATGCCCTTCTTTTGATCTTTTCTGCTTCTCCATGTTTAATGTCCTTTTGACTGTCATAGTTCATTCGAAAAGAAAGCTCTCTAGTTAGAAGTTTCCAATTCCTAAAGAAAATCTATCCACTGTCAAACTAGGCAACCTGCATTCCTTTCTTGCTTGGAAGTTAAGATCCAAACTGAACCTAATAAACTAAAAAAAGGACAGCAAGTCGTACCACTAAAAAATATGACAATTCTCATCATCATATTATCAAACTAAATCATATCCTTTTTTCTTTTAAGCCTCTTGTTTCACCCTTGCACATCTTTGAGGGATCATGACTTCACTCATTTCAACTAATCCAATAATAAATCCTAGCTCTCCAATGGGTGTCCTTAATTCCATCCCATCCCATCCCATCCCATCCCCCACCACCCGCAAAATAAGATTCCAATTACATGAAATTCATAACTTGAGAATTCCAATTGAAAATCCAGATATGATATACATAAGCCTTTTGCATAATTTTTTTGCATAATTGTTGACAGTTGGACACATCACACAAAGAATCTCCGTAACCACCTTTGCACGAATATCCCAGTTATCTTAAGGCGCATGCCAGAGGCACGACCAAAGTTGCTTATTGCACTCTCCTCAGTTTCACCAAATAAATAATCATACATCCAAACATGCACTACTTCAGCAGCGTATATGTTGTCGAGACGTACCACTGTTTTTATACATCTCCATGCTTAAGTTTACCTAATTTTCATGCGAAAACCAAACAATTTAAGAAAACTCCAAAAAAAAATTCCCATCTTGGATACATAATTTATCAGAAAACAATAATTTATGACCAGGAACACAGGAAAAAAATTCCAAATAATTTTCCGGGGCACTCTAAAAAATTTTACTGCAGCAACGATTCCATAAAAACGACTACAAAAAAAAATTAAATAAACAAAGTCTCGAAACAAAAAAAAAAAAAAGGGTATACCTCAAGAAGCGTAGGGACGGAGAGAATCTCGGAGAAGGCGAAGAGAGAAGGATGCGACGTCGCTTCGGTGATGACGGAAGCAAGTGCCGGCGACCCCTTTTGATTGGAAGCCTTTTTAACAAAATAATCGATGTGCTCCGCCTGCGTTTGTTCAATATCCATCTTCTTCTTCTTCTTCTTCGATTTCAATTTCCAATAACAATAAATTGAAATTAAAATCTTCGCTATGAATTAATAAAATTAACCAAGAAAGGGGTTTAGGGTTTTTTCTTTTCGGTCGAGTCGAAATCAATAACGGTTTCTAGGGTTTGACTGTTTGAGTAAATTTAAAAACCGGGGCAAATTTGATGTGGTGTGGTTTCCAGTAACGGTCAGGGTGGGAAGAATCCCGGGAAGAGGGCTACACTTGGCCGGAGAGGGTTTCTTCGGCCAAGTTTGATCTTTGCTATTTTACAGGGCTTTTAGAATTTCAAATTCTTTTAAGCTATATTACTGTATTCTTTTACTTTTTAAGGGAAATAGTACAATTTTTACTTTATACCGTTTTTTAATCACTTATGGAAATAAAGTACCGTGGCCGTGTTTATTTTATGTTGTTTTTTAAAAATATTTTTTTTTAAAAATTGAAATTCAATTTTTAATTATATTTTTATTTTATATACACATTATTAAAAAAAATATTTAAAACTGTTACATTAATTTTTTTTAAAAACACCATAAAAAATAACCATTTGCTTCCAGCCTTAGTCTTTTAGATTTTTTTTAAATTATATTTTACTTAGTAAAGTAATATGACTTGTGATTTTCAGATACAAAATGAATTCTAATTTAAATTCAGAACTAAAAATGTAATTGCTAATGGTGAAAAACCGAAATGCTCTATATTGCATATATGATGGACCAAATTGCAATATTAAGAACTATTATTATGATTTCTCTACTTTTTAAACTTTTTTCTATCAAAGAATGCTCTTTAAGCCTTAGAAATGAGAAGGAAAAAAGAAAATATTTTAAAGTCAAACTAAAGATCTCATGATTACCTAATTAATATCTAAGTTTGAAAATAATTTAAAATTTTAAATAGTAAATATTTATATATCGATCTAGATTTAAATAAAAATAACTCTTTATTGTATACTATTAAAATCTCGATCTATATACAAATTATCAAATTTTATAAATTGAAATTGATTGTATCGACAATTCTTCTCTTTTAAGTTACAAATCTTCATTTGTAAATAAACTATTCAATAATATGTATATTTTCCTACAAATAATCTCCGATCAATGCCTATAAATATCAACTATAATAAGTAATTCAATATTGTCAAGTCTTCTTTTAAAAAAAAAATGCAATATTTAAGATAATACGCAACATGAAATTCAGCCCGGCTCTCAGCCAACAAACAAGACCTTAATAAATAGCCAGCTGATTCACTGTATAGTTACTGCGACCGTCCACGGTGGCCTCTTCTTCTTTCTAGACAATAGATGGCGGCGAGACCAGGAGGAGGAGGAGTTGGTGGTGAGATGCGAAGCAACAGAGCCGCCGTTCAAGCCACCAATGACGACGCCTCCGCCAGCAAACTGTACGACTTTCTCTTCCTTTAAAAAATTTTACTAATTCCACACTCGTTATTTGTGCCCTAATCGATTACTATATGTATATGTGGTTATAATAGGTCTTGTGTGAAGAAAGGTTACATGAAAGATGACTACGTTCATTTGTTCGTACGGAGGCCTGTGAGGCGATCTCCCATAATTAATCGAGGTAGATTTGAATTCATTCACCTTTAATTGCTGGTGGAAATAATTGAAGTTTGGTAATTTTGTGTGTTTTTGGGCGAATTTAGGTTATTTTGCTCGCTGGGCGGTTTTTCGGAAGCTTCTCTATCAGTTTCTTGATTGTGTTAGTACCAAGAAACAAATACTGTCACTTGGAGCTGGTTTTGACACTACATATTTTCAATTAAAGGTGCGTTGTCACTTTCTCTTTTTCTTTTTTTGCGCTTTTTTGTATATAATTCATTAGTTTAGATGCATAGGAAGACCGAAATATCTTACCATAATAGTAAATTAAAGGAGCTAAGAGATAAGATTTGGAGTTTAATTTGTTTATTTGATTGTCAAAGGTAACTGACACAAATAAATCAATGAGTAAAATTTAAGATAGTATATAAGAGTGCAACTTGTGCTCCCAATGCTAATGTTAAACGGGATTGTTTGATGGTGGTAGAACCAAAGGGATAGGTCTGATAGGAAGACTCAAAGTATTAACTTGAGACACCACATTAGGGCGTCCAATGGTACTGGGTCACATTAACTCTTATACTTGCATGTTGCATTTCGGTGCCTCTATGAATGTTAATGTATTTTCATGATGCTTAGTTATTTACTCAGTTAAATAGGAAAGAGGGAGAAAAAATGTCATATTTAAACTTTCTAGATAAGATTCGGAGATTCAAACTTCATAATTGCCTGGAGAAAAACTGAAACATATGCACTGTCAGATTGTGTCAATCTTGCACAGAAATGTTACTTCTGCGAATTAGGCTACTATAAGTAAAAAGTTACTTCAAAAAGATAAAACTGCAAAACTGTTGGGCCCCAATGATACTCCTCTTGATGTCTGGAAGTTTTTTCAGGAGGTATTAAATGCGGTACGTGGATGGAGTTTGATTTTGGAAATCACAGAAATGATTCCAACGACGTATGACATTGTAGTTTCAATCGAGGATTCCCAAGATACATGACACACTAGTTCATGGAAATTATAAATTTTCCAGCAAAAGAAGAATAAAACAGGAAAATTTCAATTTTAACCTAATTGTCATTGTAGTGAAAGACCAAAGGAAAAAAATAAAAAAATAAGAAAAAAGTCGTAATAGTGAATTCCTACTAAGCATGAATTAAACAAGCAGTGAAGACTCTTGAATTTAATGTCTCATTTCTAAAATAGCATGCATATTGCTCCAGGTATGTCAAATTAATGCTCGAGCCAAATTTCACAATAGTTTATTTTTCCTTGAACTCTTTATGGACTGCATCACTAGTTCTTGGGAGGGTTTTAGTAGATGTTTCTCTGTTTCTGTATACGCATATGGATACGGGTGTCATATATTTTACCTTTCCCTTTTCTAGATCAACTTGTACGCACAACAATGATTTCTCTTGCTTCTGTTCAGAAACAAGTATTGTGGGCTGAGTTTCATACCTAAGTATTCTTTTTTGGCAGGATGAAGGAAAAGCACCTGATTTGTATGTGGAAGTAGATTTCAAAGAGGTGAATATTGCAATATCTGTAGCCAATTGTATCTGTTTATTTGGCTTCTTATGACATTTTTATAAATTTAACTTGAAGATATCCATTTTAGGTGACTAGTAAGAAGGCAGCTCTTATTGAAACATGCAGTCAATTAAGGGACAAAGTTGGTGAAACAGCACATATTTCTAAAGGTAATAATTAGGAGCTACAGTGTGGCATTTGAATTTAATGCAGTTAATTTAGTAGGCAGGCTTTGTAGTACTTAAACGGAAGCTCTGCCTCTCATTGATAGACATGTCCTTCACCCAATATGAAAAAGGCTTCCCAACTCTTTCACGGTATTAGAGGTTTCTTTCCTCTTGGGCTGCCTTTTCTCTACTTCTTGCCTAAAAGCCAAAAATTTTTCTCTTAATCTGCTAGTTGTTCTGGTTGATGGATTGTTGTAAGAAACAGTGGTAAAGATATAATGACATTTTATATTTTCAATTTTGGTGCGTATCTCATTGGACATAGCATCCTTGTCTTGATGCAATGAATAAGTTATTGATAATTATTGCATGATATAAAGACCTCAAGTGAGCTTTTGGATGATGCATAGGTTGTCCAACTCTTGATGCATCTATTGTTGCAGACATGAAATTTAGTTCCTGGTTATGTGGAATTTACATCCCTAGAGATCCATTACTGCTTAAATGGTCTTGGAATTTTACAATCTAAAATGGCTGGGGAAATCTTCCTGATAAATTTAGTGCAAGAAATGGTAGAATGAAAAGTTGGTATGTATGTATGTACATGACGGATACTTGCTTCCGTGTCGACATGACATTGATGGGGTTAGATGGGTTCTATTCACAATTGTTGGAGTCTCCATCATTGGATCCAAATGTTGCTTGTTTTCCTAATATGGAATTGCCCAGCTTTTATTATTTGGATATTCTAATGCCACATCCAAATTATGCAGAGAATGGGGAAGTGCTTGACGATCATTACAAACTACTCCCAGTTGACCTGCGTGATATACCGAAGCTAGATAATATCATATCTTTGGCAAATTTAGATCTCAGGTATGAGTAGACACTATATTGAAAGCTTCACATGGTTTATATATGCACTTTAAATGATACAGGTTTCTTTCGAAAGCTTGTGAATAGCTGTCTTGTTTTAGTTTAATTGTTTTTTTTAGTGCATAATGAAATCTTATTCTGTTAGATAGAAAAGGGAAGAGGAGAAGGGGGGGAGGGGGGAATTTTCCATGCTGTTACAAATGAAACATATTGGATAATGGTTTGATTTTTTTTTTTTTTTTTTTCTGTTTCAACTAGTGACAGAAGTCATGAATTTGTTTTTCCTGGCATCCAAATATGCGCTAAAACTTATTCTTTGTATTTCATTAGCAATAACAAATACTACATCTCTTTATCATAAGCCGTATGCTTTTGATTCAGCAAGTTGAATAAATTAATTTCATATCTTTAATGTGCCTTTTCTTTGCCTATTATTTAATTTCTTAAAGCCACCTAATCTTCTGCTTGCAGTTATTTTTCTTATGGAACTGGCACAAAACAATGTTAAGAACATCTCGGGTTGTGATTTAAATAGTTTGCTAAAATTTAGTACATATTATTCAACAGGCAATTTTATCGAGCAATTTGTTTACTACCAGCACATGTAGTTGAAACTGAACCACAATAAAATGTTGGTGCAGAATTTCATAAAGTTCCAGTTTTTTTGGTCTAAGCATTGATTTCTTTTCTTTTGTCCATTTTTTATTCCTCCCAAGAGTGAAGTTCTATAAATTTCACATAAGTTCAGTTTTATATATACATGGTTTAAAGTTGCTTTTATAAACATTCAAGTTACATTACTCTGATGTTTTTGTCAGTTTGCCAACATTTATAATTGCAGAATGCGTTCTAATATACTTAGATCCAGATTCAAGCCGTGCAATAGTTGGATGGGCATCAAAAACATTCTCGTCAGCTATTTTTTTCTTATATGAGCAGGTCTTCTTAATCTTACATATTTCAATTTAGGCAAATGATATTTGCACTCCATGAAAAACCTAAGGCACTCCAAATTAGTTCATTGGGTCAAAGCTTTCATGGAGTGCCTTAGGTTTTTCATGGAGTGCAAATATCATTTGTCTTCAATTTATTGTATTGTGTTTTGTTTCTCTTGTGCTTTGTGGGTTTTACCCCCCTTCTTGTTCTGTGCTCTGTAAGCAAGCTCCATAATGACTCATTTGTTACTTTGGCTTCTCAACAGATTCGTCCAGATGATCCATTTGGGCAGCAAATGATCAGAAATTTGGAGGTATAATCTGTTATCTCCTTATGCATCTTTCCATTTCAAAGCTTGAATAACTAGAGGTCAATTTACTTCTTACACTTCTCGTTTGCTAGCAGACTTCTGCATTTAATAATAATAATAATAATAGTAAAAAGAAGCTATTTTGGGTTCTGAAAAGTAGAGATCAGATTTGTTGTTATGTCTTTGGAGCTTTTAGACTTGAGGGAAATGTGAGGAAGTAGGAGGTATATGGCTTATAGGAAGTGGAAGATCATAGTGAAGAATCTCATGTCTGGTCACCAGTATAAGCTTGTCTATCAGGTATCTGAGAACTTCGTACCCGCTAATTAAAGTTGACAATTGGACAACAAACGTAATAATTGATACTCTTTTCTACTAAGGAAAATTGATGCTTTCATTCTTCACTGGGACTACATTTGTAGGAAAAAGGGGAACAATAGAAAACTAAGAAGAAACTGAGAGATTATCTTGAGGCACTGCAAACAACTGCAGACAGTATTTGGAAATATTGGTCTGAGAGAACTGGGATAATTACTTTGCTTAACACTGGCAAAAGATATATATGATAAAGGCAGTCACTCACCATGCTGCAATCAACTGCAGCTTACGTAAGCAGATTGTCAGTAGTCAGTTTTAGTTAGCTTCTGTTTTAGAATTCCAATATTTGTAAACAATCTTTTGTTTCAGAGTCGCGGTTGTGGATTGCTAGGCATTTATGCTACACCAACTTTACATGCAAAGGAAAAGCTTTTTCTTGATCAAGGATGGCAGGTACATTCAGTACGCATAGTTGCCTTGCAGAAGTTAAACCATTCCTGTCTCCACTGCATTCTTTGCTAACTGTTTGGGTTTTTTCACGTTCAGTAACTGAAGGGTTGAAGCCTTTTTCGGGCACATATTACATGTCAGGATCATGAACTATACTACTTGAGTGCCAGAAAGATGAAGCATGAAAATTAACTATATTGATACAGTTACCACTCACATCTTAAACTGTAGGCGGGTAGGCAAAGGCTTCGGTTCACTCCATTGACTTAGGAATTGGTTTGGAAAAAGTTGCAGTAGTTATTTTTCCTCTGTTCTGGATGTTTGGGAATATGGTGCGTGGACAGCGTAGATCTGTTTTGTGACCTTTTACTTGCTCCATTTCTGACATGTTGACACTTTTTTGTTCAGCAGATAATTCATTTAATTATTTATTTAGAAGATTCTTGGTTGTATTCTTCTGGCATCAATGTTGATAACTAATGATGTTTCAGAGAGCTGTTGCCTGGGACATGCTGAAAATTTATAGTGATTTTATAGAAGCTCAAGAAAGACGCAGGTAATGCTACATAAGTAGTTCTGTAGTTTGTATCTTCGTCGTTTTCCTGGTTACTTCAGAATAACCATATTTCAGGACATTTGTTGTAGTTTAAATATGCTAATATTTGTCGTAGTCTTTGCAAGAATGGAGTAAGCTTATTGTCTTGCTTAATGTATCCATCTTTTATGTCAAGGCCAGTGGTGTACTTATGGCCTGTTATTATACACGTTCCTTGGATAAAGACATCAAGGTGTAATTGTGTGTAAACTTGCTGCTTTGAATTGTAACTAGTTGGTTGGAACTAATTAATACTTGACACTGATCCTTAAAATCTTTTTATCACAATATTTGCTAGTTACTTGTAGGATGTCTGTATATATGCTAGTTAATTATATGCTAAGTTTATATTTTGGCTCTCTGTATCATCTAGTAGGAAAAAGATGGCTGATACTAGATGTATATACTATTTACACATTCTAGGTCTGAACATGTCATGCGTTGAGAACTTTGCGATTCGTTGCATTCTGACAGGGCATAAGCAAATTATAACTTATAATAGGGTTCAGTGTATCGTCAAAAATCGCAGTTTATGTGTGCTTTAGAGCATGTTTGCAAATGCGTATTCTTGGAGATTAGTTTTGAGAAAATAAAATTTGCTTTATCTTTCAGAATTTTATAGACACTCCAAGATTTTATCCCTTTTGTAGGAAAAGCTCACCTTTTTTTTTTTTTTTTTGTAAAAGTATTTTTCTTTCTGGGACTAAAGGTGGATTCTTTCCTCATTTTTTTGCTTGGACTTTTATCCTTTTATGGGTTGGGAATTTTATTAGCTTACATCTTATATGCTCTTGCATTATTCTGCTTCTTTTTCATCAGAATTGAGCGGTTGGAACTCTTTGATGAGTTTGAAGAGTGGCATATGATGCAGGCAAGTTCTTTTCCTTGTATATGGACAAATGAGGGAAAGGCAGTGTTTTCAATCTCTTGATGAAAATTAATCAATCGCTAATTTAATATAGGATGTAAAGTGCAAATCAGTTGATATAGCCTTTAATGCATCTAAAATGAACGATTGGTTGATTACTTTGATTTTGCGCTGTTTGTATCACCCATCTGTTTCTGGTGCCTAGATATCTATTGAGATGAATGCTTAGTGCTAAGAATTAATTTTAAGAGAACTTTTTCATTTGATTACAAAATCTCGTAGGTCTGCTATCAATGTAGCCCAAAGATTGGTGTGCATGTATCCTAGCTCTTTGTTATTCTAACTTCTCCTTGGAGCTGAAATTTTTGTGGTTCCAAATTTTTGTTGGAAAAGATAAATAGCATAAAATGTATGACTGAGTCAGATTAGCATTTGTTGTTAATTGCTAATCTCCTTAAACTTCCACATATTTGAGTGTACTGAACAGTAGAAATGACATGCTTCTCAGATCAGTGGCCTATGCTTCCGACTTAAACTGAACAATGATGTAAAATTTATAATCAGAAATATGAAATCTGGGAAAGTTTACCCTTTGCAATATTGACTGAAATGGAGGTTGCAAGTAAATAATGATGCATTTTGAGCACTTGTTTGTGGTCTTGTCTGGGAGTCGCAGTCCATTCATTTGTCAAGCCCATGTGACATGCTTGTTTAAGATTACTTCCAATCATAAGGTTTGTCTTTCATTGACTTTTTATGCCTTCCCTGGGAATTGGATTTGTTCACAGTTTTACTTTATCAGAAGATTTCAGCGTGAAACATGTTCTTTAACCTCTTGAAATTGATCAACTTTCAGGAGCACTACTGTGTGGCCTATGGGATCAATGATGCAATGGTACGCTTGTGCAGATGACCAGTAAAACAGAACACAAATTATTAGCCATGGCTTCGACCCACCTTGTAGTGCATTTGATTTTTTGTAGATACTTTTTCAGGGTCTCTTCAAGGAATTTGGTTTCCCAAACGACCAACGTGCACCAGGCACCTCTTCACCAGCATTGTCCCTTGAAGGTTGAGCTTTCAACTTACCTGAAGTCTGATTGGTAGGAGCTTGGTATCTGGGTGAATCACGTGATCCGCACGTGGTAATCCACAGTGAGGCGTCAGGGATTGAAAAGGGGTCACTTTCAACCATTTTAGTTCTACTATAGCTAAATTTGCACAAGGATAATGATTTGTGTGAATGTATCTATGCGTATGTTGTTTGACTAAAAAACGAAGAGATCCATCCTTTGTGTTAGCTGTTTGGCAAAAGAAAAGGTTGTGGGCCCCGTACAGCGCATAAATGTGACATCCCAATGGGCCTGCGGGAAGTCTTAGTCTTTGTGGGGAAAGAAAATTTGCGTGGTTGGTTTACTTTTATTGTTATTCTTCTTCTTTTCTTATCCTTTGGTATCTCACTTTTTACCTTTTGGTTATCGATTGGTCCATGATGCCACTGGATTGCTAGATTTGAAATATCAACGTGCCATCATGCCCTTCATTGCATTAGCTATAGGAGACTGATAACCAATGCTGTTTTAACATGTTTGATTGTGCCTCCAAGGTAGAAGAGATCACCAATTCTGCTATTCAAAAAAATTTCAGTTTGACATATTACATACATGTCTATGTTCAAGATTGTAAGATTGATCGCCTCCCCCAAACCCACTAGCCCCCCCACCCCCCGAGTCCCCCTCTTGTTCCCGGCAGCTGGGATGAAGTGGTTGGTATGCTTGGGCTGATTAAGCATTCCTGAAATTTTCCCCCCCTTTTTTTTTGGGGATAATTTCAGAAACCTCCCCTGAGGTTTCTGACAATTACACTGAGCCCCCTGAGGTTTCCAAAAATTACACTTGCCCTCCCCTGAAGTTTATAATTTGCTAACACTTTCAGCCCATGTCAGAAAAAGAATGCATAAAAAAGTAGTTTTTGGTGAGAGAAGAAAGTTTGAATCCCCTAATTGCCCCTTTGTACAAGTTGTATTTGTGATGTAAAAATAAGAATAAAAGCTTGCAAAAAATTAGTAAACTGAGGGGATGTAAGTGAAATATCTTCAAAATCAGAAATGTGACCAAATGGCAAAGCTGCTGCAACGGCTAGTGATGTTGTTCAGCAACGGCTAAATTTAAGCATCATTGCAATTGCATATAAAAGAATGAATTGGCATACATTATACCTACATTTATGAGTCTAGGCATCAAAAATTAAGGTTTGAAAGAGTGATTTGTAGCAGCAATTTTGCTTGCTAAGCTTGAAGGTTCACAATCTATGGCATCTTCAACCTTGAGCAAGGAATCATGGAATTCACCAACAACATTCTGCATCAAGAATAGATTTTGCAAATGCAATCAAAAAGCAACAATCAAAATTTCAGAAAGTGAGAGAAATCCAAACAAATTGTATTTTTGTTGCTCCAAATGCAAGTTTTTTGAGTGGTATGAAGGTATTCAAGAGGAAGAGATCAACAGCCAAAGAAAAATTGAAGGCAACTATGAGTATACCAGGAGGCAGATTGAAGCAACGATGCATAGAAGAAACCAAGAACAACAAAGTGGAATGAAAGAGAAGTTAATCACCATCAATCTCATCCTCTTGGCTGTGTTTGTGTTCATTCAAATTGTAAAAGCAATTGTATGAACTAGAATAGGAGCTTAGTAAGTGTTGCAGTATTGTACAAACCAAAAGTAATGTAGGCTTAGAAGATGCATGAAGTAATGCTAAAGTATTGTAAAAAAAGTAATAATTTCAAGTTGCAGCATCAATGATCCTTCGAATTCATAATAAAAATAGTCATAAGCTTGACCTTAACCTTAAGAGCAGTAAATTAAAACTGCAGTCCAGCAAAAGTATCATAAATTAAGCAGAAATGCAATCCAATACTATGCAAAACACCATCTGTCTTGATTAGATTCAGACAGATGGTGAGGATTGCACAACCATTCTTGCTATTGTAGTTTTAGCAAGCACCAAAAACAACAGTTTAGTGTGTTTTACAACATAACTCAGTACAAAAGAAGAGAAATAACACGGAAGTGACAGCTTCAGAAGTGCAAGCTTCCAGTAGTACTGCTACTGATGTTAGCTGAGTTAAGAGTTGTAGCAGCATGCAGGCTTAAAGATGTAGCAGCTTGAGCATCAGTGGGGGCTTCAACAAACGGAGGGACTTGATCATTTGTTGGTTGAGCAACTCTTCTAGTATTTGCAGGCCTTCCTCTCTGCAAATGTTCAAAACAGATGAGTCAAGTTCATCACTGAAAAAATACATGGCAACAGTAACTTGTAATTTAGAACTGCAACATATACCTTTCTTTTAGATAAAGTTGTACTTGGCTGAGCATTAATTTGAATATTTAAACCTGTATTTCCAGTAGAAGGACTTGAGTTGCTACCTTGAGATGAATGCACAACAGGTACATTTCCTTGTGCATGTTCCTGCCATAACATAGTCAAATATTCAACCAACAAATATAAAAATAGTAATTCAATCCAATTGATATATAGTTTAAATATGAATCGTACCCAAAGAACAGATCCTTGCAATCCTAGATTTGCAATACCTCTGCCTGGTCTGCATCTTCTAGTTGGCACCTGTCAAGAAGAAAAGAATATAACTAGCATAAGAGTCAACCAAGACAATTCAATTTCTGCAAACACAAGCCTGAGTAGACCTGTTGAGCTTGAGTATTGACAATATTTCTTCTTTGCACTGGAGCTCTTTGACAAGTTCTCTTGTTGTGACCGAATTGACCACAATTTCCACACTTTAAGGTAGTGGATCTTTTTGGCTGAGATGATGGTCCTTCACCAGCTTCTCTTCTTCTGTTAATTCTTGGTCTACCAGGAGCTCTTCTCAAAGGAGGAGGTAATACAACTTTAGGTTCAACCTGTGGCATAGAAGGCCACCTCTTCTCATGAGGTATAGGATGAATCATGGAGGCATATGCCTTCAGGTAGCACTCTTTTAAGAACCAATTAGCACAATAATCTTCTAATTTTTCCCTCTTGTAGATGATGCCAAGTGCAGCATGTTTACATGGAATTCCAACTAGTTGGAATGCACCACAATCACAGGTCCTTAGAGATAAATTAACTATGAAGGACCTGTCCATATCACCAACCTCAAATGCATTATTACTTGCCATATTCAGTTCACATTGCCTTGATGCAGTTGCAATTTTTTTCAATTTTTCAGTAAATTTTGGTGTGATTTCAGTGGTTAATGTACAACCCTTCTGGTACCTCTTATGCATTTTCTTCATGAACTTTCTTCTCAATCCTTCAACCATTGTAAGTATAGGTTGTCTCCTCAAATCACCAATCCAAGAGTTAAATGATTCTGTGAAATTATTTGTGACATGGTCACATTTGATATCTTCAGAAAATGCATATCTGCACCAAGCCTTTTTGGAAATCTTGTCTAAATACTTAAAAGCCTCTATGTTGATCTCCTTAATGCATGACATTGCCTCATTGTGACCTACTTCATCATAACTTTTTGCTGCTCTCCAGAAAAAACTGCTGAGCAGCATGCCTGGAAATTGCTGCCTGAAGTTACTGCAGATGTGCCTGCAGCAATATCTGCCATCTGCATTTGGGAAAAGCTCCTCGTAGGCAAGGTTCAGTCCTTGCAATGCCACACACAACAGTCAATTTCATATAATGGAACAAACTTAAGTCAACAATTTAGTGATATGAAATGTACCTTTTGCCTATCACTCATAAAAGTTAAAGGCAATTGACTGGTAAATGGTCCAAAGTACTCCTCAAAAAAGTGAAAGAACCAGCTCCAGGTGTCCTTATTCTCACACTCAGTCACTGCAAAAGCAATGGGAAATATACTGTCATTGCCATCTAATGCCACTGCAGTAAGTAGAACACCACCAAATGGACCCTTTAGTGACAGCCATCAAAGCCTATGAATGGCCTGCAACCTTCAAGAAAACTAGTTTTTTGTGCTTTGAAACTGATAAATATTCTCAGAAACCTGGGTTCTAGAAGAAGATTTGGCCTATCATAATGTATCTTGCAGATACTTTGAGGATTATATTGTCTTAAAAGTTCAGCATACTTAGGTAATTTTCCATAAGACTCGCTGAAATTTCCTTGAATCTCTTCTTCTGCTTTCTTTTTTGCTCTGAAAAGCTGCATATAACTAGGTTTCACACCATACTTTCTCATCTCAGCTTCAATCCCTTGGGTAGTTATGTTAGGATGATCTCTCATCAAAGGCACCAACTTCTTTGCTATCCAATCTGATGTAGCTTCTGCATTACTCTTATCCATCACACAACTATGTTCAGACTGATAAGATTTAATCATAAACGTGATGGAATCAGCCACAGGACTTGCATGAATTCTCCATTTGCAGCCATCTACACCACAAATAGCAGTCACTCTAGTTTTTTCATTCTTGAGTCTTATAATTGGAAATCCTTTTTGTATTACATAATCCTTCAAAGCTGCTCGAAAAGAGTCCACATTGGTGAATATTTGCCCCTTCTCAAACTCTATGTCTTCTCTTGCATTGTAAACCCACATTTTTGATCTCATAATTTCTCTCATAGGGTTTGGTTCCTGATCAGATTTAGAATAAGGAACTACTACTCCACACTCATTCTCTTCAAAATCTGAAAAATTAGTGTCACTCATGTCACTAACTTCCACTGACACATTGTCATCATCTATATCACATTCCTTATCTCTATCGACTGCATGTGTCCAAGAATTATCAGAGCTCGAATCCTTGAATTCATCATCAGAATCTTTAAGATCACAAATAACCCTTTCAACAGATTCATCAATGCCTAAATTCTCTTGAAAGTTCTGGTCATTATTTTGGTTTGAAGGTCCTCCAGATTCACTAGGAATGATTTCCATGTCATACACATGTAAATTGATTACATTCACAGACTCATGCATTTGGAACATCTCAACCACTGCATCATCATTATTAACATCATGCATTTGACATGATCCAGGAATTTCAAATCTCATGTGTATCATCATATTCAAATTTCCAGGCATTTCAGCTAATGCTTTTTCAGCTACATCGTATAGCAGATTTATGTACTGGTAGCCATTAGAATCAATTTTTGGAATTCTTACTTTCTTTCCCTTATAATGCACAACTATGTCATAGCCACCAATGTTTGCCATCCTACATTATTCACAGTAAACGTTCAGCAATAACAACTAGTAAGCTAATTCTTTGTTAAATCAGCAATTTTAATCAATCTATGAAAAACAAAGGCACAACTTGATTAACTAATAAACCTGATTCTTGTTGAATTAGCACTTTTAATCAATGTATGAAAAATAAAGGCACAACTTTATTAACTAATAACATGATTGTGTGATGTGATTGCATAGCTTTAGTTGATAAAAGAAAAACAACTTAATATTCATCAAGTGACTTGAACAACTAGGATCAACATAACGTACTGATTATCATTATCATGAACTCTACCAGCTTAATGTTCAGCAACTAAAATGTTATATTCGAATATATTACCCTTACAAATTGCAGAATCCATACGCACCTTCTTAGTCCTTGTCTCGATTGTGATTATCAATCTCAAATTTTGCCTTTTATTTGCTCTCCTTTCTTCTTTCACAGCCACAAAATCAGAATTCTACCATCAGCATCTTTTATAGTTTAAAGACAAAATGCATGTCTTCTTCTCCAGGTTGCTCTTGCACTTTGTTTTCTCTGGTTGTATAATAAGAAATTCTACCTCTGATTTCACAAAGAAAGAAAACAATGTCATATCATCAAAATGGCGCTCTATTTGTCCAATGAATTGGCGCCATTTCCTTAATTGTACTTAACGGTTGGTTTTTTCCTTATTCCAACCGTTATTATATTCTTTCAATTTAAATTATTTTATTTCTGCCCTAATTAATTATTAATCACGTTTTAGTATTCAAATAACAAATTATGCCCAGGAGATATTGGTAATTTCACAACTAATGATGTCAGCAACTGGACTCATTTTTCAGCCCAGGAAGGGCAGTGTAATTTTTGGAACCTCAGGGGGCTCAGTGTAATTGTCAGAAACCTCAGGGGAGGTTTCTGAAATTATCCCTTTTTTTTGTTTTGTGGATACACTGAATGCTTAACTGCTTAAGCACTCCAGAATTCAGGCACCGCAGTAAAATACTAAAAAGGATGTAAATTTGGGTTTTCAGAAGGGAGATTCTGGGAGCAACTATTCTTATTTCTCTACATTACATTTTCGATTAAGGTTGAAACACAGTGACATGAGTACGAAAAGAATGCTGCCTGGGAAGAAAAGTTGGTAATAGGTGGAATGGACGCCGTAATGCTGACAAAATGGATTTCTTTATTGTGGGCCAAGATCATTGTTCCCAGGCAAGCCACCAGCACATGGAGAAGAAATTTCCATCGTTATCTGTGGAGTTCTTTTTAATTGGGTAGAATCAACTGATTGTTTGACAAACCTCCAAATTTTGAGATGGATGCACGTAATTGGTGCAGTTTTTTGGCCCTTGTTTGCTTATCGTTTTTGAGGATTTTCTGGCCGCCTCCTGGTTCCAAACGCATTTGCACGTAATGTGAAAAATGGCTAGCTAAAGACTAAAGAGGATATATTGATCTTTAGACTAGGTGGCCTGCCTCGGCCTGACAGTTTTTTGTCGTGGAAACAAACAGTACGAGCCGTACTTGGACCTGATTGATATCAATACTGAAACATTGTGGAAATTCGTTAGTAGATGCCTAGATCGAATGGTACAGCTGCACAACTTTCATCATCAGCTACTGATTATTAAATATTTGCGTATTGACCCTAACCGGTTTTTTAATACACGAGTGCTGCTCGAGCTCCTTAAACAGTTGAATTGGAGATTAACGAATTTTATGTTGTTTTTTGAGATTTGAAATTGTAGTTAAGCATGGTGCAATGGGCAAACACTGACCAATGGATTAAAGTTTGGTTGGTGGTCTCCTCGTTGGCAAATCGGAAAACATGGAAAAGTTGACGGTAAAAAAAAAAGGAGAATGTTGTTGTAACCTTTATGGTCTCGATGAGTTCCTCCATCACTTGGAATGAGGGTTCACAAGTTTGTTTGTTTGAACATCTCTTCTCCAAATTGCATATTTCATGGAACGAGATAGTTTGCGTGGTTTCATTTCATTTCTAGTGGATGATGATAGGATTAGGAATGTAAATGGGATCATATTAGATGCTCGATTCTTTATCGACAATTTTTCTCATCTTTTGGCAGAAAGATGATGATTTAATTATGTTGGATTCAGTGATCATTGTTACACAAAATTTGCAACATATTTGAAAATAATAGAATATGAGATGCAAGAAAACATGAATCCAATGGAACCCTCATATTTTCCTATCATTAACCAAGCAAATAAATTTTAAAAAAAGTAACTTTCGAACACAGTTAAAGCTATGTCCTGATCAACGGTCCCAATCTAAAGGGACCATTATAGGAAAAGGAAGAAAGGGAAATGGTAAAATAAAAATTTGAAAAACAAGAAACAAAGGCATGTGACATGGTTGTTGGGGTCCAATTAAGACCGGAGAGGGGAGAAAGGTAGATGGAAAGAACTTTTTTCTTTTTCTTTTTTCCCCCATTAATCTTTTTCATTCCTTTAAAATTTCTTTTAAGAGTATTTGCTTGCTTACATATTTCATTTGTTCTTGTCCGAAAAGTAGAAACCACCACAGCCCACTAACCAACGGCTTGAGGAAAGTGTTTTCGCATCTATGCCCACTCTCTTATTCCCTTTCTTCTTGTTCATCATGTCATGAACCTTTTGCTTTTGTTTCTTTGTGGTATATTTGGTATTTGCATTTGTTGTGTTGGGAGTTGTGAGATTTTCAAAGTTGATTTAAATGGAATGTCCTTTATCACAAGAGGTGAGTCGAATAGACATTAAATTGTCAAGTCGAGATTATAACAATTTGATCTGAAATTTAGCCAAACACTTTATTTTGCCTAAACGAGTTGAATTGAATTTAGGTATTTTTTATTCAAAAAAAAAAAATCAAGCTCTGATACTGCAAACGTTGTAGTCAACTGTTGCTTATATGAAGGATGATGAAAGCCAAATTAAGCAACAGTAACCACAATTAAGCAGGCATGGGTGAAGTATCTGATAACTCACTAGGGTTGTCGCAATTCTCACCCCAAGTGCCTAAACAATAGGCATGCATTATCACTTGTATTTTACTCAGAAACATATCAGTTTTCTGCACATGTTGGATTTATGTTATATCAGACCAAAGCATTTAGTGGAGATCTTGAATTTCATCAGAATATAAAAGGAAATTAGTTACTACAACGGTTCTTTCTTTCTTGACAACGTTATCTGAGGTTTTCTTCATGATTTTTGGTGCAACAGATGCCAGAATATGCTTTCCTTTTGTGTTAGATAGAAAAGGGTAAAAGAAGCCTTTAATAAAAGTAAAACCACCGAAAGTTTACCTTTGTCGACCCCCCTAAATGAACCACTTCTTTTGCCTTATCGAGCAAGGAGCATATGTGCCTCTAGATTATAGAAATGACAATTGAAAATTCAATCCCCTAATCTGACAAAAAAGTGGTTTTAAAAATAAATTTACTGTAAAATTTAGCAGATGTATGAGATCTCCCCTTTAGATTAAAAGTTGTTGGGTTGAGTGGAGTGGTTGCTTCAAAAGGTTGTTTAGAGGCACCTGTTTATAACTGGTAACTCAAAGCTTAGCAGAATGCATAAAATTTCTATACTAAGAAAGCAACATGGATTAAGACAAAAACCAAACTATAAAAATACTTAGAAAATGAAACGCTACCCTGGAAGATACGCCAACAACAGGTCAGATTGTGTAATCACTAAACGGAGAAGAGGATAGAAAGATAATCGAACAAAGGAAAACAGCTCACATCATATAGGGTCCACCCGAAGACCACTGCAAGTTCTTTTTTGAAATTTAATTGAAGTCGATAATGCATGCAACTTAATGATAGTCAAGACTATTGAGTCTTTCAATTGTTAAATATTCAAAATATTCTCTGCGTTATGCCAAGCAAATTCAAGTGTATCTGCCCCCACCAAATAAGAGCTTTTCCAGGCTTCAAACAAGATCATAAACAAACATGCATTAACAAGCAAACTCTCTTTTCTTTACTCCAACAGAGAAGTCTAAATAAAGCAAGTAGTATGTGGCTAACAAACTCACAAATCCCATTTTACGGAAAATTCTTACTATGTATCGGGTTTACGGCTTTACCTGTGAACCTTGTAATTTAAAAGAATATCATATAAATATAATGATGCATGCCAATGTAAGAAAGTAATATAAAGTAACGTAAGAATACTTATGTAACTCTATTTTAAACCACAAAATCTATAAATGAGACCGTAAACTCAGTTCATTTAATAATTTTCCTCATCTTACAAATCCCTCCCCTTCCTTTATGCAATAAAAAGGTTTTAAAATTCTAAATTAGGATTAGTTACTAGTCCAATATGGTCACTAAGCTGTTGAAGAAAAAAACATGGATAAAATCAGTCACATCATTATCATTCTGTCTTACTAAGTCACACGTCACAATTGATAACCTCATTTGTGTAAACATTGAGTTATGGATCTGGACTTATAATTTGCCTCATTTATTTCTCACAAGTGAATACGATACAATTATATAACATTATAGTGTAATTCTTTAGTATTATAGTATAATTATGTAGAATTATAATTTAACTATTTTTACACAAAACGATATCATTATTAAAATTCATTTTATACTTTACTAATTTGATCTCTTATATCAATATTTATAGCTTTTAAATATGGACAGTGAACTCTTGAGCATAGCACTTGTGAGCCGTTGATGCTTGGCAAACTGAAATACCAGCAACGTTAAATTACACAAGTATGGACTTTAAGCAAACCAACAAGGCCCTATTTGGTAGGTGAAAATCATGATTTTTTTTTTTTTTTTTTTTTTGTCCAAACCTTACAAGTTGTGCCCACATCTCATCAGCGAAAAAATCAAATTTGATTTCAAGAACATGCTTGGTGCAACATCAAGTTGACTAATGACTATAACTTCTAGTGAGGTGGTGGCGGACAACCAGTGACATGTGATCAGTATTCTAGTGGACTGTAGTAGGATGAACACACACACAGTTTTTAGTTATAGAGAGAGGAGGAGTTAAGTAGCTGGGACATCCTCCACTGGAGTCCTCTGTTGGAGTAGCCAGTTGCACCCCCGCACCCACCAACACCACCGTCCCCACCCCCAACGTCTTCCTCCCCACCACCACTATTTCTATAACTCCCACTCCTTCCCTTTATCTTTTTTTTGCTCTATATATCACCCCTCCACTGCCATCACCACCGTCTACGGCGGAACTTACCCCACTTTTCATTCCTTCAACTTTTTCTTTTTCATTTTCGATACATTACTAATATTCATACTAGTATAGTGAAAAGACAAAAAAAGATGGGTTGCGCTGCATCCAAGCTAGATAACGAGGACACCGTCCGCCGGTGCAAGGAGCGGCGCCGCCTCATGAAAGACGCCGTCTACGCTCGCCACCACTTAGCTGCCGCCCACTCCGACTACTGCCGCTCTCTCCGCTTAACAGGCTCGGCCCTCTCCAACTTTGCATCTGGCGAACCTCTCCCCGTCTCCGACCACGCCCCTGCTGTCCTCCTCCGCAGCCCCTCCTCCACCACCAGCTCCATAAAACCCCCACGTCCACCACCTGCTCCTCAACACCCCATTCCCTCCCCCTCCCCCTCCCCATCCCTCCACCATCACAATCCCCAACCGCCGCCTCAGCCCCCATACTCCCCCTCCATTCCCTCCTCAAAACTCCCCCACATCCTTTCCTCCTCCTCCCATCAGCAGCGCCGGAGAAAACCCATGAAGCTCCCACACATTCTTTCCGATTCAAGCTTCACTTCTTCACCAAAACAAAAATCCCATAACAATTTTAACGAGAATCCATTCTTTACCTATAACGCGAAGGCGAATTCAAGCTACACAAATACTCCTTCCCAGACTTCATCCGTTTGGAACTGGGAGAATTTCTACCCGCCATCCCCTCCTGACTCGGAATATTTCGAGCAGCTGCAGAATAAAAAGTCATCCAACCATCCTACCACCCACAAGGACAGTAGAGGTGGTGACACAGATGACATACTTGATGATGATGAAGATGAAAAGAGTTCGAGATATGCTTCTCATCCGAATCAATCACATCATCAATCTCATAATTCGCACCACTACCACCACAGTTTTAATAACAATAAACAATTCGACTTCTTTGACGATGATAAGGCCTCCAGTTACTCGTCTTATTCGAGTTACTCCCGAAGTGAGAGGAATGATAGGACTGATTTTGCGAAGCCATCTGTTTTAGGTAGGAAAGTTGGAGGTAATTCGCCTCATCATCTCAATAGGTGGGATAGTGGAGAGGAGGAGGATGATAGGGAGACCGAGAGAGAGACAGAGAGGGAGGAAGTTCAGTGTAGTGAGTGGGGGGACCACGATCATTATAGCACAACATCTTCATCATCTGATGATGATCGTGATGGAGCTGAAGAGGAGTCTAGATCTGGGATTGGGGCCAGATCTTCGAATTTGGAGTCGAAAAATGGGGCTGAAAATGTTGGTGGTGATGGTGGTGGTAAAATGGGATTTGATTCGGGTGTGGGGTTGGGTAATGCTGCAAAGTTTGCGAGTAAGTTTTCGACGTCTGATGGGTCGTCCACTGCAAGCTGGGGGAATAATGGGAGAGGGGATAGAGAGATAATTTCTGATAGAAGAATTGTGGTGAGACATAAGAATTTGGCTGAGATTGTGGCTGCAATTCAGGAGTACTTTGATAAAGCTGCAGCTGCTGGTGAGCAGGTTTCTGAAATGCTGGAAACTGGAAGAGCTCAACTCGATCGGAGCTTTAGCAAGCTCAAAAGTGAGTTTGCTTTGGATTGCATATACGTTTTCGAGTTGAAAATTGCTCTGTTTTATTTTCTAAATCCATCAGTGCTTTCACATTTTTCGCAGATGAATTGTGTGTTCTGATTAGTTATTTTCTGTTTCTTCAATCTGTTTTCATTTTCTTTTTTCTCGATCTAATGTGTCACTGAAATAATTAGAATTGGAATTTTAGTGCATCATAATAAACCTGTATCACCTTACCTTCCTTTGAAACCTGTTTTTCTTTGTATTGACCTTAATTTTTTGAATTTCAGAAACCGTTTATCATTCAAGTGGAGTTCTCAGTAACTTGAGCTCAAGCTGGACTTCAAAGCCACCAATAGCAGTTAAGTACAAATTTGAGCCCGGTTCTCTCGAGGAATCAGGAGGTCCAAAGAGTCTTTGTTCCACTTTAGAGAGGCTCTTGGCTTGGGAAAAGAAACTTTATCAGGAAGTGAAGGTACTTGCTGATTCTTGCGTTTCTTTGTTTTTTTTTTTTTTTTTTCATTTGAGAACTGATTAGTATTATTACTAGTTCATTCTGCCTAATCTTATCTAGATCATATATTGAAAGAAAGTAGGCAGTGGATTAGGCTGACACAACTTTTGATGATGGCATAAAGTAACCCATTAGCTGGCTGTATTATCAAATGACAGAAGTGGACCAAGAAAGTTGATAATCCTCTGTTGGGCTAGTATTATGCTTTCCTTGGGTGGTAGTATTGAATTTTGTGGTTTCTGGTTATATATTAGTGCTTGTGAAAATTATTTTTATTGTGCAATGCTAATTGTTTGGATACAATTGTCAGTAAAATGACAAAGTGCATTTACCGTTCGGCGACGAGCCCAGGACAGCCTACAATGAGCTTAGGATGAAAATTTGGACGGTGCTGGTGGGTCTGCCTGCCTAACTAACTTAACTTTATGCACGGGGTGATAACTCATGTAACCTCATTTCTGATAATTTTTTTTAACCGTCAGTGGAGTTCCTTCAATTCTGACTAGGATTGATTTGCAAAGGACAAAATGTGAACTAACATGTACATACAAATAGTATTACACAGTAGGGTATTTTTGGGTATTACGTGAATAATAAAGATTCTGTCCTTTTTACCAAAAACCAACAAAGGAAAAAAAGAAAGGAAATTCTTTGACCTTCTTCTTTGTTCTTATATTGGGGGCTTGGAAAAAGAAAGAGGAGAGGAAGAGAAAGGGGGGCGGGGGGGGGGGGGGGGGGCCTGGGGTGTTTGATTGTCCTTTCTTCTTTGGATAAATAAGAAGATTCTTCGATCCAATCCTATTTATAAATGGCTCACAACTGTTAAGTAATCTTAGGGATTTTCAAATTAAGCTTTCCTTTCTATTAATTTGCAACTGTTTGTGTTTGTGCTGTGGTACTTAATGGGCAATTGAGTCTTTTAAATTATTGCTGAAATTTGCAAGCATTGTCATTAGCTAGTGTGCTTTTTTTTTCCCGATTTGAAATTTGTTAGCAGCATTTTGGTGTCTTATTTGTGATTGTTAACTGGATAATTGATTGACATTGTAATCAGGCTAGAGAAGGTGTGAAAATTGAACATGAAAAGAAGTTGTCGACGCTTCAAAGTCAAGAGTACAGAGGGGATGAGGAAGCTAAGTTGGACAAGACCAAGGCATCTATAAAGAGGCTGCAATCTCTAATTCTGGTCACATCTCAGGCTGTGTCTACTACCTCCTCTGCCATTGTTGGTTTAAGGGACTCTGAACTCGTTCCCCAGCTTGTTGAGCTCTGCCATGGGTTAGTATTTTTCTTATTCTGTTTAACTGCAAATTTGTAGCAGGAAGTGTGACATATTGACAAATGGTATAAATTGTTGAATATCTTTTTGCCATAGAGTCCAGTATAAATTGTTGAATATTTTTTTCATCATAAAAGTCCAAAGCTTATTGGATGACAGGGAGAGGTCAAAGATTGGTACTAGCAAGAATTTTCATTTTCCAGATTATTTGAGTTTCTGCAAATTCAATCATGTTAAATAAACTTCAAATAGATCTTGTCAAAGAATTTCTGGGTTTATAAAAAACTGCTTAAGTGGTGGCCTTTCAATTTTACTTCAGAGATCTTGGAACAGTTTTCTGAAAAGTCTCAGCATTGCACCGCATTTTGTTGCTTTTCAGCTAAAATTAAAAGTAGATTCTCTTTGAATATCGCGTTTAAGATGCTGAAGTTCAACCTATCTGTCCTCTGTACATTATTTTGTTTTCAAATTGCAGTAAAAATTTACCAAGTTGCTAGATGAAAGAATTCATGGACTGTTAGTATGAGAGTTTATTGTCTTTCAAAGCTTTTCCTGGTCCTCATGTAAAACATGCTATATACTGTGCATAAACTGGCTTATTGCAGTGGTAGGTGGAAACATTATGAAGTTCTGGTTCTGCATGTGCGTGGTTCCAATTTCATCCCTCTGAATGAGTGGAGCCATTCACCTAGCTAATACATGGAGAACTTAATGGCTTGAAATTGGTAGACTGGCTAATTTAATGGTAGAATGGCCCACCAATGTGCCATCAACGTCAATTTGCTTTGTGGGAGGAGTAGATTGACTGTTCCTGGTGAAGAACAAATCAATTTCACTAAAAGATTGTAATTTTGTTATGTGACTAAAAAGGAAATCTGCATCAACTTTGCATCAGATTGTAAGAACCTGGCAATATTCGTTTTCATCTGACCCATT
The DNA here is from genome assembly GCA_024721245.1 of Mitragyna speciosa. NCBI lineage: Eukaryota > Viridiplantae > Streptophyta > Magnoliopsida > Gentianales > Rubiaceae > Mitragyna > Mitragyna speciosa. The sequence continues at coordinate 3,726,331 of CM045558.1, forward strand.
AAGATTATTTATCTCTCTTGTTACTCATAGATTTGATACTCTTTATTATTCACATGGCAGAAACTCTAATACTGCCTAAATAATGCTTATTATGCGATCGTACTGGTTTCTGATATTTTTTCGAAACAGATTCATGTACATGTGGAGATCAATGAACCAGTTTCATGAGGTTCAGAATGATATTGTACAGCAAGTTCGGGGCCTTGTCAACCGAGCAACCAAAGGTGAATCAACCTCTGACCTGCACAGGCAAGCAACACGTGATCTTGAGTCTGCTGTGTCTGCATGGCACTCTAGCTTCTGCCGCTTGATAAAATTCCAAAGGGGCTTCATCTGCTCCCTCCATGGTTGGTTCAAGCTCACGCTTCTTCCTGTCAACAGTGAACAAACTAAGGGTGAGAAGGAACATCCTGAAGTTTTTGCCTTCTGTGATGAGTGGAAGCTTGCCCTTGACCGCATACCTGACACAGTTGCATCTGAGGCTATCAAAAGTTTCATAAATGTTGTCAATTCAATTTCTTCGAAACAAACAGAGGAGCTCAAAATCAAGAGAAGAACAGAATCTGCGTCCAAAGAGCTAGAGAAAAAGGCATCATCCCTCAGGAACATAGAAAAGAAATATTACAACTCATACTCCATGGTTGGCATTGGTCTTCCTGATACTGGCCCTGATAATGGGCATGCCTTGGATGCTCGTGACCCTCTGGCCGAGAAAAAGCTTGAGCTTGCAGCTTGCCAGAGGCGGGTTGAAGATGAGATGCTGAAGCACTCTAAGGCAGTTGAGGTGACTCGGGCAATGACTTTGAATAACATCCAGACAGGTTTGCCAGGAGTTTTCCAAGCCATGACCAGTTTTTCAGCCTTGATTACAGAGGCACTCGAAGCAGTTTGCACACGTTCCTATGCTATAAATAGATAAGATTTTATTGAAACTTAATATTATTCTTTTTTCCCCTTTCCTTTTTTATGGTAGGCTTTTCTTTTCCTTTTTATTTTCTGTGCTTTTTGTCTTTTTGTGGTGAATTGCTTTGCATTGTCAATCTTCAAAATGTGGATATTTGGAATTTTGCAATTTTGCCATCCTCTTTTGACTGTTGGAGGGGAATACATCTGTACAGGAAGGCGCTTAAATTATAGCATGAGAGGTAAAACGTTGATAGCAGATGAATAAATATATTTACTGCTTCTGCCATTCTCCCGTTTAATTTATATTTTGTCTCTTGCAAAATTGTTTCTTTGCTTTCTTGCCCCTTTTTCATGGAAAGGGGTGGGTACAATTATTGTAACTACAGCTGTTTGTACTTGTTTCATCTCTTAGTGTACGTATACCATTCCAAACTAGAAAATCTACAATGAACGTTATGACAAATATGAGAATTTTGCATTAGTAGTGAACCCGTTCTTATATATCATAGCCTATATATAAATTAAATTAAACCTTTAAAAAGAGGGTGTGACAAATACTCTATAATGCCAATACCACCTGCTACAAGTAATGGAAGGGCTATGCATGAGTAATACACAGCATTGTCTAATTGCATGTCTTTAAAAGTAGGTATGCATTATTGATAAATGGCTGGCACAAGAAGTGTACCTGGAATCTTTGAAAAATATTTCAAATTTTCTGAACTTAAACCAAGAAAATAAAGAAAAGACAGATTCGTCATTCAAGATTCAACACAAAAACAGTCAAAACTGAAAAAAAGAACAGCCCTCCTACTAAAATAAAAAATGAAAAAGGAAAAAAGGACAAAAGAAGAGAAAAGCAAGACGTGTTCCCACTTGCATTTTGTTATGTGTTCCTGTATTGGAAGTTGGATGTATACAGTGTACCGGTTTACCATCAGTAGGTTGTCAGAGTTTGAGTTGTCACCCTTAAATTCCGCCTATATGCTAGGAGGAGCGCTCGTCAGATATTCAGATATTTACAATGCATCATTTCAGAAAATATGAGAGTATGAACCAAAAAAATATGTCAATATTGATTTCTACCAAAGGGGAAACAAAGGTTATGTTAGCAGATATTAAGGTGATCAGCCCATTTAATTTATCTCGTTTGCCATTTCATTATGGTAAATAGTAGTGCAACATTTTTGTAGAAAAGTTCTACGTGATGTTTGTACGATAAAAAGCTGCTAATTAAACAAATTTAGAGAGTCTTTAGCCAAAAAAAAGAATTTCCCAAATCAGCTGCATCCAAATGGACCCATTCTTTTGAATTACCAAATGAACAAAAAATTGTTTTTTGATTCACTCAAAATTTTTCACCAAGAAGTAAAACAATCTTTTATTAAAAGCATAGGGAAGGGAGTACCAGGAGGAGCCTTCTTAGATGGTATAAAGAAATGGTGGTCTCGGATCTGGCGCTGAATACTTATGGCAGGGAAGTTGACACTACAGCGTTCTGCCAAATGCATCAAACGAAATGATCGAAAACATTTTAACAGCTAGACAATATTCTACACTAAACAGCTTTCCCCTGATGTTAATAGTACAAATAAAACAAAGCCCATCTCACGACAAACTGTAGTTTCTTTAAGTTGTATCTACTCTAGTACACCGACTTTGTTGGGAATTCGGGAAAAGAAATACTTACCGATCAAAAGAAATGAGCCATCCAGTTTAGTATATCTTCTATCCAAAACTATAGTGTTTAATTATATTTAATATAAAATTATGTCGTATCAATGTAAAATTGTATGAAATTTTATCATATTATGTAGCGATACAAAGTAATTTAAAAAAAAAAAGAATTGAACAGAAAATCTAAACCAGTTAGCCATCAGCCTAATCTTTTTTTTTTTTTTTTTTTTTTGGGGTTTGGCCAATTGGACTATTGCCTGATTTTTGTAAGAAAGGTGGGGTTTATCACCAGATCATCATGCCATTCCGACCAAATACATACACTTAAATAAATCCACTAGCACTTAATGTAAATCCATTCTCACGCCATGATGATTAATTTTTATAAAATTGTTGCATATTATGCCTCATGAGTGCAAATAAAATAAGTATCAAGTAACTGTCATGAGAAAAACATCACTTCAGACCTATAAAAAGCATGAGGGTCCATTTCCTATTATAGCCCTTCAAATCTTTAACTAATGTCTGATAATTGATTTGTAAACAATCATATTCATGCCTGCCTGATGATAGGAACTATATATAGTCAAACAACTTATGATGGAGTTATTGTTGGGAAAAGCTCATCAAAGTGTCTATGATGATATTTTCAAAAAAAAAAAAAAAAAAAGTGTCTATGATAAAAATCTGATAATGTGCAAATGTCCTCATCCATGAAGTAACAGGTGCATCAGAAATAGACGCCTATAGGGGGACCAGGTACTGAATGATGAGAAGACAATGTATAGTGTCCCTGTGTAACCCATTGCTTAGTTAAATACTCAGTGCATTAAGGTAGTCGTTGAGTTGTTTGATTCAATTAAATAAGTTTTAGCATAAAGTTTCAAATAAGAACACAATGACATTAGCAAAATGTTGCGGTGACGATGAGTTATAAGAAATTAGTGAAGTTTTGAAGAAAAGTGATAATTGTTATATTGAAATTTATTATTTTTCTACGAATATTTGTATTTTTGTTGGAAGTTATGATAATAAAGAGTCACTGAATTATTTTTGAAATGCAGCCAACGCATATATGATTTAAGGGAGAGGAATGTACTTCATTTTGATAATCATGTGCTAAGAAAACATTTTAATAGAAGTTATAGATCCTAGAATAGTTTGACTGAATAAATCATTTAGGGTATAGTTATGCAAATTTCTTTCTTTTCTCCATGAAGGGTTGATGAAATTGATAGTTTTTAGGGATACAATCAATACAAATCAAAAGCATATTGCACAAGTAAACTGCACTTACGCCAATTGTATTTGCGGCATTATACACAGTAAAACGAATTTATCTTGTAGTAAACAAATTACTATGTATGATATGGTGCTACTATGAACTTAAATAAATTTTTAGTCATGGTGGTCTAAAGTTTCCTTGATTTTCATTCTTTACCCATTTTCTTCTTTGTAACTCTATTGTAAAATTTCTTTAAAAAAAAAAAGAGGTATTCTCATATTGGTTGTGACTTGTTTAAGGGCAGTAAAAATTATTAAGCAAGAATTTTCTACTAAAAACCAAACACGATAAAATATAATGTTTCACGTATGCTGTAAACGGTGCACTAGGTAAGAAAGTTGTTGAGTGAAATCATTGATTTATAACTTGGTGGTCATGATTTTATAGTAACTTTTGTTGGGAAGAAAGTAAATGGGGATTAAAAAATAAAAAACTATTATTTGAAGTGATGCCGTATGGACTAACTATATGGTCACTTTTTGTTTCGTAATACTTAAGAATTATTCGTCTAGTAATCATTAGGGGCAAAATTTCCGATATGATTCAACAATACGATACAAACATAACACAAAAATAATGGGTTTGGGTTAAGTCTTGATAGGTTTGGATTAAAATCGGATCAAACTCAACTGGCCCCAAACAAACAGGTTAGGTTTGGATCAGAATCGAGTCAACCCATTTGATGTGAAAAAATAAAAATAAAAACAGAGGTTTAAGTGGACAACAAATGTGTGTGAAGTCTTGGATTGGTGGATCGACCTGCCAATCCTTTTTTGGATCAAACTATTTGACCTGTCAATCCATTTCGGACCGTGTTCAGGTCAAACATATCGACTAGTTTTAGGTTAGGGATTTTCTATTACACTTGAATCTTAACCTTACTCGTCAACCCGTTACCCAACCCAATTGCCACTCCTCATCCGTCTTTCTTCTAATGATCATGTTGACAAATATTAGCTACTAAATATACACACACAGTTGTCATAAAAAAAACCAAAAAAATAAAATAAAATAAAATAAAAGCGGGGGACGGATATAAAATATTCTCTGCAAATTTCTTCGAGATAGCCTAGATGCGTTTTATTTCTAGAGAAAGATTTACCAAACACATAGAAAAGCCCATTAGAAAACCATTGAATAGACTAGCATAAGCGAGAAGCCCATCCAACATGGACTTCTCCGTCAACTTGGATGGCACACTTCTAATACCTAGGAAACAAGTTCAAATCACAGATCAACTTCTACTCTGTACCAAATGGAACGCAGTCTTTATTGTCAATGTATTGGCTCAATTTGGCCCAATTTATCAGATGCATTGACACTTGAATGCGCATGCATTGACATTTAACACCCAAGTACGCGTGTCACCTGTAATCACTAACATATATTCAAATATTGTAAAGTGTGATTTACTGTCACTACATGACGATAAATTATTAATTTTAGTGTATTATCAGGTACGTCATATGGAATCAATCACATATATTCAAGTACCGTAAAGTGTAATTTACCATCACCACGTGACCATAAATTATTAATTCTACTGCATCACGTGACAATGCATTTTGTGCATTAAGTGCTTTTCTAATGAACCTCCCTCTTCCTAAACTTTTTATTACAAAAAAAAAAAAAAGGTACAGTCTTCATCGGATCCAAAGTATCCTTGTGGTACATTCTTCTTGACATATTCTTCTTAAGTAGAGTCTTCATCAGATCCAATGTATCCTTGTGATACATTCTTCTTGAAATATTCTTCTTAGGATCCATATGGAATTGCGTTTTCACAGCACCCTCAAGAATATGGTCCCTCTCAAATCTCCAAATCTAGCGAAGCACCGGGGCTTCAGTGATCATATCATTATATTTGCTAAAGCAACTGTGGCCTTTCAACATGTGGGGCGACCCCATGTTGTCCTTTTATTATTTTGTTATAAAAAAAAATTTTGGAGTACTTCTCAGAAGTTATAAAATTTGTGAGACCAATGATTAGATTACAAATGGTAACATCTATTTCATACTCTAAATGTTAATTCCTGATATAAATAAACTGGTTCAAGAAAATGTTTGTTTACAAGTAACTTCAGCACTATGTTCATAAGTAAACTTCAGCTTTATTGCTGCCATTTCCCCTTACTTCAAGTTTACCAGCAAAGTATCAACACCAATCAGCACAACTCTGCTTGGAGTTGGACGCTCTTTCCGTCATATAATCTCTTACATTGTTGAACCAAAGTGCAATGAGAAAAATTACTTGTAATTAAGGCAGAAATTAGTTAAATGATGATGGTTCTAGCAGATCAGTATGAATTATTTTATAAATGCACCTGTATGCAATTGTCCCACTTTCAATATCAATTCATTGTCAAACTCCCACCAGGAGAAACCATTAAAGCTGAAATTCAGAAGGTAACAAATTTCCAGCAAGTGCCAGTTTCATTTACGAGGCAGATGGAATGAAGCACATTAACAAAAGACCGGGGGAAACTCCTGTGGGATCAGAAGATGACCTGAAGCACATTAACCAAAAAGACCTGGGCAAACTCCTGAGGGATCAACTAATGACGCTAATACAACATAGGACAAGAATCCTATCATTCTAAACTAAAAAAACTCGAAGTCCAGATATTTACCCCCAGACTTCATAGTATCTGTTCCTACAATCCTTTTACTGCTACTGCCAACCCCAATGGTATCAACCTGTCCAAACTTTACAGGAAGCTCAGCCTCTGTTGGTCTAGGCACCTCTGGTGGTGTACTGCATCGTATTAGAGCCCAGTTAACGCCTTCGAAGAAAGGATGCTGCTTGATCTCAGTTGCTCCCCTTTTTGTTCCAATCCGATGTTGTGGCTCTTTGACAAGCAACCCACGGATCAAATCACGACTAGCATAACTGGTTGCAGGAGAGTCTGGAAATTTTAACTGCTGCCCTACTACATTGAACAATGTAGCACGATTTCCTGAGCCCTTAAATGGGGTTTTGCCATACAGAAGTTCATGCAAAAAGATACCAAACGTCCACCAATCAACTGCACTTCCATGGCCCTCTCCCTTAATAATTTCAGGGGCTAAATACTCATGGGTCCCAACAAATGACATCGATCTTGCTGAAGTAGGTTCTGCAACAAGCTCAGGCAGCATGCCAGCAGGTAGTGTGTTCTCAGCTCGTGGTTTTTGAGACTTTTTCTTGCTTTTCTGAGGAAATAATCGGGGAATGAAGCATGCTGGCTGAATACATACTGATGTGGGCTCAATACAGGATGGCTGAACGCAGAATGCAGCTCCTCTTTTGGAAGGATCATCCATCGAGGAAGTTTTGATCAGGGTAGGTGAAACAGCACATCTTAGAGAAAGATCGAAGTCTGAAAGCATAATATGACCATCATCACGAACTAGAACATTTTCTGGTTTCAAGTCCCTGTACACAACTCCCAGCATATGAAGATACTCAAGTGCCAAAAGAACCTCTGCAGCATAAAACCTGCCACCATGAACAAATAATAAACTCGTTGGCCCACAAATTAAGTAGAGATTTCTGAATGCTAACAAAACACAGTCAGGAAAAAGTAGACAAACAAGTTTTTTTTTCCCCTGTTCTTCCATCTATAGCTCCCCTCCCAGGAGGAGCACGGGAGCCTTAATCATGTAATTAATCAGCCAATGACTCAAGGAAAGTATAAGCAAACAACTAAATGAACAAAAAATAAAAATAAAATAGCTCAAAACACTATTAGCTTCACGAGTCAAAAGTCTATTAATTAGTATATCAAATACTTTTGCATGTCATTCACACAAAAAAATATAGATATATTTTAAGTACAAAGGGTTCCTAAATGCCCGTTGTGTTGTCTGTGGTGTACATATGAAGAATAATGAACCATATAATCTAGGTTAGCAGAAGGAACATCTTCAAACAACATAAGTTCCTGCCACAGATTAAATATGGTATGTAGTTTATGTCAAAGCATATGCAACCAAAGAAGGAATCTCAAACAGGATATCTTAATAATCAATGCTGCCTTGTCCAAGTTAAGAAAAATAACTGCTCTATGACCTAGCAAACAGAAGAAATAAATGCATACCTCGCAGCATACTCAGAAAAATGCTTCCCCGGTTGTCTCTGCCTTAGGGTATGCAGATCACCTCCAGGACAATATTCCATAACCAGACATGAGAATCTGTCTGTCTCAAAATGAGTGTACAAAGTTGGCAAGAATGGATGATCAAGCAGCTGCAGGATTTCTCTCTCTGTCTGAGCCCTGGTCAACTTCTTCCTGCTTGCAAGTGAAGCCTTATCCATCACTTTCATCGCAAAATAACAGCGAGTACCACTCAGCTCAGAGAGATAAACACTGCCAATGTCACCACAGCCAAGTCTCTTCAACAACCTGAAATGACTCATGCCTAAAATGCCATCTCGTACCCGGATCGCGAGAATAGCCTTCCATCTCGGATCGTTTCCCTTGTGAGGCTTATTTGCACTGCCAGTTATGTTACTCCACTTACTGTCATCGCTAAGGCCACTGCTATCACTTGCTCTGCTAAGGCTAGTTTTTGCACTCTCAAGTGAATCCCCTAGCACGCTCACTTTTGTACTGTCATAATTCCTGTCAACACTAAGCATGCCATCGCTCATCATACCATCACTCCTATATGTACTAGTGCAGCTATTCACAATGCTCATAGCTGTTACAATACCAGTACTGTCAATGCTACTATGGGGACTTACATTCCCACTTGGAGGCAAAGAAGCATCCCAAACACATTCTTTCTCCTCAGAATCTTGGGGGAGACTTGCTTCTGTATTTTGTGATGGACGAGGAACAGTAAATGGTGAGGAAACTGCTGCTAGGTCATTTGGCTCTTCCACCAGACTCTCTGCAGGTGAAAGAACAGAGAGCAGGCTCGATTTGATACCAGGAACTCGAACGGAAAGATCTTGAATAAAAGGTCCCTTTACTGAGACACTTCTCACCAAGCACTTACCATCTGATTTGCTCTGACCAATTGGAACATAGACTGGCTTCATCAAATCTGTATCAATCGGTTCTGGAGGATGACTAACCCCATGGAATGAAGTAGATCCAGGTTCCTCAAACGAATCAACACTGCTCTTTATCGAAACAACATCATGCATAGGTTCCTCGATTTCCTGTGGACTATTCTTCCCTTTCCAAGTTCGAACAGAAGCATATGAATTTGAATCTTGAACATTCCGGACACTAGATTGATTTCTGACCTCCTCTTCCCTCACCAAAGTGATGTGAGTATCTGTCACCTCAGCCACAACCGGCAACTGCCTGGGAAGTAGTTTTGATCCAGGAAACCTTTCCATCTCTTATTAGTGCAACCTTTTATCATTACATGTACCTCTTACAACCACGACACAACTTTGAAAAATCTGCCAATAAAATCCACAAATTCCCATGACTAATCCATAAATCACAAATCGAGAATAAAACCAATCAGCCATGATCATCATTTGCTTCGTGCTAATGTGTTTCTAAACGAAAATTTATCCGACCAACACCAATATATCATTAATAAAGACCATGTAACCAGTCACATCCCTATTCAATATTAGAACAACAAAAACTCAACTTTTTCCATTTATGAATGCAATTCTTCCATTACTCATTAGAAACTTCAATATGCTCATAAAAACCTCCCTTTTTTCCCAAAAGATCAAGCATTATTATAAAAAAAAAATTGTAATAATCACCTCCAGCTTTACTCAATGAACAATCCAACTATAAACCAATATCAACCAAAGCCATCCCCCTAAAAATGAACCCACAAAAAGTTCTGCACATTCTCTTCTTCTGTTGCCATTTGGGAAAAGAAAAGATTTTGCTTTTATTATTTTTATTTTTTGTTTTTACGATTTGGGGCGGGAGAGACAGAATTACTTGAATTCCACGCAATTTCTTTTTTTTTTTTATTTGGGAGGAAGGGAAAGTAATACTCACAATCAAAGAATCTATAACTAGTGTGAGTATGAGAACAGACAGAGCCCAGAAAGAATCAATGAAAAAGGAAAAATTTCCCATGGAAATTCAAAAACCTTCCAAAAAAAAGAAACGAAAGAAGAATAATAGCTTCATTATTACCGAAAATTAGTAACCGCGTCGTAGTACCCAAGAAAGCCCAGCTCTCCGGATCTCCAGTGATCTTCTTCTTCACAAGTTTCGTTTTCTCGGTTACCCCTTTTTCTATTTCAGTATATTCGATACAAAAATGAGGACAAAATAACAAACCCTCCAGCTCTCCCCTCTCCCCTCTCCCCTCTTCCCCCACTGCGTGTTTTCTGTGTGAGAGAGAAAAATTTGCTAAAAAATACAAAAGGGGTATTCCAGAATGCAGTAATAGGAAATAATGTTGCAAGTAAAAATAGCGGGCAGCAGAAAACAATCAGCAGAAGAAGTAGAAGGGCAGGAATGGAGATGCGTATTGGATTGATGCTTCTGTTTTTTTTTTCCGGGGCAACCCTTTTTCTTTATTACTGCAACTAATGCAAGTACTTGGTCAGAACGGGAAGGAATGAGCTCTTTCTTTTCTTTTTTGTTACTACTTTTTTTGGGCTAAGGGAGAATGGAGATTGAGGACGGAGGAGAGTGTGCACTTTAGTCATGTGTCATTACTGCGATCACTGATCAATTTTTTTTCCCTTTTGTTATTTTCAAGGACTTTTTTTTTTTTTTTTTTTTGGGAGACTGCTGAATTGATTGATGAAGGAGGGAGAAAGAGAAGGGAATCAGTATGGCGGCATAGGGGAGTAGTCTAGGAATAGTAATTATTAGGATTACATTTTTGTGTATGTATGTATTCTGAGACTTGATGCAATGCAAAGCATAAAGAAGAAGGGAAATAAAGAATTATGCATTGTGTATAAAATTATGACTCGTGTCGTGTGTGCATGTGTCATTGGGGAGAGCTATTGCCACACCACCAAATACCCTATTTACACACTATGGCTTAGTACAACATTCCTTTTTCTTTTTTTTTTTTTTTTCTGTTTTACTATCTTTTGTCCTTTGATAGTACATCCTCTGCTCCAAAATCTTTGTCACTGGAGGAAATGTGGACCAGTTGACTGATCTATATATCTCGTATCTTAATCAAATAATGTTGTTCTACTTTCATTTTTCGTTAATCGGTTGTTCAGTTGAAGAGAATCAACTATTGTAGGTGACCAAAATCATATAATGTTAAATCAATTTGTTAAAAGAATGAAAATAATTACAACATAAACATATATATTCAGTCAAAAAGAATCTGTATAAACAATTTCAAATACTTTCCAAATGCAATAAATAAAATACAAACTAAAACTCTTGCATTTACTTTTTTTTATAGGTAAGAAAATTACAAATAAAAATTGTCTAAAACAAAAGTAATGAAACTATAAATTAAAACTCTTATATGCGCCATTTTTTTTAAACAATTGAGGACGTTAGAAATCAAATTAGAATACAAGTACTTCGTGTTCGACAACTCCGTTACATGAACATAATTCTTTGATGATTAGTAACCAAAAATATATAATAATTAAAGTATAAAAATATAGGATAATGTACAAATCAAAGTATAAATAAATCAAGTAAAGTATGATAATTAAAATTTTGAATTATCTCAGACTTAAGTGTGAAATGAACTAACAATCATCAAATTCTTCTATCATATTTATGGATATGAATTTTAGTGTGGACCCATTATGGTTAATACTAAACTAGATTTATCTTTGTAAATGAGGTTCAGTTAATTTAATTACTCAATTACCTTATCTTTTTTATTTAGAATGGATCTTTTTTCTAATTTCTTAATTTTTTTTTTGCACATCTTTAATTGTCATCCTTATCGAAATTGAGTCAAACTTGTTATATTTAGAAACTATGTATCTTTTATATTTTTAATATTTTTAAGAATTTTAAATTTCTATGTTGTAGCTTTCGATATGAATCTAATATTGCATAGTCACACTTTAAAAAAACTATTAATTACAAAATAAGTTATGCTCAAATATTAACAAAGGAGACAAAAAAGTAGAAACAGGACGGAAGTACAACTTGGTAGTATAAAATAAAACCAGTGCGTGGACTTTCTTTCAACGTCTGAGACTTGGTGTGTCAATAGCAAAAGGAATTGCACTAACCGCACCCCAAGTGGTCAGTTTGACCGGCTGGGGTCTGACGGAAGCCTGAGGGAGCGGTCGGATGCGGAGATGGTGAAAGCAAAAGGGGACCAATTGGTGATTTCTCACCGTTGGGATGGCCCAGATGCGGGACCCATCTCTGTTCCTTCTTTAGAGTACACGTCTTTTCAAAAGTGGGCCCGTGCCTCTAATGCATCACGTCGGCTGTCTTCTCTTTTCACTATTCACAACCACGGATTAACAATTTTAATCTAATACTATACTATTAATCTACTATTGCCATTAAGAAGAATCCTATTGCCACTTCTAACTATTTTTGCCTGTCACATGGTGCCTAATCTTTTCATGAAAATCTTTATTAATGTTAAGTTATATATCTTTGAGATTGTATATTTCTAAGTGAAAATGAGTTAATTTACTGAAATTAGCAAATAAAAATTGAAGTAATACTACCATAAACTATAATTCTGGACAATATTATTGTCACGAAAGTTGCCATAGTTAACAAGAAAATTAACAAAATTTTAAATAATTAGCAGCAAAAACTTATCACTTTTTAATAATTTTTTTTAATTTTTAGCAACTTTTCATTGCCGTAACATTTTTCTCTAATTTTTTACGAGAATTTGTTATGAGCATGCTATTGCATGACATGCGCGTTTATTTAGTTGTTTACGAGCCTAATGGGTAGTTTAAGTTAAGAAATTAGTAAATCATTAAGGATAAATTTAGCTCCTTAGAAGGTTCTACATGAAATTTTATGTTTTCAACTTCAAATTTATGAATTTGGCAAAAGGATACATGTATAGTAGTATCGATAATAACCTCAAGATCTTTTCAAATGTTATATACACTTGTAAAACAAAACCATTCTTCTAAGACTACATTTCACAATGAAAATCACAAAATTATGTCGAAACTTGTGTCAAAATGCGACAGAGAGTATATCCTTTCCTTTGATTGTGTATTGAGAAGTATAAAAGCTAAAGGACATGATTCATTCAATTAAGCTAAGGAGTGCAATTGAAGGTTGCAATAGAGAATCTAAGGTCCACTAATTGGGGAACATGGGATCCACACTTTGTCCCTTTTTGACATATAATTACACTTCCTTCTTCACTGCCGCAGGTGCTATGTAATCAGTTAGCAATTAAAACAAAGAATTTTTTTCCTACTTGGTGGTGGGAATTGGTTGTTAAAATAAGACTGAATGTCAGTGGGAATTCTTGAATATTACCACCTTGCTTTCCAGCCTAAAAAGTAAAAAAGTCCAATTGGGAATGTTGAATATCATGACAAATATTGTGAGACTTCTTTTTTGACTCTCTATATTTCCTACACTTGGACCAAGTATTAGAGCTGAGTTACAACTTTGAAAAACTTGTAAGAGCTTTATCCCGTGATTATTGTGCATCTCAAGGGAGATTACTGAAAAAACTACCCTTGATTTTTTAGGCAAAAAAATGAAGTGGGGAAGACAAGGACTAGCTAGCCTTGCTAATAGAACGTCTTGCAAGCCTAGAATTGTCTGCATTGGATGGACCAATGTCTATTAGGTTTCTCTTTTTTGTTTGTTGGTGATAACTGAAAAGAGTTACAAGAAGGGACAATGTGGATGTAAGTTGTTTAACAGTTGACAAAAGATAAAGGCAAAGGCGATAGATAGTTCCAACTTACAAGTTATATGCGGACTCTTATATTACACTTTTTAGTATTACATTCACGTTATACTAATTAAAAAAGTAGCATGTGTACTCCCACTCTGTCTCTTAATAAAGAAAGAGACATGTATCACTTTCTTAAGTAATGTAATACCACAAAGTGCAACAGAGAACTCATACCACACAATGTGGCCTCACAGAAGGTTGGAATGGCAAAAACATCCTTAAAATGGGAGTCCAAAAACCAAGAACGTACATCTATTCATATGGTTAGATTTGGTATTCTTGCAGTAAAAAAATAATAATAAAATAAATAAATTCTCCTGGAGCTCTATATTAACCTGCAGTCTTGGAATCCAAGGAGGGCAAATAGTTAATTAACAAGAAATTCCATTGCTCCCTCCCCAGGCAAAGGGGCCCTCAAAGAAAACATGCACACATGCAGAGAAATGTCATGAGGTGCAGAAACAAGAGCTGACAAAGCGGTAGAAACTTCAAGCAGGAAGTAGAAGAAAAAGACGTTTGAGCGTGCATGCTCAATCAGTGTCTAAATAATAGTAGTCATAAAATGGACAAGAATTATGTTACTGTGACCAGCGACCCCCTGATGAATAATCCTTTCCTTAAGAACAACTGATCAGGCTCCAGGCAGGGATCGGTCGGTCATGCTAATTAATGTCAATAATATGCATGCAGGCATTGCACGATTCAACCAGTAGCTGGCTGGCTGACCGTTGGTGGTCACTGATGTAGCCACTTGCGAGAATACCTTTGTTTCTCTCCCACCACCTGCAGAGCCAAAAGCCAGAAGCTCAGCCGCTACCTTCCAAGAGTGTTCCAAGAGCATCCAATAATATATTCAAGTTGTCAATAGTTCATGGCTCGTCTGGTCTGATGCATGATGGAATTTACTCATTATTGAACCATAGTAAGTAATAGTGCCTACTTCTCTACTTCAACTGCGAGATCGATTATCTGGTGCTAAGAGAAGTAAACCAATCATAGAAGATTAAAGAACAATAAGATGCATCCCATGTCACGACCAAAACGATCCATTATCTGGTGCTAAGAGAAGTATACTAATCAGAGAGATTAGAGAACAATATAAGATGCAAGCCATCCATTTCACGACCAAACAATCCATGTTTTGCCAGAACTAACTCCTTTTGGATGGTTTATTTTAAGATGTTTTTTAACAAATATTACTTTGATAGTTTTAAAATTCTTCTCGATAAATGCGTTTTTAAAATAAAAATTAGTTGTATGAAATTTTTAAAAATATGTTTTGAAAAAACAGAATTAAACAAACAGATTTCCGGATTCGTTATTGCAATTACACCTTGCGGATTTTGTAGATTATGGTTGAGTGAAATACATTAGTACCACTCAAAAGGATATGGTATTACTCGCATTACCCGTATACGAATAATCAGTCACCGTAACTGCCAACAAAAATAGTAAATTTGGTAAAACATTAATCAGATTTGATAAAAATTCATTATTTTTTTTTACCAAAATTTTAACTCTTTTCATGCCTCATTACAATACTACCATCCAAAGCATTGTAACAAAAGTTTCTGCCAGCACCAAAATGTGACGGCAGCATAGTCTCAAGTTTCAACCAAATTGAAAAGAAAAAGAAAAGAGGGGGTTTAGCACTCTATCAAATTAATTCAGCCCAAATTATCATTCCTCTACTGGAGTTTAGGATACGTTTGATTTAAATTCCCCAATCACTATTACTTTGAATTTTTTAACCCTAATATGAGTATGAGTTTAAACGATTCCGTTTAACATATTTAGATTAGTAATAAAATGGGTATCATTCCCTTCAAAAAAGTTAATGAATGTGATAAAATAGTATTTTTTAGAGAACTACAAAGACCCCAACTAATCACTTTTAATCCAATTGAAAGATAGTGATAGTTGTTTTCTAAATATCAATAAGAGATGTCATTACTACTGACACTCATTCCCTTTACCAATTCTCCTGAACCAAACATCCCTTAATTTTTTTGGATGACGTTCGTTCAGCAAATTGTATACCAAAAAAAAAAAAAAAAACAAGTTTTTGATGGCAAATTTGACCCCCAAGACCTTCTTGTTTTGTGCCCGTTGTCTTTTTTGGGAGATAGTCACCAGGTCAACGGATGACTTAATCTATTTTCTACTACTTTGTCATTTTTAACGCTGCCATTTGAGAGAAAGAAAAACAATAGCATGCTACTTTGTCATATTGCTTTTAACTATTCTACAAATGTGGAAAACACATTTATACGTATTGTTCTGCGATAGGGAGACATCTGTTTTGTACTAATATAAACTGAAATGACAATTAACCAAATTTTTTCTAGAATAGACTAGCTAGGGCCATCATGTCCTTATAACGAAAATTTGAAGTGGAAAAGATTTGTATATGACAGCAGAAATCATTGGAGAAATAGAACTGTGATAATTAACATCTCATTGTTGTATTGATTTTTGTAAAAGATCATGGGAAAGTATTGCTAATTTGATGGATAATAACTGAAACTTTTGCCACCTTCTACACGGCAATTGAATACACCTTTTGCACTTTCTACCAAAATATAAAGAAAAAGAAATTGGAAAGAAAAAAAATGTAAGTAGTTAAGCAATTTAATAAGAGTTGTTTACATCAATCTTAAATTCAAAGAAACAAGATATAACACGTAGGAAGTAAACGTTTGGAGGATTAATAACTCTCTCTCTCTCTCTCTCTCTCTCTCTCTCTCTCTCTCTCTCTCTCTCTCTCTCTCTCACACACACACACACACACACACATATATATAATAAATTTAGAAAGTGTCGTGGTAACAAATATTATAAAGAATAAAAAAAATTTGTGAAAAAATAGTAAGTATTTGTTAAAATCTATCACTTTTTTTGAAAAATTTATCAAATTGGTCCCTCACATTATCACAAAAAACTTTTTTAGTCCATAACATTTAAAATCAGTCAAATTAGTCCCTAACATATCAAAAGTATATTCCGATTGTCCCAGTGATCATTTTTGTTCAGTTTCTGGAGGAAAATTTGCCAAATTGGTTCCTGATGTTACTAAGCAAAAATGATGATTGAGACCAATATGAATACACTTCTAATATGTTAGGAACTGATTTGGCTAATTTTATATGTTAAGGACTAAAAAAGTTTTTTGTGATAATGTGAGAGACTAATTTGGCAAATTACCCCTTTTTTTTTTTAACAAAAACTTACTATTTTTTTAGCTGAATTTGATCCCGCTGCGTCACTGGTGTCAAAAAAATTTTGTCAATAAGATACATACCTCACACACAGTACAATGGATTAGATTATAAGTATTGATCGTATATTATACATTAAGCTTTTTACTGTAGATGTAGACAATGGATTATAGGTCATACAAATTGTCATGTGGGTCAGAAATCCCATAAAAGCTAAAGTTATAATAACTAGTGATTAAAATGATTAGTTCAATATTTTACTGGCACTCAATAACTAAGTCACACTCAGATTTCCCAAAAAAACAAGTGTTTGTGATACGTAGTGGGCCAGTGAAAATACAATTCCTCATTGCTTTTTGAAAAGCGGAAAACAAAGAGGTTTGAAAGTCTGGAGCAAGAGTACTATTGGAATTAGAAAAAGTGAGTGGCATTCAAAGGTGGGTTCTCTCAATTATATCCCTTTTTCACTGTTATGGTCCATCATAGTACTTGCTTTATGTGATTTGGGATTTGTTATAGTGTTTTGGTGGATGTAAGGCATGAAGCATGAGTTTGTTTTTTTCCTTAAATATTAGAGCCACAACTTTCAACACTTTAGAAGGCAACAGGCATAGCCACTTTCTTGCTCAAATGTAAAACAAAAAATTCTTATATAGATTCGATTTACAATTTCATTTGTAGATCTTGGGGTCTAAGACAAAACTACATAAGTATTATTACATTACGTTCTTACATCAGCATACATCACAATATTTATGCAGTAATTTTTTAAACATCCATGCAAGAATTTCCCATGTAGAGCTCACGTAACATCAATCTTGTGCATAGTTTGAGCGAGGATAACACTTTGCAATCCAAATTTTAAGACGCTACAATCTATTTCTACCACTATATAGTTGTTGATGCAAATCAAAGAGTACCAATTATGCCTCTTCAGTTGTGTCTACTGTCATGTGAGTAGTTGAGAACTTAGTTTACCGATAAAACTATCAAGGATATCGAATCACGAGTAAAAGTTCTCCGGTTCAAGTTTTACGCTTATAAAGTTAGCACTATATATTTTCCTTAACAAGTTTTTTGTCATTATTTTAATTCATTTGAGGATTACAAGATACTGGAAGCACATATGTAACTCTACTTGGATGGCATAAGAATATAGATATCTTTGATTTCCTGTTCTAGACACCCACATTTTGAGAAATTTTCAGTGATTTCCTCATAATTGTATCGCGAAATATAGAGTTCAATAAACACAAATGCAACCAACATTCATCTAACCAATCAGATGCCACAATAGAAAAACAATAATGACAATATAAATTTTTATTTTGTTAACTTGAACAAAATAAAATTGCAGTTTGTTGATAACGGAAGAAATAGAGGAGCATTTTTGTTGTTACCTTGAGGTTAGTGTGGGTCAAAGATTGGAGCAGAGAACTTCTCTATGGGCCGCAATTGTTAAATGAATTGTAGGCTATAGCCCAATGGTAGACATTGGCCAAGTTTTGACAGCAATGCTTAGAAATCTACCCTCTATCCAGATTGCTATAGGAATAGACCCAACACTCAAAGTCGGGTACAAGTATCCATGTTCGGTAAGCTGTTGCCCATCGATTGCGTCCATCAACTCCTGCCTCCAAAAGCCCATCAAAAGTTCCAAAACATTTAGATAGATGGGTAGAGATATTTGTCAACTAATATTCTTGGTTGACTTTCAAGTTATAACTCTCTCTCTCTCTCTCTCTCTCTCTCTGTTGTTTTTTGTTTTTTTTTTTTTTGATAAACTTACACTATTATATGGGAAAGGGGAGATTTAATGACATTGGTGGGATTCGAACCCTGACCTCTAAGGCGGAGTCATAGAGCTCAACCGCTCGACCCTTTATTCGTTCCCGTTACTCTCTCTTTTTGCTATTACAAGAATTATACTTATTGTTTAGGGTATTTTATTAAAAAATATTATTGTTACAGTTTTAAAATTTTTTTTAGTAGATGTGCATGTAAAATTAAAAGTTAGTTATAAAACGTAATGTTCCTAAAAAACTTGACCAAACAAACGACAATTTTTTTGCCTAAAAAAAGAAATGTAGAATCTTTTTTGCCTAAAAAAAGAAATTTAGAACCTCTCTTAAACCGAAAAATCTTTAACTCTCATAACTATCGAAGAAACTCTCAACCCCTCTCATTATGAAGCTTTACCATAGAGTTGGCTCTTTTGCCATCCCTTAACAATGGTGCTGGAGGCTTGTTCCTTTCCAAACAAAAGCCTAGCATCCGTAAATATCAAAGAAAAGCATCTACACAACCATTTTAGTTAAATTGGTTAATGACGTTGACATAGAAAATAAAAATGTCAGTTTCAAATTCGTGTATTTAATGCATTCGGTCTGATATTTTCCACACCTAACGTTAATGATGACATAAACAGTTGAAGGGTTTGATTTTCAATGATAAATTGGCGATTAATTCTATGAATAATGGAGTATTTGATCTTCAATATAGATATAATGGGGACTTTTTGTTTCCCAATTTAAAGTTTTTGTTCACGATGGTATTTAGGCTTATAAAACATAGTCCCATATTGAATGTTTGAAAGATACCGAAGGATTTGATCATCTACATTGGCTCGATGTTCTTCATAGTATTTTGCACCTAGAACAGAAAAATAAATTTGTTGAAGCCTTATTAATTTTAAGTTATTACATAAATTTGTGAATTTTAAGATTTAACATATCAAAATTAATGGTTTCTCAGATTATAATAGGATTTGGGATCAATTAAATGCGAAAGATATATTTATCAAGCAGCCATTTTATATAAGAAAATTAAATCAATGCTATAAATTCAGTAAGAATTACTATTACTATTATTACTGGCCAAGAAATAAAGGAAAAAGATATTTCGTATTAGTAAATATGGATTATTTACCTAAATATTGATATTTTTAATCAGTTAGAAAATTAGTTTAAAAAAACCAAAAAGAAAAGAAAAAAGTGAAGAAGCCACGTGTGAAATGCGTCAACGTCTTTATATTTCCCGGCGGAAAAGACTTCCGAGCCGTTGCCACGCCTTTTTCAAGTATAGTGCTGGTAATCGTTTCAATTCAACTTAATCGAACCGACAAGACAACTCTCTCTCTTCTTTCTCTCTCTATATTTGCGTATATAAATATACAAAATATTTTATATCTATATAGACGCTATGGCGGCAGTAGCATCGGAGAAGATGGTGGAACCCTCGCTTTCACCGTCGCGTTCACTTTCTATGGACCGTGCATCTTCCCGACGAGTCTCCGACGCGGCGGCCGCCTCCGACTCCTCCTCTGCCGAAACACCGGATCGCCCTTCCTTACTCGATCACTCGCCTTCCTCTTCTCGACAACTCGATTATCAGGTTTAATTTTACTCTACTTAGTAGAATTGACCTTGATTTTCTGTCTTTGGATCATTAATTCGTACTTTCCGTTTTGTATTGCCTAATTTTTAGTTTGATCACCAATTTGCTTCCGGAAATCAAAATCTTGCCGGTTCTTTTATGTGTTTTGTTATTCTAATAAGTATCAATTATTGTTATTTATAGAGTTTTCTTTTAGTTGCTGAGAAGGTGCAAAGATAAAAATTAAGCTGAGGAAGGGTTTAGTGAAAATTAGTAGAAAATTTTATGGCCATTTCTTTTTCCAGTAGAATTTGAAATTCGGTTGTTATTTAGTATTTTGTGGTATGATTTTCTCATTCGTTATTGACGAAGTGTAATAACTGAAGAATTGATTTTTTTTTTCTTTCCTTTTTTTTTTTTTTTTGGGAGAGAAACAAAAGCGATTAAGACTGTTACTTGTTAATGTTCCTCTGGTCTCAAGCGTATCGAGATTAATAAAGGATTGGGGGCAGAACCAATAAGTGGTTCATCAATAAGATGGTGAGGAATGAATTTAAGTTAAGTTAACACACTTATAATTGGGATACTTGGGAAGGTAAATTGCAGTATGTCATTTGAAGGAATTGGGAGACTGGGAATTATAGTTAGTGTTGGATGAAATTTTTTATCAGTTAAATTATGGGGCTTCTATTTTGTATTCTGTTAGTTGTTGATATATTAGTAGCTTTATAATACTTTGATTGTATCAGTTGTGAGTCTCTTTTCCTGTTTTGATTACAGAATCAGTTATTCCTGAAAAGTGAAGAGTATCGGCAACTATTTCGTCTTCCCCAAGAGGAAGTGAGTGACAGTCTATGCTTTTCTTCCCCATGTGTTGCTATGAGATGGACTCATTAGTTTATTTATTCCCCTCGTGGAATGAATGATTGTAACAAGCATATGCTAGAGCAAAATTGTCTGGTTGTTTGGCTTTGCTAGTTTTAAATGGTTCTGTCGTTGTGACTATCATATTGCAGTTAGTTCTGAAAATTGTAGGTAGAGGGTGGTTTGTAGTTGATAGTTTCTCCAACCCATGAGTGGAGCTTAATATTGCATAGAATCTCTTATTTGTTTGTTATTCTCACCTCTGCAGAGTATATTTGTATATCATGTTTTATGAAGGAGAAAGCCTGCATAGTTCTGTTTTGTCGTCTATGTTATATGCTCTAAAGCATTCTTTGTTAGGACAGGATAGGTATATGATCTTTGTGTTGAGGTTTTGATTCTGTGATAAGCTAGCATTAAGTTGATAAAGATCGTAAATGGTCTTTTCTTTTAAAATTTTCATAATAGACAAATTAGCGACCGAGAGCTTGGGTCGCCTTCAATATATTTCGCTGAAATTTGAAGAGACTTAGACAATAGTAACAGATTCAAAAGAATGATATTTGATTAGTGACTTTAGTCTGTTGGCTGGGGTTCTTCTTTTGTAGAAATAATTATTTAATGAAATTGAACTGTCACTTTCTGATTAATTACTCCCTCGTTTATGTTTTGGTCCATTGAATATTGATAGGAGGATACATTCCCCATAACATGCTACTTTACTTCTATTAGGAGGTCACCAAAAAATGTGCATGGTTCTATCTTTCTTCTTTTTCTGTTCTTCTTTGATTTTTATTCTTAATGATTATTTGGATATTGAGATGCCTTATTTGAGTGTCAAGACCTGTTTTAAACTCAAATAGTTTCCCGTGTTCATAGTGGAATTAGAGTTTTTTATAAACATATAAAAAGGTTAACCACACATACAAGATGTACATAATTACAGCTTAATTTGTTTTATAAACATATAAAACAAAGTTTATTCCAGTGCTTCAAAATCCGTGTTGGTTTCTCTAATCTCTGAAAAGCACTCCTATTTCTATACTTCCATATTGGTAGATTACAAAAATATATATATATATATATATATATATATATTTACCGTCTTTTACAGCAAAAAATGACATCAATCACTGTTCTTTGTGTGTCAGTAACATTCAAACATGTTTAATATCATTCCCAAGCATTCATGAGTTAGTCCGCTGTGTAACCTAAGGTGATCAGTGTCTTCCCAATGACAACCTTTGCTGTTATTTCCTCTTTTTCCTATAGTGGGTAGAGTAAATACTCTTTTCTCTCTCCTCTCCTTCAGTAAAATTACTGTCTGGTGTTATTTCTCTAAAGTATCATTATTTTCATCACTTCATTTGGATCCTTTTATTGTTTTGTCTTTGACATTCTCCATTTCTCTTGAAATCCGAATGCCAACCATTTATGTTTCTCTATTGGAAATGTTAAGTTTTTTCTTTTTCAAATTTTGCTAGGTTCTTATTCAAGATTTCAATTGTGCATTGCAAGAGAATTTTCTTCTTCAGGTAATCAGTATAAGTATCATATTGTAAAATTGTTTTTTTGGGGTGCCTTCCAAAAAATAATAGTTTTTCATTGCTGCATGCAATGCAGCGGTTGGCTGTTCTTTTACTCAGCTAAATGGAATGATGAAACTTTTCTTTTGGAAACCTGCAGATCACATTTACTCGTTAATCCGTTCTTGTAATTGTTAATTGTTCCTCTACGGCTTTGGGTGCCATAATATTGCTGATTGTTAATGTTATTTACTGGTTGCAGGGTCATATGTACCTGTTTGCTCATTATATTTGCTTTTATTCCAATCTATTTGGATTTGAAACAAAGGTTAGATGGTGAATTCTCATTTTATGCTTTAAAGTGAAAACAATTGCTGTATTGAAGTAGGACATTGCTGTGGTTACTGTCTTTTTCATTTGTTTAACATATAGAAAGGGAATCCTCTCCATGTGTCTTCGATGTTCAGTTTTATGCATTCGTTTAATTTGATAGGGGATTATTTAAGTCGATTATAAGCTTTAGATATGCCAAATAATTCAAGCTGTACCTTATGATGTGGGTAATGTGCACTGAGCAGAGAGCTTAAATGCATCTTCAGATGCTGATTGTAAGTGCAATGAATGAATGATTTAATTTGTAGACTCTTGTTTGAAGATGGGCTTGAACCTGCCCCAATTCTTCTGATGTCTAATGAAGTGAGAGCTGGTCCGTGAAGCGTATTTTTGGAAGAACTTAGTAACAACTTAGTTACATTTGTTATAACTGAGATGTATAATCTATCTCTCTTGGTTATATTTGTTAAAACTCAGATATAGTCTCTCTCTCTCTCTCTCTCTCGCAAATGCACACACACACATGTGGACAGCCTGTTGAGGATGCTTGGGTAGACAAAGATACAAACAAATCTCTCTCTCTCTCTCTCTCTCTCACTCACTCACTAGCACTCACAGACTCAGACAGTAGATGCACTGTTGCAAGACATTTGTTTATCATTTTTTAAATAGAGAGGTAGAGCATGCAATCTAGTTGATTGTCAACTTAGAATCAACAGATGTGACGAGAATCTTCTTTTGTTAATGTTATCTTTTGCTCTTCAACATGTTGAGCTTTCCATTTTTGTATTCAACCTGTTGTAAAGAAATCTCAATTTGTATATGCATTTAATGAAATAGTTCAATTGGTTTTGTAGTTGACCTTAATTGCTATTTGGTTATTGACTTTGCGCTTTCTTTCAGAAAATAATCCCTTTGCATGAAGTCACATCTGTAAAACGAGCAAAAGCAGCTGCCATATTTCCTACCGCTATTGAAATAATAGCTGGGGAAAAGAAGGTATTTTTTTAAAATCCAAACTTCAACATCTTTTAATTCTTTTAATTTTTTGGAAGAACCATGATGTCTAATGGTTTTTCTTTTCCTGGCAGTTCTTCTTTACATCTTTTCTGTCTCGTGATGAAGCTTTTAAGCTCATAAATGATGGTTGGTCTGAGAGTAGGAATGACATCCAATCAATCACAGATGAACAGGTTAATTTTAACCTCTTGGTTTACTAGCTATAGTAATTAGCATAAATTCATGGAAAAGATCAATGGATTTGAGAGCTTCTTCGGGCTCTGTCATGTGTAGTTTCAGGCAATGCTAACAAAGTACTTTATTGTTACTGGTTTCTACTGTGTTTCACCTCATTGTTACCCCCTTATTGGTCAAAAGAAGATTCATGGACAACGCGTCCGGTGTCATCTGAAATTTGGAAGCCAAGTTTTAGCTACTCGCTCTTGTTTGATTGGAATTGAATTTAAAATTGCCTTTTGTTTTTCCTCTGATATTTGTTGGAAAATTTTCTATTGCTAAACTACATTTTTGAAGCGTAAAGCAGTAATTCTGTTAAAATACTTTAGATGAGTCAACAGTTTCTTGGGTTTCACTGCAAGTAAAGAAGTAGAAGAAGCTCATTTGTCAAAAATAGAGTCATGGATGAGTATATCATGCATTGTCCTAAGTCTGGAAGCCAAGTTTTAGGCCGTGAACTTTTGCTGGTTGATTGCATTTTAAGAGTAATAATGCTTTTTGGAAAAAGTTGCACACCAAAATATGTCTTTTAGCTTTGATGCTCCTGTTTTTATTTTCCTTTTGATTGGTGATTTTGAGCATGCTTATGACTTCTGATTATTGCCATTGTTTACTGAAGAGTTTAATGATTCACCATGATCGGAAAGAGATTTCTCATCTGATTGAATCTGTTTTTCCACACTTTTGAAATTTGGAATTTTTGTTTTAGTTATAAGTCGGGATGTTCAGATCATAAGTAGAACTGATAGTACTTACCACAGGAGCCGGAATGGATAGATTTCAGAATAAAAAAACTTATATATAACATAGACGTTGAAAACACAGATTTGAAAACCTCATGCTGAACTTCAGATTGCATGTTAAAAGGTTGAGAATGGCTGTGGTTGTGAAAATACAGAGTTGGTTTCTTTGAATTTTGTTTACCTTCCTTTGAAGGTCTTAAGCACTGTTCTGAAGTTTTTACGTCTTTTAATTGTTCTTTAACAAATGAGCCAAGGTTTGTTTAAAAAATGATAGTAGGGATTTTTTTTAAAAGTACTAAAATCTGTTTCAGAAAGTTACAAAAGCTGCATGGATGATGGCTTCTAATATCATTTTCCCCTGTAAATTTTAAAGTAAGCTAACAGAAGTAGGCAAAAGTAGAAGAGAAGTCCCAAAAAGTTTCTATCTCTTAGGAAACAAGAAGCAGTTGAGTTTAAGCTGCCGAGAACATAGTCCGTATGATGTCTGAGGAAAGCCAAAGAATCCTTGTAAAATTTTGTATGGCAGAATCAGTAGTTTATTGCATATGGTGAAAGTGTTCACTGTTTTCCACTTTTACTTAGGAGTCCAATGCTGGGTCAAATAGCCAAGATAATGGAGTTGCTACATTTGAAGAGCTAGAGAGTTCCAGACAATTGGTCGATGAGTCAAATCTAATGGAAAGGTACTATCTGAGCTATTTTAGCAGTTGTGTTTGCCATTCAGATGTGATGTTTTATTTGCAATGTGAATGCAAGACAGGGATAAAGATGTTTCTACACGAGAAGATCTTGAATCCCTGGAGAATGCAGAGGCAGAAATTGTATCGACATCTATAGGGCAGCAAGATAAGGCAGAAAATGACATAGAACTTGTACAGAACACAGATTTTTCATCATGTCAGAATTATGTGGCATGGGAACCAGTGGATTTTGATCCACCAGAGGGTTAGTCAAATTTGACATTCGTTTCCAAACTGTAACTTGGCTTATGTATCTCATTATTAGGTACTGCATTCTGCTTTAAAAATTCAATTTGGCCTTGCAGTAAAAGTATGGAAGTTTTTCTATTTGGAATCATGTTATAGTTATTTGTTTTCTATTACTTTAGCTGGATTATTACAGATTTGATTGAACGAAACAGAGTCTAGCACATGAATATAATCATACACTCTTGTTGCAATAAGTGCATATTATTGACTTAGGTTGCTGTTGATTGCCCTTGATTATACTTAGTGCATATCATGTGCTTTGTCCACAACTCTAATTTTAGTGTAGTCTGCTCTCTGATTAAGCTCAAAACTAATGAACTTCAGTTGACTGGATGACATTTATTGTCCCATTCTATTTCTGTTGTGAAATGAGACAGGGAGTTGGTTTATCTTTCAAATAAGTTTTTGGAAGGCAAATAAGCGATCCTAGTTTGCTTACTAGAGTTAGGTTGATTTTAAATTCATTTTGACAAGTCAAATGTTTACCGAAACATTGTAATTAATTAAGGCATTTGGCTACTGAGATATTATTGATGAGCAAGGAAATATCATGTGAGAATGGAGATTGTGTAGACACTAGTTTTATTTTAGTAGTTGAACATGTTACGGTAAACAAATGCCTAAATTCCCTAAGATTGGCATAAAAATGGACTGGGATTGGTTTCTCTTCTTTTGGGGTTTGGAATGAATCCTGAACTTTCATCATGCTATCCATGCTGCATGACAACTTAGGCATTACAAGTACGGTATGTATGCATCTTATGTGGTTTCTATTCAAAGGGTGCCATGAACTTTAAATGTATAATTTTGAACCCACTATGGTCACCTTAAACTGTTGAGTCCATTGCACTCTGTGAAATCTAGATTTTATGATCTTTTTCTGCCTTCGTGCAAGAACACTAAACTAACTACTTTATGTGCTGCTTTGACTCCATCTTAAGTGCACAGTTTTAAGAATGGAATTGAAATTCAATATATTCATTTTACATTGTGCTCTCTTTATTCTTTCTTTAACACATTTGTTGTTGGCTGTTATTCATATAGGCTTTTAGCTCTTCCTTTCTGTTAAAAAAAAAAAAAAATTAAATTTTTGGGATCAATAACATTATGTATACCATTTCTGCTATGACAAGTCTGGTTGATTCATTTCTGCAGTTCCTAAGGACTATGCAATGGTCGCTGAGTCTAGGTTTCCGGTATTATAACTATGCTCTAAATACCTGGTTCGCTTATGGCCTAGCAGCATTTATTGTTTCTGTCTTATATAGTTATAACTTTTGTTTTAGGTGAACGTCGAGGAGTTTTTTCAGTTCTTTTTTTCGGACCAAGCTGTTGATTTTCAGAATTCATTCCATAGAAAATGTGGAGATAAAGGTAAGTGGGGAGTTGTTGTAGAATATCTGTACGTGTATTTTCTTTTTCAACAACTTTCAGGTGAACTTTAGTGTAGTACTGATGTTTTTCTTCTCTGCTTTCTTAGTACGTCTCTGGTTGTGTTGTGTTGTTTATTGCTTTACACACTCTTTTCCCAGATTTTACGTGCTCTAAATGGTGTCCTCATGAAAAATCTGGGCACACTCGCGACGTGTCATTTCAACATCCAATTAAGCTTTATCTTGGTAATACTGTGTGTTGAAATAATACAAAATTGTACGTTGTTGTACGTTAGTTTAGTGGATTAATATGAATTCATTTGTGCTAAATTTGGTATCCTGGATTTTTGTTAGGTGCAAAATTTGGCAGCTGTCAAGTAGTTCAGAAGTATCGAGTTTACAAGAACTGGTGCTAATCTTTTCATCAGAAATAAGTTTCCCATTGTTTTATATATTGGACTTGTTATCATTGCAATAACACTGCCACACTTCACTATTTGCAAATCCTTAGTGCCTGTGGAAAGTCTGCGAGTATCTAGTTTGTGAGAAGTATATAAACACAGCATTCTGCAATCCAGTATGTAGAAGAATATATTATTCTTTTTTAACTCACCAGATGTGGCTGCTATTGTTTTTCTGACAAAATTTTTGGGTGTTGCAAATAGCTAATTTCCTTCCTTCTGAACACTAACGGTGCTCGCAATCTATGTAAAATTTTTCGTAATCTACTTTTCAGGAATTTCTTTTTTTGGCTTATGAATGGTATGTATGCTTAAGAAATCAAACTGATATGGCTTTTCTATGTTTGAGAATACATTGTTTGGATCAACTGGTGTCTTTATCATGCACCTTCAATATCTTTCATGATGACATAATTGTGTAATTACAATGGCCTATATTTTGAGTCACTAATTGATGTAGGTATTCCTGTTTCTCATTATGGCAGTCATTTGGTTGTTGAGACTTCCCAAGAGACTGGTGATGTACCTTATGGTGACTACTTCCGTGTGGAGGTATGAATTGTATTAGTTTTCTTGAATCTGTTGTTTCCTGTGTTTTGGCAGTAACATATGTTGTTGAATATCTTTGTTTTAGATTATAAATCTGTTAGTTTTCTTGAATTTGATATTTCCTGTAGAATTATGTGTTAGCAGTAACATATGTTGTTGAATATCTATTCTCAACATTTAATTTTTCTGGTTTGGGTTAGAATACAGCATGAGTTGTGTTAGTTTTCTTGAATTTGATGGTGGTTCTACCCTTATCTTCTGGGGTTGGGTTGGATTACAGCATGATACCACAGATTTGCTGGAGTATGGTCCTTATATTTGTCTTTGTTGTTAATTTTTCAAATGTCCGGTTGGTCTTTGCATTATTAAAACGATGAATAAGGATCTTGTTTATCAAAGACTGGGCGAGGAGCATTCAGAAGATATATTACTGGGGACTAAGTTTTACTTGACCAGACATCTGCTAACTGGTTAATTCCATTCCCCCCCCCCCCCCCCCTCTCTTAAAAAGCATTTTTGAACCTTGGATGGCATTGTCTTTTCCTGGCTTGCTCTCTCCCCCCCCCAGGCGCGCGGGGCACCCTTTTTCTCCCCTCCCCCCCCACCCTCCATATGCGGAAATAGAAACATGTTATATGTACATCTGTGTTTGTGTGCATATCACCATTTCTTTTATTAACTAACTCCAGTAACTGATTTTTTTCATTGTTTTCTTGGCACTTCCCCTATTCTTTTACTGCAGGGGTTTTGGCAAGTGGAAAGAGATGGCGATGAATCTCATGAGAGCGGTTGCATTTTAAGGGTATATGTTAACGTGAACTTTTCCAAGAAAACTATGTGGAAAGGTTTGTTATGAGAATCTGTCAGACCTCTTGTGAACCTTGAGGTTACTTTCTGCACTTAATATATGAATGTGAACCGAAAGAAATTTATTTTGATCACTAAGTTATGTAACAGGTTATTTGCTTTGTAATTACTAAGAGGTTGACAACTTTCATGTGATGGGGTAGATTTCCTTTTTCATTCGATACAAGCATGATTTAGGGAGCCACATTTTTCTTCTCTTCACTGGTTAAATTTACTAAGCATCTATATGTTAGTGACTGTTCAGTGAGCTTTAGCCAAATTTTAGGTGAGACGTTGTACTTGTGCAACGTTAGGTTGTCTCGAGGTTTGAGGATTAGGTTTTCCCTTTACCCTTTTAAGGCTTAGAGTCTTCTTTCAACCCAAAAATAAGAGGTTATCTACTGAAAATCTGGCTATAGATGTTCCGGAACTTTAATATTTGACATAGAATATTTTTGGAACTTAAATGTTTTTCATATGCTTGAGTAATAAAAAATTCAATGCCAAAGCCTTAGATAAATTACTTGAAACCATGTTAGGTATTTGTGCTTTAGGAACTTAAGCCATAGCGATGTCCTTTCCTCATTTTGCTGACTTATTATTTCTTTAACTTGCCCCATGACTGTATCCAATACGTGGTAGATCAACTACCTTTTCTCTCATGAGGAAAGAAAAGCCTGGAGGATTGGTATGTGTGATACATGTGACATCAGCTGTTATTGGGAAAGTTGTTCTGTACCTAGAGAAAGTTGTTCTGTACTTGCCTAGAGCAAGTTCTACCTTTACACCAGCCACATTGAATTGTGGCCTTAAATTCTGGTTCTCCTGATTTAATCTTTTTGAACTTGTGAAAATTGAAGTGCAGAGTAGTCTTTACATTTTTGCTAATACATAGTCCTGTCGCTAATTTTTCTTTTGGGAAATGTGTTTTCATAGGTATTCATTTACTTCCATCAACCAACATCAGATTTGGCATTTGTGGACTGTTAGTTTTTTAAAATTGAGGAGTTGCTTGAGCATATCTCATGTCTATTATTATATCTGCAAGTGTCATTGTATGGCTAACCAATTCCATTTGTGGGAAATTTAAGTACAGTGATGATGCAAAATTTTTTTTCCCTTTCAGAATGACTTTTGTTCCTTTTTTTCCTTATGCTTCTTTCTACAACTGTTTGCAGACATTATCTTTAAATTTGTTGAATGCTAAATGGACCAAAATTTCTGCAGGAAAGATAGTGCAGTCAACAGTTGACGAGTGTCGAGACGCATATGCCATTTGGATAGACCTTGTATAGCCTTTTTACTCCTTGCATGCATGTATCTGAATGCTTATTTTAATGTTTGAGGGCCATTTTACAGAATTTGTGGGCCTTCTTTCAGGCACATCAATTATTGAAGCAGAAGAACCTTGAAGCAAAAGAAGGTAGGATATTGAAATACCATGGATATACTACGCATATGAGTCTCAACAAATCCCCTGTGCGTGTAATTTTTCTAACGATCCTAATGTTTCTTTTTGGATGACGCAGATAACATGATTCAAAATAATCAAGTACAGGGGAGAAAGGAAGAGAGAACTGTGGAGGTTCTAGAAAAGTCAAATGAAGCAACTGAAGTGAGTGGCCCTCAAGCATTGTTGATCCCAATGGATGTGAACCAACATCACGTTAATTCCTTAGGTGGAAGCCACTCTGGAAGTACATCAGTCGCATATTCATTTAGTGACTCGCTGGTGAAATTTATCACACCACTCAAAAATCAAAGTCCTGCATTGCTGCTTTTAGTTATCAGCATTGCTGTGATTCTTCTTCTAATGCAGGTGAAGTTGCTACATTGATTTTGCATATTATGATAGCTCCTGGTAGGAATGCTTGACACAAGGGGGAAAAAAAGCACCTATAATGATAGTTCATGCTTGTGTGCGAGATCCACCCAAAAAGAACACAGAGAAAACAATATGACGTTTGTTAGTCCTCATGGTTTACCTTATTCGCGTAGCATTCTCTTTGAATGCTGAGAGGGTGTGCATATTTCCTTATCTGAATTATAATATTACCTATTTTCAGAGGAAAAAGTTTCCCGGCAGTTCAAACAGTGCATTGTGCATGTGTTGGATTGCTGATGATTTGGGTGATTTTGTTTTCATTTACATTGATCTAAACATGTCTACCTTGTTATTAAAGTATATTTTTAGTTAATTGCTCCAATAAGCAAATTTGAAGGTTGCAGATTTGAGTCAAAAGTGTCCCCTTCTATGCTATGAGGAGTTCCTGACTTGGTGACTCCTGAGAAAAATTTAGGGCCTAGAGATTTTCCAATCCATTCGGCTTGGTGGCTTGCCCTGTTGATTTCATGTATGTCTTTAATGCACTGTTTCCAGTGAAGTTGGGATCGAAGAAAAAGAAATAGGAATTTTATCTTGTTAGACGAAAAGAAGCTCTTAAATAATTATTGAATGCTACCTGATTTTTGACTTGTTAGATTTAAACAGATATTAAGGTGGTGAACTCGACTAGATGTTTTGTTTCTCATTCATACTGCCCATTTTGCATATGCGTCTGTATGCGTGTGCCTCATGTATTTATATATTTGTTTATATTTCCCGGTGGGTAAGGGTTTATGCAACTGGCCGTCTGTTTCATGTTATACAGCAATTGATTCTTCCTCGTAACTACCACTTGCAGATAAGTATACTGACGTTATTAAGCAGACCTCAGCAGATCCATGTGATTCCACAGGCAGACTGGATGTACAGTGGCAACAGAGGTGCAAGTGAAAGAGGGGTGGAAGTTGCGTTGCTTGATAAGCAGATTAAACATCTCAAGGAGGAGATGCATATCGTTGAGATTCTGCTAGAAAAGATGCAACACGAACATGCATTGCTGAAATTAAAATTGAATGATTTAGAGCTTGTCCGAAATCGGCAGAAGTAACATAAATGTGTTCATTCTTTGATTTTGGGCAATCGTGTCACCGCTCCCTCTCTCCATTATCTTTCTTACCCCTTGCTTATTTGGTGTCTTGTTAATTTTTATTCTGAAACTATGTGATCAGTAGAATGAATTTCTGAGCTTTTATGAACTTGGCCGATACATATAAAGCGTGACCTCACGTAGACAAACACTACCTAGGAAATACAGAAAAGAATTGGGAAAGGACTGAGAAACGGCCGGAGATACTCTTTTACTTTTATTTTTAACCATTTGCTCAATCCGAAAATTAGGAAACTAAAATCTTTTTTTATTTCGTTTCCCCGCACCCCCCCCCCCCCCCCCCAACACCTGGCGGGGTAAAACGAGACTGGCGAAACATGGAGACAGGATATGTGGGTCGTGCGAGAGGACGAATGGAGTATATGTAGGTAAGTGGACGTTTAATTGTTGGAAAAATATAAAATATATCACGAGTATCGTTATATGATATATTAGAATCAATAATTTATCGTCACGTGATGATAGTAAATTACATCTTGTATTATTTGATAATGTAAGATTAATTTTAATGTATCATGTGGCATATAACGTGGCGCGTATGAAGCACGTAATATTTACTCTTAATTGTTATACTATATATTCGATTCTTGAGATGTGCCACGTGCATTGTCACGTGGTGTATTATAACAAATAATTTATCGTCATGTGGTAATGGTGGGTTATATCTTGTATTATTTGATAATGTGTGATTGATTCTAGTGCATCACGTGACACGCTACGTGGCGCGCGTAATGCACGCAATACTCACTCATGTGAAAGTTGCTTCTACTGCTTTGCTCTCCATCCTGCTAGGTATTGTAGCTTGTTTGAATCTTTAAATCACGGCAAAATTGTTCTGGGACGTGTCAACGGCTCTTATGTTTATTTATTACAATATCTTTTCTAACTCGTCTGGTAACAGGGATGTTCTCAGGTGATAAGCATGGAGACGGAATTAGTGGCCTCGGTTGTCTTGGATTTGTCAGACGAAATGCGACATGACGACAAAGTCCAAAAAACAAAAGCACAAAATTGATGTCTTTTCATACTACAAAACAAAGAATTTAAATAAGCCAGCCAGTCATTTAACTTCTGGTTTTCGCTTGACAATTATTTACGTTGGCGAAAACAATACCACAGTTGAAATGTTTTCCTTGTTTTCCTCAATAAAAATGTTAACGGTGAGAATCTCTAGTTTATGTGCATTCGATATATGCACGCAGGAAGATAATGCTGAAGGATGAAGCTTTCTCAAAGTCATTTCTTTCTAGAAAAATAATATTTAATATTTTTTTCAAATAAACATGTATGTAAGGTAAAAGAAAACGTGTCTGCAGAATAGTTTGTGAAAAATAATTAACTAAATACACTCTAAAGCGTTTGGAGGGTTGTTTTTGAGAAAATATTATTGTAGTAGTTTTAATTATTTTTTTCGATAAATGTGTTTGTGAAATAAAAAATTAATTAAAAAACATGTTTGATATTTTTAAAAAATATGTTTTTTTAAAAAAAAAACTGCCAAACAAACAAACCAGAATTTCTTGTAAAATGTTTTTGACCCGTCTCCCTTCTCAACTCTGACCTCAGTACTTTGATTTGAATTATTCAAATGTCAATTCTCCTTCATAATATGCACTCTTGTTCTTCAAAGACACGCATTCGATTTTTGCAAATTTGCCCAATTCTTTACGTAAAAGTAAAGTAACAAAACTTGCACCAATCCGCACTAAAAAGTAAGTATAGATTAATCACACACGTAGATTGATAGCATTCTTGATCAACTTCTTTCATCGG
Source organism: Mitragyna speciosa (assembly GCA_024721245.1). Lineage (NCBI taxonomy): Eukaryota > Viridiplantae > Streptophyta > Magnoliopsida > Gentianales > Rubiaceae > Mitragyna > Mitragyna speciosa. Next base: position 3,760,294 of record CM045558.1, read on the forward strand.
GCTTAATAAATTATTTCCAACATGGGTGAAAACGAACGTCTGTCCGTTCTAGTTTATTCTTCTTCATCCCTTTTGCTTCTATTTTATTGTTTTAGTCTCTCTTTTTCATTTTTAGGTACTGCAGGTGTAGTTTGCCACCGACCACTCACAAAACCTGTAGAAATGGCTAACTTTGAGGGAGTCTCAAGATGGGGTTGAATTTTCGTTTTAACAATGATGACGGTGCATATTACTGCTGATAAGAACAAAGTAGTTGATTTGTGGGCTCGATGATTATCTAATTATGATTCTCTTCTGCACCAGATGGACAATATGCTCTTGACTCTACTCGGTATGGTCCACTGTCAAATCCAAGGACATTATTCTTATTGAAATGGCGTGAGGAAGAGTACAGTTTTTCAGCGGTGCTTTCCACGTTGTAATATTTTCTTGTTTGGTGAATAAGAGTTCGTGTGTGCGCTACATAGAAGAGAAACTTGTACCTCAAAATAAAGCAATATTACCTCATCCAGAACCCCGAGCTAGCAGTGAAAAACAAATCGAGCTCGAATATTCGAACTCGACTTTAAGTCCTAAGTAGGAATAATTAAGTTTGCGGTTGAGCTCGTCAAATTTATAATTTTAAAGTTCGAAATTAATTCAATTCGCACTCAAATTCGAAGTTCAATTCAAATTGAACATCTAAATTTTTATAAGTTTTTAATTTTTTTAATTTCAAACTAATAAAATGATAACATTACCCATTACAATTCAAAGTTATGAAATATAAAAGATGAAATCCATCTAAAAGAGTACAAATAATTTACTTACTTTATATATATAAATAAAAATATATATGCAAATATTTGAATAGCTCGACAAGTTCTTAAGAACAAGGTATGTACATGCTTAAACTCGGCTTAACAATTTACTTGAGCTACACGAATTTGGCTCGAATTTGGCCAACTTTGAATTTGACTCAAGCTTTAGACTGAATCAGTCGCGAGTAGTTTTATACCAAACTTTTACTAGTCTTTGCTAGTTCACATATTATTTTGTATTTAAAAACGTACTGAGACTTTTTTTATATTGGAATTAAAATCCTTTGTAAACCGATCAAATAAGTTGATCAAAAAATAAAAAAGACAAGAAACAGATGGAGGATCAAAGGGCCAAAAAACAAAAAAAGGTACAATTGACAGCACACAAAGAAACTAGAAACAAGAGAGCGACTCAAACGTCCAAGGAGGCAACCACACGTTTTACTCTTTTATCTTAAATCTCACCGCCAAAAACAATGCAGCAGTAATGGCATCTGTTTATTAATATGCCAAAATAACCGACCAAAGCAGCAAGCAAAAAGGAAACTCTAAATTAAATTGAACTATGACTAGAAACCGAGAAAGCTAGCTACTGCCAAAACAATTCTTAGGCTAAACGATAATCCCACGTGATGCGCACTTAACGAATAACTTTCCAATCACTTAATTAACAAATTAAACTTTGAATCATAAGCTAAATAAATAAATTAATTAAACTTGGTTTAAATATTGCAGCAGTCTTTAATATTCGTAAATGCCAAGATTTAGCACAACTTAAACATTTATTTGTTATCAATCTTTCTGAAGCACATGCTATACTTGAAACGTTTTACGTGATAATTTGATTCTATCTTGGGAGGATATTAGGTAAAAAGGCTGATATACCTCTTTGTCACATTTTTGTAAGTTCAGTAACACTGATGTTTTTTTGAAAAACCGTGTATTATTACAGGAAATTTTGAGGAAGGGGAGGTGGTAGGATTCAGACACCTGCTCAGGGACTACATAACTTTAATTGTTTGGCCCACTATTCGTTCTTACTCTTGTGTTTTCACAACACTCTATTTGCATTTGATCTCCAACTATCTAGAGAGGTAATAAAAGATTTTTCGCTTGAAGTGGTATAATAGATACATGAATGTGACTTTTGAACATAACTCGCCAATTAATTTTGTAAGGCAGAAACTACAAAAAGATCAGACAAAAGCACTAAAAAGAGCTTACTATTCAATGAACATTCCGTGGCTACAAGAACTCATGGAACTTGTGTGGTTTTTGTGATATTTTGTTTATTCGGTATGCATCCTTATAGTGCACTCTCCTAAGTAGGTTGAAAACGAAAAGAAAATAAAGCATGGTAGTAAGTGGGATGTGGGCTACCCATAATCATTGTTTCTTTTCTTTTTCTCATAAATCTAGATTAGACTTTTTTTTTTCCCGGTTGGGATTATATTATTTCAAATCCATATTTATCAATATAAGGTACGAATTCAATGAGATATTTATGTAACGTACATGGTAGATAACGGGGAAGTTACATGGGATTGTACAAGTAAATGATGAATTATGTGAATGTTGGATACAATTAGAATTCTTTTTCTTTTTTGTTTTGATAGGGTTGTGATTGTCGATGCTCTAACTTTGTGAAGAATTTCTTTTTTTTGAACTCACTCGTGAAGAAATTGAGACTTTGGAGAGGCCGGAGTGTAAGGACACAAATTGTCACCATATTTGGTCACCAGCACACACTTATGAAACTGAATAATGGCCACAAATGAGGGGAGCTGGTCAATTGTCAAATGTTCTATGTTGCAACTGAAGTACTTCCAACCTTTGACATGCAAACATCACAACCACACCCTGATCCGCAATTGTTTACTCGTTAATGAAGAAATTCCGATGCATGGAAGACACATGATAAATGAGACTCATGTCTTTGACTATTTTTTTTTTGGGATAATTTAAGATATCCCTCTTGAAATTTCTGATAATCTTACTTAGCACCCCTATAATAAAAATATATTACACTTATCTTCCTTCGTTTCAGTATTCTCGTAGCAAAACTAACCCAAAAATGTTAACATGGACAAATTCTTAGAGTGAATACCCGAAAATATCCTTTTAAGTAGAATTTTTAATAACAAATATTATTTTTCAATATCACATCATTTTTCAAAATAACACCACTCTTTCTTTCCCTGCCACCAAATTAGATGTGTAAATGATTCAAGCTAGTAACATGCTATTTGATTAACTATTTGACTTGAGTTCGGAGTTAATCTAACTCTTAACAAGCCAAATTTGAGCACTTTGGTAATTTATTCGAGTGCTCATTGAGCTACTCAATAAGTATTCTTGAACAAACTACATCTTTTACCCATTACAACATAATATATAAGATAGTTATTTTGGCAATTTACTTAATATGAAATTTAAAAAATTCATAAGTAATACAATTATCTCTTCTCTTATCCTGATTTTTCACTTCTTGAACGTTTTCTCTTTGGTTTACTCTCTCTCTCTCTCTCTCTCTCTCTCTCTCTCTCTCTCTCTCCCTCTTGAGTTTATATCCATTATATGTCTTTCTTATTCTTTTACTTTCTTTCTTTGGTGCATTTGTATGTGGTTGGAAGAAAGAAAAGCCGCCTCTACTTAGAGGATAAAAGAACAACCTCGAGCTTTCCCGATTGGCTGCTATCCACTTGTTTTGGGTCCTATTTTTTAGTCCCCTATGATGTATGAATTGAAGGGATTTCAATATGTGTGCTTGGAGAAGGGAAGAGCCATCTTTGGTTAGAGGACAAAAAAAAACCCTTAGGCTCTACCCAATTGGTTGCTATTTGCCATTTTTTGGTCTTATCTTTTACTCCCTTATGATGCATGAACTAAAGAGATTCTATTGATGTAAAATCTCTGAGTCTTGGTGATAATTTGAAGTGGATTAGTGACGATAAAACTATAGTTGTTTTGGCCATATCTGTTAACTTTTAGCAATTTTCATGTGAACATGAGCTCATATCTATAATTTACGAAAAAAAATGAGCCCAATGACGTTATTTTAGCGAACTCCGTCTTCCATGAAATTCTAGTAAAGGTGGTAGGTGCAATGGGTAGCTTTGCATGTTGTGCCAACCATTTCAACTAAAGGTCCTTTTTTGTGAATTAGATATAGTTTAGTGAATGAGGTCTAATTTTGTTTGGAATATTACTTTCTAATCTATATATTTTTTACCCCTATAAAATGTTTATTATTCATAGATTTACCTCTAAAATTTGAGAATGACCACTATTAGTCCTTGTGATGAATTAGTATTCAATATTATTTAGAAATAAAAAAATTAAATTAAAAAAATTTGAGCCTCAAATTTCTATCAAGTCGAGCTTGAGTCTTAAAATGACAAATTCGACAAGCTTGAACTCAAATTTGAGCATATGTTTGACTTGAATTGGTTCGAATGCAACCTTACACCTTCCTTGCATTTACCTTTTTGTCGCTTGGTAGCCTAATCTTCAAATCTCAAAATCTCCCTAATTATACGCCTCAAATTGTCCCTTCCCATTTCCTTTACAGCTAATGCCCCAATAAGTGCTCGAAACCTCAATCTAAAAATCCACAATCTAAGCTTCTCTGCCCACCCTAAAAGTTAAAACCAATAACCTCTCATGCTTTAAGCTTATTGCACTACAAATTAACTTCTCTTATCTAAATATACAAACATATAAAAAGATGGCATGTCAATGTTTTAGAACATACTTCTTGTGAATTTGATCATCTCTTAATTCTTTGTTTATTATTGCATACGATTACATATTCTTGTGTGTAGGGGTAGCAACGGGTCGGGTTGGCAAGTCAGTTTCAGACCAAGTATAACAGCCAGCCTGCCAACCTGAATATACCCAACCCGAACACGACCCAAAACCCGCCAACCTAGAAAAAAAAACTACTACTAACATTTTGTAGCTTTGTTTCACTTATTCACATTCAAACACAAATTTCATTCATTGGATGATTAATCAAGTAAATTGTACGAAAAATTAAGAATTCTACTTAGGTTTATGAAAGTAAATTGTAAGAGGAATTAAGTGTATGTTAGTGAATGACTTTGAAATTAGTGTGTGCAACAAATGTGTTTGATCAATTGTGTGTGTGTGTGTGTGTTTTAATCTCTTTTCTTTTCTCTTTTCTTCAAAAAAAAAAAAAAATACTACTAACATTTTGTAGTTTTGTTTCACTTGTTCACATTCAAACACAAATTTCATTATTGGATAATTAATCAAATAAATTGTAAGAAAAATTAAGAATTCTACTTAGGTTTATGAAAGTAAATTGTAAGAGGAATTAAGTGTATGTTAGTGAGTGACTTTAATATTAGTTTGTACAAAAAATCTATTTTATCATTTTTTTTGTGTGTGTGTTTTAATCTCTTTTCTTCTTCTTCTCCTTCGTCTTTTTTTTTTTCGGTTCATGGGTCGACCGAACCCGACCTGTTTTTCTTCACGGGTCAATCGGGTCCGACTCACGAACCGGTGAACCCCCAACCCAAATCCACTATTTTCGGGTCAGGTTCGTATTGAGTTTTCGGGTCATATTAGAAATTGCCACCTCTATTTGTGTGTAGTTTGTGCTGGTTTAAAAGAGAGGTTTGTGATTTGTAAGAGGCGATTGGAAAAGGATAGGCAGTAAAATAAGAGAAAAATTGTTGAATAGGTTTAGAATGGAACTAGATGAGGGGATAAAACAAATTTAGGAGGGCAATAATGTTTACTTAAGGAGAGCAACATGTTTCCCTTTTTGTTATTTTTTAAAACTTTTCTTTTTTGAATTTCACATTCAAGGATTTTGGCAGGATTGTTAAAGTCATTTTAAGTGACTAAAGGAGGTTAGTACAATATCTTAAACAAGAAGGGTGCTAAGTGGAATTGTCAAAAACCTTAGGGCTGGTTTTGAAATTATCCCTATTTATTTTGTGTAAATGTCATACCTATAGGTAAGAGCAAATCAAAGTAATTAGGTGGTATTTAATAACTCAACTTAATATTGAAAATTAATGGATCAAGATCTTTTTTAAAATCTGGCGTGTTTGATAATAAAATTCCTTTATAACTTAATACATTGAGCACTACTTAATTTTTACACAAAAATTAACTAAAATTTTTTCACTTAATTTGTTGAATTTTGAACACATGTAGTTTGTTCTCTCTCCCTCTTCGTTTCTCTCTTGTACACACTTAGACTCACTCTCACAGACACACAAAATTTCTCTCACATTTGCGCACACACACATACACACACTATCTCTCTCTTACACTCACACACGTACACACTTTCTCGTGCACAATCTCATACACATATATACATAAGCATATTATTATTTTCTCACTTCTACATATATAAATTTTTTCTTCTATCACGCACTTGCACACAACCCTTTTTTCATATATAGTTTTTTTACACATATATGCATACTTTTTCTCACACACTTTTGCATACATTACACTTTCTCACACATATTAATACACGTACTCTTTTTCTCTCTCGCCTACATGCACCCTAGACTGCTCCATATTTCTAGGATAAAATTATTATATTTACGATGTAAGATGTTTAGATTCAGTACTTAAATTTAGATAATTATCAAACATGTATAAATTTATCAATTTAGTAACTTAATACTTTCAATAAATTTCAAATTTCAGAATTTGGATTTCATACTTCAATTTTGTCAAACGAGTCCTCAATTTGATAGTTAAATATGTGCAAATCTTCTTAAATAGAATTATCGACTATAGGTTATATCATCACAAGATCTAACCACATTAAATATAAATAATAAATAAAAGATGTATTTGCGTAAATAATTATGAAATGAGTTTTAGCATTATCAAGATAAAATGAAATAACATATCAAAGGACCTGTACAACAAGAACAGTTCTTTTGTATGAAATAACATACCAAAGGACCTGTACAACAAGAACAGTTCTTTTGTTTTAACTTAGTGGACCCTTGCACCTTTCCAGAATTAAATTGTTTCTTACTGCCAAGGTGTGTGTTGCAAATCTTTTTTCTTTTCTGCTACCGGCTAGGTGACAATTCTTTTCCATTTCCTATTAACTTGGACGCTAAAAATTGCTTCTTCATTGTATTAGGTTTAAGAGACAAATTGTCAACATTCAGACGAGCTTGTCATTTGATCATTTGCCAACGATTCTTTTAGTCAAGCAACCACGGTTGTGACCTAAAAGAGTTGCATCTCCTATGCTCAAGTCCTACTAATCCGACAATTGTGCGAGGTTTTTAATGCTATAGTTTTTCTCAATTTATGTGATTATACATTTTGTTTTTTTCATACAATCAGGAAAAATATCATACCAGTAATTTGTTGCCGCTGGCCCTCTCAAACTGTAAACTTCTACTCCTTCAAGAAAAGGTCAAAACGAAACGAAATTATAAGAAGCTATTCCTCTGAGTCTACACCTGAACTTTGACACTTCAAGCTTTTCAAAAAAAAAAAAAAAAAAACTTTGACACTTCAACACACAAGTACCAACCTCATTAGTTCAGTAAATATAGGCCATCCACGTAACCTTGAGAAATTTATGCTTGCTAACCGATGTGCCACACGAGAAATAGTCCCCACTGTTTTGATTCACTAACAACATATATCATGTCAACACCTTTAAATTTTCTGACATATCAGAAAATGGTTGAACATTATACTCTTGTACATTCATTTATGAGAGTGAGTATTGCGTGCACCACGCGCGCCACGTGACGTGCCACGTGGTACATTAGAACCAATCATACATCGCCAAATAATACAAGGTATAACCCACCATTACCACATGGCGATATGTGATTGGTTTTAGTACACCACGTGGCAATGCACGTGATGTATTGTATACTTTTCCTCATTTATGAGGAAGTTGTGTCCTAAAGTTATCGTATGTTTCAAGTCAAATTTGTTTTATCATTTTATTCACACCAAGAATGGTTGATTATTGCTCGTTAGCATTTAAAGATTACTGAGCCGGGTTTCAATGATCAAGCTGAAGTCTCGTCACTCAACTCTTCAAACGTCAAATCGAATATCAATTCTAAGCATCAAACTTAATTGATATATAAATGACATTTGAGCCAAATTTAAGCTTGGCTAGAATCTTGGCTTAAACTAAAATAATGCTGTTGGATGGTAACAAAATTAAAACTTGTAAGCAATCTAATCTAAAAGGAAATTATTACTTAGCCGTGACTGGTGGGGATATATTTCAGAAAGTGCAAGGTCTTGTACCTTTATTTATTTATTTTGCGGCCGGTGTATTTAACAAGAATCAATGTCTGACAAGTTCTTGCTTTTACATGAATGGGCCAACGAGTAAGAACGGCTTAGTGAGGTTGCTATCAGATTGTTACCCCATACAAATGAACATATTAAAGCTATAGTTTTGGTCAAACATTATAACGTGTAAACCTTGGTCAGCAGTCATACCCAACTCTCTGACTCGGGGGACTTTTTGGGTTCGGCAACAATAATCAACTGAGGAGCCAATGGTAAGAAGAGCTGAATATTCAAAGGAAAACCGAATTCAATCTGAAATTCTACATGTGGTCCTTAGCTCATTACAAAAAGTTCAAATCGCCATTTTCTGATCTTTTGGACGGTTTATATTTAATTAATATTAACAATCAGATTTCTGTTTGAACTTCTGATGTGTTTATGAATTAGTTATCCAACAAAGTTGTGTTCCACATTGCAAGGATTCCAGACTTGCCAAAAGGACTAAGTGCCATGCAAATCCACCTCTTGGTGATCGTTATCACTAACGTAAGTGTCTCTCTTTCTTTTCTTCAACATAAAAATGACATAAATGCTTGGTTTATAATCACTACTCCATCAGCTAATTCAAGTAAATTGGTTGCTTAACGAAAACAAAAGTTCCTTTACCTAAATAGTATACCTTGCTTAAAGAACACACCTAAGAATTTAGAATTTCCTGGACTTTTGCCACATATCACTTCAGGGTTTTCAGGTTCTTGCTTTGCGGCTTTTGGTATTAGGTTTTGAAATATGATTACGATGAGGGAATCGAATCGAGGAAAGATTTACGCCTGATCAACCGTACAATATATAGTAATATTTTGTGTTGGATTGCTGCGTAAACTATAGGATAAGCCATCGATTTCAAATCCACTTCTTTTTCCCTTCCCATCTTTTCATCTAATTAGATTACTGGCCGTTTTCTTTTCATTTCAATCATTAACTACATTATGCGGGGAATGGAACGAGTTTTAGTGCCAGAAATGCCTATCCATTTTTTTTTTTTTTTTTTTTGGAGATAGTTTAACGTGACATTTTGGAGGCCGTACACTATAGTATCAAAAAAAAATCAGGAAACTATCAGATCACGTTGTACAGCCAATCTTTACATAATTTATGTTAAAGGTACATAGGCTTTTTTTCCCCTTAAAATTAAATGGATTTCAGAATGCATAAATGTATTCATATAGGATCAGTTATATGCTAGTTGTGATATCTTCACTCCCTCTCATTATAAAGATGAAAAACGATAGATAGCTAAGTTCTTGGGCATTATTCTGTGCACTAGATCTCCAACCATCAATGTCCGATTGGCACACACTTGCCACGTACTATGAAGCATTGGACACAAACAACGTCGCATTAAAATTTCATATTTACCTAATCATGATTTAGTTGGAAGTGATTAATATTTACGAAAAATCATTACTTAAGAACTCTTTTTTTCCAGCAAAAAAATAAATGACAACGTTATATACTAAATACATAATGCCAAAAAATGATGAGTTCATCCATGCACAATGGGAGTACATCAACAAAAGCCTCTCCTCAAATTGATGATGATGGTTAGCTCACTTGCTTGTGCCATATCGCTACTGTACACTTTATATGACACAATTTCTCTAAGAATTTTTACAAAACTAATCTGCTCTTTTTTTTTATTTTTTATCTTTCGTCCAAGTCTAATATATTGTTGATTGTTCATCTAAACAAGAGCTGTTTTTCTAGCTTGGTTCGTTCTCTTCAGAACCCTTTTTGCGGTAGCTCTGAAAGGACAAGTTGAGCTCACAAAATTGTTAACCAAGTGTAGATATGTCTTCAAATCGTGGCACGTTGCAACATCTGCTTTACTAAGATGAGGGCAAGGGCAATCTCTGCTACTGAGTCTAAGCTCTTTGCCTATTTCAGCATAAACCCATTGTGTATCTTCCACCCTCTTCTGAAGCCACGCTGGCAATCCGGCAGCCACGTCTAGAGCTCCCTTTTTTGCCACGTCATTTTCGTCTATAACGAAGCCCGGCACCTTTGTGATGACGTCGTCTGAGTTTACAATGCGGAGTACCTTGGTACCATTTCTTTCTAATTGCTTTCGAAAGGTCTTGTCTCCCACTCGAGGCCCCCCAAATGATACAACTGTGACTAGGGGTGCATGATTGAATGTATTGGTTATGTCGTACGCTGTAAGTGTAGCCAATGCTGCCCCTAAACTGTGTCCCGTGATGGTTATACTCAGGGGCTCATCACAGTATTTTTGGAGAATTCGTTCAATTTCTTCTTTAACTAGTCGTTGCAAACTTGGACGAGTTTCTGTGCCTGATGTGTACAAGCTCAAAAATCCACTTTGTACCATTGGCTCACAATTTTTGGGAGCCATGTCACCGGGGAGAGATGTCAACGTGGCGCGGAGATTTTCAAGCCACTCGTGACAGGTGGCAGTGCCCCTATAGGAAATGACCACATCACGGCGCCCCAGACGAGCAATTTCTTCTTTATCATCGCAAACTGCCACGTAACCGATCCAGCTGGACCGAGTGGATGCCCAATTTGGGATTCTCTGAAGCCAACGTGGCACCCGGACGGAACACGTGGCGTGCAGGTTCTTGGTGACCTGGTATCCACTGGTGCCAAGTCCGCATTGAGTCATAATTGAATCCTTCGAGTAGCGGCATGTGGCATATGTTGGCGATGATGTGTCAAAGTCGAAGGAGCGATAAGCTGCATCTACAAATTGCCCGTACCTTAGGATTTCATTTCTTAGATCATCATCAAGTGGATCAAGCAAGCCTTCCCAATTCTTGATTCCTTGACATTCCAGCCACTTGTCATGGAGTTTGGCAGCTCGGATGTCCTCATAGCATTGGATTGAGGTGCTCAATGAGTTTGTAATCTTCAACTTTGCACTTCGGCTCACAGAAGAAAGTGAGGTGGAACTGGCATAGTGCTGCTCCATGGCAGGCAGAGTTTGGATTGAGCCTTGCAACATAGTGCATGGCCTGACCATCCCAATAGCTAGCCTCATGTTTATATTCATCTGAATTGTGTAAGTGAGTTCTAAGTGTGTGTTGTGTGTGAATTGATGTTATAAGTGAGCAATAGAATTGTCTTGTGGGAGGTTCTTTTGATTGCTGCTCTGCTCTAACTTGGTGGACGCACTCTGCGGGGGGCTCTGCTTAATAATGCTGAATTTATAGTCAAAAGTTGGAGTGTGTGTATGTGTTGACAAAATTTGTGAAAAAAAGCAAGTGTTATTAAGAGGGAGTTAACTGGTAAGTACTAAGGACGGTGCAGGGATACATGTAGTTCAAAGTTCAAACTTCAAAGATAGTTGGGCTAATAGGATGGGATACTTCTGAGGTCTAGCACTATGGTTTTGTGGGGACAAAATTGCAAAATAACGCAGTAACTGAAAAACGTTGGTGGCAGCGGTTCAAAGATTTCATTTTCATTCAAGTTCATCTTCTTTTGTCTATTCTTAGAGGCATCTCATCCTGCTCCGGCCAGAGTAACTTTTTTTTTTGTAAAGACAAATCTACCCTTTGCATGGTTCAAGGTTTCCTCTGCTCAGATGTTTTCCTTTCATGAACTTTTAGTACTCAAAAATCGAAACTGCACCTGTATTCTCAGCTATTATTTGGTTACCCATCTCCATCAATCTTGTCTGTTAATTTGGTTATGGATTCGTGTTGTAAAACGTACAATTATCGATTCAAATTATATACAGCATTTCTGTCATTTCTTTGTGCGGAGAGGATGCATGCTTGCGTGGACAGTACAAATTATTAGGTGAAATAGGATGCGATTGTGGAGATGGGGGAAAAGGGTTGAAATAATTAGTCTTCCACACAATTGAGAAAATTAGTGGTTCAAATTGAACTTCCAACCTATTTTTGAATAATATATTGTTCTTAAGGATTTGTTATTGTTTGTTAGTAACGTATTTTTTAAAAACTTCATACATATTTTTCAACCATCTTTTTATCTCACTAGGGGCGGAGGCAGGGTGGGAGCCCTTGGGGTATGGGCCCCCACTGCCTCCCATCAAATTACTTTGATAACCATGATTTTTAAAAATAATTTCTAGTGTGCCACCACTCCCTTAAACTTCTTTGATGCGTACGGTTGCCTCCCTCATTTTCCTTTTGGTCCGTATGAGTTATCTCAATTGAATATTCTTGCGCTTGATACTGAATTGGATACTTATATTATTAACTTGAGATCAGCTAAGGAATTTTTAATTTTAAGAAAAATCAATGATTTAGCTCAAAAGTTAGTGAAGATTAAAAGAGATATTGTGTATCCATTGGTATATATGCTTCTAAAGTTAGCTATGAATATAGTGAAGAATCAATTGTGAAATAGAATGGGAGACACTTGGATGAATGATTGTTTAGTTACTTACATTGAAAAAAATACTTCGTGAAGTTAAAAATGAGAAAGTTGTAAACCATTATCTAAAGATGAAAACTCAACGTGAGCAATTGTAAATGGTTTGATTTACTTTTTGAAATAAAATTATTGTTACATTAGTATTTTTTAGTATGAATTCAATTATGTTTTATGTGGAATATATATATATATATATATATATATATATTATTTCTACTTGTTATGTGAGTATTGATGTTCTTTTATTTTAAAAAAGTAAAATAGTAAGTAAAAAAAATTTAAATGTTGCTTTTACCCCCACTAACATTTTTTTCTAGCTCCGCCACTATATCTCACATACATATTTATCAAGAAGAATCTTTAAAACAACTACAATAATATTTCCTAAAAAAATCTCAAAAAATACTCATCCAGATGTAGCAATATATATTTTTATATATTGTGCAAGTTCAAATAATATTTTCTTGTATTAACGTATTATTATTCTTTAATATACAATAACTATTTCAATATGCATTGCTTGTATGAACTGTGTATAACTATAAAACGACTGCTTATAGTCTTTACTTTCTCTTTCTTTGTCTCTCTCTGTGCGGGGGAAGAAAACCACAACTCTAAATTTGGATGCTTTGTATGATAGGAAAGTGTTGACATTGTCGGCAGCTTTAAGACGTGGCACCTTCCAAGGGAAACATGAGGTGTTCCCTTCTAAAGGGTATACTTGTCTTTAAAGTCAAAACAAGCCTGGTAGCATAAAAATTTTTCTGGCAGTATCAGCAGCCACTTTTTGCAGAGCAAAAGAACGAATGGAAAGGGTCACATCAAGAAAGAGAGCATTCATCATATATACTGATAAAAATGCTTGAAGATTTTTGGCTGGGACCCTTTAGCCGAATCGCATTTGAAACGAGAAATTTATCTCTCCGACCAGAGAAGACACATGTTGGAACGTGCAATTCTCCCCAGTCTCGACGCGTCTCATGACTACTCTCCGCAGCAGCACAAGCCGAGCCTTTAAATTAGCTTCGTCCCGCTGGATATTGGTGAAATCCAAAATGCTTCAACCCCACACCACCTGTATTCTCTAGTGCGCTTCATCCTTTCTAAGGGCCAAATCTAGTGCCACTTTTTGTGGAGCAACACCTCTTCTATGTATGAACCAACGGAAGGAGGGGGAATTGTGCCGCTTTAAGGTATTTTGATACGTGTCATGTAAATTAAGGGACAAGTTTTATTTTAAAGCGAACATATAACGTAACTTATCTCGTTATATTGTTCAATTGTGAAGCTAAAATGATTGTTAGATGTTGAATTATAATATTTAACGTGATATTAAATACTTCTTGTTCCACTTAGTGATTAAATTTTTTGCTTGATTCGTTATAATTGAGACTAAACCTCACTAAACCTTTTGCCATACTTAGACGTTTACTTTCCTACTAAAAACAAGGTTAGTCTCGCTCTTACCCTATTGTGAGGTAGTATAAGATATCAAATAAGACTAGTTCAACAAAGTTCAATAAAAAATAAAGGTACCATTTGATCAAAGGATTATGTACGCGAATGCTAGTATTGATCCGGATTTACCAAATTATTAAACCATTCCCACACGTATCTGGAAGCAGGGCAAAAGTTTGAAGAATTTTACTTCCCCGTCAAAGTCCATTCTGAAGTTGATCTAATCATTATTTCCCCAATTCGTGTAATCTTCTTCTGAGTTTAATTAGCTTATCTAATTCATAAATACTATTCTTGTTCAGTTGGTATGATCTGGTTCAGTGTGAAAGATGTGTCAGCAAAGCTTAATTCAAGATAGCTTTTATATAAAATTGAGAACAGGGAACTCTAGGAAAGATGTGCATGCAAATCAAATGCCCAGTAATTCTAAGGCTGCTGTCATCTTTTCAAAGTAGAAATCATTTGGCTAATGACGCAATCTGGTTGGCTGGTACGGGTTCTTTGCACAAGACATCACAACTACACACACTTAAAATACATTTTATCACTTTTACAAACTTTTTGGGCATCTTTTGAATTCAGTTTGGATTTGATGGAATCTCCATTTGGATTGCCCCTATATATCCTTTATTTTTCACTAGCTAGGGCTCAAGAGCACTTTCGATTCGATAACAAATTTTTTTCTGCTATCTTTCTAGGAATATAACAGGAGATGAAGTCAACTCAATTGTTCTATATTCCCACGCTTTGCGAGCTAAAAAGCATTTTTTTAATAAATAAAAATAGAACAAAATAGTCGAATATCCTTCTTTTTTAGGCAACTGATCTCTAATGGAAAGTTGAAGGGCTACACTGAAGGTTCCTCAAAGATAGTAGCAACCCCCTCCACAATAGTATATGGCCCCTCATGAATATTTGGTACATAAATCAATAGTTGAAAACATGCTTCATCAATTTCCTTAATTAGAGTGCTTCATTAGTTAATTAATTTCCTATGAAGTTATCATTTCCAGAATTTTTACGAATTATGTAAGAAAGTTCTTGATCCTAGGAGGGACACATTGATTAGATGAATACAATTGGACATCAATAGCAGTCACCTAAAGATGGATATGTAAGAATCCTGTAGTACATTGATTATCTATTTTTTCCTACGTTATATAAAAGATTCCATTATAATCGTAGTCGTAACGCATCTTTCACTAATTAAACAGTTTTTTACACATTTTAATACTGATAAAGACGTCATTTAGGGGCAAATGATTAGAAATTGCGCTTTTCTTTAACTTTAGAAATTCCTCCCCCCTTTTCCAATGTTGAAAATAAATCCTTTTTGGGTCCATGATTTTTCGTTTCGTGCCAATTGTTGAACAAGTACCATGTTGGTTGGTTACACTATCTGTAATCTAATCTCTATCACGTCCATTCATGAATCTGTCCACTTAACACTCTTCTTTCCGTGGCTAATCTTCACAACTGAGTTATCTCTGTTTACTAGAATTGGGGTCCATCGTAAACAAATACGGATCGTTCTTTATAGATGGACATCAGATTCTCAGAATAGGCCATTTTTCTGTTCGCGTGACTAAGCAGATGGAGGACTTTGCTTTGGGTGGTAATATGATACGACAATAAAAAATCCAATAAAATTTTCCTAAAACTATAAAGAAGTAAACAATTATTTTGTGCCCCAAAAAAAATTAATTTTACAAAAGAACATTCTGGGAGAATATTAAATTTATGAGAGCTAATACAACACCGGGGCTTGATTAGCCCAATAACTTTTGAGTGTAAACTACTGGTTTAAAATACTTAAGTCTAGTTGTTAGTAACCCATAAGACTATGATGACAGATAGAGTATCACATTTTGAAAGCCTAACTCAAATTTAGCACTATGTCGCGTCACAACCCAACAGTCCAATATCACTGGACCAGTCTCATCCTGTGCATAGACCACATGAGGTTTCCTCTAATACCAATTGTAACATCCTAGCTTTTTGTAGTCAAAATCTAGTCATCCAATACCATCTGTTACAGAGACTACACGAAATTTGCTCTGATATCAACTGTAACACCTCGACTGACCAAACACGAGATTTGCTCTAATACCAACTGTAACACCTCGTTTGGGCGAGGTGCTGGACCAATTCCCCCAGAGAGACTAATACCAATTGTAACACCTCAATCGGCTCTGGGCCAATAGGTTTGCTCTAATATCAATTGTAATATCCTGGCTGGCCAAGTCTCAACTAATACTCCCCTTGCAGAGACTACACGAGGTTTGTTCTAATACTAATTATAACACCTCGGCTGGGCAAGGTAGTGGACCAATACCTTCTCTTGCAGAGACTAATACCAATTGTAACACCTCAGTTGCCTATGGCCAAGTAAATTTGCTCTCATGCCAATTGTAACACCTTGCCTGGCCAAGTCTTAGCCAATACCCCTACAAAGACTAATACCAATTGTAACATCTCGATCAGCTATGGATGGCCAAGTGTAAACTTGTAAAGAGACCATAGAATATTTGCTCTGATGTAATTGTAGCACCTCAAATTTGGACTAGCCCAATAACCTTTGAACGTAAACGTAGGTTTAAAATGTTTAAGCCGAATTATTAATAGTCCGTAACTTTGAATATTATATGCTAAATAGCAATCACTCCTCTTAACGATATGGGATAGACAGGATATCAAAGCTAAATATTATTAATTTTTAAATAACGTCTCAGGGGAGCAGTTGGCTTTCTTGTCCATCTTCTACTTTTGTCCATATGGGCTTGTTGAATGAAAAATAATCGAGAAAATAATCCTCTCTACTTGAGGAAACAATTGGTTACAAAATGCGAAGTAGTTCCCAAGATTTGGAGAACTGTTCAATTGTTCGGTTGTTGTATCCTTGATCAATTGGGAAGACCTTAAATTAAAACACGATGCTTGCAAAACCTTGTTGCTTCTAAATGAAATTTTGAAAATATCTAGTCAAATTGTGTATCACAATTAATCAAAAAGTGTATGAAAATCATTGAAATGTACACCGTCAAAAAGGAAAAAATGTACATTGTTGCAAGGGAGAACACAAGGGAGAATACAAAATTAGTAAGAAGAAACTAAAGTGAAATAGAAAAATCATAATTTTTAATGAATAACTTGTTGAACCGAGTTGTTCGCAAACATAACTTGGCTTAGCTCATGAAAGCTCGAGTTCGGCTTGTTCGTATAGCTAAACGAGTAGAGCTCGAATACAAATTTTGGCTTGTTTAATAAACAAACAAGAATTCGATATGAGATACTTGGCTTAGCTCGACTCGAATAACACTTTTACACTTATTTGAACTGAGCTACTCGCGAATAAAGCTCACTCTTGAGTTCGACTTGTTCGTATAGTTAAACGAGTCAAGTTCGAACACAAATTTGAGCTCGTTTAATAAATGAGTTTGGGTCATCTAGGCTCGTTTATTAAACGAGCATTAGCTCAAACCGGAACTACTCGCTTCAACTCGGCTCAGCTCGACTCGTGTCTTTTAAAGCTCTAGTAAGCTTGATCTTTGGATTGATTCCTTAAAAACGAGCACGAGCTCAAATCGGGAATACTCAGCTCAACTCAGCTTGGCTCGACTCGTGTAGTTTAAAGCTTTAGTAAGCTTGATCTTTGGATTTGATTCCTTAAAAATGAATTGGTGGATCAAGCTTACAATGAGACCAACCTGCCTACGACTATAGTAAAACATGATTAATGATAGGTCGGTGACTGCAACGTGATTCAATGCCATTGGGTGCAATTTAGTGTTCCATCAATTATGACTCTTGAGAATTTTTTGGTGTCAAGAGCTAAGCGAGTGCACACGTTCACAACAAAGAGAGAGTTTGAGAGATGTCATTCATATGAATCAACGCACTTATTGATCCTGTACATGTACCAGAGCCGTTATCAGAAAAAGCTGAGTCCCAGATGATAGCGGTACGCGTTGGACTAGAAAAATGTGGCTTATGTTTCTTTCACACTTATATTTCAGTTACTCTGTTCCCCTCTTCCCGACTATCTTGTAAAGTTGAAATTATACCTAACCAACTGCACTTCCACAGTCGTCTAGAGAAGCGCAAATTTTTCTGAGGTGGACTTGATCCACGGGATAAGAGGTTCAAGGCTTGGTAGAGTTCACCAAACATTAATAGCTTCCTCTCAACCGTTGAATTAACAGTGAGATTCATGGATTCGGTCTATACAAAAATGACTCGAGAAATGCCTTCAGGCGTTTCATGTTGCCATGGTTCGGGTTCGAATTTCAATTTTGGTGCTTTAGAATATGGGATGTGTGTGTTAGGGTGTGTTAGCGGATGTGTGTTAGTTGTATTGAGATTCTCACCTTAAAATTGTGTGACAATAACTAGAAGCCCTATCTCAAATTATGCATAACAAATATAATTGATGTGATAAATATTGTGATGAGCATTGATAAAAAAGTTATGCCTGATTTTCTTGAGGCTTCTACATCAAGTTCAAGTACTCAACAATAAAAGGAAATCTTCCTTTTAAGAGTGATATACAAATTGACAAAAATTGAATTGAAAATATTACAATAGTGTTAGTTAATCACCTGATATAAGGAGTTTAGGAACTAGGACATTTGGCAGAACTTAAAAAAAAAAATGCAGTCTGAATAGTATGTAAATTCTTCAACCGGAATGTTCATCAATTTATTTGGTTTTATGGATGTCTAAATTGGAATTATGCAAGTGATATTTGCAAAAGGTGAAAAATGACCAAACTGAGTTAACTGATGGTTTTAAGATTGATAACGGATGAACAATAACCGAGCTTTAATAGTTTGATTTTTCTTCGGTATTTTAAGTAGTCTGAGATCGGATCATTTGGAATCAAATTTGTCCATTAAAGAACCTAACTGGCACTTTCAAAAGTTGAAGGATTATTAAAGAGCAAATTACAGTTTTGAGTATCGGTAATTTTAGTCCTTAAAGTTTAGATAAAAATAAATTTAATATCAAACGTTTCAATTTTTTAGCAAATTTAGTCCTATAAAGGTAGTTTTAATTTCTAAAGTTTGGGTGAAAGTAAATCTAGTGTCAAGTGTTTTAATTTTTCAGCACATTCTTGCCAGAATCCGATCATGTTATATGCATGTATGATGGTTAACAAATTTTGGAAAAAATATATACTCTTTGATTTGCTACCTATCTTATTACCTTTGTTTCAAATAACAATTACAAACAATCAAATAATTTTTAAATGATTTTTCTAGAAACATTGAAGAGAAATTTTTTTTTTCCTTCAAAGTATGGTCTAGGATTTTATTTTAAAAGCAAAATAAGAGAGAGTGGGAGTGGAGAGAGAGAGAGAGAGAGAGACAGACAGACAGACAGACACAGAGAGAGAGAGAGAAAGAGAGGATAAAATAGCTTATTGCCTGTCTGAAGATTTAAAATTTTTCCAAGTTTATTAGTTTTTTTTTTAATTTGTTGTTGAGTAAAGGCTAATTACTTAAATAAGTGCATTTAATTACAAATAATGGAAATTAAGATTTTTTTTTTAAAATTTGGTTACTAACATATTATGTGATCGAATTCAGGTAAGATTTTGATAAAACCAGTCAATTCGACTAAATGTGCTGAAAAATAAGAACATTTGGTACTAAATTTGCTTTCGTCTAAACTTTAAGAACTAAAACTGGCAAGCCTTAATCATTTGGTACCAAAATTGTAATTTTCTCATTATTAAAACTATGGACAAAAGTTCAAGCACTAGTGGTGTCATTTACCTTGTTGATTTTGTTATGGGTAAAATAAACTATACCTTTGTGGTTTTCGGATAAACCACATAATCCCCTTATACTTCAAAAAGTTATACGTCATGTGGTTTGGGCTAAAGTATAAAAGTAACAGAAATTAGCTTCCATGACAGAATGTTGGTAAAATGTCCAAATTATTTCAGTGCTTAACTGTTTCATCTCTGTGCTTCTATGTATGTTTTTCAAAAAAATATACTTTATCCTCTTGTGATTTTCAGATGAACCACACAACCCCTTTGCGGCTATAAAAACTATACATCACCACATGATAATTTCTAGTATTTGTATGGGGTAATTTAGACATTTTACCTACGGACCATTACGAAAGGTAATTTTTGTCAACTTAACACTTTAACCAAAATCATAGGGAGGTGATGTATAGTTTTTGTACCATAAGGGAGTTACGTGATTTATTCGAAAATCACGGTGGAGTAAAATGTAATTAACCCTTTTGTTGTTGCCTTTGTGCTATCATTTGCAACGTGCTTATTGTTGACACATATATAGAGAAGTCAAAACTGGTACTCCTCATTATCTGTGCTGAAATGATTGCAAATTGATACAAATTTTTTTTTTTGGAAGAGTAAACTGAATCAAACCGAGTAACTATTCAAATCACATCAAACCTCTGCATGTGATTGAACAACCGGGGTTAGGTTTTGAATTGGAGCTTATAATACTAGAATTTAGGTTCATACTACCAATGAAGTCTTATTTAGTGGTGAAACAGTTAAGTTTGAATTCTAAGAGCTAAGGCTCAATTTCACAAACTGAATTTAGTCCAATGTTATGTTAGTATTTATCTCAACATTTGTATAATTTTACTCAATTTTAATTCTTTAGTATTATTTTGTCATTATGATTACATATAATCAAGTGCGCTATATATGATCTTATAAAAAAAAAATTTACGTTATGTTTGGATTGGAAATTTTTTTTGAAAAAATATATCCCCTTTTCATCCAATCTACATGTAAAACTAAAAAAATGCTATACTATTAACTTTTTGTTCTCCAAAACTTTTCTTTTTTTTTTTTTCTTGGAAAAACAAGCAGTCCAAATGTAGTCCTGTTTACATTGGAAACAAAATGAATATAGATACCCTTGTTTCTGCCAATTAGTCTTGCTCTTGTGGTAAATCAATTAAGGTTGAGACTCTAATAATCAGAAGTCCTGGATTCAAGTTTCACTAAATGTGAATTTTGTGGTACCCTATAAGTCCCACATCGGTGGGAGACATGGAATTTGTTTGGTATATAATATTTTAAGCTATAGATTATTAATAATTTGGTTTAAGCATTTTGAGCCCATGGTTTACAAAAGTTATTGGGTCAGTCCAGATCCGGAATGTTATAAATAGTATCAAAACGAACTTCGTATGGTCTTTGCATGAGGTAAGACTGTGCCAATGGTATTGGGCCGTTACTAAGTAATG
The DNA here is from genome assembly GCA_024721245.1 of Mitragyna speciosa. Lineage (NCBI taxonomy): Eukaryota > Viridiplantae > Streptophyta > Magnoliopsida > Gentianales > Rubiaceae > Mitragyna > Mitragyna speciosa. Next base: position 3,781,497 of record CM045558.1, read on the forward strand.
TAGTGTGAAATTTTTGTTGGGCTTTGTGAGAATGCAAAAGCCTAAAGGAGGAGTGAATGTGATACCCCATAAGTCCCACATCGGTGGGAGACATGGAATTTGTTTGGTATACAATAGCCTAGACTATGGGCTACTAATAACTTGGCTTAAGCATTTTTAGCCAATCGTTTACACTCAAAAGTTATTGGGCCAGTCCAGACCTGGGGTGTTACAAATTTAGTCTAATTATATATCAATGTTTATTCCACAATTTGTGGACTACTTCTAATTACATTGTTATTTTGAAAAAAATATCTTTGGTGCTTAAAGTGAAGGTTAGAACATAATATGAGGGGTTAAGGGCAAAAACAATTGTTAGTTGAATTATTTTGAACAATGTAAAACATTTTTAGCAAGTTTTAAGTCATCGCAAATTGTTTGTAAAACTTTATAATAGTGACGTAAAAAACAAGTATCATTCATGATATATGTAGGTTCGGATTTACAACTTATTATCTTTTTTTTTTTTTTTGAATCAAACAACTTATTATCAAACCCACAGATTTTCCTCTTTTGTTTTGAGTGCCAAGTCAGTAGGAACTATTGTACAGCCAATATTTCGTGCCCCATTTTACGATGGGTTCCCAGGAATTTCTTCCATTGGCATGGTAATGGATCAGAGCAAGAAATTGAATACAGATTAATTTTTTTATATAAAAAAGGAATACAGATAATCTGAAAAAAAAAATGTTTACTTGAAACCAGTTTGGGATGTGTAGTCTAGTGAAGAATTTTTACAAAATCATTTTGGGATGAGTATATTTGGTGAATCTCGGTGCTCTTTTTGCATGATTATTATTTTTTTCAAGAATTGCATGAATAAATAATCAATCATTTGACTTGAATTTTTTTGGATCTTTTTTTTTATGACCTATACTATTACATTTGGGGAGAGGAAATGGTAGGTGGGATTCGAACCCCCAACCTTTGGGGTGGAATTGTAGAGTTCTAACCACTCGACTCTCTATTTATTTCCAATCTTTCTTGTTTACAATAACTATGAATTGTAGAAAGAGAAGAATTGTAATTTTGGTCCCAAAATGCACTAAATTGGTATCCAAAATTTTAGCAAAAATAAATTGGGATGATTTCACGTACTTTCCTTGAGATTTATCATAATTACACCTAAATTAGGTTTTAACAATTACACTTACCTCCGTTGGGCACTTGTATTACTATAATACCCTTGAATGTTATTGTAATTACTTTAGAAAAAATTACAAGAAAATAAAGAGGGAAAAAAGGGTGGGAGAGGAGGGGGAAGAGGAAAATAAAAAGAGAAAAAAAGCCTAACAATTGCTTTAATTTGCTTTTGAAATTGTAGGTTCATGTATGTACAAAACTTCCAAATTGATATGATCATCTCATTGTTTTTTTTCAATAGTTATGTTATTTGTTTCTGGGATATTTTGGATAAAAATAAAGATGTAGAAAATAGAGCATCAAGTGGAAGAGGTGTACTGGACTGGTTGAATATTAATTGGATGGTAGTATGTGGACAATATTATAATTATGTTTGACTTTATCTTGGACTAACTAATTTATATTTTTTAAGAAAAAATTTTAATAGTATTTTAGGATATTTCGTTAATTTTTTTTTGCTTATATCAGCAAAATGGGTTCTTTTGTTACCAAAACTATTGAAATAAGTGAAGTAAGTGTAATTATTAAAATCTAAAAAGAGATAAGTGTAATCACGATAAAACTTCAGGAGAAGTATATGAAATTTTCCCAAATAAATTTGATGCCTAATGTTTCTAGTGTTGATCAAAACGGTAATCAAAGTTTCAGCGGAATCAAATCCTATCCAAAATGTCTTCGATTCTGACTAAAAAAGAAACAGTAAATAAAATTTAGTCTATTAGTAACGTGAGAGTCGTGAGTAGTCGTTAGAAGAATAAAACAAAAGACATAGTTTAAAAGAAATATTTTTTGTAAAACTATTCAAGATATGGTGTGGCAAGTGAATAAAAATTTATTTGCATGTAGTAACAAAAAATTGCAATTATTCTTGAAATGAAACATTCGTTGTATCCGTTAGGTCATACTCGACAAGAGTCCATGTTGTCAAACGGTTCAATATTAACAACGTCCATTAGTTCAGATTCTCTGTCTAAATTTTCTTTGTATCTAATAGTATCTAATATAAAATTATACCGTATTAATGTAAAATTATATAAAATTATGTTGTTCGATTCAGTGATACAACAAAATTTTATAGTGATACGACATAATTTTGTATTAACATAACGGAACAATTGAACAGTAAAAGAATTCAACCGAGGACTGATCTGTCCATCTACATATATTGTCAATAGAAATACAGTCCCACTATGTTTGTCGTCCTTTATGTTATGACCCCACTTACTTTGCGAAAACTACACACTTTTGCGGCGAGAAGTATACACGTGTCCCAGTATTTTTTTTTTTTTTTTTTTGTCTTGAGGGAAGAGGTGCACCCTAAAAAAAATCATCCTTCCATTTCTATCTGCCAGTTATGCTTATTTTTAGCGGTAAGTTCTACACTTTATCGCTAAAAGTGTAAGCAAATCCTACTATTCTTCATTGCAACCAACCATTCCTAGTACATTGATCATATCACAAAATTGTCTCGTTCAAATTCTTGTGACCATTTTTGATACATTGATGGTGTTACAAAATTGTTTCATTCAAAATCTTGACCATTTTTGGTACATTGATCGTGTTACAAAATTGTTTTATTCAATATCTTGTTATCAAGCCTCTTGCCGGGAAGGATTATGACCTTATCTAGTACGGTAAATTTCCTCAATACTATGATTGATGAAGATTCAAGGTGATAGCTAACAGTTATAACAATGTTTTTCAACCAAAAAAGGATATGCTTTTCGATTTCTTATTTGAAATTCATAGCATCAGAAAGTTATAAGCACAAGTAAACTTTTCAAACTTTGAAAAAGATAAAGCTTCAAGCACAGTTATCGAACAAACAAACTCAGTACGAAAGTTTGGTGAGATTCGGATGCACGCTATTCAGTTAGGTAGGTTTAATTGTTTTCTTGTTATATTTAATTGTTTCCCATTCTCTTGTACACTCCTAGGTGGCTGGAAAAGTGAACTTGAATTATCTCAAAAGCCTTCAAATCATCACTGTAATTTTGTAGTCCATCACGGATTTTCTTCTCTCTGATTTGTTCATTTTGTGTTCTTTCCAAAATCCTCTGAATGTTGCCGCTTTTCTGTTCTGAAAATACCAGTTCCTTAATAAGAGGATGTATGTCAATCAAAATAAACACGTTAAGTACTGTGCATGATTTTAAGAAAAGACTGTGTTCTAGAGGATTTGTATGACTCGAAATAAACAAGTACTCTGCATGAATGAAAAACTTGATTAATTATGCATCCAAACCAAGTTCCTATCACGGTTTTCAGTACAAGTCTAAGTAAAGGCACTCTAAATCTTCCGTTCAATTCTTTTAGTGTTTAATGTATATAAAATTATGTTATACAAATGTAAAACTATACGAAATTATATCGTTTCATTAGTGTTTCAGCAAAATAATTTGACAGAAGATATGGAAGTTTTGAACCCAAGTTAAGCAGCAGTATGGAAGGCAAGTTTGTACGCTAGTTTATTACTATAGAACTCCTTAGGCCAATGGGCCTCGTCAATTAAGTGGAATTCTTTGTCAACCAAGTGGACCTGTATGTCAACTTGATTTACCAACTGTTTTGTTTTGTTATAGACGCTTAATCGTCTTGCTGGACAACAATCCTCAAGCCCAAGCTAGCCCATCAAAAGGATTACTTAAAACTGTGGGAAATTGTCCAACTGGTCACCACATTTACAATGTTTGTTTTTTAATCCATTTATTTGGTACCAAAATATTTGGCAGCCACATAATTTAGTTCGTAACCGTTCTTACTATACCTTGCTAATAAATTTAGGAGCAAAAAATTGATTCTTTTGCTTTGACCAGAAGACATAGAAAAATATATTCATGCACATATAAACTTGGACCCAGTGTTTCTTCTTCTTCTTCTTTTTTTTTTTTTTTCCATTGAAAATGAAGAAATGGCTCCTTTTCAATTTCTGAAAAAATTTCTTTCTAAGTCTCTGACAATAAATTGAAGCAATTTACTGTACGTTTATATCCCTTTCGCTATTTTTTTAATAGGCTCAACAAATATGACGTAACATTTATAACTCAGGAACAAAATTAGCATCAGATAATGAAAACTATATAATAAGCAAGTTATCGTTCTTCTTGTAATAGAAGGAATAAATTATAATGTTCAGACGAGTGAAGTTCATTTTGTCTGAGGACAAGAAAGGTTGTGTGATCATAAGTGAACTTTATTTTAGAAGGAAACAGTTGCAGACAACTTATTTTTTCACATCAATGCAAAATTTTGTGACGACAAAAAAATGGAACGAGTCCTAAACTAATGAAAGAGGAAAATTTTAGAAAAATTTTTACTGTCTCGTTATGTTATGACTTCGTATACGATTACGTTGAATGTATCGGCCTCTTATTTTTGAGCCATTTGAGCATTAATAGTAAATACTTTTCCATTATGTACCATACTCTAACTGTAGAATTCCCGGTAACTATACATGGACTTTAGTGGTAAAACGTTTTAGTATATGATGGGCTGCTTAAGTCCTTCCATTTTTGGATGCAAGGGGACTAAAATGGTTAATTCAATATATGAGGGACCACTTCAGCATTTCTTTTTATTTGGAAAATTGCGTTCACAAAGAGTCTGCATGATATAACATGTCTCAAATTACGGTTCAAATGGGCATTTCCGATACGGCATCGATGATTGAGTCTGCGGCAATATAACACGCGTAACTTGCTGACCAAACAAACTCCGTGATGATCCACAAGTTTAGAAAGATGTGAGAGATTCTTAGGTGGACTGACAACATGGCTCTATTAGTAAATTTTGTGATTTAAAAAAGTACCACATAATTATAACGATACATGTTGATATAAAAAAGTGATGTAAAAATGCGTATACAACTTTTTTTAGACCATAGGGTCTATGAATTGAGTTGTAGACATCCATTTAAAATTTTTTCGAAAGATATATACGGCGCAATTTTCAAGGTCATTATTCATTCTACCAGCATTATTTTTTTTTCTTTCTAATTTTCTTTTTCTCCTTATGCAATCAGAAAGAAGTGAAAACCCATAACAGTTTTTTTTTTTTTTTTTTGGTTTAGGAGAAGAACATTATATTAATAAACAACAGCAATTACAAAAGGTTAAACCAAGCTTGTAGCTGAAAAGATTGTTTGCTTATTGCACAACAATCTTTTCAGCTTTAGTGCGTAATACATATTGGAAGGAAGACAAACAGGCTAAGATACACCATGGATGCGATTTGGACATCAACTTTGTGATCTGCCCGCAATTGTACGAGTAAAGTTTACAATCTGATTGTATTCAGATAAGTTGCATTCCCAGCAGCTTAAACTTTAGAAAAACCCTTCAATAATGCTCTTGCCTCCCTTCGCCTGTATAGATGTGCTTGCATGAACAATTTGTCCTCCTTAACACACAAACCTGCAAAGGAAAGTTCTTATATAGATCTGGTACACGATCTCACTTGTGGAGACTGTAATCTAAAATAAAGTTACAAAAATATCATTATATCATTTTTTTTTACAACACCATGCATCTACTTATATTATCCTTTTTTAAATCACAAAGTCGCAAATGAGGCCGTAAAATTCCTCATAATCAAGGAGTATCCATCCTATGGATGCTGTCATTGATTTTGCATCAAGCTGCCATCCATCAATATCTTACAAGTCTTGTTGAGTTAACCTATAATAGTTAGTACTACATTAGTCTTTTTTTTTCCCATTTCAAGAATTAAATCTTATTGTAGTATTAAAATAATTAAGGTTCTTATTTGTAACTCGTCGGCTTTTTTCTTTGAGATTTTTAAGGTACTTTGGATCTTGTGGTCACAGTCTTTCTTTGTTTTTCAACGATTATGTCGGATAAAATTGTCAGAAAGAATTTGTTTTGAAAAAAATTATTTGCTTGGAGAATATCAAATGCCCAGTATCTTGATAAAATTTACTTGACTTTTAGTTTCATAGAAGAGTGGAGAATAAGTGGTTACTTTTCTCTCATCTTGAAGCCGGTGGTGAATGACAATGATGATATGATACAGGGCAACAAGCTAGAATTAAGACTTGAAACAAGAGCAAGACAATAAGACATGAACACACCATTTAGGCACGTTTTAGTACATCAATTCTCTCTGTTTTTTTTCTTTCACCCCAGAAATTAGTAGTGACTAGAGAGTACACCTAATATTAAGTGGCAGGCTTTTCCACTCGATTTTTCACCCCAGTAGGCAGCAGTGAGCGGTCAATTGAGGCAGGTTATGGCGACCAATTTAGATAGTGAAAGTAAGCAATAAAAAATTGTTCCGCCATCTATTATAGATGTCTCACATACTTGTTATGAGTTGTCCACGGTGTGCTATTGATATTCAGAACATTTCAGGATTTTCATTTTTCGGCTGGGAGAAGGTGATTTGGTTGGGTTGAGGGTGGAAATACAAATCGTTGGAAAGGAATGATAAGGGTTATAATTAACTTCTATCATTTTTTCACTTAGGTTTTTGTACATTACGATTTTGACTTTCAATTTGATTACTATGTCCCAATTTGGCTATATTTTTTAGAAACATGTTTTTTAAAAATTTTAAATATATTTTCAATCAACTTTTTTTCACAAATACATTTATAGAGAAAAATATTTAAAATTATTATAGTAATATTTTTTAAAAAACACCTCAAAAAACACCATCTAAATGGAGATTTTCTAAAAATAGTACGGTAATATTAGTAATTGATTCAATCATTCACCTTAAATTCTAGGATTCAAAATTTGAATAAATATGTAGAATAAAGTAATAGATAAGAGTAGAAAAAAATTAATAATCATGTGTTTACTATTCATAGATGACTTACATTTTAAACAACTAAAAATAATAAACTCCACTAATTTAATAGGAGGGAGTGTGTAGCACATTACAGTTATGGAATATAGTCTAGATATAGGCAAAAAGAATAGCAGGTACAAAAATTACCGTGGAACTTTTATGGCAACATAAAAAAAATATGAACAAAAACCCTAATTTTACTTTTAAAGCAATAAGACAAGAAACGAGAGAAACCGACATCTCTAAATAGAAACTACTGCCAAATCACTGTTTGGGTATCATATCAAAGAGATAAGGGCCAAAGTTTCTTGGTAACATTTTATTTGAAAGCATAACATTTGATTTGAAAGCATCAAGATCTGTCAAGAATGAAGAGGAGTAGGTTTCGAAAAAAAAAAAAAAAGAATGAAGAGGAGCAGGACAAAAAATAAAATCCAAATGCTTAGGTATGTATAATATTCTCATGCAGTTCCTTTTCATCGATAGAATTATTTTGGTTTCACAATTCTTATTGTGGTAGGTAATCTAACAAAACCCTGAAAATTCTTTGATTAGCTGTATGATTTATGCTTGGTGGAGAGCAGATTTTTTAGTTAGTGGCTGCGGTTCATGGGGATCTGTTAATTTTTCCTTGACAACACTAAGGTTTTTCTGAGAAATTAATATAGGATTGAGTTGCATGCAAAAATAACCAGTACTAGCACATACCTTAGTTGAGGTAAAAAATCATGGGAAACTGAGATCTAGTTGTTGCTTACAAAAGTCCAGATATCCTCTTTTGTTCCCTCAAATCCGGAGTTGTCTCTGTCTCGTGCAGCTTCTGCATGTGAAATATTATTGTTTTCTTTCTTTGGCCACCGTACCATAGCTCGTGCTCACCACCTGCTGTGCGACGTTAGCTCACAGCCACGTATAGTGGAGCCGTTGCACTATAGAGGTTGGTGGTATGTCCATGGCGGTTGTCCCAGACACTACAAAAATAAAAGATCAGGAATATTCAGGACCATATAATGGAAGGGTCTACGTAAAAGAAAAATATATACTAAAAAAGAGTTGAATTTATTTAATCTGCATACGGTCAGACGTTTTAACAAAAAGTCAAATTTTTCTCATAGATAGTGGTTGCAAAATCTGGTCGGTATATAATAATTGACAATAATATCCAGAGTTAGGAGTTTGGGAATTATTCAACTTTTACAATGGAACTAATTCAACATCAGTGTGGTAATTGATGCTAATTGACATTCGAGATGACACTAAAAGATAATTAAAGATGTATTCGTATTTTCTTTGGGGTGTATGTCTATTAATGATTTCAGAATAAGTCAAAATTAAAATTGACATTCATCTTGTGGTTGACTGTGGGATCCCCTATTTTTAAAGTGGCTTTATACGGTTTACTGGTCACTTCATGTTCTTAGAGTCCAGGTGAACAACTATATAATGTGTACATGATTGTACTACTTAGGACTCATTTATGATCTATTGTTTTCAAAATATATTCCCATTATAGTACTTCCTTCCATTCAGAGTTGAGCGTCCAAGGAGTATTAGCAGAGTTGAATTGTATTTCAGATAAAGTGAGAAATATTTGAATTGACTATTAGTACATATTATTGAGTTTATAGATACAGGTTAGAAACGTGGCGGGTAATTATATCTTTTTTCTGCTTACGAGTAATATAATATACGAGGAGATAGTTTATGGTTGTTGGGGTTCACCATTTACCTTAACCAGTTAAAAAATATGAATAAGATGTTGTAAAGCATAAAGGGTGCACCGGGTTTGGTGGATGATACGGATTGGATGACAAAATCTATGTAATCTAATATTTAGTGACATTTTAAATATGAAACTATTCATTCTACATAATCGAATTAATTCTTTGCATGTGGGATAAAATAATTTATCTAACCGAATTAATTCCAGAGTGGTTCTTAGATGGAATTGTAAAATTATTAGCTAATTTATCTCTATCACCATCACGTGCACCGCACCACTTCCACCACTACTGTGTACTACTACTTCCGCCACCATCATGCATCACCACAATCACCAAATTATACTATCATTATTACCACCAAATTGCACTACTATTGTCACGCCCCAAATCCACCATGACTTTGGAACATAACACGCCGTGAGACTTGAAAAAATGAACTTCTCAAACCTCACTAGGCATCTTGCCTTTACTATACCACGAAATAAGAAAATTCACAAATAAACTTTAAACCTCCAGAAAATTATTTGATTACATAAGAACGTAAACAAAAATCAAAATATACCATCATACCCTAAAATTTATCAAACTAGCCTACCTTATGGTTGTGAACCATTTATTACAGAAATTGCTAATATCCTAAATTCCTAACTAAATATCTCTCACTTGTGTGCCTCTTACTCATTACCATCTCCATCACCCTCCACATATACTAGTTCATATTCATCAAGATCATCTGCAAAAAAACATTAAGAACATAGGTTGAGCATGGATATGCTCAGCAAGTAGCTCTACTTGTCCCTTGTCGGATCACATATGTTACATATATACATACATTTTCACAAAACTCAAATTTATAAAGAACTTTTAAAACATTCGCATGAACATACATGATTTGCAATCATACTTTCTTAAACTCGTATTCAAAACTTGATAACCACATTTCATGCACTAGGTTTAGGTCATTACTCAAATAGAGGATCATGCATTCATCGATCTCTGTGTACACAGCCTAGTGTTTAACTCCCACTAGGGAAAGGTCTAACGGATATGGCCTAGTGTTTAACCCCCACTAGACAAGGGTCGAACGGATAGGGACGTTGTCCTGCCGAGTTTAGTCATTATCATACTTGAGTGGCTTGGGTTACATAACATAAACATACATAGCATTCATACTTTCAAAATTCTTGAACATATCATATGTAATCTGAATTTTCATATACATAAAATAACATTTGACTTTATGAAAATTGCAATTTATTTCAAAACACAAGGACAAGAAGAGTCACTCACCTTAAACTTCACAAAAATTCCTTCTCGAGCTATTAAGATTTCTAACCTAGAAAACACACAATAAATAAACTTATATCAACTAAAAGGCCCATTAATATACTGCAATCTGCCCTTGTATCCTAATGACCATGTCCTTGATTTTTTTTTTTTTTGTATGAACTTATAACCTTGAAGTAAATTTTCAGAATGTTACTGTCTCAGAAAAATACATTTATCTTACTATAGAAATATCGAATTTAAAATCTAAAAATACTGTTAGAAACTAGATTCAGAACCCAAAAACTTTCATGAAGACAAGATTTCGAAAATCTGTAACCTTGGTTCTCAAAATCTGACTTGAACCTCTGACAGTAATCTGTCTCAGGTTGATTTTCAACTCGAATTTGAAAAATCATAACTATTTCCACGAAATTCGAATGCATCTGAAAATTTTACTACATAAACTACAGCGGTTTGAAATCACATCAGAATTAATTTCATGTAAAACAAAGGTCCATATCGAAAGTTATGATTTTCTAAACATCAGTGTTAAATCAGCCTGCAAAGTCAAATTTTCAGATTTGTAAAACGAAAATCTTTTAAGAAAACAACTATTAAAACATGTTAAAAATTCTCCAAAATCTCCAGAATCACACTAAATTCATACTATTTTAAAGTCATGATTTTATTTGAAAATATTATCCAAAGAAAATCGTGAGTTTTGCTTCTTAACCAAATCTCTATGTTTTTGACAGATTTGGAACCAACCTTTCTAAATTAATGAAAACAAGTTTATCACGTCAAAAAAACTTAAAAATATCTTTATCTGACTTAAAAACACTTTTAAAACATCAGAAAAAATATTTCTTGGTAATTAAAATTAATTAAATTCGTTTCTTGATTAAAATCTCGTTTTAACATGATATTCTATCAAACTGGATCAGTTACAATAAAAATATCATAACTCAACTTACACAATGAATTTTAACCTGAAATTTTGAACACATATCATAGACGCACAGAGGTACCAAACTGCAAATTTTCATATAAAAATAATAAGTACAAAAATAGTTACGAATTTTTAAATCACAGCTCAATGAAACACACAGCCCTGCTATTTCTTTAAACTTTTAGCATATAAACCCAACATGTTTCATCTTTTTAATCTCTTAAACACAAACTACCTTTTCAAGACATGGTCATAGAACTACAAGTCAAAATTTTCAGTTTGTAATCCCAATCATCAAACTCTTAATTTACCAATGAAGTCTAGAAGAATACCTTAACTCACGGTCTCCTCTTCTATGGTTGCTTGCTTATCTTGGTATTCCACAACTTCCTTCCTTGAACACAGAGTTCTCTCTACTCTATATTTTCTCTCACTTTACTCCGAATTTTGCAGAAAAATTTTAGTCATACGTTTGTTTCTAAGGTAGATGTAATGATAACGCTTAGATGATTCTAATGACGATAAGGTTTCTCACTCCCTTCTCAACAACAACTACCATAACGATAAACGTATATCAAATTTATCTAGAATATTCTATTATGGAGTCCTACTGAAATCATAATGATAGAAAACGTTACTAATAAATAAATAAGATAAAAATAATTAAATTTCACAATCATTGTAAAAAAAATAGATATGTATAAAAAAAATACGGGGTATTATAACTATTACCACCTATCAACATCAATCTCAAGCACCACACATCACTACTACCAATAAGCACCATCGTGGTCAATGTTAGGAAACACCATGTAATGCCACTATCTACTGCCTTGTACCAGTGCCGCCATCTACCATTGTTCAATACTACAACTACAACTACCATATAACACTACCACCATCAACACAATCATACACTACCATCCTACCACCATCGAAAACGACAACCACTAGTATCATGTAACACCACTACCACCACCATCTATTATCGTGCATTACTATAATTTGTCATTGTGCACTAACACTGTTATCACATAAAAATAATATTGTAAATTTTGAATATTTTAGTTAGTAATATTGGAACTCAATTTCTAACAAAACACACAATAATATGATTTTTTTAAAGTATCTCATCAAATCTAGTTTCAATTAAACACTAGATAATTTGCACTATTAAGCCAAGGATGACTGATTATAAGATTATAGAATTCATAATTTGAAGATAAGTCTCACCTCTTGTAAAATGGGAGTGTTGAAGACAAATCTGAATCATGGTCTCATTTAGAGCTTGTTTTCAATAGTTTTTTTATTTTTATAAAAAACGTTTTAGAAAAACTGAAAATCAATTGCTCCTAATTTTAGGTCAAAAAATTTAAAGGCATAGTAAAAAAAGTAATTATCAACATCACAAAATAAATTTTTTAAAAATTAAAAGTTAAAATTAAGTAAAAAAAATCCTATTGAAAACAGACCTTTAAAATCAGCCAGTCGCAACTCACATGTCGACCCCGGGAGGGGTACGTCCTTGGATGAGAACCGCTAGTAGTGAGGCGTCCCTGGCATGAAGGTGGCCCTCAAAGTCCCATGTCGTGAGTGCCAAATTTTCTACAGGTTCTTGAAACTTCCTGCCTGCATGTAGCAACTGTATAACCATTTACTTACATGTGCGCCTCAGGGCGTAATTCCACGTATAGCATATATAAAATGCTTTAAAATGCCCATTTGAAAATCATTTTCTAATGTCTTAATATCTTCAAATCACGAGATAGAAAGTTCAGTAAAAATCATTTTAGCGTCTCCCCCTTCTCAAAAGTTTTGTCCCTTAATTCCATTCATAAGGTATATCCAGATAAATCTGTCCATCTCTCGTCTATATCATAAGGAGCATTTCTCGCTGTTCTCTTCAAAAATTTTGCCGTGCACTGTCTCTCCAAGAGTTTTGTCTTGTTTATATAATTTTATCCATTAACTTGTCTAAAGTTTTGTCTCGTAATTTTAATCATTAACTTATTTATATACTTTTATCCATTAACTCAATTAACTTGTCTATATGACAAGTCTCTCCAAAAGTTTTTAGCTAAATTTGTTCATCTCTAGTCTCCCCAGAAGTTTTTAGTTAAATTTGTTCATCTGTTAACTTTGTTTATCTCTAGTCTAAACGGAGGGTAAATAATCAAATATCCAGTCTACATAGCCTATAGCCCACATGAGAGCGTAAATAATCAATAGTTTCGATTTAGGACAAATATTTTAATGGGAAAGATTATTTTGTTAGCAAAAATGATTAATTGATAGATATCCGTGTTCTCATTCTATTTTTTTTTTTTTTTCCTGTCACACCTTAGTATCCACCTTGCAGCTTCTCTCATACATTTCGGAACAAAGTCAGGCCTGAAAGCTACAAAATCCATCAGGCCATGTTAGGGCTAGGGGAAGAAATCAAACCTTTCGATGTAAAAGTCCATGAGGGCTAGTACGAAAAAATAACATAGGGATAATGGGGACAGTGTTATGATTAATCCGCCATGCCATGTTAGAGCTACTAATGGGAATCAAACCTTTTCAGTGTAGAAGATACAAAATCTGCTAGGGCATTAACACTTGTACGAAGAAATAACATGCGAATGGTGGGGCCAGTGTTATGATTTAATGGCCTAGTACGAAGAAATAACATAGGATGGTGGGGCTAGTGTTATGATTAAGACGAGTAAGAATATCATGGGATTGTGGGGATAGTGTTATGATCAAGACTAGTAAGAATATTACCCGCCTAGGATGGAGAAATAACATGCATAGGGGATGATTTTTATTAGGACAAGCAAGAACATCCCCTCTGCATCCTAGCCTAGGACAGTGGGCCGGGGACGTCAGATTCTCGATGTTATTTATCAAGAATTATTATTTTACATTCACATTATAATAAAAATCTAAACTGAAAATGTGATCTTTAATATGAAATTGTGATGTTGTATAAAAATAGTGTGACGTAGGATGTCGCATGTATATGGAGGAGTTGATTTTGTATTCACATAGGATGGTAGCTTGTTTGAAAAACCAAACATTTGGACTAAACTTGTAATTTTCCTGTGTGAATTTGCATTAAATCCTATCATGAGATCATATTCATGTCTATCTGCAAACCTTTTTGCTGACAGTAATGGTGTACAAGCACTCAACTCACGTACCACAAGATGTCATCTTTTTGTTATTTTTGTTGGTAGTAATGGTATCGAAAAAAGGTGGATGAGGCTTTTGAAAAAAAAAAAAAAAAAGGTGGATGAGCACCACACTTTTCCAACTTTTGTACTACAAGATGTCGACTCTTTTACTACCACACCTTCACGCAGTATTTGGTCTTTCAAAGGTGCAAGGGTAGGAGACTAGAAAGGATCATGTAATTGTGTAAATGGCCATAAATAAAATTTATCTATTGTTTCTCAATGTTGTCAAAATCATCAAAATTTCAATTTCAGATTCTTAACTTGTTCTTGTTGGGTTCAAATTTTATTTTCTTCTTTCCTCCTTTGGATAGATTTTTTTTTCCCGGGTAGAATGTTCGGCGACTTGGTGGAGCTTGTCTCCGTGGGTAAATTTCACCAAACGTATAGTTTGGGATGCTCTCCCCTTGATTTTAGACACAAACTTCACTTCTTTTAACTTGGTGCCTAATCAATGGTTCAAACAAATTTTCTGCTCTGGAATTTTTGTGTGTGTGTGTGTTTTTTAAATTATTATTAGAAGAATAATACCGTAATTGCGTTTCTTTTAGTATATTATCTGAAGAATTTGTGAGATAAGCTATAATGATTTAAAAACATGTTTAGAGAATATTATAAATATTTTTTTTCGAAGCGGGGCTTTGTCTAAATAGAAGCTTTCCAAATCCAGTACCTAAGTCAATTGTTCAAGTTGATTTGTTAGATCAATATGGAAGAACATTTCGGCTAAACATGTGTACATCAGTAACAGAGTTGTAGGCCTAAATTATCTGGATATGCATAAATCAATATATATACTGATTTATGTACATCAGTAATAGAGTTGTGAGCCTAAATTATCTGGATATGCATAAATCAATATATATACTATTTATGTACAGACACTAGGAATTTGGTACATGCTTTGCACGTTAATTGGTTTGTCTAAAAAGTCATATATTCAAAAAGGAAAAATGATTACTCATTGTGCTTTTGCTTTTTAAAGTCGTTAGAACTCTTGAATGAAAACAAAAGAATTACACAATAAGAAGAAGTCTTTTACATTTATATTAGTAAAAAATACATAGAGGACAATCACAATTGACGGGGGCAAATCACGATCATTCTTATAATTATGTTCTACAAAAACTATACAACTATCTTTTTTTTTTTCATTTTGTGTATTTTTAGTTGGTTGTTTTATATCTTCTTTTATCTTTTCTCATATTTTTACATCTAATGACTATAATAGAACCGTACAAAAACTCTCGCAACATAAAAAGGTTTAAAATAATGATATGTACTTTATAATATTGTTATAAAATGAATTATGATATGCATAGCATCAAAAAGAGATATGATTTCAAAGTATGATGTACTATATCATTATTTGATCTCCTAAATTTCGAGAAGCCTGCTGATTGAGTCAATAGTATGCGTTAGATAATATAAAAACAAATTTTTAAATTTCTTGTCTTTTAAGGAATTTATTTATTGTGTATCGTATCTTTAGAAAGTGTAAGTATCACTGACATATTGTATAGAGAAATAATATTAGATTAGGATTGGGTGCTTCTTGTGCTAAGGTTGGGGATTTGAACTCTCGCCTTGGCATTTAGGGGGAGGGGGGTAGGGTAGATTTAGGATTGAGAGCTATAACATAATTGTATGTGGCAAAAAGTCTGGGAACATACCCCAGCACTAACTTAGAAGCCTCACTCCAATGGTGTAAGGCAAGACATACATTGTAATCAAAATAGATAATGATAAAAAATGTTGGCTAGATTTAGGATTGGGTGCCCCCCTAACAAGGTCGGGGATTTGAACTCTGGCCTTGGCATTTAGGAGGGGGAGGGAAAAAAGGGTAAATTTAGGATTGGGAACCGCAACATAATTGTGTGTGGTTGTGTGTGGCAAAAGGTCTGGGGACATACCCCAGCACTAATTTGGAAGCCCCACTCCAATGGTGTAAGGCAAAACATACATTGTAATAAAAATAGAAAATGACGGAAAAATATTGGGGAGTAAAAACACTATTTTTTTTTTAAAAAAAATTAACACTTGGAACCCTTTGTAACTCGCATACCAATTAGGCACCAGTTAAACAAATTCTTTTTACTAATTAAATAAAAAATAACTCAAGAATTACGCTACTGAGTTCCGAATATTGTCATTGGTAGGATGCATAACGTAATCAATGCTAAATTTCTCCAAAATGCCATCATCTACCATTGATTAATAAGATTCTTAGTTCTAGTAAATATTTTTAATTCTTCGCCCCAGATTTTTATAGTTTACAAGTCATTTGAGTGTACAGGTCTTAGATAGCATGCATGAAAAAGTGAAGATTTTAAGACTGAGACATTGAGTGGAATATTTTCCTAACTCAAGAAATTCATATTGATTTTCAATACGCAACGAAACGCTTATTCTTTTTTTGTTTTTTTAGGGGCCAAACAGCATATTGTGAACGAGGAACCAGAAGAAGTGTTGATCTCGTGTATTTTGTGAGCTGTAAATTGATACTACATCTCTTAAAGTGCTTCGTTCGTCAATGCAAAAAGGACATAGGTAAAGGTCCCCCCCCACAACATCACTCTCGTTGATCTGCAATCATTTATGATTTTTAAAGAAGAAGAGTCAACTGTACTTTTGACAATAATGTTGAGAAAATGGGACAGCTTACTATTCTTGCCGTAATGTAAATTGACACAAAAATGATGTATGAGTAAAATGGTTGAATAAATTGTGCGTAAAGTTAGGTTTTTTTTTTTTAAATATATAGCAATGTTGTGCATATTTACCTCAAATATTGTAACAATTACGAAATCCGTACCAACCGAATTAAAACTTGATTGTTCCAGCTCCAACCCAAAAACTGACTGCGTAAGATGAAAATAGGTCTTTGTTCAATAAAAATATGAGACTATTGTTGGATCTATATATGGTCAAATAGTTACTGAGGTCACAAACAGTTTGGATTGCAACTCACACCCATTTCTTTTTTTAATCTTTGATCACCTCCAATCTCATAAGATCTTGTCAAATTCTTATTTATAAACAAATTATTCCCAAATCTATTTATACCATTTGGACTCAGGTGTTGCTTGCAGTTCAGTGAAAGGCCGCAACATACAAAAATCTATATCAAAATAGATGAATAAAAAAAGATTTCAGTGCACTTCATTTTCTTTTACACAGTTATACTCGAGGCATACGATTTTGCTGTCACCATTGTTCGTATAGTTCGTCTCTAGTTAGTCATTTGTTTGGATTCATGATATATCTGTTTCAGTCCCTTTTCTTGGCAGAATTTTGAGCTCCCAAACAATCTGTCTAGGTGACTATGATATGACCATCCATTGTACTTCAACGTAGACTATTCCACAACTTGATGGGACATGAAAAGTCCCCACTTACAATGAGTAATACTTAAAAACTGGAGTAGGCACCATCCATGAGTAAAGTTTGGGCACGTTTTTCTCTGTTAATGGAAATCGTTGTCATCAACTCCGCTAACATCTAATGCACAGTAATGTGAAAAGTGTGTATAGCTAAGCAGCATTTTTTTTTTAAGGGAATATATCTAAGCAGCATGACTTGTGCATACAGAATGTGGATTGAAGCGAACCATTTCGATAATTGTGGCCTTTAATAAGCAGTATCGTACTTTATTAAACAACACGATGATTGATGATTCCCTGTTTTTGACTAATATATTAGTTCATTTGGAAATCTCTGAGACAACACTCACAGTGTTGTCATACCAGATAATTAAGTGTTCATTAAAAACGCTCAATTGATAAATTAAAAAAAAAAGCTCAATTGATTAATAACTAGATTAAATCTTTACTAATAATCTCGAGTGAATAGGAGATAGATATATTGAACTTATTTACAGTATCACACTGTCATCGCACCAAGCTAATAATCTCAAGTGAGTAGGAGCCAGTTATGTTAGTTTTTGTTTACAATGTCACATGGTAACTGCGAAAAAAAGTTTTTTCAAAATTTTTTTTTTAAATTCTGGGTACAGAATAGGGCTGTTCCTCATTTTCGCAGGCTATTCAAATCTTGGAAGGAGTGGCTAGAAAATATTGGGTTCTTCTGTAACTTCTTTCAAGTGTTGCACTGGTAAGTTTTGAGAAGAAATCGGCATTGTTTTCCGGATGCAGTTTCTAGTTAGTTCATTTTCATGACCCGTGAACCTTTTTAGATTCGTTGCATGGTTATTATCAGGGTGATGTTGAAATCTTGAATCCTTCATTTTTGTGAGAGGCCAAACTTTTCCACCCGACTCGGGTATTTTATATATTTTGATTGTTTTTTCGGTCGACCATAAAGAAAATGAAGGTGAGACAATGACTCTGGTTCGTGATTCTTGACAAAAAAATGTAATTCATGATGCACGATCCTCCAGGGCTTGTAACCGTCCATAGATATCAGCTAACCTAGATGACAGTGGAGCTTGTGGCTTCAGGAAATAGTACACCACATTAGCATACCATCGAGGAGAAAAGTGCTACTCAGAAAGGGACTGATGAATGCACTTCAATGCTTACCTATGCCCTTAGTTTTGACTTAGAGTGCATATTCTTTAATGTTCTTTTTACAAATCGTCCTTTTTTCCTACAATGTGGTGCTGTGATGTGTGACATTTGTTTTATTTATAAAATTGGCAACAAATCATGCATTGGGATTACAATGGCATTGTTAAATATTTTCTAGTAACGATGTTTATATTCGTTTTAGATCGATTTCTCAATAACTTGTTGAAATCCAATTGTGAGTTTTGATTTTAACATAAATGGGACTTAGATTGTAGCATGCTTTTGCATACTAAGAAGGTCAATCATTAGGAAACATTATTAACCTTATAATGCAAGATTAATATAAATAACAGAATCGGGCATCTTCTAAATCTTCATTAAGCTAAATAAAAACAAACAAGAAAACATAGATCTAGCTAGCCTTAATTAACTGAAGAAAAAAGTGCGCTGAAAAAAGTGGTCTCTTGATGTTCAGTGGCCAGTCATCACTGTTTATTGACAGAAATGGTTACTGTATGATGATTAGTAGTAATATAATAGTATTAGTTTACTGGTGCAAAAGTCTGGTGTTCTTTTCGTATAATTGAGGCTAGATTCTAGAGCCTGGTCCAGACCAAATTCTCAATGTTAATAAAGCTTCATTGTATAGCTCCAACCAAAAAAGGGTAGAATGGCCAATTTTATGGTGTTACTTGTTTGGAAAGATAATTGTTTTTACTCCAAATAGATGAGACTGACTTACTATTATAAATCCAATGTTCCAAACAATTGTTTTTACTCCAAATAGATGAGACTGACTTACTATTATAAATCCAATTCATAGACAGACCATTTTACAATGATGTGGATATCACATGAGTGCCTACCATGCCATGTGAGACGATATATTGGTAATTAAGTTTATCGAATTTTCCCAATTTACTCTCTCTCTCTCTCTCTCTCTCTCTCTCTCTCTCTCTCTCTCTCTTGTGGGTAGAAATATATGGTTTGAAACCACACCCCCCTCCCCCAAAAAATAAATAAATAAAGGAGTGGACATATTGGAAAGTCGAATCTATATCATAGGAGCTAGGACATTGATGAACATCAGAATGCAGTCATTCGTGGAACTGCCAGAAAATGTTGGCACATAACAACCAAACGACTGGAAGAAAACTTTCATAGCAGTACCGTATGAACCGTGGCTGATCATCTACCTCAGAATCAAGCTAAGCATCCAGCAAAATTTCCACCCAAAAAAAGCTGCCACCGGGGGTTATCAACTTCTTCCATGACAGCTCTAGTCGTTGTAAGTAATGATATCAATCATTTCCAGGAATATTTATAGTGGGAATAAATGACGGTATAATTGATCTATTCATTCTCCATTTTAACTACTCATCAAAGATTTAATTTATCGGATATGTTAACAGCTAAATTGTATCACGTCAATAATCTAATTCACGAAATAAATTGGGTACAACGAAAATATTGTCATAAAAACATTTATGCACATTATCCTCTAGAGTGGTGCATTTTAAACCGAAAGACTTCGTTTACTATTATCTATTCAAGTTACATCGACAGATCTTTTGACTAATTTTTGCCATATTTGAGGAGAGCAAAGAACAAGGAGAAGCTCAAAATCCAAGTGCAAATGGAAAGACATTGCGGGCTTTAGATCTGCTGGAAGGTTGAAAATTTGTCTTTGTTCCAAGGTCCAAGATTAACTTAAAAGGTCTCCGTCTACGAGATTTTTGACTAAATTATTAAATCAAGCTACCGGTGTTTTATGTACTAGGTGTTCATGGACGAGTGCCAAGTCCATAACTAAATCCGTATGGTAAAAATATGAATCGTGAACCAGTCCATTTTTATAGAATAAGGGATATTGATTACCCTGAAAATCAGTTTAGCTACTTAGAATACTCTGCTAGTTTAATTTTAAATTTATTGTTTTCAAAAAATAATAAATTTTGACTTTGTTTAAAGTTTTCACTTCCCATCCTTAATTTCACTTTTATAAATAAATCATTCATATAAATTTTTTAATTCTTATAATAAATTCTTATTAATACTATGCAATATTTAATTCAAGACATTATATTTTTTTATTGTTGCAAAAATAATCACAAAAACCATATAAAAATATAAAACTAAGTCTAAATCTTTGTTTTCCCAAATTGAATAATAAAAATGTGATTTAAAAATAAGATATACTTTAATTTTTAACACATAAATATGATTAGTAATTTATATTATACATGGATTTGTTCGGGTTACAACAATTCACAAACTTGCAAACTGCTACCTGAATCAATTGGCTGAGTACCCAAATCAGTGATAGAAGTCATTTCGATTACCCTTTTTTTTATGCAGGATGATTCTATCTTATCGATTTTTTTTTTATTTTTCGAGTTTTTTTTTATAACACCCCTAGTACTAGTAGGTTTCTCAGCTCATGATTTGAAGCAATTCCTAGCACACTTGTAAAAGTTTATGCATTTTCCCATTACTAAGAACCGGAACTAGCTGTAGCATGGAGCGGTCTGAATAGGTCAAGTCGAAAGAAAGTATGTTGGTGTGTGACGTTTGGTTCAGATCTTTAGTGTCATTTTTTTAATATCAAACTCAATGCCACTCATAAGGAATGGTTAACTCTTACACTAATGGCATGAGTCTAAACGAGAGATAGCAACCTCTTATCAATGGTCCTGGACTCCTGAACATTAACGTTTGAATTAGCATTTGGATTGGATCATCCCCACAAAAACTATGGTGCCATGATTTAACGAGTTTACAACATAATCTTTTTCCCCAAGTAAAACAAAGTGAGGCTTTTTAGTTCTGGCAGCCAGATCTTTTGTTCCCCAGACTTCATTGTTTAACATAAAATATGGGAATTTGGTAGCACACAGTTTTTAGAATTATATCTATAAAGCATCATCTTACCCAATATTCATCGTGATAAATCTGGTAGCACGGAGATTTCTTTATACTTTCTCCGTGATAAATCCCTCTATTCTAGCCACTTAAAAAAAGAAAAGCAAATAACTAAATAAATAAATAAAAGACTCCAATATTCATCGTTTTCCTAGCAGTGGGCTCTAAAGGGATAATTGGAGCCGACAAATTCGTTAACCAAGTGTAGATATGTCTTCAGCTCATGGCATGACGAAAAGTCAAAGCCATTTACACAAGGTGAATCACGGCTGCTCAACCGGAGCTCACGTCCAACATCAGCATACACCCATTGGCTATCTTCCACAGCCTTTTGGATCCAATTCGAGAGTTTTATCATCTGGGGTGGTTCATTGTCTTTATTCAATTCATCATCGTTATGATCAATAACAAAACCAGGTATTTTTGTTATTAGATCATCTGAATTTACTATACGTAATATTCTAGTGCCTTGTCTTTCAAGGTGATATCTGAAGCTTTGGTTCCCAACTCTTGGACCCCCAAAAGAGATAACTGTCACGAGAGGTTTACACTTGAAGGTTTCTTTAATATCGTAAGCTGCTAGGGTTGCAAGAGCTGCCCCTAAAGAATGGCCGGTGACTGTGAAACTTAAGGCTTCATCTTCATCATGACCATAAGTTTCAAGAATTCTCCCAATTTCTTGTCTGACTAAATCTTGTAGACTTGGAGATGTTCCCATTTTAGAAGTATATAAACTCAAGAACCCGCTTTCCACCATTGGGCAGGAGGAGTCGTTTGTGGCGAGTTCTGAGGCAGCAGCATTGGGGATTGGAGTAAGAGTTGCTCGTAGATTTTCAAGCCACTCCAAACATGTGACCGTCCCACGAAAGGCAATCACCACGTCCCTCCTTCCAAGCTTGGATATAACTCGCTTGTCCTGGCACACTGCCACATAGCCAATCCAACTCGTAGGCATTGACATCCAACTAGGTGCCTTCTCAGTCCAACTTGGCAGCTGAATCCCTGAAGTGGCACTCAAATTCTTTGTAATTCGATATCCAGTCTCGGAGAATCCGGATTGGACCAGTAACTTCCTCTTAGAGTAACGACATTGAGCATAGGAAGCTGATGATGGCTCAAAATCGCACGATCTATAAGCAGCTTCGACAAAATGACCATATCTTATGATTTCAGCTCGTAAATTATTGTCAAGAGGGTCTAACAAACCCTCCCAGTTCTTGATTCCTTGAATATCCATCCACCTTGTGCCGAGGCTCTCTGGCATAATGGGCGACGTCCAAGCGGATGATGGTGATGATGATGATGATGATGATGATGTTAATGAGGCTGAGCTGCCATTGTCCAAATATTGTATGTATTTCAAAGCCTGGTCCTCCATGCTCAAGGTTTTGTTTAATTTATAGTGTTGAGTAGCAAGGGTGGTGCAACATCGAAATGACAATTTTGGACTTGGTTTGGAGATGCATGGGGACCTAGTTATCTGTTCAAATGGGGATGGTAGCCTCATTCTTTGTTTGTGAATGATTAATTGGACTTGGTACTATGTGCTATTAAAAGATACTGTAAAAGAAGTAATCATACGATGATCATTTGCTATATATACGAGGAATTTTTTATTTCTTTCCTAAAGTTCTAGGACTAATGCTCCTAGAGGCAAGAGAGAGTGAATCAGGCAAGCAAAGTTCATTAAGTGATATTGATGCATTCTTTGCACTCAATTAATGGGGGTTTTAGAATTGGGCCATGAACAGTACTATATAGGCATACGTATGCCACTCAACATTTATCTAATGGTTAGTAGCATCACAAACGTAAACGTACGTTCTGTCTTTACATGGGTATTAATTTTCTGTTAAAATTTAGGCTAATTAGAGGGACATCCTTTATTTTGTATAGTTGTGTAGTGAAAATTGAACTGTAACTTGATTAGAAGTTACAATGTGTGATACTTTTATTTTCCTTATCTAATTTATAGTATTTGTTAAAAGTATTCATCATATATAGTTAGATTGATGGTTGCAGTATTTGCATGTGATTTTATGTTGCTATCATGCTAAGGAATGGACGGAATGATGAAAAGGGAAGAAAACTGTGTACAATGTGCGGCTGTGGGGACAAACTATTTTTATTAAATGGACAGAATCTATAGGTATAGTGTAGATGTGAGTCACCAAGGTCTAAACTAGTGGAGAGGTGACCTTGGTAACTCACATATCTACCGTTAAATTTACAGGTGAGGCTTTTGGACCAATTCTATAATAGAATTCACTGGATTTTTATCTCTAACTGTGTTTGTGTGTATAGCTCAACTTAAAAACTGCACTGTCGGGATAAGGATTCAAATTGTGGTAAGTAAGCGATTATGAGAGGGCTGTTACCGAAATTGAATTAAATTTGAACAGAACGATATCAAATCCAAAAAAGTGGGAGTGGGGTCTGTTTTGGTGGACCCTGAGTCACGCGAGGGTCTCCATCGAGTCTCCATCGAATCGGTTGGCTAGGCCGGAAATTTTTTACCTTTGATGAAGCAAAATGTTAGATGAATTGATTGTGATATTCAATAGAAATTTTGGCACACAGCGCATCCCATGTGGATGTTGCATAAAAATATTTTTTTTAGTGAAATTAATTTATTTTTTTGTTTTTTCTTTTTTTAAAAAAAATTATGTTTGAAGTTTCATTAAATGTGATGAGTAATTATAAAACAGTCTAAGAGATTTATAAGAATTTATTTGATAATATTTATGAATCGAGTTTGTAATTTTATTTCAAGTGAAAAGGGTAATGTTGGAACAAAAGTGATAAAAATGATAATGCAAAAGGTGTGCTTCCCCCTCCCCCTCCGCAACAACATATATTAAGATGGGAGATTCTTACATGGATCAAGTTTATAACCCCACTTATAAATCTTATGATTTAAAAGAGTGCTATGTAAGTATATTGATAAATACTAATGTAAGAAAGTGATATCAAGCTCATTTTCAGACCACAAAGTCTACAGATGAGTCTAGACCAAGTTTGTGTAAGAATTTCCAATAGAAAATAACATACACTAACCAAAGAAGCCAGGCATTAGTGAGGTTACACACAATACTCCTAGCCCTTTATCAAGCGAGAGGAAAATTTAGATTAGCCAAAATATGAATAAACTTAATATATCCATCCCTCAAAAATGTAAATTTTCTTTAGCATATGTGGTGCGTAGAGTTTGATACAAATTTTCTGTAAATTATAAGTCTATTTTTCGATTAATAATACAAGCCGAGAGCATTTTTTGTCATAAACATGTAAAATTGAGTGTTAGTTTAAATTTTGTTTAACGATTCAATCTTGAAGTCATAATAATTACTTCTTTGATTGTAGTCAGTCTTCTTCGTTAATTATTATTTATTGCACATATAAAGTTTCACTATACGAGCTAACATATTTGTGAAGTGGAAAATTCTTGCCCAAATTTTCCCTAGCAAATATAAACTTGCTCTAATTCTCACAAAACCAAGAAGGCATTGTAAACAAAAGATTCAAAGAAAGATAAAGAAGAGAAAAACAAATTGGACAATTTTCAAGGAAAGGAGGACCAATATTCACACGTGGCCTTGGTTCAAAATATGGATCTTTCTTTTGGGCACAAATGGAAATTATCGAACAGTCCTGCGTGTAAAAGAAATGACGAAATGTTGAGACAGGTTAGAATTTAATGGAGTTTGAAGTTATTTAACGTGAAAAGCAAAGATAAACGAGCTAAATGCCTTGTGCCAATTGTCCAGGTGCTTTCCTACACTTTTGTGTTCTGAACTTCTTTTTTGGAGGGAAGTCTTATCACTTCCAAAAAACTAGCCACAAGGGGTCACAATTATGTTAGTGTCCCATCAGATTAATAGGGTAAAATATGATAAATACCACTAAAACTATATCTTTGTCACGTGCCTCCTTATTCTTTCAATTGCAACACTTAACCCCCTTTAATGCTTAATTCATTTCAAATCTACTCCAATTCAAAGTTATAAATCAATTAATTAAGCAAAACTAGTCTCTAATGCCAGAACTATTTAAATCAACATTTTGGTCTCTTGTCCTGTATGGCCTTAACCTAGTACATCAAGAACAAAGGAAATTCTTACATAAACTTAGTCCATGGCTCTATTTATAGACTTTGTGGTCTAAGAGAAAATTATATGAGTAATCTTATGTCATTTGGTTTTCTCTCTCTATTAGCTACCTGCTAAAGTATGTCGAGAGAAAAACGGGTTTCGTTTATTTGGTTCTATTTCTCAAAAATATATTTTTTAAAAACTTTACATACATTTTTCAACCATTTAGATAGATCTATTTGCTAACTCATAAATATTTTTTATCTCATAAACACATTTATCGAAAAGAATTTTTAAACTTGTTACAGTAATATTTTCTAAGAAACATTTTAAAAAACAACCATTTAGACAGGTTCATTTGCTAACCTATGCCCTTCAATGCTACCATTATTATAGCT
Source organism: Mitragyna speciosa (assembly GCA_024721245.1). Lineage (NCBI taxonomy): Eukaryota > Viridiplantae > Streptophyta > Magnoliopsida > Gentianales > Rubiaceae > Mitragyna > Mitragyna speciosa. Next base: position 3,807,590 of record CM045558.1, read on the forward strand.
ACCATCGTTATAGCTGTGAGATTAGTGAAACGAAGTAAATCTATTGGATTGTGAGTGAAATAAGGCAAATTAATAGACAAATTGCTCGTCCTTGATGGAATTAAATACATCTATCTCAAATTTAAGCTGCGTCTTACTCTTGGGGAAGGATGTTAGTGACCTGCCACCGAAGAAGATGAATTGAGCGGATTGCGACAGTGGAGGGAAGATGGACTTCTAAGGGAATAAGCTGAATGCTATGGAATTTCCTCCACTAGTATCTACTACAGATAGAAAAGATGGTACGGAGAAGGGATTGCGGAAAGATTAGGTGGAAATAAAAGGAAGAAGATCATAGGCTCAAGTAGTTTACAAGGGGAAGAACTTTCATGGAAAAATGTCACTCAAATTTGTTTCTCCAATATTATCTCCTATTCCTACTGTGAGTTTATTACAGGAAGATATTCAAGAGGGAATGGAAAAATGAAGGAATGTAGTAATAGGTTTTGCCTTGGGGTATTCAAACCGTTTTTCCTTAATGAAGAAATTTGTGGAAAACAAATGGAAGAATTTAGGAAAAGTGGAAATAAATTCACTGAAGAATGGAGTTTTTTTTTTATTATTTTGAGAATGAGAGTAAAAGAGGGCACTAGAGCAATCCCCCTGGCTAATGGCTAGCAACATGCTCTTCTTAAAGCCATGGAGCCCAGAACTGAATCTGCAACAGGAGCAGTTAAGATCAATTCCAATTTGGATTTGGTTGCCAAGGTTGAAGCTTCATTACTATACTGAAAAAGGGCTTAGCAAATTAGCAATTTTGCAGGCAACCATTATATACTGATCAGAACACAACAAATCAAGTGAGGGGTGCCTATGCCATGATATTTTTGGAGATCAACATTGAGGATTCAAAGCCTGACAAAATTCCCCATGTTAATAAATTTGGAGCATTGGAATACCAATATGTGGAGTATGAATAGATTCCAATAGGACGTTGTGTAAATAGATAACTAAAGCTAACTATGAGGCTGATAATGCAAGGAAAGACCAACAATAGAGAAGGAGAAGGAGAAAGCAGAAAGTGAATATGATGATTTCAACAAGATGGGGCTCTAATTGGTCAAAAGAAAGAACAGTATCAATTGGAGTTAATGAGAGATGAAAACCAAAATACAGAAGTAATAAAGGAGAGTGATAGTAGCTTGTCTAATATTGCAAAAGTGGAAGAAGAGGGAGATAAATAAATTGAAGACCATGCGGAAAAAAATAAAGGAATAACCACTGAAGCAATAGAGATCTTGTTGTTAGTGGAGAATATCTATACACCACTAGTATTAGCAATCTCAGAGGAGGATCTAAACAGGAAATAAAGGGGGAATGAAACAGAGGCAAAAGCTGGGTAATAAATCAAAGCCTCAACTTGTTCCACGAAGTTACTGTCCTAGAACATAAGAGCATTAAATAACTCTATCAGGCAATTAGCTGTACAGAACATTATAGAAAATAGATGTGCTGATATTATAAATTGTGAAGAATAAAATTAAATGGGAGAATATAGACAGTGTTAAAAGTAAGAGTATACCTAATTGGACTCGTGTACATAATACAACAATTCAAAGGAGTAGATTTTGCATATACTCAAATCCAGTAAATGTGAATGTTCTGTACTATCTATGAATAATTCGACTATATCATGATGGATAGATCACAAAGGGATTGGAATAATATGGATTGTCACAGTTTTATATGTAAAAATAAACCTAATGAAAGAAAGCTTCTACGGAATTTTTTGGTAGAAGTCAAGAAAAGCATTGGTGCAGTGCCTTGGGTAGATGTAAGAGATTTTAATGATATTCAAAATGTAAATGAAAGGGTCAGAAGCATTGAACATGATTTCACTTCAATGTTGGAGTCAATCGATGTATAGAGGAGATGGATGTACAGGAGTTTCCCAATGAAGGTTATTATTATACTTGGTGTAATCATAAGGAATATGGAGCTAGAATTTATAGTAACATAGATAGAATTTTCACAAATGAAGAATGGTTTTAATCATTTCCAGATGTGCATGTGGAATTCATGCCTCCTAACCTATCTAATAATTCACCAATCTGTGTAACTATCTCAGATAAAGTGATTCTGGGCCCAAGTCATTTCAGTTTAATAGCTTCTAGGTGAAATATTCAAGCTACGTTGAAATTCAGAAAGGTATTTAATGCGAGAAGTATGAGAGAAATCTAATGCAGATCATGTCTAGGAAGCTTTAGAGGCTGAAAGTAGAACTTAAAGATTTTCTTTTTGAGCAAATTAGTAATTCATTGATGATGATAGTGAACTTTATACAACAGGCCAACACTGATCCACTATTCGAGTTTTACTTCATTAGCTCTTGTATCAACTACTCCTATATGTTATCAAGCACTTACTAATATTAATCTGAAGTATATTATAGCAATATTTCAACAACAGTATAGCAGAAGAGGTATCAACTAGCAAAAGTGCAGATTTTGCTACAGGAAAAATATAATGATGAAGAGCTAATTAGGCAGGAGGAAGCATTAAGTGTAGAGCATAGTGAGTAGCTGGCAACTGAAGAACAATAGTTGAAGGAAAATGGTGAATCACCCAACTAAAAATAGGAATAGGATTGTGGTGTTGCAAAATGAAGAAGGAGAAATAATAGAGAATTATGAGGAAGTTAAAACAATGGCGGTGGAATTCTACAAGAAACTATTCGGCAAAAAAGGAGAGTTTAATGATCAAGAAGTAAAAAAGACAAAACAACTGCTCAAAAAGTTTATAAGTGGGGAACAGCAACAAAATTTGCGGGCCCCAGTCCGAACAAAAGATCATGAAGATAATGTTTGAAATGAAGGATAGAAAAGCTCCAGGCCTGGATGGCTATCTAACAAAATTTTACAAACAAGGCCTGAGTAGTAAGAAAAGATGTGGTAGATGCTATGAAGTATTTCTTTAATCAAGAATACATGTATTATCCTCTAAACTGTACAACTTTGTCTCTTGTTCCCAAAGTTGAAAATACAGTGCAAATGAAGGACTTTGGACTAATTGCTTGTTATAATGTATTGTATAAATCCTACTCTTCCATTCTAGCAGTAAGACCAAAAAAAGAGCTACCAAACTTGATCTCAGAAATTTAGAATGCCTTTGTGGAAGAAAGACAGATAGCTGTGGCTGACAACATCATGACTATGCATGAATTAGAGAATACAACAGGAAGGTTGGTAACCTTAGAATATTTGTCAAGATTAATTTGAGGAAAGCATATGGCACAACAAATTGGGATTTTGTATTTTTACTATGCACATTGTAGGATTTCCTATCAAATTTGTGAAAGACGGATAAAAAAATTGTATTAATACTGTACAATTTTTTGTAAATCTAAATGATTCTCTGGTGGGACTATTCTACAGTGAAAGAGGGTTGAGATAAGGGAATCTTATTTCCCCTTATCTTTTTCTTATTGCTATGGAGTAGTTCAGTTCCTTGATGAAGTGGACTGCAAAAGAAAAAGGCTATGTTTATCATCATCAGTTCAAGGAGCTGTAACTATCACATATTGCTTTTGCAAATGATTTTTTCTTGATAGCAAAAGCCCTGAAAAAACCCGCAAGATCATAGAGAAGACTACAGAAGAGTTCACAGAATTATCTGATTTAGCACCTAACTTGCAAAAGGGCACAGCTTTTTCTACAGGAATAATGGATCAAAAGGAAGAACATTTATGGTCAATGCTTCAAATGTCAAAAGGTGTCCTAACAATAATAGATCTTGGCCTTCCTTTAATCTCTACTATCTTTTGGTGATTATCAGCCTCTCTTCATCAAGATTGAATATAGAATAAAGAGTTAGGCAGCAAAGAAATTGAGTTATGGGGGTAGAATACAATTGATAATATCGATTTTTAAAGGGGGTCTATCTATATTGGGCAAGTATATTTGTATTATCAAAAGCAGTTAGAGCTAGGGCTGTTCAAAAAAACTCGAAAAGTCGAAAAATCGAGAAAATCGATCCGCCCCGAATCGAAAAAAAGGATAACCGAACCGGTTTTTGGTAACCGAACCAAACCAAAATGGGGGTAGTTATGTAATTTCACATGTTAGTTTGGGTGTTCATTTGGCTATTTATTGAATATTTATGTTTTTACATTGATTGAAATGAGAAGATGAAGTTTGAAAGACTAAGTGATTATTTTCTTGTTTATATAGTTTTTGGTTATTAGTTGAATATTTATGTTTTTATATTGATTGAAATGAAAAGATGAAATTCGAAAGACTAAGTGATTGTTTTCTTATTTATTTAATTTTTGTTTTTTTGAAGATTAAGGTTTTGGATGTAATTTAACTTTAAGATATTAATGTTTGTATTATTAGTGATTTATAATATTTTTTAATTTTTCTTGTTTATTTTTTTAAAAATATAGGTAAATTATTATGGATCGGGTCGGGTACCAGCCCTATCCGAACCGGTTTTGCAGGTAACCGGAAGGCCGAGTACCCGCAATATATGGACCGGTTTGCGGTTCGAATTTTTGCCGAACCGCAAAGACCGGTTTGGTTCACATTTTTTGTCCATGGACCAGGTACCCGGTCCATGAACACCCCTACTATTATGTATTAGTTTGTAACAAGAGGACTACCTCAGTTGTAAAGCTTATGATGATCATTAATGAAAAGTATAATTTCTTGTAGGAAAAAGAATCATATCACTTTTTCAATATTGTAAAATTTACCATATATCATGATTTCACTTTTTCACTTTTTCATACTCATATAGCTTTCTTTTAAATTGTAAAAAAAAACAAATGAATCGCAGACTAGTCCATATAAGAATCCATGATAGTGTGTTATACCATTTCAATATTGATTTTTACATGGCCCTTGCAATTACACTGAATGTTTTTAATCCTCATAATTAGTATCTAAATATTCAACAGCGATTCGTTGGCTTTGACTAGACTACATACAAAATTATATGTTTATGTACATAAACCGGATCTATTTTTTCTTTTTTGGGCAAAATGTAGGAACCAATCGTTACGATTTTCAAAAGTTAAGTCTTTCGCAATAAAACATGAGAATTGATTTATACATTCTACTGTTGATTCGTCCTCACGCTTTTTATTTTCGAGAGAAACAAATGTTTATTGTTTGGATTCACTATCATTATTTGAAAACTTGAAGTGTTATAATTCATGAAAATATTAGTTTAAGTGAAGTATGTGAATCAAAAAAATGAAGTGTACAAGTATTTACTAAAATAAAATAATTTACTTATGTTAATATCCATTTCGCCACCTTTTTAAATTGGAACAAAATATGATGTCACACTTCTAAGTTAGGACATAATTAGCATATAATAGGCAAGTTATCTTCACCTTATAATATAATAATTAAATCAGTTTACTGAGGTTGTTGATTTTGTTAGAGGACTGTATATGTGAGAAGGGTCATGTGTTCATGAATGGACTTTATTTTAGAAGGTAAAAGTTGTAGACAACTTATTTTTTCATGCCTTAAAATACGCCCTTGGTGGTGAAAAATGGTGAAAGTTGAAATTTAAACTAATTATAGAGGAGAAGTATAGAAAATTTTGTCTCATTACCCCATGGCACCTAATATATTAATATCATATTTTCCGTCATTTGGACTAACTATATCATGGACTTTAGGGATTTGGGCCACCACAAGTTTCATTTGCCACAATTTGATGGCTATGATTTATTGTGGCAAAATAAATGATTGAAATGTTGTTATGTGAACAAAATTTGAACTGAAAAAATGAGGTGATTTTGGAGAAAAAATTAATTACATCAAAATACTAAGAAATTACATCATAATGCTAAAGAGTTACATCAGAATGTTAAAAAATTACATGATCCTCAACTTGTGAGAAATGGCCAAAGACTAAATTATAAGACCCTATACCCGGACTTTAGTGGTAAAGCGTTTTACCCTATGAGGGATCAAGCAAGCCATTTATTTTTGAATATGAGGGGACTTAATAAAGGTTGATTGAATATATGAGGGACCATTTCAGCAATTTTTATTAAAAAATTATTTTCACTAGAAGAGTCTGAACAATATTAAAATGTCTCGAATTAAAAAGTCCCGGGAAGAATCGTAGCAGGTTGGGTTTTTGATACGCATCGATGATCGAGTCGGCAGCGATATAACACGCGTAACTTGGTGAGCAAACAAACTCCATGACGGGCCACAGTTTTGAAAGATATTTACTTCCCAATTTTCAAGGTCATTATTCATCCTACTATCCTTTTTTTTTTTTTTTTTTGCCTCTCCTTATGCAATTCTGAAGGTTGTTATTCAAGCTCAAAATCTTTTTCTTTTCTTTTTTTTTATGTCTTGTAATGCTTAGGTCCTTAAAATTGTTAGTAAGAATTTCTTTTGAAGAAAATTATTTGCTTCAAGAATATTTTTTTTGGAGGATATTAAATTACCAGTATCTTGATAAAATTTGATTGAATTTATTAGTTCCATAGAAAAGTAAAGAATGTGAGGTTTCTTTTATCTAATTTTAAAGCTGGTTGGGAATGATGATGATGATGATGATGATAATACAGGGCAACACCTCAGAATTGAGACTTGAACCAAGAGCTAGATATGAATACACCATTTAGGCACGTTATTGTGGCAATTCTCAAATCTTTTCACCCTAGAAGTGAGCAGTGACTGGTGAGTACATCTGATACTTAGTAGCAGGCTTTTCAGCTTGATTTTTCACAGTGACTCGTCAGTTTAGGAAGGTTATGGTGATCAATTTTGACACTGAAAGTACGCATGAAATGGTGTACCACCATCTATTACGGTTGTCTCGCATACCTGTTTTGAGTTATCACGATTTACTTTGAATATTGAGGACATATCTAATTTGTGAAAAAAATTTTACATAAATATTCTTACATTAACATACATATTATATTTAGTAACACTTTTTAACATCATAAGGTCTATATATAGAACTGTAGGCCATATCCAATTACGAGTTTTTCCATTCTCACGATTTCTCGTACCAGTATCATCGTAAAGGAACGATAAGGATGATAATTAGCATATATTACTTTTTACTTAGGTTTCAGTGGGATTGGTACATTTCGATTTGCCTTTTAATTTAATTACCATCTGTGTTCCAATTTAACGGTTTAAAACTGCATAGTGATATAATAATTGTTCAACCGTTCACAATTTTGCGCTCTAAAATCCAAAATTTTGGATACTAATAATCACGGGATGCAGAATGAAGATAATAGATAAGAGTAAAAAAAAAAAAAAGATACTTATGACATACATTTCAAAACAACTAAAAAAATAAACTTGACCAATAGGATTTTTGTGTGCTTTTTTTTTTTTTTTGTGGGGGAGGGGGATAGGCAAAAAGACTCGTAGGTACAAAAGTTATCGTGAAACTTCTATGGCAAAATATCAAGGATAAAAACCCTAAATTTCCTTTTAAAGTAATAAGACAAGAAGTGAGAGAAATGACAACCTTTTACTATCCCTAAATAGAAACCACTATCAAATTACTGTTTGGGTCATCATATCAAAAGGGATAAGGGCGAAAGTTTCTTGATAATATTTGAAACCATCAAGATCTATCCAGAATGAAGAGGAGTGGGACGGAGAATAAAATCCAAGAGCTTAGGTATGTATAATATTCTCATTCAGTTCCTTAAATAGAATTATGTTTCGTTTCACAATTCTTATTGTAGTAGATGATCTGACAAAACCCTGAAAAATTTTTTATTTGAGGAACGATTTATGCATGGTAAAGAGCAGATCTATTGGTTAGTGGGTGCGGTTCATTGGGATCTGTTAATTTTACTTTGGCAACACTGAAAGGTTTTTCTGAGAAATTAACATAGGATTGAGTAGCATGCAAAAATAATTAGTATTAGTACATACCTTAGTTAAGGTAAAAAAAAAAGCATGGGAAACTGAGATCTAATTGTTGCTTACAAAAGTTCAGATATACTCTTGTGTTCCCTCAAATCTGGAGTAGTCTCTGTCTCGTGCAGCTACTGCACCGGAAGTATTGTTGTCTTGGTATGGTATCAAATTTTGGCCTCCATACCATTGCTCGTGCTCACCGCCTGTGGTGCGTGTTGACTAACAGCCACGTATAGTCGGGACGTTGCAATATAAAGGTTACTGGTACGTCTATGGCGGTTGTCCCACACACTGCACAATAGAAGATCAGGAATATTCGGGACCATATAATGGGAGGGTCTACTGTCCAAGAAAAATATACACTACGTTTAAGTAATTAAAAAGTAAAAATTAAACATATTTAATTTATATACGGTATGATGTTGGAACAAAAATTTAACTTTTTCTCATAGATAATGGTTACAAAATCTGGCCAATGTATTATAATAATTGATAATAATCTCCAGAGATAGGAGTTTGGGAATTATTCAACTTTTACAATGGAATTATACTACATTAGTTTGGTAACAGATGCTAATTGACATTCGAGATACCATCTTGGAGATAAGTAAAGATATCTGAGCATTTTCTTTTAGTGTGCATGTCTATTAGTGATGTCAGAAGAAGTCAAAAAATTAAAATTGATATTCATGTTGACTATTGGACCCCATATTTTTACAGTGGCTTTATACGATTTACTGATTATTTCATGTCCTTGAGTCTATGTGAAGAACTGTGTAACGTGTACGCGATTGCACTCTGTTTACAGGACTCAGTTATGATCTGTTCTTTTCAAAATATATTCCCATTCTTTTATAGTAGTTCTTCCATCCATAACAGATAGTTGAACTGTATATTAGATTGAAGGTAAAGTGAGAAATATGTGAATTGACTCTATTCATTAATACTATTGAATTCAAAGATACGGGTCAGAAACGTAGCGGGCATATATATTCTGTTTATGAAACATAATATATAAAGAGGAGATAATTTATAGTTGATGAGGTTCATCATTTGCCTTGACCAGTTAAAAGAACCCGAATAAGACGATGTAAGCATAAAGGGAGCATTTTAGTTCATAAATAACACAAGATTAAATTATTAATCCTATGTCATATGATATTTGATTGCATTTTAAGCAGATAATTATCCCCTTGTACGTAAGATAAAATAGTTCTATAGGAGGAGATGGTATTAGTCATTTGGAGATGATGATAACATAATTGTTGATAAAATCAGCCAGTTGCAATTTGCATCTCGCCCCTGGGATTGGAATGTCCGTGGACGAGAACTGCTACTTGTGAGGCGTCCCTGGCATGGAGATGCCCCTCAAAATCCCATGGCGTGAGTGCCAAATTTTCTATGGGTTCTTGAGCCCTTCAGGTGGCAACTTCCTGCATGTGGCAGCTGTACGACCATTTACCCATACGTGCGTCTTAGGGTGTAATCCCACGCGTAGCATATGTAAATAGGGTACCACCGATGTTTTAAAGTGCCCATTTAGTAAATAGTGAATCTTACCCGATAATCAATATATAGGAAAATAGCAAAGAAAACATTTAATATGGGACTAGAGGAGTGTTTGTTGTAGTTTGTATTCATAATTCCCACCATGAAAGTCCCATATCATCTGATTACATAAGTTTTGACCTCCCTTAAGGTTTTATACTCTGTTTATTTTCGAACAAAAGGAAAAGGTTTGAGACAGACGTGTATAAATACTATATTAATTGATTGCTTGCTTACAGTCTGATTTACATGATTAATATTAAGTTGAAGATGTTCAGCTATTTCATATATGTCAGCGTAATGCAATGACCAAAATTTAAGATAATACAGTATGATTATCGTGGATATGTGCTAGATATCGTATTGTGATATTGATGTGTATAAATCAATGGTTTATAATTAACTATATGCTACTTGTTGCATGCTATGTTGAAGTGGAATTGAACACTCCCTTCTGCTTACTTGAAATATAGCTCCAGCTTGGGCAGAGTAACACAAGTGTTCACATCCACAATTGTTTGTACCTTTTAATATTATTCTGATATTAATTAAGCTACCTAAATTTTGATTATCCAGTTTCTTATTTTTTCTACAACCTTAAATGGTTTTAATTAGCAGGGTAAAGAGCCGAGGAGCATACAATTAGAATTGAGATTTGTTTGTACTTCTTAACATTTTGAGAGAGGAATTTATGCTGCAACAGAAAACAGAGATGCCCTCCTTTAATTGCTGGAGTCAGAACTCAGAAGGGAGAGTATTAACTACACATGCCGAGCTGTAAGTAAAGAAATTTGTGGCACACATGCACATGCATTGCCTTACTTTGTTAAATTAGTCAATTTTGCATTTTGTATTTTCTGCAACTTCCTTCGTAAGATCGAGTAGTTTGCAACCTAGTTTTTCATATCAGAATTATCAATTTGCTACTGGCTTTGCGAAAACAATTTTGACCACATGTTGCATAGCTCACCATTTCTAAAATGACTACACTCTCTGTTTTTATTTGGCATTTCATTTTCTTTCTGAACTAGATTTAGCATTCATGTTGAAAGATTATTTTGATTTGTGATCCTCAAATTTTAGTCAGACTTTACTAGAGTTTAAAATTGTCAACTTGCTGATATCAAATTAGATAATGACGGTAATTGTAATTGAAAACTAGAGAAAAGTTTAGGTTGCGACTAGTCCAATTGTTTAAGTAATTAAATTCGTAGGCAGTAATTAATATGAGTACGCAGCCCCATCAAAATATTGACGTCTTGACAGTGCATTACTTTTTTATGAGAATGTAGCATCTAAACTTTGTTTTTTCTTGTCAATTCAATCCTTTTGTCGCTGAGTGCAAATCTTGGACGCAAATTCCAAAATTTAGCAGTTCAGTTATTGTAGATACTTATTTTACAGAGATTATGCTTTTCTTGATTCTAAAATACGGTATCTATACAATTCTGTTCACAAAACAAATTCGGAGTAGAAAAATCTAGGAACCTATTTACTAAATATCAAAGATAGAAGTTCATGCAACTAATTTTCGAAAACCGTACTATTTTGAGGGTGCAAAGTAGGTATAATTTATATTAGAGTCGACTTGGCTGTTGACTGGCAGCTTTAGTACAGTCATGTATGTTTGGCCTATGTACATTTTCTTCTTTGATACTGTTATACCGTTCCAGTTTTTATACAGTTTGATTGATTGGCCATTTAGAATATGTCTTATGATTTCAGTTGACTTTTCTGCTTGAAATTGGAGCATGTTTAGAACTTAAGATTTTTGAATAAGAATGGAAATCTTGATTTGAGTAAGAAACGGTATCTTGATTACCACTCGCATGCTTCCCAACTAGCTACTTATCATAGGTGATCTTCATAGTGGTAAACCTAGAAATATTGTCACTAAAAGTTCCATTGATAATTTATTGGAAACTACTGTTTTGTTGGTCGATTTTAATATTTTCAGAAAAAATTATTGTAGCAAATCTTTTTTAATAATTGTGTATACTAGGTTAAAAAAGTTATTCAACAAAGAAAATTTGGAAAATATTCCATCCAAACAGTACTAAGAAGTATAATCTCACATTAGGAAGCATGTCTTCCAGAGTTGACATACTTGTTTGTAACATAATGAACGTTAAACTTGTAGAACCCATCAGCTTCCTTGTCTCCTAGAATTCTGAGATGCATGGACAGTACTCTGATATGAGTAGTTTATTTCTTTCTCAAATAATTGGAGAATAGTTTCGCAAAAGACAAATTGCCTGTGTATGGGACTCAGGAAATTAAAGCCAGTCTAGTCACCAAATTATGACTTCAAAAATCTAAAAGATACTAGTTGTCCTTTCTCTCTAGAACAAAGGGATGCTGCCACTATGTATTCATAATTGTGCATAATTAATCATCTGCTTGCATATAATTTGCATCCCACTTTGTAGATGGAGGATTCTGATTGCTTTCCGTTCTCTTATTTTGTTTCATTTGCCTGCTGGTAGATTTTCCTTTTTGTTACTGTTCTGTGGTTCTGTTTGCCTGATATTTTTAATTTTTTTTTGGGGCCATTAGTTCAAAAGTTTCATTGGATTACAGGCATTTAAATATTGCCATTAATTAAAAAGGCAGCAAAAGTGGTTCCTTGGGAATTCACAAGCCCATCTGTAATTTGAGCTTTGAATGCAATGCCGCTTTTGCACCTAGAGAACATATAGTTGGCCTTTGTCTCCTATAATTCTGACACGGACAAGGGCTATCATGCGGTGATTTTTCTTGTCTCCTAAACTGAGTCTAGCCAACAAGTCAGGACTTTCGAATTATAAGCAATTATTTGTCTAACGGCTAATGTCCTAGGAGTTCACCCATAAATGCTGTCCTAATGGGACTGGGGAATGATTGCACTAAATATTCATATTTCTATATTGGTAGCGTCATATGTCTGTATTATGGATGCACATCTTGTTATTGTATGGATATTATTTCTGCTAAACTTTAGATTAGTTGGGGGACAAGATTTTATTTTATACAGTGGTGTGGTGAAAAATTGATTGTAGCTTGATTAAAAGTTACAATTTGTTTGTGATGATTCGATTTTCCTTTTACATTTTATTGGAACACTTGTAAGATAGGAAATCATTTAGTGTCCCGTGAGCCCTTGAACGGTTGAACCCCCCCCCCCCCCCCACTCCACTCTAATATGGTGTGTATTAAGACTGTAGAAATAGTTTTATGTAGGGGTCTTTTGGGAGAAAGAAGTGAGTACACAGAACAAATGAGGGCATTTAGGTAACATTTTCTTCACTTTTTCCTTATTTTATATCAGTTCTTTATGAGATAACGCAATATTGAAGGCCAGCTAATTGGATAAAATTTCAAATTAGCTCGTCAAAGACTTTTTAATTTCCCAATTAAGACTTCCTTGAACTTAAAACATGATGAAGGGCCCTGGTACAGTGCAGAGTTGACTATAAACACCAATCTGCTTTGGGGATACACACCTCTTCTCTTAAGTACATTATGTATAAGGACCTTTACTTTTTGGTCTATTGCTTTGGATGCCCCTAAAAACTTCTACAATGTCAGAGACTGAATAGAAAGAAGTTTGGGTGCATAAATTTCAGAGACTTCTGAAGTGATTCACCCAAAATTTGTTGCCATGGAATAGATAAATCTTTCAAAGAACCAGAAGATTGAGACTGCTCATCCCTGAAGATGAAAGTTAACACAATTTAAGATTTATATATGTTAATCTTGGTATCACATTTTATAGTACAAACGTTAAAACAATTACGGTGTTATATTTGATTTCATCGATGTCGAGCAAATTGTTATTAATCATATGTTTTTAGTTCCATTGTGTTAGGTTTGTAGATCAGGTAATGGAGCTTTAAGATGTTAAATTCATCTGTGAAAGAGTAGACTATTGCTAAACAATCCTTTGATTTAGATATGAGTTTGACAATACACTTGTCTGGTAAACCATCATGTTTGAAATTAAAACTAATGTTCTTAAAACTAACCCTGCTAATAAACTACTTAACCATCAAGGTTAACTAGATGTTTTGTTCATTAAAAAATACTTTAAATATTTAAAAATTATAAAAATTTATTAAAAACACCAATCTTATCACATTTGATTGTGGAATATTATGCTATGAACCTTAATTTGTATATATAATGTGCACCAAATTATTGAAATCACAAAATTTAAGAAAAAGATTATCAAAAATTACAAGTAAACTTCAAAAACAAAAAATCGGTCCAATTGGTTCGATCGGGTAGACCAGTTCACCCGTTTTAATTTGGTTTGACCGATTTTTGTGTAACTTTTGACTTGATAGTAAACCAGATTGGTTAACTAACCAGTTCCTGATTCAATCATTCCAATGAGAAGTTCAGTCCGAATGTGAGAACACTGCTTACAACCCGACCACTGTTTATGTAATTTATCTTTGTCAAAAATATAAATATACAGGTATGTATGAAGAAGTAATTAGGGTGGTTTCATGTCTTTGTTTCTCGTTGTTCAATAAGTGATTAATTTCCATTCACCACATTCTTTTGATCCTCTCGTACCTCTCATTTTTCTGGGGAGAAAAAAATAATAATGTTCCCTTTCCCTCCTTCCAATTCTTTTGGGATAAAAAGAGCATAATACTTAATAGGGGGCTGATGTACATTTTGGTGCCCTCATTTTTGCCATATGAAAATTAAAAGGCTGAAAAATAGTAAAATCTACGCGATTTACTTAACCGACGGACGAAAGAGTCGGGCGGAAAAGGGGGAAGGCTCTCCGTTCCTGGTTCTCCCGTAGCTGGATCTTCCGGTGGTAAATAATCGTGTTAATGTAGAAAAGTCCTCAATTTATTTTGGATTCTAAGTTCAATAGGATGAGGGATTCTTATTCTGTGTTACTTTTCATTAATTCTTCTTCAAAGCATAATTGGGGAAGGCTGTCATGTACAATTGAAAATTGGAACAGGTTATATGAAAGTGCAGTGTACAACGGGTATAAAAGATTTTTGACTAAATTATTAATTGGAACAATCGACTTCCGTTCGTGCTGCTTCTCAAAATAAACCATATATTATAGGGATAATTTCACATACCTCCCCTGGTTTATTGTAATTACACCCAGTTCCCTTTAAGTTTCAAAAATTACACATACCTCCCTTATTTCAATAATTTTGGTAACAAAAAAACTCATTTTGCTAATGTCAGCAAAAAAATTAATTGAATATTCTAAAATGTCGCTAGAAATTTTCTTATTAAAATAAGAAAAATAATTCTTGAAAATAATAAATTAATTCATTCAACATAAAGTAAAAAAATAGCAAAAATATTGTCCATTGCCACCACTGAATGCTCAATCAATTGTGTATTCCAGGACACCTCTCCCACTTGGTGCTTTATTTTGCACATTTTTTATCATTTTTATATCTATCCAAAATATCACATAAACAAAAAATATAACTATGAAAAATAAATTAGATGATAGCAACGATTTGAAAATTCTGTGCATATGTGAATTTACACTTTCAAGAGAAAATTAAAGTAACTATTATGCTTTTTCCTTTTTTATTTTCCCTTTATATTTTCCTATAAATTTTTCTGAAGTAATTGTACTAATATTTAAGGGCATTTTAGTAATCCCAAGTGTCGAAGGGAGGTAAATGTAATTTCTAAAACTTGAGGGGAGCTAGGTGTAATTACGATAAACTTCAGGGTAGGTGTGTGAAATTATCCCATTATTATAAGCATCTCAAATTATGGTTGGCATATCCTTCAGAGTTAATCAAAGATTGTAAACTCGTTTCCTCCATGCACAAGGATTTTTTGATGATTTATTCGTTATCCTATCCTATGAAGGACTAGGTAGAGCTCTTGTCAAGTGTAGTTTGCTTTGGAATCAAAGAATAACTCTAAAAAAAAAAATGTTGTCCTAAAAAATTACTATAATGTTCCATAACATTTGCGTAAACAAAAGCTTCCTGAGTTATCACTTCTGTCATACGGTTGTCCACAGGTCCAGAATATCAGTTACTTATGATTGAGAGTACGTCTCATTATCTATCCTTTCTCGTCAAAATCCTCAAAAATTCAATTTTTCTTCAAAATAAAATTTCCCCCAAAATAAAATCTCTCTTCAAAATGGGAAGGGAAGAGTCAGTTGGGATTTTAAAGCTTGGCCTGTAGTACTCATCCTCAAATTTTCAATTTCCCCTCAAAATTTCATACCGATTAAACATCCGTTAAACAAATCCTTCTGCTAATAAAATCAAACATAACTCTCCAATATACACTACTTAGTTCCGAATATTGTTATCTTAGAATGCATAAGGAAATCAATATTAAATTTCTCATAAATGCCACCATCTACTAGTAACTAATAAGATTCCAATAAGATTCTAAGTTTCCTTAAATATTTTCAATTCTCCATCCCAGATTTTCAAATTTTACCAATTATTTAATTGTACAGGTCCATGAAAAAGTGGATTTTAAGATTGAGCGGTGTATTTTCCTTAAAAATAAAAGTTCATTAATTCTTCTGGAATGGAATTACGAAATATGAAATACCTCTTCTATTTTTTGGTTTTTTGGGTGCTGGGGTTTGTGATGGTGGGTTTTTTATTTTTTGGGTTTTTTTTTGTTTTTGTGGCGGCGGTGGGGTTTGTTGCAATATGAAATGCCAATCAGCATGTTGTCAACGAGGAAGCAGAATAAGTGTTGGTCTCGTATACTTTGTGAGCTGTAAATTTAATACTACATTTCTTAAGTGCTTCTTTCGTCAATGCAAAAAGGGCAAAGGTAGACCCCCCCCCCCCCCCCCCCCCAAAAAAAACCACCATCACCCACCACACACAAAAAAAAAAAAAAAAAAAGCACCCCACAAAACGAGAAAAAAAAAAAAAAAGTAACTCACCACCCAACTACAACATCACTATCATTGAGGGTCAATCATTTATGATTTGTAAAGAAGAACGTTAAACTGTACTTTAATCAATAATGTTGAGAAAACGGAACAGCCTACAATTTTTGCTGTTAATGTAAATTAACACAAAAATGATGCGAGTGAAATGGTTGAACTATTTGTTTGTAAAATCAAGTTGTTAAAAATAATAAAACATTACTGTACGTTTACCTCAAATACTGTAAAGATTGTAAAAATCGTACCAACTGAACTAAAACTTAATTGTTCTGTTTCCAAATATCAAGTATGTAACATGAGTTTTAAGTCTTTGTTCACCGTTTGTTTCTCTTTTGTTTGAATTCATGATGTACCGATTTTCGGACCTCTTTTTTTGACAGAATTATGAGTCCCAGAATCTAACTAATTGAGTGTGATATGAATGTGCATTCTACTTCAATGTAGACTAATCAACAATTGATGGCACATGAGAAATTCCAACTTCAAAAGAGTAGTACCCAGAAAACTCGGCACAGTCCATGAATCAGTTTTAAATCTTGAGCACGTTTTTCTTCGTTAACGGAAATCGCTATCCTCAAATCCGGTACCATACTAATGAGCAGTAATATGAAATGCTTGGTCCAGCCAGGACATCCTATATATCTCGAGCGCATGACGCGTGTGTACTGATTGTGGATTTGGAAGCTAACCCCTTCGATAATTGTGACCTTTGAGGAGGAAAATTTGACTTTTATTCTCCAATATAATGGTTGACGATTGGCTGCTTTTCACCAAGATTAGTTCATCTGAAAATTATATGATCGATACATACATGGGCTCAAAATTTGACCTTGTGCTATTCCCCCCCCCCCCCCCATAAGTTGAGGGCGGTATAATTTCTCAATATTTTGATGTAACTCTTCAGTATTCTAGTATACTTTCTCAACATTTTGATATAACTAAATTTTCATCCAAAAATACCTCGGTTTTGGTATTTTATCATTTCAAATTTTAATAACATGATATCATCTCTGTTATACATTTTGTCGTGTTAAATTATGGCTATCAATTTGTAGCAAATGAAAATTGTAAGGCCCCAAATCCATGATACTACATGATACATAGCAGATAAGTAGACGCGTATTAATTAATAACGTTTAATTGACCAATAATTAGAGATTAAATATTCACTAGTAATTTCGAGTGAGTAGGAGTAAACACCTTTAAACTCATTCACGCTATTGCATTGTAATGACATGAAAGATTTTTTCAATAATCTTCTTTTCTATTTAAATACGAAATAAAAAATTTTTACATAAACTCTATTCTTAACCTCACTTGACCTCACTTGTAAACCTCATTCTCTAAAACAAAGTCATACAAACATCCTTAAACGTTTTTACATCGCCATTCATCACTATGTTTATGTGACATTCTTTCATATAACAAGATTTATAGGTGGAATCGTGAATCGGATCAACCTGAGAATTTCCTATATAGAATGGAGCTATTCTTTGTTTTCGCACACTAATCCAAATCTTGGATGAACTTCCAAGGAGAAATATTGGCTCGAAAATATAGGGCTCTTCTATAAATTCTTTTTATTCTTTGCACTGGTAAGTATTGAGAATAAATCGACATTGCTCTTAGGATCTATGGAGTTATAGTTAGCTCATTCATCCTGACCCATGAACCTTTTTAGATTCGTTGCTTGGTTACTATCAGGGTACTGTTGAAATTTTGAATCCGTGATTTGTACGAGAGGCCAAAATTTTCCATCGCACTACGGCTTGGATTTTTTATATATTTTGATTGTTTCGTTGGTTGATCACAAAGAAAATGAAGGTGAGACAATGACTTTGATTCATGATTCTTGGCAAAGAAATGTAGTTCGTGATTCACGATTCTCCGGGACTTGTAACCGTCCATGAATATCAGCCAATCTAGATGATAATGGAGCTTGTGGCTTCAGGACAAAGTACAACGTATTAACATACCATCGAGGAAGAAAAAGTGCTACTTATAAAGGGACTGATAAATACACTTCAATGCTTACCTATGACCTTAGTTTTGACTTGAAGCGCATATTCTTTAATTTTCTTTTTTGCAAATCGTCCTTCCGGTTTACAAGGTGATACTGACTGAGACATTTGTTTCATTTATATGATTGGCAGCAAATCAAGCGTTGGGATCACAAGGGGATACTGACTGAGACATTTGTTTCATTTATATGATTGGCAGCAAATCATGCGTTGGATTACACTGGCATGTTAAACATTTTCTGAATAACGGTGTTATGTTCGTTTTAGATCGATCTCTCAATCACTTTCTTGAATCCAATCATGAAACATAAATGTGACTTAGATTATAGTATATGATTTAGCATACTAGGTAGACCAGTCGGTAGGAAACAATATTAACCTTATAATGCAAGATAAATATAAATCACAGAATCATGCATTTTCCAAATCGTCATTAAGCTAAATATAAACGAAAGTGGCAATACATTCCAATACCCAATGGATACCCATGTTCAAATTTAATTTGGGCAGGATGAATATAAAAAAAAAAATATCGGACTAAACCTAATTGGGAGTATACCCAACAATATCCATAAATAGTATTCACTTGGGACTCTCATGGGTATGATAAGAATATTATTTAAATGATTCAAAATTGTAAGTATATCTAATAATTTATTTATTTTACTATTAAGGAAATCACATTACTATTGCACATTTTAGGCTGTATCAAAATATGTTTAACTTATTTTAGTCTCGCCCATATTGATCCGATGACCAATATATGGGATAGTATAGGTATAGCTCAAATTTTGAAGTCCTAATTAATTTCCGCTCAAATTCCGCCCATTTTGTGCATTTGTCATCTATACAAGGAGACAAAGATCTAGCTAAATCTGATTTATTGGGTAAATCATTTTACAATGATATAGATACTATCATAAGCAGCACTTGTAAAGCCTGCCATATCTAGAGTGTGGACTGGTTAATCGATCTATAAACTCAATCCTGACCGAAACTGATTGTACGAGTTCATTTAATTCGCTAATCGTATTGGTCCTTGTTAGCCAATTACTTGTTTAACTAACTATCTGATTAAAGAGGGTCAGGTACTACGAGTAACCAAAATCGTAAGGTACTAAGTAGATATGACAAAATAAATAAAAAATATTAAAATAGAAAAACTTGTTCAAATTTAAAAAAATATATTTACTTAATTTCAATTACTTTACAAAACAAGTAATAAAATTACAAATTTAAACTTTTGTATTCACTTTTTTTACAAGTAAAAAATATACAAAAAAAAAAATTCTTCATAGCATTAGCAAGAAAAGTACTTGTTTTATCTGCCATACTCTATATCTAAGTTAAATGAAATTAATTCTTTAAATAGTAACAAGAAACATATGATAATCATGACATAATTAAAAAGATAAAATATGAATCCAAAAATTAAATGGAAAGAAAAATCAAGTAAAATATTTAATTTTTTAAGTTATCTTGGACTTGACAATAAAATGACTTAACAATCCTCAACTTCTATGCAATATTTACAGTTATTAGTCTCTTAAGACATACATGTATAGATCAATTCGTCTAACTGGGATTTTTAAAAATTGATATCTGAAACCAAAGTTGCTTTTGCAAATGACATTCAATTAACGTAACCACTTCACAATTTCATTCAGTTACCATCATTATTCGATTTGGAATAAACCGATTTTTACGGTTTTCGATTTTTCTATCTTTTTTTTTTTTTGCCCAAACCGTGTCATGTGAGACGATCTAGTGGTAAACGAGTCCATATCAAAATTTCCCAGTTAAGTCTCTCTCCTTCTGTTCTGGTTTTATGTGGATCGAAATCGATGGTTTAAATTCACCCCAAAAAAAATAAAACAGATGTGAACGTTTTGGAAAGTCGAATCTGTATCATTAGAGCTAATACATTGACAAACATCAGAATGCAGTCATTCGTGGAACTGCGAGAAAATGATATTGTCACATTGCAACCGAACGACTGGAGGAATATTCTCAGAGCAAGCAGTACTGTATAAGCTGTGGCTGATCTTCTACCTCAGAATCAAGCTACGCATCCAGCAAATTTTCCACCCGAATAAAGCTGCCACCTCGGTATCAACTTCGTCCATGACAGCTCTGGTCGTTGTAAGTAATGATATCAGTCATTTCCAGGAGTATTCATGGTAGGAATTATTGACGATACAGTTAAGCAATTTATTCTCCACTTTTTACTAATTCATTCCTAATAACATTACCTAAGTAGATACTATTTTTGTTTCTAGTGCAAAAGATCTAACTTATCGAAGATGTTGACTGCTAAATAATGTGACGTTAATAGTCTAGTTCACAAAAAAAAAAAAAAAAAAAAAAATTGGGTGCAATGATAACACTTTCTCGAAAATATTTATGTACATCACCCTCTAGAGTTGGTGCATTCTAGAAAGCATAAATCGAAAGACCTTGTTTTACAAATCCATCCAAGTTAGATCAACAAATCTTTTAACTAATTTGTGCCATATTTGAGGCAGACCAAAGAACAATTCTCGCCAAGAAGCTCAATAGCCAAGGGTAAATGGAAAGATCTCGTGCATTAGCTCTGTTGGATGGCTGGATATTTGCCCTTTATCCAAGGTCCAAGATTAACTAAAAAGGTCTCTGTCTACGAGATTTGTGACTAAAACATTAAATTAAGCTACTGAAGGTTCGGTGTTTTGTGCGCTAGTGATTTCTTCCCTCATAATTTGATGTAATTCCTATCGCACACTCGTGTTGTTCAACTTGTAAAAGTCTATGCATTTTTCGGCGTTGTGCTGAGAACCGACACGAGATGTGGTATGGAGCGGCCTGATTAGGTTAAGTCCAACGAAAGTAGGTTGGTGTGTGAAGTTAACCTTGAATTAGCATTTGGATTGGATCAGCACCACAGAAACAATGGTCCGTGATTAAATGAGTTTATAAAATAATCTTTTTTCCCCTAGTAAAACAAAGTGGGGCTTTTAGGTCTGGCAGCCATATCTTTTAGTCCCCTGTACTTCATCCTTCAACATAAAATATGGGAATCTGGTGGTGGCACAAAATTTTAAGAATTTTATTTGTAAAGCATCATTATGCAGCGAAAAAATGTACGAGGATGATATAGTTAACATAATTGATTTTAGTGATATGCATGTAACTTATTTAGGAATGCGAAAATTTACTCTTTTGTTTATTTGAGAATTTACAATTCTTGATGTCGGCACTGCTACATTTTTCATGCGTGGTCCTAAATTCTGAGCATGGTAGCTAAACTTTCAAGACATCACTCTCTCACCGAAAAAGAAATTCTATAAATTTTACATGATTGTCAAGCTCACAAGTGTAATACTAGAAAACCGAAAGTTTCACAATCCTTCAAGGCTATGATTAGTAATCTGAAAAAGTGCTTCTTCTGTGATGAGACTTTTGGAACATCGTACAACTACTCCCACTCATGCACCTCCATGCTGAAAGAGATTTCTTTAAATCTTCTCTCTATGATAAATCTCTCCATCCTACCTAGTGAAAAAAGAAATTGAAGAAAAAAAGACCAATGTTGTTTACATTTTATACCATAGGTTTGTTCATCACTTTCCTAGCAGTGGCTCTAAGGCACAATTTTAGCTGACAAATTCATTAACCAACTGTAGATATGTCTTCAGCTCATGGCATGATGCAAAATCATAGCCATTTACATAAGATGAACCACGGCTGCTCAACCGGAGCTCACATCCAACATCAGCATATACCCATTGACTATCTTCCACAACTTTTTGGATCCAATTCGAGAGTTTTATCATCTGGGGTGGTTCATTACATCTATTCAAATCATCATCGTTATTATCAATAACAAAACCAGGTATTTTTGTTATTAGATCATCCGAATTTACTATACGTAAGATTTTAGTGCCTTGTTCTTCAAGGTGATATCTGAAGCTTTGGTTCCCAACTCTTGGACCTCCAAAAGAGATAACGGTCACAAGAGGTTCACATTTGAAGGTTTCTTTAATATCGTAAGCTGCTAGGGTTGCAAGAGCTGCCCCTAAAGAATGGCCGGTGATTGTGAAACTTAAGAGTTCATCTTCATCATGACCATAACTTTCAAGAATTCTGCCAATTTCTTGCCTGACCAAATCTTGGAGACTTGGAGATGTTCCCATTTTAGATGTGTACAAACTGAAAAACCCGCTTTCAACCATTGGGCAGCAGGAGTCGTTTGTGGGTAGTTCTGAGGCAGCATTGGGTATTGGAGTAAGGGTTGCTCGTAGATTTTCAAGCCACTCCAAACATGTAACTGTCCCACGGAGGGCGATCACCACGTCCCGCCGTCCAAGCTTTGATATAACTCGCTTGTCCTGGCACACTGCCACATAGCCGACCCAACTAGTCCGCATTGACATCCAATTAGGTGCCATCTCAATCCAACTTGGCAGCTGAATCCCTGAGGTGGCACTCAAATTCTTTGTAATTCGATATCCAGTCTCGGAGAATCCGGATTCGACAAGTAACTTCCTCTTCGAGTAACGACATTGAGCATATGAAGGTGATGATGGCTCAAAATCGCATGATCTATAGGCAGCTTCGACAAAATGACCATATCTTATGATTTCACCTCGTAAGTTATTGTCAAGAGGGTCTAACAAACCCTCCCAGTTCTTGATTCCTTGAATATCCATCCACCTAGCTCCAAGGCTCTCCGGCATAATGGGCGACGTCCAAGTTGGTGATGATGTTATTGAGGCTAAGCCGCCATTGTCCAAATGTTGTATGTATTTTGAAGCTGGCCCCTCCATGCTCAAGGTTCTGTTCAACCTAGAGGGTTGAGTAGTAATTGTAGTGCAACATCGAAATGACAATTTTGGACTTGGTTTGGAGATGCATGGTGGCCTAGTTACCTGTTTAAGTGGGGATGGTAGCCTCATTCTTTGTTTGTGAATGATTAAATTAGACTTGGTATTATGTACTCGTAAAAGATGGTAAAAGAAGTAATCATATAATAACTATGTGTGTGTGTGTGTGTGAGGGATATTTAGGACTAGTATTCCTAGAGGCAAGAGAGAGTAAATCAGACAAAGTTCACTAGATGATGTTGTTGCACTCTTTGCACTCAATTAATGGGGTATTTATAATTGGAAAAAGTGTAACACTAGGGCATAGGCGTATATATGTCAATATAACATTTGTATAATTTATAGTATCGCTTAAAAGTATTCATCAAATGTAGTTAGATTGATGGTCACATTAGTTATATGTGATTTTATATTGTTATCATGCCAAGGAATGGATGTACGGTTGGTGGGACAAAAGATTTATATGTCTATATGTGTTTGTATATATAACTCAACTAGAAAACTGCACTGTGGGGCTAAGGATCCAAATTGTAGTAACAAAGCAATTATGAAGTGGGGCTATTTAAAAAAAAAAAAAAAAAAAGTGGGGCTATGACATCAATTGAATTAAATTTGAATAAAATGGTATCAAATCCAAAAAATTGGGAGTGGGGGTCTGTTGTGGTGGACCCTGAGTCACATCGGACGGTCTTCATAGAATTGGCTTGCTAGGCTGGGAAGTTTTGAAATTTGACTTGATGCAGAAATTTGATGAAGGAAGATGCTGTTAGATTGATAGGAATACTAATTAGATGTTTTGCCACACGCTATGTGTGCGCCAAATTTAATTTATAGAGAAATTTGTTTTAGTGATAAAAGTTTAAAATTTTTTTCTTTTCTCAATAAAATTATGTTTGTGATTTTATAAAATGTGATGAGTAATATTACGTAGGGGATTTATGAGAAGTTATTAGTAGTATCTTTATAAAAAAAATTGTGTAATTTTACCCTTAGTAAAAAAAACGTAATGCCGGAATTTTAAGAATTGGCAAAAATAATAACACTAGGGAGCGTACTCTCCTTTTATATATGGTAAGATGGAGAATAGCATGCACTAAGTGAAGAGTGGCATTCAATGCTCCTGGCCGTTTTTTCAAGTAAGTGAAAAGTAAAATTTAGATTTAGCAAAATATGAATAATCTTGCTATATCTATCTTAAACGTATTAGTTTTTTTAATATACGTTGTACATAGACTTTAATACAAAGTTTTCTACAAATCAGAGATGGAAAATAGTATGATGACAAACATTGCCAAAAAAATAAAAATAAAAAAATTGTTTAGGAAAATGAAAAATTTTGGTTGAAACTTACTAGATTTAGACAAAATCTTACTATTTTGGATGGAAGTTATGATAAGCAAGAGTCACCATATTGTTGTAGATATGTTTGATTTGACATATTTTTTTTATTAGAATCAAAGAAATATATAGATTGATAGGACTGAATTAATGCATTTTGGTCATGGTCATATACATTAGCTTTTGAATATAAAAGTGATATTAACATTAAATTTCGTTTTCATAACCCACCCTCACAACATATTTAAAGTTTCACTACACCAACCAACATTTTCATGAAGTGGATAATTCTTAACTCTTGGCCAGTATAAACATGCTCCAATTCTCACAGAACCAAAAGGCATTTAAAAACAAGATCCAAACAATAAATGAAAAAGAGAAAACCAAATTGGATAATTTTTCAAGGAAGGAAGTAGCAATACTCACACGTTTGTATTTGCACACATGGCCTTGGTTCAAAATATCGATTTTTCTTTTGGGCACAAATGGAATATAAAGGAAATGATGAAATATTGAGATGGCCACGAGACTGGTTGGGACGAACAAGGTTATAAAACATGACTCTTTTATGGAGTTTGAAAGTTACTTAACGTAATAAAGCAAACATAAACGAGCTAAATGCCTTGTGCCAATTGTGAATGTGCTTTACTTCAGTCTGTGTTTTGAACTTCTTTTTTGGAGTAAAGTCTTATCGCTTCTAAAAAAACTATTCATATAGGAGGTCGCAGAGGGTAACAATTATGTCAACAGCCAATGTGAGGTAAACAGTAGTTTTCTCCACATTACAACTGGAAGAATAGTGCTCTAGGTGCTAATTGTCTTTTAGGTGAAATTCTCATTGCCTTCTAGCTAAGCTTTCGATGGGGACCAGGCACCTTATAATTTTCCCTCTTTTCATTTTCCGCAAGTTGAATGTGATGTAATTATTCAGTATTTTTGTGTTACTTTTCAAAATCATGATATAACTATTTTTCACATAAAATGACGTCATTTTTTGAAATCATTTTAGACCTTATTGGTTCAATCCCGTCTGTCTATTATTAGCCCTTTTAATCTGAGCCGTGAACTTGTTGCAAATGAAAATTGTGATCTCATGGCCCTTTCGATGCATTGACATAATGAAAAATCCTCTATTTTGCCATGCATCCAGTGGTTGTGTTAGACTTGCCCAGTATGGAAATAAACATCTTTTAGTGCTTCATCATAAGATTTAATTGGTACTTTTAATTTTGGAACCCCAGTATACTGATTAATATGTAACAAATAAGCAGGCTAATTAACAGAATTGGCCTACCAGTAATATAGCGTCAATTGTCTTTAACGGTTTCTAACGGATGATATACACCAAGTTATCCATAAATTTCTTGAATAATTATAGTTATGATAAGCACAAATCGGTGTCTGGGGAGAATGGGATCTCCATTCTTGAGATTATAGATTCCTCATTAACTAACCAGGTCTTCCGATAGAATGAAAGAAATGATACGTCAATCGCTGCGCCATATAGCATCATTCGTTTATATGAATACTGTTGATTAAAAAAATAATCACAGTTCGAATTGCATATGAAATATACTAATTGTTGCTATCGATTGACTTGTAGTTTGGCAATTCGCAGCCACGAGGATGAATGCGATGGGAGACATTCCTTAAAATAATTAGAATTTAGTTTTCACAGAAAAATCAGAAGATAAACACCTGATTTTACAAGCGAGTTTCATGTTTCAGTTTGTTCGTGTGCTAAAGATTAAGATTTTGATTTTCAGAGTTTTATGAAATTATGTTAATGGACTTGTGTAGCTGGTTTTTTCAAAACTATACTTCCAATTTGGACATATTTCAGATGCATGCATTAGTATTCATCTCTGGGAGGATGATGATGATGATGATGATGATGATGATGATTATTACTATTATTACTAGGAATGTGCATGTGCTTTGCACATGCTTTGAGTGTGTTTCAGTTAATTAATAAAGCTAATGAAGCAACTTAGAAATTCTATATGGAATTTCAAATATGAATTAATAGGAAATAAATTGCAATATAAAGTTTAATGAACAAACTTGAAATTAGTTATTGTAGGAATGTAAATGTGCATTTAATAGAATATAAAATGAGAAATTAGATATTTGTATGACGGTAGTTTTTGAATTCGGAATTATAGAGTTTGAGTTTAAAATGAATATTATCATTCCTATATATTATGCTTAAAATTGTTTTTCTATGCAATTATGTGTTCACTAAGCAACAATTCTTAAGATAGATTAATGTTGATGTAGTAAGATTTTAGTGTAATAATACTATAATCCGTTGGGATTACATATTCAAGTAACTATAGCACAAAATGAAATTCTAAAAAAGTGATTGTGTTCACACAATTATATCAAAATGGTTCTTGTATAAGACAAAGGAAAACTGGAACCGACTAAGTATATAAAATGCTATGATCAATAGCTTTCTAAGCTCACATAATCTAAGGAAAAATATATGCAAAATATGAAATTATTTTCAATATCTTAATGATTGGACAAAACCCCAAAAAAATTCAAATCAATAATGATATCGAACTAAATATAATTTTAATTGTAATAGAATCTAAAATAAATATTAAAGAAACAATAATCATAAATAACAATACAAAAACCAAAATTTAGACATAAATAAAAAATTATACAGAAAAAAGAATATATGCTTAAAAATCATGAGGAATTTAAAATCTATCAAAATTATAGAAAAAAAAATATGAAATAAATTGAATACCCTTGATATCTTAACTTCAAAAAAAAAAAAAAGCTATAGGACAAAGATTACCATAGCTTCCTTCTAGTTATTCTATATTACGTGTCCTTGACCAGTTGATCTTTGCATTTTTGTTTCCTTTAGTTTTACCCTTAAAATCTATATGCTCTTTGCATTTTTGTATTTTTTGATAGTAAGAAAACACCGGATAAAATTATTGTTTATTTACAAAAGTAGGAACCAATTGCACACCGAAAAAAGGAGCACATAGCTTGACTTATAAATGAATATTCATTTTATTGTTGAATATTGCAACCTAGTAAAGTTGAGTTAATTTGAAAAGTTGCAGACATTAAATTTCTTGTTCTTCTTGGAAATAAAAAAGGAATGGACTGCTATTGGGACTTTTCTTCTAATCGATAAGCATCCAAATTATATGATAGTATTAAATGAGGGTATTTTAAGAAGTACAAAAAAGGGAAGAAACACGATTACGTACAAGAGTAATACTCTTTTCTTGGATTATTAAATTCAATGTAAAAGACATGTTCTGTAATATTTCATTAGTACAATGTATTTAAAGTTTATTTCAAATTTTGTTATTTCACCGTTTCATTTTGTTTCTCAATCGTCAACAACATATAATGTTTCTGTACGTCATAATTAATTTAACCATTATTGATATTCTTAAGAAACTTATGGCATATGCCTTCTTTTGTTTTCTTTGATATAGAATTCTTGATGAACAAACATTGAAATGAAAATTTGCTTATTATTTTGAAATTTATATATTATTTTTCATCTAAAAGTGTTTCTTTTTGTTCCCAATCCTTTTAGTACTTTTTAAATTTTGATTTTTCCATGTTCAAATATGAAATAAAAGGAAATAAATTGCAGTATAAAATTTGATGAACAAACTTGAAATTAGTTATTGTATGAATATGAATGTGCATTGAATAGAATATAAAATGAGAAATTTAACATTTGCACGAAAATACGGTAATTTTTAAATTCAGAATTATAGAGTTTGAGTTTAAAATGAATATTATCATTCCTATATATTACATTTAAAGTTGTTTTATAAGCAATTATGTGTTCACTAAGCAATAATTCTTAAGATGAATTAATGCTATTGTAGTAAGATTTTATTGTAATAATATTGTAAATCCGTTGTGATTATATATTCAAGTAACTGTGGCACAAAATAAAATTCTAAAAAAGTAATTGCGTTCTCACAATTATATCAAAATGGTTCTTATATAAGATCCCGGAAAATTGGAATTGAGTAAGCATATAAAATGCTGTGATCATTAGCTTTTTAAGCTCACATAATCTAAGGAAAAATATATGTAAAATATGAAATTATTTTCAATATTTTAATGATCGGACAAAAGCCCAAGAAAATTCAAATCAATAATGATATCGAACTAAATATAATTTTTAACTGTAATAGAATCTAAATAAATATCGATGAACCAATAATCATAAATAATAATACAAAAAACCAAAAAAAATAACAGGAATAAATTATAGGAATTTGAAATCTCAAAATTATAGAAAAGAATATATGAAATAAATTAAATACCTTTGATAGCTTAACTTCAAAAAAAAAAAAAAAAAGGCTATAGGATGAAGATTACCATAGCTTTCTTGTAGTTATTCTATACTAAGTGTCCTTGACCAAGTTGATCTTTGCAATTTTGTTTCCTTTGGTTGTACCCTTAAAATCTATATGCTTTTTGAATTTTTTGATTTTCTGGTCGAAACAAAATTGAGTCTAGTAAAGTTGACTACACACGAATCCGAAAATGAAAGACATGTTCTGCAACAAATATTTCATTAGTACAATGTATTTAAAGGTTATTTTAAATTTAGTTATTTCACTGTTTCATTTTATTTCTCAATCGTCAATGACATATAATGTCTCTCTACGTTATAATTAATTTAACCATTATCGATATTCCTAAGAAGTTTATGGCAGAAGCCTTCTTTTGTTTTCTTTGATATAGAATTCTTGATGAACAAACATTGAAATGAAAATTTGTTTACTATTTTGAAACTTATATATTATTTCTCATTTAATAGTGTTTCCTTTTGTTCCCTTTCCTTTTAATACTTTTTAAATTTTGTTTTTTTATTATTTTTTATATTTCTTCCATCGAGTCATAAACAATCATTTCCCAATTTTCACTTTCTTTTGCGTAACATCTAAAGCACTATACAAAAGGTAAGATCACTTCGTTTTATTCACATTGTTGACCACTAACATTTAAATCATAACTTATATATAAGTATGGATTAGCAAATTAAAGAGTTGGTGAATCTCATTCTATCTTTACTTGGTTTTTGTGATTCTCAATCTAGGTTTACTTATGAGAAAAATGATGAGATAAAGGAATTATGGTGTAGCTTCCATTAGTGAAATATATGCATGAAGCTGAATATATTTTGACATGATTAATTATAACTAATTATAATTAAGTGAAAGAAATTTGCTAAACCACTAAAAAAAGACAATAGCCAATTTCTCAATTGTTAGATACGCCAAATATAGAGATAGTAAAAAAGAAATGAACCTTAGATATGTATGTGAAAACGGGAAAAAAGTCAAGGAGATGTTAAAAGGGGAGGAAATACAAAAAGAGTGTTTTAGATACTTTAAATGATCTTCCTCATATAGTTAAATATTGATATTTTTACATAACCAAGTTAAATGCTTAATTAATTAAATAATTGTCCCAGTCCGCTTATAGCTCATCCTAATTAGTTTAGAAAATGAATTACGTAGAATACGTAGAAATAACTAAATTACATTGAAGGGAAATCCATTCTGATGGTTTAATTTAATTACTCAACTTGTTTTTTGTCTTATAAAAAGAGTGCTTATTTATTTTAATTCATTTTTCTTTTTGACAATTGTACAAGTATAAACTCCAATTTTTCTTTTATTTCATAATTTTATTTATTAATTTTTTTCTCTTTTTTTTTAATTTCTTTTACCTAGTACTTTACACCTTTTGAGTTCTTTATAATAGTTATAATAATAAATTTATATATACCATTGCTTTAGATGTTAAAGTTAATAAAAGCTAATTGGCTTCTTATTTTTCTCACTTATACATTTTCTTTTTTAACGAAAAAAAATTGTTTTGTCTAAACTCATGAAGTAATCCAAAATAAATCATAAGATTATTTAATAATATTTTTATATCAAATAAATCATAATATTATTTGAGATTTTAGGGGTTTAATTAGTTAAGATTTACATTCCCGTATTTAAGTAAATAACATGACAATAGAAATAAAGTAACAAATGTTTAGTTAAGGGATGTTTAGTTAACAGTTTAATTAGTTAAGTATTCTATTAGGACTTTAATTGTATGTTAGATTGTTAAGAGATTTTAGGGGTTTAATTAGTTAAGATTTATATTCTCATATTTAAGTAAATAAAGTGAAAATAGAAATCAAGTAACGAATGTTTAGTTAACGGTTTAATTGGTTAAGTATTCTATTAGGATTGTAATTGTATGTTAGATTGGTGAGAGATTATAGGGGTTTAATTAGTTAAGATTTATATTCCAATATTGAAGTAAATAACGTTAGGTGGAATCGTTGTTTAGTGTTAAGGAGAGTATAAATAAGGGTAAATTAGGAAACACAAAAAAAAGGAAGAAACATGAATATATTATATGGTAATAGATTATTATTATTATTATTATTATTATTATTATTATTATTATTATTATTATTATTATTTAGCCTGATTTTCGGGATCAAATGACAATAACGAAGGATTAATCCATGTGTGAGTTTTTTTTTTTGGAAATCTTTGTGTGAGTTTGTCATTTGGCATATTGATGTTAATTCTATAGTTCAGTTAGATGCTTTAAACTAAGAGTATAATCAACTTGAGTTTCAAGTCGAGTTGAACCATCATATTATCATTTATGAAAGCAATTGAGTTAAATAAAAAAAAAGAAAAAGAAACAATTGAGTTTGAATTCTATAGTTGTCCGAATATTAATTTTAATGTTTCGTTCTCTTGGAAGTGAAATTTTTCTTATGAGCAATGTGCTTGTTTAGCAACTAGAGCTCCTAATATATGCATGCATCCTTCACTTTAATCTACCGTTAATTAAGGAATAAATATCCAACGTCAGTGTCCCATGAAATTGTCACACTTTGCCCACTTATTCTTTCAATTGCAACACTTAAACCCCCTTTAAATTTTAATTCATTTTTAAATCTACTCCAATACGTAGTCATTCATCAATTCATTAAATAAAACTGGTCTCTAATGCCGCAACTAATAAAATCAAGCCTTCCGGTCTCTGTCCATATATGGACATCAAGAATGGCAGAAATTTGCACAAACTCAATCAGCGGTTCTAGCTATAGAAACGAAAGTCGTAGATAATTTTACATCACATTCTTATATCAACATACATCATCACCAACTCTCTTTTAAACTACAAAGTCATGAATGGAGCGTAGTTCATATACGAATCTCTCAACAATGGTGGTGCATTAAATCATTTTCCCATTGATTTTTACATGAACTATAATATGATCATTCCGTTCCTTAAAAGGCTTTCTCCAAATTGACCCAAAAACGAAAAGACACAAAAGATATTTGGTATTGTTGTTTTGCAAAAAACAGAGAGGCTTTTAAGTGTTATTAGGAAAGTTTAATGCAGAATTTTTTTTTTTTTTAAAGGAAAAAAAATTAGTAGGAAGGAAAAGTTACGCCCTTTTAAGGTTATCATAGGTTATCGATGTATTTTTTGCGACTTGTCATGGTTTTTTCAAAATTTTAATCAATAAGAAATTGCTAGTAATGAGATTCAAATCCACACTTCTCTTAATGAGTCTTAAAAGTAAGGCTACATCTCCTCTCATTGACAGTGCAGGACCTATTAGGCTCGGTTATGACCCAAGTTGTCATGTCCCACTTGTCTACACTTTTACGTATGCAAAAAAAAAAAAAAAAAATACAATCCAGCTGCAGGTAGATCATGGCAAGCTATTTTATTGACAAATTGATAATGGAAAGAAATGTAATCTAATATAAATTATGTTGCTTACCAAACTCTTTTAGATTGTATTAAAAAAAATTCAACAACTAAACTGATGTGAACGGTTTTGAAGTCCCCGTACTTAAAGGCGTCGATTTGTGAATCTTGAACCAATTTCCTAGTCATATTATGCTGTTCCAATGGTGAAAATCTCTAGAACAATGTGTTTGCATGGCTAATCATTTCTCAGTCTAACATTTGCTGAAACGTATAACACTTCAGGAAGCTCGTGCGTTGAATTAAATAAGTACACTAGAAAATCTCTAATAGTATGTCGCAATAACATACTTTACTTGTTATTGGGATTGAAACATTTGTATTAGTTGTGTGGCTCATCCAATACAGATGCCATAGCTGAAATCTAATGCTACCTATTTTCCATCATTTTTATTTATCCTATGTATTTCTAAAAATCACAATGTGCCGTCTCAAATAATAATTGTCCGTCGTTAAAACACAGGGACAATGTCCTTAATTGATGGATCTAGAACCTAACAATTTGCTCACTTTTCATTTTTCACAATTTGAACATTGTGTAATTGTGCAGAATCATGGTATAACTAGGCGGAATAATAGTGTAATTCTGTAGAAGTGTGCTATAACAATTTTCTACTTGAAACGACGTCATTTTTTCTTTTAAAATTTAGCCTTGTTAGTTCAATCACATCTCTCCATTTTTAGAATTTAAATCTGGCTTATGAAATTGTGGGAATTGGCAATTGTGAGTCCCTTGGCCTTAATTGATATCTAAGTACAATTGAAAGCTAGGATACACTGTATGGATAATATTGTAGTCTGACACTTAGCTGAACTGATGTAATATACTGAGGAGGCTCCGATGTTTAAGCTATTGTAAATCAATTAGGAAAACGCAAATAAGTAGGAGGGTATAAATTATTTTGCACTCATAAGCATTTCAATCTAACAAATGCTAAAGCACAAACTTTGCCCCAAAAAAAAAAAAAAAGTTGTGATTTTTCTACAACTCGTGCTTTGAGTAGACTTGGTACGAAGTTCATTTGCAAATTTGCGTGCATAAGCATTGAATCAAGCTAATACGATACACTAACTTGAAACTTGGCAAAAACTTTGATTTTTGGGCACTTGTGCTTTAGATTGACTTGGAGAATTCGTTTGCAAACATAAGCAATATTTGAACCTCAGAAATGTTCTACACAAATTTGCACAGAAATTTGATTTTTTCCACAACTCGTGCTTTTTACTGACCAGACATAAATAAGCACAAGGATTAGAGAGATGTCATAAAATATTTTTATTTTGTTCATTGAATGCAAAAGCCATTAGCATTAAATTACATATTCCAGCTATAGTTAGATCATGCCATTTTTTTTTTCCTGTGACAAATTGATGATGAAAAGAAGCATATTCCAGTAGATGCTATGTAACTTCCCAAATATCTTATGATTGCATTAAAAGAATTTATTAACTAACTGATGTGAACAGTTTGCGACATTCCAATATCCAGTGTAGTCGACCCTGTGAACATTAAACCGATTTGTATATGCACTGATGTGATGTTCATCAGCAAAAATACTTTGGACGACTAGTTTGCTTGCATAAGCTTTGTGCACTCGTGCTTTGAATTTACTTGTTCACTTGCAAAAATGTAAATTGGAATTTGTCGAAATGCATAAGCTTTTCAATCTTACAAATTCTAAACACAAACTCTACTGCAGAAACTCATGATTTTTCTAAACTCGTGCTTCAAGGTGTGGTTTGGTTCATTTGCAGGAGCATTGGAGAACAATTTGTTTGAGTGCACAAGCATTTTAAGTTGTGTCGCATTGCACGCCAATACCGTAGTTGAAATATAATTCTAAACCAACTTATGGACGGTCTAAAATAATTAATAATGCGTCGGGAATTTAGATGTTATGATCTGATTTTTGTTAAAATGTAAATGTGATATCAAACAAGTTTTGCACTACTACTGTATGACTATAGTATTTAATTAAGAACCTGTTCCTTGGTGGTCAAGATTCTTGAAAATTCATTAATTTGATTCCGTTTGGAGTACTAAAATTGTGCTTATGAAGCAGATCGATGTACTAACTAATTGACCAGAGTGATCAATCCACAGTCATTAAATTGTTTCACCACCACAAATTTACACTCACAATGCTAAACAACTTGGAGGTCATATATTGTATTTTTGTACAGTATTTGAAATATTCAAGAACAAGAATGAGCAATAAAGAAAGGCCAATTGGCACATGCCCCGCCTTTATTCCATTCCTACAATAATTCTTTCGGGTAGGAGAAACAGTTAAAACTCGGATGATTGAAGTTTGCCATAAATACGTGTTTCCATTACTGTGAACAAATTCAGAAGAAGTTGCTATGCTTTGATGTTACTCAGGAAATTATAGAACAACTATTGCTGAAAAATATATATATATATATATATATATATATACTGTAGTACGAGTATAAATTTTGCAATCATAATGGGAAACTAGATTCGGCGTTATAAACAGGATACAAAAGTTTGGTTGATTTTTCTGTTTATAAAGGAAAGTACAGGAACATAAATATTTATGAATATTGACGAAGTCTAATAAACAAAGAATGGGACTCAACAATATTCATACAAAACGATTGGGGCGTTTCATTACACTACTCATTGATGATTTAAAGTATGTATATATGTAAAAGTTTTATCCTATTTATATATAATTCGCATGTCAAATAAATGTCGTGGCAAAAACATCTAAAAAATATTGCATTCATAATTTATAACAACAATTAACAAAAAGCAATGCATACACCCCGTTTGCTAGCTAAGTATTCAAGGTCAAATAGAAAGATGATGTGATCCCGAAACTTTCGAAAACGAGTGATGATTTTTGTGCGAAAAAATGATAAATTGTATTGATAAATTATATCATTAAAATGGTAATAAATTGTGATGAGGTTCATCAAGATGTCATTGTCTTGTTAACAGAAATAATTGGGCACGCATGCAAGGAAGGACCACAAATATGTTAAACATACCAATGAAAGTTGATAATTAGCAGTAGATATCAGACACAATATGGGCAGGTGCAGATTGTTTTATTTGGAGACATGCTCACATAGGCAGTAATGGGCAAATTTATTTGGACACTTGCAGCCTCTGATATTAATTTGCTGGAACTTTTAATGGTAGCTTTTTTCATTTCGATTGCTCCTGTCACATGATGAAACTGATGGGCAGATATTTGGTAGGCCGAATCGGTCTTGCATTCCCTCATAAAATTAATGTATTGTCAACCTTAACATTTGGTAGGATCTAGGATATTAATTGATCATCTAGTAGTTATGGTTCAAATCATCTGTTCAATTTTTTTAATGTCTAATTGTATCCAATACAAAACTATATCTATCATAAGAAAACTACGTTGTATCACTAAATGATATGACATAGTTTTGTATGATTTTACATTGATACAATATAATTTTGTATTGGATACAATTGGAACGGAGGATTTGGATTGATATAGTAGGTATTTTGTCAATGAGAAAATTGAATTTCTTTACACATTTTCATATGTAAATTGAATCATATTAATTTTGCAAAAAATACAAGCGTGCGAATATATGTTGCTTAATTTTACACGTATATTTTGTCTCAAGACACTTACGAAACATTATCGAATAAATTAAACATTGGTACTAATATCTCAAGATATTTAGGGAGCATTGTCGAAGAAATTAAACAATGGTACTAATAATTTTTCTCTGCCATTCATGCTTTGCTTCAATGAGATTGCAAAAGAAACTTAGCTTGGTAAAAAGATGCAAGTGCTACTTTGATTTTTTGTACATCAGTATCCAGAAAAAAGGAATACCAAACGACAATAGTTGGTTGCTAGGCCATATGAATGAGCTCATATCGAAGTTTCTTAGTACTTTGCTCCCCCAGTTCGTGCCTTTCTGGGAAATTATTTAGAACATGATAGAAGAGGGTGGTTTTTGAATCCCTTCATATGCTTTATTTTTTTCTGTAAAAAGGGTAAGCTTTGAATAAAAAAGATAAATTGGAGATCATTAGCTGGATGGACTCATATAGATGTACTATTCACTCCATTTTGGTCATTAAACCAAGAATCCATCTCAATTTGATGATCTATTGCAGGGACTATCTTCACTAACTTTCTAACAAAAAAATATCTGCAATCTATCTTCGTTAACTTTCTATCAAACATTGAGCCATTAGTCCTCTTTCTCACTGTTATCACGTGGCCCTCTAGAAAGTAATTGTGCCAAAAAATCTAAGTGGAGAAGTAATTGTGGAAGAAGGATTTCAGCACATCAGTGCCGAAGTAGCAACATTTGGCATGATTAGGAAATTTTTCTCGAGGATGGATTTTTTTTCTTCTTGTTGAAAAAAGTTATTGGATTGTTTTGTGTAAATTAACCCAATTTCTCTTTTTGAGCAATTAATATAAATCTAACTTTACAACTAAATATCTCACAGACCATGCAATGTCCCTGCTTAAAAGATCTCTCAATTGTCAGAATGCACCATCTTGTTTAGATATTTCAGCCTATAATTAGCCCATATTATGGGGCTGAAGCAATAGATGGTAATACAGGATTTGAAGAGAAATTTGGATTCAGAGAATGAGAATGTGATTCTGCATTGAGTAAACTACCTTACAATATATTGATTGTACATTGCCAAATGTAGACTTTGTGTTGAAAATGACCATAGCCAATATTGTATAGGCTTGAATGGTAGGGTGTTCAAACTCCAAATTGCAAGTCTTTCATTGGATGCAAGGCTTCACGGCTATGAGGAAAAAATGATCAGGGCCTCAGATTGTTGTGGCCCTAATTCCACCCAACAATTTACACATTTTTGTCAAAATCTCTAGTATATATTAACAATTTCTTGTACATTCCAAAAGCAAAAGACACAGATGTATATAAATACACCTAAAAAACCTATAGATACATGATAGGATCTCACCATCATAAATTTCTTTATCAACATCAACAAAATAATTGGAGCATCAAACTTGAGTTACTATTCTTGGAAAAATACCTTCACCACATGAAAGGAAATTCTGATGTGTAGTTCACTTGTGATAATGGGCTCAAAATGAACCATGTAGTGGCACGTCTTAGGTAGCAGATTTGGTTAACAGTTCACAGGATTCCAGGATTCATTGTTTTCATTTTCTGGAAAACTGTCTAGAAGACTACTCTCCAGTCTGAGCGATCAAGACTTGGATCATTATGGGTAATTGCAGTGCTGATTTTTTGGGATTCGACTTAGAAGCAAATGATAAGTAACGAATACAGTAAAGTCCCAGCAGCAATAAATGTGGACCTATGCTTTTTATTCCAAGGGTGGTGGTCACTTTCCCCCAAATAATTGGCCCATTGATCATTGGTTTTTTAGAACTTTTCTAGAAACATCTGAAAATTCAAATATCTAGCAAGTTCTAAAGCAAAATATAATCTTAAATATTTGCATTTTGCCAAAAAAAAAATGTAAATTAAAACTTACATTATTCATTTAAGGAGAAAAAGTAAACACTTGCCATTAGAATACTCCCAAATTTGTTGATTACAGTAAGAAAGAATCAAAATTAAAAACTATCATAATATTCATGAATATCTGCTTTTGTAGGAAAAGTAAATTATTTATTAAATATAAAGAGAAAGGCGTCGTTTTAATAGGATAAAGAGAATTCAAAGAATCAATGTAGTTAGCTAATAAACCGATGAATTGGATATGTACAGAAATACAATAAAAACTACTTCCAAGGAATTCATTCACCTTTAGTTGAGCCCATGATGATAAAGAGCTACCAAATTAAAAAAAAAAAACAAATTGTAAATTTTTTTTTAAAAAAAATACATTTTTGTTAAAGCTTATTATTTTTATACAAAAGCTTACAATTTTTTGTAAGTCATTGTAGTTGGGTCACTGTTATGCCGTTACAAGTCTCTATCAAAGGGTCCATTGGAGAAAGGTCACTATATGCAAGAAGATTTGCAAATTAAATCATTATTTGTCCCAGCTCCATAAAAGCCCAGCCATTCTAGCAGGGTCAGTCTACACCCTAACTCCTACACCTATTGGCAGAGGGTAACAGTACGAGAGATTCTGGCAAAAGTGTATATGGGGACTTCGTTATTGCAGTTGATACGGATCCAAATTATTGAAGTGAAAAAAAAAAAAAAAAAGACAAAGAAATGGTGCAGTAAAGAAAGTATAGCCATTTTCAGAGAGTATTGCTAGGATCCCTCTTTAAATACTAGTAATACGACTTGAGTACAGTATTGTTTTGAGAAAAAATTTTCGAGTCGGGAACCAAGTTAATAATAGCTATTATATTAATACATGAGGATTTCATTCCAGTCAAATCATCCAAAAGGGATACAAACAAAATCTATAAAAATAAACTTCTTTAATGTTTTTAAATCTATTCTACTTCGTCCCTCACTTAAAATTTGTTGAACAAACCAAACATTGTGGTCGATTTTTCCCCTCCAATGTCGAACCTCGATAGATTTCACCACATATTATGGCTACTTCTTATTCGGTATTTGGGGATGATTGATCTGAAAGAAAATTCTTTTCTTGGGAATTCTTGGAAGCTTTCTGTTTCATAAAGTCATGTTTGTAGCTGTGCTATGTTTAATGCTAGATTTAGCAGCCTAAGGTAGGGGTGTTCATGGACCGGGTACCCGGTCCATGGACAAAAAATGTGAACCGAACCGGTCTTTGCGGTTCGGTAAAAATTCGAACCGCAAACCGGTCCACATGTAGCGGGTACCCGGACTTCCGGTTATCCGCAAAATCGGTTCGGATAGGGCGGGTACCCGACCCGATCCATAATAATTTACCTATATTTTTAAAAAAATAAACAAGAAAAATTACAAAATATTATAAATCACTAATAATACAAACATTAATATCTTAAAGTTAAATTACATCCAAAACCTTAATCTTCAAAAAAACAAAAATTAAATAAATAAGAAAACAATCACTTAGTCTTTCAAATTTCATCTTTTCATTTCAATCAACATAAAAACATAAATATTCAACAAATAACCAAAAACTTATATAAACAAGAAAATAATCACTTAGTCTTTCAAACTTCATCTTCTCATTTCAATCAATGTAAAAACATAAATATTCAACAAATAGCCAAATGAACACCCAAACTAATATATGAAATTACATAAGTGACATGTGAAATTACATAACTACCCTCATTTCGGTTCGGTTCGGTTACCCGTCGGTTCGCAAAAATAGAAACCGCGAACCGCCCCGATTAAAATATAACCCGCCCCGCAAACCGCCCCGCCACCAAAAACCAGTTCGGTTACCCTTTTTTTCAGTTCGGGACGGATCGATTTTTTCGATTTTTCGATTTTTCGGGTTTTTTTGAACAGTCCTAGCCTAAGGACAATTATATTCAAAAGCCTGAACCAATAGGGGTCGCTATTCGTGCTCCTTCAATCACTGAAGAGTCATCTCCCTTTT
The DNA here is from genome assembly GCA_024721245.1 of Mitragyna speciosa. Taxonomy (NCBI): domain Eukaryota; kingdom Viridiplantae; phylum Streptophyta; class Magnoliopsida; order Gentianales; family Rubiaceae; genus Mitragyna; species Mitragyna speciosa. Next base: position 3,847,498 of record CM045558.1, read on the forward strand.
TTATCAACCTGAAAGAGAACATACCAAATCCTTCCTGTCAACTGATTACCAGTATCCATCAATGCCTGCATTAATGTCTCTTCTTGATCCTTCCTTACTTTTCCTTCCCCTTGATATTCCTGCACAAATACAAACAACGCAAGAAGCCAGGCCTGAGGGATCCATGATCTCCCATACCTGAAAATCAGCGCATGGTGTCCATGAAGCGATGTGTAGGACTGATCCCCTCATTGAAAATTCTTTCAACATTAACATATAATTGCATTATAGCCTCTTTATTATTACGCTTAGTGCAAAATGGTGATAACTTATCATCCCACAATCATTTACTTACCCTGTATCAAAGCCATCCAACTTTAAGACCCATAAACAGAAGAAGAGATAGATCAGGACAATGCGTTGCCAATCATAAAAGTTGGTGTAAGAATTATGCACAAAGGCCGTCCACTCCCACAGCGAAGTTGATTGAGGTTGCCAAATTATACAAGTTGGTGTCTCTTCAAATGATTGAGGTTCCTAAATTAGCAATCTTATGGTGGAACCTTCTTTTCGCACGCTTATCAACATGAACTGAAACTTATGGTAAAAAATAAAGCCAAAAAGTAATGCCAGGCAACAGGTAGAAATCGAATCTCAACTTGAGCATTCAGCAGAATTAATTTTCAAACAGTTGAGTAATTTATTTTTGGGGTCTGATGTTCAGGACTTCACAGTTGCCTGGTCTAGTCGAATCAAGTAGGCAAGAATGTCATCATGCAAATCAATGTTGGGCATCTTCAATTTATGTACCTAGTCTACTGTCCAATACATGTATTTATCAAGCTAAAAGAAGAAAAAACCTGCATACCTCCGATTCCAACGGTAAGGAAATGTAGGGAGTGTAGTTGATTATAAAACAACCGAGCTTCATTTGACATATCAAGCCTCATTATTCCAGTTTAGCATGACAAAACTATTAAAAAATATCACATTCTTCAGATAAATATGCTTTTTTTTTTCACCCTTGAAAGTTCATGTAACCTATACGTTTAAGAACAAAAAAGTCTATTTTGTAGTAATTTTCTTCTTTCTTCTTTAAGATGCAAGACATTAATCAACTTGCAGATCCATTCTCTTTCCGAATCCACTGTCTTGCATGTTTTCCTGCATTTCGTCCCCTCTGCGAGTGCTTCCTGCCACTAAATTTTCTGTGCTTGCTGGTGCTAGACCTATTTGACGAACCACTCGGCATTGCTCCTGAGTTGGCCACTGTATTTTCACTTTGTTCCTCATTGGTTTCTTTCTCCGATGCAGTTGAAGGCGGCGTAGCTGACCGAGGTAGAAATACACCAGGCAATAGTACTTCGTGCCTTTTCGGCTCAATTAAGCCACTATTCACTTGCTGAAGTTTTAATATGGCGTCAAATTTCTGTCTTCTAATATTCTCTGAATGAGACCGAAGAAGATTGTCCTCATCTAAGGCTTCAGTTGAATTAGTTCCACGGGGACTCTTTTAAGTTTCATCAATGAGTAAATAATAGATTGTCACTATAATTTGACATAAGCTGGAGACAACATCACAAACTTTATCTGTTATACCTAAATGCAAAACATATATTATTAAGCGACCTGTTGGGATTATTCCATTTTCACATACTTTAATAAGAAGGTCCTTAATTTTATGTATTATTAATGCGCGGTGGTACTTGGATGAAATAGATGAATATTTTGAGGCCCAGATCCATAATACACCATTATGAGTGCACCCAACCTCAATATAGCAGTGTTACAATTGATTTGGATGGGCTCCAGATTCCGGTTTTAGTGTTCTACTTGACCTTTTACTATTTAAATTAAATTCTCCACTTGATAGAGACAACAGTCACTGTTTCCCAAAAATGGTACCAGGTCACACGGCCGTACCATAAACCCTCTACAACATGTCATGAACTTAGTTCATGTTACCCATAGTCCACTATTCCGCCAAAAGGCATGCACCTTTCCTTTTTTGAAGAAATAGATCTTGAAATATTCAAGGAGAGAAAAAGAAGCAAAAGACTGAGTTGTCATCTTCCAGTTCTTTTCAAGTTTGTGTACAACGTGATAATTCATGACTTAGTTCCATCTGCTTCAGATTTGTAGAAAACAAAGATTTCAAACAACATACTATCTACAGCTCCCATCTCCACAATGTTTCCCTTCTAAACCACTTCCTTGTACAATGGTCTTGCCACTAGACATTCTTGTCTCCTAATTTTTCTGTTATTCCAACACCTGTCAACTATTGGGTCTTTAAAGCTCTTTTGGTGAAAGAAAGCTTGCCTGTTTGCACTTTTTTTTTTTTTTTTTTTAAATACGCATGCATGAGTCATGTAGAACTTTCCCATTTTTCACATGAAAAAGTTTCCTATTTCTTGCCTGTTCAAATGTGTATCATCCTTCAAAATGCCCCATTATCATTGGGACAACGTCCAATAATCAGAAGGTAGTGACAAAACAAGAAGTACAGCCGACCATCAAGAAAAATTAAACTAAGGTTGGGTTGGTATGATGTATCTATTTTGACATCTTAAGAACTAGCAAAATTCAAATCCGAGCATCGTTACAAATTTTAGTGCCAGCAGGGCTTACCACTATCCTTCCTAGTAGCATCACTTTTTTGCTTGGCTTTATTAGTCAAATGGTTAGATTAGCCGGTTTGAAATTACAAATTGTGCACGTCTAGCTAATTATGCTGTCCTAAATTATTATTCTTGGAAAGAAAAGAAAGCGTACACCTGGGGCATCCCACCTAAGAAAAAGGAAAATCTATGTAATCTCCCAGCTGTTCTTCTTTTCCTGCCCTCTTCTTTCTTTTCTTCCTTCCCTCTCTCCTTCCTCTTCTTTGTCTTATTTTATTGTCCTTCTTCTAAGCTCTTCATGCTCTCCCTTGGTCAGCACTTACGGAACTTTTTCTTTTTAGTACTTGTGTTTGTGTTTCTTTTGCTTGTGTGCTTCAAACAATGGAAGTTCAACCAGACACATTCTTAGATTACAATATCTTTAAAGTTAAAATGATTCTATTGCATATTTTCTCTGAGGGCTTCTCTTCAATATCAGAAATTGTAATATGCACATAGCCCTAGTGGGAGCTTAGAGAGATGATGCACTATGGATCATACCAACTAGAAGTTTAAGCCAATGTTTTAAATTGTTTTACATTTGAAAAGCTTTGGAAATTCAAAAGGTTGACAAGAAAAAGTTGGTTGAGAGTGTGTGTGAGTGTGAGAGAGAGAGACCATCAGTGTTCTTTGAGACTTGTGCCAATGATCCACCCCAAAATAGTCATTTTAGTACAACTTGTTATTAGGTCAATCCATTATAAACCAGCTGCACCTTTGGTTTAAAGCTCAATTAACTTTATTCCATTCCGAGACAAACTATACACAGTTAAACTAGATTTTGAACTTGTGAAACACTTCAAGAAACCCTGGTCTAACTCTTTAAAAATGCTACCTGAAATAAGCATCCAATTTTGTGAGATCAAAAGCTAATATAATCTATCCTAAGTTGGAGAGGGGATTTTAATCATATTATCACTGAGAAGATCATAGGCAATCATTGCAGCACCAAAAAAAAAAAATTTGTTAGAGTTATCTGTAGTCAGCGATAATACTCCACGAATATTCGTAAGTAAGATGAAGGCATTTAAATTGGAGACACCAAAGAAGATGACAGATTCAGTTAATTGAGCATGAAAATCAAATGAAATCATGTTCAAAATGAGTATGAGTTTGTTGACTTACAAAATGAGCATGAGTCCCAACCAAGTCAAGAACATGTTCAATATCCTTTGCAAGAAAGACCTTACGACAAACTGGGCACTCTCCGCTACTTTCTTCCGTAATTTCGTATCTACCTGTGCAAGACAATAGTGAGTAATAATACAAGTTCAACAGATATCAAAACCTTGAGAACAACGGTGAACTATTGCACTCAATACAGAAATACTTCCTCCGTCCCATTTTGATAAGCTTACAGGTTTTTTCACACAGTTTAAGAAAAGTTAGTTAACTTTATTGAAAGAATGAATTAATCTATGATGTTCCTAAAATACCCTTATATTCATCATTAAACATTTACATTAAATACAAATGGAAAATTGCACCATAAGTCAAATTAATTCCATTTGATATGTGAATGCACGGTTTACTATGCATTCTCACTTATAACAAAGTAATTAAATAGGGGCATTTTAGAGAAGTTGAAAATTAATTACATTCTTCAATTAGAAAGTGAACTATAATTTGGGAAAAAGAAGAAAAACAACAACAATATGAACTAATTTGGCACTGGATACAAGTGAACTTCCTTCACTTGACCTCACTATCTTTGCCAGATGGCAATAGTTTGAAAGCTGACTAGAATAAACAAAATCATCTGTCACTGGCAGGAATAATTCTAGAATTATTTAGACCAGCACAAATTTCTTCTGTTCCGTATATATTTTCCAGCAAATATGCTCCATATTTTCTATATTTGTACTAGCTTTCATATATCCAACTAAGTTGTCATGGGTAAAACTAATCAAATCCCACCATCATGCACATAGCACACTGCATTGTCCGAAAAGAAAATTTCACAACCTTTCTCTAAAAAATCAAAATGAAAACAAGGTACTTGTGAGATGGAACACCCGCCTCAGCATCTCATACCAAACCCATGTAAACAAGCAATTGGGTCTTCCCAATGGAGTTAAGAGCAAGTAAATACATTTAAATTATTGAAAGCATAATGAACAAAAGAAAAATGACTTCAGGATCCACACCATCAGAATAGCTGACTGATACCATCTAAATTTTTTAAGCAAAAACAAGATAAAGAAAGGACAAGAAACACATAGCTCAGACAAAATGTAACAAATTGCCTAAACTGCAGGGCACCAGGAGATTAAGTGCTGCGGACACGGCAGCGATATGTGTCTTTTTGGTTATACTTCAACTAGATAATATTTATTTCCTTTTCTATTTTTTTGGCCAGGACAGCTTGTAAAAGTAATCTTCACTTTTTAAATGCTTATAGCTACATGGAATGAGAAATTAATTGCAACCCAGTCTATTACTAAGCACCTTCTTGGTCTTCCATGTCCGTGATAGATGCAGTAGAACTTGAACTATTAGCCTGATCCGTTTCTTTTTGAACCTGAAGCCAATTCCACCATCTGATGATGCATTCACTGTAATCATTAGAAAAAGCACATCAGCAAAACTAAGTACATAGTTTAACCAAATATTATCTGCAAAAATATACTAGCATTCTGATTACAGCAAGATATCAATATGGGAGCTATTGCACGCGGAGCTAACTCACCAGTGAAAGCAGTGAAAACAGGACATCAACTTCATAAATGGCAACAAGTTATCACCATCTTTCTCATCAAGCAATGGACACAAGCACAATGGACAATTGCCATCCGGGTGATTCATACTAGTGAGCTTCTCCACTGCTTCCTAACAATACATTCGAATTCATCAATTATCTTCAAACAATGTTATTTGTTCACAGCAATGAAAAAGCAATCAGTGTACAGCCAATGCACTATAAGCACGTCAAAGTTGAAAAAAAAAATTGATTAGCATCACAAGAATTGCTTAAACCAAAAATCAGGAAAACGCAAAGTGCAATTTCAGTGCAACAAGGCAACCTTTCATTAGTTGTAAAACGAACAAATACCTCACACAGAGCTACAAGCATTAAACATGAGGAGAGTTCAGCAGCCTTCTCCCGTATACTCGCTATTAACAGATTCTGCCTCTGATCATCTAGACCCTTTGAATCAACAATACTAATAACCGGCAGTTCATCTGGATACTGCCCACACCACAAAAATCAATAACTGATTGATGCTTCAAACTCATATTAATACAACAGTACTAACTAAGGAAGCATTCATATTTGAGTTATGAATAAAAAGTACCTTAGAACCCGCTCGAATCCCAATAATTGCCTCCACAAACTGCAATATTTTTTTTTTTTTTGGGAACAAAAATTAAAACTTTAATAATAATAACACCGAAAAAGAATCAAACCCATTAAACATTTCAAATCAAGATTGTAGCTTTGGCATGAAAAAACACTGAAATAAGCTGAAAATTAATCAGAAAAAAATTGAAATTCAGCCAATAATTCTTCAAGTCAATTTAACCTTTAATACAATCCAAATTTAAAGATATGGGATTTTTTTTTTTTCTCTTTTTAACCTGTTGAGAAGAGATATCGGCAGTTCTGGGCTTGATGTGGATGTGGAGGTGAGGAGGGTAGTTTGCAAGAACCAAGCAGTCATCGCCGTAAACAGCTTGGACCGCCTCCAATTCTGCCGCCACTTCTTCTTCTGAAGCTGCCATTATTTTTGGAGTCTGGTTTGACTGGATGGGTTGGTCTGAGCCAAGAATGCAGACCGCCAAAACCAGAATCTATTAGCAAAGTGCCTGCAATTTCCTTTTATATATACTCTGAGGCGAAGAGAAGCTGCCAAACTATCGTAAATAATAATAATAATAATAATAATAATAATAATAATCCTATTTTATATTATATTATCAGGATTTTTTAATATTACTTTTTTGGTCTGCTTTATTAAAATTTTCCTTCGAAATATGATTTTAACCGCCCACTATTTATAATCTTTTTGCTCCAAATAATGTTTAATACTTTTTTTACACAATAACTTGGTGTATAACAAAAAAAAAAATTTATCATGTAATTTTTATAATCAAACTAATAATAATACAAAAAAAGTTGTTAATTCTCACAATTTCACCAAACGTTTTATATTTATTCTTTAGAGCCGCTTAAGATTATAGATACTCTAAGTTTATTGTTGAGCCGATAATGATTGTTTTAAGTCTTAAATTGTCTAATGTTTTAAGGCAAAAATTGTCTTAACCATATTGATAAATTGTTAACTTACTAAAATCCTCAAATTAATCTCATGTTGAATTTTTAAAGACATTGATAATTTAAATCCCCACCCACGAATAATAAAAAACCAAGAGCATGTCAATTATCCAAATAATAATAATAGTTTAAGATTACTTCCAAAATAATAATAATAATTCAAGCATTTAGTCAAGCTTTTTCGTTCCCCATTTTTCCTTTTCGTTTTAATTATATAGAGTGAGTTTAAATCATAGGTGGCTAAAAATCATTTTTATGCAAAAGCATGTCTGAGGTTTGAAGAAATTAGGCACTTTCAAGCTTCAATTAGCCATAGTTATAAAAAAAAAAAAAATTTAAATTTATTATTATATTCAAAAAATCCCTTAAAATCGTTGCTTTTGGGCCCTGCGAGGCTGTAACCAATAGCAACACATAGGATCCAGTAGAGTACCAACTCTTTAAATGATTTCATCATGATTAATGCGCAACCTTCAAAACCACAACTTTCTGCAACAATTTTTTGAGTGACCAATATTTCCTCTTTTGCAAGACTATCGTCTTCATGAAGTCGGTATAGTCATGCAATTGGAAATTTACTTGTTAAGGAACAAAAAAACCCACAAATTATTCAAGCATATGAGCTTGAACAAACCACAGCAGACACTTCACCAGTCTAGAGCAAATGAAGAAAAATCACCCATCCCGTCTTTTCAATTGAGATGATATAACAGAAAAATGTATCAAGTGATATATATACAAGACAGAATTCAAAATGTCTAAATCTAGTTCGCATTATCGATCTATAACAATAACTTCTTGTAAGGGGAAAAAATAAACCCAGCTTTGTCCTCCCAAAAATACAACTAAAGTTTTTTTTTTTTTTTTTTTTGTGGCGCCAACTAAAGTTTTAGAATCCTGGAAAAACTGAGAGGCTTTGTCCTCCTAAAAATACGACTAAAGTTTCAAAATCCTGGCAAAACTGAGAGGTCAGCTATTCCCTTTGGAAGGTCAGCAATTTTTTGTAGCAGCGAAAGCCTGTTCTTCCTAATCCTTTCATCTTCCTGCAGCATATAATGAGGTGGGGATGGTATGCATAATCAAGCGAATAATGCAAAAGATACGAAAACATTACAATAATGAACCCCAAATCAAGCGTGACCATGATACGTATTTTATAAGCCACCCATCAATGGATTAGACTAGCAAATAGGAATGCAAGAAAGGCCTCATCACTCCTAAATTTCTGAAATTTGGAGCATCATCTATTAGAGTGGTCCATCTCCATGCAGTTCAAAAGAACAAAATGCCATGCCTGAGGTGTTTAGATTATATTTGCTTGCTTTGAGGGTGAAAATATCAAGTAACTTGAGTGTCACAAAGGCTTAATTCCAAAGAATGTAATGTTTTATCAACATGAAAATGCAGGAAAACATAACTCTCAAGAACAGTATCATATTCTCTTCACAACTATATGGGTTACGTTGCCCCTAAATGAAATACTAGAAAACCCATGCCAGCAGGCAGCCAAATTCCAGGAGACTCTTACAATGCAACCCCCTCTTGCTGTAACCCATAAATTAATCCAGCCTATTTTTTACTCAAAACACATACTGCTCAGGCATGCATAAATATCAGCGATATTATGGTGCTTTAATAAGGATAAAGCCCTACTTATAGCAAATCCAAATGCATTTCTGTTAAGCATTAAGGAATACCAAACAGAACATACCACCATCACAAACACATTATTGAAGAAATCTTCCAGTGGCTGTAATAGTTTGGCAGATATTTCGACAAAATCATCCACTTCCATACCTATACAAGAGGCAAAATTTGAAAAACATAGTTAGGCTGCAATTGATGCTGAGAATAAGCGCGTGTTAAAATAAAAAATAAAAAATAAAAACCTAGGTAATTATATACTCAAAATCAATTTTCTGGACATTCAACATAATGTTGGAACAACTGGAAGCAAATACTTATTGGAGATGATAGCATACCCGGATTGATTTTGTTTCTCAATGACAAGTAAGTGCTCCACAAAGCCCTCTCTTCATTTGTTTCGAATGCTGTTTCATCCACCTGTGAGGAGCAAAAGGCATGAGAACAAAAATGAAGCAGCATAACATTTACAGGGAAGACATTAATACATCAAACAATGTGCATGATACACTTAGCAAATCATCAAAGCAACATATTAATTGCAACCTCCATCAGTCCCACTTTAGTCTCCTCTTTTCCAATTTGCGATGGCAAAAAGTTATTGTATATTTTGCAGTAAGTCAAAATCTGACATTATCAAATGAGGTTACATCCACTGTTGGACTATATCTAATATGGCTTGACCATAAAACTTAACATCTTTTTAATTGGGAGTGTGATCAGCGCATGTCCCCATAACAAGTCAGGTTTCCGATATGTTCACTTGATTTGGAGATGGATAAAATGGGGGTGAAAAATCCTAGTTTTAGGCATGGCAAGTCAATTTCTACCAATAAATCGAACCATGTCAAACTGAGAATCTAAAAAAAGCTACAACAGTAAGGATCTGTGACAAAAGAGCTGACATAAAAATTACATCACATGGCAATAAATTTATAACATCAATCTGACAGACCATTGACACCACCTTCAACATTCCTGAGTTAGATCCTGTATTGCATACGAACAAGATCCAATATCACAAGATCAAAAAGCTTAATTTAACTTTTGGAAAAAGTCATGCTCATCAATTGCATATATTTCTTTTCAATTCATTGGTTGCTAATGAATTTAACATCATCAACTTATAATGGCATTAAAGCATCAAATAGTACAAAAGAAAACATGTAAACAAGTAAGAAGATACCTTGACATAAAGCTAGCATAAAGTCTTTCTGAATAGAGCAAGTTAAAATAATTTAGATATTAAGAGTGAAAAGCACCTCCAGATCGGCATTTATATCCTTTCCACGAACAATTCTTGTTGGACGAGAATATGCCTCAACAACCTTTGATAGATACTCACCCCTTGACAAGGTTTCCATCTGCAAGTAATTCATCAGCAGTATTATTTTGTTAAAAAGTGGTCAAAGGAGGGGAAGGTGCAAATCGGTGTAGTAACCCCCTTGCTGGTTACTGGAGGCACTCCCGGTTGGGGGAAAGAGAAAAAATTGCCACGTTAATATACATGGCATGGAATTGTAACATAAAGACAAAAAGATTCCAAGAAATGCATGATGATTAGTTCAGGAGAAGAAAGAAGTCATGCTATATTCAAAGATGACTTCATGTGGACAGGAGAGAGGCCTGATCAAAAGGAAGAAACACAGAATATCCTGATATCTATTGGACATAGTAAGTCAATATTTGCAAAGGAGGCAAAGCATTTCAACATGCAACAATATGAAAATAAAGGGATGATGAAAGGAGTTTCTGGAGTCTTAAACAGCAACTACAGGCATCACATTTTTACATGACAAGGATAAACCGAAGAAATGGAAGAAATTTTTGGAAGAAGCAGAAGGATACTGAAAATGTATCATTAAAACAAAAGATGAATAAAGGCACTACCTAAGAGTTAGAATTAATTTGCACTGCTATTTGGTGATGGCTAATCAGCAACTTAACAAACCTTGTACGAGTAGCAAAAGAATTTATAATGCCTGCTGAAAGTGAAAAAAAGAATTGCGCTAACACGCAATAGCTGATGAAAAGCCAGCAACCTTTTAGATGTAGGTTTTGGCATGCCCCTTTCTTAGTAAGATAGGTGCTTAGCGTCCTCTACAAAGGGCTGCTTGCTGCTGGCCCTTATCTCTAAAGTGGCTTATGCACTTCACTTGTTACCACTAAACAAAGAAGCCAGAAGGGAAAGGAGGGAACCCTCAACCTCAGCCTTGTCAATGCTATGCTCTACTGTTAAGCTATTTCTGCCAGCTATGGTAGTGGCGAAGCACTACTGAGCAAGGTGTGTATTTTCACAGGCACAGTCAATACTCATTCATGTAGATAACTATCCAATACTTACTTTATATGCAGACTTGGCAGCGAGACAAGGCCAGTTTGCTCGCTCTGCCAAAATTGATCGAACCACCTCTGGACTGATTTCCTTATCCATCTGTTATCAGACCACAAAAATCGTGAATCACGTCTCCAGCCAAGAGTTAATATGCAAAGTGTCTCATACCGTAAATTGATGATCTCCAAATGTTGTCAGTCACATAATCAGAGTAAATTCAAAACACTAGATTACTAATCACAGCATTCTACAGCAAGAAAGAGACATAATCTGCCTACTTCAGGCACAAGTTTGCTTAAAATATAATTTACAATTAGTCAATCTAGTAAAACTAAAAACAGTCAACACTAAAGAATGAAAAGGAGCAATTAATTTGTATTTTACATATCACTCGCTCATTATCCTGTTATGCGGCAAGCACTAGCAGCCAGATTTAAAAATTTAATCAATAATCTAATTATTAATTAGTAACAGGCTAACTATTTTTTTCTTTCATTTAAGTAACTTATAAGATTGCAACTTTGAGATTGATACAATTAAGTTCCCCTTAGGACAGCTAAAATAGATACATGATTATCTAGTAACTAAGCATCTAAAATAGATTGTATTAATATAGAAGAAGAGAACATTAAACATGGTTCACTCCGAGAATAGGCTTGAAACAAGCCTCCTGCACTATCAAATTGACATGGATGAATGGCACAAGCGAGACAAGAGTAGAATAACAGGAAATAACTAGGTTGGAAGACATAATTTGCACAAAACAAAGAGGACAGAATTGCCAGTGGGTGTTTCCGTGGAAAGTCCTACTTTTACAGTCTGAAAGATGAAAGATCAAGTGGCTTTCTTGGGGAAAAAAATTGGATTTAGGTTGGGAAACTATTCTTGAAAGCATTTTAACAGGAGATAAGTACAAAGGATAAGCATTTTAACAGGAGAACTTGAATTTTGGACACTGATACCTATTGGGATGGGAAGGAACAATAGATAGGCTTTTGACCGTATATGTATACGGAAATCAATAAAACAGCTCATGTTCACTACTCATAGCCTCCTATGCACCAGCTCGATGCTTAATGTTGCCCTTTACAGCTTTGCTTCATGTATCATGGACCTATTCTAACTTGCTTAAAACAAGTCAACTATATTTTTCTAATCTCAAAGTTGTTTTAAAGTTCTCTCATTTGCTTTTTGCTTTAACTTTTAACTTATTTTAAAGCTGAAAAAACTATCTCAGAAAAGCACCTGTGGAGATTTATCAATATAATTTTCAAACCCATTGACACAATAGCATGCTCTTTCAAGAATCATTTTTCCTAAGATGCTTTTGGCCCGAACTGTGAAATTGTTCAACGATACAAGTGTAGTAACATATAAAGGTTATAATTCTTTAAGGTAATATTTGCGGTCTTTATGGACAGTAATCTATGACTTTAAATGACTTCAGGAGGAGCCTCAAATACATACAGGTCAAAAGCATTGAATGGTGAGAGAGTATAAAAATTTGCAACCATTTTGTACAGGTAAGAACTTGACATACCAGATATTGTTCCAGCCTTCGGTTCACAAAATGATGCACCTAAAATTAGAGACATGATGAACAGCAGGAACTTATGCTCCAAACCACAAATAAAACAATCATTATATAGCTAGAAAAAACAATTCTATTCAACATAAAAACAAAAAAAAGAAAAAACATTCCAAAATAGCTGCAGCAACCTTGGCAGAAACCTCATCAGTTGCTTTGCTACAAGTAAAAGCTTTCATGATGAATATGACAACAATGACTTACATCATCAATAGTGCTGACATCTACTTTTATGGGTTGAACTGCAGCAGCAAGTTGTAAAGAATGCCTTAAATCCAAATTTTTGTTGTTTTCGACAAATAGTTGAACCTATATCAAACATAAATTATATCAACTATATGCCACTACAAAGAACCAAAGTTCTTAGGATTCTTAGACATACAAGACCATAAGAGATTCTCCGCAAACCAAATGGATCATTAGTGGAACTTGGCTGACAACCAGCAGCAAACAAGCCAACAAGGCTATCCAGCCTGCAGGACATGACAAGATACAATGGAGATCATTATTGTATCGTATATATTATTTGCTTTTCAGGTTTTTATTCTTAAATTTGAACTTCTAGTTGCAAACGTGGCATAAGTAAACAGCACATCAACCACGCAAACTACTATGGAAATCAAGCATGATTGGTCAAAACCAAAATGGAATAGCTTAAAAGATCACAAGGTGGTGCAACCTGTCAGCAACCGCCATTATAGTCCCAGCATCAGTTTCAGGCAGTTTATCCCCCGAAAATCGCGGTAGTGTTATCTCAAACACTGCCTCTGCTATCTGTGACAATTACAACATATTAACATAGACAGCACTTAATGCAACAAAAAGGTAAAGATATGTGTGGAAATAAATTGATAAAGCCTACTACAACCACATTCACCCTCACAAAAAAAAAAAAAAAAAAAAAAAAAAATCATAAGGTGAACAAAATGACAAGAAAAGATTCTTTTCAAATACATTGTGTTTTTGTCACATTGAATTCTTCCAGTTTATGACAAATCAGAAATTTGAAGCTAAACAGAGGCAGGCTTATATCACGAATGGAACAGCCAAATATGACCTCAGCATTATCTCATACCAAAACTGCTTCCTAAGAGTAGATTTCATCATCATTTTCTCAGTTAAAAGAGGATGTAGATTCATCTCTAGTACTAAATGAAATAAGATCACTATGCATTTAAGACACAACATCTGTTTCTGCACTGAGAAACTTCACCTATGTAGAGCTTTAGAAAATAAGGAACCACACTCAATTGCAGAACAGATGGCTTGTCTAAGTCTTTATATATCCACATAAAAATGGCAAACATTTCAATGAAACTGAGAGAGAAAATCCATTTGTTTTCATTGCAAGAGCATCTGATCAACTCCTACAAAACCAGAAAATAGTGCTAAATAAATGTAAAGTTAACCACATCCACAAATTCCATACTCTACATTCAAAAACGGAACACAAACAATAAAAGTAGATTAACAAACCATGAATTTAGACAAATGCTATTCCGTTCAAAGCTAGAAAAGTTCAATCTCAAGCAATAAAGAAACACAACCAAATACACAAATGTATGAAACCACATCTAATTCCACAAACCTCCTTTGAATAGCCATCTCTAAGAGCATAATGACGACCCATTGTCCCTGAAAGAGCAGTAAACTCTGTAACAACAGCTGTAGCAAGATCTGACATAGCCAATGATGCAGCATCCTGAATTACTTGAAGCAATTCTTTACTTGCTCCAAGGAACAAGCCAACTTCAGCAGCTGTACGCTGGATGCGATTCACCTTGTCCAGCATTGTCCCCAGCTTTTCCTATTTATTTGCAATTAATAATACAAGAAAAGCACAGTTAGCACCAGATCAATCGTCCTTTTGTAAATTGTGTCCAAAAGAATTTTAAAAATATATATATATATTTTGTGGCCACAATGGAATACCATGCAATCGCCTTGGATGAGACAAACTAAAGGATTCTGGAAGATGTATGCTAGGATTTATTCCTTCATAAAATCTTAAAAAAATAAAATTACAATTTTGTAAAAAGTTAATAAATATATTCAACTCTGCTTTCTGACGTGATATTATTGGATGACAGAGCAGAGCAGCAAGTTGTTCATTGTTCAACTCAGAAAACAAATGATTACACCATATTCCTCCCCTGCAATGCCCCAAAAAGAAAACAAGATTGTAGGTACATAGATAAAAGAAAACAAGATTGTAGGTGCATAGATAAAACTTACATGAAAAAGAATGCCTTTAAGTTGACTTTGGAATTCAGAAAATCTTTTACTTGTATCCATCTCATAAAAAAACTTCGCATCTTCATAGCGAGCTCTGCAAATTGGATGTTAGCTAAGTTCAGGTTTAAAACAAAAGAAAATCACATATGACAGAATTCTACTATCCAAAATAATGCATTTGATGTTGAAACAAATATAAATATGACAGCAGCAAAAATAATGTGAATACAAACCTTAGAACAGCTTCATTTCCTTTTCTGACTACAACATCATCAATTGCTCCATTAGCAACCTGAAATAGATATGATTACCTAAAACTAATCCTTTCGCTTCGGAGATTAATAATGGAATCCTAAATGCAGTAGCAGGAAGCAGGGTTTGAATATCTCACAGAAATGAAGTATGGCAACATATTCCCATTCTTGTTGGTGATGGCAAAGTACTTTTGGTGCTTCTGCATTACCTGTACGATTTATGAAAAATCAGCCTGTGGTTACGCAGTACCAACAGAAGTTATCTCCACAACAAAGCCAAGAAAGAGGAACAAAGTCCCAACCGCACATCACGCAAGCAAGAAGTAACTAATTCTAGACATATTCTCGAGTATCGGCCTACTTTTCTTTCTAACATGACTTTTTATACATGCATGATTTTTTCCCCTTGTGGATGGCACAAGCATACATGGTGACAGTGGGGGAAACCAAAAACCACAAATTTGTGTTAGCAACATAAAAAGCATCAAAAAATGCATATAACAACTCAACAAATCCATACATTTAGCCATAATCATTTTTGTTAAGCAACAACAATCATGTAGCAGCCAAAAGGAAGTTTCTAAGTTTATAGAAATGAAATTTGGAAAAAAAAAATCCTTCTTAGTCAAATCGAATATCATTGTTTCCCAAATAAAATGTCATACCATTATCAATAGTTCCTTTGGAAGCTTTAAGAAGCTATCTTTAAATTCCCCGAGCACTGGAACAGGTGCTTCAACAAGATTTGCTACCTAACCAGTCGTGAATACACCTGGATGTTACTCATGCTTATGAAAATATGATCGGAACTAAGAAATCTTGTCCTTTCTACCTCATCTAGTAAATTACTCTGCATGACGACACAGCCATTTACACTTTCCGCCAAAGCATTAGACTTCTCTACAATTGACATCTTCCGTTGCTGCCAAAGAAATCAAAAACAAATAACTCAATTAATATACTTTTCCCTTGGTGTAGTTCATAATTCATAGCATGCATATAAACAATGAATTATCTGAAGAAATAATCACCTCAATATCAACAGAAATTCCACAGTGATGCATCAGTTCAGCATAAGTTTCTGCACTTCCTACCTGTGAAATTTCCACATCAATAAATTTATACAAGAATACATACCATTTAGGCAACAAAAGATAAAACTTATCAGCTGTCCCTATATTAATGAACCTTCATTTCAACATTTTATCAGAGAAAATAGAGTCATGCAAGTACCTTTAAAGTAGCTGATGCAGTGTTTCTAAGACCATGAGAAAAATTACCACTATGACAAAATATTACAAAAAAGAAGCATTAGTATCCAAAGGATTCATATATAAAGTAGAAATATAAGATATTTGTAAGGAAGTTATACAGTCAAAGGCAAGTTAAAACTAATCAGACAGCAGCACAACTATCAAGGAACTTAAGTCCCTGCAGTATGGTTAGGAAGATAGCCCTCAAATATTCACCCCACCACACTCCACACCCTCCCGGCGGGCGAGAGGGGCTCATGTTTTTAAGAAAATCTCTTTTACAGTTCTCCCCTCATTTCATCGTTTCATTCACATACAGTTGCCCCTTATAATTAATGATTCACTCGAGGATCAAACAGAGGAGGCTACAATCATTGATAAAAGCATTGCAATCTTGTTTAAAACTTAAATTCGGCATACTCAGTTCAATATAAGAATTGACGTTCTTGTTCTTTTAGCATAATGGCCCAAGTTTTATGCACTGCTAGACACCATGTTTCTTGCAGAACCACAGGCACAGCAAGTCCACAACTCAAGTAAATGGTAAAGCCAATGGATGAGACTTCAATATTGTAAACAAGTGATGGTGTAGGTGTAGATAGCCTTCTCCCTGCAAGGAGAGAGGACACTTGTACAACTTTAACCCCGTCACATCCCCAGCAAATATGGAGAATCATTACTATTGTACCAAAGCCCTTCCTTTTGTCCACAAGACAATGTTGAGAAATACATGATATATTGTACTAGAAAGAAAACAAGAAAAACCTATCTGTATATGAAAGTTCACCTTAGAACACCAGCATAACTAAAGGGAACAACACTATCTCCGTGAAGAGCCAAAATCCAGCGAATAGGTCTGCTGAACATAATCTTATGACAACAAAAACAACAAAAACCACAATCAGATTTTGAGTATGAGACAAGTAGACATTAGAAAAGTCAAACAGAGAAATCAAATTGACACCTTAGTTCAATTGGAATAAAAAAAATATATCATAATGATTCTGTTGTTTACCTATTAACCCTTTTCTCCTTGTATGCGATTTTATATCTTGAAGTTCTTTAAATTGAATCCAATAAGAAAATATCTAGCTTTTGTTCTTTGCATCAGGATGGCATATCCTATTAAGAGCACTCAAATGTAAAAGTAAAAGCAAAAGAACATTTTCACCAGCCAAGAGTACCTTCCATGACCACTAAATGCATAGAACAAAGAACCAACTAATTAACTGGAAACAGCATAGTAAAACATTGACCAAATTTTACACCAATTAAGGAAACTATTCCCCCTCCACAAGAAGGTAATCTAATGCAATTTACATAATTTTTTGACAATACCATAATTGCATGTACCAGATATGAGGAACTAATTCAAAAGCTTTATTAGCATCCAGGACATTGCTACATATTGTGTAAGTCCATAGTCAACTAGAATGCATGTTTACAAAGTCCACAACCATAAACTTATTGTCTAACCACTAAGGTTCTAAGACACAAATAAGTTTTTCTTTCGCTTGAGGGCACAGGCAAGCTTGGCCCATGGATGAGGAGATGGGAGATTGATCTGAAAGTATTGTGGACAAGTTTACCATTATAATAAACCTTAAGTGTCATAACACTAAGTTATTAACCTTCAGCTCATTTATCATTGTATGCCCCCACAACAAATACAACTCCATAACAAATTCTAATATGGTCATTCACTCGTGATTTTTTATCCAAAATTAAAAGGAACTAGGAAGGGGGAAACAAGAAGATTAATTAGATATTTAAATATTTAAAAGATGTAGTAGCAACACTAGCACGCACACTTCGGATTCCAAAGAATTAGGAAGGGGTAAAAAAAGAAGATTAATATTTACATATTTAAGAGTGGTAACACTAGCGCGCGCACACCTCAGAGTTCCATCGCATCGACTTTGAAAATGATATTTTTGCAATTGTCCCCGGTAGCTCTTCTGATAAAACCTGTAAAAAGCATCATCAATACATGATCTAGAACATGATCAACTGATAGAGAAAAAAATTCCAATGAAGTAGAATTATGGTTATCATCGAAAAACAAACAAGAAAAAACCCTAAAGAACAAAATCGAAACCAAGGGAGAAATGAAACAGACCCTAAAGAGAGAAGGTCACTGAAGCACAAGTATCAATGCTACAGCAATGACCAGCAGAGTACTTGTATATGGTATCAACTGGCAGACTGATAGCAGATGGAAAAGACTGAGACTCAGTTTTCCATACCATATTATTTTCTTGAAGAGAATGAAATGCCCGCCAATCGTGAATGTCATGAGCGTGAAAAATACACAATTACATATCATTGCAAAAGAAAATTATCTATTTTCTGCATAATCTTTGGAAACTTAGAATAGCTTGCTCCTGATCTTGCCTTATTTCTTTTTTTTTTTTTTTTAACATGAACAAAGTCAGTTTCTTTAAATGGTACCCATTACAAATTTTAGGGGATGCACAACCTCTGCCTTCCATGGGTAGTAACTAATCAAATTAAGAAAAAGAACCTCAATTTGATCCCATGTTCACAAGAAAAAATTAAAAAGCTTGTCAACATGAGGTAAAACTTGAAAACATAAAAGTACATGTTTTCACATCAAAATTGATCACATGAAAAACACACGTGGATGAGAAGGAAACAGTATAAAAGTTTCATTTTTTTTTGTTTTCAGCAGGATAAAATGGAGAGGATTTATGCTAAAATTGAAAAAGGATGTGTATTTAAGAGGAGAAAAACTTAACAATGTACCTCCAAAGCACGTTTTGCAGACTCAACCACACGTACATAAATATATTCTGTTTTCCCTGTAATGATAAGCAGGCATTAGCCCAAAACTAATGTCACAAAGAAATGTAACACAAGTTTCCATAATTCATAAACATACAAGTAGTTAAAATGTAAAATGATGAGGCACACGATGTGACAAAATGCAGTGAACTCATTAGACTCTATTCCATAGATAGAAGTCAAAATCACAAATGAGACGAGGTGTCTATAAAAGCCCGCATGGATTTGATAATAAACTTCGATAACAGTGTCTCACTTCTTAATATTATGCCAGAACAGTAAGAACTGAACAACATCTATCCATCTCCACATACAACAGCATTTCAACATCCAATGTGTGGTCACCACAGTAAGCAAACATGGACACTCGGCATTGTTACAAGCATAGATGTGCACTAACATACCTTCAACTCGTCTATACATAGCATCCAAAGGTACAGAGTTTCTGCGACAAAATCCTTCAGCAGCCTGAATAGGGAACGAGTCAAAAACCAATTTTAGGGAGGTAACAACTGATTAGTTCAAACAGAAATTTAATTAGAGTAATTCAACACTAAATCCACTGTAGCCTGCAAACTAGGGAACGACAAAATCCCAGGCACCCAAATATTCACACCTACAATGTACTCAAACCACGTAACACATACTTCAAAAGCTAAAAATGCACGTGCTCAGAGACAGCAATAAAGACTGGCTTGGGCAAGATTCAATTTCAGGAGCTGTGCAAGGGCATGATCCAACCCCATGATGCTCTTTAAGTGAGCCCAGTCAATATCAGTTAACTGACCATCCTATCTAATCGGCAAATGCATTTAAAACTAAATTACTGTCACCTTCTACAAGAAGTTATTCAATCTCCCAAGAAAGAAACTATAAACCTGAAGGAGGTTAGACCTTTGTAGGATTTCCTTGCTGGTCAAATGCTTTGGAAACTGGAGGTCCTCGAACCTCCACCTCGTTCTCAACTTGCTGAGGCCATAAATTCTCAACATGCACCTGCAAATTGCAATACCTATTCAGCTCAAAGGTTGATAAACATCATCTCATGTCAAAGAACAAGTGAAATTCAGGACATGTGATATGTAGGCAGGAATATAATCAGAATCTGTAACTTTGAACGCAACAAAGAATCTACTAAGGGTTGGGATCACATTTAGAGAGAAACACAAAAACATTGTCAAAATGTAATAGCACTTATGCATAGTGAGAGCAATCTAATCCATTTTCAGGTCATTCATGTTTCCCTCTCCTCTTTTTAACTCATCTGAACCCAAAGTGCAATTTCAGCTTGAAAGTCTGTACCTACCAAATAGTAGAGAGGTATTGAGCACCCAACATATCAGTAACATGGATTTATCTCCGCGACTGGAAGGACTCCCCTAAAAAACTCAAAACATAAACAGCTAATTCTAATGCAAGGAATTTTAGCACCACCTTATGAACACAAGGAGAACCATGGCATCAAAAAAATCTCATAAGTGGAATGGGGAACCTATTGGCACAGGATACAAGAGCTCTCACACAGAGATATCTTATTTCAGGAATTATCTTCTGCTGTCCTGAATCTCTCATGTGAAAGGAAAACTCACCATAATTATGTCATAATGTATCAGTAATCTTTTCGAAAGCTATGTTACAGACCAGCCTAGTACAAGAAAAGACAAACTAGGACCAATTTTGTTACCAGTAGTGATCTCTGATTTGTTGTAAGCAAACTCACCATCAGGCAAAACGAGACACTGACCATTCAGAAAAAAAGTGTTTGATGGTCTCAGAGTGACATATCTCACAGCACCACTCCATATTTATCATAACACCCAATTCGCTAACAAACGAGTTACATACGTCATCAATAAGGTGTTATACGTTTTAGACAAATTAACATATCTTTTCTACAAGTTATAAATGACCATGAATCAACAGCTATACATTTTTAATCTTTCTCATAACTTAAAAGGACCTAACATCTTAGTCGTATAACAATGGCCTCAAAATGACACAATTGTAAATCCCAGCGATGCTCCAACAAATTTTTAGCTTACCATGTGATCATGGAACAACAGTATACCATTCTCAAACAAAAGATTCTTCATGGAAAACAGAGAATGCGAATTTGTAGTCCAAGAAAATGAAATTACATTGGCATTTAGAGCCTTCCCAACTTATAAGCATGGCACATCATCTCAATATAACATGCAGCATGGTGAAGACAAGTAAGGTTTGTCCCTTCTAAAGGATAGGTTTATTACACATTGGATATCTCATCTACAAATGACCAATAAACAAGATAGGAGCTCATCAAAAGAGAAAATACAAAGACAAATAAAAAGGGAGAGGGATGGCATGGATCAAGGTGATTATATGAAGAAACTTTTGTGCAACCCAAAAGGTCACAAATCCATTTCTTAACAAAGCAACACAAGTAAAAAAGGCTCCAATTTTAGTTCTCAGGTTACCTATATTCATACCTATAAGCAGTTTCTATAAATCCTACACAGAAACTTTAACCAAAATGCAACAGCAAAACTATACAAATCTTGATCAACTCTACCTGGATGGCAAGCATTTTGGACAATACAACATACAGCCCAACTCATAAGAAAACATGAAAACAGCAGTATTTCAATTAAATGTAGGACAGATTTCATGCCATTTATTTCTCTAAAATAACATCTGACACCAAACTGATAACATAAACCTAGCATACTTTCTTCAGACAAAATTTTAGCCGTCATTGCTGGCTTTTTTTGTGTTACTTTGTGAACTTTTTCTCTCTTTGTTTCCTTTTTTCTTTATTTGCTGGATCATGAGGAGGGAGTAGTGGAAACAAACGGAAGGACAAATTTTCATCCACTGTGGCATGACAACATCAGACCCTGAAAACCTAAACAACTAAATGAAACTCATAAACAACAATGAGAACACACCACTAGTCGACGAGGTGTCCCATATATTTTCACTTCCCCATGCCTTAGCCTTTGGTTCTCCAGTAATTGCATTATAAGATCTTGGAGCTGCAATGAACAGTATAGCATAAATATTGAAATTGAAGAATTAATTACGGGAGAAAATTCCTCAGACATGTTGGCAATGAACTTTTATTTCAAAAAATAAAGGTTCAATGTAAAGCTATTAAACTATATTCAGAATAAGCTTAACAAGATATATAGAGATTAAAATAGAGAAAGTTAATACAATCGAGACAGAAATACAGCATAACCATAGGGATATTTTCTAAGCAGAAACTAAATCTCAAAATCCACTACTACAAAGTCGAGCGTAATTACTTGCTTGCATGCATTCACAACGTCATGTGGTGGTAATTCTTCTGTTCCAATTTCAAGAACAAATGTTTGTGGCTCTGCAGGAACCTGGTTAACAAAAGAAAGATAAAAAACCCAACCAAACATAGTTCCCTACAGATCAGATGTAAAATGAGAACCAAAGAATAATATAGCATCTGAAACACAAACCTTTGCCACTGCTTCCTCCAGGAGTTCTCTTCCAATGGTGGAATTACCAGATTGAGAAATGATCCCTAAGGGGTGACCAAGAGACTCCCTAGTCTTTAACCACAGTTGTGCACATTGACGAGCTAAACTGAGAGACATGCCAAGACAAATAGCTTAGATCAAATTTCTCCAAATTATCAATTTCAAATTAACATTTTCAATTTAGTCAACCACAAAGAGAACTTGTAATCCACAGACAGCAGAAACACAAATGAAAAATCAATATTTTGACAGCAAGACAAGGAGATGTGCATGTATAGTTACTTGCCCCAAAGGTTAAGCAAATAAATACAACAGATAACAATTATACGACGAATACAATCTCAACAAGCTAGATAATGCAATAAAGACAAAGGTTGCATATTGTCTTTTATCCAAAGAGCCCCAAGATTCAACTCTCACCTACGCATCCGACCAAAATAACGAGCACGTTCTGTAACACCAACAAAACCTCTGGAGTCCAATATATTAAAAGCATGAGATGTCTTTAAAAGCTGATCATACCTAACACGTCACAAATAGATGTTAATCAAAGCAAGAATCCAGTATAAATAGCATGCTTTCATTCACTGAATAAAAGAAGATTGCAGAATAAAGAACCTACGCAGGTATAGGGAGGCCTAAAGCAAGTAGAGAATGTGCTTCCGCTTCAAAAAAGTCAAAGTGCTTTTGAATATGATCAACACTGGCATGCTCTAGATAATAAGCGCTCATCTCCTTCCTAAAGGAAGAATTCAGTGCTCATCAGCTTTTTTATTTATTGTGGAAGTCAAAAATAAATGGGATGCACTATGAGGTTTGAGGAAGCTAATATCCTCAATAAAAACAAAATAGACAAGATATTCTGACACATAAAAACAATAAATGGAGAGAGAAACCTTGAAATATTATGATAATGTGTTCTAAAGAAATCTACAGAATACAAGTTTATTAGAAATTTGGGGCCTAGAAAATTTGCAGTTAAAGAAGCATAATTACGAGTGATTGAATGTATAATCAATCAACTTCCTGATATACGGTGCAATGCATGTTAAGGGAGAAATACAATAAAAAGATATACAAGTAAGAGGTGATTTCTATGTAACTTTTGATTACATTTACTCCGTCCTTTTTTGTAGCATAATTTAATTGTAAAATGTAGAAGATATTAAGTATGATTTCATACAATAACTGAAAGAGCTTAATCATCACCAGATACAAATTTCATGTGGAGCTGAGACTATTTCTTTTCTAGATCTCATATGAAGACTTTTTAATCTGATCTACCATATCCCTCCCCATGATATTCTAGCCTAGGTAATACCGGAAGTTGGCGGATCGATTATGTCAAATACCTACAGAAACTCTCCCCAATGAGCCTTGTGAAATTTTTGAGCAAGGTAACATGTTTCGAGGTGCTTCTATGCTCCTTAAATTCCGATATCAACAAAAGTTAATCTAATATTTCTTGCTACAAAGTGTTACGAAATTCATGCCAGCTATAAGACACAAGCTGTCCCCATGATTTACCAAGATTAACATGTTTCGAGGTGCTTCTATGCTCCTTAAATTCCGATATCAACAAAAGTTAATCTAATATTTCTTGCTACAAAGTGTTACGAAATTCATGCCAGCTATAAGACACAAGCTGTCCCCATGATTTACCAAGATTAACATGTTTCGAGGTGCTTCTATGCTCCTTAAATTCCGATATCAACAAAAGTTAATCTAATATTTCTTGCTACAAAGTGTTACGAAATTCATGCCAGCTATAAGACACAAGCTGTCCCCATGATTTACCAAGATCATTTTTACCCCAATTGATAAGGATACATAAAGCAGGCACTCTGCAAAACTTCAATCAGCTGGGCAGAAGCTAGAAGGCTTACTAACATTCTCCTCAAGTATGGCAAAAAGGTATCCTGATGGCAACCAAACATTGTCATGATAAATCAGTGCTAGCAATGCAACTAAGAATCCTAAAAGAAAAACTGAATCTAGCATAAGATGTCCAATAGGTTAAGATACTGCCAAGCAGATTCTCATAAATCCATAGAGCACAGCTGAAGCTATTCGCTGAAAAGAAATAAAGGACTAAAAGAGGTGAGAAAGCCTTAGTAGCATGTTCTGCCTTGAATAAAACTAAGGTTCCAAAACAGGATGAAGGCAACACTTGGAAATAAACCATTATCCACGTGAAAATAAACCATTATCCACTTATCCTCCACCATTATCCACTTACCCTCCGCCACCACAAAATATAATTAATATCATGATGACCAGCACAGAGTAATCTTGAGGTTTTAAATAAGCTCTTATAAAAGAGCAAATCTACATGATACTCCACTACAGTATCTTCAGAAGGATAATACATCCCAACTCTTGAGGTTTTAAATAAGCTCTTAAAAAAGAGCAAACCTACATGATACTCTACTACAGTATCTTCAAAAGGAGAACACATCCCAACTACAAGACTTCTAAGGGACTAACTTATTCTTCCTTGCAAAGCTAATGTTCATAACACAAAATAATATTAAATTTTTCAGTAAGAATTGATTTTCCAGCATTCCATCTTTGCAATCAATGCCGCAGGCTAATAAGAATTTTGCATAATCTGTAATACACCCCCCAGAAAAAAACCTTTAACATTACTTTTTGCACCACAAAACTAGTTAGTCTCCTTGGTAGAACTTTTATATTGACATTGGCATAAACTAACACAACACCATCATGTCCCTTAGTCCTTGTGTAATGGTAATATGCATTTGAACTCTCATGTATAAGGCTTGTTCCAAGTTAATTGTTTCTAACAAAATGGGAAAAAAGTGAGATCAGATTCTATAGAGAACATCATCTTGAACTTAATATCATACATTATTATCATGTGCTACACATTGAATTTAAGCCATGAGTCAAGAAAATATGTCCAAGAAGCACATGCCAAAGTCCAAGCATCACCAGTCCAATATAATATTAAAATTCATTAAAATGTAAATCGCAGTTGGCATGTATCTTACTGTATAATCAATCACTAACATATTTCATATGATATTTCAAAATTATATTTTGATCTTATATAAATTGGATCCCAATTTAAAAGGTCAGCAACTTCCTTTCTTCATGCCTTCTAGCACTTTCTGCAATTAACATGTCCTTTCAGTTTACAAGTCATAAAATACAAATTAAAGTTGGTATTAGACAATTTGCTTGCAAAAGTTGTTTGAAGCGATAAGTAGGTCAAGATGCATTTTACTCATTTTCTGAAAAAAGCTCTCCATATGTGATCCCATCTGCATACTGAATCTTCTTGAAATGATCAACGCCCTGCAAACAGATGGCAAATAATTTTAGGAAAGCGTACAACGGAAAATTAGGAAGAAAATAGAAACCTCAAGGACGGTATAAGAGTGACCTGAAGTAACATAAGGATGCGTTCAAGACCATATGTTATCTCAACAGATATAGGCATCAACTGAAGACTTCCAGCCTAAGAAGCATAACAAAAGCAACAAAAGGACAAAAGTAGAATATGATCAGTCAGCTGAATGAAAACCATGAAAGATATACAAAACTACCGAAGCTTATGATTGATAAAATAAGAACAGAAATCGTTAACCAAAACACCAAGTAATTCTCTCCATCCCAACTTAAGTAAGTAAAAGAAAAGAAGAACCTGCTGGAAGTAAGTGAATTGTGTGACCTCCATCCCATCCATCCAAATTTCCCAGCCCAATCCCCAAGCACCAAGCACCTAATTAGTAGCCCAAAACACGACAGATTTATTAATATGGTTAAGGCAAAAACAACTATAATATTTGCACAAAAAAGTTGTGCCATTGCCCTGAGGACTGACATGATGCAGTCCCACCAGAGTCAGGAAATCCAAAAACAAAGCAAAATTAATAAAAATATTTCAAACAGCATTCGGAACAATTGCACTTGTATGAATGTAACATATATGAGCATACAGTTACAGCTAATTGACTGGCAAGAAGGAAACCTACCGGGCTCTCCCAATTGTCCTCAACAAAACGAATATCATGTTGATTAACATCAATGCCTGCCAAGTATTGAATTGCAAAGCCACAATTAAACTAGGAAAATATAGAAAGCATCAAAATTGTGTATGATACATGAAAGTTTAAGATATAATGCACATTATTACATGCTAAAGGGAAAAAAGGTGACTACTTTCTGTCTCCATTTTCAAATATTCTCGTCAAGTATGAAAATGTCATGATGGATATTTCATAGAAGTAGCCTACATGACCCTAACAAGGTCTTCAAGCATTTTGACTGCACATTATACAACATGGCATGACAATTAATAAATCAGTATAAGAAACATCAATTATCCTGAAATGTCCAGACTGCTATGTGGATGTCAAATAATCAGCACTGAAATATAATAACAGCAGCAGCTAACATTGCAACCTAAGGCAGACAAGCTCCGTATAAACAGGTCCTGAGAATTCCCAGGGTCAGGCTTCAATATAACCTGAGATCAAATAAGAATAAACACTATATAGTTAAGAACAAAATAGGAAAAAAAGTCTACCATACAATTTATAAAGCAACCAACTAAATTGGAAAATTTTATCTAACAGCTAAATAGCCACTAGCCTGGAATTGAGTATGGCGTTGAAGCCTATTTGGGTTTTCACCGTAACGACTATCATCAGGCCGGATACTAGGTTCTACATACCTTCCATCAGAAACTAAAACATCAGTAATCAGAAGAGAAGGGCCCCCCGGGGAGGGGGGGGCGGGAGGGGGGAATATAAAAAAATGAAAAAAAAAAAGAAATTAACAGATCTGTATCATAGAAAATGTTGACAGCTATAAAACATGCAATGATTTCTAACAATGCGATTTCAGATTTTGAAGAGGAAAAAAACTAAAAATAGGTACATTTAAGGAGCACAGTCATATAAGCTGATCTAATTGGTAGCACATATTTTGAAACCCAGGACTGCATTTATCAATTATGAAAGGTATTGTGGTTCAAAGTCTCTCTGGTCCAAATATCAAGAACCAAATCATTTAATCTTCAACTCTGTATTAGTTAATAGAATGTTCAAGTCCTAACTTGTGTCTTTCTTCTGATTAGATAAGTTTCTGGCACTTTGCAAAAGAAATTGCTTGTAAATGGAAATTATGCATTATTCATACTAAGAATCCAGATCAATGACTGAAAGAAGCATACTTTCAACTGTTTTAACTCAATAAAAAGCCACCAAACAACAAGGCACAACATCCGAATCTTGTGAGTTATCATTTGTTTACACATTACTGTTCAGATCAATCATACCTAAAAGATAACCTACATGTGTACATAGAACTAACATCGCATATAAATTCTTCATTCTTAACTTTGTAAAGAAAATACGATCAAAAGAATACTTACGCAACATTCCATGGTTCAGGACCTAGAACTCTTAGGAATGTTAGAGGATTCATGGTCCCAGCTCCCACCTGATCAATGGATCCAAAACTAAATCAATTAGATAAGTGCTAAACAAGGAGCTGCATAGATACATCCTTGACCCCTACCCCAATGCCACCAACTCCACTCCTCTAGCACGGGGTTTTTTTTTTTTTTGGGTGGGGAAGGGGGGTGCAATGTAACATCCCGATAACTTTTTGAGCGTAAACCACGGGCTCAAAATTTTTTAGCCAAGTTATTTAATAGCCCAAACACAGGATATTATATACTAATCAATTTTTTTTCTTCTCACCGATATGGGGCTTTTGAGGGTTCTCAAATTCACCCCTCCATTAGGCTTTTGCGTCCTCGCAAAGCCCAATCCATATCATAATCCGAACTGTCCACTCGGTTGTGTCGGATTCTAGAGATGGCTCATAGCACTTAGTTCCTTTACTTCCTTGCGTAGTTGCGGCCCAATACCATAGGTCCAATCTCACCTCGTGCAAAGACCACACGAGGTTCGCTCTGATACCATTTGTAACATCCCGAGTTTGAGCTAGCCCAATAACATTTTGAGCATAAACCATGGGCTCAAAATACTTAAGCTTAGTTATTTAGCAACCCAAACGCAGGATATTATATACTAATCAATTTCTTTTCTTCCTACCGATGTGGGACTTTCGAGGGTTCTCACACACAAAGATCGCAACAGAATCAAAATGCATACTGAACATATAAAACCTTTGAGAATGCACTCTGCCTGCTGCTTTCAGTGAAAAGGTAATCAGGAATGCCAAGAACTAAGAGCGAAAAGTGGGCATCATGTCATTTAAGAATAGTGGAACGGATATTGATGCATCTCATATATTGTGGATAAGATGCACAGGCAATTACTTTATCGAATCTAATACTACATAATGTCCAACCTGAATGTGACTCAGAAATAACTTCACTGACCATCCCATATAAAACCCATTAATCTGACCCTAACAAAAGATAGATTTGCCCAACTTGACTCCAAAAAGAATCAGAAGATAGACATTTCACAATTGAAGAGAATGGAAAAAGCTAAATAACTGATTAAAACTTGAATATTCACCTCAGTGTTACTGCACTGCATTACAGCACATCCAACCGAAGCCCAATATTCCTGCAACAACACGTGGAAAAGAGGATACAAGACAAATGAAAAATGACAAGAGAGAATGGATCAAACAGCTATATCATAATTAAATGCTAAATCAAATTTAGAAATTAAATCTTAAAAACTACATTTTTCACATTAACATAACCAGACGTGAGATCCAGTGTCAAGAATAATTATCCTTCTGTTGGAAGGGAAAATTACTGATTCTCCACAAATGAATCCAAATCTCAATGTCCTCATCCCAACACTAACCTAATAAATAAAAGAATGCTGCTCCTTTTTTGAGTGTTGCGCTTGTGAACTAAGATAATATAATCTGTTCCCAGGAAGCCTACTAGAAGTCTAGAATCATCCACCCATAATGTCCTTTTCAGGCTTCAAATTTATAGAGGATAAGTAATCATCAAATATCATTACAATAGGATGAGCAATCACCAAATACCGTCACTAACATTCCTTGACAGTTTCATCTAATTTTTTGTTGTAATTAACAATAAGCTGAGTCTGTTAGAGAACAAGATTTGTCACGTACACTTTTGCCACTCAAATATCAACTAAACATTCACATTTAATTCATGTGGCTTATGAATAAAGCTCATTAATTTGGAGCTTTGAACAGCCAATACATAATCCAAATAATAAATCTGCCACTTGAAACCATATTCCTATAACAAAAGCTTTTGCTGCTGAATCTTGGGTAAAAAATGTTGAACTTTTCTTTTAACTCTACCGTACTTCCCTCGATACAGAGTCAAGAATATAAGTGTTTAAGAGAGTCAGAAAACCAGAAATACAAAGATTAATAAACATAGAACCTAAAGAATTAACCTGTGCTTAATCCCATCAAATGTCCCACAACCGAGAAACAGTTTCAAATTGATTCACAAAAAGACTCTCTCCCTCTTTATTGTTTTCTTGTACTTCCTTGAAAGTCAACCAAAACAAGAAAAAGAGATACTGCCACAGAGACAGACATAGAGAGAGAGAGAGTATGAAATTGCACGCTTTTGTACATGAATATGTGAAAGAGGAAGAGGAGATCATTAAAGATTGGGAATGTAAAAGTGCCAAGATGTCTCAATCTATCCCATTTTCTTGAAGTTCCAATACTTCTGCAGTGCTAAATCAATTGGGCAAAAAATAAATTACCTGAATTTCCCGGTCCTATCCCACTTTCTTGAAATTCCAAACCCCCTATATTACTACTAAATGATCAAACCAAGAAGATAAAAAAAAGGCATAACAGGCATTGTTACTATAATTATTATAAAAGAAAGATGAACCTGGAGGCGCTGAATGGCTTGCTGAAAAGTGGGAACGGAAGATGATTTCTTGGGATGGATTGATTTGGTGGGTTCTGTTGAGGACGATTCTTGAGACACTGAAGAAGGGTTGGTGCTGCTTAATGCTGCAGAAGAAGAAGCTACGGTTCTTTTCAAGAAAAGAGGCTGCCTTGCACTAAAAAGACTGGTCCTTGTTTTAGTGAAAAAGAAAGAGAGGTGAGATTTGTGGTGGGGCTTGAGAATGGAGGTTACTACTATTGGCAGAGCCAGTATTGCCATTCTTGCTTCTTTCTTCCCCCTTCTTCTTCCTGTATGGAAATTGTCTCCTCAATAAGTAGGATGAGGGGGGTCGGAGAGCGAATTGGGAAGGATGTTTGAGGTCTTATCTTGATATATCCTCTGGAGGGGGGCAATGGCTTTGGGGTTTATGCCTGAGTAGCTTGATCTCCTACGCCAGTTGAACGTATCTTACCCACAGCGGTAATTCGTGCCTCTTTGGAAACAGAAATATTTTTTATTTTTTTTTCTTTTGGGGTTATGCTTAGGCTGAAGTAATCATATATGTGCTCAGTGGAATTTATCATAGATTTCCTGTTTTAATTACCGTTGAACTGAACTAGTGATTTGTATTCATGATCCCATGAGTCTTTGAACGATTAATAATTTTTTTTTTTTACCTTATATAATTACAGTTTTTGAAGTCCATTCGTGTTTTATGGATAGAACAAAATAGAATAATTCAAACCCGTACCTACTCTGAATCGTAGAATGAACAAGCATCACATTAATAGTTCAAACTGTCTAGTGTTTTGTTGGTCAATTAAAATATTTCATTGTAATTGAAAATATCGTAGTAGATAATCTCATTGTATATGTGGTTGGAAATTAGTTACTAATAAAAGTATTCCTAATTTTTAATATTATTTTTATTTGATAATGGTACTGATTCACCGTGGTAGATAATAATAGTGGTGAAATTTAGTAATGCTGATCTACACAACTATATTAGTAATGGTGGCAGTGCATTGTAGTGAAAACTATGATGCTACATGGTGGTAGGAGCAAATTAGTCTTCACATTTTGTTATTTACCTAAGATTCATCCCAAAAAAACTAATGTAATCCACTTTAAGTGATTATTTTATCTTATGCAAAAAAACTATTTTGATTAAACGAGATGGTTATTCCCATACATAAAATATAACCAAATATGGGATGACATATAATTACTATTTTAATATTATGTTATTCCGTGAACTATATACGCTATTACTGTAGAATTTACGTCAATTACAATAAATTTTACGTCAAACATTCTGGATCCTTTATTTAACAACCATGATGCTATTTTTGAAGAGCTAGTATCTACCTAAAAATCTTTGCTCTAATATTGTGCTGTTGTGGTTTGGTTTTAGCTTTCAAGTCATGACCTCTTCTTTAATTCCCACAAGATTTTTGTATTGTATAG
This sequence comes from Mitragyna speciosa, assembly GCA_024721245.1. Lineage (NCBI taxonomy): Eukaryota > Viridiplantae > Streptophyta > Magnoliopsida > Gentianales > Rubiaceae > Mitragyna > Mitragyna speciosa. The sequence goes on from CM045558.1 coordinate 3,879,343, forward strand.
ACATTTATGTGAACGCGGTATCTATTAATGAGAAATTTCAATTGTACCAGTTTCAAATTCTTAAGTTATGCTCCTGTCTACATATTCCCACACTCGCTACTTGTCAAAATAATTGTCAAATACTACCAACATTCTTCCGTGGTATAACCAAAAAAAAAACAAAAATGGCATGATCATGTTGACTTTTTTCCGCAAGTAGGCATACATTGTATACTATTCGTGTTGTACCCGGCATATTTTTCTAGACAAAGAAAATAATAATACTAGTAGAACATATTGGTTGGAATATGCTTCCATTCGAATCCAAAATGGGAAAGTTGCCTATCTCATCTTCTTCGCATTCTGTTCTCTTTCTTCTCGTTTCTCTGTTCTTCCATTCATCAGCTTCAAAAGTTGAGCAATACTTAGAAAGAGGTGCAACTCTGTCTGTGCAAGGTGGGAAGGGATTTATCACATCCCCAGATAAGTCATTTACTTGTGGCTTTTATGGAGATGGAAGCAACGCTTATTGGTTTGCAATCTGGTTCACCAATTCAAGAGACAAAACAGTGGTTTGGATGGCTAACAGAGACAGGCCCGTCAATGGGCACGGCTCAAAGGTGTCCCTTAGGCAAAATGGTGCAATGGTCTTAATGGATGTCGATGGCATAATTGTATGGGAGACCAATGCCACCTTGACTGATGCTACCAGAGCAGAGCTTCTTAATTCAGGCAACCTTGTTCTCAAAAACTCTAATGGTGACATACGCTGGCAGAGCTTTGATTATCCAACCGATACTCTTTTGCCTACTCAAAACTTCACCAAAAGTAAACGGTTGGTGTCTCCCTTGGGAAAGGGAAGCTATGAATCTGGCCACTTTAATCTATATTTCGATAGTGACAACATTTTAAGGATGATTTACGATGGGCCTGAGATATCAAGTATTTATTGGCCAAACCCTGACTATGATGCGTACCAAAATGGAAGAACAAACTGGGACAGCAGACAAATTGCTACTCTGGATGAGATGGGAAAATTTCAGTCAAGTGACAATTTGCAATTCAATGTTACTGATATAGGGGTTGGGATCAAAAGAAGGATGACACTTAACTATGATGGAAATCTGAGAGTCTACAGCTTGATAAATTCAACTGGATTATGGGAGATATCATGGCAAGCTCTTGCACAACCGTGTGCTGTTCACGGGCTATGCGGAAGAAATGGAATTTGTGTATATTCCACCCCGGGAATGGCCAAGTGCTCTTGTCCTCCTAGATTTGTGGTTAGTGACCCTAGTGATTGGAATAAAGGCTGCAAGGCCACATTCAACCTCGGTCGGTCCAATCCTCTGCAGGTTAAATTTGTGGCAATACCTAATGCAGATTACTATGGTTTTGATCTCAATTATAGCCGATCCATCACGTTTGAAGCTTGCAAGAACATTTGCCTAGGGGATTCTAGTTGCCTAGCATTTAACTAAAAGATGACAGGATTAGGATCATTTCATGCAAAAAGTGCACTTTTCAATGGGTATTTGACTCCAGATTTCCCGGGGACCATATACATCAAAGTCCCTCAAAGTTTGCAAACATCAGAACGAGTAATTCTTCAAGGTTCCAATCCCAGTTGTGGACCAAAAAATACAGAAAAAGTAATGGATTCCTCTTCCAAGTCGAGATGGATATATCTCTACTCATTCTGTTCTGCACTCGGTGCAATTGAAATTCTGTTTGTTGCAGTGGGCTGGTTTTTCCTGTTCAGGAAAAGCGGTGTCCCGGCTACAGTTGAGGCAGGGTATCACATGATAGCTAGTCAATTTAGGAGATTTAGCTATGATGAACTTAAGAAGGCAACAGCAAATTTCAAAGAAGAGCTTGGGAGAGGAGGCTCAGGAGCCGTTTACAAAGGTGTCTTGGTAGATGGCAAGGAGGTGGGAGTAAAGAGGCTTGGAGATGCATTTCAGGCTGAACAAGAATTTTGGACAGAAATGAGGACCATAGGCAAAATCAATCGCATGAATCTAGTAAGAATGTGGGGATATTGTTCTGAAAAGAGGCGCAAACTTTTGGTTTATGAGCATGGCGAAAACTTATCTCTTGACAAGCATCTTTTTACCGCAGAGTTTCTTGGATGAAAACAAAGGTTTGCAGTGGCGTTAGGGACTACAAAAGGCCTAGCCTATCTTCACCATGAGTGTCTAGAATGGGTTATACACTGTGATGTAAAGCCAAAAAATATACTTCTTGACGGGGACTTTCAACCCAAAATTGCTGATTTTGGGCTGGCAAAGCTGTCTCAGAGAGGAGGGCCTGGTTCAGAATTCTCAAAAATTAGAGGAACAAAAGGATACATGGCTCTTGAATGGGCTCTCAATCAGCCTATTACTGCAAAAGTGGATGTTTATAGCTACGGAGTTGTGATCTTGGAACTGGTTAAAGGGATTAGGCTCTCGAATTGGGTGATCGGTAATGGTAGTGAGCAAGAAGTAGAGCTGACCAATTTTGTAAGGAAAATTAAGAGGAAAACGCAACAAAGAGACAAGTCTTGGACGGAGGATATAGTGGATCCAAGATTGCAAGGGAAATTTAGCAGGAACCAATTGGCAACTCTAGTCGAGGTTGGTATGTCGTGTGTGGAGAAAGACAGGAACAAACAGCCTACGATGGCTACAGTAGTTCAAACTCTACTAGAATGTGACAATGATGCTGGGATTTTAAACTGTAATTTCATTCCAGATGCATCAACGTCTTAACTATAATTTGAATTACTACTTCTTTTAAAAAATAATAATAACAAAACAAACATGTTGATGTATGATGCCATAAACATGTGAGACCGCTATGTTCTGTTTCTGAAATTTCAGTATCATACGTATCATACTTCTTGTACAAGAACATAGGAACGAAATTGTCTAGAACAACGTAAACTACTCTAAACCGGGTTTGATCCAAAGTGGCATAGAAAACTTAACAGGCGAGGTTCCTTCTTGAGTAAAAGGTTGTATCTTGTGATTTTCAATGCTGTAGATACCCATATCGTAGCCATGATATGAGATCAGATACTCCTGAATAGTCATCGGTAAAGTATATGCAATTACTACGACATTCAGGGTGATCAGAAGTTGAAATGGAGAAAGAATAATTGTTAACCAACAAAGATGGACCAGTTACCCAAACAGCTTGTTTCTTCCAACTTCTGAGTGATGATATCCAGTTTGTAGATCTCAAACTTCCAAGTTTTCCGTTGTAGGGAATAGGCAATTAAAATTTCACAAATATATCTATGAATCACATGAATCTGACCTTCAAGATTGACAAGATATGAAAGACGATCCTCTAGCTCATATTCAGATTGTGTCAAAGTTGAAGGTATTGTCTTAATATAAGAACCACAAATGCTCTAGATCATAATATCACCAAGGCCATCAATAGCATAAAGTTTCCTACCAAAATAAATGACATCCAGAAAACGGCAAGAAGCGCTCTGGAGTCCAAAACTCATCGACTGGATTACACAAGGCCATCTTTGCAAAATCAGAATAGATAGCCAGAATTACACAATATGAAGATGTGGGGCTGGAAGTCAGAATAACTATGCACACAAAATAATTACGAAATTCTTTTGGAGAGCAAATAAGCTTGTTCAAATTTGAGCATTTGTGTACTGGTGGGAGTAATATCTGCTGTCTCGTCAGACGATTAAGCAAGCACATCTGAAAATCGCGGCCAACAGTTACTATCCACCCATGAGAAGAACCTGAACATCACTTACTAACAATCTCTGGCAAGTAGAGCTCAAAAACACTGCTGGTGAAGGGGCAATAAACCTCATGCAAATCATTAGATTCCTCTCGCCAAGCATCAACCAAGGGAGTATTGAACATCAATTGCTACCTTTCTGCAAAATAACCAACCTCCATTCCTTGCACACTGCCCCAAATCTCACATAATCTTGAGCAAAATGCAGTTGTTTGCCAATCAATCCCAAAAGCTCAAGGGGCAAATTTGACCAATCTTCCATTATCTTTTGGAGTTTATAATGATTTTTCAAATCATATAGTCAGCCATCTTGGGACCGTAAAAATAGTCGTAGAAGCATTTCGTCAAACTGTTGGCAGGCAAGAAACTTGACAACATTAGAGAGGAACGGCGCAAACTTTTGGACTACGATTGGGCTCGGAATTAATCAATATGGACTCAATTAAAAGTCATTTTTTGGTTGTCTACCGGCATAGCTTTCAAGAGATAAGTTTTTCCATCATAAATGGGAGTATAAATCCCTACAGGTTCCAGACCCCGGTTAGATGATTATTTATTAAGATGTTGTTAAAAAAAATTACTACAACAGTTTTAAAAATTCTTTTAGTAAAATATGTTTTTGACGTAAAAAATTAGTTTAGAAAACATATTTAAAATTTAAAAAAAAAATATTTTTTTAACAAAATAGACACCAGGCAGAAAGTGAACACAAATATTTATTTTTTCCCTCCATGGGGTCATGCCGTAGTGTTCTATGTGTCTTGGAAAATGTCCTTTGGTTTGGCGTGCTTTTCCATGCCCAGTGCCAAGCGTAGTGATACAGATTGCGTTTAATCTAAAGCTGCGAATCAGTTGGTGGGCTTTCTACTTTTAATTTCTGCCCCCCCTGCTTCAGGATTCAGGTACCATGTCTCGCTATTGTCATCAGCCTTGTAGATTGAGATTGGCTTGATGCCACAGGACGGTGGCATGGTTTTTCGACATGACATTTGCATACCTAATTTATTTATTAGTTTAAATCTTACGATTGTCTTTCTTTTTCCCTTTCATTTGTTAATCCTAGTTTGCACACGGTGTTAGTTTGACATTGCGAGTGCAAAAAGTAGGATCTAATTGCAGCACAAGACTAACCTAAATCTACTTTCCTTTCGAGATTTTGAGTTTTATATAGTTATGAATATTATGTCATCAGAATGATACTTATTTCATTATTAAATTAAATATATCAAGAAAAATTATCTAAATTTATACTAATAACACTCATAATAATAGTGATAATGATTAAAAAATTTGAAACAAACGGCTTCTAAGTCTCTCGTGCATTCACAGGAACATATATGCTAGTAAATAATCTATCACGCTGCTTTGATTTAATTCATCACTACTAATCGGTCCTGATCTTCTAATCAATAAGTACTCATACAATCCGACGAAAAAGAAAAGAGATAAAAAGCCAATTCAGTGCCACTTGTAGCTATCTCATCCAGCATCCCCGAGCAGCCGTGGTCTTATTGACATAAGCAAACTGGCCACGTACAGCGGACCTACAAAATGTCCTAATAATGCTTCCGCCCACCAAAAGACACAGACAAAAGGGTAAAAACACAACTATCCTTGTCTGTACTGTATAAGCTAAAGAAACATTTCAAAAAAAAAAAAAAAAAAGTGCAAATTGAAGAGGTTGCGCAACTAATAATTAATAGAAAAATGATTATGTTATGCTAATATAAAATCAAAATTTTCCTTTACTTGACTTAATAATTAAATATTACAAAGTGACTTATATGCTAAGAAGTATACTTTTAGAATCGAATCTCTGTACATCTTATAAATGGGCCAATTATAAACTACAAAAAATATATTAAATGCTATAGATTTGTAAGGGTTCATCACGATCATCAAATTTAATATATACTAAGTATTCAACTTTTTTCTTACTGCTATCATAGTTATAAAAAAAAAAGAAAGCAAAACAAGTGTTTAAATGTTAAAAACATTAATGTTTAAATTTGCAGAGAGAGTTAATCAATTTATTTCAGCTATCATGGTTATATTTTAAAAAAAAAAGGGACAACGCTAAACAAGTGTGTAGATTACAAAATATATTAATAGTTCGAACTTGTAAAAAAAAAAATTATAATAAATTTGGAATCCAACATTTTTTTAAGATAATATTAATGTATTCAACATGTACTGTCTGATAATTACAAATAAAGAAAAGGACAACGTGAAAAAGAATAAAGAAAAAAGAGAGAATTAAAAAAAAAAAAAATCGGAGGAGCAGCACTCGAGCTCCATAGAACAGCAACAATAAATTCCGGATTTTAGGATTAGGTTCACTTCACTTCCTCTTCTCTCACTTCCTTCTTCTCTCTCTGTCCCAACAGTCACTGTTATTGCGGCTAGGGTTTCACCAAACCCTACTCGTACTTATCCATCTCCTTCAATCCAAAAACTTTTTTTGTTTTCTTGTTTCATAGATCGATAATCTTATTTTTTACGTAATGGATATACGGTTGATTATCATTTCTTGAAAACATTTTGAATAAAAGAGAAAACTTGAGGGTTTTTCTTTTTTGTGGGTTGGATTTGATTGTTAAAAATGGCAACTGTGAACCCATTTGATTTGCTGGGAGATGATGATGCTGAAGACCCATCACAGCTGATTGCTGCTCAGCAGCAGAAGGTCTCCGTGGCGTCAGCGGCGGCTAAGAAAGCCCCAGCTTCGACGGTTCAGCAGCAGCAGCAGTCCAAGCTGGCGGCTAAGCTTCCGTCCAAGCCTCTCCCCCCTGCTCAAGCTGGTTAGCTTTATTTTTCATTGTTTTAATTTTTTTTTTTGCGTTTTCGTGTTGAATTTTAATTCGTTTTAGGGTGGTATTAAATGGTAGAAAATATGAAAAATTAAAAATAAAAGATAAAAGGGTTTCCGTTTCTTGATTGTCTCGTTTGTTTGAGCGCTTTTGTGTTGAAATTTTAATGGGCTTTAGGAATTTTTGGTGATAAAAATAATATGGAGATAGCAGAAGAAGGGGGGGGGGGGGGGGGGAAGATAAGGGTTTTGCTTTAAAAATTGAAACTTTTGAATTGGAAGAGTGCTTTTTTTTTGTTTCAAATAAAGAAAAATCATTGGTTGTTAAGTTGATATGGTATACAAGCCATAGATTTGCATCTGAAGTTTTCTTTTGGATGTTAATAAGTAGTGGGACATCTGATTTTGAGGTTGGATTAAGCGGGTATTACGACTAATATGCCAACATTGTTGTTACTTATCAACAGAAAAGCTTGCTGAATGAAACGGGTGCCACCTGGAAGGGTGTCTGTCAGTGTCCTCTTTAGAGATTCAATCTTACTTAAATGTTATATAATTTGTTGGTAGTTATACTTGTCACAATTGTATTCATGTTAGAAATGAATATCTAATTTTCTTAGCATGACCTCATTTTGTTAACAAGAAATGAATTCTTTTATGTAATACTTTCCCCCTCCATTGCTTTGTATTAAGATGGCCTGGGCAATAATCTCTGCTGAATGCTGGTATTCTCATACTCCTTTTGTCAATCTATGTTGATTAGTCATAAATTTTTTGATGTTTGTAGTTAGCTGCATGTGATCAACCTAAGTGTTGTTTGGTTCAGGATAAGCGTCTATATAATTTGTTAATGTAAGTTTGAAATTACTTAAATGGTTTAAGTGAAAGGCATGGTTCTATGGGAAATTCATATGCTTAATTTTGGTGTCATTTTGAGGCAACATGAGGTTTTGCAGCAGGAAATATACAAATTTTTACAGTATTATATGTGTTGTATCTAAAAAACAAAATAACAATAATTATAAACAACAGTAGAACACGCGTATTTTGTCAATTGCTTGACATTTTCCTTGTTAACAACTGTTTTGCATATAGGATCTCAGCTTTTGTTTTGCAAAAGTTATTTTTTTTTACTTTGGACTTTTTTGTAGTCATTGATGTCTTAAGTTGGTCTATGTTCATTCCATGCTTTTCTGGTGTTTGACTATGTAGTTAAAGTTTATCTGGTGGTATGCTTCTTTTTATAGTAAGAGAAGCAAAGGCTGAAGCTCCACGTGGAGGAGGCCGTGGTGGTGGGCGCGGTTATGTGCGTGCTCGTGGTGGACGTGGATTTGACCGAGACTCAGCCAACAATGAGAATACATTTGGGAATAGAGAGGTTTCTGGCGGTCAAGGTGCACCTGAAGATGCAGATACTGGAAAATTTACTGAAAGGCGAGGTGGATATGGTGGATCTCGTGGTCCTTTTAGAGGTGGTCGCCGAGTTGGTTTCAGCAATGGAGAAATGGGTGATGGAGAACGACCACATCGAGTTTTTGAACGTCGCAGTGGAACAGGGCGCGGGTAATTATTCTGTTTAATCTGTTTTTAGTGGTGACACGTTCAATTTCTTGTGTCTTTACAACTCTCCCTGGTACATTTTTTCTATCTGAGCTGCAATTCATGTGCAGAAATGAGATCAAACGTGACGGAGCTGGCCGAGGGAACTGGGGAACTGAGACTGATGAACTTGCTCAGTGAGTATTTTCTCATTACCCTCGGCCACATGTCATTTAGGATAGGAGTGCCATGCATATGATCTGTTCTGAAAATTCTTCTGTTCTTGTGTTTGTAATGTGAACTTCAATGCTCATGTTTTTCTATGCAGGGCTGCTGGAGAAGTTAAAGAAGGTGAGAAAAGTCCAAATGCTGAGAAACCACCCTCAGGAGAGGAGGGTACTGCAGATGGAAATAAAGAAGCACCAGCAAATGAATCTGAAGAGAAGGAGCCAGAGAATAAGGTATGTAGCTTCAGTAAAATGTCTTGTGCATCTTAGTTTGTGAGGTAGTTGACAATAGTTTTTTTATTATCTTTGTAGCTTTTAGTTGTGTTCTTTATTGTTTGTGGAACCGCAACATTTGTTTTGATGTTCTTCCTAATGTTGAATCGTCGTTTAATCTGGAAAGTTGTTATATGTAGCTTGCCTTAATGCAAGGTCTTTTTAGTTCACTGTTGGTAAGAGGGTACTGATTAAGGATTAGTTTGTGGTGATTGGATGGATTAGGAAAAATGTGATTCTGATGCTTTGGACACCTACGGAGAAGATAAGTTGATGTGGAAGTGAAGTATAATGAGATGAAGAACATTGGTTTTCACTTGTAAAGAAAAAGGAAAGCATGGTAATAATGGAGTCAAGGGGACACAAACATGTGTTAGAACGAACTGTCAAAACAAGTGGTAGCTTGTGCCTTAATGGAAGGCACAAGCTTGAATCGAGTGGGAAGGTTTTTTAACTAATGTTTATAAGTGCATATTGCTTTCATCTGAGACCAGTATTTGCATCTTGAAGTGACATAAAATATGTTCTTCTAAGGAGGAGTTGTATATTCATCTCTGTGATTTGTGTCTTTGCTTCTAAATTGCAGTTTATCTGTTCCTTTTCTACTCAGTTATAATATTTCTGCTGAAAACATGACACAAATATCATTTCCATAGTTAATCTGTCTCTTGGTAATTGTAACCTGCAGTTTGTTCAAAACTAATATTAGAGTCTTTTTTCAACATTAATTCACTGTTGCCTTTTTCCTATAAATATTCTTTACCTTTGCAATTGTTGTCTATAAATTAAATGTCATTCAAAATTCAATGAACAACAATTTCATTCAAAACATTTTACTAAAAAAAATGGCAGCACTCTATACTGCTAACAGCCAACAGTATCAAATTCTTTTTGGGATGTTGGAGTGCATTTTGGGCGACGAATAGCCATGATAATCAGTTTTAATCCCCAACACTTGAACACAAGGAAGAGGCAGTTATATGCTGATTCTTCTTATTGCTGTTGTTAATCGAGTTGTATGAAAATTAGGAGATGACACTTGAAGAATATGAGAAGGTGCTGGAAGAAAGGAGAAAGGCCCTGCAGGCTCTTAAGACTGAGGAGAGGAAGGTTGATGCTAAAGCATTTGCATCCATGCAACAGCTTGCAAACAAGAAAGCAAATGAAGATGTCTTCATTAAATTGGTGAGACGCCTATAGAATTGCCAGGAAATAAACTGCTTTTTACTAGATACTGATCTATTTGACGTACACTTTAATGCGGTAAACTAAGCCTGGTTTTTATTTGATTTCAAAAGGGCTCTGATAAGGACAAAAAGAAAGAGTTATCTGAGAAAGAAGAGAGGGCCAAAAAGGTATTACTGTTCTTGTACTTGAAATTCTTGGCCTTTGATGTGTGTGCACAAATATGTTCATCCTGTCTCATGTTGAAATGTACTTGTTTTGGTTGGCTGAGAACCTTGAGGAGCTCAACTGCCACCTGTTTGTGGATTTGCATATAAGGTTTTAACTATTTATCATTTTGCAACACAATTCCTTAATGTGGACTTTCCTGAGAACTTTTTGTCTTCTTGATCTTAGTGAAATAGCATAGGTTCGATGAAGACATCATTGTATCATTGAATGTCTTTATCTTGGCTTTTTAAATGACTGAAGTTTCAAGTGCCTTGTTACTTGCAATAGTGACTTCTGCTAATGTGTGAATATTCCTTGAAGTGTTAATCAAGGGGTTGGGACTTTGGATTACACGTTTTTGCTGTTTATTGTCCTTGTTTTTGGATGTTCTAGTCAGTCAGCATTAGTGAGTTCTTGAAGCCAGTGGATGGTGAGAAGTATTCTGGCCCTGGTGGACGGGGTCGGGGTCGTGGGCGTGGACGTGGCCCCAGAGGCTATGGTGGAGGTGACTCATATGGTAACGTGGAAGCCCCATCCATTGAAGATCGAGGACAATTCCCTACCTTGAGCAGCAAGTGAGGTGCTGTCATTCCTGCCATCTATCTCTGGGATTTCTCTGAGATGTCCTTGTTTGAGCTCTTTCTTCAATTTCAAAGAGGCAGGAAGTTGAATAAAATTTCTGTATCAAAAAGTCTCCTGTCTTAAATGTAAATTTCTTGCCCCACCCTCTTTTATTTTCATGTTTCAACCCTTACCCCAACCATCCCCTGTACTTTTATCTTGATTGTCTTCTTCTGTTTGCCACTGTTGAATTTTTTAATTTATGAAACAGCTAATCTTTTGACCTGAATTATTCTCAGTTTTGCCTTGAAATATATTGAAGTGCTATTTCATAAGTATCCGCAGCATCCTTTCACTTCATCTGTTTTGAAGTGGATAAGTAGAGATTATCATTTGCTCTGTTGGCATGTAATGTTTTGGTTATCGGGTTTGCTGTTTAGGTCACATTGTGGATTATGGTCTGTATCGTTTTGTACTTGGTTTGGTACAAGTGTTTCCTTGGCTGAATAATTGGCCATGCATTTAACTCATTTGACATTAGATCTTTCTCGTTATGTCAATGGTTGACTTTTGCCAGAAGACCTGGTTTCAGATGGAATGGGCGAGCCTTTGGGGCAGGGTTGGTTATTGTGAATTCAGGCGCTCCAGTAGTCACAAGGCAGTTCACCTACCTTAGTCAAGCTTTTGATTTGGTTCAGGTGGAAACGGGGACCCACATTTTTTTAAAGCAAAAAATAATAATAATAATAATGCTGCCATTCGGGCCGCGGAGGGACCCAGGTTTCTCAAAACGTGATTAAAACTTGATCTTTTGGGTGACAACAGGAGGCCATGTAATTGTGGTTGGCAACGCCACTCTATCATCTCCGCACAAGACTTTGTGTCACTTCAAGCTTGTTTGGTTTTTTGAGATATTTTTTAAAAAATATTACTGTAATAATTTTAAATATTTTTTTAATAAAAAAGTTTATGAAATAAAAAATTAATTAAAAAATATGTTTAAAATTTTTAAAAAACACAACCAAACAAACAAAATTGTTTTCTACCAACGGTGTAGTTGTAGTTGCACTAATTTCATTGGGCATGTAATGCTATAAATGTGATAAAAACAATGTGGAGACTTTTCGTTGTGATTGTATGTATTGAAGTGCAACTAATGTTCCTCGGGAAAGCCGAGCACGACATTTGTTTCAATCAAGCTCGACTTGCTTGTTTTTCCATTTTTGCACCAGGTTTTCTTTTTTTTTTTGTCAAGATTCAACATACTAGCCTACTCCTAACCTATTTTAAGGGGATGGTCCAACTGGACCTGAGGGACCAATGGGGACTAAACCACCATTGGACCAAAGGAGCACTATGGTGCTCCTTTGGATTTAATACCATCCAACTGCTGCAGGTGGGGTTAGAACCCCAGACCTGCAGCAGGGGGAGCTAATCCAAGAGCTCCCCTGACCACTGAGCCTTCGGCTCAGTGGCTTTTGCACCAGGTTTTCTCATATGCAAGATTTTCCAAATTGTGGGCCTCCTTGCCTGGAGATATTCCTGAACCATAACTTCCGTTTAAAAGCATGAAATAAAGCCTCTTCATTGAACAGAATATGTGATATGCACATTGATTGTTGTTACATTGCCATTGGTTCCGGTTCGGTTCCGATTCTGGTAACCAGTAATAGGCTCGGCTTGCCTGCCAAATATGTTGCTGGGGAGCAAAATGGGGGTGGCAGTGGTGTTGCGGTCTCAAATTTGAGAGTCTACACATTTGTTGACTCTTGATCATTGTACTTTAGGACTATTCAATAGTGCTTCTTAAGAAATAGTGGTTCTTAAGAACGAATAGTGGATCGAACTCTACGACTTCTCCTCAGTGGTCAGGGGTTCAATTTCTGTCACAATCAAGTTTGCAAATATTATTCTATCTTGACAGGACAACATACAGGCACAGCATAGGAACAACAAGAAAGCTCCTAAAAAAAAATAGTTCTTCTTGACAGCCTGTGTTGCAAGTAATTTAACATACATATGGCTAGCAGATGGGCTGGTATCTACCAAAATCATTCAATTTGTAAAACCAACACAACAAACATTCAAATAATAATAATAAGAAAAAAAGTCAGCAAAGATAACATCAAAGTGTATTTTAAAGTTCATCTTCATAGAGGTGTTTTCACATGTCATGGAGTAACCAGCAGAGTTAATGATCCACAAGTTGCAACTCCCTTTCGTTCATGACGAGCAGCACCCACTACTTTGTGAAACAGGCTGCCCACGAATATTGACTGTTGGCGGCTTAGCATTGTTCGTGGCTGGTTGGCTTGCCATCCTACATTCACAATTATAATGAGGACATGAAGCAACAGTAAAATATACAAAATGAAGATATAGCAAAAAGTACTTTCACAGAATAGTAGTCATCTCCTGTAGTAACTCCACACTTTACACCATTTTGTTGGGCAGTAACTACAGATTAACTTGAGCAGGACCAGTTCAATGAGCGAAAATACGATAAAGCAGATTACATACATGCATTTTGCATAATGTCTCCGGCTGTTCATCAAGAGTCATGAATTTGATTTTTTTTTTTTTTTGAGGGGCTGGGGGTAATACAAGCATGTAGAAACCCATTTCAATCTTTACTCTTAACTTGAACGACCAAACTTAAGATGATTCATTTCCACATTTGCCAACAGAATCAGAAAAGCAATTAAAGCAGCATTCATATGAATAAGAGATTTTGTCACCTTTAGGTATCTGAGACCCTTATCTGTTAGCCTTATTTAGCAAGTGCAGGTGTATACCTGTTTTTTATGGCTGCAGACATCGCCATGAAAGCTTGCTCCACATTTGTGGCATCTTTTGCACTGGCTTCCAAGAATGGAATGCCAATTTCATCAGCAAACGCCTATAAATAATTGAAACATAGAAAAACTATTAAGTTCCAATAAATATGATAACTTTATGAGACTGATTCGGACAAACAAAAACATTTTGTAATACTTGTTTCACCTTAGCAGTCTCATATGAAACAACTTTCTTATCGGTGAGATCAGACTTATTTCCAACCAGAATTTTGTTAACATTTTCACTGGCGTAACGATCAATTTCATTTAGCCACTGCTTAACATTGTTGAAGCTTTCTTGATCTGTCACATCATAGACCACCTAAACCACATGCCAAGCAAAAGAAAAGCCAGAAAGGAGACATCAATTAGGCAATTAACAAACTTAAAAGTCAAAGTAAAGATACATGAGTGCATCACTCACAATAATACCGTGTGCTCCGCGATAGTAGCTGCTAGTTATGGTCCTAAAACGTTCTTGCCCAGCAGTATCCCACTTGATATGTCAGAAAGCCAATTTAGTGATAAAAGAAATATATATTCAACCAGGGAAAGAAATGCAAAGGGCCCATAAACTACAAACTTAAAAATGATAAGAACCAAAATAGAACAGGATTTTATTGTTAGAAAAGCTGTACATCCCATGCAAAAGTAAACATAATCTAGCTTATAACTGTGGCAGAATATCACCAATAACCTTTCAGCTATTTCCCTTTTACACATTTGTGAACAATAGATGGAGCGTGTACCAACAGTACATTCAGTGAAGCACCTCCCCTCAAGTGGGGAACCTCTACAATCAAAGAAAAAGGAAAAAGGAACATTTGGAAACAAGTAAAAGCCATGAAAGGAGCAGCAGAAGGTTTAAGAAGCTCGTACAATTTGAAGTTTAATAGTCTTCCCATCTTGTTCCACAGTACGTATTTTCTGGTAAAAGGAAAGGAAAAATGAACAGTGAACTTTTGATTTGGTAACTGATAGCATGAAATCCAATAGCTATAATCAATTATAAAACCATTCACTTACAAAATCAACTCCAATGGTGCTTATATAACTCTCTGAATAAGAATCGTCCTGCATTTGGGTGGAGTAAGCCTTAGAGAGTCTATTTTGATGAAAACAGTCAAAAAACCATTTAAATGAGCTAAATGATAGCAAAGGAAGACATAAAATATCTCAAAAGATGCATGCGCATAAACACACATATGCTACTGGACAAACAAGAAGTATCCTCGAACAGAAAAACTCAAACCCTCTCCTCCACAATCTGAGCAAATCATAAATCAAACTCGGATTAATCGAATAACGTGTAGTAATGACGTAAAACAATCTAAACACATCAAACATTCTGTTGATGTAAAATAAGTTTTATTCCAGAATGAAGTAACAAGGGTAGACAATATATATTCACAATCTGAGGATGCTTTAATATAGCACATTCCACCAGATACATTAGGAACTGAAATGATTGCATTTTTATAATCAACGAGAAGAAGCACATTCATGATGAAAGGATGTCCAGAGAATAAAGTAGAAACCTAACCTCATGAGAGTAAAAGTTATGACCATGAGGAAAGCTCTTGAAAATACTGATGTCATACTACAGACTAATAAAATATAAGCACAAAGATGAATCCCAAAACCAGATAGAAATTTCCTCATGAGAACAAAAATTATGACCATGACAAAAGCTCTTGAAAATACTGATGCCAAATTACAGACCTGTAGATTATAAGCACAAAGATGAATCCCAAAACCAAATAGAAATGTATTTATGATATGTGCAATTTAGCCCAGCATCATATTCTCGGTAACTTAACATTTAAAAATTGAACTGGATTTCATTCTACTTATTTGCATATAGGGATAGCTGATGTACTGTTTGGGTATCATATACAATTCAAGCAATAAAGCCTAACTTGAGAAAACCCAATGAATTATTCTCCCCAAAGAATTGTTTACTCTTGATCTCCATACCTCATTATTGCTAGCCGTCACGCAATAGTTGATCCCAGAGCTTGAGTTATCCTAGAAGAAAAAATAGGTTGCTCCAGTCTAGACAGGTATCTTAGGCTTAAACTTTAAACACCTAGCCATTCCTGGAAACTGTAGTGGCTAGACCACAAGCACAAGGGTTGCACTCTATACATACTAAAGAACTACAACTGATCGTAGTCATAGCCTTGAACTCAAACATCACTGGAACCGCAAAGCACCTCCACAATGTGAGTACAAAATGAAATAGAATGTCTACTGCAATCCCAGGATTAAAGATCATTAAATACTTGAGAAAATAATCTCACAAGCTTCAACCATAATGCATGCAAGAAACCAACAATTCACAACCCCTAGCCAACGTCTCAAACAGAAGGTAATCAAATGTTGTTCCTTTAAAACAAGATCACACCTAGATGGCAAAACAAAGTAAAGGGACATGACAGAAATGCATCTATGCATAATTTTCTTAATAAACATCACAAGTAGTAAGTACATACTTAAAATTTGTAGTTATATGAAAGACAAAAAAGAACCACTGAGTAAATTAATGGAATTAGCAGTTCAATCAGCCCCATTTATTTGCCCATCAGCATGGCGACAGTTTAGCGTGAAACTAACTTAACAACAAGGTAACCTCCATTTCAACATTACCAATTTACAATGTTACATGTGTACAGACTTCCTGATTGAATCCCATACCAACCTGTAGTCTCCACTTAAAAAACAACTATCAATAAGTAATAAGATTATCAGCATCCACATGGTAATCATGTTCAATTTTAAATAAAGTTATAATATTTTGGAAAACTTTATAAATACGGTAAAACGATAAAGTGCACAGGTGTATAAAACAAAACTAAATATTCTACAAGTCAACAACTTACTGCAAATCTCAGTAGAAGACATGATTTTCCAACACCAGAATCTCCAATAAGCAACAGTTTGAACAAATAATCACTGAAAATATGAGTGATATACACATTAACTTTGCAGGACACAAAATCAAAAAAATTAAAGCATATGCATTATTAGCTTCAAAAGAGCCTCTAGAATCTAGATAAATAGCTATCAAATAAATTGCAAAGTAAGTTGCTAAGGCATTACTCACAACAATCAAACATTACCGGTAAGAGCTACATTCATATGATCAAAACCAATACTAACGTGCCTTTCACATTTCAGTCTAAGAAAGTCCAAAAAACAGTAATGTGCTCTTAAAGACAATCAACTAGCCTGTTGCACAATCAAAGTTGATCACATTACTGGCTAAAGCCATCCACGAACTAAGCTTACTTAGCCATATATAAACCTACCCGCAACCCACGAAGTACAACTAAATGAGCGTTAGTAATCTGCAAATGACACCACCTACACAGTCCCTTAACTCATCATACGAAAATAGGAGGGGAAAACTACAAACTAGAATCTCACAACAGCTGCCATTAATTTTACCAGGATTTTGTAAAAGATATAAATCAAAGACGAGAAGTGAAACCTGATATTCAATATATACAAATATAAAGAGAAATTCGATAGAAAATTCACGAATTAGGGTTTCAACGCAGATACAATAAGTAATCAGAACCTAAATTGGACCAGAAATTAATGATAAACTGCAGTAATCTAACTAAGTTACAGTTAAACAAGGCCAAATTCAAACTGTATAATCCAGATCATCAGCTGACAAGTTATCGAATAATATGTCAACGAGCGGAAAAATGACGAGAAAAAATGAAAATCTGATACGAGATAGTGAACTTACTATTCCGGATTCATTGAGATTGAGGAGAAGGAATAGTCGCCGGAATCTGATGGATGTCCCGGCGAGATAAGGCCGGAATATTTGTCGGCGAAATTATTTAAATACGAAGGTAAAAGAAGAAAGAGAAAGGGTGGTTGGAGAGGAGCTTTCAAAGTAAACGCAGAAAAGAATTGTAATGAAAGAAATCATGCCAAAAGAAAAGTGGTTAAAAATAGAGTGGAGAGAGAAATTAACTCGAATTAACATGGATCGGATATCCGGTCCATGAATAAAAATTTTGAATCGAACCCATTCTATCGGTTCGGTAGAATTTCGAACCGTGAATCGGTCCACCCATAGCGAGTATCCGACTTCCAATTACTCGCAAAATCGATTCGGACAGATCGGTTACTCGACTCGGTCCATCATAATTTATCAGTATTTTTAAAATAAAAAATAAATAAGAAAAATCGTAAACCATCATTAAATTACTAATAACACAAGTATCAATGATTTTAAAGTTAAATTACATCATAAAATTGTAATTTTTAAAGTAACCAAAAAACAAAAAACAAAAAACAAAATAAACATATATACACTTAGTTTTTTAAACTTCATTATCACATTTCAATTAGTTATAAAAATAAAAAATACTTAATAAATAGTCAAATAAACATCCAAATAACAAAATAAATAGTCAAATATTCATCAATCAAGAATGAAATAGAAGCACAACTTAGTAGTAACAATAAAATAAATCAAAAACTAAAACAATGCAATAGTAAAATAATATCACATACCAAAATGACAAAACTACTCCTTACTATGGACCGGTTTGGATACCTACCGGTTCACAAGGATGTGAACTGCTACTCGACTCGCTTAATTTATGAACCGACCCGCTATCCGATCCAGTATCAGTAACCGGTTCGGTAACCCTCTTTTTTCGGTTCGGAACGGATCGATTTTCCTAGTTTTTTGATTTTTTCGGTTCTTTTTTAACAGCCCTAACTCGAACGGAGCTCGGCTAAGGTCACATTCAGTTGAGATTTGTCGTGTACTTTGTAAATTTTAGTTATTCGAGCCAAATTCAAAATTC
The DNA here is from genome assembly GCA_024721245.1 of Mitragyna speciosa. Lineage (NCBI taxonomy): Eukaryota > Viridiplantae > Streptophyta > Magnoliopsida > Gentianales > Rubiaceae > Mitragyna > Mitragyna speciosa. The sequence goes on from CM045558.1 coordinate 3,897,560, forward strand.
GATTAAATAAAAATTAGCTTAATTTTGACTCGAAAAATAAATAAGTCAAGTTTGATCGCAATTTTAACTTATTGAAATAGTTAAATGTATTTAAACACGAAATATGTTGTTTGCTGAAATTCATTTCCATCTATATTTAAAAACATTAAAAAAGAAAAAAAGAAATGATTAATTTTTATATATTTATGGTATAATTTTCTTTATACCGAGCAAGCTTGGATGCATAAGATATGTATAAAATGATAATTTTAAATTTTAATCAAAATTACGTTTCATGCATCTTTATAAGAGATTTTACACCATCTTTGCAGAAAAAAGAATTAAACCAAACAAAAAAGGGCAAAATACCATCAACATCGAGGTTAAAAATATGTTTCATGCACTCTGTATAAGAAATTTTATACAATCCTAGCATAAAAAAAGGGGCACAGTGCCATCACATCTAGGTTATTAAAATATTCTTATTATCACATCTTAGTTACTAAAATAATTTTTATTTCAAATCGCCCCTAAAAGTTTAGATACATTACTTATTAGCCATTTCGTTTATTTTCTAAGTTAAAATTGACAAAAGAAATTCGCATGCCACCCAATCAAACCATTTGAAAAGAATATTAGGACTACGGGTAGGATGGCCAATGAACTCGGATGAGAATTGGGCCGGAGCATAGGGTAGGTGTGATGGGGTTGGTCAAATTGGGGGTGGGGTGAGAAATTGGGATCGGATGAAAGGTTGGGCAACATAGGGATGAGGGGTTGGGCTTGATTAAGATATAGGAAAAGATTGGGTTGGAGGGTTCAGAAACAACCAACTTCGGAAGCATATCCAAGCCCAACTCCAAAACGTCAGGCATCCGATGTGTATTTCGTGCTGAATTTTGAACTCTTTTTATTATTATTATTAATCAAGATAATTAAGAGAGTTTCAAACTTTACAAAAATAATAATTTGAAGTAACTGATTCGAAATTTTATATCGACTTATATTAGTTAAATGGATGCTGATCATTCTCTACTGAGTATTAATGCATTTTGTCTGTTGAGACTTGAGATTATTCTTGTGCTATTATTACGAGTCTGTCTTTTTATTTTTTACTTCTGATATATTTAAGACTTGTGTTTTTGTTAGTTTCAATTTCTTTTTCAAAACTCATTAACAAAAAGTAATCATTTAAAATATTAAAGAAAACGTGAACATAAAACAGATTTTCACTTAAAATAATTATGATAAACTGATTTATCATTCTAAATATTAAGACATTTATAGTTAATTGAGAGCAACTGGTTTATCAATTTTTGATGGCCTGTTCATCTTCTTGGACCGGTAGGATTGGTTTAAAAGGCTGGCAATTGTACCTACAGGCTACACAAGCCCAAGCCATGTTGTCCTAGTAAAAGGGCCCCAGTCCAACCCACAAAATGGTCGGGCGTAGGGGAGTCGTGGTGTTATTTGTTTATTTTATTTCCTTTCTTAATTTTGTGCAACTCAGTACGATTCCTATATTTCATCCGACCCTGTAATTATGAAAAAAACTGTAGTGCTAAAATTATGAATAAATTTTGTAAAAAAAATAGTAAATTTAGTTATAAAGTAGTAGTTTTATTAATGACATAAAATTTTTTTATAGTATTACGATAACGTTGCATGATTTTGTTGTCATTCATGCAAGTCTCATTCCTATGCATTTGTTATTTTTTACTCAATGTGACCAGAGCCTAAAATTGAGGCCATTATGTATTTAGATTGCTTACTTTTTTTTTTTTTTGAGGTAAAAATTTAAAATTCACTCAATAGAAAGCGTGATGGATTAGATAATAGTTGTCTGGCCAATATAGGTAGGATTTTGACTTTGTTATTATTAAGGATTAAGTTAGCCAAAAGCAAACCTTCTAGGGAGACATTGGTAGTTGGAATGTGCATTTCTCCTACAGTTTGTGCATGATAGAAGACAGGCATGAGATAATCTTCAACTGGTTCGGGATCCTCAAGTCTAATCTGAGATCACAAGATTAGTTGTACGAATGATAAAATAGTTATGTTCAGGTAAAGGCTGGTTCAAACACTTGACCATAACTAAGCAGGTGATAATCAAGAAATTTATTAATCATTCCTTTTAACAAGACTGCCTGTATCTTCACTTTTAGTAGGTGATCAAGTAATGCACGACACGACAACACAAGTTAACCAAATTCTTCTTCTTGTTTTGAACTCTGAAGTCAACACACGACACTCGATTCCTAAGAGAATATGCACACAATGATTAATAATAATAATAATAATAATAAGAGCCAAGAAGTCTATCATGCTAGCTATGACCTGCTAAGTCTTCTATTTGTCTGCATTATTGGATAGTGATGCATGCTTTGAATCCCAGTGTTAGGTGCAAGGAGAAAAATAAAAAAAAGAGGTGCAAGAAACTGAGATTAGAAAACTTACAGACTATGAAAGATTTGGAGAAAGCATTATCTAGAGCGTGTTCAAATGTACTCTCTTTAGCCCAGTTACTAGCTGGGACGCTGCCTATCAGTTAGAATATTCAATTCTGAAATAGTTAAGGAAGTCAAATTTCATGAAAAATATAAAGAATACTATGATTAACTAATAGACTAAAAATCTTCATACGTATTATCTTACATTATATTAATTAAATGCAATCATCAAACCTGTTTCAAAATATGGTTCAACATGCTAAGAGTATAGACCAACTCCAAGTTTCCAATTATTATAAACATGTTTAATAACATTAGAAGAAATTTACGTGCACGAAAAAGTTGTGAATAACTGAAAGTTTTGCTGAGAAGGATAAAGTCTCGAAGCAGTAGTTAAGAATTACGACATCGATCCAGAAGGGTAAATTCCAAAACTTTAAGCATAAGTCAGTAGAAAGAGACGTTGGATTACTCGGTCCTAAAGAAAATAGGTTAGGTAAGAGCTGTAGAAGCATGGAAAATAAGGCATTAAATAGCTATTACAGAATAATCTAATTTTCTCCTCCTTGAATTGTATCATATTTCTACATTTTCACAATTCCCATAAGCTGCCTATATATAACTTCTTGTCCCCCTCTTCAGTCCATACATTTTTGCTTCTTCTAATACTTCAGGCTAAGAAATGGCTCTAAAAGTTGCAGCCCTTTTTCTTTTGCTAGCAACTCCAGCTGTTTATGCTGCCCAACATATCGTGGGAGGCAGTGCTGGTTGGAATCAAGGTCAAGATTACAGCACTTGGGCTTCTGGAGAAACCTTTAACGTTGGTGATACACTCGGTATGTTATTCTTGTAGCTTTTCACAATCCTCAAATTTGTGTCTGAATAGTTGACATGGTACTAATGCATGAATCAGAAATCATAAGAAGAAAAATTGGAAGCATGTAGTTGTTTGAACTGTGAAATTCCATCGAGATTATTTCTGTCATTAACGTTATTAATGCATTCATTCATTTGTTTTTATGTTTCTATCATCATTCATTGAAAAGTTAGGGAGTATGTCAGCTGGAATCAGTGCAGTTGAAAGGCTAAGTATGAGTCAAAGTCATGGTTCCCTTAGAAGGATAGCAATTAGATAACTTGTTCACTTGGTGGAGAACTATCCTATAATAATTATTTTCGTTTTAAAGGAAATTTTAATGAATAGTTATTTATTTTATTGATTGCTACAGTAACCAATTTGGAAATGTCCTAAATAGTCTTGAGATATTGCTCGCTTTGTTGCATGGGTGAAACAATTTGGCCCAATAAATGAGCACGCATGATTGCTGTGTTATTAAACTATGGGCATAGATTTTCAGTTTTTGACATTTCCATTTCCAGGCCCCATCCTTAGAAGCAAAAGTTGTAAAAGTCATATTGCTCAATTATTTTTGCTGGGTTTGTAACATGTAAGAGCTATTTGAGGGTGGGAAATTAAATTTACAAAATGCACAAATAAAAGGAGGGACAACAAATGTAATTACATGCATTTAATAAAAAATCGTGTGCATTAACCAATGTCGATATACAACGATTGAAAAATCCTTATAAAGAGGGGGGGAAAAAAAAGGAAGAATATGACAACTGTTTTGATCTCTTAGCAAGCTTTCTGTCTTTATATACTCTATCTGTCCATCAAGCTAAATGAGGTTTCACTGGACTCTAATTTAGGATACAACTAAAGCACCTAAGCTAGATACAATACGATTTTACTTTTTGCCTCAGCTTGATCTTGTGATTAAATGTTAACAAATGACGCAGGGGATCCGTTCAAAGAATTTCTCATAGGTCTTCACACTAGCAATATGCAATCCATTCATTTTCCAGCAGCATTTTCTAAGCAAAGTTTGTTTTGGCATTTTAATTAACCTAACTTGTAACTTCAATCGTCAGTTTTCAACTACGGTGGCCTTCATGGTGTCGACGTCGTAAGCAAGAGTGATTATGACAACTGTAATGCAGCAAATCCCCTTGAATCTCATTCTGGAGGCAAAACCACCATTACCTTATCCAAAGCCGGTTCAATGTACTTTATGTGTCCAACACCTTTACACTGTGGACAAGGCATGAAATTGGCTGTCAATGTCCAGGGTGGAAGTCCTGGTGGCAGCCCTCCCTCTGGCTCCACGCCCACCACCCCATCGACTCCTTCAACTCCTGGTTCAAGTACACCACCAACATCTTCACCTAAAACTGGGAACTCACCAAATTCAGCTAATGGAGCTACCAGTAGTTTTGGCAGCCTAAATCATCTGATGCTCGGATTTTCACTGGCATTTGCAGCCCTGGTGGTTCGCATTTGAGGGCGAGGCAAGAGGCAGTGCTGTTCTGTGTTAATTTATTGTGGAATTTTATCTGTTGTTTAATAAGTAGTTTTGTACTTCAAATAATAGCTTTTCCCTAGTATCTATTTGCATTTGCTTCTTCACATCCCATGGCTGGGCGAAACATATGAACTGGATGATATTGTTGTAGATTCTATTGTTGCTCAGTTCTATGCCAATATCAATATTTGTTGACCTTAAAGCATATTTTGAACAGCTATTTTGGATTTTAACTGAAACAGCATAAAATAGAGTTTGGGAGTAAATTATTGCCGTCATTAGCTGAGCGCAAAAGCTTTCATTATAGAAATAAATGAGAAGCTTGAATTCTCAGAGTTTCTTGACGTCGTCAAACATGTACGTATATTGCTATATTCCAAAAAACTGAAATTAATATAATTGATTTACATAGGGGGAGGATTAGACCACCTTCTCTTCATTTCAGACTTCCATCTAACCTCCTTGAGTTTCCCATCTGTTCCATAATCCCTTTCCATAACAAGGTTTATTCCCTCATCGGAGTACCACCCAAATCCAATACAAAGGATGCCATCATTTTTCACATCAACATAACCTGTGACACCTCCTGGCAGCCAGAGGACAGTAACATCCTGCATGTCTAGCATCTCTTCCTCCCCAAAGTACACTGTACTCTCAGGTGGGCTTCTCTTTTTTAGCATTTCTGTGCAGAGGTATACATAAGGGGCGGTATTGCTATCCTCTATCATGCTGTCGTCACCATAGATAGGTGTGGCACTCACCTCAAAAACTTTCCATGAGCCTGTTAATTCTGATGGTTGAACTCTTTTCCTCTGAGAAAATGGCTGCAAGTCTACCTCCAGGCCGCTGCCAAAAGAATTGAAACTAAGAAATTACATCTTACAAAGGCACAAATTGCAGTAGCACTTTCGCACAATATGGTTTCTGAAGTGGAAATGGGTTTCAGAAATGCATACCTTTCGTCAGGGATACTAGCAGGACTATCCCACTGTTCTTCATAAAGAGCAACCCTCATTATTTGGATGTCTGAACCCCCATTACCAAATTCTATTGTATGAACGATCCGCAGTCTTTTATGGCAACCTTTAACCAAACACTATAAGAAAGCAGAAAAAATAAAAATATATTAATCTACTTCTTTGCAGCATAGAACCCAGAAAAGAGAACCAGCACATATAATTAATTTCTGAAAGTTCCATGGAAGAAAGGAAATATGATTCTTTCCTCTCACAGGTTCGGGGAGAACAAATATGAACTTCCCCAATGCAAGCAATGCACTCTTAACCAATTTATCACATGATTAGTGATGCAGCTCCAAAAAAATAAAAAATAAAAAAAAATTCCCAGTAATGAACCTTTCAGCAATATAAATGAACTTAAGGCTTCTTTTGCCATGACACAACTTTTCGATCAAGGCAAGATTTGGAAGTAAATTTCCTGATCAAATCACCAATAGATTTCACCTAAACAAAAGGAATTTGATCATTGTACTGTAGCTCCTTCAAACAAAGAAGCACAAATCATTTAAGCTAAGATATATAACTTAACAAAAGCATCCTATTCACGGTCAATCCTACGTCACGCATTCCATCATAGGTAGCGTAACCGCCGATTCCATCATAGGCACCATACCCATTAGATCAACACCAGTTAAGAGTGTTCGCACAGCATACTTACTCTATCGAGTTAGCCTTACATCTACAAATTTCAGCCACAGGTGCCAGAACTTGCTTGCAATGTGCATGAGTTTAGCCTTCAGTTAAACAGCAAGTCTTTCTAATGTAGATATATCACTATAAACAAAACATGAAGAGTACCTACTCCGTGCAGATATTACAGGGTTAAGAAAAAGCTTTTCTGGCTGTAAGCCTAACCAATAAACCTATATGCCTTGTAACATCTAGGGCATCATTTTCATCCTCAAGAATTAAAGTATGGGTGAAACTTGTCTTTTATGCACAGGATTATAAATAGAATCATAAGCTCTTTCTGCAATTCCCGGTTAGAGGCTAGAAAAATCATTCTTAGGTAAGAAATACCTATACTGACCTCAATTTTCTTCATCTTACCAAAGTTATTGTAGCATGTATTATGATTTTTGACAAAACAAACCAACAAAGCCAATGAAAGTCTTATGCAGAAAAACCAACCTACATAAACTAGTTAGAAGCATTATTTTATGCGTATAGAAGTATTGCATAATATTTGCTTCACAAACCAGGAAGCAAGCCTTCTACATGTGCTGTGGCACATTCCACGAGTTCAATCACTTATTTCTTCTGCTACAGTGGATATTTATATTACAATTTCAACACTATCAACGAATACCGAGTTTCAGATTTAACTCATTTTCCATTTGCAATAAATGAACTACATTGCCATTTCTGAATTCCTTGGCACTGAAACTGTGGACATCAAAAGACTGTACCAGTCTTATCAAATTTCAGAGTTTATAAAGGCTATTGTTTGAGGTAACAGGAATGAAGTTCATTACAGGTACCAAAAAAAAAAAAAAAAAGTTCATTACAGGTTATAATTCAAGAATATTTGAAGTAAGCAAGACATCCAAAAGCAAAAAGTAAAGTCAATCTTACTTGTTCAAATTTGTAGGTTGGAGAAAGGAAATATTTGGACTCATCAAATTCACCAACCGGTATATCAACTGGGCCTCTTGAATATGATCCATCCTGCCAATGGATCGTCAAAGCATTTTGCAAAAATACCAAAAGAATACAGAGTCTTCCAGTGAGAAAATAAATAATCAACTATAATTTAATGCTGTATCAGGTAAAGAAAATGACTTATATGTTATTTTCATGTCATTAAAGGACTTCATATTTCTTTGCTCTTACAGGGGAAGAAAATCGAGTGCAGAAAATCTGAGATATTTATACCTCAAAGAAAACAAGACCAGGTTCCATTCCCATGACATCTTCTTCCATAACATCACTTGTTCCAAAATTGAAAGCCTCAAATTTTGGCAAATTGTGAGTTAAATATCTATTGGATGTCTCTTTCCTGGACAAAGAAAAATGTCCATCCTTAGATTTCCCAGTATGTTCATTCAACCGTGGAACTTCACCATAAGGGTTCAATGTGACCCAATTTATTAGCCGTCTGATTTGAGTTATCAGTCCCCCAGAAGAAGATGGGACTGCTTCCACACGTGACAAAGTATAACAGTCAAATAGGTTCTCGTTCCTGTTCCCAATGTCAATTGGCTCCATCTCTGCAGTGATCGGAGAAAAAACAGCTCCCACTCCCTTCCATATCCCACTAAGACTACTTGCAAATGTATGCCATGCTGGCCTAATCACAGGTTCCTGAAAAAACAAACACCACTCAAACACAATTTAATCACATTCTATTAAATTTTCAGAAATTACGACCTTGACCCAAATGTTTCATGACATGACTTCAGGACCCCAACTCAATAAATTCCAATTATCTGATTTTCTTTTTCACCAAGTTGAACGTTGCCTGAATTTCTATTCATTAAGGTATGTTACCAATAAAACTTCAAATTTTAGTTGTAATCAGAAAAAATTGTAAAAAACTAATGCTTCCCCCTCATTGCCACAGCCCAAAATCCATTTCAATGAACGTTGGGTTTACTTTTACAAAAGTCACCCACCAAATAAAGCAAGTAAAATGCTCGGACTATTTCAAGCAAGCTTGGTAGAAATGGTGATAAGGTTTTCCATTCCAATCCTTCTATCGTTCAAACCAAATAACACAGTCTACATGCACTACATTACAATATCAAACATACTCCACTCTTCATTTACAGGACCAATAACCAGACCTCTAAAATTGCCAAATTACAACGTACATCATATAATCGATAAAATTAACAAAGATGAATTGCTGTTAATTAATTCACATTAGCTGAAAATAAAATATTACAAAAAGTAATATTTTGCAGAATATACAGAATACCTGAGTTTGTAAAACAGTTTCAACCTCCATTAACATAGCACCAGAAACCATACAAGTATTATTATAATCATTCTTCTTCCCCCAATTCTTCTTGAATCCTCCTCCTACTCTTTTCTTCTTCCTCCGCCTCAATTTCTCCTTCTCCTTATCCTCTGCTTCTGCCATTTTGTTATCGACACTCCAAACATTCTCCTTCCCACCACCCTTCGCCTGCGGAGTCATAAATTTCGCTCTCTCCTTATTATCAGTAGTATTCCGATTACTATTCAATCTCCGATTACTGCTACTATCAAAATTGCATGAAATTGAGGGGTAGGGATTGAATTTACGAGCTGGAGGAGATGAGGAGCAAGAAGAAGAACAAGGGTTGAAAGCGTGGTTGTGGTGGTGCTGATGGATGAAAGCCGTGATGGTTTTGCAAGCATTTATACATGGAGATTGCATTTCCCTGGGTTTCTAGGGTTTTAGGATTTTGGGGGAAATTCAATTGAATTGAATTTAATCAATTTGATCAGTGTTACTAGACACTACCAGACAATTTTGCTTGAATATTTATTTGACAAGAAAAAAAAAAAAGAAAAAATCCGTTACTACTTTAAATTTTGACCCGAGGAAAAGGGTAAAATACGGAAAACCACCCAAATTATCTCTCTATCGCATTTTGCCTCCTTGATTTTTCAATTGTGAACTTCTTTTCATTTTTCGTTTAAATTTTGATGCGAATCTAATCTAAGGTGGTTAACTGTTTGTCAAGTAATTGATCAGAACTGATCTTTTGTTGTAACAGTTGTAGAGTCAATTAATTGATAACAATTCTTGTAGTTTTTCTGCTGAACATTTTAGCCAAGAAAAATAAGAGCACTTACTTGCTTATGTCGTCATTGGAAACTTAACGAAAGTTAATTTTAATGGTGTCAAGAACAATCATGCTTAGATGGCTATGTTATGCAAATCAATAATTTAATGGAACTCATGAGTTATGTGCGTGCAGTTTAATCATTTTTCAAAATTGATATATTTTTGTTTTAAAACTACATATATGAGCTCGTTTTTTTTTTTTTTGGAAAAAAGAAAATAAATATAGTCTTATGACGCATGATGACAGTACAAAATTCACTAGTATATAGACATCTGAGTTTGTTTTTCGTGTTTTGGTTTTAAATTCTTAATGAATTGGAAATTATTGTAAAGTAATTTTAATAAGTTTTTAATTGTAGCGGAACCAAATGCTCCTATATTTTTTGGCTAGATTTTGAATGGAGAAACAGCCAACAGGAATGTTAAATTTGAGGAAGCTTAACTTTAGGAACAATTTTGCTAGCATATATAATTTAACTAATGAAAGACTCAAGAATGAGATTCATTTGAACCTAATTGAACATTAAAGGGAGCTCGGTGTTGCAATTAAAATAATAGGGAAACAAAAATAGATAATTGAAAGAGGGTTTACTTTATTTACCTAAAATAAAAAGGTTATTTGCTTAAAATAAATAGGGTATTTTTCACCTATATGCGTGAGCTATGGGAACCATGGTCTTTATCTGGATTTATATTTTTACAAAAATTTCAGTTTAATTTGAGACTTTTGGACTAAAACAACAAAAAGAAATTGAGATGTTTATTTCACCTAAAAATATTGTCTATATTTATTCAAAATTATAATCCAGTTTTTTTCAAAATTTAAATGGGCAATAATATCTATTAATTTCAATAATTGGTTCAACATTTTTTTTTTAGAGATTTGTTCCACATATTTTGATCATTTTCAATTTGACGATAGTATATATGTGGCATATTAGCATGCTGGGTTAAGTGCATCTTTTACACTTTCAATTTAAATTATCATGATATATTGGTCCACAACTATAAATATCACTTTCTATTTTCAGTGTTCTGGTTGCACAAAAATAACTCTTAGATTGTTTTAGAGTACATTGATATAGAAACTATTAGGAATTAATTCAACATAAAAGTAATTCTTGTGGTAACTATTAATAATATATCATAATACATTCTCTTTAGTCTTATTTCGTTAATCAAAACATAGAATCATTATTATTATGTCTTGATTTGCTTCTGTACGGATTGATGGAGTATTAACCATATACTACTGATAAGTAATAATTTTACCTATTTTAGTATAATATTTTATATATGATTTTAGTATGATTTGAGTATGTTTTTAGTATTTTGATATTAAAATGGCTCAATTTTATTATTTTCCATCAAATTCGGGTTTGCTCCAAAATTAAAGTTTTTAGTCTGGAAATTAGGGTTTTGAGAAAGAATTATTATTTTGAGCAAATGAATGTCCAAGTTTATTTGATTTTGCAGGGAAATGATTGCTAAATATATTTTGGATCAATTGGAGCAAAAAGACTATCAACATCAAAGTTTATTCAAGATGTACCATTTTATCACTTAAACTTGGCAATTTCTGAAACAAATTTTCTTCATGAAATCCTACCAAGAAAATTATGGTTCAAACGGTGCAAAAAAATTTCTAGGGTATGAAAGAAATAACCAAATTTTAAGGATGGCAAAATGGAAAAAAGAGAGTGATCTGCGGGTCACGATCCGCAAATCATAGCCCGCGAATCCCACCTGCAGATCATCATCAACTTGCAGATTTCGACTCTCTTCAACTTGCAGCTTGTTCACACCACTTTTGCAAATAAATCCAACATCCAGCTGCACTTTGGGATACTCTAGAAGATAACAAAAAAGTTCAAGTAACACTTTTGAGGCCAAAGGAATTAGATTTCATCCTTATGTCTCCAACTTGGACAAGAACTTGAGCTAGGGTTTATTCTATAAATACATGCCTTTGTATTCATGAAAGATATGCTTAGTTCTATGCTTAGTTTTATGCTTAAAAAAGCTTGAACTAAGCACTCCTTTTAAATACTTAGTTTAGGTTTCGTCTTAGTTTTGTGGAATTTATCAATTCTTGTAACAAAATTTTGAAAAAACTTGTATTCAACATGTTTGATGGATTGAAAGAAGAAGACTTGGAGTCATAATTGAGCATTTCTTACCCTATTCTTACTTATTTCATTCTTGCATGTTATTTACTTTCATTTATGTGATAAATATTATTTTTAACATGTTGAACTAAGTTGATTTAAACTAGAGTTAGGATGAAATTATGATATGAATTGGTTTATGGCCTATTTATTCTTATTTATTCATTTATTTGGTCTTTAACACTTGTTCTTGATTAGCTACCAACTTCAAGTCATCTTTGTTATTATTTGACAAAGAGATTTGTAAGAGTAAATGGAACTCATGTTGAAGCTCACAAAAGTAGTGATTCACATAGGTGGATTAAGGTTTAAAGCCACAATTCATAAGTTTAATGAACTAATGCATGCTAGACTTTATCACAAAAGTAAGAAAGCTCATGTATTGGTAGTCTTCCATTCATAGAGAGATTTAGTTTGGAGTAAAAACGAAATTGAATTCTAAACATGGATAAAAATCATCATGGCTATAAGTTAAACTTTCATATTTGGTAGATTCTTAAGCCTAGCTAATTTTGTTTAATTAGTTTCTTCAGTATTTGTTTACTTGAAATTAATTTTTCTACCATTTCACCACCTCCTAAGTTTAATTGTTCAGACAATAAAGCACGTTAGTAGCTTTGGTAGTTACTAGTTCTTGTTTTCTCGTGAGATCGACCCAAATACTTGTCACAACTACAATTGACCCGTGCACTTGCAAAACGAGTATTAGATTATAAATTTTGTTACTTGCTTGTGTGAACTGTGCTTTATTTTGATAGTAACCTAAACTCACAATCAACTACTACCGCACAAACTCTTAAGAAACAGTTCATTAATGCATTCACCATTTTTTTCTACAAACATTCCATCAGGCCATCCAACTAAATTACTTCAATTTTATGCTAGTTCCTGTTGGAAATTGTGCCTCAAATTTAGAGATGTATATCTAAGTTACATAAATATATTGTAAATATCAAATTTTGACACACCATTCATTTTCAAACATTAGGGAGTATGTTTATATTTTTTGGGTCAAATTTTAATTTTTTAATAATCTAGGGGGGCAAAATAGTAATTTTATCTATGAACATTTTTTCATTAGTTTTGGGGTTTTAAATTCATATTTTTACTTTCATATGGATTTGTTAATTTTTTATAATTTTTTCAGATTTAATTGGCATTCTTTTTATATTTTACCAGCACAAGGGCAAAATGGTAATTTTGACTTACGAATGCCATTTTAGCTCATTTCAAGTTTTAAATTTATTTTTCTAATTCTTTAAGCATGTTTCTAAATTTTCTTGATTTTTTTCGAGAACGATCACTATTTTTTCTGTAAATACTACGTTCAGGGGTAAAATCGTTATTTCACAATTTAATTCATTTTTCATCAATTTTTTAGTCATAAATACATGTCCTAGGATTTTAAGCTTATTTTTAATTTTTGGTAATTTTTCGAAATCAATAGCTATTTTATGTAAATTTTCATTATTTAGGGGCAAAATCGTTATTCTATAGTTTAAATTTATTTTTCATCAATTTTTGAGCCGTAAATGCATTTCCTAGGGTTTTAAATTCATTTTTAATTTTTGGTAATTTTTCGAAATCAATAGCTATTTTTTGGTAAATTTTTATTGTCCAAGAGCAAAATCGTTATTTTACAATTTAAATTCATTTTTCGTCAATTTTTGAGCCGTAAATGCATTTTCTAGGGTTTTAAGCTTATTTTTAATTTTTAGTAATTTTTTGAGGTCAATAACTATTTTATGTGTATTTTTATTGTCTAGGGGCAAAATTGTCATTTCATTCTCCGAGCGCATTTTTTATCTGTTTTAAATTCTAACCTTTAATTTGAAATCTACTTTCAATTTTTTAGCAAATTTTGAAATTTACTGTCATCTTTTTGTATTAATTCTTGATTTTTTGGATTAAAATATTTTTTTAATAATAAAATTAGAATTTTTATTATCGGTAGCATTTTCGTTATTTTGTAGTATTCTTGATGACTAAAACAACTAACACTATAAATACCTCCACTAAAGAATAAAAAAGTAGGACTTAATTAGAAAATACTAGGTTCATTCTTCCACTTTAACACACACTTTACACTTTTTCACACACTAAAATCCTACACACACACTAACACACACTTTTTTCACCTACTAAAATCCTGTACACACACTAACACATACTTTTTTCACCTAATAAGATCAAATACATATACTAACATACTAAGATCAAAAGACAAAAAAAATCAAGAACACCAAGAACACTACAAAAATTTTAGCCTTCATTTTCTCAAAAGAGTAAGGTTCAATCCACCATATTTCATTCTAAGGTACTACCTTAGTCACTTACTACTTTTTTTGACATTTATTTGATATTAAAAATTGCATGAATCTTGTTATTAACATGAACTTTAGGGTTTTGTTTTTGTTTTTCTTTTTTTTTGAAATTATTTTCCAGATTTTTCTTGTTTTCTCTTTTTTGTATTTATGTTTTGTTATTTGCTGCTGGGTTCTTTTTTCTTCTATTTTTTTTTCTGGTTTTCTTCTTTTGGGTTGCATTTATTCTATCGTCTCTCTTCCTCTCTCTCCCCTTTCTTCTACCACCAGAACGCTTTCAGCCAAGTTCTCCACTATCTCTTCTTTCTCCCTTTTTCACCACCAGAACCCACAAGAGCTCCCTCCACCGCCAATAATCACCATGACTTCCACTGTTCAAAACTTACCAGTAATTGCAGAACCTACACAAAATTATTGCCAAAGTCTTCATCTCATCACCGTCTACCACTACCAGTCCACCAGAACCCCTAGTATCAACAAAACTTCAACCCCAGCCCACAACTTCACCAACACCTGCTCAACCTCTTCCCTGCCATCCCCACCACCCAAACTAGCAGTTCGCCATCAACACCACAAACTATTGTTTCAACCCCTAGTTCCACTTTCCATCGTACCCAAATCAGCTGTGAGCTCCTCTCCACAGGGATCCACTGCCAAAACCCTCCCCTATTACCATCCTATCACAGCCCCCTCTACTTATCTCTCTCCACATTATCAACAGCATCAAATAGTCATACAAGTCCACCCTCATAAATCGGCCACAAATTCACCTTCATCAGTCAGACAACAACAAAACAACAAAATAGACCAAACTGCCATCATTAAAAAACACAAACAGAACACCAAATCCAACACCATCGCCACAGCAGTTAACAACTGCCCACCAATATCCTTCACTGGACCAATCCTCCGTTACTTGTCACCAGTCAAACCACATTCTACTCCCAACTTCAACCTCCACCCATCACCAGTAAACCATCAGAAAAACTACCATAAGCAATCAACAGATTTACTACCACTTGCAAAGTAGAAACAAAACGAAAACAATCCAAATCACAACAAACAATCACACAAGCCACAAACCATCAGCACACAGCCTCATACGTCTATCACCATAACAATTAACGACACCCATAAACAGCTCTTACTAGACTCTTCCCTACTACCACTACCAGTCCACCAGAGACCCTAAATTTCACAGTCAACTGCCCATCGACATCAACATAAAACAACCAATTTCACCCCTAAATCGCACAAGACACCAAACACACACATCTCTCTTGTTTCGGAGAAGGAACCGAGTGACAAACAGAAAAGGAGAGAGAGAGAATTAGAAAGAGAGAAAACAGAAATGGAGGGAGAAAAAGAGTGTACGAGAGAGATTGAGAGAGAAAACAGAGACAGAGAGTGAAAAAGAAAGAGAATGAGAAAGAGAGGGAAGTAGTGAGGAAGATGCGTTCTGGTGAGAGAGAGAAAAAGAGAGCTGGAGAAATCAGAGAATTGAGAGCAAAAAAAAGAAGAAAGAAAGAAAGAAGACGGCAAAACAGAGACAGAGAGTGAAATAGAAAGAGCAACGAGAAATAAGTAGAAACAGAGAGGAGGAAAGAGAGAAGAGAGGGTGGTGAGAAAGTAGAGAGAATTGAGAGAACACAGAGAGGACAGAGAGAGATACAGGAGATGAGAGAGAGTGTGAGAGATGAATTGGGGAAGAAGATGTGGAAAGATTTGGAAAAGGGGGAGGGTTTGGTATTTTAATTTTTTGGTTTAGGCAAGTTTAATTAGTTTTTATCCTAATTGGCAGTTAATTTAGTTAATTGTATTAATTTAGATCATTAATCCAGTTTTAATTCACATTTATATCTTGATTTAGTTTTAATCGATTCTTACCATAAAAAATTTATTTAGGATAAGTGTTTGTTTTTCTTTAGTATTATCCATATGTCCTTAAAAATTTTATTTCATGCAATTGAGTTCCTCCTGATCTATATATTGACCCCCCAGATTTTTACATTCTTTCAATTAAGTCCCCTAGTTTTTTGCAAGTTATGCCTTTAACTTGCTCAAATTTGCATTTCTTTGCCCCCTTGCTGAAATTTATGTTTTGCTCCCCAATTTGGTAGAATTTTACAATTTTAGTTCAAGAATAATGCTTTAAATTATTACTTGGCCCCTAGGTTTGTTTGAATTTGCTTTCAAGCCGTTAATTTAACAGAATTTGTATGTTTGTCCCTAATTCGTCAATGCTTACATACTTTTAAGTTTTATTTCTTTATATTATGGTACCTTGACTTGTTTGTTTATCTTGTTAGTATTTGTATCGGGTTTTCATAGAGAGGTATCCCGATCTCTCGTTATTTTTCTTTTATGTGCTCCAATGTGATTTTTATGTATTATTTTTATTATTATTATTATTTGTTTCTTATTTTTACATGCCTTTCGCGTTTTTACTTATTTTATGTTATTTAATTTCAAATTTTATTATTTTGGCAAAAAATATAATTTTTTTATTTAGCTAGTCAATGTAATAGTTAGATTATATTTCTTATATTATTTTATGAATTTTTTTGTATTTTAGATAGCAAGTGTAATAGATAGGTTATTTTACTTTTCCCCTTAAAATTGTATCTAAATTTCTCCGGTGTAATAGTCAGGGTATGCATGCTCCTATATGCCTATGTGCTTACTTGTTTTACCGCTTTCATTAAGATTTTTGCATATAGAATATCATGTCTACACGTTATGTGCTCCTACGTGCTCTTACATGTCTTTATGTGTTTATTTGCTTTCAATTCATGCTTTATTGCTTTAATGCATGTGTTATTAGTTTTATTGTTCTGTCACCACACTAGTCCAATGCTAGTTGTGGCTTTATCGTTTTCCCGCTAGTCCAACGCTGGTGGAAATCTCTAGAAAGGGTTAGTCCAACACTAGACTCTTAAGGCATTTTAGTGTTAGGTGCACTCGTCTGCATTTTACATCCCACTTCACACATTTTTAGTTTTTCTTCCATTTTGCATGATTTTTATTATTATTACTATTATTTATTTGTTACATATCTTTAAACGCATGACATTTAGGTTGCATCTCACTTAGAATTTAGGTCATTTTTGTGTGATCCGACTAGAAATAGTCGCCTACTCACGTGAGAAGTAGTGGTGTACATGTCGTTTCTCCCTCCATGAGTAGAAACATTCAGTCAAGAGATATTAGTTCCTCGTATCCGTCATGTTGCATACCCACTTTCTTTCTTCACTTACTATATATTATTCTTTTCTTTTCTTTTTGCATCGCATTTTGCATAGATACTCGTGACTCGCTCGAGGTCTCGACTCGGGTCTCGCAATTAATACGATAATCCCGACCAAATCTCGACGGGACATTTCGACCCTCTTGATACTCACATTTAGATTTTAAGATTTGCATTCATTTAGATACATCCGAACGCGATAGAACTTAGGGTTAACTTAGGAAATTTTGATTAAACCTCGCAACTAGTTTTGCCTACGTGGAAAGGGTGCTTTAGGCGTGAGCATTTGCCTTCCCTTTCTTCAAATGTGACTCCCGGACATTTTTCTCTCGTTTTTCGTAGACCAGAGTCAAAAAAGAATTTTCAAATATTTTTCTAAAATTTTTTATTTTTGTTTTTGTTTTGTTAAACGATTTTTCGGGTGACTTGGTACACCCAAACTCAATACCAAGTGGCGACTCCATTTTAAAAGGAAACCCTTTTTCAAAATTTAGTCGGCCAAAACTATCGCACTTTTTTAGTCCCGGCCTTTTTTTATTTTTCAAAATACCATTTTTTCTAAATAAATACTTGTTCAATAAAAACTCGATTTTTCTCACACACACACACAGTTTTTTCCAAAAAAAAAAAAAAAACTTTCTTTTCAAAAGGGTTTAGGATCGGATCGTCTCTTTGGGACGCGACGGTCAACGACCTCACCGTGTGTCATTTCAGGGTGCGATATACATTAATAGATGTATAGGAGATGTATATCCAAGATACATAGATACATTAATATACATTGACTCTTCAAGAGATATATTGATACATTCATATTCCTTTAAAATTCCTATGAACATTCATCACCGTTAAATTCAAGATATTCATAGATACATTCATATTCCTTTAAAATTCCGATGAACATTCATCGCCTTTAAATTCATGTACATCTTGGAATTGGAATTTAGTTCATTCATTGAACTTGTAAATATATGTACTTGTATTAATAACAGTACATGAATCTATTTCCTATAAATAAGTGATTTTGGAATATCATTGGAGCAGTGAATAACATTTGCTTCTTTTTCTTCTATATAGTGGTAGTGGTACTGAGTACCATGCACACGACCAAAGGCTAGTCGTTGTACACTGGAGAGTGACCACCTAGAGAATTGTATTGCATTAAGACACGCTCTTGTGAAAATGAGATCACTTTTATAAATTCATGTACTTGTATTAATAACAGTACATAAATCTATTTCCTATAAATAGGTGATTTTGGAATATCATTGGCGCAGTGAATAACAAATCCTTCTCTTTCTTCTATATAGTGGTAGTGGTACTGAGTAATCTATTACAAGCTCAATGCTAGCCGTGCACACGACCAAAGGCTAGCTGTTGTACACTAGAAAGTGACCACCTAGAGAATCGTATTACATTAGGACATGCTCCTGTGAGGACGAGATCACTTTTAAGGGCAGTAGTGTATCCTACACCTCAGCTTTCTTTCTAATTGTCAATCATTTTACTTCTTGAGTCCTTTTGAAAAATCAAAGTACATTTCTTCTAACAGTTCCTCCCCTCTAAAACTGGTTACCAATTGCAGAAACCAATCAATGATAGTACCATTACTCTTTGAATGGATGATCATTCCCCTCATATAGTCCCACAATTGAAAAAAAAAATCAAAGAGTTCAAATTAACATGTTTTCTTCTATATAAAGAAGTAGTTGGTTGTTGTAATATAGCTTCAACTATTTGTTCAGTACTGAACAACATTGCAATCATTTTTCTGATTCTCGATTATTATTTTTCTTACTCAAAAATCAATCAAGAAATCCATTCTAAAAAATCTTCAAGAAGTTAAGTTTGGTTGAATATTTCTTGCCGAGAAAAGAGAAAAGAAAAGAGCTAGCAAGAAACTTGTTGCAAGAAAGCTGGTTGAACATAAACATAGAGAAACTGATGAGAAGACTGATGAGGATGATAACGCCATCCAGAATGAATTTGATGAGAATGATAGTGCCATGTAGAATGAATTTCATGAAAAGAAAGAATCTGGTGATGTGGGGATTTCCATGGCTATGAATAATGTTAATTTTAAGTCAATTGAGATAGATGTTAAATGCAGGAAAAACGGGGATATTGATGTTAAGACAAAGAAGATTCTGCAGAGAGTTTTGTAAGTACACAACCAATAATCATGGTATAAAATGACTTTTAGAATTTAAAAATGATAATGATTGAAAAGCTATTTGTTACCCAAGTGTTTTGCCTTTATTAAACGAACCTTTCGTGGAAGAATATGCCATAGTTAATGTCACGCCCCGAAATGGGGCAACAACCGCTGCAAGCTTACTGGGTTCACCATCAGTATGTGAGGTTCAACCTGATCAACAATAAACAATTCATTGACAATCCATTCTAACCTGAAATTTTGGTATGGAACATCTATTCCTCCAATAATAATTCAAATAAAACATATTCTATAATACTTATCAACCAAATATAATATATTATGTAAAAACTATCAACCATCATTCATATAAAAGTGTCAAATATTCCTCACAATAAATTATTAATAACTAACTTTCAAGATGAGAAATCCAAAACTTAACATTATTGCATACTTCAATGATAAACAGTGTCGTCTAATATACCAATCTCCAAATTTGAATAACACTATATATCCAATCTCTAAATTTGAAAAGAAGTTTTATTATCAATATTTAACTAAAAAAAAAAACTAATTTAGCTTTCCCACCAAGCTTGCAACTTCTACCTGAATTAAGGAAAAATTAATTAGATGAGCCAGCTGAGTAAGCAGCAGTTTATTCAACTAGCGGGATCAAGCATAACACATAATGTTCAATTCTATTACTTTACATATATAAACAAGTCATATATCAAAACTATACAATAAATTAAGTGTCATATTTTTATTTTTAAATCTATAATCACTAGGCACAACCGTTAACAAACTCAGTGAACAAAACATTTAGTAACCTCGGTAGTAAGACCAAACATAACTCCTCCAACCTAGGTGTCATACCAGATTTCATCCTCTAGCCTAGTGACATCCCACACTTAATCGACACACCTAATTGGTAGGCACGGTTACTTTTGGTGGGTATAGTTACTTTCACAGTTTACTAATTCCGGAATGATATTAAATCACATATACACAAACACGGAATGATATTAAATCACATATACACAAACACAAATTAAGTGGAGACAAAGTCCTCCGTATCACTATTACGCAACATGTCCAAATACACCATATAATCACATAAGCCAATCACATTCTATACAATCAATTCTTGTTATCTTGACTAAACTTTTAAAAGAAAAACTTCCCAAATTAATTCCTGCGGACCAGAATATCTCCCTTCATTATTTTTTTCTTTAATCTTACTAAAATATAATTCACAGTTGAACTTTTAAAAGTTACCGAATTGTTCTAAATTGTGTTCCTTTCTTTCTTGTCGTTTGCACATACAATGTCAATCATTGTTTCTTGTTGTTCACGGCTGTCCTCTTCTCCCATTTTTGTTTTTGACAATAAGAGAGAGAGGAATTAGTCATTTTAATTACTCTAAAATTGCATAAAGTAACCCCTGCTGTTAAATATTTATATTTATCAATAAGGACCTCTTATTTTCTAATGCATATATTTATGTTATTACAATAATTTTTTTTATAACAACATACTACAATTGATTTCAGGTAGGAGGATTTTCCAAGGCATCGTGCTGAGATGATTGATGAGGCAAAATGCTTGAAATTAAAATCGATGCTCAATAATGCCACCATACCAATGCTATAGTGTTTGGCTGAAAAAATCTATAGCAATGAAACAGAGAAAGAAAGGTAAAATAATTAGTTTTTCTTTATTTAAATTAATTTAGGCAGGTAGAATTAGCTGTATGTGTAATGAAAATCTGGTTGGAAATCTCCCAGTCCAGTCATTTGGAAGCTATCTTTGCTCCTCTTCAACCACCTAATGACCATTGAATCACTAAACCAACCTAAAAAACAACCTAACGAAACAATAATTTTATTTGGCTGATTAGCAAATTCAATTGTAGATTGTTGATCCAGACTTCATTTGGTAGGTGTATCAAAAGCCAACCGAAACCAAAACCAAAACAAAGACAATTTGGGCCACATATTGTGTATCAAAACATGGAAGATTTGAATCTAAAGATTGATGTTGAGTCAAAAAAGGATTCTATAGAGATTAGAGGATAATACACGTACAAAACCAATAATTATGGTATAATATGTTTCTTAGAATTCAAACATGTTAATGATTAAAATGTTGGAAATTTTTTCAGCAATATCATGACTTTCAAGTCAGATAATCGAGAGAAATTATATGTTGATCCATAGTAATTTTGTTGAAAGAAACTGGGTCCATAATAATTTTGTTGAAGAAAATTGGATTACAAGAATTAAAGATTGATAAAACTACTTTCTCTCTCTTGACCCTTTAGGCCCCTGCAATTCACTTTCTATCGTTTTGAGTAGGGAGAACACCTATTTAAATAAAGCCTTCATTCTCCACTTTCCATAAGTTTTCCAAATGGACCAATAGGATTTCAATCTAAAAATATTTTACTATTCAAACCAAATATATTGACCAATTGAATAATTTGACATGTGGCCCACTAATAAAATGTGCCAACATTCTTCTACCTTGCCCATGTGGCACAATCAATATAATGATTTAAGAATAAAACATAATGCACATAGTAAGAGCTAAATCCTTACTTTCATTGGTCATACCATGAAATCATTATTTCGCCATGGTCCGTCCCATGTATCACAATATCAATTTTATACTTAACATCGCCTGTAATAGGAAAGCAAATAATAACGGTCCAACAATAAAGTTTTTGTTAGGGACCAATCCTATTAACAATCATATCATCATTCATGTATGTACCATAAAACAAATAGGACATAAAAGAATCAGAAATAATGCTTAAATGAGCCCAAATGTCAAATACATAAAAAGCCTAAAACTTAAACATAATGCCAATAATGGCATCTAGTAATAACCATCCTTTCAATATGTTAATAAAAAACTTTCGGGTTTAATCCTTGTGTTAAAGGATCTGCAAATAGCACCATGGTGCTAATGTGCTCGATTGACACTCTTCATTCTCTGAATTTCTTTTTTTTTTAACAACAAGGTATCTCAATTCCATATGTTTAGCAACTTTTGAATAAATGTCGTTTTTAGATAAGAAGACTGTCGTGACATTATCACGATAAATCTTCTGTGGGTTGGCAATACTATTGACAGTTCCAAGTCCTAAAATAAAGTTCTGCAGCCATAATCCATGAACAGTGGCTTCAAAGGGTGCCACAAACTCAGCATCCATAGTGCAGGTAGTAATAACGAACTGTTTTGCACTTTAGGGAAAATATTGCTAGCACCTATTAATTTAACTAATGAAAGACTGAAGAAATGAAGTGCACTAGAATCAAATTGATAATTAGAGGGGGGGGGGGGGGGGGGTTAAGTGTAGCGATTAAAAGAAAGGGGAACAAACTGGGACGGGGAGATACTTAAGGGGGGGTTTACTACTGGAAATAGAAAGGGTTTTCTTCACTGGGTGAGTGGGGTGTGGGGCCAAGAACTTTATCCGGCTTTACAAAAATCCCATTTAATTCGAGAATTTAGGACCAAAACAAGAAAAACAAATTGAAATGCCATTTCACCTTAAGAGATATTGTCTATGTTTATTTGAACAATATCCATTAATTTCAATGACTTTGGTTTAACTCTTTTTTTTTTTTTTTTGGTTTTTTGAGAGATTTGTTTAACACATATTTCGATCACTTTCAATTTAATGATAGTTTACATGTAGCCTATCAATATGCTAGGATTATGTGCATGTTTTGCACTTTCAATGTAAATTAGTATGATGTATGGTTGCCTAACAATAAATATCACCTTTTATTTCCAGTATGCTGGTTGCACAAAAATAATTCTTAGAATGTTTTAGAGTTCTTTCAAATAGAAACTATTGGGGTACTAATTCAACATATAAATAATCGTTGTGGCAACTATTAATAATATATCATAATACATTTTCTTTAATCTTATTTCGTTAATCTAAACAGAAAATTGTTATTATTATATCTTGATATGCTCTTATACGGATTGATGAGGCATTAACCATGTACTACTGTACAAACTCTTAGAAAAAGTTCATGAGTGCTTGAAATATTCACCCATTTTTACCCTACAAAACCTTCTGTCATCTTAACATCGGTCTATTCCATCCGGCCATCCGACCTACATGCTTCAATTTTGTGCTGCTTCCTCACTTCTAACACTGCTTACCAAATTGCAGAAACCAATCAATAATGACAGTACCATCACTTTTTAAATGGATGATTATTCCCTCCGTCCAATCACACATTTAAAAAAGATCAAAGAGTTTAGAATAACATAATTCGCTCTACTTAAAGAAACAGTTGCTCATTATAATACTGCTAATTTATGCAAGTTTTTGCAGTTAATCGCTGATCAAAGATCAATTTTCAATTGAAGATAACGACCATGCATGAAAATCACACGATCCATATCATTCGTCACAGGGCCATGCAACAATATTTTTGCCGACACAAACATTCATTTTTACTCAATCAAAATTCCACATTTACCAGAAAAATTAATTTTACTTATTTAAGAAGAGATCCATAAATACATTATTTCCCACAAATATCAAACTACAATCGTTGTCTTTCGCCAAAAAAAAATAATAATAAGATAATATACTAGAAAGATATCCGTACAAAATCAGACCCCTCGTGCTGTTTAATTAGAGGCATGGGAAAGCCAAAAGAGAATGACAGCCATCAAGACCGGAAAGATGAGAAAGATATATGAGGATGGCGGTTGCGGCGCACCGGGACCCATTGCTAGCGGCAGAAATATCAGGCACATCACCACCACCAGCATCACCACCACGGAACCCACCCCCCAACCACACTGCTGCTCCGCTGCCCTCCTCATATTGATTAGTGATTTACTGCCAATTAATCAGATGTCAACTGCTAAACGTTACTACGTTAATTATGTGTCAAATGCATGATTGGCTCCCTATAAATATGTATGCTTGGTGCCTCTTCCTGGAAGAGGACACAACGCTTAATTTGGTTTTGGCGGGGTGCATGAATATGCATGCAGTTGCTGATTTAGTAACTGCTTAACTTACAACGTTTCAATTAATCTTCATTTTCCTTTTGTCTCTATTCTCATTCTTTTCGACAATTTCTTTTTCTGTACTTTTTCCATTATTTATCGTGCTTGCTTTTCTTTCTATTCTATATTAAGCTGGAGTAATAGTTTTTGTGTTACTTTTTTTTCGTCGTCTTTTGGATTTTCTTTATTGCAATAATTGCATGTTTTCAATATTATATCGATAAAGAATAAAACTATTAATCCATGACAATTTTCTGTAACTGCCACTCCCTATTTTTCTGTTGAAGTTTTCTTTAAATTTGCAGCACTATTCAATAATTATGTCTTTCGAGAAAAAGTTATTGTTGCATGTTAGTGAGAAGATTACAATGGACATGTATGTCTGCCTGCAATTGTAAAAAAAAATAAATAAATAAAAAGAAAAGTTAGGGAGTTATTTATAAGTTGGAACAGAGATGGTATATTATCATAAGTACTCATGACCGAATTTAAGAACCAAACAAAAAGAAAAGGCATTACTGTAATTAAGACTGGGGATTAACGCACACCTTATGTGTGAGCAATTAATAAAAATCAAAACTGTTTGAAGAAATTATTTTTTATGAAAATTTGTTTTCTTTTGCAGTTAAATTTATAGAGGATTTTATGAAAATAAAAATGGGTAGATGGGAAGTTATATGGTGCTTAATGTTACTTAAAATTTTTAATAAAACTTAAAAAAAAAATAAAAAGAGAGAAAGGCCACATACCAAAGATGATCCTCTCTCTTCCTATGTAGTAAAGATTGCTCATGTCTCATATAGCCTAAGAAAGGCAACGAGGCGTCACAAGTTTTATTTGGGACAAATTGATACCCTTGATCTAAGAGAGCAAAACTAGAAGGATGAGTATAAATTACTCATTCCTCTAGTTTGGGACAAGTATTTTGTCCAAAAAAGTCCACATTTTACAATCATCAATAGAGGAGGGAAAAACATCAGGAGAAGTATAAATTAGCTAAGCCTTTCTTAGGCAGATCTGGGTCTCGCAAGTTGGGTTCTTGTCATTTCGAACAAATTGAAATGTGCGTAATAGGTCAGTTAAAATATGTGATCCTGCTAAATCATAGTATAACTCTGCTAAAGCGTGATGTAACCACTTTTTACTACAAAACGACGTCATTTTTTATTCTAAATTTAGCTTAATCTCATCCCTCTACTTTTGTTCTCTTAGATTAGGGGTATCAACTTGTCCCAAATGAAACTTGTGACTCCCCGTTCCCTTTCTTAGGCTGTATGAGACATGAACAATCTTTACTATATAGAAACAGAGAGTATCATCTTTGGTATGTGGCCTTTCTCTCTTTTTTATATATTTTTTTAAGTTTTATTAAAAATCTTAAGTAACATTAAGCACCATATAACTTCCCATCTACCCATTTTTATTTTCATAAAATTCTCTAGTTTGAGTCCTCCATTTTTTAAGTATAAATAAAATAAAGAATCCACAACATCCAATAATGCCAGAATCCCAGCAAGGGGGCTCTCTTTCCTTCTTTTTTTTTAACGATATATGTTGCCTTGCAGAATGCGTATGTTTCATGCTAGGTTTTGAACTCTTTATTTCTATTAATCAAGCTAATTAAGAGAGTTTCAAATTTCATAAAGAAAAGAATTTGAAAGAACTGATTAGAAATTTCATATCCACTAATATTAGTTAAACGGGTGCAGATCTTTTTCTATTGAGTATCAATGCATTTTGTCTGTTGAGACTTGAGATTATTTTTATTGCTTTATTACGATTTACGAGTATATCTTCTTATTCTTTGATAAGTTCAAAACCTGTGCTTTTGTTAGGTTCAATTTCTTTTTCAAAGCAAATTAACAAAATGTAATCATTTAAAATGTTAAAGACAACGTGAACATAAAACAGCTTTGTGATAAACTGGTTTATCAATCTAAGGGCTTGTTTTCAATAGTTTCTGATTTTTATAGAAATTGATTTTTAGAAAAGTTAAAAATCAGTTACTTCTAATTTAGCTTAAAAAATCTGAAAATATAGTAAAAAATAGTTAAAAACATCACAGAATAGATTTTTTAAAAATTAAAAGTTAAAATCAAGTAAAAAAGAGCTATTGAGAATAGACACTAAATATCCATAATAAGACAGATTTTAGGTAATTGAGTGCAACTAGCTTATCAATTTTTAATGGCGTATACATCTTCTTGGGCCCTTAGGATTGGTTTAAAAGGTTGGCAAATGTGCCTACAGCCTACACAAGCCCAGGCCATGTTCTCCAAGTAAAAGCCACGGATTGATCGGGCCCTGGGCACTAAGTAGATCCCGCCATAGAACGATCGCTAGTGGTGTTCTTCGCTTCTTATATTTGCTTTCTCAATTTTTGTGTAACTCAGACCCAGAAGACTGCTACAGTTCCTATATTTCATCCTACCCTGCAATTATGAAACATACTGTGCTAGTTGACCGTCAAAATTAGCAATAAATTTTGTGAACAAAATAATAAATTTTGTTACAATAGTAATTTTTATGAAGAGAAGAAATTTTTTTTATAACGTCACGTCTCAAGAATTATTTAAATTACTAATTATTCTGCTGTTATCCACGTAAGTCTCATTCCTGTGCGTTTGTTGTTCTTTGCCCCTCAGTGTGACCAGAGCCAAACTGATGCCATTAGGGATGCTCTTTTTTTTTTTTTTTTTTTTTTTTTTGAGGAAAAAAAACTCAGAACAAAGCGTGATGGACTACATAACAGTTGTCTGGATATTACTGGTAGGTTTTGACTTTGTTATTATTAAGGATTAAATTAGCCAAAAGCAAACCGTCTTAATAGACATTGGTAGTTGAAATGTACTTTCTCGTAAAGTTGTGCATGATAAAAGACAGTTATGAAATAATCTTCAACTGGTTCGGGATCCTCAAGTCTAATCTAAGATAATAAGATCAAAGGTGAGTAGTACGAATGATAAAATAGTTATGTTCAGGTAAAGTTGGTTCAAACACTTGACCATAACCACGCAGATGATAATCAAGAAAACTATTAACATTCCTTTTAACAAGATTGCCTGTCTCTTCACTTTTAGGTGATCAAGTAATACACAACTCAACAACTTAACCAAAATCTTCTTCTTCTTTTTTTAAACTCTGAAGTCAATACACGACACTTGATTCTTAAGAGAATATGTACACAATGATTAATAGTAATAATAATATAATAAGAGCCAAGACAATTTCTCTATCATGCTAGCTATGACCTACTAATTTTTCTGTTTGTCCGCATCATTGGATACTGGTGCATGCTTTGAATCTCAGTGTTAGGTGAAAGAAACTGAGATTAGAATACTTAGAGAATATGAAAGATTTGGAGAAAGCATTATCTAGAGCATGTTCAAACGTATTCTCTTTAGCCCAGCTACTAGCTGGGATGCTTCCTATCAGTTAGAAAATTCAATCCTCAAATATTTAAGGAAGACAAATTTCCTGAAAAATATACAGAATGCTATGATTAACTAATAGACTAAAATTCTTCGTGCATAATCTTACATAACAATAATTAATTGCAATCATCAAACCTGTTTCAAAAATATGGTTCCACATGCTAAGAGTATAAACCAATTCCAAATTTCCAATTATTATCAACATGTTTAATAACATTGGAAAAAATTTACGCGCACGAAAAAGCTGTTAGTAACTGAAAGTTTTGCTGAGAAGGATAAAGCCTCGAAGTAGTAGTTAAAAAATTATGACATTCAGGAGAGTAAATTCTAAAACTTAAAAGCATAAGTCAGTAGAAAGCGACGTTGGATTACTAAGTCGGTAGGTCCTAAAAAAATAGGTTTGGTAGAATTTGTAGAGATGCATGGAAAATAAGGCACTAAATAGCTATTACAGAATAATCTAATTTTCTCCTCCTTGAATTGTACCATATTCCTACATTTTCACAACTCCCATAAGCTGTCTATATATAACTTATTGTCCCCCACTTCAATCCATACATTTGTGCTTCTTCGAATACTTTAGTAGGCTCAGAAATGGCTCCAAATGTTGCAGCCCTTTTCCTTCTGCTTGCAACTCCAGCTGTTTATGCTGCCCAACATATTGTGGGAGGCAGTGCTGGCTGGAATCTTGGTCAAGATTACAGCACTTGGGCTTCTGGAGAAACCTTTAATGTTGGTGATACACTCGGTGTGTTATTCATGTAGCTTTTCATAATCCTCAAGTTTGTGTCTGAATAGATGACGTAGTACTAATGCATGACTAAAAAATTATGTACCATTTTAAATATTAATCATAAGAGGTAAAATTGAAAGCATGTAGTTGTTTGAACTGTCAAATTACATCAAGCTTATTTCTGTCATTAACGTTATTAATGCATACATTCATTTGTTTTTGTGCTTCTATCATCATTCATTGAAAAGTTGGGGAGTATGTCAGCTGGAATTGGTGCAGTTGAAAGGCTAAAGTCTGAGTCAAAGTCATGGTTCTCTTAGAAGGCTAGCAATTAGATAACTTATTAACAAGGTGGAGAACTATCCAACAATAATTATTTTCGTTTCAAAGGAGACTCTAGCTAATAGTTATTTATTTTATTGTTTAACGAATGGCAATAACCAATTTGGAAATGTCCTAAATAGTCTTGAGACAGTGCTCACTTTGTTGCATGGTCGATCATTATGGCCCAATAAGTGATATTGCGGCATTAATTTAACTATGGGCCTAGTTTTCAGTTTTGCACAGTACCACATCCAGGCCCCATTCTTGGATGCAAAAATTGTAAAACTCAGATTGCTCAATTATATTTTTGCTGGTTTGTCTAATATGAGAGCTATTTAAGGATGTGAAATTAAATTTGCAACATGTACAAATAAAAGGGAGACAATAAATGTAATTATATGCCTTCAAATAAAAAATCTTGTGCATGCAACCATTGAAAAGATCCTTATAAAGGGAAAAAAAAAAAAAAAAAGAAACATGGCAACTGTATTGATCTCTTAGCATGCTTTCTGTCTTCATATCCTCTATCTGTCTATCAAGCTAAATGAGGTTTCTTTGGACACAGTGAAAGCACCTAAGGTAGATACAGTACGATTTTGCTTTTTGCTTCAGCTTGATCTGGTGATTTAGTGTTAACAAATGACAGAAGGGATCTGTTAAAAGAATTTCTTATAGCTCTTCACACCAGCAATATGTAATCCATTCATTTTCCAGCAGCATTTTCAGAGCAAAGTTTGTTTTGGCATGTTAATTAACCTAACTTGTAATTTCAATCGTCAGTTTTCAACTACGGTAGCCTTCATGGTGTCGATGTAACAAGCAAGAATGATTATGACAACTGTAATGCTGCAAATCCCCTTGAATCTCATTCTGGAGGCAAAACCACCATTACCTTATCCACAGCCGGTTCAATGTACTTCATGTGCCCAACACCTTCACACTGTGGACAAGGCATGAAATTGGCTGTCAATGTCCAGGGTGGAAGTCCTGGTGGCAGCCCTCCCTCTGGCTCCACGCCCACCACCCCATCAACTCCTTCAACTCCTTCTGGTTCAACTACACCATCAACATCTTCGCCTAGTGCTGAAAACTCACCAAATTCACCTAATGGAGCTACTGGTAGATTTGGCAGCGTAAATCATCTCATGCTCGGATTTTCACTTGTATTTGCGGCCCTGGTGGTTCGCGTTTGAGGGCGAGGCAAGAGGCAGTGCTGTTCTGTGTTAATTTATTGTGGAATTTTATCTGTTGTTTAATAAGTAGTTTTGTACCTCAAATAATAGCTTTTCCCTAGCATTTATTTGCATTTGCTTTACACCCTCCATGGTAGTGCGTGATGTATGAATCAGGTCAGATTGTTGCAGATTCTATTGTTGCTTAGTCCTCTGTTTGTTTGTTTGATAGTGTTTTTTAGAAATTTCATATTCGTTTTCTAATTACTTTTTTATCTCACATACACAATTACCAAGGAAAATCTTTAAAATAACTACAGTAATATTATTTAAAAAACACCCCAAAAAACATCCATCCAGATGCATATATTTCTTGACCTTAAAAGCATATTTTGAATAGCCATTTCGAATTTTAACTAAAACAGCATAAAATAGAGTTGGGAGTAAATTATTGCTGTGATTAGCTGAACGCAAAAGCTTTCATTACTGATATAAAAGTGAAGTTCGAATTCTCAGAGTTTCTGGATCTCGTCAAACATGTACAGATGTTGCTATATTCCAAAAAACTGAAATTTATAGAATTGATTTACACAGGGGGAGGATTAGACCACCTTCTCTTCATTGGAGACTTCCATCTAACCTCCTCGAGTTTCCCATCTGTTCCAAAATCCCTTTCCATACCAAGGTTTATTCCCTCATCAGAATACCTCCCAAATCCAATACAAAGGATGTCATCTTTTTTCACATCAACATAGCCTGTGACACCTCCTGGCAGCCAGAGGACAGTAACATCCTGCATGTCTAGCATCTCTTCCTCCCCAAAGTAAACTGTACTTTCAGGTGGGCTTCTCTTTTTTAGCGTTTCCGTACAGAGGTGTACATAAGGGGCAGTATTGCTATCCTCTATCATGCTGTCGTCACCATAGATAGGTGTGGCACTCACCTCAAATGCTTTCCATGAGCCTGTTAATTTTGATGGTTGAACTCTTTTCCTCTGAGAAAATGGCTGCAAGTCTACCTCCAGGCCGCTGCCAAAAAAACTGAAACTCAGAAATTACATCTTACAGAGGCACAAATTGCAGTCACACTTTCACACAATATGGTTTCCAAAGTGGAAATGGGTTTCAGAAACGCATACCTTTCATCAGGGATACTAGCAGGACTATCCCACTGTTCTCCATAAAGAGCAACCCTCATTATTTAGATGTCTCTCTATTGTATGAACAATCCCAGTCTTTTTGGGCAACCTTTAACCAAACACTATAAGAAGGCAAAAAAAATAAAAATATATTACTGTACTTCTTTGCAGCATAATACCCAAAAAAGAGAACCTGCATGTATAATTAATTTCTGAAAGTCCCCTAGAAAAAAGGAAATATGATTCTTTCATCTCACGGGTTCGGGGAGAACAAATATGAACTTCCCCGATGCAAGCAATGCACTCTTAACCAATTTATCACATGATTAGTGATGCAGCTCCGAAAAAACTCCCAGTAATGAACCTTTCAGCAATATAAATGAACTTAAAGCTTCTTTTGCCATGACACAACTTTTCGATCAGGGCAAGGGTTGGAAATAAATTTTCTGATCAGATCACCAAAAGATTTCACCTAAACAAAAGGAATTTGATCATTCTACTGTAGCTCCTTCAAATCATTTAAGCTAAGATATATAACTTAAAAAAAGCATCCTCTACACGGTCAATTCTAGGTCACCCATTCCATCATAGGCAGCGTAACCATCCATTCCATCATAGGCAGCATAACCCTTCACTCAGCATATTTACTCTATTGAGTTAGCCTTACATCTACCAATTTTAGCCACAGGTGCCAGAATTCGCTCGCAATGTAACTGAGTCTAGGCTTCAGTTAAACAGCAGGCAATGTAGATACATCACTGTTAACAAGACAGGGAGAGTACCTACTCCGTGCAGATATTACAGGGTTAAGGAAAAGCCTTCTGGCTGTAAGCCTAACCAATAAACCCATATGCATTGTAACATCTAGGGCATCATTTTCATCCTTGAAGAATTAAAGTATGGATAAAATTGTCTTTTATGCATAGGATTATAAATAGAATCATAAGCTTCTTGTGCAATTCCCAGTTAGAGGCTGGAATCTCAGGTAAGAAATACCTATACTGACTTCAATTTTCTTCATCTTACCAAAGTTATTGTAGCATCTAATATGGTTTTTGACTAATCTAAACCAAAAAAGCCACTGAAAGTCTTATGCAGAAAAACTAATCTACATAAACTAGTTAGAAGCATTATTTTATTCGTATAAAAGCGTTGCATAATATTTGCTTCACAAACCAGGAAGCATGCCTTCTACATGTGTTGTGGCACATTCTACGAGTTCAATCACTTATTCTTCTGCTACAGTGGATATTTGTATTACAATCCAACACTATCAACGAATACTGAATTTCAGATTTAACTCATTTTCCATTACAATAAATTAACTGCATCACCATTTCTGAATTCCTTGGCACTGAAACTGTGGACATCAAAAGACTATACCAGTTTTATCAAACTTCAGAGTTTATAAGGGCTATTGTTTGAGGTAACAGAAATGAAGTTCATTACAGGTTATAATTCAAAAATATTTTGAGTAAGCAAGACATTCAAAAGCAAAAAGGAAAGTCAATCTTACTTGTTCAAATTTGTAGGTCAGAGAAAGGAAATATTTGGACTCGTCAAATTCACCAACCAGCATATCAACTGGGCCTCTTGAATACGATCCATCCCGCAGAAATACCAAAAAATACAGAGTATTCCAGTGAGAAAATAAATAATCAACTAATATTTAATGCTGTATCAGGTAAAGAAAATGACTTATACGTTATTTTCATGTTACTAAAGGACTTCATAGTTCTTTGCTGTTACAAGGGAAGAAAATCGAGTGCAGAAAATCTGAAGATATTTATACCTCAAAGAAAACAAGACCAGGTTCCATTCCCATGACATCTTCTTCCATAACATCACTTGTTCCAAAATTGAAAGCCTCAAATTTTGGCAAATTGTGAGTTAAATATCTATTGGATGTCTCTTTCCTGAACAAAGAAAAATTTCCAACCTCAGATTCCCATTATGGTCATTCAACTATGGAACTTCACCATAAGGGTTCAACGTGACCCAATTTATTCACCTTGTGATTTGAGTTATCTGTCCCCCAGAAGGAGATTGGACTGCTTCCACACAAGACAAATTGTAACAGTCAAATAGGTTCTCCTTCCTGTTCCCAGTCTCAATCGGCTCCATCTCTGCAGTGATGGGAGAAAAAACAGCTCCCACTCCCTTCCATATCCCACTAAGACTACTTGCAAATGCATGCCATGCTGGCCTAATCACAGGTTCCTGAAAAAACAAACACCACTCAGACATCACATTCTAGTAAAATTTCAGTAATTAAGTCCTTGACCCAAATGTTTCATGACATGGACTTCAGGACCCCAATTTAATAAATCCCAATTATCTGATTTTCTTTTCACCAACTTGAACATTGCCATTTCAATGAAGGTTGGGTTTACTTTTACAAGAGACACCCACCAAATAAAGCAAGTAAAATACATGGACTATTTCATGCAAGATTGGTAGACAACAGGTAAAAATGGTGAGAAGGGTGTCCATTTCAAACTTTCTCTAAGTCAAACCAAATAACACAGTCTACATGCACTACATTACAATATCAAACACACTCCACTCTACATTTACAGGACTAATAACCAGATATCTAGAATTGCCAAATTACAACGTACATCATCATTCAAGCCCTCATATCATCGATAAAATAATTAACAAAGATGAATTGCTGTTAATTAACTCACATTAAATCTAAATGAAATAGTATAAATAGTAGTAGTTTGTAGAATTTACAGTATACCTGAGTTTGTAAAACAGTTTCAACTTCCATTAACATAGCACCAGAAACCATACAGGTATTATTATAGTCATTCTTCTTCTTCCCCCATTTCTTCCTCCAAAAGCTCCTTTCTTCTTCCTGCGCCTCAATTTCTCCTTCTCTTTTTCCTCTGCTTCCGTCATTTTGTTATCGACACTCCACACGTTCTCCTTCCCGCCGCCCTTGGCCTGCGGCGTCATTAATTTCGTTCTCTCCTTATTGTTAGTAGAATTCCCATTACTATTCAATCTCCGATTACAGCTACTATCAAAACTGCATGAAATTGAGGGGTGGGGATTGAATTACGAGTTGGAGGAAATGAGGAAAAAGGAGAACAAGGGTTGAAAGCGTGGTGGTGGTGCTGATGGATGAAACTCGTAATGGTTTTGCAAGCATTATTACACTGAGATTGCATTTCTCTAGGGTTTTAGGATTTTGGGGATGGTACAAGACAATTTTGCATGTACATTTATTTGATACAAAAAAAAAAAAGAGAAAAAAAATCCGTTGCTACTTTAAATTTTGACCCCAAAAAAGGGTAAAATATGATAAACCCCCCAAATTATCTCTCTATCGCACTTTGCCTCCTTGGTTTTTCAATTGCGACATCTAACTCCTGTTTCTTGTTTGCGGAAAGAGTTATCAGATTTATTTCTCTACAAACAAAACTGGTTACCAATTGCAATTTTATGCTAGTCACCTCTAAAATTGATCTGGTTACAATAGATGATCGTTCCCTTCACACATGTGAAAAAAAAAAAATCATTTAGTTCAAATTGTTACGTGCCCTCCACATAAAATAGCTTCATCTATTGAACCAATTCGATAGACTCAGAATAGCATTACTCAAAAATTGATATTCAAGAAGTTTGGTCATAATATAGCTTATCAATTTGTTCGACTCAGACAATATTCCTATAATATCTCTCTGATTCTCATCAAGAAATCCATTCTTGAAGAGATATCATCAAGAAAAATCCATTCTCAGTCACAAGATCATCAAGAAGTTTGAACTTCTTCCAAGAAACTGGTTATGGAGAGGACTAATGAGAATGCTGACATGAGGATTTCAATGTCTGAGAATAATGTAAATTTTGAGTTCTTGGAGAGCACTAATGAAAGGGTAATTTCAATGTCTGAGAATAGTGCTAAAAGTAGGGAAGACGTGGTGATTGAAGTTGAGACAGAGGAGGACTCTACTGAGAGGGAAGACGTTATGGAGAATGATTTTCAGCCAATGGAGAATCTATTGAGAGTGGTGGAAAATGATCTTGAGCCCAATGAGAATTTCACTGAGAAGTTCTCAACAACCAATAATTATCATGGTATGAGATTTTTTTTTGCCAAGAAATCAAAAGTTACAATTTGTATAAATAAAAGCCACAGTTGTACAAAATTATGTATCGATATTATTTAAGCGTTTTGCCTTATTAGAGGACTCTACCATGGAAGAACACACCACGGTTGATTTCAAGCTTAAAGACTTCCCAAGACTCCCAAGACCACGTGCTGCCATGATTAACGAGGCTAAAAGATTGAAATTAAATCCGGTGATCAATAACGCCACCATTTGTAAGCTGCAACTTTTGGCTGAAAACATATCTAATGATGAAAAGGAGAAAGAAAGGTTGGAAGTCTCTGAATCCAGCCATTTGGAAGCCATATTTGGTCCTCTTCAACCACACCATTCATGATAGCTTTTTTATTAGCAAATTCTGTGTCCAATTTTATACAGCACGGTGAATACAAGTTGCGTTGCTACATTATACCTTATAGAGTGAACTATGTAAAGTTGCTGTATTATACCTTACGAAGAGAACTGTGTATTACATACTACTGAGGCTTTAAAAATTGTTTCACTCTTGAAGTTTTTGTAATTCTTAGAAATTGTTTCACTCTTGAAGTTCTTGTTATTCTTTTTTCATCTTGATTATGAAGTTCTTGACCTACAAATTCTTAAACCAGATGCATAGGATAGAGAAATTGAGTCTAGTCAAGAACTTTTGCATGATGTTATCTTGTTAGAAGAAATACTATCTAATTATTATATAAATTTGTCATTATTCAGTGCTAAATTTTGAGATATTATAATATAAAGTCAATTAAAACAAGATTGTTGTGAAAATGTGCTGAAATGATTATTTTGTTTCTTGGGTGTATATTTGGCCTTTGTTTTCTTCCTTTTATTTGTCAATTTAGGTTGCAGTAATCTTAATATACGGTTAAATATTTGCTCGCTATTTCACTTGAAACGGGTTGCAATTCCTTTTACTTTCTTTCCAATTTAATGGAGTTTCAGTGTTTCACAATAATTGGGGTAATCACTGTGGCTTTCAAGTGATGCTACTCTCATGCAATCTCATTATTTGCTTGTCGAAACCTATAATGAAGTCCGGCAGGATGTTTTGGAGTTTTGGAGATAAAAGAATATCAGGGACAAAGTGGAAAGTACCTGATATTTTCTTCGATCATGTTTGGAAGTTTGAGAGACGAAAGAAAGAGATTTACTTTTCCATTGTTTGAGAACTGTTTTAACGGGAAATAGATGTCAACTAACAGTCTGTTTGGACTAGTTTTTCGTTCTTTTCATTCTTTCCCACTTTTTCAGAAGATGATAAAGTGAGCCAATGGAGAAACACTCTTGACTCTTCCGGAACCATTTGTGATTGTTGTCCTCCCTTACCGACCTGAACAATTAGAGAGAAGATCTTACTTGTTCTATTTACCTGGTGGCATACAAAGTAAAACGTAAGGCAGAGAAAATAGAATTTGTAATATTAAAGAAAAACTTGTTGCGCTTTAATTTACAGTCCTTTTTTTTTTTCAAAAGTCAATAGATTTTCTAGATATGTGAACCAGAACATTCACATTCCACAAGGGGGCAACTGCTCCCATACTTCCCGTGAGATCTGTGAGATTTGTGTGATGCACATAAGGAATGTGTTTTCTCGTAATACATTTTCCTTCAATTCACTTGCAAAATTAACTGTTTTTGTTAACTACCATTTATAACTTGGAATGAGCATGAACTAAACAAAGGAATCAAGTCTAAAACATTTTATATGATGATTGCACATCTTGAATTATTTGCATCCTGATTCTTGAGTTTTTGCATTAGATTCCTGTTTGTGCCTTGCATGATGAAGTCTCTCGAGCCTCTTTGCTTTGCCAGGATCAAGGCCAATTTAATGGTTTTGGCTTCTTCCATTAACTGACATCCAGGAGTGCATTAGGGCTGCACAAGTTCCCTTCAGATAATAACCCACACCCCCTTGCATATAATTCCAATTTGAGAAGCTGTTTTAAGACCTACTTTGCAAGTGTGATGTTATGATGAATCCTACAGGCGGCTAATAAAGCTTCCCAAATTACTATGTCTGGCTTTATTGGCATTCTTCCTATCAGCGTCACTGCTTCATCCAAGAACCCTTCACGCCCAAGAACGTCAACCATGCAGGCCTAGTGCTCAATTTCATGTTGCAATCCATAAACAAAACTCATTTTGTCAAAATACTACCACCCAATGTCCATGAGGCCGCTATGACAACAAGCAAAAAATACACCAATGCAGGTGATCTTATCGGGCCATATCCCAGCAGTTTGCATCTCTTCAAATAGCTCAATGGCTTTATGTCCAGCCCCATGAAATGCTAGGGATCCAATCATAACATTCCAGGAGACAATATTCTTCTCCCTTATCTCGAGAAAGGTATCAAATGCCTTTCTAATGGAACAACATTTTGAGTACATATTTATAAGTGCATTATACAAAGTAATACTGGATTTTATATTGTGACAACGAATGTAATCATAAATTTTTAACTCCCATAACCAAATCACCAAGTTGATAACAAGATGAGAGTACGCTTACCAAAGTGGTCTCATCAGGCTCTACTGCAGAATTGCACATTTTAAGGAAGAGATCCAATGCTTCTTAGCAGCAACTTTGACGGACAAAACTTGAAGTCATGGAATTCCAAGAAACCAAAATTTTCACAGGCATTTTTTTTAGTTGAAGTCATGGAATTCCAAGAAACCACATTTTTCACAGGCATTTTCTAAAAAAAAAAAAAATCCTTGGCTACTTCAAAGCACCCATGTTTGGCATAAGAACTAAGAAGTGATGTCCAAGTCACGACATTCCTTTCAATCATACGATCAAAAACTGTTTTTGCGGAATGAAGTGCGTTTTGCACATGAACATCAATCATGACCCCATTTATCACAATATGGCAATGGACAAAGTTTCCTAACTCCAAATTACAATCTCTAGAAGAAATTGAAAGCCAATAGAGAAGAGCGAAACTGTGGGTTCTGACACCTCTTTGCCTCATTTTCTGAAACAGCAAGAACGCTTGTATACCACAACCTATTTCGTATTACCCACCAATCATTGAATTTCACAAAACCAAAGTCGCTTCCCTAATTCCGTCAAACACTTTTCTCACAGTTACCATGTCCCCCCAAAGAACATAGATGTTTATAAGACTATTTTGAACA
Organism: Mitragyna speciosa; assembly: GCA_024721245.1. Lineage (NCBI taxonomy): Eukaryota > Viridiplantae > Streptophyta > Magnoliopsida > Gentianales > Rubiaceae > Mitragyna > Mitragyna speciosa. The sequence goes on from CM045558.1 coordinate 3,936,157, forward strand.
TAATCATGGAAATCATATCCTAATTTCAGGCCGCAAGGTGAACTAAAATCCCGTCTCTGCAAGCCTCTTTAATTGCACAGGTCTTTAGAAAAATAAAAAATAAAAGTAAAAGTATTAGTCAGTGAGAGAGATGGCATTGGAGTAAGGCTGGCTGAAAGGTAAGTGGTTATAACGAAGGTGGGAGCCAATGGTTAAGTATTTGAAAAGGCGGCAACCAACGGTTAAGTATTTAAAAGATTTGAGCATGTACAAAATTAGCCACAAGGTTGGGTTTAAAGTTGTTCTTTGGGTCAAGTTTCACAACAGGTTTTTCTACCCCAATTATATCTGTCTTTTCTTTCGGAGTTGAATTTGTACTGGTGTCGACTACCAGAAGGAAATTTTCTTAACTTGATGTCAAAATTGCAAATTATTTCCTAACAAAAAATGCCTAGCATAATTATGTGTCATTAATGCTAGCACAATCATGTATCCTCAATGCTAGTAGACATATTAACCAAAACATGAATGGATTTCTATTGTTGACTTGCATCTTTGATCAAATTCTATTTGAGGCCTTACAGATCAAAGAGTTATAAATATGTGACATATTGACCAAACATATGAATGAATTTCTATTGTTGATGTGCATCTTTGATCAAATTTCATTGAGGGTCTTCTAGTTCGAGGAGTTATAGATATGTGATAATGTCTGTACAAGTCAACAGTGCATAAAAATAATAGTAAATATAGACTGCAAAATTTCGTCATCCAGCTATATACATTTTAAATTTTAATCGCATGCTTTAATTTTGTTTTTGCATTTTTAATGAGGCCCATTTCCCCTCTCTCTCTCTTGTTTTTTTGCCAAAAATCAGCATGATTGAACAAAATTATGTACAAACACCAATAACTACTGGGACAACTGTTCCTTACAAAGAAGCAAGCTTTCCTATATCCTGTTTAGGAAAGAATTTTTCCATGCAACATTTTTTGTTAAGTCAATAGCAAATTTTGCTAATTTTAATTGCATGCTTTAATTTTGTTTTTGCATTTTGTAACGTGGCCGATTTCCCCTCTTTTGAATCAGTTACATTATAGCGCCTATGCTTGATTGTCCACCTTTTCTAAGCGTATGGTTTTTATGGCTGTGCCTAAGGACATATCTATTGAAACAGATTCTTTTTATTTTATTTTATTTTTTTTGTATTTAATCAATCAAAACCCCTTTCCACAGTGCATTCACGTTACCAAAAAAAAAAAAATGAAGTTTGCTTGTCCCCTAATTCCGTCAACTTGCCATTATCTCCTAGTTGCCTATTTGTTAACGTAGCACCACAAATCTGTCATTTATAACTCGTTAAGCTTTCCATCACAATCTGGTATCTGAACTGGATATCCTCCACTTTTTTTTCTTTTCCCCTTTCAGAAATTAGTGCAGCATGCGTAACATTAAATTACCAAAGGCCCTTCAGAAGTTCGTCCAAGTTTTTCTGACACAATGGTATTAATTGCTCGAATTTAGAGGGATAAAGGAAACAAAAAGAAACAAGAATAACTATGAACTACTTTCATACAATCACTTGGAAGAACAACATGCCATTACAGAAACTTCAATATCGAATCAATTGCTATATACACCAAGGTAAGAAATTTTGTATACCAGAAATCGGATTAGTGATTTACTACCAATTAATCAGATGTCAACCGCTAAATGTTACTGTGTTAATCATGTGTCAAATGCATGATTGGCACCCTATGAATATGTAAAGTTGGTGCCTCTTCCCAGAAGACGACGCAACGGTTGATTTGGTTTTGGCGGGGTGCATGAATATGCATGGAGTTGCTGATTAATAACTACTTAATTTTACAATGTTTCAATTGATCTTAATTTTACTTGTGTCTCTATTCTCATAGTTCCGACAATTTCTTTTTTACGTACTTCCTCGAATATTTATTGGGCTATCTTTCCTTCGTATATTATATTAAGTTGGAGCAGTAGTTTTGGTATTACCTTTTTTGTCATCATTTTTTTTTTTTGTGAAAATTTTTTTGTCATCCTTTAGATTTTCTTTATTGCCCTTATGGTATGTTTTTAATAATATATCTATAAAGAATTACTTTATGATAATTTTCTGTAATCACAACATCCTTTTTTCTTTAAATTTGCACCACTAGTCAACAATTATGCCTTTCAAGGAAAAGTTATAGTTGTATGTTAATCAGAAGATTGCACATGTATGTCTCCGTGCAATTGTAATAGTGTGTGTGTAATATAATAAGTAATATAGTTTGAAAGAAAAAAGAAGAAAATTATGTTGTGGGTTGGAGAGAGGCGGTATCATATCATTAGTACTCATGTCGGAATTTATGAACCAAACAAGAAGAAATGGCAGCAATTAACATACACTCTCCATGTGAAAAATAGAAAAATTAAAATTGTTCGAAGAAATTATTTTCATGAAAATTTAATTTTCCTTGAGGTTAAATTTATAGAGGATTTTATAAAAATTAAAACACATAGATGCGAAGTTGTATGGTATTTACTTAATATAATTTAAAATTTTTAATAAAACTCAAAAAATGGAAAGGGAAAGACACAACAAACCAAATATAGTACTCTCGCTTTGGATATAGTAATATTACTCAAGTCTCATATACACCGGGAAAAGATTACCTAATTTATACTTTCTCCGGATATTTTTCCCTTTCTTCCACTGATGATTGTAAAACGTTGCCCTTTTTGGATTCATTTATCATACTTGGCAATTCCACTCTTGAAGAGGCTTTTGGAACAGCAGAGTATTATTAGTTTTTTAAATTTACTCCCAACCTTCATTGATTTGGGCTCTATAGAATGACTTGCTTTTTTTGACCGGATCTGTGACATATTTCTTGGGATTCAGTTGCAACCCAATATCTAGTTGTGCGACAGCACACAGAGGTCGAGAGATTTCATTCAATAGCTTCTTTGTTTCGCACCAAGTCCAAAGATGCAGGGTGGATAGCTCATTGAAGGCCCAACCATCAATTCACAAGGAGAAATGATAGTTCAGATTCTTTTCACTACCAGAAAGTTTTTTTTTTTTTTTTCCTTTCCTCCTTTAACACATTTTGTTGTTAGTTTTATGCACATATTTAATCCAGTTGGGATCTTCAGTGCCACTTTTTTCAGTGCTAATTAAGTGTCATTTATAAAGAATTGTCATCTCGCGTTCACACTTAGATAAGTCAGATAATTATTAGAGTGTAAATGTAAGGTGGCAATCCTTTATGAATGGCACTCAATTAGCATTGAGAAAAGTGGCACAGAAAATCTCATGTGTATTTAATCACACGGTTAACAACCTTCCCCTTCTTCCCCCCACAAAACAAAAAAAGATACTATATTTGATTTTACGTATGCATTTATTTACTAAGCTGATTTGGCCTAAACCAACAATAACGGATATGGTTGGTTGTTCTTCATTCTTGGGGGAATCAAGCATCGATCTTAGTCGTGTTGCCAAATGCCAATGCCTTAGAACCTCCATCCAACCAAAAAAGAAAAAAGGAAGGAAAAGATGAAACGAGGTAAAGTTGATTGGTCCAAAAACCTATCTTATCCTTGGAATTTCGATCAGCCAGATTTCCAAAAGGTGTTAGGCATAGATGCCCATACCAAACCTTTTTTTTAATCAGCCAACGAATTTCTAATCTAACAAAGGAGAACACCTTTTACTTTGATCCCCGCTAGGAGCTCCCATAAGGCCCACATTTTAGGTATAAAAATTGAAAGAGTCCGCGACATCCATTAATGCCAGAATCCTAACAAGTGGGGCTCTCTTTCCTTCGTTTCGTATCGTTCGTCCACTTCTGCTTTGTCAGCTTGATGTTAATTTACGCGGATTATTGGCGACATCTGTTGCTAGGAAATTGACATTAACTTCACTCTCTCCACCCAACAACACTTCATTTTTTTGTTGAGATCAGGGCCCAATTTGGTGTTTTAGGCTCGAAACTTTGATTAAATTGGAATCTTCAGATTCAAATCGTACGAGTTTTTAGTCAAATTACGATGGCTAGACAAGTACTGCCAAATTATAGCCAAATCACAAATTTTGGCGCTTTGACAAATTTTCCTATACTTGATATCAAAGAATAAATAGTCTTGTATCGGTTGTCTAAGAAGCAGATTAATCAAGTTCACAAACAACATCGATTTACTAATTGATTTTGAGATATACATCCGAGGTCCTTTATCAAATTGAATTAACAATTGTGTCTAAGAATAAATAAACTCTTATATCAATTCTTGAAGAAGCAGTATTCTAATCAATAAAGTCCATGAACTGCGTCGATTTACTGCACGATTTTGAGATATAAACTCGGATTATTTATCAAAATTATTATGATGTTTAGATGCGATTGTTAAACAAGTGACAAATTTTAGCCAAATCTCAACTTATAGTGCTTTAACAAATTTTTCTATACTTGACTTGATCATGAATTAACAATTGTGTCAAAGAATAAATAAATTCTTATATCGATTTCCTAAAAAGTAACTTCTTAATTAATAGAGTTCATGAACCGTATCAATTTAGTGATTGATTTTGAGATTTAAACTCAGGTTATTTATCAAATTGATTAAGGAGTTTAGGGAATTGAAGATTGGGAAACTAATAGTTATGCTAGATCAATGGAACCTTTTAGTAAATGCTACTACCTCATAGAAGTTTGTGAATCTAGTGCATTCTTTCCTTCGTCCTCATACGTAGTCATACGTGGTCATATAGTTTGACAGATCGGGGTGTCGCAAGTTTAAAATCGATTAGTTTGGACTTAGTTGAACTCGGTGTAACTGGCTAGTATTTTTGTGTAACTGTCTAAAATTTTAGTGTAACTGTCTAGCGTTATGATATAATCACTTTTTTATCAAAACGACATCGTTTTGAGCACTCAATTTTTGTCTTGTTAGTTGTATCTCATTCACTTATTTTTTACACTTTTAATTCTAGCTATCAACTTGTTCCAACTGGAACTTGTGAGTTCTCTCAACCGTAGTTTGACATATTGTGGACTTGAATTATCTCAAATAGGTCTCTTCATACACAATGCTAGCGCTTTGCGTGTAGGATATTCCTTCTATTCAAAACTATAAAACTGAATTTTATAAGGAATGAATTGTTGATCTCCACTTCACCACGTTAGAACTTTTGCCACCAGGTGCATTTCTCACTGTCCAAAGCAACAATATACAATGGAAAATCATAAGGTCTTTCTGTTGGTAGTAGGTATAAGCAACATGAGGGGCACATCTAATCTCTTGAGTTTGACTGAATCTAAATACCTAAATACCTAATCAAGATTCACACGCTTATTTCGACCCTATGTTTTCATAAAGTAGCATGTATGTTGGTTTAGTTATAGATGGTTGTAACCAAATATAGGTACTTTGAATGTGTCACGATTTGTTCTGAGTTTATCATAAAAAAAATCAGTATTTTAAAAAATGGTGTCTCTCCAAAAAAATAAAAAAATGGTGCTGTGTTTTAGTGATTTATCACTTTTTGAAAAAATTCATTTATTTCTTTTGCAAAGTTAAGTGGCGCAGCGTCATCACAATATTGTCTAAGGTGTACATGGAGTTAGCTAAAATGAATAGAAAGGAAGTGAAAATATATTTGCAAAGAGTGTTTAATTCAGATACATGCCTATAGTATGTTTATAGAAAAGTGAAAATAGAAGAGGCACTATAAAATTGTCCCAAGCTTGTATCTTATAATATTTGAGCCAAAAATAATAAATAATAAAAAGCTGTAACCCCCAACATAAAATGAACTTCTTGAGCTCTAAAATTTTCTTGGAAGTGTCCAAGTACAAAATGGATCCTTAAGAAATTCTATGCCACGTTGATCATACTAAGATCCAAGAACCAATGAAGTGCCTTGTTTAATCCATCGTACTCGATTATTGGGACAAGATCTGTCGCTAATTAATTTTATGTGATCTGCCTAATTTTGGTTTACTTTTTTCCTAACATCCAACAGCAAAAAAATAATATTTTTGCTGAGATCTCATGATATGATGAATCTTTTGAGCGACTAGGAATATAAATGCGGATTAGATTTGCCTAGTTATTGGGTTTCTTGAAGGGAAAGTAGTGATGTGATGGCTTTTCTTAAATCTTTTTAGAAAGTTGATGCAAACTGTTGATAAAAAAGACATAGAAAATATGACTGCTTTTTAGTTAATTTGGTGAAGTGGATATAACGGTTAGGATGGATTATTTTACAATGAAACCACTATATATATTATGGCTGTCTATTACTTTTTTCTTAATAAGGGCATTAGATTGAAAAAGATTTAGAAGCATGATGGTTTAAAGAAAAGCACAAACATGTGAGGCTTTCATCTTTTTTCTTTGTACAATAACAAATTCTTAATATTTGTCTAATTAAATTTTTGGTACTTAAAGAAAACTAAACATTCCGAAAAGAAAAGTAGACATTCAATTTTAAATGGTGGGAATAGTTTGCCTATTGTCCTTTAAACTGTAAAAATATGTTCTTAAAATTGCAGTGCTTTCTAAACAATAGTGGTTTTATAAGGATTTCTTTTGTTAATTGTATCAATTTTATTTGCAAAATAGTTTACCAAATTAATGCTCATCACTCGCAAGTTGCTATACTTATTTGCTACTTGCGAGTGATGAGCATTCATAGCTTGAGATAATATATAGAGTGAGATTTTAGTTTAGCTTGCATCTACTATGCTAATTTGTTTGTTGTGATTATTTTGAAAATTTTTGGGTCCCTTTTTCTATCTAAATGTTTCTACATAAATATTGATGCACTGTCACAAATATGTGCCTTTCTTGAAAAACAAATTTATTAACATATTGATTGGGATTGTCTGACTGTAGGACCAATTGATTCATTTCCAAAAATACAACGCCAGAATTGATGATGATATCCGGGAACAATAAATAGGAAAAGTAATAAATGACCACTTGGTACGATTCAAAATATTTGATCAAGAAAAGTTCAATTTCAAATTTGATATCAAAGACGTGTATAAACCATTATAAACGATCTATAAGAACTGTGTACTCACAAACGATTTGTAATATTAGTAGCCAATGGTCTTCCCTGCCAAACTTTTTTGTTTTTTTTAAAGGAAAGGGAGAAGGAAGGGAAATACTTAGGTTGATTTAAAAGTTTGTGGAACGTGGATTCAACAGTGAAGATTAAGTTACTAGAGTTCAAAGGAAATTTTTGAACCTTATTGACTCAATATCTCTACCGTTGGATTTATAAGTAGATTTCGTAAACCTAGTCTTTTTAAGTATTTTTTGGAAAGGAGGAGCGATTTGACGTTTTCTTCTTGTTTTTCCCTTTATTAAATGTAGTAGATTGGTGGGGGCCAAAAGCGTTAGTCAGCTACATAGAGCCCCTTCATTTCAACGCAATGATACAGACACTTGAGAGTTGCCGATTTCCCATCAGTGCCGGACTATAAATTCGCTGAAACAGTTGTAATATGTGGAAAAACAAAATTATATATTAGTTCAACATAATTAATTTGGAAAAAAATTTAAAAAAGCCTATTTAGCTAGAACAATATTACTTCATCTTTTTTATTATTTTATTCAATGCGCACACTCTTAGCTTCCTTGAATTATCAAGGCATATTGTTTGGGATTTATTAACTAGAAAAATGATTGTTTAGAAGGGCCGGGTTTTGGTTAATCGATCATGCTTCAAATATTTTGAAAAGGAACGGTAGAATTCGGTAAATAAAAAGCAAAATCTGTCTTTTTGAGGCAAATAAAAACTTGAATTGAGAAGAAATTTGAATTATTACATTATTAATTCAATATGAAGCAACAAATTACTACACGATATAATTTAATTACAAACGTATATATATATATATATATATATATATATATATATACCCTAATTTTAGTACGTTCTAATTTGGAACTTGAATTGATTATTAATTTCTTTTCTGCACACGATCAACCTTAAAGAGGCCATATAGATAGTTGAGCACTTGAGCTTTCCGGGAAAAAGAGAGGGAAAAAAAATATTCAAGCTTGCATGATATCTCAATAAAATTGTTAAAGTTAGTTTTAATTTATATTTCTCATTCTATTAAAAGTAATTATTTTTTTAGTTACTTATAGTTTAAACAAACTTTAGACGCATCGTAAGTTTACAGTTTAAAATGCATTTACAACTCACATAATAGTGCATTTACATGCTCTAAAAAGCTACTTATTAATCCTCTCTCTCTCTCTCTCTCTCTCTCTCACACACACACACACACACACATATAAAACAGAAACTAAACGAATAATCCTTGAATAAATTGAGGACTCATTATGTAAATCCATGAACCCCAACATTTTCATTCAAAAGAATAACCCATATTGGACCCCGCAATTGTTGGCACAGGAAAGTCATAAAAACTAAAACACGGAACTTATTAATGGCCATGCATTCCTTTCTTCTTCTTTTTTTTTCCCATATCGTGTTTCATGATGCTTTAGCAGTATAATGCATATCTGGGAAAGGGATTGGACCCTCTTGCATGTTAATAACTTCTCTTTTTTCATAAAGAAAGTTTCTCCAACAGAGCGTAGGTAGGACTATCTCACAAGCATGCAAATTGATGTAGGAAGAGTTACCTCGCAAGCAAAGCAACCTCTAAAATTGTACTAGCTCTCATGAACCAGTAGAAGTATTTTTGAGACAATGATACAATGATTGCTATAACTCCTTGCAAAAACGGTAAGTTTTTGGAGAAAATTAATAAGTCCATAAAGAACTTATCACTTTTTTCTAAAAAAAAAATTATTTTTTGTGATAACTTTTTTTAATCAAAATATTTTTCTTTTTGTAAGTTTTAAAGCCAAGCTTGTAGGGCAGGATAATAACTAATAATTATAAAGGTGTGCTCCTCAATGCTCATCATTCATGTAACCACAAGCAAAGTACAAAATCCATGTTTGTTGAATGGGGGGTCAAGACTTAAATGAACTCTTGCCATCATGCCATGTCCACGTTTGCCAACAGCCCATGTGACCGTTTCCCTCTATCTTTCAAGAGGCAATGGGGTCCTAGTGACTAATGCTTGCTTATGTATTTGTTGGTTTATTGGTATAATTTGGCAATCAATTTTGAGAGCATTTAAGTTCTTATAACTATTTTCATTCGACTTGACAATAGAGTTAGGACGCTCTCAAGATGAAATCATGTTTGATGTATGAAATCTGGGCAATCAAAAACGTGATTCTCTGAGTATTATACTAACTCTTCGGATCACAAATGGTTAGATCAGTTTACTTACTTGCCAACTTGCCTTAGTTTCTAGCTTCTTGTGCTCCTCAATACGAAAATAATCTTGTGAATGATTTGGTGATTAGTTGTAGGTCAGTGCGTAGTCCTCAATTCTTTGACTTATTGTTGGGAATGTACTACGGACGAGGCAAGACAGCTTATGGCCTTAGAAAAAGGAGTACCTGATATGATAATCTATTGTTGTGACTTGGAGTCGTGCACCTTGAAATTTTTTTCTTTTGTTTTTTCGTGTTTTCATGCACCTAGATTTGGGTTCTGAGAATATCCAGCCAGATTCAAGACTTAATAATTTCACCTTTGTTTTTGCCCTTCATAATATTGCTTTGACTTGCTTGTTGTAGTGTATCGAATCAATGTACCATCGGTCAGTGAAGAGTATTTATGTGTTATATTATATGAATTAAAGAAAGATGACATTAAAAATTATATATAGAAAAAGGCTTAGTGAATTGGAAGCTAATTAACCCGCAGAGGCATCGCTTAGCACAAAGGGCAAAATGGTAACTTACAAAGGCTCAAAATTTGCTTCTTGGTCCATTACTTCAAAAAATAAAAAATTGAAACATGACAACATGCACCGGAATTAACCAATTGATGTTTGTTTTCCCTTTTCTACAATTTTTCTTAATTTTTGTTTTCTTCCCCTCAAGTCTAAGCAGCTCTAACCCATATAAATGGTACACAAATATATATTTTCAGTTTTGGCAAACAGGGGAGAAATGGACAATTAGCACGTAGTTTTCTAGAGTGCGGTTGAATTACAATACTTTTACAATGTTATTTTTTTCGAGAGCAGTCTTGAATATGTACACGAGAAAAGCAAAAATTTTACTAACTATTCTTAGTCAACTAAACTACCACCTTAGTAGTGTATATTTTCGTATTGAAAATTTATATGTATATATAATCAATATAAAGTAAACGAAAAGTTTAACTTACACATTCTCTTAATTTCATCAATAATAAATAAGCATATGGGAAATGCATATTAGTAGGGAATGTCACTGTAAATTCAGTAAAACTAACTTTAATTTGCCCAAAGAAAATGAAAGGAAAGGAAGAAGCATGTGAGAAGCCACCCATAGAAAGCTACTTTTTTCAAGTTTCTCCCGCTTTTGAGCTCTTTCCCTTTTCAATTAGCCCTCCGCAACACACGCTTTATATTTTCTAGTCAAACGGGTCAGAACCTCTGACCACCGCTACCTCATAGACGATAATCTACGCTATTACTGTTGGTTTAGCTGAAAATCACTAATTTATTGACATTACTAAAATGTACATATTAAAATAGTCTCATTTTGTTTACTAAACTAACTTTGACTAACATTTCTTCCCCTTAAGAAATATCACTTACTATATTTGGATTTCAATCTCTTATATCACGAAATTAATTTGGCTTTTGTGTTGACTAATAAGTGTGAGCACTATTTTTGGAGTTCTTTTTTTGACTAACAAGTGTGAGCACTATTTTTGGAGTTCTTTTTTTTAAAAAAAGAACTCCAAAAATAGTGCTCACACTTATTAGTCAACACAAAAGCCAAATTAATTTCGTGATATAAGAGATTGAAATCCAAATATAGTAAAAAAAGAACTCCAAAAATAGTGCTCACACTTATTAGTCAACACAAAAGCCAAATTAATTTCGTGATATAAGAGATTGAAATCCAAATATAGTAAAGAAAGAACTCCAAAAATAGTTCTCACACTTATTAGTCAACACAAAAGCCAAATTAATTTCGTGATATAAGAGATTGAAATCCAAATATAGTAAGTGATATTTCTTAAATTTGCCATCAAAATATGATACTCAATCCCTAAAATCGTGCTCAAGTCTTGCATTTTGAAATATATGAAAAGAGATTTTTCACTTTTTTACTGTAACTTCCGCTATTATTATAGCTATGAAGTTTTGTCCAATTGGTCATCACGAAGTAGTATAATAGAAGCTATATTAGCTATTAATTTGAATTTGATTTTTAAGTAGAAAAAAATAAACAAATTTGTTACTCAAACTTGTTTAGCTAATAACGGATAAGATATAATTTGCAATTTGATGATTTGTGAATACTTTTATCGCACCGCAAATATACATGTTTTGTATATTTGTGGGATAAATGGTGTAGTTTTTTTTTTTTTTAATTTTTTTATAGTCTTTTGTCATATACTTTGTAATATTCTGTCAAAATACCGCATTTTTTTACCCTTGATTATTGTATAAATGTATATTTTCATGATAGATTTATTGTGCTTGTATAAATAAAATATTTTATATTAAAAAATTATTCTAATTTTTAAATACATACTAGTCACTCGGTACTGGTCCATTGGAGGATGCCCAACATGCATCCACAACTAATAGTAGAAGAACTCAGAACCTTATTTGTATCCCAAAATTAACAACTAATTCCCTATTATCTTATCCGTCATCAAAGTGACTTTTCCAAGTATTTATTTCATTAAACCCACCAGATCAGTACTATAAATATATTTAATCAATTTAATTAATTAACTAATTAAAAAATAATCCTTACAATAACGGTCTCTTGATCTTCTCCCAAAATTCCCAATATTTAGCTGCTTCTCCTTCTTCCCCTCAACCGAGCTATATACATACAATCTATACATATATAATTCATTCTCCAACCATTACACCCAGAGTCTCTCTCTCTCTCTCTTTCTCTATATATATATATTGACATCACTGTTATGAACAGCGCACACATTCACACACCTTCGTGGACACATAGAAAAAGATAGAGAGAGAAGAGAGGATTTTTTTTTTTTTTTGCGCATTTGCTTCAATGGAGTTGAAGCAAGCATAAATAACGGAGGCGGATCTTAAACCCTAGCGAACACAAAATTTGCTCGCCATTGTCGATTTTCCAGAAACGGTTTCTTCTGCGGCGTCGAATTCTATAGATCTTTGCATTTTTATAGCAGTTATCCCCGCCGCCGGCAAATTTTTTACGGCGTCGAAGTTAGTAATAGTTTCTGTTAGCGGCGGAGCGGATATGACGAGTTGTCTTTCGTGGTGAATTTTTTTTTCCTGCGTAGAAATGGTAATGGACGATAGAGGAGGAGGATCGTTTGTAGCCGTAAGGAGGATTTCTCAAGGCCTTGAGCGAGGGAACAGCAACACTTGCCATTCTGGTATATTCTCTGTTTTTTTAAAAAAAAAAATTTAATATACATATAATTCATATACGTGTATATGTATGCGTATTTTGGTATGTATTTGTGTGATTAATAAATTGACTGTACGTTTTGTTGTTTACCTAACTTCTTTGTTATATTAGGGTGTGGTGGTTATTTTGTAATATTGAGATTATACGAGTAAGAGTATGTATCTATGAGTTGCTTTGATTGATGTTAGGAGTGGGAGTAATGATTCTAGGAGTTTGGATCTGTGGAATTGAAATTTAGTTTTGTTGATGCCTACTTGCATTGATGCTTGTGGTGAGTTTTTGCAGCTACATGTAGTTTATCACTATTTATTTGTTCTGATTAGTGTTTTTTTTTATTTTTTACATTTGTGGAGTTGACTGACACTAACCACTTTCAGTACTCCTAAATGGCAGTCACGTTAGGATTAAAAAAAATCGACGTTCAAGTTTAACAGTAGAAAGCACATGTAAATGTACAGTGTGAGGGCGTGATGTTCAGAAATCATGTTAATTTGAGAACTTGTGTACCTGATTTTCTCTTAGTCTCCGTAGCTTGATTTGTAGGTAGATTGCATGTTTCCTGATTAGTGATATTTAGTCAACGATTCAGGATGCAATCATCTTTTATTGCCTGGAAAATGATCAACAATGCAAATGGGTAATTCCTGCAGCTTTAAGATTATGTTGCTTAGATTGTTATTGTTGGCTTTCTTCAAGCTTACACAGTATCATATGTTCTTGTTATTTGGCTATTTCCTCTGGTGCTTGCAGATCTTCTGTGGGATTCCAACCTCACTTATGGTACCAATAACTTCACAAATTTATGGTTTTCTGATTTTGTTTTAGTTGGAAAATAAGGCCATGGAATTTGGTTTCTCTAAGATGTTCTTAATGCACAGGTGGTTGACATATAAAGCTTAAGTCAGTGTCACTTTATTGCAGCAATTTGATTCAGACTTTGCTTGCTAAATTTGTTAATTTTACTTTTGGTTATCTTGCATTTCCTAGTACATGTTGAAGACTTTCAAAGTGTACAGTGCAGCTTGAAGATGTTTCATTGACTAATCTGATACTCTGCGACTGATTGTTTATCTGACTTGCTGATTGCGGGTTACTCTTTCTTTATGCTGATCTCAATCATAATCCTTAGTTCTTCTGATGTGAATGTTTCAGCTTGGATTAACTTTTACTGGATTTGATTACATTGCATGTCAGTTTGTGTAGCTACTGTCTCAATTTTTATTCCTTTCAACTATATAATCCTATCAATCATCATTACTGCATGTGAAGATGACATTCTGAAGATTTGATCTTGAAGAAACTGTTTTTCAAATGTTACATTGTTATGCCTTTCTCTGGGAGGAGTTTATCTTTATGTTAAAATTCTTTGTTTTATTGTACATGCAAGTTTTGCTGTTCTGTGAGATTCTGGAACCGTGAAGCATTCAAGTCTCTATTCCTTGATTGTACATGCAAGTTTTGCTGTTCTGTGAGATTCTGGAACCGTGAAGCATTCAAGTCTCTATTCCTTTATCCAACCATCTTGTTTTCTTTCAGCGGAGGTTGTTGCCGGATCTGCAGCATGGCTTGGCAGAGGTCTTTCATGTGTTTGTGTTCAGAGTAGAGAAAGTGATGCTCGCCCATCATTTGATCTGACACCTGCCCAGGTAATAATGTGGTGGATTGAACACTCTGAAGTTCAGGCTTCATTCTTTTCCTCTCTATAGGACAAAGAATTGCCATGTTGCACGCTTTTTGTGGTATGAAGTGTAACTCAATGGTGTGCAATTAAACCTTGTTCTTCTCATCTGGTTGTCTTGTTTGTTGGACCTTTTGTTCCTCCCACCCTGTGGATAGTTGATCTCTGAATGGGAGCCATCTGGCCACCCATTTCGTGTCCTTTTCTTTTTTGAGTAGCAGGAGGGTGAGGGATCTAGGGAACCTGCAGATTTATTTGGTGTAACTGTATGCGGGGTGTTAAGTAAATCTTGGCTGCATAATTATCATTAAATGACGAGTGTATCTTTATCCATTAGATGTATTATACATCTGTGACTGTCAGTGTCTTTGGCATCATTTCGAACATCTTGATGTTTTGTTCACCTATGGTTTGTCAGGAGGAGTGCTTGCAAAGGCTGCAGAACCGTATAGATGTTGCATATGACAGCTCAAATGCTGAACATCAGGTACATTTCATGATATAGGAGATTCAATGCTTCAGACCTGTTTCACAATTTTGGACACGAACTGCATGTTCCTGATAGTTCCTGTGTCTTTTAATTGACCTTCATTATGTGAAACAGTATTGCTTTCTTGTCACAGGAAGCTTTACGTGCTTTGTGGTATGCTGCCTTTCCGGAGGAAGAACTCCGCGGTTTAATATCTGAACAGTGGAAGGAAATGGGTTGGCAAGGAAAAGATCCATCCACGGACTTCAGGTAAACCATCTTTCCTATTTTTCTGGAGTGATCTTTTAAGCTACTATCTATGATTTCATTCTTTTGCATTTCTGCCCATCCCTTTTCTATATCTTTGCCTAACGTTAATCTTCTACTTTCTCTGTCAGGGGTGGTGGATTCATTTCTCTGGAGAACTTGTTGTTCTTTGCCACGAACTTCCCTGTATGCTCGCCCGCACTCTCTCTCTCTCTTAAAAAAAAAAAAGCATGTTAAACTGGGAAAGAAAAAGAAAGAAGAAATAGGTTTTAATCAGTCACAATGGCAGTATTTTTTTTCTGATTGTTTTTTCTTGTTTTCTGATTTTGATTTTTATCTTCTTCTCATTTGAACATTTGAAATGTTTCATTTAATGCTTTTACATTACCGTAACTATTACTACCATTATGTGTCATTTGCTATAAGCCATTTTAATTAATTGTTATAAAATTTAGATTTTGATATAATCTGTTTTTCTGGTTAAATTAGAAGAATCATCAAAACCATTTGGAGCCATACTGCTTGGCGTTCATTGAGATGTATAAAGCAATATCAATCAATGCTGGCAAACATCTACAACATTAGAATGTGTTATTTGATGTAACATGTTTTGATGGATGGGATAATATGTCTTTAAAATGTCAACTTTTGGAAATGGATGTTAAAATTTTCTCTCATGGGACATGTGATGTCTTCTGCTATTTCTCTTGAATAATTTGGTACTTGTAAGCTCATGGATGTTCGATGATACCAGCCTACTTGGATTGGCTTCTGTTTAATTGTGAACTCATGGATGTTCAATTATACCAGCCTACTTGGATTGGCTTCTGTTTAATTGTAAACTCGTGGATGTTCGATGATACCAACCTGCTTGGATTGGCTTCTGTTTACTGGTTATAGAAACAACCATCACTTGTTTCGTCCTCTAGTCAAGGATGGACCGAATGCTTGCTTTCTTTGTTTTGTTTTTTTCATTCTACGTGGTTTCCTGTTTCAGCCATCTTCCATTCTTGAGTTTGAGTTTGTGAATAAATTTGTTTAGCTTGTTTATCTCTTGTTTTCGTTCAAGTTGGATACGTACCTGGTGATGTGATCCTGACATTTCACTGGACTTGTCCGCTGGTAGATGTAAAACACTGTAACACTGGGGACTGCATTATGCTTGATATCCATATAAAAGTGATCGTAATACTTTACCAACTGTTGGCTGTAAAGTAGAAGTCCAACTTAAGATATTTATTGGGATCTCGGACCATTTAGAAACATAGGCTTTTTAGGAGAGTATGTGACAGCATTGCTTTTTAAGGATTCTGTGCAGATGTCTAGCTGTAATTCATTTGTTTACTTTATATGTGCTTGAAGCTGTCTCAATCTAATTTGTGTTTGTTTCTTCGTAATACTGAATGTGTGGTTTTGTGCAGAAATCCTTCCAGGATCTTCTTCGTAAGCAAGAAGGTGACCGGGCTATGTGGGAATATCCGTTTGCTGTTGCTGGAGTCAACATCACATTCATGCTAATTCAGATGTTGGATCTTGAAGCAGGTTTGCAAATTGTTGCCCTTGCCTAACTTCTGACGTGCAGTTTTGTTTAGAGGGAAAACAGTAATTTGTCACTATGTCTATATGGGTACCTGTGTGGATGTATTGTCCTGAAGCTCTGTTGATCCAAACATTTCTAAAATCCATGGCTTCTTTTCCTTGTTCTCCAGTAATTCCTGGGCAGTGAATGTTAATGTTATTTTGTGACATGAAATTTGTTAGATGGGACTAGCTTGTAACTTGTAATGAATTTTCTTTTCCATGTTCTTTCAAATTTAGCTTCCAATCCTGCACACCCTGGGTTCTCTTTGCATCCTCATTTCATTAATTTATCATAGAAGTACTATGAGGAATGCAGGGTACAATCTTTTATGTTCACTGACATTCCTAAGCACAATGCTGGAATGTATTCTAAGTTGGGCTGCCATCAGTATCAAGATGCAATTCCTGTTTCTTAATAAAATCTTTCACATTATTTTTCAGTGAAACCACGAAATATTGTGGGAGCAACCTTTTTGAAGTTTCTTGCAGGTAAGGCTAACTGCTATTAGTTTGACTTGCTTTTCCTCATCATTCAATAAAATTTTTTTCCTTACAAGTTTACTAAAATTGTCATTCCAACTTGAGGATTTCTTGAAGTTGAATTTCACTAATTTTGCATGATTTTTGTCTTTTGCCTTGCAGAGAATGAATCAGCATTTGATCTCCTATATTGCATCACATTCAAGCTGATGGACAATCAATGGCTTGCCATGCATGCGTCTTACATGGAATTCAATGTATGTATCTGCAATTATGTATATTTTTGGAAATTGTGAATGTTTCTTGTTGAAGTTTATGCTGCCTATATTTTTAGATTTGGGATTCAAGGTGGTAATAAAAGTGGGATTTAGTTTCAATCCAATTGCTTGTTAGTTGAAAACTATCATCTGCTGTATATCTGTTGTGATGGAACTATTAGTTCTCCGGTGCTCTGTTCCATGTCATTCCTGGATAATTTTGAACCTTATTAGCCCATTCACTCGCCAGTTGTATTACTGAAATCAGAACCTCCCACGTTCCTCCTTGCCTACCACCTCCCACCCTGATCCTTAATAAAGTAAAAGGAAGCAATTTGGTGTTAATGAATGGAATACCTGTGGCAGCAAAATTTTAAATCTAGTCCACTTAATGTCAGTGAGCTTTTCTCTATAAGGTGTTTTTCTAGGAAATATTGCTAGTCTGTCTTGTTCAGAATGTTTATCTCTCTTTCCAAATCCAATGCAGACTGTGATGAAAGCCACCCGTCGTCAGCTTGAAAATGAGCTTTTGCAGGAAGATGTAACACGTCTTGAAGACTTCCCCTCATACAGCCTTCTTATGCGGTAGTGATATTAGTTTTGACTCTCTGGAAAAAATGGTTATGGAAGTGGTTGCTGTGCAAAGATTTTCACTATCCCTTGGTTCTGTTAGTAGGCATCCACGGGCTCTCCTTTTCTTTAGTTTGTAGCTTAGATCCCTGATACATTGTTCTCCACCATTACAGCATTCTTGGATTTAATATAGTTCCTAATTCGTTTTTATCGGGGGGAAGGACAATAAGAGAGAGGGATTCGGAACCATGGCTTCAGATGTTGGATTAAGTAATTAGAGCAATCATGTTGAGGTTTCAAAGACAAATGCGTTGCACAGGTGTTATCAGAGGTTGACGTTTGAAAAATGAAAATTGATGTTCTGCAAAGAGGGACATGCTTTTTCTGTCATCTAATTAGCACTTTAAGCAGGGTCTTTTCTGGATTGCCGATCGTCCGCAAGTAGATAAGAGCTGCATTTGTTTCCACGAATTCCGAAAGCATGCTTGTATTAACAATGTAGCAGCATTTGCTTCGAACTCCTGTTTTTGCTCAATTCTGCTTTTTCTGGAGATGAATGAATTGGAGTATATGGCATGTTATTATTCTGTTTGGGATGCTAATAATTTTAGTTTGAATGAGCATTTGCCTTGACCTCTCTGAATTTTCTCCTGCCATGATGCCGGCATATTGCTTGTACCATAATTAACGTCGTAAACCATTCAAAATCTTGAGGTAATCTTTTATTCTTTCTTCGGGCCTGATGGTGGGAGGCTTGTGAACTATCAGTACAGATTGTTACTCCTACAAGTTTTTAGATACTCATGAAATCTTTGTGAAACAAGAAAATCAATCCTTAGCCAAACTGGAAATGGCATTATGGACTAAGCTCCGTTCAATCTTTCTTCAAAGCCACCGGCATTTCTCGATCCTGAAACCAACTTCACTAACAACCATCTCACAGCCACAGCCAAAAATAAATCCCTGATCGTGCAGCCCGGTCTTCTAGCCGAGAAAAACCCAGAACGCGTTACAGATGTCTGCAGCTTTACTAAAACCAATCTACCATCTAGACAGCGCCACGCAGTACAAAGCAATTTCCAAGCTGAAAGACCTGAATTATTTTGAAGGTCTCGGAATTTTCTTGAAGAGTTCAAGGCTCGGCCGGACATGAAATCACAGAGATACATTTCGCATGTTGTTAACCTCTGTAAAGGCTGGGATGATTGGTAGTGCAGGCAAGATCTGTAAAGGCTGGGATGATTAGAAGTGCAGGCAAGATGTTCGAGGAATGCACCAAATGGGCCTCGAGAGAACTGTGAAAACGCTGAACAGTCTGATGCTTACCTGCTTTATAGCTAGGAGTTTAAGGAAGTGAAGCGTGTATTTTTATGAAATTTCCAAGGGTTTATGGGATTTCTCCAAATTTGGATACGTTATTTGGATGACTGGGGTTATCAGTCTGGTGAACGAGTTCTGCTTAAAAAATATTGGATGAGATTGATTCGGATGGGAGGACTTGGGAATACTTGCCCGGTTTCGATGAAGAATAGGAGTTTGAGGATGTTGAGAATGTGCTTATGATGGAAAAGCATGGTGTGGGTGATCAGATTAGTACTTTTTTTTTTCGGAATTTCACCAGATTAGTACCTAGGGGTGTTCATGGACCGGGTACCCGGTCCATGGACAAAAAATGTGAACCGAACCGGTTTTTGCGGTTCGGTAAAAATTCGAACCACAAACCGGTCCACATGTAGCAGGTACTCGGCCTTCTGGTTACCCGCAAAATCGGTTCGGATAGGGCGGGTACCCAACCCGGTCCATAATAATTTATCTATATTTTTCAAAAATAAACAAGAAAAATTACAAAATAATATAAATCACTAATAATACAAATATTAATATCTTAAAGTTAAATTACATCCAAAACCTTAATCATCAAAAAAACAAAAATTAAATAAATAAGAAAACAGTCACTTAGTTTTTTAAATTTCATCTTTTCATTTCAATCAACATAAAAATATAAATATTCAACAAATAACCAAAAACTATATAAACAAGAAAATAATCACTTAGTCTTTCAAACTTCATCTTCTCATTTCAATCAATGTAAAAATATAAATATTCAACAAATAGCCAAATGAACACCCAAACTAATATAGGAAATTACATAAGTAACATGTGAAATTACATAACTACCCCTATTTCAGTTCGGTTCGATTACCCGCTGGTTCGCAAAAATGAGAACCGCGAACCGCCCCGATTAAAATATAACCCGTCCCGCAAACCGCCCCGCCACCAAAAACCAGTTCGGTTATCTTTTTTTTTGGTTCGGGACGAATCGGTTTTCGTGATTTTTTGATTTTTCGAATTTTTTTGAACAGCCCTATTAGTACCTATAACATTGATTCAAAAAAAAAAGGTACCTATAACTTTAGGATTCTCAGCTTGTGTAAGCTGAGAAAGTCGAGGGAGGCGTAGGCATTATTTGAGGAGATGTCCAAGGGGCGAAACCTTATCCGAATACACGAACTCACAGTCACTTGATTCTTGGTTTTTGCTCGGAGACTTGGAGGCGGCGAAAAGTTTGTGCAAGAGGATGGTGAAGAGTGGGATTAAACCAGAATGCGAATGTTATTTAACTCTGGTACACTTTCTGTGCCAACGTATGTTTAAAAAAAAAAATAATTGGTTGCTTTCATCTAATTACATGCAATATAATTTTGATGGAAAAATATGTTTAATTTTAAACAAAATTTAAAAAAAAAATTATTTGTCATCAGAATTTTAGTTTAATTGTTACTTGAGGATATGGAAAAGAGAGGCTTACGAAAGCTACTCAAGCTGCTACACTTGTCTCCTTATATTAAAAAAAAAAAAAAAAACTCCTAGTCTTGTGGTACGGGAGTCCCCACTCAAAGCCAGCTCAGACTGCAGCATCTGCACTCCTTAGATAATCCTTCTGGCCTACCTCGTACTTAATGTAGTTGCATTGGTTCAGCTAAATCTTCCTGGCATTTGCAATCATTTGTTTTAATTGTATCAGTTCAATTCCATTGTTTTCCTGGCAATCATTTTCTGTCTAATCAGGTCAGTTTAATGAGCAAATCTATGAACTAGTCCATCTGGACCGTCTACACGATCATCTAGACAATAAGCAACAGCAACATAATTTCTCTGATTTCTTTGCCCCCCTTCCACCGACCTAAAACTTGTAAACAAAAATGCAAAGAATGATTAGCTACCCAAATGCAGTCATTTCTGGTAAGTTGAGACGATATAACTTCTTAATATTTTAGTATAATTATTTTGTATTTTAATATAATTATTTAGAATTATAATGTAACAATTGTTCGAAATTATAATGTAACAATTTTTTCTCTCAATGCCTCTTTTTTTTAAATTCAAAACTAATTCAGGTGACACATACGTTAGTTGTTTATTTTACCACATTAAATCGTGACTATTAATTTATAAGAAATGACATTCTCAAGAAACCACACGTCGTACTAAGTTGGTCCATTAATGCATACACTTCTTGGCAACAGGAAACCACACGTCCTTCTAAGTTGGTCCATTAATGCATGTCCGTGTCATGTCAAGCTCATTAGACGGAGAATGATTAATGCATGTCCACGTCAACCTCAACTACCTCAACAGTTGGATAGAGAATGAGTAAGACGGAAAACATCTTCATAGTTCATATCTAATAAATCCAATTTCATAAGAACAAAGATTAATACTTTCATATTTAACAAATCCAATTCACAAGAATGGGCAACTTCAAATTCCGCTTAATTTTACCGTTTTTGTTCGCAAAGCATTTTCTAGTTTAACACATACACCGTAAATTGAAACCCCTCGGGGAATCTCACTGACTGGAGCAGTTATTTCTAGGAATCTCATTGACTGACACAGTTATTTCTAGTTCTGCCATTTTACCACAACTGAAGCATAATCAAACTTGCTTCCCGGTGACACATTTCACTGCATCAGTTTAATCAAACTTCCTTCCCAGTGATACATTTCACTCCATGTGTTTTTTTTATCAACCTTGAACCTTGTAAGCAAAGCATAGAATGCAATCAGGGGAGAGAACCAAAAAGTAGCACCAAAGGACATGATAAATATCTTGACCATAGTTTCATTCAAATAAATCAACCTGGTTGGGTTGGTTATCACAAAACCTTTAAAGGTTAAGTGGGGTAGGAGGTTAGGAGTTCAAACCCTGCCTTCTATAAAAAATTCAAATGGGTGCATAATACACTCGTTTGGTTCTATGATAGTTTAGTCCTCATCGGTTTCTCTGAGCCTAGTTGGGTCTCCCCCCATATAGTAGATTAGGAGTAGGATAGAATGTTGACGATTGGCCAAAAAACCAAAAATAGTTTCATTCAAATAACCATAGCCACAAATATGATCTTTGAGGCTAAATATTTAACTAATAACGTCATGCCTCCAAAGTCAACTGAAGTCAAACTTGTGAGTACCCTAATACAAGTGACCATAACATAAAAGTTATGCAAATGGGTTGAGAATCTCAACATCTGATGATTTTCATTCATAGATCCAAGTGTGAAGGCTGCTCTGCCATTCTGCAACACCTTCAGGGAACCACAGAGCAATTTCTTTCCTTGCACTCTCAACCGCATCACTTCCATGAATAACATTCCTGAAACCACCAAGTTTATGCAACACATATTGATACAAGGATTTGCCACTATACCAATACGAGCAATTAATTGGCAAGAGAGAATAATAGAATAGGGGCCAATCATTACTTAAAACGTATTGCCAATAGATATTGTCAACCTTATGAGTGACAACTCCGGATTCAACAATATGTGAGTTTTTCCCAAGTTTTATATGGTGATAAATGCCAGGTTTTAAAAAAAAAAGAGAACAGAGTTTCTTCTCAAGATGATAGTACTTGAGCAGAGACAAATGCAAGAGCAGCCAGAAGATATTTTCTAGAAATCAGGAAAATCTAAATTACACATGAAATGATGCCCAAAACACCTAGCGAACACAGAGAATAAGACTTTATCTATCCATGTATATTGATAAACACCAAACCAAAATCAAGGAAGCTAACCAGGCAATTGGAAGCAAGGAAGCTAAGCAGACCCCTTTGTACACCAAACCAAACTAAGAGCATGATCAGCACACTCAGTTAACAGTTCGAACAACTTTTACAATGAGCTGTGTATATTTAATAAACTAACATGACCAATGATTTAGCTAAAAGAAAATCAAGCTCGTATTTAAAAAATCTCTGTGAAATTCCAAAGATGCAAAAGCATGCCTTTAGCAACATAAGAGCATAATAAACTAGAACTAGGTTGGAAAGGAAACACACCTGCCAATGTCAATGGCATAATCCCCACGGATGGTGCCAGGAGCAGACTCTGCAGGGTTTGTAGCTCCAATGACCTTCCTGCCAGTTGTCACAACATTCTTACCCTCCCAAACCATAGCGACAACAGGGCCAGATATAATGTATTCCACCAATCCACTGAAGAAGGGCTTCGCCGACAAATCAGCATAGTGTTTTTCAGCAAAAGGACGGTCCACGGTAATGAGCTTCAAACCTTCATACCAGAGAAGAAAAAAAATACACGATAAACAAACAAAAACTGAACCAACTCAATGTAAAATCAAATTTGCAGACAAAACTCTCATTAATTATCAATGTTAGCAACTAATCCTCACTACCACTGGCAGGAGAAGACAACAAAAAGTATCAGGTAACACGAATTCTCATAATTACCACAAAAAAGCCGGAAAATTGTACATATTTAGGTGCCAGAAAATACAAACAGACACACACACACATTAAAACGACAGAGAAGGGGACTTTTAAACCAAATGGAGATCAACAAAAGCAAAAAGGGTACACAATTTACCTTTCAAGGTAAAACCTTTCTTCTCAAATCTGCCAATAATTTCACCAACCTGAAACAGAAGGTAAGGTAAAAAGAATTCAATACACGCCAGAAAAAATAAAAATTCCAAATTCTGACCATTTTCCGCATAGAAAAAATTAGATCAGCAATATTTGTCCAAAATTATCACAGAAAAACACAGAAATCTTTAAAGCCCAGCTTCACTTTCCCAACTGTAAAAATTCTAATTTGTAACCAAAAATTAAAAATCAATCAGACCAACTTCCTTCAAAATACAACAAATTCAAAAATCTTGTCAGATTATTGATATTTTAAAGCCTTCCATAGGGTTAAAAAAGAATCAATGATTAGAAATTAAGAATGAGCCAAAAAAAAAAAAAAAATGGAACAAGTAAAAGTAACAGTAAGATGTCAAGAAGAAAAACAAAAGAAAGCAGGGAAGCTAACCAGGCCCCTTTGGACACCATCAGGCTTGATCATGATGAATGTCTGCTCCATTTTTAGTTTTAGTTTTTTCAGCTTTTTGGGTCTTTTTGGAAGCTCCAAGCTACTAAGCAGAGACTCTGACCTATTAAGAGGCTTAAACAACTGAGCAAGAGAAGCATTTATGCGGGTGCATCTGGTGCTCCCTTGGGACCAAAACCCTAAATCAATCGGAATATTCTGTGGTGACACTTTATTTTTCCATCTTTTTTTCTTTCTTTTGACATTAAAAATATTTTTTTCATTTTTTTTTGTCAATTTAATAAAACCCTCAGTATTTCCTTCTCTAACATAAATGCAAAATAACAGTACCTAAATATATTTGGTTCTTTATTTTTTCATTATTTTAGCACTATAAATGACTATTTTTGAAATATGATATCGTAATGAAACAGTAAAATCCCCTCAATATTCGCATAAATCGATTCTTAATCATAAAATTTGTTTATGGTGAAATACCTAGTGTAGAGGGAGGGCTATGTCGGGTGCTCCAATTAAATCTTGGAACATTTACGAATTATGTAGTTTGGCCCCTTCAAGATATTATTTTTTTCAGTTTGTTGAAATGATGCTCATCCTTCCAACCCTATTTAAAGGATCAAATTGAGACAATTTTTGAACTTGACCATGCCAATAAAATCATGTTAGAGTTTTTAAGAAGATAAATTTAATGAACATTTGAGGGACAATTATGATCATATATTTTAAAGACTCAGAATTTAAAAACAAATCAACTTCTAAAACTTCGAATAACAAATATAAAAGAAATAAAAGAATAACAAATTCATCTTAAAGGGCGGGACAACCTATTCTGTACAAGGCAATTCAGTACTTCTTTATTCTCCAAACGAAAAAACCCAACAAAGAGACCGCAACTCCACAAACATCCTGACTGAAAAGTCTTCTCTGCGTGTGTGAATGTTTTCTGAAGTTAGTCAAACCTGGAGCCAGACTCCTTCACCTACTAGCCAAGCGATCTGCACACACGTCTCCTCACTCCACAGGTGCAGCAGTTTATACTCCAACTTCAATTTCAGGATATTGCTAATTTAACCAATCAGGTGTTCATGGCAAATCAGTAATTCAATGGGCTACGGTTCGGGTTTGTGGGCTAATCAGGTGTTCACCATTTTATTGCTCCCTCCCGTTTTCCTGCCTTTTTATCAGGTGATGTTACCTCGGAATTCTTCTCTTCCCTTGTCCTTGTTGGCCCAGATAAGCTTTCGCAGCTTCTTTTAACAGTTAGTTCTATGTTAAAACATTTCTCCCATAAAAAAAATATATAAAATTTTATGAGGTAAAGCATAAAGTAAAGTAAATTACCCAAACTTTTCCTGGTCTAATTTGTTTTTTTCTAATTATATACGTCTCCTTTGATTGTAATATTTGTTAGTCATCGTGACCGCGTGACGAAGAATTGACTGTCTTTTTTTCTTTCCTTTGGGCTAACTGTCAACCTCAGTAATTTTTTTGCTCCACTTTCAATTTTTCTCTTTTATTTTGTGTTAGTTACTTCCTTTTCTCTTTTCATTCAGCAAATCTTTTAGGTGAATTACATAACTTAATTATTATCATCGTAAATGTCTTGGCCATCATCCACCTTTAGCCTCAAATAAGTCGCTGAATTGCGTAAAACTTTGGAAGTTTTGGTCATCGGACTGTCTTTAGCCTCAAATAACTTAATAGACTGTCTAAAACCTACTGAGTGTTCAAATAAAATTTTTTTTAAATATTACTGTAATATTTTTTCTAATATGCGTTTGTGAGATAAAAAATGTACTTAGAGAATGTATCTAAAAAATTGTTCTTAAAAAAAAAATCGTTAACCGAACAAATATGAGTTTTTGGTCATTATGTGAGTCTTGCTGGTTAATTCAACTTTATTTTACTTTTTACGTAAAGTGAAAAGCTGTTTGGTCAATAAATAAAATGGACAAGTTTTCCAACATTTCTCCCCACTTTTTCTCTTTCTCCACCGGCACAAACGCCTGTAAATCCTTTTCCAGTACTGCCTCACCATTAAAATTTCTTTTCATGTTGTCATGTTTATATATGACTATGAGCACAACAACAACACGTTTGACTGTCAATAAATTCTCCAATTGAAAGAAAGACTTTACGACGTAAATTATAAGTAAATTACCTAAACTTGTTCTCGTCCACTCTTTTGTCTGTGAATTGTTCTTTTCTAAATATCTATGTCTCTATCCATTGCAATGTTTGTTGATATCACGACCGCGTGAAGGAGGATTGTTTATCTTCTTTTCTTTCCTTTGAGCATGGCTTCATCAAACAAAATCGTCAACCTCACTCATTGTTTGGCTCTTCTCTGTTCTATGTTTCTCTTTTATTTTGTGCCAGTTACTTCCTTTCCTATTTTTTCCTGGAGATATGGCTGTTGCCTTAACAATGGGAGGCTCTGTTCTCGCCGCTTTCCTTCAAGTGCTATTTGATAGGATGGCTACGCCAGAGTTCATAAATTCATTTCGAAAAAGAAAGAACGATGAACAACTCTTGGAGAATCTCAAAAGAAATTTGAACGCTGTTGAAGCCGTGCTTGATGATGCAGAGAACAAGCAGACCACGAACAATGCCGTCAAGAAATGGCTTGATGATCTTCATGATACTTTTTATGAAGCGAAGGACTTATTGGACAAAATCAACACTGAAGCTCTGAGATTAAAGATTGAAACTGAGTATTATCAAAGTCCAACTAATAAGATAAGTGCTTCCACATCTGTCAATGACTTTCTTAATAATATAAGGCCAGAGGTTGAGAAAGTAATTCATAGATTGGTGGGATTTACGCAAGATGCTCACCTTCGTCTCCTGCAAAGTGTTGAGTCCAAAAGACAATCATATCGACCACCTTCAACTTCTCTGGTTGACGAGGCTACTGTTTTTGGAAGAGATGCTGATATAGAAAAGATAATTCAATTGTTACTATCTGAGGATGCAAATGGAGGCAGTACCATTGTGGTTCCGATAGTTGGCACTGGTGGAATTGGTAAGACCACCTTGGCTCAAATGGTTTACAAAGATGGGAAAGTGAACAATCATTTCGCTACTAAGGCATGGGTTTGCGTATCAGAAGAGTATGATGCTACCAGGATAACAAAAGAACTCCTTGGGGAATTCAATATCTCATTTTCCGACAGTGAGAACTTGAATTCCCTTCAAGCGAAGCTACAAGCTGGCCTAACTGACAAAAAGTTCCTTCTTGTTCTAGATGATGTTTGGAACAGAAACTACAATCATTGGGACAATTTAAGGATCCCTTTCAAAGGTGGATTGCTAGGAAGTAAAATCATTGTGACGACACGGGATCACGATGTTGCAAGGATGATGGCTAAAGAAGAGTCAATTCATTGTTTGGATTTGATAGCAGAGAATGATTGTTGGCTCTTATTTGAGAAACATGCATTTGAAAATAAAGACAGCAATCAAAATCCAAAACTTGAAGAAATAGGAAAGAAAGTTGTAAAGAAGTGTAGAGGGTTGCCGCTGGCTGTGAAAACGGTTGCAGGTCTCCTTCGTTCTAAGACAACGGAGGAAGAGTGGGAAGATATTTTAGAAAGTGAAGTGTGGAGTCAAACAGACTATCAAGATGGCATATTACCAGCATTGCGATTAAGCTACATTCATCTTCCTTCCCATTTAAAAAGGTGCTTTGCTTATTGTGCTATTTTCCACAAAGATTATAATTTTAGAAAAGAGCATGTAATTCAGTTATGGCTTGCGAATGACCTTTTGGAGCATCCTGAAGGTAATAAAAGAATTGGAAACATAGGTGAGAAGTATTTTGATGAACTGAGAATGAGATCATTGTTTCAGCAATCAAGTGACAATTTTTTCGCAATGCACGACCTTGTCAATGATTTGGCTAGATTTGTTTCTGGAAAATATTGTCTTAGGTTAGAAGATTATCACCCAGGACATGATACAATAGCTAGAATTAATAATTTCTCATACCATCCTACATACGGGTATGACACATTTCATAAATTCAAAATCTTGGTGGAGATCAAGAGCTTAAAAACATTCCTGCCAGTGAAGAAGCATCAAATTTCATCATCTTGTTGCATACTAAGTAAGAAATTCTTGCATGATGCTTTGCCGAGTTTCACGTCCTTGAGGGTTTTATCTTTATCTGGTTATCGTGTCTACAAGTTGCCTGACTCATTGAGTGGTTTGAAACAGCTTCGTTTTCTAGATCTTTCTGCTACAGAATTACAAGAGCTACCGGACTGGATATGTACCTTTTATAATCTGCAAACCTTGTTGTTGACAAACTGCAAGAAGCTTAAAGAGTTGCCAGAGGAATTAGGAAAGTTAATAAACTTGTGTTACTTGGATATTAGTGGAATTCCGTTGGAGAAAATGCCGCTACAAATGAGTAAATTGAGAAACCTTCAAGTCCTTACTACTTTTTTAGTAGGTAAGGATAGTGGTTCGATGATTGAGGAGTTGGGCAAACTCCCTGAGCTTCGTGGTAAGCTCCTTATTTCAAGGCTAGAAAATGTTTCTTCAGGTAGGGATGCATCGATGGCGAACATGAAGGACAAAACACAGATTGAGGATTTAACTTTGAAGTGGAACGCTGATATTGATGATTCACAAGTTGCAAGAGATGTGCTTGAGAATTTAAAACCTCATTCAGACATAAAGCATCTTAAGATCGATGGATATTGCAGGACAACATTTCCAGATTGGCTAAGAAATCCTCAATTTTGCCTTTTGGAATCCTTGAGTCTATCTGTCTGTGAAAACTGCCTTGAGTTGCCTGCACTTGGGCAGCTACAGTCCTTGCAATCACTTGAAATCATTGGAATGAGATACATATTAGCCTTGACTGAAGAGTTCTATGGGGACGTCATCAACCCATTCCAGTCTCTCAAAAAGTTCAGAATTAAGAATATGCCAAAGTGGGAGAAATGGCAATTACCAAAATGTGAAGTTTTCTGTAAGCTTGAAGAGCTCTGTATAATTAATTGTCCGAAGCTGACTGGAGAACTTCCCAAACAGCTTTCATCACTACGAAGACTTGAGATACATGCATGTGACAAACTTGTGCTCTCCAATGGTCGATTGAGCATCTACAATGAAGACATTCGACAACTCTCGTCTCTTTGTGAGTTGACGATATATAATCTAAAGAATCTGAAAGAGTTGCCCACAGGATTGAACAAGCTATCCAGGCTTGAATGTGATAGCTGTGTGAATTTGAAATTAGAAACTGAAAGCTACCACGGTGGGTTCCCCCCTGAGATCTTGAAACTTGAAAATTGTGACTCTCTCAAAGTTGTCTCGCTTGGCTCGTTTCCTAAGCTAAAAAGTTTTGAAATTTGGGACTGCAAGAGTACTGAGATGCTCTCAATTCCTCCACGTGGGATAGGGAATCAAAGTAGTGTTCTGACTTCACTGCAATCCTTGACTATCTTTGGCTGCGATGAACTCATGTTGTTTCCAAAGGGAGGATTGCCAGCCCCCAATCTCATGGATATTGTTGTCACCCATTGCAAAAAGCTGAAGTCGTTGCCGGATGGGATGGAATGCCTCCTCCCATCTCTTGAATATCTGTTTATAAGTTATTGCCCAGAAATTGTGTGCGTTCCAGAAGGGGGTTTGCCCTCCAGCCTAAAATACCTTTACATCTACAATTGTAAAAAGCTCTTGAGTTGCCGGAGAGAGTGGGGTTTGCAGAGACTTCCCTCTCTCATATGGTTGGGTGTTACTGGTATCCCTGAAGTGGAGTCGTTTCCTGAGGAGGACTGGCTGCTGCCTTGCAAGCTTTAATCTGTCTATTTCCGACAGAATATAAAAACGTTAAACTATTCAGGTCTTCTACAACTCACCAATCTTAAACAGCTGTCAATTTTTAACTGCCCTCTACTCCAGTCGCTGCCAAATGAGGGACTGCCCGCCTCCCTCACTGAACTGTATATCCGGAAATGCCCCTTGCTGAAACCACGGTTAGAAACCACGGAAATGCCCAAGGTTGCTCATATCCCTTGTGTAATAATCGATGATGAGCTATTCCCTTGATGAAGGCGCTGGTTACTGGTGAGGGCTACATCTTCCCGTAAGTAATTTTTTATTACGTCTTCTTTTCAATATTTACATTCTCTTTGAATGATGTGAAGCCCCGAAAGGCAAAAACACAGCTAAATATATTTCATCTTTTGTTATGGCTGCAATTAAAATTGCTTGTTGAAGGGAGAGTAGAAGTCAAATGGAGGAGGAATGGAAGGAATTAATTAGTGGAGGACTTGCTCATGACTGATGCGACAATCGTAGTTGAAGTAGGTACTCGTACTGCTATAATTCTTTAATCTGCTATAAAAAATTTTTAGGTTTATTTTTATTTATTTATTTTTATTATTGTATCATGAACATGCAGAATTGTCTGTGGATTTTACCTTTCTGTATTATTTATTAAATAATTTTACTATTTGTTTCATTTCTAAATTGCAGATTCTAATCAAGCAACTCAAACTCAAGCTGAGAAATCCTTTCTTCAGTCGAGGTTCTTTTAAGGCATGTGCTCTACTGGAATTATTGCCAACTCTTTTTTCACTTTTTACCACAGTTAATAATATGTTTGCTCTGAATCCTTGCTGGACAGTGGGCCGATTTATTTTTCTGGCACATATAATGCTATTTACTTTGAATTTTGGGTCCAATTGAATCTACATTCTAGACTGAATTGGATGGGAAGCAAAAGAAATAGGATAATTGAAATGCAAGTATTCACAGCCTTCACAATTGGGCATGAAGTGCTAATTTAGTGATATCAGTTTTCCATTTAATTCATTTCCTATCATGTTTGGATTCTCTAGGCCAATCAAGGAAATCTGTTCGTTCATCCCCACTGGAAACTGGTTAAAAGCCTATGGATGGCTGTTCGTACTGTCCGTGCTTTAAACAGATACTCGATTTCAAGGATAATTTGGTGCCTGTTGGATTAATGAGGTGAGTTATCTCCAGTATGCACTCTGTTTGAATGCTTAGATTTATGAAATTTCCGGATGATAATTAACGCTCTCTGCTTCTCAAAGGGTACAAGACATAGTATTTGCTTCAGTGGATTTAATGTGAAAAAAAGATTCCATTTTACAACTATACCGGAGACTAGCTTCTATCATACTTTTCTGACTAACTGTATCACATAAATGAATATGTTGCAGATACTTTTTGGATCAATGTCCTTTTTCTGAAACATGATGATACCAACAGGTTGAGCTTTCTTGTACTTCCGAGTCACTTTTTCGGTATATGACTGTGTTATGCTTGGTATAATTTACTTTGTACATTCTTTCTCATGACTGAATGTCTAGCCTGTTTAAACAATGGTATTTACATGACCTCACAAACCTCCGCAAATTTCAGCTTGAAAGCTATTGCTATGTGTAATCAGCCCAGAAGGTTTAACAATCTGTCGTGGCTCTAGAGAAGAGAAACCATGTCAGTTGCCTGGAGTAGCCCATGAGTTGTTACTTGTTTCAGAATTGCTTGTGGTAACTTCTTCTTTTCAGAAAGACAGAAAGTTCATCCTTTTCACCTGTTAGAGATCAAAGAGAAGGTTTCAAGATTTTCTTTCAAGTTCTACTCCAAATTCACTTTTGAGGTAAGAGATGCATGTCCGCTTCCTAGTATTGAAGTACATGCCACTCATATTTCGTCACTTTTTCTTGTTGACAAACTAAAATAAAACACATATCTTACTCAGGTAATTTGCTAGCTAAGCACCAAAATTGAGAATTCTCTACAGCTCTGTCTTCTACAGAAATTAAAGCATGTAGAGCTTACTGAATAAATGCAAAGACCCTATCTAGGCATCCACACGGGATTTCATTTAGATACAAAATGAATTACAGCACCTATATAACTATGTTATACCTTGCACAATTAAGCAGATTTGCAACTTGATGCGCATGATGTATGAGATAGGAAGAGGAGAAGACGGTATCCCAAATTATAAAGAGGTAATATATTCTACATCTGACATTCTGTAGATAAATTCTTAACGAATATTCTGAATCAACTTGAAAAACTAGCCATTTTAAAAACATAACGAGGTAATTGTAAATCAGTTATACACGGTTATTTCGTATCATTTGGAGTCTTTTTCAAAGAAAATTAAAGTTAAATTGACTGCAATTGGTTTTTCATTCGTGTCCTCTTGTCATTCTCTTATTCAGGATTTGAAACTATTTCTTGATTACTATTGTCGACTCGCCGACTGCAATCTCACTCCAGCATGAATCTCTATGTACTTGTGCTAAGCTCGAATGGAAAGTCGAGTAGGAAGAGTTTTATGACCCCACTCCAGAAGTGAGGGATTCGAATCCCACCAATAATATTTCCTCCCCAGATGTAACAGTATAGGATTGATTAGAAGGAAAAAAAATACTTTAATTGGGACAATAGACAATTTATTTTTATTTCTACTATAATCAAAATACGGTATGTATTTTGTCAGTAATTTTAGTATGTAAATTATTTCCGATGATTTCGAATTTCATATAATCTTATTGAAATCTTATTTATTTGAAAACCAATTTGTGAGAAGTTGTGAAGCACTTTTATTTTTCGTACCACATCACGTAATAGGAAAACTAATAGAAGCCAATTAATCTTCTTCTAGTTAGAAGCACTGGCTTCTAAAAACATGCATACGTTTCACGAAACGAAAATGATCAACAAAAAAGATACATAAGCATATGTTTTAAATGTAAAGTTTGCTCAAACAGATAAATATAAATTCAACGTGAAAAGTGTGTGGTGTCTTCCCTTTATATTTTTTATTTTTAAAACGTTTTAAAAATAATTTAATCACATTACTCGTTACTGCATGGTTATAAATTAATAAAAACAACTACTTATTTGTATTTCATCAAATTTTTACATATTTAATCTTAAAATGTAAAATGGATTTTCAAGAAAATTAGTGTTTACAAATAATCTTAATTTTATTATTTGCACACACATTTAGTGTGCCCGAATTATAGTACTCCATAATGACACTTTATTTTTCTTTTTTTTCCCTTTTTGTATCAAAATGGAAAATTTTTTTCTAATTATTGGTCAATTCCAATAAAACCCTTGGTATTACCTCACCCAATGAAACTCCATATATGCATAAATATGCTGAGAAAATTCAATTACTATTGGTAATTAAATATGCTTGGTCCTTTATTTTGTAAACCTTCGAATGTTATTCAAAAATACTTTTTTGCTATACTATCATAGGAAAGTTAGGACTTATTGTATTGTATACATATTTTGTACACTTTTGTGACAGTCCACATAACAAATTATCAAACAATAAGAGCATATTCAAGGGAGTCAATTTATGATCCTATAATTCAATGAGTCAAATTAGAAAATTATTAAAATCTCAAATTGCATATTTGCTTAGTTTAGAGGGCTTTTTTAGCATTACATTTTTTATTCCTCATATCAAAATTAGATATATAAGAAGAGAAAAAGAAAAATAAATCCATTTTAAAAGGCATGTTTCTAAACTTTTTATAAATAAGTTAATTTCAACAATTGGTTCAGTTTGTTTTTTTTTATGAAACCTATAGAATTATGCTAACAACGCAAGTTGAGTCATTAAAAAGTAAAATGAAGCAACATATCTCCTACAAAGTTGGGCCATAGAATTTTATCTTAAATGATTTTTAAAATTGCAACGGGCCTCTCTTAGTTTCACATAAATGCTAAATTAACCCCATAAGACCCCGATGAGATCATCAGATGTGTTTGAAATTTCAGAATTGCCCAACCATATGAGAGGATGTCAGTGAAATTAAATTGTAAGGAACAATGTAATAACCAACATGAACAAGCAGAAAAGCCGCTGTAGAGTTAAAAAGACCAAAATAGAGCTTTCTCCCCAAGTCCATCTTCTAAGTACACTATACATCTATCCTGAGGGAAAAATATTTGCAATGTTGAAAATTGAACCTTAGTACACGGAAGATGATTAACGTTATGCTTGAGTAATAGCCGACCATTATTTATTTATTCAATTCAATTCAATGAAGACTCTAAACTTTACTGGGGCCTAGGGGAAAGGGAATATGCTGATGGTAGGCAGTAAACAGTTTTTTAGTAAATATCTGTATTAATTGATTTAGGTACTTGAGAGGTCTTTAAGACAACTATTGAGTGCTAAATTGCTAAAAATTGCGTTGATGCATGCTGGAGGAAAATTCTTACACGATACCGATTTATGATCTCACTTGTAAAAATTGTGGTCGAAAATAAAGACAAACGAAAATAAAGACAAATAATTATTTTTACATCACATTCTTACTTTTACATGCATTATTATACTTATGTACCTTTTTTAAACCATAAAATCTATAAGTGGAGATTATGAACATAATCTATGTAAGAATTTTTTCCTGCTGACTTACTCTTTGAAAATCAAGCAGTCCTATATAATAGTACGAGATATAGTTCCTTGCTCGGAGCGCACTAGATTTAACTGAACAAGCTCAACATCCCATCAGAGACTGAAATAAAAAATTAGAAAAATCTGACAAAAATTGGACTGGTATTTTATACGGAAGTTGCCATCCCTAGAACACTTTACATACTTTAATTGGGACGACAGACAATTTTTTTTTTTTTTTCTACTGTAATCAAAATATGGTGTGTATTTTGTGAGTAATTTCACTGTGTAAATTATTTCCGATGATTCTGAATTTCATATAATCTTATTGAAATCTTATTTACTTTCAAAACCGATTTGCGAGAAGTCATGAAGCGCTTTATTTTTGATACCACATCATGTAATAGGAAAATTAATAGAAGTCAATTGGTCTTCTTCTAGTTAGAAGCACTGGCTTCAAATAACATGCATACGTTTCGTTAAATAAAAATGATAAAAAGGATAATTAAGCATACATTTTAAATGTAAAGTCTGCTCAAACAGACACAGATAAATTCGACATGAAAAGTTTGTACTTAAATCGGCCAATGCTATTATGAAACAACAGTAGCTTTTCACATTTTTTTATACTAGTAGCTTTATACTATGCACAAAGTGAGAGCATCATTTGTAGCGCGGCGTCTCCCTTTATATTTTTATATTTTTTTAATTGTTTTTAAAATAATTTAATCACATTATTAATTACTGCATAATTATAGGTAACTAAAAACAACTATGTATTAGTATATTTTTATCTCGTGAAATTTCTACATATTTACTCTTAAATGTAAAATAGATTTTCATGAAAATTAATGTTTACAGATAATCTTAATTTTATCATTTGCACACACATTGAGTGTGTCCTAATCATAGTATTCCATAATGACACTTTGTTTTCCTTTTTTTTCCCCTTTGTATTAAAATGGAAAATTTTTTTAATTATTGGTCAATTCCAACAAAACCATTGGTATTTCCTCACTGAGTAAAACTCCATATATGCAAAAATGTGCTGAGAAAATTCAATTACTATTGATAATTATATATATTTGGTCCTTTATTTTCTAATCTTTGAACGTTATTAAAAAAATACTTTTTTGCTATACTATCATGGGGAAAGTAGTCCGCATAACAAAATTTTAAACCGTAAGAGCATATTCGAGGAAGTCAATTTATGATCTTATAATTTAACGAGTCAAATTAGAAAATTATTAAAGCCTCAAATAACATGTTTGCTAAGTTCAGAGGGCTTATTTACAATTACATCTTTTTTTTTTTTTTGTCAGCATCAAACGTAGATAGAGAAAAAGAATAGGAAAAAAGAAAAATAAATCCATTTTAAAATGCATGTTTCTAAACTAAAATTATACAAATACTACAAGTTGAATCATTAAAAAATAAAGTGAAGCAACTTATCTCCAATAAATACAGGGACAACCTATTCCATATTAGGTCAGTAATTTATAGCCATAGAGTACCTATTTTCCTGCCTCTATATCTGATTTCTCATGATTAACCTGTTCATTGGGTTGTTGTTTGGGTTGGTGGGCAAATATTTGGCTTTTCGCCTTTCTACTTCCTAGTTTTTGGATGTGACACATTTTTTTTCCCTTTCGTTGAAGCATAATTTAAGGACAGGTCTTGCGAAGGATTTTTTTTTTTTTTTTTTTTAAAGTTTAGGAGCATGGAGAGGTTAAGCCATTGTATAGAGTTTCTTACATTTCATCTCTAAATAAGATACTGCCCACAATGATACTCAAATTCAAACATTTCATAGATAAAAGTAAGTAGATCTTATTAGTTGAGTCAATTCTTATTAGTACGAGAACAAAAAAATATCATTTGCGGTTAGAGCACATACAACTTACTAAATAAATGCAAAGACCCACATAGGTACAAGTGTGAGATTTTATTTGTTGCTATTACATGACCAAGATGCTAAATTACGATAACGAAAGAGTGATCAAGGTATAATGTATACCGAAATTGTGAAATTATATATGAAATTATTCATCAATTCTTTAAATTTTCTTTTCATGGCCAAGTAGCAATACAGTATTCTAACCTTGTTCTCAATGGCTATTTCTCACCTGCTTTTAGTTTCTAATTTTGAAAATTATGTTTTGTGATATTTTCAGCTATTTTTTTTATTCTGATTTTGAATTTTTTAAAACTAAAATCAGGAACAATTGATTTTTAACTTTTTTAAAATTAATTTTACAAAAATCAAAATTTATTGAGAACAAGTCCTCTATGTCCAAGCGCAAACAAGAATATCAATGAGAGGGTGTTGTAGGTATAAAATGGAAATAGAGAGTTTGATGGTCTCGATCATTTTATTTCTTTTCTTCTTTGGTTCTTTTTTTTTTTTTTAACACTATAATATTTGATCTTGAATCAATTAATCTACAGTGCCCGGGCATAACGAGCCCCACCTATACCAAAAAAATTCGACTACGGGAGCTCTTCTTTGGTTTTTACTCGGTCTTTTTTTGGAAAGGAAGCTGGAACCTCATCGAAATCCAAGATTTACTTGCTCACAGCCCACTAACTTTAATGAAACGAGCCTAACGGCCCAACAGATTAGGCCAGAAAATTAGAAAAATAAAAAGGAAGTTGGTCTCGCATTTTTTACAAGGAAAATGCCTGGGTCCACCAGGTTCACCATTTACTCTTCCATCTCTCTTTATTCTCTTGCCATTTCGTTCTTGGCCCAGGTAAGCCTTACAAAATTCCTCTTCCTGCTGCTCTCTCTCTCTCTCTCTCCCCCCCCCCAAAAAACAACCCAAGCAAACAAAAACAAACACATTTTTAAGCTCATTTTTATTTTATCTTATTTCCTTAAAACCTTTACTAAGGATCTGTTTGGACAAATTTTACAATACAAGAAAAAGGCCAAATTTTGGCAACAGCTGTTCATTTTTTTTTTAACCACCCTCACCTTTCCTCTTTCAAGCCACTGATCCAAGATCACCCCTCTGCCACCGCCGCCGATCACATTGCCACTACCAATACTAGCACCTCTAAGCCTTTTCCACCACTGTCCCACCATCAAATTTCTTTTCCCGCCCAACCGCCTATCATAATCTCTCAAATCTTCCATACTCTGATTCAATACATGCTTTAGTTACTGTATAAATTTTTTTATTTTTTTTGAACAAGTTGGGAGTATTAGGGTTTCCTGATTCTTTTCTTCAGATGAAGATGGACGAAGTTGAGTCGCAAGAATCGGTCCGATTGATCGAAAAAGTGAAGACAGATCAAGAGTGACTGTAGTCCAACATTTATTTGATCAAGCCCACTAGTTTAGGCAGTGAGCCCAATGGCCCAAAAGATTAACCCATAAGATTTGGAGAATGACCAGAAAGTTGGACTGGTGGTCCTGTTTTTAAGAACAATTCCTTGGGTTAGAACCATTGAATTGGGTCAGTAACCCAGCAGATACTTCTCTTCCCCTTTTCCTTAATGGGTAATGGCCCAGGTAAACGTCAGAGAATTCTTCCTTTCTCAATCCACCATTTTTTTTTTAAATTTAATTTAATTTATTTTCTTAAATCCCATTCTAAGGGTCTGTTTGAAACGCTGTAAAATGGAGGGGGCAAAAAAGCAAAAGAAAGGAAATTTGAAAGTTTTGGTTGACTCCGCTTAATTTTGATCGAAAATTTTCTTGTTGAACTTGAAACAGCAATAACTACCAAGATTTTGACCCAAAAAAAAAAAAAAAAAACAACCCGAGGAACATACAAATCCATGTTTTGGATATAATAATCTTTTTTAAATCCCCTCAAATCTTTTACTATTATAAAGCCACCCACTCAATTATTATCATCATAAAAAGTTTTAGCTATAAAACTATCATTTTAGGTTCTGTCTAAAACCAACTGTGTATTTGGATGAAATTTTTTAAGAAAAGTATTACTGTATCATTTTTCAGATGAGTGCTGATAAAGATGTGCTACTTACATCCTTTCCTATTTTCATGCATCATATCTTTTGTGTAAATTACCTAATCACATTCTTAATTATTATTATCATAAAAGTTTTTAACGATCAGACTATTTTAGACTCATATAAGCTAATGGACAGTGTAAAACCTATAGTGTGTTGACTGAAATTTTTCGAAAAGATATTACTGTACTATTTTTTCTAATCTATGTTTTGTGAGATAAAAATATATTTAAAGAACATATTTAAAAAACAGTTCTTGAAAGAAAATGATTACCGAATAAAAGTCATTATGTGAGTTTTAATGGTTAACTTATTTTCCGTTGAGTGAAAGGGTGATTAAGTCGACGCTACCGCTTCTATGCCGTTTCAAACACTGCCCCACCATAAAATATCTTTGCATGTTGTCATGTTCATGTATAACTATGAGCACAAAGTTTGACTGTTAATCAATTCTCCAATTAAAAGAAAGACTTTACAACGTGGAATATTAAGGAAATTACCTAAACTTTTCCTAGCCCACTCTTTTTTCTGTAACTTGTTCTTTCCTAATTATTTATGTTGATATCATGACCGTCTGAGGAAGGATTGTTTATCTTCTTAGTTTCTTTCCTTTGAGCTTGGCTTCATCAAACAAAATTGTCAAACCTCACTAATTGTTGTTCTGTTCTCTGTTTTTTTGTATCTCTTCTCTGTTTCCTTGCCTATTTTCTCCTGGAGAAATGGCTGTTGCCTTAACGTTGGGAAGCTCTGCTCTCTCCGCTCTTCTTCAAGTGCTGTTTGATAGGATGGCTACGCCAGAGTTCGTGAATCTATTTCGAAAGAGAAAGAATGATGATGAACTGTTGGGGAAACTCAGAAGGAATTTGAATGTTGTTGAAGCCGTGCTTGATGACGCAGAGAACAAGCAGACCACCAACAAAGCTGTCAAGAAATGGCTTGATGATCTTCATGATACTTCTTATGAAGCAGAGGACTTATTGGACAAAATCAACACTGAAGCTCTAGGATTAAAGATTGAAACCGAGTATAATCAAAGTCCAACAAATAAGGTAAGTGCTCCTACTTGCACCTTATCTTCTATCAATGACTTTCTTAATGAGATAACGCCAAAGGTTGAGAAAATAGTTTCTAGATTAGAGGGATTTAAACAAGATATTCAACCTCTTGGTCTGCAAAATGGTGAGTTTAAAAGACAATCATATCGACCACCTTCAACTTCTTTAGTTGACGAAACTAATATTTTTGGGAGAGATGCTGATAAAGAAAAGATAATTCAATTGTTGCTGTCTGAGGAAGCAAATGGAGGCAGTATCACTGTGGTTCCGATAGTTGGCATGGGTGGAATTGGCAAGACCACCCTGGCTCAAATGGTTTACAAAGATCTGAGGGTGAAGAATTATTTTTCTACTAAGGCATGGGTTTGCGTATCAGAAGAGTATGATGCTACCAGGATAACAAAAGAACTCCTTAGTGAACTCAATATTTCATTTTCCGAAGCCAGTGAAAACTTGAATTCCCTTCAAGTGAAGATACAAGCAGGCCTAACTGACAAAAAGTTCATTCTTGTTCTAGATGATGTTTGGAATATCGATTACAATCACTGGGATAATTTAAGGATCCCTTTCAAAGGTGGATTGCGAGGAAGCAAGATAATTGTTACGACACGGGATCACAATGTTGCAAGGATGATGGCCAAAAAAGAGTCAATTCACTGTTTGGATTATATAGTAGACAAAGATTGTTGGCTCTTATTTGAGAAGCATGCATTTGAAAACAAAGATAGCAATCAAAATCCAAAACTTGAAGAGATAGGAAAGAAAATTATAAAGAAGTGTGGAGGGTTGCCATTGGCTGTGAAAGCAGTTGCAGGTCTCCTACGTTCAAAAACAACAGAGGAAGAGTGGGAAGATATTTTAGTAAGTGAAGTGTGGAGTCGAACAGATTATCAAGGTGGCATCTTACCAGCATTGCGATTAAGCTACATTCATCTTCCTTCCCATTTGAAAAGGTGCTTTGCTTATTGTTCTGT
Source organism: Mitragyna speciosa (assembly GCA_024721245.1). Classification (NCBI taxonomy): domain Eukaryota; kingdom Viridiplantae; phylum Streptophyta; class Magnoliopsida; order Gentianales; family Rubiaceae; genus Mitragyna; species Mitragyna speciosa. The sequence continues at coordinate 3,976,759 of CM045558.1, forward strand.
GTTCCACAAAGATTATAATTTTAGAAAAGAGGAAGTCATTCAATTATGGCTAGCTAATGATCTTTTGGAGCATACTGAAGATAATAAAAGAATTGAAAACATAGGTGAGAAGTGTTTTCATGAACTGAGAATGAGATCATTGTTTCAGCAGTCAAAAAGCGACAAATTTTTCTCCATGCATGACCTTGTCAATGATTTGGCTAGAGTTGTTTCTGCAAAATATTGTCTCAGGTTAGAAGACTATCACCAAGAACATGGTACAATAGCTAGAATAAATAATTTTTCATACCATCCTACACACCGGTATGACACATTTCATAAATTCAAACTCTTGATGGAGACCAAGAATTTAAAAACATTCCTGCCAGTGAGGATGGAGCAAATTTCATCGCCTTGTTATGCACTAAGTAGGAAATTCTTACACGATACTTTGCCCAAATGCAAGTCCTTAAGGGTTCTATCTTTGTCCAATTATAGTATCGTCATGTTGCCTGAGTCATTTAGTGGTTTGAAACAACTTCGTTTTCTGGATCTCTCTAGTACAAAGATACGAAATCTACCGGATTGGATATGTACCTTGTATAATCTACAAACTTTATTGTTGACAAATTGTAAGGAGCTTGAAGAGTTGCCAAAAGATTTTGGAAAGTTAATAAACTTGTCTTACCTGGATATCAGTGGAATTCCATTGAAGAGAATGCCACTACAAGTGGGTAAACTCCGAAGCCTTCAAGTCTTGACTACTTTTTTAGTAGGCGAAGATAGTGATTCAACGATTGAGGAGTTGGGCAAACTTCCTAAGCTTCGTAGTAAGCTACTTATTTCGAGGCTGGAAAATGTTTCTTCCGGTAGGGATGCATCAATGGCGAACATGAAGGGCAAGAAACAGATTGAAGATTTAACTTTGGAGTGGAATGATGATATTGAAGATTCACGAGTTGCAAGAGATGTGCTTAATAACTTACAACCTCATTCAAGCATAAAGCATCTTAAGATCGATGGATATTGCGGGACAACGTTTCCTGAATGGCTAAGAAACCCTCCATTTTTCCATTTGGAATTCTTGAGTCTATCTACATGTGAAAACTGCCTTGAGTTGCCTGCACTTGGGCAGCTACAGTCCTTGCAATCACTTGAAATCGTTGGAATGAGATACATATTAGCCTTGACTGAGGAGTTCTATGGGGATGCCAGTGTAATCAAACCATTCTCATCTCTCAAAAAGTTCAGAATTGAGAAGATGCCAGAGTGGGAGAAATGGCATGTAACAAAACGTGAAGTTTTCTGTAGCCTTGAAGAGCTCTGCATAATTGATTGTCCCAAGTTAACTGGAGAACTTCCCAAACAACTTTCGTCTCTACAAAGACTTGAGATATCTGGATATGACAAGCTTGTTGTGCTTCCCAGTGGTCGATTGAGCATCGTCAACGAAGACATTCAACAACTCCCATCTCTTTGTGAGTTGAAGATTTCTGCTCTAAAGAATTTGAAAGAGTTGCCCACAGGGTCTCTTGTTGAGTTCTTGAGATTTCGTAATTGTGACTCTCTCAAAGTTGTCTCACTTGGCTCGTTTCCTATGCTAAAACGTTTTGCAATATTGGAGTGCAAGAGTATTGAGATGCTCTTAATTCCTCCACGTGGGATAGGGAATCAAAGTATTGTTCTGGCTTCACTGCAATCCTTCTTCATCTCGGGCTGCCATGAACTCGTGTCTTTTCCAGAAGGAGGATTGCCAGGCGCCAATCTCATTGTTTTTCATGTCACCGATTGCAAGAAGCTGAAGTCGCTGCCGGAAGGGATGGAATCCCTCCTCCCATCTCTTGAACATCTAATAATAGAAAATTGCCCAGAAATCATATGCTTTCCAGAAGGGGGTTTTCCCTCCAGCTTAAAATACCTTGGCATTTTCAGGTGTGAAAAGCTCATGAGTCGCCGAAAAGAGTGGGGTTTGCCGAGACTCCCCGCTCTCAGAGACTTGGGTATTGGAGGAGTGGAGTCCTTTCCTGATAAGGACTGGCTACTGCCTTGCAAGCTTGAATTTCTCGTGTTAAGTAACATAAAAACTCTGAACTATTCAGGTCTTCTACAACTCACCAATCTTAAAAGGCTGTTAATCATGGACTGCCCTCTACTCCAGTCACTGCCAGATGAGGGACTGCCCGCCTCTCTCACTCAACTGGAAATGTGGGACTGCCCACTGCTGAAACCACGGTTAGAAGGGGAGAAAGGACAAGACTGGCCCAAGGCTGAGCGTATCCCTTATGTAAGGATCGAGGATGAGCTATTCCCTTGATGGAGATCTTGGTTACTGGTGATGGCTGCACAGTCCGGTAAGTAATTTTTCATTAAGTCTTCTTTCAAGATTTACTCTCTTTGAATACTTCGAAGCCTCAGAAGACAAAAACATAGCTAAATATATGATCTTTTGTTATGACTACAATTTAATTGCTTGTTGAAGGAAGAGTAGACGTCAAATGGAGGAGGAATGGAAGGATTTTTAATTAGTGATGCGACAATCATAGTTGAAGTAGGTAGTATAATCCTATAATTTTTAATTTGCTGTCAAGAATTTTTAGTTTTATTTATTTATTTATTTATTGCATTGTAATATGATGAACATGCAGAATTGTCTGTGGATTTTACATTTTCTGTATTATTTATTAAATAATTGTACTATTTGTTGCAATTCAAAATGCAGATCCTATTCAAGCAAAGCGTCAAACTCAAGCTGAGAAACACCTTTTTCTGTCGAGGTCCTTTAAGGCATGTGCACTACTAGAATTATTGCCAACTCTTTTTTTTCATTCTTTTCCGTGGTTAATTAATATATTTGCTCTGAATCCTTGATGGACACTGCCAATTTTTTTTCTGACGCGTATAATGCTGTTTACTTTGAATTTTGGGTTTTGCTTTTCACATGTTAAATACTGGATATTAGTATATCTGCTTAACGTGCTTAAGAATTTGATGTTTGTCTGTTTTTAGTTTTTAATCAAGTGATATCATACATTGAAAGTTTTTTTGGGGGACTATGCGGAATTAATTGTAAAATGTTTTAGATTTACTTTGGTCTGCAAGTAAAATTTTATGCAATAATTTGTAATGTTTTAATGATAATCGTGGATCAAATTGAATCTACATTCAAGTCTGAATTTGATGGGGAGCAAAAGATATAGGATAATTGAAATTCAAGAATTCACAGCCTTCGTAATTGGGCATGAAGGGCTAACCTAGTGATATCAGTTTTCCATTTAATTTATTTCCTATCATGTTTGGATTCTCTTGGGCAATCAAGGAAATCTATTCATCCCTACCGAAGGCTGGTTTTTTGTTCAGTTGGTGAATTTTGGGGTTGACTTCTTGTACTGTCCGTGCTTTTAGAAGCAGGGAAAGGATTTCCAGGATAAATTTTCAACAATTAAGTAACCAACAACATTAATTAAAGAGATGCATTATCCGTTTCATGCTTTCGAGTATGCATTCTGTTTGGATGCTTAGACTTTTGAAATTTCCGGATGAAAATTAATGCCGTCTGATTCACAAAGGGTACCAGATATATTACTTTTTCAAGTGGTTTTATTCTAAAAAAAATTGCAGTTTGCAATTACAATCGGAGAGTAGCTTTTATCATACTTATAAATGAATATGATGCCAATACTTTTTGGATCAATGTCCTTTTTCTGAAGCATGATGATACCAACAGTTTGAGCTTTGTTGTACTTCCATGTTAGTTTGACGGTATATGATGTTTTTATGCTTGGTATAATTTACTTTGTACATCCTTTCTTATGACTGAATGTCTAGCCTGTTTAAATAAGAGTATTTACATCACCCCACAAACCTCCTCCAATTTCAGCTTGAAACACTATTGCCATGTGTAATCAGCCCAGGAGGTTCAACAATCTGTCGTGGCTCTGGAGAAGAGAAACGATGTGAGTTGCCTCGAGTAGCCCATGAGTTGTTACTTGTTTTAGAATTGCTTGTGGTAACTTTTTATTTTCAGAAAGACAAAAAGTTCATTTTGTCTTCATCTGTCAGAGATCACAGAGAAGGTTTCAGGGCTTTCTTTCAAGTTCTACTTCAAATTCAGTTTGAAGTCAGAGATGCATATCAGCTTCCTAATATTGAAGCACATGGCAGGATGGCACTCATATCACAATTCGTCACTTTTTCTTGTTGACAAACTAAAATAAAACACATATCTTGCTCAAGTAATTTGCTAACTAAACACAAAAATTGAGAATTCTCTACAGCTTTGTCTTCTACAAAAAATAGAGCATGTAGAGCTTACTGAATAAATGCAAAGACCCCATATAGCCACACACACATGGGGTTTTATTTATAGATAGAAAATGAATTACAGCACCTATATTACTATGTTATACCTTCTGCAGAGAAGCAGATTTGCAACTTGACGCGCTTGATCTAAGAGCTAGGAAGAGGAGAAGAAGGCATCCCAAATTATAAAGAGGTAATATATTCTACATATGCCACTCTATGGATGAATTCTTAAATAATATTCTGAAACAACGTGAAAAAGTAAGCATTTAAAAACATCATGAGTAAATTGTAGATCAGTGATACAAGGTCATTCCGTATCATTTGCTTTGAGTGTCCACCAAAATCTACACAAGTGCGTTTAGCTTATTCTGTGCATTCAAATTCTAAAGAGTATGCGTGTTAAGTAGTTATACTGAATCCATTCTTCATATGTATTTCTGCTTTATATGTAGTTTAGTTTCTTAAATCCTATTGTTAAAGGAAATAATAAACATTTAAATCATGGCTGCTTGGAAAGCTCCTAAAAAAATCAATTGTATTCCATCTATGATCGTTCACCTACAGTTATGGTTGGGGAGACGTGTCTTCAACACTATATATTTTAATCCGTAAACTCTTAGGTAAAATTAAATTGGAGTTTTTTTCCAAAGCAAATTACAGATAAAGTGATTGCAATTGGTTTTTCATTCCACGGCCTCTTGTCATTCTCTTAACAGATCTATTGTCCTTTTTCAGGATTTGGAAACTACTTCTTAATTAATACTGTGGAGCTATTGAGTACTCATCCTCACCGACCCCAACGTCACTCCAGCAAGAATCTTAATCTTTTGGAAATCAACTTTTCTACGTGAAAAAAAAGTTATTAAGGATGGTAAATAAAGGACTGTTGGTTGTCGTTGTTTGAAGATGATATAAGCCTCTCTGTATAACTTGCGCTTGGGTAGTCATACGTGCCCTTGGCTGCAGTCTCTTAAGCTTCATGGCTCTGCACAATTGTTAACGATGATTTTAGGAACTACTGCTGCATTTTTCGGGTATGGTATTTAGTCCTAGGCCGCGATTGTGTGCTGGTGAATTTCTTAAGCAGGTCGTGCCAAGTTTACTGATAGAGTATTAAGAGCTTTGAAAAGCCATCTCAAAAATGGTTTATTCACCTTTTTTAATTACTTTTTCTAGTATGACATTATTTGTTTGGGGTATCCAATTATTTGGCTTTTATAGATTAGTAAAGTAAAGGGGATAGTCATATAAATTTCTTAGAGATGGATGAGTAAATATTGTGTTTGATTTTAAGTCAATAATTTCGTATTGTCCATTCAATTTGCAATAACCGATGATCCTATGATTCAAAAAGTTATCCTGTCACGAACTAATAGGGTTGCCCATTGAACTTTCTTCTATTTGCGCTAAATATTTAACAGTTAATATGTTCACATTTTTATTATTCTTTTGTAGTAACAAAAAACACTTTTTTTTTTTTTGCAATTTTTATAAAAGTGTTTGTAACTTTTTATATAGACAAAAACTCCAAGATAAGCACGGTTTACAAACCTTTGAATTTGAAGGTTTCGAGTTTATTTCGTTCACATGTGTTTGGCATTTTTTCTTGTGTTTTGCTTAAATGGAAGTTGGAAAACCATGGAAGCCTAAGATTCGAAATCTATCTGAGACTAGAAGGTAAGCCACAAGCACAGTCAACCATGCAGAGGGGAAAGAACCAAAATAATCCCCACGCATTTGCTAAACAATAAAAATGATTTTTTTAATCAAACCTAAATTATTGTAATAACAAAAAAGATTTGCTATTAATAAAATAATTCGAGCCCTGACCTTTAACTTAGAATCTTAAAATTTTAACTATTCAATCTTCTATTCAACCTTAAAAATGAATTAACTACATTGACTTTATTGGGGTTTGGAAAAGTAAGACTTGCATGACCATTAAATTGTAATGGGTCTTCTTTTCTACTTTTTAGTATTTTGATGTGACTTTTATTTTTTATTTTTTAACTGCCTTTGGAGCATAATTTTTTGATAGGGCCTTGAGGAAGAAAATAAATATCATCAACTGTTCAACAAATGAATAAATGAATAAGGACACATAACTAAGTTTCTAACTTTGTGTTTGATAACTTACTTAATGCTGAAAATTAATAGATTAAAAGTTTTTTAAATTCAACGCATTTGATAACAAAATTCTTCTATCACTTAATACATTTAAAACTTATTTAATTTTTACACAAAATTTTAGGTGAAAAATTATTACTTAATTTGTTGAATTTGAGATACATGTAGTATATTCTTTCTCTGTCAACCATGCACTCTCACACACTCACCCATGCACACACATATACAAACATATTCTTTCACACACATTTATGTACGTACACACACAAACACACGTAATCACCTTTGTAGACACACAAATATATATTTTTAACTCACATATGAAATAACATAAACTTTCTTTTTATTATATACGCACACTCCTTCCCTAATGCACAATCTCTCCCCCCCTCCCTCTCTCATAAACACAGTCTTTCGTTCGTGTGCATACATTTGCACACATGTTATCAATAAATTATTTCAACTTTTCAGATAAAATAATTATATTTATAAAGTGAAATATTTAATTCAACGTACAGTTACAACTTTGTCAATTCAGTCACTTAATACTTCTAATACTTAAATTTCAGATTTCAAACTTTAGTTTTATCAAATGCCACCTTAGTTTTTTTTTTTTTGTATTCTAGAAAAATTAAAGCACATACGGGCTTATTATATAAATGCAAAAACTTGAGATTTTATTGTTTATATTACACGACTAAGATGCTGAGATGAAAAGGTGGTCAAGCTAAATGTATATCGGAGTTGTGAAATTATTTATGAAATTCTTCGTAAATACTCTAAATTTTATTTCAAGGTCAAGTAGCAATACACAAAACTATGTGTCCAAGGCACCGACAAGAATACCAATGTGAGGTTATTGATTGCGTCATTTTTTTTTTTTTTTTTTTGTTTGGGGTCTTATTCAAAAAATAAAATTTGGAAAACCACGGAAGTCCAAGATTTATTTCTCAGAGTCCACTAGCTTTAACAGAAACAGCCCAAAGGCCCAACAAAACTAACCGATAAATAGAGCATAAAAAGAAGAAAGTTGAACTGGTATTTTTTTATATGAACGTTTGAAGTGGGTCGGGAAACAATTTGCTAGTGGTATGTCGCTGGACTGATAGCTTCGCTATTTTACGCTTCCTCCCATTGAATTCTATAGCTTCGCTATTTTAAGCTTCCTCCGATTTTGCTTCCTTCTTCTCAAGTGGCATCACCTCAGATTCTGCTCCTCCCTTTCCTTATTGGCTCCACCGACACTACAACCTCTAAGCCTTTCCGAACACTGTGGCCCACCAATACCGGAACTGCCACCTCTCAAAGCCTTTATCAACACTACGCTACCATGATGTCTCTTTCCATGTTGTCGTTTTCATGCGACAATGAGCACAACAACTTTGACTCTGAGTTCTATTTCTGAGCACAACAACTTTGACTATGTAATAAAATTTTCCAATTACTCTGTGAAGTAATGTACAACGAAACTAAATTACTTAAACTTGCTTAATCCTGTTTTGTATTGTTATTAATTACTTATGTCTCCATTAATTGCAAGTATGTTGTTCTCAACATGACCGCATGAAGAAGGATTGATTATCTCATCTTCTTCTGTTTCCTTTGAGCTAGTGTGTTGGCTGAAATTTTTGAAAATATATTACTTGACTATTTTTCTAATCTATGTTTGTGAGATAAAAATATATTTAAAGAACAAATCTAAAAAGTAGTTCTTCAAAAAAAAAAAAAAAAAATCATTAACCGAATAGAGCTCTAAAGTTTTTGGCCATTATGTGAGTTTCGATGGTTAACTTATTTTCCATTAAGTGAAAGGGTGATTAAGTCGACAATACCATTTCTAAGCCGTTTCAAACACTGCCCTACCATAAAAGAAAGACTTCACCACGTAAAGTATAAGTAAATTGTCCAAACTTTTCCTAATCCGCTCTTTTATCTGTAATTTGTTCTTTTCTAGTTATTTATGTCTCTTTCCATTGCAATGTTTGTTGATATCATGACCGCGTGAAGAAGGATTGTTTATCTTCTTCTTTACTTTCCTTTGAGCTTGACTTCAGCAGACAAAATTGTCAACCTCACTCATTGTTGGTCTCTTCTCTGTTTTTCTGTTTTCATTTCTCTGTTTCCTAGCCTATTTTCTCCTGGAGATATGGCTGTTGCCTTAACGTTGGGAAGCTCTGCTCTCTCCGCTCTCCTTCAAGTGCTGTTTGATAGGATGGCTACGCCAGAGTTCGTAAATCTATTTCGAAAAAGAAAGAATGATGATGAACTGTTGAAGAAACTCAGAAGGAATTTGAATGTTGTTGAAGCCGTGCTTGATGATGCAGAGAACAAGCAGATCACCAACAAAGCTGTCAAGAAATGGCTTGATGATCTTCATGATACTTTTTATGAAGCAGAGGACCTATTGGACAAAATCAACACTGAAGCTCTGGGATTAAAGATTGAAACCGAGTATAATCAAAGTCCAACAAATAAGGTAAGTGCTTCCACTTGCACCTTATCTTCTATCAATGACTTTCTTAATGAGATAACGCCAAAGGTTGAGAAAATAGTTTCTACATTAGAGGGATTTAAACAAGATATTCAACCTCTTGGTCTGCAAAATGGTGAGTTTAAAAGACAATCATATCGACCACCTTCAACTTCTTTAGTTGACGAAACTGAAATTTTTTGGGAGAGATGCTGATAAAGAAAAGATAATTCAATTGTTGCTGTCTGAGGAAGCAAATGGAGGCAGTATCACTGTGGTTCCGATAGTTGGCATGGGTGGAATTGGTAAGACCACCCTGGCTCAAATGGTTTACAAAGATCTGAGGGTGAAGAATTATTTTGCTACCAAGGCATGGGTTTGCGTATCGGAAGAGTATGATGCTACCAGGATAACAAAAGAACTCCTTAGGGAAATCAATATCTCATTTTTCGCCAATGAGAACTTGAATTCCCTTCAAGTGAAGATACAAGCAGGCCTAACTGACAAAAAGTTCCTTCTTGTTCTAGATGATGTTTGGAATATCGATTACAATCACTGGGATAATTTAAGGATCCCTTTCAAAGGTGGATTGCGAGGAAGCAAGATCATTGTTACGACACGGGATCACAATGTTGCAAGGATGATGGCCAAAAAAGAGTCAATTCAGTGTTTGGATTATATAGTAGACAAAGATTGTTGGCTCTTATTTGAGAAGCATGCATTTGAAAATAGAGATAGCAATCAAGATCCAAAACTTGAAGAGATAGGAAAGAAAATTGTAAAGAAGTGTGGAGGGTTGCCTTTGGCTGTGAAAGCAGTTGCAGGTCTCCTACGTTCAAAAACAACGGAGGAAGAGTGGGAAGATATTTTAGTAAGTGAAGTGTGGAGCCGAACAGACTATCAAGGTGGCATCTTGCCAGCATTGCGATTAAGCTACATTCATCTTCCTTCCCCTTTGAAAAGGTGTTTTGCTTATTGTTCTGTGTTCCATAAAGATTACAATTTTAGAAAAGAGGAAGTCATTCAGTTATGGCTAGCTAATGATCTTTTGGAGCATACGGAAGAAAATAAAAGAATTGAAAACATAGGTGACAAGTGTTTTCATGAACTGAGAATGAGATCATTGTTTCAGCAGTCGAGTGACAAATTTTTCTCCATGCATGACCTTGTCAATGATTTGGCTAGAGTTGTTTCTGCAAAATATTGTCTCAGGTTAGAAGACTATCACCAAGGACATGGTACAATAGCTAGAATAAATAATTTCTCGTACCATCCTACACACCGGTATGACACATTTCATAAATTCAAACTCTTGATGGAGACCAAGAATTTAAGAACATTCCTGCCAGTGAGGGTGGAGCAAATTTCATTACCTTTTTATACGCTAAGTAACAAATTCTTACACGATACTTTGCCCAAATTCATGTCCTTAAGGGTTCTATCTTTGTCCCATTATCGTATCGTTACGTTGCCTGAGTCATTTAGTGGTTTGAAACAACTTCGTTTTCTGGATCTCTCTAGTACAAAGATACGAAATCTACCCGATTGGATATGTAGCTTGTATAATCTACAAACCTTATTGTTGGCAAACTGTAAGGAGCTTGAAGAGTTGCCAGAAGCTTTTGGAAAGTTAATAAACTTGTCTTACCTGGATATTAGTGGAATTCCATTGAAGAAAATGCCACTACGAATGGGTAAACTCCGAAGCCTTCAAGTCTTGACTACTTTTTTAGTAGGCAAAGATGGTGGTTCGACAATTGAGGAGTTGGGCAAACTTCCTAAGCTTCGTAGTAAGCTACGTATTTCGAGGCTAGAAAATGTTTCTTCTGGTAAGGATGCATCACTGGCAAACATGAAGGGCAAGAAACATATCGAAAATTTAACTTTGGAGTGGAATGCTAACATTGATAATTCACAAGTTGCAAGAGATGTGATTGACAATTTACAACCTCATTCAAACATAAAGCATCTTAAGATCGATGGATATTGCGGGACAACATTTCCAGATTGGCTAAGAAACCCTCCATTTTGCCATTTGGAATTCTTGAGTCTATCTACATGTGAAAACTGCCTTGAGTTGCCTGCACTTGGGCAGCTACAGTCCTTGCAATCACTTGAAATTGTTGGAATGAGATACATATTAGCTTTGACTGAGGAGTTCTATGGAGATGCCAATGTAATCAAACCATTCTCATCTCTCAAAAAGTTCAGAATTGAGAAGATGTTAGAGTGGGAGAAATGGCACGTACCAGAACGTGAAGTTTTCTGTAGCCTTGAAGAGCTCTATATAAATGATTGTCCCAAGTTCACTGGAGAACTTCCCAAACAACTTTCGTCACTACAAAGACTTGAGATATCTGGATGTGACAAGCTTGTGCTTCCCAATGGTCGATTGAGCATCGTCGACAAAGACATTCAACAACTCCCATCTCTTTGTAAGTTGAAGATTTCTGCTCTAAATAATTTGAAAGAGTTGCCCACAGGGTCTCTCCTTGAGTTCTTGGAATTTCGTAATTGTGAGACTCTCAAAGTTGGCTCACTTGGCTCGTTTCCCATTCTAAAACATTTTAAAATATTGGAGTGCAAGAGTATTGAGATGCTTTCAATTCCTCCACGTGGGATAGGGAATCAAAGTAGTGTTCTGACTTCACTGCAACACTTAGTGATCTCGGGCTGCCATGAACTCATGTCTTTTCCAGAGGAAGGATTGCCAGCCCCCAATCTCATGTATTTTCAAGTCATTAATTGCACGAAGCTGAAGTCGCTGCCGGAATGTATGGAATCCCTCCTCCCATCTCTTAAACATCTAAAAATAAAGAATTGCCCAGAAATCGTGTGCTTTCCAGAAGGGGGTTTGCCCTCCAGCTTAAAATACCTTGGCATCTTCAGTTGTGAAAAGCTCTTGAGTCGGCGAAAAGAGTGGGGTTTGCAGAGACTCCCCGCTCTCATAGAATTGGGTATTAATGGAGTGGAGTCCTTTCCTGAGGAGGACTGGCTACTGCCTTGCACGCTTGAATTTCTCATTTTATATAACATAAAAACCCTAAACTATCCAGGTCTTCTGCAACTCACCAATCTTAGAGGGCTGTTTATCTCGGACTGCCCTCTACTCCAGTCGCTGCCAGATGAGGGACTGCCCGCCTCCCTCACTCAACTGGAAATAATCAGGTATTGCCCCCTGCTGAAACCACGGTTGGAAGGAGAGAAAGGACAAGACTGGTCCAAGGTTGCGCATATCCCTTGTGTAAGTATTGAGGATGAGCTATTCCCTTGATGGAGATCTTGGTTACTGGTGATGGCTGCATCGTCCAGTAAGTAATTTTTTTATCAAGTCTTATTTTTCAAGATTTGTATCCTCTTTGAATACTTTGAAGCCCCAGAAGACAAAAACAAGCTAAATATATCATCATTTATTATGATTGCAATTTAATTGAAGGGAGAGTAGAGGTCAAATAGAGGAGGAATGGAAGGATTATTAATTATTGATGCGACAATCGTAGTTGAAGTAGGTACTATAGTGCTATAATTCTTTAATGCTATAAAAAAAATTTTCGTTTTATTTTTATTTATTTATTTTTGCATTGTAATATGATGAAAACATGCAGAATTGTCTGTGGATTTTACCTTTTCTGTATTAGTTATTAAATAATTTTACCATTTGTTTCATTTCTAAATTGCAGATTCTAATCAAGCAAAGCCTCAAAGCTGGAGCTGAGAAATCCTTTTCTTCATTCAAGGTTCTTTAAGGCACGTGTTCTACTGGAATTTTTGCCAACTCTTTTTTCACTCGTTACTGCAGTTAATAATATGTTTGCTCTGAATCCTTGATGGATAGTGCCGATTTATTTATCTGGCACGCATAATGCTGTTTAATTTGAAATTTGGGTTTTGCTATTCACTTGTTAAATAGTGGATGCTAGAAGATCATTCCAGGTTAACGTACTTAAGAATGTGATGTCTGTATGCTTTTAGTTTTTCATCATGTGATATCATACATTGACATTTTTTTGGGAGACTATGCTTAATTATTTGTAAAATGTTTTAGATTTACTTTAGTCTACAAGTAAAATATTATGCAATATTTTGTAATGTTTTAATGACAATCGTGGATCAAATTGAATCTTGCAAAAGAAGTAGGATGATTGAAATGCAAGAATTCACTGCCTTCACAATTGGGCATGAAGTGGTAACTTAGTGATATCAGTTTTCCATTTAATTCATTCCCTGTCCTGTTTGGATTCTCTTGGCCAATCATGAAAATATGTTCATCCCTACAGAAAGCTGGCTTTTTGTTCAGTTTGTGAATTTTCTGGTTGACTTTTTGTACTGTCCGTGCTTTTAGCAGCAGGGAAAAGATTTCCAGGAGAAATTTTCAACAATTAAGTAACCAAGAAATTTTCAACAATTAAGTAACCAACAGTATCAATTAATGAGATGAGTTATCCGTTTCATACTTTCCAGTATGCACTCTGTTTGAATGCTTAGTCTTGTGAAATTTCCTGATGAAAATTAATGCTGTCTGCTTCACAAAGGGTACAAGACATATTACTTTCTTCAGTGGCTTTATTCTAAAAAAGATTGCAGTTTACAGTTATAATCGGAGACTAGCTTTTATCATACTTATAAATGAATATGATGCAGATACTTTTTGGATCAATGTCCATTTTCTGAAGCATGATGATGCCAACAGGTTGAGCTTTCTTGTACTTCCACATCTGGTATATGACTCTGTTATACTTGGTATAATTGCTTTGTACATCCTTTCTTATGAATGAATGTCTAACCTCTTTAAATAACAGTATTTACATCACCTCACAAACCTCCTCAAATTTCAGCTTGAAAAGCTATTGCTATGTGTAATCAGCCCAGAAGGTTCAACAATCTGTCGTTGCTCTGGAGAAGAGAAACCATGTGAATTGCCTCGACTAGCCCATGAGTTGTTACTTGTTTCAGAATTGTTTGTGGTAACTTCTTTTCAGAAAGACAAAAAGTTCATTTTCTCTTCATCTGTTAGAGATCACAGAGAAGGTTTCAAGACTTTCTTTCAAATTCTACTCCAAATTTAGTTTGAAGTCAGAGGTGCGTATCATATTTTGTCACTTTTTCTTGTTTAGAAACTAGAAAAAAACACATATCTTAGTCAAATAATTTGCTAACTAAACACCAAAATTGAGAATTCCCTACAGCGTTGTCTTTAACAAAAAATTGAGCATGTAGAGCTTACTGAATCAAAGACCCTATATAGGCGCACACATGGTATTTTATTTATAGATACAAAATGAATTGCAGTACTTATATTACTATGTATACCTTGCGCAGTTAAGGAGATTTGCAACTTGACGTGCATGATCTAAGAGCTAGGAAGAGGAGAAGAATGCATCCCAAATTATAAAGTAGGTAACATTTTCTACATATGACATTCTGTGGATAAATTCTTAACTAATATTCTGAAACAACTTAAAAAAGTAGCCATTTGAAAAACATCACGGGTAAATGTAAATCAGTGATACAAAGTCATTCCGTATCATTTGGAGTCTTTTTCAAAGCAAATTCAAGTTAAATTGACTGCAATTGGTTTTTCATTCCATGTTCTCTTGTTATTTTCTTAACAGATCTATTATCCTTTTTCAGGATTGGGAAACTATTTCTTGATTACTATTGTGGGGCTTTTGATTACTCATCCTCGCCAACCACAATGTCACTCCAGCAAGAATCTCTACGTACTTATGCTAAGTTCGAAATTAATCAGATAGAAATAAACTTTTCTCTATAAAAAAAATGTTTTAAGGATGGGATATTGGATTGCTGGTTTTAGTTGTTTGAAGATGATATGAATCTCTTCACATAATCTGTGCTTGGTTAGTCATACACGCCTTTGACTGCAATCTCTTAAACTTCATGGCTCTGCGCAATTGTTGATGATGATTTCAGAAACTACTGCTTTATTTTTTGGTTATGGTTTTTTTTTTTTTTCTCTTTTTTGAACTTTTGGGTATGGTATTTAGTCCTAGGCCGCGATTGTTTACCGGTGAATATGAGATTTCACAATTGAAAATTTTGTTTCTTAAGGAGGTCGTGCCAAGTTTACTAAGAGTTTGAAAAGTCATCTCAAAATTGGTTTGTTCACCTTTTTTACTAACTTTTTTTAATATGACATTATTTGTTTGGGATATCCAATTATTTGGCTTTTAGTAAAGTAAGCACAGAGAGTAATTTTCATAGAGACGGTTGAGTAAAATATTTAGTGTGAATATTTAGGGTATGTTCTTAATAGTTTTTTTTTACTTAATTTTAGTTTCTAATTTTTGAAAAATTTATTTTGCGATGTTCTTAATTACTTTTTTAACTATATTTTTAGACTTTTTAAGTTAAAATCATGAGCAATTGATTTTTAAATTTTTTAAATTAGTTTTTATAAAAGTAAGAAGCTATTGACAACAAGATTTTGTGTGTTTGATTTCAACTCAATAATTTTGCATTTTGAACTCAATTTGCAATAATTGATGATGCAATCACTCAAAGAGTTGTACTGCAGCAGCAGACTAATAAAATTCCATATCCTACTTTGATTTCTATTTAGGCTAGACGAAAATAATAAAAATAAAAATAAAAACACAGTTTTTTTTGCAATATTTTATAAATTTTTTGTAATTTTTTATATAAACAAAAACTCCAAGAATAAAACGATTTTTTTTTTCCATTCATTTTGTGTTTGGCTCAATATAAGGCATTTTCGTAATGTCCCATTTGGTTCTCAAAATCTCTCTGAGATGTAAATGAATTGAACTATTCGCGAACACAGCTCGGTTTGGCTTGGGAAAGTTCGAATTCAACTTGTTCATAGTTAAACGAGCTGAGCTCGAACACAAATTTTGACTCGTTTAATAAACGAGCAAGTTCATTTAATAAACGAACAAGAGTTCGAGTATAAGATATTCAGCTCAGTTCAGCTCGAATAAAACTTTTACACTTATTTGAACCAAGCTGTTTGCGAACAAATCTCGACTCAGCTCGTCAAAGCTTGAGTTTGGCTCGTTCGTATAAGTAAATAAGTCGAGCTCAAATATAAATTTTGACTCATTTAATAAACGAGCTCGACTCTTCTCAACTCGTCTATTAAACAAACACGAGCTCAAACAGGTCATACTCAACTCGTTTACAACTCTAACTGAAAAGTAAGCTGTAGCGTCTTATTTTTTGAAAATGGAAAAAGGGAAGGAGTGGAAAAGAGAGATAATTTTTGGAAAAAATGATTTTTATTTTTGAAAAACAAAAGAAAATGGCCCAAAATCGGCTTTTGAAAATGCGACGGTGTGGGTCAGAAAATAAAGTCTAAAAAGGGTTATTTATAAAAGAAATGAGTCGACATTTGGTATTGAATTTTGGTGTACTAAGTCACGGAAAAATATTATAAACGGTAAGAAAATCAAGAATGCTTTCATTAGAAAATGGTTTTGAAAAAAATGTAAAAAAAACAAGAAAACTCTTTTTAGATAACTTTAATTCTTTGAAAATAACAAAAAAATGGATTCAGGAGTCACAGTTGAAGAAAAGAAAGGTAGAGGCTCGCACCTAAGGCACCTTTTCAATTTAATCGAGGCTAATTGCGAGGTTTAATCGAATTTTTTTTGATATAACCTTAAACTCTATCACATTTGAATGTAATTATATGGATGCAGATTTAGACCTAAAAGAGATATCGAGAGTGACAAAATATCCCTTTAAATATAAATTAGAATTATCGCATTAATTGCGAAACTCAAAATAAAATCTGGAAGGGGTCACGAGTGATGCAAAATGAGACAGTTTATATAGATATAAGTAACTAAAGAAAAGAATACAACATATCGGGTATGAAAAACGAAGTCTCGTGACAAAATATTCCTTCTTACCTTAATGATTGGGCTTTAGTAGCTACCTTAGTGATCTCAGTTTTCCGTTTAATTCGTTTCGTGTCATGTTTAGATTCTCTAGGCCAAACAAGAAAAACTGTTCATCCTCACTGGAAACTGGTTCGCCTATCGATGACTTTTCGTACTGTCCGTGCTTTAAACAGATACTCGATTCCAAGATAATTTTGTGCTCGTTGGATTCAATAATTAAGCAACTAACAACATCCATTAATGAGATGCGTTATCTCCAGTATGAACTCTGTTTGAATGCTTAGATTTATGAAATTTCCGGATGATGCTCTCTGCTTCTCAAAGGGTACAAGACATGGTATTCTATTCAGTGGATTTAATCTGAAAAAAGATTCCATTTTACAATTATATCAGAGACTGGCTTTTATCATACTTCTCTGACTAACAGTATCACATAAATGAATACGATGCAGATACTTTTGGATCAATGTTCTTTTTTCTGAAGCATGATGGTACCAACAGTTTGAGCTTTCTTGTACTTCCATGTCACTTTTACCGGTATATGACTGTGTTACGCTTGGTATAATTTACTTTGTACATCCTTTCTTATGACTGAATGTCTAAACCTATTTGCATAAGAGTATTTACATCACCTTACCAACCCCCTCAAATTTCAGCCTAAAATGATGCAGATACTTTTTGGATCAATGTCCTTTTCCGGAAGCATGATGAGACAAACAGGTTGAGCTCTCTTGTACATCCATGTCACCTTTACGGTATATGACTGTGTTATGCTTGGTATAATTTACTTTTGTACATCCTTTGACTGAATGTCTAACCAGTTTAAATAAGAGTATTTACATCACCTCACAAACCTCGTCAAATTTCAGCTTGAAAAGCTATTGTTATGCCCAAAAGGTTCAACAATCTGTCGTGGCTCTGTAGAATATAAACCATGCGAGTTACCTTGAAGAGCCCATGAGTTGTTAATTGTTTCAGAATTGCTTGTGGTAACTTCGTCTTTTCGGAAAGACAAAAGGTTCATTATCACAGAAAATGTTTCAAGACTTTCTTTCAAGTTCTACTCCAAATTCAGCTTGAAGTCAGAGATGCATATCAGCTCTCTAGAATTGAAGTGCATGCCGTGCCACCCATATTTTGTCACTTTTTCTTCTTGACAAACTAAAATAAAACACATATCTTACTCAACTAATTTGCTAAGTAAACATCAAAATTGAGAATTCTCTACAGCTTTGTCTTCTGCAAAAAATAGAGCATGTAGAGTTTACTGAACTGAATAAATGCGAAGACCCTATATAGGAGCACAAATGGGGTCTTATTTATAGAAACGAAATGAATTATAGCACCTACACTACTATGTTATACCTTGCGCAGAGAAGCAGATTCACAGCACACATGAACTATGAGCTAAGAAGAGAAGAAGAAGGCATCTCAAACTATAGAGGTAATATATTCTACATATGACATTCTGTGGATAAATTCTTAACTAATATTCCGAAACAACTTGAAGAACTAGCCATTTGAAAAACATCGCGAGTCAATTGCAAATCAGTAATATAAGGTCATTCTGTATCATTTGGAGGTTTTTTCAAAGCAAATTAGAGTTAAATTGACTGCAATTGGTTTTTCGTTCCGCAACCTGTTGTCATTCTCTTAACAGATCTATTAACCTTTTTCAGGATCTCTTAACAGATCTATTTCTTGATTACTATTGTGGAGCTGTTGAGTACTTATCCTCACCTACCACAATGTCACTCCAGCAAGAATCTCTACAACTTATGCTAAGTTCGAAATTAATCTTATGGAAATAAACTTTTCTCAATGAAAAAATTTTTTAAGGATGGGATATTGGATTGTTGGTTTTAGTTGTTTGAAGATGATATCAGCCTCTTCATATAACTTGTGCTTGGGTAGTCATACACGCCTTTGGCTGCAATCTCTTAAACTTCATGGCTCTATACAGTTGCTGATGATATTTTCAGAAACTATTGCTTTGTTTTGTGGGTATATGTTATTTAATCCTAGGCCGAGATTGTGTGCTCGTGAATATTGAGATTTCACAATTGCAAAATTTTGTTTCTTAAGTGGGTCGTGCTAAGTTTACTGATAATGTATTAAGAGCTTTGAAAAGCCATCTCAAAAATGGTTTATTCTCCCTTTTAATTACATTTCTAGTATAACACTATTTGTTTGGGGTATCCAATTATTTGCCTTTATAGATTAATAAAGTAAGATAGTTATTTAAATTTCTTGGAGATGGATGAGTAAAATATTTAGTGTGTTTGATTTCAAATCGATAAATTTGCATTTTCAATTCAATTTGCAATAACCAATGATGCTTTGATTAATAAAGTTATCATGTAACAGACTATTAGAGTAGCCTATTGAACTTTCTTCCGTTTAGGTTAAATATGTAACAGTTTATATGTTCACATTTTTATTATTCTTTTGTCTTGCTAAACAAAAATAATTTTTTTTTTTTTTTGCAATTTTTATAAAAATGTTTGTAACTTTTTATATCGACAAAAAAACTCCCAGATAAGCACGGTTTACAAACTCTTTGAATTTGAAGGTTTTGAGTTTATTTCATTCACATGTGTTTGGTATTTTTTCTGGTGTTTTGCTTAAACGGAAGTGGGAACACCATGGAAGCCCAGGATTCACCACAAGCACAGTCAACCATATCCAGGTCAAAGAACCAAAATAATCCCTACGCATCTGCTAAAAAGTAATAACGGTTTTTTTAATCAAATCTACACTATTACACTCAGAAAAATGGTTTTTTTTTTTTTATTCAAATCAAATCTACACTATCCTCTATCCATTCCCAAAAATGAGTTTACTCTGTTCGTTCCCAAAAACGGGTTAAATACATTGACTTTTATTGGGGTTTTTTAGGTAAGACTTTTATGATTTTTATTTTCTTTTTATCAAACCTATATTATTATATTAGGGAAGGGGAATGGTTTTGGTTAGATTCGAACCCTTGACCTTTAGAGTGGAGTCGTAGAACTCTAACTACTCGACCCTCTATTCTTTCCAAATTTTATGACTATTAAAATTGCGATGGGTTTTCCTTGCTACTTTCCAGTATTTGGATGTGACTTTTATTTGTTTATTTTTTCACTTCCTTTCCAAATTTTATGACTATTAAAATTGCGATGGGTTTTCCTTGCTACTTTCCAGTATTTGGATGTGACTTTTATTTGTTTATTTTTTCACTTCCTTTGGAGCATAATTTTTGGATAGGTCCTTTAGGAAGAAAATGAATGTCATCCACTATTCAATAAGACACACTAAGGCGTGTTTGATTTAGGGGAATCAAAGAAGGAAATGTGTATGAGTAATAATGACAATCATTATTAGCGTTTGAGAAATAATTATCACTATCATTTAATGGAAATACAAGTGATTAATTTGGGTCTTTATGATTCTCTTAAAATACTATTCTATCAAACTCATTAACGCTCAGGGAATCATCAAAACTCATACTCATAGTATGTCTAATGACATCTGTAGTGATAGTGATTAATAAATTTGAACCAAACAACTTCTAAATGTTTTTGGAATCATACAAAATAGTCATGTCACTCATATCTAGTAAATTTTCTGGTTGACAAAAGAATAAAATAAATAAGAAAACATATCTAAGTTTCTCACTTTTTTATTTTTCTGTATTCTAGAAAAATTAAACCACATACAAGTTTACTATATAAATGCAAAGACCTGAGGTTTTATTGTTGCTATTACATGACTAAGATGCTGAAATGACTGCAGTTGAAGGGTGGTCAAGCTATATGTATATTGGAGTTGTGAAATTATTTATGAAATTCTTCCTAAATACTTTAAATTTTATTTCAAGGTCAAGTAGCAAAACACAACAATATTTGTCCAAGGCACAAACAAGAATGCTCACGAGAGGTTATTGCGGGTTTCAAACGAAATTAAGAGTCTGATTGCTTCATTTTCTTTTTCCTATTATTTTCTGGGTCTTTTATTAAAGACGAAAGTTGGAATACCATAGAAGTCCAAGATTTATTTCCTCAGAGCCTACTAGCTTTAACAGAATGAGCCCAATGGCCCAACAAGGCTAACCCATAAATAGAGCAGAATGACAAGAAAGGTGGGCTGGGATTGTTTATAAGAACCTTTGAAGTGGGTCGGTAAACAATTTGTTAGTGCGATGTTGCCGGACTCATAGCTTCGCTATTTTATGCTGCCTCCCATTGACTTATAGCTTCGCTATTTTACGCTTCCTCCCATATTGCTTCTTTCTTCTTAAGTGGCAGCACGTCGGATTGTTCTCGTCCCCTTCCTTATTGGCCCTCAGGTAAGCCTAAGAAAATTCCTCCTTTTTCAGTCCACCTTTTTCTCTTTTTTTTTTTTTCTGTTTTTATTTTATTTTATTTTATTTTATTTCCTTAAACCCAATATCAAGGGTCTGTTAAGATGGTTGTAAAATGAAGAGGGAGAAAAGTAAACGAAAAAAATGTAGAAAATTTCCGTTGGTTCCACTTAATTTGGTTGAAAAATTTTCCTGCTGAAACAAGATTTTGGTAAAAACAACCCAAGGATCGTATAAATCCATATTTCAGATATATTCGTTTTCTTTTTAATCCCCTCAAATCTTATATGTTTACTAAGCCCCATCGTAAAAAGTCTTAATTAACAAACTATCTTTAGTCTCCAATAAATAACCGAATTGTTTTGAACCAACCATATATTTGGATAAATTGTTTAAAATAAATATTGCTGTTTTATTTTTTAGATTAGTGCAAATAAAGATGTTGAAAATTGTATGTTTAGATGTTAAAATTTTTTCCGTTAATTAAAGGGGTGTCCAAGCCAATAAAGAAATGGATAAATTTTTTCCAACACTTTTTTTTTCACCACTTTTTCTGTTCTCCACTGACATTGCTAATATATATATATATATATATATATATATATAGTGATCAGACTATTTTTGGTCACAATTAAGTCAATAAACCGTCTAAAACTTACACTTTGAAACAGTGAAATTTTTGAAAGAAAATATTATTATATCATTTTTTTTATATATGTGTTTTTGAGATAAAAATGTAGTTATGAAAAATTGCATTTGAAAAAAAATCATTAACCAAACAAAGCTCTAAGATTTTGGTCATTATGTGAGTTTTAATCGTTTACTTTTCTTCGGTTGAGTGAAAAGGTGTTTAAGTTAATAAGAAAATGGACTGATTTTCCAATATTTTTTTTCGTTTGTCCCCCCCCGTCCCCTCGTCCTCTTCTCTTTCTTCTCTGCTTCGTCTACACGGCAACTTCTAAGTCTTTTCCAATTTCTTTTCATGTTGTCATGTTCATCTATGACGATGAGCACAAGAAGTTTAACTGTTAATCAATTCTTCAATTAAAAGAAGGACTTTACGGCATAAATTATTAAGCAAATTACCTAAACTTTTCCTAGTCCACTCTTTCGTCTGTAATTTGTTCTTTTATAATTATCTATTATGTCTCCATCCATTGCAATGTTTATTGATGTCATGACCGTGTGAAGAAGGATTGTTTACGCTCTTATTTAGTTTCCTTTGAGCTTGGCTTCATCAAACAAAATCGTCAACATCACTGATTGTTTGGCTTTTCTCTTTTCTCTAATTCTCTTTTACTTTGTGCCAGTTGCATCCTTTCCCATTTTTACCCGGAGATATGGCCGTTGCCTTAACACTGGCAGGCTCTGTTCTCTCCGCTTTCCTTCAAGTGCTATTCGATAGGATGGCTACGCCAGAGTTCCTAAATCTATTTCGAAAAAGAAAGAACGATGAAGAACTCTTGGAGAAGCTCAGAATAAATTTGAATGCTGTTGAAGCTGTGCTTGATGATGCAGAGAACAAACAGACCACGAACAAAGCTGTCAAGAAATGGCTTGATGATCTTCATGATACTTTGTATGAAGCAGAGGACTTATTGGACAAAATCAACACTGAAGCTCTAAGATTAAAGATTGAAACCGAGTGTAATCAAAGTCCAACTAATAAAGTACGTGCTTCCACTTGCACCTTATCTTCTATCAATAACTTTCTTAATAAGATAAGGCCAGAGGTTGAGAAAATATTTCATAGATTGGTGGAATTTAAACAACATGTTCAACTTCTTGGTCTGCAAAGTGTTGAGTCTAAAAGACAATCATATCGACCACCTTCAACTTCTTTGGTTGACGAGGCTACTGTTTTTGGAAGAGATACTGACATAGAAAAGATAATTCAATTGTTGTTGTCTGAGGATGCGAATGGAGGCAGCATCACTGTCGTTCCGATAGTTGGCCTTGGTGGAATTGGTAAGACCGCCCTTGCTCAAATGGTTTACAAAGATGTGAGGGTGAAGGATCACTTTTCTATTAAGGCATGGGTTTGCGTATCAGAAGAATATGATGCAAGCAGGATAACAAAAGAACTACTTAAGGAACTCAGTATTTCATTTTCTGAAGCTGGTGAAAACTTGAATTCTCTTCAAGTGAAGCTACAAGCTGGTCTAACTGACAGAAAGTTCCTTCTTGTTCTAGATGATGTTTGGAACAGAAACTACAATCATTGGGATAATTTAAGGATCCCTTTCAAAGGTGGATTGCTAGGAAGTAAGATCATTGTGACGACACGGGATGGCAATGTTGCAAGGATGATGGCTAAAGAAGAGTCAATTCATTTTTTAAATTTGATAGCAGAGAATGATTGTTGGCTCTTATTTGAGAAGCATGCATTTGAAAATAAAGATGGCAATCAAAATCCAAAACTTGAAGAGATAGGAAAGAGAGTTGTAAAGAAGTGTGGAGGGTTGCCGTTGGCTGTGAAAACGGTTGCAGGTCTCCTTCGTTCGAAAACAACAGAGGAACAGTGGGAAGATATTTTAGTAAGTGAAGTGTGGAGTCAAACAGACTATCAAGATGACATATTACCAGCGTTGAGATTAAGCTACATTCATCTTCCTTCCCATTTAAAAAGGTGCTTTGCTTATTGTGCTGTGTTCCACAAAGATTACAATTTTAGAAAAGAGGAAGTAATTCAGTTATGGCTTGCTAATGATCTTTTGGAGCATCCTGAAGAAAACATAGGTGAGAAGTGTTTTCATGAATTAAGAATGAGATCATTATTTCAGCAGTTAAGTGACAATTTTTTCTCCATGCACGACCTTGTCAATGATTTGGCTAGAATTGTTTCTGGAAAATATTGTCTCAGGTTAGAAGATTATCACCAAAGACATGGTACGATAGCTAGGTTAAATAATTTTTCATACCATCCTGGACAAACATCTGACACCTGCCATAAATTTGAACTCTTGACGGAGGCAAAGAATTTAAGGACATTCCTACCATTGAGAATGAGGCAAATTTCTTTTCCTTATCATGTACTAAGCACAAAATTCTTGCATGATACGTTGCCCAAATTCTTGTCCTTAAGGGTTTTGTCTTTGTATGGTTATCGAATCATTGAGTTGCCTGCCTCATTTAAGGGTTTGAAACAACTTCGTTTTCTGGATCTCTCTTCTACAATGATACAAGAGCTACCGGACTGGATATGTAACTTGTATAATCTACAAACTCTATTGCTATCAAATTGTGAGAAGCTTGAAGAGTTGCCAGAAGATTTGGGAAAGTTAATAAACTTGTGTTACTTGGATATTAGTGGAATTCCGTTAAAGAAAATGCCGTTACAAATGGGCAAATTGAGAAACCTTCAAGTCCTTACTACTTTTTGTGTAGGCAAGGATAGTGGTTCAATGATTAAGGAGTTGGGCAAACTTCTTAAGCTTCATGGTAAACTCCTTGTTGCAATGCTGGAAAATGTTTCTTCTGGCAAGGATGCATCGATGGCGAACATGATGGGCAAGAAACAGATTGAAGATTTAACTTTGGAGTGGAATGATGTTGTTGATGATTCACAAGTTGCAAGAGATGTGCTTGACAATTTACAACCTCATTCAAACATAAAGCATCTTAAGATCGATGGATATTGTGGGACAACATTTCCAGATTGGCTAAGAAACCTTCCATTTTGCCATTTGGAATTCTTGAGTCTATCTAGATGTGAAAACTGCCTTGAGTTGCCTGCACTTGGGCATCTACAGTCCTTGCAATCACTTGAAATCATCGGAATGAGATACATATTAGCCTTGACTGAGGAGTTCTATGGAGACGCCAGTGTAATCAAACCATTCCCGTCTCTCAAAAAGTTCAGAATTGAGAAGATGCTAGAGTTGGAGAAATGGCACGTACCAGAATGTGAAGTTTTCTGTAGGCTTGAAGAGCTCTGTATAATTGACTGTCCCAAGCTAACTGGAGAACTTCCCAAACTACTTTCGTCACTACGAAGACTTGAGATATCTGGATGTGACATGCTTGTGCTTCCCAATGGTCAATTGAGCATCGTCAACGAAGACATTCAACAACTCCCATCTCTTCGTGAGTTGAAGATTTCTGCACTAAAGAATTTGAAGGATTTGCCCACAGGATTGAACAACCTATCCAGTCTTGTATGCGAGGGCTGTATCAATTTGAAATTAGAAAGTGAAAACTACCATGGTGGGTCCCACCTTGAGGAGTTGAAATTTAATAATTGTGACTCTCTCAAAGTTATCTCGCTTGGCTCGTTTCCTATGCTAAAAAGATTTATAATACAGAGGTGCAACAGTATTGAGATGCTCTCAATTCTTCCACGTGGGATAGAGAATCAAAGTAGTATTCTGACTTCACTGCAACGCTTATGGATTGGGGGCTGCCATGAACTCATATCTTTTCCAGAGGGAGGATTGCCAGCCCCCAATCTCATGGATTTCGTTGTCATCGATTGCAAGAAGCTGAAGTTGCTGCCGGAACGGATGGAATCCCTCCTCCCATCTCTTGAATGTCTGAATATAATTAATTGCCCAGAAATCGTATGCTTTCCAGGAGGGGGTTTGCCCTCCAGCCTAGAATACCTTATCATCCGTGGTTGTGAAAAGCTCATGAGTCACCGAAGAGAGTGGGGTTTGCAGAGACTCCCCTCTCTCATACACTTGGGTATTAATGGTATCCATGAAGTGGAGCCCTTTCCTGAGGAGGACTGGCTGCTGCCTTGCACGCTTGAATCTCTTTATTTCCGACAGAATATAAAAAAGTTAAACTATTCAGGTCTGCTGCAACTCACCAATCTTAAGGAGCTGTCAATTTCAAACTGCCGTCTACTCCAGTCGCTGCCAAATGAGGGACTGCCCACCTCCCTCACTAAACTGGAAATCTGGAACTGCCCATTGCTGAAACCACGGTTAGAAGGGGAGAAAGGACAAGACTGGCCCAAGGTTGCTCATATCCCTTGTGTAAGAATCGATGATGAGCTATTCCCTTGACCGAGATGCCGGTTACTATTGACGGCTGCATCTTCAAGCAAAGACTCAAACTCAAGCTAAGAATTCCTTTCTTCAGTCGAGGTTCGTTAAGGCATGTGCTCTACTGGAATTATTGCTAATTCTTTTTTCACTCTTTACTGCAGTTAATAATATGTTTGCTTTGAATCCTCGAGTGACATTGCCGATTTATTTTTGGGCACATATAATGCTGTTTACTTTGAATTTTGGGTTTTGCTATTCAATTGTTAAATACTGGATATTAGTAGATCATTCCTGCTTAACGTACTTAAGAATTTGATGTCTGTTTGTTTTTAGTCTTTAAAAAAGTTATACCATACATTATCTAAAAGTGCGTTTATGTTATTCTGTGCATTTAAATGGTGAAGAATATATGGTTGCTGTTTTTGTATTGAATCCATTCTTCATTCGTATTTCTTCTCTTTATGTAGTTTAGTATCTTAAATCTTATTTTCAAAGGAAACAATAAACATTTAAATCATTACTGCTTGGAAAACTCCTAAAAGAAAATCAGTTGTATTCCATCTATGACTGTTCACCTACGAAGACGTGTCTTCAAAATCACGACTATTTAGATGCCTAAGCCCCTTAGGTAAAATCAAATTGGAGCTATTTTAAAGCAAATTAGAGTTAAATTGACTGCAATTGGTTTTCATTCCACGGCCTTTTGTCATTCCCTCGACGAATGTATCATCCTTTTGCAGGATTTAGAAACTACTCCTTGATTACTGTCGTGGAGCTATAGAATACTCGACCTCACTGTCACTCCAGCAAGAATCTTTGAGAACTTATGCCAAGTTCGCAATTAATCTCATGGAAATAAACGTCTCTCTATAAAAGAATGTTTTAAGGATGGGATGTTGGATGGTGGGTTTTAGTTGTTTGAAGATATCAGCCTCTTCGTATAGTTGTGTGGGTTGCCATACACTTTTGGCTGTAATCTCTATACAATTTTTTTTTTTGTCAAATTGTAATCTCTATACAATTGCTGATGATATTTTCAGAAACTGTTACTTTTATTTCTTTGTGTGGTATTTAGTCTTAGGCGGCGACTGTCTGCTAGTGAATTTTGAGATTTCACAATTGAAATTATTATATTGTTTCTTAAGCAGGTAGTGCGAATTTACTAATAAGGTATCAAGAGCTTCAAAAATGGTTCACCCTTTTTAATAACTTTATTCTAATATGACATTATTTGTTTGGGTTATCAAATTATTTGGCTTTTATAGATTAGGTAAATAAGCGGGGTAGTCATTTTCTTAGAGATGGTTGAGTAAAATATTTAGTGTGTTTGATTTCTAACTCAGAAATTTTGTATTTTGAGCTCAATTTGTTGATAACCGATAATATGATGATTCAAAAATTATCCTGCCACAAAGTTCGCATGCTTATTATTCTTTTATCTTACTAAGCAAAAATGACAAAAGAATTTTTTTTTTTTTTTGTGGCAATATCTTTAAATTTTATGTATTTTTTATACAGCCAAAACCTCCGAGAAAAGCACGGTTTACAAACACTTCAAATTTGAAGGTTTTGATGTTTTTTTTCATTCATTTTTGTTTGGTTTATGTCTCTTTATTAATTTCATATTTGGTTCTGTAATTTTTTTTTTCTGGTCTTTGCTTAAACGGAAGTTGGAACACTAAAGAAACTCCAAGATTCAAAATCAATCTGAGACTGAAAGGGCAGCCACAAAAGTCAGTCGACCATATCAATTTCGAAGAACCTAAATAATCCCACGCATTTGCTTAAGATAGGCAGCCACGCATTTGCTAAAGATGGGTTAACTCCTTGACTAGAACTTTATTGCGGTTTGGAAAAAATTAAAGACTTCTGTGATTTTAAATTTGCGATGGGCCTACCTTTAGTTTCATATAAATGCTAAATTAACCCTATAAGACCCTGATGTGATCATGAATTGTGCTTGAAATTTCATATAATTTTTAAAAAATTATATGAAATTTCATTGATATCCTGAAGGAAACCAGGGAGATGATTAATATTATGCTTGAGCGATAGTTTATTGTTATTTATTTATTTTTCGAATTCAACGAAGACTTAAACTTTGCTATGGAAAAGGGGATATATGTTGAGGGTAGGAAAAAACCGTTATCTGGTAAATATCTTTTATTAATTGATTTAGGGCTTCGACAAATCTTTAAGACAAGTGTAGAGTGCTGAATTGCTAAAAATTGTATAGGTTGCTCCTGGGCTCACTCTTTGAAAATTAAGCGATCTTGTACAATAGTTTTTGATGTTATGTTTAGGGGTGAGAATCGGTCGGTAATTCGGTAACTTGAAATCAGTTAATTTGGTATTTTTTTTTTCAAATTTACCGACCGAATTCGATTTCGAATTCATTTACTACCGAACCGAATTCGATTTCGAATTCAATTCGGTAAATCGGTATATTAATTCAGTAACCGAATTCAAAAAATAAAAAAATTTAAAATAAAATTTTTAAAAATTAAAAAAATAAGAAATTTAAAATTAAAAATTAAAAAATTAAAAAATAATGGGCTTAAGGAGAAAATAATGGGCTTAAGGAAACAATGGCCCAACCCAATGATCAAATAACCGAGCCCACTATCAAATTACTACCCCAATTAATGCTAAATTCGGTAATTCGAATTCGGTATATAAATACCGAATTACCGAATTGAATTCGGTAAATTTCGTATTACCGAATTAAAATTTTATTTTCGAATACCGACCGAATTCAATTTCATTTTTTTCGGATTTTCCGAATTACCGACCGAATTACCGAATTCGATTTACCGAATTCAATTCGAATTCGGTCAGTAATTCGGTATTTACCGAATTTGCACACCCCTAGTTATGTTAACTACACATAGTTATTTGCTCAAAGCCCACTAGCTTTAACTGAACAAGACCAGCGTCCCATTAGACTGCCCCAGAAAATTAGAGAAACTGACGAAAGTTGTCGGACTGGTACTCTAAGCGAAAGTTGTCGGACTGGTACTCTAAGCGAAAGTTGTCATCCCTAGAATATTTTACGTACTTTAATTGGGACGATAGATGCTTTATTTTTATTTCTACTATAATCAAAATATGGTATGGATTTTGTCAGTAATTTCAGTATGCAAATTATTTCCGATGATTCCAAACTTTGTATAATCTTATTGAAATTTCATTTATTTTCAAAACCAATTTGCAGAGAAGTTATGAAACACTTTTATTTTCTTACACCGCATTATGTAATAGGAAAATTTTGATAGAATTCTAATAGCATGCATCCATTTCATTAACTAGAAATGAGAAAAAAAAGCCATATTTTTAAAAATAAAGTTTGCTCAAGCATACAAAGATTATTCCAACATGGAAATTTTCTTCTTAAATCTGTTGATGCTATTATGAAACAATAGTAGCTTTTCATTTTTTTTTTTTTATACTAGTAGCTTTAAACCATACACAAAGTGAAGCATCACTTGCTATGTGGTGTCTTCCCTTTGTATTTTTTTATTTTTTAAATTGTTTAAAAAATAATCTAATCACGTTAATAATTTACTGAGCCATTATAAATAACTAAAAACAACTACTTATTAGTCTATTTTTATTTCATAAAATTTCTACATATTTATTATTAAAATGTAAAATGGATTTTCATGAAAATTAATGTTTACAAATAATCTTAATTTAATTATTTGCACACACATTTAGTGTGTCCTAATCATATTATTCCATAATGACACTTTATTTTTCTTTTTTTTTTCCTTTTCGTATTAAAGTAGAAAAATTTTTAATTATTGGTTAATTCAAATAAAACCATTGATTCTTTCCTCACGCATTGAAACTCCATATATGCAAAAATATGCTGAGGAAATTCAATTACTATTGGTAATCAAATTCAATTACTATTGGTAATCAAACATATTTGGTCCTTTATTTCGTAATCCTTTGAACGTTATTAAAAAAAAAAACTTTTTTGCCATACTAAAATAAATCCATTTTAAAAGGCATGTTTCTAAACTAAAATTATGCAAACATTACAAGTTTAGTCATTAAAAGATGAAGTGAAGCAACTTATTTTCAACAAATACAGGGACAACCTACTCCATGTAAGGTCATTTAATAGCCACAGAGTACATATTTTCCTGCCTATATTTCTCATGATTAACTAGTCTATTGAGTTATTGTTTAGGTTGGTGGGCAAATATTTAGCTTTTCGCCTTTCTACTATCTAGTTTTTGGAGGTGATTTTTTCCCCCTTTCATTGGAGCATAATGTAAGGGTTGATCTGCGGAAAGGCTACTCAATGCCAAGGTAAGCCACTTTATAGCATTTCTTACATGACATCTATCAATAAAAGATTGCTGACAATGTTATTCAAATTCATACATTTCTTAGATAAGATGATGGATTTTACTAATTGAGTCGACTCTCATTAATACAAAAATAAAACAAAAAAAGTCATCAAAGCACATACAAGTTACTAAATAAATACAAAGACCCGTTTAGGTACAAACGTGAGATTTTATTTGCTGCTATTACACGACCAATATGCTGAATTTACTATAATGAAAGGCTAATCAAGGTATATGCGTTAGGGGTGGGCATGGACCGGTTAACCAGTCCATTCACCTAATATCCTAACCAGAACCGCTTATAGCGGCTTGCCTAATTTGCTAACCCTATCCGACCCTCATCAGTCGGTTAACCGCTTAGCGGTTACCCTGTTAAAGAGAGTCGGGTGCCACGGGTAATCGGAACCGTATGGTATTAAGTTAATTTGACAAAAAAGATAAAAAAATATTACAACATAAATAATTTTTCAAACAAAAAAACTACTTATACAATTTCAAACTCTTGCATCCGTTCTTTTTAAAATTAAAAAAAGTTAGAAATCAAAATTTTTCACAATACAAGTAAAAAAATTTTTGTGTTATTTTCATATTTCGTATATAAGTTGTATGAAAGTATTTTTTTTTTATTTACTGTCAAGAATATACATGATAATCAGAGTATAAAAACAAAAAATAAAATACAATTAAAAAAATTAAATTGGAAGACAATCTAATATGATATTTAAGTTTTTGAGTTACTTAGACTTAAAAATGAAAAGATTTAATACTTCTTATTTCTCTATAATATTCATAAATATTAACCTCTAAGACACAGATGTGGACCAGTTCAGTTAATTGTGGTTTTTAAAAATTGATATCCGGAACCGAAACTGTTTTTGTAAATAAGGTTCGGTTAACCTAATCACTTCTAGAATTTGGTTCGGTTACCCTCATTTTTCGATTCAAAATGAATCGGATATTGCAGTTTTTTTATTTTCCAGTTATTTTTGCCCACCCCTAATATGCATACCTAAGTTGTGAATTATTTATGAAATTTTCACCAATTCTTTAAATTTTCTTTCATGACCAAGTAGCAATGTATAATACTCTATGTCCAAGGCCCAAACAAGAATATGAGAGAGTATTGCAGTTTTCAAATGAAATCGAGAGTTTGATGGCATTCAATCTTTTTTCTTTAGTTCTTCTTTGGTTCTTGTTCGGTCTTTTTCTAAAACGGAAGTTAAAACCTCAGTGAAGTGAGCCCCATTATATTATCTTTAACAAAACGAACCTGACGGCCTAACAGATTTTGCCGAAAATTAGAAGAGTAAGAAGAAGGTTGGACTAATACAATAAGGAAAATGCCCTGGACTCACAGGTTGATTTCCATTTTCATTGTTTATACTCAGAGTGATGTCACCTCCGATTAATCTCTTGTTTTCTTGATCCCGGGTAACCCTTGGAAAATTCCTCTCTCTCTCTCTCTCTCAAAATCAACATTTTTAAGCTCATTTTTACTTCATCTTATTTCCTAAACCTTTTGCTAAGGATCTGTTTGGACCATAGTTCAAAAACTTGGCCGAGTCGTCACCGGAACGGAGGCTTCCGGTCTGATACCGCTCCGATCCTAGTCGGAGACGGGAGACTCGCCGAGAACTTGTCGGAACTCGATTGACTCGCACCAAATTGTCTTCTAGTCAAAGAAAAAACGACCGAGTTGAAACCGAGTCAACCCGGGCCAAACCCAAAAAAACAGACCCTGATACTTTCACCTCCACCCTCAACCACCAACAAAGCCACCTCAGTGACCACCAAAAACCCACCACCGCACGGCAGCCCTCCCCAACCAGCCATAGCCATTGTGTCACGGGGTGGCCAGACGCTATGTCCCGTGACCTGCTAAAGTCCCCTAAGTACGTTGCCCAAGAAATTATGCTGTTGCCGATAGCGCCCGTGCGCTTGCCTAGTCCGCACCCAGAGTCGTGCGGTCGTTGCTTGGCACGTCAGTGCTGCAGCTCTCGTGCCCTATCGCACTCATGCATTCCTTCTTATTGCACTTGTGTAGTAGCCGGTACAACCTGTCGCACTCCTGTCGCAGCCGCACGCCTAGCACCGTGCTCGCAGATGTCTATCAGGACTCACGGGAGGACGGAGTCGCACGCCTGGCACCACCTGCTCTCGGGACGCAAGGGACCACCGGTCACAGATCGGTGCGAAACTCACCAAGGATGAAGAACCAAGTACTAGAAGCTTAGTGATGTAATTTTAGGTGCTACTTCATCTTGTACATGTAGATAGCTTTGTTTTTATATTTTTCATATTGTACAGAAAAACAGTGTCTACTCCTGTCACTTGGGGTTTTTTAGCCAGGACTACTATAGGGGGTGATAAGGAGTTGATGCGAAGACGGGTGTAAAACGAAGGTCGTAAATCTTGCGATTGCTTAATGAAATGTTATTTCCTATTAAACCACTGTGCCTCTAAAGCTTATATATGCATTAATTTGCTATATTTGGGATTGCGACACACAGTTGGTTGAACAGGCGGAAGTAGCGTGCGGAGAGTTACTTGCCACACGGATCGGTTTCGCTGAGGGATAATGAGCGGCCCGTGACACATTGACCACAGCCCCCATCACACAAACCAACAAATCACAGCCATAGGAACGTAGGGCTGTTTTTGCAAAGGAAGATGGCTGGTGAAGAGGGATAGTGGGTAGGGGATGGTGGTGGCAGGCGATAGAGAGAGAGGGGAAGGGAAGGAGGGCAGGCGGTGGATTAGAGAGGAAAGAGAGATAGGGCGGATCAAAGAGAAACAGAGAGAAGAGGGAGATGGTGGGTGGGGGGATAGAGATAAGAAGGGTGGTCTGTGGAGCACCAATAGAGAGAAGGGGGAGCGACAGGGAGAGAGAAGGGAGAGGTAGGGGAACTACGTGAGAGAAGAGAGATAGGTCTGGGGTAGGGGAATTAGATAAAAAAAAAGGAAAAAGAAAAAATTAGAGTTTTAATTAAGAAAAATAAATAAGAAATTAATTTGATTAGGAAATAAAAATAAAAAAATAATTATTTTTAACAATTAATTTACAAAAGACTTTAGTCATATAATATAGGCATGCTACATCACAAAATGTCTTCTGATATTTTTATTTTCAATTCTCTTGAGAGATAGATATAAAGTGTAGGCATGCCTTGAAAAACTTAAGTTTTACTATTTTTTTATTTGTTTCTATAATTATTATTTTTAAAATTATGTTTTGTGTTATTTTGATTTTATTTTTTTATAGGTCTATTTTGATCTTAAAAATATATACCGTTTTTTATATCGGTAAAAATAGTATACTTTAAATATTTTCTTTACTATTTTTTGATGATTTTGTTTAGCATTTTTTTAATATTTTGAATAATTATTTATTATTTTTAAAATAAAAATTATTTTAAAATATGCTTCTCGCACTGAAACCGTGATTGATATACCGAATCTGATTGAACGTTACGAGCCGCGATGTGACAGCGACATATTTCCACGGTTTGGACAAATATTGCACATCCGTTCCTCTTTCAAGCCTCCGATCCAAGATTACCACCACCACCAATAACATTGCCACCACAATACTGCCACCTCTAAGCCTTTTCCATCACTGCCCCAGCATCAAATTTCTTTTCTCGTCCAAACCCCCAGTCATAATCTCTCAAATTTTCTTTACTCTGATTCAATTCATGCTCTGGTTACCATGTAAAGATTTGATTTTTTTCCCCCCAATTTTATTGAACAAAACTAGTAACATTGGGGATCCTGACTTTTTTTTTTTTTTTTTCCTTCTCCCAGAAGAAGATGGACGAAGTTGAGTCGCAAGAATCGGTCAGATTGATCGAAAAAGTGGAGAAAGATGGAGGGTGAGGGTAGTCAGTCCAATTCTTGGCGTGAACTTCCCTGAAATTGACTGACTGAATGTCTTGAAGTTTTTAAATTATTTATGAAATTCTTCCTAAATACTTTACAAATTTTCTGTCATGGTCAAGTTGCAATACACAATACTATTATGTCCCGCCCCAAAAAAGAATATTAGTGAGAGGTTATTGCAGTCATCCAATGAATTTGGGAGTTTGATGGCTTCCCCTCTTTTTTTTTTTTTTTTTTTTTTTTTTTGGGGTTCTATCAGTCTCTGGGTCTGTTCATAAAACGAAAGTCCGAATACCATAGAAGTCCAAGAGTTATTTGCTTAGAGCCCACTCGCTTTAGCAGAACGCGCTCAATGCCCCAACAAGGCTAACCCAGATAATTAGCACAATAACAAGAAAGCTGGACTGGTACTGTTTAAAAGAACAATTTTCCTTGGGCTGGAACCTCTGAATTGGGTCGGCAGACAATTTGTTACGTCGATATTTCTGGACTCATAGGTTCGCTGTTTCCTCCCATTTTGGTCTTTCTTCTCTTCCCTTTTCTTATTGGCGCAGGTAATCCTTGGAAAATTCCTCCCTTCTCAATCCGCATTCCCTTTTTTTCTTTTTTTAACAATTTCATTTGTATTTTATTTCATTCCCTTAAACGCCATTCTAAGGGTCTGTTTGGAAGGCTGCAAAATGGGGGGCAAAAAACTAGAAAATTTTCGTTGAATCCACTTTATTTGATTGTAAAATTTTTCTTGTTGAAATAGCAGGAAATACCAAAATTTCGGTCTAAAAAAAAAAAAAAAAACAACCCGAGGAGCATACAAATCTTCGTTTTAGATATAATAATCCTTTTCATTTAAATCCCCTCAATTCGGATTTTTCCTTTTCTTTCATTCATCAAATCTTTTACGGTTATTAAGACAGCCACTCAATTATTATCATTGTAGAAGTTTTAATTATCAAACTATCTTTAGTTTTAAATAAGTTAATCGACTGTTTAAAACCAATTGTGTGTTTTGATGAAATTTTTTATGAAAAATATTAATGTATCACTTGTTGGATTAGTGTATTTGCAAGATAAAGAAGTAGTTGAAAAAGTTAAAAAAAAAAAAATTTACCAAACAAAGCTCTCAATTTTTGGTCATTGCGTGAGTTTTAGTGGTTAACCCAACTCTTTTTTTTTTTTTTTTTTTTGGCCGTTAAGTGAAACTGTGTTTAAGTCAATAGAAAAAATGAATAAATTTTTTCTCTTTGCTGACTGTAATGCCACCTCTAGGCCTCCTCCGACACAGCCCCAAATTTTCATGTTGTCATGTTCATACGTAATTGTCAGCACAACTTTGACTGTTTGTTCTATATTAATCAATTCTCCGACTAAAAGAAAGAGACAGAGAGTGTAACCACGTTACCTAAACTTTTATCTGCAATTTGTTTTCTTTTTTCCTCTAATTATCCATTGCAATATTTGTGGACATCATCGTGACAGAAGGACTGTTTATCTTCTTTTCTTTCCTGTTAGCTTGACTTCATCAAACGGAAGTCAACCTCAATCAATTGTTGGGCTTCTCTGTTCTCCTTGTTAGTTACTTCAGTGTCTATATTCTCCTAGAGATATGGATGTTGCCTTAACACTGGGAGGCTCTGTTCTCTCCGCTTTCCTTCAAGTGCTGTTTGATAGGATGGCCACGCCAGAGTTCGTGAATCTATTTCGTAAAAGAAAGAATGACGACAAACTCTTGGAGAAGCTCAGAAGAAATTTGAAGGTTGTTGGAGCTGTGCTTGATGATGCAGAGAACAAGCAAACTATGAACAGAAGTGTCAAGGAATGGCTTGATGACCTTCACGATACTTTTTACCAGGCAGATGATTTACTGGACAAAATCAACACTGAAGCTCTGAGATTGAAGATTGAAACTGAGCATTATCAAAGTCCAACTAATAGGATAAGTGCTTCCACTTGCCCCATATCTTTGATCAATGACTTTCTTGATAATATAATGCCAGAGCTTGAGGAAATAGTTCTTAGATTGGTGGAATTTAAGCAAGATATTCAACCCCTTGGCTTGCAAATTGGTGAGTCGAAAAGACAGTCATATCGACCACCTACAACTTCTTTGGTTGATGAGACTAATATTTTTGGGAGAGATGTTGATATAGAAAAGATAATTCAATTGTTGATGTCTGAGGATGCACATGGAAGCAGTATCACTGTGGTTCCTGTAGTTGGACTTGGTGGAATTGGTAAGACCACCCTAGCTCAAATGGTTTACAAAGATGTGAGGGTGAAGAATCATTTTTCTACTAGGGCATGGGTATGTGTATCAGAAGAGTATGATGCTACTAGGATAACAAAAGAAATCCTTAGGGAACTCAATATTTCATTTTCTGAATCCAGTGAGAACTTGAATTCCCTTCAAGTGAAGCTACTAGCCGGCCTGACTGACAAAAAATTCCTCCTTGTTCTAGATGATGTTTGGAACCGGGACTACAATCATTGGGATAATTTAAGGATCCCTTTCAAAGGTGGATTGCAAGGAAGTAAGATCATTATTACGACACGAGATCAAAATGTTGCAAGGATGATGGGTAAAGAAGAGTCAATTTATTATTTGAATTTGATAGTAGAGAGAGATTGTTGGCTCTTATTTGAGAAGCATGCATTTGAAAATAAAGGTGGCAATCAAAATCCAAAACTTGAAGAGATAGGAAAGAAAATTGTGAAGAAGTGTGGAGGGTTACCATTGGCTGTGAAAACTGTTGCAGGTCTCCTGCGTTCAAGAACAAAGGAGGAAGAGTGGGATGAAATTTTAGTAAGTGAAGAGTGGAATCGAACAGACTATCAAGATGGCATTTTACCAGCACTGCGATTAAGCTACATTCATCTTCCTTCCCATTTGAAAAGGTGCTTTGCTTATTGTGCTGTGTTCCACAAAGATTATAATTTTAGAAAAGAGGAAGTAATTCAGTTATGGCTTGCTGATGATCTTTTGGAGCATCCTGAAGACAATAAAAGAATTGAAAACACAGGTGAGAAGTGTTTTCATGAACTGAGTATGAGATCATTGTTTCAGCAGTCAAGTGATAAATTTTTCTCCATGCATGACCTTGTCAATGATTTGGCTAGATATGTTTCTGGAAAATATTGTCTCAGGTTAGAAGATTATCAACAAGGACATGGTGCAATTGCTAGATTAAATAATTTCTCATACCTTTCCATGGATAGGTACGATACATTTCATAAATTTGAACCATTGATGGAGATAAAGAATTTAAGAACATTCCTACCATTGAGAATGAGGCACAGTTCTCATCCTTATTATTTACTAAGCATGAAATTTTTACATGATACCTTGCCCAAATTCAGTTCCTTAAGGGTTTTATCTTTGTCCTGTTATTGTATCATTAAGTTGCCTGACTCGTTTAGTGGTTTGAAACAACTTCGTTTTCTGGATCTCTCTGCTACATTGATACAAAAGCTGCCGGACTGGATATGTACCTTGTATAATTTACAAACTCTCTTGCTGTCAAATTGTTGGAGGCTTGAAGAGTTGCCAGAGAAATTTGAAATGTTAATAAACTTGTGTTACCTGGATATTAGTGGAATTCCTTTGAAGAAAATGCCACTTCAAATGGGTAAATTGAGAAACCTTCAAGTCTTGACTATTTATTTAGTAGGCAAAGATAGTGGTTCGATGATTGAAGAGTTGGGCAAACTTCCTAAGCTTCGTGGTGAGCTCCATATTTCAAGGCTGGAAAATGTTTCTTCTAGTAAGGCTGCATCGATGGTGAAGATGAAGGGCAGGAAACAGATTAAAGATTTAACTCTAGAGTGGAATGTTGATATTGATAATTCACAATTTGCAAGGGATGTGCTTGAAAACTTACGACCTCATTCAAGCATAAAGCATCTTAAGATCTATGGATATTGTGGGACAACATTTTCAGATTGGCTAGAAAGCCTTTCGTTTTGCCATTTGGAATCCTTGAGTCTATCTGGTTGTAAATACTGCCTTAAGTTGCCTGCACTTGGACAGCTACAGTCCTTGCAATCACTTGAAATTGTTGGAATGTGTAACATATCTGCCTTGACTGAGGAGTTGTACGGAGACTCTAGCGTAATCAGACCATTCCTGTCTCTCAAAAAGTTCAGAATTGAGAAGATGCCGGAATGGGAGAAATGGCACATACCAGAATGTGAAGTTTTCTTTAGTCTTGAAGAGCTCTATCTAATTGATTGTCCCAAGCTAAATGGAGAACTTCCCAAACAACTTCCGTCACTAGGTAGACTTGAGATATCTGGATGTGACAAACTTGTGCTTCCCAATGGTCGATTGAACATCTTCAATGAAGACATTCAACAACTCTCATCCCTCTGTGAGTTGAAGATTTCTGCTCTAAATAATTTGAAAGAGTTGCCCACAGGTCTGAACAAGTTATCCAGTCTTGTATGTGATGGTTGTGTCAATTTCGAAAGCTACCATGGTGGGTCCCTTCTTGAGTTCTTGAAATTTCATAATTGTGACTCTCTCAAAGTTGTCTCGCTTGGCTCGTTTCCTATGCTAAAAAGATTTGAAATTTTTGGCTGCAAGAGTATTGAGACGCTCTCAATTCCTCAAAGTAGTAGTTTGACTTCACTGCAATCCTTGCGTATCTGCGGCTGCAATGAACTCGTGTCTTTTCCAGAGGGAGGATTGCCAGCCCCCAATCTAATCGAATTTTTTGTCTTCGATTGCAAGAAGCTCAAGTCGCTGCCGGAACAGATGGAATCCCTCCTCCCATCTCTTGAATATCTGCTTATAAGTGATTGCCCAGAAATCGTGTGCTTTCCAGAAGTTAGTTTGCCCTCCAGCCTAAAATACCTTCACATCTATGCTTGTGAAAAGCTCATGAGTCGCCGGAGAGAGTGGGGTTTGCATAGACTCCCCTCTTTCATAAACTTGGGTATTAACGGTATTGATGAAGTGGAGTCCTTTCCAGACGATGACTGGTTGCTGCCTTGCACGCTTGAATCTCTCTGTATCGGAAAGGATGTAAAAATGCTAAACTCTTCAGGTCTTCTACGACTCACCAATCTTAAAGAGCTGTTAATTTTAGACTGTCCTCAACTCCAGTCGCTGCCAGATGAGGGATTGCCTGCCTCCGTCATCGAACTGGTAATCTGGCGCTGCCCATTGTTGAAACCACGGTTAGAATGGGAGAAAGGACAAGAGTGGCCCAAGGTTGCTCACATCCCTCGTGTAATAATCGATCATGAGCTATTCCCTTGATGGAGATGCCGGTTACCGGTGGTGAGGGCTGCCTCCTAAAGTGACAAGACCAGCATCGTCCGGCAAGTAATTTTTATTACGTCTCCTTTTCAAGATTTATATTCTCTTTGAATGGTTTGAAGCGCCAGAAGGCAAAAACACAGCTAAATATTTTAAGGCAAAAACACGTCTAATTTCTAAGAATATTGTGAAAATTAAAATGTATCCCAAAAATGTGGAAGTTGGGAGGGCTTTTTTGGATTAAGGCAGCAACCCAAGCATTTTTCTTTTTTTTTTTTTAATTTAACAGTGTTGCCGCCAACACACAAAAAATTTTGCACTCCAGTCCTCCAAGGACTGGAGTGGAATTTGGCAAATTTGTAAGATAAAAGCTTAAAAAAAAAAGGGTAAATAGTGTTGCTGCCAGCATTTCCAAATTGTATTCCGGTCCTCCAAGGACAGAGTGCAATTTGGTTAATTTGTAACATAAAATAAAAAAAAAATTAAGAAAACTGTTGGTGGCAACTTGAAAAAAAAATATTAATATAGTTTTACTTTTTTATTTTAGTTAAAATATAAAATTAAAAACATAACGAATAAAATATTTTTAAATAAAAAAATTAAATTAAAAAGAATGTAATTTTAAAAAATAAATTTGGGTAAAATAGTGTTAGTTTCACACGATTTTGTTTTTTATTTTAGTTAAAATATAAAATTAAAAACATAATAAATAAAATATTTTTCAACAAAATTGTTTAATTTTTTTAAATTACAATTTTAAAAAAGATAGGTCAAAATTAAAAAAATAATTTTTTAAATTTTGAATAGTTACATCCAACTTGTTTGGCATTGACACACTTTTTAATTTAAGGTTTTAAGTGTTTTTAAGATTTTTTAGGATAAGTGTTTGAGATTAGGGTTTCAGTTTTTAGGGTCTTTAGGATTAGGGTAGGGTTTTTTGAAATTAGGGTTTAATCTTTTCAGATTTTAAGATTTTTGGGGTTTAGGGTTTAGGTTATAATTTATAATTTACAATTGATAGTTTAGAATTTAGGGTCTAGGGTATACGGTCAAGCTTTTAGGGTTTAGGGTTTAGGGTTAAGCTTTTCAGATTTTAAAATTATGCATATTAGGTGTTTTACGAATAAATTTAGGATTTATCAAGTAACTAATTTTTAATTCATTTGAAACTAAATTATGTAATTTAAGGTTTAGGGTTAAGCTTTTCGGATTTTAAAATTATGCATATTAGGTGTTTTGCGGATAAATTTAGGGTTTATCAAGTAACTAATTTTTAATTCATTTGAAACAAAATTATGTAATTTAGGGTTTAGGGTTAAGCTTTTCGAATTTTAAGATTTTTTAGATTAGGTATGCTGGAGAAATAAGTTTAGGGTTTTAGGTTTAATTTATTTGAAACAAAATTATGTAATTTAGGGTCTAGGTTAAACTTTCAGGGTTTAGGGTTTTTAAATTAGGTGTTTTGGGGATATAAGGGTTTAGGATTTATTAAATAAATAAATTTTTAATTCATTTAAAACAAAATTATGTAACTTAGGATTTGGGTTACAATTTAGGGTTAAGAATCTAGGGTTAAGCTTTTAGGGTTTAGGGTTAAGGTCTTCGGATTTTAAGATTTTTTGGATTACGTGTTTTGGAGATATAAGTTTAAGGGTTTAGGTTTAATTCATTTGCAACAAAATTATGTAATTTGGGTTCTAGGTTAAACTTTCAGGATTTAGGGTTTTTAAATTAGGTGTTTTGGGAATATAAGGGTTTAGGATTTATCAAATAAATAAATTTTTAATTCATTTGAAACAAAATTATGTAACTTAGGATTTGGGTTACAATTTAGGGTTAAGCTTTTAGGGTTTAGGGTTAAGGTTTTCGGATTTTAAAATTTTTTGGATTACGTGTTTTGGAGATATAAGTTTAAGGGTTTAGGTTTAATTCATTTGCAACAAAATTCTGTAATTTGGGGTTTAGGATTTAGGTTATAATTACATTAATAAATTGATATGATCGAAGTTGAAAGTTAATTA
Source organism: Mitragyna speciosa (assembly GCA_024721245.1). Taxonomy (NCBI): domain Eukaryota; kingdom Viridiplantae; phylum Streptophyta; class Magnoliopsida; order Gentianales; family Rubiaceae; genus Mitragyna; species Mitragyna speciosa. The sequence goes on from CM045558.1 coordinate 4,018,374, forward strand.
AGCAATAAAAACAAAATTTGACAACAAAAGATGATAAAAATAAAAAGACTAAAGTCAGATTAATTAAAAAATACAAATACTTCTTAGGCCTTGTCATAATTCAGTTTATCTAATATCTTCTATCCCTATCATGTGGAGTGGTTGAGCAATGAAGAAACAGAAACAAGAAGGAAACTGAATGAATAAAACGAACATGGAATGAAATTATATAACCAGCCAAGCAATTCAAAGTATGCTAGAATCCAAATTCAAAGTCTGAATGACTTTGTTAGAAAACTCATTTATTACATTGCAAAATTATTTGATTTGACAATTCGACTGCAAGACACATTTGTGAGACTTTGCGTAAAGATGAAAATCATAGGCATTGCTTTTTTTGCATAGGGTATTGCAGCCTTTCAGGCGTGCATAAGGATGAGTCGAAGGCATTGCATAAGGATGAATAAAAGTCACGCATAAGGACGAACAGATTTTTTGCATAGTGAATGACATGATTGTCTGAAACGAGAAATTTTTACTTTTGCACTGAAGTGAAATTTGTATTTGATTTGTTGCAAACAATTTAATTTTTTTTATTGTGCTATTCTTTTAATTTTATACCAAATTGCACTCCAGTCCTTGGAGGACTGGAGTGTAATTAATGAACATTTGTGTTGCCGCCAAAATACTATTTCCTTAACATTTTTTTTAAAATTTTGATTTTATGTTACAAATTTGCAAATTGCACTCCAGACCAGACCCTAAATTCTAATCTATAAATTGTAAATTATAAATTGTAAATTGTAATTTAAACCCTAAACCCTAAACCTAATCTCAGACACTTATCCTAAAAAATCCTAAAAACACTTAAAACCTTAAATTCAAGATGCCAAACAAGTTGGATGTGACTATTCCAAAATTAAAAAATTATTTTTTAATTTTGACCTATCTTTTTTCAAATCGTAATTTAAAAAAATTAAACAATTTTTTTGAAAAATATTTTATTCGTTATGTTTTTAATTTTATATTTTAACTAAAATAAAAAAAAACAAAATCGTATGAAACTAACACTATTTTACCCAAATTTATTTTTTAAAAATTACATTATTTTTAATTCAATTTTGTATTTGCACTCCAAGTCCCTAACGACTTGGATTGCAATTTTGTAAAACTATATTGCTGCCAACATTATTGGCGGCAATAATATTTTTTTTTTCAAGTTGCCGCCAACACTGTTTTCTTAATATATATATTTTTTAATTTTATGTTACAAATTAACCAAATTGCACTCCAGTCCTTGGAGGACCAGAGTGCAATTTGAAAATGCTGGCGGCAACACTATTTACCTTTTTTTTTTAATTTAGCCTTTATCTTACAAATATGCCAAATTGCACTCCAGTCCTTGGAGGACTGGAGTGCAAAATTTTTTGTGTTGTTGGCGGCAACACTGTTAAATTAAAAAAGAAAAAGAAGGACTGGAGTGCAAAATTTTTTGTATTGTTGGCGGCAACGCTGTTAAATTAAAAAAGAAAAAGAAAAAGAAAAATGCTTGGGATAAATTAAAGCCCTCCCAACCTCCACATTTGTGGGATAAATTTTAATTTTCACAATATTCTTAGAAATTAGCCCAAAAACACAGCTAAATATTTTATATTTTGTTATGATTGCAATTAGAAATGCCTGTTGAAGGGAGAACAGAGATCAAATGGAGAAGGAATGGAAGGGTTATTAATTAGTGGACGGCTTAGTAATGACTAATATTTGACAATCTCAATTAAAGTGGGTACTACTATGATACTATATTCTTTAATCTGCTATCAAAATTTTTATTTTTATTTTTATTATTTGTGCATTGTAATATGATGAATATGTAGAATTGTCCGTGGATTTTACCTTTTCTGTATTATTTGTTCAATAATTTGACTATTTGTTTCATTTCTAATTTCAGATTTTAACCAAGCAAAGCCACCAACTCAAGCAGCGAAATCCTTTTTTCCTGGTTCTTTAAGGCATGTGCTTTACTGGAATTGTTGCCGACTATTTTTCACACTTTACCGGGGTTAATGGTACGTTTGCTTTGAATCCTTGATGGTCAGAGCCGATTTATTTATAAATGCTGTTTACTTTGAATTTTGGGTTTTGCTATTCACTTTTTATAATGCTGGATATTAGTAGATCATTCGTTCTTGACGTACTTCAGAATTTGATGTCTGTCTGATTTTAGTCTATTTTAGTTTCTAATCAAGTAATATTATACCTTGACATTTTTTTTTGGGAGATAGCGCTTAATTATTTGTAAAATGTTTTAGATTTACTTTAGTCTACAAGAAAATTTTGATGCAATATTTTTATGTTTTAATGATAATCGTGGATCAAATTGAATCTTTATAAAAGACAGAATTTGACTGGGAGCAAAAGAAACGGGTTGATTGAAATGCAAGAATTCACAGCCTTCAATTGGGCATGAAAGACTAACTCAGTGATATCAGTTTTCCATTTAATTCATTTCCTGTCATGCTAGGATTCTCTAGGCCGGTCAAGAAAATCTGTTCATCCCCACTGGAAGCTGGTTCTTTGTTGACTCTGTGGATTCAGTCGCCTATGGTTGGCTTTTACGGCTGCCCAGGCTTTTAACAGCAGGGTAAACTTGATTTCAAGGATAAGCGTGTGCTTGTTTATTTCATTAATTAAAGTAACTAACAGCATCAATCAATGAGATCCGTCATCCGTTCCACACTATCCAGTATGCACTCTGTTTGAAAGCTTAGACTAGTGAAATTTCCGGGTGAAAATTAATGCTGTCTGCTTCTTAGAGTGTATCAGAACTGGTACTTTCCTCAGTGGCTTTAATCTAAGAAAGATTCCAGTTCACAATGATAATTGAAGACTGGCTTTTACCATACTTCTCTAACTGTAAATAAATGAATATGGTGCAGATACTTTTTGGATCAGTGTCCTTTTTCTGAAGCATGATGATACCATCAGGTTAAGCTTTGTTGTACTTCCATGTTGCTTTTACGATATATGACTGTGTTATGCTTGTTTTAATTTCCTTGATACATCCTTTCTTATGACTGAACGTCTAACCTGTTTAAAAAACGTATTTGCATCACCTCACAAGCCTCAAATTTCAGCTGGAAAAATTATTGCTATGTGTTGTCAGCCTAGAAGGCTTAACAATCTGTTGTGGCTCTGGAGAAGAGAAACCATGTGAGTTGCCTCGAGTAGCTTATGAGTTGTTAATTGTTCCGGAATTGCCTGTGGTAACTCCATCCCCCCCAAAAACCCAAAAACCCCCAAAAAAAAAAAAAAAAAAAAAACACAGAAAGACAAACAGTTCATTTCTCTTTATCTGTTAAAGTTTACAGAGAAGGATTTCAAGACTTTCTTTCTACTCTGAATTGAGTTCGAAGTCGGAGATGCATATCAGTTTTCTAGGATTGAAGAATGTACCACTCATATTTCGTCACATTTCTGGTCGACAAAATAAAATAAAACACGTATCTAACTCGAGTGACTGACTAACTGAACACCAAAACTGAGAATTCTTTGCAGCTTTGTCTTCTGCAAAAATTAGCACCTGATATTTGCTCATACATGGGGTTTTTTTTTATAGATACAATATGAATTACATCACCTATATAATTATGTTATACGCTGCGCAGTGGAGCAGATTCGCAACTTGAGACAGATATGGTCTAAGTGCTTGAAAGAGGAGAAGGCATTTTCCAAAACAACAAAGAGGTGATATATTCTACATTCGACAACATGTGGATAATTCTTAATTGATCTTCTGAAACAAATTGAAAAACCAATCAATTTGAAAAACATCATGAGTTAACTGTGTGAATCAGCGATATAAGGTCACTCCGTATTATCCGCTTATTTATATATTATTTCGGTATCCACCAAAGCTGTAACTTATTCTATCATTTAAATACAGATAGCCAGAGTGGCATTCTGAAGAATATATGGTTGTAATACTTATTTTGAATCCATACGTCATTGCTATTCCTGCTATACACATAGATTAGTATCACAAGTCTTGTTGTCAAAGGAAATAATAAACATTTACATCATGGTTGCTTGGAAAACTCCTAAAAAAAAATTCAATTGTATTCCATCTATGACTGTTCACCTACAGTTATGTTTGGGGAGACGTGTCTTCAAGACCTCATCTATTTAGATACACATACTCTAGGTAAAATGAAATTGGAGTTTATTTTAAAGCAAATTGAACTTAAAATATTTTAAGGATGGTTGTTGGATTGTTGGTTTTGGTTGTATGAAGATGATATCAGCCTTTTCAGATAATTTGTGCTTGGGTAGTCATACACCCTTTGGCTACAATCAAAGTTCAGGTCTTCTTAAGCAGGTCATGCCAAGTTTGCTATATAATATTAAAGGTCTGTTATCAATAGCCTTTTTTATCTGATTTTAGTTTCTGATCTTTAAAAAATCTATTTTGTGATGTTCTCAATTGTTTTTTTTACTATATTTTTAGATTTTTTAAGCTAAAACTAAGAGCAACTGATTTTTAACTTTTATAAAATCAGTTTTTATAAAAATTAGAAGCCATTGAGAACAAGCCCAAACAGCTTTTGATGCCATCTTGAATTTTTTTTATTTTTCATATTTTGACAGCTTTTTCTAATATTGCATTATTTGTTTGGGGTTATTATTTGGCTTTTATATATTTGTAAACTAAGCGGGGATAATCTTTTTCTTAAATACATTGAATAAAATATTTAGTGTGTTGGATTTCAAATCAATAAATTTGTATTTTCAACTCTTTTCCAATAATCAATGATTCGGTGATTTGCACAAGCTAATAGAGTGAGTTGCCTACTGAACTTTCGCTTCCGTTTAGGCTAAATACTTAACAGGTTTTGTGTTCATGTGCTTAATCTTCCTTTATCTTAGTAAACAAAAATAACTAAATAACACATTCTTTGCAATTTTGGGTGTGTTTGATTGGACTGAAAATGTTTTCTACAACTTCCGGTGTTTGGCTACATTAGGAGCAGGGAAAATATTTTATTGCTGAAATTGTTTTACCCAATTTAACGAAAAACAACTTCTGTAAAAAGGTTACTGAAGTTTTCTCAAAGTAAGCTTACTAACTCTGAGTTATAAATAATTAGACACGCCACATTCGGAAGAAAACCCAATAACGAAATAGTCGAGTGAGATGTTCATTGGAGATTGTGGCAGCTGACTTTATCGGAAATTCGCCGATAAACCATGTGAATTCGTCGGAAAACCTTGGATGGTCCTATATATTTGGACTTTTTCTAGTTTTTTTTTTATATTCAATTTTATGGGACGAAAGGGGTGGAGGTTGTGGTACTTGATTGAAGGAGGCTTTTAGCAATGGTAGTCAAAGGGTTGGATTGGATTGTGCCATGATTGTGGAAAGTTAGGGAAGACAGGGATTTGATGATGGTGTTGTAGATGGTGAACATGGTGAAGAGATCCAATATATGCTTGGGCATGGAAGTTTGACAAGCACACATATCATGAGGATAAATATTTTCATGAGTTTAACCAAAAATATTGAAAATTTGATGAGAAAATTTATATTTTTTTGAAAACTATTTTCTTAGAAAATGCTTTTCAAAAACTTTTTTAAAGGTGAATATTAATTATATAATTTTCAAATTTTAGGGAGAAAGTACATTATAATGGATAAAAAGTAAAAGTAATAGTAAGGTGAGATAATAGTGTGAGAATGGAAAAAATCGTTTTAATCATTCTAAGAAACAGCAAAATATGAAAGTAGAAAAATATCGTCAAAAAAAGAAATTTAAAAATATCACCAAAAAATGAAATTAGAAAATTTTTAATAAGTTAACCAAACACCTGAAAATAATAAAAAGGAAAATAATTTTCCTGAAAAATAACTTCCCTAGAAAATATTTTACTAGGAAAATATTTTCAATTCAAACAAACACAGCCTTACATAGAACATTTTCTTGGAAAATTTTTATAATTTTTTACATAAAATATCTTATACAAAACTCCGTGCTAAGCATGGGTTACAAACTAGTTGAATTTGAAAGTTTCAAATTTTTCATTTTTGTTTCTATGTTTCTTTCCTAATTTCTTATTTGATTCTATAATTTTTTTTTCCCTGTCATTTCCTTAAACGGAAGTTGGAATTGGAGTCATACTGAAACTAGGGCTGTTAAAAAAAACCCGAAAAATCGAAAAACTGGGAAAACCGATCCGTCCCGAATCGAAAAAAAGGGTAACCGAACCGGTTTTTGGTGGCGGGGCGGTTTGCGGGGCGGGTTATATTTTAATCGGGGCGGTTCGCGGTTCCCATTTTTGCGAACCGACAGGTAACCGAACCGAACCGAAATGGGGGTAGTTATGTAATTTCACATGTCACTTATGTAATTTCATATATTAGTTTGGGTGTTCATTTGGCTATTTGTTGAATATTTATGTTTTTACATTGATTGAAATGAGAAGATGAAGTTTGAAAGACTAAGTGATTATTTTCTTATTTATATAGTTTTTGGTTATTTGTTGAATATTTATGTTTTTATGTTGATTGAAATGAAAAGATGAAATTTGAAAGACTAAGTGATTGTTTTCTTATTTATTTAATTTTTGTTTTTTTGAAGATTAAGGTTTTGGATGTAATTTAACTTTAAGATATTAATGTTTGTATTATTAGTGATTTATAATATTTTGTAATTTTTCTTGTTTATTTTTTTAAAAATATAGATAAATTATTATGGACCGGGTCGGGTACCCGCCCTATCCGAACCGGTTTTGAGGGTAACTGGAAGGCCGGGTACCCGCTACATGTGGACCGGTTTGCGGTTCGAATTTTTGCCGAACCGCAAAGATCGGTTCGGTTCACATTTTTTGTCCATGGACCGGGTACCCGGTCCATGAACACCCCTAACTGAAACATACTGAAAAACATGAATGACGTAAATGTTACTCAAGTTGGTAAGAGACGTCTTATTGTGTTTAAGCACATGGGCATTGAGTCTCGCAAACACCTTCATTTTATGTTTTTTTTTTCATAAACTAAATTAAAATTTGGATCTCCTTCGTACTTGTACGTGTACATTATGAAAGATCTAAACAAACTAAATTTGTTTTATACAAATCTAAGTTTATTGCAATGTATTTTACTTGAAGCTAATTACAAGAAAAAGTATATTGGTTCAATAAAGTGAACTGCAGGATGTTAAATATTTTAATGTTTAGTTCAGCCACACCTTCTTTCTCACTAAAAGTTAATGGAGATTATATATGACACATATTATTTTTTTATATTGTCACCCATTTTCTATTTATATTCTATAGCATGTTGAAAAAATTCTTTTGCTTATGTCAATTTCAAATTTAAGTAATTAGTATATACTCTCTCATTAGCTACAATCAATGGAAATTAGGTTTCATAGAAGAATTATTTGTTATAAATTGAGTACTTGAATTGAAATATATTGGGAGTGATGAGTGGGTAAACTATGACAATATTAGTATAAGCAAAAATTTAATTAACCATGAAAGAACTGTGATATCCTTGATTTGAATGAGGAAAAAATATTGCCTCTGAAAAATATGCAGTAAATTCTTATGCACGTGGAGATTTTTTCACTATTCCTAATTAATTCCTTTAGTTAATTCAATAACTTCTACAAATAAATTATATAGTATTAATTTTGTGATGACGCTTGCCTTCACGTTCTTTTTTCTCTACAAGTTTTTGGGAATATAAACAAATTCTCACTATATAATTTTAGAATAACAAGGTAAAGATCTATTTGAAACTTTTTGACGGCATTAGATTTGAAGATAAAACAAGGATAACAACTTAGGAACAAACAATATTATCTATGAAGTGTAGCTGATTGTAAAATTAAAATGAAATGTTAAAAGCACAACTAAATGGCTAGCTTTGCAAAGAAAAAGACTGGACCAAAATTAGACAAGAAAAGAATGCTAATGAATAGGAGCTTATGAGAAAGGAAGAAATACAAAAACAAGAAGTCAAATGTCTTTGGCAATATTTGTTATGCATCTTAAGGAATTTTACTTTTTTTGCCTCCCTAAATATTTACATCTATTCCTCTTATGCTTTGAATTTCTCAATCATTACTCTACACATGTGTGTTCTATGTTTTGGAAGTATCTTTACTGTTGACACTTATTCGGGAAATATAAAGCTAAGCTTGAGTAGTTTTCTTAGGGGAATTTTACTTGGGGTCTTAAATTGTAAAAATCCGTTTGTGGACTAGATATCATTATGTGGAATGCATCTTATGACATTTTTTATTCTATTTATTTTATCTTATACAAAGTCAGCGAATCATAGTTGCTAATTAGGTCTATTAGCACTTTTTTCTCTAATTCGTAATCATATTTATTTTTGTTTGATTTGCGTAGGTTGCTTTAAAAAAAATGTATTATCTTTACAAATAGATGACTATAGTAAAAAAAAAATAATGTTTTGTCTCAGCCTTAAATAAATTTGCTAAATAATAGAATAAATAAGAAATTTTGAAACATTTTTAATGGTGTTTGAAAATTATTGAATACTTTATGAATTTATGAGTTGTTCTAAGAGAATTGAACAAATATGCAATATTTTGTATATTTTAATGATAATTGTGGATCAAACTGAATCTTTATTCAAGACAGAATTTGACGGGAAGCAAATGAAATAGGATGATTGAAGTGCAAGAATTCATAGCCTTCACAATTGGGCCAGAAGGACTAACTCAGTGACTGAAGAAAATAAAACAGGAATGGAGAAGAATTTTCTGTATTTCTCAATTGTAGACACCAAATTTTGACACACCTTTTGTAAAAGTATGCGTATTACTTTATTTAGGAGATATTTTTTGATTTTCAAGGGCCAATTGTAATTTTTGTGTATATTACGTCCAATTTGTTACATCAAGGGCAAAATGATAATTTCACCATGTAAATATTAGTTTATTTTATTTTATTTCTTAAATACATTGATTTTACTATTTTTATCATTATTTATGATTTTAATGATTTTTAGGAGTCATTTATTATTTATTTAAAATTTTAGTATTTTTTAATTCAACGGCACGTTTTTCAATGCGCCATTTTTATGAGAATTTTCAAGTGAAAAATTTTATATATGCATTTCGAATACTCATAAATTTTCTGTAAAAATCTCATAATTTTTAGAGGTCGTTTAGTATTTGTTTAATTTTTATCTTTTTGTTTATTAAGGGCACGTTTCCCAAGAATGCGTTAATTTCAAAATTTTTGAGTGAAAATTATAATATACGTGCTTCATGTGATAATATATGTTGTGTAAAATTTTTGTGCTGTCATTTATTAATTTCATAAATTTTATAATTTTTGTCATATTTAGGTCACGTTTTCCAATGCATTTTTTATTTAAGATTTTCTTTATGAGAATTTTGTCTATGAGCATTTTATAAATTTTATGTTTATAAAATATATATATATAATAATAATAATAAATAAATGAAAAAATAAAAAAAATTATTATTATTTTATTAAAACCATTTGGTATTTATTTTAAGTTGTATTTTTATAATGTTGAATTAACCTTCAATTTGTTACACTAAATTTTATCTTTTCCTTCTTATAATATTGTATTCCACTTTTCTTTTATTTTTATTTTTTATTTATAAAAAAAAATTCAAATAGTTTTATTTTATTTTCCTTTATTTTCATTTTTCTTTATTTTCTCTTTTCTGCTTAAAAAAAAAAAAAAAACACAGCAGCAGCGTTGCTGCTGCTGTTGCTTCTGCAAACTCCATCCCCAAACCATGCCTCCAATTCTACTTAACCCACCAACTATACTCCCTAATCACATCACAACCTCACCTTCTTCACCTGCACATACTCTACCTCTCTGCTTTCACTCAACCTGCAACACACTCATCTGATTACACACTTCACCCACTCTCTCTGCAGCCTTTCCCTGCAAATTCAGCCCACAGACACAGACAATACACAGACTACACCCTCCCAATTCCCAAACTCTCTCTCGGCCTCTCTCTTACTCCCTCTGCCTCTCCCTCTCTTCACATTAGCACCCACACAACACAGCACACACAGCACACACATTACACACGCACCCTGCATTCACAAACACACACAACACAGCACACTTGCACACAACCTGCATCTCCCTCACCATCTGCAGACACAATCTCCCTTTCTCTGCATCTCCCTCACAACACACATTCACTGAAAAACAAACATACATACACACAACACACACCACACACATTACACAATCCCCTGCATCCACAAAAACACACAAGCCCACAAGCATTCATCTGCATACAATCCAGCAAAATTCACATATAACATACACACTTGCACACAACCTGCATTTTCCACACATTACACACAACACACACACACTTGCACACAACCTGCATTTTCCAGACAAAACACACGCACAACACACACTCGCACACAACCTGCAGATTAAAACACAATACACCTGCAGACAACACACCAGTTCACATCTCACGCCACTTTCCCTCACTCCCTCTGCCTTCCCCTCCCTCTCCCTGCACATCACACACATACACACAAACACACTGCTTTCCCCTCCTTCTCTGCAAAACACAATACACACGCACAATACAACACACAGACACAGAACAACACACACTTGCTTCCCAAACTCTCTGCAACACACTCACGGCTCACACACCACTTCACTCACCATCCCCACCATTTTTCCCTCACTTCCCCTGCTCACAGATACAATTCACAACACACAAACAACACACATTCAAACGCACAGAAACACAAACACAGCCAATCACACGCATTGCACACACTCTTACAACCTGCAAACACACACCTCATACCAGTTCACATTCACACAGCCACAGACACAGAACACACACATCACACACACCTGCATCTCACTCACAATTGCAGCACACACACACACATCAGTCCACGCGTACACACACCTGCAAAATTCGAAAAAAAAAATCAAGCAACAAACAACAACAACAGCAACAACAATAGCATCACTACCAGGTAAATCTCCTACTTTTACTTTCAAATTTCAGTTTTTCGTTGTTTTTGTTTTATGTTTTTGTTTTGTATTAAAAAAAAAAAAAGAGAGAAAACTGAAAAACGTCCGGCCGAGAGTGAAAGAAAGAGAGAGAGAGCGAGAGTGAAAGAGAGAGAGAGAGAGAGAGGGCCGAAAGAGAGAGAATCCGAGAGGGAGAGAACCGAAAAAAAAAAGGGAAGAGCAAATCGGGTAGGGGAAAGAAGAAAAGGGGAGAGGAGAGAAAGAAGAAGGAAGAAAAGAAGAAAAGAAGGGAAGAAGAAAAAAAAAAAAAAAAAAACTAAGTCAGCCGAAAAAAAAAAAAAAATAGTTTTAGTGAATCTACGTCGTTTTGACGTAATTTCACTCAAAACTACGTCGTTTTGATTAGTTAGTTTTTTTAATTTATTTTTAATTAATAATAGGTATTTATTTTATAGTCTTTATGCTTTCATTAATGCTACTGTGGCCCCTAAATTTTCTGATTTGTGCATTTAAGTTTCTGTTTTTTATAAATTGACCCCCATAATTTAATTTTATTTGCAATTAGGTCCTGGTTAATTGCATTTAGGTCCTTTAACTTTTAGATAATTATAATTTTGGCCCCTACATTTTTCAATCTTCCATTTTGACCCCTATATTTTTATAAAATTATATTATGACCCCTATATTTTTCTAAAATTGCATTTTTACCCTTGATATTTATGAAAATTGTAATTTTTACCTCCCAAGCTTGCTGTTATTGTATTTTAGGCTTTGAATGCTGCTGAAAATTTCATTTTGGTCCTTATATATTGTTAGAAATTCTATTTTTACTTTAGAATATTGATGGAATTTTGCATTTTTGCCCCCAAACCTTGCTGGAATTTTATTTCGTACCCCAACATTGCTGAAAATTTTATTTTTGCCCTAGAATATTGCTGAAATTTTTGTATTTTTGTCCCCAAGCTTGCTGAAAATTTACCTTAGCCCTTATACATTGCTGGAAATTCTATTTTTTGCCTTAGAATACTTGCTGGAATTTCATTTTATCCCTCCCAACCTTGCTGGAATTTTATTTGAATTATTACACTTGCTGGAATTTTATTTTTGGCCCCCTATTGTTGCTGAAATTTATATTTTTTGTCCTTTATGTTGCTGGAATTTGTTTTAAGACCTCCATTAATTGTTAGAATTATATTTTAGCCTTTTATTTGTTGCTGAAATTTGTATTTTAATACTTATACTTGCTGGAATTTTATTTTTGGCCATTTATTGTTGCTGGAATTTACATTTTGGTACTTTATGTTGCTGGAATTTGTTTTAAGACCTCCATTAATTGTTAGAATTATATTTTAGCCTTTTATTTGTTGCTGGAATTTGTATTTTAATACTTGTAGTTGCTGGAATTTTATTTTTGGCCCTTTTATATAGCTGAAAATTATAATTTGACCCTAAATATTTGCCATAAATTGTGTGTTATTTAACGAGCTTGCTGAAATTGTGTTCTTGGCCTTAAATATTGTTGGAATTTTTTATTTTTGGGCATTATACTTGCTGAAAATTACATTTTAGCTTTCAAATTTGTTGTAAACTATGTTATTACCTTAATTAGGGTTTGAAATTATAATTTTACCCTTTTGTTTCTCATAAATTGCATTTTCACTTTAGAATGTTGCCTAAATTTTCATTTTAATCCAAATCTTATAATGTTTTATTTTTCTTAAAAAAAAATTTTTAAATTAGTTAAGTCATCAAAGTTTTAAATTATTTCTTTTCACTTTTTCTTTATGTATTTTATCAAATTTATAATTAATGTTCTAAAATTGGGTCTTGTTATTCTAATTAATGTTCAAATTAGCTTCTTTAGTTTCCTTTTAGTTATTTTAATAATCATTATTTGGGATGTTAAAAGTATGTATTATTGTATTTTATCTTCTATTATTATTTCCTTATTTTTGTTGTTTTGCTGTATTTATTTATTTACTTATTTATTTTTACTTAAATAATTTTCCTTTTTCTTCTTAAATAATTAATTATTATTATCATTTTATTTATTTATTTATTATTTTTATTATTGCTACAATTGTTTGAATTATCATTAGCAGGTTTATAGTGATTGCTCTAGAATAACTTAATTAATGGTTTATTTATTTAAACAATGATGCCTTGATTAAGTTTGTTCATATTGATAGCAATTTGTACCGGGTCTTCGAATAGGAGGTACCTCGATTATCCTTTTAATTTCTTTTGTGTGCTATTACATGCTCCTATATGTTTTTCTATGTGTTTTCATGTATCTTTGTGCTTATAATTTTATCCATGTTTGAGTGTTTATTTATTTATGTCATATTATTTGCTCAAATTTAATTTTTGATTATTCAAAGAAATGTAATAGATAGGCAATATTATATTTGGTAAAATTTTTGTATTTAGATAGTTAATATAATAGATAGTTTATATTTTTATCTAGTTAGCGAAAGCTTTTGTATTTTAGATAGAAGGTGTAATAGATAGGTTAGATAGGATATCTTTTATTTTCTTTTCATTTTTTAGATTGTAATTAGGTTATTCTCCGGTGTAATAGTTAGGGCTTTATGTGCTATGTGTGCTATGTGTTTATGTGTTTTATTCGCTTTCTTTAGGATTTTGCATCTAAAATATCATGTTTATGTGTTATGTGCTCCTATGTGCTATTATTTGCTTTTATGTGATTATTGCTTTAATACATGCTTTATTTATTTACTTGCTTTAATTATATATGTGTATCGTCGCCACACTAGTCCAAAGTTAGTTGTGGTTAATCTCGGTTTCTTCGCTAGTCCAACGCTAGCGGAGAACTTATAGAAAATAGGCTAGTCCAATGCTAAGCCTTTAGGTCATTTTAGCATTAGGAATATTTTTCGTATGCATTTCATGACATTTCACACACATTTTATCTTTTTAGGCTATTCCCATTTTCTATGAGTTTTTTTATATATATATATACTTTATAACTTGTTACTTATTTTAACATCTATTTGGTGCATAATTTTTAGATTCCACTACACATAGAATTTTAGGCCATTTGCATGATTTAAACTAAGAAATAGTCATCTACTCACGTGGGAAGCGATGGCGTACATGTCGTTCCCCCATCCGTAAGTAGAAACAGTTAGTCACGAGCCCATTTCGTCTCCCGTACCCGTTATGTTGCATCCCTACTTTCTTTGTTCACTTACTATCTATACTACTATTTTCCTTTTCTTTTGCATTCCATTTTTGCACCTATACTCGTGACTCCGTCGAGGTCTACATTCGGGTTTCGCAATTAATGCGATAATTCCGACTAAACCTCAATGGAACATTTTGTCCCTTAACGATATCCATTTTAGGACTAGATTTGCATTCCTATAGTTGCATCCAAATGCGATAAAATTTTAGGGTTATATTAGGAAAATTTAGACTAAACCTCGCAACTAGTTTCGGCTAGGTTGAAAGGGTGCCTTGGGCGCGAGCCTTTGCCTTCCCTTTCTTCAACTGTGACTCCCGAACCTTTTTCTCTTGTTTTCAAAGACCTGAAGTCGTCTAAAAGGGTTTTCTTGTTTTTTCTTATATTTTTTCCAAAAATCATTTCCTTAAAAAATCATTCTTAATTTTCTTACCTTTTATAAAATATTTTTGGGTGACTTGGTACACCAAAACTCAATACCAAGTGGCGACTCCTTTTTCACTAAAAAACCCTTTTTAGACTCTATTTTCGGGCTCAAAACCGTCGCATTTCCAAAAGTCCCATTTTAGGCCCTTTTCATTTGCTTTCAAAAATAAAGTATTTCACGTCTTTTGTACAATATTTTCTAAAAATCATTTTATAAATACCTATCCTCTTTTCCCAACAAATAAACACAACAATGCATTTTAATTTTCCTTTTTCCAACTAACACATTCACCACACTTATTATCATTTTATCCGTTTTTCTTTTTTCGAAAAATGGGGCGCGACATCAATCAACAAAAACGTACATCATCTGACTTATATACACATTATAATCATATCTAGACTAATCTAGTCTTGACAGATGTCATAATTTTACAAGAAAGAAAAAAGAAACAAAGCACACAACTAGCTAATCTTTATCTACAATTGCTTGGGGAATACACTGAAATTCTGTTATGCCTTTTTGTCCTCTTATACACGTCATAGTGTTGAGCACTCATGTGCCTTATCGATTCATTCCTTCGTTTCTGGCACCTGCATTTCTTCCTGATTGTACCCAATATTCTTGAACACTTGGTCTTTCATTCCAGCATGTTTTCATTTCTTCGACCTGATATTCCAACATTCTCCCCTCAAGTTGGAGCTTGGTGATAATCCACTAAGCCCAACTTGCATACCAAATCATCAAACTGTGGTGCTGCTAGAGCCTTAGTGAATAGATCAGCAAGCTGATTCTGAAAACTTACATGTTGTGGCAACACAAATCCTTCTTTGTATTTATTTCTCACCAAATGACAATCTATCTCAAGGTGTTTTGTCCTTTCATGAAAAACATGATTTTCTATAATGTGTATAGCAGCTTGGTTATCACATAATAGTAGAATTGGAAGAGTGGAATATATATTAAAATCTAGAAGTATATAACTGATCCACTGAAGCTCGCATACAGTTGCAGCAAGACTCCTGTATTCAGCTTCAGCTGAGAACTTAGAGATGGTTGCTACTTCTAAGTCTTCCATGAAACCAAAGCATCACCAAGAAAGATATAGTATCCAGTGAGAGATCTTCTGGTATCAAAACAAGATGCCCAATCAGCATCTGAGTGCCCTTGCATTGTTAAGGAGTTGTTAGAAGGAAAAAACAATCCCTGTGATGGTTCTTTTTATATATTTTACTTAATGAATAGCTGCAAGCCAGTGTTGTTTGGTAGAAGATTGAACAAACTAACTCAGCTGTTGTACTCCATGAGCTACATCAGGCCTTGTGAAGTTTAAATATAGTAATCTTCCAATCAACTTTCGATACTGCTGAGCATCCTGAAGTTCTTCTCCACCTTCTGCTGTCAATCTTGTCCCTTTCACCATAGGCGTTCTGACAGGCTTAGCTCCCATTAATCCTACATCATCAATAATATCCAGTGCATACTTTCTTTGATTGACAAAGATTCCCTTCTCTGTCCTCATAATTTCGAGACCCAAGAAATACTTCACTTCACTCGGGTCTTTAATGGTGAATAACTTATGTAAATAAGTTTTAAGATTCTAAATCTCCTCCATGCTGTCTCCTCCAATTATTACATCATCTACATAGATGAGTAATGCAGTAAATCTTCCTTCTTCTTTTTTGATAAATAAGCAATTGTCATTTTGTGATTGCTGAAAGCCAAAAATCTTTAATCTCCTACTGAACTCTTGATTCCACTGTCTAGAAGCCTGCTTTAGTCCATATATGCTCTTCTTCAATCTACACACCTGACCAGTGAGTGCCTTGGTATATCCTTCTGGTGGAATCATATATACTTCTTCTTCCAAATCACAATGTAGGAATGCATTGTTTATGTCAAGTTGATGTAGAAACCAATTTTTGGCTGCTGTTATGCCAAGAAATAGTCTAACAGTCACCAATTTTGCAACTGGTGAGAAGCTCTCTTGGTAATCGACACCTGCCACCTGATCATACCTTTTGCTACCAGCCTTGCCTTGAATCTGTCCACCTTTCCATCTGGCCTTAATTTCACCTTATACACCCATCTTGAACCAATAGCCTTCTTTTCTTTTGGTAACTTTCCCAAGTCCCAAGTGTCATTTTGCTCCAAAGCTTCTAGCTCTTTCTGCATGGCTTTGATCCATTCCTTGCTTTGATTGGCTTGTTTATATGATACAGGTTCCTGCACATTAGTTAGGTTTGCTAGAAAAGACACACATGCCATATCTAAACTTGATGAGACACAAAAAGGGAAGGTGGTTGGGGTATATTTTGAAGAATGTCTGTTGCTTTGGTTTGTATTAGTAACAACAGTTTGTAAGCTCTTAGTGGAAGTAACATTAACAACATAGTCATCCATCCAAACAGGTTTAGATTTGGTCCTAGTACTTCTTCTTTGGGCTTCTGGCTGTGCCTCTCTGATCACATTCTGTTGGTCTGTGTGTTCTGCATTAGTATCTATTGAGATAGGAACTTCTTGTTGATGATCAACCAGAATTTGTGGTTCAGAATGGGAATTAACAGGAATTAAAGGTAAAGATATTTGAGAATCTGAAGCTGTTGACTCTTGATAGGGAAAAGATTTTTCATAAAAGACTACATCCCTACTCACTTCAATTCTGTTTGTGTCAAGATCATAGATCTTGTAAGCCTTCTGACCATGGCTAAAACCAATAAAAACACATCTGTGAGCTCTAGAATCAAACTTATCTTTATGAGGTAAGTTGTTGGCCATATAACACAGACATCCAAACGTTTTGAAGTTTGAGTATTCTGGCTTTCGTTTGAACAACATTTCAAATGGGGTTAACTAATCTAAGACTGGTGTAGGCAATCTGTTAATAATGTGGGTGGCCATTAGAATAGAAAAGGGCCAAAATCTAGAAGGCAAATTGGCTTGAAACATGAGGGATCTGGCTATTTGAAGAAGATGCTTGTGTTTCCTCTCTACAACACCATTTTGCTGTGGTGTGTACACACATGTTCTCTGATGCAAAATGCCAAATTCCTTAAGAAATATCTGACATTGTGAGCTGGTAAATTCAGTTCCATTGTCAGTTCCGACTATCTTGACACATTTTTCAAACTGTGTTTTCACCATAATGAAGAAATCCTTTAAAGTGGACACAACCTGAGTTTTATGAGCAATCATGAAAGTCCAGGTACTCCTACTAAAGTCATCCACTACTGTCAGCATATATGGAGTACCTCTGATGGAATGTTGTTTGTAGGGGCCCCAAAGGTCAATGTGAATAACCTGAAAGCTTTCGGATGACCTTTTTTTGCTGATAGGGAAATGCAATCTGTGTTGTTTGGCTCTATGACACACATCACAACCATTCAGGCCATTTGAATGAGTTTTGTCAAGATAATTATTTAGGAAATGTAAATGCTGTAAAACAGGAAAAGATGGATGCCCAAGCCTCTTATGCCAATCAGAAATAGTACTTTCAGGAATTTCATTCATAAAACTGAAGTCATTACATGGAATTTTTTCAGAATCCAATGACCTATTTCTACCTTGTATTCGTTCATCCAGAAAACTAGAACCATCTATTATATATAGCTTCCCTATGAGCTTACCAACTGCTATGGTTTCTTCATTCAGTAGGTCCTGCAACAAACAGTAATTGGGGTAAAAAATTACTCTAATTTGTGCTGTGTGGGCTAAGGTAGAAACAGATATCAGGTTATATTTAAAACTTGAGATATGCAAGACCTCTCTGAGTATCAGATTTTTATGCAACTTCACCATTCCAGAGTGTTCTATCTGCTTAACACTACCATCAGGTAAGTAAACTGGTGTATAAGAATTTGTTGGCTCTGTATCTTGCATCAAATTTAGATCTGAACACATGTGGCTACTAGCCCCTGTGTCTAAGATCCAAGAACCTGGTTTCATATATTCAAACATTGTAAAAGCAAGATGATAGGACTTCATACCTGCAAAATCTCTGACATGGACAAAATTCACCTGATTTTTGCTGTCAGCTGGCATTTTTCCTTTGAGTAATTTCAATAATTCCTGTTGCACAATGGAAGCAATATTAGCCATCTGAATTCCATCCTTAGGCTCAGTTACAGTGTAATCTGCTTCTGCATTGAAAGGAGTTTTTGCTATGTTTACTGTCTGCTTGCCTCCACTTGAACTCTTTCCCTTCTGCTCCTTTAGATTCACATACCATTCTGGATATCCATGGATTTTGAAACAGCTTTCTTGCGTGTGGCCATCCATGTTACAATGGTCACAGTGGAGATTTTCTTTTCCAAAATTTCCAGATTTCCTACCTCTGCCTCTTCCAACTGAGTTCGATCTTCCTTTTCCAAAACCTCTTCCTCCAGTTTCTGTTTTTGTTCCTTGTCCTTTTACAAACATTGCTATATTCTCAGTCTTCTCAGGGAATATCGTGTGGACATCCCTTTGCTTCTCAACACTAAGAACCATGGAATATGCCTTATTAACTGAAGGCAAAAGGTCCATTACAAGGATCTGGTTCCTGATATGATCATAAGAATCATTCAAGCCCATTAGAAACTGCATTAGCCTGTTAAAGGAGGTCAATTCAGAAACCTCTTTAGCTGCTCCACATGTACATACAGGCACAGGCATTAAGCAAGTAAGCTCATCCCATAGCTTCTTCAAACCTGTGTAATATTTTTCTACCTTCTGAGTTCCTTGAGTTATACTACTTATTTCCCTTTGAATCTGATACAGTAATGGTCCATTACTTTCTCCGTATCTTTCTTGCAATTCATCCCAAAGTTCCTTAGCAGAAGTTGTATAAATAAAGGCCTCTACAATTTCTCTTGAAATAGAATTAAGTATCCAAGACCTTACCATGCAGTCCACTCTTTCCCACTGTTCTGCTTTAGATGAAGCTGCAGGTGGTCTCTCACATGTTCCATTAATGAAACCCAGCTTCAATTTTGCTCCTAAAGCTATCTAGATGGATCTACTCCAGCTAAGATAGTTTCCTCCTGTCAAAGGCGCAGTAACCAGGTTCATCCCAGGATGATCTGAGCTTTGAAGACAAAGAGGATCTTCATTATACTGAGTATTCAAAATCTCAGTTTCAATGGTTGTTGTCGTCATTTTGTTTATGAAGCAGAAAGAAAACGAAAGATTCTTTTACTGCTCTGATACCATGAAGAAAATAAAACAGGAATGGAGAAGAATTTTCTGTATTTCTCAATCAACAAAAACGTACATCATCTGACTTATATACACATTATAATCATATCTAGACTAATCTAGTCTTGACAGATGTCATAATTTTACAAGAAAGAAAAAAGAAACAAAGCACACAACTATCTAATCTTTATCTACAATTGCTTGGGGAATACACTGAAATTCTGTTATGCCTTTTTGTCCTCTTATACACGTCATAGTGTTGAGCACTCATGTGCCTTATCAATTCATTCCTTCGTTTCTGGCACCTGCATTTCTTCTTGATTGTACCCAATATTCTTGAACACTTGGTCTTTCATTCCAGCATGTTTTCATTTCTTCGACCTGATATTCCAACAGTGACATCAGTTTTGCAGTCAATTTATTTCCTATCATGTTTCCATTCTCTTGGCCAATCAGGAAAAGCTGTTCATCCCCATTGGAAGCTTATTCCTTGTTCAGTACTTCAGTTTGAGAAGTTTGTGGTTGGCTGTTCATACCGTCCGTGCTTTTAACAGCAGGGCAAACCTTTTCCTGGATAAGTTTTCAACAATTAATAAGTTACTAACAACATCACTTAATGAGATGCGGAATCCGTTCTATAGTTTCCAGTATGCGCTCTGTTTGAATGCTTGGGTATGTGTTGGATGAAAATTAATGCTGTCGGCTTCACAAAGAGTACAAGATATACTATTACTTTCTTTAGTGGCTTTATTCCAAAAAAGATTCTAGTTTACAATTATCATCGGACACTAGCTTTTATCATACTTCTCTGACTAAACGCATCATGTAATTGAACATAATGCAGATACTTTTTGGATCAATGTCCTTTTTCTGAAGCATGATGATGCCAACAGGTTGAGCTTTCTTCTACTTGCTTTCACAGTATATGACGGTGTTATGCTTATTTTCATGCTCATTTTAATTTACTTTGTAATCCTTTCTATGACTGAATGTCTAACCTGTTCAAAAAAAAATTTTCCATCACCTCAGAAACCTCAAATTCATCTTTAAAAGGAATTGCAATGAGTAATCAGCTCAGAAGGTTCAACAATCTGTCATGGCTCTGGAGAAGAGAAACTATGTGAGTTATCTCGAGTAGCCCATTTGCTGTTAATTGTTCCAGAATTGCTTGTAACTTCTTCTTTTAGGAAAGACAAAAAGTTCTTATTTCTTTATCTAGCAGAGATTACAGAGAAGGATTTCAAGACTTCCTTCCAAGTTCTACTACAAATTCAGTTTGAAGTCAGAGATGCATATCAGTTTTTTAGGACTGAAATTCGTGCCACTCATATTTCGTCACTTCTATGGTTGACAAAATAAAATAAAACACATATCTAACTCGATTAATTTGCTTAGTAGACACCAAAATAGAGAATTCTTTACAGCTTTGTCTTCTACAAAGATTAAAAGCACGTAGAGCTTACTGAATAAATGCAAACACAACCCATATTGACACGCACACGGCCCACGGGGTTTTATTTATAGATACAACATGAATTACAGCACCTATATAACTATGTTATATCTTGCGCAGCGGAGCAGATTTGCAACTTTACACACATGATCTAAGAGCTTGGAAGACGGTATCCTAAATTACAAACAGGTGATATATTGTACATATGACATCCATTACTAATATTCTGAAACAGTTCGAAAAACCTAACAATTTGAAAAACATTATTTGTTAGTTGTCGATTAGTGATATGAAGTCATTCCATATCATTTGCTTTATAATGTAGTTTAGTTTCTTAAATGGGTTACTTACATTTTACCCCCCTATAGTTTTCAAATAAACTACAAGACCCCCCTTATGGTTTTAAAAGCTATATATCACCCCTTGTCATTTTGGTTAAAGTATCAAACTAACGAAAATTTTCTTTCGTAACGGTCCGTAGATAAAATGTCCAAATTACCCCGTACAAGTACTAAAAATTACTATGAGATGATGTATAGCTTTTAGAACCATAAGTTATGTGATTCATTTTGAAAATCATAAGGGGTAAAGTGTATATTTTTTGAAAAAATATACATGCACGCACAGAGATGAAACAATTAATTATTGGGATAATTTGGACATTTTACCCACGTTCCGTTACGGAAGGAAATTTCTATTAGTTTAACACTTTAACCCAAACTAAAGGAGAGTAATGTATAGCTTTTTGAACCATAAGAGAGTTATGTGGCTTATCTGAAAACTACATAGAGGTATAGGGTATTTTACCCTTCTTAAATCCTATCGTTAAAGGAAATAATAAAAATTTAAGTCATGGCTGCTTGGAAAGCTCCTGAAAAAAAAAATCAATTGTATTCCATCTATACCTTTCACTTGCATTTATTTTTGGGGAGACGTGTCTTCAACATCATATATTTTGATCCGTAACCTCTTAGGTAAAATTAAGTTGGAGTTTTTTTTCAAAGCAAATTAGAGATAAAGTGATTACAACTGGTTTTTCATTCCACGGCCTCTTGTCATTCTCTTAACAGATCTATGTCCTTTTTCAGGATTTGGATTGGAAGCCACTTCTTAATTAATATTGTAGAGCTATTGAGTACTCATTCTCACCGACCACAATGTCACTCCAGCAAGAATCTCTACAACTTATGCTAAGTTCGAAATTAATCTTTTGGAAATCAACTTTTTCACTGTGAAAAAATGTTTTTAAGGATGGTATATAGAGGATTGTTGGTTGTCGTTGTTTGTAGATGATATAAGCCTATTCTCCACATAACTTGTGCTTGGGTAGTCATACCCGCCTTTGGCTGCAATCTCTTAAGCTTCACGGCTCTGCGCAATTGTTAATGATGATTTCAGAAACAACTGCTTTATTTTTTGGGTATGGTATTTAGTCCTCCGCGATTGTGTGCTGGTGAATATTGAGATTTCACAATTGAAAATTTTTGTTTCTTAAGTAGGTCGTGCCAAGCTTACTGGTAAGGTATTAAGAGCTTTGAAAAGCCATCTCAAAAATGGTTTATTCACCTTTTTTTAATTACTTTTTCTAGAATGACATTATCTGTTTGGGGTATCCAATTATTTGGCTTTTATAGATTAGTACAGTAAGCGGGATAGTCATACAAATTTCTCAGAGATGGATGAGTAAAATATTTAGTGTTTTTTTTTTTTCAAATCAATAATTTTGTGTTTTCAATTCAATTTGCAATAGCCGATGATGCTATGATTCAAAAAGTTATCCTATGATAAACTAGCACAGTTGCCTGTTGAACTTTCTTCTATTTAGGCTAAATATTAAAAAGTTTATATGTTCACACCCTTGTTATTCTTTTGTCTTGCTAAAAAAAAATAACAAAAACACATATGTTTTCGCACTATTTTCTAAAAAAATGTTTGTAACTTTTTATATAGACAAAAAAGTCCGAGAAAAGCACAGTTTACAAACTCTTTGAATTTGAAGGTTTCGAGTTTATTTCATTCACATGTGTTTGGCATTTTTTATGCTTAAACAGAAGTTGGAACACTATGGGAGCCCAAGATTCAAAATCTATCTGAGACTTGAAGGTAAGCCACAAGCACAGTGAACCATATCAAGGTTCAAGAACCAAAATAATCTCTACGCATCTGCTAAAATGTAAAAATAGTTTCATTTTTAATCTAACTTGCACTATTACAAGTGGGAAAGGAAAACTAATATTGCTGAGATTCGAAACCTGATACTCTATTCGTTTCCAAAAATGAGTTAACTCTATTTGTTTCCAAAAATGGGTTAACTACTTTGACCTTTATTAAAGTTTGGAAAAGTAAGACTTCTGTGACTTCTAAAATTGCAATGGGTCTTCCTTTCTACTTTCTAGTATTTGGATGTGACTTTTATTTATTTATTTATTTTTGCTCTTCCATTGGAGCATAACTTTTGGATAGGACCTTTAGGAAGAAAATAAATGTCATCCATTGTTCGATAAGAAACACTGAACGTTTGTGGTATTCTAGAGACACTGGTCGACAAAAAAATAAAATAAATAAGAACACATATCTAAGTTTCTCACTCTTTTTTTTTTTTTTAGGTATTCTAGAAAAATTAAAGCACATACAAGTTTACCATACAAATGCAAAGACGTAAGATTTTATTGTTGCTATTAGATGACTAAGAGGCTGAAATAACTATCATGGAAGGGTGGACAAGCTATATGTATATCGAAGTTGTGAAATTATTTATAAAATTCTTCGTAAATACTTTAAATTTTTTTCAAGGTCAAGTAGCAATACACAATACTATATGTCCAAGGCACAGACAAGAATACTGATGAGAGGTTAGTGCAGTTTCAAATGTTGATTGCGTCTTTTTTTTTTTTTTGGGTCTTTTCCTAAAAGGAAAGCGGGAACACCATGGAAGTCGAATATTTATTTCGTACGAGCCCACTAGCTTTGACAGAAGGAGCCCAATGGCGCAATAAGCTAACCCATAAATTGAGCAGAATAACAAGAAAGTTGGACTGGTATTGTTTGTAAGAACCTTTGAACTCGGTCAGTAAACAATTTGTTAGCGGGATGGTGCTGGACTTGTAGCTTCGCTATTTTAGCTTCCTCCCATTTTGCTTCTTTCTTCTCAAGTGGTGGCATCACCTCAGATTCTTCTCGTCCCCTTTCTTATTGGCCCCCAGGTAAGTCTAAGAAAATTCCTCCTTTTTCAATCCATTTTTTTTTCTCTTTTTTTTTTATTTTTTTATTTTATTTCCCTAAACCCAATAATCAAGGGTCTGTTAAGATGGCTGCTAAGAAAATTTCCGTTGGCTCCACTTGATTTGGTTGAAACTTTTTCCTGCTGAAACTAAGTTTTTGGTGTAAAAAAATAAAACAAAAAACCGAGGATCGTATATTAAATCCAAACCTTGAGATGAGCACAACTTTTTTGACTGTTAGTTCTATGTAATCAATTCTCTAACGACTTTATGATGTAAAGATTAAAGAAAGTAAATTACCCAAATTTTCCTAGTCCAGTTTTATTTTTTAATTAATTATGTATGTGTCATCATGACCGCGTGAAGAAGGATTGATCATCTTCTGTTTCTTTTCTTTGAGCTGATCGTCAACCTCACTTATTGTTTGGCTCTTCTCTTTTCTGTGTTTCTCTTTTAATTTGTGCTAGTTACTGCCTTTCCTATTTTCTGCTGGAGATATGGAAGTTGCCTTAACAACGGTTGGAGGATCTTTTCTCTCTGCTATCCTACAAGTGCTGTTTGATAGGATGGCCACGCGAGAGTTCGTGAATCTATTTCGAAAAAGAAAGAATGATGATGAACTATTGGAGAAACTCAAAAAGAATTTGAAGGAAGTTAAAGCTGTGCTTGCTGATGCAGATAACAAGCAAACCACTAACGAAGCTGTCAAGGAATGGCTTGATGATCTTCATGATGCTTTTTATGAAGCTGAGGACTTATTGGACAAAATCAACACTGAAGCTCTGAGATTAGAGATTGTAACCGAGTATTATCAAAGTCCAACGAATAAGCTAAGTGCTTCCACTTGCGCCTTATCCTCTATCAATGACTTTCTTAATATGATAATGCCAGAGGTTGAGAAAATAGTTCATAGATTGGTCGAATTTAATCAAAATGTTCAACGTCTTGGTCTGCAACGTGGTGAGTCCAAAAGACAATCATATCGACCACCTTCTACTTCTTTGGTTGACGAGGCTACTGTTTTTGGAAGAGATGCTGATATAGAAAAGCTAATTCAATTGTTGCTATCTGATGATGCAAATGGAGGCAGTATCACTGTGATTCCGATAGTTGGCACTGGTGGAATTGGTAAGACCACCCTGGCTCAAATGGTTTACAAAGATGTGAAGGTGAAGAATCATTTCTCTCCTAAGGCATGGGTTTGTGTATCAGAAGAGTATGATGCTACCAGGGTAACAAAAGAACTCCTTGGGGAACTCAATATCTCATTTTCCGACAGTGAGAACTTGAATTCCCTTCAAGTGAAGCTACAAGCTGGCCTAACAAACAAAAAGTTCCTTCTTGTTCTAGATGATATTTGGAACAGAAACTACAGTCATTGGGATAATTTAAGGATTCCTTTCAAAGGTGGATTGTTAGGAAGTAAAATCATTGTGACAACACGAGATCACGATGTTGCAAGGATGATGGCTAAAGAAGAGTTAATTCATAATTTAGATTTGATAACAGAGAATGATTGTTGGCTCTTATTTGAGAAGCATGCATTTGAAAATAAAGATGGCAATCAAAATCCAAAACTTGAAGAGATAGGAAAGAAAGTTGTAAAGAACTGTGGAGGCTTGCCGTTGGCTGTGAAAGCAGTTGCAGGTCTTTTGCGTTCGAAAACAACGGAGGAAGAGTGGGAAGAGATTTTAGCAAGTGAAATGTGGAGTAGGAAAGACTATCAAGATGACATCTTACCAGCATTGAGATTAAGCTACATTCATCTTCCTTCCCATTTAAAAAGGTGCTTTGCTTATTGTGCTGTGTTCCACAAAGATTACAAGTTTAGAAAAGAGGAAGTAATTCAGTTATGGCTTGCTAATGATCTTTTGGAGTATCCTAAAGATAATAAAAGAATTGAAAACATAGGTGAGAAGTGTTTTCATGAATTGAGAATGAGATCATTATTTCAGCAGTCAAGTGACAATTTGTTCTTCATGCACGACCTTATTAATGATTTGGCTAGATTTGTTTCTGGAAAATATTGTCTCAGGTTAGAAGATTATCACCAAGGACACAATACAATAGCTAGTTTGAAAAACTTCTCATACCATTCTATGGATGAATATGACACATTTCATAAATTTGAACTCTTGATGGGGATAAAGAATTTAAGGACATTCCTACCATTGAGAATGAGACAAGCTTCTTCTCCTGAACATTTTTTAAGCATGAAATTCTTACATGATACCTTACCCAAATTCAAGTCCTTGAGGGTTCTATCTTTGTCCAATTATCGTATCAGTAAGTTGCCAGACTCATTTAGTGGTTTGAAACAACTTCGTTTTCTAGATCTCTCTGGTACAATGATACAAAAGATACCGGATTGGATTTGTACCTTTTATAATCTACAAACCCTATTGTTGTCAAATTGTGAGAACCTTGAAGAGTTGCCAGAGGATCTTGGAAAGTTAATAAACTTGTGCTACCTGGACATTTGTGGAATCCCATTGAAGAAAATGCCACTACAAATGGGTGGACTGAAAAACCTTCAAGTCTTGACTACTTTTTTAGTGGGCAAAGATTGCGGTTCAATGATTGAGGAATTGGGTAAACTTCCTAGGCTTCGTGGTAAGCTCCTTATTTCGAGGCTAGAAAATGTTGCTTCTGGTAGGAATGCTTCGATGGCGAACATGAAGGGCAAGAAACCAATTGAAGATTTAACTTTGGAATGGAATGCTGTTATTGATAGCTCACAAGTTGCAAGAGATGTGCTTGATAACTTACAACCTCATTCAAGCATAAAGCATCTTAAGATCCACGGATATTGTGGAACAACATTTCCAGATTGGCTAAGAAGCCCTCCATTTTACCATATGGAATCCTTAAGTCTATCTAGGTGTGAAAATTGCGTTGAGTTGCCTGCACTTGGGCAGCTACAGTCCTTGCAATCGCTTGAAATAGTCGGGATGAGATACATATCAGCCTTGAATAAGGAGTTCTATGGAGACGCTAGTTTGATCAAACCATTCCCATCTCTCAAAAAGTTCAGAATTGAGAAGATGCCAGAGTGGGAGAAATGGCATGTACCAGAATGTGAAGTTTTCTGTTGTCTTGAAGAGCTTTGTATAATTGATTGTCCCAAGCTAACCGGAGAACTTCCCAAACAACTTTCATCGCTACGAAAACTCGAGATATCTGGATGCGACAAATTTGTGCTTCCCGATGGTCGATTGAGCATCTTCAACAATGACATTCTACAACTCTCATCTGTTTGTGAATTGAAGATTTCTGCACTAAAGAATTTGAAAGAGTTGCCCACAGGGCTGAACAATGTATCCGTTCTTGTATGTGATGATTGTGTCAATTTGAAATTAGAAAGCGAAAGCTACCACGGTGAGTCCCGCCTTGAGTTGTTGGATTTTTATAATTGTGACTCTCTCAAAGTTGTATCACTTGGCTTGTATCCTATGCTAAAAAGTTTTGAAATATGGGAGTGCAAGAGCATTGAGATGCTCTCAATTCCCCCACATGGGATAGGAAATCAAAATATTATTCTGACTTCACTACGATTCTTGTATATCTGGGGCTGCGATGAACTCACGACTTTTCCAGAGGGAGGATTGCCTGCGCCCAATCTAATGCTTCTTTCTATCGAGTATTGCGAGAAGCTGAAGTCGTTGCCGGAATGGATGGAATCCCTCCTCCCATCTCTTGAATATCTGATTATAAGTAATTGCCCAGAAATCGTGTGCTTTCCAGAAGGGGGTTTGCCTTCCAGCCTAACAGAACTTAACATCTACGATTGTGAAAAGCTCATGAGTCGCCGGAGCGAATGGGGTTTGCAGAGACTCCCCTTTCTCATATGCTTGAATATCAGTGGTATCCATGAAGTGGAGTCCTTTCCAGAAGAGGATTGGCTGCTGCCTTGCACACTTGAATCTCTCTGTTTCAGAAAGTTTATAAAGGCGCTAAACTATTCAGGTCTTCTACAACTCACCAATCTTAAAGAGCTATCAATTTTTGACTGCCCTCTACTGCAGTCGCTACCAGAAGAGGGACTGCCTGCCTCCCTCACTCAACTGGAAATCTCGAACTGCGCACTGCTAAAGCCACGGGTAGAATGGGAAAAAGGACAAGACTGGCTCAAGGTTGCTCATATTCCTTGTGTAATACTCGACGATGAGCTATTCCCTTGATGGAGTTGCCTGTTGCTGGTGACGGCCACATCCCAAAGCGACGAGACCTGCATCATCTCGTAAGAAATCTTTTATTTACTGGCTTTTCAAGGTTTATATTCTCTTTGAATGCTTTGAAGCCCCAAAAGGCAAAAACACTGCTAATTATTTCATTTTTTGTTATGACTGCAATTAGAATTGCCTGCTGTAAGGGAGAGTAGAGGTCAAATGGAGGAGGAATGGAAGGATTATCAATTATTGGATGACTTAGTCATCAATGATGCTACAATCTCTGTTAAAGTGGGCACCATAATACTATAATTCTTTGGTTTGCTTTCAATATTTTTATTTCTATTTTAATTTTTTGCATTGTAATATGATGAATATGCTGAATTGTCTGTGGATTTTACCTTTTCTGTATTATTTATTCAATAATTGTGTTATTTGTTTCATTTCTAAATTGCATATTCTTCAGTTGAGGTTCTTTAAGGCATGTGCTTTATTGGAATTATTGCCAATTCTTCTTCTTATGCTTTACCGAAGTTAATAATACATTTGCTTTAAATACTTGACGACGGACTCTGCCCATTTAATTTTCTGGCACATACATTGTTGTTTACTTCGATTTTTGGGTTTCCTATGCACTTGTTAAATACTTGATGTTACTAGATCATTCCATCTTAACATCCTTAACAATTGATTGTCTATCTGTTTCCAAATCTTATTAATTGACTCATCATAACTTGTCAGTTTTTTCGGGAGACTATGCTTAATTATTTCTTAAAATATTTTTGATTTACTTCAGTGTACAAGTAAAATTTGATGCAATGTTTTGTATGTTTTAATAATAATCACGGGTCAAATTAAATCTTTATTCAAGACACAATTTGATGGGGAGCAAAAGAAATAGGATCATTTGAATGCAGGAATTCACAGCCATAATAATTGGGCATGAAGGACTAATTTAGTGTATCAGATTTCCATTTAATTCACCTGTCATGTCTGGATTCTCTAAGCCAAATCAAGAAAATCTGTTCATCCCTACTGGAAGCTGGTTTTTCGTTCTGTTTGTGGATCCAGTCACCTCATGGTTGGCTTTTCGGACTGTCCATGCTTTAAACAGCAGTGTAAACTCGATTTCCACGATAATTGGATGCTTGTTGAATTCAATATTTAACTAACAACATCAATTCATGAGCGTTATCCGTTTTACACTTTCTGGTGCATCCTCTGTTTGATTGTTGAGATCTGCCTTTTAGAGGGTACAAGACGTAGTACTTTCTTCAGCGGCTTTGATCTACATAAGATTCCAGTTTATAATTACATTAGAGACTAGCTTTTATCATAATTATCTGACTAATGGTGTCATATAAATGGATATGATGAAGATACTTTTTGGATCAATGTCCTTTTTCTGAAGCACGATGATATCAACAGGTTGAGATTTCATGTACTTCCATATCACTTTTACGGTATATGACTGTGTTATGCTTGGTGAAATTAGTTTGTACATGCTTTCTTATGAATGAATGTCTAACCTCCTTTTTTTTTTTAAAAAAAAAAAAAGTATTTGCACTATCTCACAAACTTCCTCAAATTTCAGCTTCAAAAAGCTATTGCTATGTGTAATCAGCCCAGAATGTACAACAATATGTGGTAGCCCGTGAGTTGTTAATTGTTCTGGAATTGCTTGTGGTAACTTATTTTCAGAAAGACGAAAACTTCATTTCTCTTTATCTGTTACAGATCACAGAAGGATTTCAAGCCTTTCTTTCAATTCCTACTACAAATTCAGTTTGAAGTCAGAGATGCATATCAGTTTTCTAGGATTGGAGTACGTGCCACTCATATTTCATCACTTTTCTGGTTGACAAAATATAATAGAACACATATCGAACTCAAATAATTTGCTAACTAAACACCAAAATTGAGAATTCTCTACAGCTTTGTCTTCTACAAAAATTAAAGCATGTAGAGCTTACTGAATAAATGCAAAGACCTCATATAGGCACACACATTGGGTTATTTATAGATACAAAACAAATTACGGCACCTATGTGACCATGTTATACCTTGCGCAGTGAAGCAGATTTGCAACTTCACCCACATGATCTAAGAGCTAGGAAGAAGGCATCCTGAATTAAAAAGAAGTGATATGTTCTACATACGACATCCTTTACTAATATTCTGAAACAGTTTGATGAACCGAGCAATTTGAAAAACATCATTTTAAGTTGGAAATCAGTAATATAAAGTCATTCCATATCATTTGCTTCCACTATCCACCAAAATGTATCTAAAAGTGCGTTTATGTTATTCTATGCATTTAAATGCTGAAGAATATTTGGTTGCGGTATTTGTATTGAATCCATTCTTTATTAGTATTTCTACTCTATGTAGTTTAGTATCTTAAATCTTATTGTCAAAGGAAACAATAAACATTTAAACCATGGGTGCTTGGACTATGACTGTTCACCTACAGATATGCTTGGGGAGAGGTGTCTTCAAAATCATGACTATTTAGATCCATAACCTCGTAGGTAAAATCAAACTGGAGTTATTTTAAAGTAAATTAGAGTTAAACTGACTGCAATTGGTTTTCATTCCAGGGCCTTTTGTCATTCCCTAAACAAATGTATCATCCTTTTGCAGGATTTGGAAACTACTCCTTACCGTCACTCCAGCAAGAATCTGTGTGAACTTATTCCAAGTTCGAAATTAATCTCATGGAAATTAATTTTTCTCTAAAAAAGGATTGTTTTAATGATGGTGTGTTGGATGGTTGGTTATAGTTGTTTGAAGGAACATAATATCAGCCTCTTCATATAGTTGTGTGGGTTGACATACACTCTTTTTGGCTGTAATCTCTATATACAATTGCTGATTATGTTTTCAGAAACTTAATTTTTATTTCTGTGGGTGTGGTGTTTAGTCTTAGGCGGCGACTGTCTGCTGGTGAATATTGAGATTTCAAAATTGAAAATATTATATTGTTTCTTAAGCAGGTTGTGCGAATTTACTAATAAGGTATTAAGAGCTTCGGAAATGGTTCACCCCTTTTAATAACTTTATTCTAATATGACATTATTTGTTTGGGGTATCATATTATTGGGCTTTTATATATTAGTAAAGTAAGCGGGATAGTCATTTTCTTAGAGATGGTTGAGTAAAATATTTACTGTGTTTGATTTCAACTCAGTAATTTTGCATTTTGAGCTCAATTTTTTAATAACCGATAATATGATGATTCAAAAATTATACAGCCACAAAGTTCACATGCTTTTTATTCTTTTATCTTACTAAGCAAAAATAACAAAATAACTTTTTTTTTTTTTGGCAATATCTTTAAAAATTTATGTATTTTTTATATATGCAAAAACTCCGAGAAAAGCACGGTTTACAGACACTTCCAATTTGAAGGTTTCGATTTTTTTTTTTTCGTTCATTTTTGTTTGGCTTATGTCTCTTTATTAATTTCATGTTGGGTTCTGTAATTTTTTTGTTCTGGTCTTTGCTTGAACGGAAGTTGGAACGGTAAAGAAACTCCAAGATTCAAAATCAATCTGAGACTGAAATTCAAAGGGCAGCCACAAAAGTCAGTCGAGTATATCAATGTCGAAGAACCTAAATAATCCCACGCATTTGCTAAAGATGCGTTGACTACTTAACTAGAACTTTATTGCGGTTTGGAAAAAATTAAAGACTTCTATGATTTTAAATTTGCAATGGGCCTCCCTTTGGTTTCATATAAATGCTAAATTAACCCTATAAGACCCTGATGTGATCATGAATTATGTTTGAAATTTCATAATTGTCCTACCGTCGGAAGCCACTTCAATAAAAATTAAATTGTAAGGATAAATATAGGAACGAACACGAACAAGTGACATCACTATCTTGAGGGAAACTTGGAGAAGATTAACATTATGTTTGAGCCATAGCTGACTGTTATTTATTTATTTTTCCAATTCAACGAAGACTTAAATTTTGCTAGGAAAAAATGAATATATTGAGGGTAGGGATCAACCATTATCTGGTAAATATCTTTTATTAATTGATTTAAAGCTTTGAAAAAATCTTTAAAGGAACGAATAGAGTGTTGATCGGTTAGAACTCTATGACCCTGTTTAGGAGGTAAGGTAAGGAGTTGAATTCCACTAATTCTATTCTCCTTCCAATATAATAGTATATGCTCCATCGGAAAAAAAAAAAAAAAAAAAAAGGGGGGACAAACCTTTAAGACAACTGTTGAGTGCTGAATTGCTAAAATTTGTATAGGCTGCTCCTGGGCTCACTGTTTGAAAATCGAGCGACTCTACACAGTTACTTGATCAAAGCCCACAAGCTTTAACACGGAAGCTGTCCTTCCTAGAATATTTTACATACTTTAATTGGGCCGATAGACGATTTATTTTTATTTCTACTATAATCAAAATATGGTATGTATTTTGTCAGTAATTTCAGTATGTAAATTATTTTCGATGATTCCAAACTTTATATAATCTTATTGAAATTTTATTTATTTTCAAAACCAATTTGCAGAGAAGTTATGAAGCACCTTTTTTTTTTAATTTTTAAGTTATGAAGCACTTTTAGATTCTTACACCACATTATGTAATAGAAAAATCGATAACAGTCAATTAGTCTTTTTCTACTTAGAAATACTGGCTTCTAATAACATGCATCCATTTTATTAAATGGAAATGATCAACAAAAAAAGCCATATATTTTAAAAATAAAGTTTGCACAAGAGACAGAGATAAATCCAACATGAATAGTTTGTTCTTAAATCTGTCAATGTTATTATGAAACACCAATAGCTTTATACTATACGGAAAGTAAGAGCATCACTTGGTGTGTGGTGTCTTCCCTTTATAGCTTTATATTTTTTAAATTGTTGAAAAAATAATTTAATCACATTATTAATTACCACATTGTTATAAATAACTAAAAACAACTGCATATTAGCATATTATTATTTCATAAAATTTCTATGTAATTATTCTTAAAATGAAAAACGGATTTTGATGAAAACTAAAGTTTACAAATAATCATAATTTTATTATTTGCACACATATTGAGTGTGTCCTAACCATAGCATTCCATAATGACACTTTGTTTTTCTTTTTTTTTTCCTTTTCGTATTAAATGGAATTTTTTTATTATTGGCAATTCCAATAAAACCATTGGTCTTTCCTCACACAGTGAAACTCCATATATGCAAAAATATGCTGAGAAAATTCAATAACTATTG
The DNA here is from genome assembly GCA_024721245.1 of Mitragyna speciosa. Taxonomy (NCBI): domain Eukaryota; kingdom Viridiplantae; phylum Streptophyta; class Magnoliopsida; order Gentianales; family Rubiaceae; genus Mitragyna; species Mitragyna speciosa. Next base: position 4,052,289 of record CM045558.1, read on the forward strand.
GTAATTAAACATATTTGGTTCTTTATTTCGTAATCCTTTGAACGTCATTAAAAAAATACTTTTTTCGCCACACTATCTTGGAAAAGTAGTCGGCATAACAATTTTTAAACCATAAGAGTATATTCGGTGGAGTCAACTTATGATCTCATAATTTAATGAATCAAATTGGAAAATTATTCAAGCCTCAAATAACATGTTTGCTAGTTTAAGGGGCTTATTTGGCATTAAATCTTTTTTTCTTCAGAACTTAGGAGGCGTTTGGTTCAAATTCCTCAATCACTATCACTATGGGTATCATTAACCCTACTATGAGTATGGGTTTTGATGATTCCCCCCAACATGTTTGGTTTAATAATGGAATGGGTATCATTATAAGAATATTTGTTTGGTATACTGAAATGACTTTCAACTAAATTTTAAAATTTTAAAATTTTTATTTATGATATAGATATTTTTTAGATTTCTTATTTTGTATATTTGAAAAAAATTTAAAAAGATTTCTTCAATTTTAAATATAGTCATGCTCTAATTTGAGTTTTATGGAAATGATAATCTTAAAAAAAAGTCATTTTTATTATATTAACAGAGAGTATTATATATCTTTGATTTTCAATACAATTTTTTATAAAATTATTGAATGTAAAAAAAATTATTAAAAGAATTTTTATAAAAAATTATTAAAAAGAATTTTTGTAAAAAAATTTATAAAGTACTAATAAAAAATATTCAAAATCAAAAGACGAGAGAGAGAGAGAGAGAGAGAGAGAGAGAGAGAGAGAGAGAGAGAGAGAGAGAGAGAGAGAGAGAGAGTATTGAGAATGGGTAACTCAAAAGATATATATTTTTTAATGGGTGTATTTTTGCCCTTAATAATAAGGGTTAATGGGTTTGATAGACTAGTATTTTGGGAGGAATCATTAACACCCCAATTAATCACTATCATTCCTATTGAATGATAGTGATAGTTGTTTAACAAACATCAACAATGGGTATCATTACTTGTGATACCCATTCCCCTCCTTGATTCCCCTAAACCAAACACCCCCTAAAAGTAGATACCTAAGAATAGACAAAGAAAAGTAAAAAAGAAAAATAAATCCATTTTAAAAGGCATGTTTCTAAACTAAAATTATGCAAACATTACAAGTTCAGTCATTAAAAAATGAAGCGAAGCAAACAAATACAGGACAACCTATTCCATATGAGGTCAGTAATTTAATAGCCACAGGGTACATATTTTCCTGCTTATATATATCTGATTTCTAATGATTAACCAGTCCAATGGGATATTGTTTGGTGGGCAAATATTTAGCTTTTCGCCCTTCGCCTTTATAGTTTTTGGATGTGACTCCCCCCCCCCCCCCCCCCCTCCCTCTTCATTGGAGCATAATTTAAGGATAGGTCTTGCGAAGGAACTAATTTTTTTTGTAATAAAAAGTTTAGGAGTATGGAAAGGTTACTCTATGCCAAGGTAAGCCGCTCTATAGCATTTCGTCCATATCCTCTATCAATAAGAGACTGCTAACAATGATACTCAAATTCAAGCATTTTTTAGATAAATTGAATAGATCTTACTAATTGAGTCAACTTTCATTGGTATGAGAATAAAAAAATGTCATCTCCCATTAGAGCACATACAACTTACTAAATAAATACAAAGACCTGCATAAGTACAAGTGTGAGTTTTTAGTTGTCGCTATTACATGATCAAAATGCAGAAATTACTATATAATGAAAGGGTAGTCAGACATATCATAGGTCAATTGGGAGAGAGTCGGTTAACTTGTTTTTGATATTTGCAAATATTTTTCCTTATTACCAAAAAAAAAAAAAAAGGAAAGGGTAGTCAAAGTATATGCATACCTAAGTTGTGAATTATTTATAAAATTCTTCATCAATTCTTTAAATTTTCTTTCATGGCCAAGTAGCAATGTATTAAATACTCTATATCCATGGCGCAAACAAGAATATGAGAGAGTACTACTGTTTCAATGAAGTCGAGAGTTTGATGGTTTCTTTTTTTGAGCAACAGCAACATGAAATATATTGAAAGTAGAAAAAGTTATACAGAGTTACAGGTAATAGCAAGGTGATGTGCTTGCTTTACCTGAGAACGAGGAACTTTTAACACATTACAGAATGTAAACATACTAAGGAAGGAATTTAAATCTACGAATATGGACTTTAGGGGAAAAGGAACTGTATGGAATTCGGAGTGAACATCCCAACCAGTGACAAGTTGTGAGCTGTCAGTGAGAACCAAAATATGAGTAAAACTCATAGTGGCTAGGGGTGTTCATAGACCGGGTACTCGGTCCATAGACAAAAAATATGAACCGAACTGGTATTTGCGGTTAGGCAAAAATTTGAACCGCAAACCGGTCCACATGTAGCTGGTACCCGGCCTTCCGATTACCCGCAAAACCGGTTCGGATAGGGCAATTACCCGACCCGATCCATAATAATTTACCTATGTTTTAAAAAAAATAAACAAGAAAATTACAAAATATTATTAAATCACTAATAATACAAACATTAATATCTTAAAGTTAAATTACATCCAAAACCTTAATCTTCAAAAAAACAAAAATTAAATAAATAAGAAAACAATCACTTAGTCTTTCAAATTTCATCTTTTCATTTCAATCAACATAAAAACATAAATATTCAACAAATAACCAAAAACTATATAAACAAGAAAATAATCACTTAGTTTTACAAACTTCATCTTCTCATTTCAATCAATGTAAAAACATAAATATTCAACAAATAGCCAAATGAACACTCAAACTAACATGTGAAATTACATAAGTAACATGTGAAATTACATAACTACCCCCATTTCGGTTCGGTTCGGTTACCCGCTGGTTCGCAAAAATGTGAACCGCGAACCGCCCCGATTAAAATATAACCCGCCCCGCAAACCACCCCGCCACCAAAAACCAGTTCGGTTACCCTTTTTTTCAGTTCGGGGCAGATCTGTTTTCTCGATTTTTTGATTTTTCGGATTTTTTTTTAACAGCCCTAGTAGTGGCTGCCTTTCGGATGGCATGTAAGCAAGCCAATGCTTCTGCTTGTAAACTGGAAGCAGCATCAACCTTTGAGGCATATGACAGAATTTGAGTGGAGTGAGAGTTAATAAAGACATAACCTATAGCCGCATTTCCTGAATTTGACTTGAAAGAACCATCAATCTGGATAGCGATAGTTTCTTTGTGATGTTGTGAAATGCTTATCGGTGAAAATGATGATATCGAGGGATGGTTAGTGCGAGAGTTAATAGATGATTTTGGTGGAGAATTGGTAGGAGTGCTTTGCTAATCAGGGTGGAGGATATTAAGCATCGAATTTGGTTTTAATCTTTTTTACTTTTTGTTCTTCTTTGGTTTTTACTCGTCTCTTTTTTATAAAATATAAGTTAGAGTCTCACTGAAGTCCAAGATTTACTTTCCCAAAGCCCATTATCTTTAACAAAACGGCCTAAAATTGGAAGAATGAGAAGAAGGTGGGTTGGACTAATACAAAATGAAAATGCCTTGGGCTCACAGGTTCATAATTGACTTTCGGGCGATGTCAACTCTGAGTATTTTCTTGCCTTTTCCTTCTTGGTCCAGTTAAGCCTTAGAAAATCCCCCCCACCCCCCCGCCCGCCCGGGGGCCCTTCTCTCTCCTTCCTCTCCCTATCTCTCTCTCTCTCTCTCAAAATCAACATTTTTAATCTAATTTTTATTTTATCGTCTGTCCTCAAAACCTTTACAAAGGATCTGTTTGAACAAATTTTGCGACATCTGTTATATTTTTTTTTAAAACCACCCTCTCTTTTCCTCATTTAAGCCGCCGATCCAAGATTACTGCTCCGCCACCGCCGCCAAGCACATTGCCACCACCAATACTACCACCTCTAAGCCTTTTCCATCACTGCCCCCCAAATCAAATTTCTTTTCCTGCCCAACCCCCATCATAATCTCTCTCTCAAATTTTCTTTACTCTGATTCAATTTATGCTTTAGTTACAATGTAAAGTGAGATTTCTTTTTCTTTTTTTTTTTTTTTTTGGGAACAAAGTTGGTAGCATTGGGGTTTCCTTATTATTATTATTATTTTTTTTTGGAACAAAGTTGGTAGCATTGGGGATTCCTGATTTTTTTTTTTTTTTTTTTAAGATGAAGATGAACGAAGTTGAGTTGTCAGCTCTTGAGCTGATTTTGCTGATATAATCACACCAGTAATTGACACTAACGAGTATGTGCCTAATTAACTAAGAGATAATGCAGAAGAATAATGAGAATAAGGAGAATTGAGAAGAAAAGAAGAGAATTCAGGAGGAATGAATAACAGAGAAAGGAGAAGAGATTATCAGATTGCAGTTACATGGAAATGGGGAAAATGTGGGATTGGGGAGAGAGAGACTAGAGAGAGAACAGATTACAATTTTTCCAGCCCCTTTCCCAAGCTTCTACCCTCCCTTTTTATTCACCCGAGCTCGTCCCCCTTAACTGTCTAACCACTTTGCCTTCTTCTCTTTCCTTTCCAACTAGCTCCCTTTTAACTAACTTCTACTCGCTGCCTCGTTTGGATCTTTACCTTTTTAGCTCCTGTGCCGGACAGTTGAGTGGCAAGAACTGGTTCGATTTATTCACCTTTTTTAATTACTTTTTCTAGTATGACATTATTTGTATGGGGTATCCAATTATTTGGCTTTTATAGATTAGTAAAGTAAGAGGGATAGTCATATAAATTTCTTAGAGATGCATGAGTAAAATATTTAGTGTGTTTGATTTCAAATCAATAATTTTGTATTTTCAATTCAATTTGCAATGGCCGATGCTATGATTCAAAAAGTTTTCCTATCACAAACTAGAACAGTTGCCTGTTGAACTTTCTTCTATTTAGGCTAAATATTTAACAGTTTTATGTTCACATCCTTGTTGTTCTTTTGTCTCGCTAAACAAAAATAACAAAAACACATATGTTTTCGCACTATCTATCTATTTTTTTATTCTCGTTACATGTATGTTTTTGCCTCACACAATTGAAGTGAAGCTTTCAAATTGGTGATGGGTGAGCTCCTAGACTTTTTGCCACACACAATTGGGGTGGAGCTTCCAATCCTAAATCTTTCCATTTTTGTTATTTCTAATTTACATTTACTTATCTTATCTCTTAACATACCTTTACCCTTAGTATCGTTAACTTGTCTTATCTCTTAACATACCTCTACGCTTAGTATCGTTATTTACTTAACAAAAGTCCTAACTAATTAAACCACTATAATTGTTTTACCAACATAACTTACAAATAAAATACTTTATGATATAATTTGAGTCACACAACACTACGTAAATTTTCAATTAAGTTATAACTCTCAAACAAAAATACCAAATAAAATTCCTAACATAATTTATGAAACTGGATTCTGCAAATTTGTATCAGACTGCAGTAACTTCATTTAATTTGTAATTGTTGCTGCAATTGAAGATAGGGGAAAAATGTTGTTTGGCATGCATTCTTTACAAAGCCTTTTTTTTTACCAAGATATTGCATCAGACCAACAGATAACCAATATGACAATTTTGACCCAGAAAAAAAAAAAAAAGAGGCAGGGAAAAAGGTTGCTTAGCATGGCATTTTTACAAAGCCTTTTTTCGGCCTACAAAGACACCGTATCGGACCAATAAATAACCAAGATGTCAAAATTGACAAAAAAGGCTAACAAGGAAAGAAGCACAATCCACAAAGTATTTCCAAGTTTTAATCCTTGATTCCATATATAATCATACTCATTGTATTTTCTAGCTTATTTAGCTTTTTGTTTCCTTTATTTTTTTTCCTCTTCATTGTTGTGACTATTGTAAAAATGGGGATTTTTTATGGCAACAAAATCAACGCAATAATTTTGTTTTATGTTTTCTTTTTTTGTTTTATTTTGCATATCTTTGGTTCTTGATTGTCTGCATCCAGTATGGTATGAGTTCGACTTAGTCTGAAATAAATCATGAAAGAAATATTTAGGTCCAATTAAATCATTACTAATGTGATTCATGGTGCTAATTTTTTGACTACTAAGACGGTTTAGTCTCAGAGAGATACAACCTTAAATGAATCTCAAATTAGATGTTGGTTTCAAGTTTAGAATACAGTCACTTGATTTGATTATAGATGGTAATTTGAAGCTAAGGACATATATTTTATAATAATTATTATACTTATGTTTTGAAAAATTAAGTGTCATTGCTTTAGTTTATGTAGCATAGTATTATTATTATTATTATTATTATTTGACAGTTGGGAAAAGGGAAAGAGGAAGATCACTTACTCAACCTCAATTGAAAGAAGGAATGAAAAGTAAACATTAACTTAATCCCACAAACCATTCCAAAAGCTATGGTAACTTTTAGAGGGCCCACAGAAGCTTAAATTTACAACTCTAATAACCAGATCGTCCAATATGAAACTTTTTTTCTTTTTTGACAATTGGGAAAAGGAAAATGAGAAGACCACTTGCTCAACCAGATCGTCCATAGTATTATTTTGACTTTGATATGACGCATAATATCATTCTGAATTTGACACGAGATAAGACAAGTGGACTAATGTCAAAGGCAAACTATTTTTTTATTTTTTTATTTTGAGGTATGAATATGGATTATTTATTTCTTTCTATCTTACGATTTTCAATTTTGGGTAACTCGAATTTGGGATTGTGACATGTATGAGCTGCCGCTCTATATGCGTGGTTAGAGCCTGGAGGAGGAAAATGCTTATAAGTTAAAACCTCCATTTCCTCTTGATTTAGAAGGGAATGCCAATTCAACAATATCAACTGCTGTATTTTGAAAGCAATATTATCCATTTTGACTAATAATTTACTTCGACCATTTTTGTTTACTTGATAGTCTAAAAAGAAAAGAGATTATTAAAACATATATAACCTCCCTATAAACTGTTATGCATGAGTTTTTTTTTTTTTTGGTACTTGGGATATGTTTTGACCTATTTGGCATTTTCAAGATTTAAATAGAGCTAACCAAATAAGAAGAATAAGTTAGATTCATTTGAATGATTGTAACTCTGGTTAGCATGGGATAAATTATAATGAATCTAAGTTGGGCATTATTCAACCTTGGAAAATAACAATGTAACTGTATGCAGGTGTTTGGAAACAAATCCGTGTATATTTTGGGAAAACAAGAATACGAATTATACAAATCGGTATTTTGAACACAAAGTTATATGGATTGTAGAGAATAGAACACAAGCGCTACACAAAAACACATATTCATGTGCAGACTTTTTTTTTATGTCTAAATATTTATTAAGATTATGGCCATTACATTATTGCCCCTATTAAAAGGATGCGAACTCAAATAAAGTGGACAAAAATATAATGCTTGGTTGGATAGATGAATTCCCAATTATAGTTTGACATGTATAACTGAATATAGTTGATATTCCCAAAAGTAAAGTAGAACAGAATATGATACAATTGCATTAGGTCTAAACATAAAATGAAGACGAAATATTAATTGGAAAAATCTATAGTTATTGGAAATTATTATCAGAAGAAGAAACGATAAGAAGGAAGTCACTAAAAGAAGACTAAAAAGCTAGCAACGTTGAAATTTATAACTTTCCCATAATAAAGAAAAAGTTTTGACTTTTTTAATTATCCGGTGACATATTTCTTGAGATTTATAGATATTTATTATCTTTAATTGCTGATTGATAATTTTTTCTACAACAAAACATCCAAATTAAATAATTAGTAAAAATGATAATGATTTATTCGAATCCAACATATCATGGTAACATGAGAAAATTTAGATGTATAGTCAATGTAGTCAATGTAGGAAAAATTAATCCGTTAGGTTTACTTCAAATGATTTTCAAATAATGATGAGTATGTCATTACATGTATCCAAATGTTAAGATTTCTTAAACGTGTGTAATTTGACTAATATCATTTGAATTCCTTTGCTATTAGTTAGTATACTTGCCATGTTAAGTATTCACGAAAATATTCTATTCTAATTTAATTCAACTATACTGTGGCTTTAAGAGCGAGAGCAAGTGTCAAATAGGCTACTATATGTGTGTAGAATTTTATCATTAAATATATTAATTGAAATGAATTTTGTATGTTTATTAATGAACTAAACTACAAATCGGTGTACAAAACGTAAATCATCGAGTAAATGATTTTGTCATAACTTATTACACCAAAAAACTAAATAATTAGTTAAGATTTTGAAAGGTTAAACTTTAATTTGTCAAATATAACACACGTGCAAGGAATATATTGCAAAACTTGGAATGCGTCAGTCAGTGGCGGAGCCAGGATTTTATCGTGGGGGGGCGAATCTAGAGTTATAGCCAGTCAAGTAAAATATATTAAAAAACTCATGTGAACATAGATATCACCAAATATAATTTTAAGTAGAAGGAAAGTACTTATACAATTATCATATTCAAAAATAATATCCTATTTACAAGTCTATTTGAGTGTACGAGACACATGAAATTGCGCACGACGACTTTTGATTTTATCAAAGTCGTCAATGATAGAATCTATATCAAAAGTTTTAGCAATCTCTTTCTCAATATACATTATCATAGAGCTAGCAAGAAAGTCTTCCTCCATTCTAGAACGCAAACAAGATTTAATGATTTTCATAGCAGAAAAAGCACGCTCCGTTGTAGCTGTTGAAACCGGAAGAGTCAAGATAAGACGAACCAATCTATCAATAAGAGTATAGATCATTGACTTTCCAGTCTTTGCTAACACTTGGCACAAGTCTTGAAGTGATGACAAGTCTTGAAGTTGATAATTACGGGAAAACTCAATTTGGAAAAGCTCTAATTGAGTTCTCAAGTGTAGCTTCTCTTGATCTGTGAAGTCAGCTGGATAGAACCTGGTTGCAAGCTGACAAATTTGTTCAATATTAAAAGCCTGAAAATTATCTTTGGGGTGCAATGCTGAACTCAAACTAAGCAACTCCATTACATCTTCCTTAAATCTATTGTTCATTTCAAGTATCTGAGAATCAACCGTTGCCAAAAATACATCAATCCTGTAGTGATGCTCCATGGTAATGGAATCATTTTGTTTTCGAATTCTTCCTCGACCTGCCTTATAAATGGCATTCATATCAGGCATCTCTATATTTTGTGCATCACAAAATGTCTTTACATTAGTGAACAAGTCATTCCATCCATTTTCTCTATAACTTTGAAATCGATGTTTTGTTGCTGAAACCAATTCAACGGCATTCAAGATATCCAGAGATTTGCATTGTAAAGTTTGGGAAAGTACCTGTGCAAATCCTAAAATATCTCTCATCATGTGCATAATAAAGACAAAATCAAAGGATGTCATGAAATCATAAACTCTATCAGCTTCACTTCTTTGAGCTGGTGTACTTCCATGGTTGATAACATCAATTAAGACAGAGCAAATGCATTCATATTCTGTGAATAAGCTGCAAATAGAACTAAAATGAGATCCCCATCTTGTACTCCCTACCCGTTTTAGAGTACCAACCTGATTTTGCCCTCTACCAGTCTCAAGTTCATCAATAGCAATCAATTCCGCAATTCTAGCAGCTCTAGCAACTCTCAATTGGTCCACACGCTTGCAAGATGATGAAACTGAATTTATAAGAAGAGATAAATATGTGAAGAATTGTTCCACGGGAATTACCTCTTGAGATGTTGCTACCAATGTCAATTGTAGTCTATGAGCAAAACAATGAATATAATATGCGTAGGGGCACTCTTGAATAAATAATGCTTGCAATCCGTTCCATTCTCCACGCATGTTGCTAGCTCCATCATATCCTTGGCCACGAATGTTTTGCACATTAAGATTATGGCGAGAAAGGACATTACATATCTCATTTTTCAAAGTCAATGAATTGGTTTCATGAACATGGACAATGTCGAAAAATCTCTCTCGAATATAGCCATGCTTGTCCACAAATCTAAGAACAATAGCCATTTGCTCTCTTTTTGATCTATCTTGAACCTCATCAACAAGTATAGAAAATTTTGAATCATCAATCTCCTCTCGAATATAATTTTGTATCTTACTCGACCAGATAGACAAGATCTCCTTTTGGATTGTAGGAGAAGTATAAGATGCATTTCGTGGAGCATTCTCAAGTACTACATCAGCCACTTTGTCATTATAAGAAGCTACATGCTTAATCAACTCAATGAAATTACCTCGGTTGTTTGAATCTAAACTTTCATCATGACCTCTAAAAGCCACACCTTGAAATGCACACCATTTTGCAGCATCTATAGAAACTTGAAGTTGCAATCTATTCTTTGCAACTTGCTCAGCATTTTGCCTCTCAATAATTTTATCAAGATGTTGCAATGAATTTCCCAAGTCATGATAATACTGCATTGCCACCTTGTGTAATGAGTTAGGATCTTTCCCAATGTGATTCAAAAAGGCACAATTTTTTCCGTCATTTACCTTTTTTCATGATCTAAATCCACTAGTTGTGAAGGCCATTGATCCAAAACGATCTGATGGCTTGGAAAAAAGTGAACAAGGAAGACAAAAAGTAGCATTCTTTGTTGGAGAAAATTCCAACCAATCTGGAAATGATTTATACCAAGAGAAAAGGAAACGTCGGCCTTTCTTGTCAACAACCATTGATGCATTTGGGATTATAGGTTGGTATGGCCCAAACTTAATATATGCTCTTCGTACCTCATCCCTTTGATGCTCTGGATATTCCCAAATAGATTTTCGTTTTCCCGGATCACGTTCTACGGATGAACTGTCAAACTCTAATGATTCAACTCTACAAAATTTTCTTTTTTGATGCTCAGGAGAAGAATCTCGAAGAGGACAAAGAGTTTTATCACTTGGTTCCAAATGCCTTTTCTTAAAAAAAGAATCAATTGTCTTGTTGGCCATTATCACTATATTTGCAACAACCTATAATGGAATCAAATTTACTTGAGAAATGCTAGATAAAATAAATAAAATACCTATCTAAAGTTATACTTTATCTATTATATTAATATTGAGAATTTTAAAATTAAAAGAAACAATTATTTTATTGTCTATCTATATTCTACAAATTCAAGTATACATGAAATCTACATCAACTAATCAAATTAATTTTATTCTACCAATAAACCCAAATTTAGGTAAAAGAATGTCATCTACTATTACAATTTACATACACATCTCAATCATCAAAATCATAGCAAGAATATACAAAAAAAGGGAAAAATATTAAAATTGAAATTGCAATTCAATGAACTTATTCTTCAAGCATTTAATGCATTAATAAACCCAAATTTATGTAAAAGAATGTCATCTACTATTACAATTTACATACACATCTCAATCATCAAAATCATAGCAAGAATATAGAAAAAAAGGGGGAAAAATATTAAAATTGAAATTGCAATTCAATGAACTTATTCTTCAAGTATTTAATGCATTAAGTAGTAATAACTGAGATTAGAATTACCTATGCAACAATTTAAGATGAAAAAGCATCATTCAAGCTTCAATGGTGGTTGGACTACAAGATGGATTAGAGGCACTTGATGACTTGGAACTACTAAAATCCTTTGTTTCCAATGTTCTCTTCTTTGACTTTCATTCAAGAACCAAAAGACATGAAAGTTGAAAGGCTAAAGGTTGAAGATTTTGTTTAAGAATCAAAATTTAAGAGTAAGCCTTTGTTCAAAAGGAAGAGCATTTGTTGTAGTTAAACTAAGTACACTTTCGTCCATGTCTCTGCAGGAGAAAGAAAGACAAGCTTCAAAGTCAAACAAAAGAAAGAATATTATATACTAGTAGCTTATATGGGAAGCTTTGGTGATGTCATGCAACTAAGACCAAAAATTGTTATTTTCTAATTTTCTAATGAAAAATCAATTGGCAAATTTCAAATGATAGGCACAAAATATTTTATGTTCTTCTAATTAAAAGTTAACAAGTAATTAGACATTGTTAGGCCCAATTCTAAGTAATTTATGAATTCAAAGGCTTGGGGGGGCATAGTTAATTTTTTGGTTAATTTTTGGGGGGGCAAAATATAGTAATTCAAAAATTTATACTTACAATTTTTTTTTTTTACAAGTTGGAGGGGGGGCGGTTGCCCCCCCTGGCCCCCCCCTTCCCTCCGCCCCTGGCGTCAGTATCTTATACAATTCATAAAATTCTATTTAGCAGTGTTTATTACTTGCTTTCTATTTTATTAGTTCATCTCTTAATTTTCACAAATCCTCAAGATGCTCTTAAAACTCAAACATTGTCAAGCAATAAATTTGTGTTCAATAGTGCACATTGCATGCACAACAATGAAAGTCCAAACTTACTGTACATATAAGCTGTATGTAGTCCACACATTTTCATAAAATCTATTATTATATGCCATAGGAAGCAATGAAATACATGTATATTTTTTTTTATTTTACAATAAATATGAAACAAGCAAACAACAGGCACCCAAATGCAATTACAGAAGAAAAACATAAAATTCACACAACAATGTAAAGAAACAGATTAAATACTCACCAACTACAAAACAAAATAACAAGAATCCAATTGTAATTATAGCAAAAAAATAAAAAAACAAAAATCCCATAAAAATGCATATATATAAAAGTAAAATTAACTTAAGCCATTTTGCATTAGCATATACATAATATAGATGCACAAGTCTACTATATATTAACACCTATTCAATTTTATCTATCTAATTAGTTTGTGTTTTCTACATACCTTTGATTATGTTGTCTTTTTTAACTTGATTTGCAATTTAATTAGTTAAAAGTAGTTTTAACCTTCTATCATATGTATATTGACTCCACAAGGTTAAAAGAAAAATCCATGCATCAAAACTATAGATTAAACATCCTTTCCCAAAAAAAAAAAAGAAAAAAATTAAAAAAAATCCATAAATATATATTTGTACTATTAATGACGTAAATCATCATAGTCATAATAACAATGACATAAATCCTGGAAGTGTCAAAAGTTGAGTGGAGTGCTAATGCAAACTTATGCTCAGATCTAACTTAATTCTTTCATAAAAAATGACTAAGTTTTTCGCCTTCTAATTCTCTCGAAGGCACAAAAGAAAAACAAAAGGTCTTAAAGGAAAATAAAGAGTAAAAAAAGTTAAAATGAAAAAAGTAATTGACGGAGGCAAAAGCCGTGAGAAATTCAATGTATAGAAAGTTTAAGCGGCTTATTTTGTATTACTGAGTCATATGCATTAAATATTGTTGTAATTAACGAAAGTATGAGTTTTCTTTTCTTTTTAGGAATTATCTGTGAAAATTCCATTCAAATTTCATCTTTCATTGGGTATTCAAAGAAATTAGATGATATGGAATTATTGTTTATATTAGCCAATAATTTAAGTGAATTCCTATCCTTTATTTGTCTAACAACTACAAGCTTTTTAATATAATTATTAGCTTGTCAATTAATTCAGATAAAAAGGAAAAAGTTATTTTTTTGGATTTTCCGATTGATTAGTGGCATAATAATTAATTCACGCAAAAAAAATGTAAATTTAAGACAATTAACCCCAAATTTCATATTTATGAAACAATATACATCACATGTATTGAACACTTGGTTTGTACTTCAATTTCTTATTGGATTAGAATGTCATCAATTACACCTTGATAACACCAATTATGTAGCTCAATTCAAAAACCAATTTATTAGTCGTTTTAATATGCTGAAATTCATAATTTCTACAGCACATAAAATAAAATTTTAAATAAAAGGGGACAAAATTATTTTGGTTAGCATATACAATGATAATAAAAGTTATCTATTAGAATATCTTTATAAGAAATTAAAAAGAGTATTTTTAAGAGGAAATGGTTTATGCGTAAATAAAAAAATGAAAATGACTTGTAGTGAATTGAAAAAGTTTGAATCAACTAAAAAAAATTAGAAATAATAATAAAAATATAAAAATCCATGATGTACATGTTTTACAAAACATTAGTCGTCTATACATGTTTTACAAAACATTAGTCACCTATTCATTTTTATATTTTACTAATTTTTCTATTAGTTTTATCTTTCTAAATGCTAAGTTTTATAGGTTTAAAAATTTATGTATTACTACACTTTTGTTCACCAAAAATCCCACGTGTTGCTTTCTAGTTTTCTAAAAAATGTTTGTAAGTTTTTATATAGACGAAAAAGTCTGAGATAAGCACGGTTTACAAACTCTTTGAATTTGAGGGTTTCGAGTTTATTTCATTCACGTGTTTGGCATTTTTCGAGTGTTTTGCTTAAACGGACGTTGGAACACCATGGAAGCCCAAGATTCAAAATCTATCTCAGACTCGAAGGTAAGCCACAAGCACGGTCAACCATACGAAGGTTCAACAACCAAAATAATCCCTCCGCATCTGCTAAAAAGTAAAAATATTTTTTTAACCAAATCTACACTATTACAATGAAAAAAAGAAACTAGTATTTGTGAAATTCGAAACCTGATCCTCTATTCGTTTCCAAAAATCAGTTAAATCTATTTGTTCCCAAAAATGGGTTAACTACTTTGACCTTTGTTAAAGTTTGGAAAAGTAAGACTTCTAAAATTGTATTGGGTCTTCCTTTCTACTTTCTAGTATTTCGATGTGACTTTTATTTATTTATTTTTCACTTCCTTTGGAGCATAATTTTTGGATAGGACCTTTAGGAAGAAAATAAATGTCATCCGTTGTTCAATAAGAAACACTAAATCTTTGTGGAATCATACAAAGTGGTCATGAGCTAGTCAATTTTACGGTCAACAAAAGAATAAAATAAATAAGAACACATATTTAAGTGTCTAACTCATGTATTTTTTTGTTTGGGTATCACAGAAAAATTAAAGCACATACAAGTTTAATAAACAAATGTAAAGATGTAAGATTTTATTGTTGCTATTACATGATTAAGATGCTGAAATAACCATAATGGAACGGTGGACAAGCTCTATGTATATCAGAGTTGTGAAATTATTTATAAAATTCTTCGTAAATACTTTATATTTTTTTCAAGGTCAAGTAGCAATACACAATACTATATGTCCAAGGCACAGACGAGAATACTAAAGCTGGCAATTAGTCCCAAATCCCATTGGGATCCCATGCCCATATTTAATTTGGGCGGGATGGATATCAATAATACGGGATTGGATTTATTTGGGATTATACCCATTAACACCCATTTAAATATGGTTACGGTTGAGAAATGATTGGGATTCCCATACCCAAATATAGACAAACCTTGAAATAATTTTTATTTGATCAGATCCACGTCTTCCATACTCTCTTTTGAAAGAATAATTAATTTCAAGCTGCATTAACAAAATGTTTTTCATTTTTTATTTGTTTTATTAGTTTTTAACATTTTTTTCAATAACAATGGAATACCCATTTTTTCAATGATGGACAAGTTGTAAATTTATTTTTGCATTCTTAGCTTCTTCATTTTGCCCTCTTCAATTCATCTATTTCTACTATAAATATTATGTTAAATTTTACCTATTGACATCAATTTTGTGTGGTTAAACTGATTTTTGTACTAAAAAAAATTCATGTGAATTTTATATGTTGAGTGCCTTAATTTCAGTTCAACTTATTCTCGGGGAAATTAGTTTTTATATTATGGTTTCATCAAAGCTTGTAATGTCAATAAACGAATGAGATGTTGATTTATTTTATTTTTTAATTTGTTTCATTACTTTAGTAATGGATTTTAGTATCAGGAGTTTTAATAAGATAATATCTCAATTGATTTTTTTAGACGTAGATAAATTAAATCTCTGCACATCTTCATTCTATCCTCTTTACATGTAATAATTGGAAAAGTACAGTTTATAATTAAAAGATTAAAGAGCATTAATAAATGAGATTTAAAAAAATAATAATATAAAACACAAAAAAAGTTAGAAATTTATTGAAGTTAATAAATTAAAAAATAAATGATATAAAAAAGAAATATTCATGTTAAACTAAAAAAAATAAGTAATCTGAAAAAATAACAATTGATTAATAAGGAAAAGATAATTTAGAAAAATATTAAAATGGAATAAATTGGGTTTTTGGGCAGTATCAAATAGGACTAGCCCATTTTAGTCCCACCCATATTGATCCCATGACAAATATGGGACTGTTTAGAGACAACCCATATTTTACAGTCCTAATTAAGTTCTGCTCAAATCTCGCCCATCTCGCCCATTTATCATCTCTAGAGAATACTAATGAGAGGTTACTGCAGTTTTCAAATGTTGATTGCGTCTTTTTATTTTTGGGGTTTTTTTTGAAACGAAAGTTGGAAAACCGTGGAAGTCCAAGTTTATTTTCTCACAGCCCACTGTCTTGAACAGAACGAGCCCAATAGCTTAACAAGGCTAACCCATAAATTGAGCAGAACAACAAGAAAGTTGGACTGGTATTGTTTATTAGAACCTTTGAACTGGGTCGGTAAATAATTTGTGGGATGCTGCTGGACTTATAGTTTCGCTATTATACGCTTCCTTCCATTGACTTATAGCTTCGCTATTATGCGCTTCCTACCATTATGCTTCTTTCCTCGCACGTGGCAGGAATCACCTCAGATTCTTCTGTTCCCTTTCCTTAGTGGCCCCAAGGCCCAAAGAAAATTCCTCCTTTCCCAATTCAGTTTTTTCTCTTTTTTTCTGTTTTTATTTTATTTTATTTTATTTCCCTAAACCCAATATTAAGGGGGTTGTTAAGATGGTTATAAAATGAAGAGGGGGAAAAGTAAAAGTAAAGAAATGTAGAAAATTTCCGTTGGCTCCACTTAATTTGGTTGAAAAATCTTCCTGCTGAAACAAGATTTTGGTTGGGGGAAAATAAACCAAGGATCGTATAAATCCATATTCCAGATATATTCATTTTCCTTTTAGGGTCCGTTTGGTTAGATATAAAATATTTTTCCAAGAAAATTATTTTCCTAAGAAAATATTTTACATGGAAAATGCCATTTGCCTAGAAATTTTCTAGTGTTTGGATTACAATATGAAAATATTTTCAAAATTAATTTTTTTATGTTTTTTATTTTTTATTATTAATATGAGTTTAATAGACTGATAACAATTCTAATAATATTTAACAAGTAATTAGAGTTAGCTTGAGATTTTTTTGTTTATAATTAATTTAAAAATAATATAATGGTAAAATACACATAACTATAATCATATTACTGTGGAGCACAAAATTATGAAAATATTAATTGATAAGAATTAAAAACAAAACTTATTTTAGTATTTGAAGTTGTGAAAGTAGATACTTAAAGTTTAATGTTACTCTTGAACTCTAAGGAAAATAACTTACATTCATTAAGTATGTAAGTTATTTTCATCTAAATGAAGGAAAGTTGAAAAATATTTTACATAGAAAAATATTTTTTGGTGTTTGGCAAGAAGAAAATTTTATAAATATTTTTTCTAAAAAATATTTTTAATCCAAACAAACAAACACTAATCCCCTCAAATCTTATATGGTTACTAAGCCACCCACTCAATTATTATCATACAAGATTATACTTCTTGTACAATGAAATTTTCCTCTTTGTCTAGTCAAGGGTATTTGTGTCATTTGACTATTTATTTTAACCAAAGTTTCTCTCACCTAATTGATTGAGGGGGCAAAATGTATATATTCAAAAGTTAGGGGGCAAAATGTGACTCCCCTATACCTTTAGGGGACAAAGTGTTATTAACCCTATATATATATATATATATATATATATATATATATATATATATATGGATATATGACAATTAGCACATCAACTTTGACTTAGTTCTATGCACTTCATTCGTCTCATTCTGATAGATTTTTTTTTCATCTATTCCAATTTATAGTTCACTTTTTAATCGAAGAATATGATTAATTTTTAACTTTTCTAAAATACCCCTATTTAATTACTTTATTATAAGTGACAGCTGCATGGCAAATTATACATTCACATATCAAATAGAATTAATTTAACTTATGATGTAATTGTATATTTTGTATTTAATGTAAATATTTAATGATGAATATAAGAGTATTTAAGAATATCATAAATTAATTTATTATTTTAATAAAATTAACTAATTTTTTTAAATTATGTGAAAAAAATTGTAAGTCCTATCAATATATCAAAATGGGATCGAAGGAATAATAAATTTTTCCAACAACTTTTTTATGTAAAGCATCAAGTATGGTAAATTGCCCAAACTTTTCCTGATCCAGTTTGTTTTTTTATAATTATATATGTCTCCATTAATTGCAACGTTTGTGGCTACCGTGACCGCGCGAAGAAGGATTGATTATCTTATCTTCTTTCTTTCCTTTGAGCCAATTGTCAACCTTACTTATCTTTGGGTTCTCCTCTTCTCTTTTTGTCTTTTATTTGTGCTAGTTATATCCCTTTTCTCATTCAGTCATCGTCTTTAAGGTCAATTACCAACCACCCACTTCATTATACTCGTCGTAAAGGTTTTAGTCATCAGACTATTTTTACTCACAATTAAGTCAATGAACCGTGTAAAAGTTACAGTTTCATACAATGAAATTTTTAAAAGAAAATATTATTATATCATTTTTTTATTATGTGTTTTTGAGATAAAAATGTAGTTGGAGTATGGGTTTGAAAAATTGCATTTGAAACAAATCATTAGCCGAACAAAGCTCTAAGATTTTGGTCATTATGTGAGTTTTAATCGTTAACTTTTTCTTCGGTTAAGTGAAAAGGTGTTCAAGTCATCAATAAGAAAATGGACAGATTTTCCAATATTTTTTTTCGTTTGTTTCCCCCGCTTCTTCTCTACTTCGTCGACACTGCAACTTCTAAGTCTTTTCCAATTTCTTTTCATGTTGTCATGTTCATCTATGACTATGAGCACAACAAATTTGAATGTTAATCAATTCTTCAACTAAAGAAAGACCGTATGACGTAAAGTATTAACTAAATTACTTTAACTTTTCCTAGTCCACTCTTTTATCTGTAATTTGTTATTCTCTAATTATTTATTATGTCTCCATCCATTGCAATGTTTGTTGATGTCATGACCGCGTGAAGAAGGATTGTTTATTTTCTTATTTCTTTCCTTTGAGCTTGGCTTCATCAAACAAAATCGTCAACCTCACTCATTGTTGGTCTCTTCTCCATTTCTCTGTTTCTCTTTTATTTTGTGCTAGTTACTTCCTTTCCTATTTTCTCCTGGAGACATGGATTTTGCCTTGACGGTGGGAGGCTCTGTTCTCTCCGCATTCCTTCAAGTGTTGTTTGATAGGATGGCTACGCCAGAGTTTGTAAATCTATTTCGAAAAAAAAAGAACGATGAAGAACTCTTGGAGAAGCTCCAAAGGAATTTGAATGCTGTTGAAGCTGTGCTTGATGATGCAGAGAACAAGCAGATCACGAACAAAGCTGTCAAGAAATGGCTTGATGATCTTCATGATACTTTTTATGAAGCAGATGACTTATTGGACAAAATTAACACTGAAGTTCTGAGATTAAAGATTGAAACCGAGTATAATCAAAGTCCAATTAATAAGGTAAGTGCTTCCACTTGCACTTTATATTCTATCAATGACTTTCTTAATAAGATAACGCCAGAGGTCGAGAAAATAGTTCATAGCTTGGTGGAATTTAATCAGCATGTTCAACTTCTTGGTCTGCAAAGTGTTAAGTCCAAAGGACAATCATATCGACCACCTTCAACTTCTTTGGTTGACGAGGCTACTGTTTTTGGAAGAGAGGCTGACATAGAAAAGATAATTCAATTGTTGCTGTCTGAGGATGCAAATGGAGGCAGTATCACTGTGGTTCCGATAGTAGGACTTGGTGGAATTGGTAAGACCACCCTGGCTCAAATGATTTACAAAGATACGAGGGTGAAGAATCATTTCTCTACTAAGGCATGGGTTTGCGTATCAGAAGAGTATGATCCTACCAGGATAACAAAAGAACTCCTTGGGGAACTCAATATATCATTTCCTGACAGTGAGAACTTGAATTCCCTCCAAGTGAAGCTACAAGCTGGCCTAACTGAGAAAAAATTCCTTCTTGTTCTAGATGATGTTTGGAACAGAAACTACAATCATTGGGATAATTTAAGGATTCTTTTCAAAGGTGGATTGCTGGGAAGTAAGATCATTGTAACGACACGGGATCATGATGTTGCAAGGATGATGGCTAAAGAAGAGTCAATTCATTGTTTGAATTTGATAGCAGAGAATGATTGTTGGCTTTTATTTGAGAAGCATGTATTTGAAAATAAAGATGGCAATCGAAATCCAGAACTTGAAAAGATAGGAAAGGAAATTGTAAAGAAGTGTGGACAGTTACCGTTGGCTGTGAAAACCGTTGCAGGTCTCCTTCGTACGAAAACAACGGAGGAAGAGTGGGAAGATATTTTAGAAAGTGAAGTGTGGAGTCGAACAGACTATCAAGACAGCATCTTACCAGCATTGCGATTAAGCTACATTCATCTTCCTTCCCATTTAAAAAGGTGCTTTGCTTATTGTGCTGTGTTCCACAAAGATTACAAGTTTAGAAAAGACGAAGTAATTCAGTTATGGCTTGCTAATGATCTTTTGGAGTATCCTAAAGATAATAAAAGAATTGAAAACACAGGTGAGAAGTGTTTTCATGAATTGAAAATGAGATCATTATTTCAGCAGTCAAGTGACAATTTGTTCTTCATGCACGACCTTATTAATGATTTGGCTGGATTTGTTTCTGGAAAATATTGTCTCAGGTTAGAAGATTATCACAAAGGACATGGTACAATATCTAGATCAAATAATTTCTCTTACCTTCGTATGGATCCTTTTAATGACACATTTCGTAAATTTGAACTCTTGATGGAGACAAAGAATTTAAGGACATTCCTACCATTGAGAAGCTTGCAAATTCCTTATCCTACACATTGTCTAAGCATGAAATTCTTACACGATATCTTGCCCAAATTCGTGTCCTTAAGGGTTTTATCTTTGTCTAGCTATCGCATCATTAAGTTGCCTGACTCATTTAAGGATTTGAAACAGCTTCGTTTTCTGAATCTCTCTGCTACAATGATACAAGAGTTGCCAGACTGGATATGTACCTTGTATAATCTACAAACTCTATTGTTGTCAAATTGTGAGAAGCTTGAAGAGCTGCCAGAAGATTTTGGTAAGTTAATAAACTTGTGTTACCTAGATATTAGTGGAATTCCTTTGAAGAAAATGCCGCTACAAATGGGTAAATTGAGAAACCTTCAAGTCCTTAACACTTTTTTAGTAAGTAAGGATAGTGGTTCGATGATTGAGGAGTTAGGTAAGCTTCCTAAGCTTCGTGGTAAGCTCCTTATTTCGAGGCTGGAAAATGTTTCTACTGGTAGGGATGCATCGGCAGCGAACATGAAGGGAAAGAAACATATTGAAGATTTAACTTTAGAGTGGAATGCTGATGTTGATGATTCACAAGTTGCAAGAGATGTGCTTGATAACTTACAACCTCATTCAAACATAAAGCATCTTAAGATCCATAAATATTGCGGGACAACATTTCCAGAATGGCTAAGAAACCCTGTATTTTGCCATTTGGAATCCTTGAGTCTATCTAGTTGTGAGAACTGCCCTGAGTTGCCAGCACTTGGGCAGCTACAGTCATTGCAATCACTTGAAATCGTTGGAATGAGATGCCTATCAGCCTTGACTGAGAAGTTCTATGGAGACGTTAGCATAATCAAACCATTCTCATCTCTCAAAAAGTTCAGAATTGAGAAGATGCCAGAGTTGGAGAAATGGCACGTACCAAAATGTGAAGTCTTCTGTAGCCTTGAACAGCTCTGCATAATTGATTGTCCTAACTTGACTGGAGAACTTCCCAAACAACTTTCATCACTACGAAGACTTGAGATATCTGGATGTGACAAGCTTGTGCTTTCCAATGGTCGATTGAGCATCGTCAAAGAAGACATTCAACAACTCCCATCTCTTTGTGAGTTGAAGATTTCTGCTCTAAAGAATTTGAAAGATTTGCCCACAGGGTTGAACAAGCTATCCAGTCTTAAATGCGACGATGGCAGTGTCAATTTGAAATTAGAAAGTGAAATCTACCACGGTGGATCCATCCTTGAGTTCCTGGAATTTCGTAATTGTGACTCCCTCAAAGTTGTCTCGCTTGGCTCGTTTCCTATGCCCAAACATTTTGCAATTTGGGACTGCAAGAGTATTGAGATGTTCTCAATTCCTCCACGTGGGATAGGGAATCAAAGTAGTATTCTCACCTCACTGCAACACTTAGAGATCCATGGCTGCGATGAACTCATGTCTTTTCCAGAGGGAGGATTGCCAGCCCCCAATCTCACGCATTTTATTGTTGTCGATTGCAAGAAGCTGAAGTCGCTTCCGGAACGGATAGAATCCCTCCTTCCATCTCTTAAATATCTGTTCATACAAAATTGCCCAGAAATCGTGTGCATTCCAGAAGAGGGTCTGCCCTGCAGCCTTAAAAACCTTTATATCTACCAATGTGAAAAGCTCATGAGTCGCAGAAGAGAGTGGGGTTTGCAGAGACTCTCCTGTCTCATAGGATTGGGTTTGAGTGGTGTCCATGAAGTGGAGTCCTTTCCTGAGGAGGACTGGCTGCTGCCTTGCACCCTTGAAAATCTCTATTTCATAGAGAATATAAAAACGCTAAACTATTCAGGTCTTTCACAACTCACCAATCTCAAACGGTTGTCAATTGGTCGCTGCGATCTACTTAAATCGCTGCCAGATGAGGGACTGCCGGCCTCCCTCACTCGACTGCGAATCTGGAAGTGTCCATTGCTGAAACCACGGTTAGAAGGGGAGAAAGGACAAGATTGGCCCAAGGTTGCTCATATCCCTTGTGTAATAATCGATGATGTGCTATTCCCTTGATGGAGACGCCGGTTAGTGGAGTGGGCTGCACCGTCCAGTAAGTAATTTTTTAATACGTCTTCTTTACAAGATTTATATTCTCTTTGAATGCTTTGACGCCCCAGAAGGCAAAAACACAGCTAAATATTTCATCTTTTGTCATGATTGCAATTAGAATTGCCTGTTTAAGGGAGAGTAGAGGTCAAACGGTGGAGGAATGGAAGGATTATTAAATAGTGAAGGACTTGGTCATGATACATAATGCTATAATTCTTTAATCCGCTATCAAAATTTTTATTTTTTATTTATACTTTTTGCATTGTAATACGATGAATATCCAGAGTTGTCTGTGGATTTTATTTATTCAATGTTTTACTATTTCGTTCCTTTCTAAATTGCAGATTCTAATTAAGCAAAGCCACTAACTCAAGCAGCGAAATCGTTTCTTCAGTTGAGGTTCTTTAAGGTACGTGCTTTACAGGAGTAATTGCCAACTCTTTTTTTTAATGCTTTACCGTAGTTAATAATATGTTTGCTTTATATCCTTGACAGACGGGCCATTTATTTTTCTGGCACAGACAATGTTGTTTACTTTCAATTTTGAGTTTTGCTATTCACTTGTTAAATACAGTATATTAGTGGATCATTCCTTCTCAATTTACTTAAGAATTTTATGTCTCTGTTTTTACTCTTTAATCAAGTGATGTACCTTGACAGTATTTTTTGCGAGACTATGCATAATTATTTCTAAAAATGTTTTAGAATTACTTTAATCTACAATTGAAATTTGATGCAATATTTTCTATGTTTTAATGATAATAGTGGATCAAATTGAATCTTTATTCAAGACAGAAATTGATGGGTCGCAAAAGAAAAACGATGATTGGAATGCAAGAATTCACAGCCTTCACAATTGGGCATGGACTAATTTAGCGTATCAGTTTTCCATTTAATTAGCTCTCACGTCTGGATTCTCTAGGCCAAATCAAGAAAATCTGTTCATCCCCCCTGGAAGCTGGTTCTTTGTTCGGTTTGTGGATTTAGTCGCCTATGCTTGGCTTTTCGTACTGCCCGTGCTTTATACCGCATTGTACACTCGATTTTCAGGATAATAGGGTTCTCAGTGAATTCAATAATTAATTAACTAACAACATCAATTAATGAGTTGCGTTATCTCTAGTATGACTCTCTTTGAATGTTTGGATTTGTGAAATTTCCGATTAATCAAGGCTGTCTGCTTCTCAAAGGGTATAACACATGGTAGTTTATGCTGTGCTTTAATCGGAGAAAAGATTCCTGTTTACAGGATTAGAGACTAGCTTTTATCATACTTCTCTGACTAATAATCTATTATTAAATGAATATGATGGAGATATTTTTTGGATCAATGTTCTTTTTCTGAAGCATGACGGCACCAACAGGTTGACCTTTCTTGTAATTCCATGTCACTTTTACGGTATATGACTGCGTTGTGCTTTGGTATAATTTACTTTGTACATCCTTTCTCATGACTGAATGTCTAGCCTGTTCAAATAAGAGTATTTACATCACCTCACAGACTTCCTCAAATTTCAGTTTGAAAAGCTGTTGCTATGTGTAATCAGCCCAGAAGCTTCAACAATCTGTCGTGGCTTTGAAGAAGAGAAACCATGTGAGTTGCCTCGAGTAGTCCATGAGTTGTTAATTGTTCCAGAGTTGCCGGTTGTATCATCTTCTTTTCAAAAAGACAAAAAAGTCCATTTCTTTTTATCTGTCAAGAGATCACAGGAGGAGGATTTCAAGACTTTCTTTCAAGTTCTACTTCACTACCAGTTTGAAGTCGCAGATGCATATCAGTTTTCTAGGATTGAAGTACGTATCATTCGTATTTGGTCACTTTTCTGGCTGACAAAAATTAAAAAAAAAAAAAAAACCATATCCAACTCTAGTAATTTGTTATCTAAGCACCAAAATGGAGAATTCTCTACAGCTTTGTCTTCTACAAAAATAAAAGCTCATAGAACTTACTAAATAAATGCTAAGACCCCATATAGGCACACATGTGGGGTTTTATTTATAGATACAAAATGTATCACGTCGTCCATATAACTCTATTATACCTTGCAATGGAGCAGGTTTGCAACTCGACACGCACAGGATCTAAGAGCTGGGAAGAGGAGAGGAAGGCATCTCAAAATACAAAGAGGTGATATATTCTACGTATGACAATGTGTGGACAAAATTCTTTACTGATTGGAGTTAAATTGACTGCAATTGCTTTTCATTCCACTGCCTTTTTTTGTCCTTCGTTTAACAAATGTATCGTCCTTTTGCAGGATTTGGAAACTACTCCTTGATAACTATCGTGGAGTAATCAAGAATCTCTAAGTTCGAAATTAATCTCACGGAATAAACTTTTCTCTGTAAAAAAATGTTTTAGGGATTATATATTGGATTGTTGGATTTGGTTGTTTGGAGATGATATCAAGCTCTGCAAATAATTTGTGCTTGGGTAGTTACACACCCTTTGGTTACAATCTCTCAAACCTCAGGGCTCTATACAATTGCTAATGATGTTTAAAATTTTGTCTTCTTAAGCAGGTCATGCCAAGTTTGCTAATATGATATTAACAGCTTTCAATAGCCATCTAGAAATTTTGATTTATTTACCATTTTTGAATAATTTTTTTTTCTGACATTGCATTATTTGTTTGGGGGATCCAATAATTTGGCTTTTATTGATTTGTAAAGTAAGCAGGGTAACCTTTTTTTAACGCTAGCAATTAGTCCTAGGACCCATTGGGATCTCATCTCCATATTTAATTTGGGCGGGATGGGTATCAATAATATGATATTGGACTTATTTGGGATTATACCATTAATAGCCATTTAATTATGAGTATGGTTGGAAAATCGTTGGGACCCGAATATAAACAAATATTGAAATAATTTGTATTTAGTCAATTCCACCTCTTTTATATTCTCTCTTGAAAGAATCTTTCATTTTAAGCAGCATTAACAAAACATTTTTCATCCTTTAGTTGTTTTATTAGTTTTTAACATTTTTTTTTCAATAACTGTAGAATACCCATTTTTTCAATGAGGGACAAGTTGTAATTTTATTTTTGTATTATTAATTTCTTCATTTTGCCCTCTTCAATTCATCTATTTCTCTTATGAATATTATGTTAAATTTTACTTCTTGACATCAATTTTGTGTGGTTAAATTGATCTTTGTATTAAAAAAATTCATGTGAATTTTACATGTTGAGTGCCTTAATTTTAGTTCAACCTTATTATCAAGGAAACTAGTTTTTATATTCTAGGTTTCATCGAAGATTGTAATGTCTATGAACAAATGAGACGTTAATTTATTTTAATTTTTAATTTGCATGATTACTTAACGAGTTTTAATACGATAATATCTAAGTTGATTTTTTTAGGAATGAATAAATTAAATCTTTGCACATTTGATTTTTTTAGGAATGAATAAATTAAATCTTTGCACGTCTTCAATCTATCCTCTTTACACGTAATCATTGGAAAACTACAATTTATAATTGAAAGATTAAAGAGGATTAATAAATGAGATCTAAATAATAATAATATAAAAATAAAAAGTTAGAAATTTATTGAGGTTAATAAATTAAAAAATAAATGATAAAAAATATTTTGGTTAAATTAAAAAAAATTAAGTAATCTAAAAAAATAGCAATTGATTAATAACAAAAAGATAATAAAATGGGATTTATTGGGTATTTGGGCGGTATCAAATGGGACTAGTCCATTTTAGTTCCGTCTATATTAATCCCATGACAAATATGGGACTGTTTGGGTATGACTAGGGGTGTTCATGGACCGGGTACCTGGTCCATGGACAAAAAAATGTGAATCGAACCGGTCCTTGCGGTTCGGTAAAATTTCGAATTGCAAACCGATCCACATATAGCGGGTACCCGACTTTCCAGTTACCTGCAAAACCGGTTCGGATAGGTCAGGCACCCGACCCGGTCCATAATAATTTCTCTATATTTTTAAAAAATAAACAATAAAAATTACAAAATACTATTAAATCACTAATAATACGAACATTAATATCTTAAAGCTAAACTACATCCAAAACCTTAATCTTCATTAAATAAACAAGAAGACAATTACTTAGTCTTTCAAACTTCATATTTTCATTACAATCAATATAAAAACATAAATATTCAACAAATAACCAAAAACTATATAAACAAGAAAATAATCACTTAGTCTTTCAAACTTCATTTTCTCATTTCAATCAACGTAAAAACATAAATATTCAACAAATAGCCAAATGAACACCCAAACTAACATGTGAAATTACATAACTACCCCCACTCCGGGTCGGTTCGGGTACCCGGCGATCCACAAAAATGTGAACTGCAAACTGATCCGATTAAAATCCGACCCACCCTGCAAACCGACTCGCCACCTGAAGCCGGTTCGGTTACCTTTTTTTCGTTTTGGAGCGGATCGATTTTGATTTTTCGATTTTTTGGGTTTTTTTTAACAGCCCTAGGTATGACCCATATTTCACAATCACAATTAAGTCCCGCCCATCCCGCTTATTTGCCATCTCTACCTTTTTCTCAAAGATGATTGCATAAAATATTTAGTGTGTTGAATTTCAAATGGATAATTTTGCATTTTCAACTTATTTTTCCAATAATCAATGATTCCCAACGTTATTCCCACAAACTAATGGAGTTGCCTTTTGAACTTTCATTTCCGTTTAGGCTAAATACTTAACAGGTTTTATGTTCATGTGCTTAATCTTCCTTTATCTTAGTAAATAATAAAAAAAGACACATTCTTTGCAATTTACAGAAGAACATTTTCTTGGAAAATTTTTATAATTTCTTATATAAAATGTTTTAGACAAAAACTCCGTGCTAAGCATGGGTTCAATCTAGTTGAATTTGAAAGTTACAAAATTTTCATTATGTTTTTGGCCCAATCTATGTTCCTTTCATAGTTTCCTATTTGGTTTTATGATTTTTTCCTGTCATTTTAATAAACGTAAGTTGGAATTGGAACTCTAGGGAAGTCCAAGAATTGCAAAATCTCTCTTAAACTGAAAGTTAAGCCACAGAAACACAACACCATTTATACATTTCGAAGAACATAAATAATCCCTACGCATTGTTAAAATGGGTTAACCACATCGTTCACTTTTTTTTTTTTTTTTTAAATGGAGGCGTCAAAATGAGAGGTTTTTTAGATTTTTTTAAGGATTAATATTTCGTGCACTTGGGGCGTGTTTGTTTGAACTAAACATATTTTTCTTACCTATTACTCCTGCAACTCGACCTCAAAACTTTTCGTGACAAAGGGAGCAAATATTACCGACTAAAAGAGCTCTCGTCAGTACGAGAATAGGAAAAATGTCATCCATGGTTCGATTTAAAAAAGGGTTAATTACCAATACCTCCCCCGAGGTTTGGACAAATTACCAAACGAACCCTGAGGTTTGACCAAATTACAGTCCAACCATTTGAATTACATAACTTTTATCAAATACCCCCTAAAGTTACACACGTTTAACAAATGCCCCCTTCCGTTAAATTTGCTCGTAATTATGCTGACGTTATTTAAATATTTGACCTAAAATTCTAATAATACCCTTTTATCAAATTGGATTAATTACATTTACTTCCCTCGAGGCTTGTCCAAATTACAAAACGACCCTTATGACTTTATTTTAATTACATAATGCTAATAATTTTTTTGTGAAATTCTCAATAGACTCAATAATCATTTATCCTTTCTTCTTACAAGCTAAAATTAAAGTAACAAAAACTTTAATTATATACTTATAGGCAACAATCAAAGTAATAAAAATTTTAGTTATATAGTATTACTGGCAATATAATTTCGGCTGTTATTAACAAATACTAGACATGAACAACAATTGTTGTGTGTATTTGCATGTCACCAAATTCTATTTCTTAACTACAATAAATTTCTAAAAAATTTCATAAATTATACTCTAATTCTACTCTTGTGCCACCATAACTTATTAATACAATCAGCAATTGTTAAAGGTTAAAGTAAAATTTCATTAAAAAAATTTAGAAACTAAAACAAAATCTCCACTTTAAATTGATGATAAAGGTTTTTCTTAATTCGAAATATAATTTATTTTTATATATAAATCAAAATAAATCTTCTTACACTATATCCATTACTCTATCTAAATTTTATTAATATTTTTCCTTTTTTCCTTCAGCATTTTAGTGATTGAGCCTAGTTATCTTATTTGTTTATATTTTAGATAATTATAGAGGGTTTTTGATAATCATATATATTTTATAGGATTGGAAAAATTTTGCCAAACTACAGGGGTCATTTTGTAATTTGGACAAACCTCAAGGGTGGTAAATGTATTATAAACCAAGGTTATTTTGGTCATTTTACCATTTCCGTTAACAACTTAACGGCAGGGTTAACGTTTGGCCAGTCAAAGGGTTAGAATGTAATTTGGTCAAACCTCAGGGTTCGTTTGGTAATTTGTCCAAACCTCGGGCGAGGTATTGGTAATTAACCCTTTAAAAAATTGTAAAGCACTTATGGCTTACTAAATACACGCAAAGACCCACATATGCACAATACGCTTTCTGAGTAGCAATAACAATACGTTCTGTCCAAATTTTCTTTCATGGCCAAGTAGCAATGTACAATACGCTGTGTCCAAGGCGCTAATAAGAATACTGATGAGAGGATATTGCAGTTTTCAAATGAAATCGAGAGTTTGGTGATTTCAATTTTTTTTTCTTTTTTTATCATTAATTCTTATTACCATGTATGCTACCTTAAACAACTGAGGTAAAGTTTTTAAATTTGTACTAATGTATAATTCTCAAACTTTTTAAAGCACACAAATCTCGATGTAACTAGCAATAAACCTACCTAATCTCGTTACAATTTTTCCTTCCTATTCTGAAGCCCAAGCTTGGCATAGGCGTTCCTGTTGCCAGTGGGCTGCCCAGTTCTTTGTTTTATTTTTTTCCACCTTCCCTCTTGGGTTCCTCGTCGATCTTTTTATTAAACGGGAGTTGGAACGCCATTGAAGTCCAAGATTTACTTGTTCAGTGCCCACTAGCCTTAATAAAACGAGCCTAACGGCCTAGGCCTGAAAATTAGAAAAATAAGAAGACAGTTGGACTGGTACTTTTTACAAGATAAATGCCTTCGATTCACAGGTCACCATTTAGGGAGCGTTTAGTTTAAGGTTTTGGAATTTGGGAATGGGAATGAACTCCACAATGAGTGTTTGGCATAAACTTTCCTACGATTAATTGACTGACGGAATGTAATGAAAATTTGGGATTATTTATGAAATTCTCCGTAAGTACATTAATTTTTCTTGCATGGTCAAATATAGAGATGTAATCGAACCGAGCTCGCGAGCGGCTCGGTCTACTACTCAACTAGAACTCGAGTTGACCGAGTTTGAGTCGAGTTCAAGTATCAAAATTTTAAGTTCGAAGGCTCATCGAACCTTGTCGAGCACGTAATTATTTAATAATTATATATTTATTGAACATGTATTCACTATTTTAGGTGTGAAAGTTGTAAAATTTATTAAAATTGCCACGAGTACTCGAGCTCGAGTTCGAGCTCAAGTAGGGAAAAAAAAAATGCTTATCGAGTCGAGCTCGAGGAGTTCTTCACTACTTCAAGCTTGAGCTCGAGCTACACATATCTCTACTCGATCTAGCTCAAATCGAGTTTGAACAGCGTCTATGTTTGTTGAGCTCAAGCTCGAGCATGGCGTTACTCAAGCTTGAGCACTCGGCTCGATTGCACCCTAGTCAAGTGGCAGTGTACAACACTGTATGTCCAAGGCACAAACAAGAATATACTGATGAAAGCTATTGTAGTGTTCAAATGAAATTTAGAGTTTGATGGCTTCATTTTTTTTTTTTTTTGGTTCCCTCATTTTCTGCGTCTTTTTCTAAAATGGAAGGCGGATACCATGGAAGTCCAAAATATTTCACAGAACCCACTAGCTTTAACCGAACGACCCCAATGGCCCAAGAAGACTAACCCTTAAATTAGCGCAAGAAATTGTACTGGTTCTGGTTGTGGATCAATGCGTTGGGCTGGTAGCATTGAATTGGGTGGCTAAACAATTTGTTAGTGGCAGGTTGCTGCATTCATAGGTTGGCCTTTTTTGATGCGGCCTCCCGTTTCCTTCATTCTTCTTAAGTGACGTCACCTTGGATTCTTCTGTTTCTCCTTGGTGGCCCAGGTAGGCCATAGCTTCTTTTCTCAGCTCGCTTTATTTATTTATAAATTCATGTTTATTATTTTATTTTATTTCCTTATACACATTTATAAGGTTCTGTTTGCCAGGCTGTAAAATGGAGGGGCAAAAAAGTAAAAGAAAGAAATGTAGAAAATTTTCGTTCACTCCACTTAATTTGATTGAAAAAGTATTTCCTGTTGAAACAGCAGGACATGCCAAGGTTTTGGGGGGAAAAGCCAATTTGAGCAACATACAAATCAGTGCTTTAGATATAATAATCTTTTTCTTTTAAATCCCTTCAGTACGTATTTTTCCTCTTCCTTCTTTCATCAAAATTTTTACGGTTACTGAGCCACATATTATTTTATCCTTGTAAAAGTTTTATTATTAAATTATCTTTGGTTTCAAATAAGCCGCAGGACTATTTAAAACCAACCGCGTATTTGGATGAACTTTTTTCAGAAAAAAATTACTGTATCATTTTTTTGATTAGTGTGTTAGCGAAATAAAGATATAGTTGGAAATGTACATTTAAAAAAATTAACCAAACAATATGTGAGTTTAAGTCAATTAAAATAAATGGACAAATTTTCCAACACTTTTTTTTTTTTGGCCCCCACTTTTTCTCTTTTTCTGCCGACGCTGCCACCTCTAAGCCTGGTCCAACATAGCCCCACCAAAAAATTTCTTTTTATGTTGTCGTGTTTATATATGACTCTGAGCACAACAACGTTTGACCGTTATTTCTATGTAATTAATTTTCCAGCTAAAAAAATGACTTTATGATGTGCCAGTCTCCATTTATTGCAATGGCTTTACGATGTGAGGAAGGATCATTTATTTTCTTTCTTTTCCTTTGAGCTTGGCTTCCACAAACAAAATTGTGAGCCTCACTCAATTATTGGGCTCTTCTCTTTTCTCTGTGCTAGTTACTTCTGTGTCTATATTCTCCTAGAGTAGAGATATGGCTGTTGCCTTAACACTGGGAGGCTCTGTTCTCTCCGCTTTCCTTCAAGTGTTGTTTGATAGGATGGCTACACCAGAGTTCGTGAATCTATTTCGAAAAAGAAAGAACGATGAAGAACTCTTGGAGAAGCTCAGAAGAAATTTGAATGTTGTTGAAGCTGTGCTTGATGATGCAGAGAACAAGCAAACCACGAACAAAGCTGTCAAGGAATGGCTTGATGACCTTCAGGATACTCTTTATGAGGCAGAGGACTTATTGGACAAAATCAACACTGAAGCTCTTAGATTAAAGATTGAAACTGAGTATTATCAAAGTCCAACGAATAAGGTAACTGCTTCCACTTGCACCTTATCTTTGATCAATGACTTGCTTAATGATGTAATGCCAGAGATTGAGAAAATAGTTCTTCGATTGGTGGAATTTAAACAAGATATCCAACCTCTTGGTTTGCAAATTGGTGAGCCAAAAAGGCAATCATATCGACCACCTTCAACTTCTTTGGTGGACGAGACTACTATTGTTGGGAGAGATGTTGATAGAGAAAAGGTAATTCAATTGCTGCTGTCTGAGGACGTAAATGGAGGCAGTATTACTGTGGTTCCGATAGTAGGTCTTGGTGGAATTGGTAAGACCACCCTAGCTCAAATGGTTTACAAAGATGTGAGGGTGAAGAATCATTTTTCGATGAAGGCATGGTTATGCGTATCAGAAGAGTATGATGCTACGAGGATAACACAAGAGCTGCTTAGGGAACTCAATATTTCATTTTCCAGTTCCGGTGAGAACTTGAATTCTCTTCAAATGAAGCTACAAGCTAGCCTAACTGACAAAAAGTTCCTTCTTGTTCTAGATGATGTTTGGAACAGTGACTACCATCATTGGGATAATTTAAGGATCCCTTTTAAAGGCGGAATGCGAGGAAGTAAGATCATTGTTACGACACGGGATGGCAATGTTGCAAGGATGATGGGTAAAGAAGAGTCAATTCATTATTTGGATTTGATAGTAGAAAAAGATTGTTGGGTCTTATTTGAGAAGCATGCATTTGAAAATAAAGATGGAAATCAAAATCCAAAACTTGAAGAGATAGGAAAGAAAATTGTAAAGAAGTGTGGAGGGTTGCCGTTGGCTGTGAAGACAGTTGCAGGTCTTCTGCGTTCGAAAACAACGGAGGTACAGTGGGAAGATATTTTAGTAAGTGAATTGTGGAGTCGAACAAACTATCAAGGTGGTATCTTACCAGGATTGCGATTAAGCTACATTCATCTTCCTTCCTATTTGAAAAGGTGTTTTGCTTATTGTGCTGTGTTCCCCAAAGATTATAATTTTAGAAAAGAGGAAGCAATTCAATTATGGCTTGCTAATGATCTTTTGGAGCATTCTGAAGATAATAAAGGAATTGAAAACATAGGTGAGAAGTATTTCCATGAATTGAGATTGAGATCATTATTTCAGCAGTCAAGTGACAATTTTTTCTCCATGCACGATCTTGTCAATGATTTGGCTAGATTTGTTTCTGGAAAATATTGTCTCAGGTTAGAAGATTATCACCAAGGACATGGTACAATAGCTAGATTAAATAACTTCTCATACCATTCTAGCCATATGTATGACACATTTCATAAATTTGAATTCTTGATGGAGGCCAAGAATTTAAGGACATTTCTGCCAATGAGAATGAAGCAAATTTTGCGTCCTTCTAATGTACTAAGTAACAAATTCTTACAGGATACCTTGTCCAAATTCATGTCCTTAAGGGTTCTATCTTTGTCTGGTTTTCGTATCAGTAAGTTGCCTGACTCATTTAGTGGTTTGAAACAACTTCGTTTTCTGGATCTCTCTAGTACAAAAATACGAGAGCTACCGGACTGGATTTGTACCTTGTATAATCTACAAACCTTGTTGTTATCAAATTGTGCAAAGCTTGAAGAGTTGCCAGAAGATTTTGGAAAGTTAATAAACTTGTCTTACCTGGATATTAGTGGAATTCCATTGAAGAAAATGCCACTACAAATGGGTAAACTCCGAAGCCTTCAAGTCTTGACTACGTTTTTAGTAGGCAAAGATGGTGGTTCGATGATTGAGGAGTTGGGCAAACTTCCTAAGCTTCGTAGTAAGCTGCTTATTTCAAGGCTGGAAAATGTTTCTTCTGGTAGAGATGCATCGATGGCGAACATGAAGGACAAGAAACAGATTGAAGATTTAACTTTGGAGTGGAATGCTGATACTGATAATTCACAACTTGCAAGAGATGTGCTTGTTAACTTACAACCTCATTCAAGTATAAAGCATCTTAAGATCGTTGGATATTGCGGTACAACATTTGCAGATTGGCTAGGAAGCCCTCCACTTTGCCGTTTGGAATCCGTAAGTCTATCTAATTGTCACTACTGCATTCGCTTGCCTGCACTTGGGCAGCTACAGTCCTTGCAATCACTTGAAATTGTTGGAATGAGAAATATATTAGCCTTGACTGAAGAATTGTATGGAGACATTAGTGTAATGAAACCATTCCCGTCTCTCAAAAGGTTTAGAATTGAGATGATGCCAGAGTGGGAGAAATGGCACATACCAGAATGTGAAGTTTTCTGTAGCCTTGAACAACTCTGCATAATTGATTGCCCCAAGCTAATTGGAGGACTTCCCAAACAACTTTTGTCACTACGAAGACTTAAGATATCCGGATGTGATAACCTTGTGCTCCCCAATGGTCAACTGGGCATCTTCAAGGAAGACATTCAACAACTCACATCTCTTTGTGAGTTGAAGATTTCTGCTCTAATGAATTTGAAAGAGTTGCCCACAGGGTTGAACAAGTTATCTCGTCTTGAATGTATTGATTGTATCAATTTGAAATTAGAAAACGAGAGCTACTGTAGTGGGTCCCTTCTTGAGGAGTTGAAATTTGGTAATTGTGACTCTCTTGAAGTTGTCTCGCTTGGCTCGTTTCCTATGCTCAAACGTTTGAAAATTCTGGATTGCAAGAGCATTGAGATGCTTTCAATTCCTCCCGGTGGTGTAGGGAATCAAAGTAGTATTCTGATTTCGTTGCGATCCTTGAGCATCTTTGGCTGCGATGAACTCATGTTTTTTCCAGAAGGAGGATTGCCAGCCCCCAATCTAATGCAGTTTATTGTTGTCCGTTGCAAGAAGCTGAAGTCACTGCCGGAACGGATGGAGTCCCTCCTCCCATCTCTTGAAACTCTGTCTATCTATTGTTGCCCAGAAATTGTGTGCTTTCCAGAAGCGAGTTTGCCCTCCAGCCTAAAATACCTTCGTATCTATGCTTGTGAAAAGCTCATGAGCCACCGGAGAGAGTGGGGTTTGCAGAGACTCCCCTCGCTCATTTTCTTGGATATTGAAGGTATCCGGGGAGTGGAGTCCTTTCCTGAGGAGGACTGGCTGCTGCCTTGCACACTTGAATATCTCCGTCTCGTAGAGAATATAAAAATGCTAAACTATTCAGGTCTTCTACAAATCAGCAATCTTAAAGAGCTGGAAATTCTTTCCTGCCCTCTACTCCAGTCACTGCCAAATGAGGGACTACCTGCCTCCCTCACTAAACTGCTAATCTCGGATTGCCCATTGCTGAAACCACGGTTAGAATGGGAGAAAGGACAAGATTGGCCCAAGGTTGCTCATATCCCTTGCGTAGTAATCGATGATGAGCTATTCCCTTGATGGAGATGCAGGTTACTGGTGAAGGCTGGCTTCCAAGGTGACAAGACCTGCATCATCAACTAATTTTTATTGTGTTTTCTTTTCAATATTCATATTCTTTTTTGAATGCTTTGTGGCCCCAAAAGGCAAAAGTACTGTTAAATATTTCATCTTTTATTATGACTGCATTTAGAATTGTTTGTAGAGGTCAAATGGAGAAGGAATGGAAAGATTATTAGTTAGTGGAGGATTTAGTCATGACTGATGCCACAATCGCAGTTAAAGTGGGTACTGGAATACTATAATTCTTTAATGTGCTATCAACATTTTTATTTTTATTTTTGTTCTTTGTTTGTGTTGTAATATGATGAATTTCCAGAACTGCCTGTGGAGTTTATCTTCTTTGTATAATTTGTTCAATAACCTTACTATTTGTTTCATTTCTAAATTTCGGATTCTAATCGAGCAAAGCCACCAACTCTAGCAGGGAAATCCCTTTTTAAGGCGAGATTCTTTAAGGCATGTGCTTTACTGGAATTATTGCTAGCTCTTTTTTCATGCTTAACCATAATTAATAATATGTTTGCTTTGAATCCTTGATGGACAGTGCCGATTTATTTATCGGGCACATATAATGCTGTTTAATTTGAATTTTGGGTTTTGCTATTCACACATACTGGATGTTAGTAGATCGTTCTTTCTTAGCTTACTCAAGAATTTGATGTCTCTCTGTTTTTACTTTTTAATCGGGTGATGTCATAGCTTGACCCTTTTTCGGGAGATTATGCTTAATTATTTGTGAAATGTTTTAGATTCACTTTAGTCTACAAGTAAATTTTATGCAATATGTTGTATGTTTTAATGATAGTCATGGATCAAATTGAATGTTTATTAAAGACAGAATTTGATGGGGATAAAAGAAATAGGATGATTGAAATGCAAGAATTAAGTCTTCACAACTAATCATGAACTTAGTGACACCAGTTTTCCATTTAATTCATTTCCTTTCATGTTTGGATGTCTTGGTCAATCAAGAAGATCTGTTCATCTCCGCTGGTAGCTCGTTTTTTGTTCAGTTTGTGAATTTTGTGGTTGGCTTTTTGTGCCGCGCATTTAACAGCAGGGTAAACTCGATTTCCAGGATAAATTTTCAGCAGCTAAGTAACTAACAACATCAATTAATGAGATGTGTTATCCGTTAAATAATTTCCACTATACACTCTGTTTGAATGCTTAGATATGTGAAATTTTTGGATGAAAATTAATGCTGTCTGCTTCTCGAAGAGTAGAAGACATATTACTTTCTTCAGTGGCTTTATTCTAAAAAAGGTTCCAGTTTACAATTATATTTGGAGACTAGCTTTTATCATACTTCTCTAAAGGGATCATGTAAATGAACATGATGCAGATACTTTTTTAATCAATGTCCTTTTTGTGATGCATGATGAAACCAGCAGTTGAGCTTTATTTGTACTTCCTTGTTGCTTTCACAGTGTATGACTGTGTAATTTACTTTGTGCGTCCTTTCTTATGGCTGAATGTCTATCCTGTTTAAATAATAGTATTTACATCACCTCACAAATCTCCTCAAATTTCAGCTTGAAATGGTATTGCTGTGTAATCACTAATCAGCCCAGAAGGTTCAATAATCTGTTGTGGCTCTGGAGAAGAGAAACCATTTGAATTACCTTGGGTAGCCCATGAGTTGTTAAAAGTTCCAGCATTGCTTCTTGTTTCTTCTTCTTTTCAAAAAGACAAAAAGTTCATTTCTTTTTATCTGTTAAGAGATCACTAGAGGAGGATTTCAAGACTTTCTTTCAAGTTCTTCTTCACTATCAGTTTGAAGTCGCAGATGCATATCAGTTTTCTAGGATTGAAGTACGTTTTGGTCACTTTTCTGGTTGACAAAATAAAATAAAACCATATCCAACTCAAGTAATTTGTTATCTAAGCAACAAAATGGAGAATTCTCTACAGCTTTGTCTACTACAAAAAATCAAAGCACGTAGAGCTTACTGAATAAATGCTAAGACCCCATATAGGCGCACATGTGGGGTTTTATTTATGGGTACAAAATGAATCACGTTGTCCATATAATTCTGTTGTACCTTGCGCAGTGGAGCAGGTTTGCAACTTGAAACACACAGGATCTAAGAGCTAGGAAGAGGAGAAGAAAGCATCCCAAATTACAAAGAGGTGATATATTCTACATATGACATTGTGTGGACAAAATTCTTTACTAATTGGAGTTAAATTGACTGCAATTGGTTTTCATTCCACTGCCTTTTGTCATTCCCTTAACAAATGTATAGTCCTTTTGCAGGATTTGGAAACTACGCCTTGGTTACTATCGTGGAGTAATCAAGAATCTTTGTGAACTTATGCTAAGTTCGAAATTAATCTCATGGAAATAAACATTTCTGTGTAAAAAAATGTTTTAAGGATTATATTTTGGATTGTTGGATTTAGTTGTTTGAAGATGAAATCAAGCTCTTCAAATAATTTGTGCTTGGGTAGTCATACACCCTTTGGTTACAATCTCTGAAACCTCAGGGGGCTATACAATTGCTAATGATGTTAAAATTTTGCCTTCTTAAGCAGGTCATGCCAAGTTTGCTAACATGATATTAACAGCTTTCAATAGCCATCCCGAAATTTTGATTTATTTACCATTTTTGAATAATTTTTTCTGACATTGCATTATTTCTTTGGGGTATCCAATAATTTGGCTTTTTATAGATTTGTAAAGTAAGCGGGGATAATCTTTTTCTTAAAGATGATTGCATAAAATATTTAGTGTGTTGTACTTTTGTATTTTCAACTTATTTTCCAATAATTAATGATTCGCAACGTTATTCCCACAACCTAATAGAATTGCCTTTGGAACTTTCATTTCCGTTTAGGCTAAATACTTGACAGGTTTTATGTTCATGTGCTTAATCTTCCTTTATCTTAGCAAATAAAAAAAAATAAAAAAAAAAAGACACATTCTTTGCAATTTACATGAGAACATTTTCTTGGAAAATTTGTATAATTTTTTATATAAAATGTTTTAGACAAAAACTCGATGCTAAGCATGGACTCAATCTAGTTGAATTTGAAAGTTTAAAAAATTTCGTTTTCTTTTTGGCCCAATCTGTGTTTCTTTCGTAGTTTCTTATTTGGTTTTGTCATTTTTTTTCCTGTCATTTTAATAAACGGATGCTGGAATTGGAATTCTATGAAAGTCCAAGAATTGCAAAATCTCTCTTAAACTGAATGTTAAGCCACAGAAACACAACAACATATACACATTTCGAAGAACCTAAATAATCCCTACGCATTGCTAAAATGCGTAAACTACATCGTCCATTTTTTTTGTAAATGGAGGTGGCAAAATGAGAGGTTTTTATGATTTTTTTTTAAGGATTAATATTTCGTGCACTTGGGGCGTGTTTGTTTGAACTAAACGTATTTTTCTTACCTATTACTTCTGCTACTCAACCTCAAAACTTTTCGAGACAAAGCGAGCACATCTTACTGCCTAAAAAAACTCGTGTTAGCATGAGAATAGGAAAAATGTCATCCATAGTTTAATAAAAAAAATAGTAAAGCACATATGGCTTAATAAATCCACGAAAAGACCCACATATGTGCAGTACATTGCGTCTAAGTAGCAATAACAATAATACGCTGTGTCCAGATTTTTCTTTTATGGCCAAGTAGCAATATGTAATATGCTGTGTCTAAGGTGCTAATAAGAAAACTGATTTACTTGCTCAGTGCCCACTAGCTTTAACAAAACAGGCCTAACGGCCTAACAGACTAGGCCAGAAAATGTAAGGAAACTGTCTTGGACTCACAGGTTCATCATTTGCTCTCATATAGCCGATTAGTCTCTTGCCAAGGTAAACCTTAGAAATTTCCTCATCCCTCTCTCTCGCAATCCACATTTTTAAGCGCAATTTTATTTTGTCTTATTTCCTTGAACCCTTTACTAAGAGTCTGTTTGGACAAATTTTGCAATACAAAAGAAAAGGGACAAATTTTACAGTTCTTTTTCCCCTCTTCTCACCCACTGATCCAAGCTTACCCCTGTGCCACCGCCGCAGATCACATTGCCACGACCAATACTATCACCTCTAAGCCTTTTCCACCACTGCCCCCCATCAAATTTCTTTTCCCGCTCAACCCCCCATCATAATCTATCGGATTTTCATTACTCTGATTCAATTCATGCTCTACTTACCGTGTAAAGATTTGATATTTTTTCCAATTTTATTGAACAAAGCTGGTAACATTGGGGTTTTCTCTTTTTATTTTATTTTATTTTTTTTCAGATGAAGATGGACGGAGCTGAGTCGCAGGAATCGCCGAACCGGTCAGGTTGCAGGCTTCATTTTTTGTTTTTTAATTTTTGGGTTCTATTATTTTTCTTGGTCTTTTCTAAAGCGGAAGTTGGAATATCATGGAAGTCCAAGATTCATTTGCTTTGAGCCCACAAGCTTTAACAGAATGAGCCCAAAAGCCTAACAAAACTAACCACAAGATTAGCAGAAAAACAAGAAAGTTGGACCAGTGATACTGTTTAAAAGAACAATGCTTTGGGCTTGAACCATTTGAATTGGGTCGGTAAACAAGTTGTTAGTGGGATGTTTCTGTACTTATAAGTTGGCCATTTTACACTTGCTTACTTCCATGTTCCTTCTTTCTTCATATGTGGCGTCACCTCAGACTGTTTTCCTCCCTTTTTCCTTACTGGCCCAGGTATACCTTAGAAAATTCCTCCTTTCTCAATTCACGATTTTTTTTTCTTTTAAATTTCATTTATTTAATTTTATTTCCTTAAAACCTATTCTAAGAGTCTGTTTGAAAGGCTGAAAAATGGAGGGGTAAAAAAGCAAAAGAAAGGAATTCTGAAAGTTTCCTTGTATTTGGATGAAATTTTTGTACAAAATATTACCGTTTCATTTTTAAAATAGGTGCATTTTCGAGATAAAGATGTAGTTAAAAAAGTATTCTTAAAAAAAAAAAAAAAGAAACTAACCAAACAAAGCTTAAGTGTTTTTATTAATGTAGCGGTTAACTAAACTCTTTTTCCGTTAAGTGAAAGAATGTTTTAAGTAAATAGACAAAACAAAATATGGGCAAAATTTCCAACCTTTTTTATTTGTTTTCCCCCACGTTTTTCTCCTCTGTCTGACAGACTCGACGCTTCCGCTTTCAAGCCTTTTCCAACACTGCCCTCCCATGTTCACATATGATATGACTATGAGCACAACTTTGACCATTATTTAATTCTCCGACTAAAACAAAGAGTTTATGTCGTACAGTACAAGCAAATTACCTTAGCCTTTTCGAGTCCAGTCTCCGTCCATTTGCCATGCTTGTTCCTGTCATGATCGCGTCGAGAAGCATCGTTTTATCTTCTTTTTTACCCTTTGAGTTTGAGCCTGGCTTCATCAAGCAAAATTGCCACCTCACTCAATTGTTGGGCTTTACTCTCTTCTTTTCCCTTTGCTAGTTACTTCCTTGCTTATTTTCTCCTGGAGACATGGCTGTTGCCTTAACGGTGGGAAGCTCTGTTCTCTCCGCATTCCTTCAAGTTCTGTTTGATAAGATGGCTAGGCCAGAGTTCGTGAATTTATTTCGGAAACGAAAGGATGATGATGAACTCTTGGAGAAGCTCAGAAGGAATTTGAAGGTCGTTGGAGCTGTGCTTGATGATGCAGAGAACAAGCAAACTACGAACAAAGCTGTCAAGGAATGGCTTGATGATCTTCATGATACCTTTTACCAAGCAGAGAACTTGTTGGACAAAATCAACACTGAAGCTCTGAGATTGAAAATACCATGATGTGAGCAAAGAAAATAGGATGATTGAAAGATAAGAATTCACAGCCTTCACAACTGGGCACGAAGAACTATTCAGTGCATCAGTTTTCCATTTAATTCATCTGTCACGTCTGGATTCTCTAGGCCAAATCAAGAAAATCTGTTCATTTGCACTGGATGCTGGTTTTTTGTTCAGCTTGTGGATATAGTCGCATTGTGGTTGGATTTTCATACTGTCCATGCTTTAACAGCAGTTGTAAACTCGATCCCACGATAATTGGGTGCTTGTTGGATTCAATAATTAACTAACAGTATCAATTAATGAGATGCATTATCCGTTCCACACTTTCCTATTGCCCTCTGTTTGAATGTTTAGATTTGTGAAATTTCTGGATGAAAATTAATGCTGTTTGCTTTTTGAAGGGTACAAGGCTCGGTACTTTCTTCGGTGGCTTTGATCTAAAAAATATTCCAGTTTACAATTATATTACAGACTAGCTTTTGTCATAATTCTCTGATTAATAGTATCATATAATGAATATGATGCAGACACTTTTTGGATCAATATCCTTTTTCTGAAGCACGATGATACCAACAGTTCGTGATTTCTTAACTTCCATATCACTTTTACGGTATATGACTATGTTGCGCTTGGTATAATTTACTTTGTACGTCCTTTCTTATGACTGAATATCTAACCTGTTTACATCACCTCACAAACCTCCTTAAATTCAGCTTGAAAAGCTATTGCTATGTGTAATCAGCCCAGAAGGTTCAACAATCTGTTGTGGCTCTGTAGAAGATAAACCATGTGAGTTGCATTGAGTAGCCCACTAGTTGTTAATTGTTCCAGAATTGCTTGTGGTAACTTCTTTTCAGAAAGAGAAATAGTTCATTTTCTCTTTTATCTGTTAGAGATCACGGAGAAGGTTTCAAGACTTTCTTTCAAGTTCTACACCAGATTCAGTTTTGAAGTCTAAGATGCATATCAGTTTGTCACTTTTCTGGTTGAGAAAATAAAATAAAAACATATCTAACACAAGTAATTTGCTAACAAAACACACCAAAACTGAGAATTCTCTACAGCTTTGTCTACTGCAAAAATTAAAGCACGTAGAGCTTACTGAATAAATGTAGAGACCACCCAATGTAGAGACCACACCATATAGGCACACACATGGGTTTTATTTATAGTAAAAATTGAATCAGAGCACCTATATAACTATATAACTATGTAATACCTTGCGCAGTGAAGCAGATTTGCAAGTTGACCAACATGATCTAAGAGCTAGGAAGAGGAGAAGAAGGCATCCCAAATTACAAAGAGGTGATACGTTCTACTTATGACATCCTGTGGATAAATTCTTTACAAATATATGGTTGTAGTAATTATATTGAATCCATTCTTCATTCCTATTTCTGCTCTGTAATGTAGTTTTGTTTCTTAAATCTTGTTTGTTAAGGAAATAAAAAAAAAATTTAATCATAGCTGCTTGTAAATCTCCTACAAAAAATCAGTTGTATTCCATCTATGACTGTTCACCTACAGTCATGGTTGCTGAGACATGTCTTCAAGACCTCAGCTATTTAGATCCATAAACTCTAGGTAAAATTAAATTGAAGTATATTTTAAAGAAAAATT
Source organism: Mitragyna speciosa (assembly GCA_024721245.1). NCBI lineage: Eukaryota > Viridiplantae > Streptophyta > Magnoliopsida > Gentianales > Rubiaceae > Mitragyna > Mitragyna speciosa. The sequence continues at coordinate 4,095,530 of CM045558.1, forward strand.
GGATCACAAAATGTCTATGGGCGGCTATTTCCCGCGATGTTTTGGGCTCGTCTCCTTCCGCAACCCGCATCTGATAGTGTCCCCTGCGCAAGTCTAGCTTGCTTGGAGAACGCCCTGCCCCCTCGTAGTCGATCGAACAAGTCAGCAATGAGCGGTAAAGGAAACGGATTCAACAACAGAAAAGCAATCACCATTTCTTTCTAAAAACAAGACTTGTTAAATTGGCTGCAATTGGTTTTCTGCAATTGGTTTTCATTCCACTGCCTTTTGTCATTTCCTTGACAAATCTATTATCCTTTTGCAGGATTTGGAATGTACTGCTTGATCACTATTGTGGAGCTATTCAACACTCCTCCTCACCGACCACAATGTCACTCCAGCAAGAATCTCTACGAACATATGCTGAGTTCGAAATTAATCTCATGGAAATAAACTTTTTTCGATATTGAATTATTTGTCCGGGGTATCCAATTACTTGGCTTTTATAGATTGTAAAATAACCGGTGGATAATCTTTTTCTTTAAGATCGTTGAATTATAAATTTAGTGTGTTGGATTTCAGATCATTAATTTTGTATTTTCAACTCATTTCCTAATCAGTGATTCGATGATTCGCAATGTTATTCCCACAAACTAAGAGAGTGCTTACTGAACTTTTACTTCCGTTTAGGCTAAATGCTTAACAGGTTGTGTATTCATCTGCTCGTTCTTCCTTTGTCTTAGTAAATAAAAATAACAAAAAGACACATCCTTTGCAATTTACATAAGAACATTTTCTTGAAAAATTAATGCATTTTTTATATAAAATGTCTTAGATAAAAACTTCGTGTTAAGCATGGATTATTCAAAATTTTTATCTTGTTTTTCTTTTTGGGCCCAATTTATATATATGTGTGTGTGTGTGGGCCCAATTTATCATTTTTGCCTGTCATTTTCTTAAACGAAAGTTGGAATTGGAACTCTTGGGAAGTCCAAGAATTGCAAAATCTCTCTCAAAGCGAAAGTTAAGCCCCAGAAACACAACACCACATACATTTAGAAGAACCTAAATAATACCTACGCATTGCTAAAATGGATTCACTGCATCGACCTTTCTTCTTCTTCTTTAATTTTATTATGGGGGTGGCAAAATGAGAGGCTTTTATGACTTTTATAAGGATTAATATTTTCTAAACTTGGGGTGTGTTTGTTTAAACTAAAAATATTGTCTTATCTATTGCTTCTACTGCTCAAACTCAAATCTTTCTGAGACAAAATGAGTGAATTTTATTGATTGAAAAATCTCTAAGCAGTATGAGAATAGTAAAAATGTCATCGACGGTACGATAAAAAAATAATAAACGCACATACAACTTACTATATAAATATAAAGACCTACATAGGTACAAGTGTTAAATTTTTTATTTGTTGCTATTACATGATCAAGATGCTGAAATTACTACAATGAAAGGGTGGTCAAGGTATATACATACCGAAGTTGTGAATTATTTAAGAAATTCTTCACCAATTCTTTAAATTTTCTTTCATGGCCAAGTAGCAATGTACAATACCCTATGTCCCAGGTGCAAACAAGAATATTAATGAGAGGGGATTGCGGTTTTCAAATGAAATCGGCGTTTGATGGCTTCAATCTTTTCTATTTTTATCTTCTTGCGGTCTTACTTCTTACCCGGTCTTTTTCTGAAAAAGGAGGTTGGAACCTCATTGAAGTCCAAGATTTGCATGCTCAAGCCCACTAACTTTGGCAATAACGACCCAACAGTCTAAGCTAGAAAATTAGAAGAACAAGAAGAAAGATGGACTGGTACTTGTTATTAAGGGTAATGCCGGGCTCGAATTTTTGTTTTGGATCCGGCGGGACTGTAAACAATTTGATAGTTCGATGTTGCTGGACATAGAGGTTCATCATGTCCTATTCCATTTTCGTTCTTTCTTCTCGAGTGTCACCTCCCATTCTCCCTCATTTCTCTTTCATTTTACTTCTTGGCCCAGGCAAGCCTTAGAAAATTCCTCCTATCTCAATCGACATTTTTTTTAAGCTCATGTTTATAATATGTCAACTGTTAAATCATTTTTAGGCTCAAATAAGTCATTTGACTGCTTAAAACTAACGGGAAATTTGAACGAAACTTTTTGAAAAAAAAATTGCCATAATATTCTAAATAAATGTAATTGCGTGATAAAAAACATAGTTGAAAACATGTTTAAAAATTATTTTTCGAGAAAACCATTAACCAAGTGGTAGAATATCTATGTAATCACTAAAATACTTTCATGGTACATTTATGACCGCCAAAATATTATTGATTTCAAATGCACAATCAAACTATTGAAAGTAGTATAATTTAGACCATTACATTTGTATTTGAGTATATTATTTTCAAGATTTCAATAATCATTTTGAAACAAAAAAATAGTAGTGATTATAAGAGAACCATTGAAATAATTTAGTTACCGATTTGAAATAAAAAATAGTTTAACGGTTACAATTGAACTATAACACTTTGTTGATCTTAACCAATCAAATCTCAAGTTTTTGGTCATTCTGAGCTTTAGCGGTTAACTTTTTTATCCATGCGAGTAAATGGGGGCTTATCAATACATGAAAACACATACCTTCTTAGGGTTAAGCAAATAATAATACAGCGGATTCTCTTCCCAGATGACAGCCATGTTCTTTTCAGCAGCAGGGTAAGAATAATCAGGAGTTGTGCCAGATTGCCGTCCAGAGAGACCATTCAAACTGGGTCCTGTAGCAAGCAATATGAGAAACGATTTCAGAAAACACAATAAAGATTGCCCATCTCATGTGAACACAGGTTACTGTACATCTCAGAGAAACACAAGATAATGGATTTCAATTAATTTTCTGCAATCAGTAGACGAACAAAATAGCATCCTAAGAAGCTCAAACACAAAGACAAGGCGCAGACTCCAATACCATAAACATGCAGATACTACAACGTTATCCTTGAAGATAAAATACAATTTTAGAAATATAATTGACATTACGATCACTTGGACACAAAGCAGTACCATAAATGACGTCCTACTTGATTGCAATAGCTGATGCTTTCAATTAGAAATCTACATATATCACATATTGTCTCAAGAGCAAAGTGCTTCATTAACTAAACATCAAAATGTGCAACTTCGAAAGCATTGATTGTCTAACTGACGAAAAATAATATACAGCACCACACACCTTGAGGCAAACTATTTCTTCCACTACCGGCAATTAGTCAAAATCCAATTTCAGCGACTAATTAAAAGCCGAATTTTTCACACACATGTCGAACAAGTGACCGACGTGTATTTACGCCTGACACATAAAAATTCCAACGTATACTTTTCATTCATAGAAGAAAGCCAAGAAAAAATGGTCATACATATAAGATAGGGGGACACTCAGGACGTAAAAAATGAGTTCCTGATGAATATCTTTCTCAGGAGAGGTTAAGACGCAGGCAAGCACAAAATCCCGAATACATCCTCCATACCTCATTTTTGCAACAAGTAACATCTGAGTCGCATATCAGAGTTACTCTATGCATTGTTGGTCCTAAACCATAAAAATAATCAGATAATCACGTCAAATTCTCAAATTTTCTATGAAAACATAGAGAAAATATTTTCTATGAAAATATGGATTTTTTCATCAAATTTTCAATGTTTGGTTAAACTCTTAAAAATATTTATCTCCACAAACTTCAGCACCCAATTATGTATTGGATCCGCCACCATGGCCCACTATATGCAACAGCATCCTCAAATTCCTGTGTTCCCCAAGCCATCCCTGCTGGGTTTTCCTCCAAAGGTGAGCAAGCTTCCTTTGCAGAAAATAACTTCAGTAACTTTTTTACTGAAGTTGTTTTCCATTAAATTGGGAAAAAAAATTCCACAGTAAAATATTTCTCTTTCTCTAATATAGCCAAACACCAGAAGTTGTCGAAAATATTTTCCAGAAAACCTTTTCGGTCCAAACAAACATAAATTTAGAATGACAGTTTTTCCAAACCAATTAAAAATGTTTCTAGACCTAGTTTTCTTTCTCAATGTAATGACTTATGTCAGTTGACAATCTCCTCCAGCATTATCCACATTTTGCAAATGCACAACATACACAGTTACCTAAATGTTTATGTAACTTCTACACTAATAATTATTGTTGCTTTATGCTGTCAATTTTCACATCTTGGAATTAATATCATGTCCACCGCAATCAGAGACCACAGCCGTAAATAGCACTACTACTAATATCTACAAATTATTATTTTCATAATTTCACAAGCAAAACTGAAAAAGAAATATGCTACCGTTATCTTCACCAGTGCCACCATATTCTAATTACCCTAGCCTTTATTAAAGAATATATTGAGAATTTTCTTTTGGAAAAACAAACCTATCATTATCAGCAGAAGCACCTTCTCTTATATGTACGGTTTTATGGTTTACCGCTGCCACATAAAGTATTCATCCAATTGTAAAACATACCATAACGTTCCTATCCAATTTCAAAAGTTATATGACATATTGCACATAAAATTTGAAACATAAAATTTGAAAAATATTTTCTTACCAGTTCAAAATTTTCTAGAGCTTCCAAGAAAGTTTCAACTCTGGCATCACCAGAACAATTCTTATATAACTTTAAAGATGATATAACTGTATATGAGGTACTCTTTATCCACCTAACATCCTAACTTTGATACACTGAGATTCCCTTACGACAAGTGCCATGTTCCTCCAGCCCACAACAGATTTCTCATTGCAATAGCTTCCACTATTAAATTACTCCACGAAGAAAAGGACCTACACTATCTTACTTGAGTTGGATAGTAATAGCCCAAAATAATGAAATTCAATAATTTGAGGATTACATTGTTACTAAGTTCTGCTATTCATCACTTATAACGTTAGAACAGTTTTGTCAATTCTTTAATGGACAGAATACCTTTAAACTGTATTATAGCATTTAGGTCCAAATTTCTCAGTTCAGCATACAATAAGACAAGGAATCTTAACCTCCACTAATTCTAAATTTTTTCCTACTCATAATTTAATGGATTAAAATATATGTTGAAAGTATTCAAAAATCATTTGCAGTCTCTTTAGAGAAAGAAAATTAATATAGCCAATTTTCATCTTCAGGCGTTATCCTACTCAGTTTGCATAATTAACTTGGTGAAACTATGACTTAGTCATATAATCAAGAGAAGATATGGATGTACTTCATTACAATGTTTGCTGATTTTAGCCTATCATGTAATTTTAGTTTTGGATCATGACACCATCCATAAGTGGATCAGAAACAAAAAAACAAACAATCCAAAGTCCTATACATATGCTTCCCGCACTAACCAACCAGAAGGCTACCGTAACTTTGCATAAATCAATGGCCATTGCACCAGATTGCTCAACAATTTTTATTTTTTTTTACAGGAAAGTAACATGAGAACAAAACTTCAAACAACTACTTTTAAATTTGATTTTTTTCTTAAAAAGGACTAATCGTCTTAAAATTGTTGGCCCTAGACCATAAAAATAATCAGTTAATCACATTAAATTCTCAAATAAAATTCAACAATAAATTAAGCTAGATAGATATTACCTCTATCACATTATAAAATGTGAAATGTTTTTGTACTGTTGAAAGTTGATGATTAATAATTTGACCGCTACTATGAAGTTCGATAGAGCTGAAGCACATAATATGCTCTTTTTAAGGCGATTGGCACCCTGTGGATTTATTTTCGATGCAATAGGTCACAACGCATCGCCTTTAGGATACAATAGCCCAACTCATTGGTGTTGCTTCCCTTGGATCTGCACAATCTAGAGAAGCACAGAAGTATCTCAACACACCTTACTTTGCCCAAAACTAGTTATATGAAGTAAAAGAAAAATGTTGTCTAAATTATCATTTTTTGTTCTTTCATAGCCTTCTATATATAGGCTAAAAGATATAGCAATATTAACTGTGTAATAAAATACAATAATAAATAAATTTCCGTTACAAAAAATAATTATATAGATTAATAGCACAACTGTCAAATTAATAATATGGCCATTATGACCTTTACTATTAATACTTCATAACGGTCAAGTAATTGTGTAACGGTCAAATTCTTAATTATAATAATTATAAATACACCATAATGTGGTTAAATGTGACCTAAATGACTTTATGAATCATTAAATAATTTTATTTGTATTTTTTATTAAAATGCTCCAACATGCATCAAAATAACCAAATAAATGAGATGAAACTAAATTTTCACAACAATCCCGATACGGGCTTAACAGAACCAAATATCGTCACTATTTGCTTAAGCTAGCTGAAATTAGTGAACTTTTTTTTGGCATTATATTGAAATAGACGCGATAAATTAAAATTAAACCTCTAGATCCACAACGATACATCACAATAAAACATAAACTATTTTCACGGATATCTTTCATTGTCTGGGAATTAGAAAGCCACCTCGAATTTCAAAAATGAAAAACAAAAAAGCACCAAACCTCCAAGGCGCACAACTATCCATCCTTTCCCCGGCCGATCCAACAGTGCCACGTATAAGACTTTTTCAATAGTGCCCCACCATAAAAATTCCTTTCCTCTCCCAGACCCCCTAATCATAATCTCTCAAATTTTCTTTACTCGGATTCAATTCATGCTCTAGTTACCATATAAAGATTTGATTTTTTTTCCAATTTTATTGTACAAATTTGGTAACTAGGGTTGTAAATAAGTCGAGTCGAGCCCAAATATTAAGTTACTCGAACTCGAACTCAAAAAATTTTATTCAGCTTGAGCTCAATCAAGTATTAAGATCAGAGTCAAGCTCGACTCGTTAAAAATTTCGATATGCTTGAGCTCGACTTGAGCTCGCTCGAAAATTAGTGTTCGAGTTGAGTTCAAGTTGAGCTTGAATCAAGCTTGAATTCGAGTAATAATAAAAAAAATATGTAATTCTTCCAAAATGTATAGGTATTTTAGTAATATTACCTATCTATATAAAAATAATATATATATATATATTATTGAGCTCGAAAAGCTCAACGTGCTTTTCGGGCCAAATACTCAAATACTCGAGCTTAGTTTTTATTACTCGAGTCCGTCAACAAATCGAACTCAAGCTCAGTCAACTCAAGCTTTAGCCGATCTGTTGAACAAGTTACTCGCAAGTAGCTCGATTGGAGAACAGCCTTGCTGATAACATTGGGTTCCTTTTTTTTTTTTTTTTTTTTTTTGGAGGGGGGGTATATTTTTGCAGATGAAGATGGACCAAGTTGAGTTGCAAGAATCGGTCAGATTAATGGAAAGAGTGAAGATAGATCGAGAGTGAGGGTAATCACTCCAATTCTTAACATCAACTTCCCTGAAGTTGACTGACCGAGTGAAGTTAAATAGACTGAGAGTTCAATAGCTTATTTGAGGCTAAAATAGTTTAATGACCAAAATTTACGATAATAATTTAGTGGGCTGTTAGCTAGTTTGCCCGAATATTTTATATCTAAACAGTAGTTTTTTTTTTTTTGAGGAATCTAAACAGTAGTTAGAGTTTGAAACTACGAAGAAACTACCAAGTATTTGTCGATGTATTATACAAAATTAAACTCAAAGTATACTTACATTAATTTCTGAATTTTTCTTGAATGTATTATGTCTACGGTTCTATCCGTAAATTCAATGGTGGATAAATGAGACACCAAAATTCGATGAACTCCACCTTAACTTAGTGACTAACATCTAACTATTGAGTCCACCGGTCACAGGTCTCACCCGTGAACATGATCCATGTAAGAATGCACCTTAATTTCTTAGTATATTTAGAGCCCAGACTAGAATACATCCGAATCATAATTGATATCGTTATTCTACTAGCTTACTTTAGTGAATTATTGTTGTCATATTCGCATATGATTATGAGCTGGCAACACTTACTGTTGTCAGCCTTATGTTAATTGATTCTCCAACTAAAAGAAAACTTTACAACACCAAAAACAAAAATAATGACAAAGTACCAAAACTTTGTCTTTTATCTGCAACTTTCCTCCTACCATTGCACTTTTTGTTGACATTATGGCCGCGTGAAGAAGGATTGTTTATCTCCTTTACCTTCCTTTGAGCTTCGTTTCATCAAACAAAATCGTCAACCTCACTCAATTGTTGGGCTTTTCTCTGTTTCTGTTTCTCTCTTACTTTGTGCTAGTTACTTCCTTGTCTATTTTCTCCTGCAGATATGGCTGCTGCCTTAATGGTGGGAGGCTCTGTTCTCTCGGCTTTCCTTCAGGTGCTATTTGATAGGATGGCTAGGCCGGAGTTCGTGAAATTATTTCAAAAGGGAACGAAAGACGAAGAACTCTTGGAGGACCTCAAAATGAATTTGAACGTTGTTGGAGCTGTGCTTGATGATGCAGAGAACAAGCAAAATACGAACAATGCTGTCAAGAAATGGCTTGATGATCTTCATGATACTTTCTACCAAGCAGAGGACTTATTGGACAAAATCAACACTGAAGTTCTGAGATTGAAGATTGAAACTGAGTATTACCAGAGTCCGATTAATAAGGTAAGTGCTTGTACTTGCACCTTATCTTCGATGGGTAACTTTCTTAATAGGATAATGCCAGATATTAAGAAAATAGTTTCTAGATTGGTGAAATTTAAACAAGATATTCAACCTCTTGGTTTGCAAATTGGTGAGTCGAAAAGACAGTCAAATCGACCATTTTCAACTTCTTTGGTTGATGAGACTACTATTTTTGGGAGAGATGTTGATATAGAAAAGATAATTCAATTCTTGCTGTCTGAGGATGCAAATGGAGACAGTATCACTGTGGTCTCGATAGTTGGCCTAGGTGGTATTGGTAAGACCACCCTGGCTCAAATGGTTTACCAAGATGTGAGGGTGAAGGAATATTTTTCTAGTAAGGCATGGGTTTGCGTATCAGAAGAGTATGATGCTACCAGGATAACAAAAGAACTCCTTGGGGAACTCAATATTTCATTTTCTGATTCCGGTGAGAACTTGAATTCCCTTCAAGTGAAGCTGCAAGCTGGCCTAACTTACCAGAAGTTCCTTCTTGTTCTAGATGATGTTTGGAACAGTGACTACAATCATTGGGATAATTTAAGGATCCCATTCAAAGGTGGATTGCGAGGAAGTAAGATCATTGTTACGACATGGGATCACAATGTTGCAAGGATGATGGGTAAAGGAGATTCAATTCATTATTTGGATTTGATAGTAGAGAAGGATTGCTGGCTTTTATTTGAGAAGCATGCATTTGAGAATAAAGTTGGCAATCAAAATCCAAAACTTGAAGAGATAGGAAAGAAAATTGTAAAGAAGTGTGGAGGGTTGCCATTGGCCGTAAAAACAGTTGCTGGTTTCCTGCGTTCGAAAACAACGGAGGAAGAGTGGGAAGATATTTTAGTTAGTGAAGTGTGGAGTCGAACAGACCATCAAGATGGCATCTTGCCAGCATTGCGATTAAGCTACATTCATCTTCCATCCCATTTGAAAAGGTGCTTTGCTTATTGTGCCGTGTTCCACAAGGATTATAAATTTAGAAAAGAGGAAGTAATTCAGTTATGGCTTGCTAATGATCTTTTGGAGAATCCTGATGATAATAAAAGAATTGAAAACATAGGTGAGAAGTGTTTTCATGAGTTGAGAATGAGATCATTGTTTCAACAGTCAAGTGACAATTTTTTCTCCATGCATGATCTTGTCGATGATTTGGCTAGATTTGTTTTTGGAAAATATTGTCTCAGATTAGAAGATTACCACCAAGGGCACGGTACAATAGCTGGATTTAATAATTTCTCATACCATTCTATGGATGAATACGATACATTTCATAAATTTGAACTCTTGATGGAGACAAAAAATTTAAGGACATTCCTACCATTGAGAATGAGGCAAATTTCTCATCCTTGTCATTTTCTAAGCATGAAATTCTTACATGATACCTTGCCCAAATTCATCTCCTTAAGGGTTCTATCTTTGTCCCAATATCGTATCAGCACGTTGCCTGACTCATTTAGTCATTTGAAACAACTCCGTTTTCTGAATCTCTCTGGTACATCAATAGAAAAACTACCAGATTGGATGTGTTCCTTGTATAATTTGCAAACCCTGTTGTTGTCAAATTGTTTGATGCTTGAAGAGTTTCCAGAGGAATTTGGAAAGTTAATAAACTTGTATTACCTGGATATTAGTGGAATTCCGTTAAGAAAAATGCCGCTACAAATGGGTAAATTGAGAAACCTTCAACTTTTGACTACTTTTTTAGTAGGCAAAGATAGTGGTTCGATGATTGACGAGTTGGGCAAACTTTCTAAGCTTCGTGGTAAGCTACTTATTTCAAGGCTGGAAAATGTTTCTTCTGGTAGGGATGCATCGATGGCGAATATGAAGGACAAGAAACAGATTGAAGATTTAACTTTAGAGTGGAATGCTGTTATTGATGATTCAGAAGTTGCAAAAGATGTGCTCAATAACTTACAACCTCATTCAAGCATAATGCATCTTAAGATCGATGGATATTGTGGGACAGCATTTCCAGATTGGCTAAAAAACCCTCCATTTTGCCAGTTGGAATCCTTGAGTCTATCTAATTGTGAAAACTGCCTTGAGTTGCCTGCACTTGGGCAGCTACGGTCCTTGCAATCACTTGATATCGTTGGAATGAGATACATATCAGCCTTGACTGAAGAGTTCTATGGAGATGCCAGTGTAATCAAACCATTCCCTTCTCTCAAGAAGTTCAGAATTGAGAAGATGCCAGAGTGGGAGAAATGGCATGTTCCAAAACGTGAAGTTTTCTGTAGCCTTGAAAAGCTCCGTATAATTAATTGTCCCAAGCTAACTGGAGCACTTCCCAAACAACTTTCGTCACTACGAATGCTTGAGATATCTGGATGTGACAAACTTGTGCTTCCCAATGGTCGATTGGGCATCTTCAACACAGACATTCAACAATTCTCGTCTCTTCGGAAGTTGAAGATTTCTGCACTAAAGAATTTGAATGAGTTGCCCACAGGGCTGAACAAGTTATCCAGTCTTGTATGTGATGGTTGTGTCAATTTGAAATTAGAAACCGAAAGATGCCATCTACTCGAGTTCTTGGGATTTGGTAATTGTAACCCTCTGAAATTTGCCTCGCTTGGTTCGTTTCCTATGCTAGGAAGTGTTGAAATTTGGCGATGCGAGAGTATTGAGATGCTTTCTATTCCTCCACGTGGGATAGGGAATCAAAGTAGTATTCTGACTTCACTGCAACGCTTGTGGATCTGGGGCTGCGATGAACTCGTGTCTTTTCCAGATGGAGGATTGCCAGCTCCCAATCTATCGAGTTTTTTCATCTTTTCTTGCAAGAAGCTGAAGTCCCTACCAGAACGGATGGAATCCCTCCTCCCATCTCTTCAATATCTGGATGTAAGTGATTGCCCGGAAATCATGTGCTTTCCAGAAGGGGGTTTGCCCTCCAACCTAAAAGAGCTTCGCATCTATGCTTGTGAAAAGCTCATGAGTCGCAGGAGAGAGTGGGGTTTGCAAAGACTCCCCTCTCTCATACACTTGGGTATTAATGGTATCCTTGAAGTGAATTCCTTTCCAGATGAGGACTGGCTGCTGCCCTGCACACTTGAAACTCTCTGTTTCAAAGAGAATATAAAAACGCTAAACTATTTAGGTCTTCAACAGCTCACCAATCTTAAAACGCTGGCAATTTTTTACTGCCCTCTCTTCCAGTCACTACCAGATGAGGGACTGCCCTCCTCGCTCACTAAACTGCTAATCTCAGACTGCCCACTGCTGAATCCCCGGTTAGAATGGGAGACAGGACAGGACTGGCCCAAGGTTGCTCATATCCCTTGTGTAAGAATCGATGATGAGCTATTCCCTTGACGGAGACGTGGTTACTGATGAGGACTGCCTCCCAATGTGACAAGACCTGCATCATCCAGTAAGTAATTTTTTATTTACGTCTTCTTTGCAAGAATTATATTCTTTCTGAATGCTTTGAAGCCCCAAAAGGCAAAAACACAGCTAAATATTATATCCTTCGTTAGACTGCAATTAGATTTGCCTGTTGAAGGGGGAGTAAAGGTCAAATGGAGGAGGAATAGATTCAATAGAATGATTATTAATTAGTGGATGACTTAATCATGGCTGATACGGCATTCTCTGTTAAATTGGGTATGTAATTCTTTAACTTTCTATCAAAAATTTTATTTTTATTTTTATTGTTTTGCGTTGTAATATGATGAATATGCAGAATTGTTTGTAGATTTTACCCTTTCTATATTATTTATTCAATAATTTTACTATTTGTTTCGTTTTCTGAAGTTCAGATTCTAATCACGCGAAGCCACCAACTCGAGCAAGGAAATTCTTTCTTCAGTCGAGGTTTTTAAGGCATGTGCTTTATTGGAATTATTGCCAACTCTTTTTTCACTCTCTGCAGAAGGTAATAATATATGTTTGATTTTGAATCCTTAATGAACAGTGCCAATTTATTTATCTGGCACATATAATGCTGTTTACTTTGAATTTTGAGTTTTGCTATTTCACCTGTTAAATACTGGATATTAGTAGACCATTCCTTCTTGCTAACGTACTTAAGAATTTGATGTCCATCTGTTTTTACTTTTTAATCAAGTGATATCATACCCTGACAGTTATTTTGGGAGACTATGCTTAATTATATCTAAAATATTTTAGATATACTTTAGTCTAAACGTGATCAAACTGAATCGTTATTCAAAACAGAATTTTATGGGGAGCAAATGAAATAGGATGATTGAAATGCAAGAATTCACAGCCTTCACAATTGGACATGAAGGACGAACTTAGTGACATCAGTTTGCGTTCAATTTATTTCCTATCATGTTTGCATTCTCTTGGCGAACCAAGAAAATCTGTTCATCCCCACTGGAAGCTGGTTCTTTTTTCAGTTTTTCAATTTTGTGGTTGGCTTGTCGTACTGTCCTTGCTTTTAACAGCAGGGTAAACTCAATTTTCGGGATAAGTTATTAGCAATTAACTAACTAGCAACATGAATTAATGAGATGTGTCATCCGTGACATGGTTTCTAGTATGCACTCTTTCTGAATGCGTGGATTTGTGAAATTTTCAGATGAAGATTAATGCTGTCTGCTTCTCAAAGAGTACGAGACATGTTACTTTTTCCAGTGGCTTTATTCTATAAAAGATTCCAGTTCACAGTTATAATTGGAGACTAGTTTTTATCATACTCCTATCGTGGAGCTACTGAATGCTCATCCTCACCAACCGCAATGTCACTCCAGCAAGAATCTCTGCGAACTTATGCTATGTTGGAAATTAATGTCTTTGTATATTGGGTTGTTGGTTTTAGTTGTTTGAAGATCATATCAGCCTCTTCATATAGTTTGTGCGAGGGTAGTCATACACGCTTTGGCTACAATCTCTTAAACTTCAGGGCTCTCTGCAACTGTTTGCCAATATGGAATTAACAGCTTCAGCAAGCCATGTTGAAATTGGCTTATTTCCCTTTTCAATAACATTTTCTGATATGACATTATTTGTTTGGTGTAGTATTTGGCTTCTACAGTTTTGTAAAGTAATCAGAAATAGCCTTTTTCTTAAAGATGGTTGAATAAAATATTTAGTGTGTTGAATTTCAGATCAATAATTTTGTATTTTCAATTCAATTTGCAATAATAAATGATTCGATAATTCACAATGTTATCCCCAGAAGCTAATCGAGTTACCTACTGAACTTTCATTTCTGTTTAGGCTAAATTCTTTTAACAGGTTATGTGTAACAAAAAGACACATACGATCTACATAAGAATATTCTTGGAAAATTTTTATAATGTTTTAGATGAAATATCTTAGACAAGAGCTCTGTGTTAAGCATGGAATATGAACTACCTGAACTCGAAGGTTTCAAATTTTTTCATTTTGTTTTTGGCCAATCTATATGTTACTTTCTTAATTTCCCCCAGGTTTTATCATTTTTTCTGTCATTTTCTGGAACAGAAGTTGGAATACTGTGGATGTCCAAGAATTGCAAAATCTACCCGAGACCGAGAGATAAGCCCAAAAGACTTTTATAATTTTTAAAAATGGTCTCCCTTTAGTTTCATATAATTGCTAAAATAAAACCCAAAAGACATTGATGCAATAATGAGATGTGTTTGAAATTTCATGTCTGTCCTGATCACTACTTATGGAGTTTGTCAGGGAATTAAATTGTAAGGATAAATAAAAGGAAGAACTTGAAAAGGCAGAAAAAAAAAAGCAGCTGCAAAGTTAAAAGGACCAAAATGGAGAACTTCTGTTTTTGATACCACATCATGTAACAGGAAAATTAATTAATAGAAGTCAATTAGTCTTCTTCTAATTAGAAGCGTTGGCTTCTAATAACACGCATGTGTTTCATTAAATATACATGATCAACAAAAAAGATTAATAGGAATATAATTGACTGTAAAGTGTGTTCAAACAGAAAAAGATTCATCCAATATGGAAAGTTTGTTCTTAAATCTGTCAATGATATAATGAAACAATAGAAGCCTTTGAGATTATTACTCCATCTAAACCTAGGTATATACATAAAGTTCAATATCATTGGAAACCAATCTATGATTCAGTTCATGTCAATAAATTATTTCAAATCTTTTAACGATTCATGTTTAATTAAGAATACTCAAGTCAAAAAACTGAAAAAAGAAAGAAAAATCTATATTTCTTGAGATAAGATTGGTTGGTTTGATTGAATAACTAATAATCAATCACCGAAATTCATCTTCAATCGTTCATTAGACAAATCCAAATGTTCCCTATTTGCTTTACTTGCAACTTACAAATCATCAAGACTTAGTTTTGCTTCACTTTATGACCACAAATATGGTTTTCCCAGTACAAGGAACAAATATTATTGTAGAGGAATTGCATTAATGTGTTGACGTTATCTTCAGAACTAAAACTTATAAACTTTAGAAAATAACAACATTTGAAGCAACAATTTACATGTAAGTAAATACTAATAGTAAATATAAAATCAGGACAGGAAACTAGAGAGCTACTCGATCCAGACTTCAAGTGATGGTCTAGATTTTTACAACTACAACTGAGAATTTTTCTTTCGCGTTCGGGAATCTCTTTCCCCATTTTTAGCTTCTCTTTTTGTCTCTCTTTTCTTTTCTTTACTAATTTATTGATTCCAAGATTTCCAAACCTTCTTGCTTTTTCTAAAAAATCTTATTTTTGAATTTTAAAATGAGAAACTGAATAGCAGCTAGTTATAAAAAAAGAAAAAGAAAATGAATAACAGCTTTATTATAATGAATGGAATCAGGTTATTCCATACCATTTGCTTCAAGTATCCACCAAAATTTATCTGTAAGTGTGTTTAGGTTACTTCATGCAATCAAATTCTGAAGAGTATATGGTTGTAGTAATTATATTGAATCCATTTTCATTCCTATTTCTGCTCTGTAATATAGTTTTGTTTCTTAAATCTTATTGTCAAAGGAAATAAAAAAGCATTTGAATCATGGTTGCTTGAAAACTCCAATAAAAAATCAATCGTATTCCATCTATGACTGTTCACCAATAATCATGCTTGGTGAGATATGTCTCAAGACAATAGGTGTTTAGATCCATAACCTTTCTTAGGTAGAATTAAATCGGAATGTTTTAAAAGCAAATTAGAGTTAAACTGACTGCAATTGGTTTTCATTCCATGGTTTTTCGTCATTCTCTTAACAAAATCTATTATCCTTTTCAGGATTTGGAAACTATTTCTTGATTACTATCGTGGAGCTATTCAATGCTCAATCCTCACTGACCACAATGTCACTCCTGCAAGAATCTCTACGATAATATGCGAGTTCAAAGTTAATCTCTGGAAAATAAACTTTCTTTAATAACTTTTTTTAATATTGCATTATTTGACTGGGGTGTCCAATTATTTGGCTTTTATAGATTGTAAAATAAGCGGGAATAATATTTTTTTTTAGAGATCATCGAATTAAATATAATAATTAATTTTGTATTTTCAACTCACTTCGCAATAATCAATGATTCGATGATTCGCAATGTTATTCCTACGAAGTACAAACTAATAGAGTGCTTACTGGACTTTTATTTCCAGTTAGGCTAAATGCTTAACAGGTTTTGTATTCATGTGCTTGTTCTTCCTTTATCTTAGTAAATAAAAATAACTAAAAAAAAAAAACATTCTTGCAATTTACATTAGAGCATTTTCTTGGAAAAGTTTTGTACTACTTTTTATTAAATGTCTTAGATAAAAACTCCGTGCTAAGCATGGATTACCACCTAGTTGAATTTGAAGGTTTCAAATTCTTCATTTTGTTTCTTGTTGGCCCAATCTATGTTTTTTTCCCCCTAATTTCCTATTTGGTTTAATCATTTTCTTCAATGGAAGTTGAAATTTGAACTCTATGGAAGTACAAGATTTGCAAAATCTTTCTCAAACTGAAAGTTAAGCCAAGGACACACAACACCATATACATTTCGAAGAACCTAAATAATCCCTAAGCATTGCTAAAATGGGTTAACTACATCCACCTTTCTTTCTTCTTCTTCTTCTTCTTCTTCTTTTTTAATTGATTATGGGGGTAGCAAAATGAGAGGTTTTATGATTTTTGTAACGATTAACATTTTGTAAACTTGGAGTGTGATTGTTTAAACTAAAAACATTTTCTTATATCTATTACTTCTACTACTCAAACTTAAATCTTTCTGAGACAAAATGAGTAAATCTCACTGATTGAAAAAACTCTAATTAAGACGAGAATAGGACAAATGTCATTGCCGGTTCGATAAAAAAAAATAATAAAAGCACATACATCTTACCGTATAAGTACAAAGACTCACATAGCAACAAGTGTGAGAATTTTTATATTGCTATTACATGACCAAGATGTTGAAATTACTCTAATGAAAGGACGGTCAAGTTATATGTATGCCGAAGTTGTGAATTATCTATGAAATTCTTCATCAATGCTTTAAATTTTCTTTCATGGCCAAGTAGCAATGTACAATACTCTATGTCCAAGGCGCAAACAAAAATATGAGAGAGTATTGCAGTCTTCAAAAGAAATCGAGAATTTGATGGTTTCAATCTTTTTTCTTTTTATCTTCTTTGGTTCTTACTCGGCTTTTTTCTGAAGAGGAATTTGGAACCTCATTCAAATCCAAGATTCACATGCTCAAGCTCACCAAGTCTAGCAATAACAGCCCAACAAACTAAGCCAGAAAATTAAACGAACTAGAAGAAAGTTGGACTTGTAATCTATATGAGGAAACTGCCTTGGGCTCGAATTTTTGTTTTGGGTAGGGCGGGACGGTAAACATTTTCATAGTTCGACGTGGCTGGACTTACAGGTTCATGATTCAATCTTCCTCCCATTTTCTTTCTTCCTTCTCGAGTGATGGCACCTCTGATTCTTCTCTTGCCTTTTTCTTGGCCGAGGTCAGCCTTAGAAAATTTTTCCTATCTCGGTCCACAGTTTTTGAGACCATTTTTGTAATATGTCAACTCATAAAATCATTTTGAGTCTCAAGTAAGTCACTGGACTGTGTAAAACCAACGTTGAATTTGAATGAAATATTTTAGAAGATTTTTTGAAAAAATATTACCATAGTAATTTAAATAAGTGCAATTGTGCGATAAAAAAGTAGTTGAAAACATGTTTAAAAATAATTTTAAACCATTAACCAAGTGGTGAAATAATATACTGTCACTAAATTATTTTCATGGTACCCTTATGACCACCAAAATATTTTTGGCTTCAAATGGACAATCTAACTAATAAAGTTGGCATAATTTAAACCTTTTACGTTTGTATTTAAGTATATTCTTTTCAAGATCTCAATAATAAATTTGAAACAAAAAATAATTTATGACTATAAAAAAAACAGCTGAAATAATTTAAGGACCAATTTAAAATAAACATAATTTAATAGTTATAATTGAACTATAACCCTTATTTATCCTAATCAATCAAACCTCAAGTTTTTGGTCATTCTGAGCCTTTTTTTTTTTTTTTAGGGTTATAATTGAACTATAACCCTTATTTATCCTGATCAATCAAACCTAAAGTTTTTGGTCATTCTGAGGTTCTCTTTTTTTTTTTTTTTTTTTTTTGGGTTTAAGTAAAAGGGTGCTTATGAATACAAGAAATTGGACAAATTTTGCAACGTCTATTCTTTTTTAACCCCCCAGGTTTCTCCGCAGCCAATCCGACACTGCCACCTCTAAACTTTTTCCAACACTGCTCCACCATAAAAGCTCCTTTCCAGCCTAAGCCTCCATCATAATCTCTCAATTTTGTTCACTCTGATTCAATTCTTGCTTTATTTATTATGTAAAGATTTGATTTTCATTCTATTTCATTGAACAAAGCTGTTAACTTTAGAGGTTTTTTTTATGTTTTTTCAGATGAAGATGAATCACCTGAGTTGCAAGAATCGGTCAAATTAAGAGAAAGAATGAAAAAAATAAGAGAGAGAGAGAGAGAGAGAGAGAGAGAGAGAGTAGTTACTTCAATTCCTTGCATAAACTTCCCCAAAATAACTGACTGAATGAAGTTAACTGTTAAGATGAAGTTAAATTGACGGAAAGATTTTTTTTTTTTTTTAAGCTAAAAATAGTTTTGTGAGTGAAATTTTACAATGATAATAATTTATTAGTGTGCTCTTAGGTAGTTTATCGAATATTTTATGTTGAAACAGAGTTTGAAAATCCGAAGAAACCAGGAACAATTTGTAGGTGTATTAGACACAATTCACCTCAGACAAAACTTACATTTATTATTGAGCATATTTATAGCCCAGGTTGGAATACATCTGAATCGGCATCATAATTCTACTAGTTTACTATAACGTATTATTGTTGTCATGTTCATGTATGACTATCAGCATGGCAACTTTGGCTGCTAGTTCTATGTTAATCAATTCTCCAACTAAAAGAAAGACTTTATATAACGTAATGTATAAAGTAAATTACCCAAAACTTTTTTCTGGTGCAGTTTTTATCTGCAATTTGTTTTTTTCCTAATTATTTATGTCTCCATCTATTGCGATGTTTGTTGACGCAGGAGGGATTGTTTATCTTCTATTCTTTCAAGCTTGGCTTCATCAAACAAAATTGTCAACCTCACCCTCACTCCTTGTTGGGCTCTTCTCTTTTCTCTGTTTCTCTTTTATTTCTCATAGTTACTTCCTTTCTATTTTCATTTATCAAAACTTTTGGGTGGATCACATAATTCCCCACTTAATTATTATCATGGTAAGAATTTGGGTCGTCAAGATAATCTTGATTAAGCCGACGGAATGTGTAAAATTTACAATGTGTTATAATAAAACATTTGAAAAAAAATATTGCTATGTCATTTTTTCCTTCTGTATATATGAGATAAAAATATAGTTAAAGAATATATCTGAAAAATGGTTTTTGAAACAACGATTAACCAAATAAAGCTCTAAGCTTTTGGTCATTATTATGTGACTTTTAGTGGTTAATTCAACTTTTTTGTCGTTAAGCGAAAGGATGTTTAAATCAAAAGAACAATGGACGTCCAACAATTTTTTTGGTTTTCCCCCCACTTTTTCTCTTCTACGCCAGATGCTACCACCTCTGAGCCTTTTAGAACACTGCACCACCGTCAAATTTCTTTTCGCGCCAAAACCGCATCATAATGTCTCAAACTTTCTTTACTCTAATTACTATGCAATTATTTGATTTTTATTCAATTTTATTGAACAAAGGTGAAAACATTTGAGGTTTGTTGATTTTTTTTTTCAGATGAAAATGGAGCAAGTTGAGTTGCAAGCATCAGTCAGATCATTAGAAAGAATGAAAAAGATCGAGAGAAGGGGAGAAAAAGGAAAGAAGGGGGGGGGGGGGGGGGAGTAGTTAATCCAATTCTTGGCATAAAATTCCCCAAAATGAGGTTAAATTGACTGAAAGAGTACAATTGCTTATTGCGGTAATAAATAGTTCGATGATCAAAACTTTACTAGATAGGCTTTACCAGATATGCTATTAGGTAATTTACCTAAATGTTTTAAATCCAAACAGAGTTTGAAACTTTGAAGAAACCACAAAGAATTTGCAGGTTTTTTACACAAATTTCATCCCAAACAAAACTTAATTGATTATTTTGCATATTTAGAGACCAGGTTGGTATACATCTTAATCATAAATGGCATCATTATTCTACTAGTTTACTTTAAAGAATTATTGTTGTCATGTTCATAAATGACTATGAGCATGGCAGTACTTTGTCTGTTAGTCTTATGTTAGCCAACTCTCCAACTAAAACAAAGATTTTACGACAAAATGAATAAAGAAAATTACCCAAGGTTTTCTTAATGAAGTTTTTCGTCTGCAAAACTTTTGTTTCAATTATTTTTGTCTCCATCCATTGCAGTGTTTGTTGACATCATCACAGCATGAAGAAGGATTGTTTATCTTCTTTCTTTGCTTTGAGCTTGGCTTCACGAAACAAAATTGTCAACCTCACTCATTGTTGGACTTCTCTCTTTTCTCTGTTTCTCTTTTATTTTGTGCTAGTTACTTCCTTTTCTATTTTCTCCTAAAGATATGGATGTTGCCTTGAGGGTGGGAGGATCTGTTCTCTCTGCTTTCCTACAAGTGTTGTTTGATTTCTTTTTTCCTTTCAATTTTATTTTACAAAGCTGGTAACATCGGGTTTTATTTATTTATTGTCGTTGAAGATGGATTAAGTTGAATTGCAAGAATCGATCAGATTAATAGAAAGAGTGAAGAAAGATCCAGAGCGAGAGTAGTTACTCTAATCCTTGGCATAAACTTCCCTGAAATTGACTGAACGAATGAAGTTAGCTGCTAAAAATGAAGTTAAATAGAATGAAAGATTTCGCTAATATAGTTTGATGGCCAAAATTTATGATGTAGTTTTGTGGGCCGTTGGGTAGTTTACGCGAATATATTATATCTGAACAGAGTTTGAAACTACAGAAAG
This sequence comes from Mitragyna speciosa, assembly GCA_024721245.1. Lineage (NCBI taxonomy): Eukaryota > Viridiplantae > Streptophyta > Magnoliopsida > Gentianales > Rubiaceae > Mitragyna > Mitragyna speciosa. The sequence continues at coordinate 4,116,566 of CM045558.1, forward strand.
TTTGTAGGTGTATCACAAAAAATTCATCTCAAACTAAACTTACATTGATTATTGAGTATATTTACAGGCCACATCTGAATCACAAATGGCATCATTTTTCCGCTAGTTTACTTTAAAGAATTATTATTGTCATGTTCATGTTTGCCTGAGCATGGCAAAACTTTGTCTGTTAGAATAGAAAGACTTTACGACATAAAGTAAATTATCCAGACTTTTCCAAGTGCAGTTTTTTTATCAGCAATTTGTTTTTTTTTTCTTTCTAATTATTAATGTCCCCATCCATTGTAATGTTTGTTGACGTCATGGCAGCGTGAAGAAGGATAGTTTTTCTTTTCTTTCCTTTGAGCCGGGCTTCATCAAACAAAATTCAACATTACTCATTGCCGGGCTCTTCTCTTTTCTCAATTTCTCTTCTATTTTGCGATAGTTCTTTTCCTTATTTCTCCGGGAGATATGGCTGTTGCCTTAACGTTGGGAAGCTCTATTCTCTCTGCTCTCCTTCAAGTGCTGTTTGATAGGATGGCTAGGCCAGAGTTCGTGAATTTATTTCGAAAAAGAAAGAAAGATGAAGAACTCTTGGAGAAGCTCAAAAGGAATTTGAAGGTCGTTGGAGCTGTGCTCGATGATGCAGAGAACAAGCAAACCATAAACAAAGCAGTCAAGGAATGGCTTGATGACCTTCATGATACTTTTTACCAAGCAGAGGACTTATTGGATAAAATCAACACTGAAGCTCTGAGAATGAAGATTGAAACTGAGTATCACCAGAGTCTAACTAATAAGGCAAGTGCTTCTTCTACTTGCACCTTATCTTCGATCAATGACTTTCTTAATGAGATAATGCCAGAGATTGAGAAATTAGTTTCTAGATTGGTGGAATTTAAACAAGATATTCAACCTCTTGGTTTGCAAATTGGTGAGTCAAAAAGACATTCATATCGACCACCTTCAACTTCTTTAGTTGATGAGAATACTATTTTTGGGAGAGATGTTGATATAGAAAAGATAATTCAATTGTTGCTGTCTGAGGATACAAATAACGGCAGTATCACTGTAATTCCGATAGTTGGCTTTGGTGGAATTGGCAAGACCACCCTTGCTCAAATGGTTTACAAAGATCTTAGGGTGAAAAATCATTTTTCTGCCAAGGCATGGGTTTGCATATCAGAAGAGTATGATGCTACTAGGATAACAAAAGAACTCCTTAGGGAACTCAATATTTCATTTTCTGATTCCGGTGATAACTTGAATTCCCTTCAAATGAAGCTACAAGCAGGCCTAACTTACCAGAAGTTCCTTCTTGTTCTAGATGATGTTTGGAATTGTGACTACAATCACTGGGATAATTTAAGGATCCCATTTAAAGGTGGATTGAGAGGAAGTAAGATCATTGTTACGACACGGGATCACAATGTCGCAAGGATGATGGGTAAAGAAGATTCAATTTATTATTTGGATTTGATAGTAGAGAAGGATAGCTGGCTCTTATTTGAGAAGCATGCATTTGAGAATAAAGTTGGCAATCAAAATCCAAAACTTGAAGGGATAGGAAAGAAAATTGTAAAGAAGTGTGGAGGGTTGCCGTTGGCCGTAAAAACAGTTGCTGGTTTGCGGCGTTCGAAAATAACGGAGGAAGAGTGAGAAGATATTTTAGTAAGTGAAGTGTGGAGTCGAACAGACCATCAAAATGGCATCTTACCAGCATTACGATTAAGCTACATTCATCTTCCGTCCCATTTGAAAAGGTGCTTTGCTTAGTGTGCTTTGTTCCACAAGGATTATAAATTTAGAAAAGAGGAAGTAATTCAGTTATGGCTTGCTGATGGTCTTTTGGAGAATCCTGATGATAATAAAAGTATTGAAAATGTAACACCAAGGCCTTTCCTAAGGGCATTTTTGTAATTTTGTCAAGTTGAGTGCATGTGGGGTGATTAGTTAATAGTTAAGGGCCTTGTTGCAATTTTAAGAAATTTTCACCCAAATGTATTAGGGCTTTAGTTCCTTTTTCTTTCCATTCCATCTTCTTTAATTTTCTCTATCCAAATTCCCTCATTCTTACTCTATTCTAGTGATTTCTTGAAGAGAGAGGTGAAGGTGTAAGCTTGCAAAGGAAATCAAGTGGGGAGAGCTTAAGAAAGGTGGCATCAACCTCAACTCAAGGTATTTCTTCTCTTTGTTCTTTTCCCTCTTAGATCTTTGACTTAGGAAGTAGGTTTTTATGCTTTGAGTACTAGTATGAAGTTTTGAGGTCGCTTGGCCTATGGATGTCTGTGCTTTGTGATGATTGAGGGAGGTGATGAGTAAGTGCTAGGAGTGGGTGTGTTTGATGCTTGATATCGATGAATCTTTGAAGTGGTATGTGTTTGGATGGTTGATATGTGATGTGTACTTGGTGTCTTGTGCCTTTTCAGGCTGTTTTGGGTGTTTGGATTGGTGTTAGATGGAGTTGGAAGAGTTGGTTTCGGTTTGGGTTGTTGCAGGTGTTGCAGGGTGCTTTTCTGGGCTCATCCGCGGCGTCACCCGCGCCGCGGATGAGACCGCGGCTCGTTCGGGGTGACCTTCTGGGGTCATCCGCGGCGCGGGCCGCGCCGCGATGACGGCGCGGATGGGTTACCCCTCCGCCTCTGACCCGAGCCGCGGTACCAACCGCGCCGTGGTTGGTGCCGCGGCTGGTCACTGTTGGTGAGCCCGCGTGAGCCGCTCGCGGCTGACGCCGCGGATCACCTCAGTCCTTGCCTTTTTCGCCTCGTTTTGGCGTGTTAAGCTAGATGTAAGTCTTAGATTTACTTTTGATAGAATTAGTAATTGATCTAGTGTTTATTTTGTGTTATAGGTGAAGATATCGACCCCTCCTTTTCGGATTATCTTAATTGATTCGGATCGAGGTAAGTGGGGATTTGTACTCTTTGATATTTTGAAAAAATGAGTTTATGAATTATAAATGTTTCGAATTGACTATTTGCTATATAAATGTCTGGCTTGAGTGTGGTTATTTGCAATTGTTATAAAAGTGATAATGTAGGCCTACTTGAATGAATGATTTGATGAATGAATTGACTGAGTTCTTAAATGTGGTATACTTTTGACGGGACTAGTTCCTTAATCGCATGCCTAATGTCTTTGGGACCGTACTAACCGGTTAAAGTTAGTTTTGGGGCCGTACCAACCGGTTAAAGTTGGTTTTGGGACCGTGTTAACCGGTTAAAGTTAACAACTGGATATCCTAGGGTCAATTGGAACCATTTGATAGAACTCATTGATTTGTTTATGAAAATGTATGTTTTGGTGACATTTGCTAGTGGCCATATTGTTTTATGTTATACTCTATAGTGACTTGATTCTTGAAATGTATGTGTATAGATAACACTCTTAAGCCGCAGAGAGTACTCTCACCACTTACTGAGTGATTAGTTTCGCTCACCCTTTATTGTTTCATGCAGAGGATGATATTTTTGAAGAAGTTGATTGGACCGACTCATGGTATTAGAGTTGGAGATAGGGTGTGATACATAGCAAAGATGTCGTGTTATCTATCTTTGTATAGGATCTTTTATTTTGACATATGTTGGTAGCTTTAGTAGAAGTGTATAGGATCTTCCTTATTTTGTTTATGGATTATCTTTGTAATGTATCACATGACTTTGTATTCGAGTTGGGTTCAATAGTATGGTTCTTTTGATAAGTTTTAAGCTTGCTTTGTTAGCCTTATGTCACAGCGTAAGTCTTGGCATGGCGGGTGTTATATCTTGGGCACGAGGTGTGACAGAAAACATAGGTGAGAAGTGTTTTCATGAACTTAGAATGAGATCATTTTTTCAGCAGTCAAGTGACAAATTTTTCTCCATGCATGACTTGTCAATGATTTGGCTAGAGTTGTTTCGGCAAAATATTGTCTCAGGTTAGAAGACTATCACCAAAGACATGGTACAATAGCTAGAATAAATAATTTCTCTTACCTTTGTACGGATATGTATGACACATTTCGTAAATTTGAACTCTTGATGGAGACAAAGAATTTAAGGATATTCCTACCATTGAGAATGAGGCGAATTGATTCTTTTCATTCACTAAGCAACAAATTCTTACATGATACCTTGCCCATATTCATGTCCTTAAGGGTTCTATCTTTGTCCCATTATAATATCTTTAAATTGCCTGACTCATTTGGTGGTTTAAAGCAACTTCGTTTTTTGATCTTTCTGGTACAATGATACTAAAGCTACCGGACTGGATATGTATTTTGTATAATCTACAAACGTTGTTGTTGTCAAATTGTAAGTATCTTGAATGGTTGCCAAAAGATTTCGAAAAGTTGATAAACTTGTGTTATCTGGATATTAGTGGAGTTCCATTAAAGAAAATGCCACTGCACATGGGTAAACTAAGAAACCTTCAAGTCTTGACTACTTTTTTAGTAGGCAAAGATAACGGTTCGATGATTGAGGAGTTGGGGAAACTTCCTAAGCTTCGTGGTAAGCTCCTTATTTCGAGGCTGGAAAATGTTTCTTCTGGGAGTGCTGCATCAATGGCAAATGTGAAGGGCAAGAAACAGATTGAAGATTTAACTTTGGAGTGGAATGTTGTTATTGATAATTCACAAGTTGCACAAGATGTGCTTGATAACTTACAACCTCATTCAAGAATAAAACATCTTAAGATCAATAGATATTGCGGAACGACATTTCCAGATTGGCTACGAAACCCTCCATTTTGCCAATTGGAATCCTTGAGTCTATCTAGTTGCGAAAACTGCCTTGAGTTGCTTGCACTTGGGCAGCTACAGTCCTTGCAATCACTTGAAATCGTTGGAATGAGACACATATTAGCTTTGACTAAGGAATTATATGGAGACGCCAGTGCAATCATACCATTCCCGTCTCTCAAAAAGTTTAGAATTGAGAAAATGTCAGAGTGGGAGAAATGGCACATACCAGAATGTGAAGTTTTCTGTAGGCTTGAAGATCTCTGCATAATTGATTGTCCCAAGCTAATAGGAGAACTTCCTAAACAACTTTCGTCACTACGAAGACTTGAGGTATCTGGATGTGACAAACTTGTGCTTCCCAGTGGTCGATTGATCATCTTCAATGAAGACATTCAACAACTGTCATCTCTTCGTGAGTTGAAGATTTCTGCTCTAATGAATTTGAAAGATTTGCCCACAGGGCTGAATAAGTTATCCAGTCTTGATTGTGATGGTTGTGTCAATTTGAAATTAGAAAGCGAAAGCTACCACGGTGGTTCCCTTCTTAAGTTCTTGAAATTTCGTAATTGTGACTCGCTCAAAGTTGTCTTGCTTGGCTCATTTCCTATGCTAAAGCGTTTTGAAATACATGACTGCGAGAGTATTGAGATGCTCTCAATTCCTCGACGTGAGGTAGGGGATCAAAGTTGTATTCTGACTTCACTGCAATTCTTATGCATCTGTGGTTACAATGAACTCGTGTCTTTTCCAGAGGGAGGATTCTCGGCCCCCAATCTAAGGAGGATTTTTGTCGAGGATTGCAAGAAGCTCAAGTCGCTACAAGAACGGATGGAATCCGTCCTTCCATCTCTTGTTGATCTGTGTATAAAGAATTGCCCAGAAATCATGTGCTTTCCAGAAGGGGGGTTGCCTTCCAGCCTGAAACAACTTCACATCTACTATTGTGAAAAGCTCATGAGTAGCCGGAGAGAGTGGGGTCTGCAGAGACTCCCTTCTCTCACAAGCTTCGATATAAATAGTGTCCATGAAGTGGAGTCATTTCCAGATGAGGACTGGTTGCTGCCTTGCACGCTTGAATATCTCCGTTGCAGCCTGAATACGAAAAAGTTAAACTATTCGTGGCTTTTACAACTCTCCAATCTTAAAGAGCTGATGATTGCTTACTACCCTCTACTTCAGTCGCTGCCAGATGAGGGACTGCCCACCTTCCTCACTCAACCGAAAATCTGGAATTGCCCATTGCTGAAACCACTGTTAGAATGGGAGACAGGACAAGACTGGCCCAAGATCACTCATATCCCTCGCGTGATAATCAACAATGAGCTAGTCCCTTGACGGGGACAACGGTTACTGGTGAAGGTTGGCTCCCAAACTGACAATACGTGTATCATGGTGATTTTATTATGTCTTTTTTATTTGTTTTTGTTTCAGGATTTAAATTTTCTTTGAATGCTTTGAAGCCCCAGAAGGCAAAAGCACACCTAAATATTTCATCCTTTGTTATGACATCAATTGAATTGCCAGCTGAAGGGAAAGTAGAGGTCAAATGGAGGAGGAATGGAAGGATTATTAATTAGTGGAGGACTTGGTCATCACTTATGCGAGTGTCTCAGTTACAGTGGGTACCATACTATTACTATAATTCTTTAATCTGCTATATATATATATACTAGGAATGTGCATGTGCTTTGCACATGCTTTGAGTGTGTTTCAGTTGGTTAATAAAGCTAATGAAGTAACTTAGAAATTCTATATGTAATTTCAAATATGAATTAATAGGAAATAAATTGCAATATAAAGTTTAATGAACAAACTTGAAATTAGTTATTGTAGGAATGTAAATGTGCATTTAATAGAATATAAAATGAGAAATTAGATATTTGTATGACGGTAGTTTTTGAATTCGGAATTATAGAGTTTGAGTTTAAAATGATTATTATCATTCCTATATATTATGCTTAAAATTGTTTTTCTATGCAATTATGTGTTCACTAAGCAACAATTCTTAAGATAGATTAATGTTGATGTAGTAAGATTTTAGTGTAACAATACTATAATCCGTTGGGATTACATATTCAAGTAACTATAGCACAAAATGAATTTCTAAAAAAGTGATTGTGTTCACACAATTATATCAAAATGGTTCTTGTATAAGATAAAGGAAAACTGGAACCGACTAAGTATATAAAATGCTATGATCATTAGCTTTCTAAGCTCACATAATCTAAGGAAAAATATATGCAAAATATGAAATTATTTTCAATATCTTAATGATTGGACAGAACCCCAAAAAAATTCAAATCAATAATGATATCGAACTAAATATAATTTTAATTGTAATAGAATCTAAAATAAATATTAAAGAAACAATAATCATAAATAACAATACAAAAACCAAAATTTAGACATAAATAAAAAATTATACAGAAAAAAGAATATATGCTTAAAAATCATGAGGAATTTAAAATCTATCAAAATTATAGAAAAAAAAATATGAAATAAATTGAATACCTTTGATATCTTAACTTCAAAAAAAAAAAAAAAAAAAGCTATAGGACAAAGATTACCATAGCTTTCTTCTAGTTATTCTATACTACGTGTCCTTGACCAGTTGATCTTTGCATTTTTGTTTCCTTTAGTTTTACCCTTAAAATCTATATGCTCTTTGCATTTTTGTATTTTTTGATAGTAAGAAAACACCGGATAAATTTATTGTTTATTTACAAAAGTAGGAACCAATTGCACACTGAAAAAAGGAGCACATAGCTTGACTTATAAATGAATATTCATTTTATTGTTGAATATTACAATCTAGTAAAGTTGAGTTAATTTGAAAAGTTGCAAACATTAAATTTCTTGTTCTTCTTGGAAATAAAAAAGGAATGGACTACTATTGGGACTTTTCTTCTAATCGATAAGCATCCAAATTATATGATAGTATTAAATGAGGGTATTTTAAGAAGTACAAAAAAGGGAAGAAACACGATTACGTACAAGAGTAATACTCTTTTCTTGGATTATTAAATTCAATGTAAAAGACATGTTCTGTAATATTTCATTAGTACAATGTATTTAAAGTTTATTTCAAATTTAGTTATTTCACTGTTTCATTTTGTTTCTCAATCGTCAACAACATATAATGTTTCTGTACGTCATAATTAATTTAACCATTATTGATATTCTTAAGAAACTTATGGCATATGCCTTCTTTTGTTTTCTTTGATATAGAATTCTTGATGAACAAACATTGAAATGAAAATTTGCTTATTATTTTGAAATTTATATATTATTTTTCATCTAAAAGTGTTTCTTTTTGTTCCCAATCCTTTTAGTACTTTTTAAATTTTGATTTTTCCATGTTCAAATATGAAATAAAAGGAAATAAATTGCAGTATAAAATTTGATGAACAAACTTGAAATTAGTTATTGTATGAATATAAATGTGCATTGAATAGAATATAAAATGAGAAATTTAACATTTGCACGAAAATACGGTAATTTTTAAATTCAAAATTATAGAGTTTGAGTTTAAAATGAATATTATCATTCCTATATATTACATTTAAAGTTGTTTTATAAGCAATTATGTGTTCACTAAGCAATAATTCTTAAGATGGATTAATGCTATTGTAGTAAGATTTTATTGTAATAATATTGTAAATCCGTTGTGATTATATATTCAAGTAACTATGGCACCAAATAAAATTCTAAAAAAGTGATTGCGTTCTCACAATTATATCAAAATGGTTCTTATATAAGATCCCGGAAAATTGGAATTGAGTAAGCATATAAAATGCTGTGATCATTAGCTTTTTAAGCTCACATAATCTAAGGAAAAATATATGTAAAATATGAAATTATTTTCAATATTTTAATGATCGGACAAAAGCCCAAGAAAATTCAAATCAATAATGATATCGAACTAAATATAATTTTTAACTGTAATAGAATCTAAATAAATATCGATGAACCAATAATCATAAATAATAATACAAAAAACCAAAAAAAAATAACAGGAATAAATTATAGGAATTTAAAATCTCAAAATTATAGAAAAGAATATATGAAATAAATTAAATACCTTTGATAGCTTAACTTCAAAAAAAAAAAAAAAGGCTATAGGATGAAGATTACCATAGCTTTCTTGTAGTTATTCTATACTAAGTGTCCTTGACCAAGTTGATCTTTGCAATTTTGTTTCCTTTGGTTGTACCCTTAAAATCTATATGCTTTTTGAATTTTTTGATTTTTGGGTCGAAAGAAAATTGAGTCTAGTAAAGTTGACTACACACGAATCCGAAAATGAAAGACATGTTCTCCAACAAATATTTCATTAGTACAATGTATTTAAAGGTTATTTTAAATTTAGTTATTTCACTGTTTCATTTTATTTCTCAATCATCAATGACATATAATGTCTCTCTACGTTATAATTAATTTAACCATTATCGATATTCCTAAGAAGTTTATGGCAGAAGCCTTCTTTTGTTTTCTTTGATATAGAATTCTTGATGAACAAACATTGAAATGAAAATTTGTTTACTATTTTGAAACTTATATATTATTTCTCATTTAATAGTGTTTCCTTTTGTTCCCTTTCCTTTTAATACTTTTTAAATTTTGTTTTTTATTATTTTTTATATTTCTTCCATCGAGTCATAAACAATCATTTCCCAATTTTCACTTTCTTTTGCGTAACATCTAAAGCACTATACAAAAAGTAAGATCACTTCGTTTTATTCACATTGTTGACCACTAACATTTAAATCATAACTTATATATAAGTATGGATTTAGCAAATTAAAGAGTTGGTGAATCTCATTCTATCTTTACTTGGTTTTTGTGATTCTCATTCTAGGTTTACTTATGAGAAAAATGATGAGATAAAGGAATTATGGTGTAGCTTCCATTAGTGAAATATATGCATGAAGCTGAATATATTTTGACATGATTAATTATAACTAATTATAATTAAGTGAAAGAAATTTGCTAAACCACTAAAAAAAGACAATAGCCAATTTCTCAATTGTTAGATACACCAAATTTAGAGATAGTAAAAAAGAAATGAACCTTAGATATGTATGTGAAAACGGGAAAAAAGTCAAGGAGATATTAAAAGGGGAGGAAATACAAAAAGAGTGTTTTAGATACTTTAAATGATCTTTCTTATATAGTTAAATATTGATATTTTTACATAACCAAGTTAAATGCTTAATTAATTAAATAATTGTCCCAGTCCGCTTATAGCTCATCCTAATTAGTTCAGAAAATGAATTACGTAGAATACGTAGAAATAACTAAATTACATTGAAGGGAAATCCATTCTGATGCTTTAATTTAATTACTCAACTTGTCTTTTGTCTTATAAAAGGAGTGCTTATTTCTTTTAATTCATTTTTCTTTTTGACAATTGTACAAGTATAAACTCCAATTTTTCTTTTATTTCATAATTTTATTTATTAATTTTTTTCTCTTTTTTTTTAATTTCTTTTACCTAGTACTTTATACCTTTTGAGTGCTTTATAATAGTTATAATAAATTTATATATACCATTACTTTAGATGTTAAAGGTAATAAAAGCTAATTGGCTTCTTATTTTTTTCACTTATACATTTTCTTTTTTAACGAAAAAATAAAAATTGTTTTGTCTAAACTCATGAACTAATCCAAAATAAATCATAAGATTATTTAATAATATTTTTATATCAAATAAATCATAATATTATTTGAGATTTTAGGGGTTTAATTAGTTAAGATTTACATTCCCGTATTTAAGAAAATAACGTGACAATAGAAATAAAGTAACAAATGTTTAGTTAAGGGATGTTTAGTTAACAGTTTAATTAGTTAAGTATTCTATTAGGACTTTAATTGTATGTTAGATTGGTAAGAGATTTTAGGGGTTTAATTAGTTAAGATTTATATTCTCATATTTAAGTAAATAAAGTGAAAATAGAAATCAAGTAACGAATGTTTAGTTAACGATTTAATTAGTTAAGTATTCTATTAGGATTGTAATTGTATGTTAGATTGGTGAGAGATTATAGGGGTTTAATTAGTTAAGATTTATATTCCCATATTGAAGTAAATAACGTTAGGTGGAATCGTTGTTTAGTGTTAAGGAGAGTATAAATAAGGGTAAATTCGGAAACACAAAAAAGGAAGAAACATGAATATATTATATGGTGTAATAGATATTGTAATACGATGAATATGCAAAATTGTCTGTGGATTTGACCTTTTCTCTATTATTTATTAAATAATTTTACTATTTGTTTCATTTCTAAATTTCAGATTCTAATCAAGCAGAGAAATCCTTTTCTTCAGTTGAGGTTCTTGGAAGGCACGTGCTTTGTTGGAATTATTGCCAATTCTTCTTTTTATGCTTTACCGTATTTAATAATATGTTTGCTTTAAATCCTTGGAGGACTGTGCCCCTTCTTTTTCCTGGCGCATACAATGTTGTTTACTTCCAAATTTGGGTTTTCCATGCACTTGTTAAATTAAATATAAATATTGGATGTCAGTGCATCCTACCATCTAAACTAAGAGTGAAAATTCTGATGTGACCTGAAAAACACGATGCATATCTAACATGAAAAAAATGAGTTCCTCTTAAGTTTTGTTTTGTAAGTTCACGTTGAAATCTAATTGAATTAGATTAACTCGTCAAATAAACAAGTTAGATTGACTCGTTTAACTTGACTAACATATAAAAAGTCAAAATTTTTTAACAAAATAGAATTAGGGATAAATAACTTTGATTAAAAAATTTGGAACTATTTCTTGTTTGATTTAACGTCTGAGAAAGAAAATGAAGAACAATAATTAAGTATTTCTTCAACGGCATTCTTTACTTAATTATTAGTACTCCTGTAGGTTGTAGCTTTCCCTAATTTTTCTTAAGTATAATCGTTAAACAATAAAAACTCTCTAATTTCGTTCTTTTTTTTTTTTTTTTTGGTTTGCAATGTTCAAAAATAAATTTGAAAGATAAAATTTAAATTAGACCAAAAAAATTAAAAAACATACATAACGATTAGTTCAAGAACACATGTAATGATAGAGAAAAATGTGAATTTTTTTTTTTAATTTCTAGTGGTCATTTTGGGTACTCACAAACCCATCAATTCGTGACAGGTCGTGTTTGGATCAAGTATGTTGACCTGTCACGAGTTGACAGGTCAAGTTCGAATCATCAAGTTTTTAGCCACTCCTAAATTCTTAACGTCCTTTAGGATTGATCCTCTTATTTTTTTTTAACTTTTTATTAAGTGATTTATTCAACCACCTTGACCCACGAACTCGTCAACCTATGACGGGTTGTGTTTGGATCATTAATATTGACTCGTCATGAGTTGACAGGACAGGTTCAAATCAGTAATTTTTTTTTTATTGTAGTTGAGTCTCAACTTGACTTACCAACTCGTTATTCGACCGATTGCCACCCTTCTTAACGTATTGATCCTCTATCTGCTTCTACTTTGTATCAACTGATTTATCATACCTTGACAGATTTTTGGGACAATATGCCACTTATTTCTTAAAATGTGTTTGATTTAGTTCAGTACACAAGTAGGATTTGATGCAATATTTTGTATGTCTTGATAATAATCATGGGTCAAATTAAATCTTTATTCAAGCCACAGTTTGATGGGGGGCAAAAGAACTAAGATCATTGAAATGCTAGAATTCACAGAATTCACAATTGGGCATGGAGGACTAATTCAGTGTATTAGTTTTCCATTTAATTCACCTGCCATGTCTGGATTCTCTTTACCAAATCAAGAAAATCTGTTCATCCCAGCTGGAAGCTGGTTCCCCGTTCTGTTTGTGGATTCAGTCGCCTTATTGTTGGCTTTTCGTACTGTCCATGCTTTAAACGGCAGTGTGAACTCGATTTTTAGGATAATTGGTTGCTTGTTGAACTCAATCCAATAATTAAGTGACTGACAACATCAATTAATGAGATGCGTTATCTGCAGTATGCACTCTGTTTGAAAGCTTAGATTTGAGAAAATTTCCGACTGATATTAATGCTCTGCTTCTCAAAATACTTTCTCCAGTGGCTTTAATCTGAAAAAAGATTCCAGTTTGCAGTAACATTAGAGACTAGCTTTTATTATACTTCTCTGACTAATGGTATCATATGAATGAGTATGATGCAGATACTTTTTGGATCAATGCCCTTTCTGAAGCATGATGATGCCAGCAGGTTGAGCTTTCTTGTACTTCCATGTCACTTCTACGCTGACTGTGTCATGCTTGGTATAGTTTACTTTGTACATCCTTTCTTGTGACTGAATGTCTAGCCTGTGAAGAAAAAGTGTTTACATCGCCTCACAAACCTTCACAAATTTCAGCTTGAAAAGCTATTGTATGTGTTATCAGCCCTGAAAACTCAACAACCTGTTGTGGGTCTGGAGAAGAGAAACCATGTGAGTTGCCTCGAGTAGCCCATGAGTTGTTAATTGTTCTAGAATTGCTTGTGTTAACTTCTTCTTTTCAGAAAGACAGAAAATTCAATTTCTATTTATCTTTTGGAGATCACAGAGAAGGATTTCAAGACTTTCTTTCGAGTTCTACTCCAAGTTCAGTTCGAACTAGGATTGAAGTACATGCCGCTCACATTTCATCACTTTTGTGGTTGATAAACTAAACTAAAGCGCATATCTAATATTTTGCTAATAAAACACCAGAATTGAAAATTTTCTACAGCTATGTCTTCTACAAATATTAAAGCAAATAGAGCTTACTAAATTATTACAAAGACTCGTGTAAGCAAACACGTGAAGTTTTAGTTATAGACACAAAATGAATTACAGCACCTATATCACTATGTTATACCTTGTGCAGTGAAGCAGATTTGCAACGTGACGCACACATGATTTAAGAGCTAGGAAGAGGAGAAGAAGGCATCCCAAATTACAAAGAGGTGATATATTCTACATATGACATTGTGTGGATAAATTCTTTACTAATATTCTGAAACAATTTGAAAAACATCATTTGTTAGTTATTATAAGCCTATTCCATATTATTTTGCTTCCAGTATCCGCCAAAATTTATCTAAAAGTGCGTTTAGCTTATTCTATACAGTCAAATTCTGATGATGATGTGGGTGTAGTCATTATATTGAATCCATTCTTCATTACTATTGCTGCTCTATATGTAGTTTAGTTTCTTAAATCTCATAGTCAAAGGAAATAATAAACATTTAAATCATTGCTGCTTTGAGAACTCCTAAAAAAAATTCAATTGTATTCCAACTGTTCACCTGTAGTTACCTATTAGCTGTACATATCTGTACGTATCCTTGCAAATATTTTGATGTATATTGATTGATTTGCTTAGCTCATTCTTTCCTTGTTTATAGCATAATTTTAGGCTAGATTTATTTTGAACATTATAACATAAAATTATAACATATCATGTTGTATAAATATTTAGTTTTCTATGAATAAGATAGTAGAGCAATTTTTGCATTGTAATATGGTATCAGAGTAATAATCATCTTCTTTCTCTATTCCAACCATGAACAATTCAGAAAATTCTACATCTTCATCATACTATATACATCATTCTGACAATCCAGGAGCTATTTTGGTTACCCAACAATTGAATGTAGACAATCATCCCACCTGGTGTAGAGCTATCACCATGGCTTTAGAAGCAAACGGAACCACTGTAACAACATGGCATGGATTCTCAATGCCGTAACTAAAGAAATAGCCAATAGCATCATCTACGCGACGACTGCTCATGAAATTTGGATTGATCTATATGAAAGATTTTCACGAGAAAATGCTCTACGAATCTTTGAAATACAAAGAACCATAGCAAATCATGTGCAAAAAGATGATTCCATTGCCACATACTACACTATCCTTAAAGGATTATGGGATGAACTCTCCACTTACAACAATTATACACCTTGTACTTGCGGCAGCATACAAGAAATTAATTGGTGAAACATCTTCAAGATCACAACTTTAGAGATCCATAACCTCTAGGTATTGGAGATTTTTTTTAATTGAAGCAAATTAGAGTTAAATTAACGGCAATTAGTTTTCAATCCCCGGCCTTTTGTTATTCTCTTAACAAATCTATCATCCTTTTTCAGGTTTTGGAATCCCCACCAGCCACCCTGTCATTCCAGCAAGAATCTCTGTGAACTTGTGCCGAGTTCGAAATTATTCTCATGGGATTTCTCTGTAAAAAAAATGTTTTCAGGATGGTACAATGGATTGTTGGTTTTAGTTGTTTCAACTATATCGGCCTTTTCACATAATTTGTACTTGGGTAGTCATACACGCATTTGGCTACAATATCTTAAGCTTCAGGGCTCTATACAATTGTTGAAATTGATTTATTTACCTTTTTAATAACTTTTTTCTAACATGACATGTATTTGCTTGGTGTATTATTTGGCTTCTACAGATTTGGAAGCTAAGCGGAAGTAGTCCTTTTCATGAAGATGGTTGAATAAAATATTTAGTACTGTTGTACTTTTCAACTCAATTCGCATTATAAATGCTTCGGTAATTCGCAATATTTGTTGGAGATTTTCAAAAGGTGAAAAGATATAACTGTGATTGTTCATTTAAGTGTAAAGTGTTGCAATCATACAAGCACACTCATAAGACAAATAACTACTTCTAGTAGTGAATAGACATGACTTGAATGGTTGTAATGTCCATGTAATTTTCTTAGTCTATAAATAGGTCAATTGAGGCCTGATTTACTGCAAAAAATCATCCTATCAATACCAGATATTCTGTAAAAACACACTAAACACTTCTTCTTTTGGGGTCTTGAACACTAGTGCAAAGTGTAACCAAGACATGCTTCATTTTATCTTAAAGGAATTCGTCTATGGAATTACACTAAATAGAGGACGAATTTAGCGTAAAGGAAAGTGAATCTAATTCAAGACTTGAAGCCAATTTCTTTTTCAATCACAAGTTTTACTATCCTCTAAAATTTATACCAACAATATTATCCCCAGAAACAAATAAAGTTGCACACTGAACCTTCATTTCCATTTAGGCTAAATACTTGACAGATGTTGTGTAACAAAAATATACATTTTTTGTAGTTTATGCAATAGCATATTCTTAGAAAATTTCTACAATTTTTTATGTAAAATGTCTTGGATGTTAAGAATGGGATACAAACTGGCTGTACAAACGTCAAAAAAATAAAAAAAATGGCCGTACAAACTAGCAAATATTTAGGTGGACTGGGTCCATGGAGGTAAAGATTGAAGCCACCAAGGCTCGGAGTCTTGGTGGCTCCAATCTTTTCCGTTGGGTCCACGGGCATCCCAAAAAAATTTGTACAACTAGTTCAACTTGAAGGTCTCAATTTTTTGGGATCATTTCAAATACCTCGACTGAAGTTTATCATAATTGCACTCAATTCCCCTCAGGTTTTGAAAATTACATTTACACCCCCTATATTTATATATATTTTATAACAAAACAAGTCTATTTTAATAATGTAACCCAAAAGCACCAACCAAATACTTTAAATATCCTTAATTGCTTTTAAATTGGTTATCTCTTTCTTGTTAATATATTTGTTTGTGAAATTTTGATAGATAAAGTAAATTCATTTAGATTAGTCGGATAATTGAGTTTTGAAAAAGTAGTATTTGGAGTAGATTAAAAATTTGATGTAAGAATTTAAATCATTTTGATATTTTTATGACTAATTAATTAATTTTTTAAGATTTATTTATTTTTTTAAAAGCAATTAAGGATATTTTAAGGTGTTTGGTTAGTGTTTTTGGGTTACATTATCAAAATGAACTTGTTTTGTTATAAAAAATATAAACACAAGCAGTGTAAGTGTAATTTTCAAAACCTGAGGGGAGGTGAGTGCAATTATGGCTAACCACAGGGGAGGTATGTGAAATTATCCCTTTTTTTTTTTCATTTTGTTTTTGGCCAACCTATGTTACTTTCTTAATTTCCTATTTGGTTTTATTTCTTAAACAGAAGTTGGAACACTATGGAAGCCCAAAACACGCTCAAAAATGTCCATTTTGGAAAACCTAAATAATCCCTAGGCATTGACCTTCTTGGAATTTGGCAAAATTAGAGACTTTTATTTATCTTTAAAACTGCAATGGACTCCCTTTAGTTTCAAATAAATACTGAATTAAACTCCACAAGACACTGATGTAATATGACATGTGCCTGAAGTTTCGGAATTGTCCTGATGAATTCCATATGAAGAATGCCAGGAAATTAAATTGTAAGGAGAAATATAAAGAACGAACTTGAAAAGGAAGGCCGCTGTGCAGTTAAAAAGACCAAAATGGAGCTTTCACCCGAAACCCTTTCTGAGTACATTGTTCAGTGTCCTAACGCAAGGAAAATTGCAGGGGTGGACAATTGAACGTTGGATAGTGCCTGAAAAATGAGTAACTTTATGCTTGAGCAACAACTGACCGTTGTTGTTGCCCCTTTTTTCGTTTTCTTTCCTCTCCTTTTTTTTTTTTTTTTGGCCCCTTTTTACGCTCAAGAGAGATTCTAAACTTTGCGAGTAAAAACGCCAAAAAGGGGAAGGACTTGAGAACAAGCATCTCACGGTTAGTGGCTGATATCCTTATTAGCTGTGCTGAATCTGTTAATTTTCCTACCAGATAAACTGAATTTTAAAGGGTGATGAACATCCTAAAAAACAGCATACTTTAGATGTTTCCTGGACTCACTCCTTGAATCAAGCAACCTAACTCATACAACAGCAGTGAGTATTCATCTCTATTTTTTTTTATCGGAGCCCACCACCTTTAACAGAGCGCGCCCAACGGCCCAACAGACTCATCCAGAAAATTGGAAAATGAGAAGAATCAGGAGAAAATTGGACTGGCACTGCTAAAATGCCTTGGGCTTATACATTTGTACGAGAATTTTTCACATTATTATCTCTCTAGAACATTTGACATGCTTTAATGTGGCTCCTTCGTCTCAGGGGGAGCATTTCAAAAAGCTCCCCTTGCTATACGTTGGGGTTCTAACCTCACCTGTAGCAGATAGTTAGATTAAAATTCACAGGGACATCATAGTGTTCTTCTGGTCCAATGGTAGTTTAGTTTTTATTGGCTCCCTTCAGGTTTAGTTGGACCATCCCTTAGAATATGTTAGGAGTCGGTTAGAATGTTAAACACTTGACAAAAAAAAAAAAAACAATTTTAGTTTTATTTCTACTATAATAAATTTTTGTTAAGGTAATTTGTCATTAATCTCAGCATGTAAATTATTCACGATGATTCCAACTTCATATAATTCTTATGGAAAGCTTATTTCTTTTCAAAACCAATTTGCGACAAGTTATGAAGCACTTCTATTTTTTATACCACATCATCATATAATAGGAAAAATAATAAAAGTCAATCAGTCTTCATTTGTTTAGAAACACCAGCTTCTAATAGCAAGCATATGTTTCATTAAATGAAAATGATCAACAAATAAGATAATTAGTCATATATTTTAAACGCAAAGTATGCTCAAACAGACAAAGTTCCATCCAACGAAAAGTTTATTCTTAAATCTGTCAGTGCTATTATGAAACAATAGTAGCTTTTGAGAACATTGTTCCATCTAATATATACATAACTTCAATATCAATGGAAGCCAATTCAAAATTCAGTTCAAGTTAATGAACAATTGAAAAAGTAGTAACAATTCAAGTTTAATCAACAATAGGCGAGTCAAAAAACTGAAAAGAAAAAAAAAATATTTCTTGAGACAAGATTGGTTGGATTGATTGAACTAATAATCAATCACCAAATAAGATCTAACTTGAAATTAGAGTTTAAAACCATTGATGAAGAGTTGTTGAAGGATTGCCAAGTTTCACCTGTAGAACATTCCCTACATAGTTCAAAGTTGAAACAACTCTTGTTGCGAAAACAAATCGCACTAAAAAATAAACAAAAGGGACAAGTAGAGGTGAGACAAAGTGAGACCTACCAAATATCCGATGCCATACTCTATCATCATTAAATTTGGAAGACTTTTGACGCTGATTATTGAAATAGCCATTATTGTTGCATGGAATTCAGCAAATATACATACATTCTTGTCTTTGCCTCTCTCTCTCTCTCTCTCTCTCTCTCTCTCTCTCTCTCTCTCTCATCATCTCTATTTCTATCACCATCTCTCTCCCTCTCATTGCTTCAAGTTGTAATCTCTAGTGAAAGGTTATCCATTGCCATTTTGAATATTAAATGGGAAATCATTAGCATGTCGGATCCGTAGGTAAATTTCTTTTTCATACAGCACAAACCTCTCTAGCTTTTCGGTGGTTTGATCTGTTGCTACTGTTTTTCTTTCTTTACTTAATCTTTCCTTTTCATCACCTTTTTTTTAGAGGATATTTCGCTCTATTCTTTTTTAACGCATATGTCTATTTGAATTGTGTTTTTTTTTTGAAGAATTTTTTTAAAAATAATATTATATTACATTTTAAAAATATGATGTATGCGTGATAAAAACGATTAAAAACTATTCTGAGAGTATCTTTCAAATTGCTATTTATTAAAAACTATTTTGAGAGAATCTTTCAAATTGCTATTTAAACACACATAAGAAAATGAAAAAAGAAAATAAAAAATTTGCTAAAATTTGTGGTGCCTCACAAGTCGATTCCCTCCATATTCACTTCCAAATGTCCCAATACGGGAGCTAGATGCACCGTAAATTAAATTGGTTATGCAAGCTTGTAATTCTATTAGCACTATTTCATCATAGTAATTAAGGTCATTTCTTGTTTCCTTTTTCTTTAATCAAATTATTTTTCTAGTCATTCAATCTATGTGCTCCTGTATATAGATAGTTATTTGACAGGAAAATCTATGTGCTCCTGTATGTTGGTAATTATTTGACAGGAACCTTCCTGCTACCATGGACCACAAAACAAAATTACAAAAATTTTACCATAAAACTAAGCTTAATAGTAGAT
This sequence comes from Mitragyna speciosa, assembly GCA_024721245.1. NCBI lineage: Eukaryota > Viridiplantae > Streptophyta > Magnoliopsida > Gentianales > Rubiaceae > Mitragyna > Mitragyna speciosa. The sequence goes on from CM045558.1 coordinate 4,136,244, forward strand.
TGCATAACTGTCTACTGCCTAAAACTAAGTTAATTTTGAGCGATTTTAGTTGATCAGTAGTTAAAAATTCCTTTGCCCACTTCTGGAAGCTCTAAAAGAGTTAAATAGGATCAATATTTCCATAATTCCATTTTATTTTTCACAAGGAATCTGCTTTCTAAATTTTCCAACAGCTATATTTTAAGCAGCCTGTCTGATTCAAAGAGGGATCATAACCACATCCCCATCAGGCCAACTTTACAGAAATCTCTAGGGTGATTCAAGTACAAGCAGATTTCAGAGTTTTTGTACTTTGACCACCAAAAATACATGAAGTGGGATAATCTAGTATTCATTAGTACACATAATATAATAAATTTTGAAGAGGCTTTTGATTTGAACAGTGTAAACATCAAAACACACAACTCAAATATTTCACCTCAAAAGAAGCCCAGTTTTCCATTTTGTAGTGGATTTTACTTTGTTTTATTTTGTTCTTTTTCTGATAAAGCAATATTATAGCTTTTACTTCAGGATTTTGGCTAATAAACGAGGGCCCTCGAGGAAAGGTTTAGTGGATCTACAAGGTCAAATTTTTGAAAAGTAAGGTTATATCCCAAAAATGTCTAAATGCAATGGAAAGAAATAAATGCGCGTGCATGCATTATAAATGAAAAAAATGCGTTTTTGAATAAGTTAGAAAACTCCATTAAATACATATGCCAGAGCCCAACTATATTGAAAATGGAGACTTGGATTTTTAATGTCCATATTCATACTTCAATATGGTATTCTTAGTTCCCTTTTATTCACCGTCATATATTATTATTCTCTTGAAAAAAAGAAATTCTACCATGTATGATGATCAACCTTATGCATGATAAAAACAGAAGAACACTAGATTGTGAATGAGTAATTTGATTGGCAAGCTTACATGCAGGCAAGAACTCTCATGATTCTTTTTCGCACGTGGAGACCATGGCGAATTGGAATAATATGAAGAACGCTCTGTTTGGTTTGCATTTTTGAAATTTCTATTCAAGACATTCTTTTAACAAGTTTCTCAATCGCTTCTTTTTACAGATTTAAATATTTTCCATAAATTGCCACAATAATTTTCTTCAAATCATCTAAAAAGTGCAATCCAATAAGAGTTTTAACATTGTTCCTCCTTCAAGAGAAATTTTTAATATTTGTGGACAAACCTTTGGATATTAAGCATATCCAAGGGCTGTGGTTATGCATTTGTATAGTGAATTCCCTGTTTTCGGTATATCAGTGGCAGCTGTTTATCTGGAATTCAATGTTGACTTTGCAGAATTGAATTTTCCTTCTCACATAGCTCAACTTCAAGTGTTATTTTGTTTTCCTTTAGTTTCTTTTTTTTTTTTTATTGAATCTGTTTTTCGGCTTTTGGAATGGCAGCTTTGGGTTGGGAATGATTTAAAGATCCTGGGTATGCGTAGTACTTTAATACTTCTTTAAGTTCTTTGCAAAACTGTAATACAAAACGTCAACAAATTCATGCAAAAATTTCTTTAAATTCTTTGCTAAACTGTAATAGGATTTGAGAACTTTTGCAATAAATGTATTGCTCTTGAGCGCAGCTAGTGCGACTTGGCTTGACTTCTAAGGTTTATACTTTGGAGGAGAAAACGGTAACAGATTCTTTTTCTCCTGATATTGACAAAGATTTGAAGAATTTCAACAAGTGAAAAATCACAGTAAAAAGTTGTAGTTTATGCCAAAAAAAAAAAAAAAAATCAGTTATAGATATGCCTTGACATACAACTAGATATCTTGAACAACTTTATAATATCATTGAAAAATGTTGTGGTGATAAAAAATTTTTTCCAAAAAAGTCAAACTAGTAAATTTTTTAAATAGTTTGTAACTTATAAAATTCAATTCTTTTCATACAACGCTGCCTAGTTATATAACTATACGAGAAATGCATTTTGGAGCTTTACGAACTAATACAAGAACAAATTTTAGCCATATTTAATGTCAGGTGATTAGAATTTAGAAATTACTACTAATACAAAAGCATTTATTCATTTAAATTGTGCATTTTGTTCTAAAGCAAGGTCAAGAATATGCAGATCCATCACGTAAAATACACACTGTTTATTTATTACTACTCTATATACTATCTTGATGGGAACACGAGTGCCTCGAGCAAAAAGACGCACTTGATTGCTAATACCGTCATCAGATATTTTCCGATACGGATATTTAGACTTGTAGCCCAACTTTCTGCGCATCCTGTATACCATCTAGTCTCCATATGCTTTTCACTTTTTGTAGCAAATCACCAAAAGGAAGATTTCTTTGACAGTTGGTGTATTTTTTTTCTACACAATTTTGGCCCCATTTTACACTAATGAGAAAGAAGAAGATATATAACATAGAGCGACGAAATCTGGAGGCCGGCCGACAGACTATCCGTCTACGTCGCATTCGTTACATCTTGAGGACTAGCCAGACGGCCCACACCAAGTTTCCACCACGGATATTCAAAAGCATTTGGCTATGTGAAAAAGCAATACAGATAAGTTCTCTCTCTCCCTCTCTCTCTCTCTCTCTCTCTCTCGTGAAAAAGCAATACAGATAAGTTCTCTCTCTCTCGGAGTGACAAATTACATGTTGTATATGTATGAAACTAAGGTGCTGTTTGGTAAAATTAAAGTTTGAAGTCTGAAATCTGAAATTTAAAAATATTAAGTTGCTGAATTGTTAAAGTTATATCTGTTTGATAATTAATTAACTTATACATTGAATTCAAATATTGTGCCTGATAAATATAATTATTTTATCTTCAAAAGTTAAAATAATTTATTGCTAATATTCATGATAAAGAAAAATATTATTTGTTTGTAAAAAATAAAGAACAAGTGCAGTTGTGTCGGAGAGTATGTGTGAAAGTAAGTATGTATATATGTATAAAAGTGTAAAAATATATAGTGTAAGTATGTGAGAGAGAAAATATAGGTGAGGAAATGAGAAAAAAATAATATACTTATGTATGTATGGATATATGTGAGAGTGCATTTGCATCTGCAAAAAGATATGTGAATCTGTATGAGAGATTGTGTATGGAAAGGAGTGTTTGCATGTGCATGTGTGTATGATTGTGTGTGTGAGAGAGGGAAAGTCTATGTATATTTGTGTGAAAGTGTGTGTATGCATGTGTGAGAGAGAGATTGTGCGTGTGAGAAGGAATATGCGTATGTGATAAAAAAAAAACTTATGTTATTGCATGTATAAAGAAAAAAAATGTGTGTGCGTGTGCGTGCTTGCAAGGTGATTGCGTGCGTGTTGAGTATGTGTGTAGTGTGCATAATGTGTGTTAAAGAATATGCTTGTATATGTGTGTGCATCGGTGAGTGTGTGAAGAAGAGAGAGAATATTACATTTCTCCAAAATTTAACAAATTAAATAAAAAAACTTCATTTAAAATTTTGTGTACCAATTAAATAAGTAGTTAATGTATTAAGTGATAAAGAAATTTTGCTATTAAATGCATTGAATTCAAAAAGCTCTTAATGTATTAATTTTCAGCATTAAGTAAAGTTATCAAACACCTACTAAGTGACTGTAAATTCCATAGGATTTTGAGTTGATATTGGACTTCTTTGAATTGCGTTTTCTTAGCATTATTCAAAAATTAATACTGAACATTTTTGGAAATCCAATAGTATATATAAGATAAAAGTATGGTTGGAAATATAATCTATATAAAATAAAGGTATGATTGGAAATATAAAAAGATGGTTGAAAGACTGGAATCAAAATGTATTCTTAAATGATTTTATGAAAAATAGGTTTTCAAACAAAGACATTTTTTTTTTTTTTTTTTGTAATAAGAATGCAAAAGTATGTAAAAATCTTGGGAAAATTAAATCAATTGTTATTAAAAACTACATCAAATTTTAACCATGGAGGTGGCGGTGGAAAGCACAGATTTAGTTGCACTTGCTTAAATAATAAAAAAATGTTTATTAAATAATTTTTATTAAAAATGCTAGTCACTTTAAATTTTAAAGTACATAATTAAAAATGTTGACAGAATTAATTTATATATCCGGAAATGTATTAGTCAATACATTCTGTCCAAGCAAGAGACAAAACAAGATTGAAGAGGGGGCCCCAGGAGAACGCAAACATGTGAGTAACCCTCAAACTTCAAGGTGGAGGAGAATGTGAGAGGAACAAGTGAATTTTTTTTGTTTTTTGTTTTTTTTTTTTGGGGGGGGGGGGGGGGTACAGAGTGAATTTCTTTTGTTTTTTCTTTGTTGGGTATTAGAGCGACCTAGTTTCGATGAATAGAAACTCCTACTAGTAGTTTATTTCTTTAATCAGCTAGGGCATTTATGAACTCAAATTGGAACATGGTTTTTTAACTATTTTTGGAAACGAAAACAGAATATATTGTCAATAATGCTTTGAATTGCCCAAAAAAATATATATATCTTACCAGCTGTTTGGTTGAAACTTCTCAATTAATACATTCTTTGCACCATAATTAATTTTTAGGAGTCATAATTAACACCAAAGTAGTCCTTTTTTGGTTTCAAATAAGGGTTGGGACAAATTTCCATTGCAACATCATCTTAGTAATATTTTGTCACAATTTGGATATCTTATTTGTACATTCTTTTTGTGAAAAAATAAAGTTATCAAAGCTAGCTGTACTTTTCAGTTATTCAACGAGTGCTAATAAAAAATCTGTGTTATTGTTGCACTATCAACATCACAAATTGTTTGGAAGGATTACCAATTGCCACGCCCCTATTTCCTTATGGAGATAGGTTAGTTTATACAACTACTTTTCGGTTGGCCTAAAAATTTTTATGCAAGTTGAATATGAGGCGTTTGTGCTTGGGGAAGACTGTCAATTTTTTAGGATAATTAACGGTTTAGATCGAGCTGCTGCTAATGTTTTACGGTCTAGATCTAACAAAGGTTTTTTTAATAAATAATTTAAATTCAATGGCTCAAATTAGACTCTATTAAATGCAACATGTTTTAGATAGTCATTTGTTACATGCATTCCATGCAATTTCTACATCTAAGAATCAGTATGAATGATGAGATTTTATGCACATCTTAAAGACAGTAGTGGCAGAGGTATTCATTGGAGGTATAACAAGATGGAGAAAAGCCCTTGAACTAGAGAGAGGGGGATGGCGTGACTTGCAGTTTTTTCTTTTTTTTTTTTTTGGTCCACCAAACAGTCATTAAGTTGATGGGGAAATGCTTGAACCAAAAAAATGAGAGTTGCTTGATAGATGATGTTATTGTGGGAGGTTTAGGTTTGTTTGGAAAACTCATATTTGAGAATAATATTTAAAATATTTTTTTACATATTTTTAAACTGTTTTTTTTTAAATCTCACATATAACAAATGTAAAGAGATTTACAATATTATATTTTTAAAAATACTTTTAAAAAAACACAATTTAAACGAAGCCCCTTTCAGTGAAAGAAGATGAAAACAGACAATTGCAGATGAAATAACAGGTGACAGAAATGAGACGAGATGTATTGAATGGAAGGCCGAGAAAGATGGCAAATGAAATGTGGGAGTTATGATAGTTTTTTCTTCTTTTTGCAGGTGAAGATGGTCTGAGTAGACAATTGCATCTATTGGAATAAGATTTGGCAAGATTTTAGAGGCTTCTGATTTTTTCTCTCTTTCAATTTGCATAGACATTTTGACAAGGATTGGAATTTTGATGGACCCCAGTACTCATTGTTCCCAAGAATTTTTATATTGCATGATTTACTAGCATTATTGAGTTGCAAATTTTTTTTTCCTTTATATCAAATTTGTATTTTTTTTTTCCAGTTTTGCTTTTGTTGGTGAAACTTGAGATTATACTCGGAACAGAGACTAGGTCCAAGGTGTGAAAAAATTTCCAGGATGCTTTACTATTATATGTATTTGCCTCTATATACCTTAGCGTATTTATAAGTTTCATCATTTATATTATTCAATAATGTGTGATCATGCATGTATGAATATGTTCTACTTTTTAAATTTCTTTTTATTTTTTTCATTTATTAACAATAAGATGATGAAAATAAGGCAATAATTTTTTTTGTCAGGAAAACAAGGCAATTATGGTATTAGTATTTTACTACATTCCCTCTTATTTTCAAACTCTGCTACTGTTTTCTGAAAGTTGTTTTTATCTGGTTGACAAAATATGAGAGTCATGTTTTCCAAGGGTTATTTTTAAAATAAGACTTAAAATAAATTAGTTTTTTGAAATTTTTAGACAAGTAATTTATATATTTATTGGTTCCTTGGGAGTGATATATAATAGATATGCATTTTTGGTAAAAGCAAAAAAAGATATAATGTACGACAATATTTGCAATCCAAGATGATTAACTATTTGTTGATATTAAATAATTTAAAAACTGTGATATCATTAACATGCAGGTTATGTGTATATTTCTATTAATCAAGTCAAATTTTGACATGATACCAAATTTAATTTATAGAAAATAGTAGTTGTAGAACGTGAGACACGAAAACCATTATGAAGCAAAATAAAACATAAATGCAACCTTAGTCAATGTTAAATTATGCTGCCAGAAGCGCCCAATAATGCATGTTGAAAATTGCTATTTATAGCATTCCAAGTCAATCATCATACCTAATAAGAGATCGGAGATGATATTACTAACAGGATTTAAGAATATTAAGCTGTATTTCAGTCAGTAAGAACTCATAAAACTACAGAAATTCAGTAGCCATTAAGAGAAGAAAAGCAACTATCCAGGGGATAATGTGCTGAAGAGACTTAAAAATGAACAGAGAGTGGAAATCCTTGCAATTATGAGAGAGTGAAAACGCTCGTAAAAAGAGCAGAATTAAGAAATGATAAGATTTGAGATGCAGTTCAACTGACTCAAGTAAAAGAATATTTTGATGTGTGTGGATTAATTATGCACTCTTTCATCAAAATATAAGAGTAAATTTTAAGCTGGATGGACTCTAGGATTGGTTATATTCATTGAGGTGATTAAGATTTATTTTGTTTCTTTTAAGGGATAATTTCACATTCCTCTCCTGAGGTTTGTCATAATTATACTCACTTTTCCTCAAATTTGAAAATTACACTTACCTCCCTGTGTTTATATTTTTCATAACAAAACAAGTCTATCTTGATAATGTCACCCAAAAACACTTACCAAACACTTTACAATATGCTTAATTGCTTTTAGAAAGATAAATAAATCTTAAAAAATTAATTAATTAGTCACAAAAATGTCAAAAGTATTTATATTTTTACATCAAATTTTAATTTGCCACTATATATTACTTCTTCAAAACTCAGTTATCTGACTAATCTAGAAAAAAATTACTTTATCTATTAAAATTTTACAAACAAACATATTAATCAGAAAGAGATGAACAATTTAAACGCAATTTAGGATATTTTAAGGAATTTAATTGGTGTTTGTGGGTTACATTATCAAAATGGACTTGTTTTATTATGAAAAATATAAATACAGGGAGGTGTAAGTGTAATTTTTAAAACTTGAGGAGAAGTGAGTGTAATTATAGCAAACCTCAGGGGAGGTATGTGAAATTATCCCTTCTTTTAATCAATTTTGTTTTCACTCTAAATTGCCATTTCTTGACTTCCTTATAGCGTTCGCTCCAAAGTCTCATAGCTTTTGTTAAATTGCCATTTCTTGACTCTTAAAGAAATACTGAAATCAAAAAAATGACTCAATGTTAATTACCGGAACCAGTGTTCTATTCTCTATTTCTGTTTGCTTTTACATGCGCTCGTCCCATCAACCTTCAAACCTTTAATCTTTTCGAGAGAAAAATGTTTTCACGAAATTGATTTTTTACATTATTTTTCTTTATAATTTCTGAAGCACCTTAGCAACATTTTATTGCAATTAAGAAAATTTAAATGACCCTTGAAATATTTCTATAACTCAATCATAATAACTCCAATGCAGAAACATTTTATTATTTTCCTAGTTAATTAGGTTTGATTAAGCATAAGTAGTTTTTCCAATCCTTTGGGTTTTCGAATTTTTGAACATGAAATCTCTTGAAACTATTATTATAGGCACTTTATTTATGTATTTATTTTGGTGAAGGTCTAGTACAAGTACCTCTCTAGTCACCAGAATGCACAAAAACATGTAATCACCATATAAACTGATTATACTCATTGATTGGTGAGTGGTCACAATAAGTTAATCTAAGTTATGTAAGTACTTATCTCTGGTTTGATCTTGAACATTAATATTCCCAAACAATCCACGATTATCTTTGGCACTAATATTTTTTAAGATGAGCTCCTGATCCGGTATGAACGTTCTAAATAGTTAATAAACTAATATGAACCACATTATTTTGGTTCAAATCGAACATCTAGACATTAATTTTAATATTTTTTAACAAAGATAGAGGAGACAGTTGAATTTAAAATATATTTACCGAAAACGGAATAGAGGTTAGAATAGTTAAAGTTCTACGGCTCTCTTCAGAGGTAGGCATTTAAATTCCATCAATACCAATTTCTCACTCTATTAATGTAATAGAGTAAGATTGATAAAAAAAAATACATTTACTGACAAATCTGAACTATTAATTGTGTTGTAATCGTTTGGGTCCTAGTCATTCTTTTGCCAATTCCAGCGTTTGTGCACTTTCTACTGTACTTGCTTGTCGTCTTGGTTATTCTAGCGACAACCTTAAGATGATAAGGAATAATTTCTTTCCTACTACATTCCTTTCCATTCATTACATCCAGCGTTCACTAGATGACCAAATACCCCTCATCCAACACCAACGACTCCCCCCCAGTGCCCAAACAACAAGCACAAGAATAATATACCTTGAAACCCCCCCAGTCCCACACGTTTGTACTACGCCCATGCAACAGCAATAATCCCACTAGCTATCAGAAGAGGAAGAATCTAAACAAATTTCTTAGCCCTTAATCAACACCAACTTTGAAAAATATCACTCCTCCAACAAGCATTAATGGAAGGAGAAAGATCCGCATCAGGGTTGCACTTGAATCCCAATTATGAGCTGCAAACCTCATTTACAGCACCCCATGCTGCCATTACTGAGATGGGTTTTGTGCAGTTTGAAGATCATCATCAAGTTTTGAGCTTCTTGGCTCCTTCGTCACAGTCTTCTCAACTATCCTCGCAGCCTCTCGGTGCCGGTGGCGATAATAATCATCCTACTAATAGCAACGCCAATAATAATAACGGTTCTTTAGGGTTTAGCTGCCATAATGAACTTATTACCACTAGACCTTCATGGAATAACGACCAGGTAGGCACTTTGGTTAGGATTAGTGTATGTTACACGCAAAGATCTATGTTAGCTAGTACTTCTGAAATGTTTATTAATTGTTCAGAACTGATTTGTTGAATTTCTTGTAATATTTGTTGAGGGATTAGACTTGATCTGTGTTTTTTGTGTGCATCATGGAGAAATTATAGGTGGGCTCGCTGGATCCCAAGGCTGTTGGTGAGCAAAATTGTACTAGTAATGTTGCCAACGAGGGCACGAATTCCTGGTATCATATGCCTCTACCAATTCTCATACCTTCTCCCTCTCCTTTTTTTTTTTTTTTTTCATTATTGCCTAACAAATATTTTGAAGAGATGTATATTACAAAGTGCTAAATTTCTTTTGCAATGATTTCCATTTTCCAAAGAAGGTGGTAAAAGCGTGATCGTGTGCCCTCAATAAAGTTTGTCTTTCTAGTTTCTCTCATTTTGCTTCGTATCTTAGCGTAGAGAAGCTTCTTTATTGCTAGTAGTATTTTGCCTTTCATCAGAATCTAGGAAGATCTTGCCATATATAGTAGAGATACACTTCGTTCTATTGCAAGTTCCAACTTCCAATATGATTGCACAACTGTAAGAACACCATCCCCCATAAACCCAAAAGCAGTCCGAAACCCATGTGATGTGGTGTATATTTCCAAAGGACCAGTACTGGATCCGCCACATTCTGATAGCAAATATGATAATCCCTATTCAACATTCCTCTAATCGGTCATCGGTCATCAGCCATCATGATTTCGGTTTTGGCCCGTTGCTGTTTGTTTGATGCAAGCCTAGCTATTTGTAGCTATAAAAGAATAATACCCCTAGTCAGCTAGCTAGCTAGCTTGCTAGCTAGCAGCAAGATTAAGTTGGATTTAACAAAAGTTCGAAAATTCTGATTAATTTGGCAGGTGGAGGAGCTCGACCTCAGAAAAAGGTAAGGTAAAGGTGAGGAGAAAGCTAAGAGAGCCAAGATTCTGCTTCCAGACAAGGAGTGATGTAGATGTGCTTGATGATGGTTATAAATGGAGAAAATATGGCCAAAAAGTTGTCAAGAACAGCCTTCATCCAAGGTACCTCATCAATCCATCTATATATTAGCATTTGCATAGCTAAAAACTTTTAATCGTTGGAATGTTCATAGTCCAATATTTTCTTTAATCGTGGAATGAACAAAGGAAAGTGGAGATCTACATTATCACATTGCTCAGAAGCAATTTGACAACAAAGTACGTAGAGAATATGATTCACAATTATTGCTTCTGAAGTGGTATGAGGAGTGGGCGGGAATGTTGATAGTACACTGTTCCATCCATATTGCTGTCCTCTGTGTCATAGACAATAGTGTTTTTCATTGTTTTTATTTTTTTGTCATTCTAAAATGTCAGTTTTTGAACAATTCCCTCACGTAATTTTTTCACTGAAATCATTTTGCTCTTTTTCCCTTGGTGCCGATCCTTTTTCGTGTCATTTGTGAACTTCTTTGGTGTCATCTCGTCATAATTTTTGCGTACGATTGAAATCAAAGCTTGTTCATTTCCAACTTCCAATGCAATAAAAATGTATTATAGTTTGTTCACATGGGGGTGGGGTTGGGGGTCAAGAAAGGTTGTAAAAGAAATGGGAACTGGGGGGATGTCCAAATGGTTTTGTTCCAAAGAAGACCTCAAGAGGGTAGTTTTCCCGACAGCACAGTATTACATATTGTTCAAAACCCATTAACGTTTAACATTCAATATTCCTGATGAAACCAATGAAGCACTTTATAGGGATATATTTTGGACGGGTTCTTAGAAAATTATTTGTGTTTGTTGTCCGATGAATTTGACAACAACATTTAATGGAATGTAAGAATGAATTTTTTTTTATTTTTTATTTTTTGCCTTAGGATAAGACCTAAATTAATTATAGTTGAACTTGAAAGGGAATTTTTGAAGCTGATATTTGCTTCAGATATAAGAGATACAATGGCCTTTTGGAGGAATGTGCCATTAACTCAGCAGAACTTGAAACTAAATGTTGAGTGGGGATCTCCTAAGCGTTTTAGTGATAGCAAAGGGTGAGTGGAATTGTATTTAGTTTTCTGTCATGTTTGTTATCTTGCTGTTATGCTTAGCGTTTGCTTGATGTGCTTGAAACTTGCATCAGGTGTGCCCTTTCTGTTGTTTTACTCTAATAAATTTTCATTTGTTGCCCCAAAAAACATTTGCCTTACTAAGAGGGTTTATTGACTAATAGGTAAATTAGACTATCATCTTCTTCAATAAACGAGCAAGAATCACACTGGACAAAGATATAGTTGAATTTATGACCATAGTACACTTCTTAATATTTTATGAGCTCATGATCTGATTTATCCTCATCAGATTCATATCCTTGAAACCTATGGCCTTGTTTAAAGAATCGTGTTATGAAGGTCGGGAGAAGAGATTGTGTGCATTCAATTCAAAAAAAGAGAGTAGCACTAATTTCATTGGTACAACACTATATTAGTGCGCTTGTGACACCTTGCATTGGGTTTCCAGGTCGTGAGATCTTAGCCTCAAAAGTTATCTTGGCATTCAACATAGCTTTCTCATGTATAAAGGTGAATGAAAAACTGCAACAGGTGATCATATGACTAGTGAAATATCGACTTCTTTCTCGCATAGTCTATCAGAAAAGTTGACAAATTTTAAATGAATGAAAAACTCAACAGGTGAGCATATGACTAGTGAAATATCGACTTCTTTCTCGCATGGTCTATCAGAAAAGTTGACAAATTTTAATTCAGTGTGTCAGAGGTGCAATATTTTGAAGACGTACCTTTGAATATTAGTATGAAAAATGCATGTACCCATATACTGTTGATCAATACTAGCATTGAAACTTTGTGTTTTGAACTAGTTCTAGAAAGAAGTGAAACACAGTAAAGTTAAAAAGAAATACTTTTTCGAGTACGTAACTGTTTTTAGTTTTAAAGTTGAAGTGTTTTAAAATAATATATCCTCGAATGATATCAAAATTTACAACAAACAAACGGAATTCTCAAAGGCTATCATTAATATTCTTAGAAAAACATGTAGAGTCTATGCCAAACTTCCACCACTCTAAGTTGGAGGTTTTTATAATAAAAAGATTTGTACCATCAAGTGTTGTTACAGAATCATATGAAAAATCCAGAAATAGTTAACTAACTTAAAATGTCACATCAGATGAGAGAACGGGGAAAAAATCAACAGCGAAAAAGAAGTTCAATTATTTTATTGATTTATCTTTTATAATCTATTCTTAGTGTTAGTGTTATCAAAACTTGGAAAAGTTAATTTGTGTCATATGATCATAAATAATATGCTAAGGATCTTTTTATGCACCTGCAAATCTAAGTTAAATAATCTAACAAAAAACTCACACCTTGTTCATCAACTGTATTTGGAAGATTAATCCTCATTCCAGTAGTTTATTTAAGCATGTTTCTCTCTGTACTTCAATAGATAGGATTTTGATGAATCCAAGTCATTAGAATGTAATTTTCTAATTTTTTTTGTCATCCCTGATTTAAATTAAGTTCTTAAACACCGTTCAGTGTTAATTTTTGTGTATATATAATACTACATTAATCTAGTCTAAGGTTTAAGTCCAACTATGACTTAATAACAGTATACGGTTTATGGTAGGCGTATACTGAACATCAATAGGTTATGGCTTTCTTTAATACTTGTTTATAATTCAACTGTTTGTAATGAGTTCTTCTATATCCAAGTTTCAAATGGAAAATTAGATGTTATTTTGATCTAATTCATACTGACATTTTGAGAGTCCAATTTGACCAAGGTTTTTCTTGAAATTTTCGACTTGCATAAGCTATATGATCGTTGATAGCACTGTAGGTAATGCCGTTTCACATAAGATATGCCTTTTTTGAAATGAATACCTAGATGCATATCCTGCGAGTATAAAAGTAATAGTTTAAAATTGGTTTCAATATTTCGCAAAAGAAAAACATACAAGAAGGATAATTGAAATCAAACACAATAGTAAAAATTGAACAAAAAATTAACATGTTTTTGCCTCCTTTTTGAGTTAACCTTTTCCACTAGCTAACAAAAGCATCCATCATGTAACTTTAAGCTAAGCATTGCTGGACAAACCTTCAATTTCTCATTTTAACTTCTTATTTGAGAAAATTTGAGAAGGATGCTCAAGATATGGACGTGTCTCTCTTTTGCATTATTTGTGCTCTAATACGAGGCATTATTAAATAGATGATTGCTTCCTAATAGTGTCAAATGATTTCTTCTAATTATGAGCTCCATACCTGATGATTTTCATGCAGAACACAGCATCAGTCTAATGATCAAATGCTACGTTTGTTGGATAGATAATTGGTTTTCTATATTAATTAGGTGGAAACTATTCAGTGTAGTATCCATTTGGAATGTCAAAAGTCATAATATTTCTCATTGCTACACTAATGGTTTGTTGAACTTCCAGAAATGATGAACTACTAGCTACTCGACCGCAAATAATACCAGCGTGAAAGAATATTTATAAGTAATACCCCCTGCAAAGGGTATTAACATTAATAAAAGATGCATCTTTTAAAAAAAAAAATGTTTGCTGTTCCCTCTTAGGCTTTCGTTAGAAACTAGGAAAATGTGGAAATTCCTAGGTTTTCGTTTGTTCTTATTGATTTCTCTGTTGTGCAATGCTACTTTACTTGATCAATGCTGTAGAAGATTGTAATTTGTTGTGTTGTACAATTTGTAATCATATTTTGCGGATCCCTATAACTAAATTCTTTTGCCCCATCAGCATTATGCTAACGTGGAATTTTCTTGATTTACGTAGATTAGAGGAAAATTTCAGTATGAAATTGAAGAATTTTCTCGTCAATTTTGCAGAAGTTACTATAGGTGTACACACAGTAATTGTCGTGTGAAGAAAAGAGTAGAAAGACTATCAGAGGATTGTCGAATGGTGATAACAACGTACGAAGGTAGACACAACCACTCTCCTTGTGACGACTCGAACTCATCAGAACATGAATGTTTTACTTCATTCTAGCCACTTTATTTGTGTAGTAAATTATATTGTACAAGTTAGTCGTTTGCATCAATCTTTTTTTGTGGCTGTGATTAATGTTCCATCGAATAGCTTGAACAGTTAGCTTCAGCGTATGAGAACTAATTTATGTGTATAAAACAGACATGATGTCAAATTGTTGTAGACGTGTTCCTCCAATTACCATTTTACAGTCAGGTTATCTTGCACTGCAGAAGTTGATCTGCCAATTTCGAGCTTCAACTGCCATTGAAGTTGGTGTTCCCTTGTAGTTAAAGATTCATGAAAACAGTCTTGGACTAAATGCCCGTGTAGTTTTATTGCTTTTTGACCATTATTATCATGCTGACTAAAAAGGGCACTTGCCTTACATTCACTTAACTTGCAATTAATCATTATTTAGGACTGATCATTATATCCTTGACGAAAGAAACTTCGCATATGGGACAAGGACAGTTACGGGCTAGTGGTGGCTGGCAAGTTCAAAGAAACAAGAGCTCGTGTATTGTCCAATCCATAACAAATAATTGAGTAATGCATTAAAGTTAAGCTAAATGCTAATTAGGAATTAAGCTTTAATTCTTCGATTGATATGCTTAGGCATGTATAGGGTTGTGTTCTTGTAAATAAAATTGGTCAAATCATTCTTATATTACACATCAAAAGCTTGCAGGAAATCAATTTATTTAAGTCTACTGATGCCAAATTCCTTGTATAAATTCTTATACAGTACTAGCTTTGACTTGTGAGTCCATAGACTTCACAAATGATCTACATTATTGTTTTGCTTGTTTGTGAAGATTATGAATTCTGAAGAAATAGGTCAGTATGTGGCACTTGATGATTACACCTTACCTCAAAGACATTAATGGAAGCATCGATGTTTTTCAAGGATAGCTAATACTTAATAGTTTCTAAAGCAATTTGAAAACAGTAATTTGATGTAGGAAATCTAACTGCATTTTGATGGGATGTTAACATGTTATCTTTTCTGTGATTGTTATTTTGGAATATCTGCAAAGCCTGGTGATTAAAATTCAGCCACTTTCGTTTTGGGATTCTTCACAAATTTTCTTTGAACTTCTTCGGTATTTGGTGGCAACCGACTTAATCCTCAGCTTACTTTTCTTTTTCCTTTTTCTTGTTATGGTTGGGAGCAAAAGTGACTGGGTTGCTTTTCTACCAGCACAATGCTAGATACCTTTGAAACCTGGAAAAGGTATCAACTCTTCGAAGCCAAATTATTCATGAAAACTTGTCATTAGTACGTAGGATTATCGGAACAACCGAGTGTTGGTTTTCAAATAATGCAATCATTGAATGTGTCGCTGCACGAGTGATTCTTTCCTTGACTATTGAGTGCCTTTCGATGTTGGCAGGACACGGTTAAATAAATTAATTTTGCTATTCGGCTCTTGTGTCGGAAATGGCATTTGGACTACCGAACTTGGGCTTACTGTCGTTTTAACCGAGTGGTTTTGAGGTTGCTCCTAAAAATCCTCATGTTTCATGTTGGACATTGAATAAATTTTGTTCGGAAATCGTCTATCATCTGCAATGTTTGTTTGGAAGCTAGCAATATTCTAGTGGTCCAATTCGTTGTCTGAATGGGCTGTTGATATTGGATCAATTCAAACGGCCCAGAGCTGTTTGCTGAGTGCCTATTAGACAACAAAGAAGTCAGAAGCCCAGACTTTTTACCCCCAGGTGAATTCCAATGCTTAAGTCAGTGATTTTGAACCAAATTAAGAACTCGGCTTATTATATTACAGCTCAAGGAGTACACTTCTTTCACGTGGAAATGAGGGTATTTATGCCCGAACAAACCAGGCTTTGAGAGCTGACAAGTCCATCATTACACTTGGGGATTTGACGTTAGTAGCCTACCAAGTTGAGTAGTTATATAAGTAAGTTCATTTATTCGTGCTCAGGTGGCACTAGTGATGCTTTTTAAGACTTCTATCACATCACATTATCGTGTTTAATTTATTAAGAGGCCTTATCTTTAGCAATTCTTAAAGCTCGGCAGTTTATAATCCTTGTTAATACTAGAATTAAACAAAATTCTGTCATTGCAAAGTGAAACCCAACTTTAACTGTGGACTGTTGGGCTTGATGACTCGAATTAATAAAATAAGGATTTGAGTTAGCAAGAGCTAGAGTTAGGGCCTTTGCATATGTACCTAGTTAAACACAATTGCAAATTTGAGCTTTAAAATTTTGTAAAATGGCGAAAGTTGCATGATTGGTCATGCTGAAAGTGGGAATTGCTATACTTTTAAATTCCGTTACTAATATTAAGATTGTAAATTGTCTATATTTGAGATACTCACATAATAAAGTTATCATAACTTTTATGTATATGTTAGATTCAATAAAATGAGAAACCATAATATACCAATTTAAAATTTAAAGTAAGTCATTTAGAAGTACCAAAATCTAAGTAGATTGCCACATCACATGGTATGTGTATTCCCTGACCATTTTTTCTCTCTGTAAACTAGTGGAATTGAAGTAGAATGTGGTTTAGAAGGATGGTGGACAATCTAAGTAGAATATTGTGCATATTACAAACTGCTTTTTCATGATATTTTGAGGTGAATCTAGATAATTAAAATCTGAGTTTGATATTTCTTCTTTTTTCATTTGTGAAACTGGCTTTAGATTTCGACAAGTAAACCCAATCATTTCTTTTTAATTGATGCCATTTCTGTTCTCTGCTTCCGTATTCCAGTGAGCATTCCAACATTACTGGTTTCCAGTGTCTTTCTTCTACTCAAGGGTTCTCTAGGGCAAAGCTTTGGATTGGTTTCCCTCCAATATTACTTGTAAGCTGTTGATGGCTCAATCCCGTTCTGGTACCTGCTAAATATTGTTCACAATTATCTATTATCTTTGTATGCTTACAGGTCAAGGAACCCAAGATTTTTATTCATGGAAATGTTAAAGAAAACGAAATAGTGCAAAGACAACGGCCAGCATGCCAATGTTGTCATATCTAAATCATATGTTTCAGTGGCTCTTCTTTTTTTTTTTTTGGTGTGTGTGTGTGTGTTTTTTTTTGTTTTGTGGGGGTGGGGAAGAGATGGGGGAGGGGAGGATGCTTTTGAGGTTGAGATGTGAACTGCTAATGAACCCTATTATTAAGCTATACAAACTGATGTCGATCAATTTACAGCAGCTAGTCTCCTGAACAAGTTTAATAGATTTTTAGCTGCCATGACCTTCAAGGACTTGTGATGATGTAAACTTGATTGCTCACTCCTTGCTAACAAAGAATTTGTCTACTAATTCGAAGCTTCAAAATTGGTTAGCGCATTTCAAGAAGATTAGCTGCTTTTGACAGGCTTTAGTCCGAGGGCGACATTCTTTCTTGACTGTCTATAGGTGACATGTTCTACGCCCGAAATACAACATATTAATGTCATATTTGGCCAAACTTTAGGACTAAAACTGTAATATATCACCAGATTGTATATTTCTCTTTTTACAGCGCCGGTCTTGGTCTCTAATTCAGTGAATCTATTGGTCTTTTTTTATTTTTCATTTTGGCCTAATAGCACAAAACATACGCAAGAATTAGTCAGAAAATATTTTCCCTGTCTAGAAAGTCCTGATTTAGGAAACGATCAAGTCCAGGAGCAGACCATAAACTCCTGACTCTTCAATTCCGTTTTGATATATAATCGCTTGTTTATTCCTAGAATTAAACGCAAGCAGCTACAATTGACTTGACTAGTTTGCTTTACAATTATTGATGTAACTGGGCCCGAGTATTTTTGTCTCATATAAATTGATCAATAAATCTGAAAAATCAAATCATCAGCACTTGCTTCGAAAGTCGTCCCTTTTCCCTTTTGCTGGTTTATCACTATTTTCTCTGAGTCATGTCTAGTTTTGGTCCCAAACAAAGACCATCTGTCACTGCTCAGGGATCTGCCTCCGTGCCTAGGAAAGATTCATCCATGGCTTCACCTCCAGAAGAATATGGATACAGCTTCCACTTCATATGCCCTTTCAGCATCCCTCCTACTTCAGAAGCTGCGGCCATCAGAATAGTCAAGAACCTGGTTTCTTTCGGCCTATTCTACTTGCTGTTCGTCTATATTGTTCTCTTCATTGCTCTCATCCCAAAGCGTAAAGTTTCCCTAGTTTATTTGGTGGGGATGAAAGAAATAGCATTTCTTTACCTGCTTTTACTGCGTGCACTGCCTAATTCCTATGTTCTGCATAAGATAATTGACAAACGCTTCGTTTTGTTCTTGCTCTGTGTCATTGCTGGAGTTGAGATGATCTTAACAAGAGCTGGTATTCATCTTTTGATCACTTTGGGCTCCACAACTCCGGTCATTTTGGTTCATGCAGCTTTATGGAGGGAGGATCTTCATTTATTGACTGGTGAAAAGAGCAGTTCTGCTGATGGGGAGTTGGTTCCAATTAGCCAAACTGAAAGTGCAGGTGGTGCAGCTGATGAGTCCACAAATTTAGTCTGATTTGTTTTCAAGGCCTGTTTCTTAGCAAATTGGTGGCACATGTTGCCATAAGTTGAAATATTAGTGCAAGATTGTCGTTTTCAATAAATTAATAAGATTACTTTGAATACTGTTTTTAGTAGAGTACATAAATCGATCAAATCAAAATATTGCTACTATCTAATGAAAATGTTATAAAATGCAATGATTATAATCTAGTAGTTTTTTCAAGGTCTACATGTTTGGCTGTACTAAAGAGAATTTTCCCTTGTTCTGGACAAGACGGGCTGCAAAAAACTGAAGTCAAATCTAATCTAACTAAATACTCTAAATATCAAAATGAATTCATTAGCTTGCTTAAATCAAATTCTACTACTTTATGAAATTGGGCTCAGCTCCGAGATTTGATAGGAATATGATACCCGTCCGTAAAGTTTAGTCAAGGAGATGAATAATGTTTCAACGGAGTGCTTGGGCCCTTTGTATTTATGTTTAGTTTCACAAGTTATATTCAAGGAGGCGGGCAATTAATGCTAAATCAACTTGCAAAATAAATTATCAATATTTTTATTCATCATAACTATCGGGCAAAAAAATAGTAAGTTTTCGTAAAAGAGGGATAAGATTCAACAGAAAATAATCACTTTTTTTTTTAAAAAAAAAAGTTATATTCTTTTTGTAATCTTTGACACCATAATATTTTCGTCCATAATCTCCTACATTTTGGCTTCTCTTATTATGCGCAAGGAGGGCTGCAAAAACATGAAATTAAATTTCACATAATATTCTAAGCTCAAACTAAATTCATTGATTTTGAACTTGAATTTGAGTTTATGTTTGACTCCAGCTCAGCATTATGCTAAAACTAAGCGATTATTCGAGTTTATTTTAAATACTTGATTTAGGAGGTGTTTGGTTTAGGCGAATTAAGGAGGGAAATAAGTATCACAAGTAATGATACTCATTGTTGATATTTGTTAAACAACTATCACTATCATTTAATGGAAATGATCGCGATTAATTGGGGTGTTAATGATTCCTCCCAAAATACTAGTTTATCAAACACATTAACCCTTGTGATTAAGGACAAAAACACACCGACTAAAAAAATACATATCTTTTGAGTTACCCACTCTTAATATACTCTCTCTCTCTCTCTCTCTCTCTCTCTCGTTTTTTGATTTTGAATATTTTTTATTAGTACTTCATAAAATTTTTTATAAAAATTCTTTTTATTAATTTTTTTTACATTCAATAATTTTTATAAAAAATTGAATTGAAAATCAAAGATATATAGTACTCTCTGTTAATACAATAAAAATGACTTTTTTTTTAAAGATTATCATTTGCATAAAACTCAAATTAGAGCATGGCTATATTTAAAATTGAAGAAATCTTTTTAAAAATTTTCTTCAAAAATATACAAAATAAGAAATCTAAAAAATATGTATATAATAAATAAAGATTTAAAAATTTTAAAATTTACTTGAAAGTCATTCCAGTATACCAAATAAGTATTCTTATAATAATATCCATTCCATTATTAAACCAAACATGTTGGGGGTGATAAGTAATAAATTTACCTATTTTAATATAGTATTTTATTATGTTTTTAGCATGTTTTTGATATTTTTAATATTAAAATGGCTCAAATTCAAAGTTGATTCAAGTTGTGCTATTTTTATCATTTAAGCTTGGAATTTTCGGCAAATATTTTATTTACCAAATTCTACCAAGGAAATTGTGGTTTACTTCTGGAAAAACATCTCAAAGGTATTATAGGAATAACCAAAATTTAAAAAGAGAAAATTTGAAAATGAGGAGTGATCCGTGGGTCACGATCCATGGGTTGCCATCCACGGATCCCACTCGCGGATCAATGCCAACTTGTAGATTTCGGCTCCTTCCAATTTGCAGCCTGTTCACACTTTTGCAAATAATTCCGACATCTAGCTATATTCTCTTTGACCTAGAAGATAACACAAGTCTCAAGGAAGACTTTTGAGGCCAAAGGAATCAAATTTCATCATTATGTCTCCAACTTAGACAAGGACTTGAACTAGGGTTTATTTTATAAATACATGCCTTTATAGTTCATAGAGAGATGCTTGGCTTCATGCTTGAAAGAATATAAACCATAGCTTGGTAGGAGGAGCACTCCTTGTAAATATTTAGATTAGTCTTCTTTCAAGTTTTGTAGGAACAATCAATTCTTGTAACAAAACCGTGCAGAAACTTTTACTTGGCATATTTGATAGAATGAAGGAGGATGCATTGGAGCCATGTTCAACCATATATTGAGCATTTCTTACTTTGCTCTTTCTAGTTTCATGTTTGCATGTTGTTTACATTCATTTATGTGCTAAATATTATCTTTAACATGATGAACTAAGTTGATTTCAACTAAGTTTAGGATGAAACTATGATATGAATTGGTTTATGGTCTATTTATTCTTATTTGTTCATTTACTTGGTTTTAACACTTGTTGTTGATTAGCTACCAACTCCAAGTCATCTAGTTGTTATTTGACAAAGAGATTTGCACTTAACAATGGAAAGAGTAAATGGAACTTATATTGAACCTCATGAGAGTAGTGATTCACATTAGTGGATTGTGAGATTCAACATAAGTGGATTAAGGATTAAAGTCACAATTCATGAATTTAATGAACTAATGCATGTTAGACTTTACCACGAGAGTAGGAAAGCTCATGTATTAGTAATCTCCCATTCATAGAGAGATCTAGTTTGGAGTAAAAATAGAATTGAATCCTAAACATGAATAAAAATCATTATGGCCATAAGCAAACTTTCATATTGGGTTGATTCTTAAACCTAGTCAACTTTGTTTAACTAGCTTCTTCATTGTTTGTTTACTTGCATTTGATTTTCCTACCATTTTCTCCACCACCAAAGTTTGATTATCTAGATAATAAAGCAAGTTAATAGCTTTGGTAGTTGCTAGTTCACATTTTCTTGTGGGATCAACCCTAATACTCGTTACAATTACAATTGACCCCTGCACTTGCGAAACGAGTATTAGGTTATAAATTTTGTTACTTGTTTGTGTTGATTTGTGCATGATTTTGATATAACCTAAACTCACAACCAGGGAGAATCGTCAAAACCCATACTCATAGTTGGGTTGATGATACTCATAGTGATAGTGATTGAGAAATTTGAACCAAACGGCTCCTTAGTTTCTCATTCTCTAAACTAATATATCATTCTCCTAGATTTTGGTTTATAAATTTGAAGTAACCAATACTAATGTTAATAACTCATATATAGATTATTTTTCTATTGACAAAAAAGGATAAAAGTTGTGGCCACTAAGGTGACTTAACTTGCCCTTAGTAGTTGTGAACGTGAAATTAGAAGGAATTCACTGCCCTTACTTGTTGTGATTATACCAAAAACTTTTTATAATCCAGTATTTTATATATGAAATTGGTGTTGTATTCATAATATCTACATTAAGAATTAAAAGTCTAAAAAGTTACATGAATTTGGTCCTCAAGCTCCAAAAAGGAGTATTTAGCTCCACAAATTTGACCTTGGAAGTTCAATCTCCTCAAATTTAATCATGTAAAATTAATGAACTTAAGTAAATATGGAAGGAGGAAACAAAAAAAAAAAAAGAGCTGGAATTAGACTTGTGCAAACAAACAAGAACTATTTGGAAAAGTGTTTTTTTTTTTTTTTGGAAAGCCTGTGTACTATTACAAGGGAACTTTGAGTAAGGGGAGTTGGTAGAACTACATGTTTCCGAACCTTTAAACAACCTAGGCAGATACTACCGCGCGTTGCTCTGTAGTGATTTTATATAGTGTTATAAATGTATAATGAATTTTTTTAAAGGATGGTAAAATTTTTTTTTATATTTCCTTGTTTTTTATGGTAAAATATTTAAGTGGCAAATTTTATACATCATTTATAAGTAATAATACTGTTTTGAAAGTGTGATAGTATCATATATGTAAAATAACAAAATATAGAAGGAAAATATAATAGAGTTTAAATTTAGAACAAAAATTTTCCAAGTCAAAATTATGTTAAAGTATGTGTTTGGTTATTAATGAATTATGTTAGTCTAGATTATGTTTATTTATTTATTTGTTTAATTTTTTTAAGTGATTAATTAGTTATTTAAATACATGAACTTTTAAAAAATAAAATCATGATATTTATGAATTAGATTACTATAGATTATTTTATGAATTTATTATTTTGATAAATTGTAGTCTGAAAAATTGGACTTTTAACATTTTTGCTTTTAGGCTTGATGAAGTTAAATGGGCCGATATGTATTGATGATTTTTTAGTCCATCAGTTGAATTAAAATTCAGGACCTTAATTTTTTTGTTTTTTGTTTTAATAAACGCAAAGTGGTCCAACATTCATCAGAAGCTTTTTTTGGTTCATTTATTGAATGCAAGTTTAGGTTTAAAAACCTAACCGTTTTTATCTTTTTTTATTGCACAGCCTAACCATTCTTTTTTTTTTTCTTTCGTATAACTTTGTTTTTATGCAGTCAAAATTGAAGGAAACCAAAAAGGTTTGTTTCAGAATAATAATGGAAGAATTGCTAGTCGAGAGTTTTTATAAAATGATCATGCCTTCTTTTATTGAGAAGCACAAACTACTAATCGTTCATTATTTTGGATTAATTTTTTAAATAGTATTTTATCTCAAATTAGTGATATTACCTAAATTTGTATTTCATTGTTGGTAGTTTGAATTTTACATGGGTTTATATTAAATGGTCGGTGGTGGTGTTATTGTATATTATTTAAGTTTAGAATTTTTTTTTTTTGTTGAGTAACAGAATGCGTAGTAGTGTAAAATAAAAGAAAATATATGGATTGCACATATGAAATATATGTCAAATTATGGTAACTTTTTTCAAATTTATTTGTACAATGATTTCACACCTTTTATTTCTGATGCACAAACTTTGTTAATGGTAGTATAAAGCAGCGTATTGGGTATTCCTGCACCTAATGTTGCTTTGCCTGGAAACTTGACCCAAGTTTGCACTGAGCACGTTTGAAAAGTCGACTCCTAGTACAAATGATGGATCAACATTAGTTATTTTAAGAGCATCTAAATTTTGCACAAAATCGAAAGAATTAATATGTTAACTAAAGCCAAGCGTTAAGCCAAAAGTATATCACTAAGCTGTAACGACACAAAATAAGTATAATCTTACTCTCAATAGCTATAAATCCAAGCTTGGTTGCTGGTATTGATGAAAAGTGCTGAGGAAACCAACCATTGTTGCACTGGCAAGACTGACAATGCAAACATCTTGTTTTTTTTTTTTTTTTTTTTTGAAAATTCGGCACAAGGCCTACTGGGGGAAAGGGAGACAATGCAAACATCTTTAAAAAAGAAAAGACACAAGTTTTTTTAGTAAGCAACCATAGGAAATAAGAAATAACTTTTGCTAAAGAGAAACAATAATGTCATATAGCCCTAGATTTATAGACGAAAAACCCATCCCACTTAAAAATTCGCAAAACATAATGCAACACAAAGGACTCAAAACAACTGGTTTTCTTTATGTATGATGTATAAATATATTTTCTAAAAGCAAATGGAAGAATTTTGGCTTGCTTAGGCATGAACTGATAACTGTGATCTTGTAGCTTTTAGGGTCCACTTTTGTCTTCGGTGCTAAAATTCCAGGTTAGAGATGTAACTAGCTTGAGTAAGAAAGCAGACATCAAACCAATTTTTTTTTTTTTGAATTAAAATAAATTTGAGAATAGTTCGCAATTCTAATTTCAAATATTACATTTTTACTCAATCCAAAGAACATCAATTCAGAAAGAATTTTCACCCATTCATAGGTAATAAAAAAATAAAAAATAAATCTTTTGAACAAATCTCCGTTAGATAGCTAGGCATTAAGTATCCATGTATAGTACCTATAGGCTTGTCTTCCTTAACTCGAGCTCTTTCTATGAGTTTCTTTAAGCTCTCTTCTCTCTAAGTTCAGTTCTTTAAGATGTAACACCAAGTGTAGAAGTATGTTGGGTGTCAAACCAGCAAAATAAATAAATTCTTACTCCAAGAAAAATATATTCAAGTATAGTAGTGAGTAGGGTCGTATCCATAGAGACTGATCGATTTATTTATTTCAAATCACAACAATGGGGGGTTTGGAGAATAATTAAATTAAAGAAATTTAAACCTAAGAAACTCAAAGGAAAAAACACAAAATTAAGTCAAACGAAATCAAATAAAATCTAAACTCTAGTCAAAGGAATAATTTTCACTCTGGTTCAATTTAACTGATCCTCGATGCAATAATAAATTTCTACGTTCATGAATAAATTGGTTATAGTTGTTGAGAAGCTCTAACAACCTGCTCTTCCTTACTGTATCGGTAATCAAGGTACGACCGTTAATTACTTCCCTAATCAAATAATAACCCTAGGTACGACCTTAGGATTCAATTATTCAACAGATTTAAATCTAGAAAAGCCACCAATTCTAACCAGCAAATACCTACGAGGCTTTGTTCAAATTAGATTATTTATTCCCGTGATATAATCCTAAAGTTTCTATTACGATTGAATTAATCACTTGCCACAAATACTAAAACTATCAAACAATTACGGATTTGACGTTTTAGATGGCCCTAGATTATTTGACAATTAAATAGTGGCCAATTATTTAACCTGCACAAAAATAATCACACAAGAATGAACACAATCACCTTGGAATTAAATAGAGAATAAATAAATACCCAAAAACACAGAAAATAATAAAAACAATTAGATCTCACAGTAATAGATGAACCAAAGCTTCAATTATCCTTCAACTAGATAGAAGAGTCTTCAAATACCAAAAGAAAAATAACAAGAATTTGTTCTAGAGAGAGAAGAGAGAAAAACTAAAAACTAAAACTAAAAGAAGACTCTCTAATTTTTCTCTGCAAAGCTGCGTATGTACTCCTGCAGAAATAGCGTTCCCCTATGACTTTTGTTTTGTTTCCTGCATGTTTCTCTTCTTTGTTTTTTCTTCCTTCTTTCCTTTTCAAACTCCTCTTCTTTCCTTTTTGTCTTCATTCCTTGTACAAGTCAAACTCTTTCCTTTTGTCTTGGTTTCCAATTCTTTTCAATCAAGAATTTTGTCTACTGAAAGTCCTCATTGTATAGAAAGTGGGACCCTTCAAAATCAGCCTTCTTGAAAATTCACGTTCCAGAATTAAGCACTACAGCGTGAGTAGGCCGTGGTCACGATCTATCAGACATAGTCTTCTGGAATTTTAGACGAATTTAGAGTATTTTCTCTACAATTTCCTACATTAAGGCCAAATATCAAAAGGTGAATAAATGGAAGTATTAAACACAATTCTTAACCAAAATAAAGAGAAATTAAATACAATTCATATGACAATTTAACACCCTAACAAAGTAGCCTGGTGAAAAGATTCCAAGTTCACTACTGTCATTAGAGTTGTCAAATTTTCTACCTTGTTAAGCAATGCAATTATCTCATTGTCGATTTGTTTCCCCATTGGATCAAGTGAGAATTTAATGACAAAATGTTCATTTAGAATTTTTGAAATATGAAATTAGAAAAGTTCAAAGTATAGTTAAAATCACTTCATGAAGCATAATTGACGTTTAAAAGAAAATAATGACAAGAAGGATTCTAAGAGCTAAGACCTCAATGTAATGTTTGTTTTTTTTTTTTTTTGTTTTGTGGGGGGGGGGGGGGGGGGTGAGAAGCAGAGGAAGACAAAATGACCAATTTAAAAGGCATAAAGCACAACTATTTATCCGACAATGCTTTGAAAGATTAGCAACCATTTCAGAAAATTCAAATGCATAACATAGTCTAATAAATCTGTTTGTTTAGTTACCCTTTAAAAGGCTAAAGTTAAGTGTCTTGCAACCAATCTAAAGTAGCACACCCAAAAAAAAAAAAATGAAAGTAGGACAAGCAGATTCATATCTAATCAATATATGAACAATCTGATTGCTTGCCTAATCAAATATGACTGTTGAACTATCTATGTTACATAAACGAAAGAATGATTAAACAGCATACATGCAATTAATACTAAAAGTGCACAAGATCAACTTGAATCACTAAAAGAAACACTAACAAAAAGGCCACCTGAGAACCAATAGATAGTGGAACGATATCTTCAACTTGTCTCGGACTATTGTCAAGAGCGCATCTTGCTTTCTCAAACTTTAGAACAATAGAGCCACCCATTACAGCCTGATAGAAAGATTGTATCAGTAATATCACTAAAGAAAGAGAGCATAACAGTCAAAATTTTTTAGTAGATAAAAGTCTGAAATTTCAAAGAGAGAATAACTTGTAAATTCATCTCGTTGCAAAAACTGTTGGTATGACAAAATGAGAAAGCATACATTCAACTGTGCCAGATTCCTCAAAGTTGATTTGCAAGATAGATAAGATTTTTATAACTATTATTTATCCTCAAACTCTACCAAGAGGAAAATACAAAATAATGAAAAAGTACAATGAAATTTGCCTAAGATTACAATAACCATGCTATAGCAAACCATGTCAACAAAATTACTAATAATGACTTTATTTAACAAATTTGACAGTAAAGAAGGAACTCTTCTAATCGAGGGAGATGGCTAACCACAATTGCAATT
This sequence comes from Mitragyna speciosa, assembly GCA_024721245.1. Taxonomy (NCBI): domain Eukaryota; kingdom Viridiplantae; phylum Streptophyta; class Magnoliopsida; order Gentianales; family Rubiaceae; genus Mitragyna; species Mitragyna speciosa. The sequence continues at coordinate 4,163,725 of CM045558.1, forward strand.
TTGATAATTGTAACAAAATAAAAAGTGAATGCTAATGCTAATGGAGAAAATATTGTAGTCCTACCAAATATCATAATGTATGTCATCCTTAAGACATTCAACTAAGCAAGAAAAACTGATCATGTTTGGCACCTTCTATAAGACAAGGGGACTCTGTCAAATTGTTCCTTAAGTAGAAAATATTCAATTGTCTCATAAAATGAATGTAGAAGAGTTTCCATCTTAATTGTGATGCAGTACTTTGCTATACATGCAATTCGAGTACAAGTATAGTAAGATATCATTTGTTTTGACTATCAATTTAATAAAGCTTTGCAAGTTTCATCAAGAACTTGGAAAAAAGTCCCTCCCTTTAGCATACAAAATAAGAAAAAATGAAAGAAGCAAAGACAACAGATTGTTCTGTATAAATCTCTCTAAGAATGAAGTGAATAAGATAACATATTCAATTGTTTATTATACAAATTAAGCACTGATATCTCAATCTCTGTAGTTATATCAAATTATATAGACCAACATCCATATGTTTAAAAGATGGTGATGTTATGGGTACAATAATTTCTCTGTTTTTCAATCCTAGTGTAACGTTGGTATAGCAAAATTTCAAAACTATTTAGTGTACTAAAAATGGCGAAGTCAAATCTTAATCAACAGCTATGTCTAGTCATCTCACAATATCTGTAGAAGGTGCAAGAGATATTGGAATCTTCGGCTAACTTTGAGTCTCGTAAGATACAGACAGATACATTAATATCTTGGTCATAACAAAAACTCCAGCATTCTAGCAAAAGCTCAAGTAATGCAAAAATAATTCTAACTTATCTAAAAATCGCTGTTATAATCCAATTTTTCTGAAAGAAAAACCATGTAATCATTTGCACCAAAATATTATTTATTACCAAGTTTGACAATTGATTCATTGCAGTGCACCCATTCTTGAAATTTGACAATGGAATCATTAAAATCTCTATCATGTGCGACACTAAATTTGAACAACAGCCCACGACTTTTTCCAAGTAAAATCTAGGCTAGTGGCAAAAACATAAACATTTGCACCGCATAGCTTGTCATTAACATGTAGCAGTGGTATTGGCCCATAGTTTTAAAACTTTTAGCTTATAGAAGACCTATTATAAGCCACCAGTAAGTTTTGAAGTACTCGCATGTTCTGTGTCACGTTTTTCCTATTTCGATAGAAATGTAAACATTTGTAAAACAAGAAAAAAATCATAAAACTTCAAAACTTCAACATCAAGAAAAAAAGTCATCTTCTATGTACTTGGATGCTTAGAATTAATTAAATGTGTTTTCTCAAATCAAAACATAAATAAATAAAGCACACAAAGTCATGAAGGCTACATACCTTCAGTTCTCTCTCCTCATGAAGCACATATGCTCATGAAAAACTGCACATTCCATTGTTGAATTTTCAACTTTTTTACTTTATCCTTAATGATAAGAACAAGAATCAGGTTTACGCATATCATGATTCTAACAAAATGAAATCAGAATAAGAACCAAAAAGTGAAGAAAAAACTTACAAAACTTGAGAAAGAAAATCAACAACCTGCAAAAAATTAATTTAGTGCATCATTACGGATGAAAACAGAAAAGCACAAAATAGAATTGGAAATTAAAAACTATAATTATATAGTGAATAATAGTTTTTTCAATGAAAACAACAAAAGGGAAAAATTGGAATTCAAATAATAAAGAAGAGCAGCAGCACATAAAAAGCCATTTTGCAATAGAAAAATCTCAAAAAAAAAAAAAAAACATATAGAGAGGTAAAGTTTAGATTTTTTGTCACGCCCCGTGCCCCGGGACGTGGCACCGCCGTGCCTAGATTACGCTGAGGCACAAGGCTCAAAAGATCTAAAACATCTAAACAAATATCCCAAATACATAAGAAGATAAACATAGATCCCAATTGTCGTATTAAAGATGACATTAATCTCAGATATTACAATTCTCAAAATAATAACCTTCAACATTCTTACACATAACCAAAACTCTAACATTCTAGAATTCCAAAACATATTCTATCTTAACATACCAAAGACTAACACAACAACTATAGTACTACTACTAGCCTTACTCCACATCTTCTAAAGCAAAGGCTCCAAAAGCTATTCTCAATCCTTGAATCCAAAACCATCCTTCTCTGCATGTGAAAAACAAGGTGTGAGTAAAAACTCACTCAGTAAGTAGCACATGTATCACTTTATTGGCCTGAGTACGTTACGTTTACATATATATGCTATCGTTCAAATAATCATCACTTTAATCATAATTCATTCAAATAAATGTGGCCCACAAACATTTCATATAGATACTAAAGAAAGAGTTCAAGTAATAAAGCACATTGACCCTGGATATCCAGTTGTTAACTACCACCCGATTAACACGGTCAAAACAATAAGCTAACACTCCCCGATTAGCGCGGTCAAAGATTTCATAACAAACATCAAACATCAAACATCAATTTAAGGAACTAATCCCGTCAATAATTACTCTACACTAGAACTCAATCACAAAACATTCATTCATTCACATTTGACAACATTTACATATTCCTGGGAAATCATCAACATATACATACTCATGCCACTTTAACATATGCAAAATAAGTTAGAAAACTTCATTGTAATAAATACATTTTTAAAAGCATAAAGGATACAAGTACTACTTGCCTCGGTCCAAACTAATCAATTAATCCAAGATACTATCACCGTCTGCACCTAAAACACATAATCAAACACTTAATTACATACTAATCCTGTGAAGAAACCACAATTGAAGCTTAACTCTAAAGCTAGAACGCAAAGCAAAACGAAACGGTGAAGAAAGGCCGATCCGCGAGCGGAACAACCGATCCGCGCCTGCGGATCAAAAGAGGTCACCCGCGGCTCGCCTGCAAAGGCCCAGCCGCGGGTGGCAAAACTGAGCCGCGGCCGCGGCTCGCCTACCGCGACCCGCGGCTCGCCATCCGCGGGCTAGGCCGCGGCGCAGACAACGCCACGGCCACAGACAGAACCAACCCAGCACATCAGGAGTTGAGCCGCGGGCACCCTGGCTCCAGCCGCGGCCGCGGTTGGCCTCAACAGGGCCGCGGTTTGACCTCCTGCAACACCAAAACACGGCCAAAAACCCTTCAAACCTCACAAATCACAATCCAAACACTCAATCCAACTCCAAATGGTTCAAGAAGCCAAGAAAACATCATATAAACACAATATACTTCACAAATCATAACTCACCACCACAATCACACATAAATCCCTCAAAACTTTTCACTCACACCCACCATAAATCAACCCTCCAACTCACACACACTCACTCCTACCACAAAGCACAAACTCATAGAAGCATAAGCAACCATATAATCCTCTAATTATGCACTAATTGCTTTAGCTATTATCTTAAGGAAAACCCATAGATAGTAAAGTAAAATGGGAGAAGAAGAATACCTTAATTGGTAGGATGTTGGGTTGAGCTCCAAGTTTCCTCTTCTTCTAGAGAGAGAGAGAGAGAGAGAGAGCAAGAAGGAGAAGAGAAAGAGAAGAAAACTGTGAGAGAGAAAGAGAGAAGACAAAATGAAAATGAAGGAAAAGAAGGCTGGAATCCCTTTTTGGGCAAAGCACAACTTTGCCAAATTACAGCTTAGACCCCTAAGGTTTTGGGTATTTCATTTTTTGTACAAAATCAAGCAAAGAAGGAAAGGCAAGCCAAGGCTACAAGCCCAGTTGCATTTCATCGAGACCCTTCCGTCTCAAATGCCATTAGGGTTGCCTTGCCAAGATATGGTCTAAATTTTGCCATACTTGAAATAAAATCCAAGAAAGAATTATCATCACAGCCTACACGAACAAAATAGATAAAGCCACAAAGGTAGAGGTTTGGGGTTTTGAGAGTTTGGAGAAGCAGAATCAACAAAATATTAAAAAAAAAAAAAAGAGAATCAACAGTAGATTTCAATAGTGATTGATGAAAAATGTTCACTTCCCAAATACCCATAATTTTTTGGAAATATTTTCTTTTTTGTTTTTTTTTTATACAAATAAAGAAAATCTCGACAACCATACCCAATAAATACTAGCTAAATCCGAAAAAATAAGAGATTACACGCAAAAATTAAAACTCCACATCACCAACAGATCTAGGAATAGAACTCTAGAAAAGCCAAAAATTAATTAAAAAAAACCAAGACATGGATTAAGAACTTAAATTTGTTGTGTAGAAAAAACATTTTTAGAAAGGCCCAAAAAACCGCAACTTATGCATTCTTAAGTTGAGATTTATGAAAGGCTCAGATCCATATGAAAGGAACCACCATGGTTGCAACCTAGTTGCATTAGAGAGAGAACTCACTCATGCTATCAGGGTTGCCATGCTAACAGAAGGTCCAAATCACCATCATAGCCCAAAGAAAATTTCCTCTTGCGAGGGAAAGAGTCTGATAGAGAGAGAATCTAATTCGTAGAAGAAAAGTTCTTGGCAAAGAGAAAAAGTCTGATTCATAGGAAGGAAATCAATCAACTTTCTAAAAAATAATGGGATTCCCTCTTGTATCTGCCACTAATATGACCTCTCTTTCTTAAGCCCAACCCCAATCAATTCTCCTTCTTGAGCCCAACCCCAATCAGTCAGCTGCTAGACGTTCTGTCCAAAAAGAAAGAAAGAAACAGAGAAATGAGAAGAAACCAATAGAAATTAGGAGAGGGGAAAGCAAACAAAAGGTGAATGTCCGAAAGCCGAAGAACATCGGTCCTAGCTTGTAACCAACAGTATTGATCTGAAGCCCATCTATCTTACAGCAACGCAAGAGGCAAGGACGACGTCGTCAAAACCAAGGACAGAACAAGAACACAAGAAACACATTAAAAAAAAATGAAGAAGGACACCCGGTAAGAAGATTATCATGCTTTAGACAAGTATCAAAAATCATTAATTAAATATGGAGTGAAAAAGCTTACATGGTGTAAAGTGAATTTGTAAACCAACAGTGAAGAAGATAAGAAAATCATCTGCCCGAATGACTAAAAGCCACGTGAAAATTGCATGGGAGGACGACGAAAAGGGTTGACAAGACCAAGGGCTGAAGGCTCTTTTATTCTATATGTTGAATACTAGGCAATTCATACCGTGCAATGCACGGTAAGAATATAGCTATGCCCAGTAAATTTTAGATGTTTGATATGAAAAAATTATGAACACATAATTAATAAATTTGTAATAATAATAATTTATGATCAAGTTATTTTTTTTTAACTTTTCTACTTGTTGCAAGTTTTAACATGTTTACTTTATTAAATGTCATAACATTATATTAATATTTTTTATGAGTTGTTATGAATTCTTAAATATATGTTTTAGAGTAGCATATGTTTATAAATGGGTAACAGATGAAATACAAATTCACTTCATAAGATGTACGACTGATAGCCCTGAGCATTGCTCTATTTTATGCAATATGCTAACGATACAGACTACCTTTTTTAAGAATAAAATTTTGCATAGGAGTTGCTCTATACATCCGTATACATCCAAAAACATACAAGCAAATCAAACTTCCTTCGACAATAGTATCTAATTTTTAGTGAAAGAGAAATGTGATATAGTACTATGAATACAACACAAAAGGAAAAATGGAACTAAGAATTAAACATCAACTGTGTGACACATCAAGCAATAAACCACATGACTTACCGTTAACAGATGCAACAGTTTAAACATATTGACAAGCAATTATATAATTGATCATCCAAACACAGAGTCGAACAATTGCACTAATATGTAACAAAGAGTTTCTGTAGAAGATACATTTTTATTGGTTCTTATAGGACAAATCCAACTATAAACATCTCAGTTCAATGATTACAATGCTACTAAAATACCACGTAAAACAGAGGCAACCAACGTGAAATGCAAATGAATTTATAGCAGAAAATTACCAGGTCATTTAAAGCAGTTACAAACCACCCTGATGGCTAGTATGTTTCCTCGAGAAGAATACAAACAATAAAGTCAAGAGAAGGAACAGTGGCTACTAAGTTGCTGAATTCATCTCCATAGCTTCTTAGAAAATTTTGCTATAAAATCTCAAAGTAGGAACCACTCTTATGCGCAGATCTATTGCTAATGACTGCCAAAATTATCAAATTAAGAACGAGCAATTGAAAAAGATTGTGTAGAAGATTCTGCCTACTCATCCATGTTTATGTATAAGAAAGAATACTTTATGAATTACATGACCAAAAAAAATGGATACCACACTCTCGATTGCAATCTTGCTTTAGAAAAGGCTACATCAAAAATACTTTCTCAAACAATTCTTGAAATTTTGGAGGTAATATCTTGCAGTGATCACACCTGAAACTAAAGATTCAGAAATCATAAATTAAATGATTACATAGCCCTTTCTCTGTAACAAAACATGCAAACAACTAATAATGATTGATAACCACTAATAGAAATGACTCGACTTTATTCTCTAGTCTTAAAAAATAACTAAACATATGAGACATGAAAATTAGATTAATATCTATATTACTGAATGAAACTTCGTGTTAATTTTCTCCCTTTCATCAAAGAATTTAAAATCTTGAAAATTACTAAATCAGCAAAAATTTTCAAAGTGTTAAAGTATTAACCTATATAAATCGAACATTTAACAAACCAAGAGGCTGAAAACCTTCTCATTTGACTTGAGTTCCAATTTTTGTTTTGATTATTTTAAAAAATCATACATAAACCCATTCTATGAATCATCATAAACCATTGGAGAAATCATAGGGTTGCTATCTATGAAGGGGCAGATTGTAAGGGCACTAACAACAAAGTTGCGCATTTGAGAATGTAAATTTATAGACAAATTATGCTTAACATTCTTTGTTATCAACTCTATGCATCTTTTGCAACCATGAAAAGATACCAAAATTCCATGACTTTATGCAATTAAATAACTGCACAAAAATATAGAAATTAGGAGAAAAAACCTAAATAAATTATCAATGCAAAGGGAAAAAAAACATGTTATTATTTTTTAAAAATAAAGAGAAATCTATAATATCAGTGGATTTGAAACATATGATATCCAGCAGATATCAAAATATCCAATTTGAAATAACTCATAAAATTATGTTTAAACTACCAAGCCATTTATGCATACCATAACTTCCTGTACCATTAAAGTTAAAGGCATTACAGTTTATAGTTCCACCAATGTTCCTAAAATTAAAATAGGGCTCCCAAAGGATACTCTATGACTATATACATCCATATTCGCCAACCTGATTTTGAGATGGCATTAAGTGCAATCAAAACTTCCATTTGTGTATGATAATCTTTAACATGTTTACAATTTTTTGCGGCCCACCAATCTTGAATATCTTCGTCCTTCTTTAATCTGAAAATCAAAAGAGTAAAGCATTTTAACATGGACCACTTGCATAAAATTTAAAATATGGTACAATAAAAAATTTGAGGAAAACAACTACTTGTCAAGATAACCTATTATCAAATGAAAAACCCTTCATATATGGTAGTCAATTAAATTTGAAGCTTAAACTTGAAGACTATTATAGATAAAATGGTAACCCATAACATGGTAGACGTCTAAAAATTTAAAATAGCTACCTAAAATGTAAGCTTTCCACAAAAGTACAAGTGTTAATTCACAATCTAGTAGTAAAACACAAAAAAGAATTGCTACAAATTCCTAAACTTGCACACAGATATAATAGCGATACTCTCTTATAAGTTTCATAACCTTTCCATTATTTTGGGGGATAAAGGGAGGGGAAAAGAATCTTGTCAGAATTCTTAGATCTACATTCTACTTATATTTGTCTAAACAATGTATGTAGCATTGTTTTTTTTTTTTTTGTTGCCCCATGTAATCATCACTTATTGAAGAGTTAAGCACATGATGGAAAAAAAATTAATTAACCCAAATATTTCAAAATCACAAATTTTAGAATCAAGTAATTGACGGCAAAATCAGTATTTGATTGAAGCATAATATTTCCATATCTAAGCAACCAATTCTTATCGCAAATTTAGCCATGTCATAGCTCTTTCAAATATATTATGTTGCCATTTTCCTTGTACTTGAGAAGACTTTGCCACAGGGTTTTAAAGATAGACAGCCGAAGTCGTGCACCTAGAGTGTTTCGTGCATTAGATAACAGAAGAAGTTTGAGCAAGACAACTTAAAAATTGCAGCCATCAATGACCCAATGCAGCCTTGTTGGACCTATAAAAAGTACAGGAGAGAAAAAGAGAGGAAATAGAATAAAACCCGTTGAAGACAAACCACTAAAATGGTGCATTCCTTACACATCTTTTTGCAATACTAAATAAATAGATACATTTCATACGTCACATATCCCTTGAACTACTTTTAAAGTCTGGGAACTTGGTTCTGACTATAACAAGGTAGAAACAAAAAGCTTAAAGCAAGTCAAATGTAAATAAGTGCAACAAATCACTTAGCTAACGAAAAAGTTGTGTTTATAGTGGTGATAACCAAGTTTAATGGTCAAACAACAGTATAGCCAGTAAGCAACAAAATAAACAAATGTAAAAAATTAAACCAAAAAAGAATAAAAAAAATCAAAAGAAGCAGAACAGCACACGTAATATTATGGAGACAAGAAACAAAACAGCACACACAATATTATTAGGACAAGGGAATCACAATTTAGACAGCTTGAAGAGGTTTCCAAAGAATGACCTGCAGAAGAATAACAAAAGGGCAAGTTTAATGACACGGAAGAAATACAATAAAGGGAAAAAAAAAGAGGGAATAAAAAATCACATCCATAAAGCAAACTATTTTGAGAAAATGGCAGCATAAAAGTTGCTACAATGTTCAACTGTAAGCGAGAATTATTTGAGAAATTGTCAAGAGAGACAATGAATCGAAGAGACAATGAATCGAAGAGACAATGAATCGATTAAGTGCAGTAACTAAAGGACAGAGATAGAGGACATTTCTGTACCTACTCAAAATTATGATCCTAAATTCTTGTCGTTTAGTCTTTTCTGGCAGATATTTCATTACCTCGATATAATGTTTACAACTCACTTCATGCACTACAATAATTCCCTTCTCTTCAATCTTTTCCACAGATGGGACTGCTATGTTGCTCCAGATTATCCTATGCAGCTCATGTTAAAAAAAAGGCAAATAAAACATATTAGTCACAACTAATATTTATGGCCAAAACAAAAGAATACATCTGTGTCCAAATAAACACCTCATACGATCAAATGAAGTAATTCCAAAAACATACTATCTCAAGTCCTGGACCACCAATGCAAATTACGTAAATTAGATGAAAATCATGACATAAATCAATCGCTCATATCTTTAGCCATACATCCCAAGTGAGATTTTCATGCAAGTGGAGTATTTATCTGGCATAATCCAAAACCAAAGATTCTCATTATAAATGATGCAATCAACACAAGTACTTAAAAATGCAACTCAAAAATAGTTATTTCCTAATGTGATCACCCAAATAAAACTCCACGGCAATCATACATTTGCTACCAATACCTATTGTGAAATTATTCACTTTCCATTTTGTATGAGAATTAGTCTGTATCAACATCGATGTGGACAACAAAATTTTATTTTTTCCTGAGCTTAAGTAGTGAAATTCTGATCAAAACCATAGAAATTCATTGAATTTGATTATTCCATCATCTTGTTCCTAGATAATAAAATTTGATCAAAAAACAATTGATTTAATGGTGAATCAGAGAATAATATGCCTAAAAAAAAAGAATCGGAGAATAATATAGAACAAAGTCAATTCTTGTATCCTTCCACTTTTCTGTTTCCTGCTTTCAGTCCATGATCCAAATCAGCAGCTAACATCAATATTCATATGAGAAAAAAAAGTAAAAATAAAAAAACCATAAATTTTTTAGAGATATTTAACAAAAAAAAATTGCAAGATAACCAAGAAATATTTGTAAATAAAAGAAAGGCTATCAACGAAGGGAATGAAAAATATTTTACCTTTCAACCTTCCCAAGGTTGATCTGTAATAAATCTATAATAAAATGTGAGACAAAAGCCATGAGGGGAAAAAACAAAAAATAAAAAACTTGAAATCAAACTCTTTTTTAACAAAGATTTGAGTCTAGTAATTGATTTTTTTGGGTAATATCCTTTGAGTTTTAGAATCTGAAAATAAGAAGCCAGTGAATTTTAGCTTAACTTACAATAAATGTATAGTCTGAAATAATTAACCATGTTACTTCAAGAACAAACACTTACTGCAATCGCACAATGAAGAGCCTACATAATGGCAATCAAGAGGTAATTGGAGAGTTTTAAGGGAAAAAAAGTTTAAGATTATTGCTTTAAAAACAAATTAAGACGACAATGCCAAACAAAATCCTAATAACCAAGCAAAGATATCACCCAACTAATACCAGCTAAATCCAAAAAAAAAAAAAAGAAGATCACACAATAATTTGGCAATAAAAAAAAAACTCTAGATAACCTACAGATATAGTAATAGAATTTGAGCTAAAAAATTGACACATGTAGGGAACAAACCTGGAACAAATATGGAAAGGAAAAAATTCTTCCAACCAGTGCAAGAAAACTGAGAACAAGAGAAGAAAATAAGGGTTAATGCTGAACAGGGGAAAAAAATCCAAGGCACAAGGCAAACCTAGGAAGACACGAGGGATGGAAAAATTCCCCCAACCTGCAAGAAATTGGAAAACAGCAACAGGTAGCAAGGGTTACAAGAAGACCATAGAAGAAAGTGAAGTTCAGAAAAGTTAAAAAAAAATAATAATATAGAAGAAACAGAAGGAAACAAAACTCACCAAACCAAGAAGAGAAGGGGAGGAAGACAGTATCGTGAGAGAGAATGGAAAAGCAGAGTAAGAATCCAATGAATCTGAATATCGGGTTGAGAAAGGGAGCAAGCTTATCTCGAGCCCCTCAATATTGAATAGTTGCATCAATCATGAACAACTGTAGAGACAAATAATATCGAGGAAGTATAGAGCAAAAAAACACAATGGACAAACCCGTGAAACGTATTAAGAAGTAGTAGTCCAAGCATCTGACCAGGAAGGCTAAAGGAGAGATAATAGGAAGATAAGCGCAAGAAGAAGAGAGAGAACAGAGTAAGAAGAAGACAATGACAAAAGAAAGAAAACGACAAAGAAAAGTAGAAGTAGAAAAAAAAAAAAGAAAATGAAGAAGGAAAGGCAAAAAAAAAACGAAAAACGTGTGCCAAAACAAAGAACAAAAGGCAAAAATACGTGACTAGAAGAAGGCCAGACAAAATAAAAGCAGATCAGAGGAAAATGTGAGTCCGAAGACAAGAACGAACGAAAATGCACGTGAGCTGCACATGGGATGACGACGAAACCAAACTTCCCTTATTCTCTTTTATCTATAGGTTAAAAAAAATGACATTTGCTCTCAAAGGCAAATGAAGAAACAAAAAAATTTTAGGTCTCTTTTGAAGATTATAGGAATTGAGGGGTAAATGTTAAAACCCTCGTGTAAACCAATAATCTTGCTCCTTATCCTCTCTATTCTTCCTCCCAAACCTAAAACCCAAAACCACCCAAGTCTAGCTCAAAATACCCAAAACCCACCTCCCCTTCTTCCTCAAGGAGTGAGCTTCAATCCAAATTTCACAAGCCATCCACCATAAACCATGCTGCTGCAAGCAAAACCCCCTTTCAATCTCCACAACCATTGCCACCGAAACTTGTGTTTGTCATCAAATTTCTCTTATTCACATTCATTCCCATCTGGGTTTTGCAATTCATCCATCCTTAAGTCTATTACAGCCCATAAAAATCTAGTCTTGACATGTTCAATATCACGGGTGCGTAGCTATGGAACAATGGATTATGAGAAAAGGCCGATGGTCAAATGGAATGCTGTGTACAAGAGGATAGCTTTAATGGACGACCCCAAGAAGGGCTCTGCCAGTGTGTTGAATCAGTGGGAAAATGAAGGGAAAAAGTTGACCAAGTGGGAGCTTTCTAGAGTTATTAAGGAGCTTAGGAAATTCAAGCGTTATAAGCTTGCCCTTGAGGTAATGAAAACAGTCTTTGAGTCTCAGCTGTCTTTTGTTTGAGTTTTAGGCCTTTTTGTAATTATTGATTTAAATGTGGTTGTGGGTTCTTTTTCTTTGTTAATGTTGTGGATTAGAATGTGATCATGGTTTTTAGGTTAAATTGATTTTGACGGAGAAGCGAAAATCAAAAATTTTTTTGTTATGTTTGGTTGAATATGGTTGTTTGTTGTATTGCTATTGTCGCTGAGGAAGACTATTATTGTGTGGCCACAAATTGTGATTTTGGCCATTGTACGGCTATTTAGAATTGCTAACTGGGGAAAATGAAGCTTTATTTTGTATATATTTGCTCCTTCGAAATGTATTTTGTTGATTGTCATATTTTTTAATTTTGTACATTTGCTCCTTTGAAATATATGCTTGTGCAATGTGCTTATTCTGTGTTACTAAATGTGTGGATAATGTCCAAGTGGGATAAAGGAGTCTATTTTCACTAGCTGCTGTTTGTTTTTTTAGTCTTTGTTTTTCTCGTGGTTGCATGTTAAAGTAACTAATTTGTGATCTATAGGTGTATGAGTGGATGAATAACAGGGCCGAGAGGTTTAGAATAACCACTAGTGACACTGCTATTCAGTTGGATCTAATTGCCAAAGTGCATGGAATTTCAAGTGCTGAAGAATACTTCTTGAAGTTGCCTGATCCCTTGAAAGACAAACGTATATATGGAGCCCTTTTGAATGCCTATGTGCGTGCTGGAAAGAGGGAAGAAGCTGAATCTCTGATGGATAAAATGAGAGATAGAGGTTATGCTTGTCATGCACTTCCATTTAATGTGATGATGACACTCTATATGAACCTTCAAGAATATGACAAGGTTCAGTCTGTGATTTCAGAAATGCTGGAGAAAAATATTAATTTAGACATATATTCCTACAATATCTGGTTGTCATCATGCGGTTCTCAAGGATCTGTCGAAAAAATGGAACAAGTATTGGAAAAAATGAAGCTGGACATAACCATTAATCCCAACTGGACAACTTACAGCACGATGGCTACAATGTACATCAAGCTGGGGCAGATGGAAAAAGCTGAAGACTCTCTGAAAAAGATTGAAAGCAGAATCACCGGCCGGGATCGCATTCCTTATCACTATGTGATTAGTCTCTATGGTAGCATCGGCAACAAGGAGGAGGTATATCGTGTGTGGAATCTTTATAAATCAATCTTCCCCAATGTACCTAATTTGGGATATCACACTATAATATCTTCCCTAATTAGGTTGGGTGATATTGAAGGTGCAGAAAAAATGTATAATGAATGGCTTTCAGTTAAGTCAATGTTTGACCCTAGAATAGGTAATCTTCTATTGGGTTGCTATGTTAGGAATGGATTTTCTGACAAGGCTGAAACATTTTTTGAAGAAATGATGGAAGTTGGAGGAAAGACAAATTCAATGACATGGGAGATCCTGGCAGAGGGCCACATCAGGGAGAGGAAAATTTCTGAGGCTTTATCTTGCTTAAACAATGCTGTTTCAGCTGAAGGATCAAAGAGCTGGAGGCCAAAACCTATAAACGTGTCTTCCCTTCTCAAACTTTGTGAGCAAGAAGGTGACATGCCAAGCAAGGAGGCTTTGATGGGGATGTTGAGGCAAGCTGGTTGTCTTGATGATGAAGCTTATATGTCACACATTCCTATGTGCAATGGATCATTTACTGGAGTTGAACAAGAAATAAGCAAGGATAGAGCTGATGATTATGATGGAACTGAAATACTTTTCAGCCAGCTACAGGAAAGCTTGTGAATTATCTTCTGTTATTACACCAAATGGGATATAAAATGCACGGAAAGGGGTGTATATAACTCATCCTTTTCAGGATAAATGTTGAGTTCTCAAGATGCAGCAAGTTCAGTTAGCCTAGTTTATGTCTGTTATTTTCTACAAGGTCTAGAATTTTCACTTGCCTCTAGTATAGGTTGTGCCTGTTATTTTCTACGAAGTCTAGAATTTTCACCTGCCTCAGCTTTTCGAGATCTAAGAAGCAGTAATATTTCGCCCATGCAGATGGATAGATATCTCCTGTCTTTTTTTCTGTGGGCATTAGATGTACTTGTATTCAACACCTATGGTTTCTTGAACAGCTGTTGGCGTTGTTTTAATCAAAGAATAGAAGTTAATTTTTGGTGACAAAGTTTGTGGTTAGTTTATTGCTAGTGAATTGAATTCCTTCTGAGCTAACATATATCTGAGTTTCAAAATGAGTCATTTTCTCTCTTTTTTGTTAATTTTTTATTTTTTTGGAACTATCTGACAACTGCAATTCAATTGGATTTTCTTACTTATTCATCCGTTGCTTCCACTTAAATTCACTGACACACGTTCTAGTTGTTGTCCATGTATCTATAGAAATCTCTTTGAGATTTTGACCAAGTTTTTGGTGCACTTTATCGATTGATAGTGTTCCATCATTGTGTGCGCAGGAAGAGATTGATGATCATTTTTTTTTTTCCTTCGTTACTGTACCATTTGTTCTTTCTTTGCCTTTTATTTTGTTCTTTCCATACTTCAATATGGTAAATAACAAAGTTTTGCTGGTTACCTGTGTTGTTCTTTTTAATGTATATCTTTATTATTATCACCAAATTTGCTTATTTTCGTTGTTGAGTTTATGCTACAGTTTAAATGTGTATTTGCTTTCTCAGTTGTATAACCATCTCTAAGTTTGGATGGTTTGTACAAGTTTGTAAGTGACATATTTTTGTAACAGCTTCTGTTGAAATTATTCTGACACAATTTTTTGGTTGTTTTTGTATATGTTATATCCCAAGCTTGTAACGCTTTTCATAATTTTTACCAATTTTAGTAGAGTTGCTCTTCTATGACTTCTTTGTAGCATAATAACTTAGCTATGCTTTGGATGAAATTGCTACAATTAATAGAACTAAAATACCCTACTAATATTTCAGTGGTGCTTTGTTCTAACTAATCACAAGTTCGTAAATTATAAATTGTTAACAAAAGAATCTGAGCTTAAATTTATATGTGTCTGTTAATGATTTTTGTGATTTAGTTCAAGCCTGCCCGGAAGTATGTTAGACTAGCATGCAACTGCAAAATAATGTTGATGCAATGCTAAATTTCCAGGACAGTGGTGGCTTTTTCGTGTGATTATCATTTTTAAGAGTTTTATATTCCTCTCTCTCTCTCTCTCTGTAGTCTTGAAAAGATGTCCAAATCAGACTATTTGTGAACTGTACATGATTATGTTGATTGCTCGTTATGCAAGTGGCTTTCTCCTTGCAAGAAAGAAAATGGATTGTAAAATTAGTCCAAAAATGGGTTTTTCTTGCAAGTTTTGATGCTGGTGCTGCTTGGATTAAAAATAAAAATTCAAGGATTGGAGCTTTAGTTTCGAGATGAAGTGAATAGACCTTTTTGATAATTACTCTTATTAAACTGCTTGTTAAACATTTAGCCTCTATTCATATTGTTGGATTGTTTTGGCCGTAGTGCCTGTTCTGGAAAAAGCAATCTTGGTGCAGTTCTTAATTTAACACTAGCTTCTTTGGCTGCTAGTATGGTACTCCCGTCTTCTGAGGTTTGCTTTAGTTATGAGAGTTAGCATTTGCATCTTGAGTCGTTTACTTTGTGTGTATGCCTACCTTTCGGAGCTTAGAAGCATTTCAATTTTGCTATGATAATTTTGGTAGAATTTTGGGTGCGAAGACTTGAAAGTTTTGTCTGATTTCATCTCCAAACAACCCTTATACCCTCACCCCCAGGAACCCCTGTAGTTCCTGTAAATTTTCGAGGTAAGTTATGTGTCCTGATGTCCAGGTGAAGCCGTAGAAAGTTTATTTTATTGCTCGAATACACCCTGCACTTGCTGTTTTGATCATTTTTTTGAGAAGTTTTAAATGTCTATGCAAATAGAAAGCTAACAAATAAACAACGAAATTGGAAAAGTAAGTAGTATTTCTCTTTCACGTTTCAGAAAATCAACCTAATAGTACGTGTTTACTGTTGAGGAAACAGACTGTTCTCTAGCATCCTTCCGTCACTGCCAAATTTTGGATATGTCGGCAAAATTTATACATATTATGATCCCAGTATTCCATGGCTTGATGGGCCATTTCATCCATCTTATAGCCAAATATCATTCAGATCCTGCTGTGACTCTGGTGGGATTGAGCAGAATCAATTGCCATGTATGCTTTAGCCGTCAAAATGCCAAGTTCCTTTCTAGTCTTTCCCCGAAAAGGGATCCTTTAATTCCTGAAACAGCAGTTACCCATTAGCATTTGAAGAAAGTACATAGATTTAATTCCAGTTAGGAAAATTCTAAGTATCATTCAACTGCTGTATCTGTGTATATATATATATATATATATTTAAGCATGTTCATTTTGTTATTTAGTTTATCAACTAATATTCAGTGCAGATGAATATATATATATATATCATGCAGCATTCGCAAATTCTCCCTACTTTAAAAAGAAGATCTGGGGACCAATAAAATTGATGGGTTACGAGTTTTCTTAACAAAGAGGGGAAGCACTACATTAATAAGCATAAAAGAAGTGGCTGAATATTTGTTTGGATCTTGAGATGTGACCAAATAATCCGTCGGTGAAACTGATAGCACATCGATCCGAGCCGCCCAACCAATTATTGTTATTAAGAATCAAACCTTCATTATTTATCCAATTTAATGCCATAATGAATTTAACATGCTGCAAACAATGCAGGACGTGAAATGATAC
The DNA here is from genome assembly GCA_024721245.1 of Mitragyna speciosa. Taxonomy (NCBI): domain Eukaryota; kingdom Viridiplantae; phylum Streptophyta; class Magnoliopsida; order Gentianales; family Rubiaceae; genus Mitragyna; species Mitragyna speciosa. The sequence goes on from CM045558.1 coordinate 4,180,563, forward strand.
AACATGAGAGTGAAAATAGTTTCCAACTACGAGCAGCTCTTTTTTTATACACGTGGCTTTACTTTATTGGCTTAAACTTGCAAAATTTTGATTCACAAAATTATGTCTTGTTAAAGACCTGCAGTACATCAATTTGGTACGTCAGGGGTCATATTCTAAGAAAAATCGAGGTGGAACCCATAGACAAATTTTATGCATATGCCTATTAAAGCATATATAATTACTTTGCATGCATTCATTATTATTATTATTATTATCATTATTATTATTATTCCCCCCAAAACAACACAAGGGAAAGAAAAAGCGGAAATTACGAGAGAAAAATAGAATTTTCTCAAAAAAAGAGAGAGAGAGAGAGAGAGAGAAAAATATAGTAAGAATCAAGTTGACCTTTTAGAACTATCCCCAGAAAACAAAAAAAAAACATTTTTTTGCATTAAATTAAATCCTATTCTCAACTATATATAGGTACATAAATAGTAGCTTGATAGCAAAGTATGTGGGTGATAAAATGCTAAGAGATAGGAACCACAGAAGAGGTTCAGAGTCTCACATGGACAAAATATGGATGATGGATACCTTGGACCTATGTATATATAGGAATGAAGTTATATAAATGTGTTTTTTTATTAAAAAATTTATAAACGTGTGTGTGTGTGTGTATCTCTGGATACAGCTAGAGAAGAAACTTTGGTGCTCCTAGATGAGATGCTTTGCTCTTGTTTCACTCCAAAGAAATAGCATGATTCCCTTTTCACGTTTGTGTTTCAAACCTTTTTGGAAAGCACTATTGTTTGATATTAATAAAAAGGAAAAATAATTTAAAGAATCCTATGCACAAATAGATTCATCTCTTATTGAGATTTTTTGGCCTGCTTAAAAGCTGAAAGATTTTATTGAATTATTTTTACAATCATACTATTGTATGGTAACTCAGCGAATCAATAAAAAATGAAACATATAAAAATATTAAGACCGTTATTTAGAATAATAAAATTCTATAGTATTATTTGTACATGTTTTCACCTATCTTTTCATTTCGCATACATTATATTCCTAAAAAGAATTTCATATTTTTCAAATAATACTCCAAGAAAATCGAATCCAAACGGATTCTAATTTGAACCTTTCTCTTATATATCAGTAATGTGTTTGTGTGTCTGTTTTTGTGTTTTTTTTTTTTTTAGGGGGGGGGGGGGGGGGGGGGGGGGGGGGGGGGGGTTGGGGGTGGGTGGGCGGATTCCCATGGATCTCAATCAAGAATTAGGTATAACATCTAATATACCATAAACTCACAGCCCAATTCTATACAAATTACTCCATGCCTTTAGAAAGTGGGGTTCAGCATGAGGTCGTTGCAGATTAATTATCCCTTAATCATATTAGACTTGAAGTAGGTCAGCCATGGTGCCAAAAGACAACTAAATTAATGGGATTATTATATGTTGGTAGCTTGTTAGAATTGGTAAAAAAAACAGATTAAAATCTTGGTGTAAATTCACTAAACTCTTCTAATTAAATCTCTTTTTTCATTTGTCCTTTATGCCCTCGGTCTTTTCAAAAGTGTCATAAAGGTCATAGAATAGAAGATTCAATTCAACTTCCTCTTGGGTTCTATTGAAAGAAGACCACAAAAAAACAAGATTAATTAATTAGCAGATGCAATTGTACGATTTTCTGACTTTGCTTGATTAATGGCTAAGCTTATACTCCGAAAATAAATGCGACAGCTTTGTGACATTGGATTGATGACTTCACCATTGATGGCAATTGTAACCCTATCAAGAACTAAATACATATTGAAGGGCATGTTTTCGGGTTCTTGAAATTAACTTTTTGTTACAACAATTAATCTCTTGCTAGCTAAACCAAGCAAATAAGGACGTGAGCTTCTATCTAGGCATCAACAATTAACATCTCTAATTACTTAGTTGATGTCCAAACACATTATTTTACCTAACACAAATAAAATCATATACTCACTTTTATGAATTGCGATTTCTAGGTGCTTTCAAAACATGAAGATCTTCTCTACTCCTTTTTTCTCGGTTTTGAGATGTATGCGACCAAAAAAAGGTCCATGTACACCTAGCAAATTTCTTACCCAAAACAGATTAGACAAAGGATTTGAAGTGAAAACTTATGTTATTTGCTGAAGTAATTATTTGATTGATAGGATTAGGGATAAACTAATATTTGCAATTTTTCTTCCAAATTTTCCCTTCTACAAAGTGGATTATGCCCAGAAGACAAACAACAAATCATGTACTGAATGCTTACATTAAGCAAAACAAATCCTCTTTATGTCCACCTAACTATGCACATATAGAACCATAAACACATGCACTAGCACTAAAGTGGGACATCAAGACTCTCACACACACTGTCAAAACACATGTAATCACATGATAATTATATGGCATGCCATCACTACTGTCCATAATCTAGTATATAAACACTTTATGATCAAAAGTACAAATTTAACATTTCAACTTTTAAACAAAAAGGACTACTACTACACCATTAATCCACATCAATTGATCCATCTTTTCTTTTCCCACTTTTACATACTTAAGTTTAAATTAAAGAATCATCATCCACCTCTCAAATATGCAACTTTTCAAGCCAAAAGCACCAAGAAATCCACTTTCAAGAATGGACACCCCAGCCATAATTCAAATTCCAAAGGGTACTTTTGTCACCAAAATATAACCTACCGAAAACCACCAACGATCACCTCACAGGCTGTTACATCAAGTTAAAAAACCTTAGTCTATATTAATATTTCAATATGGCAACACATTCCGTAAGCATCAGCTACAACAATGGCAGAGCTGGAGAGCCCGAGGGTGATGTCCAAACTCATAAACTTCCTCTCCTCTCTCCTCCAGAGAGTAGCCGAGTCAAACGATCTCAACCGTCGATTACAGCCCCAGAAAATCTCAGTCTTCCATGGCCTCACTAAGCCAAACATCTCAATTGAGAACTATCTTGATAGAATTCTTAAGTATGCAAACTGCAGCCCCTCTTGCTTCATAGTTGCTTACATTTATCTTGATCGGTTCACTCAGCGGCAACCAGCTTTGCCCATCAATTCTTTCAATGTTCATCGCCTGCTCATTGCTAGTGTCATGGTTGCAGCAAAGTTCATGGATGACATGTAAGTTAATTTCTGAGGTTACCATGATTCGAAATTTCTGAATTCTTGAGTACAATCTTTGAAAATTCACTGTTTTTTCTCAAAGAAAACCAAATTGAATTCTTGAATATTCCTTTTTCTTGGGCTCCTGAATTTACTTAACTGGGCAAATATACAGGTTCCATTACTGATATGCGTTCAGCTTTGTCAAATGTTTTGCCTTGAATTCTTGGTTCATAAATAGTGTATGAATTGATAGATCTTCTTTGACTAATAAAATCCAGCTTTATTTTATTTTATTTTATTTTTCCGATTGGGAAAGACAGCCATCGGAACAAGCGTGGTGAGGTGAAGAGGTTGAGCCGGGAAGAGTGATTCTGAAATCTGAATGTTTTGTTGCACGGTCAAGGCATTACAATTATTGCTGAAAGCTACAATCCAACTTTACACAGCCCAGAATTGCTAGTGTCCATTAAAAAAAAGTCTGAAAGTTACAGCTAGATAGAACCGAAATACAATTTGATCCAGCTTTTCTATGACACGTTAGTACAATATTTATCATTACATAAAAATGTTCAATTTGTGGATGTGCAGTAACAGTAACACTCCTTTGACTACTATATTGCGCATTTTAATATTTTTTAGATGCGAGTATAATCTCTATAGAATTAGTCCACTTATGATAATTATATAGTGTAATTCTTTTATAACAATTTTCAGGTATTACAACAATGCTTATTATGCAAAAGTTGGAGGGATCAGCATAACAGAGATGAATTTTCTGGAATTGGATTTCTTATTTGGATTGGGATTCCATTTAAATGTGACTCCCACAACTTTTTATACCTACTGTTCCTATCTCCAGAAGGAGATGTTGATGCAGCCCCTCACAGTCAATTTAGCAGAATCTTCCTTGTGCACGGGAAAGTTATCAAAGCTACATTTGTGCTTCAATGAAGATGAATCATCCCATCAACAACAACAGCAACAGCAACTCGCTGTTTGAGTTTTATTCATCTTTCATGTAGTTAGTTAGGAGTAGTTTCTTCCCTCATTTCTAAGTTGGCAAATCAACTCATTTGTACTAAGCTGTTCGCATTGGTTCTGCATTCAGTTTTTTTTTTTTTTTTTTGGTAATCAATTTTTGAGTTATGTACAGTTGGGTGCCTAAATATTAGATCTGGCCATGAATTTCTCATTTTTTTCTTTTTCTGTTGTGATCTTATTGAGCTTCAAACACTATATCAAATAATTGGCATGAGCACTAGGTCAAGAAAATTAGCTCTACATGGTCAGGAATTTACATATGTACCTTTTTTTTTTTAAAAAAAAATTTATGACCAAGAAATCAAGAAGGTAGACACTTAAACAAAAGCACACAGTCCGAATTTTATGGTGAAAATCTGGGCTCACCTATAAACACTGATTATCGTAAAGAACATCTAGATTAACTCCCATGCTACAAAGTTGTACAAGTTATTTATTTTATAATTTCCTAATAATGTTGTACATTGTTCAGAACAAATACGTACTTCTGTCCTTAACCATAGAAATTGAACCTTAGATCTTTGAAGTTGCAATTTTGCCTTTAACACAATGCTTCGTTCTGTCAGGCATCAAGAATGTATTTCAATATTTCATGTTACAATTGCTGCACTTTCCACTATATACTGGTTCTTATCCAAGTCAAGCTACATTCTAATTCTGCATGAGAAGAGTCACTAAAGTTCACAGGTAGGCATATATGATTGCGCAGACCGAATCTGGAAAGGGACAGGAATGGTGAGAGAGAGAGAGAGAGAGAGAGCGCTAGCTAATGTTGGCGACAATGGGCAGGTGAGAATAAAGGGTTCGTGTACAAAAAAAGTGTTAATAGAGGTGTACCTTCATTGTAGTCAATTTTTTTTGGCAGTGAAGACAAAGCTATCACACTTGACAGTTGTAATTGATTCTGGGGTGGGAACATGTAACATGTGCAATCATGAACATACTGTGCATGTGCCCAACTTGACACTGTGAGAATGACAATACAAGAGTCTCTTTTCTTGAACTGGAAGTATAATCTTAATTTATTTCAAGAAGAAGAGGGCTCTGTAATGACAGCTTATAATATGATGCTTCCAATGTGCTCAATTGGTTTGTAGGAAATTAGGCTGTATAACTAGCTGCATGGAGGTGGAGCATGAGGTCAACTTTGAAAATTGCAAAATGGCCATGGAGAAATATAAACTAGTCAAGTCATATCAAACATGCAATGCTGCATATATATGCGAACATGTTTACAGCTAATTATACACAGTTATGGGCCGGAAATATATGTCCTGAACATTAATCTTGAGTATTTTTACTTTTTAATTCTTATAGGCAACACCATAACATGCAATGCAATATATTGAGTTGGAAAGCACATTGACCTTATACTTAAAAAAAAAAAATTATCTTTTTATAAGGTTTTCTCCACAATCTTGTTTGTATGCGTATTGCATTGTCGTATATAAAATATTTTCATTACTTTTATATCCTCTTCACGAAAATTCTAATATTCCTTTATAGGCATGATTTGAGCATGCTATTCATTTTAATTTCTTCATTTTGCAGTGTTAGTTTATGTTTTCATTATTTTGATAAAATTATTTTTATTTTGATAAAATTATTTACTGCTTCATCTTCTCTTTATGATGATGATGATGTACTCATTACTTATTGGTAACTAATTCGTTGGTTTTGCAATTCAAGTGCATATATTGATTGTAACATTTTGTTCCAATTTGACAGAGACTTGAAAATGAATAACCGCCAATTATGCTCTGAAAGAAGCTGCAATTCGTTTGTTGAATAATGGGCTTGATAAGCAAGGATGTACTGATTTCAGGCTGAATGCCAAGGATTGGTGCGAGCATGTACATCAAGAGGCCCATTTAGTAGGCCTAATGTCCAAATTTCTAAACCATATTCTCTAGTTGGCTCATTCCCCAATGAAATGGACCTTGGATAAAATTTATGGCAATTTTCAAGAAAGCCACATTTGCATACCCGTTTGGCTTACAAGGCAACGTATTCCAATGTTATAACTTAATGTCTTCAAAATATATTTAAGGGGATGTTTGGTTTAAAGGAAGGAATGAGTACGAGCAATAATGGTACTTATTGTTGTTGTTTGTAAAATAACTATTACGATCATTCAATCGAAATGAAAATAATTAATTAGTGTCTTTATAATTTCTCTCAAAATACTACTCTATCAAACTTATTAACCCTTTTGGAAAAATGCTACTCATTCCATTACTAAACCAAACATGTTAAGGGGGATCATCAATACCAATACTCATAGTAGGGTTAATGATATAAATAGTAATAGTGATTGAAAAAATTTGAACCAAAAGATTCCTAAGGGATGAATTTTACTCTTGTGCTTTATGGAGAAAAAAGGGGGTGAATTCCAAACTCTTCAATTGTTATATGACTGCTAAAATAAATACTTCACTTTTTTTTTTTTGGCGAAAATAAAAAATGAATATGGTGCTTGTTGGCTCTTGCTCAAGTATGAGGTATACAAGTGCTGATAATCCTCATACATTAGATTATTAATATATTTTCTTCAGAAAAAATGGAAGACTATATTAATATACATAAGCCCACTCAAAAGTCAAGCAATTAGAACGAGAAAGGAAGTGCATATTATGCATCAAAACAGATCAGCAGAGAACACAAATTCTTTTTTTTCTTTCTTGTGAGACAATTGCAAAGCATTGGTTGTAATGAGTACAGAGGAGTTGAAATTTCCAGCAGATGCATTGGAAACTTGCAACTCAATTAAACTTCGAATCAAACTCTACTGTGGCTCAGCAACCATATTGTAAATTTGACAAAAATAACTTGACATTTAACCTCTTATATATAGCATAAGATTCCGACCGAATACTAGCACACGGCATTTCCCTGACTAATCCAATACTCGAAAAGATTTCAAGGCCAAATTCAAAATATACTGACACTCGTTAAAGTTCGTGTTATGAGTTTCCAAGCGTCTAATTGGACCTCATACTCCATCTATAAAGCTTTTTCAACATCTGAATCCCAAACGGCACAGCAGCAGCAGACAAAACATACCGAAACCTGAAAGATTCATCTGGAGCAATGGCGAAAATTGCTGATGCATAGGTAGCAAACATCGACAGCGTGGCAAGCCATAGTTCAAGATAGAAAGGGAATTTGTAAGTGAGTGATATAATGATGAGTATAGCCGTGGAAAGGGCTAAGGTATTTGCTATCAGGAAAGCATAAAATGCTTGTTTTTGATCAGCATATATAGCCCTTCCTGCCTTATGTCCACCTGTTCCATCTTGCCAAACACCTCCTGGTGGATTTACCCCTGCTTGAAAAGTCACAGCTGCTATTAATGCCACAACAATTAGTAGCACATTTCTTGTATCAGTCGGAGTTTCTTGATCTTCATCGTACCGGAATCTAAACCAACCACCCCTTGAAGAGCCGCCATTCATGCGCGGGCTAGCCATTTCTATCTATGAAGCAAGTGCTTAACTTCAAAATGGAATTGCTTAACTTGGTTCTAAGTTATCGAGTCTTCATATATAGAAGGGGAAATGATGAAAGAAGCTTCACTCAGACGCCCTTTTCTGGAAACTTGGCAGAGCTCAGACACGGAATGAACGACTTAGACTTGGTCTTCTGTGCTTTGGTTGGTTGGTGGACTTGGTACTAGTTTTTTTTTTTCCCAATTGCAGTAAAATTGTAGAGTCAATTAATCAGCCATGATTTTTTTCTAGCCATAGCCAACGTGTAAAGCTCACAACCACGTGTTAAGTTAGATGATTAATGATTATCACTTGAGATAAAGTCTAAGAGTAATGAATAATTAATAAATACAATTGGCTTAGTCGTAGAAAATCACTGATTGTTGGAGTGAGTATTGCGTGCACCACGCGCGCCACGTGGCGTGCCACGTGATGCACTAGAACCAATCACACATTGCCAAATAATACAAGGTATGACCCACCATTGTCACATGGCGATAAATTATTAGTTCTAGTACACCACGTGGCAATGCACGTGGTGTATTATATACTTTTCCTGATTGTTGAGTCTACTTCAGAGCCAAACTTAATTATTAAAATCAACAAGACTTAGACTCAGCAATTTCACGAAGTCAACTTTCCATCTTAAAGTTTATCCTGCGTACGCGATCTCACAAAAATAGTAGTTCTATTGGATTATCAATTTAAGAACAAACATTAATTAAATAAACCAAGTTTTGGACCATGATTAATGAAAAGACTATGAAGTTGAAACTTTCGGATTTTTTTTTTAAACAACTAGAGCTCATCAACAAGAGCTGAAATAAAAATACATCAGTCTACAAAGAACTTAAACATTATTAAAAAAAAAAAACATATTTATGGATCTTTCATTGTTTTACGGGTTGTACATTTCTCACCCACGAAATAAATCGTAGGACAAACAATAGTTTCTGCGTACATTAAATAGCTCAAAATTTTCGCACACACGAAACAAATCGTAAGACGAGCATTTTCCCGCAGTTAAGGCAAATCGTAAAGCTATTTACCTAACTGAGATATCAGTTTCTAGCCATTTGCTAAGAAAGCTCAAATGATTTAAAAATCAGCTACGGAGAAATAGCACTTTCCAGCCCAAAGTTGAAAGGAAGTAGTTTTTGTATTAGTTGAATCCAATACAAATAAATTAAGCAGTTTTTTATTCTGCTTGTCAAATGCGTTAGTTTATATTAACAAAATCTAGCAGTTGCTGACTATCATCACCTATAATTGGTTCCTATTTATTTGAAGAAATCTCGAACATTTATTTTATTACCACCCTGTTCAATCCAACATTAATCTGTATTGTCCACAAACTTATACATGCACATCTTTTTCAAATATTATGACATTAACAATTAACACAAAATCAGTATTAATAAAAAAAAATTTGCCGGCATGCGGCAACAAAGGTCCAGAATCCAAGCACTATCGCTATTATATTGAGGAAACTATAATTGGGCGGAGGAAATAATGTGGCTGGAACAACATTTGAAGAAGAGCTCATTTGGCAATTAAATTTGAAAAATGGCCTTAGGAGCAACAGTATATCTTATCTGGAAGGAGATGATTAGGAGAATTTTCCATCAGAATGCAGTAAACACAAAAGAACTTATCAAGCAAATTGTAAAAGAAATAAGAGCTTATGCGACTACTTGGGAGAATATGACTAACAAGAGAATTGGAAAAATAGTGTAGATTGGTACTTTTCTCAGAACATTTTTTTGAGTACAAGTGTCAATGGATGGTTACAGAACAATGTGTAACTAATTTGTGCTGGATTTATCTGATGAAATTTGGAACTAATTCCTCAATGGGTGAAGGCTTTCCATTTTCGAGAAGATATTAGGAAATCATAATTCAGAAGTCCCTGGACTAATTGTCCTTAAGGGCCTAGTCCAGTCCAATCGTTCTTCCATACTCTCACAATACAACCGTATCCAAGGCCCAAACTCTGCTGTCATTGCATGTTTGGGCTCCACTCTGAAAACTTTCTTCTTCGTTGGGTTATAATTGGGGCCGAACAACATAGCAAGAGTTGATAACTTGGCCGAAAGTTCGAAGTCTCTGGTACATATTTCTGCCAGAGGCTGAATTAGAAATTCCCGGTTTTCCGAAGAACACTATCTCATCACAAAGCCCCATGTTCAGCAACGTCAAAAAGCTTGATGGAATCATTTTTCAAGTCAACAACATTAAAAATTCAGAATTCACACAGTAGCTACTAAACATTAGAAAAGAAAAACTTGATAACAAAGCATAAAGTTCACCACCTATTTGAACATAATTACGGATGTCAAAATTTCAAATGGTTGCTTAAACTGTAACAGGGTTGTGGATCATAAAGATCTATAGCAAATCATCTGCTAGTACATTTAAGCCTCAGCCAATGGGTATTCAAACACAACATCTTTGCCTGAAAGCTTTCTATAAACTGCAGCAAACGTCTCCAGCTTGTATTCGGTGTTGTTTCTTTCCTTGGGGTCCAAAAAGACCTGCCCACAAATCAATAGGTCAGGGGAAAATGCTCCAATTTTTAGATATTAAACAAGTATCTCATTCATAAATGTTACAAACCGCATTTATGTTTCTCTCTGCCAAAGAAGAAAACAGCCAAAAAGAATAACCAGGCTTCATAATAATGATCAGAAAGAACTCCAAATTATAATTTGATGTCAGTTAGTTTCCAAAGTAATCTTCCATGAAGGACGACACATTTATTTTTTCAACTAAAGATGGTACAAAAAATGACTGAAGTTGTACAAAAAATGGCTGACACCTATTGTGAACCTCATCCTACCTAAGAAACAAGATCACTGAACACCAAGCAGCAAGTACGCAGGACTTTCTCAATGATTTCTAAAAGCATACCTTCATTATCTTGGATCCATCAATGCGATATCTAACACGCTTCCCAACAATCTCAGCAGGGACAACAACATCCTCCAGCATGGCATCATGTACTGCAGTTAGAGTTCGGCTGCGGGGTCGTTGAACAGCAGAACCTTTCTTTGGGGGCCTCAGGATCCTTCGGGTCGCAATCAGAATCACATCCTAAAAGTCATAGTTTGCAATCAAAACTACATCCGACAGACAAAATACAAACCTAACACGATTCTCACAATAGGTCATCCAAGAACATTATCATCAAGTTCCTAAAGCAATAAATAAAAAAGCAACGTTCATGGGACTATTAACAGTAAACAGTGGCACAAAAAATCTTGAAGTTCTGTTCTCACATATGTGAACGAAGGGAATTTAAGATAAACATGGGCAGATAGATGAAACGCCAAATCACCGTACACTGCGATACAATCAATCTAAGTGCTCAAGTCATCAACTAATATCTGTAGAATGAACCATAGGTAGAAGGATGACTTACATACCCAAGGGTGACACTAAAAGCTCAGAAAAATGTTCAATCAGTTCAATTCTTCGACCAAGAAAGGTCTCATAGAGCTGGGATTAACATAAATCATCATTGCCATTCTCCATTAGTCTAGAAAAAAAAGGGGGTCCCTATATACACTATGGTACAATTCCAATTTAAGAGCTCAAGTCATCAGCTAATATCTCTAGAGTGACACATAGGTAAAAGGATGAACTAAAAGCCCAGGAGTTATACACTAAAAGCTCAGAAAAATGTTCAATCAGTTCAATTCTCAGACCAAGGGGGGTCTCATAGAGCTGGGATTAACATTAATCATCATTGCCATACTCCATTAATCTAGAAAAAGGCAGGAACCTATATACAGGACGATACAATTCCAATTTAAGCGCTCAACGCATCAACTAATATCTCTAGAACAAAACATAGGTAAAAGTATGGACTGCAAGCCCAGGAGTTAAATTAAAAGCTCAGAAAAATGTTCAGTCAGTTCAATTCTCGGACCAAGGCAGCTCTCATAGAGCTGGGATTAACATTAGTCATCATTGCCATACTCCATTACCCTATATTAACATGCGGTGTGTATAGAGAATATTAGCTTGTGACACAGAAGACCATGCGATGCCATTTGAGCCCTTGACTTTTCAGACTTAAGGGCATACACATTAAAAATCATAAAACCATCATGCAAAGGAAAAACCAAATGCTCCCATCACTGAAAAATGCACACAGGCAAACTCCTATCACCAACAAACTAAATACTAGGATAAAAGTAAAGTCAGAAAAATATATGTACCTTTCCACTAAACTTCTTCTCTAACTCTCTGACAAGCCTCACATGAATCTTCCGAAAAGCTTTTCTCAGTCTGTAGGGTACATGGATAACAACAGCCTTCCGGTTTCCCGAGACATCAATTTGACTGCAGAAAGAAGACACCAGTACAACTATTCACAACTCATTCAAAGGACAAACAACATCAATTGAATTGACTTTCAAAGCTATTCTTACACTGCTGAATTGATATAGAGATCCTTCAAGTCGCTTTTGAGCTCTTGGTTAGTATTTTCCAGATCAAAAAAGGCCTGCACAGGTGTCGAAAACTAAAGGTCACTATCACATTTCCAAGTCAAGCAACAAACCTATAAAATAACAAGATTTAGTATTAAGAAAAATAAAAAAAACCTGGGCCACAGACTCTTCAAACTCTGTCGGTTCAGCATCCTTATCCTTGTGAATTTTTTTCATTGAGGTATACATCTTGACAGACCTATTTCAAAATTATTGATGCCAGGTATGAGAGGCACTTGTATTGCAAACTCAGTCAAAATGTAACTGAAAGTATCGCTAAGTTCGGTCAAATATACTCAGAAGTACAGCCCAAAAGAAGTGCTTAAGGGAACTGAATTAAAAATTGATGCCAAGAAACACAAGAATAAAACTAAAATCTTCAAGTTCAGGGCTCAGCTACTAAACGAATAATTATAAACTAAACTTTTCGTTCAGCCAACTACAACGAGATTTGGTCAGTAGTTAATTGTGAAGTCAATTTCATTAAACCAAATGCCCGGCAGCACAAGTTTCAACATTTTCCAAGGCAATCAAAAAACACTATACTAAAACTTAAAACCCAAAAAAAAAAAAAATAACACAAACATTTATCACTACTTAACTCGTTGATTAAGGAAAAGGATTAAATTACGTAATTCCTAATACACTTACATTTTCTCTAGTATAGACGTAAAACATAGCAAACTTTTCTCTCATTTTTTCACAACAAACGGAAAAAAGGGTCTCAAGTTACCAGTTACCAATCAAAAGAAGCTAAATTTCCCATTCTTTACCTCTTTTCCAATTTTTACCACCACATTTTAATCGTAACCAAACAAGGCCTAAGAAAGATAACAAGGAGGAGAATTGATTTGAAGATTGAAAAAGTTAATACCTTCTGGGGGAGCAGAGAAGACTGAGCCGATCTGTGTGTGCTGTGAACTTGTTTTGTCTGCAGAGGTGATAGAAAACCCTAGGGTTTGGAGGGGTTTGATTGGTATTTATAGGAGATGCAGGTGGGCTTGGACTGGATGGAACTGATTAACCGTTTTGACGGAATTTTGGGATCTTGTGGGTTGTTGAAGCCCAATTTTAAACCATTGTGGACTCTATTTATTGGGTCTGAAAATATACTTGCTTTCTAAGGTCGGGATTTGGATAAATTATTTCACATCCTTCAACCATATCCTCTATTATATTCGGATTATTCATGAGACATTTGTACCAAACTAAATAAGAATAAATTTGGAAGATTAAAATTAATGGATTTTAAGCAGAGGAATAAAATTAATATATTCTAAATTCACTCGAATTAGATATCATTTCAAAACCTTACTTTTTAAGATCCATTCATTAAAAATCCTTCCACTGAGTACAAATCCCTCATCCAAATGTAATTGAAATTAAAATCTACTAGTAGTTTTACACCGACAATGCAACAATAAAGCCGACATAAAAAAAAAATTAAGTCAAAAAATGTTAAGTTTTCATTAAAAAAAAAAAGTAAGTTTCAATGAAACCTTATTATTATTTTTTTGGTAATTTTTCTTTACTACAGCATATTCTATTTCCTAATATCTACACATCTGCATGTAAACGGCACGAAGCTGAAGAATATTTAATCATTTAAAACCATACTACAATACTGTCGTGGCACCATAACTCTTAAGAAAATTAGCAAGTTTTTAAGAAATATAGTTAGTTTTTGCAAAATTTTATCGTTTTTTACAAAATTTTCCATTTTCTTGTGCCATTTTGGAACCAAAGCAAATTCCTTTCTTAAGTTAACATTTTGCTTAATTATGCAACGAGCCCAAAATTTTAAAATATAAGCTAATACTTGAGCCAAAATAGTTAGCTACAAAGTTTAGCATTTTGGCTGTTTTATTGTTACATTGTTTCGAGTTAAAGCTGCAAACAAATTGTTTGAGAACACGGCTCAGCTCGGCTCGTGAAAATTTGAGTTCAACTCGTTCGTGAAACTAAACGAGTCGAGCTCAAACACAAATTTTGGCTCGTTTAATAAATGAACAAGAGTCCGAGCATGAGATGCTCGACTCGGCTCAGCTCGACTCGAATAATATTTTTACATTTATTTGAACCGAGCTGTTCGCGAACAAAGCTCGACTCGACTCGTTCATATAGCTAAATGAGCCGAGCTAGAACACAAATTTTAGCTCGTTCATTATACAAGCACGAACTCGAACCAGAAATACTTAACTTGACTCGGCTCATTTACAGCACTTAAACTAAGTTTGTACGAATGAGATACTCCTACATCCTATTAATCCAAAAAGAATTAGATGATGACTAAAACATTGTATATTTTGTCACAAAAGAAAATGAAAGATTATTTGAAAATCTTACCAATTTATTTCTTAATAAAAACATATCCCGCATCACCACAATATAAAAATCTGCGAATAATTTTTATTTTTCAGAAAATATTAGTCTATTTATTTAGCATCCAATCTATGTACTAATTGCTGTTACACTAAACTTACTTTTCAATTTTTCGACCTATTAGAGATTGAATAGTCAGTGCCTCATAGGCATATCCCTTATTTGGCTTTTAGAAAACCTCTAAATATTTTTTTTTGTCTTTTTTTTTTCATACCGTTACTTGAGTCCTTTGCTCCTAATTGCTACTTCTGCTTTAGCATACAATGTTCAATGTAGTACCTAATTTTTATTTCAACTTGGTTTTCTGTTTATGTACTAATTAGTCCTTACACTAAACTCTGACATTTTAATTTCTCGACCAATTAGAGATTGAATATGTTAGCATCCCATGCCCTTAATTAGATTTTCAGGAAAACAACTCTGAAGATTTTTTTTTTCCTGTCCTTTTTTTTTTTTAAGTGATTGAGTCCTATTTTTCTATTGGTATCAGTCCAATGTTCCTATTTGCTCTCTTTTACTTAGTATAAGATTAATATAACTACATTATTTTTATTAGAAGAAATTTAAAAAGTACTACCTTATTTAGCTTCAAAAGACAAACAGTATATTGTTTTCTTCTGAGGGGAAAAAAAACAAAATGAGGATGGTAAACTTATTTGGCTCCCCACAACCATGTTGAAAACACAGATCAGTGAAAAAGACGAAAAAGTTGGATCCGGTCAAACCGGGATTTTGAACCCGACGTGAATCGAACACGCAACCTTCTGATCTGGAGTCAGACGCGCTACCATTGCGCCACGGATCCCTTGGTGATTGGTTAATATTAGAAATCATATTTATGTAATTTGCCAAAAACATTTTCTTTGTCCACCACGCAAACATACTATTCTTTTTTTTTTTTTTTTTTTTGAAATGGGATTCTTCCATATTCCTATCCTATGAAAAATAATTCTAGTATCAATATGGTGACGATCCGATAACTAGGAAAATTCTTGATTGTCACTTGCAACAATGACAGTCAAAAGGCCAACTCACAATGTTTAGAACTGAGCAAGGCCTGTCCTCAGCCACAGCCATCTGCCGATAATCAGAGCAAATATTTTGTATGTAAGCAAGACAATCTAAGAGCTCAGCTAACAAACGACACAATATAACATAGACCACAACACAAATGGATTGTACTTTTTTTCAGGAAAGAGTCCTTCGTCATTTTTGTTTCTCTCCTTTTCTATTTTTGCTCTCTCTTCTATGTCCATCTTTATTTTCATTTCCAGCCTTCTTATTTGGTTCTTTTTCTTTTTTTTTTTTTATTCTTTATCATAGCAATCAAATATAAAAGACGTTACTGTCAGAGGTGCTAAATCTTGTTGCACAGTTTTTTGAATTTCCAGTAATTATTAACCTTCATTTCCTTCACTTCTGTTTTTGACTTTCGGCCAGTTGTTGCCTGCAACTTCTTTTCCTTTAATCTTCTAACATTTCCTGTATCTTTTGGCTTAACATTTATAACTTTGTGCGCTTTCTGTTCGTTTCCTTCAGTTCTTGATTGATTTACTTCGTTTAACATTTGCGTTTATACACTTCGGCACTCTTTAGCCACAATTCAGTAAAATCAGTGAAGATTTGCCAGACAATAAACATTTGTATTCGGTAACAGAACCCTGCTAGCCCACAAATTTTAAAGGCAAAGCCAGTCCAAAGAAAAGGACATTTAGGGAAGCTCTTCCCAACTTAGATACATTTGTTGTAATTTAAAGGTAATATAGTTTTCCAAACGGAAATTAATATATTGTTGTAATTATTCTCTTTTGCTAGCAATACTAAAGTTTGTTCAACAGCCTGTGTGAGAGCCAAATTGCACAAAACTGAAAATTAATTTGTCAAACAAAAACATACTTCGTCATTTCTTGCTTTTTTATTAACCTACAATTTTTGCAGTCTTTTATTTATTTGGGTTTTCCTAAGTTTGCAAATTACCTTTTAGGGTATTTTACCACGATTCTGAGTAAGTTTATTTGCACATTAGAAATTTGTCTATTTTAAGCTGGTTCACTGCAAATTCAAATGATGAAATTAAGCTGGTGCCAAAAACCAAAAAGGAAAAAAAGAAATGTCATCACATTATTACCAAGAAAAATTGCAGCCTAGGTGAAATGCTGCTAGAAGCCACCTAGGGATCAACGGCAGATGACGAGTAAAGGTCCAAATCATTACTGACCATAAGCTATCTGTTGTTTTTTTATTTCTTGAAAAAACGATTGTTTTAGTACTCAACTCATTAAATGATACCTAAAAAGAATATTTTGGACAACTGATCATTTGACTAAACATAGAGCCCTTCTATGTTCAGTCGAAAATAAATGGACAAGCAACAAGCTAAAATCACTTTTCTAATTACCAAAATACATTGCGTCATTAGATCTTAAGATACGAAACAAATTCTAAATACAGACGTTACAAGAAAATAATAGAAGGAAAAAGATCGAGATCAATAGTCTCTGTTTCTTCCTTCCAATCCAATGCCCAACACCAAACCACACCCCCCCCTCCCCGGGGGACCCCCCCAAAAAAAAAAACAAAACACCTACCCACAACCACAAAAAAAAAAAAAACCAACACCTGAAACCCAAAAACCATGGAGTCGCCTCTTGCTCCGACAAGTCTCTTCCACTTTAAAGTTCATCCAATTGGACCACTCCAGGATATGGCACAATATTTCATCAAAACAAAATCTATCATCCCAAAAGTAGAAAAGACAAATAACACAATATTAAGAAATAAAACTACGTCTTCTTCAAAATAAAAATAAAAAAGAAATAAAACTACGTTAAACATCCGTTCGACTTGTACCAAAATGGGGAAATTAAGCTCTTCATGCCTGAATGTCAAGTCGAACACCACCAAGGGCACTTGGTGGATTATCATTTAAAGACTCCAATATTTCCCCGTGACCGTTTCACAATATGTCACGATTTGGGTGCGAATGATTCTACATCTAAAGCAAAGCCAAAATTATTGAGAGAGCATTTCCTCCAGCAGATATCCCTCGGTATTCGTAAAGGAGTTTACAAGTAATCGGCTTGGGGAGCAAAGCTTGAAGGAGATTATCACAACAGGGTGCTCAACCTAATCACTAACGTCAAAGTGCATGCCCAAAAGGTTATCAATACCTCGTGTAATTGTTCACTAAGTGCTCAGACCTTTTAACAATCAAACAACCCATTGCTTTACAAGCACAGAACTTATGATAATCACCTATTGCTTCTCACAAGTATGAAAATAAAAAATAATGTTACGATGATCACCTATTGCTTCACACAAGTATGAAAATTAAAAATAATGTTACGTGGCCTCGCTCACTTGCAAGGGCAAACTATAACAATTCCCTGCTATATACATCAGAATGCGGTAGTTACCATTAACTGAGTCCATTCTGATGAAGCCATCAAACCAGAACCCCTGAACCTCCTATCAGGTAATGTATGCTCTTAATACATTCCAGCCTAACCCCCTCAGAGCACCCATCGGGAAAACCTCTACCACAGGAAAACAAGGTAAATGACAGCTTAAAACACTAAATTAGCACAATTTGGACTAATAACTCTAGCAAAGATCGGGATCACATAAGACAAAATCATGCTAGCAAACAAGACACACCAAAGGTGAGTAATAGATAAACCAAGTTCCCAGCCTGTACAGTTCCAAAAGTTGCCTTCACAAACAATTTTATCTGAGAAAGCTAAACCAATCAACTTTGGACAAAAGAAAATCCTTTGAGAACCCTTTTAATGCAAGTTCACCAGAAATCTTACTAAGAAAATGTCCATCTTGCAGCCACCATGAGATGAGAACATTCAAATGGCAATATTTTATTACTCCATTTTAGCATGTGCTATTTTCCAGCTGAAGTTGAAACTCAAAATGCCATCTTAAACTCTCATCTCAAGTTGACAAAAAACAGAAAATACACGTGTACTCAAATATCCATCTGTATTGCTTAATCAGCACAGAAATGTACTTGAAAGTTTGAAGTAACTAATGAGCTGACTCAACTTCTGCAATCATTATAACATTGCTTTTAAGTGTTGAATCTGAGATATGATTAAATCAATTTCAATCTTGATATACTGCTTTCAGATACTTTAATCTGCAAGTACTGCATTGAAAAATAAGTATGGTCCTTAACCACAATAAAAGCAACCCAGCTTTTGAACCAAACCAGTTGTCCTTGAAACAAACACAGAGAGGACCTACTCTCTGAAATTCTGGCCAAATCTTACAGCAAGTTTCCTTTACGAAATATACTTAAAAAACACTAGATTTTTTTCCTCTTCTTCTAAAGCTCTCATAAGTTTCCTTGCAGCAGAAATAAACAAGATGATGGAACATCCATGCTGCCTAACTAATAGTTGGAGAAATACAATCTCGTTCAGATTCACTTGTACAATTGTCCTCCTCCAGCCACGAAAAGGCTTCATATCTCAAACTGACGGGGGATCAAAATGCAACTTTCAGAGTTCCACATAATCCTAGCCTCTTTGTCCACTCAGATCTGTACATACAAGTTGACTAAGTAACCAGGATGCTCCTTCACAGATATCTCTTATGCAGCAGAAACATAACTTAAAACTCGTCACTTCTCTTTACCATCACTGAAATGATGGGGAATCCAAAGGCAGACAACTTAATACTATTTAGCTCAATCAAAAAGAATACATCCTACAGGATATCAAGTCATGACTCATTAAGTAACAAAATCACATACCTCAATAGTAAGATCCAGAACCACCACTTCCCATATAACTACTACCACCTAAGCCACGACCAGAATAAAGTGAAGAATAGGAGCTTCCACCAACCTGAAGTTTTCAAGGAAAAAGAAAAAAGAAGAGGATAAGCATGCCAGATGGCTATAAGTAAGCATCATACAAAAAGAAGTCACTAGTAGAATAGTACGCAAGCTTACATCACTGCCACGAGACATGTAATCACCACTAAAGCCTGATGAATACATCCCATTAACGTCACTACCACTATAGGAGCCTGTAAACCATGACAGCAAATGCCAAGCCATCATACAAAGTTCTATATTATTCACTTGCAAATCCTAAAAGGAAAGGATCAAAAGAAAAAAAAAGAAAAAAAAAAAAGTACTTAGACAAAAAATGAGCATATTCGTGCGAGTCAGTTGGATGCAATAATCCTAAAGGCCAATTTTGCAATATATCAATCAAAGCAGAGAAAAATTATATCAAACCTCCACCATAACCCATGGCCTGGCGACCACCATAAAGACCATGGGAATCTTGACTAGACATAGAACCTCGGCTGCCGCCATATCCTACATTGGATCTCCCAAGTCTGCGGTTAGTTCATAGAAGTTAAAGTTAAGTCAAAAAAATCTGCAAATGGAGTCTCACCAGCAAATTACACCAGGATTAAATATAGCAAATTACTCCATGTATAGAAAATTATACCTATCACCATAAGCATCTCCATATTGAGAAGCACTGCCACTGCCACTGCCACTGCCACTAAGTTCATAATCCAAACGAGCACGAGATTGACGTACCCCTGCCTCCACATAACGAGGAGGGACATCATCCTTGAATGTATAACAAAGTCTAGTTAGATCTTGCATTTCTACCAGAGTGATGAAGAGGGTAGAAAAGAAGCACCAAAGTCAAATTAGATCTTGCATTTCTACCGGAGTAATGAACAGCAATAGAGAACAAGCACCAGACCAAATATCACACAGCTCAAAACAACTTACTTACCAATGCAGTATAAGGACGCTTTGACCCGGACATTGAATCGTATTCCCTGCCACGGACTTCACGGTAAGCTGGGGGTGGCCTATCATATCTTTGTCCATAACCATCATCAACATAATCCCTTCTTGCCACTGGACGAGAAGTAACCCTGGACATATCAGGGTAGCCAGATCCACGAGAGGAATAATCCTCCCTATACGATGCACGCCTGTCAGTGGGAACTCTAGAACTATACTCTGCAGTGGCTCTGCTTCTTGGTGGAAGCTCTTCACGGCGACCATAATCCCTTTTCAAGCTACTCTTAGGATATGATTCCACTGGTGCAGAAGCAACTGTCAATATCATAAGATAACAAAACAGCAACTTAAAGCCAATATAGAACTGTGCATATCTGCATACCAGGTGGTCTCCTATCATAGGTCCTTGGAGCGGGGGCAGCCACTGGTCTGGCCCTTGGGGGTGGAACATCCATAACAGGGCGTCTATCTCTAAAACCAGCAGGCCTCCTAAATCCACGATCCATAACAGGAGGCATACGTGGTGGGACACCTCTTGTTCCACGAACAGGGATACTATGCGGAACTGAACGGCTCCATGGACTCCTTATACCCCGAACAGGCCCACGGCCAGGTCGGAAGTCTCCACGAGCAATGTGTTTTCCTTTGCCTCTCTGAAGTGGCCTGGATAATCTGGCCCTAACTTTAGCCTGAAAGAGAAGTATTTGGTAAAGCAGCTTAAATAAAATAAAGCACTCTAGGAATTCAAGAACCAACCTTGCTATCTCCTTCACCCAGCTCCTCATTATTTATGCTTTTAGCACACGTAACTGCAGCATCATGGGTGTTAAATGTGACAAATCCAAAATCCTTCCGTTTGGCTGATGGCATGTTGCGTGCAAGCTCAACTTTTTCAATATCCCCATAAATCTTAAGAAGTTGACGTACTTGATCCTCATCCCAAGAAGCAGGAAGCCCATCCACAAAAACTGTTTTAACCTGAATGCAGGAACATGCAAAACTTCGTAATCACAAGCCATTCAGGTTCATCCAAAAATCCCCCAGCAAATCACTAAGGAAGATGAAGACAACCCCAAATCCAACTACATGGAATGAAATTGCAAAACAGAATATTGGTTGCAGAGTCAACTGTTGCAGAACCAAATGTAAAAACAAAAGTAATCCCAAATTTATCATCAATTTTAGATTATGTTCCCTTCTTTCAAGCACTACAAGCAAATATCTGAACAAAAGAATATCAAAATTGGGAAAATAACTCAACATCACAAAACAAGAATATTCCCAGTCAAACCCAATGTCTAAAGCCATCCAAATGTCATCAGCATCAATTATAATCACCAGAACAGCTCAGAAAGAAGAATGAATCAAGTTAAATCACCCCAAGTACAAGATCCATCCAATTAATGCAGAAAATGTTGGTGCGCATCTATTACCTGAGCCATGATCTCATCACCTGGATCAATGAAGGAATCTGCAAAAGAAACCTTAGCAGGCCTATCAACACCAAACACAACATCTCTCTTCTGTAAACGTTTAAAAGCATCCATGGCATCCGAACGAGAAGAAAACTCCAAGAAAGCAAAGCCTCGATTCATTCCATCATTATTACTGTCTTCAACCAATGTAAGATCCTCAATATTCTCAACCCCATACTGCTTTAACTTCTCTTTCAACTGGAAGCACATAAAAATCAGTAAGACAACAATATGAACAAAATCTTAGTAATTTAAAGCACAAAGATTGATACTTCATTAGAAAACATTCGTTTGTCCTGATCTACTTACAGCTTCCTTTGTCCATGTTTTGCATATATTACCCAAAAACAGAGTATCACTGTCTTGACTCGGAGTAACACCACATTGTTTTCCATGCACCTGGAATTTGTGGTTGCCAAGAAATGTAATTCAACATATGAATTAATTCAGTTGCCATCATAACTACAGAATCAGAAATATACCACTGGGTTTTTAAGCTCTGAACAAGCTCGTTTTGCTTGTTCTACAGTTGCAAAACGAAGGAAGGCAAATCCCTTGTTCTTCTTAGTGTGAGGATTCATCATGAGCCTGACTTCAGTAACATCACCAACTTCACTGAAGACTTTCTTAAGATCATCCTCAGTAGCATCCTTGTCCAAGCCCCCCACAAAAATCTCAAACTCCTTGCGCTTCCGCCTTTCTTTGACAAGCTCATGGTGATCCTCTTCCTCTTCATTGTCAACCATCTCAGTGTGCTCCTCGACACGATGCTCATCATCTTCCTCACCCTCAAACTCCTCTTGGACATCTTCAATTTCCTCCTCAACCATGTCGACGTCTTCCTCAACTATTTCATCTGTCTCTTCCTGAGCATCCTCCTGCTCAATTTCCTTCTCATCGTAATCAACACTGCCATACTCTTCTGGCTCATATTCAGGATCATTATCCTCCAAATCCAACCTCTCACTTTTTTCAAACTCATCACAAGACACTTTCACATCTTCGTGTTCTGTCAGACACAGAGAGGAGATAAAGATATCCTCGCCAGTCAGCGGAACGAAGCCACAATAAAATTTTAACTCCCATTCAAAACCAGCTAAAAAATGAGATTTTTTCCATACATCAAATCAAATCCAAAAAGGAAAGAAAGTCATGTTGAATGAAAAGTAATCCTCCAATCCAATAATAACTTTTCCATCAGTATACAATAAAATCGGGCTTATTGCACACCCAAGTTAGCGATATTACTTAGCAAGGCCAGGCCCACGAATGTTTAGAACTAGACCATACAATCTATTCCTTCTTGTACGTAATAATAAGTACAAACTTTCTAGTTTCCATTTCAGCAAAAAACTTTTTCTTTTATTGGGGGGAAAAAGGACATATCTAGGATATTCTTGTTTCCCTTTCGTCAATAGAACAAATCCTTAAGATACATTCCACAGGAACTTTAACATGCTTCAAACCCCACATGTAGAACAGTAGAAGCCAGAAGTATACTCAGAAGAAGTTACCACAATTAGACTTGATATGAATACGGAATTGGATTATTATACATAAGACATAAAAATCACGTCTTAAGGAACTTTGACTACCGTCTTCAGTGGCTTGTCCTTTAGGATTTCAATTTGCTTAAACAATCTCATGATGGAAGTTAAGTAGGCACCATGAAATTAGATGAGAACGCAAAGAACCTAGAATTACTTGTTATTGGCAGAAACATGTAAACAATTTCTAGAAATTACTCTACCAACCATGACTTCATCCAGCCATCAAAGGACATTAAAAGTTAAAGCAAGGAACCTCTACCAATCAACTCCTCATCCTGCCACCAAAGAACATTAAAACAGAGCGATTCTTACCCAATCATTTTGTCCCATGTATCGCAACATCCCAACAAATGGAATAAGAAACAAAATAGAAGAACAATATCTAAGATACGTAAACACTATCAACACATGAAATTCCACATGTCATAATAAGACCCAACTCACCAGACCGTAAAAAATAGTCATAAATTTCATGCCAAAGGCTTCAACATAAATATTTCTGCCAACAAAAATCAACCTTTTCTTACAGAAGTGATCCAAAATACAACCCTTTTACCTTTTCGCCATCAATCCAATAACAAAACAAAAACAGAAAATAGAAAATAACTTCAGAATTACAAACCTAATTGTACTCAACAAGTTTCAGCCCCCAAACAAAATTGATCTTTATGATTAACCAAAATTCGAGTTGTGAGGAATCAAAATAATTCAAAAAGTAATTACTGACAATTCCAATTACTAATTAAAAAAAAAGCAGCAAAAATTGACGATTAAATTGCTCACTTTTCACAGAAGCGACTCCATTCGCCTCGGATTTAACCACAGGCTCCTTGTCGATCTTCACCTCTTTCTCCGGCTCCTTCACCGTCACAGTTGGCGGCGGCGGCGGCGGCGGCGGCGGCGACTTTTTATCTTCGACAACCTCCTCAATTCTGATCGCGGGTTTGACTTCCACGGCAGGTGCCTCCTCTACTTTCATAGGTTCCTCAACTTCCACCGGCTCCGGCGCCGGCTCTTTTGCTTTGGCTTGGCCCCTCCCGGTCCCTCTCCCGCCCCTTCCACCTCTCTTTGACCCCGGCCCCGGGGGCAATTTCTTCCCTCTTGGAGGCATAATTTATTGGTATCAAAAAATTAACAATAAATTAGAATCCCAGACTCAGTTAAACAGGAAAATATTGAAACTTAGATTCAATTTGATGAAATTGTACGAGAAATTAGTGGATATTTGTAACGGGGAAATTCAAAGAAAAGATAGGATTTTCAATCAGGCTGATTGGAAACCCTAGTGGACCTGTCAATATATAGAGAGGCGGTGAAATTTGGTGTATTTACTCGTAGGATAATAAGTGGTCTGTGTGTTTTAATTAGTGGACGCGTTGCTGAGAAAGTCTATTTTAATGACGTGGACAGCTTTTATTGGTGGAGTCGAACAACAATTTGTGGGCCGTCCGAGGTCTGTTGCTGTAAGCTTTATCACCAAGTAAGGTGAAGCTGGCACGTGGTCAATGTTTCTTTTTCTTTTTTTTTCTGTTTTCCTTTAATATATATATACATATATATATATACACACACATATACATGTATGCGTATATGTACATGTATATGTATTGGTTCAATATATAATTCTTACGTGGAACATTTATGAAAATTTATATTGGCTCACCCGTGAATCATTTAAGAAATGCATACTGATATAAAATAAAAATATTTATGTAACTTTATTTTAAACTACAAGATTTACAGATAAAGATCTAAATCTAAGTTATATAAAAATTTTCTTGAACGGGACGTTGGACGATTTTTTACAATTTGCAATTGAGATCAGACTTATGTGTTATATTGGTTGATCTCTAATATAAGTATGGCGAGTCCACTAGTTTATTTAACTTCTCTTCACAATGTACAAGTGTGTAATTGTTGATCTGTGTTTTTAACGTACTATGGGAGAGATTAGTCAATTGATTACGTAATAAAGATCAATGCATCAGTACTTGAAAATATATTTTAACATATAATTCTATAAATGGGGGATTTATTAGGATCTACATTAGCCATTTATAGAATTGTTAATTAATTGCAAAAGTAACATACACTTGAGAAGAGAGTGAGCGTTGCTAACAATTAATGCCATTTATTGTAAAATATTTTTAACAAGAAGATATAACATATATAGTCATATTCATAAAAGGGATAATGGGTTATTAAATCAATTGATTTTTTATAGAAAATGAGTGTTAGATTTTAAATGCCTTCAACAAAACCTTTTATGGGGGTGCATGTTGGTTGGAAGTAGAACTAATGTTTGCTAACTGTTTAAGAACTAATGTTTTATTAGAGATGCACAAGGTAAATTTTGGAGGGTTTAATAATCCTATTTAATGCTAAAAATAAATGTGTTAAGAGATTTTTTGAATTCAACATGTTTATAACAAAAATCTTTTACCGTTTAGGGTCCGTTTGGTTGGACGGAAAATATTTTTCAAGAAAATATTTTCCTAAAAAAACATTTTACATGGAAAATGTCATTTTCCTTATAATTTTCTGATGTTTGGATGACAATGAGAAAATCTTTGAAATTAATTTTTTTGATATCTTTATTTTTTTTATTGTTAATATGAGTTGAATAGACTAATAACATTTGTAATAAATGTTTGACAAGTAATTATAGTTAATTAGAGATTTTTTGTTTATAATTAATCTTCAAAATAATATAATAGTAAAATATACATAACTATAATCATATTATTGTGGAGCCTAAGATTATGAAAAAAATTAGTTGATAACAATTAAAAAAATTAATTTGATGATTGAAGTTATAAAAATAAGCACTTAAGGTTTAATGTCACTTTGAACTCTTAGGAAAATAACTTACATTCATTAAGTATGTAAGTTATTTTCAGCCAAAGGAAAGAAAATTAAAAAATATTTTACACAGGAAAAAATTTCTGGTGTTTGGCACTAGGAAAATTTTTGAAAATATTTTCAGTCCAAATAAACAATCCCTTAATATATTACATACTAATTAATTTGTGTTCAAAATTTTAAATGACAAAATTTTTATTTAATTTGTTGAAGTTTAAACATGGATAGAAAGATTGACTTTCTATTGCTTTCTCTCCCTCTCACGCACATAGACATTTTCACACTTGTTCGCGCTAGGCCTGTTAATGGGTCGAGTCTGGACCCGAACCCGACTCGGATCCTTTATATTTTTTCAAGTCTGGATACAAGTATAATTCTGTTTACCCGACTCGGACCCGAACCCGAATATCTCCACAAAAAATGGGTACGGGTATGGAACATTCAATTCCGACCCGATCCAAACCCATACCCGTTTAAATAAATAATATATTATATTATATTATATTATATTATGGATATTTCTACAGCACAAGCCCCATTACTTTCTAGACGTTCGAAAAGTGTAAAAATAACCAATAGCAGAGTGACGCTTGTCCATTGATAAAATCCGTGCACATCTAACAAGGACTAACAAAGCAGCTAATTGAAAGTTTTGCAGGCCCCACTCCCGATCCCTTTTTCTTTTTTTCATTTCCCCTCCAAGTTAAACTCTCTCTACATCTCTTTACTCCCACTCATGGAAGAAATCAATCATGAAAGAATTCAGTATGAGAAAGAAAGCGGAGAAAGAGCGACGGATATGGCTTGGAAATGAGAAACAAGGGAGTGACCTAGCTTTGGGATGTTGCTGATAGTGGTGGTGGAGATTTTAACATGGTGGTGAAGGATTGGCAGCAAAAGAGATATATCCATGCATAATGGTGGTGGATCTTGACACGGTGGTGAAGGATCTCAACTTTTCAATACCACTTGGCCCAAGGAGATATATTTAGTAATCATCCGTTGTTGGCGCTTTCTAGAGGGAATTATAATTATTATTATTTTTGTGTATTGCTTATTAGTTTTTACTTTCACATTTTGAATTATGATATGATATATTTTGTGAAATAGGATCAAGTATTATTTTGTGAAATCTGATCAAGTTTTGAAGTTTGTTTCTTTGGTGGATTGAAAGTTAAATTTGAGTCTTTGAAAATGGTGATTGTGAAGAAATTTGGCACAGTATGTTCTCCATTCTATTGGCTTTGCACTGTCTATGGTTTTACCCGACCCAGTTTCGGACCTAATCGGGTCCGAATCTGGGAATGAAAGGTTGGACTCGTCGGGTACAAGGGTCCAGGTCTAGAACTTTTTTTCTTGGTCTGGTTCTAAATATTTAATTCCAACCCGAACTCGACCCGTTGACAGGCCTAGTTCTCAAAGACATTTTCACACTCTTTCGCACATGCACATGAACATGCACACACAATATTAGCACACCTTCTCTCACACATGCGTTCTCCTTTTCACAAACACAACCCCTTTCTCTGTTGTACATATACGCTTTCCTCTTACATACAAATAAACATACATAAATTTTTACTTCTATCACAAATACACTCCCTCTTTCACATACATATATATATTGACTATACACACAAGTACGACATTTTCATGTATACACACTTCCTTTCTTTTATACATACGCACATGCACATATTTTTCCTTCTTTTCACACACATGCACGCTTTCTCTCACATAAACACATTTTCTCTCTTTTATTAAGCATGCATATACATAGGCTTTTCCTCCAACAGACACAAACACAAACTCTTTTCTTCATGCACAATTTTGCTCTTCGTAAGTACACATGAATATATATATATATATATATATATATATATATATATAGACCTTTTGCATGTATTTCTCACTCCTATACTAATAACAAAAAAAAAAAAAAATCGTGTTGATGCAAAATTAGATTCGCTCCTCATACTCATGAGGGAAAATACTATAGCCACGCAAAATAGAGTGACACAGCGTAAGTTTTTTCACAAAATGGTAAGATTCTTTGATAAGTTATCAATTCATTGAGATATCTTACTATTTTTGCTACGTCTGAGTCACCACAACACATTCTTACTAATAAGTTATTTGTTCCACAGTTAGATAACCCATATTCCATCATGTCTTTTGCTAGTGAAAGCATGCATTTCTCACGCCTATTATAATGTAAAGGAAAGTATTAAGTTGACGCGGAATTAGTTTCACTCCTATATTAGCGTCACCACAGCACGTTCCAATTTATAATTTATTTATCTTATAGTTAGATAACTAGTATCCGAGAATAAATAGAAGGTCGACTGATTAAAACTTTATAACTCCATCCCAGAGATCGATGGTTCGACTCCTATCAACATAAATTCTCCACTTTCATTGTAACAGTGTATGATTTATCAAAAAAAGATTACTCGTATCCCACAACTCCTATACTAATACGTTGTGTTGATACAAAATTAGTATGGTAACGTCCAATAATAACATAAAAGGATACTGCGTGGACAGGGGTTAGTTCCACTCCTATATTAATGAGGGGAAGCCGCAGAATTAGTTTCACCCCTATATTAATAATGAAATATCTATATTGTATGACGCAAAATTAGATGGTGAAATGTAAGTATTCTCAATAAATTGGTAAGATTCTTTGAGAACTTAGCAATTTCTTGAGAAAATTTATCTTCACAACACATTCCTAGTAATAAGTTATGTCGCAGGTTCTAAATTGTATTTGTGGTTTAGATGGGATTCTGATGAGAATTACAGTTGCTTAACTGCAAAATATAAGGGCAAAAGAGATTAGATTAGAGCACATCAGAGAGAGAGAGAGAAGGTTGGAGCCGTATTGATAAATGAATTAAAGGACAGTGATACAAAAAAGGGAGAGAAACAAAAAAGAGGTTGGAGCCATATTGAAAAATGAATTAAAGGAGAGTGATACAAAAAAAAGGGACAAATTTCCCAGATAATTCTCCCCCTACACTATTACAATGATTTAATACCCTCACTAACCGCCTTTACCCAACTAAATTGCAACTTATTACTTTCATCTGAGCTCATAACTAACAAAGGTTTAAAGAACAAAAAATGCTAAGACTATGACAATATACCAAGATTGAGTTCATGGCCTATGTTCTTCTGGCACTGTTGCACTCGGCTGCTTCCAAGAATTGAGACAAGCACTGTGTCTGGACCATTTAAATGCAATATCAGTTGTATTTTGTGCCATAGCAGCAGCATTCGCAGCAGCATAATTAGACTGCTTGGACCTCTTCCAATCCCTCAGGACTGCTGTCAAATCAGCCACCTTAGCACTTATACTTCGGCAGCAATTGGCATGGACAGTAACTACCAATCCAACATCTTTGCTATCGCAGCAAAAACCACTAAAGTAAAGGGTATCCAGAAACCTTAATTTAAGGCCTAATTTTGTAGCCACCCCATTTTGAATCAAAATGCCCAAAACATCTTGTTCTTTCATCCCTGTGGAATTTCGTCTTGTGGCGTACCAAATTTCAAACAGTGATATAGTCTTTTCGTTTGCTCTAACATGGTAGAATCCAGTGTTGATTAAATTTGCTTTTGACCATGGATCGCCATTGAATCGATCAGTGCTAATTTGTAAGTCATCAGGGCCATTGAATCTTAGTCTTGGAAATGGATTCCTTAGCCACATTACATCCGTATCCTGCCAAAGAAATATCATCGAAGATAAGTTTGTATGCCAAAAAATGTTTTGATAATTAATTTGGGAACTAAAATTAACTATTTAACTCATTTACGTAAATTGGAATGAACTTTCTTACTCTTTTTTTTTTTTTTTTTGGTTTGACAATCTTTTGAGGTGCGAGTGTGGACCGACAATGACAAATACAATCAAATTTGAGCTTATGTCACGCAAATTCCACTAAAATGTGACTGACTTATTAGTTCCATTGGTATAAGTATTGCTAAATTATTAGGGTAAATTACGAAATACCCTCATATGGTATCGCTTTCAATCACATAATCTCTCATTTTTTTAATATAATCATATAACCCCTTGTGATATCATAGAATGTAAAAAATATACAGAGTCAATACTTCGTCACAAAATATTTACAAAATATTCTACATATGATCTTATTGATGTAGAATATTCTGCGACGTTGAGTGGGTGGCACGTGCATCGTGTGGAATATTTCGTCTATTTTTCACATTCCATAAAATCATAAAGAAATTATGTGGTCATATTAAAAAGATGAGGTGATTATGTAGTCGAAAACAATACCACAATAGAGTGCTATGTAATTTACCAAATCATTAACAATTATCCCATTAAAAGTGAATTTATATCTTTGTGCTCTATAGTTTATGCTCATATTATCGTGCTACTGAAACCAATCCACAATAGCAACTAAAGCATGTTATGGTACAGAAATTTATTTTTATTTATAGATTAAGATAAAAATCATATCAACAATTCTATGCATAGCTTTTATTATTTAAAATTGTTTGTAGGTTTCTACAGGATTCTACGAAAGAACTTGGTTGGTTTTACGTGAACAAGTGTGAAACAATTTCAAGCTCGAAGGCCACCAACTTTCGGAATCCAGCGAGCTTGAATTAAATAGTGGAGTTCCTAAATCCTAATTTAGGTAACAAACCTTTGCTAATTTTCTACCTACCATACCTATGAAGTCATAACTATAGCTTATACAACTTGGATCGTCCACCACATGTCCCATCTACTAATTTAATCTTATAAACAAGATTCAATCATTCACTTCTTCATATGAATATTCCAGGAAACAGGAGAAATACATGTTTTGTCTCGAACATTTTGAACTAGCTGGCTTCAATTGAGTGTACTATTTACCTTTTATAATTAACTTCGTTTATCTGATTTAATTTTAGCATTTTAATTTTCGTATGTGTACTTCGTTCCAGAACCGTGATGTTCTTTTGTCTGTTATTAAAAACTGACTTTTAAAGATAATGAGCATAGCTTATTTTTTTGCAAAATCATGGTGTCAATTTTAAAGTTAAAGGTGCTGTTGCAATATAACAAAAATGAAACCCATCTTTCAGATACAATGAAGGATTTTTTTCAGCTTTTCACCTTGTGTAACTGAAATATGGGTTTCTTTTTCGTGAAGTGCTGTTTGAGTGATAAGAAAACGAACAGAAACTACAGAAAAGAATTAATTTGTATCTGTTTACTAGATAACCTCAAAAGTTTTGGATAACTTCGATAACCATTTTTTTTGGCACAGATAAGTTTGATACGGTTTATGTCAATTATCTATCTCTTCTTTCAGATATGAATGAGCCAATTTGTTAAACATGAGAAATCCTCAAACCTTCTGGCTTACCAAAAACTAAAATTTACCATTTGCAGTTGTACCAAATTACTATCATTCATTAAATAAACCAATTGCATTCATTAATTAGTAGCTTTCTTGACATAATCTCCACCGGAAAATTATTGTACATAATAATAAAAATATAATGTAGGCAAGATTACTCACCGTGAATATGAAGTTGTACCCTCGCTTTAGAACATCCAGAAGAAAACGTGTTCTAATCCACATCATTCTGATGAAGCCCTTTGACATGTAAAGCTTTTCTCCAGCGAAATCGACACCATCTTTCGTCACCAATCTGTAACAGTTCAAACGTCGAAATTGACATCGATCATAGGCCGTTTGATCCATGGCAACTACTAACAAATGATTGAGCAACGGTTTTGTTTCTTCTCCAACCCAAAAACCCTCAAGAAAAAGATCCAACATGGTTGGATATTGATCGTTGTGAGGCTCAACATAAGCTTTGTTTACTATAGTAATGATCACGGTCCTGTTCGTAGGCGTGGCAGCGTTGCTGAGGGCTTCTTCGAGTTCATCTTTTATTAGTGTAATATTTGGCTGCAAAGACAAAAATGAAATATCAATATTGGGTAAATATGTGTGTTTATATATATATATATATATATATATATATATATATATATATATATGTATATAAACATATAGGATGATGATTTGAGAGATGAGAAAGATTGATGCTTACGGAATTTGATTGCAAGATGGGATGTTTTTGGAAAGAAAAGATTAATGATTTTTTGGTTATGGGGTTCCAGGTACAAATAAAAACAAAGCCTGTTAAGAAAAGAGAAAGAATTGCAAAATTGTTGATGAAGTTCTTGGATAACTCCATATTTTTGGAGTATGAATCAGAAAAATAGTAGTTATATGTGTATATATGATGTGTATAAATGGGAAAAAAGAAAAAATCTTGGACTTTGGAATGGGGTATGGAAACTGGAGGAGCCTTGGAGGGAGCGGGAGAGAGAGAGGGTTGGTCAGGCAAGACACCTGAAGTCCTTTATTTCACGACTGAAATATATAAATGTGGTTAATAGATAAAAGGGTAGAAAATAATTATATAAACTTGCCCAATGTTTTTTTTTTTTTTCATGTGTTTGGTTGAAGTCGGTTTTAATTTCTTTGTTTGGTTTGTTATGGATTGCATAATGGCACTTGTACTCTAGATCAAGATTTTTGTTTTCTTTCTGTCTCTTTGTGTGAAAAGAGGTGGAGCAATATACGAAGACTTGAGATATATATTTGAGTCATCTACCAATCCTTAATTTAAGTATTATTCAGAGTTTCTTTTCGTTAAGGTAACGGCAAGAAAATTATTTGCTCTCAATTTTCTCTTTTTCTGCTCATCTTTTTTCTAACACCAAACAAAAATTAAAATCTTCATAGGGAAGTGTTTGAACTCTTTAATCTTCAAGGAAGATCTTTTAGCATGAACATATCATTTTCTCAGTCCCACAAATACTAAAACATGAATCGTGATAAAATATCAAGAAAAAGTTTATATATATTTGTTACTTTTTTAGTCCAGTTGATAATCTAGTCCAATCCAAAGACGTGGCAGCTACATTTTAGGCACTACACTACCGTGCCGAAGCTTTAAAATGCTGAAGATAAAGAACTAAATACGAGGAATTATCCATAAACTTTGTGGTTTGAAGAATCAGCTGATGACAAATCAAATTATAAGGGAGGTTTGTTGTTTGCAGAATATCTGGAATTTTAAGAACTCTATCTAAAATAGAGTTTGAAACCGCATAAATAAGCACAACAAAAGAATTAAAAAAAAAAAGGGTTGTCCAACCAACATTGAACTCCCAACCAAAGATAAAAAAGCTTCGAATTCCAACCACGGAAAGAGCTTGAGAAGCAAGTCTAGGATTAAGCTTTTCAAAGCTTGTTCTCAATAATTTTTTTTTATCTAATTTTAGCTTTTGCTTTTTGAAAAAATTTATTTTGTAATGTTCTCAACTGTTTTTTTTTATTTTTAAAATTTTTAAGTTAAAATCAGGAGTAACTGATTTTCAACTTTTCTAAAATCAGTTTTTATAAAAAATCAGAAACTATTGAGCCCATGAATCAAGTTCTCTAGTAATTTCTTCTTAGAAATTACTAATTAGAATCCATCTTCTTACCACTGCTATGGATGCTTTTACTTTCCAATCCCTCCTGATTTTTCGGAACTTACGTCCCCTGGGGTTTAATTAAACTACATATTAGACTTTGAGATTTGGTCCAAACTTGAATATAGATGATTGCTTGAAAGTGAAAAAAAGAAAAAATGGCTAAGATAATCTTTATAAAAAAAAATCCAACTACCTGATTACAAAAAACATAGATGAAAACAAAATGAATGATTTGGTAACAAAATAAAAACATAATCAGAAAAATAAGAAAAGCAAAATAAATCATACTTATAAACCTTTCTTTCCTCTTCCCGGCCCGATCCCACCCCATTCCCAACCAAAACCCACCAACCCAGCGCAAATACCTCATTGCCTTTCTAGTGTTTTTTCAAACACACACAATACACTTCCCCAGATTGAGACAGCGGAAGCCACTATCCATGCAAAGGCAAGCAACAGAAATCAAACTATATTTAGAAGAAAAATCTTACGGCCTATAACAAAATGATTCAGTTAAAATTCTTCGTTTAATTATTTTAGTATTCGATTGTATCTGATATGAAATTCCGTCATATTACTAGTGATACATAAATAGTTTTACATTAAAAACAATTGGATATTAAAAAAAATTGAACAGAGGATAAAAATGCTCAAAATGTTAGAAAATGGTTAAGGATCAAACTCAAAAACATTGAAAGTAATGAAGTTAGAAAACAAAACTCAAAATTGATTAAGGATCAAATTGAGATAATTGAAATTATAAAAGTAGTTCCATGTTAATTAATGTTATTAAAAATTAAAAAAGGGTTGTGATGGAATTATTCTATATTAGAGTGAGTACTTCTTACATGTTACTGATTAAAATAACCAACTAGTCCTTGTTTATGAATAATATTTATCGGTTTAGCTGATCAAAGGGTTGCACAAAACAACTTGCGTGGTCAGCCAATACACAAATATGTATTTTTTGTGTATAAAAGTATAAAAAAAATGTTTACATTTTATAGTTTCATTTACATAATTATTTTGCTCCAATGTGTTGTATTATAACTTTTTTGTCTAGTAGCTATATAGAAAAAATTATTTGATGGAAATATAATTTCTACTTTTGTAAATAAACCATTAATATTTATAAACACATCTAGCAACACAAAAAGTAATTTTGTACAGCTCTTATGAGCTAAGTTTAACTCTAGTTTTACAAGTAAATTCTTAATATATACTTATTAGAAAAAAAAAATTGCGGAAAAGGTCCCATGGATTCCTTATTCTTAAAGGGTCCACAATATAGGAATTTTTTTTCCTTTTGAGAACCAATTTAGGATATTTATTACAACACGCTTTTTTAATGAATTTAGAAAAAAAAAATAGTGAACACATCTATACCCTTTGTGATAAATAGTCTAAAATTGTGTAACATTGATCGGTACACCTTTCTAGCTAGGGCACTTCTTCCAGAAATTTTCCGTTATTATAGGCTAATGATGTGAGATTTTTATGTGCTTAATCTAAAATTGCTCCTACCTATGCATGATTATCTATAGTGGATTTTCAATTTATACTAATCTTAGCTTCCCTATGACCCTACTTGTGGTTTAAAATAAAATCATATAAACATCCTTACTTTTTTCTTACATCAACAAATATCATTTTGCTTACGTAGCGCTCTTTTATACCGCAAGGTCCATAGGTGAAGCCATAGATCTGGTCCACCTAAGAATTTCTCGAAATGAACCTCCTAGTCCTCCCACCAGAAAAAGGCAAGAATTGTACACTCAAGAAAGAAAAAATGAAAAAATTGGGAAATATAGAATCGAGCCTGTATAAATATCAGATCCTGAAATAAGTCGCATCACCATTTTTCTAGTATAGATACTTAGAGAATATGCACAACACTAGTAGGAAATTGATAAGCACATGGATGAAGTCCAAAATATCTCACACAGTTAGGGGGGAGAAAGAAATCAAAACGAAAAAAATAAGTAGATATCCCACCAGCAAAACGAAAAGAATGGACAGAATATCACTTCATGAAGGGTTCAATCCTTGACTAAAATCCACAATGGTTTCAGGAAGTTTGTTTTTAAAGTATTTTGCAGGCTCTGAGTTTCTTCTTCTGTTTTTTGGACTTTGGAGGCCGCAGAACCGCCTTAATTGCAGCATCAAAAACTGCCTTAACATTCTGCATTACACAAGAGACTAGAATTCAACATTTGGTCACGGCAAGCATGTATAACAAACTACAACTAAGTATATCAAAAATGGACGTTGCATGTTGCGTTTTACACTTCAGTGGCAATTGTAATAGCTTCCTGTATTACAGGAATACTCTTCCAAAAACATTCATGTACTAGTGTCTGGCTTTTGACACTCCCAACATGAAAATTTTGTACTGCTAATGCATTTCTTGGATTGATAGGGTTTTTATTACTTGGAGAAAATAGTTACGTGCACAATTGCTATGCAATACATGGCAGAGAATCCCCCAATGCTCAAAAGAAACATACAGCTACCATTTTGCAAATTTAATGATTTATGATCCATGGGAGGGACATTTTAGCTTTTACCTCTTCATATATTGTACAATTTAGACGTGCAATTCCACCAGTTGGAAGTAATACGGTCTAAGCCACTGGACTTCATGTGGCTCCAGCAGTGTCTCTGCTAGATAATCTTTCCTTTCTTTTTAGACCTCTATCAGAAAAATTAAAAATCAGATAGGGCCACCAGAACCTGATAGCCATGCGGAAGTTGATCTGAAAGTGGAGTAGTTTGTTTGAGAGGGATAGCCAATGTTATATTGACTCAGGTATGGGAGTATGTGGATATGGGTATGAATAAAGAATCCAACACGGGTATGGCAGGGTGATATGAAAATTCTAGAACGTATGTCACACACGCGCCCCACCCATATCCATATCGACACGACACGGACACAACATGGGTATGACAGGGCAAGAGGAGAGTCCATGTAATAGAGGGGATAGCTAATGCAATCTCAACCAAAACATGTACCATCTGCTCATGAGATTCATCAACATCTGAGAAGCGATCTTCAATAGACAAATTTAAGGAGGCTGACATGTTCGAAACAATTGAAAGTAACTTAATTAGCTCCTAGCTCCTGTGGATAGATTACTTCCAAGAATAATGCAAGCTCAGAATTTGGGCTTGAATGATCGGCAAGCACTACAAGAAAGAATTGCAAGTAAATCCTGGCACTGAATGGAACTTTTACATCTTTCTTCACTACTATACTTCATCAGCGCAAACACCCCCCCCCCCCCCCCAAGAACACCAAACACCACAAAAAAAACTGAAAAAAGTAATATTCTAAAACATCAAAATACATTGGGGATAATTTCAACAAGAACAGAAACAGTGGAGATGTCATTTTTTTTATCTGCCCAATATTGATGACAATATTAATTAGTCAATCTGCTTTTGCAAACTGTCATAAGCAATTTTCATTGTGGGAAAAAGCCACGCTGATTATTTTTTTCCTAATCTTTGCAGGTAATTAACATTGAGTTTGCTAGAAGTGCATATACAGGAGACAAACCTGTTGTGTCTTTGCACTGCATTCGACATATGCCACAGCTCCTATGTGCTTCTTCAGTTCTTCACCCTGTAACCAAGAAGTTTAGGAATGGAAAGTATAATCAGAGGGAATTGCCTGCTGCCACATTGAGGAACAACTACTTAAGTCAACACCAATGCAATTTTTTGTCATCGTCCTTCAGCACAAGAATGATGTAGTGAACAGTCATTAATTTTGGAATTTCAAGGTGGGACAAGATCTTAAATTTTGGAATTTATTTTATTCTTGATCTTCCGAACATCCAAAAGGCACACCTTATTACTGAAGCAGGAAGGACAAATAGACAGTGAACTAAAAAATTTCGACTCTTTGAATCTAGATTTTCCTATTTCTTTTGAGATAATCCATTTGCAAATACCAATTTTTTTTCTCTTTTTTGAATTCTAGTGATAAGAATTGTAAAGTGAAGGGAAACTACATGGTCATCTTCATGTCCAAATTGGACTGTGACCACTAGGTATCAACCTTTTCTTATACTGTTCATTTTACATACTCAGAAATATCTTGTAGCAGATTTGGAACAGAAGAGACTAAATTGACATCAAGTAGCACTTGAGCTATTAGTAAAGTGAGGCTTAAGGCACAAATACAGAATATGTACCTGTTCTGGAGAAATAGTACATGCTCCCGGGTAGTCCTGCTTGAACTGCTTGTCATCTCTTAAATCTGCCATTATATTCGAGTCCCATTAAATGTTAAAAGAAATTGAGACAGGAGGCTGCACTATGGTATCTAAAGCACATGTTATCTGGAAAGACAACTTTGTATGTGTACTAGATAGAAACAGGGCTGGCTTCACACAAGCGCTCACACCACCAAATATCCACATCACAGCATCCATAATACTTTCCCATATAAAACTAATTTTCTTCTTTCTCAGCACAAAAGAATAGATTTCAAAGAAAAACCAAAACATTCAAATTAAATCATCTAGACGGCCTCTTACAAATTTGATTACTGAAGTTACACATTCAGAGAATTTTATCCATACGTATATTTCTGTACTATTCCAACGTGTGTACCTATATTCTTTTCTTGTGATTCTTCTTGTAGTACTAATTTTGCAGATTGTATCAATTACAAGCCCTACTCAGATGACTTGAAAGAAGCAAGCATAGAAGATGATTGTCATTTACATATTTCAACTTTTCCAGTGCCTGTAGACTTCAAATACAAGAAAAAGTACAGTTTTGCTAATGCCATTAAGAACTATAGGAATCGTTGCTGGAAGAAGTGTACCTAGTTTGGTCCCCACTAAAACAATGGGCACTGATGGGGCATAATGTCTTAGCTCTGGAACCCACTTCTCCAACATAACCAGAAAAAAAGCAAAAAGAAGCAGCCATCAGTAGATAACTACTCGAGGACTATGCTGCTAAGGAATATTTGAGAACTCAAGGTAAAGGAGAACCTTACTTTTTTTGAAATGTTCTCAAAGCTAGGCCGACTTATGAGAGAAAAAGCAAGAAGGAAAACATCAGCCCCTCTATAACTAAGAGGTCTCAATCTGTTATAGTCTTCCTGACCTGCAATAATTATATGAAAAATAGAGGAGTGCAATTATTATTCAGGACCATCCAACCACTTTATAACATCATTACTAACCGGGCCACCTCATTTGGTTACCAATTCTCCTCTATATATATTTTAACCAGACTTATAATGGAGAAAAAGATCATCACAGAATACAGATTAGGGCCATTTATGTTGCATGCCCAATTTCTGGTCAACTATCTGATATTGGCCATCTTGCATTTTCCCTTTATTGCTGTAGAAGGGAATTATGGCATTGTCTAGTCATGGGATGTCTTTATCCATGTATTAAGTAAAGGAACCGATTCTTTGAAGACATAAAACTGTCAGTATATTTCATCATCTAACGTATATAATCTGCAGTAAAATTTGTGCTTTACATTCTCTGACAATATGCTGCTTTAGGCCTCACCCAGGGGTTTAATGTTTTCAAAACCAAAATAAATTTATGGAAATAGTGTGGCAAATTGTCTAAAACCTCTTTGCTGATCATGAATGCGAAAGCGACAACAAAAACAGAATTTCTTGCAGATGTATTACATACCACTAGACTCTGAAAACAAAATTGAATGATTCTAAGAATCTAATTGAGTAATACACGTATTTTATTGACACAAATATGACTAAGAGTAGGAAATTTTCAAATCTACCAATAAGAAGAACAAGTCAACAGAATGAATTTGTTCCTCGATTCACCTTGGTCAAAAAGTTGGATGACAAAAGCTTCAAATTTCGGGTCTAGTTCGAAAGCCAATTCGAACTTTAGACTGACAGTTGTAAGATTCCACATTCTTTAAAAAATTGAATTCCTAATGCAAATTATTGCAAGCATATCAGTGATTCTTCCCTTCCGTTTACACCATAGAACAACAACTTTTCAATTGCCAATAGTACAATGTAGAACAACCATGCAGCATTCTGCATTGAGATTCACAAACCATGAAATGGGCAAAAGACAGTACCTGCAGTGTCCCAAAGTCCAAGATTTACAGTCTGCCCATCAACAATCACATTGGCACTGAAGTTGTCAAAAACTGTTGGAACATAATCCTAAATTACATAAATTAAAAAAGTATCCCATCTCAGAATTACATTTTATAAATCAAAATACACAGTAAACAGGAAAAACACAAAGACACACACAATTGCACACAGTTAATCACCAGAAAAACAAGGCAAAATTAATTGCTTACAGTAGGAAAGGTATTGCTGGTGTAGGAAATGAGAAGGCAAGTCTTGCCAACAGCTCCATCTCCGACAGTCACACATTTGATGAACTTTGTTGCTGTTGTCGTCGTCGTTGTACTATTAGCAGCACTACTTGTACTAGTCATGATCTCATTAGCACATAAACTACCTCAATTCAAGATCAACATGCACCCCACTTCATTAACACTCAGAAAGCTTACTTCAAATTCGAGTTTTCTACATATCTGAGCTGTGAAAGCTGCAGGAATAACGCAGAAAAATCATGACTTGAGCAATCTTGAATTCTTGATTGCTTTTCTTCTTCTTCTTTTTCTTATTCTTCTTTTTTTTTTTCGGTTTTCCTGTGACTAATATTTAGCTATGCTAGACTTGACAACATTTGTGCATTTCCACCAATTGTGGATGGATGGTGAGAGATATAAATTGTGAGAGGGGATTGTGGGAGACAAGAAAAGCTAACAAGATTTTCTAATTAGCTTTATTCGGCAGGAAAGTTATGCGATGACTTTATTTTGAGCTGTCCGAGCGGCAAAAGGAAAAATGGGCGGACCCAATGCCAGACACATCATTCACGCGCTTCTTAGGGTAGTTGATCTCTCTCTTGGACTATTACGTTACAAGGACCTTTTTTTTTTTTTTTTTCTTTTTTGAATCCAAATTGCTAGAGTTGTAAACGAACCAAGCTGTTTGTGAATACAGTTCGACTCGACTCGTAAAAGTTCGAGTTTAGTTTGTTTGTATAGCTAAATGACCCGTGCTCGAACACAAATTTTGACTCGTTTAATAAACAGGTAAGAGTTTGAACATGAGATATTTGACTCGGTTAAAATCGAATAACACATTTACATTTATTTGAACCGAACTGTTAGCGAACAAAACTCAACTCGACTGGTAAAAGATCAAGTTCGGTTCGTTCGCATAGCTAAACAAGTTAAGCTCAAACATAAATTTTTACTCATTTATTAAACAAGTATGAGTTCGAATTGGGAATACTTGACTCTACTCAGCTCGTTTACAACTCTAAAATTGGCCAATAGAAGTTTAAAATGTCTTCAGTTAAATAGCAATCGAAAAAAATAATTTTGAGTGTTGATCTTCATGAGAAGACATTGGAATGAAAGAATTAGTATTTTGCTATTGGCAAAATATGTACTGCATGCTAATTGACAAAAGACATGCGTAGACATATAAGGGTGACATTTCCTTTGATTACAATAATGTTTAGGTTGTTAAAAAGAAAAAAGTTCAGGCCACTTTTTGACATTTGCATTACTTTGTTGAATTTGTTGAAGTTGAAATGAATATTGATCTTGTCACAAGAACTACTAGCGTTTAACGTGACTAAGTTTTCATGCAAAATTTTATTTGAAAAGTGTAATTTAATTTAACAATGTGCAGTACTTTTTTTTTCTTTACTATCTAACGTAATGCTTCATGTGCACACAAAAAAATTTGTTGGATTTTAATTGGAAGGCAAATTTAAACAAGTATTGCTAGAACTTGTTATTCAAGCCATTTTAACATAAA
The DNA here is from genome assembly GCA_024721245.1 of Mitragyna speciosa. Taxonomy (NCBI): domain Eukaryota; kingdom Viridiplantae; phylum Streptophyta; class Magnoliopsida; order Gentianales; family Rubiaceae; genus Mitragyna; species Mitragyna speciosa. The sequence continues at coordinate 4,222,191 of CM045558.1, forward strand.
TTATGTCAAATTTGTGATGCAAAAGAAGATACGCGCTCTATATGCGCAGGAAATTATTGCAATCAATGCATATCCTGTGTCTGTAGTGAGAATGAACAAATTGGATATGAATGTCAGTCAGTACTGGCAATGAATGACCAATGACCAACTGTGTTGGACTGCAAGGCTGAATATATTGTATGGTAATGTTTCCCTGTCATGTTTCCATATAAAGGGGAAGACGGGGCGGGCTCGCAAGTTCTATTTTGAGTTTGTAGGATATTTCGAAATGCTTCATTTTTTTTCTATACTTTTTATTTTTGCTTTTTAACCATTTTTAGGTTGGGAGAAGTTAATTTTGGAAAAGAAACAACTGTGGCAAGAACTATTTCAAAAACTTTTACGAGGTGTTTGGTTTAGGAAAATCAAGGAGGGGAATGGTATCACAAGTAATGATACCCATTGTTGATGTTTGTTAAACAACTATCACTATCATTCAATGGGAATGATAGTGATTAATTGGGGTGTTAATGATTCTCCCAAAATATTAGTCTATCAAACCCATTAACCCTTATTATTAAGGGCAAAAACACACCTATTAACAAATATATATATTTTGAGTTACTCACTCTCAATACTCTCTCTCTCTCTCTCTCTCTCTCTCTCTCTCCTTTTGATTTTGAATATTTTTTATTAGTACTTTATAAATTTTTTTACAAAAATTCCTTTTAATAATTTTTTTTATAAAAATTATTTTTAATAATTTTTTTTACATTCAATAATTTTATAAAAAATTGTATTGAAAATCAAAAATATATAATACTCTATGTTAATATAATAAAAATGACTTTTTTTTAAGATTATCATTTCCATAAAACTCAAATTAGAGCATGACTATATTTAAAATTGAAGAAATCTTTTTAAATTTTTTTCAAATATACAAAATAAGAAATCTAAAAAATATGTATATCATAAATAAAAATTTTAAAATTTACTTGAAAGTCATTTCAGTATACCAAACAAATATTCTTATAATGATACCCCTTCAATATACTAAACAAATATTCTTATAATGATACCCATTCCATTATTAAACCAAACATGTTGGGAGGAATCATCAAAACCCATACTCATAGTAGGGTTAATAATACCTATAGTGATAGTGATGGAGGAATTTGAACCAAACGCCTCCTTAGTAAAAAACGGACCCTTTCAATTTCTTTTTAATGAACAACTGTGGCAAGGACTGTTTTATTCGGTAGACTAAAACATGCCAAAAGACCTGGATTTTCATGCATTAGGTTGAAATTATGTAATGGTAGCAGTAATTTTAATATCCAAAATTTTCTGAAATCAGCAAATGCGATAGCAGGCTTCAAATCTTCAACAAGGGATAACAAGCGAGTCGAGCATGAATAGCACAATGATAGAATTTGACTCCACTCCAAAACAAACATAATTGAATTCGAGTTCGAACTTGAATTTGTTTAGTTTGCAATTTTAGAGTTCAAAATCGACTCAAATCATGCTCGAGTTCGAACCCGAGTTGATCACTTAGATTTTTATAAAATTTTTATTATTTATTAGTGATTAATAAAATGACAAAATTACTCTTTACTATTCAAAGCTAAGAAATATAAAAGATACAATTTGTTTAAAAATTACAAATATATTAGTAATTTTACATGTATAAATAAAAAATATAAATACTTAAATAGTTCGACGAACGTTCAAACTGAGTATTTACATGCTCAACTCAACAATCCAGTGGAGCTTTTGACTAAAGCTTCTCAAATAGTGATTAATGTATTACGTTCTATGAAAGATTTTTTTCACACAATCTCTCTCTCTCTTTCTAGTTAAAAAAATGATGCAACTAAAGAAACAGGGATTTTAAGATTTTTGCGACTTTTCACGGAAGATTTTGCAAAAATGGCAATCAAAATGGAAAACCAGAAGAAACTGGGGAACGGGGGAAGATATTATCTGGCTAACGAGGAGAGAAAAGAATTTGAATTTGAATAAAAAGAGAAGAAGGGCCAACTGCCTTAGTTTTTTGGATTCGTTTTCCTAAATGTAATCCTATATTTAGATCGAACTCAGCTCTAAACTCACAAAAATGTATGGTCTGATATTGGGCCTCACTTTTTGAGCCTAAGTTGGGTAAGTTTGGGCGGATTCGGCTGAAATTACAAAAAATTAAGCAAAAATTGCAATTTTACTCGAATTTAATTATTTAATTAAATTCTTTTGCTTAGGTTGTTATATTTCATTCTATCCATTTGTCTACTTTTGTAGAGGACTTTAGACGGAAAGTCTTCTCAATGGTACACCTCCATTTTTCTCATCGTATTTAAATATTTTGGAACAACATTACAATTCTCAAATTTTACAAATTAGCTTGTGAACATTAAGAATTGTCAGTGATCATTGTTTGAGACAATTAACAACGTCCATTTATTTGGGAACGAATAGATAGTCGAACAATTAGAGTTCTATAACTCTACCCTAGGGGTCAGATGTTCAAATCTCACCCATAGTATTCCCCTATCTCCAATTGTATTAGTATAGGTTGAAAAAAAAAAAAACAACATCCATAGACCTTAAATCGAAAATTATAGGCACTACACAACAAGTGTAGACACTAACTCGACAGTCAAATTTCAAATGTTCATTTACTCCAAGTTTTTATCATAGTTGAGAAATACAGGCAATTCCCCGGATTATTAATGAGAATCTAATCCATTCTTATATGAGATTAATCTTTCAAGTACCTTAAGGAATTTGATCCATAAGAGAATGCTACATAAAGTAATACCTTCTAATTATATGTAGTGTCATTTGGAGAATCGTCATAAGCACCGAACTGAAATAAGGCAAGCACCAATTGAACAAATTGAGCCTTCTTAAAACACCCACGTACTTTTGTCGTATGCAGGAAGAAGGGATCAAATTTGTTCACGAATCATTCTTCATGATATATTCTCTTAACCAGTCCAATATGCATATTATGATCACTTTAGTTTAATCCACCAAACATGTGATTGACTTCACAAGTATCATATAGACAAACCATATCCATCTACTTTTTACTTGACATTACATTGGCCCATTTTAAGTTCTACTTTTTAGTGAATTTTAATAGCACATAATTCAAATCTTGTAGGAACAAGGTGAAGTTGAGTTGAGTTTAACCAATCTCTATATCTACATCTCTTTGTCATTATAATGATAAATCTTTCAGCTAAGCTTGACATATTAATGGATCTGGATGTAGATCAAATTTGACTATCTTTTTTAACAAACTAAGATTGAACAAATCTCGACGAAGTCAAGTCAAGTCAAGTTTCATTTAGCTTAAATTCATCGTTCAACTTTGTTTATAAAAGTGATACAATATGTCCATTATAATGAATCTCATTAAGACGCCAATTGGAGCATTAAGTTTTTAGGCAAATAATGATTTGTGCCACAAAATTGAACTTTTACATTGATATAATTCGGAGAAAAAAAAAAGAAAAAGAAAAAGTATAATGGTTTGCGCTTACATTCTGAACAGAAACAGTAAACAGAGTAATTAGGAAGGTTAGTTATTATTGGCCTTGTACTCAAGTTCTTTAATCTACTTGCCAACTTGGTGAAGATAACTGATTTTTGCTGAGGTCAAGAAACTCCATTATCCTCCATTTGTGCTTAAACTCCATTGTCCAAAACAAAATGCTTTGTAATTACCGATTTCCTCCAAAACCCTAGTTTATTTGCCCCTCCAACTGATTTTGATGATATATTTAACTGTTAATACTATAATGTGTGTGCAAATTTTTTCTTCATTACACTATTTCTACAATTAATTACCACTAAATTAGAAAACAGTAATTGAATTTAAAATCCAGGATAATAACTTAGAAGAGAGAAACAAAAAAGGGAAAATTTTTCAAGATTAATACCGCTAAAGCCGGCAAATATGTTTAAATTTAGGGAACAAATTGAAATTAGGTGAAACATTGGGGATGCAAAATGAAATTTTTCCAAAATTTTAAAAGATCTAAAGCTAAGAGGAGAGAGAAACAAGACAACCCTAGCTAGCAATCTCCCTCTCTTTCCAGAGATTCTCTACTCCCCTCCCCCAAAACAACCCCCGGGCCCCCATCCCCACCCACTCCAGCCCCCCGAACCAACTAAGCCACTCCCATTCCCAAATTCCTCTGAATCTAGGGTTCATTTTCTCCAATTTCTCCTTCTCCGATTCTCCAAATTCACCTGTACATAGATAGATAGATAAATATACATACAGATTTGTGTGTATATATGTCTTTAGAAGGGAGAATTGATAATTAAGATATGTATAGGGATCGAGGCGGAGGCGGAGGCGGAGCATCGAAGTCCGAGATCATGGGAGGACCGTCGTCGTCGGCGTTGGATCGGAAGCGAATTAACGATGCCTTGGATAAACACTTGGAGAAGTCTTCTCCTTCGACTTCTAGGGGATTAAAGGATAAATCTTCAGCTGCTGCGGCTATTGCCGCCGCCGCCACTGTGCCGTTGACGTCCGCTGGAAAGTCGCACCAGCAGCTCGACTATCGCGATAATCGCTCTTCGTCTAATTTTACAACTAACAAGATTAAAGCATCAGATGGTTAGTTCATTGGAAGATTGGATTTTTGACTTTTTTTCCTCAAAGGTTCTTGTCATTTGTTAGGGAAATGTGATTTTTTTCTTTTGAGTTGTTAAATTTATTTGATTGGGTGTTATAGATGGAAATGCTTGTGTTGGTTTATTGAGTGTGTAGGCAAAGAAGTATGTAATTAAATTCTGATGGTCAGTTATTTTTTCCTTTTTTTTCTGGGGATTTTTTGTTAATTTTTGTTTGTTTACGATTACTAATGTGTTTCTTTTAGATGAAATTATGAAATTTGGGTCCTTTGCAGTAGATTGAAAGCATGTTATATGTTTTTGCATCTTTGGTTTTGTGTTCGTACATTTTATTGAACTTATTAGAGGTTTTATTGAGTTGTTGTGTTGGGGCTTCGGAGTGTCTTGAGTTATGATGGGAAAGAGCTTTAAGTGGGCTTGGAATCTGGGGCTTCGGAGTGTCTTGAGTTACGGTAATGGTTGCCACATGGAAAGTTGATGTCATGTTTCCTTTTGGGAATTTGGTAATATTACAACCTAATGAAATGAGGAGGGACCAAATAATATTAACTTTGATTTTTGATCACATGATACTTGTATAACTATCAAAGGACCTATATTTACAAATTCATGACAAAAAGCAAAAGAGGATGTACTGTTAGTTGAAGTTAAAATTTGGAATGTGGTGCCAGTTAAAGTGCGCAATAAGGACATTCAGTCGTCTGTTTTAAAATGATGGTTCATTTGACAAGGTTTGAGGAGGATATTGTGGTGGTTGGTACTTAGGTTTAAAGGGCTCTTCTCAAACTGAAATGAAATGATGATTCATTCTCCTAAAGGTATCAATCATCACGATGCTTATAGTATCAGTATGTTATCCACCAATAGTGGAAAACTGATTCTATGCAGTTTGTAGTTGATTTTTTTTGTGTTTAATAGACCAAGAGGTGATTCCATTTATATACTGTACCATTTCCATTTACAGTTAGTTTCTAGCATTCCAGCTAGAGTAACTGCTGGTAGAAATTATGTCTTGGCTTGGGAAAATTGCTTTTGACTGGATGGATTTGACTGATAATCATTTGGAATACTGTAGTTGAAGCTACTTGGTGAATAATTATGGATTGTGAGTTCATGTTTCATTGTGCTGGAGATAGGTTCAGCCATCAGTGCCTTTCATTCTTCAAATCAAAAAACTATATTCTTCAGTTGAAGGTTTTGCTAGATATTACATCTACTACCATAGTTTTGACACTAATTTGGGTCATTGATGTTTTAGCATCAAATTCTGATCATATACTTCCTCTGATACACGATGTATACTTTCTATGTTGACGAACTTGGGTCACTGATGATTAACATTAAATTCTGATTATATCCTTCCTCTGATACATGATATATACTTTCTACATTGACTTTGCTGGATTTTCTGCTTGGCACTTGTATGCTTCCAACTTTTCATGGTTGTTTTATAGTATTTCATTTCCAAAAAACTTACTGTGTGTTGTTCTTTTATTTATTAGTTGTTTGACTTTTATCTGTGCCATAGCTAATTTTGAGTTATGTAACTCTTTTTGTCGGTTCATCTAAGTGCTCACTTGATTTGGGATGTTGGTGTTTCATCAGATCATAATTTATCAACATCATTTCTTCATGGTTTCGCATTTGTGCAGCAGAGTCCGAAACAGACAGTGAAGAGTCTGATGTTAGTGGTTCTGATGGAGATGATACATCATGGATTTCGTGGTTTTGCAACTTGCGAGGAAATGAATTTTTTTGCGAAGTTGATGATGAATATATTCAGGATGACTTTAATTTATGTGGGTTGAGCAGTCAAGTTCCATACTATGATTATGCACTTGACCTAATTCTGGATGTTGAATCCTCTCATGGTAAGTCTTGTGTTGTCCTCTTTGATATATACTCCTGAATGAGCGTTTGAAATATTTTGCTGTACTGTGTATGAAGACAATGCCAGTTGCCAAAGTTTTAGCTAACATAGACAAATGTGTATTTTGAGTTACTAAAATATACATCACAACTGTCATACATAGCCATCCAGAATGTACTTTAGTAAATCCAAATAATCCTAACCCCATTTGGAAACACTAAATTGTAGATGTCACGCACTGTGCTACATAGCCAAACAGAATGATTTTGTCAATGCATGACATTCTACCAATTCCTTGTTTTTGAGTTTATACATACAGTAAAACTAGTTATCCCTGGTAAAAGTGTATCTTGGATATAACTTTCTTGCTGGATGATACAGATGCTTATATCATTTTTTCCCCCCTTAAAAATAGATGGATAGATAAGTCTAAACATACACTACAACTTTGTTTGTCTTCTTCTATTCTTTCTTTTCTATTTGCAAGTTATTAAGCAAAGATAAAACATTTGAGCTTGCTTTTCTTTTATTAGTCATGAACTTGCAAATGAAAATCATACAGATCTCATGTTTTAAGTAAACATACAAATGGTTTTAATATTTGTTCACTTTGTTTCTGCTACTAAAATATGTTATAACATGGACTTTTATTATTTTGAGAAAATCATTTTAGACGATGCACAAGATTGTACTGTGGATTGTCTTTCCAGTAAAATTTTGGCGTTGATGGGAACTGTTTTGTATCGTACTAACGGCTTTTGCCGTTTCTATTATGGCTGGAATTTGGTGAATTCAGTGACTTAGACTTGAAGCTGTCCATATACACTAGGATTTTGAAATTGTGGAATGACCATGTTTTATTTGATTAATTGCCCCTTCCTTTTTTATTTAATTTATGTGAACAACAGATTTTTGTGTCTTTTATGTTTTTTGCGCGATCAACTGTGATATTTAGTGGTTGAAGTTCTATCATGGCAATTGATTTTTAAACTTGTTTGAGTGTTGAACAGCTGGGATTGTGAATGCCCTCCATTGTTTGCGTCCCATCAGCTTCTAAATATAGTATTTAGACTAGTTATATGAAATTCAAATTTTCCTATTTTAGCAAGTTGGTTCATGTAGATAATTATCTTCTCCCTTCTGTGAAAATGAGTAGGTGACATGTTCACTGAAGAACAGAATGAACTGGTGGAATCAGCAGCTGAGATGTTGTACGGTTTGATTCATGTTCGGTACATTTTGACTAGCAAAGGAATGGCTGCAATGGTAATGCTACTAAGTCTGATTAGTTTAACAAAAGCCTGTGCTTAATCAATTTTATATTGTTTATTGTGTTGGCTAAATGCTGAGCTGACACCTTTGCAGTTGGAGAAGTACAAAAACTATGATTTTGGTAGATGCCCAAGAGTTTATTGTTGTGGGCAGCCATGCCTCCCTGTTGGTCAGTCAGACATTCCACGTTCCAGTACAGTTAAGATATATTGCCCCAAATGCGAAGATATTTATTACCCACGTTCCAAATATCAAGGCAGTATCCTTTTCTTACATCAATTTTTTTAAGTGTTTTCCTGTTATACTGCAATTGCATTGTGATGAAATAAATGAGAATTTTTAGCATGGATTCCCTTAATTATCCAAGATATTGATGGTGCTTATTTCGGAACAACATTTCCTCATCTCTTCTTGATGAGCTATGGACACCTCAAGCCACAAAAGCCAGCACAGAGCTATGTTCCCAGAGTTTTTGGCTTCAAGATCCACAGGCCCTGATGCAGAAGTTCCCTGTTTCATTATTTGAGATCTCAGACTCTGCCAGAAGTGGTTATCATCTGGCTTCTTCCACAATGTTCCTGTGGTTGTAATGAGCCAGGTAAAAGGCAGCAGGCTCAATACGTGCAAATTGATTTATTGATGATAATGCAATTACAACCTATCTGGCAAGCAAATTTGTTGCGTAAATTTTATCCATGTATTCAACAGCATTTTGTAAGCTTATTTCTTTCATGGGTGAGAATGATGGAAATGCTTTTCATTGTAGCTTCGTTGTTTATATTTGTTCTTTCATGTGAGAATCATACAACTTAATATCCTATGGAGACGGCCACCTAACTTCTAGTATACCCCAGCCTTCGTTGCAGTTTGTGTGAAGCCATTGGTACGCAGAGTTCTTGTTAATGCTGATACTTGGAATCCTGATGACAAGGATACGAGCCTTCATTTTTGTTTCTTTGATGCTTGACATCATGCAATTGCATTCCATATGTTGTAGGCCTTGACTATATGACAAAATCAATTCAATTGAGCCACACTCTTTGGTAACTCGAATATTTGCATGAACAGGATAAAAAGGCAAGGAATAATAGTAAAATTTGAGTGTTGTCCTTGGTTATGTAAAAATTGCTTGGTTTGACTGATTACATTTCAACTACTTTAATTTAGGATTGTGGGTTCATATTATGGTTTTGATGTGTATGTTTGGTTTATTATTGATGTGTAACATTAAGTATATTATTCGATTCTGTGGATTGCTTATCGAAATTTAGATGCAGCATTGGTTACCGAGGAATCATATAGGCTGTTGCCCATTTTCTGAAGGGTACATATTAACCTTGATAATTTCGAAGTGCATGCTATCTATTCGGTTTCAACTGAAATGATGCGCATGAAGGGTTTATATACTGCATTTCCTGCTGTATGCTGGTCTGACGGAGAAGCCCTTTGAAGGAGAAGCCCTTTGATGCTATAGTTAGAAAAGTTACAATTGTTACTTTCCTGTGCATTTACACATGTTACTCATTTGACTCGGCTTTATGTGTTAATTAGGAATTGAGATCTAGATTCGATTACATGTCGTCCCTAATTTCAATGTAAGAAGTAAAATAGCGGGAAAAAAAAAGTTAAAACTTGTACGTTGCTTATAGAAAGCTTGGGTGCTTTTGCTTGAACATCAAAAAGGCATAGGCAACAACATCAGTTTGTATCTTTCCCATGAAAATTCTGAAAGAAAAAAAACATCAGTTTGTACGTTCAACTTCTTGATCTTTCAGGGATCCTTTTTGTCTTGGGATGTTAGTCCTTTAGTGAAGTGAGTATTGCGTGCACCACACATGTCACGTGGTGCACTAAAATGAATCACACATCACCAAATAATACAATGTATGATTTATCATTATTATATGACGATAAATTATTGATTTTAATACACCACGTGTCAATGCACGTAGTGTATTGTATACTTTTCCCCTTTAGTGAGCATTATAAGAAGCATTAATTGCACCTTCATAATTGCCCTTTCGGGAGCAACTCTGTTTTTTTGGCTTATAAAGCGGAAGACAAATATTATCATTAACTAGCTAGCAACACCGAGTAACTAAATACAATGAGTCCCGACTTATTCCTCAATCCCCATTTAGGACTGTCAATCGGGCTGAGCTGGTTCGAGATCGGCCCGTTCGGCTCGAAAAAAAGATCATGAACTTGGTTATATATTGAGCCGAGTCGAGTTTGGATCGAAATATTAGATCTGAAATATTTCTAAGCCGAGTTTGAGTCTTATAAGGTTTAGGTCCGTTATAAGCCCGGCTCATAAGATATATATATATAATTATAAACATACACACACATGCATATAAACATATATACATACACATATATGTACACACACACTATACATACATACATATATATATGCATGTACATATGTATATGTACACATATAATATTATATATATATATACACACACACACAATATTATATATTATACTATATTATAGATATTGTATATCATAGTATTCTTTTGGTGTTTATAAGCCTAATGAATTAGTGTGAATGAAGCTTTTGTATTATAGATGTAATGCACTTAACCTATTTGATGAAGTAATGTAGAAGATAATATTTTTTTGTGCCATAAAATTTTTGTTTGCTTTTTAGTTAAATATGTACATCAATATGTAAATGAGCTATTTATGCTTAGTAGTAATATCTTGCAGATGTATTTTGTGAAATTTTTTACTTGAATACCTGTTAGTACACATTTTGATATAGTCATTTTTCACTTAATCACTGTAAAAAATTTTGCTAGACTTTTCAAAAATAATGTTACACTAAAGGATTGTGCTTATACACAAGTAATATTAATTTGCTAATTAGTTTGTTCTCATTCATTATTTTTGTGAGATTATTGAATTTTAGGAATATTTCAATAGTTTTAGGCTCATAGGCTCGTGAGTTTAGGTTCACAATCCGAATATTTTGTGAGCTGAGTATGAGTTTCAGATTTATAAACCCGAAACTCATAACCTGATTAAATATATGAGTTGAGCCTAAACTTGTTAAAACCCGACTCATAGGGCCCGATTGACACCCCTATCCCCATTACTTGGGTTAATTGATTAGAATATTGTTAAAAAAAATTAATACACCGTTTGTGGTTACTGTGAAGAGTTGTTTTAATTTTATGCCCACCGCGTTTGGCAAACGCAGTGGGTCAATTTTTTTTTATATTAACTAAGTCGTCGCGTTTGGTAGGTGCGGCGGGCCCGCGGCGACCACCGACACTCACATGTCCGACTTTGGCAGCGTGTGGCAGCATGTTTGCAGACTTTCTGCAGCTTTTGCAGAAAGCCTGCAAAGGCTGCTCTCTCCCATTGTCAAATGCGGTAGGGGAGAGTTCCAAATTTTTTTAAAAATTACAATGGCCGTTGATCAATGGCCGTTGATCAATTTGATCAACGGCATTTTCTTGTTATAAATGGCCGAGAAGTGCAGATTTCAATCTGCACTTCTCTCCATTTTCCCACTCTCCCACTCTCCCCTTCTTTCTTCTTGAAATCGTCCAGCTTCATTTCATTTCTTCTTGCCAGATTTCTAGAGTTTCTACCGGTGGAGTTTCTTCTTGCTGGAGTTAGGTGGAGGTGGAGCCAATCAGTTTGAGTAACAACTGAAAAATTCTCAGGTTACTATAATGTGTTTGTTTAATGTTAATTTATTAATTTAATGTTAGTATAATGTATTTGTTAAATGTTAATTTATTAGTTTAATGTTAGTATAATGCATTTGTTAAATGTTAATTTATTAGTTTAATGTTAGTACAATATATTTGTTGATTGTTAATTTATTAGTTTAATATTAGTATAATATATTTGTTGAATGTTAATTTATTAGTTTAATGTTAGTAAAATATTTTTGTTAAATGTTAATTTATTAGTTTAATGTGTGTTGGATTTGTTAAGTATAACATATTTGTTAATTATACGGAATTGAATTTTGTGGCCCCTATATTTTAGGAAATTGACAATTTGGCCGGTAAAGTTATTATAATTATAAATTGAACCGAAAAAATTAAAAGTTGACACCATAAGTTGTGCATAATTATATTTTGACCCTAGTATTTTAGAAAAATTACGATTTTGCCCAACAAGTTAAACACAATTGTAAATAAGACCCGAAACTCATATGAAATTAAAATTGACCCCATTAGTTTAAAAAATTTATATTTTAGGCCCCTATAATTTACAAAAATGTCAATTTAGCGTATGAAGTTATACAAAATTATAAAATAGCCTTCATAACTAAAGTTTGACCGCATAAGTTATGAAAATTTACATTTTGACCCTTATGATTTAGGAAAAATGACACTTTAGTACACGAAGTTATACATAATTATAAAATGGTCCCGAAAGTTTTACATAACTCAAGTTTGAACCTATAAGTTTAGAAAATTTACATTTTGCCCTTATAATTTTGGCAAAATTACGATTTGGTCCTCAAAAAATACATTTTTATAAATTCGATCCCGAAACCGTTACATACATAAAATTTGGTCGAAAATTTTTGCATACTTATATTTTGTCTCCTATAATTTATAACAATTAATAACTCTTATCCCCTGAACTTTTACATAATTGTAAATTGGCTTCGAAACTTGTACGTAATTTAATTTTGACCTCGGAAATTGTTGCAGTGTTTACATTTTGGTGATTATAATTTCAGAGAATTGCAATATTAGTGAGCGCTTGTAAAATATTATGAGTTAGTCCCTAAACTATTAAATAATTACATTGTGACCTAAATTATTAAATAATTAGATTTGGAGCCCAAAAATTTAACTTTTATGTTTTTGCCCTATTAAATTTTGAAAAATTAGAATTTTGGACATGAATTTTTTCAAAATTATGAATTGATCCACATAAGTTATGAAAATTTACATTTTGACCCTTATGATTTAGGAAAATGACACTTTAGTACACTGAACTTATACATAATTATAAAATGGTCTTGAAAGTTTTACATAACTCAAGTTTGAACCTATAAGTTTAGAAAACTTACATTTTTGCCCTTTATAATTTTGGCAAAATTATGATTTGGGCCCCAAAAATTTAAGAAAATTAAAAGTTGAGTTGTGAAGTTTTACATGGATATGACTTGACTCCAAAAATGTTAAATAATTATATTTTGATCCCAAAGGCTTTGATTAGTTGCATTTTGGCACCTATAATTTGAAAAAGTAAGAATTTTGGTCATAAAATTAGGGTTATGATTTTGAATTAGGACACAAAATGTTAGCATAATTAAATTCGAACTGTGAATTTTATAAGTAGTTCATGATTAATTACGCTTACAGTTTTGTAAAAATTATGAATCTTACTTAGTTGCACATTGGTTAGATTAGGTCAAAAATGTCAAACGATGATACTTTAGCAATTCATCTCTATTGGGGAGGAAAAATCGTGTATGCGGGAGGATCAATGTTGTATGACCCGTTTATACCGAAAAAAGTTATATTCCTTAGGCAAAGGGTATGCTTTCAGGAGTTGGTGGATAGAGTTTATAATGCCATGAATGTAGATAGAAATAGATACAAGATCATTTTGATACATAGGAGTTGCTTTCAACAACAAGGTATATTTAGTGCAACACCTTTGGAAGACGATGATGGAGTAGACACGATATATTATTTTAAAGCAAACACTCGGGAACTAACTGAGATCTATGTTGAGGTTGAAGAGATCCGACAAGTAGAACAACAGCATCCTCAAGGCAATGAATTTGCTAGCTCATACCTTGAAGAATGCACTACTGTATGTGGCATGTTGGTAATGGAAGAAACGTGGGCAACTGATACGTCCAGAGGTCAATATATTGACTTAGATATAGAAGCTGTCCAACCAACTAAAAGAGGACGTAGAAGAGATAATAGGCATCGTGTCGACAGTCGCCCTAGTAGCAGTGCAACGAGAATTTATATGCCCTCTGTAGAAGAGTTTGGTGGTACAGGCGACGATTATGATACAGTCAACATTCTGACTGCTGAACCGAAAATCGACGTTGACGATATTGAAATGAGCTCTGAACTGGAATCGGAAGAAGACGAATCTGAAGATGAAATAGAGCAAGGATATAATTTTACAGGACAGGAGGATGCACGAATACATTCCGATTTTAGTCTTAGTTCAGCGTGGACGGGTTACGATTTGGAACACTTCAATATGATGCTGGCGTAGATGCAATGTTACAGTTCGACCCCCTAATTAGAGGTACCGTTGAGCAACTTAATCTGTGGAATAAGCAGACAGAAACATTCGGCTGGGCATGTTGTTTGATAATAAAGAAAAAGTTATAAAAGTGGTGAAATTGTAATCCATTAGGAAAAACAGAAAGCATAGAGTTCGAGAGAGTACTCCAACAACATGGTATGTTCGATGCAGGGCTCGTACTTTAACACTTCCCCGCAATTGGCAATTGAGAGTTACGTTGCGTAAATCTCATAATATGTGGATGATAGTTACTGTTACAGATAAACATACATGCACTCGAGTATGCGATAGGAATGATCACCGCCAATTGAGCGCCAATTTAATTGCCGAGCATATTTTACCTCATATTAGTAACGGTCCAATGTTCAAAATGAGGGAGATTTAAGTAACAATTAAGTAACAATTGTATTGCGATGTCTCATACAGGAAAGCTTGGTATGGTCGTCGTATTGCAATTGATATGTTTTACGGAAACTGACTGTCGTCAATACATATGCTTCCAAGATATATGGAGGAATTACAACGCAGTAATCCAGGGACAGTTGTTGCTTGGGAATCACATCTTGACAGCACTCCGTACAATTTTATTTTCGACTATATATTTTGGTCGTTTAGTCCTGTTATTCAAACCTTCCAACATATGAAACCGGTAATATGTGTGGATGACACTTTCATGAAAGGAGCGTATCAAGAAAAATTACTTGTTGCTGTCGGATACGATACGTGCAATCACCTGTTGCCGCTAGCCTTCGCCCTCGTTGACGAGGAGAACAATCGAAGTTAGTTATGGTTCATAAAGGTATTGCGCATTCACGTTTGTAGCAACATCCAAAAAGTACGTGTCATATTCGATCGGCACAAATCAATTATTCATGCAATGACGACGCTTCTGGAATTATGGGAACCAAATGAAGTACATCGCTTCTGTCTTGTGCATGTATAAAGTAATTTCACATAAAAATTTAAGAATGAAAGGTAATGTCTAATTTTTAAGGTTATTTTTTACAAAAATTTTTGAGTGATGTACTCGTAATATGTAATTGTTTAGGTTGAAGAAACTTGTAATGGCAGTTGGAAAGGCCAACCAATCTTACAAGTACGATCACTACATAGGTCAAATGCGAAATTTGAATGAAGAAACTTACAATTGGCTGACAGGCACAAATGTTAGACCCGAACAATGGGTTCTAAGCAAAGATGATGGAAGTCGTTGGAGTCATACATCTACAAATATAGCTGAGTGTTTCAACAGGTTGCTGAGGAATGCCTGATTGTTACCTATTACTGCATGTGTTCGCTTCACATTAAGCCAAACGGTGAAAATGTTTGTTAAGAATGTGAAGTTAGTTTGTAATGTAGACTATACCTACTGTCAGAATATAGTTGGTAGAAATATGTGTTCAATGAGAAAAAAATAAGAATCACGAAATTCGGGTATATAATCATACAGAAGGTATTTTCTGCATCGTTACTGGGCATAGGCGCGGTCACAAAAGCTGAAAAAGTCAAATTGCAAATCTTAGCAAATGGGAATCCACATGTCAAAAGTTTCAACTACTATACTTTCCTTGTTCGCACGCGATGGCGGCATGCTCTATCAATGGAATAAACCCTATAGATTTAATCGGGAATGAATATAAGTATGACTCATATCATGCATTATTTGGACATCAATTCTATCTTCTCAATGATCAAAATTATTGGCCGTCATCGCACTTCAATTTGATAATCAATACTAGTCGTCTAAAACAAAGGTGACCGGACCCATTATGCACTGCAAGGATTCGGAATCAGATGGATCGTAGATGTCTCGATGCACCACGTCGATGTAGTAACTGTTTACAATCCGGACACACGGCACCGAATTGTTCTTTTAGTGGATATTTTAACCGTTAGCAATGTAAGTTTTATGTTCATTGTAAAATGGAGTATATACTCTTCATTTATTTTGCTCTTTAAGCATGTTTTTGTGTTGTGATGTAGAGCTAAAGTTGATGCCCCCCTCTTAAATTATCAAGTGAATAAAATTTAAGGGTGGTGTCATTCTCCCTTGCACGGGGTTTGCCATGAAATAAAACAAACTCATTTTAGGTTTTTTTTTTTAGATACATGGATTTATCATTTAATTTTTAGTTTTTTTAGTTTTTTAGTTTGTAGTTGTTTAGGTTTTATTTTTTTTAGAATTTTAGAGTTTTGGTTATGGTTGTTGCGGTTTAGGGTTTTAAGGTTTAAATTTAGGTTATTAGTTAAGGGTTTAGGATTTAGGGTTTGTGATTTAATTTTTAGTTTTTAGTTTGGAGTTTTTAGTTGTTTTAGTTTTTTTTTTAAAGTTTTAGGATTTAGGTTATAATTGTTGCGGTTTAAGGTTTTAAAGTTTAGAATATATGATTTAGGTTTAGGTTATTAGTTAAGGGTTTTAGGGTTTAGGATTTATGATTTAGTTTTTAGTTTTTAGAGTTTAGAGTTTTTAGTTATTTTAGGTTTTTTTTAGGGTTTTAAAGTTTAGGATATATGGTTTAGGTTTAGATTATTAGTTAAAGGTTTTAGGGTTTAGGGTTTAGGATTTATGATTTAGTTTTTAGTTTTTAATTTTTAGGGTTTAGAGTTTTTAATTGTTTTAGGTTTTTTTTAGGGTTTTAGGGTTTAGGTTATAATTGTTGCGGTTTAGGGTTTTAAAGTTTAGCATATATGGTTTAGGTTTAGGTTATTAGTTAAGTCTTTAGGGTTTAAGATTTATGATTTAGTTTTTAGTTTTTTAGTTTTTAGTTGTTTTAGGTTTTTTTTAGGGTTTTAGGGTTTAGGTTATAATTGTTGCGGTTTAAGGTTTTAAAGTTTAGAATATATGGTTTAGGTTTAGGTTATTAGTTAAGTTTTGAGGGTTTAGGATTTATGATTTAGTTTTTAATTTTTAGTTTTTAGTTGTTTAGATTTTAGGTTCAGGATTTAGAATTTAGGGTTTTAAGGTTTATACTATGTGTTTTGATTACTTATAATTTAGGCATTAATAATTTGTACATTTTGTATGCATATATATATATGTATATATATATATGTATTTTTTTTGTACATTTCAATGGGAATTTAAATGTTATATTTATTATTGATATTTTGTTCATTTTTTATATGTGTAGGTGTGAGTTGATATGGAGCACGTGCACGCGAGCACCTCAACCCCCACTCAAGGACCTATAGATGATTCTCTTTTACACCTTCAGTCCTAACATAGATTTGCGATGATATTTCACGGTGAAGGTGGTGAGTTAGATGTCAAGAGGTGCGACCGACATTTTTGGCAATTGATGAAGGTTATTGACCCCCGCGTTCTTTACTTTATTAATATTGTCGAACTTGGAGGGGTTTGCTGAGTTGGTTCATTCAACTTGGATTATGGTATTATTATTGTATTTATTGAGCGCTGGAGGCAGGAGACACACACATTTCATCTTTCTGTCAGTATTGGTGAGGCCACCATCACCTTACAGGATGTGGAGGTGTTGTGAGGCTTACGTGCGGATGGTTTACCTGTTACATTAGTCCACCGTTTGCGGAGCATTGAGGAGTGACAGAAGTTGGTTCATGATTTGTTGAGATTCTGGCCTCCAATAACTCATTTCAGGGAGGCACAGATGAAACTCAAGGGTGTGGCCGACCATTTACACTATCATCCACTACCACCAGATACTACTATTGAGATGGTTCGACAGTATACCCGCATGTATATTTTGATATTATTTGGCGGACAGTTATTTACAGATACATGCGAAAATGTTATACATATTTCGTGGTTGGATATTTTGAGAGATTTGGAGGCGATGAAGCAGTACAGTTGGGGGAATATCGTACTCGCCTGTTTGTACCATCGTATGTGCCATGTATCACGTGCCAGCACTAAGACTACAACAGGGTCATACATGCTATTTCAAGTAAAATAATTAATAGTTATCGTATACGTTATAACACGATTTTATTTACAGTTTAAGAGTTTAATTGTCTTATTTTAACAACTTTGAGTGTGGGAGTGTTTTCCGACCATCCGACCTCATATCACTGAGCCACAACCGCCAGGTGCTTATCGTAGAGGAGGTATATGGGTGACTCGGCGTACTACCCGATATGCACCTCAGCATGTAGTCAGCTACTATAGAAATCAATTGTCCCTGTTACACCTCAATTAGGTATTTTGACTATCATATTTTTCAAATATTACATATATATTTTTTGATAAGTTATATGTAAATGACGATTGAAAATTTATTGCAATTCATATGGATACCATATAGCGACGATATGCTAGCTTCTCTACCTTATTATTGCACAGCGAGTGCACACATTTGGAGGGCTAGAGTCCAGTTGATATTTTATCATATCGTTGAATTTCATTTTCCGAATCGTGTCATGAGACAGTTCAGACTACGGCAGCATGTTTTAGAAGATATTGACACTGATCACGACAGATTGCATTAACTTGGATTGGCAGGACATAATGGACGAGATTGGAGTCATTTTCACAGGGACTGAATTGGTTATTAGCATTTACGTGCAAGTTCGATTGTTACAGGAGAGCTTACGAATATACTCCGATCATCGATCGAGTGTCTGCGTTGGTATCATCACCACATAGTCTAATATATCACTCCTCCCGTCCATCAGACTCAGCGTGAAGGACTCTAGGGCATTTCCGGATAATATGAGTACATGGTCGTTAAATCTTTTTAAATCTAACATTTTATCTTTTATATCATAAGTCATATGAGTGAATTACTAATCATTACAATTTATTTCTTTTACAGATGAGTAGCATGCACAGAATTGAAGACATGTTAGTGACTGATTTTCGTCATATTCACCCCGACGATACATTTCATCCTAGTTTGACGATGATTAGGGACGAGATTTTTGGGTCCATGCAGTACTTACAACGTTCAGATCGCATGTTTATGGGCCCAAATCTGCGAGGGGACATTGGCGCATCTACATCGCGCAGTTCTCATTATCAGCAGCCAGTTAGCCATGTCCCTAGTCAGGCTGGCACATCGTCTCGTAGAGATAGACATCGTCATTGGTATGAATTTCATGATCAAGTTCCACGAGATGAGCAGGTAACCCCTACCGGTTACTATGCTTATACGTCTAATGATAGTGCACAGATCCCACATTCAGCGAGTATAGCCTGTGTGTATGATCCATACTATTCTTTAGCTATGCATATGGGTGGTACTTCTGCCGCTGACCACCGGCCACATTCGGCTTCACTTTCTACTGGATCTGAGTTGCACCCCATATTTCAGTTCCTCGATAGTCATGCCTATAGATTTTATAATGCAGATGCATCCACATTTTTTACCCTCGGGTCCTCCTTTGCACATAGCTACCGCGGGTCCATCCACCTCTATCATAGTTCATCAACATAGTCAAGATCCAGATGATGTCAAAGAATCAGATGATGATGAGATCCACGAAGATGAGCCGTCAGCCCATCTTGAGGTGCATGCCTGATGCCAGATTAGGAGGTTGAGAAGATTTTGCTGCTCATCGACGCCGCGAGATCCAAATGAACAATAATTCTGTTGGCATTAGGGGTGTTTGAGAATTTGTATACTTGTAAATATGAATTTTATTTTTATACAATTTGATAAATTTTGTACTTGTACATTTAATTATAAAGTATTTTGCCATTTTACTCAAAGGTAAAAATTAACTTTCACATAATTTTTAAAACAACAGAAATTAAACCCTACAAATATCACGCATTATGAAAATACTAAAAATAAAAATTGAGAAATAATTAGTTTTTAATTCTAAAAAGTTATTATACATTTGGAATATATTTAATTTTTACATAATTGATGTCTACGGATTTATTATTTATAATATAAAATTTTACAAATTACTAACAATCCTTCTACATAATAAATATATAATTTAAACTACCTTAATTATTTTGAATAATAAAACTTATAAATTTACCAAAAAAAATCCTTAAAACTTTTCTAAATCCAAAATCCTAACCCTAAACAAAAATAAAAATCCTAACAAAATGGACAAAAAAAAAAAAAAAAACCAAAAGGCACAACCCTAACCAAAAAAATAAAATGCACGCAAAATGGAGCAAATTTGTTGGTCGCTGCGTTTGGCAGGTGCGGAACGTAGGTGCGGCAGGGCCTTCCGCACCTGCCAAACGCGGCGACTGAGTTAATTTAAAAAAAAAATTGGCCCACTGCGTTTGCCAAATGCGATGGGCATAATATTATACCCAATCCCAATAATAACCACAAACGATGTATTAATTAATTTTTTAACAATATTCTAATCAATTAGCCCCATTACTCGCCGCACCTGCCAAACGCGGCGACTGAGTTAATTTAAAAAAAAAATTGGCCCATTGCGTTTGCCAAACGCGATGGGCATAAAATTATACCCAATCCCAATAATAACCACAAACGATGTATTAATTAATTTTTTAACAATATTCTAATTAATTAGCCCATTACTTGATGTGTATGAAATGAATTTGATATTGAACGGCACAGCCATTTTAGTCCCTTGTTAAGTTGCCGAAAACAAACTCTCAGACTAAAGAAAGTTGAAAAGTTTAGAACCATCACTAGATTAATATGTCAGAGCTTCTAACAAGTCTAAACTGGTGAAGAAAAGACGCTTTGTAGACAAGTCATTCCCATCACGGTGGCCTTTGATTTGATATCAGGCAGGTTGCAGTTTGTTTGTCACGGTTAAAGCACATAGTTTCAATCCTCATAGACAATCCATTTTTTATCTTGTGATAACAAAAATAAATTAAATTCAAGCATTTGAGTTGAAAAACTAATAAAGAATAAGTTGGTTCAAACTTTTGCTCTTGACAACCTATCACAAGGCTTGAGTTAGACAAATGTCTTGGATTAGATTATATACTCTTAGTCATAATCATTGATTTTTCTGGTTGGGTATATGCTAATATCCTCATCGTAATCATCTACTTGTGTCAGTTTTCTCGCCTTTTTTGTTCGACCAAGTAAAATGTTACAAGTAACTAAAAGAATGCCGGAATCGACAATAGAGAGTGACAATTTGAGTCTTGAACAGACAGGTACTTGAGAAAAGAAATGGTCCCTCCAATCAGTTATTGATACTAAACTACAAAATCTACAACACAAATGCAGATTCGGGATTGAGATTGAGATTATTGAAGCTCTATGAATTGAACCTGCTCCATCAAAATGATGTATCTGACAGTAACTGGTGGGTTACTGCCATTATTTCTTTGCTGTCCCTTTCAAATGTGGATCTTTTATAGTATTTTTTATCGCGTATTTGTTCAGTTTCCTTTGTCTTTTTTCAATATTTCGGTGGTGTTGCTTTCTAGCTTAATTACTCTCGTATTCATCCTAGAAATTGATTGAACTTTCACCCTCTAGACATAGATTATTCAATTAAAGACGTTATCAACAACGTTGAAAAAATTAATACCCCATTTCATATAGGCAATTTTTACTTTTGCATAAAGGAGGAACACAATTATTGTCATTTATTTCTGGAACAAATATCAAAATCCGATTGGTTTCCACTTGTACCCCATACTTTAATTTACTAAAAAAATTTTTTAACTTTTGCCACGAAATATCCTGGTTATTGAAGGGAAAAGAAGGTAACACAAAAAAAAAAAAAAAAAAGGCTCAAAAGCTTTTGGCCACGTTCGCCGCAAAATAGGTCCGCAAATGCATGGAAAGTCCCCTTCGATTCGCTTTTTTCCACTTTTGGCTTTAGGCTTTGGCAAATTGATGCAAAAACTGAATCAAATCTGTGGGTGATAATGAAACTGGCGGAGCTCTTCCAATCATCCTTGCCTGTCTTGATTTATAAAGCCCAAAAAAAAAAAAAAAGCAAGAAAAGAGACAGTACTTGAATGTGCATGAAACGATTAGAGAGTCGAACAGTTAGAGCTCTACGACTCTACTCTTGAGATCAGGGTTTGAATTTTACCAAGTATCATTCCCCTTCCCTCAATTGTAATAGTATAAATTTGATTTAAAAAAAGAATGCGCATAAATTTTTGTGCAATCTTCTTCTTTTTCCTAATCTTTTTTGTTCCACGTTTCTGGCTGTTTTTACATCATTTATATGGATTAGGTGCATATGGGTTGAAGGTCAAGGTGGTGACCTGCATGATAGAAGTAACCAGAAAGGGACCTTTAAGCATTATCAACAAATAAAAAGCTTCTCGACAAACATAAAAATGTCGGGTATTGCACTCATACCTTGAATTATTACAACCTAAACGCATTTGGCATATTCTTTGACAAATTTATCTTAAGATCCTTTTTTTTTTTAATTAGTAATAGATCAATTAACAAATAATTGTAAGGAAAAGTGGGAGAAGACTAAAAACAAAAAGATTTAGTGGATAACAAATAATTTATGTTCTCATTGTGACTTGTTCATAAGGTTGACTTAGGGGGTGTTTGGTTTAGGGGAATCAAGAAGGGGAATGGGTATCACAAGTAATGATACCCATTGCTGATGTTTGTTAAACAACTATCACTATCATTCAATGGGAATGATAGTGATTAATTGGGGTGTTAATGATTCCCCCCAAAATACTAGTCTATCAAACCCATTAACCCTTATTATTAAGGGCAAAAACACACCCATTAAAAAATATATATCTTTTGAGTTACTCACTCTCAATACACTCTCTCTCTCTCTCTCTCGTCTTTTGATTTTGAATATTTTTTATTAGTACTTTATAAATTTTTTTACAAAAATTCTTTTTAATAATTTTTTATAAAAATTCTTTTTAATAATTTTTTTTACATTCAATAATTTTATAAAAAATTGTATTGAAAATCAAAGATATATAATACTCTCTGTTAATATAATAAAAATGACTTTTTTTTAAGATTATCATTTCTATAAAACTCAAATTAGAGCATGACTATATTTAAAATTAAAGAAATCTTTTTAAATTTTTTTCAAATATACAAAATAAGAAATCTAAAAAATATGTATATCATAAATAAAAATTTTAAAATTTTAAAATTTACTTGAAAGTCATTTCAGTATACCAAACAAATATTCTTATAATGATACCCCTTCAATATACCAAACAAATATTCTTATAATGATATCCATTCCATTATTAAACCAAACATGTTGGGGGGAATCATCAAAACTCATACTCATAGTAGGGTTAATGATACCCATAGTGATAGTGATTGAGGAATTTGAACCAAACGCCTCCTTAGTTTTCTAAGATATATGCTTTGCTTATCCTTAAGGAAAGGCAATGCTGTGCCCCTATTTTGATTTTCTTGATAGGAACAGTTAAAATTATTTCGCTGTATGGTCATATTTGACGAATCTTGGATTAGTCAATAGAGCTTGCCTCCCAAGGAACTGAGGTTGGTAGTTGGTAGATCAAGATATTTATTTCTTAAACTATATTTAGAGAAGAAAGAACCAAAAAATAGTCAATAGTTAATCCCAGGTAGTCATGTGTTGTCCACATAATCTTACAACCCTATTCTCAGTTCGTATGAGATCAAATCTAAGATATGCTAGTGAATTATGGCCAAGAAATCTACAAGATGAAGAAGTTGTTGTTGTTGTGTGTGTGTGTGTGTGTGAGAGAGAGAGAGAGAGAGAGAGAGAGAGGCTTGAAAATGAATGGGAAAAATGAAAGGACGTGTCTAGCTCTATACAAGTTATGCACTTTTTTCCAAATTATTTTTGGTTGGATCGACCCATTCACCACGAGTTAATAGTGTCACTGAGAATTGTGAATCAAAATGAAAGTAACTAAATATCTTATAACAACTTTGTTAGTCTTTTTCTAATCTTAAATAAATAGGCTTCAATTTGGTTTTGATGCTCAAATATTTGCCCAAACATTAGGGCATCTGCGAAAATATACCAACAATATCTTACAACTATTATTCTAAATTTGGATATTGAGTTCTTAACATGCTTTCTTCTTCCCTAAAGTAGCAAGACTGCAATTTTTTTCGAATCAAGATTGGCAGATTTCACAAAATTGTGACACAGATTTTTTCCAAGTCTTAATAATTTTAAAAGGGTGTGGAATGAATTTTTATATTGAGAAATACAAGGTTGTAGTATGTAAATTATCCTTTCTTTAATCACTTTTACGAGATATTTCTGTCTTTCCAGGGAAGTAAAGACTTTAGCCAAGGCACGGGTCTAAATATAAAAACAAGATGGGCTCAGCATTTCAAAGACATTCATAATCCACCAAATGATAAAAGAGAACATCAATCATTTAACCAAAAGAAAAATGGAATATCAATCATTCGATTTTTGTTTGTGTAGTATTGTTTTTCAAAAAGGAGTTTTCTGAAATCTTTGAACATATTTTTCAGTAACATTTTTACTTCACGTTCACATTTATTAAAAAAAATATACAAAACAAAACAACTAGAATAATATTTTTAAAAAATATATAAAAAAACTATCCAAACAAAGTGGAACCGGGCGGGTATAATTAAGTGCCCAATAAGGGGATCGTATCCCTCCTAAAAAAGGTTAGGCTATTGACAATTCAACTCGTGTACTACCATTCATATTAATTTCTCTTACCAGAAAATTTGAAAAAGGAACATATTAGTACTCTAGAATTGGTTGTACATTAATTATTTTGTCCTACGCACTTGTAAAGGATTATAAGTTCCAAAGTTTGTGTGAGGTACGTAACAGGAAACTAATCAACAGTGAATAGGTTCAAATGATTATTGAACTTGTACAAGGGAGCCCAACCTCATTTGTTAAATAGTTGAGTCCAATCCAAATAGTTTAATTTTCTACCAAGCTCAAATTTGATAAGAGGCTACTAAATTCCACACGAGTTATTTTCAAAAAAGAAAAAAAAAATTCCGCACGGGTTAATTGCCCCATTTACCAAGAACTAAACGGGTGTTTGGTTTAAGGGAATCAACGAGACGAATGGATATGAGTGATAATGATGCCCATTATTAATGTTTAGAAAATAATTATCACTGTCATTCATTTAGAATAAAAGTGAGTAATTGGAGTCTCTATAATTCTCTCAAAATACTACTTTATCAAATCTATTAACCTTTTTGTAGGAAATGATACTTATTCCATTACTAAATCAAACATGTTAGGGAGAATCATCAACACCCATACTTATAGTGGGGTTAATGATATATATTGTGATAGTTATTAAGGAATTTGAACCAAATAGCTCCTATAAATCATCATGTATTACGTCCAATTATATGGTTATCAGAAAAAGATAGCTCCTATAAATCATCATGTATTCAATTCAAAAAAAATAATAAATCATCATGTATTACGTCCAAATATATGGTTATCAGAAAAAGGTACATTTCTTTGAACCTTGAGGTCAAGTAGTTAAATTAAAGTATGGAAAGTAAAGCACCATTACTCATTGGTACTATATAGACTTTGATGTGATAACGTGTAAATATTATCAAAACAATTTTCCCCTTATTTCCTAAGGCTTACCATTTTGCCAAAATTTTATGTCTCTTACCTAAAAGTTTTTCTCCAACTTGCTTAAATGCATTAATTAATGCATCCACTAATTATTGGTTAATCCAAGAAATACTACAAAAAATTGTAACAAGAATTTTAAAGAAAAACATCATTGACAGTAACAGCTAAAAATTCTAAATATGAAAATTTAATAAAACTTCAATTTGATTGTGCTTAAGTTTGACTTTTTTCCAAACAAAAAAGTTTGGAATAAAGGAAATTTAGCTCATTTCATGATCGAACAACCAGAAACAAATAAAGAATCGAGCGATTAGAGCTTTATGATTTTACTCTAAAAGTCGGGGGTTCAAATGCCACCAACCATTTCCACTCCCCCCTAAAATGTAATAGGATAGGTTAATAAAAAAAATCGAAACAACCAAAAATGTTACAAAATATCTACTAATGAAAGATTATTTACAACAAGACTTGACATCGGACTTCATTGCAAAGTATTTCAACCTTGTCACCTAAATATGAGCAAGTGTCTGGTGTATCACGCGAGAACTAATCATATATTATTTTTTTTTTTGAGATAACTAATCATATATTGTTAAGTAGTATAAAGTGTGACTTACTATTATCACGTAACGTAACATGTGTTTCATTTAATACTTTTTCACCCAAATATTGTTATTGGATTTGACTTGTGAACACTAAAATTAATGCCCCCACCCTGCAACCCAAAAAAGAAAAAAAGGTACAAACAAAATTTCTTCCTTTAGGGCTAGTTTGGGAGTTTAGAATAGAAAAGAAAAAAAAGGAAATATTGGGTGGGAAAAGAAAAGAAAGGATGAGAAAGGAAGAGAAAAGAAGAGAAAGGATGGAATTTTTTGTTTGATATTGTTTGGGAGTTTAGAAAGGAAAGAAAAGAAACCAGGACTCATTGGAAATTTAATTTAACTTTAAAAGCTTTTTAGGGGCAAAAGTATCATATTATAAAAGTTTACACAACATTTTTCTCTTTCCTACCATTTCCGCCCAATTTTGGGAGGAAAACTTGTGAGAATTTGAAGGCCAAAATTTTGCTTCCAAATCCCTCCAAATCCTTTGATTTCTTTTCCATTGGAACTCCCAAACATGGGAAACTTAAAAATTTTCATCCCATCTTTTCTTTTCCTCCCATTTCTTCCATCCAAACAAGCTGTTAAGGTTTAGGGTCATGACCCATGGAGTCAGAACCCAAAAGGGGCGAAATATCCTGCCAGCGGCTTTCAATAATAATAGGAAGAAAAAAAAAAAAAAAACTAGTAAAGCCATTCTGCAAACTCTTCCAAACTCTTTCTTTCCCCAAAAGGTAAGGGCCAAATCCCAATTGGTTGCCAATCGCCTCCTTCTGGTTTTAAAATTTTCCCTTCCTCAGACACCATCCACTTTTCGCACTCTCCGCTCCCCACTTCCCCCCGCTCTTCTCCTCTAAGACATAATAAACAACCTTTACATACTCACACACTGACACACCCTCCAAACACATAGACACGAATTTATCCCACAAAATACTAGCATAAACTAATAATTCTCTACCATCATCCCCATTTCCATACCCAAAGAAATATCCACCAAAAACAGTTGAAAAATCAATCTTTTTCCTCAAAATCCAAAAGGGTTTCTTGAATTCAATCGTTTTGTTTATTAGTCTGATAGATAGGATATGTAATGCATCAGAAGAAATCGGAAGTTCAGATCGGAAAAGAAAGCAGTGGCATCTCTTCCGATTTCAATCCGAGCCCTCCTCTTTATAAGTTTCCTTCTTCCATTCACCACAAACAGCACAACAACAACAACAACAACAATAATAATCCCCAATAATTTTCTTTTGCTCCTATTTTGTCCTCCTCAACAATAGCAGCATTATCTCCACTGGCCCCAAATTCACATTCTTCCCTATCTTCCTCTGTTTCTGACAATAATCCCAATAACAACAGTAATAATAAAAGCTTGCACATTATTATCAATGAAAATGACCACTTAATTCCCCCTTCTGTTGGCTCATCTCCTACTACCAAAACTACCCCTCATAAAAGGCCTCACCTTGGAGGCCAATCTCATTTCTCCACAAAATCATCTTCAAATTCTCTGATAAAGTTTCCAACTTTATCTAATTCTCTTCATAAATACCCTTTTTCTTCGGCAACCAAAAAGTCTCCTCCTTTGTATTATAGATTCTTGAATTTTTTTAGCCAGCGCTGCCTCTTGCGCCACCTGCATCTCCGACGCCTCTGTGTTCATATCCGCCTCGTTCTATTGTTGTCCCTCCCTTTTTTCTACTTCCTTGTCTCCCAACCTAGCCAGTCCTTCATTCTTGATTTTCTATCTGCTTTTGCTTTCTCGGCTGCCTTGTTGTTTTCTCTTAATTTAGCTCTCCTTAGGCTTCCCTCCATCAGGCCGTTCTTGGCTTGGTCGCTCCCCATTAAGCTTTCATCGTCTGGCTAGATCGTTTCTGGGACTAACCGGCCGCATTTGCCGGTGTTTTGGTCAATTGGGTCACGGGCTAAGCCCGATAAAAGGGTGAATTCTGGGTTTTAGGTGCAGGCTTATAGTAATGGGGATGTGTACGAGAGAGAGTTTCATAAGGGTAAGTGTAGTGGTAGTGGGGTTTATTACTATTACATGAGTGGTAGGTATGAGGGGGACTGGGTAGATGGGAAGTATGATGGATATGGGGTTGAGACGTGGGCGAAGGGCAGCCGGTATAGAGGGCAGTATAGACAGGGGCTAAGACATAGTTTTGGCGTGTATAGGTTTTATACAGGGGATGTTTATGCTGGGGAATGGTCTAATGGGTAGAGTCATGGGTGTGGAGTTCATACTTGTGAGGATGGTAGTCGTTATGTAGGCGAATTTAAATGGGGTGTCAAGCATGGCCTTGGTCACTCCCATTTCAGGTAAATTTTTTATTTAAGATTTTACATGTTTGCTTCTTAGTTTGTAGATGTTTTTGTCACTATATTTTACCTGTCGGTATTTGTTGATGTTTGAATGTAATTGGTTCCAGAATTGTTGTTGCAATATGTGATTCCTATGATTTTTTTTTTCTTGTCAGCAAAATAAATTGGTGTTTTTATTTCCCAATATATTAACTCATTTTAGTTGTTGTACCCAGGACCTAGCATATTTATCATTCATCTTTAAGTTTGGATGGAATTCAAACATACTTCATGTGCTTTAGATTGCTATAAGACTTAGGTACTTCTATTTGGACGTCTGATTCTGAATACAATGGAGTATGCGTATCAATGGCGCAGAGAATTTATTTATTAAATTGCTTTACAGTAACCTACGATAAGAAAGAAGCAAAAGTCTAATTACAACTTACAAAAAAAAGAAATACGAAATGAGACCATTGTGATAATTTCTTGTGTTTGGTGATGAGGGAATAGAAGGAGTTACAATGAGAATTTGTCCTTATTTAGAGTCTTGTTGAAAGTGATTCAATTTCGTATGTAGATGGATTGTGAAAAAAAAAAAAATTAATCTAGTGTAACAGGTAGGCAGTAGAGCTAAGTTGTACTCCCCCGCTGCATTTATTGCATTTTCTTGATTCCTGGATGAGAATGATACTGGTTTAAGGAAAACTGTACAATAGCGAAAATGGATGTTGTGATTTCTTTCTTTGTTTTCCTCAGCAGTATATTCTCTCAACCTTGAGTCTCGAGTCATGGACAAGTAGTGCCTGTATATTAAATTGTGTTGCTTATTGCTTTTTTAAACTTTGTTGGGTTTCATTGCAATTTAGACTGACATTATCTATCTGTGCCAGAAATTAGGCCTCAAAATTCATTGATTGTAGTTCTTCAAATTTTAATGGTTTTGAAATGGCATAAAGTGCAAACCTTGACCTGCGTATGTTAATATTGCTCTTTTATCTCATCACTGTGATTCATATTTATAAAGATAAAACATATTGAAGATGCTTATTGTGCATCATAGAAGTCCATCTTCAATGTATAACAGAATACAAGTGCACCCCCCTCCCCAAAAAAAAAAAAAAAAAATCTTCCATATTCAATGTTTTTCCTTTGAAAAACCCTGAATTGATCATGATTTGTATGTTTACCCAATTGCATATGTCAGGAATGGGGATACATATGCTGGGGAATACTTTGCTGATAAAATGCATGGCTTTGGGGTTTATTCTTTTGCAAATGGCCACCGATATGAAGGAGCTTGGCGTGAGGGTAGAAGACAAGAGCTTGGAATGTACGCTTTCAAGAATGGTGAAACTCAGTCTGGTCACTGGCAGAATGGGATTCTTGATGTCCCTAGCACACAGAATGCCTCCAATCCTGTATCTCCAGTTGCTGTTTACCATTCTAAGGTGCTCAATGCAGTTTTGGTAATCAGACATTTTGATTTTGATTTCAATTTCCTACAGTTCTCCGCTAACATCTGGAGAAAATGTTCCCTTTTTCCTTCTTCTTTTTGTTTTTCTATTTTTTTCATAAGGGGGAGGGATTGTGGGGTCAAGCAAATGATCTAAGTTGTAGGGAATGTTTCATTTTTGGCTGACCAATTGGCTTCTTTATTCCTCTTTGTGAGTAATAAATAGAACTTGAGCTAACATGAACAAATTGAACATGGGAAATGGACTTTTTGATGTAGAGCTTGTTATTGAAGTTCTTATGTTATGTTACATATTTAAATAATTTTCTTAAGAACATTTAATTCGTACATATTCTGTAGACATATTATGTTATTAGTATAATCCTGTATGCATGTCAGAGTTTACAAATGAATGTGACTTTGGTCACAAACTGAAGGACTTGTCCATAAAACATATGTTAACTCATATCTCTAATTATGCGGAGAGTAGTTATGTCACTTTGTATCGCGGTTATGGATTCATTCATCTTGCTTGTTTGTTGGCATTGGATGTCACTTGTAATCCTTCTGTTTGCTCCGTGGTCTCCAAATGTCATTTGCTTTTCTTTAATCCGCATAGTTACCTTTTATGCTTTTAACAGAAAGTAATATGAATTTATTAAATTAAAATAAGAAAGGCTGTTTGTCTGTTGTCTGGCTTTGTGCCATTGCCTGATCATCATCCGGATCTGGAAAGAGTGGTTGAAGCTTTATTTAAACAAATTCCTGGATGTGAAGCATATTTACAGGGTTTTTTGTGCTTTCTTTATAATTTTGACTAGATATTTGAATTGCACTTACAAAGTTAAGATAGGCAAGCATTATTATGTAATATGATTGTGAAGAAATGTTTCATAACATAAATTTGTCCTCTGGCCTCCCAGGAAGCACAACGAGCAGCAGATAAAGCTTATGATGTTGCCAGGTGGATGAAAGAGTGAATAGGGCAGTAGCTGCAGCTAACAGACAGCCAATGCAGCTCGAGTTGTAGCTATAAAAGCTGTGCAGAAGCAAATGCATCACAGGAGTAACAGTGATGAGCTTCCAATTGCTATTGGATAAGAACTGTTAAGGGAGATTAAGAGTCATTCTATTCATTAGGCTCCTGACACACCAAAATAGCTTGAAGAGGATCGTGCTGGTGATATTTTCCTTCACTTGCCTCGTGTGGACTAACAAATATGAATAATATCTTGAGGAACTTTTGCTGCTACCTTGTGATGGTGTATGAAAGATAACTGACTTTTAAGCGGTATGGCCTTCCTAGCATCTTTTTGCTGGCTGAGAGAAAGATATGATCCCCTTTGCATCATATCTGGTTTTTCTTTTTCTTTCTTTCCCCCCATTTCCTACTCTGTTTAGTCATTTTGTTGTAAATTTTTAGCTAGTTAAACTCGTGTACTGGCCATGAGGAAAACCTCAGTCGAGTTGGCCGTGTTCTCTATGGTTAATAACTACTGAGAAATTAAGGGAATCGTTATAAAATAGTAATACAAAAGGTTAATTTTTCATTTCTGTGCCTTAATCATTTTTAAGATTATGCTGTATGCTTAATCCGTCCCCGCACCATGTTATGTGTTTGTGGCCGTTTTTATTTCTTTTCATCAAATCTGTCGGAAAAATGCTTCTTTTCCGCCAAACTCAAAAGATTGCAAAATGATGCAGAAGACCATGACCACAATGCCGTGTAGGTCCATCTCATGCCCTGTTTAAGCGTCTAAGGGAATCTTAATGACACATTTTGTGTATTTATACTATTATTCTGTCAAACTATAGAATGATAGTGCAATCTGTACACATCTTGCAACCAAATGTGTAAAACTCACATAAGCAAAATTTGAGGAACAGACTGAGGGAGTATTTTATAATTTATACTAAAACTTGTGGCCATCTCTATTGTTTAGTGCCATTAGGACAAATAATAGAAAAAACCTTGTATTAATACGACGTAACAGAACCGGAAATCATGCACCATTTTTTTTCTCTAACGGGGGCTAGTTTGGGAGTTTAGGATAGAAAAGAAAAGAAATGAAATGTTGGGTGGAAAAATAAAAGAAAGGATGAGAAAAGAAGAGAAATAATAAAATTTTCTGTTTGGTATTGTTTGGGAGTTTAGAAAGGAAAGGAAAGAAACTAGGACTCATCTTTACTTTAAAAACTTTTTAACGGCAAAAATGTCATATTGTAAATGTTTACACAACATTTTTTCCTTTTCTACCATTTCCGCTCAATTTTGGGCCGAAAACTTTTAAGATTTTGAAGGACAAAACTTTCCTTCCCAATCCCTCCCAATCCCTTCAAATCCTTTGCTTTCTTTTACCTTGGAACTCCCAAATGTAGGAAACTTAAAAATTTTCATCTCATCTTTTCTTTTCCTCCCATTTCTTTCCATCCAAACAAGCTATTAAACTTAGTTTGGTCTCAGGTTCAGGCTCTTAATCTAAACTTTGGCATCAGTTTCAGGCTTTTAATTTTATACATCGTCTTTCCTGGTTTGAGGAGCTACCTTTGGTTTTGCATACATTTTTTTTCTGGTTTCGGTTGACTTCGCATGTAAATTGTTCCTCCCTGGATTTTGCATGCAATTTATTCAGGCCTTTCTCAGTTAAGGGTTCAAAATCACGTACATGCTTTGGCAAGTTGGGAAGGGACCAGTTAGTTTAGAGTAGACTGAGACTTGGCTTGGAGTTGGGACCAATCCGTGTGATTATGGTGTTGGATTTCCTTTGTGAAATTTGTTCATCTTTGTACCACGGTTAAGCATACGCCTCAGTTAAGAATCCTATATATACGCCTCTGTTCAGCATCAATAGAAAGTGGAGAAAATCAGAAATATTCCCAAACTAACCTATCTAAGTACATATTGACAATCAGTTGGGAGTATATTAGAGCAGGAACGGGAACGAATCAGTTCGAGTATACCAGAGCAAGACACAACCACATAATCAGAATGTCACCTCCCAGTGCAACTCATTTGACACAAACAGATAAACTGCATTACCAAGAACAATTTTTCAAGTGCACAAAGGCAAGGGTGGGTTTTTAATAGAGTTGACCAACCATTTTAGCAGTGTCGTGTACAAAACAGTGATCAAACCTATGGCCTCAGTGACAACTAAATGAAACACAGATCACAAATCCACATGCAATAGGCAAGTTATTGGTGCTTGGTCTTCACAAGAACTCAATTTACGGATAAGTTACAGGTGCAAAAAGGCTGTGAATAAAAACCCACATAAAGGAAAAGTATAGCATGCTACTCAACTGGGATAGATAAAAAACCAACATTTGAATCGTCTAAGATGGAACATAAACATTGTGACAATACATATTGGATTCCAAAAATTTCTGCATCTAAAAATGGTTTTGACATATCAAATTCGAAAAAGGAAACAAAAAGAGCTCCAGCAATCTCCCTAAGAAATCAGAAGATCTAACTCTCAGTCTGCTCCCTCAACCTTCTTATGGTGCTCCTGACTGTCACAGCACTAGCAGTGCTGCCAAATAAAAGAAATCAAACATTAGACAGTTCAATGATGAGTTTAAATTTCTATAACAGCAGCATTTCAGAAAGGTAGTTACTTTAACGTGTAAGCACCACCAGCTTTGACTTTGCCACAGTCTTTGCATCCCCAAATTCCAACAGCCTTCCTCTTCACTGCATACTGCAAAGAGACCATATATTACGTAAGCACTTGCACCAAACCAAACCAGAGAAAACAAGGATAACATAGAACAGAAAGAACATCTATACCTTGCCACAAAATTCGCAGAGATATTTGCTATGCTGACTGACCTCCATTTTCTTAATCTGCTTTCGCAGACTAGCTCCATAACGGGTACCTATATATCACCAGAAAACAAATGACGCATGTATTCTCACAAATTGACAAAATCCTAAACGAAACCAGATAGAAACAAAGCATACAAGAAGAACGCCCACATGCAAAGAAACAAGACAACAGGTTTTAGATTTCATCACAGCTTCATAAACACTCTTTTCTGAGTAAAGTTGCTATGCTAAAAGCAAAAGTAGCAACAAATTAGCAATCTTAATGAGCTAATGTCACAATCTAGACAGAGAATCTAACACAAGTCTGCGCAAGCAGGTAGATCATTATTTCTACCTTATACGCCTAAATGTGACTTCTAACTCATATTTATCTTGGTGATGCTTAATCACTAATTACCATAATACATTCCCAATACTACCGAAAACATTCTTAACACCAAGTAGAAGGATTCCACAATATTGCAAGAGGCACATACCATATTTCCCAACAATACCCGCCTTCTTGGTTCTCTTAGTCTGCAAACATTAAATAAAAGCTATGAAACTAGAGCTACAAAATTAATAACAAATGCATATCAATTCGACAAAAACAACAAAAAAACAAAAACGAAAGCTACACATTGCAAATCTATGTGTTTTGTGATACAGGAAATCACAACGTCCACTGCAAAACTATTTGATGACGTGATAAAAAAGACACGGCTTTATCAGTAACTTCCCATCATTCATTTATCTACAACTATGCATAGGCAAACAAATTTTCATAGAAAACTTAAAACCAAAAAAATTCTCCAAGCTAAATCCACCAAATCAAGAAAGCATCTGCCTTTGGTTTTCATTCATCTTCCAGCTTCTTAGTACTGAATACTTAACAATTACTAAAAACTCTGGGACATTCCATTCCAATTCATTACAGCAGCAGCTAGGTGAAAAAAAAAAACATTATTTCCCCCCCTCATTTTGCATTATTCTATTCTATTAAATCCACCAGCTAAGATTCGTATTAACGATCATAAAAACCACTGAATTCAAGGAAATTGTAGAAAATTGAACACAAATGAACAAATCGTATAGCAATAAATTCATACAACAAAAATCAAATACGTCGGGAAAAAATACGTTAATGTTTCAACTCATTAATCAAATAATGATTATAATGGGAACTAACCATGTTGAGTGTGGGAAGATTCACCACAGAGACGAGGGATGAAGGATGAAGCCGCAAAACCCTTGATTTTCTTTCCACTCAGAGGAAACCCTAATTGCTCCGGTAGCTGCCTTATAAAGGCCTTCCGAAATACAGGGTTGTAATTATTTTGGGCCGTTACAGTGGGCCCAATTATGCAGACAGATGGTCCTAGTTAAGTTGGACTTTTATTCTTCGGGAACGGTCCAATAGTATCAATCATGATATGTAATTTGCTATTGAGATGTGATTTGATATTCAATTTCTTTATTTTCAGAGAAAATAAAATAAAAAAAGAATCATGTTAGTTTCTATATTTGCAACTACATATTCCAGTTTCAAAGACAATTATAGTTGTTCAAATCACTTATATTCAAGTTGTAAATTTGTTTGATCCAACAAGGAAAGAGTTAATTTTATTCTAGTCTATGATGTAGTAAAAGGTTGACAAATGACCACTTTTAAGGTTTCAATCCACCAAACGCCTGTTTCATTTATGGCTAGTTTGGGAGTTTGGTATAGAAAGGAAAAATAAAGAAAGGTTTGGGAGAAAAGAAAAGAAAGGGAGAGAAGAGAAAATAAAGCTTTCTTTCCATTTCAGCCCAAAAGGCGTATAAAACTTTTTTCTTTCATTTCAACCCCAAATTTCCAAACCATTCTTTTTTTTTTTTTCCTTCACACCATTCTCCCCCAAACACAAGAAATTACAAATCATTCCTTTTTTGTCTTTCCTTTCTATCTGTTTCTCATCTCCCAAACGGACTGTTGATGTATTGTTTTATGTGCATCAGTTGTTCATATCAATGCACTGATAATACATAACACAAGAAGTTTTATAGTCCAAAAAGAAAATACAATTCTTGAAAATAGTTTCAAAATACCAAATAATAATAACATGGGAAACACAATTCTTAGAGATCATCCGAATATGTATCAAATGCAAAAGCTGGATGAACCACTGTCCAAATTTAACCTTTTCTATTGTATTCTTAAAAGAAAAAAAAAAAAAACATTGTCTCCATTTGAAACACCCGTTTTTGAGAAAGTTATTTTAAAATATTATCAATACAAGTTTTTTAATAACATTTTTATAATTTTAATCATCTTTTTATTTCACATAATTAGCCTAAACGGTAGTAATATGCATTGCTACTACTCATAGTTATTTTTTTGTGGGATTAACTATTTATCTTCCATCCATAGTCAATAAAAATTCTCACTTTTTTCTTGGGGAAGAGCTTATTGATTCTAAGGTTTTTGTATTTAAGTGTAATCTTGTTCTCCTATTTTATGTGGCCAAAAAAAAAAAAAAAAAAGAGAAGGAAAGAAAAAAAACTTTTTTTTTGGTCATGACCTGTAGCGTAGGGCGTTTGCAGGCCGAATGTTTTATGCAGAAGGCCTCAGTGATTATAGGAACAGAGGTTTGAATGCCTTTCGAACGTTAATTTGATTCCTTATGTTTTTAGTAATTTATCTGAAGATGTTTGGAACCTAGTAACTTTCCTATCATGTTGTCTAGTGTCGAAGGTCTCTGGGAGTTTTTAATGCAACCCCACAAAGTTCAGACTTCTTTCGATTTCGCTTTCAAAGTTGAAACTGCACGCGGTTTTTCCTACGCGGCTACGCTCCTAAATTCCACCCCATTTCTCACGAAATCATGCTAGTATATGCTTGAATCAAATTAAATTTCAATAGTTACTTATTGACCATATATCTCTCAATTAATTAACTTATACTTGAAAATATTTTATGATAATTATTTTTTAAAGCGGCTCATTTTGTTTATAACTTGATATCTATATTTAAAACATAGAGTTTGTCTAACGTGTATAACAATACCCCAAGTATTATACTTCTAGTTTATTCTATTTTTAAGAAAACTTAAGTTAAAATTTAAAATTTTTTAAAGGTTATGATAGTAATAAATACGAATTCATGCACATATAAAAGGTGAATTTTGCACACGAACTAAGTATTTTGTTGTAAAAATTTATAAATAAATGATATTATTTGATATCAATTAGATAATAACTTGTTTGATCTTTTCAACAACAATAGAATATATTGGAATATTCAAATCTACTAGTAAACTTTATATTTGAGCTCTTTTCCTTCAATTTCTCAAAATCTAAAATTTCTTCCACGGCTACTTCTTAAAACCCCAAGATAAACCAATCACAATATATCATCACTACTCAACTAAGACTTTTTTATTCACCTTCGATTTGAATCCCTCTCTTCTTCCCATTCTAATATCAAACCAAGAAAACAACCCAAAAGGCTTCATTTTCCTCTTCGTAAGGCCTAAGCTCTCCTCTTCTCAAATTGCTATAATTCCATATCAGCCCCAGAATTTTCATCCAATTTTACATCTTGATCAACCAAAATGATGATGCAGGTGAACTGCTACAAGTGCCGTACGCCACAACTTTTCCCTCATGGAGAACGTTCCATCCGCTGCATATTCTGCCAAGCAATCACCCAAATCGTGGACCCAGGCGCCGCCCCTCCCCCTCCCCCTCCACCTGTCTTCCCCACCCACGTCGTGCCTTGCAACCACGCCCCACCCTACCCTACCCGCCCCCCAACGCCTACGGCCGCAAAAAAGCCGTGATCGTCGGCATATCGTATCGGTACTCGACGGGCGAGCTGAAAGGACCCATTAATGATGCCAAGTGTATGCGCCACATGTTGATCAATAAGTTCCGATTTCCTGAATCTTCCATCATCATGCTCACTGGTAAAAATATATTTTATATATGTCTGTATGTACCTCTACTGTGTGTTTTTTGTGTGTGTGCGTGTGTTCGTGGGATAATGTACGTTGCATGATCTGGAAGTTTTTTGAAAGTTTGGTTTTGGTTAAATTTGCATAAAGTCTTTCTTTTCTTTTTATTTTTGTTTTTTGAGGGGTGAGGTTAATTTTTAGTCAAGGTGGAATATTCGTTTGAGGAAAACTTAGGGTCTGCTTTTTCGTTGGTGTTGATGCCTTTACTTTAGGGTTAATATAAAAAAATCCCCCTAATTTGATGAAAGTTTCAGTTTACTCTTTAACTTTTAATTTTTCTCACCTTATTCCCAATTTCAATCCACTTTATTAACTTAACCTTTAAAATATTGTAAATCGACAAAAATACCACGTCCTAAATAATTTTTCAAATTACTAATTCTTTTCAATGACTATGAAACCAAAATATATATCCAAATTCATTCTCTTTTTTTCTCTAAACTCTTAAACAACACATTTTCTTTTCTTTAAGTGGTTATCTTTCCTTTTTTTTTTCCTATCCAAAACTCGAAAAACTAAAAGTTAAAACTCGTTCGCGAAAAAAAATCAAGAATTTTTTTTAGTCTACTATAGTATTTTTTTGAACAAGTTCTTAGATGGTTGGATCTTCAAAATTTTTGTAGGATTAATCAAACACAAGTTTTTGCGAAGCTCTTAGTGTATAATAAAAATTTAAGACTTATCAAATAAATCCATGGGTGATGAGCTTTTCAAAGTTTTTTGAACAATTTTTTTTTCAACTATAAATTTGCAAAGATGAAAGTGGAAAATAATTCTGAATAAGTCCTTCAATTAGGTATATTAAGCCTTCCCAAGTACAAGAGTAGCTAACCAATAAAGTATTCCAATAATTAACATATACAAACACACACGCATGCAACCTAATTAATACCTAATATTCCACAGAAATAACCATGAAAATCTGCTCACACGAGCAACCAATTTTGAAATCTATTTGTCTAATTTGCAAGTGTTGCTATTAATTCAACTAGTTGACATCCTAGTTGCATGGCAAATTGGGACAAATAGACTCACAAGAAATTTATTAATTAGCCCCACCATGTGCTATATGGACTCATTAAACAACTTGCATACAATAAAACGTTGAAGTTTCAAAATCGAGTGATGAATATTGAAAATGCGTCAAGACCGAACA
The DNA here is from genome assembly GCA_024721245.1 of Mitragyna speciosa. NCBI lineage: Eukaryota > Viridiplantae > Streptophyta > Magnoliopsida > Gentianales > Rubiaceae > Mitragyna > Mitragyna speciosa. The sequence continues at coordinate 4,261,046 of CM045558.1, forward strand.
AGTCCACTTCTGTTAGCCAATCAATGCAATAATAATTTGCATTTTCTTGACTTTGTTGACCTCGCAGTATGCAGCAAGTCTCCCTCCCAAAATATTACCAAGTCTTTCTTGTTCTCAATTTTCAGTGCAGCACAGACGTTGCCAGCTACTCACCCAAAAATTGCTACCAGCTCCTGTTTGAGCCCTTAAAAATAAATAAATGATACCGGCGTCCAAATGCTGTGCGGCACCACTGTGACTTAAAAAAAAAAAAAATTCATTCAATCAGATGCAGCACACAAGCTCTAGTTTCAGAATACCACCCACACAGTTCCCTATTTGGGAACTTTTCTTTTAAAATAGCAATATTCTAAGAAAATTGCCATTTATTTCTTACCAACTTTAATTTTCAGTTATTTACCTAATTATCTAAATTATCAAAATTTGTAAATCACATAATAACTTATTTTTCCTAATTTTAATAATTGTTAATTATTACTAATTATTCACACTTCCATTATATTTTCTAAATTATTAAAGTTACATATTCTTTGAGCAAAAATGCAACCAATACATCACAATAAAGCTATATAATAAGAAATATTTGGTTTTATTAATCATACTATGTAATATTTTATTACTTTTTTAATTATTTCCCTTATTATGTAAATTACATACTGTTTTGAACAAGGAAATAATCAACTCAACATAATACAATTATCTTAAAAAATAATCATTTATTTTTCTAATTATTTATAATCAATAATTGTTTCTTATTTTTTCCTACTCTCATAAATGATTTCATTCTTTTTTGGTAACTACTTTTTCCTTTTTCATTCAATTTCCTAATTATATACATTACATTTTTTTGCCAAAAATTAATCACTACTACTTAATAAAACTATAATCAAAGTAATTATATTTTTTCCTAGTTATTCCAAATTATTTATTATTTTGATAATTGTTTCTCTTTCTTAGATATTTTTGTAATTATCTAGATTACATATTTTGTAAAACAAAAAACAATCATTACAACATAATATGTAATTTTTAGTTATTCCCTTACTTTTTCCATCATTTTCTATTGTTTCTCTAATTATCTTTTTTATAGTTTTTCCCTACTTTTTTTTTTTGTAAATAATGAATTACAGTGTATATGTAATTTCTAATTATATCCTTGATTCCTACTTTTTAATCATTTCCCTACTTCTCCTTTTTGCTTTTTTTTTTCAACTTATTTTCTTAATTATTCCTAAATTGAATAATTTCCAACAATTATTAACTTTACATAATTCATCCAAATACCAACTAAAAATAAATAATCCAATATGTTAACAAATAGAATAAAAAAAACAGCAACATATTACATCAAATTAATGAAACAAACACCAACATAATAACAAGAATTCATAGACATCCATATATTATATCAAAACAAAAACACAAAATCAATGTATTACCTTAATAAAAAAAAAAAACAGCAAACACTTCACTAATTACAACAAAAAACTGCGGTATATAATATCAAATATAATCAAACTAACAGCATTGTATTATAAACAAGAAGCCTTTAAGCAAAGTGAAAAAATGGCCAAAGAGAGCACATTCTTGAAATACGCTCTGTGGCTTGAAGCAGCAAAGCTGGGAGTCTGGGAGTCAAAGCCAGCTGCTCTTGAAGCCAAAGCTCGATCTATGAGCCTTTGTGGTCATGGTCCAGCGGCTTTTGAAGCCAAACCTTGACCTGTGAACCTTTGTAGTCATTCCCCAAGAGAACGCGTTGCGGGAATGTGATGCTTGACATCGCATTCCGCAAATGCGATGGCTCTGCCAGTGCCAAAGGAATTTTTTTTACAATCTCGCAATGCAATGATACCTCTCCAGGAACAACTGCACAAAAGGGCTCCATGTGCCGAACAAATTTTAAAAAGATCCTAGTTTTATCAATTTCTCGTAAAGTTTTACATATAACTTACTTTTTTTTTTTTTTGGCCAATGTCAACAGATCTATATTGATATGTATGAACACAATGTACAACAAAAAAGGGGATACTACCCCAAAACATCAGGTGAAGTCACTTTGACCCACGTAGGAAAATTTCCTTCCCACACCACATTTTCTTTCAAATTTGTAGCAAATTCTGCAACTTTGGTAGCAGTTATATTACCTTTTCTACAAATAAGATCAAAAGAACAAGACTTAAACAAGGAGCCTAACAAAAGAATGTTTTCTAACGTATTAGCAATTCTAGACTCGTTCAGGTCCCTGCGCTTCAGCTTGTGCATCACTCTTTCATTCACTCCTCGAACAGCAACATCTTCCCATCCTCTATCTTTTGCCAACATTAAAGCAAATTTGATCACATTTCTTTCTTCCATTAATAGCTCAGCCTCTCTATCCTCTGCAGCTGCCCAAATTAGCATGAGTTTGTTGTGTGCTTTGATACTTCCGGAGGTCTGTTATGTGCTTTGATACTTCAGCCACCACATTCAAGTTTAGTTTGCGCAAAGATTGGTCCTCATTTGCGAAAGGGCATAAAAGATCCTTGCCAAATACAATTGACTTTTACTAATAGAGCAGGAGGGGCCGCCTTATATTAAAAAACGTCGAGAACTTGAATTGTACACTTGGTAATTCCTGAGACGACCAAGCAATCTTTAAGTTTTTGTAGAATAGATTCATCGGTGTCTTCCTTTTTATTATTTTTATTTTATTTTGGCTACATTAAAGGGGCCAAGAGAAGAGGTGGGTGAGAGTCAAACCTAGGCATTGGCTTGGCCAAGGTGGATATTATCATTGCTCCAACCATTGCTTTCCTCGGTCATTTGTTATCCATTGCTATTGATATATACCAGGAGTTTCTAGGAACAGGTTGCTTGAATTCTACTGCTTTTTATTTTATATTGTGAAGTTGGTTAAGTTATCTTACTATTTTCTGGATTTATTCACCCAGCTGCTACGTTAAATCAATGTTCTTGTGGTTACTGGTTGAAATTAAAGCAACCTGCTGTAAAGGGGTGTCGGTCATTTGTTCCAGAATAAGATATTCTCAAGAAGAAATCATTTATCTTTTGTACTCTTTTAATATTCTCAAGGTTCAGATTTAATCACAAAAAACCTTTATCAATAGCCTCGAAAAAGAGAAGGGGAGGAGTGTAGGATCTTCTTCTGCTGGTTTATTGGTGAAAATTCTCTATGTTGTTTTCCAAGGTTTGATAATGACATCAAACATTAAAAAGTTAAAAAAAATACATTAGCTGTTATGCAGTGGTTAATTGAGATATATTTCCTTCGATTTACACAAGTATGAGCTTTTTACATCTGGCTAGCCTTTTTTTTTTTTTTTGTGGTTCCTGCACATCAGTTTATTTAATCACTTTGGTTTCAGCCTTCTGATTGAATTCAATGTGCAGAAGAAAAACCTGACCCCCACAAAATCCCTACTAAGGCCAACATCCAGACGGCTTTACGTTGGCTTGTACAAGGATGTCAACCTGGAGATTCCTTAGTTTTTTACTATTCTGGTCATGGCTCACAGCAAAGGAACTGGAATGGAGATGAAGTTGATGGATTCGATGAAACTTTATGTCCGCTGGACTTCGAGACACAGGGTATGATTGTTGATGATGAAATCAATGCAATGATTGTTAGACCTCTTCCTCAGGGTGTTAGGCTTCATGCCATAATTGATGCTTGTCACAGTGGAACTGTCTTAGACTTGCCATTCCTTTGCAGAATGAACGGGTCAGTTTATTAACACTGAGAACTTACTTATTCTCGTAAGTTCATACGGTAATTCTATTTAAGAGTTCTTCATTCTTCCCTATTTCTTTTGGTTTATATTTCCAATGAGAACATAAATGGGATGGCTAATGGTTTTCTATTATTGTATTAGGATACTGTCAATGAGAACGTAAATGGGATGGCTAATGGTTTTTTCTATAATTGTACTAGGAGAAAAAAATTAATTCAGTTTTTACTTTAGTCTTATATAATAACAATTTGAATTTCATTTGAGTTGAACGTGACAGATGGAAGAAGAGAAATTATCTTTCTATTGGTAGGTTCAGTCCTTTGAATGCATTATGTTAGAAACAATTAAAATCACAAGTAATTTAGTTGCTTTGAGGCGTGAGGAATCACTATCCTTAAGAAGAATTTGCCCTATTATGAAGACAATCTTTTACAGGATACAACAAAGCTTTTCTTACTTAATCTCTCAAAACAAAGTGTTGTTATATATTAATCTCCCTTTTAATCCTCTTTTATATACACTTTTGGGGTGTTTTGAAGAGTTATTTTCAGTTTGAATCAATTTAGAATGATAGATAATCGTGCCAAACTTCACAACTCTTCAAATGAAGAGTTCAAAAACTCACAACTCTTCAAAACAACATTCCCGTTAATGCAGTTAATCCTTTCTGATCGCTACGGGCGCGGTTAGGGCAGCGGGTACGATCAGATTGTTTCTTTGTGAAGATTTGCAAATTTGCAAATCATCTAACAATCCCCCACTAATTTGTAAAATTTCATGTCTTCGCTATAAACTTTAAAAGGAGAACAACACAATAATTATTAAGCTTAATAGGAAGTATCTCTCGATTTAAACTTCCAATTAGTGAATATGATTTAAACTCCTAACAGAGTTATTAGTGTCCTTAGATTAAACTATAACTCTCTTATGTCAGAAGCGAAACCATAACACACTTAATAATAATCTTCTTTGCTCAAGAGATTAATACTAGCTCTAGCATTTTTATAGCCATGTGCTAATCCTAACTTCATAAGCATTTACAAGATATTACTCTAAATCTTGTTGAAGCGGCATCACCTCTATGATTATATAGGTGAAATTGTAGTTATCCCTATTACTATAGACATTCACAATTTCATTAAGAGAATTTACTTAACCTCCAAACGTAATGGTTACATTAGTTCTCAATAACTAATGTTTCACTCAGATACTAGCAATAACTTGTTATTACCCATTAAACTATGATTTAGTAGATAAACTAAATCAAAGTTGGGTTACCATTATTGGTATCTTTGATCTTGTTTCTTAGCCCCATTGAACTTGATGTTCTTTTAACTACATCTCTTGGCAATGCTTTTGTCAATGGATCGGCTAAGTTATCTCCAGACTTTCACAAAAACAATGGTTATCGTACCATTTGTTATCAATTCTCAGTACATATGCATGTCTTAGACTAATGTGTCTAGACTTTCCATTATATACATTGATGTAAGCTCGAGCCATAGTAGCTTCACTGTCACAATGCAAAGGGAATGGCTAGAACTGGTTGTGGCCACAACTCTATTTCTCCTATCAAATCTCTAAGCCATTCCGCTTCTTTGCCAGCCGCAAGCTAAAGCAATGAATTCAGACTCCATAGTTGAGTGAGATATACAAGTTTGCTTCTTTGAAGCCCAACTTATTGCTTCCCTCTCCAAGCTGTAAAAATCCAACTTGTTGTAGATTTATTATCATTTACACTAGTTATCTAACTAGCATCAGTATATCCCTCTAAAACGGCTAGATATGAAGTATAGTGTAAACCATAATCTATGGTTTTCTTAAGATATCCTAGAATTCTAGTAATACCTTTCCAATGTTCAATACTAGGATTACTAGTATATCTCGAAAGTTTACACACAGAAAATGCTATGTCAGGTCTTGTACAATGCATAAGATACATTATACTTCCAATAACACTTGCATATTCTAATTGTGCGACCATTCTACCACTATTTTCTACCAACTTGATACTAGGATCATATGGAGTATTTACTTCTTTTATATTCAGGTAATTGAATTTATTTAACATCTTTCCTATGTAATGAGATTGATTCAATACAAATCCTAAGGAATTCCTTTCTACCTTTATTCCCAAAATTGTATCAACTTCATTCAAGTCTTTCATTTGAAAGACTGAAGTTAAATACTTTTTGGTCTCTTTAATTCCATAGGAGTTAGTACTAAAAATCAATAAATCATCTACATAGAGACTAATTATTACTCCATAATCCTTAGTAAACTTTGAGTACAAACATTTATCAGCATTATGATGCTTGAAACCATTTGATAAAATCATAGTATCAAACTTCTCATGCCATTGCTTAGGGGCTTGTTTCAAACCATATAATGATTTAATTAACTTGCAAACTTTATTTGCGTTACCAGGAAGTATAAAACCCTCAGGTTGTTCCATATATACTTCCTCTTTTAAATCACCATTTAAAAATGCAGTTTTAACATCCATTTGGTGCACATGTAAATTATATATGGATGCTAATGCGAACAAGACCCGTATAGAAGTATTCTAGCAACTGGAGCATAAGTATCAAAGTAGTCAACACCTTCCTTTTGAGTAAAACCTTTAGCTACTAATCGAGCCTTAAAGGTTTGAATAGAGCCATTGGTATTGTATTTCTTTCTAAATACCCATTTACACCTAACAGGTTTAGAGCCAGGAGGTAAATCTACTAATTTCCAAGTTCCATTGCTAATTATAGAGTCCATTTCATCATTTATAGCTTCTTTCCAAAAGGATACATCTCTAGAAGACATAGCTTCTTTATATGTTTTAGGATCATCTTCTACATGAAAGAGAAATGGAACCTTATTTAGAACACTTGTTCTATTGCCATCTACTAAATAGATCACATAATCCGAGCCAAATGATTTTTCTTTTCTCAACCTTTGACTCTTACGTGATTCCATATTTTCAAATGTTATATCTCTTTCTTTTCTTTTCTTACCAAGCAATTTGGCTAGTGGAAGCACCATTTTCATTATCTAAAATTTGTTGTGGAAGTAATGGCATCACATATAAATTTGTTCTCAAAGAACTCAATGTGTATTGATTCAACAATAATATTAGATTGCAAATCTAATAATCGATATGCTTTAGAGTTTTGAGCATATCCAACAAATACACTTTTGATGCCTTTTGGACCTATTTTAGTTCTTTGTGGATCAGGTACTTTGTAATAGGCAATGCACCCTCACACTCTAAAATAGTCCAATCTTGGCTTTCTACCATTCCATTTTTCATATGGAGAAATTTTAAACTTCTTTGAGGGAGTTCTATTATGAATATGACAAGCTGTTAAAAGAGCTTCTCCCCAAAGATTATATGATAATCCTGAACTTATTAACATGGTATTAATCATGTCAACAAGTGTTCGATTTTTCCTTTCAGCCAATCCATTTTGTTGAGGAGAATATGGTGTTGTTTGTTGGTGAATTATACCATTTTCTTCACAAAATTGAGAAAATAGTCCACCAAAGTATTCTCCTCCTCTATCACTACGTAGAATTTTGATCCTTTTTTCCTTTTGATTTTCAACCATAGACTTGAACTCTTTGAATTTATCAAATGCCTCATCTTTTGTTCTTATTAAATAAACATATATAAATCTTGAGTGATTATCAATAAAAGTTATGAAATACCTTTTCCCACATCTAGTTAAAACACCATTTGATTCACAAATATCAGAATATATAAGTTCAAGTAAATGTGTGTTTCTTTCAACCTTTGGAAAAGGTTTTCTTGTCATTTTTTATTGCACACAAGTCTGACATTTATTATTGTTTCTATCATTTAGACAAGAAATGTAACCATGTTTAGACATAAACTTTAAAGATTTAAAACTTAAGTGTCCTAGTCTAGCATGCCACAATAAAGAAGAACACTCAACAACATAGGCAAATACTTTATTTATTTCATTGACAACACTTAGTTTGAACATGCCATCACAAGAGTACCCTTTGCCCACAAATACATTATTCTTAGTTACAATAGCTTTATCAGACTCAAGGACTACTTTAAAGCCCTTTTTACATAGCAAATTAGCAGAAACAAGGTTCTTCCTTGTTTCAAGAACATGATACACATTGAGCAAACTTAGACTCTTTCTAGATGTAAACTTCAAATCAACTGTCTCTTTGCCCAGAACTTTTGTTGTAACATGATTTACCATCATGCACTTCCTCTTGTTCCTTTAGTTCTTTGTAAGAAGAGAAGTGTCCTTTATCATTGCACACATGAATTGATGCACCGGAATCAAGCCACCAATCCACTGATTTAGTTGTAGCAGCCATGTTCAATTCTGTTATCATTCCAATGTGCATATCACTCACCATTGCCACAAGATCCTTAACCTGATCTTCAACAATGTTGGCTTTGTTGGAATTTTCAGGTTCAAACTTCTTTGCATTCTTATACCTTACAATTGCGATATAAGATGCCTAGGCTTTCCACAATGATAGCAATTCTTTACTTTGTTGTCATTGCTTGACTTTTTGAAGGCATTCTTTTTCTTCTTAGTCCTTTAGCTTCTTTTTACCTAGAAGTTTGACTCATCACTGTGTGCAACGTTGGTCATTGCCTCTTTCACATAATTGACATTAACGTTAGGCATGACTAACATTGCATCTCTATTGCGATTTTCTGCTTCAATTTGCTAATGAGTTTGAAATTGTCCAATTGTTTGCATGTTAGGATCATGTAGAATTTTCTTCCTATAATCATTCCAAGACGAAGGAAGTTTGGACAAAATCATAGCCACTTGAAGAGAATTTGAAACTTTTATATCCAATTCTCCCTAATTTAGTGACTAACACTTGTAACTCATGTATCTGATCCATAATAGGCAAATTATCAAGCATTTTAAACTCTAAATACTTTAATGCCAGAAATTTATCCGTACCTCTCTTCTCATGCTTATACATGGTCTCCAATGTTGTCCAAATTTCAAGCGGTGACTTCATTGCACTGTAGAGATCATATAGGCAATCTGTGAGAGATGACAGAATATGTCCTCTACACACGGTCTCATCATCCATTCTCTTCTTCCTTGCATCTAACACTTCTTGTGAATCATCAGGCATTAGAATCAGCAATCTTTGGCAAGTTAGGATAAAGTATATAGAAAACTTTTGCTGCAGTCAAGAAGAAACACTATCTTGTCCTTCCATCTTGTGAAGTTTGTGCCATTGAAACGATCTAACTTGATCACTTACGGCATGATTCTGATATTGCATAGTCACACTGTGACTATTTCTTACATTAAGACTATTCCCTTCGCTTCTCCATTGCAGAAATTCTTCTTAAGATTGTTAGAAATAATTAAAATCACAAGTAATTTAGTTGCTTTGAGGCGTGAGGAATCACTATCCTTAAGAAGAATTTGCCCTATTATGAAGACAATCTTCTACAGGATACAACAAAGCTTTTCTTACTTAATCTCTCAAAACAAAGTGTTGTTATAGATTAATCTCCCTTTTAATCCTCTTTTATATACACTTTTGGGGTGTTTTGAAGAGTTATTTTCAGTTTGAATCAGTCTAGAATGATAGATAATCGTACCAAACTTCACAACTCTTCAAATGAAGGAGTTTAAAAACTCACAACTCTTCAAAACAATATTTCCGTTAATGCAGTTAATCCTTTCTGATCGTACCTGCCCCCGTAGCCGCGGCGCGGTTAGGGCCGCGGGTACGATCAGATTTTTTCTTTGTGAAGATTTGCAAATTATCTAACACATTACACTTAAAAAAAGACATACTTGATTATTTTCTGAAATTATAGAAAAACTATTTGTCACTTAAATTTGCAATTTGTATGTTATTTGAATGTACTTTAGATGTAAATAATAATTTGATATCTGGCAACTTGCTGCAATGTTTGAAATAATCCGGACAAGTGATACAATTTTCCTCAGTACTGCCAGGGAATGGAGCCTTTAACTAACTTCGTTGCTTTATGCCATTAATTGTGATGCATTTTTCTATCTGAGCTTACATTTCTTACTTTTGTGGGAATAGGAGTGGGCACTATTGGTGGGATGACAATCATCCTAGATCAGGGGTATGGAAAGGATCAAGTGGTGGTGAAGTCATTTCCTTTAGTGGTTGTGATGATGATCAAATTTCAGTTGATACATCTGTAAGTTACAATTTTAGCCATCTGTGATAGGAATGTTGAGTTTTTTTTTTTTTTTTTGCCTTTTCTTTTTCTTCTCGAGATTACTCAGTTGTATTGAATTCAAAGATATTTCCTGTGATTAGGCTTTCTCAAAGATCACGTCAACTGGTGCCATGACTTACTGTTTCATTCAAGCTATTGAGCGGGGAAATGCTGCAACGTATGGAAGTTTGTTAAATGCAATGCGAACTGCCATTAGAGAGGCTGGAAGTTCAGGGAATGGTCTTGGTGGTGGTGGTGGTGCTGCTGGCGTCACATCTTCACTCAAACAGCTTCTAACAGGTGGTAGTCTCAGTGGTGGATTCCAACAGGTACTTTTATCTGGTTTTTGGCTTATGCAGCATCCAAATGTACTACCACATTCACTGATCCATGATTGCAAGCTTGCTTTATCTGGAGAATCTTCGAATTCATCATTGTCCATAATAGGCATATAAAGGTAGAACAACTTGGACTGGAATTTCTTGGAAATGATGTCTACTTCACCCAAATAGAGGACCATTTGCACTGTGCTAATTGTTCTTGAATGCATTGCCATTACAGATTTACAATAGGTATCACACGTAGCACAACATAGAAATATGGTTTGTATTTACTTTTAAGTCTCGTCTTCTGTGCCTAAGATTTTTATCTTAGCTCTCAGATGTCTATTTATTGTTGATCTATGAAATATTCAAAAGGGGAATATTGATGATACAGCTTCTTTGAACCAATGAGTACAAATTGACAGCTAGAAATTGTGTACATACAAACACTATTCGTTTTACTCTCATGTTGAAAAGAGAAGAACTTGGTGTAAGTTAAAATAAAAGAAGATTGGAGTTCCTGAGAATGCACAGTGCTAATGGCGGAAATATTGACAAGACACAAGTGTAGCTATATATTTTTTCCTATTTTAATATTTTTTGATAAAAATAGTGCTATTATTTTTTATAGTTAGAGAATTTCATTATTGGTTTAGCATCGTATGTTGCCAGCTCTTTGTTGTTTAGCTTCACATAACTTTGTAATGGATAAAAAAACTGGTAACTTGGCATTTAGGATGCAAATGTAATGAATAGAAACTGCAGAGGATCAAAAGCTTTAGAGGTAGTTGACAGAAAATGCCGATGGAAGATTCTTAATTTTAGCATCTGTTTAGACCATGTTCATTTCCAACTCCTTCGCCTGTGGAAGTAGGACTTGTTTGCAGTCTTCTTCAATGTTGTTTCTGCTGACAGGAGCCGCAATTAACTGCCAGCTGGATGTTTGATGTGCACTCAACGCCATTTTTCTTGTGACTTCTCCAAAATGGAGTTTGCGATGGAGGTGGATGGGTTGCCTAGATCTTTTCAGGTTGTTTTTGTAGACACAGATGTTTGTTTGCTTGGAATATTCTCTTTTTTTTCCTTAAAATCTTTCATTTCATTGTCTATTTGTACATTTGGAGTGTTACAGATACGCAGGAGGGGTTATCTCTATGTGTGGAAATTATAGTACTACTTGCGGTTGATCTGTCAAAAATGTATACATTTTCAATGATTAGTGGAAATGCTACTTAGCAAAACTTGTATTTATAGAACAAATACTTTGGATGATACTTTGGTTTTATTTTTTAATATACTAATTGTTAACTTTCATTTGTGCTTGCACGAATGGGAACTTATATTTAATTCACTTGAGTTATATTTGTACATTATATATGTCAAGACCAAATCAGGTTAGGTCTTGACTCAATTTTACGTGTTTGATTTCGAAGGTTAATATTGTTAAGTACATGACTAACACTGCCTATGGAGAAGGCACATGACTAATGCTTGATTGAAGTACTTGCCTAATTTGGAAACCTTAGATAATATAACACACCATTCATATGTATAGAATGAATCCTAGAAAGAAAGAAAAATTTAAGAGTAGTAGACATCAATGGAGCAAGATGCCTTGACAATTGAGGGTTTAACCATCCCAATCAAGATAAATTTGTGTATATGAATGCTAATTAAAACCGTTCCGACTGAAATTGATCCAATTTGAATTGTGAATTGTTCTATTGTTGAGCTCCTAATCATCTACAATTGTTCTCAACAAACCAATCAAATTGCAATGAGTGGCGCTTTTAGTTCTTAAGGCGGTAAGTTATGGATGAAATTTCATTGAAATTCGAGATTCTTGCACACACTGTCTTCTAAAATCTTCCTTTTTATTTGTGAACCTGGAGCAAAATTTTCCAATTTACTCTAGTTAAAAGCAATTGGTCTGGTGGTACAATTATCATTGCAATTACCAATCATACCATGCAGTATAAAATTTTTTGTAACATAGTTGTTAACATTACAAATGACTTATAAAACTTTTGAAACAGAATTAGCAATTGAACTATGCAATATAAAAATTTTGTGACTTGTACTTGTTCTTGTTCTTTTATAGATCTGGTTATGAAATGGGAATACAAAAACTTGACCAAAATTCGGCTAAAAGTTTCAAATACGTAGAATTTATAAAAAAAAGAAAAAGAAAAAGAAAATACGTGAGATTGAATTACTAAAACAATAACACTAGAACGGAGAACAAAACATACCTTTTGGGCTACCCTCGGCACCACCATTCTCTAGGGAATGGATTCTCACAATTGTTAAGTTGATATTTCCCAAATCCAAAATTTATCAGGGAAAAGAGTTCTTCTTTCCAAAAAAATACACTTTTTCTTCTCATTAAATGTCCCATACCATATATAGACACACACAGTTCTTCCTTTTTCTCTCAAAACATCTCTCTGTGACCTCCTTTCTCTTAACCAAACACTCATACACCTCACACAGCACAGATACCAAAACACTTACTCAGACACAGTTCCTCTCTCTTTCTCTCGCTACAGCCATAATCATACTCAACTCTCACTTTCTTCTAAGTTCTAACCGAAGGAAAAAAACTAGGGTTTCCAAGCACACAGAAAAAACTAGGGTTTTCAAAAAATTATTACAAATTTAGAATGTGCTTAAAAGTATGAAATATGAATTTGGGATTCAAAGATATCCAAAAAAGGCATTCACAAATTGAGATGACTATTTTGCCATTGAATTGGCGTGATATACAAAAAAAAAATAGTTTATTGTGAATAATTACAAAATTCATAATTTTGTAGGAGGGTATAAAACATGAATTTAAAAATAAAAAATCAGCGAAAAAACATTTACGTGCTGAAATTACAATTTTGCTAGAAAACTTTTGCACACTTTCCATAGAAACCAGATTTTGCATTTGAAAAATTGAAAATGCCTCCCAAGATATTAGAAAATTAAGTAGTATATCAACATTTGATGTTTATAGCTTTATTATTTCTAAATCTAAAATTCTCCAATCCAAATATAATTGTTGTACAGAATATATGTAGTTTGAACTATCTCAATTACTTTTACTTAAAACTTATAAACTTATCTAAACAATAACCCAAAAAACCCTAACCTCTCCTAGGAAAAAAAAAAAAAGTGAACAGTATCGCATCGTTTGGGACAGGCAGAGGGCCCGCAAACTTTCCCAAATGCGGCGATGTATCAGAACTAAGAAAAAAATGTCAAATCGCTGTGAGTTCCAAATGCGGTGGTCATATATTTCACACAAACCCTTCTGACAACCACATTTGCCAAAAAAAAATTTTTTGGGCAATATTTTAATGAATTTACCATGTAATTTGCTATTGAGATGTGATTTGCTATTCAATTTCTTCATTTTCATAGAAAATAATTAAAATAAAGAATCATTTTAGTTTCTATAGCAGCAACTATATATTGTAAATCACTTTAGTTTCTAGTCACAAAGACAATTATAGTTGTTCAAAATCACTTAAATTCAAGTTGTAAATTTGTTTGATCCAACAATAAACGAGTGAGAACAAATAGATGGTCGAGCAGTTAAAACTTTATGACTCCACCTCAAAGGTCAAGAATTCGAATCCTATCAATACCATTTTTCCTCCCCTATTGTAATATTGTAGGTTGATAAAAAAAAAATAAATGAGTTAATTTTATTCTAGTCTATGATGTTTAAAATATGGAGTTTAGTAAAAGGTTTATAAATGAACACTTTTAAGGTTTCAATCCACCAAACACCTGTTTCATTTAGGATGTGTTTGTTTGGATGGAAAATATTTTCTAGATTTTCAGGTGTTTGGTTACTAATTAGTCCTGTAAAACATTTTCTTGTGTAAATTATTTTACATCCTAAGGTGGAAAATGACTTACATTTTGAGGTTACTGAAGTTATTTTCATTTAACCAAAACATGCGTGCTTCACATTGAGTTTTCAATCGGCAAGACAAAAGGAAAAAAAAAAAAAAAAAGCTCTGAGCCGCTGGGGAGAGAAGAATGGGGAGGAGAAAGCTAAACTCCATTGATGGTGAAGCTTCTGAGAGCACAGGGAGACCGCCGACGAGATCAACTCTCAACCTCAACGAGATCAACTCTTAACCTCTTCTAGCCGAAGGTGAGTTTGAATTTTTTGGAGTTTATTGTTTCTTCCCCAAATTTTCGATTGGTTGCTGAAATTATGAAAATTGGAGAATGTGGATTGAGATTAACAGTCATCAGTCAGTGGGTAATTCTCTCCGGCGATCACTTTTTCTTCTCTTCATTTTTCTCTATTTTTTTTTATATTTTGTGAAAATGGAATGCAATATGTATACATCGATTTGTCTAATCGATGAATTTGAAGAATCTACCTCTATTGTGACGTTTAGGAGCAGCCAATTCTTCCGTGCATTTGTCTTCTTTTTCTATATTTTTTACTTGATTGTGTTTTGTTTTGTCTATTCTATAAGAATATGTTGAAACCCCTTTTTTTCTGGGTGTTCCCTTTATCTATCAATACTCCTGATTTTGGGTTTATTATTTGATCTCATTATTACTGCACATATGAAGCTCATGATAATATATGATAGACATTACTCATAGACTCTTTTCCAACAACACAATAGCTTTGGTTTATATATGTCTGCACCCTTATTGTCCTGATATTAGAGATGATTTTTTCTATGAATGTTGAGGGTATCCCTTACACTTTGTGTTTGGGAATAAAAATATTTAGTTAGAATTTCATGGATTGGGATATGGGCGAATTTTGCCCTCTTCTTTATATCTTGTGCCAAGTGTTATCTACCATTGCTTCTCCCCGTTACTGGAAGCAAGTGTAAAATGATGACATGAGTTTTTAGATGTTTCACTATTTTGTAATTGCTTCAATTACTATAACCAATGTCTTATGTTTTAGTCCATTTCCTGCATCTCCGATATTGTATACACTACAGAAAATTGCTTGATATTCTTCATGCCAAGTGAAATGCAAACCTTTGGGATAGTTGCAAGTTTTTATTTGTGGTACTCACACATGTACCTATATGCAGCCCATTTGTGCACCCTACTTAAGCAACCTTCACATTTTTTTTCTTTCATGGTTGTGAATGTAGATGATTCTATATGATGTTGTGAGCCCAGTCAGGTTACTGTCCTCACTAGTAGGAACTGTGATATATTACAGCCCTTCGGCCAATCACATATTAGCCTCTTTTTTAAACTTTGATTCCATTTTTCCTTGTCTGTTATGCTAAATTAGAATAGCACCTTTAGCAACTAGTTGGCTAGTTCTAGCTTGTATAAATTACCCATCATGTTAAAATAAATGCCCACAACATAATGTTTATCAAGTTTAAATATCTTGCAATGAAATGTAGGTTACGTAAGGAGCATTGTTAACACCATTATTAAAGCTCTCTGAGCAAATCAGGAAGTACTTGCTTTGCTAGATCAGATATAGTGAGAGCATAAACCTGGCTCTCTTTGTCCTTGATTTAGACATCAAATTTTTGGTTCACAAGCTCTTATTATGCGCTAGCCAATTCATTATCATTCCTTCTTCCAAAATCCTTTGATTTACCTGTAACTTCAAATTCTTGTGCTCAAGATGTGAAGCATTTCCAACGTACCTAAGAACTTACGACCTAGTGCACGTGAAGAACTTTTGTCACCCGAATTTGGTGACAAACAAAGATATGAAATGCTGGATGTATTCACGAGAGAGATCGAATACTTTGTCCAGAGGTATCTCTCTCTATTGCATTATTTCCTCGATCCTAATGCACTACTCAGTCTAAGTAATGAATGATAAAAGAATTGCTTGCATGTTACATTTATTGAGACCTCATATTCTGTATCCATTTTTTCTAGCTTGCTTTATAGGCTCTTAAGTGTATTTACAATGACTCTTATAACTAATTTACTTGGTAACTAGTGCTTTGTTTTTTCTATACATACAAAATTAATGTGGATGTCTGATTTGTCATGTTCCCTTTCTTTTCCTCACTACTTGCTTCTAGATGTTTTTGATGTAGGGGTGTGTTATACTACGAGATGTTGCTCTCCTTATTGAGTTTGCAAGAACTCCAACAACACGTTTGAAGCTGGGATGCACGCAGTGGTAGAAATTACGAACACTAGTGACGAGACTCCTAATCTGCTAGAAATCTTTTGTATAGACTCAAGCAATCTATATTCTGGATTGGCAGGAAAGCCTGAGCTTGTAGACGACATCAGCATAAGGTTAATACATGATTTTGGATCTAAATGAATCATCATAGATTTCCACACAATTGGGGGGATTAAGTTTTGCTTAGAGATACAAATGTAGAAAGTAAGAAACAAAATTGTTCTGCTGAGGATGAACCACATGTCAACAAATCCTATTGAAGCCGTAAGGCAAACATAGGGCCATATTTTTCCCAGTACCTAATATGTTTCCCCAGTGCAAAATTTCATGAAGTTAGCTCACCTTTTGTACTACTATTTACTTTTGAATTTTTAGCTCAAAGCTAATTACTAAGAGCTACTTATGATGAATAAAATGAGTTGCTGCTCGAGTTTTTGTTAATAAGCAATACTATCAGTACATAGATTTATTTTGAGTGAAAGTTGAGTTTACAAGTCATTGTTCGATAGGTGGGTCAGATAATAAAGCAAGAATTATAATCTTCGACGACAAACAAAACTGCACATGTTCTACCATTTTGGTGATACGATACAATCAAATGTTTTTCGAGATAAGGACCTTGATAACAAATGGAATTTTATCTAACATCAAATATAGCCCATTTTAATAATACTTTATAGTCCGTTATCAAGATCTTGTTCAAATTTGTTAGCTATTATAATTTCTTTTGTGGAGTTCATTGGCATTTTATCAATAAGAAGATTTAAAGTCGATAGTAAAAAGTTGTCTTTATATCTACTTGCAATTTTTTGTATACATCTTTCAGTTGGTAGTAACAAACGTGACATATGATGATAATGGATTTTAAATAATTTATCTATTGCATAGAAGTATATTTCATTGGTAGTGTATAATTTTTCAAAATATTTTATAAAGATGAACAGTAGTAATATAATATTCAATTTTTTTGGAAGAAGTACGTTATAATGGATATAAGGGGATAAATAGTAAAGGTGGAAGTAAGGTAAGATAATAGTGTGAGGTTGGGGGAAAAAAAAGGTTTCACTCATTTTAAGCAACATTAGAAAAATAAAATTAGAAAATATTTTCCATAAGCTAACCAAACACCTGAAAATAATGAAAAAGAAAATGATTTTCTGAAAAATAACTTCCCTAGAAAACATTTTCCAAGGAAAATATTTTCAGTTCAAACAAACGCAGCCTTAATGTATTGTTTTATGCGCATCAGTTGTTCATATCAATGCACTGATAATACATAACACAAGAAGTTTTACAGTCCAAAAAGGAAATATAATAACTACATGGGAAACACAGTTCTTAGAGATCATCCGAATATGTATCCTATGCAAAAGCTGGATGAACCATTGTCCAAATTTAACCATTTTTATTGTTTTCTTTCAAAAAAAAAAAAAAAACAACTGTCTCCATCTGACTGAACACCTGTTTTTGAGAAAGTTATTTTAAAATATTATCCATATATGTTTTTTAATAACTTTTTTTATAATCTTAATAACCTTTTTATTTCACATAATTAGCCTATGCAGCACTACTAGTCACAGTGACTTTTTGTTGGTTTAACTCGTTACCTTTCATCCATAATTAATAGAAATTCTCACCTTTTTCTTGGTGAAGAGCTTATTGATTCTAAGATTTATGCATTTAAGTGTAACCTTGTTCTCCTATTTTCTGTGGCAAAAAAAAAAAAAAAAAAAAAAAGCTTTTCTTGTCACGACCTGTGACTTTACGCGTTTGCAGACCGAACGTTTTATGTGGAATGGTGGATGGGAGCATAACTGATTACAGGAACTGAGTTTTGAATGCAATCTCATTTTTTTTTGGGTTTTTCTTTCGCTTTCCCTTCCATAGTTCAAAGTTGAAACTTGAAAGCGCACGCGATTGGTCCCGCAATCGCTACGCGGCTACGGCCCTAATTTCCACCTCGTTTCTCACAAAATCATGCTAGTATATGCTTAAATCAAATTAAATTCCACTTTTTTTTTTTTTTTTGGAAACAAATTTCACTAGTTACTTTTTGATAATTGATCTCTCAATTAATTAACTTATATGGTAGCTATTTTTTAAAGTGGCTCATTGTGTTTATAACTTGTTAATCTATATTTAAATATAGAGTTTGTCTATCGTGTATAACAGGACGCAATGTTACATTTCCAATTTATTCTATTTTTTTAGAAAATTTAAGTTAAATTCTAAAATTTTTTAAAAGTTAAAGATAGTAAAAAATATGAAGGTGAATTTTGTATACCGACTGAGTATTTATTATAAAATTTACAAATAAATAATATTATCTGATATTAGTTAGATAATAACTTGTTTGAACTTTTCAACAACAATCAAATATATTGCAATATTCAAATCTACTAGTAAAATTTTGTATTTGAACTCTTTTCCTTTAAATTCTCAAAATCTAAAATTCCTTCCACTACTAGTTCTTAAAGCCCCAAGATAAACCACTCACAGCATAATCACAACTACTCAACTAATACTTTTTTATTCACCTTTGAATCCCTTTCTTCTTCCCATTCTAATATCAAACCAAGAACACAACCCAAAAGGGCATCATTTTCCCCTTCGTAAGGCCTGTGCTCTCCTCCTCTCAAATTGAAATAATTCCAAATCAGCCCCAGAATTTTCATCCAATTTTACAACTGGATCTGCCAAAATGATGATCCTAGTGAACTGCTCCAACTGCCGGACGGCCCTACAGCTCCCTCACGGAGCTCGATCCATCCGCTGCGCAATCTGCCAAGCCGTAACCCAAATCGGAGACCCACGCTCCGTCCCTTCGCCTCCACCCGTCTCCTCCACCCAGTCCCTGGCACCGTACAATCACGCACCACCGCCTGGACCGTCCCCTTACAACCACGCCCCACCGGGCCCGCCCCCCAACGCCCACGGCTGCAAAAAAGCCGTGATCGTCGGCATATCGTATCGGTACTCAAGGCACGAGCTCAAAGGATGTATTAATGATGCCAAGTGTATGCGCTACATGTTGATTAATAAATTCCAGTTTCCTGAATCTTCCATCATCACGCTCACTGGTAAAAATAAATTTTCTACTTGTATAAATACGTACACCTCCACTCTGTGTTTTGTGTGTGTTTGTGGAAATAACGTATGTTGCAGGATCTGGACCTTTTTTGAAAGTTGGGTTTTGGTTAATTGCATAAAGTCTTTTCTTTTCTTTTTATTTTGTTTTTTTGGTGGGTGAGATTAATTTTTTCATAAAGGTGGAATATTCGTTTGTGGAAAACTTAAAGGGTTTGCTTTTGAGTTTTTATTGATTTAGTCACTTATATTTTGGGGGGTGTTAACGCCTCTACTTTATTATAGACTTTAGTGGGATTTTGATTTATGACCAAAAAGCTTAGGAAAGAATCTTTTTTGGGATTGGGGTGGGCTGGTTGTATTGGAGTAAGAATGATGGTACTTCATAGGTTTGGTTTTTGGGGTACAGAATACGGAGGGGAAGGCTTAAGAGTCGAGCAATGTGGCTCGTGGTTCCTAAGTGATAGCGCAATCAACTGAGTTGGTTTGAGGAGAATTGATCAAGTGCTTAGTGGTTAAGCCCACCTACGCTACATTGTATACTCTCAGATACTATTTATGTTGGAAAGTCTCTTTATTTTGTAAAGCCAAAAGATGGCAGAATAGAGCATTTAAAAGAATTGGTGGATTATGGCTTGTGTGCCTAAATACAAGGAGGAGATTAGGTAAAGTTTTACAGCTAACTTACTCAATCATCCACTTCCAGAGGTGTACTATGTGCTTTGATACTTCAGCCACCACATTCAAGTTTAGTTTGCGCAAAGGTTGGTCTTCATTTGTGAAAGGGCATAAAAGAGCCTTGCCAAATAAAATTGGCTTTTACTGATGAAGCAGGAGTGGCCGCCCTATAGTAAAAAACGTCAAGAACTTAAGATGTGCACTTGGTAAATCTTAAGACAACTAAGTAATCTTTAACTTTTTGTTGAATAAAGTCATTGGTGTCTTGCTTTTGTTTATTTTTATTTTATTTTGGGTACATTAAAGTGGGCAAGAGAAGAGTTGGGTGAGAGTCAAACCTAAGCATTGTCTTGGCCAAGGGTGGAGTATCATTGCTCCAACTGTTGCTTTCCCCAGTCATTTGTTATCCATTGCTATTGATATAGCAGGAGTTTCTAGGAACAGGTTGCTTGACTTCTACTGCTTTTTATTTTATATTGTGAAGCTTGTTAAATTTGTCTCACTATTTTCTGGACTTATTCACCCTGCCACTACCTTAAATCGATGTTCTTGTGGTTACTGGTTGAAATGAAAGCAACCTTCTATAACGGGGTGTTGGTCATTTTTTTCCAGAATGAGACATTCTCATAAGAAACCATTTACCTTTTTTACTCTTTTAATATTCTCAAAAAGCAAGTTATTACAACATTTTCAGTTTCATATTGCAACATTTGAATTGTTCATAGCGTCAATTACTAGGCTTATTAACCATTGGCTATTTTGGCTAGCTTGTCTTTGTCATCAAGGTTCAGATTTAAATACAAAAAACCTTTATCAGTAGCCTCGGAAAAGGGAAGGGGAAGAGTGTAGAATGTTCTTCTGCTGTTTTATTTGAGAAAATTCTCTATGTTGTTTTCCGAGGACTGGTAACGACATCAAACATTAAAAAGTTAAAAAAAAAAAAAAAAACCTTGTAGATCAATTTATTATTGTGGTACATTTTAACCGTTATGCGGTGGTTAACTGCAATCCATTTCCTTCGATTTATTCAAGTATGAGCTTTTTACATCTAGCTAGCATTTTTTTTTTTTTAATTTCCTGCACATCAGTTTATTTAATCACTTTGGTTCCAGCCTTCTTGAATGAATTTGCCGAGAGTATGTGAAAGATTAAGCTTAAGCCTGTTAACCGGCCATGCTTATTAAATTTGTAATAATGTATGCTGATCTACCTTTTATGATGTGATTCTTTTTAAATACTGTTTCCTAACATGTTAGCCTTCCTTCTGATTGAATTCAATGTGCAGAAGATGAAACTGACCCCTACAAAATCCCTACTAAGGCCAACATGCGGATGGCTTTATATTGGCTTGTACAAGGATGTCAACCTGGAGATTCCTTGGTTTTTCACTATTCTGGTCATGGCTCACAGCAAAGGAACTATAATGGAGATGAAGTTGATGGATACGATGAAACTTTATGTCCACTGGACTTTGAGACACAGGGTATGATTGTTGATGATGAAATCAATGCAACGATTGTTAGACCTCTTCCTCAAGGTGCTAGGCTTCATGCTATAATTGATGCTTGTCACAGTGGAACTGTCCTAGACTTGCCATTCCTTTGCAGAATGAGCAGGTCAGTTTATTAACACTTAGAACTTACTTATTCTCGTAAGTTCATACTGTAATTCTAGTCAAGAGTTCTTTGTTCTTCTCTATTTCTTTTGGTTTGTATTTCCAATGAGAACATAAATGGAATGGCTAATGGATTTTCTATTATTGTACTAGGATACTATCAACGAGAATCAGCTAATGGATTTTTCTATAATTTTACTAGGAGAAAAAAATTAATTCAATTTGTACTGTAGTCTTTATATAATGCCAATTTGAATTTCATTTGAGTTAGAACGTGACAGACAGAATAAGAGAGAAATTATTTTTCTGTTGGTAGGTTCGGATCCTTTGAATGCATTACATTTAAAAAAACTGTACTTGATTATTTTCTGAAATTATAGAAGAATTGTTTGTCCCTTAAATTTGCAACGTGTATGTTATTTGAATGTACTTTAGATGTTAATATAAATTGATATTTGGAAACTTGCTGCAATGTTTGAAATAATCCAAGTGATACAGTTTTCCTCAGTCCTACCTGGGAATGGAGCCTTTGACTAACTTCCTTTCTTTATCCCATTAATTGTGATGCATTTTGTTATCTGTGCTTACATTTCTTACGTCTACGGGAATAGGAGTGGGCAGTATGGGTGGGAGGACCATCGTCCTAGATCAGGGGTATGGAAAGGATCAAGTGGTGGTGAAGTCATTTCCTTTAGTGGTTGTGATGACAATCAAACTTCAGCTGACACATCTGTAAGTACTATTTTAGCCAACTGTGATAAGAATGTTGAGTTTTTTTTTTTTTTCCTTTTCTTTTTCTTCTTGAAATTACTCAGATGTATTGAATTCAAAGATATTTCCCAGGCTCTCTCAAAGATCACGTCAACTGGTGCCATGACTTACTGTTTCATTCAAGCTATTGAGCGGGGACATGCTGCAACTTATGGAAGTATGTTAAATGCAATGCGAACTGCCATTAGAGATTCTGGAAGTTCAGGAAATGGCCTTGGTGGTGGTGTTGTCACATCTGTACTCACAATGCTTCTAACAGGTGGTAGTGTCAGTGGCGGATTCCAACAGGTATTTTTATTTGTTTTTTGGCTTACGCAGCATCCAAATGTACTATCACATGCACTAATCCATGATTGAAAGCCTGCTTTATTCTAAGAATCTTCCAATTCATCATTCTCCGTAATAGGCATATAAAGGTAGAACAACTGGGTCTGGAATTTCTTGGAAATGATGTCTACTTCGCCCAAAAAGAGGACCATTTGCACTGTGCTAATTGTTCTTGAATGCATTGCAATTATAGATTTATAATAGCTATCACACATAGCACAACATAGAAATATGGGTTGTATTCACTTTTAAATCTAGTCTTCTGTGCCTAAGATTTGTAGTCTTGGCTCTCAGTTATCTATTTATTGTTGATCTATGAAATATTCTAAAGGAGAATATGGATTATACAGCTTATTTGAATCAATGAGTACAAATTGACATCTAGGAATTGGGTACATACAATCACTATTCATTTTACTCTCATGTTAAAAAGAGAAGAACTTGGTGTAAGTTACAATAAAAGAAGATTGGAGTTTCTGAGAATGCACTGTGTTAATGGTGTAAATATTGGCAAGACACAAATGTGGCTATCTATTTTTTTCCTATTTGAATATTTTATTGATAAGACTAATGCTTTTTTTTTTGTTTTTATGGTTAGAGGATTTTCATTATTGGTTTAGCATCGTATGTTGCCAGCTCTTTGTTGTTTAGCTTCACATAACTTTGTAATGGATAAACAACTACTAACCTGGCGTCTATGAAGCAAATGTAATAAATAGAAACTGCAAAGGATCAAAGGCTTTAGAGGTAATTGACAGAAAATGCCGATAGAAAATTCGTAATTTTAGCATCTGTTTGGTTAATGCATATCTATTCTAACCATGTTCATTTCCCACTCCTTCGCTTTTGGAAGTAAGACTTGTTTGCAGTCTTTTTCAATGTTGTTTCTGCTGACAGGAGCCGCAATTAACTGCCTGCCGGATGTTTGATGTGTACTCAACTCCATTTTTCTTGTGACTTTCCCAAAGTGGAGATCGCATTGGAGGTGGATGGTTTACCTAAGTCTCTTTAGGTTGTTTTTATAGACACAGATGTTTGCTCGGAATATTCTCTTTTTTTCTTAAAATCTTTCATTTCATTGTCTATTTGTACATTTGGAGTGTTGTAGATATGCAAGAGGGGTTGTCTTTTTGTGTGGAAATTATAGTACTACTTTCAGTTGATCTGTCAAAAAAGTATACATTTTCAATGACTAGTGGTAATGCTCCTTAGCAAACCTTGTATTTATCGAACAAATATTTTGGATGATACTTTGGTTTTACTTTTTGTTAATAAACTAATTGTTACTTTCATTTGTGCTTGCACGAATGGGAACTTATGTTTAATTCACGTGGAATTTCTTTGTACATTATATAGGTGAGAGCATTTCTTTGCCAAATCAAGTTAGGTCTTGGCTCAATTTTTTTTGTTTGATTTCGTAGGTTCATATTGATAAGTACATGACTAACCCTGCCTGTGGATAAGGTACATGATTAACGCTCAATTGAGGACTTGCCTACTTTGAAATGCGTATGTAATGTAACACACCATTCATAAGTATAGAATGAAATCCTACAAAGAAAGAGAAGTTTAAGAGAACTAGACATCAACGAAGCGAGAGGCCTGGACTATTGTGGGTTTTAACTCATCCTAATCAAGATAAATTTGTGTATATGAATACTAATATAAACCGTTCAGACTGAAACTGATTCAATTGGAACTGTGAATTGTTCCATTATTGAGCTCCTAATCATCTACAAATCTTCTCAACAAACCAATCAAATTACAATGAGTGGCGTGTCTAGTTCTTAACAGCTAGTTTGGGAGGAGGGAAAGTGAAAGAAAAGAAAGGATTTAGGGAAAGGAAAGTATTTTCCTTTGTTTGGGAGTTTAAGTTGGGAAGAAAGGAAGAGAAATGGAAGGAAAGTTGCTGAAAGTAATTTTCTCACAAGTTTTCCTTCCAAAATTGGCCGGAAAAGGAAGGAAAGTGAAGGAATGTTGGATAAATTTTTCAAAATGATAATATTGTCTTTAAAGATGTGATACAAGAAATTTTATTACCTAATAAATTCCTTTTATTTCTTAAACTCCCAAACAACTCAAAAAGAAACTTATATCCTTTCCTTTTCTTTCTTTTCTTTTCTAACTTATCTTTTCTCTTCTTTTCTTTTCTATCCTCAACTCCCAAACTAGCCATAGGGCGACGTATGAAGGAAGGAATTCTGGCAATTGCTGCATATAGTGTCTTCTAAAAATTTTCCTTCGATTCGGTGGAATAATTATTGGTGCAATTAGCAAATATATCTTTGCAGTATAAAATTTTGTAATATAGTTCTTAACATCGCAAATGCCTCGTAAAACTTTGTAGAATTAACAATTATACTGTAGTATAAAATTTTGTGACATAATTGCTAGCATCATAAATGAATTGTAAAACTTTGCAGCAAAAATATATAGAATCAATAGTGTTTACGAGGAACAATACATATTTGTATTTGTTCTTTCATAGATCTGGCTATTAGGAGTGAGAATCGATTGATAAATCAATAATTTGGTCATTTGAAATCAATAATTTCGGTATTTTCACTTTCAAATATTCCGACCGATTTCGATTTCGATTTCACATTTATTGATCCAATACCGATTACCGAATTCAATTTGGTAAATTGATATTTGAATTCGGTAAAAGTGTTAAAAAAAATAAAAAACTGGTTTGCCCAAATGTTAGTTTGGCACTCCTTGCGATTGACAAATAGCAATAAGATAGGAGGATCATTGCTAACATGAAAACTATTAAAAGAAGCATAGCCAAAACCACAGTAATGTTGTTATCATTTTTGCTTCATAAACAAACAAATCAAAGGCTGTTGATTATTTCTTGGACAATAAAAAGAAAATTGTTGGCTTTCAATTTCCAAAATCCAGACATTCCACCCTTACAAATGAATTAAAATAACTTCTTTCAACTTCCAATATTCAAACATTTCAAGCTACTGCCTTCAAATTTCAACATCCAGACATTTCAAAAAATGTCTTTAATCAACAAACACATTCCGATAGGGAGCAAAATGATCATCCCCTGCCGTTTACATAATACAATTGCTAGAAAGTCAATAAGATAATAAAAAAATAATATGGAATTAGCTAGAAAGCCAATAAGGCATACCACATTCAATCATCATATCTAAAAAAGCATAACTATCAAATAAACAGAAGGCAAAGGCACATAGCCATTGTATGTATCTACTCCATTACAATAATTAATTAAACAATCCATAGCCATTAGTAGACAGTACAAGTTCTCCTACACATAGCAATAACAGTCCCTCCTCTAACCTCAGTATTTCAATCAAACAGTCCAAATGTTACACTCCTACAAAACACAAATTTAAATATCAATGATAGTTGTCTCTAGGGGTGAGCAAATTCGGTAAATACCGAATTACCGACCGAATTCGAATTGAATTCGGTAATTCGGTCGATAATTCAGAAAATCCGAAAAAAATAAAATCAAATTCGGTTGGTATTCGAAAATGTGATTTTTGAATTCGGTATGACCGAATTCGAATTCAATTTGGTAATCAAAATTGGTAATTCGGTTACCGATTTCGATTTACCGAATTGAATAATATATATATATATACACACACACACACACACACAAAAAGAATCGTATGTTTTTGGACAATCAAAACTATTATGTTCTCTTGTCCATGGGAAGTGATATGGTGTATCATAGGAAGTGATATTGCCCTTTACACATAATTCTGAAACAATAGTGATCAAATAGGGTATATTTTCATTTCCATCCGCAACTTTAAAGAGACCATACACACACACACACTCATAAAATGATGACGTCCAAAGGTTTTGTCAAATAACTTTAACTTTTACCGTTCAACTTTACTTTAGTTTCACCAAACCAAACCATCCATCGGATCCCAAACCCAAATCCCTAAAACATACACCAACATTTCTTCTCTTCTCTCCACTCCTCCAATCCGCCTCCCTCCCATAGATATCTTACTTTGATATAGGCAAAACCTTTGCCAAAACACTTTCCACCATCGTGAAGATCACTTTGCCGAAACACTTTCAACCATCGTGAAGTTTTTCCATAGTCCATACAACTAGTTTTATAAGCCAGGTTTGCATCTTTTTAGTTGCTTTTTTTTTTCTTTTTTTTTTTAGTTTACCTCTAGTTGATGTTTTAGATCTGAAGGTTATGTTAATCATTTTTGTGGACCTTTATGAAATTGTTGTTGCCAATGGTCAAATATTGCCATCTTATCAGCTTAAGCCTGCCGAGTAAGTTTCGAACTGTTTAAAAGGCCAAATGCATTAATAGCAATATACCATAATTGATCTGTATGTCCTCAAGCTCCCGCGGGACCCGATATTTGTCACTCTCTGACCACCACTCATTGGAGAAAATTTCCCAATAACTACAGGCTTATAATTGTTGGAAGAGATTAATCTGGATTAAGTTTTGCCATTACGACTTAGTGAAATTATATGCTAACTTTCGGATTTATTGCGTTTAGTTGCATTAATTGATTTCTCTCCCTTGGGAGATAGTGCCTTGTCTAGTATACTCCTCAATTCAGGATGGATACGATAGAGACCTAATCTATATTTTTGTTTTCATGCGTAATTATTATTTCATTAGAATTTTAGTTTGTCGTCTAATATTATTTTAGCATTGGCTTTTGAGGATCAATAGATATTTCATACGTTAATTAGGTAAGAAAATGTACAAGATCCGACGTCAAAGTTCATTAAATTACTGCTTTCTTAAGTTCAATGCCTCAATATTTTCTGTAGTAATGCAAATGCTACATAATGCAAATAAAATGAAATTAAAGATTACTATATATCAGCTTTAAAGTCAATATCAAGCTCCCTACGATCTCTTAATCAACTTCCATGATTGGATTTGAAACTCACCTCTCTTTTCTTATCATTGGCAACAACAATTTCATAAAGGTACGGGGATGATTAGACATCAGCTTTAAAGTCAATATCAAGCTGCCTACGGTTTCTGAATCAACTTCTATGATTGGATATGCTCCAATTGATATTTTTTTTTATTTAACTGTGTTTTGTATACTTATCTTACAGATTTTTTAAGGATGTCAGCTGATAACAATGTAAGAGTTGATGAAGAATCATCAGTTAATCCAAGTCCTAATATGAGCACAGAATCATGTGATTCGAATAGGCGAGGATCCTACAAGAAAAGGTCAGCAGCGTGGTCTCATTTTGATGAAGAATATGTAAATGAGATAAAGCACGCAAGGTGCAGGTACTGCTCCAAACTTATACCTGCTGATCCTAGGAATCATGGAACTACTCCCCTTAACACACATGTGAAAAAATGTTCCCTCAACCCAAATAATAAGAATGTGAATCAAGGCACTTTGTGTTTAGGAGATGTTGAAAAGGATGGGGGAGAAGGTTAGGGGAGCTCTTATAAGTTGGAAATTTGATCAAGAAGCAGTTAGAAAATCAATTGCTTACATGTTAATTGTTGATGAATTGCCATTTAAACATGTTGAAGGAAAGGGGTTTCAACATGTAATGAGAACGGCATGTCCTTCTTTTAGAATGCCTTCTAGATGGACAATCTCTAAGGACTGTTATGAATTATATTGTGACGAAAAGCTAAAGCTGAAAAATTTGATTAAGAACACATCTAGTAGGGTATGCCTTACCACTGATTGTTGGACATCCATTCAAAGAATAAACTATATGTGCCTTACTGCCCATTTCATTGATAATGACTGGAGATTAAATAAAAAATAATAAATTTTTGTCCCATATCCAGTCACAAGGGGAATGATCTTGGAAAAGCTGTTGAAAAATGTTTACTTGAGTGGGGAATTGATGATGTCTTTACTATTACTGTTGATAATAGCTAGTTCAAATGATGTGGCAATTCAGTACTTGAAGGGAAAATTTGAAAATTGGGGTAAAACAATTTTAGGAGGAAAATGGACTCATGTAAGGTGTGTTGCTCACATAATAAATCTTATTGTTCAGGATGGTTTAAAAAAACTTGGGGATTCTATTGATTGTATTAGGGCGGTTGTAAGGTATGTGAGACAATCACCAGCTAGGCTGAAAAAGTTTAAAGAATGTGCAGAGATTGAGAAGATTGATTGTAAAAAATCATTAATTCTGGATGTTTCAACAAGGTGGAATTCCACCTACTTGATGTTAGACACAGCTCAAAGATATGAGAGAGCATTTGAGCGGTTTGAGGAGCAGGACCCATTCATGATTCAGGAACTTGGTTTTCTCCCTACTAGATCTGATTGGGACAGGGCAAGATATTTGGTGATGTTTTTAGAGAATTTTTATGAATTGACTTTGAAAGTTTCAGGTACCAAGTATGTGACTATCGAATAACTTTTTTCATGATATTAGTCACATTAATGGTGTTTTGAATGAATTGTTGGAGAGTCCAAATAATGAATTAAGTTCAATGGCATATTCAATGAAGGAGAAATTTGATAAGTATTGGGGAAAGATTAGAAAAAATGAACATGTTGATTTTCATTGCATCTATGCTTGATCCCTGTAATAAGTTTGAGTATATTGAGTTTGTTCTTATGAAAATGTACGGGGATGTTGATGGTGCACATGTTGCCATGCTTGCTAAAGAAGCAATGGTTGAGTTGTTCAATGAGTATAAAGCACTAAATTGCCCATTAGATCATGCTTCTTCTCTTGACTCATCTACTTCGAGTGTATTCCGATTCCGGAAAAGGTAAAATGTCATTTGATGGAGATGCCGGAAGGAAAATACATGACAAGTATAAGTTAGAGTTTAAAAAGAGAAAAATGGAACTTGGAGGGAAGGATAATAAATCTGAATTAGATAAGTATTTGAATGAAGATTGTGAAGATGATGATGAGAAGTTTGATATTTTGTTATGGTGGAAGGCAAATAGTCTTAGGTTCCCAATCCTTTCTAAGTTGGCTCGTGATGTGTTGGCTGTCCCTGTTTCTACCGTGGCTTCCGAATCTGCCTTTAGTACTGGAGGTCAAGTTCTTGATGCATTTATGAGTTCTTTAACTCCTAAGGTAGTGCAATCATTAATTTGTACTCAAGATTGGTTAAAATCGGCATCATCAGTTACAACTATCAATGTAGAGGAAAATTTGGAGGAACTTGAAGCTTTTGAATCTGGTAAATATTGTATATATACTTGTGTTAAGTGTTGTTATTATTATTACAAATATGGTCTCTAATATTTTTTTTTCTCTCTTATGATAGGTTTGGCCAAGAGTGAAGCTGAGACAACTATCATTGATATTTAAATTTGTGTTTTGTAGGAGTGTAACATTTGGACTGTTTGATTGAAATATTGAGGTTAGAGGAGAGACTGTTATTGCTATGTGTAGGAGAACTTGTGCTGCCTACTAATGGCTATGGATTGTTTAATTAATTATTGTAATGGAAGTAGAGACATACAATGGTTACTGTGCCTTTGCCTTCTATTTATTTGATAGTTATCCTTTTTTTGATATGATCTGAATGTGGTATGCCTTATTGGCTTTTTAGCTAATTCCAGTGTCGCGTCTGAAAATCGTGAAAGTAAAAGGGTGTGCTAAGTGGTGCTAGTGGGGTCGTTGACTATCGCGTCCTAAAAGACGGTCCGGTTTTGATGACCCTTTTGAAAATAAAGGTTTTTTGAAAAAACTGTGCGTGTGTAAAAAAAATCAAATTTTAAAAAAAATGTATATTAAAAAAAATGGTATTTTTAAAAAAAACAAGGCCTGGACTAAAAGTGCGACAGGTTTGGCCAAATAACTTCTGAAAAAGGGTTTTATTTGAAAAATGGAGTCGCCACTTGGTACTGAGTTAGGGTGTACCAAGTCACCTGAAAAAATTGTTTAATAAAACAAGAAATAAAATTTTTAGAAAAATATTTTAAAACCCTTTTTTAACTCCGGTCTACGAAAAAAAGAAAACGAGAGAAAAAGGTCCGGGAGTCATATTTGAAGAAAGGGAAGGCAAAGGCTTTCGCCTAAGGCACCCTTTCAACCTAGCCAAAGCTAGTTGCGAGACTTAATCAAAATTTCCTAAATAACCCTAAATTCTATCGCGTTTTGGATGTATCTAAATGAATGCAAATCCTAAGTCTAAATGTGAGTATCGAGAGGGTCAAAATGTTCCGTCGAGGCTTGGTCGGAATTATCGCATTAATTGCGAAACCTGAGTCGAGACCTTGAGGGAGTCACGAGTTTTTATGCAAAATGAAATGCAAAAAGAAAAGAAAATAATAATAGATAATAAGTGATTGAAGAAAGTAGGGATGCAACATGACGGGTACGGGGGACTAATAACTCGTGACTGAATGTTTTTACTCACGAAGGGGGGAACGGCATGTACGCCACCACTGCCCACGTGAGTAGGCGACTATTTTTAGTCGAATCATACAAATGTCCTAAAGCCTAAGTGGAATGCAACCTAGATGTCATGCATTTTTAAAAAAATATGTCATAATAATAATAATAATAATAATAATAATAAAATCATGCCGAATGGAAAGAGAATTAAGAGTGTGTGAAATGAGATGAGAAATGCACACGAATGGACCTAACACTAAAATGTCCTAAGGGTCTAGCGTTGGACTAGCCCGTTCTAAAAAGTCCCACTAGCGTTGGACTAGCGGGAAAGAAAGAAGCCACAACTAGCGTTGGACTAGTGTAGTGACGGAATACCATAAATCATGAATTAAATATTAAAGTATGAATTAAAAGCAAATTGAACATATAAAAACATATAAGATCACATAGGAGCACATAACATATAAGCATAATATTCTAGATGCGAAAATCCTAAGGAAAGCAGTAAAAGAAATAAACACATAAGCATGCAAAAGCAAAAAAATCCTAACTATTACACCGGGGGGCTTGATTTACAATTTAAGGGGGAAAAATTAAAAATGTACTATCTATTACACTTTCTATCTAATTACACAAATTTTTGCTAAAATATAAGAAAAATAATCTAACTATTACATTGACTAGCTAAATACAAGAATATTACATTTTTCGTCAAAAATAATAAAATTTAAAATTAAATAACACAAAATAAATAAATACGCAAAAAGTGCATAAAATAAGAAACGCATAAAAAAATGCATAAAATATCACATTAGAGCACGTTGGAGCACATAAGGAAAAATAATGAGAGATCGGGATACCTCTTTGAAGACCCGGTATTAATACTAATCAAAATGAACAAACAAGTCAAGGTACCTCGATATAAACAAACAAAACCTAAAATATAAAACTATTGACAATTTGAGACAAAAATAAATTCTAGCAACTAAAGGGCTAAAATAAAACTCTATAAAACTTGAAGGCATAAAATCAAAATTTGCGTAAGTCTAAAGGGTACAATTGCACAAATTTAAGTAACTTGGGGGGACAAAATATAATTTCTGGTAGCCACTAGAACTTAATTATAATTAGTCAAGACTTAATTGGAAGAAACTAAAAGTAAGGTGGGTCAATAAAAAAAATTATGAGGACCTAATTGCATACCATATAACAATTTCAGGGCCAATTTGAAAGAAAACAAAACCTAGGGGGTCAATCTGTTAAAAAATGGAGACTTAATTGCATGGCATAAAAACAATTTTGGGCAATTAACAATATTCAAATAAAGTGAGGATTGAACCATGAATATTTACTTTATTACAAAATATCCCAAAAAAGAAAAAGAAGAAGAAAAATAAAAAATAAAAAAAATAAAGTAAATCAAGACTAAATTAATTAGCTACGGATTGCTCAAATCAAACACTAAATTGAACTAAACACATCAATAACAGTACATAGGTAAAGTAACAAAACCACTAAACTAAAAGGAATTAATTAATAAAGAAGTGAAATAAACTAACTAAGCTAATAAAATATAATAACTAGTAGAATCAATTTTGTTGACCCATAGCCAACTGCGTCTGCGTCTTCACCGAGACCCTACCCCACCTGAAATCAACTTCTTCAACTGCTTCCCTTCCAAAAAAAAAAAATTAGTACCTTCAATCTCGTCATTTTCATCCTCCCTGCATCCCTAAATATTATAATACTAAATCCTCTGCATCTGCATCCAATTCCTAAAACATCAAACCAGCTTTAAATTCAACAATAATGCTTTCCCCAAACTCCAATTTGTTTACAGAATTTGTAAAATTCTTCTCACCCAAATTTCTAGATCAGCCGAAGTTCTCGCCTCCTCTTTCTATCTCTCTCTCTCTCTCTCTCTCTCTCTCTCTCTCTCTCTCTGTGTTATGTTTCTTTCTTGCCGAATGCTCTTGCTTCTTTCTTTTTCTCTGATTTCTTCTCTATTCTCTTTTCTCTGGTTTTGTTTTGTGCTGCCTATTTTCTTTTTCAGCTTTCTCTCGATTTTTCATTCTGAATTCTGCTCTCTTCCCTCTTTCTTCTGCCTTTTTTTTTTAGGGCCTTTGTATCTTCCTGATTGCAAAGTCATGGCTGATGGGGAGGAATTGCATATTAAATGTAGAGTTTTGACTGCGAATTTGGTAATCATGGGAGGTGGATGTGGAGGAGGGCTTCGAATCAGTGGTCGTGATTTTGTTTTTGGGGACTATTTTGCAGATTAGGGGGGCGATTTGGTGATGCCTTTGTGACTAATTGTGGTTGTTTT
This sequence comes from Mitragyna speciosa, assembly GCA_024721245.1. Lineage (NCBI taxonomy): Eukaryota > Viridiplantae > Streptophyta > Magnoliopsida > Gentianales > Rubiaceae > Mitragyna > Mitragyna speciosa. The sequence continues at coordinate 4,294,606 of CM045558.1, forward strand.
TTGTTGTTTTGGTATTTAGTTTTTGCTGATTTTGAGCTATTTTGTTTGATTGTCTTGTGAGGGGTGGCAATGGAAATCAATGGAGTGACTGATTTTGAATGGGTGATTATCGTGTGTGCCATTGTGAATCTGTATGTGTGCAGTGATGCTGATTCTCTGTGTGTGTGTTCATGAGAGGCTGTATGTGATGAAATTGAATGAATTGTGATTGTTTGGATTGCTTTCTGTGCAGGTTCTGGGCTTATGGAGGGGGCGTGATTTCACAGCTTTTGGGGCTTTTTCTAATTGAAACGGTGGTGATCAAACTGGTGGGTTGGTTAGTGTTTGATTGTGTGCTTTTCTTTGTTTTGCAGGTGGTGATGTGTGGTATTGGAGAGATGCTAGGAGGTGGAATGGGTGTGATTGGGTGGTGGTTTGGCTTAATTGTGAGGTCTGGAGTTTTGGTGATTTTGGGAAATTTGCTGGAGGTGGGGTCTGTCGGAGGTCTGTTTTCTGGGCTGAGCAGTGGAGATAGGTGGTGAGGGGCAAAGGACTGGGGATGGCATGGATTGTCTGTGGAGTAGTAGGGACGAAAGTGGAGCTTAGCGGTTTGGGGGTTCACGGTGGTTCTGGTGGAGACGGAGGTGACCGGAGCTTTGGCGGTGGATTTGGGTTTTAGACTTTGGTTGTGATTGGTATGGAAACAAGAAAGAAGAAGATGAACCCAGCAAACATACATGGAAGAAAACCCAAAAAAAAAAATCATGAACAAAACCTCATAGAAGAAAGCCAGAAAAAGAAATAACAGACTTCCTAGAACAAGAAAATCAAATCAAACATGGAAAAATCTATGAACAAATTTGCTTCTTATTGAACAAGTAAATCAAAACAAAAATTATTCAAGATGAAAAATTACCTCTCTGGTTTTAATTGTCTGATGATGAACAGTGAACAAGCTCTTGAATGACGATGAACAGTGACTGAGTGGTGAAGATGAACAGTAGGCGGCGGTTGTGTGTGTTTTTTAGTGTAGAGTGTGTGTGATCTTTTTTGCACAAAAATCAAAGTGTTTTAGGGTTGCTCTTTTTTTCTTCTTTTTTTTTCTGCTCATTAGGGTGAGTATTTATAGGCCACTTGTCTTGTTGGCCAAGAATGCTGTAAAATTACGAGAATGCCATCGGTATTAAAAAATGTTAATTTTATTAAAAAATATATATTTTTAAACCCAAAATTAAAAATTAATACAAGAAATATGACAGCGATCCCTAAATTTTTAAAATAATTTACAGTAAATTTCAAAAATAAAAACTAGAGCTTAAATATGATAGAAACGCATTCGGGGTGTCAAATGACGATTTTGCCCCTAGACAACGAAAATACACAAAAAATAGCTATTAACATCAAAAAATTACCAAAAAATAAGAGTAAGCTTAAAACATTCAAAAATGCATTTATGACTCAAAATTTGACAAAAAATGAATTTAAACTGTAAAATGACGATTTTGTCATTGGGTAATGAAAATTCGCAAAAAATAGCTATTGACCTCGAAAAATTACCAAAAATTAAAAATAATCTTAAAACACTGGAAAATGCCTTTTTGACTAAAAAATTTGACAAAAATGAATTTAATCTGTAAAATGACAACTTTGCCCTTGGGCAATGAAAATTTGTAGAAAATAGCTATTGACCTCGAAAAATTACCAAAAATTAAAAATAAGCTTAAAACACTGGAAAATACATTTTTGACTAAAAATTGGTGAAAAATAAATTTAATTTGTAAAATAACGATTTTACCCTTGAGCAATGAAAATTCACAGAAAAATAGTTATCGTCTCTGAAAAAATTAAAAAAATTCAGAAACATGCTTAAAGAATTAGAAAAATGAATTTAGAACTAAAAATGAGCTAAAATGGTATTCGCGAGGCGGAATTACTATTTTGCCTTTATACTGGTAAAAATATAAAGAATACCAATTAAATATAGAAAAATCACAAAAAATTTAAAAATACATATGAAAGTGAAATGTGAATTTAAAAAACCCCCAAAACTAATGAAAAAAATATATTTACAGAGAAAAATACTATTTTGCCCCCCCGAAATTATTAAAAATTTAAAATTTGTCCTAAAAAGTGCAAACATGCCCCCCAGTGTTTGAAAATAAATGGTGTGTCAAAATTTGGTATCTACATCCATATTATTTTTTTATTATCTTATTGACTTTCTAGCAATTGTATTATGTAAACGGCAAAAGACGATCATTTTGCTCCCTATCGGAATGTGTTTTATGATTAAAGACATTTTTTGAAATGTCTAGATGTTGAAATTTGATAGCAGTAGCTTGAAATGTTTGAATATTAGAAGTTGAAAGCAGTTGTTTTAACTCATTTGTAAGGGTGGAATGTTTGGATATTGGAAGTTGAAAGCCAACAATTTTCTTTTGTTTTTGTCCAATAAATAATCAACACCCTTTGATTTTGTTTGTTTATGAAGCAAAAAAATAACAGCACTATTGTGGTTTTGGTTCTGCTTCTTTTAATATCGCAAGGAGTGCCAAACTAACATTTGAGCAAACCAGTTTTTTTTTTTTTTTTTACACTTTTACCGAATTCAAATATCGATTTACCGAATTAGATTCGGTAACCGGTATCAGATCGATAAGGGTGAAATCGAAATCAAAATCGGTCGGAATATTTGGAAGTGAAAATGCCAAAATTATCGATTTCAACTGACCGAATTACCGAATTACCGACCGATTCTCACCCCTAGTTGTCTCAGCTCCACTCTTGATCAAACCTATCATAAGAGAGAAAAAAAAAATTGGAGACCATATTTGTAATAATAATAACAACACTTTTTTTTTGAGAATAATAATAACAACACTTAACACAAGTATATATACAATATTTACCATATTCAAAAGTTTCAAGTTCCTCCAAATTTTCCTCTACATTGATAGTTGTAACTGATAATGCCAATTTTAACCAATCTTGAGTACAAATTAAGGATTGCACTACCTTAGGAGTTAAAGAATGTGACTACAATTTATTGATTGCTTTGAATACACAAATTGGAAACTTTTTGTCTAGACTTAAGTTTCAATTATGCACCTTTATACTTTCACTCACATTTTGACGAAAAATGTGACTCTTACTTACTGGTCACCTTTATTGGATGAAAAAGTAATTAAAAAAAAATCTAGAATACAAGGAGAAATAAAAAATATTACATTTATATTCTGCCTTTATAAGCTCATCTTCCTTAGAAATCACTTCTACCGTTAGAAGCAAATTAGCTTTCATTATTTGACCAAAAATTAATATTATAGGAGTGCAAGCGGTAATAAAGCGACCACGTAATTTCATAAAGGTCCACAAAAATGGTTTTATCCAAAAAAAAAAAAGAAAAAATTCTAATGCTTGAAGGAAAATATCAAACATCAATCGAGAGGAGAATAGGGGATAAAGGAGAAATCCCAAACAATTCCAGGGTTCTGTTAGGCTCCAATTTGGTGGATTCACGTGTTTATACAAAAAGCATACGAGTGAGTGAGCAGTGAAAGGTGTTTTGTAATTTGGTACATACTCTGGGGAGATGAATCCAACAACCATCCAAAAAGTCATCGTAAATTTCAAAAGCATGTGAGATAAATTAACATAACCTTCAGATCTAAAACATCAATTAGACGTAAACTAAAAAAGAAAAAAAAAAGCAACTAAAAAGATGCAAACCTGGCTTATAAAACTAACTGTATGGACTATGGAAAAACTTCACGATGGTGGAAAGTGTTTCGGCAAAGGTTTTGCCTATATCAAAGTGAGATATCTGTTGGAGGGTGGGACGGAGGCAGATTGGAGGAGTGGAGAGAAGAGGAGAAATGTTGGTGTATGTTTTAGGGATTTGGTTTTGGGATTCGATGGATGGTTTGGTTTGGTGAACTGAAGTAAAAGTTGAACAGTAAAAGTTATTTAACAAAACCTTAGGACGTTGTCGTTTTATGAGTGTATGTGTGTATATATGTTGTTTTGTGTGTGTATATATATTTCTTATATAATATATATTATTTAATTTGGTAAATCGAAATCGATAACCAAATTACCGATTTCGATTGCCGAATTAAATTCGAATTCGGTCATACCGAATTCAATAATCACATTTTTAAATATCGATCGAATTTTTTTTTTCAAATTTTTTAAATTATCGAATTCGATTTATCCAATTCAATTTGAATTCAGTAGGTAATTCATAATTACCAAATTTGCTGGCTGTGAAATGAGAATACGAAAATTTGCCCAAAATTCGTGCGTGTATAAACATAGTTCTTCCTCTCTGTCTCAAAACGTCTGTCTGCTGCCTTCTCACTCTCAACCAAAACACTCATATTAAGGTGACACACCTCACACAGCACACATACATCTACTCGATCTGTCTTGTCCTCCCACTCTCTTTCTCTCTCTGCAGTGTTGTCATGGTTCCCATCAACTGCACCCAGTAAAAACCCTAATCTCCATTCCCCCAACCTTTCCTTAGCGTACTCTTCGCTCCAGGTAAAGAAAAAAGGGGAGATAATGAATTGTGATTATTTTTATTTCTTTTGGGAAATTTACTTTGATTTGATCGGTGGATTTGTAGAGAATTAATTGAAACCTTATTTAAGGGCTTGAATTTATGTCCCATGATCAATCAAGGGCTGAAAAGACCTAGTCTTCCCAGTACAGAAAATCCGCACAATCCAATCAACAGCGCAACTTCTCCGGCGGAGGCGCTATCAGCAACAACAGTCACAATCATACTCAACCCTCGCTTTCTTCTAACCGAAGGTGAAAACCAGAGTTTTCGATAATTGCATTTTTATGTATTAGGGCTTGAGCTTTTTTTTTTTTTTTTATTGACTTTAGGAATTTATGGTCTTTAGCATGACTGAATCGCTAGAAAGACGTTACTTTTATCATGTTTACTTATTGATGAATTTTATCAGTATTTAATTTTTAAGAGTGAGTTCCTTTGTTTATTTGATTGTTGAATTGATTGTTTCTCAGATAAGGTGTGCCAAGAATCAGTGCTGATTCTGAGAGGCGGCAGTGTAGAACTGCTTTCCAGAAGGGTTTAATGGCTTCTCCTCAGACACCATTACAGACAATGCACAAAGCAGAAAGAAAATATGAAGTCGGTAAAGTTACAGATGAGGAAGAAGCCAAACAGAGGCAATTAAAGAGCATACTGAACAAGCTAACTCTTCAAAATTTTGAGAAATTATTCGAGCAAGTTAAACGGGTCAACATTGACAATGCCATCACCTTAACTGGTGTGGTTTCACAAATATACGACATAGCTATAATGCAGCCAATTTTTTGCGAGATGTATGCCCGTTTTTGCTATCAGCCTTGCTGGTGAGTTGCCTGATCTTGAGTGTGGATAATAAAAAATTACATTCAAGAGATTGCTTATAAACAAGTGCCAGGAAGAATTTGAGAGAGGAGAGAGAGAACAAGAGGAAGCTAACAAAGCTGATGTGGAAGGATGAAGTTAAACCGTCAGCAGAGGAAAGAGAGGAGAAAAGATTACGAGCACGAAGAAGGAAGCTGGGTAACATTAGACTTCTTGGGGAACTGTACAAGAATAGAATGCTTGACAGAGAGAATAATGCATGAGTGTATAAAGAAATTGCTTGGTCAGTATCGAAACCCCGATGAGGAAGATGTAGAAGCATTGTGCATATTGATGAGCACAATTGGAGAGACGATTGATCATCGAAAATGCCAAAGAGCATATGGATGTTTATTTTGATAGGATGGAAAAAATGTCAAATAACATGAAACTTTCGTCTAGGGTGAGGTTCATGCTGAAAGATGCAATTGATCTGAGAAAGTAATAAGTGGCAGCAGAGGAGGAAAGTTGAAGGGCTGAAAAAGGATTGAAGAAGTACACAGGGATGCTGCTCAAGAACGTCAGGCGCAATCTAGGGGTCTGGCTCGTGCTTCTAGTATGGGTTCTTCTGTTAGAAGGGGCCAGCCTATTGAATTTTCTCCTAGAGGAACAAATACATTAGCTTCCCCAAGCCCCCAATCAGGTGGTTTCCGTGCTATTCCCCCGCAGGATCCCATCAGCATCCTCCCAGGGCAAATGCAGTCCTTTGTTCCTCAGGCAGGTGTGCCAAGAAACAGTGCAGATTCTGAGAGGTGGCAGCGTGGAACTGCTTTCCCGAAGGGTTTAATGCTTTCTTCTCAGACACCATTACAGACAATGCACAAAGCAGAAAGAAAATATGAAGTTGGTAAAGTTAGAGATGAGGAAGAAGCCAAACAGAGGCAATTAAAGGGCATACTGGACAAGCTAACTCCTCAAAATTTTGAGAAATTATTTGAGCAAGTTAAACAAGTCAACATTGACAATGTCATCACCTTAGCTGGTGTGATTTCACAAATATTCGACAAAGCTCTAATGGAGCCAACTTTTTGCGAGATGTATGCCAATTTGTGTTATCACCTAGCCAGCAAGTTGCCTGATTTTAGTGTGGATAATGAAAAAATTACATTCAAGAGATTGCTTTTAAACAAGTGCCAGGAAGAATTTGAGAGAGCAGAGAGAGAACAAGAGGAACCTAACAAAGCTGATGTGGTAGGTGAAGTTAAACAGTCAGCACAGGAAAGAGAGGAGAAAAGATTACGAGCACGAAGAAGGATGTTGGGTAACATTAGACTTATTGGGGAACTGTACAAGAAGAGAATGTTGACAGAGAGAATAGTGCATGAGTGTATAAAGAAATTGCTTGGTCAGTATCAAAACCCCGATGAGGAAGATGTTGAAGCATTGTGCATATTGATGAGCACAATTGGAGAGATGATTGATCATCCAAAAGCCAAAGAGCATATGGATGCTTATTTTGATATGATGGAAAAATTGTCAAATAACACGAAACTTTCTTCTAGGGTGAGGTTCATGCTGAAAGATGCAATTGATCTGAGAAAGAATAAGTGGCAGTAGAGGAGGAAAGTTGAAGGGCCAAAAAAGATTGAAGAAGTACACAGGGATGCAGCTCAAGAATGCCAGGCAGTATCTAGGGGGACTGGATCGTGCTCCTAGATATTTATGTGTGTGTGTGTGTGTGTGTGTGTGTTTGTGTTTAGTGTGGACGTAGGGGGGTTTAATAGGGGTTGCCTGGCCTGTCTTAAGATTGTATTCTCTTGACATAACTGCAATTGCTAAGGTTCAATTGATGTATGTGTGTATATGTGTGTGTGTGTGTGTGTGTAATAGTGTTGTACGTTGACAAATTACAGAATTGAATTTCTAGCTTGGCATTACCTTTATCCTTTTCGAAGGAAAGCTTTGCATTACCTAAGCTGGAGCTCCATTCCAGGGTTTGTTCTCTACTGAGCTAGCTGGATGTGAAGCAGCTCAGGACGTTGCTGTAGAAAACAACCTATGAAGAGCCTTCAAATTAAGGTTAATGCTTTGGTTCGACTTGCAGAGCAAGGTAAAGGGAAGTTCTTTTTTGTTGGTCATTATAGAACCGCAAATGTGTTCTACGTCTCCCATTTTTGTGTTCTTAGGCACTTCACTTGTAAACTTGTTCCAGGCCATTATTGATGTCAAGTTTTAGTAAACATGTCTTGCAACAATGGCATTTGAATTGCATTAGTTCTATAAGAATAAAAAGAGGGGCAGGCAAAGACGTGGCTCGTTAACTTTAGTCCTATTCACTATTCTTTCTTTCTTTTTGTTTTTTCCCCTTGAAAAAAAAAAAATACTGTTCCGTTGCCTCGTCGTTACACTACTTATTAAGGCTATAGTGGAAAGGAGAATAGAAAATCCCTATTGCTGAGAATTGAGAATAGATCATAACCAAACCCCTGATCCGATTGTGCTCGAAGTTAAGCTCAAAATTGGATATTTTATTTGATATCATCTCCTTTACTATTTAGAACATCATATGACTTTTTTTCTAAATTAAGATTCCAGACATATCGATATTACTTGCGACCAATACATTTGTAGGAAGAATCTTGATCCCCATACATTTGGAACTTCCCATGGTGAAGCTATCTTAGTGGATTCATTTGTAAAATTCTTACAAACAAAGATGTTCATAGGGACATTCGGAACTATCTTATTGCACTACAAGTTGATTTTGACTGAGAAGTTGACGGTTTGGTGGATTTCTGCCATTTTGGCATTCCTAGCATCTTGTAGCTGGCTGAGAGAGAGAGAGAGAGAGATGTGATCCCCTTTAAATCATATCTGGTTTTCCTTTTTCTTTCTTTCCTCTTTCTATTTCGTTTAGTCATTTTGTTGCAAATTTTTAGCTAGTTAAACTTGTGTCCTGGCCATGTGGAAAACCTCGATCCAGTTGGCCGTCTCTTTTATGGCTAATAACTGCTGAGAAATGAATGAAATTGTTATAAATGGTAATACAAAAAGTTAGTTTTTCATTTCTGTGCCTTAAATCATTTTTAAGATTACGCTATATGCATACTTCATCCCGGCACAAGGTTACTATGTGTTTATAGCCCTTTTTATTTCTTTTCATCTGATCACAGTCAGAAAAATGCTCCTTTTCCTCCAAACTCAAAAGATTGCAAAATGATATAGATGACCATGACCACAATACCACGTAGGTCCATCTCCCGCCCTGTTTAAGCGTCTAAGGTAATCTTAATGGGCAAATACTCAGGCTGAAGGGGAGTGACTAGGGCTGTTCAAAAAAGAACTGAAAAATCGAAAAATTGAAAAAATCGATCTGCCCCAAATCGAAAAAAGAGGATAACCGAACCGGTTACTGACACCGGGTTGGATAGCGGGTCAGTTCATAAATTAAGCGAGTCGGGTAGCGGTTCACATCCTTGTGAACCGCCGGGTACCCGACCCGGTCCATAGTAAGGGATAGTTTTGTCATTTTGGTATGTTGTATTATTTTACTAATTCATTGTTTTAGTTTTTGATTTATTTTATTGTTACAACTAATTTGTGCTTCTATTTCATTCTTGATTGATGAACATTTGACTATTTATTTTATTATTTGGATGTTCATTTGACTAGTTATTAAGTATTTTTTTTTATATTTTTATAGCTAATTGAAATGTGATAATGAAGTTTAAAAAACTAAGTGTCTATATGTTTATTTAGTTTTTTGTTTTTTGATTACTTTAAAAATTACAGTTTTATGATGTAATTTAACTTTAAAATCATTGATACTTGTGTTACTAGTAATTTAATGATGGTTTACGATTTTTCTCCTTTTATTTTTTATTTTAAAAATACTAAAAAATTATGATGGATTGGGTCGGGTAACCGGCCTATCCGAACCGGTTTGTAGATAACTGGAAAGCCGGGTACCTTCTATGTATGGACCAATTTACAGTTCAAAATTCTGCCGAACCCATAAGACCGATTCGGTTCAAAATTTTTGTTTATGGACCGGGTACCCAATCCATGAACACCCCTAGGAGTGACACGTCTTGTGTATTTATATTACTCTTCTGTGCAGCTGTATCTCAAAGTATAGAATAGTAGTGCAATCTGTATACTTCTTGGTCGCAAATGTGTAAAATTTACATAAGCAAAATAGGAGGAACAGAGACGGTGGAGGGAGTATTTTATAATTTATACTAAAACTTGTGGCCGTCTCTATTATTCTGTGCTATTAGGACACATAATAGAAAAAGCCTTGTATTAATATGCCATAACAGATGTGGAAACCATGCACCATTTTTTTCTCTAACGTCGTTATTAAGTTAAACTTAGTTTGGCTTCAGGTTCAGGCTCTTAATATAAACTTTGGCATCAGTTTCAGGTTCTTAATTTTATACGTTGTCATATTTGGTTTCAGGAGTTTCGTTGGTTTTGCATACATTTTTTACTGGTCTCAGCTGGCTTCGCATGTATGTTGTTCCGACAATCCTCCGTGGATTTTGTGTGCAATTTGTTCATGTATGTAGTTTAGTAAGTTGAGAAAGGATCAGTTAGTAGGCTAGGACATGGGTTGGAGTTGTGATCAATCCGTGTGACTATAGCGAATGTTTTCCTTTGCTTTGCGAAATTTGGTCATGTTTGTACCGCGGTTAAGCATGTGCGTCAGTTAAGAACCCAACGTGTGCTCCTCGGTCCAGCATGAATAGAATGGAAGGGGAGAAAATCAGAAATCAGCCCAGACTAACCTATATAAATACATATTGACAGTCAGTGAGAGGATATTATAGCAAGTCACAACTCACAACCACAAAATCAGACTGCCCCCTCCCAATGCAACTCATTTGACACAATCACATAAACTGCAATACCAAGAAACAATTCGTCAAGGGCACAAAGGCAAGGCTGGGCCTTTAATAGAATCGACCAACCATTTTGGCAGTGTCATGTACAAAACAATGATCAAACCTATGGCCTCAGTGACAACTAAACGGAATACAAATCACAAATCCACGCGCAATAGGAAGTTACTGGTGCTTTATTTTGCAAGTCAAGTTACTGGAGATTGGTCTTGATAAAAAACTCAATTTACAGATAATTTACGGTGCAAAAAGGTTGTGCTTAAAAACACACATGTAGGAAAAGTACAGCACGCTACTTCACTGGGAAAAGAACAAAAACCAACGTTTGAATTGTCTAAGATGGAACATAAACATTGTGACAATATATATTGGATTCCAGAATTTTCTGCATCTAAAAATGATTTTGACATATAAAATTTGAAAAAGTAAACAAAAAGAGCTCCAGCAATCTCCCTAAGAAATCAGAAGATCTAACTCTCAGTCTGCTTCCTCAACCTTCTTATGGTGCTCTTGACTGTCACAGCACTAGCAGTGCTGCCAAATAAAAAATAAAAAAAAAAGAAATCAAACATTAGACAGTTCAAATGAGTTTAAATGTCTATAATAGAACCATTTCTGAAAGAGACCATGTATTCCGTAAGCACTTGCATCAAACTACACCAAAGAAAACTAGGATAATATATAACAGAAAGAACATATATATCTTGCCACAAAATTCGCAGAGGTATTTGATATGCTGACTGACCTTCGTCTTCTTAATCTGCTTTCTCAGACTAGCACCATAACGGGGTACCTATGTTTCACCAGAAAACAAGTGAAACATGTATTCTCACAAGCTGACAAAATCCTAAATAAAACCAGATAGTAAACAAAGCATACAACAAGAATGCCCACATGCAAAGAAACATGACTACAGGTTTTAGATTTCATCTCAGCTTCACCAACACTCTTTTCCAGGTAAAATTGTTATGCTAAAAGCAAAAGTTGAATAAATTAGTCGTATCAATGAGTTAATTTCACAGTCTAGACAGAGAAATTGACACAACTCTGCACAAGCAGGTATCATTATTGCTACCTTATACGCCAAAAAGTGACTTCTAACTCATATTTATCCTGGCGATGCTTAATCACTAATTTGTGTATATGAACACCAATTTAAACCGTTCAGACTGAAATTGATTCAATTGGAACTGTGAATTGTTCTATTGTTGAGCTTCTAATCATCTACAAATGTTCTTAACAAACCAATCAAATTGCAATGAGTGGCGCGCGGTTAGTTCTTAAGATTTGTATCACACATAGCCCAACATAGAAATATGGGTTGTATTCACTTTTAAATCTAGTCTTCTGTGCCTAAGATTTGTAGTCTTAGCTCTCAGGTATCTATTTATTATTGATCTATGAAATATTCAAAAGGGGAATATTGATTATACAACTTATTTGAATCAATGAGTAGAAACTGACCTCTAGAAATTGGGTACATACAAACACTATTCATTTACTCTCATGTTGAAAGAGAAGAACTTGGTGTAAGTTACAATAATAGAAGATTGGAGTTTCTGAGAATGCACTGTGTTAATGGCGTAAATATTGACAAGACACAAATGTGGCTGTCGCGCCCATTTTTTTCAAAAGTCAGAAAAAGGGAATTATTGTGTATGTGATCTATTGGAAAACGAGTGTAGGTTTTTTGTAAAATGATTTTTAAAAAAATGATTTATAGAAAATAGTTTGACAAAAGATGTGATTTTAGAAAATACTTTATTTTGAAAATAAAAAGAAAACGGCCTAAAATGGGACTTTGAAAATGCGACAATTTTTGGGCCCGAAAATAGAGTCTAAAAAAGGATTTTTAGTAAAAAGGGAGTCGCCACTTGGTATTGAGTTTTAGTGTACCAAGTCACCAGAAAATATTTTATAAAAGGTAAGAAAATCGAGAATGATTTATTTAGAAAATAATTTTTTGAGAAAATATAAGAAAAACAAGAAAACCCTTTTTGAGACAACTCCAAGTCTTTGAAAACAAGAGAAAAAGGTTCGGGAGTCACAGTTGAAGAAAGGGAAGGCAAAGGCTCGCGCCTAAAGCACCCTTTCAACTTAGCCAAAACTAGTTGCGAGGTTTAGTCTAAATTTTCCTAATATAACCCTAAGATTTTATTACATTTGGATGCAACTATATGAATGCAAATCTAGTCCTAAAAAAAATGGAGATCGTTAAGGGACAAAAAGTTCCATTGAGGTTTGGTCGGAATTATCGCATTAATTGCGAAACCCGAATGTAGACCTCGATGGAATCACGAGTATAGATGCAAAATGGAATGTAGAAAGAAAAGGAAAATAGTAATATAGATAATAAGTGAACAAAGAAAGTAGGGATGCAACATAACGGGTACGGGGGACAAATAGACTCGTGACTAGCTATTCCTACTCACGGAGGGGGGAACGGCATGTACGCTACCGCTTCCCATGTGAGTAGATGACTATTTCTAGTCGAATCACACAAATAACTTAAGATTCTATGTGTAGTGGAATCTAAATGTTATGCACTAAACATATGTTTAAAATAGATAATAAGTGATAATAATACATAAAAACCATACAAAGATGAGAAAAGGCCTAAAAAAGAGAAAATATGTGTAAAATGGCATGAAATGCACACGAGAAGTGATTCTAATACTAAAATGACCTAAAGGCCTAGCATTGGACTAGCCTATTTTCTAGAAATTCTCTACTAGCGTTGGACTAGCAAAGAAATCGGAATTAACCACAACTAGCATTGGACTAGTGTGGCGATGATACACGTATATAATAATAAAGCAAGTAAATAACTAAAACACAGATTAAAGCAATAAAAGCAGATAATAGCATATAGGAGCACATAGCATACAAGCATAATATTCTAGATGCAAAGTCCTAGAGAAAGCGGATAAAACACATAAGTACATAGCACAGAAGAGCCCTAACTATTACACTGGAGAAAAACCAAATTACAATCTAAAATGGAAAAAGATAATCAAAATAGCCTATCTAAATTATCTATTACATTTTCTATCTAAAATACAAAAGCTTTTGTTAACTAGATGAAAATATAAACTATCTATTACATTAACTATCTAAGTACAAAATTTTCGTTAAATAGAATATTACCTATCTATTACATTCCTTTGAATAATTAAAATTAAATTCAAATAAATAACATAACATAGATAAATGCTCACATATAAATAAAATAATAAACACTTAAAAAATACATAAAGAAAACACATAAGAAAAAACATAGGAGCACATAAAGAGAAATTAAAAGGGTAATAGAGGTACCTCCCATTCGTAAACTCGAGACAAATTGCTAATAATATGAACAAACATGTCAAAAATATCACTGTTTAAATAAATAAAATATTAATTAAATAATTTCATACTAATCACTATAAACATGCCACAATAACTCAAACAATTATAGCAATGATAAACAAAATTTAAAAACAATAATAGTTAAATATTGAGGAAGAAAAATGAAAATTGTTTAAGTAAAAATAAATAAGTAAATAAATAAATAAAGTAAAATGGGGAAAATAAAAATAATAAAAGATAAAACACAATAATACATACTTAAACTTTTAGCACCCAAATAAGAATCATCAAAATAACCAATAGAGAAATAAAGAAACTAATTTGAACATTAATTAGATAAAAGATTAAATTTTGGAGCATTAAAATAAAAATAAAATATGAAAATTAAAAAAAACTTGAGGAATTAATTAGAAATTTTTTGACAAAAAGATAAAAATATTCCAAGGCTTTAGGTTGAGAGTTAAAATTTAAGCGACATTTTTAGAGTAAAAATATAATTTACAACAAACGAAAGGGTGAAATTACAATTTTAAACCCTAATTAAGGTAATAACATAGTTTACAACAAATTTAAAAAGGCTAAAATATAATTTCCAGCAAGCACAATGCCAAAAATAAAGATTTCCAGCAACATTTGAGGATCAAATTGAAATTCCAGCAACTTAAGAGCTAAATTGCAATTTCCAACAATTATTCAAGGATAAAAATGAACTTTTCAGCAACAATAAGCCCTAATTTGTAAATTCCAACAAGTATTAAACATCAAATTATAATTTTCAGCAACATTCAAGAGTAAAAAAAAAATACAATTTTCAGCAACATTCTAAGGCTAAAATTCAAGTTCTAGCTACTTGGGGGAGCAAAAATATAAATTCCAGCAATATTGGAGGGCGATAACGTAATTCCAGCAAGGCGTAATGACAAAATAAAATTTCAGCAAGGTTTGGGGGACCAGAATGCGATTTTCATAAACGTTCGGTCTCTAATTCTCTCCTCGGTCTCGTTCTCTCTCTCGTTCTCTCCTCGATCTCCCTCTTCGGTCTCTAGTTCTCTTCGATCTCTCTCTTCGGTCTCTAGTTCTTTTCGGTCTCTAGCTCTCTTCGGCCTCTAGTTCTCTTTCTCTCCTCCATCACTCTCTCGTTCTCTCTTCGGTTTCTTTCTCTTCTTAGTCTCTCTTCTTTCTCCTCGATTTTTTCTCTCCTCGGTCTCTCTTCGGTCTATCTCTCTTCGGTCTCCCTCTCTTCGGTCTCCCTCTCTTCGGTCTTTCTCTCTTCGGTCTCCCTCTCTCGGCCTGCTCTCTATTTCTCTCTGTCCCTCTCTCGGTCTCTCTCGCAGTTCTCTCCCTTTTTTTTTTTTTTAAAGCCCATGAACAAACTAGCATAAATCAAACAAAATTTCGTACACAAATCTCAATTGCTGAATGTTAATTGCAGGAAATTGCGAGAGAAATCAAAGAATATACCTACAAAGTAGAAGGGATTTGTGATAATGACAACTACTTCTGGTGATTGGGGGCCGAATGTGGGAATGATCCATTGGTAGTGGCGGTTGGCGCTGGTGGTAGAGCTGCGGCCGTTCGGTGATTGAGCTTGGTTGTGTTTTGATGAATGGTGGGTTATGGAATAGGGCAACGATCGTAATGGAAACCAATGGGTCTGCTTTAGTTGTGTTTTTGTGGTTGATTTGAGGGAGTGTATGGGGTGATTTTGGTGGGAATAGCTGTGATTTGGGGAAAGCTTGGTTGTTCTGTTCTTGTAGGTTATGGTGGCTGGATTGGGGCTAATGGCAAAAGAGATGGAAGTGGTGGTAGTGCGCAAATTGTGTGTTACTATGGGTGTGTGCGTGTGTGTGAAATCCCTGTGTGTGCGTGTGTGTGTGTCTTTGAATGGTAGTGTGCGTGGTTGTGAGTAAAATTGTGACTGTAATGTCTGTTGTGTGCTTGAATGTGTGTAATTCTAGACGTTTGTGTGTGTGTTTTGCAGTGTTTGTGTGTGATGTGTGAGTGTTTGTGGCTGTGTGTTCGTGGTGTGTTCTTGTGTATGTTGTGCGTGTATTTGCTGATTGTGTGTTGGCCGAGAGAAGTGAGGGAGAGCTTTGTGTGCAGGTTTGCAGGTGAAGTATGTGTGAATCGTGTAGTGTGTGAGATGTGCAAATGAAGTGTGGAGTAAGGGTGTGCAGGAGAAGGGGGGCCGAGAGGGAGAGGGAATGTGTAGGTTTTCCGGTGAAGTATGTGTACCTGTGTTTGTATTGTGAGTGAAAGTGAGTGTGTGTGTGATATCCCACATCGGTGGGAGAAAGAAAAAATGTATAGTATATAACATCCTATGTTTGGGCTACTAAATAACTTGGCTTAAATATTTTGAGCCCGTGGTTTAAAGCTCAAAAGTTATTGGGCCAGCCCAGACGCGGGATGTTACAAATGGTATCAGAGCGAACCTCGTGTGGTCTTTGCACGGGGTGAGACTGGGCCTATGGTATTTGGGTCAGACTACGCAAGGAAGTGAAGGAACTAAGTGCTGTGCGGGGCTAAGTGCTACGTCGACTTAAGGGCGGGAGCCACCTCTAGAGTCCGTACGAGCTACCTCTAGAATCCGACACAACCGAGTGGACAGTCGGATATGAATTGGGCTTTGCGAGGACGCAAAGACATAAAGGAGGGGTGAATGTGATATCCCACATCGGTGGGAGAAAGAAAAAATGTATAGTATATAACATTCTACGTTTTGGCTACTAAATAACTTGGCTTAAGTATTTTGAGCCCGTGGTTTAAAGCTCAAAAGTTATTGGGTCAGCCCAGACACGGGATGTTACAGTGTGAGCTTGAGTGTTTTGTGTGTTTTTCTCTGTTCTTCTCTGTGCGAATACGTGTGTATGCCGGTGAAGTCTTTGTGTGTGCAAAGAGTTGAAGGAAAGAGTTTGACCAAATCCCATGAAATCTGGCCAAGAGTGCAATAGGTGAGGGAGTGATGTGATTAGTCTTGGTAGGGAGATGATGAGTGTAGGGAGGCTATGGGTGTTGCTAGGGTGGCTGGGAAATGATGGAATTTGGGGCAGAAAGTATGCCTGACTAGCAGCCATTTCAGCAACAACACTGCTGTTGTTTAGGCAGCCTCTTTTTTTTTTTTAATAAAAAATTTTGTAAGAAAAATAAAGAAAAACAAATGAGATAGAATAAAATAAAATAAAATAAAAGATACTTAGATTCCTTAAAATCAATAAGAAAAATACTAAAATTTAGAGTTATAAAAAATGAGTAAATAAAATTTACCGCAAAAATTTTAAAAATTAATATAACATTAAAAATGTGCAATTAATAGAAAAAAGTAAAGTATTAAAATAAATATTAAACGATTTCTAAAAATCATGAAATTTATACAGAAAACTCATGAATATATAAAATATGCATAAAAAAATTTTTTACTTGAAAAATTCTCATAAAAAGAATGCATTGGAAAACGTGCCATTAAGTAAAAAAATACTAAAATTTTAAATAAATACTAGATGACTCCAAAAAATCATTAAAATTAGAAATAATGATAAAAATAGTAAAATTATGTATATATAAAAAATAAACTAAAATAACATAATATTTGCACGGTGAAATTACTATTTTGCCCCTGATACAACTAATTAGACATAATTTATCCAAAAATTACAATTAGCCCTCGAAAAATAAAAAGTATCCCTGAATGAGGTAAAATACATTTTCTTATAAAGGGTGTGTCAAAATTTGGTGTATACAGTGGCTATCTATTTTTTCCTATTTTATTGATAAAACTAATGCTATTATTTTTTATGGTTAGGTTTGAGGATTTTCATTATTGGTTTAGCATCGTATGTTGCCGTCTCTTTGTTATCTAGCTTCAAATAACTTTGTAATGGATAAAAAAAATGCTAACCAGGCGTCTATGGAGCAAATGTAATAAATAGAAACCGCAGAGGATCAAAGGCTTTAGAGGTAATTGACAAAAAATGCCGATAGAAAATTCTTAACTTTAGCATCTGTTTGGTTAATATATAACTATTCTAACCATGTTCATTTCCCACTTCTTTGCCTTTGGAAGTAAGAATTGTTTGCAGTCTTTTTCAATGTTGTTTCTGCTGACAGGAGCCGCAATTAATTGCCTGCCGGATGTTTGATGTGTACTCAACTCCATTTTTCTTGTGACTTTCCCAAACTGGAGATTGCGATGGAGGTGGATGGTTTACCTAAGTCTCTTCTGGTTGTTTTCCCAATGGATGACTTAGAAGTTGTAGGATTCGAGATATTTATACAGGTCCAGGATCGTATGCAGTTTCTCGTATTCATAATTGGATGCTCAAGTTTCAACACAAGCATGGTCTCTTCAAAATTCGTAGGAGGATCGTAGCTGCATCTTTGTGTCGTTCTTGTATCAAATTTCTCCGAGGAACTCGACTTTCCAAGTGGGAGAGTTTGATGTGGAACAAGATTTTTGAGTTTTTCATATTATTCAGCTACATTAGATGTAGGATATTGGATAGGTCATTTTAGATAGTTTTAGTGTTACTTTATATAATAATTGTTATTATCGTCAACGAGAAGCATGAAAAGAGGAAGAGGAAGGTTGGTGGATGTTTAGCATAATTGGGGGGTAAATTGCTTATCAGAAGACTTTTTTCGTTAAAGCTTGGCCACGGCTTATGCCGATTTTTGCTGCCAGTTAACTAGAAGACCTATTTCAATAAAGCGCACCCATGCCTCATGTCAAGAAGTCTGCTGTCAGAAAACGAAATTTACGATTTTCTACAATTTTTCATATTTTTCTGCTATTTTTCTTTTTTTTTTTTATCTTAGGAAACTAATGTAGCCTATAAGTAGGCATATCCTAGGGTTTTTTTATCATTATTTCATCAATTTATTCTCTATAAATTTGGTTTTCACCAATTTCTCTCAAGTCTCTTGAGATTTTAAGGTTCTAATGAATCTTTTCAGAGTTAGCTCGTGAATCTTTCTATTTGTTTTTCAAGAATCGTTCGTGAAACGATTCCTTAAATCACGGTTCCGCTTCAGGTGAGTACCAGTTGCCTAGCAATTTACCTTTTGCGTTTGTTGAATAAACAAAAATGATTGTTTAACACCAGTTGGATTCAGTTTTGTGATAGCAAATGTAAAAGTAGTAATGCAGGGGACTAATATGACTTTGAATTGTTATGGTGAAGCAGGTAATCTTTTCTGTAATGGAAGTAGATATTAAAGATATTAGGTGTTGGACGTAATGAAATTTGTCATTGTGGGTGATTGTTTGTAGTTCCATCAAGAGCACTTGGAGCCCAGATGCTCATGTTCCTTTGTGTTGTGGGTGATTGTTTGTAGTTCCATCAAGAGCACTTGTAGATGGTGATAGCTTTAAATGTAGTTAAAGAGCTTTGATATCTTAATACAAAGGCAGTTGTCTTGGTAAAGAAATTAGTATCTGGTTAGATTAAATTAACATTTAATATCATATTTATTATCTAATTTATGTTTATATCTCTATTCGATACTGCATTTTTTCAGCATATTTTACTTAGTTGTTTAAGGGTAAATTTCTATTGCTATTGAACTCAAGAAGCTTGAATGATAGCAAAAACACTAAAAGATTACAGATGATGGGATACAGGTTTCATTTGCTATTCGGTTCTATCATTTAGAGCAGAAAAAAACATTACTAGTGTCACAGAATGGAGAAAGGAGGAGGATGGTTCATTATTCTAATTTCTGATGTCTTAACAGTGTGTGACATTAAAAAAAATGGTGCAGAAAACTTGAAGGAGGCAGTTGTCAATTTGATGAAGGAGGTGGAATTGCCAGAGAAAGCTACTGCACAAGCAAAAGAGAGTTCTGCTACTGGTGGCTTAGAGACGCTCAAGAGAGTGGAAGACTTGAAACAAAAGCTGCAAAATGCCAAAAAAAGGCAAATAATATGGTTATGTTCTTGGACTGCAGGGTGACATTATGATTCAAAAAAATTTTCTATTCTTTGACCAAAAGTCACTTCTTTTTTTCATTGCAGCATACATGAAAAGTTATATTAATACTTCAATAGTCTATAATAATTGGTTGTATAATATATCGTTATTGGATTGTCTATTTATGTCAATTTTATTGTACTATAAACTTTCTTTAAATTATTGTATTTCACAAACTTCATTTAGCCAAGAGATTATGTTAAAATTACATATTAAACCCTGTGCTTTAATATGAATAGCAAAAGGAGTTAACAAATTCATTTTGAACATTGATTTTGTACAAGAAACAAGAAACGAAGCTCCTCCTCTAGCCATAGATTCCATGTTCAATTTTTTTCGCAAAAATAACAATCCTTTTGGAGGATAAATCACCTGATCGCATTCGCTTTAACATTATGATAGCTGCAGGATTATTTATCAAAATAAATGCATGATAAATCACACATATTTATACCTTAAAGCCTTTATCGATTTTCAGCATTGACAAGATGACAACACAAAGCCAAGATTGGGAATCAAAGGCCAAAACACATCCACAAAGAATAATGGCAGCTCCAACAATAAAAATACATCATATAAAACACCACTAGTGTGTGTGTCTGTATATCTGTATGTACATATATCTAAGCAGTGGAAAAAAAGAGGCTACTATTTTTCTCAGAAAATGGGAAACATTTTTTTTTATTAAACCTACACTATAACATAGAGAAGAGAAATTTGGCATTGGTGCGATTCAAAATCCTGACCATTAAAGTTTAGTCATAGCAATGAAAGATTAGGAATGAAGGAAAAGCTTTAATGCTTTTGTTAAAGTTATTTTTCAGTACATTGTCTACAGTTATGGATTGAAATTGACAAGTAAATGACTTAAGTGAAACACGAAAATTATGATTAGATTCACAGAAGTTGAAAAATACTTTCGTGTCCATGGTCAACAGTGGACCAGGATACACAGAATGTGAGCCAAAGTGAGCTCCACATAAGATCAGAGATTTTTCAAGCGAGTTATATGAGATGGTTCATCTAATAAACCTCGTTTATTGTACTTAAAAACAACAACTCGAGTTTGAATCCTGCGTTAGTAGCCTATTGCCGAAAGCTGCATCATTAACAAGTGTCATTTACTTTGTTTAAAAACAGCTGAAGCTGCAATCCTGCTCTAATAACCTCTCATGGCTGTCGGGGAGAACAAGCAATTGTCTCTCATTGGTAGACCATCAGCAAGAACTAGCAAAGAAAAAAAAAAATGCATTGATAGTCTAGCCTTGACATGGGTAAATTTCTCCTTTTCCTCTGCTTTTTTTGACCAAAAAAGAAAAAAAAATTAAATATGAGTCCAACATTTTTTTGCCAATAAATGTGAAAGCTTGGCAATTAAGTAAGAACTAGCGAAAAATTGCATCGATAGTCTAGCCTTGAAATGGGTAAACTTCCCCTTCTCCTCTACTTTTATTGACCGAAAAAAAAAAAGAAAAAAAAAAAGTAGATATGACTCCACCATTTTTGGCCGATAAATGTGAAAGCTTGGGAATTAAGGAAAAAAATTACTTTTTAATTAACAATTTTTGCATCTCATATCCATAGGAAAATGAATCAAAGTTAGAAGTACCACATGCGACAACAAGTTCCCACTTTAGCAAAAGAAAAAGATGTCCTAGTTCCTACTTTAACAAAGAAAAGATGCACTAATCAATAAACAGGTGCTTTATTATGGTTTGATTCGATTATGCAAGTACTCAACGATCCTTCAAACATTGTTCCTTTTCTACTGAATTTCTTGTAGAGCACAACAATTAAATGCTGTACTCTTTTTTTTTTTATGAAAAATTAAAATGCTATACTCTTAGTCGAGTGAATAAAATTGAGTTTCCAGAATCTAATTTTTTTTTTAGCAACTTATACTATTACATTTGTAGAGGAAAATGCTTGGTGGAATTCGAACCCTAACCTCTAAGGTGGAGTCATAGAGCTCTAATTGCTCGATCCTTTGTTTGTTCCAGAATCTAATATTGAGTTATCCATTTTTATGAGATGAGATCTCATATTATTCAACTTACCTCGCCTATACTTTATTTCACGTCTTGGATAAAATTTTTTTTTTTTTGGCAGAACTCATTATTATTCTTAGGTTGGAAAGTAGATCAAGAAAGAAAGAAGATAATAGGGAAAAAAGATGATGCATCACGGAAGCCAATTGTGCCAGGTTATTGATGTACGGATCCAATGGCTAATGCTTGCTTCAGTAGATGCCCCTGAACATAGAATTTGGTTGTTGCCGGGATAGTACCGATTAGTGATCCTTTCCACTTTTAAGTCGGTGAAAAAGCAAAAAACACAATTAGATCACGCTATAACAGAAACTCATGATTTTGCTTCCCATTCATTCCTCAAAGTTGGACCTTGAGAGAATTACCTTTTTCTATTCTTTGCTTTTATTTTCTTTTTTTTTTTTAAATTGAATCCAGTATTGTCAATTTCAACTATATGGCTTCCTACTTTTTGTTTTTGAAATAATTACAACAGAATTGCAACTGCATATATTATTTATAAATTACAACTGAAATTTTTGACTCACACAATGTGCATGAGAATAATATAGTAATGGGATGAAAAAAACTAGTGATGGGATAAACAAGTGAGATGTAATTTTTTAATCAAGGCTTCTTCATGATTCCTTCATCAAGGAAAGGGGAAAAGTCCATGGCCCTCAAATAGAATTCTTTGTTATCCTGGTGTTGAAAGGTAGAAGAAGAAAGACGTTAGTGGTAAAAAAGATGATGGATCATGGAACCCACTTGGTCCGGATTGACGTATGGATACAATGGTTTGTGCTTGCTTGAATATGTTGGTTGATGGGCCCAATAGAAAGGAAATTTTGTAATAGTGACACCAACTAGTCTATTTCTAATCCAATCTAATCTAACTACATAATCATAATAAAAAGCCAACAAGTTAGGGTTCAGATTCTCAACCCCAATTATTGAGCCTCTATCAGGCCTTATGCATCTCCTGTTGTCATGTGTACAAGTGTTTATCTACAGTGAATTATTTTTATTTGTGATGACTGTGGATAAACACTTGGTACACGTGACAATAGGAGATGCATAGAGTCTGATAGGGGCTCAATAAATGGGATTGAAGATCTGAACCCAATAAGTTACTGTAGCAGTCCTAATGAATGCCAAGTGACGTGCAGAATGACAAGCTTTAAGGTTCTATTCTTTGACTGTTTTACCCCTTTGAATGGTTGTTGGATAAATTGGGGTCTTAAAGATTTGTACATTTTTAGGACTTTCTGTTTTAGTGTTTTTCAGTCACCTAATCAGGCTTGTGCCCTATCTATGGACAGCTTCTCTATAAGAGATTATTTTTTATCAATGACACCACCACTTTCACTCTACCTTTATCGTGCATAATAATCAAAATTTAAAATATTTTTTTTCTTAATCTTCCCTTGGCATCTTTTTCAATTGAAACTTAAGTAACATATTTCAATTTATTTTGTGTCTATAAATTGTAGAAAATTTTTAAAAATTGCCTTTTGTGTTTCTCTGTTACTTTCTTGCCTTTTCTTTTCAAGTTCCAATTGATTTTTTTTTCTCAAGACCTCTCTCTCTCTCTCTCTCTCTCTCTCTCTCTCTCTCTCTCTCTCTCTCTCTCTCTCTCTCTCTAATTTTGGTGGCTTGATGGATTAGATTTATTGAAATAAAATCTTGAGTGATAAATTTTTTCCTCTTTATATGGTTTTGTTGACAGTCCATGAGGCATTATATGATTTACGATTCTTAATTTATTGATGTTTAATAAGGTTTTTATGGCATATTTGCTTTGAATTTTTTCAAATATTTCTATTATTAAGTATTGCCCCTAAAGGTCCGATAAATTGAATATAGCAGTTTGAACAGAAATACATTGGAGTTATGCAGAGATATAGATTAGTAATGACCTAATATGTGAGTTATGCGGAGATATAAATTATTATGACCTAATATGTAGATTATTTGTCATTTTCTTCTTTGGTCTTTTTCACCCGGTCAAAAAGAATGTGAGCTTGGACAACTAAAGGGTGCGAATTGACCAATCAAAAGGGGAGACATGATAAAAACTTTGTTTTTGATAATCATAACTAGATATATTCTTCCAGTTAGTTTACACGCAATTTGCAATTTGCAATTTTCATGAAGCAACATATACTCTTTTAAGTTTTTGGGCTTGGTTTCAATCCATACGTGAATTGTGTATTTTAATTTTAAATGTGTATCACGTTTGTTATTTTCAAATTTTGCTTACATCTTTAAGTTTTTACTAAATTAAAGTGTTTTCTACTATATCTCCTTCTTCTTTATTTTTCATGAGGATTTTTGGAAGCCGGTATGCATGTTTTATATGGAGCATAAAAGATGAAAATTTGGTTCAATTTTGGAATTAGCTCAACTAAAAATCCAATAGAATTCGATTGATAGATTCTGGAGCTCTAAATTGTTATAAGTTTATTGCTATTTTACATGTGTTTTCTTTGCATCTTTTTTTAGCAAAGTTTAATTTTTTCAGATGGAAAGTAAAAGATTGTTTGGAAATGTATCTATACATTTAGATGTGGGTATTTTTGGTATTAAAATACCATAATTTTGCATTCACAGGGTAGCTCATGAAGTAAAATACGTTTATTTGAAATATTTTGCCAATCTTTCCTTTTCACTTTGGTTGTATAGTGCATTGTGAAGGTGTTATACTCCATTTCATGGTAAAGTATGTTACATTACAGTTGCCTTTTAAAAATAGTTCAGGCCACCTTAGTATTAGCTGTCTTTTAAAAAGTAGACTACAAAATGTCACTACTTTTCCATTACTCATAGTCTTTGATTATATGTGCTATTATAGCTAATATATCCTTTACTAATTTTATAGTTGTTAGAAATTTGAAAGGATTAAATAGACGTGATTCACAAATGCAGGCTATATTTTAATGAATTTATATGAAATGAGATTTCAAAAATGTCCCTATCTAATTTTAGCATTAAGAACTAATTCACATGCTTAGAGTTTTTTAATTTTTTTTAAGCTTAAAAAATTTTATCATAAAAAGCACGAGCAATGAAACTATTTTTTTGCTTCATCGAGCTAAAGTTGGGTGGGCCTAGGCACAGCCGGGCTTTCCTATATAAACACAGTTCTTCCTCGTTCTCTCAAAGCGTCTCTCTGTTGCGTTCTCTCTCGTAACCAAAACACTCGTACAGCTCAGACAGCACGCATACCTCTACTCGGCTCCCTCTCTCTTTACAGTAGCAATCATACTCAACCCTCGCTTTCTTCTAAGTTCTAACCAAGGCTAAAAACTTGGGTTTCCAAGCACAGTACCTGTACTCCCTCTGTCTTCCTTTTCCCCTCTCTTTCTCTTTCTACAGTCATAATCATACTCAACCCTCGCTTTCTTCTAACCGAAGGTAAAAACTAAGGTTTTCGATAATTGCATTTTTGTGTTTTATGGCTTGATTTTTTTATTGACTTTAGGAATTTATGGCCTTTAGGATGACTGAATAGCTAGAAAGACATAACTTTTATCGTGTTTACTTATTGATGAATTTGATCAGTATTTGATTTTTAAGAGTAAGTTCCTTTGTTTATTTGATTATTGAAGTGATTGTTCCTCAGGTAGGTGTGCCAAGAAACAGTGCTGATTCTGAGAGGTGGCAGCGTAGAACTGTTTTCCAGAAGGGTTTAATGGCTTCTCCTCAGACACCATTACAGACAATGCACAAAGCAGAAAGAAAATATGAAGTTGGTAAAGTTACAGATGAGGCCAAACAGAGGAAATTAAAGGGCATATTGAACAAGCTAACTCTTCAAAATTTTGAGAAATTATTCGAGCAAGTTAAACAGGTCAACATTGACAATGCCATCACCTTAACTGGTGCAGTTTCACAAATATTCAACATAGCTCTAATGGAGCCAATTTTTTGCGAGATGTATGCCAATTTCTGTTATCACCTTGCCAGTGAGCTGCCTGATTTGAGTGTGGATAATGAAAAATTTACATTCAAGAGATTGCTTATAAACAAGTGCCAGGAAGAATTTGAGAGCGAAGAGCGAGAACAAGAGGAAGCTAACAAAGATGACGTGGAAGGTGAAGTTAAACAGTCAGCAGAGGAAAGAGAGGAGAAAAGATTACGAGCTCGAAGAAGGAAGTTGGGTAACATTAGACTTATTGGGGAACTGTACAAGAAGAGAATGTTGATGGAGAAAGTAATGCATCAGTGTATGCAGGAATTGCTTGGTCAGTATCAAAACCCCGATGAGGAAGATGTTGAAGCATTGTGCATATTGATGAACACAATTGGAGAGATGATTGATCATCCAAATGGCAAAAAGATAATGGATGTTTATTTTGATGTGATGGAAAAAATGTCAAATAACACGAAATTTTCTTCTAGGGTGAGGTTCATGCTGAAAGATGCAATTGATCTGAGAAAGAATAAGTGGCAGCAGAGGAGGAAAGTTGAAGGGCCGAAAAAGATTCAAGAAGTACACAGGGATGCTGCTCAAGAACGTCAGGCACAATCTAGGGGGCTGGTTCGTGCTCCTGGTATGGGCTCTTCTGTTAGATGGGGCCAGCCTATTGAATTTTCTCCTAGAGGAACATATACGTTAGCTTCCTCAAGCCCCCAATCATGTTGTTTCCATGCTATTCCCACGCAGCTACGTGGTTATGGTGCTCAAGAAGTTCGGATGGAGGGGAGAGATACTTTCGAAAATAGGACATTGTCTGTTCTCCCTCAGCGACCTCTCGGTGATGATTCTATTACTCTTGGGCCTCAAGGTGGTCTTGCACGGGGAATGTCATTCAGAGGGCAGTTAGCTTCTCCAGGCATTCAGTTACCTGATATCCCTAGCACTGGAGACTCTAGGAGAGTGGGATCCGGGCTGAATGGTTTCTCTGTTGCAGATCGGACAGTTTTTGCATCAAGAGATGATCCAATGCAAAGATACACCCAAGACAGGCTCGGCGGTGCATCTTCATATGACCAATCAAGTACACAAGAAGGGAACATGGCTTATGGTAATAGAGATATTAGGAGTGCAGATCGTGGTTTTGATAGATCTCTCCCTGTGTTTCCACCTGGACGAGGTGGCAGTGGTGCCTCGACACAAAATGTGACCTCTGAAAAAGCATGGTCTGAAGAACGCTTGCGGGACATGTCCATTTCAACAATTAAAGAGTTTTACAGGTATTTTCGATCTCACAATTTTTTTTATATGTCTCTCAAAATATGTTTGCATTTTGCCTCACTCAGAATAACCATACATTGCTAACTCTGCAAGTGATTGCTGGTTAAGGGAATGTTAAAAGAAATAATTTGGAGGTTAATATTGTGTAAGTGAAGAGAATATTTGTATTTTCTGTGCTTGTACCATTGAAGCTAATACTACAACGTCTTAAAAATTTAACCCTTTGGCCGTTAATGATTAACCTGCAATAGTCGATTATTCTATGTGTTAAACATAGATGCCATGCAGTGTTATCTGCAAGCTATTTAGAAAGAAGATTGAGAGTTGGCAGTATGCTGGGTTTTCTATGTGACCAAGAGCATTGCGGTTCAAATTCATATGCATCTGTCAAGTTTGATGTGCATGAACTTTACTGCTGGCATGTCATTCTGATAATGGAATTTTTATTCTCTGTTTTAGATTTTTACCAATTGAGTTAATTAGGGTTTTGGGGTGTTATAATGCGGCATTCTGATTGAAAATGGACAGAGGATAAGGTAGAGCTTCACATTTAGTAGTTGGGTACCTTGAACTAAATACCTAGAATTTGGCTGGTCCATTAGAGTGGCCGTGTACTTGCACCAGAGCTGATTCTATCTCTATTTTCTGTTGTCTTAGTTAAACTCGCCTCCCTCATGTTTGGGCCAAAGTACAAGTAGATCCCCTGAGTTACGAGATAATGTACACTGTTCCCTTGGTGAAACAGATCATAAAAATTGTTAAGCCTGTCCACCTAAAAACTAATCAGTTGGAAGTTTATGTGTTCCAAGTATAGGAAAATAAGATCTTTCGTGGGGAAAAAAGCGACATATTAAGAAAGAACAGACTGAAATCAAAACCACAATCTTTATCCCTGCTGGATCACTGCTACTGATGCACCGTATCCTCACACTTTTGCAGCCAGTGGCACCCACAGTTTCCCCAATGAAACTCTTCTCTTTCTCCACTATCTAGTGCCCATCACCCTCCAAAGTTCTGCAAAGAACTCTGTGCCCTTCTCCTTTTGCTTTTGCTTGTTCACGATCTCCAACTCGTCCTGCTTTCTCCTCACCCACCCTCACCTCCAACTCTTGCCAATTGCCACCACTTTTTACCAAATCACCTCCTTCCCGTTCTGTCTCTTCCCCATCCCATGCCCAATCTCCAATCACTTTCGGAATCTCTGTTTGTCTGCAATATGCGTGCTTCGCTATGTGTGTTTTTCTTCTTGTTGTTCCATCTGGCTGTGTTTCTGGTACTATATGTATGTGAAGCTTGTCTGTGGTTGGCTCTTTGGCTAGACGGGGGAGGAGGAGGAGCAGATGGACAGTCTGAAATGGGTTGGACAGGGGTGGAAAGGAAAGAAGGGGTTGTGTGTGTTTCTTCCAGTTTAGTTTTCTTTCCTTTTAATTTGCTTCTTGACTTTTTTTGTACAAGTTGATTATTAAACACTATTATGGCCCTTTTGGGTATTTCAAGTCATATTTTGGGCAGTAGTCACACACTGGAACACTTACGATAATGACGCTAAGGTGGTTTGTATAATTAGATGACTCCATTTGGAGGAGGGATGTAGTTTGTCCAACTTGGGGTGTTGTTCACCCTCTTGTTAGTCATGCAGGATGACTTGGTAAAAGCCACAGTAAAGAAGTAAGCAGAATGCACATTTCAGGTTTTTTTTTTTTTAAGCATTTTGTATAATTGGGATCTGCTTAAGACTTTTTTGACAATATCTATGGAACCTTGATATATGTTAGATTCTGAGTTCAGTTAGACTTCAGTTGGGTTCGGTCAATAAAAATCTTTTGCCTACTTTAGTTCTGAATGCAAAGTTATACTGCTTATTTTGTATGCACGTATTCATACAAAGAATTTTTGTTGGATGCTGGACATGTCATTATTGGCATGGTATCATGATGCTTTGCGTTTTTTCTGCCACCCCAAACTATTGGCCCAGTTTGCATCCAGTCTACCTTAAAAATTCAGCATGATGTCCAACTTGGTCAACAAAATAAGGAGACGGTTATATTTTAAACACATAAAACCAATAAAAGCCTCTTGAAGATGGAGTTATCAAGAGGTTTAATTGGTTTTTATGTGTTATGATTTTCTTCCATATTTTGGTTACTATTGAGCCTTTATTATGATTAATGTAGTACGGGGTTCTGAAAATGTTGTAATTTGTCTTAACCATTTTGTACTGGATAGTCATCTGTTCTCGATTTTAGCTACAGATCGGTTTTGGTTTCTTTAGGACCTATAAAAGATTTCTCGTCTTTGCCTGGTTTACAAGGAAAAAAACAAAATGTTTTCCAGAAAGAATGTTTGAAACAAACACAGTGGTTGAAAAAGGTGAGAGATTTCCACTTAGTGAAGGGATTGGGCATATGGTGTGTTTGGCGCTGCTCCTAATTCCATTGGGTTTTTTAACATCATGAAACTAAGAAGACATTCACTAGGACCTTTAGAGATTAAGAGGGCTAGAGCTAAATATTATCTGAATCTGAGGGTCTCTTTGCTGTAGCTTTTGTAATATCTGCCAGAGGAAAGTGATTCTAAAAAGATAGTCTCGCTGAATTTTTTATTTTCAGCTTTTTTCAGGTTTAGAAACTCTGAAAACCACTTGACAAAGGTTCGAGAACAACAATTTTTTAGATTTTTTGGAAGCTGAAAGCTATCAGCTACTCTTGACAACAAACAATAAGAGGCCTCGAGACTTTTGGCCTACAATTTTAACCATGAGAAAGCTAAATTTATTTACTAGGAAAAGCAAATTTTTGAAATACTTTGAACTCTCAAATTATTGAAATTTTTATCAATGCCACTCAAACTTATTGCAATATGTCTTATTATAATTGCAAATGGGTTTTTAAAATTGAAAGTAAAAAGTACTGAACTTCAGTCCTGAGTATAGCTTTTGTAGTTTCCTGAAGCAAAATTGTTTGTTTCCAATTTTATCTTGATTAACTCTTGCAGATTTTAGTTGGATGTGGAAGAGTGGAAGTTGTTAATAGATAAGCCAATAACAGTTGTAAGATTGTAGTAGAAGTTATAGCAGGGATGATAATACAAGATGCAAACTTGTTTTTCCTATTTTTTGATCATTTATGTTGATTACTTACAGCATGTGGGGATGTTACCACTTTATTGTCCACCAAATTTAAAAAAACAAAAATTTATTTCACTAGGAAGCCCTTAGTATCTTAGGCATCACTATCATTTTGTCGAGTGTTATTTGAAATCTTTTGATTGTGCAGTGCCAAAAATGAGAAGGAAGTTGCTTTGTGCATCATGGATTTGAATAACCCAAGCTTCTACCCATCGATGATCTCTTTGTGGGTTACTGATTCTTTTGAGAGAAAGGACATGCAGAGGGACCTTTTATCAAAGCTTCTCATCACACTCACGAAATATCACGGCATTATAAGTCAGGATCAGCTCATCAAAGGGTAGGCGAATGTTGCATTACATTATGTAAAATGATAATTGATTATCTCACCAAGGTTTGGTTTTGAGTCTTACTTGGATATTTTGCACGGATTTGATAGGTTTGACTCTGTGCTGATGACCTTGGAAGATGCCGTAATTGATGCCCCAAGAGCTGCTGAATTTCTTGGTCACATATTTGCAAAGTTATATTGGAGAATGTAATCCCATTTAATGATATTGGACGCTTAATATATGAAGGTGGAGAAGAGCAGGGGCGTCTTGTAGAAATAGGACTTGCAGCTGAAGTTCTTGGAACCATCTTGGAGATAATTGGATCTGAAAGAGGGGATTCTGAATTGAATGAGATTCGGTTGAGCTCTATTTTGCGGCTAGAAAACTTCAGGCCTCCAAGTTTTAACAAAACGTGGAGACTAGAGAAGTTTATTTAGAGGTTAGTAATGCTCATTGTATCTGGTAGAACAAATCATTGTCTTGCTCATTTTAGGTTACCCCCTTCAAGTTTGCAGATGTGTACATATGTGTGTGTGTGTGTGTGTGTGTTTTTTTTTTTTTAATAATTTTGGGCAGAGGAGAGTTTAATAGGGATTGCCTGGCCTGTCTTAATATTATATTCTCTTGAAATAACTGCAATTGCTAAGGTTCAATTGAGCATTCGCCATCCAGTGCTTGGCCTCCAATTGCATCTTGTGCTGTTGCGGGATTGTTTTATAAGCTAATTTGTTATATTTAATTTTGCTATGTAACATTGTATTTTTGTAAGGATAAGTTATTATGGTGTGTTCTTTTGCATCTTGCTACGATTTTATTGCATATGTCGGGATTGAGCCCGGTACGAAGGGTAGGTCAAGGAGCCTTGTTAGTTCTAACACAAAATTTTACGGTATTAGTTGTTATTTTCAAACCGGAGCTATGTGCAAATCCTACATTTTAGGCTTTTCCGAGCAATTAAGACCATTTGTGCGTTAGAGTTTTGATTTGGGCGATGTGCACTCGAGCAGCAATTGGCGTATTTACTCTTGGGCTTTTGAGTTCGGGATAATTTATTGAGGGGTTGTGAACAGGCTTCTGATTGAGCGAAGCCTGTCTTTCTATTACGTTGTCAAATGGAATAAATCCGAGTACCATTGTACGTTGACAATTTACTGAATTGAATTTCTAGCTTCCAGGGTTTGCTCTCAACGGAGCTAGCTGGATGTGAAGCAGCTCGGGACGTAGTTGTCATGCCTTGGGCCCCTGGGCCGCAGGCTCAGTGCGTAACTTGAGTTTGAATAGTATTTCTTGTGTCCTATTTTGATAGGTTTGTTTTTCTTTTTCATCCGTCTCAAATTATAATTCACTTTCCAATTGGGTTTTCCATTTTGACTTATGGTGCAATTTTCTATTTGTATTTAATGTAAATATTTAATGATAAATATAAGAGTATTTTAGTAACATCATTGATTAATTCATTCTTTTAATGAAGTTAACTAACTTTTCTTAAACTGTGTGAAAAAACCTGTAAGCCTATCAAAATGGGACGGAAGGAGTAATATTTAATTATTTGGGCTCCGTTTTTGCTAGCTCTCAACTTGAGTGCTTAAACTCAACTTATATATTGTTTTATGTTACTTAACTTTTTTGATATAGGATGGGGTATCACATTGTCTAATACAATAGGCTCATGCAGAAACCATACAATATTCGTTTTGATACCATTCTATCACACCTTGGACACCTCGACCCTGTAGGCTCAGCACGTAACTAGAGTCTGAATAGTCAAGTTTAACTATTTGAGCTTCGTCCTCGTTAGCTCAAAATAAATATTTCAAATTAAACTTGAGTGTTTAGATTTAACTTATACGTTAGTCCATGTTACTTTAACCTTTTTTTATGTCGGATGGGATATCAAAGTTGCTGTTGGAAACAACGTATGAAGAGCCTTCAAATTAAGGATAACGCTGTGGTTCGACTTGCAGAGCAAGGTTAAGAAAAGTTCCTTTATGTTAAGTCATTATAGAACCACAAATGGTACAAAAACCGTGCTTTTTAATACTGCCTTCTATTTTCCACGTCTCATATTTTCATGTGCTTAGGCACTTCAATTGTATTGCATTAGTTCTATGAAGAACAAAAAGAGGGGCAGTAAAAGACGTGGCTCGTTAACTTTACTCCTATTCACTATTCTTTCTTTCTTTTTATTTTTTCCCCTTGAAAAAAAAAATTACTGTCCGATTGGCTTGTCGTTACAGTAACTATTAAGGCTATGGTGGAAAGGAGAATAGAAAATCACTATTGCCGAGAAGTGAGAATAGATCATAACCAAACCCCTGTTCTGATTATGCTCGAAGTTAAGCTCAAAATTGGATATTTTATTTGATGTCATCTCCTTTATTATTCAGAACTTCATATGACTTTTTTTTTTTCTAAATTAAGATTCCAGACATGTCGATATTACTCACGACCAATAAAAGTTAAGTATGAGCAGCATACGTTCGTGAACTGAAAATCAAATTATTAGCCTAGCTTGCTGTTTGTTGTA
The DNA here is from genome assembly GCA_024721245.1 of Mitragyna speciosa. Classification (NCBI taxonomy): domain Eukaryota; kingdom Viridiplantae; phylum Streptophyta; class Magnoliopsida; order Gentianales; family Rubiaceae; genus Mitragyna; species Mitragyna speciosa. Next base: position 4,327,387 of record CM045558.1, read on the forward strand.
TGCATTAAAGAAAGATCAATTCTTGAAGCTTTTTGACGTCGATAATTTCAAATAACGAAAGATGAAAGAGTATCTCCTTATGGTAGCAACACTGCATCAAGAAGTTGGGATGTTAATCTTTCCCCATTTCAGATGATCGAAGGGAGTAGGAAGAATCTTGATCCCCATACATTTGGAACTTCCCATTGTGATGCTATCTCAGTGGATTCATTTGTAAAATTCTTACAAACAAAAATGCTCATAAGGACATTCGGAACTATCTTATTTAGGGGTGGCAACGGGTTGGGGTGGCGGGTTGGCGGGTCGGGTTGAGACTTGGGTATAATAGTTAACCCGTCAACCCGAACCCGACCCGCCAACCCCCCAACCCGAATGCTTAACCCGAACACGACCCGAAACGGGTTGGCGACCGCCGACTTGAAAAAAAAAAAAAACTACAACTAACATTTTGTAGCTTTGTTTCACTTATTCACATTCAAACACAAATTTCATTCATTGGATAATTAATCAAGTAAATTGTAAGAAAAATTAAGAATTCTACTTAGGTTTATCAAAGTAAATTGTATAAGAAATTAAGTGCATTTTAGTGAGTAACTTTGATATTAGTATGTGCAAAAAATGTGTTTGATCATTTTTTTTGTGTGTGTGTGTGTTTTAATGTCTTTTCTTTCCTCTTTTCTTCAAAAAAAAAAAAAAAGAAAAAAAACTACTACTAACATTTTTTAGCTTTGTTTCACTTATTCACATTCAAATACAAATTTCATTCATTGAATAATTAATGCCTTATTCCACTTATTCACATTCAAACATAAATTTCATTCATTGGAAAATTAATCAAGTAAATTGTAAGAAAAATTAATAATTCTACTTAGGTTTATTAAAGTAAATTGTAAGAGGAATTAAGTGTATGTTAATGAGCGACTTTGATATTACTATTTGCAAAAAATGTATTTGATCATTTCTTTTTTCTTTCCTCTTTTCTTCTTCTTCTTCTTTTTTTTTTTTTTCGGGTTCGCGGGTCCACTCGCGGGTCGACCTGAACCCGACATGTTTCTCTTCGCGGGTCAGTCGGGTCCGACCCGCGAACCCGCAAACCCCAAACCCAAACCCGCTATTTTCGAGTTAGGTTCATATTGGGTTTTCGGGTCGTGTGGATCTCTACCACTTTGGCATCCCTAGCATCTTGTAGCTGGCTGAGAGAGAGATGTGATCCCCTTTGGATCATATCTGGTTTTCCTTTTTCTTTCTTCCCCTTTCTACTTTGTTTAGTTATTTTGTTGTAAATTTTTAGCTAGTTAAACTTGTGTACTGGCCATGAAGAAAACCTCAATCCAGTTGGCCGTGTTTTTATGGCTAATAACTGACTCGGAAGCATGATTTAAGGAATTGTTTCGCGAACGATTTCCGAAGAACAAAGAGAAAGACTCACGATCTAACTCTGAAAAGATTCAATAGAACCTTAAAATCTCAAGAAACTTGAGAGAAATTGGTAAAAACCAAGTTTATTATGAATAAGTTATAAAAAAATTCAAAAGAAACCCTAGGATATGCCTATTTATACGCTACATTAGTTTCCTAAGACAAAAGAAAGAAAAATAGCAGAAAAATAAGAAAAGTTGCAGAAAATTGTAAATCCCGTATTTTGGCAGTAGGCTTCTTAACATAAGACGTGGGTATATTATATTGAAATAAGTCTTCTGGTCCACTGGCAATAGACATCAATATAAATCATGGGCACGCTCTAACAAAGAAAGTCTTCTGATCAGCAATTCTATTAACCAATTATGATATCGATTCACCAGCCCTTTTCCTCCTCTTTTCATGCTCCTCACCGACGACGACAATAACAATCATAAAATCCTACTAAAATAAATGAAAATAACACTAAAATTATACGAAATAACCTATCTAAAATCCTAAAGCTAATATAGATAAATAATATGAAAAACTTGAACATCTCGTTCCACATCAATAACTTTTGAGAAATTAATGGAATTGTTATAAAATGGTAATACAAAAAGTTAGTTTTTCATTTCCGTGCCTTATCATTTTTAAGATTACGCTATATGCAAACTCCATCCCGGCACAAGGTTATTATGTGTTTTTAGTCCTTTTTATTTCTTTTCATCTGATCACAGTCAGAAAAATGCTCCTTTACCTCCAAACTCAAAAGATTGCAAAATGATGTAGATGACCATGATCACAATACCACGTAGGTCCATCTCACGCTCTGTCTAAGCGTCAAAGGGAATCTTAATGGGCAAATACTTAGGCGGACGGGAAGGGACACAACTTGTGTATTTATACTACTATTCTGTGCAGCTGTATCTCAAAGTATAGAATAGTAGTGCAATCTGTATACTTCTTGGTAGCAAATGTGTAAAATTTATATAAGCTAAATAAGAGGAACAGAGACGGTGGAGGGAGTATTTTATAATTTATGTTAAAACTTGTGGCCGTCTCTATTATTCTGTGCTATTAGGACACATAATAGAAAAGGCCTTGTACTAATATGCCATAACAGAACCGGAAACAATGCACCATTTTTTGCTCTAACGTCATTATTAAGTTAAACTTAGTTTGGCTTCAGGTTCAGGCTCTTAATATAAACTTTGGCATCAGTTTCAGGTTCTTAATTTTATACGTTGTCATTCTTGGTTTCAGGAGTTTCCTTGGTTTTGCATACATTTTTTCCAGGTCTCAGCTGGCTTCGCATATATTTTGTTCCGACAATCCTCCCTAGATTCTGTGTGCAATTTGTTCATGTATGTATTTAGTAAGTTGAGAAGGGATCAGTTAGTAGGCTAGGACATGGATTGGAGTTGTGATCAATCCGTGTGACTATAGCAAATGTTTTCTTTTGCTTTGCGAAATCTGGTCATATTTGTACCGCGGTTAAGCATGTGCCTCAGTTAAGAACCCTCTGTGTGCTCCTCGGTCCAGCATGAATAGACTGTAAGGGGAGGAAATCAGAAATCAGCCCAGACTAACCTATATGAATACAGATTGACAGTCAGTGAGAGGATATCATAGCAAGTCACAACTCACAACCACATAATCAAACTGCCCCCTCCCAATGCAACTCATTTGACACAATCACATAAACTGCAATACCAAGAAACAATTCGTCAAGGGCACAAAGGCGAGCGTGGGCCTTTAATAGAGTCGACCAACCATTTTGGCAGTGTCATGTACAAAAAAATGATCAAACCTATGGCCTCTGTGACAACTAAACGGAACACAAATCACAAATCCACACGCAATAGGCAAGCTACTGGTGCTTTATTTTGCAAGTCAAGTTACTGGAGATTGGTCTTCATAAAAAAACTCAATTTACAGATAATTTACTGGTGCAAAAAGGTTGTGCGTAAAAACACACATGTAGGAAAAGTACAGCACGCTACTCCATTCGGAAAAGAGAAAAACAAAACAACATTTGAATTGTCTAAGATGGAAAATAAACATTGTGACAATACATATTGGATTCCGGAAGTTTCTGCATCTAAAAATGATTTTGACATATAAAATTTGAAAAAGTAAACAAAAACAGCTCCAGCAATCGTCCTAAGAAATCAGAATTTCTAACTCTTCACAGCACTAGCAGTGCTGCCAAATACCAAAAAAAGAAAAAAAGAAAAAAAAAGAAAGCAAACATTAGACAGTTCAAATGAGTTTAAATTTCTATAATAGAACCATTTCTGAAAGAGACCATGTATTACGTAAGCACTTGCATCAAACTACACCAAAGAAAACTAGGATAACATATAACAGAAAGAATATATATATCTTGCCACAAAATTCGCAGAGATATTAGATAGTACTTTTTCTGGGGCAATCCTACAGTATTAATTAGAATGGACCCAATCAATCAATCAATCTTTCAAGACAAGGTTCATTTTTCTTTCTCAACAAATATCAAGAGTATGATTCTTGCTTTTGATAAAGTAATTTTTCAGTACATTGTCTACAGTTGTGGATTAAAATTGACAAGTAAATGACTTAAGTGAAATACGAAAATTATGATTAGATTCACAGAAGTTGAAAAATACTTTCGTGTCCATGGTCCCCAGTGGATCATGATACACAGAATGTGAGCCAAAGTGAGCTCCACATAAGATCAGAGATTTTTTAAGCGAGTTATCTGTGATGGTTCATCTAATAAGCCTCGTTTATTTTACTTAAAAACAACAACTTGAGTTTGAATCCTGCGTTAATAGCCTATTGCCGCAAGCTGCATCATTAACAAGTGTCATTTACTTTGTTTAAAAACAGCTGAAGCCTCAATCCTGCTCTAATAATCTCTCATGACAGTCGGTGAGAACGAGCAATTGCCTCTCATTGGTGGACCATCAGTAAGAACTAGCAAAAAAATGCGTTGATAGTCTAGCCTTGACATGGGTAAATTTCTCCTTCTCCTCTGCTTTTTTTTTACCAAAAAAGAAAAAAAATTTAAATATGAGTCCAACATTTTTTTGCCAATAAATGTGACAGCTTGGGAATTAAGAACTAGTGAAAAAATACATCAATAGTCTAGCCTTTTTTTTTTTTTTTGATAAATCCTATATCATTATAATGGGATAGAGAATTTGTGTTGATGAGATTCGAATCCCTGATCTATGGGGTGAAGTCACAGATCTTTAACCGCTCGTTCTTTTATTTGTTCTGATAGTCTAGCCTTGAAATGGGTAAACTTCCCCTTCTTCCCTACTTTTTTTGATTAAAAAAGAAAAAACAGAAAGGTAAAAATATGAGTCCACCATTTTTGGCCGATAAATGTGAAACCTTGGGAATTAAGTAAGAACTAGCGAAAAAAATGCATTGATAGCTTAGCCTTGAAATGGGTAAACTTCTCATTCTACTTTACTTTTTTCGACCCAAAAAAAAAAAAAAAAAAAAAGGTAGATATGAGTCCACCATTTTTGGCCGATAAATGTGAAAGCTCTGGAATTAAGGGAAAAAAGGAACTCTTTAAGTAACAATTTTTGCATCTCATATCCGTAGGAAAAAGAATCAAAAGCAGTGTTTGTTTGATCATGTTTTTTAAAAACATGTTTTTTAAAAATTTCAAATACGTTTTTCAATTAATTTTTTATCTCACAAATATATTTATTAAAAAAATTTTTAAAATTATTACAACAATATTTTCTTAAAAAACACCTTAAAAAAATCATTTAAACGGAGCCTATATCACATGCGACAACAAAGTCCCACTTTATCAAAAGAAAAAGATGTCCTAGTTCCTACTTTAGCAAAGAAAAGATGCACTAATCAATAAACAGGTGCTTTATTATGGTTTGATTAGATTATGCAATTACTCAACGGTCCTTCAAACATTGTTCCTTTTCTACTGAATTTCTTGTAGAGCACAACAATTAAATGCTGTACTCTTTTTTTTTTAATGAAAAATTAAAATGCTATACTCTTAGTCGCGTAAAATAAAATTGAGTTTCCAGAATCTAATATTGAGTTATCCATTTCTAAGAACTTAGATCTCATATTATTCAACGTACCTCGCCTATACTTTATTTCACGTCTTTGATTTATTCTTAGGTTGGAAAGTAGGTCAAGAAAGAAAGAAGTTTAATAGGGAAAAAAGATGATGCATCACGGAAGTCAATTGTGCCGTGTTGATGTACGGATCTAATGGATGGAATGATGGATGGATCCCACCCATGAACATAGAATTTGGTTGTTGCCGGATAGTACTGATTAGTGATCGTTTCCACTTTAAAGTCGGTGAAAAATAAAAAAACAAGAGATAGGAGAAACAAGTCAGATGTAATTTTTTAATCAAGGCTTCTTCATGATTCCCTCATCAAATAACCACATCATTTATTTCTTCAATAATTAGATACGAATGATGGATAAACTTTGGTAGTTTGGTTAATTATATGGTCATTAATCAAATTGAGAAACTCTGGGCTGGGTGGGGTTCTAAACTCTAACACTAAATTTTCCTTTTCCTTGGGGGTGGGACCTCGTTTCTTGAATTTTCCTCGTCTCCTTTTTTATTTTCCTTCCTTTTTTTTTTTTTTTTTGATTAAACAAACCAATGGGGGTAAGGAAAAAGGAAAAGGTCTTTTTTTAGCTAAGACTTACAAATTCATACCATTCAAACAATTATTGATTGAAAGAGGTGTCATGGACGTTATTAACGCGTTCACGCACACTTAATTCACTGACGTGGGAACTTGTTTTTTTGATTAGACAAATTCCAAATGGGTAAGGGAAAGGGGAAAGGTCCGTGGCCCCCAAGTAGAATTCTTTATTATTTTGGTGTTGAAAGGTAGAAGAAGAAAGAGGTTAGTGGCAAAAAGGATGATGGTCCTGAGGAAGCTTATGCAATACTTGACCTTTGTTTTGCATCACTTTATGTAGGTTGATGAACAAGTTACACCAGTCTTAGTTTTGTCACCTCAGGAACCTGAGTTTGTAGGAGTGAAAACAATTGTTTCTTCTGCAACCAGTATGGATCTTGAAAATCCAAAGGAGATTGTGTCAACAGCTATCGTAACTGAAACAGATACTTTTGTCCCAAAGCATGAGCAATCTGAGACGAGTAAAGCTTCAGATTTATCAAATTTATATGTTGCTAAAACTGTGGAAGACAACCAACTGAAGGATCAAGAAGAAGTATCATCAGCTGAAGGCTTCAAAAAAGGCAACAACGGTTGTGAGACATCATCGGATTCTAGTGCTTTAGAACCTGTTGAAGTTTCTATTTCAAATACGGAGAGCTCTGCCCTGAAGGGAACAGCTAGCTCTAGTGAGGTCTCCACACAAGAATCTCCAGCAACAGTGCAGAGACAGCTGGAAGAATCTGTTACATGTCGCATCGAAAATGATTTTGGGGCTGATGATCTGGTGATAAGATCTTCTTCTGTTCCAGATACTGGAAATGGTGAGGTGTCTTGTTCAGCCGTTGATGTAACTACTCAAGAAGATGATGTATCCTCTTTGGGTTCTTCTTCCGGTAGGCCCGTCAACATGGATGCTGAAGATACAGTTGTTGCGAATACTGCAGTCTCAGATAAGGAGTCATTGCCTGTCTTATCTTCCGAAGAAAATGTGAAACACGAAGATGATGGTGCTGAGGATATTAATGCTGGTTCTATTTCTTCGTCAGCATCTGGCATCAACGAGAAGTCCTTGCCAGAGCCAAATGTGGCAAAAAATGCTGCACCAAGTGGAAGGAAGAAAAGAAAAGAATTATTTAAAAAATTAGACAGTAGTGGACCGACTTCGGATCTATATTTGGCATCCAAGGGACCTGAGGAGAAGAAAGAATCTGTTACTACTGCGGAAATCATGGAGAATGCGTCCAGCAGTAATTTGGAGCCAATTTCTACAGATTCTACAGATGCGTCTCAAAATGTTCTGTCCAAGGAGAATGCTGGTCATTGTAAAGTAGAGCCTGGGGACTGGGAAGATGCTGCTGACATAACTACTCCAAAATTGGAAACTTCAGATATCGGAAAGCAAGTTAATGGAAGTGATGAAGATGGCAGTGGAGCAATGACCAACAAGTATTCCAGGGATTTTTTACTTAAATTTGCAGAACAATGTATTGATCTACCAGAGGGTTTTGAATTTGCAGCTAATGTCGTAGATGCTTTGATAGCTTCTAACGTGAGTGTTTCACGTGATTCATATGCTAGTTCTGGAAGAATTGTTGATAGGACTAATATGGCAGCCCGTCTAGATCGTTGGGGAAGTGGCTTAGGTGAAGAGGACAAATGGAATAAGCTGCCTGGGCCCCTTATGTCTGGACGCGATATGCGGATTGATATTAGTTATGCACCCAATATGGCTATGTATCGACCTAGCCCAGATGCAATTGGTCTGAGAAAGAATAAGTGGGAGCAGAGGAGGAAAGTTGAAGGGCCGAAAAAGATTGAAGGAGTACACAGGGATGCTGCTCAAGAACGTCAGGCACAATCTAGGGGGCTGGCTCGTGCTTCTAGTATGGGCTCTTCTGTTAGAAGGGGCCAGCCTATTGAATTTTCTCCTAGAGGAACAAATACATTAGCTTCCCCAAGCCCCCAGTCAGGTGGTTTCCGTGCTATTCCCCCGCAGCTACGTGGTTGTGGTGCTCAAGATGTTCGGATGGGGGGGAGAGATACTTTCGAAAAGAGGACATTGTCTGTTCTCCCTCAGAGACCTCTCGGTGATGATTCTATTACTCTTGGGCCTCGACGTAGTCATGCATTGGGAATGTCATTTAGAGGGCAGTCAGCTTCTCCAGGCACTCAGTTACTTGATATCCCTAGCACTGGAGACTCTAGGAGAGTGGGACCCGGGCTGAATGCTTTCTCTGTTGCAGATTGGACAGTTTTTGCATCAAGCAATGATCCAATGCAAAGATACACCCAAGACAGGCTCGGCGGTGCATCTTCGTATGACCAATCAAGCACACAAGAAGGGAACATGGCTTCCGGTAATAGAGATGTTAGGAGTGCAGATCGTGGTTTTGATAGATCTCTCCCTGTGTTTCCACTTCGACGAGGTGGCAGTGGTGCCTTGACACAAAATGTGATCTCTGAAAAAGCGTGGTCTGAAGAACGCTTGCGGGACATGTCCATTTCAACAATTAAAGAGTTTTACAGGTATTTTGGATCTCACAATTCTTTTTATTTGTTTCTCGAAATATGTTTGCATCTTGCCTCACTCAGAATAACCATACATTGCAAAGTCTGTAAGTGATTGCTGGTTATGTTAAAAGAAATAATTTGGAGGTTGTGGGGATTAATATTGTATAAGTGAAGAAAAGATTTGTATTTTTGGTGCTTGAACCATTGAAGCTAATACTAAAACGTCTTAAAATTTAACCCTTTGGCCATTGATGATTAACCTGCAATGGTCGAGTAATCTACGTGTTAAATATAGATGCCATGCAGTGTTATCTGCAAGCTATTTGGAAAGAAGGTTGAGAGTTGGTAGTATGCGGGTTTTCTATGTTACCAGATGAGCATTGCGGTTCAAATTCATATGTATCTGTCAAGTTTGACGTGCATGAACTTTACTGCTGGCATGTCATTCTGATAATGAAATTTTTATCCTCTGTTTTAGATTTTTACTAATTGAGTTAATTAGGGTTTTGGGGTGTTATAATGAGGCATTCTGATTGAAATGGAGAGAGGATAAGGTAGAGCTTCACGTTTAGTAGCTGGGTACCTTGAACTAAATGCATAGAATTTGGCTGGTCCATTAGAGTGGCCTTGTACTTGCACCAGAGTTGATTCTATCTCTATTTTCTGTTGTCTCAGTTAAACTGACCTCCCTCGTGTTTGGCCCAAAGTACAAGTAGATCGCCTGAGTAATGAGATATTGTACACTGCTCCCTTGGCGAAACAGATCATAAAAATTGTTACGCCGGTCCACCTAAAAACTAATTAATTGGAAGTTTATGTGTTCTGAGCATAGGAAAATAAGATCTTTCATGGGGAAAAAAGAGACATATTAAGCAAGAACAGACTGAAATCATAACCACAATCTTTATCCGTGCTGGATCACTGCCACTGATGCACCGTATCCTCACACTTTCCCGGCCAGTAGCACGCACAGTTTCCCCAGTGAAATTCTTAGGCCATCTCTTTCTCCACTATCCAGTGCCCATCACCCTCCGAAGTTCTGCAAACAACTCTGTGCCCTTCTCCTTTTGCTTTTGCTCGTTCACGATCTCCACCTCGTCTTGCTTTCTCCTCACCCACCCTCAACTCCAACTCTAGCCAATTGCCACCACTTTTTACCAAATCACCTCATTGCCGTCCTGTTTCTCCCCCTTCCCATGCCCAATCTCCAATCACATTAGGAATCTCTGTTTGTCTGCAATATGCGTGCTTCTCTGTGTGTTTTTTGTTCTTGTTGTTCCATCTGGCTGGGTTTCTGGTACTATATGTTGTGGTTGGCTCTTTGGTTGGATGGAGGAGGAGCGGATGGACAGACGGAAATGGGTTGGATAGGGATGGAAAGGAAAGGAGGGGTCGTGTGTGTTTCTTCCAGTTTAGTTTTCTTTCCTTTCAATTTTCTTCTTGACTTTTTTGGTACAACTTGATTATTAAAAACTATCATGGCCCTTTTGGGTATTTCAAGTCATATTTTGGCCAGTAGTCACACACTGGAACACTTACGAAAATGACGCTAAGGTGGTTTTTATTATTTGATAACTGCATTTGGAGGTGGGATATAGTCCCTAGTGAATGGCACTGGGGTGGTATTGAAAAAGTTGGCATTGAGAATCTGAACTGGTTGTTCACCCTCTTGTTAGTCATGCAGGATGACTTGGTAAAAAGCCGCGGTAAATAAGTAAGTGGAGGGTTTTTTTTTTTTTTTTTTTAAGCATTTTGTATAATTGGGATCTGCTTAAGACTTTTTTGACAATATCTATGGAACCTTGATATATGTCAGATTCTGAGTTCAGTTCGACTTCAGTGGAGCAGTTCGGTCAATAAAAATCTTTTGCCTTCTTTTAGGCCTGAATGCGAAGTTACACTGCTTGTTTTGCATGCACGTTTTCATACAAAGAATTTATGTTGGATGCTTGACATGTCATTATTGGCATGATATTATGATGCTTTGGCGTTTTTTCTGCCACCCCAAACTATTGGCCCAGTTTGCATCCAGTCTACCTGACAGCAGAATGTCCAACTTGGTCAACTAAATAAGTAGATGGTTGTATTTTAAACATATAAAAACCAATAAAAACCTCTTGAAGAAGGGGTTTTCAAGAGGTTTTGTTGGTTTTTATGTGTTAAGATTCCCTTCCGAATTTTGGTTATCATTGAGCCTTTATTATGATTAATGTAGTATGGGGTTCTGAAAATGTTGTATTTTGTCTTAACCATTTTGTACTGGATCATCATCTGTTTTCGATTTTAGTTACAGTTTCTTTAGGACCTATAAAAGATTTCTCGTCTTTGCCTGGTTTACAAGGAAAAAAACAAAATGTTTTCCGGAAAGAACGTTGAAACAAAAACAGTGGTTAAAAAAGGTGAGAGATTTCCACTTAGTGAAGGGATTGGACATATGGTTTGCTTGGTTCTGCTCCTGATTCTATTGGGTTTTTTAACATCAAGAAACTAAGACGACATTCACCCGGACCTTTATAGATTAAGAGGGCTAGAGCTAAATATTATCTCAATCTAAGGGTCTCTTAGCTGTAGCTTTTGTAATATCTGCCATAGGAAAGTGATTGTGAAATGATAGTCTCGCTGAATTTTTTAGGTGTCGTTTGGTTCAAATTCCTCAATTACTATCACTATGGGTATAGGTTTTAATGATTCCTCCCAACATGTTTGGTTTAATAATAGAATGGGTATCATTATAACAATATTCGTTTGGTTTATTGAAATAACTTTTAAGTAAATTTTTAAATTTTTAAATCTTTATTTATGATATACATATTTTTTAGATTTCTTATTTGTATCCTTTTAAAGAAAATTTATAAAAAGATTTTTTAATTTAAAATTTATAAAATGATTTTTTTAATTTTAAATATAAGCCATGTTCTAATTTTATTTCATGCAAATGACAACCTTAAAAAAAGTCATTTTTATTGTATTAACAAAGAGTATTATATATCTTTAATTTTCAGTTTAATTTTTTATAAAAAAAATTGAATGTAAAAAAAAGTATTAAAGGAATTTTTATAAAAAATTTTATAAAGTACTAATAAAAAATATTCAAAATCAAAAGACAAAACAGAGAGAGAAAGAAAGAGAGAGAGTATATTGGGGGTAGGTAACTAAAAAGATATGTGTTCTTTTAGTGAGTGTGTTTTTGCCCTTAATCATAAGGGTTAATGGGTTTGATAGAATGGTATTTTAAGGGGAATCATTAACACCCCGGAATGATAGTGATAGTTGTTAAATAAACATCAACAATGGGTATTAGAGTTGGCAAAAAAACCCAAAACCCAACAACCCGCCCAACCCGCCTACTAAGTTTAAAGGATGGGTTGGGTCAGTTGAGTTATTGGTTTTGATGGGTTGGGTTAAGAAAACCCAATTTATTTATTGGGTGGGTTGGGTTTTTTACTTGGGTACCCATTACCCAACTTCTATTTTAAAAAGAAATCAAAAGGCTCCATTTTGTTAAAGGCATTTTGCAAAAAATTATGTTGAAATAATTTTTTAAATATATTTTCAATCACCTTTATAATTCTAACAATATTTTTATTTCACGTACATTATATTTCAAAAATTGTTACAATATCATTGTTTAATAATATTCTAAAAAATTTCAAATGCATTAAAAACTATCCAAGTCAATTTTTGGAAAATGAATTTACATATGCTACATTTTTTTTAGTGAACTTTTAAGAAATTTCGGTCCAAAATATGAACATTACTTCAAAAAACCATTCAAAATTTAATGTTCTCAACAAAATTGTAATCCTTACAAAATGCTAACTTTAGGATAAATAAATGATTGGCACCTTAAAATAATGCAGAATCCATCATTCTTAATAGTTCATGTATTCTCTATGTATAAATAGAAAATAAAATTTAGCTTCTAAAGTAGTTAGTCAATTTTTTTAAAAAAATTAAAGAGGAAAGAGTAGTTTAATTAAGAAGCATACACATGGAGAAGATATATTAAAATGACACCATCTTCTGAAGCAATTGGAATTTTGAAATATGTCGTTTAGTTATAATAATAAAAGTGTATACAACAAAAAGCCATTAAACTAGAATCATGTGGATGCTTAATAAGTGTAACTAATTATCTGCATGTTCTCTGCATAGTCAACGCTCTTGGAGCTAATTATCTCTTCTACAATTAGAATCTACAAATGCTTAATTAGAAGTGTGTGTTTGTATGTGTGGAAGGATTCTAGTGTGTGAAAATATGTTTATATATGAAAAGATGTGTTTATATGTGTGAAAAAATAATTTTGTAATCATTTTTTGTGTGTAAATATGTGTGAAAAAGTATTATATACCAAAATCTATAAAATAATATGTTGGGTCATATTTGGATCATGAGTTTGAGTTAACCCAATATGACCCAACCCAATATTAACCCAATACATAGTTGGGTGGGTTGGGTATGACCCAAATAAATGAAAACCCAATACCAACCCGTCCAAAAACCGCCCAACCCGTCCAATTGCCTCCCTCATCATTACTTATGATACCCATTCCTCTCCTTAATTCCCCTAAACCAAACACCCCCTTATTTTCAGCTTTTTTCAGTTTTAGAAACTCTGAAAACCACTTGACAAAGGTTTGAGAATAACAATTTTTTAGATTTTTCGGAAGCTGAAAACTTTCTGCTACTCTTTACAACAAACAATAGGAGGCCTTGAGACTTTTGGCTTAAAATTTCAGCCATGATAAAGCTAAATTTACGAACTAGGAAAAGCAAATTTTTGAAACACTTTAAACTCTCAAATTATTGAAATTTTTATCAGTGCCATTCAAACTTATTCCAATATGTCTTATTATAATTGCAAATGGTTTTTTAAAATTAAAAGTAAAAAGTACTGAACTTCAGTCCTGAGTATAGCTTTTGCAGTTTCCTGAAGCAAATTTGTTTGTTTCCAATCTTATCTTGATTAACTGTTGCAGATTGGAGTTGGATGTGGAAGAGTGGAAGTTGTTAACAGATAAGCCAATAACAGACAGGTGTAAGGTTGTAGTAGAAGTTATAGCAGGGATGATAATACAAGATACAAACTTGCTTTTCCTATTTTTTGATCATTTATGTTGATTACTTACAGCATATGGGGCTGTTACCACTTTATTATCCACCAAATTTTTTTAAAAAACAAATTATTTCACTAGGGAGTCCTTTGTATCTTGGGCATCACTATCATTTTGTGGAGTATTAATTGAAATCTTTTGATTGTGCAGTGCCAGAGATGAGAATGAAGTTGTTTTGTGCATCATGGATTTGAATAACCCAAGCTTCTACCCATCGATGATCTCTTTGTGGGTTACTGATTCTTTTGAGAGGAAAGACATGCAGAGGGACCTTTTATCAAAGCTTCTCATCACACTCACGAAATATCACGGCATTATAAGTCAGGATCAGCTCATCAAAGGGTAGGCGAATGTTGCTTTACATTATGTAAAATTATAATTGATTTTCTCAACAAGGTTTGGTTTTGAGTCTTACTTGGATATTTTGCACGGATTTGATAGGTTTGACTCTGTGTTGATGACCTTGGAAGATGCCGTAATTGATGCTCCAAGAGCTGCTGAATTTCTTGGTCACATATTTGCAAAAGTTATATTGGAGAATGTAATCCCATTTAATGATATTGGACGCTTAATATATGAAGGTGGAGAAGAACAAGGGCATCTGGTAGAAATAGGACTTGCAGCTGAGGTTCTTGGAACCATCTTGGAGATAATTGCATCTGAAAGAGGTGATTCTGAATTGGATATGATTCGGTCGAGCTCTATTTTGAAGCTAGAAAACTTCAGGCCTCCAAGTTCTAACAAAACGTGGAGACTAGAGAAGTTTATTTAGAGGGTAGTGATGCTTATTGTATCTGGTAGAAGAAATCAGTGTCTTGCTCATTACCTCCTTCAAGTTTGCAGATGTGTACATATATATGTGTGTGTGTGTTTAATTGTGGGCAGAGGGAAGTTTAATAGGAGTTGCCTGGCCTGTCTTAATATTATGTTCTCTTGAAATAACTGCAATTGCTAAGGTTCAATTGACCATCCGCCATCCAGTTCTTGGCCTCTAATTGCATCTTGTGCTGTTGCGGGATTGTTTTACCGGCCAATTTGTTATATTTAATTTTGCTATGTTACATTGTAATTTTGTAAGCATAAGTTATCATGGTGTGTTCTTTTGCATCTCGCTACTATTTTATTGCATATGTAGGGATTGAGAACGGTACGAAGCGTAGGTCAAGAAGCCTTGTTAGTTGTAACCCAAAATTTTAGGGTATTAGTTGTTATTTTCAAACAGAAGCTGCATGCAAATCCTACATTTTCGGCTTTTCCGAGCAAATAAGACAATTTGTACATTAGAGTTTTTTTTTTTTTTCGTTTTTGAAAACACAAAACAACCAATTAAATTTGCTAAACATTAGTTATAGATACAACCATATCATGAGCATGCCTAATCTCTGATTTATCGACTTTTACAATACAAAAGGAAGAAAAATAGGACGCTAATTTTAAAATATCTATAAACAAGGTTTCTAGATAAAACAGGGTATAATCTAAATTACATAAGCCTTGAATTAATTGTAGACAATCTGTCTTCAGGAGTAGATGCTGAAAACCTTTATCCGGTGCTAGCATAATTGCATGAAGACAAGCAAGTAACTCACTTTGCAAAGCCGAGGATGCTTCCACTTGACTTGAAGTTGTGAATAACTGAGTGCCTTCATAATTTTTGCACACTATTCCAATTGCAGATTTGCTTGTGCCGGTATTTTAAGGTCCATCAAAGATTATAGTGATTATGGTAGGATCATTGGAAGATATTGGAAAATCCAAGACTGAATTCTTAATATCAAAGTGATGATCTTGTTTAGAGACTTCTGAGTGGTGAATCTTTAATTCTGACATTTCCTGGCCTCCATAATTTAAAATTTCAAGGTAGGTGTTTTGAGCATGATGTACCACTTGAAGTGGATTAAATTCAACTTGATTCCAGATAAAATTATTTCTTGCTACCCAAATATTCCACAAGATAACTATTAGTTGAATATTTATATTATTGTCGTGTACTTGCTGGAACCATCTTTCTGCCCAGTTCTAAAAATCTTTCTTGTGACCAGAATCAAAATCAAGCCCCAATTGTGAAAATCTCCGGGTAATCTTTGATAGTTGACATTCAAAGAAGAGATGTTCTATTGATTCCTCACTTTGTCTACATCGGAGACAGAGAGGAAGTTGTACTATTCTCTTCTTGAACAGTGATAGCATGGTAGGACAAATGTTATGTAAGAGTCTCCAAAAGAAAATTTGCATTTTTGAAGGTATTTTCAAGGACCATAGAGTTTTAAAGGTAGGTATTGCATGGGTAACTGGCAGTGTTCTGCTATGTGAGGGATGCTTACGTCTTTGTGGATTAATGGCAAGGTTATATCTAGGCTTAACTGAGTAAATCCCATTCCATTCTTTTCAGACATCCAGACCAACTTGTCTTGTTGAGAATTAATTGGGATGTGGATTGTGGTAATTAGTTTTGCAATTTGAGGAGGAAATAAAACAGATAATAATGGTGATCTCCGTCTCCTTGACTGATCATAAAGGTCTCTAACTTTCATAGACATGCCAAATGTTGTCGTAGTATTATACCTTATCGGATTTGACATACTTGGTATCCAATCATTAGTCACGCAAATGCTTTCCCCATTTCCAAATCTCTATTTAATTCCTTTCTTTAAAAGATCTCTTCCCTAAAGAATACGATGCCATCCCCAAGTAGCCTTATTTGAGGGCTTAACAGATAAAAAACTTTGTTTAGAGAAATATTTGTGTGTAAAAAGCTTACTAATGAGAGCATTCTTGTCCATTAATATATTCCACGGAATTTTACCCAGATAAGCCTGATTCATTGCCACTGTTTACCTAAGACCTAAGCCACCCAGAAATTTCGAGGGACAAATAGAATCTCAGGATTTCCAGCGAATGCCTTTACCATCTTTGTCACCATTCCAAATGAACTAAGTAATTTTCTTATCTATCTGATTAGCAACATAAATTGGAATTTTAATAGCCCCCATTGTATATTATGACATGGAAGATAGAGCATATTTTGCCAAAGTAATCCTTCCCATTATTGAAAGATAGGATGTTTTGTATCTTGAGATCTTCTTCTCAATTCTACCTTGAATGCGTCCAAAAAGAGAACGCTTTGTTTGAGAAAAATTAAGATCAAATTCCAAATAGGTTCCAATGTTGTGATTGACTTGAATTCCCAAGATAGAGGCTATATTCAAGGTGGCAGTTGTCTCCATGTTAGGACTAAAAACCAGCATAGATTTGTCATAGTTTATTTGATGACCTGAAGATTGAGAGTATGAATTTAGCGTTTGAGATAGAATATTGGTTGCATTACCGTTGACTTTCAAAAAAAGAATACAATCATTTGCAAACATCAAGTGGGAGATAGCCAATCCTCCTCTTGAAATAGAAATCCCTTTACATAAATTCATAACATTTAGTTTGGTTAGCACTGATGATAAAGCCTATTGACAAATAATGAATAAATAAGATGAAAGTGGACATTCATGCCGAAGACCTCTTTTTAACTGAAAAGTTTGTGTGGACGTTCCATTAATGGATATTGAGGCTGATGCTGAGGTGATACAGTTTTTGAGAATAGATATCCATTTCTCAAAAAATTTCATTTTTCTAAGAATGTGAAAAACCCGATCAAAGGCTTTACTCATATCCAATTTAATGGCTGTGTACCATTTATTTCCCTTCTTATGTCTCCTAATATGCTCCATTAGCTCATGGGCAATCAGAATGTTATCCGCTATTGATCGTTGGGAAATAAATACTATATTTTGATATGTAGAAATCAAGCGAGAGGGACAACTTTCTTTAATCCATTGGCCACCATCTTACTCATTATCTTGTACAGAATAGTGCACAAATTTATAGGGCGATAGTGAGAAAGTTTTGTCGGATGGTTTGTTTTGGGAATAAGAACCATTCTTGTATGATTCAATTCATTCATGGAAACATTATGGTTAAGATAGTCCAACACGACCTTTATTAACGTTTCACCGACAATGTCCCAATATTGTTTTTACTTTTAATATGATTAAGACAATATTATTGGGTGATGCGCACTCGAGTAGCACTAGGCGTGTTTACTTTTGGGCTTTTGAGCTCGAGATAATTTATTGAGGGGTTGTGAACAGGCTTCTGATTGAGCAAAGTCTGTCTTTCTATTACTTTGTCAAATGGAATACATTCGAGTGGCGTTGTACGTTGACAATTTACTAAATTGAATTTCTAGCTTGGCATTACCTAAGCTGGAGGTCCATTCTAGGGTTTGTTTTCTACTGAGCTAGCTAGGGGTGAGCATAATCAGAAAATACTGATTTACCCACCGATTTCGAATTAATTTCGAAAATTCGAAATCGGTAATTGGTAAATTAGTCGGTATTCGATATACACCAAATTCAAAAAGTCAAATTCAGATCAGTATTCAGATAGAGGAATTTTGAATTCGGTATGACTTATTTCGAATTCAATTTATTAAAATTTATTTTTTAATATATATATTCTTCTATATATATTATATGATTTGATTTATAAATTCAACATGTATAGTTAAATATGACTAAATATTAACTTCATAATTAAAGATCTAATACAACTAGAACCTTTTAATTACAATTAAAGAGATCTAATTCATATAATCAAATACATAGTCAACTTATTTTAAACTTTAATTATAAAGGGTTATATACAAATTTATGAATAATAGATTATAGCAATTACAAAATGCACTTACAAGGGTATATAAATATTTATACATATTAATAAATAGCTTATATTTTTATTTATGAATAAATACACAATATTTACAAAATTATCAATTGTCAAATGCAATTATTTAATGTATATTAAAAAATTTATATTTTGTAGTACATTAACTACTTAAAATTTGTAAAATTATTTAATTAGATAATACTTATTAGCACTAATATATTTTTTCCATGTTGAAGTATAATTGCTGGGCCACATTTTTGTTCAATCTAACAATCTAAATTGATAGTTCGGTAAATACCAAATTCGATACCGAATTCGAACTATGAAATCAAATGAGGTAATTTTGAATTCAAAATCGAAATCGATCGGTATTTTTCTAAGCAAAAATACCGAAATTACCAAATTACCGACCAGATCACACCCCTAGAGCTAGTTCAGGACGTAGCTGTCATGCCTGGCCTCGCAGGCTCAGTTCGTGACTTGAATCTGAACAGCAATGTTCAATTATTTGGGCTTCATCTTCGTTAGCTCAAAATGGATATATCAAGTTAGACTTGAGTGCTTAGATTTAATTTATACATTGGTCCATGTTATTTAACTTTTTCGATGTGGGATGGGGTATCACATTCACTCCAATCCATATCATAATTTGAAATATCCACTAGGTTGTGTCGGATTCTAGAGGTGGTTCGTACGGACCCGCCCTTATGTCGATACAACACTTAGTCCCGTACAATCTATATCATAATCTGGATTATCGACTTGGTTGTGTTATATTCTAGAGGTGGCTTGTACGGACCTGCTCTTAGGTCGATATAGCACTTAGTCTCCTACAACACTTAGTTCTTTCACTTTCTTGCGTAATCGCAGCACTCTGATACCATTGTCACGCCCCGGACACCTTGGGCCCACAGGCCTAGCGTATGACCATAGTCTAAGCAGTTAAGTCCCACTATTTGGGCTCCACTATCGCTAGTCAAAAATAGATATCTCAAATTAGCTTTGAGTGTTTAGACTCAATTTATACAATAGTTCATGTTATTTTTCTAATGTGGGACGGTATATCACAGTTGCTGTAGGAACCAACCTATGAAGGGCCTTCAAATTAAGGATAATACTGTGGTTCGACTTGCAAGCAAGGTTAAGAGAAGTTCTTTTTTGTTAGTCATTATAGAACCGCAAATTGTACAAAAACCATGCTTTTAATACTACCTTCTATTTTCCACGTCTCATATTTTTGTGTGCTTAGGCACTTCAGTTATAAACTTGTTCCGGGCCATTCTTGAGGTCAATGTTTAGTAAACATGTCTTGCAACGATGGCATTTAAATTGCATTAGTTCTGTGAAGAATAAAAAGAGGGGCAGCAAAAGACGTGGCTCGTTCACTTTACTCCCATTCCCTATTCTTTCATTCTTTTTGTTTTTTCCCCTTGAAAAAAAAAAAAAAAATACTGTCCGATTGCCTTGTCGTTACACTGACTCTTAAGGCTATAGTGGAAAGGAGAATAGAAAATCCCTATTGCTGAGAAGTGAGAATAGATCATAACCAAACCCCTATTCTCATTATGCTCGAAGTTAAGCTCAAAATTGGATATTTTATTTGATATCATCTCCTTTACTATGCAGAACTTCATATGACTTTTTTTTTTTTCCTAAATTAAGATTCCAGACATGTCGATATTACTTACGACCAATAAAAGTTAAGTATAAGCAGCATATACTCATGAACTGAAAATCAAATTATTAGCCTAGCTTGCTGTTTGTTGTATGCATTAAAGAAAGATCAATTCTTGAAGCCTTTTGACGTCGATAATTTCAAATAACGAAAGATGAAAGAATATCTCCCTATGGTAGCAACATTGCATCAAGAAGTTGGGATGTTAATCTTTCCCATTTCAGACGATCAAAGGAGGAAGAAGAATCTTGATCCCCATACATTTGGAACTTCCCATAGTGATGCTATCTCGGAGGATTCATTTGTAAAATTCTTACAAACAAAGATGTTCGTAGGGACCTTCGGAACTATCTTATTCCACTACGACTTGATTTTGACTGGGAAGTTGACGGTCTTGTGGATCTCTACCATTTTGGCATCCCTAGCGTCTTGTAGCTGGCTGAGAGAGAGATGTGATCCCCTTTGAATCATATCTGGTTTTCCTTTTTCTTTCTTTCCCCTTTCTACTTTGTTTAGTCATTTTGTTGTAAATTTTTAGCTAGTTAAACTTGTGTACTGGCCACGAGGAAAACCTGAATCCAGTTGGCCGTGTCTTTATGGCTAATAACTACTGAGAAATTAATGGAATTGTCATAAAATGGTAATACAAAAAGTTAGTTTTTCATTTCCGTGCCTAAATCATTTTTAAGATTACGCTATGTGCATACTCCATCCCAGTACAAGATTATTATGTGTTTGCAGCCCTTTTTATTTCTTTTCATCTAATCTCAGTCAGAAAAATGCTCCTTTTTCTCCGAACTCAAAAGATGGCAAAATGTTGTAGATGAACATGACCACAATACCACGTAGGTCCATCTCACGCTCTGTTTAAGCGTCTAAGGGAATATTAATGGGCAAATACTCAGGCGGAAGGGGAGTGACACAACTTGTGTATTTATACTACCATTCTGTGCTGCTGTATCTCAAAGTATAGAATAGTAGTGCAATCTGTATACTTCTTGGTCGCAAATGTGTAAATTTTACATAAGCAAAATAGGAGGAACAGAGATGGTGGAGGGAGTATTTTATAATTTATACAAAAACTTGTGGCCGTCTCCATTATTCTTTGCTATTAGGACACATAATAGAAAAAGCCCTGTATTAATATGCCTTAACAGAGCTGGAAACCATGCACCATTTTTTTCTTTAACGTCATTATTAAGTTAAACTTAGCCTGGCTTCAGGTTCAGGTTCTTAATATAAACTTTCGCATCAGTTTCAGGTTCTTAATTTTATATGTTGTCATTCTTGGTTTCTGGAGCTTCCTTGGTTTTGCAAACATTTTTTCCTGGTCTCAGCTGGCTTCGCATGTATTTTGTTCCTACAATCCTCCCTGGATTTTGTGTGCAATTTCTTCAGGCCTTTCTTGGTCAAGGGTTCGAAATCATGTATGTGATTTAGTAAGCTGAGGAGGGATCAGATAGAGTAGACTAGGACATGGGTTGGAGTTGTTTGTGATCAATCCTCGTGGCTATAGCGTACGTTTTCCTTTGCTTTGCGAAATTTGATCATCTTTGTACCGCGGTTAAGCATGTGCCAATGCGTTCGCCTCGGTTCAGCATGAATAGAAAGTAAGGGGAGAAAATCAGAAATCATCCCAAACTAACATATTGACAGTCAGTGAGAGGATATTATAGCAAGTCACCACTCACAACCACATAATCAGACTGCCCGCTCCCAATGCAGCTCATTTGACGCAATCACATAAACTGCAATACCAAGAACAATTCATCAGGAACACAAAGGCAACGGTGGGCCTTTAATCGAGTCGACCAACCATTTTGGCAGTGTCATGTACAAAACAATGATCAAAACCTATGGCCTGAGTGACAACTAAACGGAACATAAATCACAAATCTACACGCCATAGGCAAGTTACTGGTGTTTTATTTTGCAAGTCAAGTTACTGGAGATTGGTCTTCATAAAAAACTCAATTTACAGATAATTTACTGGTGCAAAAAGGTTGTGCGTAAAAACACACATGTAGGAAAAGTATAGCATGCTACTCAACTGGGAAAAGAAAAAAAAACCAACATTTGAATCGTCTAAGACGGAACATAAACGTTGTAACAATACATATTGGATTCCGGAAGTTTCTGCATCTAAAAATGGTTTTGACATGTCGAATTTGAAAAAGTAAAGAAAAAGTACTCCAGCAATCTTCTTAAGAAATCAGAAGATCTAACTCTCAGTCTGCTCCCTCAAGCTTCTTGGTGCTCCTGACAGTCACAGCACTGGCAGTGCTGCCAAAAAAAAAAAAGCAGACATTAGACAGTTCAATGATGAGTTCAAATTTCTATAATAGCAGCATTTCTGAAAGATAATTACTTTAACGTTTAAGCACCACCAGCTTTGACTTTGCCAGAGTCTTCACATCCCCATATTCCAATAGCTTTTCCCTTCACTGCATACTGCAAAGAGACCATATATTACGTAAGCACTTGCATCAAACTACACCGAAGAAAACTAGGATAACATATAAAGAAAGAACATATATACCTTGCCACAAAATTCGCAGAGATACTTCACATTTGATATGCTGACTGACCTTCATCTTCTTAATCTGCTTTCGCAGACTAGCACCATAACAGGTACTTGTATTTCACCAAAAAAATATATATATATTTTGAACATGTATTCTCACAAACTGACAAAATCCCAAATGAAACCAGATAATAAACAAAGCATATAACAAGAATGCCACATGCAAAGAAACATGAAGATTTCATCTCAGCTTCACCAACACTCTTTTCCAAGTAAAATTGCGATGCTAAAAGCAAAAGTTGAAAAAAATTAGTCATATTAATGAGTTAATTTCACAATCTAGACAGAGAAATTAACACAACTCTGCACAAGCAAGTATCATTATTTCTACCTTATAAGCCTAAACGTGACTTCTAACTCATATTTGTCCTTGTGATGCTTAATCACCAATTTGTGCATATGAATACCAATTTAAATCGTTCAGACTGAAATTGATTCAATTGGAACTGTGAATTGTTCTATTGTTGAGCTTCTAATCATTTACAAATGTTCTCAACAAACCAATCAAATTGCAATGAGTGGCGCACGGTTATTTCTTAAGGCAACGCGTTAAGGATGGAATTGTAATGAAATTCAAGATTGCTGCGTATCATGTCTTCTAAAATCTTCCCTTTTATTTTTGAACCTGGAACACAATTTTCCCTTTCTCCTGTTAAAAGCAATTGGTCCGGTGGTACAATTGTCAGTGCAATTAGCAATTATACCGTGCAATAGTACAGAATAAAGTTTTGTAGCAAAGTTGTTAACATCACAAATGGCTAGTAAAACTTTATAATTGGGATTATATCGAACCTACACTGTTTACTATGAACACTAGATTTTTGTTTTTATTCTTTTATATAGATCTGGCTATGAAACGGGAATACGAAAACTTACCCAAAATTCGGGTAGAAGTTTCAAATACGTGGGATTGAACACGAAAACAATACTAGAATGGAGAACAAAAAGGTGCCACGCGCGATGACATATTCGTTTACCATCTCCTACAAAACCTACCTTTTGGGCTACCCCTCATCACCGCCATTCCCTATGGAATGGATTCTCACAATTGTGAGGAAGTGCATTAAACAATTGAGTGTTGCAATCTTATCTATAGAAAATTGTTTGGTTAAAAATTAAAATTTGGGGAAAAAAATTTATATATATATATATATATGACATTAAAATAATAAATGTAATACTAATATAATAATGTGTATGTGTTTATTCTTTCCTATAATATTTTAAATTTGTTTCCCAAACTTTAAATTTTATATACACACACTTAATGAGAAGAAAATGTGTATTTTTTGGAAAGAAGAGCTATTTTCCCTGATAAATTTTGGATTTGGAAAATAGTGGATATATATATATATATATGTGTGTGTGTATATATATATATATATATATAAAACACAGTTCTTCCTTTCTCTCTCAAAACATCTCTCTGTTACCTTCTCTCTCTTAACCAAAACACTCATATTAAGGTGACACACCTCACACAGCACACATACTCTACTCTACCTCTTCCCCTCGCCCTCTCTTTCTCCCTCTACAGTGTCGTCATGGTCTCCGCCATCGACCGCACCCAATAAAAACCCTAATCTCCATTCCCCCAACCTTTCCTTACCGTACTCTTCACCCCAGGTCAAGAAAAAAAGGGAGATATAAAGTGTGATTTTTATTTTTATTTCCTTCGGGAAATTTGATTTGATTTGATCGGTGGATCTGTAGAGAATTAATTGAAGCGTTATTTAAGGGCTTGAATTTATGTCCCATAATCAATCAAGGGCTGAAAGGAACGAGTCTTCCCAGTACAGAAAATCCGGACGATCCAATCAATATCGTAACTTCTCCGGCGGCGGCGCTACCAGAGCTTCTACCGGCACCGGCGGTGGTGCCACCGCCCCTCCTCCTCCCGCCACTACCAATATCAGCAACTATAGTCATAATCATACTCAACCCTCGCTTTCTTCTAACCGAAGGTAAAAACTAGGGTTTCCGATAATTGCATTTTTATGGATTAGGGTTTGAATTTTTTTATTGAATTTAGGAATTTATGATTTTTTTGGGATTCATGTTTTGCAGTGGTAGTTTTAAGAAGCATAGTAATGTGCAAGGAGGGATACCTAGGGCAAGTGCTCCTACAAGTGGTCAGGCTGTGAATTCGGATTCTAGTGCTCATTCTGCTACGCGTGCAGCTGTACAGAATGGTGCGCATTCGCAGCAGCCTTCTCATGGTATGTTGCATGAAAAAAGTTCTAGTTTTTGGGTTGAAGTAATTTTTTTATTTGATTGAGAGCTTCATGTTCTAGTGGAATTTGTTATTTTCTTTGTGCAAGTATGGTCTTTAGCATGACTGAATTGCTTGAAAGACATAATCTTTATCATGGTTACTTGTTGATAAATTTGATCAGTATTTGATTTTTAAGAGTAAATTCCTTTGTTTATTTTATTGTTGAATTGATTGTTGCTTATACATATTAGGAGCATTGGATCCACCGGCCACAATCACAACTGTCAAGCCAACTGATGTGGCTACTCCAAAAGCCACCAGAGCTCCAAAAGCTCCATCTTCTACTGTTCCCCCTGCAAGTTCTGACCCCAAGCATCCGTCAACTCCTGTAACACCAGCTAAAGGTCTGTCATTGTAGTGCTCGTTATTCCTTTTGAAGCTTGTGTTTTCAAATTTTTCCCCTTTGATTTATGTAAATAAGAATTTGTTTGACTTTGCTCATAATTTCTAGCTTATCTTTCACAACAATTTTTGACGTTTTAGCTCCAGCAGAGGCATCACGGTCGTTTCCTCTTCAATTTGGATCCATTAGTCCTGGATTAATGAATGGTATGCAGGTAAATATTCACTTCATGAACCATAATGTTCTTCAAACGTTTGCACTCCTGTGCATATGATTTCTTGAGCTCTTGTTTCTAAGAAGAGAAGATCTACATTTTTAAATTATTTTATAGATACCTGCTAGAACAAGCTCAGCTCCACCAAATTTGGATGAGCAGAAACGTGACCAGGTTTGTGATTCTTTTATTATGTGTTTTTTATTGTTCAGTGGAAACAGTAGCTGATTTGATTGACTAAAGACTTATTTGCTCAGTTTTTAATTGTCAGCCTTTCAATATTGTATTTCCACAATGTAGTCTTCTTTTTTGATGGAATGTATATGTTATAGAAACTTTTGTTTGGAAAAGCAGAAACCTTTGTTTGATGCTTTTCTGTGTTGAAGAGTTATTTGCCAAGTCTTTAATTGGCATCCTTTCAATATTGTATGTCGACAATGTAGTCTTCTTTTGTGATGGAACAGATGTGTTATAGAAACTTCTGCTTGGAAAAGTAGAAACCTTTCTTTGATTCTTTTCTGCATAGAAAACCTTGGATTGGTAATATTGCATTGGCACCCATTGCCAGATTAGCATTTTCACGATAGTAGCAATAGATTAGTATCCAACTTATGGTGGCGATTTTTTATGGCCTCACGTCGTTCTTCTATCTTCATTCACAGAGAAATTGATCTACATATAGTAGATGTGCAATTAACTCTTTTGCAAGACCTTGGGTTTTTTGCTTCTTGCATGTGTCAAGCAATTCTTTGTTCCACTATTAGGAAAAGGAGTTAAATATGATTTAACCTGAACAGACTCAAGATAATATTTTGAATCATTGTAGAATGTCGCTTCGTAGTGTAATGTGCATATAATAAATACTGTCAAACTGCTGTATGAAGGTATCTGTATGTTGTCCAATCCTTTCTGATGTGTTGGAAGTCCTGATATGAGCATTGATAATAGTAACTTGGTGGATGGCTTTTTTAATAGTTTAGAGATTTGCCAATCATCACACAGACTTGTAATCATTGTTGTTGCTTTTTTTTTTCTTTTTTTCTTTTTCCCCTTCTTCTGCGGTTCTTTGTATGCCAGGCTCGTCATAACTCTTTGAGAGCTCCACCAGCCTTGCCAATTCCATCTATTCCTAGGCAGCAGTTGCCAAAGAAGGATGCAGGTACAGTTGATCAGTCTAATGCTGCTGAGAGCCATCTCACATCCAAGCCCAAAAGGGATGTACAAGTTTCAGCACCACCTCCTATATCTCAGTCCCATAAACCATCTGCACACACTATTCCAGGGATGCCTATGCAGATGCCATTCCACCAACCGCAGGTTTCTGTCCAATTTGGGGGCCCAAATCCACAGATTCAGTCGCAGGCCATGTCAGCTACATCATTGCCAATGCCAATGCCCATGCCCATGCCCTTACAAATTGGAAATCCTTCTGTGCAGCAGCCAGTATTTGTTCCAGGTCTTCAACCCCATCCGATGCAGTCACAAGGGATCCTGCATCAGGGGCAGAATTTGAATTTTACATCTCAGATGGGTCATCAGATTCCCCCACAGTTGGGTAACCTGGGAATAAATATGGCCCCACAATTTTCCCAACAGCAGGCTGGAAAGTTTGGTGGTTTTCGTAAAGCTGTAAAGATTACTCATCCAGACACTCATGAGGAATTGAGCTTTGATGGGTCTCCTGCCCCAAGGTCACATCCTAGCTTGCCTCCTCAATCACAACCCATTTCATCATTTCCACCTGCCCACCCGCCTAACTACTATTCTAATTCTTACAATGCTAATCCCTTGTTCTTCCCAACTCCAAGTTCTCTTCCTCATAGTACTACCCATCCTCCTCCTTCACAGCCACCAATATTTTATGATCAGGTCATTTCAAATCTCTCATTTCTGCGGTTTAAATATATCTACTGCTGACTTTGTTGCATTTCCTTGAACTTCACAAACATTATTTGGAAGATCTTTTTGTTTATAATATTAACTGTTAACCTCTGTTCAATATAGGTCACTGTAAAACCTGCTACTAGTTCTCATGAAGAGAAAGATGTAGCACCTTTAGTAAGTTCACCTCGTGCTCCTAAGGGAGAATCAGTGAAACTTTCAAGGCCATCACAAAAGGACACTGAGGCTTCATCTCAGGTTTCTGTGCAACAGTCGAAAACAACCTTCAAATCGGTGTCTGAGGCAAGTAAAGCTTATGTACCATCTGGTTCTGGTTCTATCCAAAACCCAGCATCCAAATCATTGTCTTCTGGTCTTCCTGTTGAGAAGTCATCGACTGCGTCAATAAGTGGTGATGGATTAGGACCTAAGATTGCTGGCGGGCTTGACTCTGTCAATAATCAACAAGAAAAGGTACGCAGTAGAGGACAGCCACGGTAGCACATCAGGTGGTTCTTTGTTTCTTATATGGTTTGTGGTCCTGAGGAAGCATATGCAATACTTGACCTTTGTTTTGCATCACTTTATGTAGGTTGATGAACAAGTTACACCAGTCTTAGTTTTGTCACCTCAGGAACCTGAGTTTGTAGGAGTGAAGACAATTGTTTCATCTGCAACTGGTATGGATCTTGAAAATCCAAAGGAGATTGTGTCAATGGCTGCCGTAACTGAATCAGATACTTTAGTCCTAAAGCATGAGCAATCTGAGACGAGTAAAGCTTCAGATTTATCAAATTTATATGTTGCTAAAACTGTGGAAGACAACCAACTGAAGGATCAAGAAGAAGTATCATCGGCTGAGGGCTTCAAAAAAGGCAACAACGGTTGTGAGACATCATCGGATTCTAATGCTTTAGAACCTGTTGAAGTTTCTATTTTAAATATGGAGAGCTCTGCCCTGAAGGGAACAGCTAGCTCTAGTGAGGTCTCCACGCAAGAATCTCCAGCAACAGTGCAGAGACAGCTGGAAGAATCTGTTACATGTCGCATCGAAAATGATTCTGGGGCTGATGATCTGGTGATAAGATCTTCTACTCCAGATACTGGAAATGCTGAGGTGTCTTGTTCAGCCGTTGATGTAACTACTCAAGAAGATGATGTATCCTCTTTGGGTTCTTCTTCTTTAGGTAGGCCTGTTAACATAGATGCTGAAGATACAGTTGTTACGGATACTGCAGTCTCAGATAAGGAGTCATTGCCTGTCTTAATTTCATTTTCCGAAGAAAATGTGAAACATGAAGAAGATGGTGCCGAGGATAATAATGCTGGTTCTATTTCTTCGTCAGCATCTGGCATCAACGAGAAGTTCTTGCCAGAGCCAAATGTGGCAAAAAGTTCTGCACCAAGTGGAAGGAAGAAAAGAAAGGAATTATTTAAAAAATTAGACAGTAGTGGACCGACTTCGGATCTATATTTGGCATACAAGGGACCTGAGGAGAAGAAAGAATCTGTTACTTCTGCGGAAATCATGGAGAATGCGTCCAGCAGTAATTTGGAGCCAATTTCTACAGATTCTACAGATGTGTCTCAAAATGTTCTGTCCAAGGAGAATGCTGGTCAGAGTAAAGTTGAGCCTGAGGACTGGGAAGATGCTGCTGACATAACTACTCCAAAATTGGAAACTTCAGATATCGGAAAGCAAGTTAATGGAAGTGATGAAGATGGCAGTGGAGCAATGACCAAAAAGTATTCCAGGGATTTTTTACTTAAATTTGCAGAACAATGTATTGATCTACCCGAGGGTTTTGAAGCTAATGTTGTAGATGCTTTGATAGCTTCTAGTGTGAGTGTTTCACGTGATTCATATGCTAGTTCTGGAAGAATTGTTGATAGGACTAATTTGGCAGCCCGTCTAGATCGTCGTGGAAGTGTCTTAGGAGAAGAGGACAAATGGAATAAACTGCCTGGGTCCCTTATTTCTGGACGGGATATGCGGATTGATATTAGTTATGCACCCAATATGGCCATGTATCGACCTAGCCCAGTTGGGAATCATGGTGTGCTAAGGAACCCACGCATGCAAGCACCTCTTCAGTATCCCATTAGCATCCTTCCAGGGCAAATGCAGTCCTTTGTTCCTCAGGTAGGTGTGCCAAGAAACAGTGCTGATTCTGAGAGGTGGCAGCGTGGAACTGCTTTCCAGAAGGGTTTAATGCCTTCTCCTCAGACACCATTACAGATAATGCACAAAGCAGAAAGAAAATATGAAGTTGGTAAAGTTACAGATGAGGAAGAAGCCAAACAGAGGCAATTAAAGGGCATACTGAACAAGCTAACTCCCCAAAATTTTGAGAAATTATTTGAGCAAGTTAAACAGGTCAACATTGACAATGCATGTCACCCTAACTGGTGTGATTTCACAAATATTTGATAAAGCATTAATGGAGCCAACTTTTTGTGAGATGTATGCCAATTTCTGTCATCACCTTGCAGCAGAGTTGCCTGATTTGAGTGTGGATAATGAAAAAATTACATTCAAGAGACTATTATTAAACAAGTGTCAGGAAGAATTTGAGAGAGAGAAGAGAGAACAGGAAGAAGCCAATAAAGCTGATGTGGAAGGTGAAGCTAAACAGTCAACAGAAGAAAGAGAGGAGAAAAGACTACGAGCACGAAGAAGAATGTTGGGTAATATAAGACTTATTGGGGAACTGTACAAGAAGAGAATGTTGACAGAGAGAATAATGCATGAGTGCATAAAGAAATTGCTAGGTCAGTATCAGAATCCTGATGAGGAAGATGTTGAATCACTGTGCAAATTGATGAGCACAATTGGAGAGATGATTGATCATGCAAAAGCCAAAGAGCATATGGATGTTTATTTTGATATGATGGAAAAAATGTCAAATAACACGAAACTTTCTTCTAGGGTGAGGTTCATGCTGAGAGATGCAATTGATCTGAGAAAGAATAAGTGGCAGCAGAGGAGGAAAGTTGAAGGGCCAAAAAAGATTGAAGAAGTACACAGGGACGCTGCCCAAGAACGTCAGGCACAATCTAGGGGGTTGGCTCGTGCTCCTAGTATGGGCTCTTCTGTTAGAAGGGGCCAGCCTGTTGAATTTTCTCCTAGAGGAACACATACATTAGCTTCCCCGAGCCCCCAATCAGGTGGTTTCCGTGCTATTCCCCAGCAGCTACGTGGTTATGGTGCTCAAGATGTTCAGATTGAGGGGAGAGATAGTTTCGAAAATAGGACATTGTCTGTTCTCCCTCAGAGACCTCTCGGTGATGATTCTATTACTCTTGGGCCTCAAGGTGGTCTTGCACGGGGAATGTCATTTAAGGGTCAGTCAGCTTCTCCAGGCATTCCATTATCTGATGCCTCAAGTACCGGGGACTCTAGGCGAGTGGGACCTGGGCTGAATGGTGTCAATCCTGTTGCAGATCGGACAGTTTATTCATCAAGAGATGATCCAATGCAAAGGTACTTACCAGACAGGTTTGGTGGTTCATCTGCTTATGATCAATCAAGTATGCATGACCGGAACACGGCGTATGGAAATAGAGATGTTAGGAGCACAGATCGTGCTTTTGATAGATCTCTTCCTGTGTCTCCACCAGGACGAAGTGGTGGTTCATTCACCCAAAATGTGACTTCCCAAAGGGTGTGGCCTGAAGAACGCCTACGGGACATGTCCATGTCAGCAATTAAAGAGTTTTACAGGTATTATTCCATATCACAGATTTATTATTATCTTATATGTTAATTTCTTATATGTCTCTCGAAATGTATGTGCATTTTGCCTAAGTTAGAATAACCATTCGTCACTAAATCTAAGCTGTGATTGCTGGTCAGGAGCACTAATTTGGTGGTTTTGGAGGTTAATATTGTATAAGTGAAGAGAAGATTTGTATTTTCTGTGCTTGTGCTATTGATGCTAATACTAAAATGTCTTCAAAATTTTTAACCCTTTGGCAACTGATGATTAACCTGAATACGGTTCAGTATTCTATTTGTGTTAAACATAGATGCCATGCAGTGTTATCTGCAGGCTATTTAGAAAGAAGGTTTAGAGTTGGTAGTGTGCTGGTTTTTCTATGTGACCAAATGAGTATTGGGGTTCAAATTCATAAACATCTGTCACGTTTGACGTGCATGAACTTTACTGCCGGCATGTCATTTGCTCTGATAATGGAATTTCTATTCTCTGTTTTAAATTTTTACTAATTGAGTTAATTAGGGTTTTGGGGTGTTATAATGCGGCATTCTGATTATAAATGGACAGAGGATAAGGTAGAGCTTCACATTTACCTTGAAATAAATGCCTAGAATTTGGCTGGTCCATTAGATTGGCTTGTACTTGCACCAGAGTTTATCTCTATCTCTATTTTCCATTGTCTTAGTTACACTCACCTCCCTCATGTTTGGGCCAAAGTACAAGTAGATAGCCTGAGTTTTGAGATTATGTATTTTGTTCCCTTGGCGAAACAGATCATAGACTGTTAAGCCAGTCCACCTAAAACTAATTAGTTGGAAGTTTATGTTTTCCAAGCATGGGAAGATAAGATATAAAATGGGGAAAAAATATATACATATTAAGAATGAACAAATTGAAAATGGCTGAAAACCACCAACTTTATCCCTGTTGGATCACTGCTACTGATGCACCGTATCCTCCCACTTTCCCAGCCAGTGGCACCCACAGTTTCCCCAATGAAACTCTTAGGCCATCTCTTCTCCACTATGCTGTGCCCATCACCCGACGAAGTTCTGCAAACGACTCTGTGCCCTTCTCCTTTTGGTGAGCTCCACCTCATTTTCCTTTTATCCACACCGACCTTCACCTCCAACTCTAGCCAATTGCCACCAGTTTTTACCAAATCACCTCCTAGACCTTCTCTTTTTCCCCCTTCCCTTGCCCTATCTCCAATCACTGTCGGAATCTGTGTTTGTCTGCAATATGCATGCTTCTCTATGTGTATTTTTCTTCTTCTTGTTCCATCTGGCTGTGTTTCTAGTACTATATGTGTGTGAAGCTTGTCTGTGGTTGGCTCTTTGGGTGGATGGAGGAGGAGGAGGAGGAGGAGGAGGAGGAGCAGATGGACAGACAGAAATGGGTTGGATAGGGATGGAAAGGAAAGGAGGGCTTGTTTGTGTTTCTTCCAGTTTAGTTTTCTTTCCTTTCAATTTTGTTCTCAACTTTTTTGTACAGGTTGATTATTATACACTATCATGGTCCTTTTAGGTATTTCAAGTCATATTTTTTTGGCATTAGTCACCCACTGGAACAGTTACGAAAATGATGCTAAGGTGGTTTTTATTATTTGATGACTCCATTTGGAGGTGGGATGTAGTTGTTGAACTTGGGGTGTTGTTCACCATCTTGTTTGTGATGCAGGATGACTTAGTAAAAAGTGACAGTAAAAAAGTAGAAGTGATGCACATTTCAGGTGGTTTTTTTAGCATCTTGTATGATTGGGATCTGCTTAAGGCTTTTTTGACAATATGTATGCAAGCTTGCCAGATGTCAAATTCTGAGTTCAGTTCGACTTCAGTTTGGCGGTTTGTTCAATAAAAATCTTTTGTTTAGTTTAGGTCTGAATGGGAAGTTACAGTGCTTATTTCGTGTGCATGTTTTCATACAAAGAATTTATGTTGGATGCTCGACATGTCATTACTGGTATGATATTATGATGCTTTGCATTTGTTCTGCCACCCAAACTATTGGCCCAGTTTGCACACAATCTACCTGAAAAATCCATTCAGCAGAATGTCCAACTTGGTCAACAAAATAAGGAGATGGTTATATTTTAAACATATAAAAACCAATAAAAACCTCTTGAAGATGGAGTTTTCAAGAGGTTTTATTGGTTTTTATGTGTTGTGATCTCCTTCCATATTTTGGTTAGCCTTTATTATGATTAATGTAGTATGGGGTTCTGAAAGTGTTGTATTTTGTCTGAACTAGTTTGTACTGGATCATCATCTGTTCTCGATTTAAGTTACAGATTGATTTTGGTTTCTTTAGAGCCTATAAAAGTTTTCTCATCTTTGCCTGGTTTACAAGGAAAAAAAACAAAATGTTTTCTGCAAAGAACGTTTGAAACAAAAACATTGGTTAAAATAGGTGAGAGATTTCTACTTAGTGAAGGGATTGGGCATGGTTTGTTTGGTGCTTCTCCTAATTCCATTGGGTTTTTTGATATCAAGAAACTAAGACAACATTCACTACGACCTTTTTAGACTGAGAGGGCTAGACCTAAATATTAGCTGAACCTAAGGGTTTCTTTGCTGTAGCTTTTGTATTATTTGCTGTAGGAAAGTGACTGAGAAGATAGTCTCACTGAACTTTTCATTTTCAGCTTTTTCAGTTTTAGAAACTCTGCTAACCATTTGATAAAGGCTTGAGAACAACAATGTTTTAGATTTTTTGGAAGCTAAAAGCTAACAGCTACTCTTAACAACAATCAAGAAGAGGCCTCGAGACTTTTGGCTTACAATTTGAGCCATGAGAAAGCTAAATTTACTTACCAGGAAAAGCAAATTTTGGAAATGCCTTCAACTCTCAAATTATTGAAATTTTTATCAGTGCCATTCAAACTTATTGCAATATGTCTTGTTATAATTGCAAATGGGTTTTTGAAATTAAAAGTAAAAAGTACTAAACTTTTGCAGTTTTTTGATGCAAAATTGTTTGTTTCCAATCCTATCTTGATTAGCAGTTGCAGATTGGAGTTGGATGTGGAAGAGTGGAAGTAGTTAATGAGATAAGCCAATAAAGGGTGTAAAGTTGTAGTAAAAGTTATAGCAGGGATGATAATACAAGATTCAAACCTGTTTTTCCTATTTTTTGATCATTTATGTTGATTACTTACAGCATATGGGAATGCTACTACTTTATTATCCACCAAAATTCAAACAAAAAAAAAAATTATTTCACTAGGAAGCCCTTTGTATCTGAGGCATCACTATCATTTTGTCGGGTGTTAATTGAAATCTTTTGATTATGCAGTGCCAAAGATGAGAATGAAGTTGCTTTGTGCATCAAAGATTTGAATAACCCAAGCTTCTACCCATCGATGATCTCTTTGTGGGTTACTGATTCTTTTGAGAGAAAGGACATGGAGAGGGACCTTTTGTCAAAGCTTCTCGTCACACTCACGAAATATCACGGCATTATAAGTCAGGATCAGCTCATCAAAGGGTAGGTGAATGTTGCATTACATTATGTAAAATTATAATTGATTATCTCAACAAGGTTTGATTTTGAGTCTTACTTGGATATTTTGCATGGATTTGGTAGGTTTGACTCTGTGCTGATGACCTTGGAAGATGCCGTAAATGATGCTCCAAGAGCTGCTGAATTTCTTGGTCGCATCTTTGCGAAAGTTATATTGGAGAATGCAATCCCATTTAATGATATTGGATGCTTAATATATGAAGGTGGAGAAGAGCAAGGACGTCTTGTAGAAATAGGACTTGCAGCTGAAGTTCTTGGAAACATCTTGGAGATAATTGCATCTGAAAGAGGGGATTCTGAGTTGAATAAGATTCGGTCGAGCTCTATTTTGCCGCTAGAAAACTTCAGCCCTCCAAGTTCTAACAAAACATGGAGGCTAGATAAGTTTATTTAGAAAGTAGTGATGCTCGTTGTATCTGGTAGAAGAAGTCAGTCTCTAGCTCATTTTAGGTTACCTCTTCAAGTTTGCAAATATGTATACATATATATATGTATTTTTTTATTGTGGGCAGATGGGGGTTTTATAGGGGTTGCCTGGCCTGTCTTAATATTACATTCTCTTGAAATAACTGCAATTGCTAAGGTTCAATGAGCATCCGCCATCAAGTTCTTGGCCTCTAATTGCATCTTGCGCTGTTGCGCGATTGTTTTACCAGCCAATTTGTTATATTTGATTTTGCTATTATGGTGTGTTCTTTTGCATCTTGCTACGATTTTATTGCATATGTATTGAGCCCGGTACGAAGCGTAGGTCAAGGAGCGTTGTTAGTTGTTACCCAAAATTTGCGGGTATTATTAGTTGTTTTTTAAAACAGAAGCTTTATGCAATTTCTACCGATGAGGCTCTCCCGAGCAAATAAGACCATTTGTGGGTTAGATTTTTTATTTGGGTGAAGTGCGCTCAAGCGTCTCTTGCTGGATTTAGTTTTGGGCTTTTGAGCCGGAGATAATTTATTGAGGGGTTGTAAACAGGCTTCTGATTAATCAAAATCTGTATTTCTGTTGCTCTGTCAAATAGAATAAATCCGAGTAGTGTTGTCTGTCGACAGTTTACGGAATTGAATTTCTAGCTTGGCATTACCTTTATCCTTTTTGAAGGAAAGCTTTGCATTACCTAAGCTGGAGCTCCATGCTAGGGTTTGTTCTCTACTGAGCTAGCTGGATGTGAAGCAGCTCAGGACGTTAATGTAAGAAACAACCTATGAAGAGTTTCAAATTAAGGGTTAATGCTTTGGTTCGACTTGCGGAGCAAGGTAAAGAGAAGTTCTTTTTTGTTAGTCATTATAGAACCGCCAATGGTACAGAAACCAAGCTTTTTAATACTACCTTCTATTTTCCACGCCTCACATTTTTTGTGT
Organism: Mitragyna speciosa; assembly: GCA_024721245.1. Lineage (NCBI taxonomy): Eukaryota > Viridiplantae > Streptophyta > Magnoliopsida > Gentianales > Rubiaceae > Mitragyna > Mitragyna speciosa. The sequence continues at coordinate 4,363,383 of CM045558.1, forward strand.
GCTTAGGCACTTCACTTGTAAACTTGTTCCAGGCCATTCTTGAAGTCAATGTTTTTTTTTTTTTTTTTTTTTGAGGAGAAAAAAAATTCTTCATTGATTCATATATGCACTAGCAGCATTCATTACAATAATTGGCAAATCGGAGAAACATAGACAGTTTCCACTAATGCTTATAGCTAGCCTGGAGGCTTCATGAGCAACCATGTTTTCCTTTCTACTGATGAAATTACATTGGAAAAAAGGAAAACCTTTTGCCAGTTCCTTTATGTCTTTAGCAATGAGACTAGTCATTGAGAGATCAGGTTTTGTGCTATTTATACTATTGACCACACAAAGAGCATCACCTTCCAATTCCAAATGAGAAATACCCATCTCTTCTGCAAAAACTAATGCTTTAAAGAAAGTGCCCAGCTTTCTACATGTTCAGCATCCCAACAAAAAGGAACATTTTCAACAAAGACTGCTTGTAACTCTCCCAGGTGATCTCTGACTGAAAAAATCTGAAAAAGGAATCTCTTTGAGAGAAGAATTTTTCTGTCTATTCCAATGGCTCCTTGGCCAAGAATATACACTAACTAAATATAAAGTTTGGTCCTACCTCAATCATCTCCTAAATATCTTCTCCTACCTTAAATATATCCTAGGCATTTATTTACAAGAATAACTACCAAAAGCTACTCCTATCTTTACACAATTATCGCCTAAATTTATGCACAAATATATGCACCATATATTACATTCTTTAATACCCCCCTCAAGTTGGTGCGTGGAGATCTCGAACACCCAACTTGTGAAGAATATACTCGAACTGTTGTTTCCCAAGGGCTTTGGTGAAAATGTCAGCTAACTGCTCTGAACTACGCACGTAGGTGGTTAAAATATTTCCATTTTGAACTTCATCTCGCACAAAATGACAATCGACTTCTATATGTTTTGTTCGCTCATGAAACACTGGATTTGCCGCGATATGCATAGCCGCTTGACTGTCACAGTAAAGTTTCATAGGTCCAGAATGCATAACTCCCAGGGAGGCCAGCAATCCTTTTAACCACTTCAGCTCACAGGCAGTGGAAGCCATAGATCTATATTCCGCTTCAGCCGATGACCTTGACACTGTATGTTGCTTCTTAGTTTTCCATGAAATGGGTGAATTTCCCAATAAAACAAAATATCCAGTGAGAGATCGGCGAGTCAAAGGACAACTTGCCCAATCAGAATCACAGTATGCATGCAACTGTAGACTACAATCCGATCGAAGAAATATACCTTGTCCAGGACTACCTTTCAAATAGCGAACCATACACAAGGCCGCTTCCCAATGTTCCTCTTTTGGCTTTTGCATAAACTGAGCAAGAACATGTACACCATAAGACAATTCAGGTCGTGTGAGTGTCAAATAGATTAATCGTCCCACTAATCGCCTATACTTCTCTGGGTCTGTCAATGGCATGCCCTCTGTCACCGCCAAGCGATGATTCTGCTCCATTGGAAATCCAATTGGCTTCGAACCCAATAACCCAGCTTCAGTAATAATATCCAACGCATACTTGCGTTGACAAAGAAAAATGCCATCCTTGTTTCTGGAGACTTCTACTCCCAAGAAATATTTCAACACACCTAAATCTTTCATATGAAAGCAGTGACATAAATATTCCTTGAATTTCTGGATTGCAGCTCCATTATTTCCCCCAATCACAAGATCATCAACGTACACCAGGATACACAATTGTATTTTGTTCTTACATAGAGTAAATAACGAATAGTCAGAATGAGATTGAGAAAAACCATACTGCTGCAAGGCATTCATGAGTTTAGCAAACCAACATCGTGGAGCTTGTCGCAACCCATAAAGAGACTTTCGCAGTCGACATACTTTCTCTGGCTGGGAAGTTGTAAAACCAGGAGGCATCTTCATATACACTTCCTCTGCCAAATCCCCATGCAAAAATGCATTGTGAACTTCCATCTGGTGGAGTTCCCATTTTTTCGCCGCTGCCACAGACAAGAAAGTTCGAATTGTCACCATTTTTGCAACAGGAGCAAATGTTTCATTGTAGTCAATTCCTTCAATTTGATTGTTGCCAAGAATCACCAAACGTGCCTTATACCGTTCAATAGATCCATCCGAGTTATACTTGATCTTGTAAACCCATTTGCTGCCTATGGCTTTCTTCCCCGGTGGTAGCTCTTCCACCGTCCATGTACCATTATTCTCAAGCGCCTCAATTTCACTTGTCATAGCTTGTCTCCATCGAGAGTCCTTTGCTGCTTCATTATAGGATTTTGGCTCCCGACCAGCTGTCACTGCTGCTAAGAAAAACTGGTGATGCAAAGAAAATTTATGACAATTCACATAACGTGTTATAGGGTAAGGAGTACCTGAGGATGGAATTGGTTCGGGTGAACATTCAGAAGGGCTTATGGATCGAGCTGTATACATCACATAATCTTTCAGGTAACCAGACGGGCGTTTGATTCGATGACCACGTCCAAGTTGCTCTTCACCGACAGTGCCCCCCCTCTCTTCGTCATTCTCATCATTGTGAACCCGGTCTGCGATCTCCGGTGTTATACTTGCAATTTCATCAATCAAAATCTCATCTCTTTCATTAACTACTTCGTCTTCGGCATAATCAATTGTTTCAATAGGGCTTGTCCCCGAAACACCTTGTGTTGCATCAGGTGCATTGGCGTTGGCATAAAAGAACTTGTCTTCTGCAAACACCACGTCTCGTGAAACAAAGTATTCAGCATTCTCAAGATCATACAATTTCCATCCTTTCTTACCAAAAGGATAGCCCACAAACAAACAACGCCGACTCCTACTTGCAAATTTATCATTTTCTCGATTCAGGTCCCGAGCATAGCACAGACACCCAAAAATACGAATATGTTTGTAACTGGGTGGTTTCCCAAATAAACATTCGTAAGGCGTCTTATCACCAAGAAGTTTGGATGGAGTCCGATTTATTAAATACCCAGCAGTCAGCACACATTCTCCCCAAAACTTAATGGGAAGATTTGCTTGGAATCGCAATGCTCTAGCAACATTTAGAATATGACGATGTTTCCTCTCAACACGTCCATTCTGTTGGGGTGTTCCTACGCATGAAGTCTGATGAATTATTCCATTTTCAGCAAAATAATTTTTCAAACAGGTGAATTCCGTACCATTATCACTTCGAACGATTTTCACATCCTTGTTGAATTGTCGTTTGATCATGGCCAAGAAATTGCGAAGTACACGTTCCACTTCAGATTTAACAACCAACAAATAAATCCACACAGCTCTTGAAAAATCGTCAACAATTGTTAAAAAATATGAGGCACCACAAGAAGCAGTAGTTCGATAAGGTCCCCACAAATCACAATGAATCATCTCAAAAATTTCACTAGCTTTATTGTCACTAGAAATAAACACTTCTCTAGTTTGTTTGGCCCTTAAACAAATATCACATGCTTTTTCCTTAACAAATCTATTACTGCCAAAACCAACATCAGGAATTAAACCTACTATTTTCGTAGATGGGTGTCCCATTCTCTTGTGCCACAGGTCAATGGTATCCAGACGATTTGTGTTACATGCCTTGATTTCTGCCATAGGCTTGAGGTAGTAAAGCCTTTCGCGTCGTTCACCCGCTCCAATCACCATCCTCGAAGTGGGGTCCTGTATAACACATAATTTTTTAGTAAATAAAACATTACAATTCAATTCATCAATCAACTGTGACACTGAAATTAAATTGCAATTCAAGTTTGGGACGTAGAGCACATTCTTTGACTTTATATGTTCTCCCAAACAAATCGACCCTTCTTTCAAGGCCATTGTTTGGTTACCATCAGGCAAGCCCACTGCACACCCCCTTAATTCTTTCAAATTAGTCATACATTCTAAACTTCCAGACATATGGTGAGAGGCGCCCGAATCAATTATCCAGTTCAAATAATTCTTACCAGACAGCTTCTCATTAGTACCGGGCTTACAGGAGTTCAGAAAATTTAGAAAAGCTGCCCACTGTTCCCCATTCATCAATCCATGTGCTGCATGTTCTCCTTCCATAGCTACACCTGATGAGGAGGACTGACTGACTGTCTGAGCGGAGTTAGCCCTAGGCGCACCCCCACGTCCACGGCCTGAATTCTGGTTCCCACGTCCACGTCCTGACCCGCGTCCATTCCCTTTGGGTCGATCACCCCACCAATCAGGATATCCGATAAGTTGAAAGCAATTTTCAGCATCATGTCCACCACGGTTGCAATGTGTACATAGCATAGACTTATCCTTTGTCTCGGTTCCAAGTTTCCTGCCTCCTGTGTTGGCTTGAACGGCAAAGCTCATTGGCTCTCCACGTCCCTCTTTTCCTCTTGACATGCTTCGGACACGCTCCTCTTGACATATCAACGAGTATGCCTTGCTCACACTTGGTAACGGTTCGGTGCCCAGAATGTTGGAACGGACCGTTCCATACACCATGTCATCCAAACCCATCAAGAATTGATGGAGTTTTTCTTCCTCGCGCTTCTTGTCAAGTTGGGCTGAGAGATTGCACGTGCATCTTCCACATTGACATGTTGGAATTTGATCATAGTTTGCAAGTTCTTCCCATAATTGCTTCAATCTTCCATAATATGTCACAATTGGAAGTCCCCGTTGTTTCCACTCCGCGAGTTCCCCTTTGATCTGTTGAACTCGAGGCCCGTTTGCAACCGAAAACCTCTCTCGGATGTCTTCCCACAAATCTTTTGCGATCTCCATATGAGTTATGGTGGATCGCAAATTTGGTTCTATCGTGTTGAGAATCCATGAAACCACCATTGAATTTACAGTCCACCAATCCTCCAAATCAGGAGAATCGTCATCAGGTTGTTTTACCGTTCCGTCGATAAAACCACATTTCTTCTTGGCTCGCAATGCAGTTCGCACCGCTCGACCCCATTCGTCGTAGTTGTCCCCCTTCAATTGTACTTGGGTGATAACATTTCCAGGGTTATCGTTTGAGGTCAAGGTGTACGGCAAGACAAGTTTCTTCCCTTCAACATTCTTCTTCTTTGGATCGTCCTCCATGGCTCTGATACCATGAAAAAATCTGAAAAAGGAATCTCTTTGAGAGAAGAATTTTTCTGTCTATTCCAATGGCTCCTTGGCCAAGAATATACACTAACTAAATATAAAGTTTGGTCCTACCTCAATCATCTCCTAAATATCTTCTCCTACCTTAAATATATCCTAGGCATTTATTTACAAGAATAACTACCAAAAGCTACTCCTATCTTTACACAATTATCGCCTAAATTTATGCACAAATATATGCACCATATATTACATTCTTTAATACTGACCATGATACCAATTCCTACACAGCCATTGTAGAATGAAGCATCTACATTAAGCTTTAAGATTCCTGGTGGAGGTGGCTTCCATTTACCATCAGAATGCGAAAGATTCTGATTGTTAATGGAAGCCATTCTCTTGCAATGATGATCCTGATATTCTGTCAAAAAAGAATGACCATAGCCACATATGTTTTTTGCTCCTCTAGCTGTTCCCTCAAAAACGAATTCGTTCCTGGATTTCCATAAGAGCCAGGTGGTTACTTCAATTAACTCCATTTCCAAAGCATTCTGTTTGTCAAGGACAGCTGCGAACCAGTCTTTAAAATTACTGAAATTCCTACAATTTGGAATTGAGATCTGCCTCTACTCCTTCCATACTTCTCTTGCTTCATGACATTCGAAAAAAATATGCTGGTCAGATTCTGTTGAGTTGCCACATCTTAAGTAGTTTGAACCTCCTGTTCGTATCCTTTTCGAGAGGTTAAGCCTTGTAACTAGGATTCCCCTGCATGCTTTCCATAGAAATAGTCTGGTTCTAGGTGGAATGTTCAATTTCCACAGCTTGTTCCAAAAGGCGTGTTCTTTAGTCCTGGTGGAAGGTGAGGCTGCATTTCTATCCATCTTTCTTAAAGCAAGGGCCAAATGGTAGGCAAACTTCACTGAGAAGCATCCATTACTTTCAAAATGTCATACAATGTTGTCGCTAAAATTTCTCCTGCTTCGAGGAATTTTCAAAATCAGATCCGCTTCAAGAAGGAGGAATAGAGCCTCTATTAGATTTTTCTTCCAAGTCCTCGTATCTTCTTCAATTAAATCCTTAACTTTTGCTTGTGGAAACAAATCCTTCTTTAAATCCACAACTTTAAAAGAATAAGGCTGAGGAAGCCACGAATCATTCCACACATCAACACTCTCTCCAGATCCAATTCTCCATCTAATGCCCTAAGATAACAGCTTTCTTCCTTCCAATAGACTTCTCCACAAAAAAGAGGGCCTGGACCCTACTTTAGCATTCAAGAATTCGTTACTAGGGAAGTATTTTGCTTTCAAAACTTTCGCTACCAAGGTGTCCGGGTTTTTGATAATCCTCCAACTTTGTTTGGCTAGTAGAGCTAAGTTGAAAGGTTCAAAATCTTTAAAGCCAATACCACCTTCTGATTTTCTAGTACATAGCTCTTCCTACTTGATCCAATTAAGACCTTGTCCTTGGCAATTACTTCCCTACCAGAATTTTCGAATCATTGCCTGTAGCTCATGGCAAAGGCCTTTATTTAGCTTGAAGCAAGACATTATATATGTAACGATTGCTTGAGCAACAGATTTTATAAGAATTTCTTTTGCTGCCTGTGTTAACAGTTTCTCCTTCCATCCATTGAGCTTTTTCCATATCTTATCTCGGACATAGGAAAAGATATGCTTCTTTGACCTCCCAATCTTGTAAGGCATGCCAAGATAAACTCCTTTGCCATCATCACATTTTATGGCTAGAGCATCAGCTAGTTCTTCTCTTTCCTGCGGCTCAACATTCGAACTGCAATAAACTCTAGATTTGAGGAGGTTTATCTTCTGCCCTGAACATCTTTCATAATCCCCAAGAATTTCCAAGATTGTTCTGATATTCTGATCATTTAGACAAGCAAATAAAAGGCTATCTTCAGCAATAGTAGATGACTGATTACTGGCCCCTGCGTGCCCATCATTATACCATTTCATAGGCCTTGATTTTCAGCTTTACGAATCATAGTGGACAGCCTTTTTGCACAGATTATAAAAAGTTAAGGGGATATGGGGTCCCCTTGCCTTAATCCTCTTGTTGGCTTGAAGAAGTCAGTTGGTTGACCATTAATTAAAATGGACATTGATGTTGTGGACACACACTGCATTATTAAATTGGAGAAATGAACTGGTATCCCAAAATCAATGTTTTAAAAACCGGACCGGCCAATGAACCGGAGGGGGGTCCGGTTCAAGGTCGAACCGGTCGGACCGGTCCGACCGGGGTTCAATGTTTTTCTCTTTTTTTTTTTAAATTATTAATTATTGAACTTATCTCCTGGTTTGTTTAGTTATTTCTTCTACATTACAAAATAAAATAAGAAAGTTGAAAAAAAATAAAACAAATTCTATGAGCAAATATGACAAACTAATCTATTGTTGTTAACTTATGATAGATTAAAGAATAAAAAGACTAACTAGATGCAATTTAAGAGCCAAATATTACATATACCTCACCCTATTGAACCAATTAACCCGTTACTTGGTTGAATATTTTTAAATATACAAGTTAATGAATCTACTGTATTTGGTAAAAAATTTATAAAATATTCTACGGTTCTAACAATTGAATTAACAAAGAAAATGATATTACAAGTATAAAAAAATATAATACCTATAAAAAGCAAGTGTATCGGATGAGACAAGTACTTTAAAATTTACCACTAAAGTACATTATTATATTTTTAAATACTTTAAATTACAATCTTGAACATTCTAAATTGTTAAATCATACTTGTTACTTGTTTGACATTTTCTACTCCTTTAATAGCATCAAGACTTATTTTTTGAAGTAAAATTTAAATTTATTTTTAATACCAAATAATATAATCAATTGACTTTGTACATAGGCTGGTTCAAATAAGTGTTTTTTTAATTAAAAATTGTCCTTTTAAGGTTGGTTCGCATATTCAAATCATTTTTCAAAATTTAGTTTGATTATCTTATTATCAGTTTAGATCTATTTTATTTTTTTATTTTTCCTTTTTTTACATTTATTTTTGCATGACCTAATTAGAGGTAATGTCTAGCAATTTTTTATCAAGGAATTGGTTTTTAGGCTTTAACTTTAGACGTATTTCTTCCAAAGAAATTTTATTTTTGACATATTGGACCATTGAGCGAGTTGATTTGGACTCTATACAATAGTCTCAAAAATAAAACTAACAAGTAAATCTATTTACTCATTAGTTCTTAATTTAATCCATTACGTTCACTTTATATATTTTTTTCAGTATATCATATATCTATCAAGAAAAGGTGGATATGTGGTACAATGATAATTGAAATCAATATATCTCGCATAGAAAAAGAAAATTTAATAATTTGACATGATTTTTTATTTTTTTCTAATAAAGAAAATAACTTTGTGCCCACTTACTTTGAAGATGTCATATTTTCTTATTATTGAATAATGATTTATTTACTTTACTTCTTAATTCATATATTTAACCATAATTAAAAAATCTAAATAATAATTTACAAAAAAAATAAACTTTTAATTATGGGAATATTTTAGGTATAAATGAATAGTTAAACAATTTAGATAAAAAGATTAATCTTAGCAGGAGAGATTTTAGTAAAAGTTCATCAAATATTTCTTTAATATAATGAATTTGGGTGCCAAACTAAATGGGTAAGAATTAATTAATTTAATTAAACATGATTGATGAAGGAAATTAAGAAAATAAAAAAGTAATAATCAATTAAATTCATTAAACATGATTAATGGAAACAAGGAACCTAAAAAAGTAAGAATAAGTTAATTTCATTAAACATAATTAATAAAGGAAATGAAGAAGCTAAAAATGTAAGAAACATTAATTTTATTAAATGTGATTGGTTAAGAGGGGGAAGAAGAGAACTTACCAAAAAAAGAGGGGGGGAAAAAAGAGGGGAAAGAACAAACAGATTATATTTATATAGATATTACTTTAGAAATCACAACAGCAAACTTGGTCCAGTGGTGTTGCACTTGCAAGTGCAAATGGGGGATCTCGGGTTCGAGTCCCCCCATATGCACCAACTCAAAATCATTAAAAAATATTTTTAAAAGTTACAAATTCAAGAACCGCCGGTTCACGGTTTGAATGGTTCGACCGGTTCTTGACCATTTGACCGGTTCTTGACGGTTTCTAGACATTTTCGGCTTTTATGAAGAACCGGACCGGAGCAATGGCCGGTTCGCGGTTCAACCGGTCGAACCGGCCGGTCCGGTCCGGTTCTCAAAACACTGCCCAAAATCCTTTATCGTGTTCTCCAAGTAATTTCATTCTACTCGATCAAAGGCCTTGTTCATATCTAACTTAAGAGCAAAGAATTTTCCTTGGCCCTCTCTTTGATGATTTAACCAGTGGAATACTTCAAAGGCGACCATGACATTGTCCGTTATTATCCTGTCTTGAATAAAGGCACTTTGTGTTTCACTTATAATGAGAGGCAGCACCATTTTTAGTCTATTTGCAATGACTTTCGCAATTATTTTATAGCCTACATTACATAGACTAATAGGCTTGAATTCTCCCACCATTGTTGGCATATTCACTTTGGGAATCAAAAAAATATTCGTTTGGTTTAATTTCTCCAATGAACCGCCACCATTCAAGAAAGCAAGGGCCATTTGGGTTACCTCTTCCCCTATGATGTTCCAGTATAATTGGAAGAAACCTGCATGAAGCCCATCAGGACCTGGGGCCTTCCATGGTTGCATCTGGGTCAGAGCAGTCTTGACTTCCTCCTTTGTGAATGTTCCATTCAGGACACTTGCAGTCTCATCTGTCAGTCTTCTATCAACTATTTGTCTTGACGAAACTTCAATCTCTCCTCTCGTTGAATATAGGTCTTTAAAGAAACTGAGAATGTGATCCCTTATCTGATCTTCTGATTGCAACAATTCACCATTCGTACCCTGAAGCTGATTGATTGTGTTTTGTTTTTTCCTTTGACTCGCCTTACTGTGAAAGTATTTTGTGTTTCTACCTCCGTTTTTCAGCTAGTTGGATTTTGATCTTAAACTCCAATATGCTTCTTCACTTTCCAGTAAGGAGTCTAAATGATGTTTTAAATCTACTTCCATCCTGGGATCATATGAGGGGCCGCATTGAACCTTTTGGAGCTTTTCTTACACTGAATTTATCTTCTTCCTCAGATCACCAAATTTTGTTCTGCTCTATGCCTTTAACTCCTCAAGCACAGTTGTGCAATTTTTACTAAACCTAACCATCCAATCTTGATTGTTGTCGTTCCAGGATTGTTTAACAACTTCTTGATATTCATCACTACTTGACCAAAATTGTTCAAATCGTAGATTTCGTATCTAAGATTTTCTCCTTCCCTTTATACTTCCAGTTCTCTCTGTCGTGATTAATACTGGAAGATGATCAGAATATGACGAGGCAAGATGGTGAACTGTTGCGACAGGGAATTTTGCACACCAGCCAGTATTAGCTAAAGCTCTATCAAGCCTCTCACAAATTCTATTTGATGAAGACTTCCCCCTTGACCAGGTATACTTGTTTCCATAAAAGCCAAGATCTAAAAGGCCTGCTTCATTCACTGCCTCTCTGACAGACTTCATCTAATGGTTACTTCTTTTAACCCCGCCCCATTTTTCTTCTGTGTCCAGAATCTCATTAAAGTCCACGGCACATAACCATGGCATGTTACTGCATAGTGCCAATCTTCGCAATAATTGCCAAGAGTGCCATCTCTGGTTTGTAACAGGATGCCCATAAAAGCCAGTGAATCTCCAGAGAGAACTATCATTGCCATTTTTTATAAAAGCATCAATATGACCAGCAGAATAGCTTTCAATTCTCACTTCAATGCTATCTTTCCATAAAAGTCCAAGGCCACCACCTTGGTTCTCTTTATCAACAAATATTCCATAATTGTAACCCAGCCTACAGCGAATTTTCTTCATCCTTGCACGCACCAATTTTGTTTCAAAAAGAAAAACTAGTTTGGGAACTTGCTCCTTCAACAGCATGTTAAGGGCTCGAATTGCGCGGGGGTTCCCAAGCCCCCGGCAATTCCAGACTATTATCCTTATTGGTCTCGGCGGTATTGCAATGCAGTCACCGCCGCTGGTCCATTGTAAATAATTTGGATATTGGAGCTCTTTACTCGCTTACCTTCTTCTGAATATTTTTTGATTTCTTATTCTTCCTATCTCTGCCTTTTTCCTCCTCTTTGCTTTTCCACCTCAACCACTATTCCCGAATGTTGCTGCATTATTAAAATGTCGGCTGGAGGTAGGAGACTTATGCTGTTATTTGGCGTTGGCAACTCAGTGCCTTTGCTTCCATCAGATGAATTTGGGGGGAAAGTATCGCAGATGGCTTGCTTCAAAGTTGTTTCCTCCTTTTGGGCCCTTGTCTCTTCTTGTATCTTCTAGTTCCCATTTGAAGATTCTGGACTTGAAACATCCAGGAAGTTGCTTTTATGGGCTTTAGACAGATCGCTATTATTTAAAAGATGGGTTTGTGTTTGTTTTGACAATATGTAGGCCTCTTGGGCCGTAGCTGGTCCAGTGTTCATTTCAGCAGAGTAACTTACTGTTGGGTTGTGATTTTGTTGCTCCCCTATTTCCATGGGCTTTACAGTTGTTGTGATAGGTCCAACTTTTTTCCCGCCTTCGGATGTGCTGAGTTGCAACCACCCTATGTTTTTCTTGAGCCCTTCTAGCACGGTCCTCAAGATGAACAGCATGATTTGGAGAGCCCTGATCTTCTTCAGTATACTCCACCGACGATGGTGAAAAGTGAACCTCTCCGACAACTTTTGAATTCTAGATGCATTTTGAGGGAATGAAATCTGTCATCAACCAGAAACCATAGCAATTATCCTGGCAATCCTCTTTCTTGTTACAGCTTTTAGCCGTATGTCCAATAATGCCACAACCATAGCAGAAGGAAGGCAGTCTCTCGTATCAAATTATTACTAATAACTCGTCGGAGTTTTCCCTTCTTAGCCGTACCACCCTTCAGATTGGTCTTGTTATGTCGATTGTGGCCTTAAGCCTGATAAATCTCTCTCCGTTATCTCCTTTCTCACGAAGCTGAATATGAGAGACGTATTTAAAATTCTTTGCAATCTTTAATGCCACTTCTTTTGTGTAGAATTCTCTTGGCAATCTCATAATATTCAACCAAAATTGGTAATGATCAAAGTCCTCTTTCTCTATCTGAATATTTGGACGCCAGATTTTGATTATGAGCAAAGTGTTATCAATGTTCTGTCGCGCTCCATTTTTTCGAAGGAGGACGGGAAAACGGAAGAATTAAATGTGTGTTGTGTTTATTGAGAAAAGAATGTAGGTTTTTAGTAAACTATTTTTTAGAAAATAATTTACAAAAGGTTTGACAAAAGATGTAATTTTTAGAGATGTTTTATTTTTGAAAACAAAAGAAAAGGGCCTAAAATGGGACTTTGAAAATGCGACGGTTTTTGGGCCCAAAAATAGAGTCTAAAAAGAGTTTTTAGTGAAAAGGGAGTCGCCACTTGGTATTGAGTTTTGGTGTACCAAGTCACCAGAAAATATTTTATAAACGGTAAGAAAATCAAGAATGATTTATTTAGAAAATGATTTTTGAGAAAAAAATGTAAGAAAACAATAAAAACCCTTTTAGACAACCCCAGGTCTTTGAAAACAAGAGAAAAAGGTTTGGGAGTCACAGTTGAAGAAAGGGAAGGCAAATGCTCGCGCCTAAGGCACCCTTTCAACTTAGCCGAAACTAGTTGCAAGGTTTAGTCTAAATTTTCCTAATATAACCCTAAGATTTTATCATATTTGGATGCAACTATATGAATGCAAGTCTAATCCTAAAAATAGATATCGTTAAGGGACAAAATATTCCATTGAGTTTTGGTCGGGATTATCGCATTAATTGCGAAACCCAATTCTAGACCTTGATGGAGTCACGAGTATAGATGCTAAATGGAGTGCAAAAAAAAAGAAAAATAATAATATAGATAGTAAGTGAACAAAAAAAGTGGGGATGCAACATAATGGGTACGGAAAACTAATAGACTCATGGCTAGCTATTCCTACTCACGGAGGGGGGAACGGCATGTACGCCACCGCTTCCCACGTAAGTAGATGATTATTTCTTAGTCACAAAATCATACAAATGACTTAAGATTCTATGTGTAGTAGGAGTCTAAATGTTATGTACTAAACATTTGTTTAAGATAGATAATAATTGATAAAGTATATACAAAAATCATAGAAAAATGAAAAAGGTCTAAAAAAGATAAAATGTGTGTGAAATGTCATGAAATGCACACAAGGAAATGTATCTAATACTAAAAATGACCTAAAGGCCTAACATTGGACTAACCTATTTTCTATAAATTCTCCGCTAGCGTTGGACTAGCGAAGAAACCGAAATTAACCACAACTAGCGTTGGACTAGTGTGGCGACAATATACAGTATATTATGACAAGTAAGTAAATAAATAAAGCAGAGATTAAAGCAATAATCAAGTAAAAGCAAATAATAGCACATAGGAGCATATAGCACACAAGCATAATATTCTAGATGTAAAATCCTAGAGAAAGCGGATAAAACACATAAGCACATAGCACACATAGCATACAAAAAGCCCTAACTTATTACACCGGAGGAGCCTAATTACAATCTAAAAGAAAATAAAATAAAAGATAACCTATCTAACCTATCAATTACATTTTTCTATCTAAAATACATGGGCTTTCGTCAAATAGATAAAATATAAACTATCTATTACATTAACTATCTAAATATAAAATTTTTGCTAATTAGAATATTACCTATTTATTACATTTCTTTGAATAATTAAAATTAAACTCAAATAACTACATAACATAAATAAATATTCACATGTAAATGAAATAATAAACACTTAAAAATACATGAAAAGAAACACATAAAAACATAGAAGCACATAAAGAGAAATAAAAAGGGTAAGAGGAGTACCTCCCATTTGTAAACTTGGTACAAATTACTAATAAAACGAACAAACATGTCAAGGTACCATTATTTAAAATATAAATATGAGAAATACTTAAAATAGGGGATAAAAATGTAAATTCGAGCAAAATTAGGGGACTTAGAATAAAATTCCAGCAAAAACATAACACTTGGGAATGAAATTCCAGCACATTTAAGGGATTTAGAAATAATTCCAGCAAGTGTGAGGAATAAAACAATAAATTTCAACAAGGCATAATGACAAAAATAAAATTTCAGCAAGGTTGGGGGACAAAAATGCAATTTTCAGCAACATGAGGGACCAAATTTACAATTTTCAGCAACAGTCAAGGGCTAAAATACAATTCCAGCAATATCCTAGGGACAAAATACAATTCCAGCAACATATGGGGAGTAAAAATGTGAATTAGAGCAAACTCAGGGGGGGTGAAAACATAATTTCAGCAGTATTTAAGGACAAATTTGTAATTTCAGCAAATTTAGAGATATAGAATTGTAATTTTCGGACATATTAGAACCACATTGTAATTAATTTGGACATAATTAAAAGGAACTACAAATTCTAGAGGGCTGACTAAAATAAATAAGGACTTAAATGAAGTAAATTAGAAATATTGAAGGGCATAATCAAACCATTAAGAATCTAAGAGGAAAGATATAAATAAACATAATCTGATGAAAATAATAAGCAACTAAAGAAAAACTAAACTTTGGTTATGATTTTTCTTTTCTCATCCTCGGTTTTCCCCTCTTTGGTTTTTATTCTCTCATCGGCCTTCCCCTCTTGGGCCTATACTTTCTTCGGATTTTTCTCTTCGGCCTCCCACTTCGGATTTTTCTCTTCGGCCTCTCCTACTATGGATTTTCTCTTCGGCTTCTTCTACTCTTCGGATTTTCTCCCTTCGGCCTCCCCCTCTTCGGCCTATACTCTCTTTGGATTTTTCTCTTCGACCTTCCTCTTCGGAATTTTCTCTTCGGCCTCTCCTCTCTTCTTCTCTACGGTTTTTCTCTCCTCTTCCTCTCTTCGGCCTCCTTCTTCAGATTTTTCTCTTCAGCTCACTCACTCTCACTCTCCTCTTCTCTTCTTCTCTTCGGCTCATTCACTCTCACTCTCCTCTTCTCTTCTTCTCTTCGGCTTACTCACACTCTCTTCTTCTCTTCGGCTCACTCACTCTCACTCTCTCTTCTTCTCTTCTTCTCTTCCTCTCTTCTTCTTTTCTTCTCTTCCTCTCTTCTTCTCTTCAGTTTTTTATTCCCTCTTTGGCCTCCCTCTTTTCTCACTGATTCTCTCCTCGGTCTCTCTTTGAAATCCAGAATCAATAATTAAAGACCACAAATCTCTTAAATCAAAACCCAAAATCCTCAAATCCAAAAATATAAACACCATAAATCGAACATCCTATACACAACTTACATTAAGTGAAATACAAATCAAAGCAATTAAGAGAGTTCCATGAAACTTACCTTTTTTTTTGCTGAGGGGAAGAGATGGCCGGTTGTGATGGTGAAAATGATGGCTACCCTGTTAGTGGTAGTGATTCAGCTTTGACTAAGTTCCCTTTTCTGTGTGTGTTTTATGTGTTTGTATGTGTTTGCCATTTGTGTGTGAATTGCGTGGGCGTATACTGTGAAAGAGCTGAGGAGAAGGGAAAGGAAAATGTGTGTCTTGTGTTGTTGTGCGTGAACTGGTGCAGATGAGTTGTGTAAAAAAGTGAGAGCAAAAGTGTTTTTGTGTAAGTGTGGAGTGGGTGAAGAAGGAAGAAAATTCATCCAAAATCCCCTCAAAATCCGTCTTTTGCAGGAGGTTTGGTTTGATTTCTCTGCTGGCTGCGTGCAGCAGCTGCAGAAGCACTGCAGCTGCTGTAGCAGCTTTTTCTTTTTTCTTTTTTTTTAATGAAAAATCCAAATAAATAGTAAATAGTGTTGAAAAATTATGAAAATTTTATGAAAAATCTATAAATTCATAAAATGCGTGTATAAAATTTTTTATACGAAAATTCTAATCATAAAACATATTTGAATATGTGTCATATGTGACAAAATTATGAAAAGAAAAATAAAAATACTAAATGACCATTAAAAATCACAAAATTTTTACACAAAAATATGTATACTAAAATTTTCACTCAGAAATTTTAACATATATGCATTCTTGGGTAATGTGCCCTTAACAAACAAAAAAGACGAAAATTAAATAAATACTTAAATGACCTCCAAAAATTATGTAATTTTGACAGAAAATTTATGAATACAAAAAATGCACATATAAAATTTTTCACTTGAAAATTCTTGTAAAAAGAGTGCATTGGTAAACGTGCCATTAAGTTTAAAATACTAAAATTTTAAATAAATAATGAATGACTTCCAAAAATCATTAAGATCATAAATAATGATAAAAAAATAGTAAAATTATGTATTTAGGAAATAAAACAAAAATAGAATAATATTTAAGTGGTGAAATTACCATTTTGCCCTGATGTGACGAATTAGTCATAAATTGCATGAAAACTGTAACTTGACCCCCGAAAAATGAAAAATATCCCCCTAAAATAAAGTAACACACATATTTTTACAAAAGGTGTGTCAAAATTTGGTGTCTACAAGCTTGCCTCCTCTTTGTCGGGAATCTCGCAGAGATTTCAGACAAAGACGTAGACAACACCAAATTTTGACTCACCTAAACACAAATGCAAATGCAGAATGAGACAAATATCTAAACATACATAGTGTAAGAATATAAACAAATGAAAAAGTGAGAATGTGACCGAACTCTCTAAGAACTGCTTACGTATCCCACATAAGGGAATCAGGTCAAACGTAATTCCAATGCAGGTGAACCGTGAACATAAAATGCAATTAATAATACAAGAACTTGATTTTTTTTATTTTTATTTTTAAACATAAAAGAAATGAACTAATACCATGACTAATGTATGATGACACAAGAAGAAACAGAATCTTAAAATAAGATGGCTGAACATGCGATTGGAACAACGTAATTGATGAAAATTGAAAACCAAGACAATACCCAAAACTGACGATTGAGCCTACCGCAACTAAAAATAAAGACGGTACCCAATGCTGACGATCGAGCCTACCGCAACTGAAAATGAAAATCGGTACCCAATGCTAAGATTGAGCCTACCGAGAACTGAAAATAAAGATCGATACCCAATGCAAAAATTGAGCTACTGAAAACTAAAAATAAAGATGGTATCCAATGTTGATGATTGAGCCTACCGCAAATTGAAAATAAAGACAGTACTCAATGCTGATGATCGAATCTATTGCAACTGAAAATGAAAATTAGTATCCAATGCTGAGATTGAGCTACCGAGAACTAAAAATAAAGATCGATACCCAATGCAAAGATTGAGCCTACCGAGAACTGAAAAATAAAGACGGTACCTAATGTTGACGATCGAGCCTACCGCAACTGAAATGAAAATCAGTACCCAATGCTGAGATTGAGCATACCGAGAATTGAAAATAAAGATAGATACCCAATGCAAAAATTAAGTCTACCGAGAACTGAAAAATAAAGACGGTATCCAATGCTGACAATTGAGCCTACCGCAACTGAAAATAAAGACGAAAAAAAAACACGAACACAATATGTGAACTACTGAACACATTAAAACACCGTGCAGCATGCTGAACAAATATGAGACGATTACTAAATGAATACAAATTTAGAAAAGTAAAACATATTAATGGGGTTCGGGCTGCAAAATGAATGCATAAATGCATGAATAAAAATACAGAATTTGAGTTGTCAAACAGAAATTAATACCCAACGGACGAGTTGGGACTTAAACAGAAAAGTAAAATATGCGTAACGCTGGACAAAAATCAAACTAATATGCAACATGCTAATCAAATGATGAACAAGTGTCGATTCGAAAAAAATAACACAAGATGATGTAACACAAGCTGCTAGACAAAATGTATGAATGCATGATCCTAAACTGATGAACAAAATGCACCAGAATAAAATGAACAAAATGAGATCCAAACTGATGAAAAAAATACATAAAGAAATTTGAGACATAGGAAAAATTAAAATAGTTATCGAACATTGTATCTAAATCGTCCCAAAAATCAAAATTTTTAAGAAATTTTGCCCCAATGTATGGCATCAAACTAACCTGAAACCACACTTTTTGAGATTTGGTATCAAAATTCATTTAAATTCATCCCTTACAAAAAGCTTACCCCAGTACAAATGAATCTCAAAATCAAATTTTTGCCAAAAAATTTGCCCCAGTGTCGAATTTTTGAAATCGATTTTTGAAATGAATTGCACTCTTGATCAAATCATCATTATCTAAAAAATTTGTCCCCAATTTTCATTCTTGATGAAGGGCTCAATTGATGACGATGTGAGTTGCACCTGCAAAAAGAGGAAACAACTACAATTGCAAAAGTGATGCCACCATCTGGCGATCCCTTGACTTCTGCTAGTGCATATAAATATGAGTATTGTCATTCTGAGTCTCTGACCAACCTCTTGCTTTATTCTCTGCAAGTTTCCGGATTCAGTGAATTCTGATTCGCGACTCAAATCCAAATCTCTCAAAATAGTCTTTCAATTCATGCATGTCTTGACTTCTAATAAACTTAGGATTGTCCTTTGCTTTTATTCAAATTTGAACACAAGCAAATGTCAAAATTTTCAAAACATGAATTGGTTAGAAAAATGCTTCACATGCAATAATGTAAAAGAAATTATGTACAGTAACCAATACGAAACACACAAGGAATAAATGAAATACAATTAAATGAAACATTTTTTTCAAAATTGATTTTGAAAATGATAGCTTAAAAGATGCCTTTTGATCTTCGAATGTCATCCCCATTTGAACCCTGATACTGTCACGACTAATCAATACAGATAAAAAAACCTCAATCAATTGTTTTCATTGACTTCCCAATGACTTCCATGTCAACATACTGGTTTTCTCATCCATGATCTTTCAACTTGTTATATTCTCCTAACTATGGAGTTCTTCCGGATTACCAACTTTGGGAGGAGAAATGGGATGAACGACAATGCCCAAAACTGAGAGAATCTTTCCTTTTTCAGTAAAAACAGACCAGTGCTCAAAAAATATTTGGCATCATTAAGGCAATCTTCCCTTGTTGATTGGGATAGATATATTAACATCATCTACCAACGTGCTAAAATGCATCATTTTGACACCTGTCAATTCCCCTACACTTGAATCATCACTTTGTTCTCAACCATTTCGAAGAATGTGAGCTCAACTAGTGATTCAAGCATTGAAATCACACATGTGCAGTTCTAAAATGTACTTTCTTCCAAAACCTAAGTAAATAACCATTATGTAATTTATTGTTTTATCTTTAATACTCATAATATCAAACAAAGGGAAGGAATTATATCACAATTAAGCCAATTTCAATTAATTTCTTTCGCCTTACCTGAATTTCACAAGTAAACTAAATCATATGATCAATCAAGGTGACATTCACATGTCTATGATCAATTTCATTTTTCACATGAGACAATTTTATTCTAAGTGAACTAAGTCACTCAAAATACGAGAGTGTCTTTTGACGCGAAAACCGACATTGGTTATGAAGGTTCCCGATTACTCAACATCTCAATCTTAAACCAATAGCCAAAACTGTATTCGAGAAGTAAAATTGCTTTTTTACGCAAGAATCGACATTGGTTGGATGAAGATCCCTGGTTAACTCAACAATTTACTTACTCGACTTTACGATACATTACTCATAATTCAAGTACCTTTTGACGCGAAAGTCGACATTTTTGGATGAAGACTCCCGGTTACTAAGCATGAAAACCATTGGAGTAAAAAAACTACATTATTTCTTTTCTTTTCTTCTTTGTTTTTCTTTTTCTTTTCCTCCTCTTTTTTTTTTTTTTTTTGGCAGTATAAAAAATCCCTCCTAATAGATTTCACATCACATACCACATGCTTGCACCAATTGATCATAATCATCTTTAACATGTGAAATCAAGTAAAGAAGAGAAATTTTCATCAAACCACCAAATTTAGACATAATTTCAACCACTTTATAAGATATACTTTCTAGAAGAACAAAACTCCAAACCACATAATAATTATTTCTCAGTACTTGAAGAAAACATTTGTCAAAGTACATATAGTAATTTCAACCAGCAGGGAAATTAGACAAAAATCAAAATTGCAAGTCATAACTCACAAGCGCGTAACATCCCCTATCTTGACCTCACGATAACTCACACAACATTCCAAAGGTGAATAAGAAATTGTGGACATGGAACAATAAAAATTCCCTTGTGCGATGGTTGAAGTCGTATCCTCTGCATGTTTATTCCTTTTGTTGTGCTTGACTTCTCCAAACATACATCCAAATTGGCTTGACATTTTAAAGATCTTCGGGGCGAAAGTGCATTTTGACTTAACTCCTTGATCGATGTCTTGGTGTCAATGTTCGTGGTTTTTACCTCTTCCAAGTTAAGTTTGGATTTTCCTTTTGTACCATTCGAAATCCTTAACACAAAGTCCAAATTCTTTTTCGGTATCACTCTAGCTCCTCATTAACAGCTTGTGTTATTTTGGAATCCAGAGAGATATCAAAGTGGCAATTATCAGCTTCAAATAAGATGACATCCAAAGACCATGGGCATTTATTTTCACCCTCAAAAGATACAAGAAAAAATATTTTTCTTTTTCATTCAATTTGAACTCATTAACTTATCAAAAGAGAAAACCTTACAATTACACAAACCTAGCATTAGATTTTGAGAAAAATGTGATTTATTTTGAGACCTCATCAAAGAATTATTTGCTCAATATAACAAAAAGATTTGAAACAAAATCATTTTCAAAAACTAAATACAAAAAATATGAAGGGAAAATCAAATGCCACAAACAAATTTGAGAAAACCACTTGTTTAGCATTTCATCTGAGAAAAATTTTGAACACAAGGCAATCTTAAATTTACAAAAGGAGTGCAATTATTAGCATCCAAATTATTTCTATTCTTGTTACAATTATCTAGCTATGAAATACAATTTCATTTACCACATTGCTTATTCTAACCAACTCACTTATCTAGGTTCTAGGTACTATCAATTCTAAAAATCGGTCGTCCATGATCCTTCGAATAATTCAAAAGAGCCCTCATGTTTTTGATGGCCTTATGGATCTCGAACATGTGACGGTTTATTTGAAATTAGACCATAATTTAAAAGTACTCGAACGTAGGACAAAAATTGTATCAAAGGTCTTTCTTATTTTACCGCCTCCGTTAGAGGACCTGTAAAAATGAAAAAAAAATCAAAATTAGTATAAATAAAAACAAAAATGGATGCATGTCCTAGGGGAGCCCTTATTATGCCAAGGGTAGGCCTAGCATGAAATGCAATCCTTTAGGGTGAGACCCCCCTTTTTAATCGTAGATGGGCCAGATTTGCCGGGAAGAGATGCCTCCATTCTGCTCGTATTACCTTACCTAGGGTCTTACCCGCCAAGATTTACTGAAAATATAAACGTGCATGTCTTTTAGGGTTACAGTACCCAAGACAAAAGGATAACTTTCCTATCATGGGATTCCGAAATGGCATTCCCTCTAGGGTTTATGCATGATGCCAGTTTATTAAAGCAAGTTAAAATAATCGAAAATGCAAATTAGAAAAATGATGCTGAATTTCTTTGAGAAAAAATGGACCATGAATTGTACAAAATATTATTAACTTAAAATTTATTTGATTGTTAAAGCAGGTTTAAAATAATCGAAAATGCAAATTTAAAAATGATGTTGAATTTCTTTGAAAAAAAATGGACCATGAATTGTACGAAGGATTATTAACTTAAAATTTATTTGATTGAAAAATCAAGTCTTTATGGGTTATGGGATACAACATTGAAAGAAAATAAAAGTCGTGACTTTATTTAGAAAATATACAAGAGTTTATTAAAATAGAATGAAATATGTGTTAGAATCACTTTTTGTGTAATGCTGGGACGGGAGGGTGGGGGATACAGTAAAAATGACACATTAATTTCTTTGAAAAAAAGGATAAATGCAAACTGTGTAAAATTTAACCACTTAAGTGCATTTACTGACTCTAAGAAAATTTGGTTCGGATAAAACTGATAAATATAACAAGAATGAGTAATCATTGAAAAGGATTTAAAAACTAAAGATTTAAAAACTACAATATTTATTCAAGAATATACAAGATGAAAAATCAAATTTTTAGGATTTTTAAGAAATTCACAATGATTGGTCCCTTGGGTATTTATAACAAAATGCAATTTGCAAAAATTTATGAAATTTCATTTCCATCTATTCTGAAGAAATTAATTATGAAAATGAAATTGAAACGTGCCAAAAGAGGGTTGGCTTCCTACGAGAGCACCATGCTAAGGCTCTTTATTCTATGGTTGTGAAAGCAATCAAAGAATAAGAAAAAACGCATTAGTTCATTCAACAAATATCACATAACACATTGGCAACAACAAATAATACATAGATAAAAGTAAATGTCATAACAAGGAAAATAAAGAAGGTTGGTTCCCTCCTCTCGTGGCTTAGTGTACCTAATAGGGTAAGGTTGACTCTACCCTAGGTTATTCTACATGAATGCATGAGGTTGGGCTCACTAATGCATCTAGACTCAATTAAGGCTTTGGTTCCCGAACCTTCAGACTGAGGGATCCAAAAAGTAACAAGTCCGTCAATTCCAAGGATCCAAGGTCGGTGGTTCGAGTGATTCCCTGGACACTGCTACGTGCACGTCGGGCCACGGCCACGTGTCCAAGCAAATCGATTTTTAAAGCCCAAATCTCTAAACTTGTGGACTCAAGCCGAGAGTTTGGGTGATCTCCTAGACAATGTTACGTGCACGTCGTGCCACGGTCACACGTCTAAGTAGATCGATCCTAACTCCTAAAGGGACGGGTGGGTGACAACCACCAAAAAAGAAAAAAGGGTAAAAATATATCGTATGCACGAATAAAGTGCTCCCTGTGAGAGGAGAGAGAAGAAATATTAACACGCGAAAAGGCTCTAAGGGTGAATGACCCCTCCCCAAATGCAAGCGCGGTCGAATAAAGCAAAAGTAAATAAATCATCCATTACATAGAAGCGAGAAACGAAAAGGCGCATGTGAAATATAAAGAAAAAATCCTAAAAAAGAAAAATGCAATCCTAAGCATCCAAATGCAATAAAATGAAAGGGTTAGAAAAGGAAGAAGATGACTAAACCTATTGCTCGGACTAGTGATCCCCAGTGGAGTCGCTAGCAAGCTGTCATGCCCCATTTTTTCGAAAGAAGACAGAAAAAGGAAGAATTAAAATCTGTGTTGTGTTTATTTATTGAGAAAAGAGTGTAGGTTTTTAATAAACTAATTTTAGAAAATACTTTACAAAAGGTTTGACAAAAGATGTGATTTTTAGAAAATGTCTTATTTTGAAAAACAAAAAGAAAAGGACCTAAAATGGGACTTTGAAAATGCAACGGTTTTTGGGTCCAAAAATAGAGTCTAAAAAGGGTTTTGAGTAAAAAAAGGAGTCGCCACTTGGTATTGAGTTTTGGTGTACCAAGCCACCGGAAAATATTTTATAAAAGGTAAGAAAATCAAGAATGATTTAT
Organism: Mitragyna speciosa; assembly: GCA_024721245.1. Classification (NCBI taxonomy): domain Eukaryota; kingdom Viridiplantae; phylum Streptophyta; class Magnoliopsida; order Gentianales; family Rubiaceae; genus Mitragyna; species Mitragyna speciosa. The sequence continues at coordinate 4,387,099 of CM045558.1, forward strand.
TTAGAAAATGATTTTTGAGAAAAAAATGTAAGAAAACAATAAAAAACCCTTTTAGACAACTCCAGGTCTTTGAAAACAAGAGAAAAAGGTTCGGGAGTCACAGTTGAAGAAAGGGAAGGCAAAGGCTCGCGCCTAAGGCACCCTTTCAACCTAGCCGAAACTAGTTGCGAGGTTTAGTCTAAATTTTCCTAATATAACCCTAAGATTTTATCACATTTGGATGCAACTATATGAATGCAAGTCTAGTCCTAAAAATGGATATCGTTAAGGGACAAAATATTCCATTGAGGTTTGGTCGGGATTATCGCATTAATTGCGAAACCCTGATTCTAGACCTCGATGGAGTCACGAGTATAGATGCTAAATGGAGTGCAAAAGAAAAGAAAAATAATAATATAGATAGTAAGTGAACAAAGAAAGTAGGGATGCAACATAACGGGTACGGGAAACTAATAGGACTCATGACTAGCTATTCCTACTCACGGAGGGGGGAACGGCATGTACTGCCACCGCTTCCCACGTGAGTAGATGACTATTTCTTAGTCAAAAATCACACAAATGACCTAAAATTCTATGTGTAGTGGAATCTAAATGTTATGCACTAAATAGATGTTAAAAATAGATAATAAATGGTAAAGTATATATAAAAATCATAGAAAAATGGAAAAGGCCTAAAAAAGATAAAATGTGTGTGAAATGTCATGAAATGCACACGAGAAATGATTCTAATACTAAAAATGACCTAAAGGCCTAACATTGGACTAGCCTATTTTCTATAAATTCTCCGCTAGCGTTGGACTAGCGAAGAAACTGGAATTAACCACAACTAGCGTTGGACTAGTGTGGCGACGATATACATATATTATGACAAGTAAGTAAATAAATAAAGCATAGATTAAAGCAATAATCAAGTAAAAGCAAATAATAGCACATAGGAGCATATAGCACACAAGCATAATATTCTAGATGCAAAATCCTAGAGAAAGCGGATAAAACACATAAGCACATAGCACACATAGCACAAAAAGCCCTAACTATTACACCGGAGAAGCCTAATTACAATCTAAAATAAAAGAAAATAAAATAAAAGATAACCTATCTAACCTATCGATTACATTTTCTATCTAAAATACATGGACTTTCGTCAAATAGATAAAATATAAACTATCTATTACATTAACTATCTAAATACAAAATTTTTGCTAACTAGAATATTACCTATCTATTACATTTCTTTGAATAATTAAAATTAAACTCAAATAACTAACATAACATAAATAAATATTCACATGTAAATGAAATAATAAACACTTAAAAATACATGAAAAGAAACACATAAAAACATAGAAGCACATATGAGCACATAAAGAGAAATAAAAAGGGTAAGAGGGGTACCTCCCATTCGTAAACTTGGTACAAATTACTAATAAAACGAACAAACATGTCAAGGTACCACTATTTAAAATATAAATATGGGAAATACTTAAAATAGGGGATAAAAATGTAAATTCGAGCAAAATTAGGGGATTTAGAATAAAATTCCAGCAAAAACATAAGACTTGGGAATGAAATTCCAGCACATTTAAGGGATTTAGAAATAATTCCAGCAAGTGTGAGGGATAAAACAATAAATTCCAGCAAGGCATAATGACAAAAATAAAATTTCAGCAAGGTTGGGGGATAAAAATGCAATTTTCAGCAACATGAGGGACCAAATTTACAATTTTCAGCAACAGTCAAGGGCTAAAATACAATTCCAGCAATATCCTAGGGACAAAATACAATTCCAACAACATATGGGGAGTAAAAATGTGAACTAGAGCAAACCTAGGGGGGTGAAAACATAATTTCAGTAGTATTTAAGGACAAATTCGCAATTTCAGCAAACTTAGAGGTATAGAATTGTAATTTCCGGACATATTAGAACCACATTGCAATTAATTTGGACATAATTCAAAGGAACTACAAATTCTAGGGGGCCGACTAAAATAAATAAGAACTTAAATGAAGTAAATTAGAAATATTGAAGGGCATAATCAAACCATTAAAAATCTAAGAGGCAAGATATAAATAAACATAATCTAATGAAAATAATAAGTAACTAAAGAAAAATTAAACTTTGGCTACGATTTTTCTTTTCTCATCCTCGGTTTCCGCCTCTTCGATTTTTATTCTCTCCTCGGCCTCCCCCTCTTCGGCCTATACTCTCTTCGGATTTTTCTCCTCGGCCTCCCTCTTCGGATTTTTCTCTTCGGCCTCTCCTACTTCGGATTTTCTCTTCGGCTTCTCCTACTCTTTGGATTTCCTCCCTTCAGCCTCTCTCTGCGGATTTTCTCTCTTCGGCCTCCTTCTTCGGATTTTTCTCTTCGGCCTCTCCTCTCTTCTTCTCTACGGTTTTTTTCTCCTCTTCCTCTCTTCGGCCTCCCTCTTCAGATTTTTCTCTTTGGCTCGCTCACTCTCACTCTCTTCTTCTCTTCTTCTCTTCGGCTCACTCTCACTCTCTTCTTCTCTTCGGCTCACTCACTCTCACTCTCCTCTTCTCTTCTTCTCTTCTTCTCTTCAGCTCACTCACACTCTCTTTTTCTCTTCGACTCACTCACTCTCACTCTCTCTTTTTCTCTTCTTCTCTTCTTCTTTTCTTCTCTTCCTCTCTTCTTCTCTTCGGTATTTTATTCTCTCTTGGGCCTCCCTCTTTTCTCACTGGTTCTCTCCTCGGTCTCTCTCCGAAATCCAGAATCAATAATTAAAGACCACAAATCTCTTAAATTAAAACCCAAAATCCTCAAATCCAAAAATATAAACACCGTAAATCGAACATCCTATACACAACTTACATTAATTGGAATACAAATCAAAGCAATTAAGAGAGTTCCATGAAGCTTATCTTTTTTTTCTGCTGAGGGAAAAGGTGACCGGTTGTGATGGTGAAAATGATGGCTAACCTGTCGGTGGTAGTGATTCAGCTTTGACTGAGTTCCCTTTTCTGTGTGTGTTTTATGTGTTTGTATGTGTTTGCCATTTGTGTGTGAGTTGCGTGGGCGTATACTGTGAGAGAGCTGAGGAGAAGGGAGAGGAAAATGTGTGTCTTGTGTTGTTGTGCGTGAGCTGGTGCAGATGAGTTGTGTAAAAAAGTGAGAGCAAAAGTGTTTTTGTGTAAGTGTGGAGTGGGTGAAGAAGGAAGAAAATTCATCCAAAATCCCCTCAAAATCCGTCTTTTGCAGGAGGTTTGGTTTGATTTCTCTGCTGGCTGCAGTGCAGCAGCTGCAGAAGCACTGCAGCTGCTGTAGCAGCTTTTTTCTTTTTTCTTTTTTATTTTTTTTAATGAAAAATCTAAATAAATAGTAAATAGTGTTGAAAAATTATGAAAATTTTATGAAAAATCTATAAATTCATAAAATGCGTGTATAAAATTTTTGATACGAAAATTCTAATCATAAAACATATTTGAATATGTGTCATATGTGACAAAATTATGAAAAGAAAAATTAAAATACTAAATGACCATTAAAAATCACAAAATTTTTACACAAAATATATTATCACACAAAATATGTATACTAAAATTTTTACTCAAAAATTTTAACATATATGCATTCTTGGATAATGTGCCCTTAACAAACAAAAAGACGAAAATTAAATAAATACTTAAATGACCTCCAAAAATTATGTAATTTTGACTAGAAAATTTATGAATACAAAAAATGCACATATAAAATTTTTCACTTGAAAATTCTTGTAAAAAGAGTGCATTGGTAAACGTGCCATTAAGTTTAAAATACTAAAATTTTAAATAAATAATGAATGACTTCCAAAAATCATTAAGATCATAAATAATGATAAAAAATAGTAAAATTATGTATTTAGGAAATAAAACAAAATAGAATAATATTTACGTGGTGAAATTACCATTTTGCCCCTGATGTGACGAATTAGACATAATATACATGAAAATTGTACTCGACCCCCGAAAAATGAAAAATACCCCCTAAAATAAAGTAATACACATATTTCTACTAAAGGTGTGTCAAAATTTGGTGTCTACATGTTCCAAGACCCTTTTTGAATTACACCTTGTAGATCTTCCTTTGATTGGAAAAAGAACTGGAGGACATTTGGTAGAATTTTAAAAACGTTGTTGTTTTGGCATTTCCACGCTCTAGCTATTGCCTGCTTCAGACCTTTGAGATTGATCTTTTTTCTTGATATGAATTTGCCATAACAGCCCAGCACTCCTTGCTTGACTTCTTCATTGCTTATCTCAATCACCGATGATTCCTCCTCCTCAAATTGGACATTTTGCATTTGCTGAATGATGGACTGTAATGCGTTACTTATTTGGTGAAAGCTTGCTTCAAGACTATGGTTGTAAAGACAAAACCCTACTCTTTAGGGAGATACTGTCTCTAGCCTTCTAGAGAGAAAAGAGTTTGAGTCAAAGTCAATGTTTAGTAAACACGTCTTGCAACGATGGCATTTAAATTGCATTAGTTCTATGAAGAATAAAAATTAGGGCAGGAAAGGACGTGGCTCGTTAACTTTACTCCTATTCACTATTCTTTCTTTCTTTTTGTTTTTTCCCCTTGCTGTCCAATTGCCTTGTCGTTACACTAATTATTAAGGCTATAGTGGAAAGGAGAATAGAAAATCCCTTTTGCTGAGAAGTGAGAATAGATCATAGCCAAACCCCTGATCTGATTATGCTCGAAGTTGAGCTCAAAATTGGATCTTTTATTTGATATCTTCTCCTTTAGCCTTCAGAACTTCATGTGACTTCTTTTCTAAATTAAGATTCCAGACATATCGATATTACTTACGAGCAATAAAAGTTAAATATGAGCATTATATGTCACACCCCATACCCGGAATATAACACCCGCCATGCCAAGACTATACTATGACATAAAACTAACAAAATAAACTTAAACTGATCAAAAGAACCATTTTATTGAACATGACTCAAATACGAAGTCATGTGATACATTACAAAGATATTCCACAAACAAAATAAAGGATCATCCTAAAGTCACAAAATATTTCAAAATGGAAGATCCTATACAAAGATAATCACTCAGTAAGTGATGAGAGTATTCCCTGTGGCTTCAGAGTGTTATCCCTACATATACATTACATAAACCAAGTCATTATAGAATGTAAACAGAAAAGCAATATGGCCACTAGCACATTTTCACCATAACATACATTCTCATAAACAAATCACTCAGTTCTATCAAATGGTTCCAATTGACCTTGGATATCCAGTTGTTAACTTTAACCGGTTAACACAGCCCCAAAACCAACTTTAACCGGTTAGTACGGCCCCAAAACTAACTTTAACCGGTTAGTGCGGTCCCAAAGATATCAGGCATATAATTAAGGAACTAGTCCCGTCAAAAGTACTTCACAATCAAGAACTCAATCAATTCATGCATCAAATCATTCATTCAAGTAGGCCACATTATCACTTTTATAACAATTGCAATTAATCACACTCAAGCCATACATTTATATATAAAATAATCAATTCAAAACATTTATCGTTCATAAGATTCATTTTCAAAAGAGCAAAGAGTACAAACCCCCACTTACCTTGATCTGAGTTAACTAAGATAATCCGAATAGGAATTATCGATATTTTCACCTATATTACAAAACAAACACTAAATCAATTCACTAATTCTATCCAAAGTAAAACTAAGACTTACATCTAGCTTAACACGCAAAACGGGGCAAAAAAGGCATAGATTGTGGTGACCCGCGACGTCAGCCGCGGTGCGGCTCACGCCGCAGCTCACCAACAGTAACCAGCCACGGCATGGTTGGTATCGCGGCTCAAGTCAGAGGCGAAGGGCAACCCATCCGCGGCACGGCCCACGCCGCGAATGACCCTAGAGGGTCACCCCCAATGAGCCGTGGTCTCATCTGTGGCACGGGTGACGCCGCAGATGAGCCTAGAAAAACATTCTGTAACCCCTGCAACAACCCAAAACTAACTCCAAACCTCCTCACTCCAACCAACTTCAATCAAACACTAAAACAACTCCCAAAACAATCTCAAAAGACAAAAGAACATAATATACTTCACATTACAACCATCCAAACACATATATCTTCACGAATTCATCAAGTATCAAACATAAAACACACCCCCATCTAACACTTACTCACTCTTACCCTCAAACACCACAAGACACAAAACATCACTAGAATATACCACATCAAACCTTCTTAACTAACACTCAAAGCATAAACCTACTTCTTACTTCAAAGATCTAAGAGGGGAAAAAGAACAAGGAGCAGAAATACCTTGAATAGAAGATGGAGCTACACCTCCTAAGCTATCACCACGTGCTGAATCTAGCAAACTTATTCCTCCACTTCCTTCTTCAAAATTTGGAATCAAAGAGAAGCAATAAGAAAAGTGAATTTGAGGAGAAAGAAAGAGAGAGAGAAGATGAATTTGGAAAAGAGAAAGGAGAAAAGCCCTAAAGCAAATAGGATAAAAGTCTTGCCAAAATTGCACCATGGTCCCTCATCTATTTACTATTCATTTATTTTGCATTCTTATTGGCACAAAATACAAAAATGCCCCTAGTGAAAGGGCGTTGGTGTTACATTATACATTCATAAACTATAAATCAAACCATTAGCCTAGCTTGCGGTTTGTTGTATGCATTAAAGAAAGATCGATTCTTGAAGCTTTTTGACGTCGATAATTTCAAATAACGAAAGATGAAAGAATATCTCCTTCTGGTAGCAACACTGCATCAAGAAGTTGGAATGCTAATCTTTCCCCATTTCAGATGATCAAAGGGCGTAGGAAGAATCTTGATCCCCATACATTTGGAACTTCCCATAGTGATGCTATCTCCTCCAGTGGATTCATTTGTAAAATTCTTACAAACAGAGATGTTCATAGGGACATTCGGAACTATCTTATTGCACAACACGTTGATTTTGACTGAGAAATTGACGGTCTTGTGGATCTATACCATTTTGGCTTATGACATGAACCTTTTTTTTTTTTCCTTTTTTTCTTAGCTAGAAAGACTAATGACACTGCATCTATTTTATAATTTGCGAACGAGGACCACAAGGAACTGTTATCTATAGCCAATAAAGCAAATATATTTCTATACGTTCTGCTATAAATTCTAGTACGTTACACTTGAAAATTTACATCTTGGATTGTCAACCTTCAACATGCATATGATTATTAACAGTATAACAGTTTCAGACCTTAAGTTGAAGACCATGAAAATATTGTCAATGCAGTAAAAATACTCAACGGTATGGCAAAAATACTCTGTTAATGTTGTCTTAACTATCTGCCTGCTCTCGCATAAACGAATGTAATCCTAAAGAAGAAATATACGAAGAACAACCACAATATTGACATGCTTAGTCATCTAGTATTTCCACTTTACGACATGCTTTACAAGATCTTTGCAAATACTTGAGGGGAGATCTATTAAAGTCATACTTCTGTCAGGTGGTTGACATTTTTATATCTGTAGTATCCCTGAATTTCGGATTTTCACCAGCTGAAAATATGATAATAAGACACATTGGATTTAATATCATCATAATCAAAGATTTTGAAGGTTTGATTGCTACCGTAATTTGAATAATGCATGTTTTATAGATGCAACACCCAAAAGACATTGCAACTGATGTTCTTAGATTTCAGTAGGTTGGCAGCTTGACAATACGACCAGCAAACAGAAGACATACTAAACCATTAATGATTGTTCTTGCCTGAACAGATGAAACTAAAGATAGTAAATAATAGGTGCCTGAAGCCAAATAGAAATGTAGAAAGATAAAACAAGAGGTGATAAATTTTGTAGACTTGAGGTAGAAAAGGTAAAAATAAAAGGTGTTTGCGTAGTCTATCACAGGCTGTTCCGTAAATTAGGATGCACCAACTCTCAAAATTTCTACCACGCCAATAATTATCTACCAATAAGAGATGCTGTTGCATATGAATCGATTGTATTGGGACTTCAGAACTTGTACCTAGAAAACTTGTCCTAGCTACAAACAAGCACCATGCCATGCATCAGGTAATAATGAAATGTCTGTGTAGCAATATCTTCAGTTTCTGTTGTCATGAGCCAGAATCAGAAGGAAGGCAGAATGTTTTGCATCCGACAAACAAAAACAAACGAAAATAGAAGTCATCGGATAAGTGACGTTAAGGATGCAATACATAGTACTTTGGTTTAGTTTCCACAACCATTGGCCTCAATGAATTTAATAGTGTTTTAATAGATACCGTAATTCCATCGAGCACAATATGAACTGTCATTTTGCTGAATATTTACTTCTTTTGTATTTTATTTCCTATATCAGATGTGCAAAACCAAAACTTTCCGTTAGATTTGCCTCCTTTGGCTGGTAAATAACCTTCTCAAACATCTCTTTGAGATCAGGATGGCCTAACATCTCCTCCAGGATGCTATCACCAAATGCTGAAGCAGGACTCTTTTGTTTTCCATTTTCCTTGGTAGAAGAAGAAAATACAAGATCTGATAATCTATCCTTCTCGGCTTGTCTACAATACTTTTCTCCCTCAGTTGTTCCTGCTGTCAACAAGTGGTAAGTGTAGACGACTTTCTTTTGACCTATTCTGTATGCACGGCTTATTGCTTGCCTTTCCACGGATGGATTCCACACAACATCAAGTAGAACTATCCTCGAAGCCCCTATCAAACTTATACCCTCGGAGCAACATTTTGTTGAGGCAAGGAAGACGAAGGCTTTACTTTCTGGGTCATTAAATTCATTTATCATGATTTGCCTGAACTTTTGTTCTAATCCTCCTCGCATCCAGAAAAGCTCCTTTCCTTCATCATAATGAAAGATGGCTTTGAGCTGGTCTTTTATTAGTCTTAGGGGTTCAATATACTGGCTGAATACCAGAACTTTCTCATTCTTATCCCTGCTTATGCGAACAAGCTCGAGAATAAATCTTGTTTTCACACCCTCTCCAGGATGCAATCTCAACTTCTTTAGCACTTGCTGATCGGTTCCAGACCTTTCAATATCAGCCAACGAACAATGCTCAAGTAAGGATGGGTGGACAGAGATCAATGCAACTTTATGATCATACTCGAAGACGTTTCCAGTTCCTTCAATCTTTTTTATCAGAGACTTCTGTTGTGAAGGTGGATCTAGAAGGACAATACAATCTTTCAAACCAGGAAGCTTCTTTTGAAGAATGCTACCTTTATGAACATGGACAAAAGGTGCTATGACAGCTTTTAGCTCCTCTACTCCTTTCTCAAGGATAAAAGAAGTCCCATTCTCTTTGAATTTTTCCTTTGAGTACATCCTCCTCCTATTGATCATGTCGGAAAAAGTTCTTTCCTTAGCAAGAAATCCAGCTGTTTTTGGTCTCACCAGGCGTAACGTGTTGAAAAGCTCTAGAAAATTGTTCTGAAATGGAGTTCCAGAGAGAATGATTCTCTTTTCTGTCTGAAGTTTTACCAAAGTATTCCAAATGCAACTCCTTTGACTTCGGGGGGTGTGCCCTTCATCAAAAACTACCAAACCAGGCATTTCTAGAAGTATTTTTTTTAGTTTTTCAGATTGTTCATCAGGAGCCCTTTTAGGTCCCTTCTTACGCCCTTCTCCAACAAGCTTTGAATATAAATTGTAGCTCAACCCTAGAATGCTGGTCTCCTTGCTCCATGAGTATATCTTAACCACACGCACCAAATCTTTGTGTGAACATTTGTTTGCAGAAACAATCTCAAGAAGCTTCTTCTGTTCCTTACCCGAGAACTCCAGACTGTTGAGGTTATGGAATGGAAAATCAACCTGCCATTTTCTGAATTCTTCTTCCCAGGTAAGAAGCATGCCTGCAGGAGCAATTATGATTGGCAGAGAACTGGGAAACAGCTTCAAATACGTAAGCATGAAAACTATTGTCAAACGGGTTTTCCCAGTTCCTGGAGCATGAGATATGATGCATCCACCATTCCCACTTGAATCAGGATTCTTTAATTCAGATAGATCAATTGTTCCTTTAAGGTTTTTCCATAAAAATTCAAAGCCTTCTTGCTGATGTTGATACATAGTCTCCCTGACACCAGGAATCATGTCCCAGACTGTTCCATTCGTAGTATTGACAGAATCTCCAAAGTTATCTACTGCAGGTGTGAAATCTAGACCATTGACCACTGACGATTGCTCACTGTCAAAAAATCGGCTCATCCCCATTTCATTACGATGGTTTTTGGCCTACGAAAGAACCAAATCAAAAAACATTTTCCAGAAAGCATACTCCAAATTTTTAAGATCCTTTGTCATGGTATGCATACCATTGAAATTTAAAATAAACGCTACTCATTGTAATTACAGAAATGAATTGTTACAAGTATCTGGTGTGTGTGTCAAGCTGAACGAATGGAATAGAACACATGGAGGGTGGAGAAATGAGATAAAACCAAAATAACTTACAAATTCGGGCCATTCTATTATCTCTTTCCATTCCTGTTCCACATGGTGACAATTCCGGCATATTTCTCCAATTTCATCATGATCAATGAAATCATGGCCTCCTTCACAACAAGCGTGCATTTTGTTATCATTGACGTGTGAAGTATTTTGTGTTTTGGTGTCAACCTGTACACCATGAGAATATGCAAGCAACTATGTCAACTTCATGTTTATGATCCAAGAAAATATACCGCTAAAAAACATTATTCATGTTATCACGATAACTCTTGCATCACGCTGCTAATAAAGAGGTTTTCAATGAATATGGTTTTGAACAGAATGGAGAAAAACTCACCTCAGGAGAATCGAAGCCATTCTTGTTGTCATACATGAGAAAATGCATCTCAGAGAACAAGGCTTCCACCATTTTCTCATGGTCTGATTTTTCTACAGGTTTTGGCTCTTCATCTTCAAATCTAAATTTTAAGGGAAGAGTCAATTTATTCAAAGAAGATTGATTTGGTTCTTCTTCACAGGCTAGTCCTTCGAAAACTTCACCATTTCCCCATATAGAACCAATAAGAACTTTCAAAATGTATTTTTGTTTTGGCAGAGAATGTTGCTCTTTTTTAGCCAGCTGCTCAATTTCCTTGCCCATCCATTTCTCCTTGTGCTTATTGGTCCTAAGACAATTGAGCTGAAATCCAGTTTGATCAGAAAATTCAGAGCTATTCTCATGCGTATCTGTTCCACAGCAACTTGTCTTCTGTCTCTTCAACCTAGGGTGAGGATCCTCTATCCTTGATCTCATGTCATTATCAACATCCGTAGTTGCATTCTTTGAGGCAGTGGACCTTTCTGCGTTCATTTTGCTTGGAGCAACTTTCCTTTCGTCAATCATTCTGTCAATGACAACATCACTTGTTTTACCGTCAGCCTGCTTTTGCTCAAAAATTTTATCACCTTCATCTTTGCATTTTCCCTTCTGTTTCTTCATTCCAGCACATGATTGTTCCATAGAATTAGGCTTATTAACCATTTCCCTGGCACTCTTTTTTTCGGACTGCACTCGCTTCAATTTTTTCCATTTTGGAAATTCTTCTGCTTTCTTATTTGCTCTTTTTCCAAAGCACTCCGGCTCTTCAACAGCAACACTGCAGGAATTTTCTGTTTGCTGTTCAATGTCTGCATTCATCCCAAGTACTATATTTTTGCTCTCTCCCTCACTAACTCCTTGAGTGATTGGAACATTTATTTGTCTTTTAGTACTTGAAGATCCTCTTTTTAAAACACGCTCATCAAAAATTATTTTTTCATGGCCCTCTTTATCACTGTTTTCTTCAATAGTCTCCAACGAAATGCTGTATTCTTCATCACCATCATCTGGGAAAGAGCCAACCGAATCCTCACCGACAGAGGAAATGTATTTCTCTATATTAAAATCTTCATCATCAGAATCATCATATTCAGTATCACTTGAAGACAAAGAATTGTGTGAACAATCAGAAGAAATTTCTTCTAAAGGCTTCTCCATTGCTCCATCCTTCAGAGGATCCGAACTTGCCATTCCTGAGTTAATCTTACAGTGCGCATTTGACCATTTCTTTATTGCTTCTCGACTAAAAAACTTGACCCCTTCCTCCTCATGAGGTACAGTGATGTTCTTATTTGGACTTACAGGTTTTTCAAACCATCTTCTTGATTTGGAGCTGATCCATTCACAGCTATCACTACTATTATCATCACCTCCACTTTGATCTCTCACTCTTTCAGCCCCCTGCCGATCCAAGGAAACACCATGGAGTTGTTTTCTCTGATACTCTTCTGTCTTCTTATTTCTGTTCAGTTTTGATTGATCCTTAATGGCAATGCCTATAAAAGTTAAAATAACGATCAAATTACAGCACTGGGGGAAATTTTGTGCACTGCTAATTCCAATTAATGAAATTGATATAATTCGTAATGGCACATTTGACAAGGAGTAGAGGCAAAAAATATACTTCTTGAAGATAGTAAAATCTTCCACAAGCAATAAAGAAGAATGACTGACAGCGAGTATATTTAGGGTCATCTAGATTCAAAGACACTCAAAATTCTTTCATTTTTAAAACAGTATGTTCTCTACAATTTATAATCCAACAAAAGTATAAATTTTGGAACCATAAATATCTGCAGAATACCATAGACATATGCATGACATAACAAGCTACCTGACTAAATTCATTGCCACACGTGCATGTAGTTAAACAACTTTGGAGAATGCACTGAATTGGTCATTTAATAATTCTATCAGATGAAGCACTTATCCAAGATGCAAACATCAAAGTCTTTATGTTAGAATTTGTAGAAGTGAAGAATGAATAAAGTATCAAACCTTTCAATGCTGATCGCAGGAATTTTCAAGTATTCTTTATGTTAATCGGATCAGTTTGGTGTAAAAAGCAATAATGGGAAGCCATTGGCTTGATGAAATTGTAGCTTTAACTGAAGAACCATAAAGACGTAAAGGGCAAAATTTCTGGCTTAAGCAGAAGCATATTTCTTTGAGAATGACATCTGTTTCAAAAATTTGTTAATGGCTTATGTGTGAAATTGCCCAAAATTGTAATAAATCTGGACAGGACCATAACAAAGAGCTTACGCATTGAAGAAAATTAAATTAGGCAGGTTCGGCACAAGTGAAATGAAGAGATTTCCAGCAAATATGGACAACTGTCACAAATTTGCCAGGCATACCTGGAGAAAAACCTTTTAGAGCTCATCAAAATGTATTCTTACTAGTTGTGGCTGGTAGCTATATATTTCAGTAGATACATTAATCAACTAGCATTTGATTTCTTGTGCGTGCACTTGACGTGAAAATGTCCATGTCCAGCATTTCTTCAACTTGGCAAATTGAGGTTACATCTAGTTACACAAATTTCATGGTTAAACATGAAAGATAATCATTAATTTCTGCTTGCAAAAATTAGTGTCAATAGTTTAGTCCTTCAAAAGTAATATTGAATCATCAATCTGCAAAATATACTTGCTTAGGAAGGAGAAGATATGGCTGGTGCCCTGTGTTTCCTTTCGCACCTGGCTAAGTTTTTGGTTTTGGCATCAAGTTGAAGAAAAGGAAACCATATGAAAAAATTATCAACCTCCTCCCCTTTTCTCCAAGTTTCTGGTGATAAGGGAGCACACTGATGCAAAATTTATCACCAAAAGCAAAAATGTAACTCCTCAATTTCAAAATACTTGCTATCATAATCCAGAACAGGCCGAGAAGTAGTAGTTTTTTGCAGGTATAGTCATTACCTTGTCCAATTTCTTCAGGATTAATGGCTTCTTGGTCTGGAGAATTCACATTCATACTAAAAGCTTTTGTTTCTCCAAGTATCACAATATCATCACTTTGGTCAGAATCACTGAGGTTGTTACCACCTTTCTCGCTTTCTTCAATACCAGTAAAATTTCGTTTGTTTCTTGGTTTTGATTCAAAATTTATCCTCTCACCTGTTTTTGTTTTGACGAGCCCCACAAATTTATCTCCAACTTGCTTTCTATTTTTGCCAGCATTGGCAGTTCGATCAACTATCTCAACGTCATCCGCATAATGGTCAAGATAGTCATTGCTGAAACTATAGAATGATTTTTCAACACCAGTCTCATCTTTGTCATGCTCAATGTGATCCTTAAGCCCTGCATATTTTAAAAGTTGGCAGCTAGTGAGAAAGCATCTCCATCAGAAAACAGACTACTTTTTTCCAAGCGTGCACAGATTCTTAGCTAAAATGTCTCTTATATATGTAATTTACAGTAGATCAAGATCATATGTGATGCTTCCTGGACAATTTCAAAATCCTTGCTGTGATATGTACATAGTTATGGCAAGTACATAAATTACCTTGTTCATCGCTTTCTTCAGGATTAATAGTAGCATTTTTGAGTTGGTTGGTTCTTGATTTTGATTTAGAAGTCATCCTCAAACCACAAGCTTTTGTTTCTCCAAGTTTTACAATTTCATTATGCTCCTCACTTTTTCGAATGCTGGTAAAATTATTGTCCTCTTTGGTCCTTGAATTTGATTTACAGACCATCCTCGCACAAGTTTTTCCTTTGAAAAGCAACTCAATTCCATCTGCGACTTGCTTCCAACCATTGTAAGCATTAGTAGCTTGTGGAAATACCTCTTCTTTGGACACAGCTTCATCAGGATAATCATCATTAACAATATAAAAAGAACTTTCACCAATTTCAGTATCATCTTTGTCATGCTTGAGGTAACCAGTTTTAAGCCCTGAATGGTAGAAGTTGGAAGCCAGTAAGAAGATGCATTAAAGCATACTCTATCTACAGCAAACCATGCAACTAGATGAAATTAGATCCATTGTCACATATTGTCATGTTCTCATGCAGATTACTGACTCAGAAACCATTTCAGGAACTTTCTGAGCTTTGAAACATTTCCTATGATGCCAGAATTGAAACATCAGCTTTTCCAGGAAGTTGGACATGTTTGCTATAAGGCCTATACTGGCAAGAAACTTAACAGAGAAATTTGTTTGACAAAACATGAATATGAGTAGTGTAAATTTGGATGAGAGGGAGCTACCAAATGGAAGCTCTGAGTCACTCCTCCAATGATGAACATCTCGGAAAATTTTCCAGCCAATACCAATCAGAAATGGAGGGTAAAAAAGGCCAGAAGAATGGCAAAAATTGTCGAATCTTGTAGTATAATTCCTCTTCAACATGCATCAACCAATAAATTTTTTCAAGGAATCCTAACCCTATAAGGAGTTACTGTTCAGCATGAACTTCAGAAAGTGCAGCTAGTCTTCTGCTACACGTTTTCAGAAGTTCTCACTTCTCAGGTTCTTTTAAGTCCAGATGTTAAATGATATACCAGCAGATAAAATAATTCAAAGTTTCTATTAGCTTATTAAATCACGTAAAGCCTCATAATAGATATCCCATGAAATTAAGACAGCTCTCTCCTAGGAAGGTCCAGTTTTTAATTGCTTCAGCAGTAATTTGGCACAATTAACTGTCCATGTCAAAACACTTTCATCCAGGTCACTGCACTGTCTCAATAGTCCAGAGATTCCTTGTTGTACAAATTGAAAAGGAAATATTTTTAATCAAAGAAAAACAATTATCAAGTGTTACATAAAAGTAAATTACATCCTGTTATCAATAATGGTAGGGGGAAAAAAACAAATCTTGAATATGGTTTGCCAAATTGAATTCCCTAGACGTGTACAATTAAATAGATGCACTATCTTATGTTTGTTGTAGCAAAAACAAAGGAAAGCTGTTGCATACTTGCATCCTTACTGATAAATAAATAAATAAAAAAAGGCATAAAGCATAGTGTAACAAAATCCTACCAAAATGCATCATCTTGTCTGATTTTCTTTTCTTTTTTGTGATTTTCTTTTTCATACTAGAGATAATCACGGTCTTGTCTGATCTCCCCATCTTTATTCTGCCCTTCTCCTTCTTCTTCACATCAAGAAACCTTTTCTTCTCATCTTCTGATATTCTTTCCTTTTGGCATCTTTCCCTTGTTGCAGTTTTCCTTTCTGAACCAGATTCTGTTGCACTCGTGTCCACCTCCACATATTTGGAAGTTGAAGGGCCATTTCCGCTCCCCATAATTTTTTCTTCCAAGAATTTTCCAGCTTTTAATCTGCTACCTATGCAAGAACTCATAACTCAATAGAAGAAGAGAAGTAGTTTTTGAGAGCAAAAGCTTAGGTCAGATCAAGAAAAAGAAGCTATAGAGATATGAAGAATGAGGTATAGTTTGAAGGTTTTGATAAAAAGTTGACAGCCCAAAAGAAGAAAGAAAAATGGTATCATGAATGATAATTGGTTGTCTTTTGCATGCAAGTGATGTAAGAAAAATCACCACAAAATCTTGATTTGTTGGATTTGTGTGTGTGTGTGTGTGTGTGTGTGAGAGAGAGAGAGAGAGAGAGAGAGAGATTTGTGTGTGTGTGTGTGTGAGAGAGAGAGAGAGAGAGAGAGAGAGAGAGAGAGAGAGAGAGAGAGAGAGATTGATTGAAATGTTTTGCAGAGGAAAAACCAGAAAGAATGCAAGCCGTTTTTGTGTATGTGGCGCTAACAGATGGTGCATTCAAACCACCATACAAGAATGCGCATAAATACGGCTTCTTACCATAATTGGTAAGTACAAGCTTGTGAGTACATATTATGCATAGACAGGATAGAATACTTTTTTACATCATGAGCCAGATTGGATTTTTGTTTTTATTTCTTTTTGGGTCAACTAGAAATAGCTAGTACGTAAATGCTTGCTAAAACTTTTTGCCAAAAAAAACTTTTGAATGACTTGTTACTTTCCTTTTAATTTTTTTCATCTTTACAGAAAATATGTACTCCATTAGTGTTAGATAAATCCCTGAATGACCTTTAGTATTCACAGAATCAAGCCACCAAGTTGGCACTACTTACGATGAGGGTTAGGTGATGCAGTTAAATAAATGATAAATTTTATTTAAAAAACCATTACTTTTCAATTAATCTTAACGGTTTTTTTTTTTTTTGTTTTTTTGAAAAATTTACACCTTGTCAGCACAATATTTTTCCTTTATAATTACTCAACTTATTGAAAATTGTAGTTTTGTAAGTGTGATGACTTCAAAGATTATACTAAATAAGTATCTATTGCATTAGTATCAATAGAATTAGACTTTCAAGACTGTGTTTTGCTTATCATAATTATAAAATGTAGTTAGTGTTAACTGAAATTAATAATTTGAGATAGTAGTAATCACTTTTGGAAGACTAGTGCACATATGAGTTTCTTGGGCGTGAAAGAAAAATAACCTGAAATTGCATAGTATATGAAAGTTGTCCTTCATGGAGATATCAGATATATGTATCATATGATTTTTATGTCCAAATAAGTTATTTTACTAATTTATCTCATTCATTTGTTACAATAAATAACCCTGCGTCCCGATCATATATTTTTTTATTTCTCTTAATATAAAATATGTACAAATAAAATACTACTGTCATAAGCTACATTTCTAAAAATTAATCACAAATGAATATAACAAGAACATTAATTTTTAAAGTGTACTCAAAAAAAAAAAAGATAAAGACAAATTTTTCATTTCGCGATTAGACCTTATGTCTTGTACATGAGACATGAGTTTAGACCGTTGCGTTGCAACAATACAAATGGGATATAAAACATTAACAATAACAATTGTAGCAATTGTCTACTAGGTGAATAATTAATCCTTAGATATTTTTTTTGTAAGTTTCATAAAGTTTACGATATATTGTAAACTCAGTTTGGCATGTACACCAAGTACAATCTGTAGCTTGTGTGTCCTGGTTTTCTTAAATTTGGTCACAATTCTGAATGGTCCTAACAAGTGTGTATAGTGCCAATTGTATGCTAGTAATATGAGATAATTTTTTACCATGATGCTCAGGACGTATGTCTGAAAATTTTTCTCCATTTACCTTGCCTACTTTCGCATTGAGAATCATTAAGAGGAAGGATCAGGTTACTTTAAGAGCAATGAGTAGATAGCATGAAATTGGCAACAATGCAGCCAATTGTAAATAAAGCATTTTTTTGCTGATAAGGGATAGAGCTATACTAGAAAACCTAGCTATATGGACAAGGTCACTTCTTTCTCTCCCCAATCAGCAGCATATATTCTACCCTTATACTCCTATTTTAGCACATTCTAACAAGGAAAGTCCAATTGGGCCATGGGGAACCAACGAGAATTGAAACAGCTAGAGAAGATCACTGCTCTGCGGGTTACAAAAATTGATTTTGCAAGCAAGAATGCAAGTGTGCCTCAACAAATGAGAATTGGAGATATCAATGTTCATGAGGATCTTTTCGATAGTTTATCAACCCAAAAAAAAAGAAAAAGTTTTCAGCATTACTAATGATTTCTGCGGTCCATATGAACGTTTTATTTTGGTAATGTGATTGTCTTAACTCTCTGTGTGGTTTAAAAGGTTGCAGCTAAATGAAGGCACAGGGGTTGGTTGGTATGTTCCTTTCTCTGGAATTGAAGGATTGGTCAGGTCTGTTTTCTCCTTTTTTATTGCAAGATGGCTATATAGTAGCTGCATGGCTTCCCAATGAATAATAATTCAATCATGCTTGAAAAAGGACAAGCTAGGACTTTGGAGAAAGAGTCCGGGAAAAAAATTGAAATTCATTAGTCAAGAATTTTAGGTTATGATAATAGTATAATGTACTATTATTATTCTATGTTATATAATGGATTTCATTTTGATATATAGTAGGAGAGGAAAAACAAATATAGTAGACGAAGAGCGAGTATACAATGGATAATCTTTTCAAATTCTTCGTAAATTAAAAAGTATAGTATATACACGACCTAGACACAGATTCTTCACTTAAATTAGTTCGTTCTCAATTCTACTTACCCAAAAAACTAGTCTAGGAAGAAACATCAATTAAGGGTGTCAAATAATATGGGAGGAAGAAATATTGTATGAAATGTCAACATTAAAAAAAAATGCAACCTTGATTAATTGAAAGTCTCACCCAACTTGTGTGAGACAACAAATATGTAATATAACAGCAATTGATAAAAAAAAAAAAAAAAAAAAAAACTAACGGAAGACGTGCAAATCTAACTGACCAATCCAAAATACTCATTGAATTTTGTATGGGTTAATTTCTTAGGCCCAATATGTCTCAAAAAGTTTACATGTCCTGAGGCCGAATAAAAGCCCAACTCATTTTGGAGAGTCATCAGGCGACCAGACTTGATTCAATTCAACTACATTTATGCTTTCCTTGAATTCCAACGGCATTTTGGAGTCTTTATTTATTCACATATTATCTTTTAAACATCTATTTTATAGGCATAAGCATCTGAACGTCATACTTCAATAAAGTATGTAGGAAATGTTTGATTGACGTTAAATTATTCTAGCTATGATGTAGATATATGACTAACCATAAATTGCGATAATAAAACTTGAATTCACAATGTAAAAGTCCTCGTACTGTCACTTATCAAACCAAATATTCCGATATTTCGGAGAGCACATTCTGATGCTAAAAAATGCAGCAAAATTACATGCAAGTTGAGATTCAGAAATGGAAGTATTGTTCGTCATAATTTTATGTTTGTAGCATTCCACTGTATACAACCAAATCGAAGAAAATTTGTTAGCTGTGGAGAACAAGGAAGATGGGGGCATAAACATTGGAAACCAAATTCTTGGTCGGTGTGGGAATTTTTAATGTTGTATTCAATTTAGTTGTTCGTGTCACGTTTTCATGTCGCTAGACAAAAGTTCCATTTTACTGTAAAGTTTTAGAATTCCAAAATTCTAGGTATCAATGAATCTTCTTGATTCCAAAATTGCAGTCTTCAATCGCGTCCGAAACTGTTCATCACTCCAATCTTTTAGGAAAACACATGCAAAATTTTTCTCTGTTCAATTTTTTTAATAACCAACTGTGTCTAATACAAAATTACGTGATATTACTTTGAAACTATGTCGTATCATTAAATAGAATGATTATTTATATATTTTCACATTGATAAAGTATAGTTTTATATTAGACACTATTTAACATAAAAAAATAATTAGTCAAAGGATGTGGACCGGCAAAATCCCAATACAACTACGTATGATACATAGTATACATGCCTCTAAGCTATAAGGGTGTTTTGTAACACCAAGTTATAAGAGGGATAATGAATATCTTTTATAAAAAAAGAATATTGGCATGCTAAGCACGAAGAAGATAATTTCTGAACTTCTATAGTTTTTTTTTTTTTTTTTTTTGTCTTTTACAGGAGATTTCATTTCTAGAAACATGATTTAATTAAGCTTCCAATCGAATTTATGCAAAGACGAAAAGATTATTGATATAAGCACAGTCTGGCTTAATTAGGCTTTCGGGGTTTGTGTAGGGGATGCTTTGAGAACATGTCAACCTATATTTGCTATTATTTATCCCAAAAAAATAAAATAAATCTTTTGTTTAACTGTTGGATTGACATTTCATCAAACATGGTGGGCGAAAATTGTTCAGAATAGGATTGAAGCATTCTCAAAGCCAACGTGTCTGTCTGTATTGTTGAATTTCATGATTCCTTACCTATAAAACAGGGCAACCAAAATATGGTTGAACCAAATTTTTTCTGTAGGAAATTAATAAGTACTTTATAAGAACTAGTGTAACCTCTGGGAAACTAACACTGTGTTTGTTTGTTGGTATTTTTTAAAAATTATTTTTTTTAAAATTTCAAACGCATATTTCAATAATCTTTTTATCTTACATATGCATTTGCCAAGAAAAATCTTTAAAACTACTACAATTGAAACAACCATCTAAAAACATACCGAGTAAATAAGTTTGGTCTCAAATGCAAACGGTTTTAACTTTAGAAGAAGTAAAAAAATATGGAGTGATTTTAGTACGTATTCCTAATAGAATATGGCTTGGGTACCTTTACATTTGTCACTTCCTTTTTTATATGCTTTTGATTGCAACTCAACTCAATATTTAATCAATTTGCTTTAAAAGTATTGAGGATAAAGCTAGCTATCTCAGCATGAGATGGACAATCTTCTTTAAAAATTTTTAGAATAAGTACGAGTATTACAATAGCATGTTTAGTTCTCCAAGGTTTTGTTAGCATGAAAAAAGGTGTTTTTATGTGCAATCAGTCTTTTTTTTATTCCGGTGTTGGCTAAGTTTGCATGGAGAGAAATGAAGTAGAGAGAATACTAAGGGCCTGTTCTCAATAGTTTTTTTTTTTATCTGATTTTAACTTCTGATTTTTGAAAACTCTATTTGGTGATATTCTCAACTATATTTTTTTATTATGTTTTTGAATTTTTTAAACTAAAATCAGGAGCAACTGATTATTAATTTTTCTAAAAATCAGAAGCTATTTAAAACAAAACCCAAATAAGCTTGTCAAAACCTGGACAAAGTGTCTATGTTGTTCGTTGAATGTGCACTAAAAACCTTCCCACCGATGAAAGGTGGGAAATTATGAAATGGTATAACATGTTTGATTTTCTTAAGATACAATAAATTTAGGTAAAATGCAATGATAAGTTGGAATTTTTTTTTCCAAAAATGAATATTTTTTGCCAATGATAGATATATTTACCTGTCGCATAGTATTATATTAATATTATACCCGACTTGGATGTACTATCTTCTCCATTGCTTTCAGTCAATTTGTCAAATTATTTGACTACCTTTCGTAATAGCACTCAATTTGCGAAAAGATAGCAAGCATCAAAGTGCATAAGTCAAAAATGAATAACAGCAAAGTCATTCAACGAAATACAAATAATCCCAATATAAATTCAATTGAGAGGTTTATCATCTTTTCCCTACTCTTTGTTAATTACCCTTTCGGACTATTTAGTGAGATACTATAATGCTTCATTTTTAAGTTTTTATTATTGGTGGGACAAAAATTATTTCTCATCCCTCAAAATAGTTACTATAAAAAAAAAATCCTGATTGAGGTTTTCCTAGTTACATTAAAAATTGCTGTCATAAATATCATATGAAAAGACTAATAAATCGAAAAGATTACTCATATTTAGCTTAATACAAAAGGCGCATATTGTGCACTTTATCAGATCGAATTATGCATCAAGTAATACATTTGAAGTTTAGTTTATTGGAAAAAAAAATAATGCAACTACTGATATTGATAAAGTAGGAAACATAAGCCAATATACTTTTCATTGGCAATCTCTGAGTGAAATTCACATAACGATTTCAAGACTCAAAATGTCCAAAACAGTTGTTGCACAGTTAGAATTGGAATTTGGCTGGCAACCAACTCAAGAATTTTGGCATCTGAATATGTAATATGGTGTAAATTACTTTCTAGCAACATATCACAAGA
Source organism: Mitragyna speciosa (assembly GCA_024721245.1). NCBI lineage: Eukaryota > Viridiplantae > Streptophyta > Magnoliopsida > Gentianales > Rubiaceae > Mitragyna > Mitragyna speciosa. Next base: position 4,409,460 of record CM045558.1, read on the forward strand.
AAAATTGACATATAAGTTGACTACTTCTACCTTTTGATTTTCTTGATTTGGTAAATTGTTTATTGGCCTAATTTACTAAATCCTAACTTAAATTGAAGCTTAAATAACAATTTTCTGGTTTCTAATGTAACTTTTTTATTCCATTCATTAATACTAAACAACACTTTGATTCAGTAAAACCAGCATCTACATTGTAATCCTATATATAAAAATGCAAATGGTTTGACAGAAATTGACATCTCTTAAACAAGCAAACGCATATTCTTCTTCTCAATACCAATAATCCAAAAAAATGGTCCCACTGTTTCTTGTGTGTTTGGTGTAAACAGGCAGGAGGTTGACAGTGATTTAATAAATCCAAGCTTTGGCCTGCCAGAGGGGATGAATTGAATTTGCCAAGTCCATGTCTATCTGCAACGCCAACCTAACCACGGTACAATTTATTTAATACCCATAAACTAAATTTGAGATTACAAGAAAATGACTCCTCGACTTCTGTCACATTAATTAGATGTCCTATTCCAGCTTTTTGCATTGCACGGACAAAATCAAGGCGTTTGAACATTGAACAATGGTGGGCTCATTTGGTTTTCCCATCAGTTTTTTTTAATTATCAAGATCGTGCTGACTTCAAAATTTTCAGATTTCTTGGTCTAAGGGTTGACCCTGTTTAGATTAGATTCTTCTCTCTCTCTCTCTCTCTCTCTCTCTCTCTCTCTCTCTCTCTCTCTCTCATCACCTTCGTGAAAATCACTGCTTAATCTTTTATGCAAATTTTAGGGGTACAATACTACATCCACTGAGACCAAATTAAACTCATAAATCTGTTACAAACTCCAGCAGATGTTGGTTTGTACTTTTCGTTCTTTTTCGAGGTTACATAACTAATTCTTGAAAGACTCTTTTTAAAAAATGATAGACAATTATAGTAATAATATTATACTTCCGTTCCACATTAAAAAAATTAAAATTAAATAGTATTGATCAATGTAAGTTGAATTCGGACGTTCAAGTTCAACTTGAGATTCTATTTTAAATTAACGAGAATCAAACCCGAATAGTTAGACAGATTCTGGTTGCGCAAGTGACGAAATAAGTTTCAGAACGTAAGTTTTAGAATATAGAAGGTATCATGAGTACAAGCCTCAAAAGACATTCCTTTAACAGTTTTTTTCTGCTCAGGTTTTCTGCAAGAATTCAAGTCAAAGAGAAGCGAAAACAATTCAAAGTAATTTTACGTTAAGAAAAGGGCCACACACACACAGATATATAGCCACACACACACAGATATATATATATATATATATATATATATATATATATATATATATAAACACAAGCATTAACCCAGATATTATGCGGATTTGGTACAAGACCAATCACTTGTCTAACAAATTGATTGGTCATGTGGTAGATAGATACTAAAGAAAAGAAAACTATGCTGCATGAGACAAAGTAAAAGAAAAAAAAAAAAAAAGGTAACCACGTACACATTCTTCCAACCAATATACACACATGTATAGAATTGGTTTGACAAATTAACTGGACAGATTGCCGATTATCCATCCAAGTGGTGGCGGTGGCTTGCAAGCAGCCGATTGTCTGTCCCCTCTGGGAGTCCTCCTTCAATCTGATTTGATATTTGGTAGGCCAATACTAAAAGAATAAAAAGAATGCCCATCACTAGTTAAATAGCAGAATTGGAGGAGGACGGTCATTTATGCAAGAACTGAAATTAATTGCGATCTATTTATGTCATATAAAGAAAATAAAATATTGAAACGAACATTTCAGATTAAATTGAAATGATGAAATCAATTGCAAATAAAATATTAAAATGAACATTTCATATTAAAACTGAAATGATCAAATCAATTGGAAATGATTATGGACAGTTGTTTTGCCGAACTACTTTATTAAAACTCCATTATCTTTTATTCCAACAAAGAGAGAGGAAAAAAAAAAAAAAAGCCCTTTCTAGATTCCTTTTGAACAGCTAAAACACTTAGCTTACAAAAATGAAAATAATCTGATATTAGTCCACGTACTAGGTCAGCCCCCACAAAATTTGGGACCTTTAGAGTTTTTTAAGGTCAAATTTCCTATATCCGATCATGTTCGTAACATCACAAGAAAACAACGCCAAGCCCATCAGGATTTTTAGATGCATCGGTTGATAGTTTTACTTATATAACTTATAATTTAAAAGAGTGTCTAACAAGTAAGATAATGTATACTGATATAAAAAATAATATAAAAATATTTATTTAATTTTTTTTAAGGACCAGGTGAGGTGAGCCGTAAACTAATATATTTAAAATTTTTCCCAAGCCCACCATAAAGTCTCAACTAAAATATAAAATGCTATTCACCACTACTGCTTCTTTGCCAAACCCGATAGCTTGTTGTCCAGAAATTCTTACAGATTTTATTACTATAATTTTTGCATGTCAAAAATAGAAGTAGTATTGATTAAAGTAAGTGGAGAATTGAATGCAAAGACAGTTATGCAAACCGCGTTGAAAGTCTGACAGTTGAAAAATGAAAAAACCTTACTTTGTTTTATTGAGTCCAAGCTGTTGTGCTAAGATACTTAAAACATTTTTGTACTGTTTATGTCACCGAGGTGTAACTTTTTGTGATATTTGTGGTGATTTTAGTTGCATCCCATTTAATACCAGCTTTTACTGAATTGTACAAGTTTGTTGTAGTATTCAATTATCCGTCTCTTTTTTCAACTGTCTTGGTATATAGGTGGTCCTTATACTTCTTCTGTTTTAATTTTTGATCATTTTCTTCATGTGGGCTAGTTTCTGTTTTCGGGTTTAGTTCTATTATGAATAGCATGTTTTATTGAATTTCTAGCTGAATTTTGGTTTTCTGAACCTTTTCTGTGTCCTTTGAACTGGGATTCCTTTGTTTTTGATCTTTCGTTTTTGAAGTTCTTCTTTGAAATTTCTGGTGAAATTCTTCTCTATCATCTCGTTGATGTCAAAAGGTTTTAAGTCATTAATTTTGTCTTCTTCAATTTGTCTTTTTTCTGTTTCCAGCTGGAGTTAAATGGCAGTTGAGGAGTTAAAAATTTGAATCTTGAAAGCTCTGTTTTGATCTGAGAAGGACCAAAGAAAGGAAAACATAAAGAAAGAAATGAAGTGTTTTTATTACTTTAAGGATAGATGTAAGAGTAAGGAACAAAGATCAGCACCAATATTGAATTGTGAAAGCAAAACTGATATTTCAGCTGCTGAAAGGGCAACAAAATCTTCATGTTCTGCTATTTCTGAGGGGGTTAATAAGTCTTCAGGCTCAACCACATCTGTCCGTAGTGTAACTGAATTGTACGAAGAGAAAGCTCAAAACTTGAGGGTCTTTTCATTCTCTGAGCTCGCTCAAGCCACCAATAATTTTAGTAGGTTACTTAAGATTGGAGAAGGCGGTTTTGGTAGCGTATACAAAGGTACAATCAAGCCTGTCGGAGGAAAGGGTGATCCCAGTGTTGTTGCTATTAAAAAACTTAACAGAGATGGCTTCCAGGTATGGTCTGTTAGTCTTCTTTATTGGCGAAAAATGTCAACTATTGTGGCAAACCACCGTATCTTTCTTGTCATTTCATATTTGAACGGTAAAATATGGTAAAGAAGATGCAATTAGGCAGCATCATATGTAGGTCAAAAATTTGAAGCAGTGACGTGTTGGATGAAATAATGGATTGCATCTGTGCTTGGTAGGTGGGATTAGTGGGCTGTTATGATTCGATCCCTATTCTGTTACTAGTTGTGTTTGTAGAAGGCATTCAGAATCATGTTATCTGAAGTCTGATGATGGGGAAACAATTTAAAAAGTAAGAATTCCCCATTTCCAACCGATGTTGTAAATCTTCTGATGGTATCATTACAATGGTTGAGTACGTCCAAAATGTCGTTACTTTCTTGTTACATCATCAAACAAGTTTGAAGTGGAATTGTCTTCAAAGTACCATCAATCAATTGGGAGTTGGGAAATTTTTGTGACTGTCTGAAAGTATATGTAAAGTGACTTTTACTCTCTCCATACGCTCACAAATAGTTTATTGTGGGGTATCTCTTGATTGTCTGAATGTGGTTGAATCATGCATCTACTCTGTGAAATGCAACTTTTTGTAGTTCATAACTCGGCTATCACCATCTGGATGCATATACTTTGTGTTTAAAAATATGCCTTTTCGATTTTCAACTATCTTTCTGGTTCCGTTGATTGTGGAAAAGATTAAATGTTAATGCAGGGTCATAAACAATGGGTGGCAGAAGTGCAATTTCTGGGTGTCGTTGAGCATCCTAATCTCGTTAAACTTATCGGATATTGTGCAGTGGATGGAGAACGAGGTATTCAGCGACTACTTGTGTATGAGTTCATGCAAAACAAAAGCCTGGAAGATCATCTATTCAATAGGGCCTATCCTGCTCTTTCTTGGGAAAGGAGACTGCAGCTAGTTCTTGGAGCAGCTCAGGGATTGGCTTACTTGCACGAAGAATTGGAAGTTCAGGTTTTGTCTCGGCTAAGTTTTAGTCTTGATCTTTTTATAAGCTACACAATCTTACTATAGTGAACCACAAGAAGATCTTTTTATCCCTACCCTAGTGCAATTGGTGTAACAGCATTCAAGGACCTATATATTAGATTGTCATACTGAGTAACTGAGTATGATTTTGCAACAAGGCTAATATTTCAAGCCCTAATATGTTGTTAATCATGAAATATCTCCTGCTTATTCATTGATTTCAAGGCTTGTTCTTATCAACTGGCTTATAACAGAGTTGTGGGTCAAAATGGCGCATTAGGCCTTATGGTGTATGTACTTACTATGTCCTTTACATGGGATATGCGGGTGGAACCTTGTAAGAGTCTGCATATACACAAAGTACCTTTTGTCTAGCATCACTTTCAGGTGTAAATATTTGGACTCATGGCTGATGCAAACTGTCTTCTATTTTCTAGTCCACAACAGTGTATACATTGTAAGGCACTTCACAGAGCCTTGATGAGGCTCAACTTTGTAAACTAAAGAACACTTAGATCTCAACCAATCCCAACCCCTTCTTTACCACGCAGAGATTTCAGGATAATCATCATGGAATGAAATTTATTTAATATAATGTTTGATCAAGTGTGAGCTGTAGTTTTTCTTCTGAGAGTAGTTTAGAATCATGAATCTTGCTGAAACAAGATCTTAAGCGCAAGACTTAAGCCAAGTCACTAGATGCCCGAAGATTGTTATTAGAACATAGAATATTCAAATGCCGAGAGAGCTCCTGTTTTACTTCCTAATGAAATCCAAACCAACATGACAAATTTTTAGTGATGTTTGAACAGACATAACCACATAGAAAACTGCTGTTCTGTTCTTTAATGCACTTGTAATGAAGGCTAGTCAGTGTACTTTTACATCATAATGTTTAGCTCACGGACTTTTCTGTACTGATTTTTTCTAATCAATGATTTAGGTCATATTTCGAGATTTCAAGGCATCGAATGTGCTATTGGATGAGGACTTCAAGCCCAAGCTTTCAGACTTTGGGCTTGCCAGGGAAGGACCCACCGGTGAACACACTCATGTTTCTACAGCTGTAGGTTAACTTATGATTATGTACATATACATGCCAACTAAATTTTGATTTCACGAAGATGGAGAGGAAGTCATCCAAACTTACTTTGATGGTAACTGACCACATTGGCCTGCTTTCTGTAACTAGGTTGTGGGTACATATGGATATGCCGCACCAGACTATATTGAGACAGGTCACCTCACAGCTAAGAGTGATGTTTGGAGCTTCGGCGTCGTGCTCTATGAGATATTAACTGGTAGGCGGTCACTAGAGAGAAATAGACCCCGGTCAGAGCAGAAGCTGTTGGAATGGGTGAAACACTATCCTGCTAATAGTAGGAAATTTGGAATGATTATGGACCCAAGGCTTGGGAATAAGTACTCTCTCAGTGCAGCTGGAGCTATTGCCAAATTAGCTGATGGTTGTTTGGTAAAAAGTGCCAGGGACAGACCAAAGATGAGTGAAGTGGTAGAAAAGTTGAAGCAGATAATCCATTTATCAGGTGAAGCAACTTCTCCTGATAGAAGTTCTGAGTCTATTGAAGATGATCCAGTTGATGAGAAGCCAACAAGGCAGTTGGACCCTTCTGAATCAGCAAAAAGGCGGATGGCACATTTAGCTAAACTAAGTGAACATGTTGGTGGAGTCGGTGGAAGAAGGTTCATGATAATGCAGAGGCAAAGGTGACGTAGTATGGTTTCTGCGTCCAAAATGATTTTTGTTTTCTAGGGGTTCCGTTTGAAACAGTGGAGTATATGTGGAATTACTGGAGGCATCGAGCCTTCAATTATATTTTCCACTATGTATCTATCAAAGAGTATTTTCCTTTTCCCAGAGCATGAAACTTATTGACGTGTAAATGCAATGCAAACGAAGTATTTTGCACCAAGAATTTGTTCATAAAATTCATTAGTAGGTGCATCTGAATCAGTTATGCGAATTTTTATCAGCTTTTTTGCCAACCGAATCCTAGCGTTAAAAATGCTATCTTTACTGCAATTTTCTGGTTGGCTCTTTTGGATGGAGTTTATTTTTAGAAACAATATGTTTTTGTTAACTCCAAAATACGTTATCCAACTAAAATAACTTTTTATTTCATGTCAACATTTATACAAACAAATGCTACACTAATATACACACTAGTAATTTTCCTCGAAAACATCTGACTACTCAAGGTATAAAACTCATGTCACTCCCCAGTATTGACGTACGTTTCATGTATGCCAAGCTGGTGTTTTAAACTTCATAAGACGCATATAATTAGGTTTGCCAGGTAGAAGGGGTTGGTTGTATTGTTGGATAAATCTCAAACTTTGCACGAGAACCAGCAAGATAAAGAGCTAATCATCCAAAATAGAAGCATTTGACGCACTTGAAACCTAGAAAGAAAACAAGGCACGTCATCATATTAGGCCAAAAACGTTCGCATTTTTATATCTTATTTCCAGAATGAAAGAATTGGTAAGGGACAACAAATTTCTCCTATAATTCAAGTACTGAACTAATATATTTCAGGGATTCTTTCTTTTCCCTGTGAACTCGCCCCAGTGCATTTCAAGGCATGTTTTTATTTTTATATCTTATTTCCAGAATGAAAGAATTAATAAGACACAACAAATTTCTCCTATAATTCAAGTACCGAACTAATATATTTCAGGACTTCTTTCTTTTTCCAGTGAACTCGCTCCAGCGCATTTCAAGGCATATTTTTCCATCATATCACCAACAGTCATTGCTTACCAATAATAGCAGGAAAGCAAGACGGCATAGAATCTTCTAAGAAACTTTGATGTCCTCCAGGAAGTTTTCCAAGTTCTCGTCTGCAGATTACCAGCTTTCAGCATTTCTCTACATCCCTTTACATTACCATTTGATTTGAAAATCCTGATCAAATTGTAAATCATGTTAAGTGGACCGAGCTTCTGCAATAATGGAAGTATGTTACATGCCTCATACAAAATGCCAAGGCAACCAGCACTGTAGCATTAGCGTCGCTAGTTACTATTCCTGCACCTGTCTTACTTTTCTAGAGCAGTGCAAGTATTAATGTCAATGAGGTCCATAGAAGGAATGGATTGTCAGCATTGTCTACCAGCTATTACCTCCTGCTTTTACTTTAGTTCTCCTGATTCCTTTACTCCTGGTCAAGTTACAGTGTGCAAGGAATTCAATCATCTGCTGTAGCTGTTGGAATGATTTCACTATCCATTCCTTCTATACTAAGCCCAAGCTTTTGTACTCTTCCAGATGCTCTTCTTGCTCTAGGTTGCAACCGAAGAGATGCTCTTCTTGCTCTAGGTTTCAACCGAAGAGGATAAGGGAAGTATGTTTTTATACAGATCAGCCAGAGCTTTCATGGAAACCTCATACCAACATGCCAGCAACTATTGAAATCACATCATCCCCTGTCAATTACCACAGAAGTGTGAACACAAAATCCACTTGATCAAGGATTAGAGTATGCAAAACGTTTCCAATCTGTGCTACAAACAGGCATAGGACTCTGCATTCCATTGTTACTAGTGCGTGCCTATGTGTGTATGTGTGTATACACACACATAAATACATGTACACATCCAGGTAATTCATTCTATACATTCTTTCTCAAGGAGACAGCCCTGGTTTCAAGAGAATTCAATTTGTCAATCGCTTTCAAGTTATTTTCTCTGTGTTAAAATTTGATTATCTAAAACTGTATATGACATACTCATAATTCCAGATAATCATTTCTCTTTCTAATAAATTTGTCATTTTCAATTAGTACACAAATTGTTCCTCGACCATCCATATAGTGCAAACAACAAAATCTCAAATTTACTCTCATTATTTGTGCCCGTATAAATTGTCAAATACTTATACAAGTGCATTTTTAATGAATTCATTTTGAACTCATGGACTGGACTTGTAGACCATTAATTAAATCAAATTTACAAAGCCAAATAACTGCAGAGATAATCCTAAGTTGCATGTTCATGGACTTGAAAGGTATACCTGACTCCAACCAATAACCAGGTGGAAGTGCTAATAACCACATGTGTTTCATATAAGAACCTTAAAATCTAACTTCTTTATAAAAGGGCAAATTACCTTTTACCTCACTTTTAAATAAATGTTTGAACTTCATAACCCCTTCTCATTTGAAAATGCATCTTTAGCTCCTTGTGCTTTAGATTAAGATGGAACTGTCATCTTTAGACTCCTTCCGATTTGGACTGGGAGGGGCTCAGCCACAGTGGGTAAGAGGATAGCGAAGTTATTGATGTTGGTGGAGTGAGGCAAAAGGCAGGGGTGAAATTGTTGGGGAAGAAAAAAGCACCAGTTATGACAAAGGGCAGTCACAGAAGTGTAAAGAAGTAAAGGAAAAGATACAGGAAAATGAAACTAAGATAAAGTAAAAGCAAAACAAAAATCTGGGCAAAGTTTTTTTTGTTTTGTGTTTTGTGCGTGTGTGTTGTTTGTGGGGGTGGAGGGACGGTGGGGTGGGGTGGGTTGGTTAAAAAATTGCATTTTTCTGTTCATCTAAAATGTTATGAACTTTAAATTTGACAGTTAATTCTGAAAGAAAACCTAAGAATAACCATCTAAAAAAACACGAAATAAAATGTACACAAAGGGCTTATGACTCTTGAAGACCAAACTAAAGAAAGGTAATATGCAGATTACCCCACCTGGCAATTATCTGAATAATGCAAAAACTACAGGCAAATAATAGGCAGATTACCCCACCTGGCAATTATCTGAATAATGCAAAAACTTGGAAGATATTTCAGGCCTAAAATCAATACCTCGTTAAATCGTAGCACCACAGATTGGCCTCTTGCAAGAGACCTGCTATTCTAGCTCATAATATAAAGGTTAAATCTGGAACTGAAGAATCAAGGATATAGCCTAGCTTGAAGATAAGCACAAGCCAGCTGATATGATCACGAAGTCATTGAAATCCGAAGATTTGACATTTTGACAGTCCCAGAAAGAAGGATAGCTTTTCAAAAGGCTAATATACACTGTCTTGAACTCATATATCTAGTTTCGGTTTTAAGATTTGTTACCATTACATGTATACAATGAATTCTTTCCTCCATGCAATTTCTCAAGCACTTCAATAGTTTTGTGAAATATATAATCTGACTGACCCAAAAAATCAGAGAATATTCAGTGTATGAGAAAAACAAGAAACAAAAAATAAAACGACAGCGAGCTCATCTCCCCTTGTATTGAATTCCTGGGTCCACTCTTGGATACCTGTAATACAGGATAAACTAGCTATATGGTTTTCATCTTTTAGAAAATAATTTTAAACTTGAAGTCTTTGTATCCCCTTGCAATCATTTTATTAGGAATGTCTATGCACTGGCAGCCACTTATAGGTTCTAGTCAAACCCAGAAGATAAAGTATAGAAATAACTATATGTAAAGAACCTTCTAAACTACAAATTTAAAAAAAAAAAATAAGGAACAAAAACAAAAAAACATATATATTGTCTTGCAATTGAAAATCTAAGAGGAATCAAGTGCTTGGATAAATTTGTTGCTGCAGAGAACTCAAGCTATGTTTGTGTTGTGCAATGGATCATCATTTTGAGTGAAAGATACTTTGGCTAATTTTGATATTGTTTTCACTTTATTACTCTTAAAGGCTTCAGCTGAGGACATAAAAAAGTTGAGTAGCGCAATAGTTGTGTAATTAAAGGAGTCAACTTCAAGATTTTGTTACCCAGTATTGAGGCCAAAAAAGGAAAAAAAAGAAGCTGGCTAAACTTGACAACTCAACACAATGTGCGTGTGAATGCAACATTTCAAATTTCATACAAGGAAAATTTTGTTATATTTGAAATGTAATAATCTAATGCCAAGTCAGAAGCTTGATAAAATCTATATTTGGTTCACATCCTACAAAATAATGAATTCTAACCAATATTCAATGTGCCCGCACTTGTAGTTGGCACCCAACAGAAGAAGTTTTCAATAAGCTACAATTCTAAATATACAATCAAGAGGTTTCTGAAACAACAGAAAATATATTTTTTCGGGCCACAATATTTCCTTTTTCAACCAACCTGAATATTGATAAAAGAATGCACAAACAGATCAGTATATATGTACATACATCTGTATTCAATTAGGGAAACTTCCACCCTAGGGCCTTTTTAACACTACCCATACATATTGAGGATCAGGGAATAGACAGTTGTTAAAGGCACGTGCCCCAAAAATTTTGTGACAATGATTTAGCCACAACACCAATTTCTGTTAATTAGATAAAATTCACTTTTTGCTCCCTTCCATTTTAAAATGTACACTCTCACATGTTTAAATGTACAATAATCTTAAGGGTCAAAATACTCTGCACGTGTCTTCCAGTTGTAGAGTGCTAGGAACCATTGCGTCTAATAACAGTCCCACCACATATTCTTTCACATACTGCAGATATAGTGCGCTTACCCACATATTCACATACGTGCATATTTGGGTGTATATACAAATGCATATATGTGTATATATAACTTCAATTTCTTTTCGAGTGTTGAGGTTGAAATGCAACCAGATTTTAGTGGCTAAAAGCCATTGACATGGATGAAAAAGTCTGTAACGTAAATGATGGTGGTATACAGAACCTCAAGGGAGCAGAAAAAACAATTTACCTAAGCATAGTTTTCTTCAACCTTTGAAGATGGATCCTCTTGGTGTAAACACGTCAGCACCACCCAAGCCATAAGACACGTGTTTAGCCTCACTCTTCCTTACCAAATTACTTTCAAATCTGTAATTCATTGTTGCCAAATAGTTCAAAATCCAAACTAAAGCTTATCAGAGAAGTTTAAATTTATTGCCATTAAACTCCAACTATGCTATTATGTCTTCTTCCGTCAGTCCCTCTTCTTTATAACTGTCCATCAATGCCCTTTTGTGTTCACAAACTTGGCTCCAGTCACTCTTTAGCTCTTCTTCACCAAGAGCTGTTTTTGCTTCAAGGTTATCTGAACTGATTCACATATCAAGGTAAACCTAATGGGGAAAAACACACAGAGCACATGCACGGTGCACACTTGCCACACGGCGCCAACCCAACACACGCATGTATAGCCTCACTCTTACCAAATTATTTTCAAATCTGTAAATTTAATTGCCAAATAGTTCAAAATCTAAACTAAATCTTACCAGAGAAGTGCAAATTTATTGCCATTCAACTCCAACTCCCCTATTCTGTCTTCTTCCATCAGTACCTCTTCTTTATAACCATCCCTTGGTGCTCTTTTGTGTTCACAAACTTGGCTCTGGTCACTCTTTAGCGCTTCATCACCAAGAGCTGTTTTTTTGCTTCAAGGTTATCTGAACGGATTCAACATATCAAGGTGAGCCTAAAGGGGAAAAACACACATACACACGCGGAGTGCACGCACAGTGCACGCCATGTTTAGCCTCACTCTTCCTTACCAAATTACTTTCAGATCTGTAAATTTATTGTTGCCAAATAGTTCAAAATCTAAACTAAATCTTCTCAGAGAAATGCAAATTTATTGCCATTTAACTCCAACTACCCCATTCAGTCTTCTTCCATCAGTCTTTCTTCTTTATAACTCTCCCTTAGTGATCTTTTGTTTTCACAAACTTAGTTCAGATCACTATTTAGCTCTTCTTCACCACGAGCTGTTTTTGCTTCAAGGTTATCTAAACTGATTTGCATATCAAGGTAAGCCTAAAGGGGAAAAACACACAAACACGCACAGAGCATGCGCACGGTGCACGCTTGACGCTTGCCACATACACAATTTATCAACAAATGTGACAACAATTTAGCTCTAGAACAAGCAGACAGATGGACTTGCACATGTAGGATAAGGTTATGTACATCTATAATAATATTTGCCAGTTTTATTTGCATCTTTGCTAACTTTATTCCTAATTTGGAAGTATCTCTTGTTGCTTTTAGCTTTCTATCTAATTAGTTTGGAAAAACTCCTAGTCTTCCATATGCTTTATTATTTATTCTTTTTCTTCTTTCTTTATGTGAAGATAGGTGTGTAAGATGTACAAATGCATTAAAATTTGATTTACTAATTTTTGTATTGGTGCATTTCTTGGGGGTCCTTTTAGGATTTGGTTTTTAATCCTGAAACTTTTGTGTAAATTAGAAAGAAGACAGTTTATGTACCAACAATCGAACAAGACAGCAAGAAACTTTCACTGATACATACAAATTTATTTATAAACTTCTATATCTGGTTGTATGGAATATTGATATATCTTATAGGTAGAAGTAGCTAGCCTATAGTGTGCAACCAAAGAGTCATGACAACAAAAAAGTAGCCTTATGAATGGAATCTTAAGTATCCTTTGATTGTAAATTACTGACTTCACCCGTTTTCTTCAATCATTTTTTATCGATTTATGTGCACAAACGAAGAATCGCAAGAATTTCAACATGTCTTCACCCCCACCTCCATCACCACCAAGGTCTCAAATGCCACTCCAGAGCTTCAAGCTGCCCCTGACCGCAAGCAGTCCAATAAGAACCCGAGTAACAACAGCCTCAACCAAGGGCACAAATTGCCACAATCATCTTCTTCATCAAGGAAGCAACCATTTTTGGGTAATGCTGCAGGTCCAGGAAAATCAACTCTAAAGAAATCTTATATTCTTGATTGGTTGCATGGAAGATTGTCAGAACCCTCTACAGGCAAATCTTCTGGGGGATCATCTCCTAAACCTGGTCTGAAAACCACTGATCCCAGCTCATGTGTGTAGCTTGAGCCATCTCCATCTTATGCTTTGCCAACTTTTTCTTCAGTTGTTCTCTAGATGCTGAAACTTGTTTCAGAAAAATATACAGTTGGTGTTCACACCATTCAATAAAAAATTTGTCCTTGGACTTAATCTGTATCAGATGAACACCTTTTTGTGGGAAAAGAATGACTACAAGATAGCTTCCCCATGAAAAGAGAATATTCTACTACAAAATATTTGTAAATATAAGCAAACCCATTCCCATCCCACAACACCAACAGCCCCACAGAGAAGAAGAGGAAAAGATAAGGAAGAAGGAGGGGGGGGAGGGGGGGGGGGGAGGTACAAAAATGTGAAGACTTGTTAATTTATTTTATTTCACTTTATATGAGAATTAAAGGCAGCCTTACCCTTGGAGGTCAGTCCTAAAAAATTCTAGGTGGGATTCCTGGAATTTCTTACTTCATACTTCTCTTCTTCTTTTCTTCTTTTCCTTCTCTTCTTCCTTCCTAATTAATCTTTATGTTATGGGCATACTTAGTATTTCTAGTGCCACAGTGCGTAATACAAGTAGAGTTGTCCATAGACTTCTCCTGCATCAATTAAGGATCATTTTTAAAGGAATCAGCTCTTACAAACTCAGATTCTCAATTCATCCACTACCACCAACACTTGTCAATCCACATACCTTAGCAGTATATTAAGCATTATGCATCCAAGGTTGGTAAAAAGAAGAGATCTTTTTCTTAAAGGAGTGGAATGAGGGGATGATGCCTGTTGGGACCACATTAAAAACTTGTTGAACCCATCAAAAGTCAAAACAAGATAACACAATTTCTTCAAAAACCAACACCCCAACCCCTGGCACACCCAGCCTCCAGGCCAAAATAAATGAAATAAATCAAAATATATTTTAAGTGGAAATGACAAATACTTTGTTTTGGCACAGAATTATTTAAATCTTCATGAATTCACTGAATTTAAAGAAATTGATAAATTGCAAAGAGGACTATTTTCTAATGCTAGTACAAGAAACAATTGGTAAGCAAATATACATGACTGATATTTGTTGCAACACAGAATGAAGCCCCAAATGTATGAAAAGATCATTAATGATAAAATAAAAAACAAAGAATGTTTTTCAGCATGGTAAAATATATTATCTGAATGAGTCCTAGAAATGGTCATAAACAAAATTATCGAGCTCCTACACGTATTTGTGTTTATGGGACAAGGACATGTTTTCAGAATCAAACATCTTTTCTCTGCATCCAGTACTTTCAAGGATACAGCTCATTGCTGGCTCAATCGTCAACTTTCAGTATTTCCTCACTGGCAATTCTTCAATAATATGTTGCCAAGTGAATAATACCCAGAAATGAAATCTTTTCTTTTCTTGCTTTTCTATGGTTTGACACTTGACAATGAGCAATCCCTTGCATTTTAACAATGGAAGTGTAAGATTTCTGAATTCAAAGTTTTATAATAATCTAACCTATCCTATGCCAAAATATTAATATTGATACTTCATTTTTATGACATCCAGGCTTTCATGCATATATAAACCTCAAACTCCAACTAGTACGCCAAGAAAAAGAACACCATTTCCTATTACACTAAGTTCCTGGCTCTGCTCTTGGATGCATGTAATGAAGTCGACATCTATATGGTTTCATCTTTAAAATTTGGTTTGTTATGATATTTCATCTAAGAAATACTTATATAGTAAACCTTCAAATGTACAAAATTTTCAAGAAATGTATTCTTTCTTGCAATTAGAAATCTACAAGGAATGAAGCACTTAGAATAATTAGCTATTAAATACAACTCAAAATGGGCTTGTATATGTCGAATGGGTGACCATTTTGAGCCAAAGAAAATTTGGCCAGTTTTGACATTGTTGTTCTGTTGCTTAATTGCTCTAGAGGTCTGAACTAATGACATAGAGCAGTCCCATTTTGTTTTTAAACGTGTTGGCTTCCAAGTTTGCCAATAAATAATTTGATCCCAAATTATTTTGAGCTAGCAAAGCATGACAATTCCACAAAATGTATGTGGGCACAAAATTTTAAACTTCATTCAGGGAAAGTTTTAAACGTAGATTTGAAACGGAGTTACTTATTGCCTATTCAGAACTTCATTCCAACATCCTATAAAATCAGGGATTCTAAGCACCTTTGTACGAGGGCATACTTGTAGTTGGTATACAAAAGAAGAAGCTATGACACTAAATATAAAATCTAAAAAGTTCTTGAAAGTATAGGAAAAAAAATTGGGCCCACAATTTCCATATCAAAACCAGAAACCACATTGACAAAAGAATGCATAAACAAGTCTCCACTTATGTAGACACACTCATACAAAATAAGAGAAAATTCTAACCAATGCTGTCTCTTTAAAACCAAATGAAAACTTTTTGTGGATTAGGGGCCAAGACATTTGTCCAAGGCAAGTGTATATAAACAAATTGTAATCTGCATTTACCACAACCAATATGTCGTTAATTAGATGAAACTTACACTTACTATTAAATTTTGGGTGTATAAACAAATAATATAGGGATATGTATATCCATAAATAGGAACAAATGTTTACTATATTTAGCCAAATTCTAAGCGCTAAAAACCCATTGAGGGTGGATGAAAAAGTTTATACAGAAAAAACAGCAAAAAAAAAAAAAAATGGTTTATCT
The DNA here is from genome assembly GCA_024721245.1 of Mitragyna speciosa. NCBI lineage: Eukaryota > Viridiplantae > Streptophyta > Magnoliopsida > Gentianales > Rubiaceae > Mitragyna > Mitragyna speciosa. The sequence goes on from CM045558.1 coordinate 4,425,459, forward strand.
AAGCACACAGGAACACATCAGCACCAACCACGCTTATAAAACACAAGTTTAATCTGACTCTTGCATGTCATTGGATACCTTCTTAAGTGTCTTTAGCAAGAAGTTTGCAACTTAACCACATTTTCAGTGCTAAAAGCCATTGAGGTGGATGAAAAAGTTGGTAATGTAAAAGAAGGTGGTACACAGGAAAAACAGCAGAATATATGGTTGATCTAAGCCCACAGGTTTCTTCAACCTTGACAGTGGATCCTCTAGGTGTAAACATTAGCACCAGCTATGCTACACAATACGTGTTTAGCCATGCTCTCCCATATAACTTTCAAATTTGTAATTTTCCTTTTTTTTCCCCAAATAGTTGCAAATCCAAATAATGCATTAACTTACCTGTCCATGATTTTATCAATTAATATTAGTGACAAACCTTCTCCATCTCTATCTCCTGTGTTATCTTTCCAAAAGCACACACATGCATGTATTGTCAGAAGATTCAGTTGTCAATCAATCACACTAACTTAGCTATCAATCAATCGCCCTGATTTAGCTATCAATCAATCACCCTGATTTAGTTAACTTATTTGTTAATACAATTAATGTATTTTATGTACTTTCCTAGTTAGATAGTCAATCAAATATGTTAATGTATATCTGTAGCCTATCAATTAGTCAATTAGCATAATTAAGAATTTTCTTATTGTAAAACTAGTCTACGTTCAATGTAACTAGTCTAGGTTCAATGTAACAGTTGTCTAGGTTCGTCTTGTACTAAGCCTATAAATATAGGCCTAATTTCACAATGACAGATACATAAGTTCAATTTCTCAAAATCCTATGTGTTTAACATGGTATCAGAGCCCTTGATCTCTACATAGTCATAGTTCAGATTTTTTCCAGCTTTCTGTTCCTAGTTCTCTAGCAACCTCTTTTCATACTCATAGTTCAGTTCTTTGCTCCTAGTTCATTCGTATCATCATGTCTTCAAACAAGGAGTCCTTCTTGATTCGTTTTAATGGCAAAAACTACTCAACCTAGGCATTCCACTTCAGAATATATGTCAAAGGAAGAAATCTATGGGGTCATGTTGATGACAGCAAACCTGTTCCTAAGCAAGGTACGAATGAATATGCCAAGTGGGAGGTCACGGATGCACAAATCATGGCATGGATTCTAGGATTTGTAGAACCTAACATTGTTTTGAATCTCTGACCCTCCAAGACGGCTGCCGAGATGTGGAATTACCTAAAGAGAATCTATAGCCGGCAAAATGCGGCTCGTAGATTCCAACTTGAACATGAATTATCTATGATTCATCAGGATAATCTCTCTATTTCTGAATTTTACTCTAGCTTTATGAATCTTTGGGCTGAATACACTGATATAATCTATGCTACCTTACCATCAGAAGGTCTTGATGCTGTCCAATCTGTTCACGGAATTGCAAAAAAGGATCAATTTCTCACGAAATTGGGATCTGAATTTGAGGGTACCAGATCCAATCTTATAAATCGAGATCCTGTTCCCTCCTTGGATATATGCCTCAATGATCTACTATGAGAGGAACAACGAATTCTCACTCAAGCAGCCATTGAACAACGAAGATCCACATTAGTTCCAATGGCTTATGTAGCATAAGGGAAACCAAGAGGTAAGGACACAAATGCTGTTCAATGTTTTTGCTGCAAAGGATTTGGTCATTATGCTTCGAATTGTCCCAAAAATTTCTGCAACTATTGCAAAAGAGATGGTCATATTATCAAGGAATGCCCGATCCGACCTCCCAAGAAATCTGACACAGCATTTATTGCCTCGGTTGGCTCTTCTAGTAATGGTGGTTCAGCAGATATAGCACCATCAACACAAAATGTTCCTACTCCTGCTCAAACTTTAACACCTGAGATGGTACAGCAAATGATTCTCTCTGCATTCTCTACTTTAGAACTCTCAGGTAAACCCTTGTCTACTTCATCCACTTGGTTTTGTGATTCTGGGGCATCCAATCACATGACAAATAATGCTCAAATCCCTACCAATGTCAAAAAATATTCTGGAAACCTTGAAATTCATACTGCTGATGGCAATTTGTTACCCATTACAGCCACTGGTGATATTTCTCCTTCTTTGACTAATGTTTATGTCTCTCCAAGCCTTGCCACTAACCTTGTTTCAGTTGGCCAATTGGTTGACAATAATTGTAAAATAGAATTTTCTAAATCTGGTTGTGTAGTGCAGGATCAACAGTCAGGGAAGATGATCACAAGGGGGCCTAAAGTAGGACGTGTTTTTCCTCTCCAATTTCCTTCATCATCCTATATTTCAATTCCTTTTGTCACTTGTAATCTCACACATGTTGATTATCGAGTATGGCACAAACGTTTTGGACATCCAAACTCTAATGTACTCTATGATTTGCTAAATTCTGACTTACTCGGGAATAAAAAGCATGTTTCTTTTGATGATGTCCAATTTGATTGTGATTCTTGTAAACTTGGTAAGAGTAAAACTTTGCCATTTCCTACTCACAAACCTAGTCTTGTTCAACCTTTCGAAATGATACATAGTGATTTGTGGGGTATGGCACCAATTATATCTCATGCTAATTACAAGTATTTTGTCACTTTTATTGACGACTACTTGGATTTATTTCTTGCATTCTAAGGATGAAATGCTTTCTGCATTTAAACTTTTTCATGCATATGTCCAAACACAATTTTCAACTAAAATTAAGGCTTTACGTTCAGACAATGGGGGTGAATATATGTCTCATTTGCTTCAAGAGTTCATGCAGGCTAATGGAATAATCTCTCAAAGATCATGTCCTCAAACTTCACAACAAAATGGAGTAGCTGAAAGAAAAACGATCATCTCCTTGATGTTGCTCGAACTCTTTTATCAGAATCCTCAATACCTACTCGATTTTGGTGTGAAGCTGTCTCCACTGCTGTCCATCTCATTAATAGGTTACCTTCTCCTTCATTGAATCATGTCTCTCATTTTCATAAGTTATTTGGTCATCCCCCAAATTATTCTAATCTTCATATCTTTGGTTGTGTATGTTATGTTCGTCTTTCTGCACAAGAACGCACAAAACTCACAGCCCAATCAATTAAATGTGCTTTTCTAGGATATTCAGTGCATCACAAAGGGTTTCGCTGTTATGATCCTAATTTGCGTCGTGTTCACATTTCTAGAAATGTAATTTTTTTTTAAAATCAGTGTTTCTTTTCCGATCATCAGGACCCTCTTTCTCCTTCAGTTTCTATGTTACCTCTATTTCCTAATTCTATTGCAGATCAAGAAACTTCCAAACCATTTTTGGTATATCAAAGACGTTCCAAAGTCACGATCAATCAGCCTTCTACTTCTTCTGCGCCCCCTCAAGCTTCTTCCCTTGCTGATAATCCTCTCGCACTACCTGAATCTGGCATTCCCAAACGTAGTGCTCGAGTCAGTAAACCACCAGAAAGGTATGGCTTTTCTAATCCTGTTTCTTTGACAGCCACTTTGTCTTCTATTCCTATTCTCTCATCTTATAAACAGGCAATGGAACATGAGTGTTGGCGTCAGGCTATTGAAACTGAACTTCTTGCTCTTGAAGAAAACCAAACCTGGGATGTTGTACCACAACCTTCATCCATCAAGCCACTTGGCAGCAAATTTGTGTTTTCTGTCAAACTTCACTCTGATGGTTCTATAGATCGTTACAAGGCTCGGTTAGTGGTTCTTGGGAATAAACAAGAGTATGGTCTCGACTATGAAGAGACATTTGCACCAGTTTCTAAAATGACCACAGTGCAAATCATCCTAACACTTGCAGCATCTCAATCATGGTCTTTACTTCAAATGGATGTTAAGAAATCCCCTGCAATCCCCTGCAATCCAATCCTGAAGCATTACAGTTGAGAGTTCAAAGATTTTCAATCTTCTAACCTATCCTATGCCTGAGTTATGAATCTTGATACTTCGCTATTGTAATATCCAGACTTGTGTATATTTAAACCTCCAACCAACTCCAATGGTATTAAGATTGCATTAATAAGTGTGTATGAGTAACATATTCTAACAAAACTTGACTTATCAAAGCAAATTCACTACCTACTTATGCCAGACTTGCAAATTAATGTAAGTTTAGCTAACAGACAGGTTTTCTACTTTATGAATGAGTAAATTCCTTACTTAACGAGACACTTCTTGAGACCTATTACAATTGCAAGTTTACAAGTATGTAAAAGTCTTTCTCAACATTGTACAGTTTAAGAATCTTGAAACGGAATCTTTAGAGCAATAAAGCATGCAGTTTTAGCGAAGCAGGCAAAATGTTTGCCAATGAGAAATAGTGGATACCATAAAAAAGTGCAAGCAAAAGATTAAATTATATGGAATATCCCGATGCCCTTAAAATCAACGTCAACAAATAAAGTGCCAGGTGATGGGAAACAAAAGAATATATGAGCAGTCAAAGGCGGAGAATAACTACAAAAACAGAACAAAACCCAGTACCTGTTGTAGAAACATTTAGTGATTTTGCATAAGCAATTCCAGCACCGGACAAAATTGCTGCTTCAGCATTTGGGAAATCAACTGGAGACAGCACTCTGTTCAAGTAGGAATATTTCTTGTTTATAGGTTTCCAGCCCCTCATGTGACTTATGATTGATGCCCAATTAATAGTTGGTCCTCAAGAAGTTTCTTGCTTTAACTTCCTGATTCTTCACTTCCACTTAAAAGGGTAAATTTATGCATAGACATGCTACAAAGCTACCATTTGAACTGACTTCGAGTTCCCACCAGGCCCATAATCAACTAATTCAAAATATTGATCACTCTTTTCACTGCAAGGCTTATGTCTGCACAAGTAATCATAGGTAATGTACAAAAGAAAATCTAGAAAGAGGATCTTCCCAGTTGTTCCTTTACCATATTCAGCATCTCCATGTATGTCATTGTATGCTCTGTCCAATATTTTGTATGTTATTTCATCCAACTCAAATTGAGCCTGAATCAACTTCTGCCCCCACATCCAGGTCCTTTCAGGTAATCCTAGCTTGCGTAGATGAGACAACAACAAATTAGCTGTAACAATATTTGGGACAAAACCCATCTTAAGCAATTTTCCTGTCAAAATCATTGCTCGATCCAATATATCATTGCAAATACCATTCATCAGAGTGTTGTATGTCACTGTATTTGGAACTATTCCAGATGAAACAAGCTCATTTAATATCGTAACAGCTCGGTTCATTCTCCTGCTGCTACAAAAACCATGAATCCATATGTTATAGGTTGTAATATCTGGGTCCCATCCACTGGCATGCATTTTATTTACAAGATTATCTACGTTAACCATGTCAAATACCTTAGAATATCCACTGATCAGACTATTATAAGTAACAATATCAGGGATTATCCCACTTCTATGCATTGCCATGTAGGTATCAATTGCTGATTTCATCCTTCCCTGTTTACAAAACCCATTAATGATGATATTCATAGTGAAGACATCTGGGAGAAGGCCCCTTTGCCTCATCTCCTTTTCCAAATTCAATGCCTCATCCAATTTCCCGCAATTACAGAAACCAGCAATTAAAGAATTATAAGTGTAATTGTTAGGCACAAGTCCTTTTCTTTTCATTTCTATAAACCAATCATACGCCTCTTCAACAAATTTTGCTTTAGAGAGTCCATTGATTAAGGCAGAAAACGCAACAGCATCAGGAGCCATCCCTCTCCTTCCCATCTCTTCCCAGAGGCTGTGAGCTCCCGTAATGTCCCCTTCTCTAAAATGTCCATCCAGAAGCACAGTAAAAGCTACTTGGTTCAGTGGAAACTCTTTCTCTATCATCTTATCCATAAGGTTTTTGGCATTTTGAAGCCTGCCTATCTTAGATAGACCCACCAGCAGAGAAGTAGATGTGGAAGCAGAAGGAATAAGCCCAGATTTGATCATTACGTTATGCACTTCAAAAGCTTTCTCATGGAATCCTGCTCTGCTGTAAGCAGAAATGAGGGAATTGAAGGCAACTATGCTAAGTGGTATGCCCTTTTCAAGTATACTCTTCAGCAAGTGCAGAGCCTCATCTAACCTTCCTGCCCAACACAATCCTGAAATGGACATGTCAGATAATGAACAATCTGGAATCATTCCCATCATAGATAATTCCCTTAAGAACCTGTCACCATCCTCTTCCGTCCCATATTTATAGTTTCCTGCTATCAAAATGTTAAAAGTTATACCATCAGGAGCAACACTCATTTTTTCCATTTCTTCATAAAGCATATTTGCCTGACCAATTTCTCTCGCCTTTACATAGCCATCCATCAAAGCATTATATGTCACAGTGCCTCGTGAAACACCCATCTCTTGCATTCCGTCAAAGATCTTCCTTGCTTCTACAATGTTACCCTCCTTGCAGAGTGCATTGATAATGGTACCAAATGTGGCGGTGCTTGGTTTACAACCACTTTCCACCATAAAGTGCACCCAATTCAATGCATGAGAAGTCCAACCTCTTGTACAATATGCATTTATCAGAACGTTATATGAAAAAACATCTGGTTCGCAACCATACTTCCTCATAACATATAACAAGCTCTCACCTGTTGCAACACACCCTTTTCTACAAAAGCCCAGAATCATCACATTATACACAAAATTGTTCGGGCAAGGTCCCCTTCGGACCATATCTCTAAACAACTTCCATACGCTACCGTAATCACCAACTCTAATTAGCAATGCAAAAAAAATGCTTACAGCTGATAAGCTCGGCCTAATTCCAACCTCCCTCATTCTGTCCCAAACCTTCAATGCTTGAGAACCCATATTTGCATTCAGAAAAGCCCGCATCAAAGAATCAAGAACCGAGAAATCTGACTCGTACTTAAAATGCTCTCTCCACATAAATTCTACCACCTCATCACTCCTACATTTCCCAATTCTTCTTATAACCCAAGAGAGCACATCCTGTGCCATCAACCTCAACCCCTCGGCCGCCAACATGTGCGTGACAATACAACAAGATCGGACTATAACCCCAGAATCATCACAAAAAACCAACTTGAAAAATGCTAATGAAGCTTGCCGGTTTTCAAATAGTTTCAAGATTTCTACAAGCAAACAGGGGCAATAACTACTGGAAAATCCCTTTAAAACTGACCCTTTTTCCAGTTTAATCATCCTTGATAGCCCGATTACAATTTTACGCCTTTCATTCGAATTAAGTATTGTGCTTGAGGTGTTTGATAAATGCCCCAAAGGGGAAAATTGATCAAGAAAATCAAATTTGTGGTCAGTAAATATTGAATCTTTACTGTCAAATGAGCTAGTAGAGTAGGTAAAAGATAAATGTGTGAAATGGGGGTTAAGGGTTGCGAAGGGGAGTGAGAGATAGCAAAGGAAATGAGCAGGTGAAGTGCGTAAATTTAAGGGACAGAGAGATAGTTGGGAAGAGCGAAAGACCTTGAGGAGAGCTGTGTGCACACGGCGCAGAGTAGGAGTCATCCGGAGCTTCACCGGAGATGTAGTCGGAGCTGGGTCTTCCAACGAACAGCAGTCAATAAAGGGTTTTAGGGGTTTTAGCTAGTGTACATTTTTTCGAGAAGGCTATTGGTGACCCGTAAGTAACCCAGTGAACTAAGTGGGCTTCGTCAACTTTGGAATTCGACCCAATCTTCCTTTTTTTTTTTCAATTAAAACCCCTTATGTTTCTCTCTGTTTCTTTATTTTTTGAATAATCATGGAAACCTGTGAGGGTTAGAGTAGGAAAATTATGCCCCGTGAAATCCATATAACTCCCTGTTAGATAGCTATCACGTGTATAGATGAAAATTTATGTAAAAAAATTAACTGCTGTATGTCGAAATATATGAGTCCAGAACCAATAAAATATTTCTCGATGTGTCTTTATTTTGATACACGTGATATAATTAGTTACAACTCGTTTTGTCGATTGGGTTCATGAAAGCATTTTTCGATCTATTAATAGATACAATTAGGAATCTATTATGCTTCCTGTAATCTGACTCTAGATTTCTTTATATAATGAACATTGTAACTGATTATTCAAATCTAAAAATAACACTTGACATCTAATTACTAAGTACACAATTAGAATACATCCTGATCATGTCATGCATTCTATTCATCCAAATTATTTTGAGGAACCTAGCCCGATTCTAAGAAGCTGTTTATTTAATTACTTTCTTGTTGTTTTTTTTTTTTTTTTTTGAATCTAAAATATTTCATTAAGACAAATCATCAGTGGCTGCTTTCAGTACAGATTTTGGGAAATTTGAAAACCACAAAACATTTCGTTTTACATGAAGTGCTAATCTAGAGGCTTCATGGGCTGACATGTTGGTGCTCCTGCCACTGAATTGAATTGTGAGCTTTGGAAAAATTTCCTTTAAATCTCGGATGTCTGCAATGATACTTCCAATCTGTGATAGATCACTTTTGTTCCTGTTAATCCTGTTGACCACACACAATGCATCACTTTCTACTGCAAGATGAGTCAGGTCCACTTTCTTGTTGTTATACAATTGAACCATAATGGGTTTTACCTATGTTTTCATACTCGGACCGGGTATCAACCCGGCTGAGCTCAGGGGTCAGGGGTCAATTGGTTCGACCGGGGGTCGATTCGGGGTTGAACCGGATGAACGTCATAAATATTATATATATATATATATATATATATATATATAACACATATATACACTTACTAATTTTTTTCTTAATTTTAGTTGTTAGTCCAAAAAATTATAGCCAAAATACCCTCAATAACCATTCTAATATCTTGCTATTAATAGTTAAAAAAGCATTGAATTGAAAAAATTAGCAATAAATATAATGGACTCAAATTATTCACTTTTTAATATAATTAGTATAAAGAAGTAGAAGTGAGGCACCACTAATATTTTGTAATTGGTCAAAGAAGTTGGTTGCCTTTTGACCGATAATTGGGCCAAGCAAATAAAAATCATGTACTGATTTAGCATTGATGTTCATTTGTTGGATGTATGTCAATAGGGCCCATATCATTGTCAAAACTCAAAGACAAATAATTGTTGGAATCCATTTTTTTCAAACAATAAATATATAAGCCCACAAACATGTATAAGGACCCATATCTAATGAAGTGTGGAGCATTAATGTGGCTAGATTTGTAAAAAACAAAAAAAAAAAGCGGTTTCCGGTTTTGCCCGGTCAAACCCGGTTTTTGACCGAGTTTGACCGGATTTTAAAAAACCGATTTTTTATTCTAACTCGGACCGGACACTTGGCCGGTTTCCGGTTCGACCGGTTCGACCGGCCAGTCCGGTCCGAATTTAAAAACACAGGGTTTTACCCGTCCAAAATCTCAATCTATACTTAACTAGCTACGCAACCTTGTCTTTTTCTTCTTTTATGGCTACTGTTGACAGTTTGTTCTTTTTCCCCCTGAAAAGTTAATTATAATGGATATGAAACTTTAAGACTGCCAAAAAACGTTAAGGTTTTGATTTTTATGATTTTCATTTTTTATCAAAATTTTGTTTGTTATGAATGTTAAGGGCGTGCAAGTTCACCCGGTGACCAGAAAACCTGGCCGATCCGATCAAGACTCGATCCGAAAAATGCGGGTATCTGACCCGCGCAGATTTTAGCGAATACGAGTCATATGCGGGTTACTTTATTAAGCAGGTCGGATACAGATAATGATTTTTAAAACCCAACAGGTATCCGACCTGACCAGCATATAGAAGTAATGATGTAATTTTATAAGGTTTCCTAATATTAATATGTGATATTATTATGTAATATTAGATATTATTATGTGAAATTACTATGTAGTATTTGTTATTTTTATTAATATCAATATCAATATCTTTTATTCTTATAAGGTTTCCTAATATTAATACGTGATATTATTATGTAATATTACTATGTGATATTATTATTATTATGTAATATGCTATTAGATATTATTATGTGAAATTACTATGTAGTATTTGTTATTTTTATTAATATCAATATCAATATCTTTTATTCTTATAAGGTTTCCTAATATTAATACGTGATATTATTATGTAATATTACGATGTGATATTATTATTATTATTATGTAATATGCTATTAGATATTATTATGTGAAATTACTATGTAATATTTGTTATTTTTATTAATATTAGTATCAATATCTTTTATTCTTATTTTGTAATCGTAGGCAGTAAAGAGTACCGCATTATCAACATTGAAATGTAAAAAATTGAGATGCGGTAATATAAACTCTACTTATGATAGTTGTTTTGTGTGTTTTTTGCATTCTTTGTTTCAAAAACATGGTTGGTGTTTATGTTATAAGATTTGTTTGTATGGTGCTTCTCTGTCTCAAAAAATTGAATTTTTCTTCAGTGCTTGCAATAAATTCATGGTTTGTAACACTTGATTTAATATATGTTATTTAAGTTTATATTTGTTATAAATGACTCTCTAATTATTATTAGATTATCTAGGATTTGAAGCAAATTTAACACTATACGGGTACGACCCGAAAAAATATAGATATCCGACTCGAAAAATGCTGATATCCGATCCGCCAGATATCTCAATATGCAGATACGGATACTGGTTACAACTTTGCCTGACCCACATATAGAGGGTCAGGTCAGAAAATACCCATGCGGGTCGGATATCCGACCCGTGCACACCCCTAATAAATGTGTTTCTTTCTCCAAGTTCTTCTCGATGGGCCGAATCATAGTTTGGGGATAGTTCGTTTATTGGTTTTCTCGCATTGCGATATGGTCCATTAGGAATTAAGATCCGCTAAACAAAGTTGTTGGGCTGAGGTGTTTACTAGATATTCTTGAGGCAAAGTAGAGTTAAAGAATAAGAGGAAGTTTCTCTCTCTCTCTCTCTCTCTCTCTCTCTCTCTCTCTCTCTCTCTCTCTCTCTCTCTCTCTCTCTCTCTCTCTCTCTCTCTCTCTCTCTCTCTCTCTCTCTCTTTGTTTTCCTTTTTATTTTTTAAATAAATGGGTTGCCAGAATTTAAACTCCTAGGTAACTAGCTGCACAATGAAGTCCATATGGTGAATATTCTCCATATAAATATGTAATTAGTGCATAATAAATAAAATTGGAACCCATTTACTCAACAATGGTTATGGTACAGGTTTACTATTTCCTTCTTTAAACTTTAAGGTAAAAATTTAGTACTTACTAATTATATAAATATGTATAATGAAAAATCAACATAATCATAAGGAATTGAAAAATTTTTCGCTGGAAATAATAATAATGAGATATTGAGATTGTCACAACTCACAACATATTGCATATGCACAATTTCAAGCTGCTTTTTTTTTTTTTTTTTTTGCTCAAATCTACAATCCATTGAATAAGAATAGGAGACAAGAAAAAAAAGGGTAGCAATGTAGCAAGCATGATTTTAATTTTTGTTCATTTATTTATTGTGAATCATGGGCTATAATTAACAGAATATTATAGTATTTAATTAGCAGGACTAATAATAATTGTAGAATTCTTAATCGCGAGGAGTAAATAAATCACAGAGTTCAGAATGTGTTCAGTGCACCTAGAAGGTTCAAGAATCTGCACTCTACAGCAATGCAACAAACAACAATATTTTTATCAGTTCATGCTTGTGCTTTGCCCCCATAACAATTTCATCTGCACAGCCCACCATAATGTTTCCGGATATGCAATTTCTCTCTGTCCTTCTGCTACACAAGCATCTTACACAAAAGTCTAGTTTTCTCTACAAAAGCCTGCCTGTTTGTCTAGGATCTTGTTCCTGTTTTCCTTTTTACCGTATCGTTCTGTCGCTCAGTCATCTTGACAGATCAAGAATGACCAGGAATTTGTCAGTCTGGAACAGGGATGGCCAAAGTCCTTCGAAAACTGACGTGTACTTAGTCACACGATCTGTAAACATTAAGGTCATCAGTTTTTACAAACATAAAATTCGTCATTCGCGCTTTTAACTAAGTTACCGATGCAATTTTTCTTTATCAAACCGACTGAATTTTACTTTTCGCTTCTCATAGTTGGATATGGTAGTTTAAAATCCAATTAGGTTGAATACCGACCAACTGGATTCCAGTTTTCCCTTGTCATAGCTGCAAATAGATTAACGTAAATAAGGGTGCCGCTGAATGGTGTAACGGAGTCCTTAAAGCGATATCCGCCCATCTCTCATCGGACATTTTTATGATGACTTAGGACTGTATATGATCATCCACTCTTATCTGCCGTTCTTGATCAGTGAAAACGTCCTTGGCCAATGATTTTAAGAGTTGTTTGTGAAACCCAAAAAATTACACCGATTTATACTCATTAACAGGTCTAAAAGTTCTCGAGGAAATGAGAGAGAGAGAAAGAGAGAAAGAGAGAGAGAGAGAAGGCTCAATTCATGATTATGTAGAACCATGTTACCATGATCTCTTTTCAGTAGATCTTTAGCATTGAAAATAAACATATTACGCATCTCTCATGCCATCCTGCTTAGAATGATGGCTGTTCTATAGATATTAAACAAGATTTTTCAAAGGGAAAAGAAAAGAATCAAAACTTTATGATGGGCGTCTCTTTCTTCATTTTCTCCTACCCACCGTTACTTTACAAGATAATGATCAAATCTAACTCAACCCCTCAATTAGGAAAGAAAACCCTCCATTATTTTCCCCTTTTTTCTTTTTTTCTGACCAAGAGGTTTTAAATATGATTAGCAGATGGTGATTGATGACCTGATCCATATTATGCATCAAAGTCTATTTAATCAATATTGATTAGGCCACTGCAACTGCACCAGTCCTCACAGATTTACTAGATTCTTTCCGAGAATCAGCTGTTTTTCTACTGTTGTTTGATGGTCTGTTCCATCTTCTCTCGTTGGCCTCATCAATCTCAATCTGCTCTTGCCTGCACTCTTGGCTACAAAATGGTGTATTCCCTCTGCAATATCACACAATATTCACATCAGATTTCAACTTCTTAATCAAGGAAATCCAGATATTGCAATGAATCTTGAAAATCCCAAGTTAGATATTCACCAAAAATACCAAATAAATTCACAATAATATATGTTGAAATGGAAACAAATAAGGGAATTCAGCTAACCTGTACATGAAGATATCACTGTTATGAGCCAGTGGCCTCTGGCAAAGAGAGCAAGAATCAAGAAAATGAGGTTGATATTGGTGCTTCTCACAACCAGCAAAGTATAGTGCAGCTGAGTTCATTGTGTACAAGGATATTAAGAACAAGTTACCCTGAGATTGGGAATGGTGATAGCAGTGCACCAGCGAGAAGGACACAAAGAATTCTGGAGGAGAAAGCAATGGGAGGAGTGAGGCTTATATATACTTGCTGCAGAGGTTGCGAAGAGCAAGAAACTAGGATATGCTTGGGTGGTTGATGGAGCATGATAAATTGGTAGTCTTACCAGTTGGAAGTTTTTGTAGTGTTGAGAATTATTTGTGGCAAATGTCGCATTAGTTGTTTTTGTGTTGAGACCACCAAGAATAATGGTGCTTAGGACCACAGGGTATTTGATTTGGACCACTAGAAAATGACTTTATTTGTGCTGTGGCCTTTTTTGGCCTTTTTCTTTTTTCCAGAATCCAAGGGGTTAAATTTGAGTGGCAGAAGTACAATGTACCAATTGACTACAAGTAGTTTGAAAAATCACTTTTGCAAATAAAAAATAAACTAGTGATGCTTTTAGCAGTTTGCTCCCTCTTATTTAAAGGGAATCTTGTTGGGTGCATGAACTTCAGCATTTTCTAGATTGTGTCTGGTACTTTTTAGATTTGCTTAGTCGTCTATGTTTTCACTAGAGAAGAAATTTAGAATGCGTGATTCTTTTGTGTCAGTTACCTTTGCATCTAAGGAATCTAGTAAAGTTTGTGTATTTACTAAAAAAAAAAATCTTTATTTCAATTGGACTGTTGAATCATATCTGACCAATTCCAAAAGTCCCATAAAACATTTGAATTAACATATAAGGAACAAAATCTAATAATCATAAGTTGGCTTTATCGTTTTTTAATAATATGTTTGAATTTACTCAGGACACTACTTATATTATAACTTGTACTTGTATTAATAATTATTTATGAGAGGTACTATGGCAATATTTCAGCATTTTTTGTATATCTTACTCTTGCTATGCTACATTATTATATTGAGATCCACTATATCTTGCAACTTCATTTTTTGATATTATGATCTATATATTTATGATGTTTTAAATAAAAAACAATAGTTTATGACAAAGAGGAGAAGAATTAGGAACCTGTTGATTACTTTGCATATGAAAAATTCATATTTAACTATTTAGAATGAACTCAATCTATTTGGATGGTTATTTTTTGTGGTGTTTTTTAAAAAAATATTATGATAACAATTTTAAATATTATTTTCAATAAATGTGTATGTAAGATAAAAATGTTAGTTAAAAAACGTATTTAAAATTTTAACAAACGTGTTTCCAAAAAACACAACTAAGCAACAAAATAATGCTAGTAGGATTTCTTTTAAGTTCAAAGAAATAAGAGAAAAAATAAATAATTATTTATTTGTATAAGAATTTATCATACCTATAGACCTAATAAGCAAGAAATGATTCAAATAAAAATGTAATTTAATTCTATACCTTTCAAATTACAGAACATGTCAAAACATAATGTTGAGGAGGGAAAAGAACATGTATTAGTAATAACTACAAAATAAACACTCTCACAATAAAAAAAAAGTTAAAAATATTTGGTTCGTAAACAATATACAAATATTTACATCTTTCTACAAAATTCATCCCAACTGAATATATCTTTTCTATAAAAGTCTTTATTGATATATCAATTTTAACAAATTTTCTATAATACCTTTATTAAATGACTATCACGTCTATTGTTATACCTATTCACTCTCTATTTCACTATTCATGTCGTTATTGCCTTAAACCAAAATGACTAGTGTCTATACAGCAATAAGTATTCTTTTTGGTGGTTAGAGTAGTATTTCATATACAATTGTGGACTCAACTGCCAAATCAAAAATTTCTTTCTCCATCATTGCTCCACTGCCCATGATTTCTCCATGGTCCCCCACCCATCTGTCATTTTGTCACATCCCACATTGGAGTTGCGTAGGCTGGGGGCCCCACACCCCACTCTTGGCTCCTTCCACATAATAAAACCAGCGAAATCATCAAAATCAATGGGACCCACTCGAGAGCAGTTGTACATGCGGGTTTAAATTTCAAGGTCATTGTCTCCTCTGCCCGTGACCTCCGGGCAGATATATTCCAACGTCACTTTTTTAATTGCTCTTGCCCGGTACACGTGCATCGTCGTCAAGCAACCAGCGGAGCACACGTTAAATCGCAAGGGATACGTGGCAGTTAATAAATAAACGGCCGTGCTTTCTCGTTCGACGAGCTTGGAGGGATTCGCTGTTCTGAAGGTCAATGGAATTAACGGTGCAGATCTCACCGGTGTATAATATTGTACGCGGATCAATTATTGGTTGCGTATTATTGGTCTTCTCAACCCACGTAAGATGGCTTTTGCTCTGAGTTGTACTTTAGTTTAATAAATTTACCACAAAATAATGTAGTACTAAAATATGTTTCTAATGACTTATCATAAATAAATAAATAAATAAAATATGTTCTTATGAATTGAAAACAAAACAATTTATCTTCGCAAGCTGTATGGACTTATAATCTAGTACCGCTAATAAGATTTAAATTTTTTTTGTTTATTTCATATGCTTTTGTTTTTGGAAATTCACTTTTTAATTGGTTTACAAATGGTGGTATATCATCTAAGGTAATAGAACTAGATGAAATATGATTTATGTGACTCAAAGAAAAAAAAAGACATAATACAAATATATTTGTTGTAGTATTATGGAAAAGATACAGAGCATGGATTGTATTTTTTATATTTTATTTTCGCCATCTTAATTGATACCAATATTATCACTTCGTTTGAAGGGTTATTTTCTAAAAAGTTTTTCTTAAAAATATTATTGTAATAATTTTAAATATTTTTCTTAATAAATATGTATGTCAGATAATTGAAAAAAATATTTGAAGGTTTTTAAAAACACGTTTCTAAAAAATCAAAACTTATTGAAAAAGGATTTTGTTTTATAAAAATGGCAAGCACGTGATGTCTAGCCCATGTGAAGCTTTAGAATTGAAAAGCAATCTGTTTCCAAGTCTTGTTTACATGATTTGGTTTAGATTTAAGTCAATGATGCATTCACTTTATTAAACATGTGTTAGCTCAAGTCTTTTCGAGTAAATTCTATGTTGTAAAATTGGCTAGTTGTTAAAGGTTATCTCCTCAAAGATGTCAACTTCAATACCTGGAACTGAGTCATAGCCATGTTAACATGTGGCCATTTCCCAACTAACAACTCAAAAATCAAAGAAAGACAGCGACATTAAGCATTAGATTATATTTATTTAGCAATAATTCTTTTTAATATGAGGAATAAGTTAAAAAGCATGTTGTAAATGTGGCTTCTTATGGTTGTTCGCAAGTTAAAGTGTTGGGGTGAACCACGTCATGCCTTTTTACTTTTACACATAAAGAATCATTAAACGTATTGGTGGGTGTCTAGCAAAGTAAAACAACATGTTTATATATTGTGGAACTGTCCTAGTTATTTCCAGAAGATTTTGGGTAGGATTTTAGTTATGATATTCTCGAATGTTAGAGGTAAATAAAGGGAAAATTATTCATGGAGATCCAAATAGAACTGACAGAAAAATTGAATTATTTGATCGACAATGAAATGAAAGAAGTGGCTGAATTGTGAGAGCCTGTTTTGTCTAGTTCAAGGATTCTTAGAAAATTGTATCTTTTTTGGCTTTATTTGTTATGTTTTATAGTTCAATCATCCTTGGGAAATTGCCAATTTTTTAGATTTATTTCTTTGTATTTTTTTTCGTTTTGTTTTTTCCCCTCCGTGTTCAATCATTTTATAAAAAATAAAATCGGTCCAAAATGAAAATTGTAGTTTTCTTTTACTTGCTTTTAGGACCACACCATCTGATTCATTATTCTCCGCTCTCTTCCTCCCAACGGCTTTTTTTTTTCTTTTGTTTTTTTTTTTTCGGTTGTTTTCTGTGTTTGAAGTTTTGTTCCTTTGGATGAGAAGAATGGTTGGTTTCTATTGTTTGAGGCAAGAATTCAATATCACTGCAGTTCCATTTCCGGCTGCTTTGACTAAAAGATCGAGTGTTTGTAAATTTTTATTCGTCACCGTATGTTAGTACGAGACCACAAGTATTGCGTGCATATCAATCTGGTGAATTCAGGGTAGTGTAGAACAGAAATCATGGCGCAAGAACTGAGAAAACGCAAAACCACCCAGATCCCAGATAATACAAACTCAGGGGGCCAAAAAAAAAAAAAAAACCAGAGGAAACGTGAAGTTAAACTACAGTTATGTACACTTTACTTGAGCGCAAATAACTTAGACTAGAGCAGAATAACAAGTCAAGAGAATTAATCTTCAATGAGTCCGTAAGGAATCATCTCATGATTGATCAACCTTCAAAAGCAGCCCACATCTTGTGAGACCATTTTCATTCAGTCTAAACTGCAATAATCGTTTTCTACATTAACTTGTTTGCATTTCAGATATGTCAACAAAGATAAATGCAAGCCACCATTCGGTAGAGGAGATATAATACACAACAATAACTACCCAGAGAGAGCAGAATTGATGGCACTATACACATCAACCCCAATTTGGGCTTCAGTTCTCTCCAGATCAGTAGAGGCGGAACTCAGCTTCTGGGTGAACTCAGCAAGCCCCTTTTGTGCTGAGGTCAAGTCAAGTTGGTCAATTGGCACCGCCTCCACGGCAATGATATCTGCAAAAGAGTTCGCATGGATGAAAGCAAAGCCACCACTAACAAAATACTTTTTCACACCGTTTTCCTCATGGACCGACAGAAGACCAGGTTTCAGCTCTGCAATGGTAGATACATGTCCAGGAAGAATACCCATCTGACCAGTTTTTGCAGGTATAATAACCATGTCAACCTGTGAAAGCACAACGATGACAGTGTGGGTAGGGCGCCCAAAGCATTGGAATGTCCCTCACGAATTAGATGACAATTCTAACAACTGAAGCAATATGGTACATTCGAGAGCAAAATTTTTCTCAAGTAACATGGGAGAAAGCTAGCAAATGAACATCCATACGATGATTGGAAGTTTCAAGAATTCCTTTTTCCTTTTTTAAAGGAAATATCAGGTGTTAGTAGAGAGTCCAATGTGATGACTGAAACACAAGCATTTCATAAACATGAAAAGATAACGGGCAAGTAAAACTTCAAAAAGAATGCAGAAAAATTACTGGATTCCCACTTTGCCTTCCTTCAAAGACTTCATTAAGGACCTAAACCATAAATATGTCACCTTTCTAAATTTCATTATATGAACAATTCATACAGAAAATCATGACAAATGACACTGAGGAGTTACTTCAGATTCACGCCTGTGCACAGTAGAAACTCTTCTGATTTAGTCATAACTTTTCCTAAATTAAAAAAAAAATTTTTTTGAACCAGCTAGCAAATATTCAAGTGTCCTGTTAAAAGCAAGCAGATTTTTTTTTTTTAATTATTGAGTAATTTCACAGATGTAACACAATGCCAGGGTCCTTTTCAAATAAATCTGTTCCGAACTGAATAAAATTAGAATACAAATGAACCTAAAAGGCAGACAATACAAAGAAGTGTTAAGGGACAGGATTATCAAATCTACTTGCAGCAAAAATAAGAAACTTGAGAAGAAAAAGAGCTTTGTGAACCAGCACTGAATGTGAAAATATGATTGGATAAGCAACATGTTCCAATTTCAAAGGAATCTGAGATCCACATCCATTACAAATGTGCTGGGTTTTCAATACTCACAATTCTTTTCTGAACGACAAATGTCGCTCCTACATTCGACTATAGAATATCAGTGTAACAATTCTGAATCATAATAAGATTAAAGGACCTTTGCAATGTAAATCATGCCTGAGTTGCCCAAGATATCTAGAACAGTATTCAAAAGTTTTTAACAATCCAATGGTGGAAGCATAAAGCAAAAGGTGTACATGACCAAAATCTAATATAAATTATGACATGGCTTGAATGAAAACTCCTACAGAAACTATGGAGCTGAACTATTCAGAAACTCTTTCTCCAAATATGCTTCTTAAGTTCCTTATAGCTGCATCAATGACTACAGTTTGCAGAAATCCATGATCATTTTGCATGGCAACCCCTTTTTTCTAAAAAAAAATTCTTGGGTAAATTTGCATATAGGTGGTTTCAGAATGTATTAAGCCTTAAAAACAGCAGATAATAGAGAAGCCACCCTACTTAAATACCTAGTATTACATGAATCCAAGAACTACAGTACATATCTTAGTATCTTAGCCTTTCACATTCTACCTAGCTAGCTGATTAAGATATGTTGCAGAAAATTCATTAATGAAAGAAATTTGTACGGCCCATGTCGTGTCTGTGAAAGATATCTCCTAGCCAAGATTCCAAGGTGTGATGTCAAAACTGACCTCCTTTTTTCTCCTATATAGATAGATTTAGCATATAATTGCATGCTCCTAACCTCTTATTAAGGTATCAGATCAAAGATATCCGCAGAAATCAAATGTGAATATATGATTTTGACTTCATCATCATTGTCATTCATTAAAGACAGTAACAAAGAGAAGCTAAAACATCAACAACCATGATGACGCAGACCAAAAAAGTGTCAATTCAAGCGCTAGGTCTAAAAGTTCCTGCCTTTTACTTCTAGAAAAATTCATATATGAACGGACCAAATAATTTGCAGTTTATCAGGAGGAAAATAATACTACGCACAAAGATACATATGGTGATGCATATATAGGGCACTACAAATGCATTATACAAATAAGCGTATAAGAACTTAAGAAACAAATCATGGGCGACGCACAAGATACATATGGTGATGCATATATAGGGCACTACAAATGCATTATACAAATAAGGGTATAAGAACATAAGAAAAAAATCATGGGCGTATGCAAGCACATGCTTCACACTTATTATATTTACCAAACTATAAGAGTAAAAGGCTAGAATCTAAACGAGCTGATATAACCCACAAACATGGCAAAAATCAGAATTTGCTCCTTACAAGAAAGGGGGAAAAAAGCTAATCAATCAAGATATAAAGCATGAAGGAAGTCATGTCATTTCCCGCAAGGGACAGGTGAAATCCCAGATCGTCGAACTATTTTCTGTGAAAAATGGAAAATTTTCTCCAAAATAGCCACTAGAAGAACAAAAGCTTAAGCAGGCAAAGATAATAAAATTATCACATAACCAAGTTTCCCTGGCATGCCATTGTATTATTCATGCTCATCTACCACTCTGTGCAGTACTTTCTTGGAAGTTAAAAAGCATCAAAAAAAGAATCCAATGGAGCATGTTCCTCCATGGCACAGTGTAAAAGCAACATCATTTCTGCCTAGGCTCCACCTTGCCAGTAAGGTAAGGGTACCTTTCCTCAGAAAAGTCATTACCTCTCACCGAATACTAACACATTCCAACTCAAGAAGCCGCATTTACATTAAAAAAAAAAAATTAAGTCTAATATTGTGATACTACTTGAAAATGCATTGAAAATGTTACGTCAGCCACTCAAATTATGAAAAACAGAAACTTCTGCATTGCAGGTTTGTCAAACTAAACAAACAAATAGGAAAAACAGCAATTTAAAAAAGATTCCCAGGGGCATATAAAATTAAAAGAAAAAATTTGCACCTCAAAAGACACTTCCATCTTCCGCAAATTAGGATATCCAGAAACAACAACAAAGTTACTTTCATTTAATGTGTGGCTCACCATAATAGTTGTTTGCAATGTGGCAAAATTTATGCTTCAAATGCTACACACCCAAAGATGAACAAGAGATACTGAAACATAATTTTTGCCTGGTAATTTGCCAAAATAGTCTATATTAAGAACACTAATCTTTTTTACTTGTAAACATAGATAAATAAATGCATCTATTTCATGTTAACGTATTTCCTACATATACATATATTCGGCCCCATCCATCTCCAAAACTCACGCTACTGAAATTTCATTCAAAATTTTATCTCATACATGCATATTTAATCCAGTTCCCACATCACTACAGCATTAAAACAGAGAGCTATTTAAATCAGCAAACAAGACAAGAGTGGTTCAACATCCACGTTCATCAAAGCATAATCCCGAAAAAATCCACCCTAAATGAATAATTTAACACGACACATAGCTCCAAATGTACAAACAATTCCAATTCCATATAATCACAAATTTAATCAAACTAAACAGAATTAAAAAAAAAACCCTCAAGAACCCACAAGAATATTTCACCTCATAAAAGTAAAAACCAACCAAATTAAAACCCTAATGAACCTAAAATACAAAAACTACAAAAAAAATCTAAAAATTAATTAAAATAATGAAATGCAATTATTATTAAAATTAAGACCTCTTTGTTAGAGAACTCCGAAGAGTAAGGAAGGACAAGATTGACAGTGAGCTTTGACGGCAAAGTGGAAGGAGTAGGAGGCCGAGGTTGCATGAAGGAAAGCGGGGTCTTGGGCGGTTCCAAATTAGGGATCGCATTCCTCCAGGCTTTGACAAAGGCGTCATCGGCAGCCGGAGCCGCCGCGATGTCAGTGGAGAACGGCCGGAATCCGGTGGATCGGGAGAGGAGACGGGTAGTGACCTGGCGAAACATTTCGGCAATTCGCTCGGCTCGCAAGTCGGAGAGAAGAAAGGAAGTGGTGGGGAGTGAAGTGAGAGAGACAGAGTCCGTTTGTAGTCTTTACGGCCTATTGAAGTTCATTTTCTGTTGTGTTGCTGGTTAGTGGTGATATACACGAACTTCAGCATGAAGAATAATGCACAAATTTGGTACATCATTTTCAATATAAAGTATTATCCTGTTTATTTATGATTGAACAACGTCTTATCTTAATCTTAATATATAAAAAACATTGTAAATTTTAATATGTTTTTAAAAATATTGTTACGGAGAAGAGTCCGTTCGATAGAAGTGAAATATGATATTTTAGTTAAATTATAATTGATAAGGTTATTTGCTTAATAATTCACTTAATGTAACCACCAAATTTGAATATCTTACCTCGTAAATATAATAATTTTATTTAAAAAGACGGAACAATTTAGTGATTATGCATATGCCTGAGAGAGAGAGAAATTGTGTGTCTAAAGGTGTGAAAGAAAGCAAGTATATTTGGATGTCGAAACGTGTGTGAAAATGTATGCATGAAAGAGAGACTATGCGCAAGTGTGTGAGAAAATAAAAGCTTTATATATATGTATGTATGTTAAGAGAAAAATTGTATGTGTAAGTAAGAAATAATTTAGATATGCAAGTAGGATTGTGCGTATGATAAAGTATTTATGTGTGTGAGAGAGAGAGAGAGAGAGAAATGAAAATGTTCATGTGTGTGTGAGAGTGACAATATGCATATAAGAGTGAGCATGTATGTAGTATAATGAAAGTCTGTGTATTTTAGTGTTCGAGAGAAAAATTATGTGTGTTCAAAAGTGTCAATGTGTGTGTTGAGTGTGTGTAAATGTGTATGGGAGAGATTGCGTATGTGAGAGAGTGTGTGTTTGTGTGAGATACAACCTATTACATTTACTAAATATTTACAATTTAGCAAATTAAGTAAAAATTAATACTTAATACATTAAGTGGAAAAAGAATTTTATCATCAAACATGCTAAATTTCAAAAGTTCTTAATTCATTAATTTTCATCATTAAACTGTTTGTCCCTTGTTTTTTTCACGACTTCTTCCTTTATGTGTGTATCTGTACAAACATATTCACACCCACTATTTTTTAAATAACTTCAAAAAGTAATTAGTTGTAAAATGAATTATCTACATATTTACTACTCAACTAACTGCTTTGTATGAATGTCTTTTTCCAGAACCTATCTTAGAAAAATATTAATGTATTATTTTTTAAATACACGTGTTTGTGAGATAAAACGGTAGTTTAGAAAATGTATCTAAAAAGTAGTTTTTTTTTAATATGTATCTAAACAAACCTATAGTACATATCGAATCAACAAAATATAATAAACTTTACACATGTATTTTTTTTTAATAAAAGACAAGTATAATTAACTGAAGTAAAACATTAATTACATAAAAATTATTAATATTTATTAAATTGCACACACATTATTTGTAGCCGTATCATTAGTATTGAACAATGTGTTGAAGAATCTAATTTTAATTGTTCAGAATTCAAATGATCAAATTTGAACCGCCAAGAGTCTCCTACCATCACTTCTAGTCTACAATCAAATGGTTTAGTGTGATTTGATTTGGTGGTGCACTTGGTTAGTTGGGTATTATCAAATAATTTGTTGTGCATGCTTGATGATTAAGCTATAGTAAAGTCAACCTTTTGTGTATAATTCAGTTTTTTTAGATTATTATATAATTCATGCCCAATTAATTTGTCAAGTAATCATAATGGTACAATCCATATCTCAATAGAAACAACTCTTTAGTTTGTTTGCTTTTGAAAGGAGATCCATGTCACATAATGCATGGTGAAAAATGTTATTTACCTTATATTACTGCAGTAGGGAAATTAAGTGCATATGGATTATCTCAAGGGGAAAGGCAAAGAGATAATATGCTAATGCAGCCAATTGAGTACCCCAAATTGCTATCATGGATGTTGTTGTTTACATTAGCTATGCTCCTTTGTTTGAAACTTGCCTTCTTTGGCCTACTTGTTTTGTAAAAACGGAACTGGTGTTTGTGTCTGTCTACGTAATCACACCAAGACATGTCCATTGTGATAAACCTCATCCATATATATTACGGCCAGATGAGATGAATAACCAATTGGTAAGCTACATTTGCTTGCTGCTATAGCAATGATAAGATCAGGTGATGCAATTGCAATCTCTTTATTCCTTTCTGGATAAATGAGATAATGTTATTAATCAAGCACAAAAGTGGAGGACAGTTTCAGAGGATGCTATAAGCCTAAAACTACCACATCTCCAATTACAATGCAAAATTTTTGTCGCATCCAATCGGGTGTTTCTTGATTTTTCTCCTTCGTTACCAGCAAGAAATGAAGAAATGACCAATAGATTTATTTTAACCGAAAGTCTTTGATGAACAGACCAACGCATCCTGTGCTTTAGTAAAAGATCACGTAAGTCCTTGCCCATACGGCAACAGACGTAACAACAAGTTGACACCTTTGATTTTAAGAAGTAAAAATGAGGATGTGATCGAGCTAACAATATCAAATTTAGAATGAAAAAATAATATTATTTTGAAATGAAAAGTTATTATATCAAGTTTCAGCTAAGTTACATTATGATTTGATAGAGTTATAAATTTTAACTTACATGTTACGTACACTTTATATTGTCTGAAATAATAAAAGTCCAATTTAGGAGTCCCGTATCCAACCCATACAAACCTATTGCATGATGAATCATTCAATGACTAACACGGTTACTATTTCCACCTATCAAGTATCAATTGATTAACCTCAATCTAATAAGGAATAAGAATGCCGAAGCAACATTACAGCAACTTAATTAATATTAATCAACACAAAAGACCTGTTGATCATCACTGATAAATAAACATCAATATAAAAGAATTGTCCCAAAAAAGAACGAGAGAAATCTAATCGTCATCCTCGTCTTCCTCTTCCTCGCTACTGCTTTCCACTTCTTCTTCTTCTAATTCTCCTCCTTCTCCTCCTTGTTCTTCTTCTGCTTCTTCTTGTTCCTCTCTCTCCTCCTTAGTCATCCTCTTATTCTTCTTGCTCTTCTTCTTTTCATGGTGTTGATGAATCTTGTCAGTGATCTTCTTCGTTAACCCCTTCTTTATCATACTAATAACACCGTGCTCTGACTTCTGCTTCTCCCCATGGTGTTTGTCCTCCACTTTTTGGCCTAAGCCATTGTGTAGAGTCTCCTTTATCTTATGCAAAATCCTAGACATTTCAGTCACTTTTTTTTTTTTTTTTTTTTTGCTTAATTTCAGTGTATATATCTTCTACTGCTCTTCTAAGCAAAGAGGCAGCACGCTTTTTATAGGCAACCAGTAGGGTTAAACGTATAACGCGGTCTAAGGACAAAGCAGAAATGCAAGACCTCGCTAATTTCTGTTCTGTAACCAAGAAACAAATTCTCAAGATGCAATAACAATATGATGATTGATCAGACCTACATCTTTCTTCTTTTAGTTACATACTACTCTGATCTTTTTTTACGCCCACCTTATTATTTGTTGTCACTTTTGTACAACATCTGAAAATATTGCAGAACCTCTGACGATGACGAAAGATAACCTGGTCCATGTTGAGATGCGGTCGCTGAACATTGAATACTAAATTATGCCAACTTAGACCCAGAAAATATGCAATTTGTAATCATATTCCAGGTAGCATTCCCACCTGCCCTCAACGTTACATAGACGTCGATTGGTTGGAAATTGGGCGTGTACAGATGATCAAACCGCTTTATAATTCATGTAGGAGGAGGTATTTGGGTTGGGGGACAGCACACTGACGACATTATTAATCCCATATACAAACACAATAAACACTTGCCATTATAAGAAGGGTGAACTTAACGTAGAATCAAACAAAATAAGGAAGTAAAACTTTCTAATGGTCAACTTAGAGAGAGAGAGATGAGCTAAAAATAGTTTGTGAGAAGGAACAAACTTGTTTTTCTTATTTAACCCTTCGTGCGAAGTCCTTGTAAAACAATCAGCTAAAAATGCCAGTACTTCAGATGCACAATTGTACGAACTAGGTGACATACATTTTCTTTTCCTATTTCTCATATTGTTTGTGTAAAGTCAATGCAACTAATTTAATACTTGGAACTATGCCAGCAATTTACGGAAGGATCATGCATCAAAATGTCCTCGTAAATATCAACTTTAAGATTTAAGATCTATTTAGCTCCTTTTTTGCTTAAGGTGATTAATTAATTTTCGTCAAAACAAGTTGTCCTCCTAAAAAATTGATAATTAACCAGTGGGTCTAACGTACAAAAAATTAATGACGTAACACATTAGTGCAGTATAATATTACATATTCATCTCAAACATGAACATTGAACATTAATGTGATCCCATCACTGATCACTATTCAATAATTCAAAATTAAATTTGTGCCGGATAATTGAAGAATACCAAGTATAACAAATCATATCATTGAATTACAATAGATCGTAGTAGATAAGTTAAAAATATTTGAATCTCTATTTTTTAATCACTTAACCTTTATAAAACTTCTTCAACCATATTTTAACAGGATATAGAATCCCCAACAACAACCTATATTATTATTAGTTACATGAACGGCAAAAATCAACGAAGTTCTCCTTTTCTATAGGAAAATCCTTCAATGAATTAGGAGACTATAATTTGTCTAAAATGGATATTACAACTAGTAGTGAATTGAAAAGCAAGCAAATGTTCATCAACTCAGAAAGATGGAATTGCATAACTCCCATGCTGCATCTACATGTCAAGAATGAACTCCCATACATTACGTAATCAAGTTTAAACTGCAAACTAAGCAAACTTGCAAACAAAGCATTTCGGTATAACAAAAGTAAACAAAATAAATCAAAAAAAGGAGCTAGCTATATCTAGTCGTCGCTGCCACTGTCACTGCTACTTTCCTCCTCCTCCTCCTCCTCCTCCTCCTCTTCCTCCTCCTCCTCGTCTTCACCTTCCTCGTGATGGTGCTCACCATGGCCTTCGTGATCTTTTTCTTTCTTTCCTTTCTTGCTCTTTTTCTTCTTCTTTTCATGATGCTCATGGATCTTATCCATTATCTTGTCCACAAGGCTTTTCTTGTGCTCACCTTGGCCCTCCTCTGCCTTGTGCACTTCGCTCTGGTGCTTCCCCTTATCCCCTTCTTTACCATGTCCTATATGTAGGACCTCTTCTATCTTGTGAATGATTTCTGACATGTTTTCTCAAGTTTATCAATTTCTTCTTTGCCTATGCAAAAATGGAATGAGAAGAGATGTCATTCACCTTGGCAATTACAGTATATATAGACACCATAACAAGAGAGAGGACAACTAAAAATGACAACTATATTTTTGGTAGTAACTTCATTGACATTATTGGTTTGATCCAGTCTGAGCCAGTGCAAATGTTTCGTGTCTGCCGTAATTCATTATTTTATTGCGTAAATTTTGCAGAAAATTTAAGATATGAACATTTATATATGCCATAGCAACTTGCAAAATACGCAACAAAATATGCATTCACGTTTCACACCATTCATATATTGACTCATCATATCTATGGATATACCCAGCGATCTATCAATTACCATAATCTCGAGAAACACACCTTGCTTGCATAAGATGCTAAAAGACCATTTCAAATAAAATCTTTCATTAATCTTTTTCCTATTTTTTGGTAATTCTAGAAGACCAAGACTGCTTATACTTTATCCCCCTAAGTAACCTATAAGTTATTGGGGCTAGATTTAGAGTGTGCGTGTGTGTGTGTGGAGCATAAAACTTGAAGGGTAAACGCATAGAACTTGAAGGGTTTTTTGGATAATTAATATGCAGTTTTTGTTTGCTTTTGGTTTATGGTATACACCACTTGCTATGCATCTGGCAATGAAAACAAATAATCGTCTGATAAACCAATTTAAATGACATCAAATTGCAGTTGACTTTTAGTGCAATGCATTAATACTCCTCCAATAGACAAAGTCTTACTTTTGTTAATAAAATTTCCCACTTGCTTAAATTAATAATATAAATAAAATACCACTACCTTGTCTATTTGTTATAAATTTTGTGATGTACGTGGCTGTACAAATCGTTGACCAAATGTAAAGTCTTTAAGATTCCAAGCCACGTCTTGAAAAGTCAAATGATAATGTAAAATGCCAGAAATAGAGGAGTGCTGCTGGCATTAGCAGGGTTTGGCAGTCAGTATACTAAGAATAGCTTTTCCAAAGGGTCGTTTGTCTGCTACGAATTACAGCTACTCAACGGTTGGTTTTGATGCCCCCATTTCATGAACCATTCTGTTCTACAGCCAGCCAACCAACCAAAGCTGAAGTTCCTCGATGCGTATGGGTGCCGGTGACTCCCTTGATCTGGATACGAATGGTCGTGGAACCTTATCTATTCAAAAAAATGTGGCTTAATGACTAATTTAGATCCACCAAAAGATATAGAAAATGTTGAAGAATCAATCAATACGAAAGGCAAAAATCATTTGACAATTTTCTTAGGATAATTATTTATATACCCTATTGTTTTGTTCATACATTCCACGGTTTATTTTTTTAGACTAAAAGGTCATTATTATTATGGTTTATTAATTTTACATGAAAACTTAAAAATGTTATAACTTATTGATATATTAGTCTAAATGGAATGCATAAATCATAACCGTTTCCTTATTATTATTGGTACTGTATTATGCATAAATTGGTGGCGAAAATTGCATTAAACCACTTGCAGGCTAGTTTCATTGCCCGCTTTCTAGATTTATCAACATTTAAACTACTACTATATATATGAAGTTATAGTTTTAAAGATAACTAATTTAGAATAGCTGTTAATTATATGGAAAACTTTCTTGATAAAAGTAAATGTACTGTATTATTTACTTTTTGTGAAAAAACACTTATATGTAACCTATACAATGCATATATGGAAATAGTTAGTTGATCAACTGAACTTTAAATAAAACAATTATTGCTTAAACCTCATGGCAGGTTTCAAATGCATAATTCCAATCTCAAAGATTTTGTTTCCATCATCTAATCTCCTAATTCTCCTCAATAATCCTATCGTTATGCTGCCTACCCTCTTCCAAATAGGTAGATCAAACCACTATCTTTTGCATATCTTTATAGAGTAAACACTATCAATTGGTTACAAGAAAATTAATAAAGTTAAACAGAACAATTATTCCATATCTTTTGCAGCCATAAAACCTCCTAAATTAGTTTGCATCTCAGTAATGTGTAATCTATAAACAACGTCCCTCTTATTTGGAGACAAGAATGTGACCAATTTTGTTTCAGTGACACGGTCAGTAAATGAACCTGTATTGCTATTGGTAGGAAAGTTCGAGTGCGTTGTGTGATTCTTCCTTTGGTTGGGGAATTGGAATTTGCCTAAAAGCTTCTTTAATTGTGAAACACTAGGGTATCTTGAATTCGAAGTTGATATAGTCATGCTTACCAAGTTTGGTCTGTATCCTTTCATCTGGTTCTGTTGTAACCTTTTTTGAGGCTCTGTTGTACTTGAGTTCTATCCATTTACAGTTAATATAATTTGTGTAAAATGAGATTCATCCAGCCTATATCATCTCCACCTCGTCCGTTCACCTCAACGTCGACATATTATCTCGGCTCAGAATCATCTCGACCTCATCTTATCATCTTGCCTCATTTTATCTCGATCTCGTCATATCACCTCAACTCAAATCATCTCGGTCTCGTCATAAGTCACTTCGGGAAGAGTCTGATAGATAACTCGAAGCAGGGCACAAAACCCCTGAGCTTCTAAGACAACTATTGAGGCTCTATTCTGACTCTGTTGATTTGATTGATGTGACATACACTGGCTGAATGCTATGGGGACCATACCTACTATTGTCAGTACTGTCGAACTACTTCAGACTGGGCTGTCAGGCTAGTCTTTCTCTCTCCTCCCATTAGTATAAATACTCTTTATTGAATCTCAAAAATCTAACTACAGTGAAAAGCTCTCTAAACTAAATAGACTCTTTTTATAAATTTCAAACCTCTTTACTAACTTGAGCATCAAAAGTATACCAGGAAAAAGCCCTACCTTGACCTTGTTTCCTTGTGTTGTGTAGGTGGCCTTGGACCTCCACCTCAACCAAACATGATCTCGGACCCCACATTAGCCAAACATATTAGCCACATAGGAAGTGACCAAAATCACCCGCTACAATTTACATCTACAATATCTTCCCCTATATTGAAACGTCTCGAGCAAATATCTCTGGTCAAGATGGTAATGAAGATCTTTCCGAACTTGGGTTTAAGTACCTGTGATTTTGGGTAACTCTATCTAGCCCATAATGGATGCACGATATTTCTATTCAAAGGCTTACCTCTCTTGTTCAATCAAACATTAACGTTGAATATCGACCAAGAAGGGATTATTGCAGGTGTTGCGTCATTGCAATTACAAGCTTGATGGAATACA
Organism: Mitragyna speciosa; assembly: GCA_024721245.1. Lineage (NCBI taxonomy): Eukaryota > Viridiplantae > Streptophyta > Magnoliopsida > Gentianales > Rubiaceae > Mitragyna > Mitragyna speciosa. The sequence goes on from CM045558.1 coordinate 4,455,781, forward strand.
ATGCCTAATATAGTTTAAACTATCTATTTGATGTTTCTATAGGCTCTTAGCAATGCCACAGATCACTTGTCTGCAAAATTTGAGAGATTAAAGAAATTGGCGATACGGTCTAGCTGCTGTTAATGGATTTCTATGCAAGACTTCCTTAGAGCTCAGTTAACTTAGAAGTTCTTGAATTTGCAAACGTTAGCGTGATGCCAACACTTGGAAAAAAAGAGGGAAAACTAACAAGATCTAAGGAGTAATTTCACTCCTCCAACGGTTGCTTTTTGTTTTTCATTCTGTCGGGTCTGTCCTTCAAACTAGTTGGACACCAGTTGGAAAGCCTCTTCCATCTACATGATCTAGAGTTCTGACTTGCACGTGTTGCTTCAGGTTCACTATCAACATTAAAAAAAAGGAAAGCTGTGATCTATTTAGAGACCAAGTCTGGACGATGGACGCACTTAACTTTGTTTACTATTGAAATCCCATCTTTGCCTTTTTGGATATCTAAAATGGCATGCAATTTTGGATATATTGATGACATCTGATGTTTGATTTTGATGGAGGAAAAAATTAGACAAAATTCTGCACAATGTTTGATTTTGCTTTTCGATTAGTCAAAGTGAAGCCAGTTATCAATCAAGCTAGTTAATCCAGCCACTAGACGTTATACAATGTTTGATCTACAAACTAATTAACATCTCATATGTGGGTAGTATGGTTGCATCAGCTAAAGATTGCAAAGAACTTTTATGCCCCCTTTTTTTTTTTTTTTTTTTGCCCCTTTGTTTTGTATTAGCTATAAAGATTGTTATAGATAACATTGTCGTACTTTGATCATTAAATATTCTTATAATTGATACATGTCTTCATAGTATGTCATTTGGCTGAATATCACCATTTGACCAACAAATCTTTTTTTTAAAAAGAAATAAAGTCCATAAAAATTTGTATAGGGAATCACATATTATTATAGTTCATAGTGAATAGTACTCATTAACCACATAATAACCAAGAGCTGCTATTCCAGAGCCACTAAAGCTTGAACAGTAAGATTGGATTCCCTTCCCCTTTTTCCGAATTGTCAAAAAAAAAAAAAAAAAAGCTTGAACAGTACAATTTTTTTTCCCAAGCACGTACTGGCAGAAGAAACAATTTTTAGCTTCATCTTCAAATAGAGGCTGTACACTGTCCAAAAAAATTTAAATAGTTTCCCCAAATCCACCCATCCCTGGATTTCTTTTCTGTATAAAGAAGTTCAGTACTCCCATCCCGGAAACTCCACATGACCATGTGTAACACCATAGGGCAAGTGTAGGCACAATTGCCCGAACAAACTAAAATTTCCTTGAAAAAAAAAAACACAAATCTTAGAAAATAAATTAACAAGAAAGACTCACCTGCATAGAATCCTCCATTAAGGTTCTGAAGCGCAGCAGCCGCATGATCTTCCTCTCTAAATTGCACATACGCATTGCCCACCTAAAACGAAATCACCAATTTCGTTCCATCCATCCATTAGAAGTCCATACCTGACCTAGATTTGGGCATTTTACAGATATATATATATATATATATATATATATATATATAACAAGATAAAAAGAGGAAAAATAATGAATTGGTTTTTGGTTTTTTGGTTTTTTTTTTGGGGGGGATCATGTGGTCGGCCAAATTATCACAAATATTGAGGTTTTGGATCTTGCCGTACTTGCTCAGCTACTCGAATAAATCTTCATACAAATATTCAAATTGGTGCTGAACTTTTATTTTTATTCACTAAAAATAAAATTAAAAAAAAATTGTACTTCAAAATCTTAAACATTTTTTGAAATCACAAAAATTTCACTCCTAAAAAAAAAAGTTGGCAAAACACAAATTGTATCCAAGTACAAACACAAATTAGTGTCAAATAAAATTTGTTTTTGCAAGGTGACAATTCTTTATAAATATTATATATTACTCAAATAATATTGAAAAAAGTGATACTAAAAATTTTAAGTGCAAAATTTGTGTCTGACACATATTCTTGTTGGCACTTTCCAAATGCGAATGGCACATTTGTAGAATTAGTTTTAAAAAAAAAAAATCTGACATGTCAATTCTCCAAGGCAATAGTGCTGACATGTCACAACCTCCACGCCCTTTATGAAACAGTCAAAACGCCCAAACTAACCGCTCGGCCTTGACCTAAAGCCCCGCCAACCACCCCTCTCCAGCCGTCAAAAGCCATGAACCACCGCAAAAACCACCAGAAACCCACCCAAATCCAAAGTCAAAACCAAAACCAGCACATCCCAACCACCCCAACCCTAAAAACTCCCGCAAACCACCTCTATCCCTTCCTCTGGTTCTCCCTCATCGCCACCACTATCAAACTCCTTCTAATCCCAGCTTACCACAGCACAGATTTCGAGGTCCACCGCAACTGGCTAGCTCTCACCCGCTCCCTCCCTCTCTCCCATTGGTACTCCGACGAGACCAGCCCATGGACCCTCGATTACCCGCCATTCTTCGCTTACTTCGAATACTTCCTCTCCTTCTTCTCCCCCCTACTGGACCCTACCATCGTCCACCTCACCCACGGCCTCAACTATAAATCTCAGCTCACCATCCTCTTCCAGCGACTCTCTGTGATCCTATCCGACGCCGTTTTATTCTACGGGATTTTCAGAATTACCCGAAAACTCGACCCTAAAGAGAAATATCTCATCTGGGTTTTGGCTATTTGGGCTCCCGGGTTGATTATTGTGGACCATTTGCATTTTCAGTACAATGGGTTTTTGTTGGGGATGCTTTTGATCTCGCTTGCGGCGTTGGAGAATGGGGAAGATTTGTTGGGAGGTTTTGTTTTCGCAGTTTTACTTTGTTTTAAGCACTTGTTTGCAATGGCGGCGCCGGTTTATTTTGTGTATTTGTTGAGGCATTATTGCTGGGGTGGACTGGTTAAGGGGTTTGGGAGGTTGGTGGTGATGGGGAGTGTGGTTGTGGCCGTTTTCACCGCAGCTTATGGTCCTTTTGTGTACTATGGGCAGGTATTTTGGCGCCTCATGAGATTTAATTTGGATTGAATTTTGTTTTCTTGTTGTTGTTTTAATAGTATTTGCTTCGAATCATGGTTAAATGTTGCAATGCTGAGGAAATTGAGATGTTAATTAGTAATACTTGGTACTTAATTTAGTTATACGATCGAACCTTACTTTTGCTTATTGTATTTACACTTTCCCGTGAGTGTAAACATAGTTTTGTTTGATAGGAAATCTGAGCTTAAATTTACTACCTGGGCCTGTACATTTCATGGCTTTAGATCACTGTCGAGGAAGAATAATAATTTGGTGATAAGTGATAATCGATTGCTTTCTTTCATCTTAGGCTTTTGGCATAAGTTAATGAGTTAGAGGAGCTTCTTTTGCTCATCATGGAAGCTAATACTGCCCACATTTGTTGGTTGTCAGCAAATGCCAGAGATTTCAGAGTATCGCATTTAGGCCTGATTAAGAACCTCATTCACATTATTTGGAAAGTTTTAAGTTCTATTTCCACTAGTTGAGGTGGAAATCCTATTTTTAGTTTGATAATCTGACACGCAGCTTTTCAGGGAACATTACTGTTCAGTGTTGCCAGTCTGCTACTATATGTTTACAATTTGAATTAACTGTGTGATTGCCCTTGCAGATACAACAGGTTTTGCGTCGCATGTTTCCCTTTGGTAGGGGACTCTGTCATGCTTATTGGGCTCCAAATTTCTGGGTGTTCTACATTATGTTGGATAAACTGCTCACATTCTTGCTTGTGAAACTGGGTTTCCACATCCAAGCGCCAACAGCATCATTCACTGGTGGGCTAGTGGGGGATTCCTCACCTTTTGCTATATTACCTACGGTAAATCTTTCAATCCTCCTATAATTAGAGGACCATTTTGGTCTACGGAAGGATGATTATGTGTTGAGAATTCTTTAATAATAAATTCATGATTATTTTAAGAGACTAAGTTGGCTGTCTATTCTTACTGTAGTTGATTTTGCATTTTAGTTTCCTATGTTTGTGGCCAAGTTTTGGATTTACGTAATGCATTTAACCGAATGAAATGCAGATCACCCCGTTGATTAGCTTGACTATGGTCCTGCTTTCAATATTCCCTTGTCTTATAAAGGCGTGGAGAGATCCTAAACCGAGGACAGTTACTAGATTGGTGGCATATGCTTATTCTTGCGGCTTTGTGTTTGGCTGGCATGTTCACGAGAAGGCATCACTTCATTTTGTGATCCCTCTTGCTATCATTGCCTTGAAAAGTGTCGAGGATGCAAGGCATTACTTCTTTTTGTCTATAGGTATGTAACTTCCCTTATTCATCTCAACATGTCTGTAAATTAGTTTGGATGCTGAGAATTATGGTGTTAAAAAGAAGCTTATCTTTTTGTCCTTTTTTTAATTTACGTGAGAAATTTCATTAATTTTATTATGCAGAAATTTAGCTTCAGAGCTTCTATTAAGTGTAGAAATATATTCTGTTGGATAAAGTTCTTAAGATTCATGCTTCTACATGCCAGTTAGTTTTATTATTTAGTGAAGTCTGCCCATCTCATGGAACAAGATTGGTATTTTCCTCATTTGGTTTATGGAAAGCTTCTTTAAGTGAAAGAATGCTGAAATTCCGCCTGTCTCTTCTTTGCACTCTATTAAAGGTAAATGAATAATCCCTTTGTTTTTAAATATATACCTAAGATTGACGGAGCATGTTTATTGAGGAAATATTGAAAAAAAAAAAAAGTTCAAGGATTACTGGGTAATATAAATTTGCCAAGGAAGTCGAGAATGTTTTGTTTAAAGATTTCACATGCATCCACTTCTTGCTAATATTTCTAAAAAGGAGGCCACCATCGTAGACTTCTGCCAAGATTATATCTCATTTTGCCTCTTGATTGTTTCTGATAATTTCAAAAAAATATGGTTTCAAATTTTTGAATCTGAGAGAATTAAATAATGCACATATATCAGACATATCATTTATAGAACTCAAGTCCATTCATATGCAATCCCAGTAACACTGAATTTTATGTGGGAGAAAAGTGGCTACAATTATTATCTTACAAAAAATCTCTCTCGTTGAGCACTTGTCAATCAAATGAAAGTACCTAGACTCAGAAGCTGTATACTTGTTGTTTGATTGACACCAAATTAACAAGCGTACTTGGAAGCAGAAAGGAAGGGAATGACAGTGGTAGCAGAATACTGATAAGAATGACAGTTGAGATGCCCCTTTCACCCAAGACAAAGAAAAAAGGTCAAGAGATTAATCTCAATTTGATTTTCAGAAGCAGTTGCATAAATTTCCTTTTTCTGGGAAATGTTGTGGTGCATTATCTAATTTGTGCTTTTGGTTATAATTTAAGTGAGATTCACTGGCTTATGCCATCCTGTCCCTTTCCTTGAATGGTAAAAGTAGATGGACTTTTTCCTTCTATTTTCTATATAGGTAGATGATATATTATGCAGTCCGCTGAAGGTATTTTACGTAAATAAAACAGAAATTTTGGTTTCGTAATTTTTTTGGTCCTTTGCTATGTCTAAATATGTATGCTGAAGGTATTATACTATAAAAAAACAGAAATTTTGGCTTTTTTTTTTTTTTTTTCTAGGGATCTTGTTCTATGTCTAAATCTTTAACTTTCATGAAATTGTCTATATGCTTGCAAGGGTGCCTATATCAAATGTTTTGGACTTTGGATCTATATTCTAAAACGTGATATGGTTTTTTGAGTTTCATCATATTACTTGGAGAAACTGGATAGTCCTTGTAGGCATGTTAAGTTTTTACCAAAGAAAAGAAATAGGTCAGTGTTAGATGTTATAAAAAAGAGAATAGAATTATGAATCTGAACATCAGCAACCGTCTAAACTGATAAGGCTATGACCAATTTGAGAATCCTTAGACATGGTTTATCCACCTGTAGTGCTGGTGTGATGATGAATTAAGCAGTTCATCCATTTTGAATGTAGCTTGTGATAACCTGCAGGACATGTATTTTACTCTCATTTCAGCTCTTCGGTCGTTTTATTAATTAAATTTCCGGTGATTTGGTACGGTTTAAACACTGACATGGATCTCCTATATTTGCAGTATCTTGCTATTCATTGTTCCCTCTCTTATACGAAGCACAAGAGTATCCAATTAAAGTAATAATACTGCTTTTACATGCTGCGCTTATGTGGTTCGGATTTTCCTTGTATTTTGGGGCAACAAGTGCATCTGTTTCTGGAGAAGATGACAAATCTTCTAGCAGTGCTGTTAGGAAGAATGCAGATTTCGTTATTGGATGGTTCGGAAAGTCTTATCTTCTGGGCCTTGTGGTAGTTGAGATATGGGGACAGTTTTTGCATCCTGTAGTTCTTGGAAATAAACTACCCTTCCTGCCTCTTATGATGATCTCTATATATTGCGCATTTGGAATGATGTACTCTTGGATTTGGCAACTAAAGTGGATTATTAGGTCCACTTAATTAATTCCTATATTACTCCAAAGCTATTATATGGAGAAGTTTTGAGGAATCTCCAGATACTTGGCTAAATCCAAAATTGTTTTGCAGCATTACACATTGTTGTAATACTGTCTTAACGGTTACTTAACATCAACTGGTAAGACTTGAGTCGCTGTTCAATGTCCTTGTCTACTTTTACTTTTCAAAAGCGTGTTCATAAAGTGAGTCTTAACTAAATTGCTTATATAAAGAGCGACAGGGTGAAGCAAGATTTACCAACATTCAATGCGTTTGGTTGTGCAATAATGTATTCTTTTTCCACAATATGTCTCTTTTGTGATTTTTTATTTTATTCTATAATTCCCTGTATATACTAAGGTTTTCCAAAATCTGGACATTTGCCTTTGTATTTTCCCAAAATTTCCGGCAAACAAGCAACTACACAAAGTTTTATTTCATATTTTCTTGAGTTAATGTTATTTTCTAAATGACTTTTATGACATTTGTATACTCAGAAAAACTTTTTTTTAAAACCCTTTTAGGCACTTAATAAATTCATTCTTTCAGGAAAAATGTTTGTTCTTAACATGAGATTTTCATCCATTGATATTCAATCCAATTAGTCAAATCAAAAGAAATTTATTTGTATACTAACACAAGGGGTAAAGGCAATTCCATACCAACTGCGCCAACGGTTATAAATACAAAATGGATGACAACTGCTGTTGAGCTGAAAGAACAAGAAGGAATAGAGAACTTCCACTCTAAAGGAGTATGAGACAATATCTTCTGTCATTTCCCCTATATAACAAAAGATTAAGTTTTAGATTTTCTTTACTTGTTCAAATACAGATCATCATTTACTCATGCCGTTGAATTGATCATTACAATTAGGATTTAGTGCCTTTCGTTGCTCATAGATATGATTAAAAAAGATGTTAATGGATATGTTGACTTGTATTATGCTGGCTGAATGTCTGGATGTGATGTCAAATGCGAGCCATCTCATTTTCACCTTTGGGCGATGGAACGTCTGACTCACATTTTTCAAAGAAAATTTCACTTTCGTATAGGTTAGGTAATGTTGGAGGAGGAAAATTAGTTTCTCTTCTTTTTGCAGCACTTTAGAAACAATTCAACACAGAAATTATAGAGGGAATCACAAATTATTATGTGCTAGAATTGCTTATGCCCTTGTGACCCTGACTCCCAAAATTGCACTGGAATATGTTGCACATGTTGCCTTTCACCATTGGGAATTTGGAGATATTGAAATCTTACATGAATTTGGTTTTTAGAAGGCATGATTGGTAGATGAATTCTATTACAAGCTTTTTGCTTTCTTTTTTTGTTTTTTTAACGTTCTCCTTTCCTGGATTGGTGTTTTTGGGCATTAATTCGTAATATACTATCACTGAATATATGAAAAAAAATAAATCAATGAACTCCTTGATATATGCAATTTGACCACCCTCTAAAGATTTAAATAACAAACACATTTAAAAATATGTGAAATGTGTTGAACATGGAGGGAAATGTTAATTTCAAAGCACAAAATTTTAGAAGCATTTTCCAAAAAAGGATAACGTACCTAAAAAGAAATTTAAAAGAAAAAGAGAAAAAAATGAATTGCATTAATGAATTACATTCTTAAAATAACTGTATGTACTTGGATGATATTTGGATATTTACTTATCCAATGCTTGCACCTTCATAAAAAATAGGGATAATTACAGAAACCTCCCTGAGGAATATCAGAATTGTAGATAATATCTCTCAGGTTTAAAAAATACACACCTCCCCTGATGATTCAAGATGACTATAATGGCCTTCGCATCGTTACTAATTCATATGTATATACTGATTAGAAATGGAAAACAGATTAAAAGGGTTCGGAAATCCAAAGGAATTGATAGGACTAGAAGATAAGAAAGATGAATGTTTGAGTAGGAATTGAAGTCTCTGGCGGAAGAGTCTTGGTAGATGGAGGAGGAAAGAATGTAGTAAGTAAGGGTTTAATTGCACCATTTAATATTTTTTGTAAATTATTAAGTAAATTATATATTTTAGTAGCAACACAAGGGCAGTTCAGGATATTCCTAATATTATTGTTGCTTACATCATCAATTGTCATCTTGAGATGCCATTTAGTGGAGGCAGGTATAATTTTCTGAAAACCACTAGATTTCAGTCCATCCATGGCCACTACTAAGTATTTAAAGATAATTAAAATTGACGATTATGAGTTAGAACCTTGCCCTTCATAAGAAATCCAACTAGATGCATAGCGCACCCATCTGGTCGGTTAGTAATTTAGTCTTCATTAATTTCCTTAGAAATTAGTTGGGCCTCTTCCTTCCCATAAGGGAGGTTAGGTATATGACACAATATGGTTGGCGACTGGAAAAAAAAAAGTGTAATTTTCTGAACGTGAAGGGTACTGTGTGCAATTATGATATATGTCATGGGAGGTTTCTGTAATTGTCCCCATCTGTAATTATCCCCAAAGAATACGACCACAGACACCAGAGAGTCCCCACTAAACTCCAGTGGTAAGTACTACAATAGTAAATTGCAACAAGCGGACGAAGACTTTCGTCAATTTCACCGTCAATTTTTATTTTCCCTTCAACTCCCAGGCCTGCAGTTCTTTTCCACTCATTTTCTCATTTTCATCATCATCATCATCATCATCTTTTCTTCCTCTTCTTCTTCTTCAAAAATTTACCATTTTTTTTCCTCCAAAACTCAACATGGGCTCAGGTAGCAGTCGCCGTATATCTCGACCGTCAGAATCATCATCATCATCATCAAGAGAACCATCTGGGCTAGCGTCTAAACTCAGAAACAGCAAATACAAGTTCCCATCTTTCCTCATCTGTGGTTCCTCTTCGTCTCAGTTACCAGTGGAGGTACTATATTCAACACTTATCTAAACAGCCCGCAAAACCTTTTCCTATATCTGCATATACTCTTAGGTGTTTGTTTGTGTTTTTGAACTTTTAAGAGAGTTGACCTTGCTGAAAGCAGTAGTAATACTGATGATGATGGAGACAGGGCCTTTGGTTGTTTCAATTATTATGTGTTTGTTAGGTGGATTTTTATGTTTAATTGGTTTATCGGTAAGTTAGGTTGAAATTTGTGTGTTGTTTTTTTTTCGTTGATCACTCAAAAGGCCCCTGGCTGGATAATTAGCACATCTTATTGATCGTTAAAATGGTTTTCGTGTATGTGATTGTGTGTGAGAGAGCGTGTGTTTGTGAGAGAAGAAACTATTCCCCGACGGATGATTCCTTTGATATGTCTTTGAGGGTTTTTTTCTCCTCTAGTTTGTCAGAAACTAGAAATGGATGGATGAGTGAGCTTTTCCTAAGCTATATCTTATTTTGCTTTCTTAATTTGTGAAAACTTCTGATTTTTTCTTATTCTTTTTTTATTTGTGTTGTTCTCTGCCTTTACTATTCGTATATCTGAATGGAAGCATAAACATTCTCGTGAGAAAGTCATCGACTAAATGTTTCCTAGTTATACTGATTAAAAACATCTGTGCTTGAGGTTGGGATTAAGAACTCTATCCAATGAAGTCAGAAATTTCACCTGACGGTTGTCACTGATGATAAAAAAAAAAAAAAAAAGAAAAAACTTTTTGTTTTTTGATGTTATTACGAAGCGTGTATTTGATCCCTCAAATGAACAGTAAGCTTCTGTCCTTCGGGATGTAGTCTGTTTCTTGAGGCTTTTCTATCTTCCCAACTTATAACGGAAAAGCTTTTGTGATATCTCAAGAAGAAGTTGATAATCATTAAAAAAAAGTAAAATGAAACAAACATATTAGATGGTCCATATTTGGATTGATAATGTTCTTTGCTTTCATTTATTTGGAAATTTTGTTGCTACAACTACCCTTGATTTTAGTTCTACCAAATATGATGTGGAGGAAATTTCATTCTCCACCATCTCCTTTTGGGGCAGTAAACAGATTACTGGATTGGTGCATTACTTGAACGGAAGTTTGTTATGGGGTAATGGAACTTAGTACATCTCTAGTTGATGATGTGTTGGATAAAAAGTTTGTTGAATAGAATTGGATCATGCTTGAGGTTTTCCATTGCGTACAACATGCTCATTAGTGATTTAACTTTATGGTCATAGTGTTTCATGACAGATATAACTGCAGCAGAAATCATAATATAACAACATTTTAAATTTAAAAGGTTTACTTTATCCTTGGTTCTTGCTGTCGTACTAATTTTCTCGCACAAAATAAGGTTTGTTTACATGTTTGGGAAAAATAGTTGATGTTGAAAAAAGAAACCATCATTTTTCTTTCCTTGTTTGGAGCTGACTTTGATGCATTATAACAGTCCTCAGTCTTCGCTTGCAGATTGAGGATTATCCACAGGGATCACCAATCAATTCTGTGGAAAATCTGGCTCCTGATAGTTCTTGGAGTTCCATAGCACAATCTTCTACAATATTTGGTTCAGAAGCTGGATTTATGGGTTCCAAACATGAGATTGGGGCTCCATCTACCAGCACCACGATTACTCAGAATGCCTCTCTAGGATATGCTATGACAGATAGGGAAGCTAGTGGTCTTCGGACATGTCATTCGAACCATATAGATTTAGCTTCCAATCAGGTAATTCCTATATTTTGTTCCTATTTACCAGATATGTGAAGCAAAAGTGACATGCTAGTATATCTTATAAACAGCCATCTCAACGTGTGGTCCCTGCAAATACGAGCATTTCAGAAAATGAACATCTAAGAAATGTGTCTCAAGAGTGTGGAAATTCAGGCCCAGTTGACAATTGTGTCGAAAATCATGAGGTTGCAATTCAGGGTTCTGAGATGTCTGATTCTAGGTCTCCTGCCGTCAGCCCTGATCCTTTAGGTAGTCTTCAGTTGTCTGCGGATGGTAATACTGAAATGGAAACACCTTCCAGTTCAAGATTTCATATATCAGGTGATGAGCGAGATCTTGGAAGAGGAGATTTGCTTCATGTTGATGTGGTGAGTATCCCTTCCAACATTTTATCTAGTAGCATTGCTGAAATAAGTAGCAGTCAAGCAAGAAGAAATAATAGGAGGCTATATTGGGAAGCTTTATCAAGACGAAGTTTTAGCAGGATTAGTGATTCCCCAACCATAGTTTTCGCCACAGGTCCCGCTGATGATCTAGGATCAGATGACAGATGGCTTCTTAATTTGAGTGGAGATCTCCATTATGATGGAGCATTTCATGATTCTCCTTACCTGGGCGCTAGAAGTAGTCTTCGAAATGTTCGAAGATGGCTCTTAAGATCTGAGGTGATTTATCATTCCCTTTCTCAATTTTTAACATGTAAGAAAATTGACATGCTGAGAAGCTTGTTTGCTTGTTTAAAAATTTATGACTTGCCTCAGATTCTTATTAAGGAATATAATATCTAAATTCCAAGCTTTTGCTTCAGATAGAGTCTGTGCTTTGTCAATGAACTTGGTTTAGTCCATGAAATTATGCATTTTGGCCTATCAATATGTTGTAATTAAACTGCTTCATGTTTTAGACTTACCTCTTTATCCATTTAATATCTTTGGAAATTTTTATTGGATCCAAAATTTATCCATTTAATTAGCCTGGTTCCTGAATTTATTATCGGCATTTAGATTTCTCCGGCTGGATTTTTTTCCTTTAAGATTGCAAATCATATCTTCTGATAGTTTAATGGCAAATCGTTCGTCATAGTTCTCAGATGCAAAAGACTCATTGAGATGTTATGTTGCTTGGGGGTTAGACGAGGCACCTACCTGATTGAAGCAAGCACATACAACACTCAAGTGTACCAGAATTTTTTAATTCAGAACTATATTTGTTGAGTAAAAGATACAATAGATTAGGAAAAGATAATAAGGAAATCGGAATTGACGAAATTAAAGAAGTAACAGCAAAGTGTATCGCTCAACCAACATCCAAACATAACAAGAGTACAGGTGAATGAGGAAAAAAGAGGGCAAATGTGAAACCTGAAATGTGAACTAAGACTTCATTGTAGAATAATAAAAATAAAAAAAAAATAATTTTTTGTAGAATAATCTTCATCTTGGACCCCATGACGAGGTAGCTGTATTTTTTTTAATCTAATTATTCTATAGGCGTCCGCAATTTTTTCCTGAAAATGATGTGGATCTCAATTGATGAAGCGTTAGAATATGTCACGCCTGACAGATTAGTTAAATTGTAAACTACGGATTCTCCAAAAAAAAAAAAAAAAAAAAAAAAAAGAGGGAGGCAGGAGACAGGTCAATGGTTCATTCTGTAGCTTTGCCTGTTGCCTGCTTGAGCTAGTGGTTCCTCACACACCTGAAGCCCAAGGTGTGCATCCTACAAAAGTGAGGTGTCTGATATGTGTCTTGCTGTATCTTGGAGCCTTGCATGACAGTCATGTGGCTTAGCTTGATATTTATGTAATTACATAGCTGAAAATTTACACACATACTGGAACTTATATGTGATAGGTGAATCTAATTTGAATTGTTTGTTTTAGTGTTTCTATACTCATTTTGTTGGACATAGTTTTTGGATCAATAGATAGAGAGATCTTCATATATAAACATAATTTGTTGATAAGTTGGATATTTTGGTCATGTCTTACCTTGTTTTTTGTAATCTCGGGGCAGGCGTCTTGTTGGATTGGATTAAATTTTTCATAGTCACATAGATTTTTACATTCATATGCATGTTGTACATATCATGTATATGTGGTTACTCGTGTCCATAGTGCTGACATACGAGTGTACTGCTATGGCAAGAAGGAAAACCAGATGTTATTAGCTGTATCCAATACTGTTTCTAGAAAGTCTTTGGATTATATTATGATTTATTAGACCTTGTTATTCAATTGACATAGAACAACTTGTTTCACCTACAGATTGCAGAAAGAGTTTTTCATGGCCATGGTGAGGGAGGGCGACAAACTGGTTTTTGTGTTTCTGGTCTTCATCCTGATGGTACATGCTCTTGTGATTCATTCATAGTTGAAGAGTCTGGTACTCTTGCAAGTATTTCACGAATTATCACACTTGCCGAGGCTTTGTTTGAGGTAGATCTTTAAACTTTAGAATATCAGTGGTTTCAATAAATCCACATTGGAAAGCCATATTTATCCTACTTATCATTCCTATATTATCCTCACAATGTTTTTCATCATATATTATATCATTCAACTAAATTGAGTATTTTGGAGGCTAATCTTGATAAAAAGAGTAAGCAACCATCACAATCATCAGGCAGTGAATTCAGATACATAAAGCAATTATAAGGTCGAGAATGAGAGTATAGTTCAGTATGCAAATGAAATTACATACCAGACAGAGTCAATGTTGGTGGCCACTGATGATCTCTGCATTTACAATTCAGGGTTTGGTATCTTGTAACTTGTTCTAAGTTGTGACAAAGAGTACTCGAGTTAATTTGAGTTGATAAAATATTCAAGACTCTAATATGAAGCTGAATTCAAGGGTCAAAATCGAGTAGTTGGATGGAATTTTGATAACTTGGATACCCTACAGAATGATGGGTATGCAGTTTTAACTTTTCAGTATTGCAAGGCACTCAGTCTGCATAAGTTATACGGAGTTTTCCCTTTGCACAACAAAGCAGTGAATCCATAGTGTGCTCCTGGACGGCTTCTTAGAGGATTTTTCTGTGATTAACAGTATATGAAACAGGAGCATCTACGTAAGATTAGATATTGTGAAATGATGATTGGAGAATTTTATTCAATGCTAAATGTTTTTTACCATAAATTAATTTTCTTTTATCTATTTGACCGTGATGTAAAATTTACACCCACTCGTGCTCATTTACTTTAGTTGTTTCAAAATGCTAGTTGGAAGAAATAGTTCAAGAGATACTGAATATCATCCAATTTTATTCCTCATTCTTCTTAATGTGAAGTTCTTATATTAACTATTATCCAATAAAGCAAATAGGTTCAGCACATTATTTGGTCTGATCTCCAGGTTTTGGATGAGATTCATCGGCAGCCACTATCATTTCCACTGTCAATGCTCACACTTCCTGCTCCAGAGTCAGTCGTGGACTCCTTTCCTCTCAAGTATCACAAAAAAACAGAAGCTACTGAAAGCAGGCCAAGTGATGCGCCACAGTAAGTCTGCTTAAGTTTGTGGATGGAGGATCCTAGTTGCATTGATTTGGCTTGTTTTGCAAAGTGTTCATGGTCTTTGTGCTTTGCATGAGCTTTATTTGTGTATTTGTATTCATCAATGCAAAAGCCTGGTTAGGCCCCCTGATACATAGACCTATGAGGGGCTTGTCATGCATTTATTGTACTTGCATAAGGAAGCCAGGGGATTTAGTTTTACCATGAGCTTGAAAAAGATGTATCCCACCAAAGGACAAGAAAAGGAAAGGAAGCAAATTTTGGCGGTCTTGTAGCTTTGCCCATGCGTCCTTTGGTTGTGTTGACAGTTTTTTGGCCAAGTGTCTGCCTTCTTTGTTTTTTTCCAAAGAAGGCTGAGTAAAATTAATGGGGGTTTCATTCATAATGCAGTTATATGGTTTGAAATTTCACTCTCCGGAAAGCTCTAAGGTTGTGCATTCATTTTGGCCCATTAATTGCTTTTGGTGGGTTCGATAGAAACTTGGAGAAATTGTTTAAGCAACTTCCCTTCTCTAGTAACAGGCATGTTCCATGGCATACAAGAGATTCAATAGTTCCCAGCATCGAAAATTACCTGCCAATCCTTAATGGAAAAAAGTGACTTGACATTCATAACCGTTAGCATGGTAACTTATCGTGCTATTGATTACTTCCTTATTGTGACAAAATTATAACGCATTCTACAGGTGCTACATTTGTTTGGCTGAGTACGAAGAGGGTGACAAATTAAGGGTTCTTCCCTGCCAACATGAATACCATGTGTGTTGTATTGATAAATGGCTTAAAGAAATAAATAGGTACATTCACCATGTCTCTGACTTCCTGGCTCATCGTTCTTTTTTCCGCAAATATATGTTTCTAACATGATATTATTTTCCTTGCTTACTTTTTTTTTTTTTTATTTATCGTGCTTCATCAGAGTATGCCCAGTGTGCAGATGCAATGTCTGTTGTGAAGATCCACAGCATGATTCTGTTCCAAGTACTGAAATACCTTCATAATGATACAAACTGTGAATACATACACATATATCGAAAATAAATGTAAAGTATGATGGCTAACGTTACTTTCTTCCTAAAAGCTGAATTAGTGACCTTCTTCAAGTGTCGGTATTATATGTATATCAATGAATGTAATTTCATGGGCTAAAGCGTTTGTATCTTCTGTTATTGTGTTGGTTTCTGGGCTAATTGTTCCAACTTCCAACTAATCCGGCATTGTTGGAAGTCCTTATTGCAACCTTGCAAATGGTATAACAAAATCAGAATGATATAGTGAAATTTATTAATTTTAGGTAGCTACAGAGGGACTCTTTGCCAGCCAAGCTGCCATTCTAACTCAGGTTTCAAGTCTCAAGTCTTGTAAGATTTCAGCTAGTCAAGCAATACTAAAATTAACAAAATAATGTCTATAAAATTTAATTACAGTTTTGATATCAAATGTTTGGATATCAGCAGTTTTAATCTTTAAAGTTTGGATGAAAGTAAATTTAGTATTAAATATTTTAATTTTTTAGCACATTTAGTCTTATTGATAGTTTTGTCAAAATTTTATCGAAATTTGTTCACAGGATGTTCACGAAGAATTAAAAAAAAAATAATTGTCATAATTTATAATTAAAGAGAACTTCGTAAATGTAGGTCCCTGTTGAACTTCGTACGCCTGGGCGTGTTGCTCAATCTTCTAACAGAAACAATTGCAATCCTTTATCAGTTTGAGAGCTTGTGCACTGCAAGACCATATCAGAAGGGTACCAACAAAGCAATATGGTTATGATGATATGTGTTTCTGCGCCAGCCCGCATGCAATTAATTTCTGATATGTTTGTGTGGCAGCAGTGGATAAAGGCCAAAGGCATTAATAAAGTATCATACTTCAAACACATGAGAAGAATAATGAATAATGTGGCCAATGATCAAGATATTTATGAATTAGTGATTCTATTTTATTATTATATAGCAACAAGAATGAGAGTTGCTTGACAATCAAGATAGTTTAGTACAAAAAAGAAATGATTTAGAAATGTTCCTAGTACTATCATATCATATATTATTAAAGATAATGCAGATGTTATGGTTGTAGAATATTTCCTTTTAGGCCGCAATTTTTGGGTCTGCAACAAATTTAGTTGTATTTTTTTTTTTTTTTTGGCCTTACAGTTCTGCATGAGGGGCACTAGGGCAACTGTACCTGTTAGCCGTTGTTCACCATTCTACAACAACAATAAAGATGACAAGAATCCTTAACTACACCCGTCTCTTCTCACCAGAAAACTTCACCCCTTTTTAATGCAACAACGTGGATCACTAGTATCCCACTACTAAGTCCACAAACCATTATTTTTATCATTGGTTTTCTTTGCTTATATTGGAAATTTTCTATATTTCAGCTGTTAAGTATAATATGTAACGGTCACATTACAGACCTTTCTTTTTATTTTGGGGGTAGGGATCAAAAGCAACAATACAAACTTTAATATACATTAGCTTAAATTTATTCAAGGATGAGTATCATAATAGGGAAATTATTTGGTTCAATAATGGTTATTAGCTCAATCCCTCAAACAATCAACTATTATCCCATCTAGACCACTCTAAATCTTTCGTCTAATTGTGTCTAGTATAAAATTACGAATATAAAATTACGCCGTATCACAATGACGAAATAATTTTGTATAAGACATAGTTGGGCATTAAAAGAATTAGATACAGAATTTGGTGTGCAACTAGGCAGTGGACCCTAGGGCTACCTAATTACTATCATAATCAAAGACCCTTTATCATATATTCATTGGTCCTCCATTGTCTTTGTGCTGTGCCGTAATCTTTTATCTTTGAGCTCCAAAAGATGTCTACACTCCTAGACGAAAAGCCATGGCTATTCTACAAACACACACAAACATACGTTCGCATATCTTCAATATTTATACTCATTGTAGAAAAGGAAGAATAACTGAAACTTTAGGCAAAGCATCAGGACTTAGTTCATTGTCGGTGTGTGTGTGTAGTTGCTTCTGATATATATGGTATATATCTTATGGCCTTTGATTATCATCTTAGTTACTTTCCAAAAGCTAAAGTGTTCCGGCAAGTCAACAATACTGTCTTTTTCCTTCTTCTTTTCTAATGGTAATTAGAAGCAGTACTTGTTGATTCCAAATGTTATGTACCTAAATAGACACATGACATGCAAAAGTTAGGAAGGATTGATCGACAACAGAGATGGTTATGCAAACAATTGATGCATTTTTTTAGTTGTTAAACACGTGGGCAAAGTAACAATTAATTCGAAGTAACTTCAATTAATTCGATCGTTAATCTTTAACCTTTAATCTTTATGATGGTTATCAGGAGGGTCCAAAAGACAGGTTAGAACAAAATCTTGAATTGAGCTTAATCAAAAGTATAGTCACAGGATGAGTGAGTGGAAAATAATCACAAGAACCCAAGAAAATATAAAGTGAATGTAATGTAGTTATAATGGAAAAAAGGCCAGAAAGAGACAGATAGATAGGATTGAGTAACCTTTAAGAATCTTTAATTTGAGATTAATTGGCTACAAACATGCGGCCAATGTGTCTCGTTTCTTTTCTAGCTCCCAATCAACTAATGGCATGCATGCAAAGTAAACATATATCATTTAATAATATGGCATCTATGATGTTAAATATCATGAAATTCCATCTCAAAACCAGTTGACAATAAATAGAGTGGCCGGTAAACTTTAATAATTAGTTTAATATGTTTTGGGATTCCAATGTGGGGCTTTTTGTTTCTTAAAACTCCTCCTCACACGTTACTGAACCCATGAACTAAAATGGGTGGATTGAGGAAAGTCCATGAAGGGCGATTGACAATTGACAATAGGCCAAGTGAAACAGATTAAGAAGGAATCGAGTCCCGTGTGAGAGTGATAATAAAACCCAAAGTCATGCTCTAATACCATATTAAAGATCACGAGCTTCCATTTTAAAATCAATTAGCAATGAGTAAAGTGGCCCGAGAATTTTATTAACTAATTTAGTTGCTTTGGAATTCCAATGTGGGACTTTTTGTTTCTTAACATGTGAAGTTATTACTGTAAGTTAATTTAACTTTAATTATATTGTCTTAACAGCTTAGGTACATTAATCACTTAAGCTGGGAAAAATGAAAGTAAAAGAAAGAATTTAAGGATGTTTTTCTTAATTAAGAAATGACAAAGACGTTTCTTCTACAGGAGGCTCTCAAATAAAACCAATGCCCCATGACCATGAATGCGAAATGCTGGTGTAGGTGAAGATCAATGAATGTACGGTCAAGTGATCGTTTGAAAAACTGTAGTTGTTGAATCGAAAAGAGGTAAAACAGTGACAGGCTACAAATGTTACAATTCCTTAAGGACTTATTTTATGTGATGTTTCTTTTAATATTTATAATAGCATATTGAAGGAAATCTATATGTTTCTTATTTCACATATTTTCTTGTATAAAATAAAGTTTGAGCTTTATCAGTGAAATATCTTCGACCATTTTCCACAAAAATTTAAGTTAAAATGGGACATTTTTGGGTATCAGAATAAACGAAGGAGAATCAATTAGTATTTGTAATCAAGACCATTTAGATTATGTTTTTCAGAAACATTTTTTTAGAAATAATATTCTAGCACGTCTGAAATTGTGACGTCTTTAAGTTTAAAATATATGGTTAAAAATATAAAAGAAGTTGAGGAACCCATAGCAGAAAGAATGTGTCAATGCTAAATATGCACTTATAATAAGGAACAGTGTGCTTAGAGAATATTCCAAGAAATGGCCTGTTTAGAAAGATTTTTTTCAGAAACATTTTTTTAGAAATAATATTCTAGTACGTCTTAAATTGTGAAGTCTTTTAAGACTAAAATTTAAGGTTAAAAATATAAAAGAAGTTGAGCAACCTATAGCAGAAAGAATGTGTCATTACCAAATATGCACTTATAATAAGGAACAGTGTGCTTAGAGAATATTCCAAGAAATGACCTGTTTAGTACAGAACTCAATTCTATACTATTTTTTGCATAACGCATCATCCTTTAATAATTTGCGTAAATTCATCAACAAGTAGTTTTCTATTTTATTTAATTATTTATTACAGCTTAGTTAATAAGATGCCTTGAACATAAAGATCCTAGTCGGTTCCACTGTTGATACTCTCTAAAAAAAATCAAAAAAAAAAAAAAAAGTTCCGAGATAAGCAATTTTTTTTATATACCTTTTATGGAAACAAGCCCAAAATGAAGCTTTACCTTCGTTCTTCTTTCACTCCTATGGAAATAAATACCCAAAATTGCAAGAAAATTTATTAATATCTATTCATATTCCTTGTGTTTTATCTTCTTGACTCTAAACTAGCAATTTTTTGCACTCATTTTGTGTTAATTTCATTCGGATTAGATTCTCTGTCCAATTTTTTTAATATCAAATTGTGTCTAATACAAAACTACGTCTTATTACCATGAAACTATATCGTATCACTAAATGAAACGCTGTAGTCTTTTATTGTTTCACATTGATACGGAGAGTTTTATATTGAATATTAGTGAAAACGTAAAAAAAAAAATTAAACAGAGTATTTGGATTGAATTTCATCCAGAAACCTTGACTAGCAATCTCCAGACAACAAGATTAAAATAAAAAAGAAAAATCTCAAAATTGGGATGGATATTGGACCCCACACGAAAGAACAGATAGAGTTACCAAGCCCAAAAGGACTAAATTGCAAGCAGGCGACACCGCTTTGCAGACTGCTGATACCACTGGTCCACCTTCCCTCCTTAACGTTTCTCATTCAATTCTCTCCTTTCGTACCCTACCTCCCTCCACCTCCCTAGTACCCCGGCGTCATTTCACTCTTCCATCCTTCCTTCCTCCGTTGTCTTATTATCTCATCCTCTTTGCTTCATAAATAAATACGCAACCTATGTTCCTCTACTGTTCATTTTGTCGTAATATACTATCCGACTCTATATATTTTTCACTAGTAACCAAACTTTATATTTTTCACTAGTACATCATTGTTCACAACACCCGGGATCACCTAACATACTCGTGACGAACTTTATACTAGGAATCTCACTTATATGGTATCTTTCACTAATATATCATTGTCTACAAAATTTTCGATCATCCTAACATACTCGTGTCAGACTATAATTTTTATTAGTATATCGATACTTATAAAAAACTTCTGTACTCAATCCGAATAATATAGCATACAACCACTCAACACACCCAAAAACACACACAAACCCAGTTTTATTGGTTCAAATCCTGTGTCTTCAGAATCTTCCCTATCCCTTCTGTCCCCAACTTGTACAATATTAATTCATAACATTTTTAAAAATTTACAAATTTTGAAAGTTATTTTAATAAATACATATATAAATTTATGCGCGTGACAGGTGTACAAATTCAGAATAGAGAGGATTTTAGAGACAGAGAATTTTAACCGTCATTTCATATCATACCATTTCATTACATTCCACAACCACCCAATTATACTCCGTGCGTACAGTACACCAACGCCATTTCCCAAAGAAAAAACACAAACTTCTCCACTTCTTCGTCCTTGATGAATCTCATTTGCATTGTCACGTGCCACTCGCGTGTCAGTTAAACCCACAATTAATATCAACCCGCTCCTAGTCATAAATACTCAACCTCCCCCTCCTCCACCCTCATAAATTACACTGCTCCATTCCCAAGAAAAAAAAAAAAAAAGAAAATGTCGTTTTTATTTCCACCGCCACCTCCTCCTCCCCCAATCACAGCCGCCAACGGCGGCTACTCTTCCACGACCACCATCGTTATTACTCAACCTCAGTATAATCCTCCTACTGACACTAACAATGGTGACGTCATGAACGACACGTCACCATCGCCCTCCCCTTCTACATCTATCATCATTGTCATTATAGTTGTTGCTTCTGCGATTATCGTCTCCGCTTCTATCTATCTCCTTCTCCGGTGCCTCTCCCGCCATTACCGCCGGACTTTTCGGACATTTTCTTCAGCTTCTGCCGCTGACGACGTCGTTCTGCAGAATCGGCGGATGGACGACCGTCGTGTAGCCGACAGCAGCGTGTTTGACTCGCTTCCGCTTTTCACGTTCGGTTCAGTCACCGGAAAACTTACCGGCGGTGATTGTGCGGTGTGTTTGTCGAAGTTTGAGCCGCAGGATCAACTCCGACTGTTACCCCTCTGTTGTCATGCGTTTCATGCTTGTTGCATTGACACTTGGCTTTCGTCTAACTTCACTTGTCCACTCTGCCGATCGACGGTAAATGCGGTCGATTCCGATGTACTCAACAGAATGCTCTCCTCCTCAGAAAACACTCGAAGCAGTAATATCAACACCAGCAATGGGAATACCGACGTTAACAGAAGCGGCAGTTTTCGAGTGGAGATAGGTAGTATCAGTCGCCGGCGAGCAACGTCTGATACCTTCGGAGACGGTCGGAGGTCCTATTCCATTGGCTCATTTGATTACATCGTCGACGATGGTTACGAGGTTCCGGTAGGTTTAACACATCAGAGAGGCGTATCTGATTGTACTTCAGTTGACAAAGACTCCGTCGGCATTCCGGTGACCGGTCCTCCTGGAGAGAGTTTGGCAGCAGATGTTTCCGGCGGTCGGAGTTGGCTAAGAGATTACGTGGACAGATTAAGTTCATTTTCGTTCTCTTCGCGTACTCTGTCATTCCGGGGCTCCGGCAGGTATATGTTTGGGAGCAGTCGCCGGAACGACGTCGTTGTCCCGGTCGACGACCTGGAGGTGAATCAGATAGGGGAGGAGATTAGCGAGTATTTTCGGTGGCTCTCAGGGGTATGATTTTGTCAATTGGATTATCCTTTAAGGGCAATTTAGTCTTTTCATTTTTAGCTCCATCCACTATTTCTTTTTTTTTTTTTTTCTAAGGTGGACTTAGCAAACAGTGATCTGTAGATAGAACTTACTCATTATTAGCTAATTTTTTTCATTTTAAATCTGGCGGTGATTAGTTGTCAAAGTCAAACCTTAATCATACTATAATACTTTTCACTTTTTAATTTTACAGATTGGTGGGTTTTAGCAAAATTTGTGGAGTGATTGAAGGGCAAGTAGTATTGAATTAGTTCTTGATTTTTATCTTTTTAGCAAAATTAATGGTTGATTTAATTCTAGAAAAGAAGAAAAAAATTTAAAGAGTGGATTTAGTGTCCTAATTAGTAGTAGTATTTTTTTTAAAAACTTTTGTGGGTTCAGATTTATCATTTATGGAGGAATAAAAGATATTACTGGTACCGGACTTTGTTGAACTTGGTAAGCTAAAAGTTGTGGTCAAACGTTGATGGATAAGGTTTGTGTAGTTAGTTTAACCAAAACTGAAACTGGAATAGAATTCATGTGTTTCAATTCTCACACCTGGTATTGTATACAGTTGTTTGCCATTTTTGTCGGCACTCGATGGAAGTTTAGGTGTCAAGCAAATCCAAAGAGGGCCCATTCAATTTGTTCCTTCATAATCTTATGCATCAGTGCAATATTCTTGATTCTAATTCTAATATCCATTAGGATAAGTGCTTGGCAATATTTTTGTTGTTTTCTCAGTAATAGCTCAGAAAGAGGAATAAAATTGACGCAAATATAGATACTTTGGATAGTACTTTTGCCATTTTTATTTGCAAACTAAGGTTTAGTGTCCTCTTCTGTGCTTTAATTTTGTGGGTTACAAGTTTTAGGAACCCGATAATTAAACAAGCTTTTTCTCTACTGTTTGGTAACTTCTATGTTTCGTGTTGTTCTGTTTATGTTCTTGCAATTTTAAGGACAAGTTAGTTCTTCATTTGTTTACTATTATTTCTTATTGTTTGTGCTGCTGAGTTTGAGGGCATAAATATATACGTACAGTACATTCTCTCTGCCCGTAGGCATGGTTAAGTACTAATAAAGGTTTTGGTATATTCTTTTGTTTTTCCAAAGACAAAAACTAGAGACAATGGCTTTATCGAAATAACGTATATCAACTTGCATTAATGGGGGGTTCTCCCTTCTAGGACGCTGCCAATATCAACTACTTAGGTGAGTTTTCATGCTAAATGAATAGTTTGTCTTCTAAATTAACAACATAAACAGTTCTACTACCACGAAAGAAACCAAATTAGAGTGCGTCATGTGGCTAGACAAGAATTGTGGATGGTTTTATCAATGTGTTTTGTTCTCCAACTCCAAATGCAACCAAACAACAAACCAAGTGTGTTTGTTCTTTGGCAAATGGATTACTAGTACGAACCTCTCACGAAACACAAGACTTTTCGTTCTACTATTGCCAATGCCAACAATTCCCTCTTCATTACGTATACTATAATTACACGCATGCACACAAACTTGATGCCTCTTTAATAAAATTTCATATATTGTTCGAGTTAATGTTCTTATTACAACTTTAATTGCATAGAAGTAATTGATATGATTTTTTTTCCAAGTGTTTAAGCATTATTAAGAGAAATAGCAGGGTTTGACAGCCAGATTAAAGGTCTTAAAGTTGCTTAATGTTCCTATCAATTAAATTTAAAAACAATTGATATGATTTAAGATGAAGGGTGTTAATTCAGACTTTGACAAGGATGTGCATGGGAAGTGGATGACAAGTTTTTCATACTTTATAAATATCCACATTCCTGCTCCTCCAATCAGCTCCAACCAGGTTTTTGTTTGCATGTGATGTTAGTTCTCCAAATACTGGTGACAGTGATTGTTTGGTACTCTGTGACTGCATGTGGTCCACGTCCAAGAACGCCTTGGAACCTTAAAAAATTAAACATTTCAACTTCTGTTACTACTATCAACCTATTGATTGTCAAGTTATTTTCAATTAATTAGAAATTGATTATGAGGACTCCCCCTTCTCTTCCAGCGGACCACTGCAGCACCACCATCCTTTTCTAAGATAGTAAAGGCAGACTATTACATACACACACAAAAAAGTGGTCATCAATTATTGTAGCCAACAAATTTCCTATTTTTGCGTTTCAATCGTGAGATGACTGCTTCTCTATGAATTACTTATGCTATATCTTTTTTAAGAAAGGGGAAGAGAGTATAGGCTCTACAATGAGTGGGAATGGCGTACGATGGTGTTGGTTTTGTAAAGTCTAACCTTTTTCTCAAATACTTATCAACTTAAAATTACTATATTTAACTTTCACTAATAAGTAGGCATGACCGATGAGAGGTCACCAAACAAATTCTGAAATACATATATGCTTAGTAAAAAAAAAAAAACTTAGGTCACCAATATACTATGTAAGACCCAAAAAAACTTGAAACAGGAACCCCCCCCCCCCCCCCCCCTTCTTTTTCTGCTTAAAGAAAAGATGAAATATTCGATGAAGACAGGGATACAGGAAGAATAGTGAGATCAAAAAGCATTTGCAAACTATTTGTTTTTAGGGATAATTACACAAACCTCCCTTAAGGTATCTGACAATTACACTCAGATCCCCTGTAGTTTGTAAAATTACACCTACCTCCCCTATTTGACATTTTGGGGTAACATTTGCTTATGTCATCACATTATTATCCTAAAATACCCCTGGTCTATTTGTTAAAACAAATAATTAAATTTTCTATCTAAAATTTTCCATCAAAACCATATCATTCAATCATTCTATTAATCTTCTATCTATTGCCCAAACTAAGCCACCTTACCCTTAACCACAATTCATCTTCTACTTCTAATATCTACAAATAATGGCTATAATTTTTCACGTCCAATTTTCCAAACCATCCCACTAGGAGCCAACCTAAAGGATATTCCCAATTTCTTGCTCAAACTCTCAACTTATTTTCTGACCACTTTTTTCACTTCTGTCCCGACATACATTTCCTCTCCTAGTGGAGATAAATCATTAGCAACATTCATCTCCAATATATTTGTCAAAAATATAAAATACAAAATGTAACAATAAATCATAATTACCATCCTTTTTTCCGAGTTTCCTATCAACAATCAATTTGCAAATTACAGTGTTTCCTTTGCTATAGAATTGAACCAAAATTAGCCAAAATAAAAAATTATTAAACATGGGTATCAAATTAAAACAGCCCACAATCAATAAAAACTAAATAATTGAAATATTCCTATTTTATCCACATTTCTTCATTTTTGCTAGGAAAAACAACCAAGACCCTACATCCCCAATGCCTTATTCATTCCCTATAAACAATACCTCTGCAACCTCTATCACCACCGGCATGACATTGTTGGCCACAGCCACCTCCAACAATATCCCACTATCAAATTCCCTTCATTCCTATCACTCCACATCTGTTAATAACTCCTCTTTCCCTCTCCTTCTTTATTATAGAATTGAACCAAAATCAACAAAAGTAAAAAAAAATTAATAACCATGGATATCAAATTAAAACAACAATAAATAAATAAATAAATAAGATTCTATACTTGAATTTAAGTGTTGAGAGTAAAGGATTAGTATTTCCAAGAGACAGAGATAGAAGGGGGAGTGGAGGTGTGAGGCAAAAGCCAAAAAAAAAAAAAAAAGTGGAGAGAGAGAGAGAGAGAGAGAGAAACAAAAAATGGATAAAACTAAATAAAGGTGGAGGTAGGTTAAAAATTCTGAAAGTTGTTTTTTTTTTTTTTTTGGTTTTCCTTTTTACTTTTAATAATTTTGTTGACATGTGAATTTAGTATAAAGAGAAGGTTAGTGTAGTCATTTTATATCACCAAGGGAGGTAAGTGTAATTATTCAAACTTGGAGGGAACTGAGTGTAATTGTCATAAACCTCAAGGGAGGTTTGTGTAATTATCCCTTGTTTTTATTAAGAGGCGTAATATAGTTACTTGCACTGCACGCCTTATCCTTCATCTCTCTCTGGTATCTTTACAAGCAAAAGAACCCGTTGAATAATCAGCCTATACTAAAGTGAAATTCTCGAATGAACTTTTTGATTTTGTACAACAAGAAGGATCCCCTTGCCATTTCAATAACTTTTTCTCACTTTAGTTCATACTCATCTTTCTGCATTAAAGGCATGTTTTCTATACGATAACACGAATATGTATGTCAATTGAGATTTTTAGTGTCAGTTTTTTAATGCCAAGTCTAATACTATTCATAAAGTGGGGGCAGGAGCACCAATGGTTCCAAAAAATTTTAAAAATTTTATTCAACTCCTCATATTTAGTAGTGAGTTTTAATCCAATAGCCATTTACCCCCAATTTTTTTTAAGATTTTTCTATTGACCCTCCTTATTTTGTACAATTCCTCTAATTACCTAAATATTTTATAATATCATATAAGACTAATATAAGATAAAATCTATGAATTTAGATAACTCAACAGATATTTTGTTTTAATAATTTAAATAAAAGAAATGAAGGTAAATTTTCATTCATTTAATCACTATTCTTAACATCCAATTTTTCTTAATTGGAGAAGAAATATACAAATTGGTATTCTATTATTGCCTCATTAAAGAAATAACTAACGCAAAAAATGCATATGTAAGGCATGTACTATATATAATATTTTGGAGTGCTATATAACTTGATTATATATTTTATTTCTATACAGTAGTTTCGTCATCAAATATAAATAAGAATAACATTGAATGTACGATACCTTGTTATACTTGTTTACATTTTCACTCTTCAAATAAAATTTTGCATTGTTACTATTATACATATACATTAATGTTCCCCTCCAAACCAAAAATTTCCGAAATATCCGTCCCTACATAAAAATAAACACACACACACACACATAGCTTCCTTGGAATTTATGTACTCGATAAGTACAACAACAAATTCTATAATATTATAGCATATGATCATAGAATTTTTAGATTAGATCGAGTGAAGCAGTGGCAACTAACGGGAATATATACAGGGTGGATTTGTGTTTTAGTACATTTGAAACAACAACTTGAACTCCAGAAGTCAACCCTGCATTTGTCTACTGTTCTAGGAGTATATAATATTGTAACACAACGGAATTTTATAACATGCTGTTTAGCCACTGGAGTGGTCAGGGGAAGGCCTCCCTGAAGGCCTTCCCCCTGCCAAGGTCGGAGTTTAAACCCTAGCTTTGGCATTTAAGAGGTGGGAGGCGGGTAATTGGGTAGGTGTAGGAACAGGGAGCCACACTTTTAATTGCATGTGGAAAAAACAATCTAGGACTATACCCAGTACACCATTAGGTCCCTCACCCCACTTGTGTGAGGCAATATACATTATAATACGAATTGTTGATAAAAAAAAAAAAACTTGTTGTTCAGTTTTTTTTTTTTTGGGTAATTCTTTTATGGGCGATTTTGTGCATGTTGAATAGTATATGTTATTCACGTAATTTACAAAAAATAGTTTCATTACTAATGGCTGTCTATATTAATTCAAGATTTAGTTTGCGTATTTATTGTACCCTGAATTTAAAGTGGGCTGAGTTTAAGTTTATCAAACTCGGTCCATTCTCGATTTGGTCAGGCCCTAATAAGATAACCACAATAAAAATATTCTTAAACGCAGTTTTGAATCGTTTCTTATCTTTTGAACTACCACTTATCTTATATACATTATTCAGAAAAATGATCTAATATTAATTTTTAAAGCATTTATAAAGATACAATCTAAACTGGGCACGAACTCTTTGAAGGAGGAAATCGTACATCCATTATTTTCGTTTTCGGGCTTACGGTTAATATTGGGTCTGCTACATGGAAGTGGTTGAAACGAGCCTGGGAGTTGGGCTTAGACGACACTTGTCCAACAGAGGGAACGGATCAAACGTATCTCAATCCATATTAGAAATTTTGTGCGTGACGCAGTTGTGATTGGGGAAGAATACACTAAACTATTATTTGTAAATGCTCTAGCTAAAAGAATAATTAGAATTCTTCCAAAAAAAAAAAAAAAAAGAATAATTAGAATATGCAACCTGGGATCGCTTGTTACTAGATCATTCCGATGAAATTCGACAATTCTCCCTTGTGGGTTGCTTGAGAATGAATCACTTCGTGTTATTTTAATGTAACATAGCCTTTTAGCTAGTCGTTGGTACTTGTTCCGGTAATTAAGAAAGATTTTAAGGATTTTTCCCGTGCAAAATCAGGAGTTTCGAATCCTGACCTTGACACTTTACTCAATATACCATTCTCAAAAGGTCTTCTTGTGTCAAGGTCAGGAGGTTCGAACTTAGTTCTTGACACCTCACTCAGGACACGGTTGGGTGTTGGATGAGGAAAAGGCAAAAACTGGTGACAACTGATAAGTTTTGGGAACAAACAAGAAGGAACAAAATTTTCAACAATCACGAGTTGAATTGTTAAGTACAATTTACAGCTAAGATTGAAAGTTGAAAAAATGGTCTGTGAAAATTGAGAGTTGTTTGAACTTAAATATATTGGGGTCTCCTGTAAACTATATTTATTTTTATAGTTTCCTCACGCACACTTGTTGAATATACACTTGTGTCTACATTTATTACTTTAACGGCCGTAGATACTAGTAATTGTTCAAACGTTGTTATTTGTAATTGTTGAAGCTTCTAATTCTAAGGAAATCACTGCTCACATCGTTCACAACCTCGATGAATAACACAATGTAATCTACAGAAAAATTCCCAACTTTTATAGTCAGTTAAGAATTGAATTCTTTAAATTTCTTAAATTTAATTTCGTGTTACTAATGCACTACGTTAGAGAGCCAAGAATGTTCTCTCGTGATATAGCTTTGTTTGAAAACCAATGGTGTACTATTTTTCCCCCTAAACGGCAATATTTCCTTGATGATCTTGCAATATTAAAAGCTTTACAAACTGATGGGCAAGTATCCGATGTCTGTTGCTGCAACCTGTGTACTAATTAGCAGCATAAAATAGACAAATTGGATAGGGGATACCTCAAAATATGGAAATCTGGAGGATATTGTGTACCCAATCAAATAATGAAACATGATAGATCAGTGAATTTGAAGTACAAAATTTTTGGATGCCATATATATGGAACATAATTTCTTCCATTATCGATCATCTCAAAGTTTCAAAGCCATAAAATCCAAACAAAATTAAGTCACAGATGTCTGGTCATTACACTAGCATTTACTGAACCAGTAACAGGGTAAACATGTTGGTCATATCAAAGATGTTTGGGCAGTTCCAACACTCTGCCCATCCTTATCACCGCCTCCACCATCCACACCAATGGCTGCATGCACCATGCGAGTTTCTCTAACATCTAGGCATTTATTTTATGTTCAAAACCAAATACACATGCAAAGTGTTTCTTATAACCATGAAACAAGTAATGTTGTTATTTAACTTTCCACTTCTTACGATAAGATTTGCACAATAATCACCTTTAAGAGTACAAATCACATTTCTAAAGTTTCCCTAAAGGAAAATGGTGCTCAACATTAGTCCAAGCTAAAATAGGAGATATATTGAGAAGTTCATCTTTTCATTGGCAAATGCATTATCTTATCAATTTAACCAATAAAAACAGATGGCATGATCACTAGAACGAGGGTTTTGAGTTTTAAGTTGCGTTAGACGGATTTAATGCGAGAGATCTAGAAAAGTTCAATCTAGCTTCCATATCTCAGCTTAACATTCGCCAAGTGTAAAAGCATTTTCAACCTAAACTTCAAAAATGGATTCATGACTTTATCCATTTGTCCTCGTCTAGTAATGATTTTCAATTGTTAGAGTTTAGAAAGATCTCTGCAATGCATTCTTGACTACATACTTTGGGCAAGTTTTCCAAAATAATGGGTACAAGAAAGAAACTGAAAGGTGCATTGGAAAAATCTCAATATTGCAGTCAGCTTAAGAGTAACAAACAAAATTGTATATAGAGCATCAGATGTTCAGAAGTAATAGCATTCTTAATACAGGTTTTGGAAAACATGTTGCAAGAAAAAGAGTAATAACATGATACAAATGTTGATGCAAGAAAATTCCGTATTTTGATTTCCTCTGCTGCAAAGTTCAGTTGCTCCGCTGTAACATCCTTTCTTCTGCTTGATACCCGTACCAAGGTCATCCAGAACAAATGTGGTATTTGTTTGACTATTACTGAATAAAACGCACCACAAGTAAGGACCTTTATGCTTATGAGCTCGAAATATGCCAATTCCAACTTCATGATGTGATCTATTCCCTAAAAGGGAGAGAGATTTTTTGTCTCGGACAAGCACTTGTGAGAAGGCTTCTGAAGCTGTGAGATCTTTGTGTTGACAGCCAACAATATAGCCAGATATAGTTCCAAAAGTTGGCAGCTCCACACCACAATTGGGAGCAAAAACTTCAGTAAAATCATCTGCTGAAGGGTGACAATTTATGGTATTATCACTAGTGCAGTTAGCTTGACATTCCTCTGCATACTGCAAGGCAACGCACCCCAGGCCGGGGCTATTACTTAATTCAGGAAGCTTATGAGCTGTTCGGTTCTTGTTGATGAGTTCAACAAGCTCATCTGCTGGGTTCCCTACAACGAAAAACGGCACAGACACCTTATATTACTTGAATGAACAAGTCAACTAACAAGAAAGATAGTTTACATAGTTTGCGTTATGGAAACTAAAAATGTGCTAGTTCATCTTCTTTTCAAGCATACACTAATATGGAAATGATGGTTGAAGTTTCTTGTAACATGAGCCATTTTCACTCCAGTGTTACATTTTATAGTAATTATACATTTTGCTCTATTTAATTTCTTGTCGGTACTCTGACAAGTTTCGTGCACCACAACCATAAAGTTTCAAAATGTCTATCTATCAATATGTTGTTACAATTCTTGTAAATATTCTGTAGTATCCATATATCTCCTTTAGAGACAGGTCGATATGCACTAATATTGGGTTACTTGAATGATCCAAGATCTAACATTGGATTTCTCTATGCACAAAAGACATTATTCTCTCTCATTCCATCCTATTCCAGGTTTCTCCTTCTCTGAGCATTTTATATCCCATCTCATACATGGCTACTTCCATTTGCTCTCCTCTGGTTTTCATGGAGTTAATGGAGAGCAACATCATAAAAAATTTTACACCTTCAACAACTTAAACTAATAATTTTCATCTCAACTAATTATATTCTTCCAATTTAACAATGATGACCACCATATGAAACGAAATTACTTGATCAGTCGAACTCATTTTCGTTATTTTTTTGTCTCGTCTCAAACAGCTAATTTTGCAATTGTATAGTATCCTTGCATTTCTACATTCAAATATCATAGGCAAGGGTGCATCTAATTACCACCAAAATTAGCACATCATTACAATAAACGAATATTATCCAGGGGGAGTTTGAAGGTTCCTAACAATAAATATACAAATATGAAAATGATACTGCTGATGATTCAAGAACTGTTCAAGGAGAAAAAATGTACAAGATGCCAATCCACACTAAAAAGGCGTTTGATAAAATGTAAGCAGAAACCAAAGCAGGAAAAGATTATTACTTAACATTTGAGTATAAACTGTCTTTGATCACCATGTCCACTCCTGACATTTTCAGAGTTTTCTCGTTAGGGTTATGTTATATTTTAGTGACAAAATTAATTCTGGTTTTATTGTTCAATTGTCATAAATAGTTAACCTAGATTATTGATGCTCTTGGAAATATTCCAGCACTAGAAACTAGATAAAAATTATATCCCCTATGGATATTCAAATTGTCAATCCAGTCATTTAATCATCCCTACTATTGGATCATCACCAATTGACACAACTTGTCATTCAGCAAGATTCTGATGCAAATTTACCATAATTGGGATGTATGTGACCCAGAAATTGTCACATTCTATGTTTATGTAATATAATGTTAGTGGCCCTGATAGTTCTGCTTTCTAAGCCTATGTAGTGTAGTGTTTGTGATCCTGACAACTGTCACATCCTGATGCTCTTTGCTTATGCTAGCACCCTTGTGTTTGGAGGTTTTTAAAATGAATGGAGGAATTGGAGAAAGAACTGATAAAACATAAGTTGAGGTTGCAGGTGCAGGTGCAGGTGCAGTTGCGGGTGCAGGAATGGTTCTATGTTTTATTATGAAAAATGAGTCATACTTTTATCATCAAAGAGCATTAGTTTTTAGATTCTTGTTTAGAAGGTTGTCTGATTTGTGCTATATACTCTGTCTTATTGTTCATATCAGGAAGACACCATCATGAAGAATGAAAGAGGATTTAGCTTCATAACTTGTCCTATGCCATCCAAAGACATGAAATTGAATAATAACTTCTACATGTTGAACCTGCCATTTGGCCCTTGAGACAAGATCCCTCTATAGTGGGTGGATCTTGCATCAAATGATAATTTTTCGAGGAACCATGTACTAAAAACTTTAAACCAACCAGACAAAAGAAGATCGGAACTGCCACTTTTTAACAACTAAGTTTAATTACAAACAAAATCAATGATACACAAATTCAATAGGGCCTCATCGTGACATTGTAAATTCATATAAGACCCAGCACATTGCGAGAACATTCAAGGATATAAATCTTTCTTAAGTCAATCTCAAAACTTCTTATTCTTTATCTTCCAATCTAACTAAAATTTCTGATTTTAATAGTATGATTAAGGTACATATGCTTTGACTGCCAGCAGTAGTATCTGGCCGCAAGACTTAATGGTGAGATAAAGGAAAAAGTTTTTTTTCTTTATAAATACTATAAAGATTCTCCTCGCATTGATACATAAAAGGCAATTTTTAATTTTGCCAATATAGATGCTGGAGCGAGGGGTTGGTTCTCGAGGATACCTTAGGTAAGTGAATAAATATCAGCGAAGCACACATCACCAGGGAGGAAAAGAAAGTAGAATCATTAACATGCTATTCAATGTTCTTATGTATCCCAAGTTTTTTCATGATCTCAAAAAGTTCTTGTCCATTTGATGATTAGTCATTCGTATATACCACAAACTCCTCCTTGTAATAACCCAAAGTTTATTTTCTTCCCTTTAATGCAATTTGTGATGAAGGGCTGAAGAAGGCAATTTTAGGCATTAGTAGTTGCTCTTTGCACGCTCATCTGCCATCAGACTTCCTATTCCAATTTATGAACAAGTTTAGTACAAAGTACATATCAAAACCGTAGACTTTAAGGTTTCCTTCTCATTCATGGTAGGCAATACAGGGATAGAAAGGTAACGAAACAATATACTCTAAATTTAGTGACAGCGGCGAAGCAAACTTTATTTGGATGGAGATCAAATATTTATGGCTGTGGAGATCAGATGAATAATGATAACATCAGCTGTGATAGAAAAGTATGTATAGCAAGAGTTATGGATATGTAGGCTCGCCGAAATGGAACAAAAATGGTGACCGTAAATTCAATTAACTTACAAGCTATTCAAATATACAGTTGCACTGGGTTGCCTTTTTCACAATATTTCTTTGTCAATGATCACATTTAAAATTAGAAATCAACACAAACTATTTTAAGACAGACAAAAATGTTGAAGGTATCCAATCAAGAAATCAGCTCATCATTAAAGCTTACATTTTTTCAGGAAAAAAAAAAGGAAAAAGAGTCGTAAACATCTCAAGTAGTAGCAGAGCAAAACAACATAAAAACAACATATCTTCTTCAGTTATCAAATAAAGACAGAAGTACAGAATTAGATCACTAACCATGGTGTTTTGAATATATAGCAGATGCCAGTAGAAGGCTGCAAAGGACAATGAGCTCAAATGAGTAGATGCTCTTAAACATCATTAACTACTGCCACAGAAAAACAGCCCAAATTACCAAATCAAGAAAGGGAGCTCTCTTTCTTGGTGGAAATGGAGATTAAAAAAGAAAAGGAGCAAAAGGATGAAGCAAAGGCTAAGATCAGAGAAAAGGGTCTACCATAATCGTAATAATGTGAACATATTGTTATTGTAGAGAAAAATTCTTGCAAAATGGAGGGGTGAAAATTGAAATAAACATTTTTTTTTTTTTTTGAAGGAAAAAGGGTTTTTGGGTTTTGATGAAAGTAGGCTAGGATGAGTGTACCTGCAGGGATTGAGGGGAAAAGATGACAGTTGTGGTCCACCTTGTTAGCCGTTAGTTAATTTATTTCTTTGTAGTACAAAAAAATGGAGCCAAAGTTTGAAGATTAATCCCAAGCGTTTTCAAGCCAAATGACAGGTGATTTGATTGTCCCCACTTCTGTCACGGAATCTTCAATATTTGGTAGAAATTAAGGAGAGGAAAACAATTTTTTTTTTCACTTCACAACATCTATACTCTTCTTATTTATATTATAGACTATCTTACAGCAAAGCATCTTAAAAAACTTATAAAGACTGAACTATTATCAAATTGAACCAGACAAATGCGTTACACTCTTGTTTACATTTTTTATGAGAGTGAAGGTTTGAATCTTGATCTTCTACCTCCAAAAACTTAAATCTTCTAGTATGTTACAAATTAAGGAGAAGATTAATGATTGCCATAAGGGATTTAAAATTTGTTTTTTGACATTTTCTCTTTTCTCTTTTTTAGTTCTTAGTTGTGAGAATCTTACCTTATGTTTTATGAGCTAAAACTTTTCATTGTATGCATCTATGTAATTGTGATTATGATTTTAAAAAACCTAATGCTTCTTTGTTTTATATAATTCTAAATAGTTATGTGACTTTTCTATACTTTTTTTAAAGAATTCAAAGGATTTATATAAAAGTAAAAAAGATGAGAACTTAATTGTTAAATCAGAGATTGTAAGGTTACTTGGCTGATCAAGTTAGGTCTTGAGTACAATACTAATTAGTATATGGCAATCTCAATGTGCTAATTAAACAGTAAAGCCTTAGCAACTCAGAACCTAATGAGCTAAATTTTACATATAAGAGTCAACATTACAGCTCAGAAACTGTTCAGGGATAATTTTATTGATTGGAACAGATAATAAATCATATGCTGCTTTTGTACATAATTTTGCTACTTTGCTCCACATCAGTTACCTTAGCACAGCCAATTTTAATGCTTCAACCATCTAGAGCAGTTTACACTAGTTATGTTCACTGTCAAACCTTTTAGTTACTTGTTCACTTATTCTCAAACAAAAGGAAACACCAAGAGCAAGATAACAATTTTCTTTTTCTTTTTCTTATTTTTAGATAACATTTTTTTAAACCCTTTTGTCTCTCCTTTTGAAAACAAGATAAAACTTTTCTCCATCTGTAACATTAAAGGGGCCTCAACATTTAGTGGCCCATGGGCCGAGCTTCGAAGTCTCTAGAACATTGGCGATAATCCAATAAAAAAGGCCCACAAAGAATATCTAACAACTCCTTAAAATTGGTCCATTGTCTCCCAGCACTCCAGCGCACACTCAGGCAGCAGCATATTCTTCTCCAAGCTACAGCCTCTGTACCTCTTTTTCTTTTCTTATCCATGGCGTCTACGTTTGTTACATTTACATTAGCAGCAAAACCCTTCACTTCTCACAACATAAACCTCCCTCTTTTCTCCACCCAAAGACCCCTTGGTACGTTTCTAATTTTCATTTTATTATTATTATGCCCTCCCCCATAATTTGTATGTGTTTGTAATTGTGCCCCTGCTTTTCTAACATCTTTTTTCGTTTTCTGCTCCCAACAGTCTTGCCAAGAAATAACCGTCTCAGAGTCAATGCAATTGCCAAGAAGTTCGAACCCACCAAGGTTTTCACTTGTTATTCTTCCCTTCTTTCAATAAAAAAATAGCTTGAACTTTTTTCTTTTATTTGGGTTGAAAAAAATGTTAGCTTTACTAGCTTTAATTTATTTATTTTTTTCTGAATATTTGCCCCCGCTTTCTTTTTTTCAATCTTGGTAAAATAAGAGAAGCCCTGATGGGTTGCTGGTTTTTGTGATTATTTCTGTATTTTATAGGTTGTGCCACAAGCAGATAGAGTCTTGATAAGGTTGGAGGAGCTGCCTGAGGTATTTCCCCTCATAGATAGATTTTTTCTTTTGACAAGATTAAATTTTTATGGCTATGAATTTTGCTCTTTACACTTATATAATCCTTGGGATTAGTACAATTTAACATGAGATAATGAGTGTACAAATATTATTGTCTTGTCAAACTTCTGTGTAATCATGTTTTGAGAAGCTTCTTTTGCAAAGTAACATCTACTTTCACAACTTTGAGTGAGTGACATAGTAATTAAACATTGCGGTTAATTAAAAGCTTTAGCAAATATTCATATTGGTTCCAAGTGGAAATTAAAAGCCTTAACAAAAGTTCATATTGGTTTGAGTTTGCAAATCTCCAGACACTAGCAGATAGTAGATTCCTTTTATTTCGAGGTTATAATGTGGGATGATGCTCATTTTATTGATGAAAACCTCTACAAAAGTTATATTACCTACCTCGCACTGTCTGTGGAAATGTCGAGCAGGTGAATTGACATTCATACTTTGATGCCAGAGTATTCCGGGATCATTACGATAACAATTACTTAGAAGTTTGGGTCTGTTATAATCTTGAGAATGTATTCTTGCTATTATATTCCATAACAAACTCTATTTCTAGCCCCTTCCTTTGAGAATGTATTCTTGCTACTGTATTCTGTAACAAACTCTCTTTGTGGCCCTTCTTTGGTCTAAGTATATCCACTGTTCAATCTTGCTGGATGGTTAAAGTAAATTGATGAATTTTAATTCTGGACATACTGGATATGCTAGAAATATGTCTCTGGACATACGTTTAGACAGACGTGTAAATCCAGACATGCGTTACTTGGGCAATAATTGACTTATGGAATGCTTTTAATGCAGAAATCAGCTGGAGGAGTTTTGCTGCCTAAATCAGCAGTAAAGTTCGAACGGTACCTAATGGGAGAGGTGAGTGAAATATCAACATTGGTTTTTTCAAGGTACAGATGACAGGACTGTATTTCATTTTATTGGCTGCTTAATGTCTTGGATTTTGCTCGTAGGTGATATCTGTTGGTGCCGAGGTCAGCGAAGTGGATGGTGGGAAGAAGGTCTGTTGACAAATTTATTCAGAGAATTAATAATCATTGCTCTTTTATATAACCATGACGTGACATTTTGTTAATGGACCTAAATTTCGTTTCAATGCTATATATTTCTTTTGCAGGTTCTTTTCTCTGACATAAATGCCTATGAGGTATGCAATGACATGTTATTTTAAGTTTCTTCTTCTAAATCTCTGTCTAGGGTTTGGGATCTCTACCAAAAGATCCCCAATTTTACTACACATGATATAAGCTTTATGTTTAATCTCTCCACTTCCCAATTATTTTGGAATTACTCCTTCCTTGCGACTATTCTTTATGCTTTCTTCATGACACTGCTGGTTAGGTTGGACATGGAGTTGCTGGAGATTATAGTAGACTAGTGGTGATATTGATTTTAGTACATAGATTAAACTTATCTGGCACTGGATGATAACTATCTTTGAGCGATGTGACCGATGTTTAGTCTATTAATCTATGAGGAGCTTGTCACTTTGTAAAGAGATTGTTCGTGTGGTGGAGCAAAAGTGTTGTCAGGTTTTCCCAAATGATTTGTCGTACAAAGATATCTGGACTACCATACTGCCAGTCATACCATTTACATTCAAGTTAGGAGCCATTTTTAACCAAACTGCATTGCCACTAGCACTCAAGAACTAATTACAGTAATGTTTTTGGAAGTTGAATCCCAGATAGTAAGGCCACTCCTTAACTTGTGTGTCTTCCTGGACACTCCTTGACTTGTGTGTTCTCCATTATGATCAGGATATTTAGGTAAAACTTTGTTTAAGGTGTTAGATATTGACATTTCAAGTTAGTTATCTTTAATTGTTCCAAACTATAGAGGGAAATTACCGGATTTTGATCTGATGCCAATATTATGAGAAATTACAAACCAACTTATTTCTTATTAATATAGGATTTATGTGACTTGAACTTTGGAAGTTAATATCACTAGACACTGGACCATCACGCAAGGACAATGAACTAGCTTACTTTGGTAATGTGCAAAGCAGATGCTTTTTGTCCAAGTATTTTGGGCCGTAGTTGGCAATTGCTGAAACTGTCTAAGGATTCATTATGTAAAACCTGAAGCAGCATCTATGTGCGCTCTCTGTATCTGATAGGTGTGCTAGATGAAAGAATATTTTATTCTCAGAATTGATTAATGACTGGGATGTAGCCTAATTAAGAACTTAATAGAGACAAGCAATTCAGCTTGTGTCTTTTTTTTTTTTGCAAGACATTTTTACTTGGTAGTGCTTACATGATCCTCCTAGAAATGCATACTCATTGATAGTTCCCCCCCCCCCCCCCCCCCTCTCTCCAAAAAGAAAAAATATTTCTGTTGATTGTTTGCTTTAACGATGTATCAGGTGGATTTGGGAACGGAAGCTAGACACTGTTTCTGTAAAGCTGGTGACTTGCTTGCTGTGGTTGAGTAAGTTCAACGATTTGAAGGCTGGGGCTTCTGAACAAGGATTTGGCTTCTGCTACCATATTCTATTTCTGTTGTTTGAGTGAGAGACCGATTGATGTCTGATGTTGATTGTAATCCGACTGAGCAATACTGAAAAGTTCAATTTTGATACATTTTTGGAATATTGCAATTCATCATGACATTAATTTTTACTTCAACTAGACAACTATTACATGCCTAAAAAAATTGCAGTGTAAAGCCAAGTTCCTGGTTTCGATTTGACTCGCTTGTGAATTTGATCTCCAATCATTATTAGATAAAACAATCTTTTATTCATTGGGTCTCTGTATAATGGGAGTGCTCCCTGTTTGCCTCTTGTACCTCAAGATGGATGGCCATGAGGAAATCTGATTTCACCTCCAGATGTGTGATTCCAAAGTCCCAATATACTATGGGTGGAAAAATATTTACATGGACTCGGTCCACGGGTGGGACTTGTGGACCCTGTGGTTCACAATTACCTACATTAGTCATGTGTGGGTCCCTGGTGGGTCATAGCGTAAGCCATGTGTGGAGCATGGTTGATGTGGTTAATTGTAAATCACAAGGTCCACAGCCCAACCTGTGGACCAGGTCCGTGTAGATATTTCCCCTGTGAGTGTTGGAAAAGATGTCCACCGGGCTGGGCCAGTCCAAAGCCTTGAACTTGACAGTTTCAGCTCGCCCCGAGACCTATCCTTATTTTATTAAAATAAAATTAAAAAAATAAAAAACTTGGTTTGGCTGTTTGGGCCAGAATATGAACCCCCAATTTGAAAATGGGCTATACCTGCACGGTTAAAGCTTGATCCATTTTATCTGTTTTATAACTTAGTTTTTTTTTTTTTTTTAAATCAACCTACACTATTACAATGTGGGGTGGGGGAGACGAAATGATATTGGTAGGATTCGAATCCCGACTTTTAAGATAGAGTTGTAAAACTCTAATCGCTCGACTTTTTATTTGTTCCATAACTTAACTAATTATCTAGCATGATACCACACAAATAGAAAAATCAGTAATTAAGTCTATAGAAGTGCACTTGAAAGTGATCTATCTATCATCTGTGTGCGCTTTTGATTTATCATTGCGTCCTAGTAACAACACTTTCATGAGATTGTTGCCAAGAGACTGGATATATAACTTCTTATTAATATCAGTTTCTGTCCTGTATGAACCTTGACTTTCAATAGCTTGCTTACAAAAGTCTCCAGCTTTAGCTCATTGGATTATACTAGTAGTGCCCGGTGGTATTGTAGACAATAGATGCCTGCTTTCTACATTACTTGACCGAAACGACAGAATGTATGACATAGGAGTGTGACAGACAACCAATGTTAACAAAATGACATGTTGACGGTCCTAGAGTGTAACAATGCACAAATGGATAATGATAAAGCATGGCTTGGCCTTGGGACCTAAGTCAAGGAAGTTGTTACCAAACCATCCCTTCTATCAATTTTATTTGAGAATTTGTTATAAATGTACATCCAAACCAAACTCACTTCTTGACAGCTATAAATAATCTCATGATCAGATGAAAACAAGAAAAACATGCCATGCTAAACAAGAAAAATGAGGCCTGCCTTCGCCTTTGCTCTCTTCATCACTTTCCTCTTGTGTTTCATCCATGGAGTCACCAGCCAAGAGAATCTAATCAGTAAAACTTGCAAAACATTTGCCAAAAATGATCCTAATATCAACTTCAATTTTTGCACAACCTCTCTTCAAGCGGCACCAGCTAGCCAATGTGCCACTCTTCATGGCCTGGGGACGATTTCCATCAGGTTGATTCGGTACAATGTTACTGATACAAGGTGCAACATCAAACAATTGCTCAAGAACAAGTTGGATCCTTATGTCAGGCAATGCTTGAATGATTGTTTCGAGCTTTATGCAGATGCTATAGGCTCTGTGAAGCAGGCCATGAAAGCTTACAATTCTAAAAGATTTGACGATGCTAATGTACAGATAAGTTCGATTATTGATGCTGCCACAACTTGTGAAGATGGATTTAATGAGAGGAGAGGTGTAGTTTCACCATTAACAAAGAAAAATAACAACACCTTCCTGTTGTCTGCAATCTCACTTAACGTCATGCATATCCTTCAGAGGGGGTCAGACTAATCTTCTTGTACTGGAATATAATACAGTACTAAAATATCATGATTTCTGGTTCCCATTCTTGATATCTTCATTTTTTTTTCTTTTTGATTAGTTTTGTTTTTTCTGAAGCATGTTATTGATTTATCCTATCACAAATCCAAGATCCTTGTTTCATGCTGCAAATTTTTGGTCGAAGTTAAGAGAGTTTGTAAAAAATGATTTCAGGTTTGAGAAGAAGCATTATATTAAAGTTAATGTTGCAAAGTCCAATGGAGTGACTTCTACTTAATCTTTCATGTAAGCCTTAATTTGTACACCAAAAATTGGGATTTCTAAAAAAAATCAGTCGTGGTATTTCAAAGGTAAACTTAGCCGGAAAGCATCATATAGAGTTGGTTGTGATGTATAATATATATATATATATATATATATATATATATATATATATAGAGAGAGAGAGAGAGAGAGAGAGAGAGAGAGAGATGGGTATATTTGAGTGGTCTTTCTAATCATTCAGCATCCTAGTCATACCGTTAAATCATGTCTCTTTGTTCCTCAAGGTGATCTTGATTATGGACATCAGAGAATTGAGAGCCCTTCCTTGATTACCTAAATAGTGATTTTGTGAAGATGTTAAACATTTTTTCTTTTTAGCATAAAGATGGTAAACATTGCCTTATGATACCAATATTTGACAGCAAGAAATACATAGGACAAAAAGGCAACATATTCTCCAATAAAGTATGAAATATACTGATCAACCGATTCTAGACAGAAATATGCATTTTCACCACAGCTTTCTTGAGAATTGAGAATCGTACAAGCCACCCGTATTGTTAATTTCTAACGTGCATTCCAAATGCCTTTTCAAGAGTTCAATAAATCTTTTTTTTTTTTTTTTGAGAAAGCATGAGCAATAATGTAATCAAATATAGCCAGCTCACAAACTGAATAAACAGAATAATAAGGAATGCAATGATTGATTTAATTTTCTGTAGCTAATCTCTACCATTTTAAGAATCTGAGAAAGACAATTATGGATGGAAGTGCAAGTGGTGATCAATCTGAGTCTTTAAAGATTTCACACTTTGACTTTTAAAATCCACCAGGGTTCCCTACTCCTGCAGTAAATAATTTAAAAACAATAAATAATAAAACCTAAAACCAAGAAAATCTATGGGCAACTATTGCAATTCAGACTTGAAGTGCAAGAGCAGAGAGATAAACCAAATATGGATGTTACAAAACTTGGGTACGTTGACTCAGTATATACACTTTTTTCTGCAAAATATATTTAAGTTGAGCTCCTAAAACCACCAAAAACTTTGTTACATACCTAAAATTCAATAATCGAATAAACACAACCATAGCTACAGGTGGCTATTGATAGTGGTGAAACATGGCCAAACTCATTAGTTCGAGGACCTCGATTTGACATTGATAGCTTCTATACGGCAGAATGGGTGCGTAGAGCACACCATGATATATGCTAATTCTTCAAAACTTTCAACACGAACACATGGCCTGCGGTCGGAAAGGGATATCGCTCACGCTCAGCCAAATTATCAACACTTAAAGTTGTCCTAATTTAGGTGCTGAACATGGCATCTGGTAGAGACGTTCAAGCAAGAGACGAGTGGAATGGAGACCCATTCTCTTAATCTTGTGATGTGGCCATTTGTCTCATAATGGGCTGAGAGGCTGATGACGACTTTGAAATTTGGCAGTCTAGGAAGACAATTTTTGAAGATCTTTTAAATGATTCCAGTTGGTTGAGAAAAATTTGGCCGTTATTCTTGTAACGCCATTTTTGCATTGTAATAAGCTGAAAACCAGCGTCAGTCACCTAAACACTTCTGCAGTGATAAGAATGGAACAGAATATAACATATCTAAAGTATTCACCTCAAGATCAAACCTTATTGAAGATACCCTTGGTTTTCGTGTTATGCTCAATCACAAGACTGTAAATCAGGGTCCCAAGAATACAGGCTACATTGGCGTAGGCCTCAATTAACAGAGTATAACCAAACCAATGCAACCAACAAGACAGCATGTGAACACTAGAAAACACAAGACAAAACAGTAATTGCATGATCTTTTTGAACTCGGAGAGTAGATCAAAATAGCCATTAAAAATCCTCAAGTCCAGAACCTCTACAGAAGTAATCTTTGATTTAAAAATATAAAAATAAAAAGAGTTGATTTATTCCCCACCCCTTCAGTGTGACAAGATTATACAACATTAGAACCAGTTGACCCAAGAAAGGGTAGTATGTGAAACCATTTTTCTTTCAAATTATAACACAAAAATAAAATGAAATGAGTACAGCTTAACCCGCCATTGGGTGGTTATGGACGTATTCAATTGCAAGAGTGCAGGAATCAATCTTGTCAGCTTCCTTGTCTGGGATCTCAAGCTTGAACTCTTCCTCAAGGGCCATCACGATCTCCACGTTGTCTAAACTATCTAAGCCCAAATCTTTCTGGAAATGAACATCAGGAGTCACCTGTAGAGATGTAGCACAAGAAGCAGAGGTCAGCAACCACTTCAATATCCATTCAACTAACCCTTATCATCTCAACCATATGAAATAAAGTGCTGCATCAGGAAAAGCAATTGATGGATATTGGTAAGAATGGAGACAGCTAAATATAAGGCTCTGTACCAGTTCCATTGTATATTTCAAGTAACATAAATCTAGCATGATCGGTATATTATGCTTAGAATTTAGAACAGAATCAAATATTCAAAAACCTAATTAATCATTCCAGATCCAACAGGGTTGTCATTATTCTTTAATATACAGTAAGACTGAGAGGAGAGACCCATCTTCTTGCCAATGCGAAATCACTTTCCTCAACAAACATCAAACCTTAAAAAGCTGAACTGAAAGCTGATAAAACAGAAAATACTGAAGCAGAGCATTTCTTTGAGCATTAATTAAGCATTATAGTTCATCAAGTCATATCACCTAAAAGCATTTAGAAAAGCCCATTCCAGGAAAAATACTTTTGTTCATAGGAGCACAGAATGTACACTGGATACAAGAACACACTTACATAGGTTATGATGGTTTAAACAGTTTGCTGATCTCATAGATACAAGAGTATCAACAGACTGATAAATGGAAGTGTATCAGCAAGCCAAACACCAGTGTTAAAACAATGAAAAGCCCCCAATACATCAGCAACAAGGAAGCATCACCATATAAGCATATCATCATCTCAACCATCAAAAAAAAAAATGCCACCCGGCCAACATAGTGCTATAAACAAATTGAGCCCTTAACGAATAGTTTACGCTTGATTTGTTAAGGGCTTAGATTCAAATTCGAGCTTGAATTGAGCCCGAACAAAAAATAGGATTTGATTATACTACTGAATTGAATTTGTGCTTATGTATATTCGGCTCGAGTTCAGCTCAATAAGGCTCGAATAATTTTTCATAATTTTTTATTTAAGATATAAAATAGTATATTTTATATAAAAATACATATTTCATTAACAAAATACTATAAAAATTTAAAATTTTGAAAAAAAAAAATTCAAGCTTTCGAATTGAACTCAAGCCTATCGAGTATAAAATCGAATCGAGCTAGAGCTTGAATTCTAGTTCAAAATTTTGAACAAAATTCGACAGCTTTGAATCTCAATTCGATTCGGTTCATTTACAACCCTAGGCCATCATAAAGAAATACAGTTAAGGAGATAGAGAAACCAGTAGTTTGATCATTTCTGAAACT
Source organism: Mitragyna speciosa (assembly GCA_024721245.1). Classification (NCBI taxonomy): domain Eukaryota; kingdom Viridiplantae; phylum Streptophyta; class Magnoliopsida; order Gentianales; family Rubiaceae; genus Mitragyna; species Mitragyna speciosa. Next base: position 4,500,707 of record CM045558.1, read on the forward strand.
CATCATTTGTTCTCTCATATTTGAATACTTTTTTTTTTTTATAAGCAATTCATTTTCCTTCTTTAAGTGATTGCAGTTCTCGCCCTTTCCATGATCTTTCTAGTCTGTGTGCGCATCTCAAGCTTCAACGTTAGCTCCCCATGGAGAGGAGGGGACAAACGTACATGCTTTCTACTTGAATCTAAAAGACTCACAGAATCAAGGATGGACAGGTAGGTAAATCCCCACAACATGCAGTGCTAAGCAAGAGTCTGATACTCTCCCTCGGAAAAGAACTAAAAAATTAACAGTAATGGATAAGCTCACATCAAATAACACCCTATGCACTCAAATTGACAACTAGAGGCAGCTAACCATTTAAAATAAAAAAACACAAAACTCCATACCCCAAGCCCTCCCAAATCCTGCCCTCTTTCCCAGATTGGTTTTAAGTTCAGCAGCTTTTATATTGATGAACACTTGGCTAATCTAGATGTCATTACATAGACACAATTTCAATTTCATAGTCATTTTAGCATATTTGGAGTAACAGTGTAAAAAAAATCCACCTGAAACTCTGTGGCTAGCAGCTTTGAGTCTGACTGCATATCAAAACTAACTTTTCCAATATTGCAAGTCCCTACTTATGCTTGGTCTAAGAGTAGGACCAATTTTTTGTTCAAAAACTTAACTTGAAGGTTATATGTCATCCTACTAAAGATTTTGACCACGCAGTATTTAGCAGTTAAAAAAAGCAGATTAAACTATATGTCAACTCAAATGAACAAAACAGCTATTAGACGATGATATTCAGATGCGCATTTTGACTATTGTATCGAGAATGAAGAATCCCATTTTGAAGCCCACAAATATAAGCTCCATAAAAGAAAAAAATAATATTTGCAAGATCAAACCCCTTAATTAGATTGAAACTTTCCAATCCCCATTTTGACTGTCCAATTCCCACGTTCCTCAACCCCATCCCACCTCTCAGATACCCGTACCAAAAAGAAAAAAAAAATTATGGAGTTCATATCTAAAACTACCCACAAAATTTTTATCCAAGAAATTAGATTGAAATTTAGAAATTGACATAAATTGAGGTAAAAATTACTATTAAGCAAAATGCGAGGAAAATGAGGTTGAAATGATGGGAGAATTAAGACCTTAGCTGGGTCAACTTTGGGAAAGCTCTTGACGACGTCGAGGACTCTAGCGATGACTTCTTCCTTGTGGAGGTGATCGTCGGCGTGGGATGACATTAATCGGACGGCGGCGAGCTTGGTAGATCCATTTAGGGCGAGGGTTTGAGAAACTGGGATTCTGAGGTAGCGAAGAATGCTGGATCTCAATGCCGATGCCATTTTCTCCGGCGGGTGGGTTTTTTGCCTCTGCTTCTCTCTCACTCGCTTACACTGTGGACTCCTGTTTTGCGACGGCGGAAAATTTAGTAGTGGGAGTGAGGGTGAGGGGGATGGTGATACTGATGACTGAAAATATTTTATTGCAGTTCACTTCATTATTTAGAAAGTTTTCCATTTTGTACCCGTATAAGTTCAAATTTCTTTTTTATGTGACCCAGACGATAATATCTAATATATTGTCAAAAAAAAAAAAAAAAAGTGCCATATGAGTTCATTATATTGTTATATGCTCGATTTTTAAATTGTTCTTGTAATCACAAGTAATGACATGTTTTGCCTAGAACTCAAGAGTGTAATTATAAATAAAATTGCTATACAAAACTGTACATGTGATATATTATGACCATGCAATATCTTCTCGGCCATTTCAGAACACTATCAGCATGACCATGCAATGTTTTGTCCATCACTTCAGAACATGCTATGACCATTTGATGCCTTCCCAATCATTACATTTATGATAAACAAATAGTGTCACAAATCAATAAGATAAAACGAAACGAAATGATATATGATATTGATGTAAATAACCCTTAAATATTTTATATATTACAAATACAATTTAAGTTAACTATACGATAGACTTCACATCTTTCCTTCTAACTAATTAAATTATCAATTTCACCCCTCCCTCCCTCTAACACAATATTAATGCGAATTCAAAATATTTGTCATGGGCAAAAACAAAAATATTTAGAGCACTATTCAAACTTTATTCAATTAGTAATTAGTAGCTATTAGTGATTGTTGTTCTAGTATTATTACTACGTTCATCATAAAGAAAGCCATCCTTCCACTTTCAAGGAGCTGTAAGAATACAAAATTATTTTAGACAAAACATCCTAAGATATTGTATGCTTCTGTTATCTCTTTAAGATACTAATGTGAATAATGTGCAAGTCAGACAAAGAATGATGACCATGTAAAACAGTCCATTCATTATTTTAATTTGAGCGGAGAGTATCTCGTGTATGAGTTAGTACAGGGTTCATCATCTCATGGCTTGAACAAATTTCACTGTAACGAGAACATTAATTAGTTATTTTTTTTCTCCATTTTAGCTAATTTTCTTTTTTCCAAACGATAACATTTCAAGTATATTAATGTGGAATCAAAATATACAAAATTGAGTCCATGATGACTACCATCACATCTTGTTGTGCTAAAATATCCATTTTAGCTAATGGCTTCCAACTTTTGTGATGTGCTGCTAGACACTAAGCAATTAAACGGTAAAATATATGGCGCCATTATTTCTTGCAGAGCATTTAATATATTCCAATTTTTGTTTGTACAGCTACATACAAAGCAATTAAATGGTAAAAAAAATATGGCATCATTATTTCTTGGGGGCATTAATTGTATTCAAATTGATGAATATATGTGAAACCAGAAAAAGAAAGCAATAATGCAAAATAGTGCAAGACAATTTTGCTTGGCGGTCCCATTTCAATTTTTCAACTCTCATATGATCCTTTCAAGTGCCTAAATCAAACTTCTGCAAGTCTATCTCCTATGAAAGAATCAAGCTAGATTTCTCTGGTCATTTTCTGTGAACATTCCAAACTCACATCAATACAAGCCAGTTTTCTCAGGAAATCAATCCGTCTGCAAAACCAGTATTATGACTCCATCCATGTGCACTCAGTTTTAACTTCTAACATTTACCAGTTAATAAAGAATGTAGACACATCATGCTGAATTGCAAAATCAGAGAAGTAAAATCAGGAGGATTTTGACAGATGTTTCTATATAGGTCAGTTTGTCAATCATCCATGTCAACCACCGCTCACAGGAGAGAACAAAGTTCAGAGGAATTTGTATTCTCCGCGCATGCAACCCAACGAAGCAACCAGTCAGCTCTATATTCATCACAAATGTTATTAAATTCCTCACACGGGAACTCGTTTGGGCCTACCACGTTCAAAAAACTGCAGATAAAGAAACAAAAGTATCCTTAGGCCTGAATTCAGGAAAATGTTCATGAGTTCCTGTGCAATCTCAAACATTATTTTCAGATCATCTGAACATTGTGAGAAAACACGAATGCAAAAAATATGATTTAAACGACATCATAAACAAGGTTTCAATTTGTCCGACTAGAGAAAAAAATGACAGGCTGCTTAGTCAGTGACCTAATCTTTATGACATCAAATGTGGCACCTATCAGCACATAAAATTCAGTCAAATAAATAAACGCAACTCTTAGTCTATCCAGGACAAATCGGTAGATCTATAATGCATGAACATGTAACGTTTCTGGCTTGCAATGCAGATACTTAAGTGGGAAACACCTTCACAGGAAAAAGCAAACATGCTGCAACCTAGTCCTGTTGGCATTTAGAATCACAAGGAGAATAGACATTTTGTGCAGATGAGTGTCTCTACATATATTATATTATTAATCGTACCGATGTCACAAATGGTTGACGGAAGAACCAACCAACAATTGGTAACCTCTGCAGGAAAATAGCAAGGGTAGGCCAGAAACCACTGCAAATTAAAGTTTTGCCAATTAGTAATCTTCCTCCAATTCAAAAAAGAAAAAAGAATGATGTGAAACTTAACGTGTCATATATCTAGAGACTTTCACTTATACCTGAAGAGGACAACAAAACCATATGTCTCCACAATCATTCCAATCACAGGCCACCCAATCATAACAAAGAAGAAGCCAACACCAAATGAGATTGAACCCTGTTTGCATGTGGATATTGTGAAGTCTGACCAATATTATTAAGACAGAAATGGAAAGAGAATTAGAGAACACAGGATAAGAGAAGGAGGTTGAAACCTTGAAATTTTGGCTTTTTGTGAAAAATAGTAGGGTTGATTTCACTCCAATGGTCAAGGTCAATCCTAACAAGAAGAGTATCTGCTCATCAGAGAAAAGTGAGCCACAATTAGAGAAGCTGCATCTAGAGAAACCTGGACTGCACCATAAACAGACAAGAAACTTCAAAGAGTGATTTTCTTACATTTCCTATCGCAAGAAAACCCTTGTCGAATAAGTATAATACTCCAACAACAGTGAACAGCACACCAAACCCAGTCAATCCAATCCCAATTTCTGTTCCATTGGCAGAAACATAAAAACGTTTGAAAAATAGGCTGTTAATAATCAGTGACAAAAGAATAGTAGCATGACAACATGAACTGAGACGAATTTGATGTTAAACATTCCGTCGCCAACCAAAAAGTGACAACAAAAGGCATTCTTGTCAATGCAAAACCAATTACACTACTTAACAATAACTCAGAGCTAGTTGTGAAGTAGTGATAAGCACTTTTAATTAGATGACTAGATCAGAAATTCATATTCCAGAACCAACAACTTACTCTAGAAAAATGTGCAATTTCAATTACCATATCAAACTTCTGAGTATTCTTGTAAAAGAAAAAAGTTCACACATCAAAGTCTGTTATCATTACACAATACACACCAATAAAAATGGTACATGAGAATAAAGTAAATCTCAAAAAACAACTCTGAGGTTTCAGAACTTAAATCATAAATTGTTAAAAATCATCAACTTCAGCCAAAATTGTCCTCAGTGTCATAAGAGCTAACTGGAAACCACTTTACATTTAAGAAAATTACAAGCTCCATCAAATAGTTTAGTTAGATATCTAGGTTTTCTGTAGAAAATAACAATTCATCTATCCAAACAGCCCTTTCTCTACGTCCTAACCTTCTTTCCATGAGGAGAAAAAGCTGTTGATGAAGGTTGTATGTCCAAACCTTCTTTCCAAGTGGTGCCAAAAAAACACAATCCGCAATCAAGACAAATTCCCCAAGGCATATATACCAATAATTTGTTTTTTCTGCAAGTAGTGCCACCTCTCTCTCTCTCTCTCTCTGAACAGGTGAAACTAATATTGAAAATTCTGTTTTTGTGAAATGCAATATCAACAATCAGTTGGTGAACAAACTGACTCACAGCTTGATGGTACATGCAGTTGAAGGTTTTTAATAAGCCCTTTGGCTACTTAACACAAACAAGTGTAAGAAAAGCAATGCAGTTAGAAAGCACCTGCAAGGGATATAATAATACATTTCCAGTCAAGCAGATTACATTTTAATCTATCACATTTTTAAATATATCTAATGTTCTCATTTTCTAAATTAAATTTTTTGAATTTTTGGGTATGATGGCCTATGTATTAACCAACTATTAATATCTCCACTTTCAGGTCCTAAGCTGTCCAAAAGGTACAAAACTCAGAAAACCAAGATCTCAATATTATGGTCATGCTTGCAGATTTGAACATCCAACTTCAACTGACCAGGTTCTAAGGACATAAGTTTTGTTTGCATAAAATACTTTCCATGCTTCAACAAAGAGTTTTCTTTTTTTTTTTTTTTGCTTCTTTGAGGCACTCATCCATCTTTACATGCATTTAGGCAGAGTATCTAGAATATAAGGAAATAAATATATCTTCTGATCAAAAAATTCTTATTTACAAAGGCAACTACAATTTTTCCTCCTCAGAATATACAACTCAGACAAAATCTCGAGCAAATTTAGTCTAAATGTTACACAAGTACATAACTAACTTTTACTGACCACCAAAACCAAAATTGCAGGTCAGGAGTTAATCATGCCACAGAGGAGAATGAATTCGTTCAATCACAACTAATACAGGAACAGGGTAAAGATTTCATGTTGATGCTATCATTGAGCAAAAAAGAAAGAACCATTATCTACAAGGAACTACTTCACACCAGCATAAATCAATAGTTTAATGATCAGGAAATACAAAAACTAAATAGAATATTCTGTTTACTCACTCCTCAAGTCACTTGTTTCAAATGACACCATCTTCTAAACGTACAAATCTTCTTCCTTTTGGCTGCAAATACATATGAGATTTCAAGAAAACAACAAAAGAACTATCAACCGCACAAACTAAAACATATTATATATGATTTTCATGAGCACGAATCTGACAATAGCCATAGGTTATCCAGTCCCTAAAATTACCATTTCAATCTCCTCTGACATAAGAGATTTACTGCCAGTTAATTCATGCATTACAGAATGATGATCAACTGCAGAGAACAACAAAACCGAGCAACAACAACCTATTGCTTCCATGCTGTCTTTTTTACTCTTCATTTCTAAAGAACTAGATAATTTTAATTGACAATAAATCCTAAACAAATAAGGGATGCAGTCGCAACATAATATATAAACACACATATAATCATACAGTCTACAACTAAATCTCCCTAAGGACTTCCATATGCTTTACTCTCTATAGATGCTAAATTTCTAGGTTTTCCCATTTATTTATTTTTTCTTTAGGATGAATTATTAATTTCTTTTTTCTGGAATAAACAACAGAAAATACATCATATAATTATCTCACAATTTTAGTGACTAAATTACAATAAGAATCCTCAACTAGTTAATACCCTATAATGAATTAGCTAAAAATTCTTATAAAATCTGAAGAAATCATCAAAGATAACGTAGTACATTATGATTAATTAACTCGCAAAAAATAAAAGATCAACATCTAAAATATTCACTCTGACAAATTTCATCGCCTAATTTTCGAAAAACTAAAAAAGAATACGTAAAAGCAAAAAAATACTTCCATCTTAGTTGATCATCCTAATTTCTCAAATTAATCATCCCAAAAAAAAAGAACACTAAAATAAATATCGTTAAAAAAAAATTCTTTAGTTTTCCGTCATTTCATCCGAGAACAAGCGCGATTACAGCCAAAAAAAATAATAATAATAACGCAATGATTTACGGAGGTACATTGAATATTAAACGATTCCGATAAAATTAGAGCAGGCGTATCGATTGTGAAAGCGTGAAAGTGTGTGAGAGCGAAAGAGATGTGGAGAGAGAAAGCGTTGAGTGGTAATGATACCTGTTGGTGGAGTTGTTGTAGAGAGAGAAAGAGGACGAACTCTGTTATGTGGAGGGAGAAGATGCAAGGCGCGTTCTCCGTTTCTGGAGATTTGTACTGCACTTTCAGTTGCCCATACACCAAGGATGGGAAACTAAATTTTGTTTGGGAAAATTATAAGAAAGGGCTTGAGTTTTTAAATATTTATAGTTGAGGGTCTTTTTATCTTACTTGCTGTAAGTAATATATTTTCCAGTTTATACATTTTATTATTATTTCATACATATTACATTCTCTTTTTTTTAATACTAGTGTGAAAGTCACACCCGATTTGTGTGTAATTATTTTTATAAATAATATGAACTAAATTCATGAAATTAACTTCATATTATGAAACCCGTATTTATGATAAAAATTTTTAATATGAAATGAGTAGTTATTTTGTCGGTGTTCATGTTTGTAAGTAGTTTAATTAATAATATATTTTTTTTTTTTACAATTGGGGGAAAGAGAATGGAGAAAACACTTACTTAACCTCAATTGAAAGGAAGAATGAGAAGCAAATCTAAACTTAACCTCACAAATCACTCCAAAAGCTATGGTAACTTTTAGAGGGCCGAAATAGCTTAAATTTACAACTCTAACAACCAGATCGAATGGTGCTTCCAGCTTTAAAAGCCAAAAAAATGAATTAAATTAAAAATAATAAAAAGGGAAGACACTGTGCATCAAATGGTGCTTCCCGCTTTAATATAGTAAGATTCATTTGGAGCTTGCACTTTATAATAATTTCCCCAATTAGTTCATGTTTCTTCCGCTTTTTACATGATTGAATAAAATGGTACCAAAATTTAAGGAATATTTAAAGGAGGATACTACTTGAGAATTTTGTTGGAATATTCATTTTATTCTAATTTCATTTCTCTAACTGCCTACTTTAAATTCAACTTTGGAGTTAATTTTCTATTAGGATAGTAATAGTTTGTATAATTTTGAGTTATCTATTGAGTTTAATCACTTACATTCATTTCGTTTGTCGTTTTTCTTGAGAATATATTATACATATTCAATTCATATTGGACACTAATGTAAAATGATTTTTGGGATTTAGAAACCAAAAACAATTGTAGTGTTGTAAACTTATTTATTCTGTAGTAGGAAAAATAAAATAAGAACATCAGATGTGGTGCTTTATGAAACTTAGACATACACAAATTAAGGTCTCACAGTTCATCCAGATATACATGCAAATTATTATTTCAAATTATAAGTTTGCACATCGTCGATTTACTGGATTTACACGTTAACCATCTCCGATAGCATTACTTCATCATAATTGTAAGTTGGGTAAAGTGACATTTTCTAGTGATATTTCTCATTTTACAAATACAACATTATAAATTGGCGCTTTTAAGTTCACCAAGAAATCATCAAGTCATGAAAATAAATAGTACTTAAGGATGTTTGGTTAAAGGAACGAGCGAGATGAATTAAAGTAGTACTAAGGGGATGTTTAGTTTAGGAGAACGAGGGAGATGAATGGGTGTCTGTATTAACGACACTTATTATTGATATTTAGAGAGTAACTATCATTATCCTTCAATCAAAATGTAAGTGATTAACTGTAATTTTTATGATTGCTCAAAATATTATTTTATCAAACTCATCGAGCCATTTAATTAAAGGGTGAAACCCAACATAAAAATAGCAAATTTCTTTTTATATTTTAAGGTTGCCATTCACATAAAATTCAATTTAAAGCATGGTTTTATATAAATTTGAAAAGGCTCTTTTAAAAATTTTCTTTAAAAAATATAAAATTAGAAATCTAAACAATATATATTATAACAGAGATTTAAAAAATTTAAAATTTACTTGAAAGTTATTACTTATCATAAGCAAACCAAACAACCAATTTTATAATGATACACATTCCATTACTAAATTAAATATAATAAAAATTTATCAAAATCTATACTCATATTAAGATTGATATTAAGATTGATGATATTTATAGTGATAATTCTTGAATAATTTGAACAAGACAGTTCCTACTTGACAAGTTTACAGGGAAAAATCCAACCAAAAAAAAAAAAAAAAAGAAAAGGGAAAATCCAGCGCGTTGATGACCATCTCGTCATCATGTGGAACACCTCACCCTGTTCCCGTTTGCTTTAAATAACTTTCAAATTTCCATTTTTTTTGCCGTACCATTTTTTTCAGATATAAAATCTTTTTAAATCAAACTCCATATTGATCAAACCCCTAAACTCCGCCCGAACTTGCCTGATTCCTCCGATCATTTTCCGGCGAGATCTCAAACCTAATTCGTCGGAAAATCCTCTTCTGATCCGTTCTTTGGCTTCGGTTCCGTTGATTTATTTTACACTTAGATCAGATTAATGGCTCCGGTTTCGGCTTTGGCTAAGTACAAGCTAGTTTTCCTAGGAGATCAATCCGTCGGCAAAACCAGTATTATCACTCGATTCATGTACGATAAGTTCGATAACACTTATCAGGTACTAATTATTACTAATTTCTCCCTAATTAACTGATTTGTCTTTTAAGATCATATCTATTAGTATTTGTTTGGATCTGATTTGAGTGGCAAATTCCATTTTGTCTTGATAGTTGATGATGATTGAGTTATGATCTCGTGTTTTATTAGCTATATATGCGGTATGACTTGATTAATTGTTGTTATTCTTTCTTAGATTATCAGACTATTAGCGGATCTGGCTGCTAAATATACCGCTTTTGCTAAGTGAGATAAGTCGAGTGGAATTACGAAAATTACTATAGAAATACGAGAATAAAATCACTATCCTCATGCCAACAATCATTGTTATGATTTACTATTTCGAACTTTTTTTACTACGATTTATGATTTGGAACTTTTTTTTACTTTATTCAAAATTTTCCATTAGGGACTGATAGGAGAATAGTCAAACATATGAGCAGTTTTGATTGAATTGAAGGTTGTGCAATTGCACCTTTGCACGACTCATATAGATTGTTCTTTGTGGTTGAATTTGCCTGTATTGAATTTGGCAGTGGAAAATTGCTGTGAAACTTATCATTTTCCCCTTCTGCCTATGCTATCATTTCCCCTTTTGCCATATGTCTAATGTGAGATTGTTTCGGAGTCAGACTCGTACTTACATGTGAAAAGCATTTGCTTGTTTGCTTGCCATGGGAATTTCGTGTTTCTTGTTATTCCTTTTCTGCATTTTGTGATCACCTGTTTTCTAGTTAGACTCTTCATTATTTTTATCAGTAGTGTTTTCCCGATTCCTTTTGGCTCCTTCTCTTTGGGATGCAATTTTCTTGTTGTATCTTTTTTGGCTTCATATTTTTACTATGTCATAAACTTGCACTTTTGTCTGGCTCATCGTGTCAGCCTCGTGGGGTTGCATTTCTTTGCGTCCTTTTTCTTATGTAAATTGACATGTGAAGCTGTGAATTAGGAGTATACCTGCGATTGACATCTGAAGCAATGATATACCTCTTGACGCCATAATTTAGTCTCTTACCTTGTACTTTTTGTTACTAAGACAGTAATTTTAAGTTGTTAATACTTTTATTGCTTGGTTACGTTCATATTTACCTGCATGCAAGTTTTCTTTTATAATACTTTTGGTTACCATCGTATCAAGCGCATGATGAAATAAGAGATTTTTTTTTTTTAATATAATGATATCTGCCCTTGTTTTCTTAACTAGACAGCGTGGTTTTGTTCTCCACTGTGTTCCTTCAAACCTGAAAGTTCTAATGCGTGGTTTTATTTATATTTTAAATTTCTATTCAGGCAACAATTGGCATCGATTTTCTTTCGAAGACGATGTATCTTGAAGATCGAACTGTTCGACTGCAGCTCTGGTAAGTGGTTATAACCAAAAGAAGGGGAAGAAAATTTTCACATGTGGAATTGTATGAAATCAATATGATTCTTTTGCTGTAAATTTTTGACTTGCTAATACAATACATTCCAAATAACTTTTACATATTAAGAATGATGAAACTTGAAATAGCATTTTTTTGGTGCCCGTCAGTTGATGCATTAATTTTATGATATTCATGTGAAATTTGACATGCGTGTTGAGTGGTTGTCTTCAATTTTTGGGTTATTCTAACGGACACTGGAAATGTTCCATCTTTAAGCCAAAAGGGTGAGCGGTCTTGGTGAAAGCTTCTTGCTCTTTTTTTTTTTTTAAATAAAAAGTGAAAAAACAACTTTGTTGTGTAGTGGTGATGTTAATGTTCTCCCTGTTGAGTCCTTAGTGCCATTTGAAACTCATTTGCTTAAGTGGGGTAGACAATCAACTTTGGGAACTTGTTATTGTCTTTGAATAAGAGTATGTTATATTGAAATGACCTTTTTTTTCAACATTAGTGACATTGCTAATTAGAGGGCTATCTTTTCTTGTAATGTTTGAATAGGGATACCGCTGGACAAGAAAGATTCAGGAGTCTTATCCCAAGCTATATTAGGGATTCCTCAGTGGCTGTGATTGTGTATGATGTCGCAAGTATGCTCTTTCTTCTGTTTTATATTTAGAATTGCAAGCTGATACTCTGAAGCTGTCTGGGCTTAATGCATTGCTTTGTGTTAGATTGTAGCAATTTTTTATTTTTTGGTTGCATGACATAAATTTGAATAGTATCTAGAATAATTTCACCAAGCACATTGGTTCTTCATTCGCTTTGCCTTTGTTCCAAACCACATATTTCAAATTGTTTTTGGCATTTATGTTATTGTTTTTGGATTGTATCACATTAATCTAACTTTTTTAGCTGTCTTGGGGGTTTAGGCAGACAGTCATTCCTTAACACTTCAAAGTGGATTGAGGAGGTTCGCACTGAGAGAGGCAGCGATGTCATCATTGTCCTTGTTGGAAATAAAACTGACCTTGTGGATAAGAGGTAATTATGATTTTCAAAAATTTTCAGTTATGTTTACTCTCATGTTTGGAAATTTATGGACAAGATGATGGTGCAATTCTGAATTTTTTTAAAATTTGCATTGGAGCTTATTTTGGATCAAATTTTAACTAATCTTCAAATTTATACATGTAATGTACTTTGAAACTGGACCTTGAAATAGTGGTTTCTGGAATGTAAAATGCATGGAGAATTAATTATGTCGAAGTTTGGTGCATCTCAAGTACAATAGCTACATTTAGAATGCAAAGCATTTGTTGTCATTGTTTGACTGTTAAGTGGGCCATGGTTCTACAATTCAATCATCAGGCATGTATAAATGAAAGATGAATTTTGCATTATCTTATGTAATTCGTAGCACACACTTGGCCATGGATAAGATATTAGGTAAATTCATTTGTCATTCTATTATGAGAATGAAACATGGAGCAGCTTCACTTGAGACCAAGAGTTGGGTCTGATGGACTACAGCATTATCTAATCAGCTGCAGGAAATGTTATCTTTGCCTCGGCTAATTTGCATCTCAATTCTCAGGTGATGGATTAAGTGATGATATATTTGAGAGGGCAGGAAATGTGATGATTGGTTGCTATAAGTTTGGGTCTAGCTATGAAATGTTTTGAGAGCAAAAAATAAGCTTGAGTTTGATAGTGATAGCAAGTGATGATACTTAAAAAATTAAGAGAAGGGGGGGGGGGGGGGGGGGACGGCATTATGGTTACAGGTGTGAGAATCCTATGGTGGGTGCGTATTTATGTTTCTTGGTTGGATTTTCCAACAGGTTTTGAAATCGATTTATGAATGAAACATGGTTATGCTTTTCGATTGGATCACCTGTTACAGTAGCAGTGACTTAAAGCATTTAAATACGAGAATACTTGTGATAAATTGTTATCTATCTAAACACTATCCAACCTAAAAATGTAGAATATTCTTTCGAAATTTGTTTTACTATTTCCCTCCTCTCATGCAGAAAATTTTTTTATTATGTTTCAGGCAAGTATCGATAGAGGAAGGAGAAGCCAAAGCTCGGGACCTGAATGTTATGTTCATTGAAACTAGTGCCAAGGCAGGTTTCAATATAAAGGTAACTGATCATGTCATATGCGGTCTTCTCATAAGTATCAAGGTTGGACTAAGAAGTGATCTGGCTTGTATTGATGAGCAGAATGCTTCTTTTAATTATGGTGTTTTTCCCCTCCTCAATGACCTAATGAGTATCAACTCGTAACGAAGAAGCTGATTTAATAGTCTAATTTTGGGATTTTGTCAATACTAAGTCTGTTTTGTCTTTTGATTGGCAGGCTCTATTTAGGAAAATTGCTGCAGCCTTACCCGGAATGGAGACTCTTTCTTCTGCAAAGCAAGAGGACATGGTTGATGTCAATCTCAAGTCTAGCAACACCAATGCATCTCAGGCCCAACAGCAATCAGGAGGATGTGCCTGTTGATGATATTGATCAAAGACAACATCTGCTTCTTTTTGGCTATTATTTCGTTGAACCCATGAAGTCTGTAAATTTCTCGCTTGTTTTCAGTATTTTTTTTTTTTTTTTTTTTTTGTGGCTGATCATCAGGGATTTTGAGCTCAAATATCAGGAATTTATCATTTGTAGTTGGCTAGTTAATAGCATCTGTAATCTTATATCTGTATGATTATATCCATCTGTAGTATCGTATTCAGATTTTGGTTCCTTGCTGCCAAATTTTGGTCACGAATAGATCTTGATTTTCATCTTCGTGGAGCTTTTTAATTTTTCTAGTTGTGATTATGTCAAATGAGTTATTATTGGTTTTTTAACTATATATTAAGGGGTCACACCCGTAGGATCTTCCTTTTTGTTCCCCATTTTGGGGGCTGAATGGTGGTTTTGCAGTACTCCGTATTTTCTTTTATCTATTTTTACTTTTGAGTTATTTTCCAGCTTAATATCATTTGCGTCAGGTAAAGAGCTTCCAGTCCGGGAAGTTATATTGCAGTGATGGTTAGGTGTAAACGAATCTAACAGCTCGCAAATAGCTGTTCAAAAGCTCTATTCGAATTGCGAAGTTAACTGATTCGATTAGAAAGCTTGTCGAGCGCTTGTGTGTCTACATATGTATGTGTGTGTGGATAGTAAGGTTATTTTACTATTTTCTTAATTTAAATAAAAAATTTAATATGTATAAAAATTTAGGTATTTGATTTGAGTTTGAGTTCAAATATAAATTGAGTTCAGAGTTGAACTCGAACATGGTGGTATTTGAGTTCAATTGTTTACACCTCGATAGGCTTACGGCTATTGATATAGTAATTTCAGACTTTTGATATACGGTGACATCTAATTGTACTTAACAGAAGAAAATTTAAGTACTTTTACTCGATTGTTTACACCTCGAGGGGCTTGCTGCTATTGATGTAATTTCAGACTTTTGATATGCGGTAACATCTAATTGTACTTATCAAAAGAAAATTTAAGTACGTTTACTGAAGTCATTTATAAATGAAATTCAGGTACGTTTTACTGACGTCTTATTTTGCGAATACTGAAGAAGCATATGTACAAATAATTGTCCGTGAGGATATCATTTGGTATAATTTGCAAAACAATTACGAAATGCAGATTATATATCTCACATTCCTCCCCTATAGTTTTTATAATTGCATGTAGCTCTCATCTTGGGCAAATTTGTTAAAATATTGTTAAGAAAAAAAAAAGGGTAATTGTGGGTGTCAAAGGAAGTTTTTGAAAATCTAAAGGCGCCGCGTTTGGGAAACGAGACGCTGAATTTTTTTTCAAATGAACAGTAGAGTCACGTTTCCTAAACGCGGTGCCTAAACAGTAGCCGCGTTTGGGAAACGCAGTGCTACTGTTTACGCAATATTCACTGTTTTTTTTTTTTTTTTGCAGAAGAGGTTAGTGTTTAAGGTTTTTTGGATTATTGTTTAGATATATTTATAGAATTTAAGTGAAAGTAATTGAGTTAATTCAATGTTTGAATTGATGAATTTTAGATTTAGAAATAATAAAGCTATAGACACCAAATTTTGATATACCACTAAATTTTCTAATATCTTGTGGGCTATTTTTTATTTTTCGAATGCGAAATCTGGTTTTTAGAGAAAGTGTGCAAAAGTCTTCTGGCAAAATTTAATTTCAGCACGTAAACATTTTTTTTGTCAATTTTTTATTTTTAAATTCATATTTTATACCCTTGTACAAATTTCTAGATTTTGTAATTTTTTTGGATGAACTACTATTTTTCTATGTACAACATCAATTCAAGGGCAAAATAGTCATTTCAATTTTTGAATGCCTTTTTTTTTGCTATTTTTGAATCCCAAACTCATATTTCATACTTTTAAGGATATTCTAAATTTGTGATAATTTTTTGGGTTCAAAAAAATTACGATTTTGCCTCAGATATGTACATAGAAAAAATAATTTTTGAACTCGAAAAATTATCACAAATTTAGAATATACTTAAAAATATGAAATATGAGTTTGGGATTCAAAAATAACCAAAAAAAGGCATTCAAAAAATTGAAATGACTATTTTGTTCTTGAACTAACGTAATACACAGAAAAATAGTGATTTACTTAGAAAAATTCCAAAATTTAAAAATTTGTACAATGTTATAAAATATGAATTTAAAAATAAAAAATTGGCAAAAAAAGTATTTACATGCTGAAATTATAATTTTGCCAAAAAACTTTTGCACATTTTCTTTAAAAACTAGATTTTGCATTCAAAAAATAAAAAATGGCCCACAAGATATTAAAAAATTTAGTGGTATATCCAAATTTGGTGTCGATAGCTTTATTATTTCTAAATCTAAAATTCTTCAATAATCCAAAATTATTTTATTATTACTTAAATCGTATAAATCTACCTAAACAATAATCCAAAAAACCTTAAACACTAACATCTTCTGCCAAAAAAAAAAAAGTGAGCAGTAACGCCACGTTTCCCAAACGCGGGTACTGTTTATGCGTTGCGTTTGGAAAACGCAGTGCTACTGTTCATTTAAAAAAAATTCAACGTCACGTTTGAAAAACGCGACGCCTTTAGATTTCTAAAATCTCTGTCTGACACCCACAATTGCGATTTTTTTTTTCCTAACAATATTTTAACAAATTTGCCCTCATCTTGTTCAATACTTACACCTAGAAGTTAGCTCCCCTATTTTAAACTTTTGCACAACAAAAGTACAAAACACGCCCAAATTAATGAGGTGAGCAAATTTTTCTTGTCTTCCATGTTGACAATTTGGACACCCACAGTTTTTTACCCAAAAAATCATCAAATAAACAGACAACAAACACTATCTAATCACAAATTTAAATCATTAAAACTCAAAATCCCAACAAGGTGTGGGACAAAGACCAAGAGGATTTGACAATGTGTAGGAAAAGCTAAACCCATTGTTTGGGCAACTAGGGGTAATTGTTTGATGAGAGAGGAAATAGGAGAGGGCCATGGAATAGATTCAGTAGAATGGTCGTGGTGATCTTGAGGTGGCTGCTTGTGAGTGCGAGGTGGAAGTGGGAGAGGAGAAAAGGGAGGTGCAGAATAGTCTCCTGTGTGGTCTCCCCTTCTTTAGGTTTGGTTTATGTGAAGGTTATTAGAATCATTCGCCATAACCAAAGGAGGTAAATGTAATTATTGAAACAAGAGAGGAGCTAGCTGCAATTATGAAATACCACAGGGAGGGGTGGGGAATGTTAAATTATCCCATATATTTTTAAACCTGTGAAGTAAAATTCACCTTAGTAGTGGGAACCAGCACACGCCGCACTTCAAGCAATGTTGGTTTGTGGAAATTGCGATTAATGATGGAAACAAAAACCAGAGACTCAAGTTGGTTTTGTGGGCGCAGCGATTAACGATGGAAACAAAACCAACGTGTGTGAAACGTATCTCCCTTAGTCAAACACTCTTTTCCTAAAATCCATGAGCAGAGCAGAACTCTATAGTCTACTACACTTGCGTTTCGGATATTTCTTGGACTTGGACTGCTAGCAGCTTTTACTATTTCTGGAGTTTTCAGTGCCTTTTTTCCCCCTTGGGCAAATTATTTCACTCCTCATAATCAAGTTCTGTTTTCTCCTTTCTGGGCTATCTCTAGTCTCTCTGTGGACTTCCTGCCACCATGCCAGGTCGTCCCTTTTGTTTCTGTCATATATTTTTTTAAATATTTTTTATTTTTTTGGTTACCCTTATTATGCTCGATAGTGGGCTTGCTTTTTTTTTTTTTTTTTCCCTTTCTGTTCCCCACCCCTCTCCCCGCCCCCGGGGGGGGGGGGGGGGTGGCGCTTTAGATTGAACATTTGAACTTTTTTCATTTGATGCCATGGGATACCAAGATTGTTCTTTTTAACTTATAAATGTGGTTTGATTCATTTTCGACATTTTATCTATTCATATGTATTAGCCTAACCACATAGTGGGATAAATGCTTAGATTATTGTTATCTATTCATGTGGATAGGAGATGAATGTCAAGATTGATTTTTTCATGTGTTTTAGCTTGGTTTGGTTTTTCCTCCCTATCTCCATTTCTTTGATAATTCTCATGATAAAGTTATTGATTTTGATAGAATATAATGAGGGTCTCTCACTAGAACTACAATATATTACATATGTTAATGGTCTTGAAAAATACCTTTCTGGTTGCTAGACTTCTGTTGTTAAATTGGATGAGTTTGTGACCGTTACTTTTCTCATAACATGAAGAAGTCAATAATATGGATGAGCTTTCATGATTCTTCGTTCACTTGAACAGCAATTTGGAGTGTCTTTCTGCACTTTAAAAACAGACATTGGATGTACTACTGTATCGTTGATCTACAACTAATACGTAAATCATAGGAACTCTAGCTTTACGTAGATAGTTCTGAGCTGGAGCTGATAGAGTCTATCTTAGGGAGTTAAACATGGAATGAAAAGATAACTTGGTGGCCTGCAGACAGAATTTCTTAGGCAAATACTTCTAATACTTACCAAAGGGATAAGAGGATCCTATTAGTATTTAAGCTTAAGACTGGTGTCTGGTGATTACCTTTTGCTTGATCATGGGGAATAGATTGATTACCAAGATTCTTACTGATAGGGTACAGAATACTGATGCATAATGGCTATTAGATGTATTTCAGGTTTATTGGCTAACTTATGGATGAACTGCAATTAGGTTATGAAACTAATCCATTTTTTTGACAGAGTGTATTTGTTAGTATATGATGAAGTGGCTATTAAAAAAATCTAAAATTATGAAAGTTAGTAAGTTATAGAAGTTTAGGAGTATTGCTTTATATTTATAGATGTGGATGTCTTGTATAATTTACATAGATAGGATAAGAATAAGAAATCTAACAAATTCTTCTTGTGTAGAGCCTTGAAAACCATGAGAAAAGTGCAAAGAATTGAGAAAATGCAAAATGAATTAACTAAATTGGTAAATGACCACACAATTCATGTTCAATTGCTGCATGAGTTTTGCAACTCTCAAAACTTGTTGCTGGGATGAATTTTTTCTCTGGTGTATGAGCACCTTTTGTTTTTTCTTCTGCTTTTCCTCATCTTGTTCTGTATGCATAATTTTTATCTCAAATTTTGCCTGCCTTTTGTGTCATTTTCTGAAATGATATGCGAAATTGGAATTATCTAAGGAAGAGACCTGAAATGCTTTAAGATTATGCATATATACATTTTCCTGATATGAAAGTTCAGTAGACAATGAAATAGCTTTAGCTTGAATGCTTGGTATACAACCACTGCAGTAGGTTGCAGATCAATCATGGTTTCTGCTAAATTTATTAGTCATTTGTTTCATTGAAACGTTTGTATTCATATGTAGTTGGTAAAATGTGATATTAATTGTCTTTGCGTGTTGTTTTTAGCAGGTAATGAGGATTCAATGGTGACAAAGGACAATCCTTTGACTGATATACTGCCATTTGTCAGACTCAATCGCTGGCAGTGGTGGCTTTTGGTTGCCCTTAATATAGTATTTCTTCTTGTTGGTCAAGCCGCTGCTGTCCTTCTGGGAAGATTTTATTATGACATGGGTGGAAATAGTACATGGCTAGCAACGCTTCTCCAAACAGCTGCTTTCCCAATTCTTTTCATCCCTTATATATTCATTGGCTCCTCTCGGACACCATCTAACACAGCCAGCCCACCTTCACTTCTTACTGTTTGTTTGATCTACTTTGTTCTTGGAGCAATCACAGCTGGGGATAATATGCTCTACTCAGTTGGACTTTTATACCTCTCTGCCTCTACTTATTCCCTCCTTTGTGCTATGCAGTTGGCTTTCAATGCCGTATTCTCTTTCTTTATCAATCACCAACAATTCACTGCTTTGATTGTTAATTCTGTGATCGTCCTCACATTATCTGCTTGTCTTCTTGCTGTTAATGATGACTCTAGTGGACCTTCAGGAGTCTCAAAGGGGAAATATGTCATTGGATTTAGTACCACGCTGGCAGCATCTTTTCTGTACTCGCTCTTACTTTCTCTTATGCAACTTTCGTTTCAGAAAGTCCTAAAGAAGGAAACGTTTTCTGTGGTTCTTGAAATGCAGATTTATACATCACTAGTGGCTGCTTGCATTTCCACTGTTGGTCTTTTTGCTAGTGGGGACTGGAAAACATTGCACGGAGAAATGAATGCTTTCAGCACAGGAAAACTTTCATATGTTATGACTTTGGTATGGACAGCCGTATGTTGGCAGATCTGTGCTGTTGGTGTGGTAGGTTTGATATTTGTGGTGTCTTCTTTATTCTCTAATGTTATCAGTACTCTTTCGTTGGCAATTACTCCAATTGCTGCACTCATAGTCTTTCATGACAAGATGAATGGAGTTAAGATAATTGCCATGCTTATGGCTCTTTGGGGTTTTGCCTCTTACATCTATCAGAATTACATTGATGATATTAAGGCGAGGAAAACCCAAACTAATGCTGAAAGGACCACTAACGGTTCCTTGTGCTGATTATTTTGGTTGGGTGTGATGAATTTATGAAGATTGGCTGGACTTTTTGTTTATAAGTATTAAGAACTCGTCTTACGCGAGAGATGTTTCCTTGGTTTTGTAGGTTTTAATTTTGCTTCATAAGTTTTGACTTATTTTAGTGATTTAATTTGTTATATCTTTTGAGAACTGATCGACATATCATTCTACTCAATTAGATTAGAGTTAAAAAGGTTTTACATGAATTTTGGAACCTCTTTGAGGAAGAACCTTCTTGATGTCGACTTGTGGTTTTCAGGAAGAAATACGTTAGTGTAGGATTAACTGGATAGGAGCATTTAACTGGCTCACAACATATAATATTTCACACCTTGTCATGGTGGATAGACACTGGAAAAAAATGCTGTTGAGTTTTCTGTGGGATGAGAAAGAAGGAGAAAAATTTATCCTTTACTAACTGCAAGATAGTATGCACCCTTGAGGAAAGATGCCTAGATTTCAGGATGCTCATAAGGATTGCATAACGATGATTCGCAGAAGGCAAAAAAAAGGCTTGTACTGAAAGATGTGATAGAATTGAAATAAGGGGAGTTGTAAGTGGGGAGCAGTTTTTGTACTATTACGGGGTTGTAATGGGAAAAGGAAACAGACTGAAGTTTCTGAATGATATATGGTGTGGGCATAGGGGCCTAAGGGAAGAATCTGTGAGTTATATAGAACTGCTCTTTAAAACTTGAGTTTTGTTACCTAAGATGGCTTGTAATGACCATCAGCAAACAAGTTGGGATCTAATATTTGGTACTGCCCTCCAGTTTGTTGCTCAAATATTGCACTGGTTGCAAAAAGAGCAAGTGATGTTTGGAAATGGCATGGCAATGGAGTAAAAATTGGCGTCGAGACATTGCAACAAACTGATGGAAAGAGTTGTGGAAGTTCCATACTGTGATATTGACCTCCAAAGCCTCAAGGCGGGTTGTCTTTTACACTTGCTGTCGCTGGGAATATCATCCTCAATACTGAAGGTTGAAAGAAATTGTTAAAAAGTTCTTGGTGCTGCTGCATGCATAAAGTGTATGAGAGAATATTAATCACAAATAAAGGATGCACAAGATGGTGTACGAAAGCAGGAGTGAATGATGACAAATTGGGGGTGTACACAAACAATTACTATTTGGACACAAATGGGCATATATGTGTACCTGGTTACACCTCAAAAAGTATCACTAATTGGAGCAAAGAATGGTTAAATTTTTTTGTCCCATAGTTATTACGTCTATAATTTTTTCTAATTTACATACAATAAACGCTTTTGTACACCCGAACAGCCACGCAAGCCCTGCTCCAATTTAAACCATACCGTTCCATTGTGAGCTGTTGCGGCTGATTTCTGAAAGCTTTTGTAAGTCAGTGGGTAACGCCAGGTACTGTTTAGGCCTTCTTCCTCCCCCCCCCCCCCCCCCCCCCCAACACACACACAACTGTTTAGGCCTTCTTAGTTGCTAGAAAGGCAGAGGTTGGGGAGGTAAAAGAGTTGGGAGGTAATCATCCTCGGCTCCTTTCTGCCTGTTGTTGGAGAACTGACAAAAAAGATCATTTGACAATGCCGATAATCCACCTTGAAAGGTACATTATGTCAAACACTTTTTGGTTGCAACCACAAAATCATGGATGGACTTTGTAGGAACTGCAATATATTCTTCATCATTCAAGCATACACCTTTTAGTTTTATCTATCTCCTGTGTAGGTGGAACAATTAGGCTCTCGGCCAGTGACCAAAAACCTACCGTACCACCCAAAAATCCAGAAAACAAAAGAAGGCAGGAGACGAAAAGAATATGGCTTCCATGCAAAATTATTGCTCAAGAATACATAACATTATTACTCGTAAGAAAAATGGTAGTAGGTCATTTTTACTTTCTGCATTTAGTTGCACTAACCCTGAACCTATCCTTCTAGGATTAGTTTGGTAAACTGGAAAATGATACGTGCATGAATGTTGGTTGATGAATTATCTTTTACACTTTCATCACTTAGCTCCATCAACTATTTTCCATTTTTAGGCAAAAATTTTATTAATGACAAGAAAATTGAGCGAGTCCATCAACTGCTACGTACCATTAGATCTCAAATATGATAAAGAACAACATACGCCAAAAAAAAAAAAAAAAAAAAAAGGAAGAAGAAGAAGAAGAAGATAAATCTTTAGTATTTTAAGGAATAGAATTTAAAGATTTGAGTAGGATTAGTTAGCTTGTAATATTTGTGCTGTTAAACCAGGAATATTAAAGATTCCGAAGCCACTACAAGAATAATCAATCTCCAGCACGATCTTATTGTCTTTTGCAAAGAAGATTCTCACGTCTGAACCATCACTTTGGCGGTGCACACAATTATTTGTAGTACATTCCTCCTAGATAAGAGTAATGTCCATATTCGTATTTGTAGTAAAGGGAATTTAACTCAAGTGTGAACTGATGTTCATGATAAGTCATTATCTAAGATTAGAGATTGGCATTTAGCATACTTTTCAAGTATGCATGCATGGGATTTAGAATTTCAGTCAACTCTGTGTATGTGTCTATGTACACATTGTTCCATGGATCGGTCCATTGCTATCTTTGTGGAATATCTGTACATACATTCTTACATGAATCGGTTCATGGCTATGTTTGTAGATTTTGTGGTACGTGTGTAGACACTAATATTTTATTTTAATTTAATTAGTCAAGATTAAACAAATTAAATTAGTCTTGATTAATTTAAATTAAATTAAAGTTATTTTATAAGTTCATTTATGTTTATGCTTATAAGTTGGACCATCAACATGGGCCTCAATTTTAAGTATAATGTCCAATAAATTAAAAGTGGATTAATTTTATTAATTCACATTGGACTCTTTGGGCCGACCCATTAATTAAAAGTCTACTTTAATGGGTTTCTTAAGCCACAAGTAACCCAAGTTGGTAGAGAATTCTAAAGAGTTTCCTTGTAAGCCAATTAAACCCTAATTTTGGCTATAAATAAGGACTCTCTCCACTCAAGTCAGGATATATGACAAATTCTCCAAAGGCTTAGAAGAAAACTCTACCAAATTCTTTAGAGATTTCTCTCTCAAGTCTCTTAAGCCCAAGTTCAAGTGCAAATCAAATCCTCAAGTCCAAGTTCAAATTCAACCAAGTTCTTGTGTTCGTGTTGGATGCTTGAAGATCCAAGATTCAAGTATTCGAGACAACAAAATCAAATCAACCGTTTCCTACGGAGAATCCAATTTTAATTCAAGAACAAGCCTTTTTAGGCCCTTGAATTAAGTGTTCGTGAAGAGAAGAATCAGAGGATAATTTCTCTTATAAAGAAATTTATCCAGAGATTGTAACTTTTTTTATTTTGAATTAATAAATTCGATTTGTGCAATTTTTCTTGTCTTTTATTCACAGACACGAAATTTGTTGCTACAATGTGATAAAATGATGTAAAAATAATTAGGTGACTTTCTTAAATACCACAAGATCCATAGGTGAGGTTCTCGATTGGGTTGGGTTCAGATAAAATTTTTTTTAAATTGTACATGACTAACATTAATTGGCGGCAAGTTGGATAAATCTTACATGCTTGAATTTGAGTCATATATTCTTATATACCATAATTTTATTTTCATCACTAGACTAAAATATCATCAGTCACCTCACCTCAAAAGCCACAGGTTCACAGGAAAAGTATACAATACACCACGTGCATTGCCACGTGGTGTACTAGAACCAATAATTTATCGCCATGTGGCAATGGTGGGTCATACCTTGTATTATTTGGCGATGTGTGATTGGTTCTAGTACACCACGTGGCACGCCACGTGGCGCGCGTGGTGCACGCAATACTCACTCCAGGTTCACACCAGATACAAAATAAAAATTCGATTAATTCCATATATGGGTTTTTTTCTTTGAACGATGCAAGTTAGTTACTTAATGGAACTTTGTCAACCTTTTATTCAATGCAAGTTTACTTGTGAAAACCAGCTTCAATTATTTATTTTCTAACCTACTTGGCGGCAAACTGAGTCGATTAATTCATGTAACAACTTTTCTTGTTGTTTTTGTTTCTTGTAGAAGCCATCTTCAATGATCAATAATTTCAAGACATTCGTTTGGATGAGGAGCTCTTTCCATCTTTAAAATATGAATATTGAAAAAAGATATTTCGTGAGTAATATCATTTATCTTATCTAACTTATCCTGGTAATTGTCTTCAATTAATGATGGTTTCTTTTTTTTTTTTGTTGGTAAAACTAATGATGGTTTCTTAACTCAATTATACTTTCATGTCTGAATTTGAAGCTACAAGTATTAATGGCGATGGTTTTTTTGCCCAAATGACCAAATAAATATTGAACAGAGTGACGTTATGTTTACATAATTATGAGAACATCTCTTTTTTTTTTTTTTGGGTGGATATCATTATTTCTTCTCAGATGAATAATGAATCAGTACGGAAAAGTAAAGTATCCAACGTATTGGATTATGATTAAATATTGATTATATGACATTCTTCTGGCTTCTTTAATCCAATTTTTCATATAACTTTTTCTTCTGCCTACTTTATTTTTTAAGTGCATACAAGAAATGATAATTATAACTTATCAAAAACGAAAAAAGCAATGATTTTAATAAGACTCGAGTAGAAGATTTAAAGACTAACTGTTAATCCTCCCGTCCGAACTACTTTTATTGTGAACCCAATTTTTTTTTTTTTTGAATTTGAATTCAAACTCGTAGAATCCATATTACTGTCTTAACCAATTCTAAATAGCAGGCTTGTTCTCAATATCTTTTGATTTTTATAAAAATTGATTTTAGAAAAGTTAAAATCAACTGCTCTATTTTAACTTAAAAATCTACAAACATAATAAAAAAAGTAGTTGAGAACATCACAAAATAGATTTTTTAAAATCTATTGAATTCATTGATTTAAAATTACTCCTGTATATCATTTGAACTTATTGATTTAAGCTTGTGAAAAAAGTATAATTCAAAAAATATAAAAATTAGAAACAAGAAACACATTTCACCTAAAATTAGACTTTAAACGGAAACTTTTTCATTCTATTGTAACATAAGGAATACCCCTGAAACAAAAGGGTTCGAACCTCCAAATAGCAGGATCAAAACCTGTTGCCTTACCACTTGGCCACCTCCCATTTAGGTTGTTATTCAACGTTAATAAAAGATAATATTTGTATCGGTTGTTTGTCAACTCCATGGTAGCATCTTAAGACACTATTATTTTGAAAGTTTATACAAATGTTAATTTTTGCACTCTAATCACGAGAGATCTTCGAAAGACATGTAAATATGTATATAAGAGGGGTGCATTTTCCTAAATTCTAAAGATAAGAATGGATACCAGTTTGAAAAGATTGGTAAGTTAGTTTTAGTCATATTAGAATTATTTATAACTCTTAATAATGTGATATTTTTAATTTTCTATTGGGAAGTCGGCATGTTTTTGAAATCCTGTGAATTCCTTAGATTATTTTGGACAAATCAAATATGTTTTTTAAGAAGTGATAAATGGTTTAATTCTACTTTCATTGTTCTTTTGAAAACAATAGCACGTGAAATTGGCAAACGATTAGACCACAATTACCGATTGTAATAATGATAAATGATTCTTGTTGATTGATTAACCCCCAAATATGGAAGAAATATTGGAATTTAATCATACGATTAAGATTCGGTGCCAAATAGTCAACCACTAAGAAAAGTTTGTTTATCACTACCTCCATTGTCTTAATTTATTTAAAATTTTCTATTATAAACCCATTCTATCACCTAAGCAAAGATCGTATTTATTTGAAAATGATTCTTTTAAATAGAAAAATTATTGTACATTTCATGAATCCGAAGAGAGAATATATGACTGTTTCAACTGAAATTTTGATGGTCGGCAGTGACCATTGTTAATCCCTTCGGCCGAAATAATGGAATTTTCAGCCTCCCCATATGCATTCCAAAAAGACGTCCATCAATTTGTTTAATCCATTTATTTATGGTTTCCTTTGGTGCACTTTGGACAATCCAATCCAGCACAATGAAATAAAAAAGATTGAATATTTATAACATATAATTGACGTTTTGATTCTTAAATTAAAGTCACTTTCTATACATTTGTGTGGATTCGACTCTTATCACTTTTCTAATAAAGACCAATCCCAATTATCTTCAACGTGCTTAAAATATATATATATATATATATGGGTTGCGTTGTTCTACATTATTTTTTAAAAAATATGTTTTTAGAAAATTTTAAAAATATTTTTCAACCACTTATTTTCTCCTACATATACATCCACCTAAAAAAATTTTCAAAACTACTACAACAATATTTATATAATATATTTTTCACCAACTTTACTTTAATTAATAAAATTTTGAAGTGGCATCCCCCGGTCTACTGGGTTAGCCAAAAAAAAAAATTTATATAATCATCGAGAGGCACACATGCTATACATGCATGATATTTATGACTACAACACAAAGTTATATACAAGAAAAAAACTAGAGAAAATTCTTAATTAAAAGGTAATTAATTATTAATGAAAGTAAATAACTAAGCATGATGAATAGTGTACTTCAAAATACGATTGTGTTTATAACATAGAATCATTGGATTATTTAACTAGTTCCATTTTCCAGAAAAGGGCAAAAAGAAAAAAATATAATAAGAGTTAGAAAAGTTCTAAAGAAAAGTTCTAAATTTTGCTAGTCAGAATGCTGCAAGCTGTGGTCATAATGACAACAAAGAAAATGCTTGCTGGTTTTGTACTCAATCTCAGAATTGAATAAAAGTTAAAACAGTTAAGTTAAGCAAATCAACATGAGTAGTACTTTGATTTGGCCAAAAGTTTGCACTAATGTAGTGGAAGCTGTCTGTTTTTATAAGTTGACAAGTTTCTGGATTTAAAAGTTCACCTAAATTTGCACAAGCTTTTATGATTAGGCATGAGTGGATCAGTACTATAGTGGTGGTTTCAAACCAAGAAAGTGAAAATTAGTTCATCAATAATTACGTGCGAAGAAGACAAACTCATTGTGGACAACAATCGAACAAAAATTTGCCACTTAGTTAACGTAAAGCTCAAATAAAGGATCTTCCAAAAGAAGAATTTTCGTTGTTCTTAACCTATAGAAGCCAGCAGATTAATTTTCCTTTTCCAGATAATTTTAAATATTAACGAACAAGTACGATAATACTACTAAATTAATGGCTCAATAACATTTGAGTTACCACCTTAATTATTTTTCATCTTAGGTTGGGCTTATACCGAATTTTGAGGAATTCAAGGGATGTTTGGTTTAGAAGAATCCAGGAAGGGAATGTGTATCAGTAGTAATGATAACCCCATTGTTAATATTTGGAAAAACAACTATCACTATCTTTCAATCGAAATAAAAGTGATTAATTATGATCTCTATGATTCTCCCAAAATACTTTTTTATCAAATTCATTAACCCTTTCGATGAAAATGATACCCATTCCCTCACTAAATCAAACATGTTTGGGGAATCATCGAAACGCATATTTACAGTAGATTAATGATATTTATAGTGATAGTAATTGAAGAATTTTTACCAAACTAGTAACATAATATGCCATAAAACCCCTGCAATTAGTTGCTGTTTGGTGGCATGCATGTGCATTGCACTTGCAAGTCAATTATATTAATCAAAGGAGAATCACAAGATAGAAATAAATAAAAAAGCCTTGACTTTAGGAACATAAAAAATAAAAAATAAAAAAGCAAATTAATAATGGAGGAAATGACTTGTGGATTTTGAACCATCAAAATCCATTATTATTTTGGAGAATGAGCACAACAAAATGGTTAGTGCTTGTGAGAGATATATCATATATCTATTTTGGTGAGCACTAATTGATATTACCACTAGACTACAATCAAAGGGAAGATGGAGAAGGACAGGAGCAAAAAGAAAAATATTGATTGGAGTTGCAACTGCAAACAGGTGTTGAATTAAGCTGTTCTTAATTCTCTATAGGTCAAGTTAACCTAACATTCATATTACTGCTATATATAAATACATATTTGCATTTAAGTAACTATATAGCTGCAGGATTAGCAGGGAATAATCCATCTCTGAATGAAACCTTTTCGGACTTCATTAAAAAAAAAGGAAATTAAAAACCTTAGTTCTTCAATAAAATTCGACGTCTTGGGCATCTTGGCTTCAAAATGAAAGTTTTGAGTTGTACCTGCATCAAGAATCTTTAAATTTCAATTATCAAAGCCTGTGACATCATCTCAAAAGACTTTGTTGAATTCAGTTGTCAAAATGCAATGAAAGAATTGCATTAATTGAGCCTAATGTTTCATGGCAAGAGCCTAAGGTTTCATGGCAAGTCATCTGTCCTAGATAGTTGGGGCCCAAAAAAAAACAAAAAAAGAAAAAAAAAAAGAAAAGAGAGAGAGAAAAGGTTGATGATGTGAGGCAACTTCAAAAGGCTTTGTGGCAATCTATTCTTGGTCTATCCATTCATGAGAGGGTTGAAAACTATTCATCAAATGAGAGGTTTTGAATACTCTACTTTATGTTGACACTTCTTCTTGAATTAATGCTTATGATTAGGACAAACTTTCCTATAATCTTGAATGCTTTTTCAACAATTTCAACCACAATCATTATGTGGATGTGAGCTTAGAAGAAGTGCAGCACACTGTTTCACATGAAACTTTTGCAAAATGATAGAGACTCCATGTTGTAAATCTTTTCAAGACTTTTCTGAGAAACAAACCATGAAAAATTCTTATACCACATAATCATGTGAAATTATCAAGCATTAAAACTTTGAATCTATATATGTAATTTATATGTCAAAGATTTAAACTGCATACATGTGACCAAATTATTTGTCAACCTAGTTCGTGGAGTTCAATTCATCCTGCAAATATGAATCTTTAACTGAAAAACCAGAGTCTAAAACTTGAATGATTTCCAACTTAGTGCAATGTCTATGTAAACATTTTTTTTTCACCTACTAGAGAGAAGAGAAGTTCAATTTGTAGCCTCATAGCAGCCCTCCAACAAGCACATCTAATTCTCTTACTTTCCTGGTTTTGAATACTTTGATGATAAGTGTATCTATTACTGGTCACAGAATCTAAATAAATAGTAAAAAAGAAAATAGGTCATTCCAAGTTATGAGCTGTTTTTAAGTGGATTTTTATGTGGAAACTTTAGTTTGAATAGATAAAAAGTTATAAATTTAAAAAATTTAGCCAAAAAAATAATTTAAATTGCAATTATCAGATTGTACCTTACTGTTTGGATACATTAATAAACTGTGGCCGAACCATTTGTAATGGGGTGAGTACAGCTCACTCCACTTACCCTTTTTACTATCAAACAAAAGAATACTATTAAGAAAAATACTTCACCCCATCTGGCCTGTAAAGTTTATTAGCCTGGCAAGATATATTCATTCAAATTAGATTTAAATATCAAACCCCAGAATTACAAAAGAAAACTAGAAGTGAAAAAAAGAAAGAAGATGCCCAAAAAACACCCAAAAGAAGGTTAAAGAAAAAGAGGAAAAGATAAGCAGAATATTTGGAAAACCTGTTTGAAGTTGTTTGAATGGAAATGGCTCAAAGCCCTTCTATATTAAACCTTTTAAAAGTGTAATCTATCACTTTGGCTTTCTTTTAGGATACGAATTAAAAGAGGAAAGGAAAGAATTTGTGGGAACTGGCCATCATCGATCTGAAAGATGGATAACAAATAATATATTTGTATCAGAACTTGTCCTAACCTCTTTAGTCTTTAGTCCAATATCCTTCATTTGGCATCTGATATTCAAATTTGTTCAAGATTTTCATTTTGGTGGCACTAACAAAAATTTCCCTTTTCTGAAGCACCTAAAATTATACTATCATATATGTATCAATCAAGCTGAATGGAGAAAATTAACTAGATTCCACAACTTGGAAAATCCATCACTTTCATTCTCTATCAAGTTTTGTCTCCAAGATTTAAATGGTTTGGTCTAATTCAATTCATATTCCCACCAAAGCCTTTAAGCATGTATGGTTCAATTCAAACCGTCCATAGCATCACTTTCTTTCTCCATCCAATTTTAGATTCTCGGACAAAAGCCACCCCCCTCTCCTCCACAAGCATTGTAGCCATAATGAGGGACCATTGTTACATTAACTCTTGATTTTTTTTTTTTTTGGGACATTTCTTTGGTCTTATCAACAGTAGTGCTCCAAAATCTCATTAGATTGAAATGAAAGCTCATTTTGACTTGTGTCTATAAATGACCTTTATTTTGCGCCAAGTTTTGAAAAGTAAGAGGTTGAGAAGTCCTGATTTGGCAAGGGTAAAAGCTTTTATTCAAGAAATACAGGTGTCTATACAGAAAAAGGGGCTCCGCTGACAATAAAATCGGTGGCCTAATAAACAGTTCAGGTCACGTGGTAAAAGTCCTATGTTGCATGTTCAGTTTATCGATCAATAGATATTTGTGATCCACTGGATATCTCTTCTTGTTTGGTTCTGATTTTTTTTTTAAATATATTTTTTAAAAATTTTAAATATATTTTTAATTAATTTTTTATCTCATAAATATGTTTATCGAGAAAAACTTCTAAAATTATTACAATAATGCTTTTTTAAAAAAGTTCTAAAAACAACCATCCAATTGGAGCCAATTCTAGGTGCGTTTAAGCTACAACAAGAGCAGAACCTCGAACCTGCACAGCTATTTTGGGGGGAAAAAACACAACAACAAAGATCCTGCTCACCAATTTTGGGAAAAAGCCACAATAACAAAAAGCTCATGTTATAATCACTTTTCAGTTTAAGTACCAAAAAATGTAACAGTTATACTTCTTTCTCAGTATGTTGTACCACATTGTGTTACCTACTTGTCTGACCAAACCATAAAGCTCAACAACTGCTCTGGTCCACCTACAAGTACAACACTAGCAAGATCTAAATACACTTGTTATACAAGATGAGAGTTTTCAACAGCTGAGTACTCATCACACTACACAATAATACTAAGCCCACCATCATTTGTTTGGTCAGAATCAGTAGTAAATGTACACTGACTCTGCATTAATAGTCATCATTCAGCCTGAATAGGGCTCATCGGAACATGGTGGTGGGTGCACAATGGCACTATTCAGTCACTCTTACATGTGCAAAATGTACATATATACAACCAAATGTACACAAATCAGAATATATGCATACTTGGCCATCACCTTAAATTGGAGGGACCCAAATTCCACCTCCCAATGTCTACAATAAATCCCTTCAACTGCTTTGCTTTGTTTCAATGTTTTTTAGCCCATTTTTATGGTACTCCCTCTGCCCCCAGCCCCAAAACAACAACAAAGAAAGGGTGGAAACAATTATGCTCTTATGTAACTGATCTTTCTTGGTCCTTTTATAGTAATGGACCTAATTTTAAAAGGATGAGGTTTTATAAAATAATTACTACTAGGGCCATTTTTCTCTTAACAAGTTTTTACTCATGCCAATATAAATAAAAAATATTTTAGAAAATACGAGATCAATCAATCCTCCATGTATATGAAGATAAAAAATCTTTCTTGAAGGGGGAAAAAAGCTAAAACTCAATTCTTGATGAATGATTAAAAAAATCCAAAATAAACTAGTCAAAAACAGAAGAGTGAAAGTTGGATTTGGATTAAAACGCACTCGCATCAATCAAAGTTCAAAATTTGATGATGGCCCACGTAACTTAAGCATGCAAATGTTAATGGGGAACATCAACCACCACGAACCTCAGATGCACCGCCATCCACTCAACTTTGTTCATTGAAATATCAGAAAAAATATATTTTTTTTTTCGAAAAATATTTCGATATATTCCATACAAGTCAAACCGCCAAACGTCAATATATCGAAGGTTGATTTTTTTTTTTTTTGGCGGCGTTCAAACTAACGAAAGTTGAAAATTAAAATGAAAAAAAAAATATATCCTCAATTTCCAGGTATTTTAAGTAGATGTAGTATACAGAGAAATGCAGCGAGGGCAAAACCGTACTTTTGATAATACTGTCAACACATCAGTATACGTCGAGTTGGTCAAATGTCAACCATCAATTAAATGAACGGTTGTGATGAAACCTCCCGAAATCGGCAAGCTTTCTCGATCTGTTCTTGCAAAACGACGCCGCATTTGTGAGGGGAGGCTTCACCGGAACAACTCTTATGTCGCCTGAAACCACCATTTCAGGCGGTACTCCACCCTTCTGATTCCAAAGCGGGCTAGGACTCGCGCGAACCAAGGGACTCAAGCAAAATGCCATCCCCGCAACGTTCCGATTATACCCGGTTCTTCCTCCGCCGCCGCATCGTTTCCCCGGGGCCACTGATGCAGGAGTTCTCCTCGGCGTCTGTTTCCACGCTTGCGTAGACTCGGACGAGTACCCGCTCGATCCATTATTACAATGCTCGTCCTCCTCGTCGGAGTACCCAGCCGGAGACATTCCCCGGTCTGGATTCCGGCAAACTCTTCTTTCACCTGCTCTGATCGTCGATTCATCAAGCGAAAACGTCCGATTCTGCTTTTTCCGTCGTCTGGCGAAAATTGAAGAGAACCACGATTTAGAAGACGCCTCCGGCACCGTACCCAACTCGTGACCCGAACCCGAAGAGGCAGGATCCGAATCCAATTTCTCGGATTTCGATCTGAAAAGATTCGCGAACAGAGAAAACCGGATTCCACCCTTCTTCTTTCCGCAAGAACCGGCGGCTACCAAGGTCCCATTGGGCCCGACTTGAGGAGTACTATAAAACCGATGATCATATCGATTATGATTCTGACGGCGAGGATCAACCCACGTGTCCGTACTCGTATCAGATTTCCGGCGAGAAATATACGGGGAAACAGACCGAGGAAAAACCAGAGGAGGTGGGTTCGCTTCCGATTTTCGGCGGTCCTCTTGGGCAGTGGCAGCTGCCTGTTGGGCCGCGTGGGCCTGCTCTTGGGCTGCGATGAGAGCAAAGAGGCGTTCCCGGAGGCAAGTAGCGCAGACGCCGATAGTGCTACTTAGGTCAGTCACGTGCTTTTTACACTTCATTTGAGATTTCACCTTCGCGCGACGCGCATGTATCCTTTTTCCGACCAGTTCAAGATTTCTTGTCTGAGAATTTCGTTGCAACACAAGGATGTAATAAGAGAAAAATGAACAGGAAGAATTTTGTCCCTCTACTCTTCCACTGCTCCTCCTTCTTCAAGAACTACTCAAGAAGTTTTAGAAGAAGAAAAGAAGTAGAGCTGAGCCAGCTGAAGGTCCATGATGGTCAGTTGAAGCTTTTATGCAAGAAAGAAAATGGATTCATTGAATTTAAAATAAAGGGCTGTTTGGTTTTTGATTAATTCATAATGGGGTGTGTTTGGATTTGATGGAAAATTGTCTGTTAATTAATGAGAAGAACAACAATGAAAGGTGAGGAAGATGGCATCAGCGAAATAAATTGAAGGGGAGAGAGGGAAATAGGAATGGCGAGTGACTAACTGACAGGGGCCTGGAATTTCAATTGCATCAAAGCAGCAACGAATTTAAGAAGAGGAGGGCAGTTTGGGTTTTGACGTGGGGCAGGGATTAGAGTGACAGCTTGGGTATAGTTATTACCTGCTAAAAATTGCTGAGGCATTTTGGGGATTTCATGATTTAATTCGAGATTTAAAGTAATTGGGGTTAACGTGTGTGGATGATGATTTTGTGCTGACACAAATATTCTATAATTTTTTAGATGCAAATTGATTGATTAATTTCCTAATGCCCGGTTAAACCTACTCGAAAATTTTTGAAATTTTGATGCTGTCATTAAATTTTACAATGATGATATCTGTTTTGTAATTTTTTTCCTTTTATGACGTATTACTTGACAGGATTTTTAGATTTTTTTTATGTCACATATATTGAAATAGCTATGAAATTTATGCGTGTGGAGAATTGCCAGGTATTACTCGATGTGATTTTATGATATCTTTTGCATGAGGTAAGTTAAGCATGAAATTTATGCATGTTTATATAGAGAATTATCATGTATTATTCGAATTTTTAAAGAGAATAAATGAAATGTATACATTTTTGTTCTAAAATTTTCTAATATTACCCTGTGACATTTTAAGATATCTTATGCACGATAAAAATTCAAATATACATAAATTGCTTGTACCATAATATGAAAATTTTACACACTCACTATGAGATGAGATTTGATGGTTTTTTTTTTTTCCTTTAAATCTGAGACATGATTCAGATATTCATGACATTCATGCCTTTTTTTTTTTTTTTTAGAAAAATGACGTTGACAATAATATGGATAAGTTAAATAATTTTAGCTTAGTTTTTTTGGGTTTTTCTCATCTATCTCAGGTCATATTCCCTGCGAATTAACTTTGCTGGGCTGTGGTGGTTTAATTAGTAATGGATGTTTCCATTTTATTCTTCATATTGTTTAACACTGGTCAAACTATTGAGGGATTTTACTTTTAACTTTTTGGCTTTTGTTAAAGTGTCGATGAAATTTAAATTCCTAACAGCGCCTCCTTCTAACGGACAACACACGCTGGAGAATTGTTCTTTAATTCTGGCTATGGAATAAAGTTCTTAGTTAAATAAGCAGCATATGGACTTCTATCACAATGTACACCATTTTCGGTGCAAATCCGGAATAAGCTTTCAGTTTTATTATATAGTACTTTGTTGTTGCAAAATCTCTAAAAAGTTTTTCCAATTCTATCATAAATATGCTTAATAAATGAATGTCACATAAATAATGGTTTGTGTGTTTATTTGTTAATGATTACATTACAATCTCTCCAAAAAAAAAATGATTACATTACAATATTCTGGTTAATTTTAGCTGTGAGCTAGCTTATTGAAAAAAATTTCAATCCAATCACAACTCCAACTAGCACATCTCAAAATCCCTTTTGCACTTATTGTGCACTTGTTACATACATTCAATGAGATGGTAAAGAAAATCCAATGCTTTTATTTCTCTATCCTATGTGTTTTATGGCTTCTTGCTCTTGTTAGCATCACATACTTGTATGCAAAATCTCATATAGTCTTTGAACCAAAAATAAATATAAAAATAAAAAACTCATATAGTCTTGAACTTATATGAAATTATTGAGTTTTATTTGAGTACAAAGCATAATGTATGTTGTTCGTACATGTGTGAAATGACAATTTTTACCGCGTAAATTAAATGCTAGCCTCGATGCAGAACACTAATCATATATTATATATTGTGAGGTTAACAAAATTTTGCTTACATCATATGATATACTTTTCTGTAAAAGTAAAAAGATTCTATTTTATGTAATATACAAAGAGTTATACGCAATTCATGCTGTTTGCAAAGCAAAGCTCGATCAAGCTTTTTTATTTGCGCATGTATTATTCTATTTAATAAACGAAATGAGTTTTGATCGGCAAATTTAACTTGTCAAATAAACAATAAAGAAAGAAGTACTTTGATTTTCCACGAACAAGGACCAGCAAGCAAAACAAAACAAGAGAGTATGATGTACTTACAAGGCGTGTCCAAAAAGTATTTACTTTTTCATATTGCTGAATCATTTTCATCAACATACTCAAAATTTTTGTAATAATTATAATCATGAACAAGAGGGCTTAAAGTGCAATTAACATAAAACCAAGAAATCGGTTTCTTTCTATTGATTTTGGTAACTTTTTTTTTTAGACCCATAATTCTTAGGATAATTACGGTATGTTTCATTGGCCAAGTTTTCCCTTCGTTGGGCAGTCAAGATCGCAATTGTGAAGTCTATTCTTTGGCTAATGAACTTAGTGACTTTTTATTTGTCGTTCAAATTAACAGGACAAAACATTCAAGAATTAGAAATTAAGTAGTAGTCAATGTCCACACAACATTTATTCTTGCAATTTTGAAAGTTGCCTCTAAACTGGGAAAAGCTTCAAGTTTTAGGCATTAAAGTCTGAAGACCCATTAAATCTTGAAATTTTCATTCCATTTTAATTTGTATAATTATATTGGTAGAATTTTATTCCATGGCAGATCCTATATGCAATTGGACTTGTTTTATTAATTAACTTAATACAGATTAATGATTGCTTGGTCGTTTAAAACATATCGGTTGTCCTAGTCAATGGACAGTATTTATTAGTGAACACAATAATCCAATTAAAGCAATTGGCATTCAGTTGCAAGTACGTAGCCTACTTTTCTGATCACTTAAACAAGTACTATTACTCTTTGAATATATATAGAGGAAGAGTTTTTGAGGTGTTGAAGGGAATACAACAATTCTTGGTGTCAAAGTTTCTTCACAAAAAACCTCCCCAACCCCAAAAAAAAAATAAACATTTATGTTTATGTTAGACTTGTTTAATACGTAATCTATGCATGTTCAAATTGTAACTTTTGCAAAATTATAACTTGTAAACTAAACGTTCCTTAAAAGTTCAGGTTTCTTGATTGATAGTATTGACTATTGAAGAGAGAGCCATAATAGCAACCGTCATAACCATATGTATCTTCCATGGCCAAACGTACGTTTAAAGATTTACAGTTATTAAAGATTCAAACATGAATTTCTCTGAAGTGGTATATGGCCGTAACTATTCTTAAATAATGTGTAATAATATGACTTGAACAATCCCTAATGACAAAGATTAACTAAAGTAACCAATGCACATCCCTAATCCATCGAGCTTGTAATTCACCAGACATTATCGATCCCCAAGAAAAATTGTCAATGCAAAAAGTAGGCACAGAAGGTTAAAAGTTGTGCACGACTCATACTCGATTGTTGTGAATTAGATATTTAATATTTCTTTTTTCCTTTTTGTCATTCAAATTCTTGCTTATTGGTGCCCTCATTTTGTATCTACCATGTTGTATTAATAAATAGCACAAGCTCTATTAAAGGAAAAGTAGCTAGAGATCAAAAAATTGTATGGATGAAACACAAGATTCTTAAATAAGTCATGCTGTGGACCATTTGCATATTTCTAATAGTTGAATCAAATGCAGAAAGGTAATAATAGAAGTTTTAATATGAGGAACTTTTTCCTATTTAATAACGATCAATCTTCTCATGATAGAAACTTAATTGGATGTTGTTTTGGGCTCTTTTTAAACAATCGAAAGTTGTACTCCAATTTCAAGATTACTTTCATGACGTCCAGCTTTATCCTAGAGACACATTGCAAATTTGCATGATGGGATTTTCCCAGGCTAATTTGTCCATTGTTTATAACGTGGTTTATCGCTATAACTCGTTTTTTCTCTCATCTTTTAATTCCCGGGGGGGGGGGGGGGGGGGGGGTTGCAAATTTCAAATGCATAGAAACAAGAAACATTAAACTACAATGCCGACAAACAAACACAAAAATCAAAAGCCGCCTCGGCAGCAGTCTTTAGAAAGGCGCGACAAAAATATATTAACATTCAGTCACTGTGAAATGTGACGACAAAACTTTCATTTGACAAGAAAGTACTGGGGTGCTTTTCTATCATTTCCTGCTCTCACTCAAGTTAAATGTGTATTTTTCAACGTGATTATATCCTATATTAGTTGCCTTGTTGCTGACAAATGAGTTTGCTGTTCTTGGTGAACAAATTGCAGTCGTTTCTTGACCTTTTCTCCTTAGGATTACTCTCCAAAATTTTTAATGGCATCCAGTCATTGTTGAAGGATATTAAAATAGGACGTTTTTCTCATGTATGATTGTCAATGATTTGGGCAAACTGATGAGATATGTGACATGTTAAATCCTATTGCTTTCTTTCGGGACTGAAGGAAATGGCAAGATTTAGATAAAAAAATATCTGATTCTTCAATCATATTCAACTTTCGAGTAATTTCTATTATGAACTTCTTGTTTTTCAAATACAAAAATCCAGAAAAGTAAAACTGTGTAAGCTGAAGTTTTCCACCAAAGAATTATTCTCAAGAAATACAAAAATTTTTCAATATACAAATCAAAAGAGTTGGAAATTAATTCTTATGACACATGCCAAAATATATTCTATATTATATAATTTTATTTTTTAGCCATATCCTGGTTCTACCATGGAAAATATCAAATCATAATTAATATATGTAGGTGTTGGATAATTGAACACGTATTACAAACTCATATTCTTATTTTTAATTAAGTCAAAGAAAGAAAAAAAAAATAATATCAAGCTATCAAGGTACTTCTTGGCAAATTGGCAATGAGCTTTCATGACGGCATGGGTGAATAGGAGTAGGTTTTTTGGAGTCAACGTGGGTGGTTTATATGGGAAATGACTGCTAATCTAGGTCTGTGGACTTTTTGCCTTTTTGCAACTTTAGGCTGTAATAGTATACTTTGGTCAACAATAAACTGTTTGCAAGCTGAAAGCGATTTTTCCTCTTTTTAGCATATTTAAATTTATGTGTTACTTCATCCGCCAACTTTTTTATTTATTTCCAGCTATTGGAAAAAACAAATAGCTCAAGGACAATAAAACCTTAACATTTGACAAATTGTTCTTATCAATTGACAAATTTTTAATAATACTTGAGCCAAAGCTTAAGGAAAGAAGACAAAATTTGATAAAAATCTCTCATTTGCTTGACTATTTAGGAAAGGAACTGAGTAATTTTGGGCTTCCTTTATAGTACTAATGAGGTTGCCATTCACATTTAGGAGCCGTTTAGTTTAAATTGCTCAATAGCCATCATTATGAATATTATTAAACAAACTACGAGGGTACATTTTGACGATTTCTCTATCATGTTTGGTTTAGTAATAGAATGTGATCATTCTCTCTAAAAAAATTGATAAATCTAATAAAATAGTATTTGGAAAGAAATCATAAAGACCTTAGTTAATTACTTTCATTTCAATTAAAGGATCGTGACAGTTGTTTTTCAAATATCAATAATAGGTATAATTATTAGTGATATCCATTTCTCTCCTGATTTCCCTAAACTATACACTCCCTTAGTCACAAAAGTGGGCTAATTTCTAGAAATATAGCCAAAAATAAAATTTATCTCCAAAATGGGTGGGATTGAGAATGGTTTCTAGGTTAAGGGTTGCCGCCAATGTTGTTGGCGGCGACCCGGTCATTTTTCTTTTTTTTTTTAATTTTACAGTGTTGCCGCCAACACTGTTGGCGGCAACACAAAAAATTTTGATTTTATTTGCACTCC
Organism: Mitragyna speciosa; assembly: GCA_024721245.1. NCBI lineage: Eukaryota > Viridiplantae > Streptophyta > Magnoliopsida > Gentianales > Rubiaceae > Mitragyna > Mitragyna speciosa. Next base: position 4,540,119 of record CM045558.1, read on the forward strand.
AGTCCTTGGAGGACTGGAGTGCAATTTTTCATAAAGTTAAAAAACAACAAAACGTAAAAAAAAAAAAAGAATGAACAGTTTTGGCGGCAAAACATAGTTTGCAAATAAAAAAATTGAATTAAAAAGAATTTAATTTTTAAAAATAATTTTCGGTAAAATAGTGTTTAGGGTTAAAATAATTTTCGGTAAAATAGTGTTAGTTCAACACGAATTTGTTTTTTTTTTTGTTTTGGTCAAAATATAAAACTAAAACATAATGGTGTCAAAAATTAAAAAATTAAATAGTGGCAATACAAAAATTGTCTAAAAAATAATTGAAATTGAATTATGACTAGCCCTATTTGTATTTTTTTAATTAATCTTATCTATTTTTTTATTTTTGTCATCTTTTGTCGTCATATTTTGTTTTTATTTCTTAAGTTACCTTTAACCTCAAACATATCAATTTATTACTATAATTATACCGTAAATCCTAAACCCTAAATTATATAATTTTGTTTGAAATGGATTAAACCTGAAATCCTAAACTTATATCTCCAAAACACCTAATCCAAAAAATCTTAAAATCCGAAAACCTTAACCCTAAACCCCAAAAGTTTAACCCTAGACCCTAAACCCTAAATTGTAAATTGTAAATTGTAACCCAAGCCCTAAATTACATAATTTTGTTTCAAATGAATTAAAAATTTATTTACTTCATAAATCCTAAACCCTTATATCCCCAAAACACCTAAAATTTGAAACCCTAATCTCAAACACCTTATCCCAAAAAAGCCTAAAAACCTTTAAAACCTTAAATTTAAAAAATTGTCGATGCCAACCTAGTTGGTGGTGACACTATTCAAAATTTAAAAAACTATTTTTGAATTTTGGCCTATCGTTTTTAAAATTGTAATTTAAAAAAATTAAACAATTTTGTTTGGAAATATTTTGTCCATTATGTTTTAGTTTTATATTTTGACCAAAACAAAAAAAACAAATTCGTGTTGAACTAACACTATTTTACCGAAAATTATTTTAACCCTAAACACTATTTTACCGAAAATTATTTTTAAAAATTAAATTCTTTTTAATTCAATTTTTTTATTTGCAAACTATGTTTTGCCGCCAATCAAAACTGTTCATTCTTTTTTTTTTATTTATAAATTTTGCTTTCTTTTGGTAAATTGCAATCCAATCCTCAGGACTGGATTGCAAATAACCGAAATAGTGTTGCCGCCAACATGTGGCACTATTTCACTTTCTTTTTTTTTTTTAACGTTTTGTTGTTTTTTAACTTTATGAAAAATTGCACTCCAGTCCTCCAAGGACTGGAGTGCAAATAAAATCAAATTTTTTTGTGTTGCCGCCAACAGTGTTGCCGGCAACACTGTAAAATTAAAAAAAAAAAAGAAAAATGACCGGGTCGCCGCCAACAACATTGGCGGCAACCCTTAACCTAGAAACCATTTTCAATCCTACCCATTTTGAGGATAAATTTTATTTTTGGCTATATTTCTAGAAATTAGCCCACAAAAGTGGATACACGCACGAAAGATTTTATTAACACTACAGTCTTCATTTTTTCAATTTATCCACCATTGGGTAGAAAATGGTTCAAACAATTCGATGCTCTTTTTTTCTCTCAATTGAGCACAATCAAGAGGCAACAGAAAATTTTCCTAATATGGCCTTAATAATAATACCTGGAATTCTATCAAGATAGCTTTTTGCAACTCCCATCCTCCTCCAACTCCATGGGGACCAAAATCAATGAGCTATTTATTTCTTTTCATCTTAGAGCAACATACAAAATGTACATGGTGCACCTGGAAAACCTGTCTAGCATCTTATAGGCTATACAGTCCTTATCATTTACCAAAATTCAAGCCAAAGGCAAGAACCCAAAATCAGTACAGTGAAGGATAATAGTCACAAACCCTTTTGTTAAATTAGCATCAACACAAGGGACTATATACTTAGAAATGCCTCAGTTATTCTGTATCAAAACCATAGTTATGTTTCACCATTGAATCTTTGGCTCATAAGTGATGTTCTTGGAAATGTACATAAAAAATTCTTCAGTCATCACACATGCTCTTGTCCGGCCATAAACAAGGGGAGACGTATAATATGACCATTACCATTAAAAGGATTTACAGGCAAGCTTATATGTGAGTCCATACCCTATTCAATGAGGGTAAACCATCACCATAGCAGTAAGCATTGTTAGGATGCCATCTCATTCTAATGAAATATTTTTTTTTGAAGGGTGGCACCTTAGTTGGTTAGATGATCTCATGATCAATGAACATGTTATAACTAATTAATATGCTTAAACATAGTTTACCTCCCATTTAGAAAAATATTACTGTAGCAATTTTAAAGATTCTTCTCGCTAAATGTGTTTCTGAGATAAAAAAAAAAAAGTTAATTGAAAAACATGTATCAAATTTTTAAAAAATATGTTTATAAAAAATAGAACTAAACAAATGGATGCAACAATTATAAGGTGTCGTTACACAGTTGAAATTTACATGTCATATATTCTCAAGTACCTTACACCTCCTTTTAATGAGGGTTAGGGTTCCGAAAGCTATTTTTCCCTATTATTTGATTTCAGATAAGTGTTTAATGAAGAATTATACATTATTAATTATACATGTTCAACAAAATTTGACTCTCTCTACGTCCCATCTTCGATAAGATTCGAAATTTTAGAATAATTGCATCTTGCAAATAAGAGGATAAGTCACATGGGCATTAAATTAAAATCAAAAAGTCGTGGTTATTGGCCAACAATATCATGCTCAAAATAAATTGCCGCAGAGACTAATTCTTTTTCCGCAAAGGGTTTTTTTTTTACTATGCATTTAAGACTTCTATGTTCTGAAATAGCCAGGATCTAATTTCCTAGAACACAGATGTTGCAGATCTCCACAGCTACGCACATAGACACAACCATTCACTCTTCCATAATGTCCTGCTTCCTCATCTCATAAGTGTTGTGACTTGGACAGAATACCAAATTCCACAAGCCCTTTTTCCATGAGAGTGATAGGAAGAACTAAGATAAGTACATATACATGGATGTGGTGTTTATATATGTGGTTTGGTGTACAGGATTAGCAACATTTTCTTTCACATTTTTTCTTGCAACTTATGTCACCATCAGCTCCATCACTACCAGTTTTTTATGGTAAATAATTTGTCTGTCTATGGGCAACCTACAAATTGTCGGCAAAAGGATTTACTTGCTGGAATTTATGATGGATAATGCTAGTTGGAGACTAGGGTTTGGTCCAGTTTCTCTCTAGTTTCGGCCGCGAAGTACGGAAGAAATTAAATTCTCACGATATTATTACCAAATACTACTAACAGATGCATGGTTTAAATAATTATGCTAATGATGGCGTCGTTCTATTTTTTATTCCGCTTTTATACAACTGTCATATGTATTACTTTGCCGTGTTTTTAAAGAATTCACAGACTTTGCAAGTGATTTTGGTAGATACATATATGAATTAATACACGTGACTACTGTACAACTGTTGAACGGAGTCTAGTTTCGGGACGGAGGCTAGTTTCGGAATGGTTCGAAGCCGCTAAGGACATAAATATAAGTTATATAAAAAGGATTTTCCAAACTCCAGTTTCATGTATTCCGGTACCCAATCCTGTGTAATTCATCATCACTCGCTAACTTTAATTCCAAAATTAGATAACAAAAGAGATTTATGTGTAAAAATTTAGTGGACCATGACCCTGTAGTAGTGAATGTGCAAAACTTGAATAAGCTTTTATTGACTTGGAATTTGGATTACTTAGAAATTTATTACTTTATTTAAAGACAAAAGCATCAAATTTTTTTGTTGCTCGAATAGGATCGAGGTGAATCTGTCAAACTACTGAATGTTAAAACGTATTCAAGCTCAATTTAAAAATTTAAGAACTAATCTTGAACAAATCCTCCTTGAATTGGCCGAGAACTTCTCAACAATTGTATCTCGTAAAGTAAGTAATTTGTGTGAAAAATTTTCCCTTGATGACAAGTGATAGGAAAAGAGTATTATTTAAAAACTCTCATGCTCTCACTGATTTGCTTTTATAGTTGAAAGTAAAATAATTGTAATTGTGAATAATAAACAAATTGCTATGTGGACTAACAAAGCGTTACGTTGGCTCACTAAACAACTTGAATTAATATGCAATCTGAGTTAGTAGTCTGTCGTTCTCCATTGCGAAGATTGGAAAGTTAAATTAAGAATTAGACTAACCCCTTTTGTTCTTTTCTCCCCTAGTTTTCAATTAAAAAGTGAAGACGGAAAAATCTGGATGTTCTTCTTGAGCAAAGAGACAAAGAAGAGTCCGAACAATTAATTAATAATTCGTTAAGAACTATCAAAGTAGTTAAGCACGTAGAAGTTTCTTTTGGTTAAAACTAGTGGAAGGATTAGTCAACTTCTTTTCTTTTTCCCTGTGGAGAAATAGAGATTGAATGAATTTTTTAGGATGTCTTTTTTTTTTTAAAATTAAATATAACAGTTTTGAATATTCTTTTAGGTAGATAAAAAGGTAGTTGTAAATCTATTAAGAGTTTTTTTAAAAACGTGTTTTTTAAAACAGTTCCAAACAAATACATCACACTCTGTTCGTTTGTACATGTTTTTTTTAGAAACATGTATTTAAAAATCTTTAAATAAGTTTTTTAATTACTTTTTTTTGTCACAAACACACATTTTAAAAAAAGAATCTATAAAATAGTTATAATAAGATATTTGAGAAACCACTCAAAAAAAAAAAAAAAAAAAAACAACCAAACAAGATGTAATTTCCTTGTCCGATAGAAATATCAAAAGGCCTGGACCGAATGTCCATCATCATAGGCCCAATGTTTGGTTCCAACAGGGCCAAAAAATATTTCTACATTTTCCATGTCATGCAAAGGTGACAATCATATACTTTTAACAGAAATTGGCAATGCACATTGAATTTTTATAGATTGGGGGCAACTGTTAAGTGGATTTGTTAGTCTTGACTGTAATATGAAGGCATCAAGCCTGCTACCCGTCCTAGATTTGCAGTCCTTTATTTTTGGTTTCGGCCTCATTTTCCACCCTGTCGCAGCCCCACAACCCCCCCCCCCCCCCCTTCTCCCTCCTCTTTTCTCTCCCCACAAAAAAAAAAAAAAAAGGAACGAAAGAGAGATTCAACAATTAAAAGAAAGATCGATTCTTTGAAAACAAACATGATAGAAACAGACCGATTTCGAAATGCTTTTCCGGAGGCAAAAAAAAGAAAAACAAAAGGAAATAAAGAAATTAGATCGAACTCCAAAATCAAAAGAGTATGAAATTGATAGGAAAGAAAATTTTCTTAAAATAACTACTTCAACATAAAACACATAAAAAAGAACACTCTACGCTTTAATTAATAAAGAGGACACAGATTTTGGTTATCCGTTATAGGGTCCGTCATACTGATTATACTAAATATACACATTTTTTGCATGCATGTCCTACATCGTGTGCGAGAATTAGTGCAAATATGAAATACCCTTCATCATAAATAGCCGAAAATGGTGTTCTCTTCACTAATTAGAGCTTCAAACGCGCCATTTTCACTACTTTTTCATTAGTCTCAAAACAGCTAAAAAGACAATAAATCTAGCTAGGAATGGTCTCAATTTAACTATGCTTCCTTTTTTTTCTTTTTTGGACGTAGAAAAGAGGTTAAAAGTCATCTACTATCCAAAAAATAATCTGGGATATTCCTAGTTAATTCCTATACACTTACTAACATCCATACAATTGCATTGGATTAAAATTTCAATAACTTAAGCAAAAAATTTGCAGTCTGTAAGTAAGAGCTCTGTTTGAATTGCATTTTTTTGAAAAATAATATTGGAATAATAATATTATAATATTTTTTTATATGATTTATGTAAATCAAAAATTGAATTAAAATAAATATTTCAAAATAAATCTTTCAATAATGTTTCCAACCATAAATATTTCTCACCAATTGCGAAATTAGTTACCTTAATTGACCAGCAGTAAGTACCGAACGGCATACGCGTCTACTACCGTTGACTACATCCCAAAAAATTCTACTGTCCAAGAATCAAATCAAAATGTTCAACAGTTCAAGCACAGCGTACAACACTCGACTCCGTTCCCAAGCACCCCGGTCCGTTCCCACTACATCACTGTCCGGAGTTCAAACCTTTCGTCCTCGGACTCCTTTTTTTTCTCACATTGGTAAAATTCCAACTTCCACGGACCAGAATTAGGGTTTTCAGACCCCTAGCTGAATATTTAGCTCAATTTTCTGCTCGAAAATGGCGATTTTTTCGCGTCAATTGAGACTATCATCGACGCTGCTGAAGCGTTTGCAGCAAGAAGTTACCGCGGTAAATTCGAAGAACGCGTGTAGATCTTTTACCACGACGGAAGGGCATCGTCCGACCATTGTTCATAAGCGCAGTCTCGATATTCTTCACGATCCATGGTTCAACAAGGTTAGACAATAGTTTAATTGTATTTTATCTGCTTTTTTTTTCCATTGGTTTATTTGTTATTTTCTGAGATGTTTACTAGTGATTTTAGATACTGAAGCTCAGAATTTTACTCATGATGACTCAATGCTGCCGAGAAAAATAGTTGAATATATGTATATATGTGTTTGTAATTGTTAGGAAATGCGTAAAAAGCAACTCAAGTGCATCGCATTCTACAACTCACTATATAAGGTTTTCAGTTTTTATACTTGCTTGATGCATACTCAAGCTTCCTAGCAAAATTTTAATTTTGGATTGTCATTTTGGAAGTATCCTATATAATGTGAAACGGGGAAAGGAGATCTTATCACGAGTTACATTTGTCGAATGGTTATTTGAGGTTTACTAATTAGCATGAGTTTCTGGATGCTTACTCAATCTTGAGTAAAAATTTGAATTGAATTGTCTTGTCATCGTGGAAGTATCATATTTGCTCTGAAATGGAGCAATCTTGAGCAAATGAGATTTCATGGCAAGTAAATTTTGGCGAATCTATGTGGTTTGAATGCCTTCATTAGTGTTAGTTGTTGTATCAGAAACTCTTGAACAGTAAGATGTGGCTCGGATGAAAGTATCCCTAAAAATGGGTAGGGAATTCGAACTAGTTGTTTAGTTATAAGGTTTGACACGTTTAAAGAGATGATGATGTTCGCAATTTCAAATTCAGACGAGATATGATGCACTGTTTCTCATATCTCTTAGACTCCTTTATAGCTAAAATCATATTTAGTTCTACGGTACAATGCCTTTTGACACTTTCATGTGGATAGGTCTTAAATAGTTGCGTGTTGTTGAATACAGAATGTAGCTCTTCTTGACCCATGGTTTGATTTTAATGAATGTGAATAATTATTTACTTTCTTAAGGTCTAGTAGTTTATTTCCTTTGAATTCCAAAGTGAGTCAAAAAGGCAAAAGAGTTTTTAACTTGTGTTTTAAATGCTAGGGAACTGCATTCTCCTTGACAGAACGTGATCGCCTTAACCTCCGTGGGCTTTTGCCCCCAACTGTTGTGTCTTCTGAACAGCAAATTGAACGCTTCAGTAAGTTTTCATCGACCACTGATTATGTTCGTAAGGACATGGATAATACAAAATTTCCAATTGTAACAGGAAAGTAAATGTTTATTTTTCTATAGAAGACATATTGTAAACCAATTAATAACTCAGGAAAATAAAAGATTCCAATTATAACAGGAGAGTGGATGACTTAATAAACCAAATTAATTACTTCGCTATAAAAATTGAAATATTCTAGACATTTAAATTTCAGGCATGAACAAATTCAATATTATCAAGATAGTGAGGTTTAGGATCCAATATTACAGACCAGAGGATGGTGATTATTTTGTTGAGTGTTTGTTATTAGATTTTGTGAGCTAGGATTTTCAATCTACTTTAGCCATCTGAGTGAAGCGATCAACTTTGTCTTTGGTTAGCGATTATCACTTGACCTTACAAAGCTCTATATAAGCTGTTATCCTTCACAATCTAAGATTTTCTGATAATCAATTGGTTCCGGAACTTCTATTTTGGGGTGCTGAAAAGTTTTTTGTATTTATTTCTATGATTATCACCTAGAGTTTTAGGTGCTTCTCTAATTTAGTAGAGCTTTATCATGTTTTATATTTTGAAATATTGATATGATGCCTGATTGTCTGCTGGACTTTGCAGAATGTAAATTGATTTTTTGTGGTCTTATGATCGATAATTATCTCAGCTTTTATTATTTCTAACTTCTTCTTTGATAACAGTGGCTGACCTCAAAAGGCTTGAAGTCAATGCTAGAGATGGACCATCCGATCCAAATGCATTGGCCAAGTGGCGAATATTGAACCGCTTGCATGACAGAAATGAGACTATGTATTACAAGGTTGGGGCCTATAATACTGCTTTCCGTTTAATCTTGCTTGATGTTTTTGATAGAGATGTAAGGTCACTAACTTTAAACTCGATGTCTTGGTTTCATCTGTTAGAGTTGAAAATCTATCTGGGATATACCATAAATCTAGGTAGGTAAAAACAATCGATCCCTATCTGGATATAGAGAAGACAAAGATTGTTAATAAAGAAAAAACACAACTTTCATACAGTATACAATTCCTTTTGTTTTCTTTTGTTGTCTTTGAAAGGATTTTGTTTGACTTAGACCAGATTTTGTTTAGAATGGGAACTGCTCATTAAGCCAGTTCACTCCTCTAATCAAGTTTAAAAATGTTGGTTCAATAATCATTGCTTTGTGAATAGATAGATTCAACAATGCAACTCTGACCTCATCTCTTTTAAATAGCAGTTGTGACAGCATTTGGTATGGTTGCCACCACTTACTTAGTTTTGGGTGATAACTAGCTCTCCCTTGGTTTTCTGCTGTAGATAGGATGTCTTTTGGAGATTTCATGAGCCTTCTTCATGTAAAATTGTGCAACAATATTTTTTCACTTTCCAATGTGCTAAGGCATTTTGTTGATTGTGGGTATTTGGATATTAGATCTGGCCATAGTTCTTCTAAAGGTGACCTGGAATTGTATTCCTAGCTCATTTAAGTGGATGACATGTTGAAGTGCGGATTTTAATTGATGTTGACAGGTATTGATTGACAAAATTGAGGAATATGCACCTGTTGTTTACACCCCTACTGTAGGTTTGGTATGCCAGAATTATAGTGGATTATTTAGACGGCCAAGGGGCATGTACTTCAGCTCTAAAGATCGTGGAGAAATGATGTCAATGGTGTATAATTGGCCATCTGACCAGGTTTGCTACACTTCTGGTTATCTCATCCATTTGGAATTTTTGTGGTTTGATTTGTACTTACTGTGTTCTACCGTCATTGTCAGTATTTTGAAAACCTTGAAATTATTGAACAAAATTAGTAATTGTGAATTTTCACTGGTATTGTGTGAAAATTTAATAATGTAGTTGTGGTAAAAGTTTTCCTTTGTTCATGCAGTTTTAATTAATTTTACTTTATACTGATATATGATTTTTAATTGCAGGTTGATATGATTGTTGTCACAGATGGAAGCAGGATTTTAGGTCTTGGAGATCTTGGAGTTCAGGGAATTGGAATTGCAATAGGAAAGCTGGATCTTTATGTTGCTGCTGCTGGGATAAACCCTCAGAGAGTATATACTTACTCTATGCACTAGCTGTATTGGTTGACTGCTTTGGATTTGTGGATTATCCAAATGAATTGGGACCTAATGCTGCTGCTAATTCTCCATTATATTTTTCGATTATTCATGACTGAAACTCATTTAAACGATTGGCCTTGTTTTAGAAACTAAATTCCTTCATAATGTTAAAGGTGGTTTTTTTGGGTATGCAGTGTTAAAGAAGGTTTGCATCACTTGAATATGAACTTCAAATCTGAATGCTGAAATTATATGAGCAAAGAGGGCAGTATCTATTATAGGAGCCAAAATATGAAGAAGCTTATTCTCTCTCTCTCTCTCTCTCTCTCTCTCTCTCTCTCTCTCTCTCTTATTTTTCTAGTTTATGCAATTATTTTTACTAACAATAGAGATCTAGATGAAAACAAGATCCCAGTAACCGAGAGATTCTGTGTCAGTTTTATGCACACTTGCTTCTACCTTTTGTTGTTCTTGTCGAGTTTGTTGTCTGCATATTTGTTCGAGTTTCCTTTCACATGGCATCAAATGACTTCTTCTAGTTAGTTTGTTGACCATCTTGTGTTGTTTCTGGAAATTTTCAACTTCTTCTCAAGTATATGTTGCCCAAAAAATTTCTTGTTACGTATCAACCTAGCGAATACTTACATTTATTTGACCTTCAACAGGTGCTTCCTGTTATGATTGATGTGGGAACTAACAATGAGAAACTTCTTCAAGATCCCTTGTGTGAGTTTATTCTCTCCATATATTGGAATAAGCTACAATTCTATTCCATTTATTGTTTATGATGATTCCTATATGTTTTGGCTCTTGTTTTGGTGCAATCAAAAGCACCTTGTTTTAGTTATTTTCTGATTATCTCGATAAAAGTTCAGAGTAGTCTTCCTTTCGTTAGAATGTGATGGTAGCCAAATTTATCATAACTCTATTAGTTTTTATTTGGGGGTGAATGAGCCATAGCTTCCCAGGGTACAATATAAATTTGTAAAGGCTTTAGTTATGTGTGTTTTGAACATGAGATTTTCATGGTATTCCATAGATAATCCAAAAAGTTCTGGAAATTGTTTTTTATGCTAATATATAACAGGCATACAGGTCTTTTCAGTTAGATGAGGATTCTTTAGATGATGAATCCAGATATGAGCATCAAATGAGGTTCATTTCTTCAAAAGCTATTCTATACAGTTTTGCTGAAGAAACAACTATTGCATGCTTGCAATGTTGCATACATAGTTTTTTACTATGTCAGTGAATCACAAATAGTACCTCACCTTCTCAATAGAAAGTTGCATTTTCCATTGTTAGTTAGAAATTATTAACAATGACTAAATGGTAAAAAAAAATGGAAATGTAAGGATCAAAATGCATTCTTAAAAATATTAATGGCCAAACTAAGATTCTTGTAACTCTTAAAAAGGAAGGAATTAACTAATTTCCTATGGTCCTTACTTTTTTGCTCTTTTCACTTCTTGCTCAGCACGTTTTTTTCTTGCTTACACTGCATTGTGCGAACTCCAGTCTACTTTTCCATGACATCAGTTTGATTGCCTGTTTGTGCTGGCTTTCTTTGACGTGGATATTCAAATTTAGTTATTGATGTATGCTTTTGATTAGAGTATATTCATTTTGATCTTAATCGAGGTTGAAAAGTCCCTCTTTAGCAAATATCGCCTATGAATACTTTCATTAAGTTCTTGTAATTTTCTGTGTAGTTGTTTTGAGTCTTGAACACCTTTACCTGGAATTAAGGGTTCACTAATTTGCAATTCCAATGACTTATTGGTCAACGATTGTTGCATTGCGTGTCTATAGACTTGGGACTACAGCAGCATCGCCTTGAAGGAGATGAATATCTTGCAGTCATAGATGAATTCATGGAAGCCGTCTTCACTCGTTGGCCCCACGTGATTGTGCAGGTGCTTCATGAAGTTTGTTTTTGTCATAATTGTTTTAATTAAATGGTGATCATCTTCCATGATGTGCTCTTATAAGAAATAAAAACGTTAAGATTTTTGTGTCAATTTCATCATTTTGCTTTATTCTTTATATTATTATATTAAAAGCATTTTGTATTCTTGCAGTTTGAAGATTTTCAAAGCAAGTGGGCCTTTAAGCTGTTGCAGCGTTATAGGAATAACTACAGAATGTTCAATGATGATGTTCAGGTAAAATTTCTTTGAGTAATAAGACATGGCATACTTATTGAAATAATCTTTTCTCTGAAGTAATAGCATAGCCCTGTGGAAGCAAACATAATTTACATGGTACAAGAACACAATGCAACATTTGAGCTCCATTGCTGCAATTTTTCCTCTAGGGGTGTTGGGGTTGGGGGGGGGGGGGGAACAGAAAGGCAAAAGATAAAGCTTCTCCTGAACTGATTTCTGAAAGGATATACATGAGCCAAGGATACAAAGAGGGGCGTTTGATAAACATAATGGTAGTTTTGGAAAGTCCTATTTATTTTTTTTGAGGAAATGAGTAAATTATGAAAAAAAAAATACTTGTAGATGTCAGATGTCAAGGTAAAACTCTATGAGAAAGGTTGTTTAGCTTTCAGTTTGGTTTGTTGCATTAATTTCTCAGCTGTGACCGTGGACTTTCGTGTGTATTAGATATCTGAGTTTGTGATGGTGCTTGACTATTTACATAATAAAATTTTACAAACTGCTTACATTGCTTTCTTACATTTATGATTGTTAGTATTTGATAAGTGACTTGTCTAATTTCCTTAAAAAGTATGTGATTACCAGATGTATCTGATTGTCTCAAACATTGCCTGAGATAGGAAAGGTTATGTGAATTGTTTGATGTCCTTTACTTTTGGGATAATGCTTGAGAATGATGTCACTTGTGCATCAGAAGTTATCCTGTACATTGAACACTATAATTAATATGTACGGAAATGTAAAGTCTTAATCTGTACAGGGTACAGCTGGAGTTGCAATTGCCGGTCTTTTAGGTGCTGTGAGAGCACAAGGAAGGCCAACGATTGATTTTCCTAAGATGAAGATTGTAGTTGCTGGTGCTGGAAGGTAAGGTTTCTTCTAATTTTAAGTTTTCTTTTCTTTGTTTTCCTTTTTTTTTTATTTCTGTTCTTTTTCTTTCATGCCTTGGAGGAGGGGCTTTAAACAAGGATACATAGAATTCCAGACTTGCTTATTTAGTTAATTAAATTTTCCATTGATTGCCATTTCAGAAAATGTGGCATAATGAAGTCAAATATACGGACCAAGGAAGTTTCACATTGAGGAGCATATTTAGTCCAGAAAGCAGGCTAGTGTAAATGCATATTTTAGAGTAATTCGTCCTGTGCGACTATCTTAAGTTATTACTCCTGCTAGAGAGCAGTATGGATGGACTGGCATTGTGCCCTATTTCGTATAGAAACTTAAACTGGCAACAAATGTTTGGTCCAGGAAAGTTTTTTGCTTCTTCTGGAACGTATAAGAATTAGAGGCTTATGGCCATTTGATTGTGTTCTGGAACTGGAATGGGTTAAGGTGGAGACAAAATGGATTTTATCATCACCGCCCACAAGTTCCATAAAAAATAACATTAAAGTTGAACTCAGCTGCTCAGTATGGAAAATAATGTCAGTTATATATCTTTTTATAAGATGCTAGGCTGTTGAGAGAATATTGTAAAGCATAGCACCGAAAATCTCATGATTTGTTTTAATTGATTGAAGTAAGAAATTAATGGGGTAGAAATGAGAGTTCTTGGTCTTCACATTTAACTATGATTTATACACTGGGGATTGCTAGGGCATTAATTAATTTTTAGTCTGGGGCTTAGGTGTGGCGCTGTTAACTTTTGGATAGGCGCAACAAATTTTGAACTCAGCCAAGCCAGTTTTGGGCCCTTCTGTGCTGCATTACTGCTGGAGCATACAGAAACGATTATATTTTGCAATCAACCAATACAAGCACTTAGAGGCCAGAGTGGAAAGGGAGATAAATAATTAGTACAATATTTAAGACTATCTTTCCTTGTAGAACAAGTTTTTGGATTCTTGATAATATTGCTAATTATGCTTGAATTATTTTCTACGAGTGCAGTGCAGGAATAGGTGTTCTCAATACTGCTAGGAAGACAATGGCAAGGATGTTAGGAAACACTGAAGTTGCTTTTGAAAGTGCAAGGAGTCAATTTTGGGTAGTTGATGCCAATGTGAGTAATCTTTCGTGCTCTGTTCTTTTCAATGTCCACTATTGTTTGATCAAGCCTTTAAATTTTAAGTTTACATATTTTTTTTTAATTCAAGGGAATTGGTTTCTATTGAAACTCGGATTTTAATGAACTAAGCAAACTTACCTGGTTCTCAATCTGGAGGGGAGAGTGCTTGAACAAGTTTGAATGACTACCATTTCTACAGAGCTCTCAATGTCCACAAAGTGATTAGAAATTTGATAATATCGTCAATTTGTTCAATGCATTACTCTATTTATACCATGTCATTTTTCTTAAAAATTTCATGTCACTCACAAAGGTTCTATTCGTTACTTAAGTTATGGTTGTGATCAAAAGCTTTTGTATTCTATATAGAAAATTCAAGTATTGTTACAACAAAAGTTTTCATCTTTAAAGTCAGTTTTTGAAAAAATATGTGCCATATTTGGCTACTACAACCTGTTTTGGCTCATAATTGATAATTTAATGTAAATGTGAAAAAATTCCAGTTGTTCATGTTCTGGAATCTGGTGGGACTTAAGTCTAAATATCATCTTCTCATTTTTTTTTTTTTTGTCTGAAGTTAAGAATGTTACTCTGAGATTTTAGTTTCATTTTGGGTTGAGTCAAAGCACAGAACTATTGGTAACTACTGGGAGGATGAAAAATTGGCATGTGTGCTATGACTTCAATTGCCATTTTATCAATCTAACTGGTTTAATTCTTCTACCCCTGATGCGCACACTATATTTCTGACTAAATACAAGGAAAACTATGTTCATTTGGTTATCAACCAATTAACTGAATAAAGCTTAGTTTGTCCTTGTAATGCATTCGTTATACTATTTTTTTAATCTGCCTGAATTCCTGAATTGATAGTCAGAACAAGCTTGCTACCCGTTTTCGTTTGGAAGGTCGTTTTGGGTAGGCTGCATTGATGTTGCGTATCACAGAATGATATTTTCTTTATCTAAGTAATTGGTTTTGCTCTTTTGTCTTTATTTGAATAGTTGCATGTTCATACTTAACAATATGATGTTGGCTCATGATGAAACCATGCATAAATGAAGTTGAGATTAACTTCTATACGAAGTAATTTTGATACAGTATAAGTTCAGATTATTCATACTGAACGGTGTGATGTTGGCTCATGATGAGACCATGCGTAAATGAAGTTGAGGTTAACTTCTTTATCTTATGCAACAAAGTAATTCCGATACATTTCAAAACCATAACCTCCACTTGTGTTTGCGTAGGGACTGATAACTGAGTCACGTGACAATATTGATCCAGAGGCTCGACCATTTGCAAGGAAGGTAAAAGAAGCTGACCGTCAAGGACTCAAGGAAGGAGCAAGTCTTGTGGAAGTGGTTAGTGAAAGTTTAGCCTTCACAGACAAGAATATTGCAATTTTTTTTTGTCTCCTCGAAAGATGCCTACTTCCTTCCCTCTTTACATTTATTGTTTTTGTTATTGTCTACTAGGGACTTACTTATGCTATGTACTTCTTGTATTAGCAGTATATGAAAGTATTTTAATTGCATTAAAGCAGGTGTACTTGCACGTGCAATTTGAGTTTTGCGAACTTCCTATATGTCTAGATTTGATGATAAAATAACTGGATGAAGCTAATCTGAGAGAGTATTGGTGATTGCTAGAGTTAAAATATTCAAGATTAGAACTTCCTCTATGCATGCTTATGGACAGAAAAGTACATTTGTCATCAAATAAACATGCTACACTTTGTTCATTTCAATATTTCCTATCTTAATTAGTCGATATGATGTATTTTTTTTAACAAGCTTTTAGTGCTTTTAAAATGAATAAACCACAATTTGGGTGTCCCGCCTGCTAAGTTTGGATTCTAAACCTTTCTGAACCCCTTTCTCTCTCTGTTAGTGTTCGGATATTTAAGCTTCATGCCTTTTTAAATTGTTAGCTGTAGAATATCAAAGCCGGCCGGTTAACAAAGGAATATTAGTGAACTTGTGAGCATTCCCTTGATTTCCAGTTTACTTTTTTATAGGACAAAATATTTAATTTAACTTGTTATATGATTTAAGGCTTACGTTTTATAAATTATGATGTCAGATTTTTCGGTTGCCATTATTGCCTTGTGATTTTGATCATGAACTTTGTTTTATTTCAAATCAGGTGCGGCAAGTAAAGCCAGATGTACTTCTTGGTTTATCTGCTGTTGGAGGTCTGTTCTCTAAAGAGGTATACAACAGTTGTATAAGTCAAAACACAGAAATTTTTTCCTTTATGAGACTTAAGCGTTAAGTTAAAAGCTGTGTTAGATATTCAGTTGGAAATAGCTGATAAAGATTCGTCATCTGTATAAAGTGCAGATGAGATTTCCCTTGACATCAGTGAACAACTTCAATAAAGTTGTGATTCTTAGTAATTCAGGTTATCATAGCTTTGTCATTTATGTCATTGCCGGACAAAGAGTTATTTTTGGATTAGAATCACTGCAATCTATAAGTTATGCATCTATGTTAACTAATGCCCTTAAAAATGTATAACAATTGGTTGGCAATAGTGTTCTTTGTTGTCTGCTTTCCCATGTGCATTTATTTGGAAACTGGCTTTACCATGTAACAGAGGCTCATCCTATGTTGTCTCTGTTTTCTTATATCTGGATAATGCCAGCAGAAGCATTCTTCTATTTGTCTAACTTTTCCTATTTGTTTTATGCTCTTGACAAGCATAGAGCAAGCCTGATGACAGAAAGATCATTTACCAGAAGCATGTTCCAAAAATACTCTAACTGATTGGAGATACTCTATATTCAGGTACTAGAAGCCCTTAAAGATTCAACTTCTACAAGGCCAGCAATCTTCCCAATGTCAAATCCAACTACCAACGGTATCATTCTTACAAAGCAATGGAAAGATGTAAATGTTTTGCACTTGCAGCTTCAATAATTGTTCGTTGAATTTTTAATTTTGCTAGCTGAATGCACTCCTGAGGAAGCATATTCCATTGTTGGTGACAACATAATATTTGCAAGTGGCAGTCCTTTTAAAGACGTTGAGCTGGGTATGTCTTTTAATTAGTGCTTTGCTATGGCAGGCATTAGTTTCTCATTTATTATTTATAGATCAAATCCAGTGCGTCTCTGTGGAATGTTGGCTATATATTTCCCTTCCCCCGCTAAGAATCCGGAAAACATTTAAACCGATTAGACAGCTATTTCAAGAAGCTGGACAGGATTAACAGTTAGATGTATGACATAAACACAATTAATAGACTAACACCCTGTGTCACGAGCCAGTCAGTCTTCTCTATTTCCTAGTCCTCGAACTTGACCACCAGTCCTGTTATATCTAGAAACAAAAATTTCCATCCATTCTATCCAGATCTGGCATCATTTTTCTCACTCCATTGTAGCAACATCAGCAAATTTTCAGACCTCACTCCATGTGACTTCACCTCTATCCTATGCCTTAAACCCTCCTCTTCTCTGTCTATTGTCTCTGTCCTTCTTGAAATTCAAAACAACTGCAGAGACAGACATCATGCGTAGGATAGAAATATCAGCTTGGTTACAGTAGCAGTTGGATATTAGTGGAGGTGTTAGATTAAAATTTTTGGGATTTTTGCACACTTTGTGGTGCTAATTTAGGGTATTTAATTTTTCCGTTTATTTTACTCGTTGAAAATGTTTTGAGGATTGATGGAGAAAATTGGTGAAGTACTTGCTAGGGCTTTGGAGTTGTAAGCGATTATTCATTGGATAGCCTAGATGGTGTGGGATAAGTTTGGGAACAAGTCCAGAGCAAGGGAAATCAAGTTTGGGTGATTTTTGCAGTGTCTTGAGTTGTAACTTGAACATAACGTGCTGATTGAAGAAACTTATTTTTCTGGATTAAGAAAGTTTACATTGGATGTAGAGGTTTTATCTGTTGAAGGATGCATGAGTCAGATATAGCTTGTTTTATATGGACGATATTTGAACAATCAATCCTTTTTTTTTTTATTTATTCGCTGTGACTTTTCATTTATGGCATTACGTGTAGCAAAGTTAATATGTCTACATGCATCCTAGAAACTGATTTAGAACTTTTCCTAAATTGACTGATTTAAAATAAAAATGAGACTTAAAGGCATAAGTGAGAAAGCAGGAAAGAGTGAGAAATGATCTTTATTTTGAGAACATGGAAGCACCATTTCCAGTCATTAAATGTGTACCAGAGGTGTAAACAATGTACATGAAGTTTTATTCTATACATATGTTTTTTAGTGCCAAAAATTCTTTCTCATGGTTATGTCCTTCAAGCCTAATGCTTACTAATGTCCGGATGTATTATTTCCCTTTTCCTTGTAAAACAAGTAATTTTTTAGTCAATTTAGAAGGTAACCCTATTTGTTTTGTTAGCTTTCTGGAAGAAAACAATTGAACTTTTCAAAATTGGGAAGGTTGGAATCCATATATTCTTTTCCTTTTGGATATTTCACGGGAAAAAAAATGCTTCTTCCAATGGCAAACATTTTATGTCCAAAAAAAGTCCTGCAAGTTGATTTAGTAAAGATATTAGGAATTTCCGTTACTTACATTGGCTACTAGTGATTATAGCACACTTTGTGTGTGCCTTTTATTAAAAATATGATTAGGTAGTTTTTAATTAGTTACTGAAGTTATGAACAAATTTATTTTTTTCTTGAACAACTTATTAGTAGAGGAAAGACAACTAGACAAACAGTAATTTTGACACACCCCATGTGTATGCTTTTTAATGAAACTATAAATATAAAAAATGTAACGCGATGAGGTAGTGTTTAGTTGGTTATTAACGTTATGAGTTCTTTTTCCCAAAAAAATTTTGGTGGTTATCTGAGCTTTTAAACACAACTCATGAGTAGAGGCAAAGGCCAACAGACTAACAGTAATTTTACACACTCCACGAGTGTGCTTACCTAAATATAAAATAATGTAACATAATCAGGTAGTTTTTAGTTATTAAATTTATGAGTTCTTTTTCTAAAAAAATTATTAGTAATTATCTGATTTTAAAGCAACTCTTAATCCATAGGAGACGGTCGTATTGGACATTGCAACCAGGGAAACAACATGTACCTTTTTCCTGGGTAAGAGAGTAAACCATCGCTATGTGGAATTCATGTGATCTTTTATTATTATTATTTTTTTCTATATCTGGAATGTTGCATTTGTTTGCAGGATTGGACTTGGTACTCTTCTTTCTGGGTCTAGGATCATCTCAGATGGCATGTTACAAGCAGCTGCGGAATGGTATTTCTGTTTCTTTATCTAGACCAACCAAAGACTAATAAAAATTACAGCTAAACCATGTCAGGTTGTCCAAATTTGCAACAGAGATTGCAGAAATTAATCTTAGATGTGAATGCAACCGTTGAACAACATGATTTTTCTCGTTAAGAAACAATAAAATTGTGTAATTTCATCTTGTGCTGTTTACTTGTTTCCATTTGGAGAATCTGTAAGCTTTGGCACACTAGTAATACACCACACATTTGAAGCTTGTAAATGTAAGAAAACAGGCCTTTTTGCTTCTTGTTAAAAGATTATTCCCAGATAGCCTTATCACACCAAACAGGGGCAGAAAACAGGAAATTTAGGCACTGGTTTGCTGTCTGAGTAGCCACCAATGATTGAATGCATAGGGCAACAAAGTGTAGATTTTGAATAAGGGAGAAGTTACAACTTGCATGAATTTATAAGCAGATGTTTGTGCCTGATAATCAAGAATTATTAGACTTTCTGACAATGAATTGAAAATTACAGTCTAGCAGCATATATGACAGAGGAGGAGGTGTTCAATGGGATCATATACCCTCCAATATCCAGGTATGCATAGATACGAGGAATTAGACTGCTTCAGTTAGGAAATTTCTCTCCTAGTAGTTTTTTATTTCAATTTTGGAGTTCTTAATTTTCCTGGTACACTGTTATATGTAATTTATGCATGAAGAATACGTGATATAACCAAGGAAGTAGCTGCCGCTGTCATTAAGGAAGCTATAGAAGAGGATCTGGCAGAAGGATACCGTGAGATGGACAGCCGTGAACTCCAGAAACTTGATCAGGTATCTTCTAATGATGTTGAGCTTCTTCACAATTGCCTTTTTTTCTGACGTTTAAAAGCATACATGCTCGAAGTGCTTGCTAGTTTTGGGGCAACATGAGTTGTTCTTTCGTTCACTCCAGTTATTCTACAATATTTGAACGCATAATTTCGAGAATCATTCAGGATCTTATTGTACATAATTAGTGGAGCTCTTGTGAAAGCCAGTAATAATCCTGGGTGGTTGTTTATCTGGAAGTATAGTACGAGTTTTAGATAACCTTTTACGACCTTTCCATACCTGTAGTTAGGATAGAGGTCTTTGCCCTTTCCCTTCAAGGAGTTTTATATCCCAAGTGTGAATGAGACATATGTTAGTTGATTTGGTTGTATCTTATGCAACATACTTCGTTTCTGGTAGAATACTGTCGCCTAATGAACTTTCATACATGTACAAGTATAGTTTTCTGTGTTTTCGGTTCCACCCCTTTCTTAACTATTATTTATCAATTGGTGCTTCTCCAAATTTGCAGGAAGAACTTAAGAATTTTGTCAAAGATAATATGTGGAGTCCTGAATACCCAACAGTTGTATATAAAGAAGATTGAAACCCCCTGCGGCGAAAAAAATGCAAAATAGTCATTCCTTTCCTCTCCATTTCACATGTTCTCATGGAACAATTGATGAGCTTGTAACGTTCTTCCCTAAATTGGACACAACCACAATACAGATGTCCATGTTGACTACAATGGTCAATCCTCCATCAATATATAGCCTTCATCCTGGGAATATGTGTTTGGTCATATCGGAGGGTTGTAGCATATGATTTGTTTAATGTTCTGAACTCCAAATTCCGTTGCTTTGTCACAAGTAAGCCAATCGATTTCCAGGGAAATTAGTTTGTATTTACGAAATACAAATGCCTATAAATCCTGTACCCGTTAACCCAAATTTTGTCGGCAACTACAATAAAAATGAGTCGCTTCAGAACTCTTGTCGTTTTGAACTAATGTTTTGTAACGCTCGTCTTTCTCTGACTTATGATTTGAATCTTCCCCTTCTTATTTATTTATTTATTTCTGAGAAAACAAAATAGCTTTTGTAGCGAGTGATCTTGGTCCTTTTGTTGATTTGTCGGGGTGGTGGTCCGATATCGCCTAGTCCCCTGCACACAAGAAAACAAGGTCTTCCTTATATATGCCTCCGACGCTAGTTAATGAAATCAGAGATTTGTAAAGGTTGTTCGGCAAGCTGGAGAGCATACTTCTTAGGTTGTTCTCTATGAGACTAGCGTGGTGTATTTGTACCAGTGGGAGGAGAGAGAAGAGGATTGAAGATTATGATCCTAGTCTGACAATCTAATCCAAAGTAGACTGCCTGTCCACAGGAGTAGGTATGATTGCTGACATTTAGATAGTTCATGTCATATTAATTAAATTCGATCAATCTTGGAATAAAATCTAGGTAGTTCAGTAATCGACTGAACTATTCCTGAGATACATAGGGTGGTGCCGACATGCTCTTGAGTTGGGAATAATTTCACGTGCTTTCTTGAAAGTTGTCATAATTATACTCATCTTCTTTTAAGTTTTAAAAATTATACTTATACCTTTTGTATTTATATTTTTCATAGCATAACAAATTTATTTTAATAACGTAACTCAAAAACACTAACTAAATACCTTAAAATATACTTAATTGTTTTTAAATTGGTCATCTGTTTTTTATTAATATGTTTATTTGTAAACTTTTAATAGATACAGTAAATTCATTTAAATTTGTCAGATAACCGAGTTTTGAAAAAATAATATTGGATGGAAATTGAAAATTTGATGTAAGAATATAAGTATTTTGACATTTTTATGACTAATTAATTAATTTTTTAATATTTATTTATATTTTTTAAAAGTAATTAAGTATATTTTAAGGTGTTTGGTTAGTGTTTTTATCAAAATAGGCTTCTTTTGTTTTGAAAAAATATAAATACAGGAGATGTGAGTGTAATTTTAAAAATTTGAAGGGCGGTGAGTATAATTATAGCAAATCTTAGGAAAAGTATGTGAAATTATCCATTCGAGAGCTGAGACGATTCTAATCCAGACACATTTCGGCAAAGGACATTCAAAATCCCCTTATATACATGTCAAGATTCCATTAATATTTTAGTGCATGAATTGCAAGCTTTTATAAAAGTCCAGATCACCGCCAAAGATAATGGTCGGAGTGCACCCTGGCATGTCTCTTTTGCCTTTTAGTAAAGTTCAAGCGATGCTCGAATCTTGCATTTGCCCACAGAGAAGGCAACAGGCAGCGGATTGACAAACTTCCTCGATTGTTCTGGTAAAATTTGATTTTAGTTGAAGCTATCCCCTTGAGCTTCATGGAATTTGCCAAAAAGACAATGGATCGAAGTTATAATGCTCCATATAAATATTTGTCAATTTTGTCTTTTTTCTTATCAAAGCAAGCTATCTATTTCCCAATATTATCGTGTGCACGCATTTTCCTACTTCTAAGTCACAAGTTACGAAAAACTGAATTTTGCAATTTTGCTCTTTCATAACAAGTTTTCAACATTTTAGTTACGAGCTTTTTGGTTTTCTATACGAATTCTTATAGCTTGATGACCTCTGGGTTATTTTAGCAATTTTAATTTTTAACAAGTATTTACATATAGGTTCTGGCATACGAGTAGGAAAAGGAAAGGAGATCCGCCTAAGTTTGGAGTTTCTAACAAGCGATTTTTCTGCTTTGAGACTGGGAGAAGATGGGAAAGAAAAGTTTCCAACTTGCTATTATACTTATATTACTGTTTGCTACATGCTTCATCATGCTTGATTCGGTTGCTGCAATAGAAGCAGTCAGCCACCGCGGCGCTGCTGCTGCTGCTGGTGGTCGAGGTGGGGGTGGAGGTCGTGGTGCTAGTCGTGGTGGTAGTAGGGGAGGCAGTCGTGGTAGAAATAGGAATAGAATTATTCCCATTATTGCAGGAACTCATCGCAGGAACTCGGCCTCGCCCAGCATCAATGGAGATTTTATGGGTATATGCATGATCATGTTTGCTGCATATTATATGTAAATACTAGAGTGCTATTGCTTACTGTATGATTTACTAGTTTGTAGTCTTAGACTCTAGTTAACACATTTATTAAATTCCATGCCATCAACAGAACTGTGGATTCAGGTTACAATGGGTTAAGTCTAATGTAGATATTTAAAAGAGTTTGAAATCCAAGATAGATGTTTGAAGATCGAAATTTAGGGAGTATGTCATTTTAGAGTTTGAATTCCAAGATAAATGTTTGAAGTTTGAAGTCAAAAAATATTTTGTATGTGCCTATTGGTATTTGTTTATCAATAATAACAAATTATTGGATTTTACCGTAAAAGTTTTTATATATTTGTAAGAGCGACTAAAGAATAGGGAGTTAAAATATTTCTGCAAGAGATCTTATAACTCTGATTCCCCATATCTAGAATCCTGTGTTTGGTTGGCAAATTAAATTTTGGGCAAAGAATATAATTCCTAAAAGTGGGATTTTAAGATTAAAATATCAGAAACGTGAATTCTATCATATCTCTGGTATTGTAATTTCTAACGCTATGAATTTAACAAAATGACACAAAAAACCCCATCACACTCACGGCACATATTTCACATATATTAAAGACAAAAATCATGTAATATGGATAGGGTCTTAACCCTCCATCAAACCAAAAAAATAAAAAATAAAAATCAGTTTGTATATAAACCCTTGCAACCCTAACCATCTTTGTGGGGGAAAGAGTTCTTTAGCAGTTTAAATTGAAACGCCAACAAGGCAAATCAAGATTCCACCAAGATAAAAATATTACAACCGTGGGATTTGCTTTGATGTTCCTTTCATGAAAGCTTATTTGGTAAGCAGTTAAAAGAATCAGATTTGTTGAAATCAATATTCCACCAAAACAAAATACCACTCCTATGGGATTTGCTTTGATACTACTCCCATGAAAGTCTTCGGCCCTACTTTCAATTTGCTTTTTTTGTTTTTTTTGACAATTCTAGAAAAGGAAAGGGTAAACTAACTTTACTCAACTCAAACTGAAAACAAGAATGAGAATAATACCTAACCGTTACCTAACAAACCCACTCTAAAAGTCATGATAACTTTTAGAGGGGCGTAGGAGCTTAAGTACTAGACTCGATTTGCTGTTCTTTTCTGCCTCCCTAGTGAAGTTCAATTTTTTTTTTTTTGTTTTTTATGTTATCGTATTGTTTGGGATATTTTTTTTCTCCTTTTTGTAGCCTCCCTAGTGAAGTTCAATTTTTTTTTTTGTTTTTTATGTTATCGTATTGTTTGGGATTTTGTTTCTCCTTTTTGTATATAAACTTTGATCATCATTGTTATTGAAAATTTTCTCTCATACATAATGATGAATTTAAAAAAATCTAACTTGCTACAATTTGTATTGAAGATTTGGATCATTTTTTTCTTTTTAACCCAGCAAAGGGTAATAATGACCATACAATTTATTTTAGATCAATTTTCCTGATAAAATTTGTAACTTATACAAACGATAGAATATAATTAATTTCCTTTAAAATTCATGGATTCAAATTATCAGAAAAAAATTTCTCATCTCCATACGAGCTTCAAATTGAATTATTTTTATGAAGTTAAATAGATTTAAAATTTTTTTATTAAATTTATACTATTATAATTAGAAAAACAAAAGAATGACATTGGTACGACTTAAACTCTCGATTTTTGAAATAGAATCGTGAAGTTACAAGACTCTTGATTCGTTCTTAGATGTAGAATCTTTATACAGTTATTATATCGGTTGCTGATGTGTACTACTTATCCGATACAGATTCCCAGGAAGCGCACAAGACGGTTATCAAATAGATTGATAATATGCTAATCCGAAACGAATACCAAACAAATTTTTAAGATTCTTTTATTTTCTTAGGGGTCCTCCGTGGCGAGTAACCTGCACTACACTTGTCCTCGTGGGAATTCAACACCGCATCAATTCTTTTTAACATTTTACCCGAGCCAAGCTTGGGCCTTGGGTCTTCCTCTAGGCCCACTCATACCGGGCCTTTATCTGAAAAATATTCAGAGCCCAACTGATATACAATTGTTGGTTGTCTATAACTTGTGCTCCTCGCTAAGCGTTGTTGTAAAATTAAGCATACTCCAATACTTGTCTTATGTATGTAGAGTGTAAATTGATTCGATTAATTAATTTCAAATTTGCTAAACATCAATTCTTGATGCGTTGTCTGAGTTCCAGTGCAAGCCCATTATTCGAATGGAACTCAAGAATCACTAGATATTTTAAGCAAGGCGAGATAAGCGGTGCTCGCCAAATGTTTGATGAAATGCCCCAGAAGAATGTGGTGACTTGGAACTGTATGATTTCCGGGTACATCCGAAATGGGATGATTCGACAGGCCCGTCAGGTTTTTAAGAAAATGCCCACGAAAAATGTGGTGTCTTTTACAGCCATGCTCAGTGGGTATGCGAAAATGGGAAATTTAGAGGAGGCAAGGAATTTGTTTGATGAAGTCCGTGAAAAGAACACGGTGTGCTGGAATTCGATGATTTCAGGGTATTTGAGCAATGGGAGGATCGAGGAAGGCAGAGCATTATTTGATGCAATGCCTTTGAAGAATGATGTGTCTTGGGCGACTATGATTGAAGGGTATTTTAAGTATGGGGATGTGAATGAAGCTAGGAGGTTGTTTGCGGAAGCACCGGGGAAAAGTTTGTTGGTTTATAATGTTATGTTGGCAGGATATGCTGAAAGTGGTAATGTTGAGGACTCGTTCGAGTTGTTTAGGAAAATGGGTGAGAAAGATGTGGCCTCATGGACTAGTATGATAAGGTGTTTTTTGAGAGCTGGGGAGTTGGATAGAGGTAGGCGATTATTTGACGAGATGCCTGAGAAAGATGTAGTGGCTTGGACTGCAATGATACAGGGGTATTTGGATGATAACCAGATAGATGAAGCTCGGAATTTATTCAATGAAATGGCTCATTGGGATATTGTTGCATGGAACTCGATGATTGGAGGTTATATTCGGAATAACAGATTTCAAGATGCTCTAGACTTATTTGTTGAGATGCCAAGAAAGGATGTAGTGTCGTGTAACTTGATACTAGAGGGTTATGTGAAACAAGATGACATGGTTAGTGCACACAAATTTTTTATGGAAATGCCTAAGAGAGATGAAACGTCTTGGAACATAATCATTTCGGGATATGAGAGTGAGGATGCTTTGCTTTTGTTTGTGCAAATGTTGCAAGAAGGGTTTAAGCCTGATCAGGGGACATTCGCCGTTGTACTCTCAGTCTGTGGTGCTCTTGCTCTAGTGGTTTGGGGTAGATTAGTGCACACTAGCCTAATCAAGACAGGTTTCGAAAATGATGCAATGGTTGTGAGCTCACTGATATCCATGTACTCTAGATGTGGTTTCCTAGATGATGCAGCTTCAGTGTTTGACAGGATGAAAGGTCATGATACCGTAGTGTGGAATGCTATGATTGTCTCACAGGCGTATGATGGTTCTGCTATGGAAGCTTTTAAACTTTTCTCTTTGATGATTGAAGCTGGATGTGAACCAGATTCTGTGACCTTTTTGGGAATATTGACTGCCTGTTCGCATTCTGGTCGAGTTGCGGAAGGTTGGAAGTACTTCAATTCAATGAAGGGATGGAATCTGATTCCAAAACCAGAGCATTGTGCTGTCATGATTGATCTCCTAAGTAGAGCAGGCTTGCTGGCAGAAGCATATGAATTCGTTAAGCAACTGCCTGTTTACCTCCCAGCTTATGGCTGGGAAACTTTATTAAGCTCTTGTAGAGTCCATGAAAATTTTGAACTGGGTGATTCTGTTGCTAAAAAACTTTCGAGTCTTGAACATCAAAACGTTGGAATGCATGTACTTCTATCAAATACATATGCAGCCAGAGGAATGTGGAAGGATGCAGCACATGTTAGAGAATTATTAGAGCATCATAAGTTGAAGAAAGAAATGGCATGTAGCTGGATTGAGATAAATGGTTGTTTTTCTCAGTTTGTGTGTAATGACAAGTCTCATCCAGAAATAAAGGAAATATACCAGCAATTAGAGAATATTTTTGGAGTCATTCAGGAGTTTGCTATGCCAATTCACTAAAGCTGTTTAATTATGGCTGGCAAAGAGGATTATATCCTTTAATTTTTTTTTTCTTTTTACTTAAATGTACAGGATAAAAGTTTGTGGCATATGATTTTGGTAACATATATTTGTAAGCATGTGTTGAACCAGAAGAGAGTGCCAGTATAGTAAATTAATAGCATAATCTCGGAAGAGACTGGATCAGAATTTGTGACATTATGGATCAGACAAGCAAAGAGCTTACAACATGCTATAAATGATGAATGAAAGGAAGCCTCGTGTTGCTTCCAACATGATTGGTTTCCGGTACATTGGCCGGCATTCTTATTTGAAAATCACGCCTAACCTGTAATTTTTAGGGGACTGAAGAGACACGAAGATGTGCCAAATTTGAGGTACTATTTACCAATTGATGCAGTTCAAAAACCCTGAATTCTGTGCTTAATTATTAGTTGGGCACACTATGAATCTCATCTAAGCCCTCAAGCTTTGATTTCATCAATTAAGCCAGGTATTTCTTTTAGCCCCTTTGTTCGTCGTTACATTACGAGAAGGTGGAAGTGGTACTCAAAAAATGTATTTTTCCTTCGTTGTTATTTATTGGATGGATTTTTTTTTTTTTTTTCTCTTAAAGTTTTATATAGTCAATACTTTTAGTGATAGTAGTCAACTAACTTCTTTATTTTTTACCTTGACACAGAGAAAACGAGAAATCACTCAACATTTTCAAGTTTGTTTGAGAAAGCTTGTACATTTTGAATAAGTAAAGCAAAAACCTTTGAGGAGGTGTTTGTTCGCACTCGGAATAGGAATCAAAATCAAAATTATTTATCTTGAATTTGGAATGAAACTCCTGATTTCAATACATGTACTTGGTTCTGTATTTGAAATGAGTATCATTATTATATATATATGCGTGTGTGTATATATAAATAAATATATAAAAAATAAATATGTAACATATATAATATAATATAATATATACCTATATATATATTATACACACGCATAGATGCATACACACAGATATATGCATGTGTATGTGTGTGTGTATCTGTGTATACATATGTGTGTGTGACATTTAAGAATCAAATTTTGGGTTTTGGCAAAACTTCCAAATTTGTTGGGTTTTGTCTAATTCTAAATTTTTAGATTTTATTCTCAAGATTCAAATCACATGCCCGTAATCCAAACATCCGTTGTAGAGTTCATTCCTATTTTCAAATCCCAAACCCTTAAACCAAACACTCCCTGACTTTCTTTTGAAAACTTTATTTTGTACATCCAATGACCGTAAAAAAAAAAAATGCAAACTTTATTTTGTACGTTCAATGACCATAAAAAAAAAAGAAAATTAATCTTGTCTGTCTTCCTATTTCAGTTAAAAAATGATTTTAAACTTTATGTGTGTGTATATGTGTGCATGTGTATTTGTGTATACATATGTGTGTGTGACATTTAAGAACCAAATTTCGGGTTTTGGCAAAACTTCCAAATTTGTTGGGTTTTGTCTAAATTCTAAATTTTTAGATTTTATTCTCAAGATTCAAATCACATGCTTGTAATCCAAACATCCATTGTAGAGTTCATTCCTATTTTCAAATCCCAAACCCTTAAACCAAACACTCCCTGGCTTTCTTTTGAAAACTTTATTTTGTACATCCAATAACCGTAAAAAAAAAAATGCAAACTTTATTTTGTACATTCAATGACTGTAAAAAAAAAAAAGAAAATTGATCTTGTCTGTCTTCCTATTTCAGTTCAAAAATGATTTTAAACTTTATAAGAAAAGAAAACAAAAGGGAAAGATTTGATAATTGAAATATAAATTTTATATTTACCCAACTAGTAATCTCATGCGAGTTCATAGCATTCAAAAGTCATACTTATCTGCACCTTGAACTGCAGCCAGCACTCGATAATTGTTGTGGCCAACAAAAAGTTACATGAGAGAGAGGGAGAGTGTCTATTGACCCCATCCATATGGCTCCACATCACTCTTTCCCCAACGTTAAGTAACCAACGTCTACTTCCATCCAATGATCCCACTTACTACAGTGTGAGTGTGGGTGAGAATGTAGATTGTGGAGGGGCATTCGCGGTCCCCCTCCAACGGTGCTATTCCAGACATTTCAAATTTCAAAACTTCTACCCGACATGAATAAATAAAATACTTTGAATGAAAACAAACTAAACAACCACCCAATTTTTTTTTTTCCTTTTCTTTACAAGGACCATTCAATTATTATAGTTAATTTATTTTCTTTATACAAAGAAAAAATCACCAGACAAAAAATTGAAAGGATAATATTGCATATCCTCTGCACGTGCTTTAAATTATGTGTTTGGAAAAGCATTTTATTTCAACTGTCTCGCTCTTATACAGTTATTATGTATATTAATTTGTAATTATATAAGAACTAGACAGATAAATTTTCGAGATAAATAATTTAAATCACTGCACACAATGTCATTTTCCCTCCCTCAACTTAAGTGATCTATTTATTTGAACTTGTTTTTAAAAAAACTTTTAAGTTCATTTTTAATTATTTTTTTATTCCACATACAAATTTATCAAGAAAATTTTTTAAAATTATTATAATAATATTCTTTAAATAACCTCCAAAAAATCATCCAAACATCGTAGATTTGCCACAACTTTGCTATTCATTTTTGGCTAGATAATTATATAAACTAAAATCTTGCCTCTCTCATTGTCTAATCATTTATAAAATTTAATTATAGTACCAATAAAAATTTACAAAAAAAATACGTCTTCACCCAAAAAAAAAAAAAAAAACTAACAATCATATAAGTACAAAACATGCCTCCTGTTGTACGTATGTAAAGTTATTACTGCCATAACATTTATTTTATTCTTAAGTTGAAATTGAAATTATAGCAGTGGTCGTGCAATATATTTCAGCAGTCCATCTTCAAGTCATCTTGTTCAACTCATCTTCTTGCACTTCTCTCTCCCACCATCCTATTCACTCTCATGCCACTTGCTGCTGCTTAATTCTCAAGCTAAATTATTTGAGGACAAATTCTCTGATTCAATTTTATTTTCATTAAAGATCTGAACTTTATTATTAATCAACCCAATTAGAAAGAGAGAGAAAAGAGATGGCGACTATGGAGAGCTTGATTGGTCTAGTTAACAGGATTCAAAGGGCTTGTACTGCCTTAGGCGACCACGGTGGCGCTGACAATGCTTTCTCTTCTCTCTGGGATGCTCTCCCCTCTGTTGCCGTCGTTGGTGGCCAGGTCCTCTTTCCTATTTTTACTTCTTTTTTGCTTAATTTCATTTTTAAATGCAGTTTTAGGGGAAAAAAAATGAGAAAAATATGAAGGGGTTTTGATGGAAGTGAGTAAATTGTATGTAAAGTTTGAAAGTAATGATTTTTTGGAGGGAAATTAGTAGATCTGGGAGAAATGTTTGTTCAAATCTTTTTTTTTTTTATTAATGTTTTAGTTACTTAGATAGTTAGGTTAATACTAGTGTGAGTTAAGATGAAATGTGAGCGTAATTGTTTGTTTATTTTTTGATAACATGTTATTTGTATTTTCTGGCGGGTTCTGATTTTGGGGGAAAGTGCAGAGTTCTGGAAAATCATCAGTTTTGGAAAGTATTGTCGGCAGAGATTTTCTTCCTAGAGGATCTGGTAAAGTTTTATTTTTTTTTAATTGGCTACTTTTTTTTGTGCGTGTTTCTTGTTTATTTTTTTGATAAAGGTATTAGCTTTGGAAATCTGCGATGTTGTTGGGACATTTATTTTATTAGTCGTTATGTTACAGGTATCGTTACAAGGCGACCTCTGGTTCTGCAGCTACAGAAGACGGATGATGGACAGCAGGAGTATGCTGAATTTGGGCATTTGCCGCGCAGACGGTTCACTGATTTTGGTATGTTTATTATCTACTCGTGGGGCATTTTCCTGTGTAAACTTTTACTTCTTTAAATTTAAATTCTTCTGTTGCAGTTGCTTGGAACTTTTATAGTATTATAAATTATCAAGTATGATATATGGGTCGAATTACAGGTACTTTCTAACCAGAATGTCTTTAGAGGGTCTGCTTGAGTGCAATTGAAGATAACAAGTAAATGTTTTGAAAAATATGCATAAAAATTCAATGCACATTTTGATTAATCTAACTAATGCAATTTGTCAATACTCATTATTATTTCAGAAGAAATCAGTTTGTTCTACTTTTTTGGTTTGTCCTTCAATCTCCTTATGCTGCATCTAAGATGGGTTACTTTAAAGCACTACATAATGATTGTAAATTTAAGTTCATTTTAACTGCCTTCTGAACAGAATGTAGAAAACATTCATGGTCTTGTTGGCAGTATTTGTGGTGCATGGTTACCCTTTAGAATGTGTGTCCACAGGCTGTCACATATTCGACTCGAAAAAAACGAGGGAAGGAACCTTAGAGCTTGTTTTCCCAATCAATGTACAGAAATGTCATTTACTCAAAGGGAAGTTCATAAATATGGGAGAATGTAGTATTCTTTAGGTTCAAATGATGGCATTAGCTTGCTAATTTGATTTATTAGCTACTCTTCCCAGTGTTACATGTGACTAATTCTACCATCACTTAATGTTTTTTGCTAGCCATGGTTCGCAAGGAAATTCAAGATGAAACTGATAGAATCACAGGGAAGACAAAGCAAATTTCTCCTGTTCCCATCCACCTAAGTATCTACTCCCCAAATGGTATGTTTTCATTGAACAAACCACTTTCTATTCTCTTCAAGCAAACTGTTCCATTTTTTCTTTCTGGGATTGTGAAAATTTGGAACTAAAAAATTTGCATGGTCATATGTTGTATTGTTTTCCTTATAAGTCCTGATTAGATATCTGGATTTAGAAGCTATGTGTCTCCGGAGACAATTGGTGCTTCTTATTCTTTTCTTCTGATCTTAATGGGCTTTACAGGACTTTCTATCAGAAGAAGCACTGTTGCTATCCGTTATTTATTTTAATGAGGATCTTAGTCACATGTCGAGTTGATTTTATGTTTCTTGCAGTTGCTAGATTTGCTTGTTTCACTGCTTCATTTTCATTTACTTTTCTATGTGCTTTTCCTGTAACCCTCTGTAAACAGTGTGTTCAAATTATTTTGTTAAGATGGATAAAAGTGAGAACATTTTCAACTAGTGAAAGTTTTATAGCTTTTATATATAGCTTTTATATAGTTTTAAGATCTCCTGAGCTTAGTGCTTTGATACCATAATTTCCTTCTATTTAGGTGTATCCGCCTCAGATATGATAAGTTGTTTTCAATATTTTCAGTTGTATTCTAGTATTTGGAGTGATCGTAGCCAACAGCTTAGATTTGTATTTTTATATTTTCAGCTGTATTCTTTCTATTCAATTAGTATTGTTGGTTATACTCATGTTTCATTTATTGGTAACAACAGAGAACCATAAGAGTAATGTACTTTGCCGTTAACAACCCCCCCCCCCCCCCTTCCTGTTTTCTAGTTGCTTGTGTAAAATAATTCACTTTGTTTATCATTTTGCTGATGGCATGTTATGATGATTCCTTTGTCTTGGCAGTTGTCAACCTTACTCTGATTGATCTACCCGGTTTGACGAAAGTTGCTGTTGGTATGTCTTATACATCTATAATGATCTTTATGAATATTGTGATTGATTGGAATTCCTGGTGTCAGAGTTATACATCTATGCCTGTTATGCTTATTCTTTGTAGAGGGGCAACCTGAAAGTATAGTGCAAGAGATAGAGAACATGGTTCGATCGTATGTTGAGAAGGTAAACAACCCATTTTCTTCTTATTGGATAGGAAAAATAGATTTCAGTGATTTGTTTTCTGCATGAGAAGTAGATTCTAGATATAATAACATGTCTTGTTCCTTAGATTTTAGCTTCACCATGAATTATTCAAATAGGAAAAAATTCATTGGTTAACAATTCAATGGAAGTTCAATTGGTGTTTGGAAAGTACATCCTGAATTTTAACTTCGCTTCAACAACATCCAAAGAAGTACAAAAGAATTTGGGCAGGAAGTCAAAGATCTTGGTTGACATTTCATTTGAAATCTAGTGAATATTGTTGGTAATATTTGTGTCAGTTTATTAATTTATGTAGATGCATTCTTCTTCCATTTTCCTTTTGTATCTGCTACATAATTCTATGAGAATTATGTTGTTTTCAAATCAATTGGAACATTTTCATGCATTTGATTTATTTTATTGCTCAATCAATTTTACATGTCACCACTGCTGTGAAAATTGTATGTAGATTTTGTATGTCAGTTTGAGGTTTTTCAAGCAAACTATCTATTTCACTGTTCAATGATAAATTTTTATTGATGCAATGTGCAGCCCAACAGCATCATCCTGGCTATATCTCCTGCCAATCAAGATATAGCCACATCAGATGCTATAAAACTTGCAAGGGAGGTGGACCCAGCAGGTATACTTTTCATGATAATTGTTGTATGAAGTTTTCAATCTCTGGAGCAGTTATTTCACGTGTGTTTTTCGTTCCATCACTTACGTTGTCCTCTTGGAAACTTGCACAGGTGATCGGACATTCGGGGTGATGACAAAGCTTGATTTGATGGATAAAGGAACCAATGCATTGGAGGTTAGTACTTTCGCTAATTCAGACATAAATTAGAGCTTGAAGACTTTGTATACAATTTTCTCATGCTAAATTGCTAATTCAAAATTTTGAAGTTTGAAATTGGATGTTTGTCCTCCTTGCTCATTTTCACATATACATATTAAGATTTGGATATCGGTCGTTAGGAAATTTCCCAGAAGATGAATAGCATGCATTATGAATTTGTCTCCTAATTGAGCCGTTTTCCTTACCTTTCCAAAGGTTCTTGAAGGAAGGTCTTACCGCTTGCAACATCCCTGGGTGGGTATTGTAAACCGATCACAAGCTGATATCAACAAAAATGTTGATATGATTGCAGCAAGAAGAAAGGAGCGTGAGTATTTTGCTACAAGTCCTGATTATGGGCATCTGGCCAGTAAAATGGGTTCTGAATATCTTGCAAGACTTCTCTCAAGGGTAAAATTCTAAGTTATGTTACTAGTATGCCTTGTTATTTTCTTGGTAAAGAAACTTATCTGTAAGTATTTCCATTTCAGCATTTGGAGTCTGTAATTAAGGCAAGAATACCTAGTATAACTTCATTAATTAATAAAAGCATTGAGGAACTTGAGTCGGAGATGGACCACCTTGGAAGGCCAATAGCTGTTGATGCTGGGGTGAGATGCTTGTACCTCTCATTATTGTTTTGAATTTTGACCACCTATCTTGTGCTGACTGCAATCTTGTTATTTCAGGCTCAATTGTACACTATCTTGGAACTCTGCCGTGCTTTTGACAAGATATTTAAGGAGCATCTGGAGGGAGGGTATGAAAATTTTCTTTCTTCAATTTGGTTTTGATTTCCGGAAGTATCAAACAATGAGCATTCTTCTTTTTCCCATCCTGTGTTAACTTGCCTGTGAGGGATTTGATGTTCTTATTTTTTTTTTAGTTTCAAGTTCCTTCAGAAACTGTTTCAAGTTCCTGCTTTCTTCTTTTTTTTAGTTTAACCATGTGTTCTCAACAATCATAGGATGACATTCTGGTAAATGTTGCGTTATATTTTGAACTCTAGCATTGGAATATGATTGGTAAACATTTTATGTTTGGGGTGGCTAAGGACTTTGGAGCAGTTGTATTTGGATGGTGCAGATAATAGTGGGGCATTAGGACAAAGCAGATTATCTGCTTCAGTGTAACTTATTGGTCTGTTCATGACATGTTTGAGAGCTTTACAATTGATTGTTTGCCTATTTATTATAAGGTTACAAGTTATTTGTATTCTGTTGCCATAGCAATCCCTACCGTCTTCAGATAAGTGTCCCTGTACCTGTATTATCATATCCTGGTTGGTTAGGATTTGCAACAGCCAAGTTGCTATCCTTATCCTGACCGTGATTTACTTTTCTTTCTTTTTTCATCTATAATTCTGACTTACAGAATCAGAAAAAATGTATAGTTTTGATTGTCCACTTTTCTGCACTGGACTTTATTTTGTCTGTCAACTTACTTGAATGATAAGTAATATCTCAATCTTTATTCTTAATGAGTTTAAGTGGGTTTAGGGTGTAAACGTGTTTTTACACAAAAGAACCATATCAATCTTTAGTCTTAATGGGTTTAAGTGGGTTTAGGGTGTAAACGTTTTTACACAAAAGAACCATATCAATCTTTAGTCCTAATGGGTTTAAGTGGGTTTAGGGTGTAAACGTTTTTACACAAAAGAACCATATCAATATTTTCTTACGTTTGTAATTTGGAATTTTACATTTGCCAGCCGACCGGGAGGAGATCAGATTTATGGAGTTTTTGACAACAAGCTCCCTGCTGCATTAAAAAAGCTTCCTTTTGATCGACATCTTTCGGTACAGAATGTAAGGAAAGTTGTTTCAGAAGCAGATGGTTACCAACCACACTTGATTGCCCCTGAGCAAGGTTATCGACGGCTTATTGATGGAGCGTTAAATTATTTCCGAGGTCCGGCTGAAGCTACCGTGGATGCTGTAAGTATTTATCATGATGCTCACAGGCTTTATTTTTGCATGCTTTCTCTAAGATCTCTTCTGTCTTTAACTCACCAAGAAGATGATTTATAGGTTCACTTTGTCCTCAAGGAACTCGTCAGGAGGTCAATTGGGGAATGCCAGGTTAGTGAAATATACATTTATTTCTGAGCTACATGTATTCTTCTATCTTGTGGGGATTAAAATAGTTGGCTTTGACCTTTCACTATGGTTGAACAGGAGTTGAAACGATTTCCAAGTTTGCAGTCCACAATAGCTGCAGCTGCCAATGAGGCATTGGAAAGGTTTCGAGAGGATAGTAAGAAGACTGTCATTAGATTGGTGGACATGGAATCTTCATACTTGACTGTGGATTTCTTCAGGAGACTTCCTCAGGAAGTTGAAAAAGCCGGTAATGTAGCTGGGGCTAATGCAGCTGCTGCCACAAATGTTGATCGCTACGCAGAAGGTCATTTTAGGAGGATTGGATCCAATGTATCATCTTACATCAATATGGTGTCTGAGACGCTCAGGAATACCATTCCAAAGGCTGTGGTTTATTGTCAAGTTAAAGAGGCAAAGCAATGTTTGTTAAATCACTTCTACACACAAATTGGGAAGAAAGAGGTTTGTGGAACTCATACCAAAAAAATTTCAATTAGCTTTAATTTAGTGATTTGTTGCGGAATGCAGCTTTATCCACTTAATCATAAGCCTTTTAAATCTTTAGCTATTCTGTAGTAGATTGTGGCACTTAACTCAATGTATTGCAGGGTAAGCAGCTTTCAGATTTATTAGATGAAGATCCAGCGTTGATGGAGAGAAGACTGCAATGTGCAAAAAGGCTTGAATTATACAAAAAAGCAAGGGATGAAATTGATTCTGTATCATGGGCTAGATGACGATGAGAGAGTGTGATGCATGTTGGAGATCCTTTGTATTATAATACTGCTGGATGGGTGGTTTAGCCAACTGATTGTTTGGTCATTTGACAGCTGATAATTCTTTGTCGTTGTACAAATTTTCTCATACTTCGATTGTGTTTGGATTACTAGGTTATGCTTGTCTACTGTGTTTTTGTATGGTACGTATTGCTTGCATTATTGTGAATACGAGCTGGCATTCCCTATAGCGTTAATTTGCCCGGGCACATTTTCTTCAGATCTAACATTTTGCTTCTCAGAACTATCTTGGGTGTACATGTTGCGGTTTCTTTACTCAATAGGCGAATATAAAATGAACTGCCTACAATGACTGAAAATATAAATCAAGGATTTTGAAGTTATTAATTCCATACAGGGTCAATTTGTACTGTTTTGATGTTATTTTACTTGTTTTTTCTTTCGAATCTTTGGCGAATGGGGAAGCAGTGGACGGTATTGTGCGCAAGAGGGATGCAGGGTAAAGGAGAGAATTTCTGGGTTTTTAAGCTTCAGGTTCTTTTCGGGAAGAACCTGATCAAAACTTCGAATGAGTTAGCAATGTAAATATTGCCTTGCTCCATATGAGCTCAAAAAGGAATGAAAAAAAATTGGTCAACTGAACGTATTTATTACAATATGCATGGTAATAGCGCAGTTAGCAATCATCACCCACTCTGATTTCTCTCTAGCTCTTGCAAAGCCCCCCACAACTTTGGGTCTTGAAAATCGTTGATAACAAAAGTAGCCCCGGCCTCCATCAATAGTTTTTCCGGGTTTCTTAATGCTACACCTACAACTGGCATCCCGGCTGAAACCCCGGCTTTTGTACCAGATGCAGAATCCTTCAAGGAACAGAGAATAATATTAGACTACTGCAATAGTATTGTGAAAAGGTGTTAAAGGAATGCCTAAGGACGAAATGGTTCCACGGTATCCAGCGTGTCTAGCCTGACCTCAAAAACAAATGCATGTTCAGGTGCTGCAACTCCAAGTCCATCAAGAGCCTTCAAATAGGGGTCAGGGAAAGGCTTTGCCCGTTCACATTCATTTCCAATGACTAGTATTTCAAAGAAACTGGCAAGGCCCAGCATAGAAATCATTAGCTCAGCATTTGGTCTTGGAGCATTAGTAACTGCAGCTCGCTTCAGATTACGATCTTCAATCCATTTGCACAGCTTGTCGAGACCCTTAACAGGTTTTAATTGATCTGATGCCAATCTACACGTTACCAGAAAATCATGAATGTCAGTGTGTCAAAATTTTGCACCACATTTGGTTATGCTGCATATACTGAAAGTTTGTTCCTAAAAACTAAAAAAATACCCTGATGCTCGGGGTAAATATAGTTGGAAAGTCACGTTAACACGAAATTCTTAGGCATTACTATTACGCAGAAATTAGATTATTGAAACAACTTAGAATGTTCTTTTATGTTACAAACTTCTGGAAATTCCACTCGATATTCAACATCAGTCTCAAACAGCTTGAATTACTTGTAGGTCCACAGTTCGGCGGCTGCCTACTAGTTTGAGCAGTTGATAGAAACGTCGCATTTGTTGACACACACTGTATTACATCATCGTATTTGATAGGATCACATAAAACAATTCAGACAAGATATACCTGCGAAACATCTCCTCTTTATCCTCCATAAATTTCATGGCTCTATCAAAATCCCAGTCATGAAAGAGGATGCGACAGAGTTCATCATTATGCATGCCACTAATATTTTTTATGAAAAAATCCTCTGTTATTGGCTGTCCACTATTGAAACCTACCTGTAATACGTTAATTATCTGAAGAACTTTTGGCAACATTTAAGAGCTTCCAACTG
Source organism: Mitragyna speciosa (assembly GCA_024721245.1). Classification (NCBI taxonomy): domain Eukaryota; kingdom Viridiplantae; phylum Streptophyta; class Magnoliopsida; order Gentianales; family Rubiaceae; genus Mitragyna; species Mitragyna speciosa. The sequence goes on from CM045558.1 coordinate 4,578,504, forward strand.
ACAACACAGACAATAGAAAACGAGATTTATTAAATTAAAAGGAAGATTTAACCTCTTGAAGCATTTCTCTGAAGGCATAATAGTGGATAGGATCCGAGTCACACAACGTGCCATCAATGTCAAATAGTATTGCTTCCAAAGGAACAATGACAGGGAGGATATTCTTGCTTCAGAAACATATAACTCTTGTTAGTGCTACTAAACATTGATCTCAAAGAAAGGAAGATGAAACATCTAAATGCATAATATGGCAAGCACCATGCGAGGAGACATTTGTAATGGTGTACTAAGCAACAGGCTGGTGTGAAACATGACATTGTCTACACAACTTTCTTCTTATCTAAATGTTATCATTAATCAATGATGCATATATGCAAATCGAAGGATGCTTGCTTGGAAAAATTGAGTAGTAGTTTTCCATGAAGAATGTACCAATATAAATGTGCTCACTAAAAACTACTGTGAAAATTCTAATGTTTGTCAAGCTAGTACAAATAATCGCTTTATCTTGCAGCTATTTGCCAACACTCTCGTTAGCACAACCTTTTAAAGTTCTCTTCATGTTTATATCGCATTTTGAAGTCGAAGAAACAACCAAGGTCTACGAGACTGAAATCTGCCGCCCCTTTTTTGGGTATGATAAATAGTAATACTGCAAAACTACCATTTATTCATCCAAGTGCACCTTGGAGGCAGTTTTCTTTGGTAGTTTTGCTTTTAGAGATTAATTCAACAGAAGAAGATCACAAACACAATACAACAATAATTAGTTAGTTCGTGCACGCATTAGTTGATTGCCATTCTTCAAGAATATATTTAAAGGAAAAACTTTCACAGAAGAACAGATTATTGCAAGAAGCAACAACAGAAAAGCAAAAGAAAGTGCACCCTTTTTTTGGGGCAAATAAAGAAAAAGTATCATACTTTGGATTGAATTACCTTTGCACAGGCAATTGGGAAATTGATTCACTGGACATCCGAGCTCGTGGAGCAACACTTGCAATGGGAAGACTAGAAAGATTATTCGTATCGTTATTTCTGCAAAACTGTCTTGCGCACAAGTAGTTCTTGGTTATAGCAGGAACTGATGAGAACATATGATGACCAATTAGACTCCGCATGGTCCAAGACTCCCAAGTGGTGAAATCAGAAATGTAGTACTGCACTTTTGGAGAACTTGTAGAAACTCACGCTCTCTCTTCCTATCTGTGTGACTCTGTGTATGTGGTTGTATTGGTTTGTCCCCCAAGAATTTTGTCAGCTCACAAGTAACTAATTCATAAATATGGTTCGAGTGCTTCACGTGGTTGGTTGTCTTGACAGCATAGTATATTCAATGGGATTCTTTCTTTGCCATCTTAGCACCTAATATGGTGTGAATAACAATCCCTTTTGGGCGGGGGATTTAGGAACACGATACAGAGCCCATTAATATTTGGAAAGTGATTTATGGTCTATCAAAAAAAAAAAAAAAAGGGTCCAGAACAGGAGGAGAAAAACTCGGAGTTAGAAAACTTGGCCAAGCCTGATTAGTGATGCTTAAGGAAATATGGACAGACAATTCACGGAGATATTAGTTTATGTGACATACAGAAGTCTTGCCAAGTAGAGTTGGAGTCCATGTATTAGTTCATGGGCAACTAATATATTACTAAAAATTAAAAAGGAAAAAGAATAACTTCCCTAATGTTAGGGCTGTTCAAAAAAACCCGAAAAATAAAAAAACCGAAAAAATCAATCCGCTCCAAATCGAAAAAAAGGGTAACCGAACCGGTTTTAAGAAGCGGGGCGGTTAGCGGGGCGAGTTATATTTTAATTGGATCAGTTCGCAATTCACATTTTTGCGAACCGCCAAATAATCGAAGACCCGAAATGGGGGTAGTTATGTAATTTCACTTGTTAGTTTGGGTATTCATTTGGCTATTTGTTGAATATTTATGTTTTTACATTAATTGAAATGAGAAGATGAAGTTTGAAAACTAAGTGATTATTTTCTTGTTTATATGATTTTTAATTATTTGTTGAATATTTATGTTTTATGTTGATTGAAATGAAAAGATGAAGTTTGAAAGACTAAGTGATTGTTTTCTTGTTTATTGAATTTTTGTTTTTTTGAAGATTAAGGTTTTGGATATAATTTAACTTTAAGATATTAATGTTTGTATTATTAGTAATATAATCGTATTTTATAATTTTTCTTGTTTATTTTTTTAATAATATAGATAAATTATTATAGACCGGGTCTCGGCCTATCCAAACAGGTTTTGCGAGTAACCGAAAAACCGAATACCTGCTATATATAGATCGATTTGCTGTTCGAAATTTTACCGAACCGCAAACACCGGTTCGGTTCACACCGGTCCATGAACACCCCTACCTAATGTAACTCATGACAAGAGGTCAAGGAAAGGCTTTGCTTTTTTGCATTCACTTGCAAAGGACTATAAGTTCGAAGAAATTGTCAAAGACCTAGCGTTGATATTATTAGCTCCGCACCTGTTGGAGTATTAAGTACTGTAGCTAGCTTCAGACCACGAACTTCAATACAATTTTTTTAATTTTTTTTTTGTCAAAAAAGTTTAAGAGAAGAGGAAGCTCATCCCAATTTCAGGCCAGGGCAGGCTAAACCCCTTTTTTTTTTTTTTGGGGATTAAAATGAGATGAGCCTAACAAAGAATGCATAGTCATGATTTGAATGCCAAAGGAACATTTTGCACTTCCTTCGCTAGAACAATTGAGGCACTCGTAGCTCAGCACTTGTAGTCCTTTGAATGCCCAGTCAAAAGTAATATTTTGCACATACACAATTGAATCCTACAAAGGATAGAAGAGTTAAAGATTATTTACCAGCTAAACAAGTAAAAATTGCATGATTGATTTATCGGCAGTTTAGACTGCTGACATCGGCTTACCTACTCCTTGGGAGAAAACATAGAAGGCTTAAAACATTTGCACAAATAGGAGCTGCCACAAGTTAAATTGTCTCACCAGCCCCACTTTCCTCCCTTCAAGATGAGAAAGGGTGATAGCAACACATCTAAACAAAAGGGAGTGGGAGCTGGAGCCGGCAAGGACTAAAATGGCAGCGGCAGCGGCAGTGGAGTTTTAGATTGTCACGAAAGCATCCTTAACCAAAATTCTGCATTCATTTTTCAACGTTTAGATTCTTAAGATAGCCATGTTATTTGTAAAATTTACTAAGCTGCTAACTAGGTGAATCAAACTCTGCTGTATGCACACACTTCCAATTACACACTAAATCAGCCTTGCATCCTTGAGATTCACATACCAGGACAAGTGCATCCGAGAGTCAATTAAATTTGTTAAACATGATGTTATTAATTTTATTGATGCCAATATCAGAAATGGGCTCAATAGGCTGCTCATCACCATCAGGGATGCTGCTCAAAGGTTCTCTACTGAATTCATCTGCAGAATGAAAAAGCAATAATAAGATCAAGTTAACAGAGGTACTTTTTCTGTTATAAACCAAAATCCAGCCCATCTGATTCTCCAGATGGTGAGAGGCTAAAAAACAAGCTAGGTTTCTTATCTTTTTCAATTTCATAATACCTGTGTTGCAGCCTTGTTCACTTTTGCAATTAAAGTAACATGTCGTATTAAATTCATCAACAATCTCATAACTAAAGCTGATATAATCAGTGCATGAAATGAACTCATAGCTTAACACTAACAAAGAACGCCAAGAAAAGCCAGGAAGGCCTTGAAGAAGCCTAGCAAAAGCCAAGTCATTATTACCAAACATTATATTGAAACACGTTGGAGGTGGGGTAGCCATGAAGTTGAGTCCAATGTAAAATCCAATTGCCAATACTACTGTCACCATTAAATACGCTGGCACAGCCAGTGCCCAATATCTGGAAAGATCAACAATTTAGTACTGTGAGCTTTTGTCCTGGTGGTAAGACTGATACATGCATGCACCCATAAATATGCTTTGAGAAAACTGACTCAGGAATTTGGGATAAGGTTTGAGGAAAAGTACATATAAGGATGTAATATAAAAATTTAAACTTGATAAAGAGATGGTTACAACAGTTGGGATGACCTGTGGTGCAATCTTAATCATATGTCTAAGGCATTTTTGTTGGTAACAATAGAAAAATCAAAAAAATGAATGAAATTTTCCTGTCATTAATGGCTCAAGCATTCTAGGTTCCAAATCCATATAGCTTCATCTAACTGAATGTTACCATCTCGAAGCACACATCCAAAATTATGGCTCACCTGTTAAAAGTTATGCGGGTAGGCATTCATTTTCCTATATTATTTACATTTGTTCCTTCAACTGGGATGCTATCTACACATGAATCAGTTACCATTAACTAGGTAGATTCATTAAATTCGTCATCATGCTTAACTAAGAAATTAAAATGTGTGTGACGCTTTAATGTATAATACCAAAAAGATTCAGAAGAGTTGTTTCCGCTATAATATTAATCACAACCATATGTAAGTTAACAGCTGGCGAACAGAAAAGGAGCTCCTGGGTTGAGAAATAAGCCAATTTATCCGGCTTACTCACCTGCTAGGGTAGTAATAGATTCCAACGGAATGCAACCAATTGTCTGGAACATATGCCCACACTAGAAAAATAACTGCCCAAGAAAATCAGCCTATATTAGGTTTTCTTCTAAAAGAAATCATTACCAAAGAATCCTGAAGATTACAATTGCTGTCTCCAAAGACATAAACATCGAATTGGAGTAAATGAAAAATTACAGATATCCAGTTGAAATGCATGTTTGGTTCACAGGAATTTAGAACAACCATTTGAATCAAGAAAAATCACAAAAAAAATATCATTCCAGATATATATTAGCCAACAAATTTTGTCAGTGATACAAAATTTACAAAGCTGCTACACTATAAGATTTAGACAACTTGAGATATCCACGGTTTACAGGCATACATTCACCACTGGTGTTCTTTTTTAATTTTAAAAATTGTTTTCCAAGTAATAACTAACCTAAGACGGATGCAAGAGGCTGCCATATACTGGCTGCATTCAATAACTAAATTACAGCAAACTCCAATTTCTCTACATGCTGAATGCAAATTTTGATGAGGACCCAAAAATTCCAAAAAATAAGGGAACCCACCAGTCAAAGAATATGGGAGGAAAACACTTCAAGAACACTAGGCATGCCAATTACCATGAAAACTAATCCATATCATGTTGGTTTTTTTTCCCACATTGGAACTTGTGAAGTTATCAGTACAAGGACAATGTCAGGATGCAACAACACAACTAAAGAAAACCAGATTACCTGACTCTCTTTCAAACTGTCAAACATCAAGAATTGAGCAAAAAGTGCTTATCAGTGAATTTTACGGGTGTTGAAATGAAATGCAGTTAAAAACACCTTCCTGGTAGGTTATTAGACTAATTATTTACAACATGAATGATTAGTTGTACTTGATGACTGTTTCCTTCAGCTCTTGTACTCTTTGGAACACAGGAGCAGGACTATAACATAACAAATTGCGTCTTTAAATTAATCTTGTTCAAGATCACTTCTAACAGAAAATAGTCTTCTTCAAGATTAACAACAAGGATAACTTCTGAAGAGAAAAGCCACCCTGAATATGGTTAGAGCTATTCACATGAAAAGTAGGCTAATGAAGCTTGTTAGATTTGAAAAGCACACATGTTGACAAATGACAACATAAGGTCAATTTTGCAAAGTTTCAAAAGAGAATGTCTTGTTCATCTAGCATAAATATATGAGCAGTTAAATAGCAAAAATATAGAAGATCAGTGATGCAAAGTTCTTAAAAGTTCTCAAAGCAATGCAATTTTTTTTCATAAGAAGCCAATAAAGTTGGTCGAGTATGTTTAAATTAAAGAGAGACAAGTGAGACCTGTGGCAACAACAGTAGAGATGGAACCAACGAAACCATAAACTTCTGAGGGCTTGGGACCATGCTCTCCAGAGACACCAATTCCAGAAGCCTTGTCATCTCGATACAGAAAAGAACCAGTTGCCCTTCTGTTCTTGGAGAAGCTAAGAGTCCTTCTAGGACTATTAACAGAACGAGGATCTTCCATTTCGTTACGTTTCAAAATCCACTAATCCAGCGCAATAAGATTTGAAGTCATTTTAGACAACATATCATCTGCTGCAAGTAAAACCATAAGCAAGGATGATGAAACTAGCTAAGAGGAAAACCAAACACCAGTGGAAAATGATTTGTAAAAGAAAGACAACGCGAAGCAAGTCATAAAGAATACTTCTTCCTGTAACACAGAGGTTTCATCATGCATCAAAGAATTCTGAAGACCATACGATTCCTAAGCAAGACCTGACCTTCATTTGCAAAGCACTAGCAATAGAAAGTAGTCTAAAAATCTACAAAATTGTGAAGGCTGTTAGACCAAGAAACTTTTAACTTTTAGTTTTGTGATAAAACAGAAATTGCAGTCTCCTTCTTATGAAAGTAAGTAATGGGCATTTCCACTTTGCACCCAAAAAAAAAAATTTATATCACTTAATTTTTACTAGCAATTTAAGTAAATATGTCCATTGAAGTTCTCGCGAAACCTAGATATCCCAGACACCATACGACAATAGAAGCCATTAAGACAGAAAGCAACAGAAAAGAAACAAGTTCACGTGAAGATGGGCACCATAATTCTCCATGGAAACAGCTTATATTATTATTCCTCCTAGTCTTCAAATTAACTCTTACATTCTTCTTCATCCATCACAAAAATGTTCAGTATTTATCACCCAGTAATTTCTTCGACTTCTAATAGGTAAACCCGCCCTAGAATCCTACATTTCCTTCCCAAATGGCAAGAAATTAATCTTAAAAAAGACAAAAAAGAAAAGACTTGAAACAAATTCACGATTAGATAGTTCTTCCCCCCCCCCCCCCCCCCCCCATAGCTAAATTGAAAAGTGAAAATGGATAATTTCTGATAAATCACCCGACGTTTCATTCATAAAACATAATCCCTTCCACAAAAAAGACATCGGAATTTATAGAAAAAATAAGAAAATTTTTTTAAAAAATTCGCAAAAGTTTGCAGTACTTACCCCTGCACGTCTACTCGATCTGAAACGCACCAAAGCCGAATGACAGAAGCAGAGAAGAAAGAGCCGTTTGCCTAAGAGCTGGACCGGGGCCTTTTAACCAGACCGCTGTGGTCTCACCTTTTTATCTTTATTTTATTTAAATTTTTAGAAAATATTTAATAACGTTAATAACTATTCATAACTATAAACAAATATAAATAATTACTCATTAGCATATTTTTATTTCATAAAATTTTTATATATTTATTTTTATGTCATGAAATCTGTTATGTATTTATTCTTAAATTGTAATATAAATTTTTCATCAAAGTTAATTTTTTTTAAAAATAAATTTAATTTTTTTTATTTGGACACACATTAAGTTGTACAAATCATTAGTGTACGTAAGGTGCATGCATTTTGTTGGTGCTTAATTTGACTGGTGCGATGTCGTATACGGGGAAAAAAAAGAGTTATTTTTTCTTCTTTGGATTGATTTAGAGACAAAAAAAGATGCTATAAAATTGACATTATACAACATCGAAGCAAAGAAATCAGTCAACCACATGGACGCGAAGCCTATCTTTTTGTGCGGTTGTCCTAATGGTTGTCCAAGCTCCGATGTTTTTTTCTTTTTTTGGGTATAAATTACATATATCGATGTCCGTTTAACAATTTGCAACTAATCTTGTTCGTTTCAGATGAATTCCCTTTAAAAAGAAGCACTCCTAATGTTGTTCTTTCCATTCCTATAAATTTTGAACTCGAGACTTTATGGTTAAAAGATATAAGCCCTTCCATTTGTCTCTGCATCCTCCCCATAGGTTTTGAACTTGAGACTTTATAGTTAAAAGATGCAAGCCCTTCCACTTGCATCTGTTGGTAGCTCCAATTTTATCTTTTTTTTTTTTTTTTTTAGCCAAAAGTTATGATGTTTATATATTTAACAAAATTATGTACAAAATCCAGTGACTGTTGGGACAAATGTTGCTTACAGAGAAGCAAGCTTTCCCGTAACCAGTTTGGGAAAGAATTTTCCCACACAACATTTTCTTTTAGGCCAATTTCCAGTTTTGCTAACTTGTTAGCTACGATATTACATTTTCCTTAATTACTTTGAAACAGCAAGAGTCAAATAGTGTACTTAGATTAATCAAGTTCTCCATAGTTGTGGCATAAACAACAACCGCTACCTTCTTTTCCTTCGGCTGTTGGAGTAGACCTTTGTTTGTACACTCAAAGGTTGCTTCCCTCCACCCCTTCTGCTGCTCTGATGTTATGTTAGCTTTACCTGTTAACATGAATACGAGAACAGATGCTTTCCAGGATTATTATTCTCCCCAGATATACTGCCAGAATTATACTCGTTAGTTCTTCGTTAGAGTTCCCATTTTGTATTTATTGAAAATCATTCATGTTAGTTGTACACACTTATAGTGTCATGGTAATTTAGCAACCAAAAAAAAGAGAGATAGGAATTGACATCGGTGGCATAATTGTTAGTGAATTTGTTATCAACTGTTAGTTCGTGAACCACTTTAACGAACTTGCAATTTTAAACTTTCAAATGTAGTTCAGATACATATTTAAGGTAGAGTCTATTTCCGTTTGTTGGAGACTCGATGATGTGTGGATCGCATAACTGAGTGATACGTAAAGATTACACTACACGAGCCAGTTCATTCAAGAAATTGCAATTTGAGGCCTTTTGCGAGGGAAAATGAAAACAATATCTTGAGACTTTTGGATGATGATAATTAGGTGGAAATTTACATTTAGTGGACAACACTCAGGAATATCAGGACCTTGCTTTCGGAAACAAAGAGGGCAAAAAAATGTTGAAAGGAGAGTGAAGGTGAGCTGGAACTCTAGCTGCGTAGTACCAGTTTTAAGCAGAGCTAAGAAAGAGGAGGTTAAAACTTCCAAATTTGCTTGAACTATTGGTTGTGCAATGAGCATAGCCTTCTTCTCCAATTCAAAATGCCAATTCTAGTTTATGGAGGATGCAGGCTTGATTTAAGCAGAGCAGGAGATTCTGCAAGCAACAATCCAGCGTTGGACCTTCAATGCTGTTGAGGCATTGTTCCCATCCTCCTTCCTTTGAGGATTGTAACACAGTATGTGTCATGCCCCTGCCTCGGGATGTGGCACCGCCGTGCTTAAACTACGTTAAGACACAAGGCTCAAATGGTCAAAGTATCTAAACAAATTATCCTAAATATCACATATATGAACAAACATCAATCTAGATTTTCATAAATACCCAATATGTCAATTGGAACTTCAATTACCAAAACTAGAGATTCAAAACATATACTAACATATTCCAACAATACTAACAAGTTTACCACTAACCAAGTTGCCATCATCAATCCTAGCTTCAAGAGTTAATCCAAATCTTGGTTCCAAAACCATCATTCTCTGCATATAAAAACAAAGGTCACTCACCCAGTAAGTAGTACAAGTATCACTCTATTGGCCTGTGCATGTTACATATACATATAAATGATATAATTCAAATAATTATCATTTCAATTATAATACATATAAATAAATGTGGTCCACATAACATTTCATATAGATACTAAAGAGAAAGCCCAAGTAATAAAGCACATTGACCCTGGATATCTAGTTGTTAACTACGACCCAGTTAACACGGTTCAAATCTAACTTTTACCCGGTTGGTTCGGTTCAAAACAATGTACTAACTATCACCCGGTTAGTATGATTCAAAAGTTATATCACCTCCATCAATTTAAGAAACTAGTCCCATCAATAATTATCTTACACAACAGCTCAATCACAAAACATTTATTCATTCATTTATATTTGACCACATTTACATATCCATGACAAATCCTTAACATAATCATACTCATGTCACTTTAATATATGTAAAATAGTTTATAAAACATCCTTGTAACAAATACATTTTAAAAGTATAAAGGATACATATACCACTTACCTCGATTCAAGCTAAACCAATTAATCCGAATAGAAACAATCCCCGTCTTCACCTAAATCACATAATTAAACTCTTAATCATAAGTTTACACCACTAATAAATCTTAACAAAATTTAATACTAGATTCTAAACACAAAACAGAACCAAAAAAATCGAAAAAGGACAAACTGGTGCCATCCACAGTGCTAGCCACGGTGCAGTTGGTGCTGTGTCTCGCACCAGAGAATAGCCACACTGGCTGCGACCAGTCGCGGTGCTAGCTGTGGCTCGTACCAGAAAGTTGGTTCTCATGAACCTGCATAACACATTTCGACATACAACCTTCCAAATCTCACCAACCACATACTAAGCATTTAATCCAACTTAAACGTGACAAAATAAGTTAGGAAAACGAAATTCTCGCTCAACATAATCATTAATCACAACTTAACCATAAAACTCAAATGCCCAATAGCCCACACACATGGTTAGCAAAACCCACATTCATTCTTGAATATAATCACCACTCTTATCATGGCCCAAGTCACAATGGCTAAAGCAACTCCAAAATGACATTTTAAATCAAGAAACACTTCCTAATACTCAAAGAACTTCATGATCATAAGCCCAAGTCATAATTACTCCTTACCCTCAAATGTTCTTCCTTCAAAACCCATTATAGTAAAACAATCACTCAAACTCACACACCCTATAAACTTTAATCACAAAGCCATTAAAGCATATAAATTCCAAGTTAACATTTTACTCATTCATTTCATTGAACACTTGGTATGCATTATAACCAATCTCTAACTTTTGACAAAAATTAGCTTATAAAACCAACATTAACCCTTAAATACTCACCAATAATCACAATCCAACAACCAAAGCTTCAACTACTCATACTTACACATACCAAATAGAAAATGCACAACCAATCTTAAGCATAACCACTATTAATGACATAAAACAAAACCATCAAAGCGTAACCCATCTTATTTCAAGCATAAAAATTTCATATAAACATAACCCATAGTCATAATGGCATAAACAACTCAAAATTTCTCTAATCATGCACTAATTACTCTTAACTACTATCATAAAGAATGCCCATAAAGAGTAGAATAAAATGGAACAAGAATACCTTGAGTAGAGGGTTGGGTTGAGCTCCAAGCTTTCACTACTTCTAGAGAGAGAGAGCAAAAAGGAGAAGAGAAGAGAAAGAGAGATAGCCAGTAGAGAGAAGAAATGAATGGATAAAAAAAATGGGAGAAAGAAAACTTTAGATCTATTTAGGTAAATCACCCATTACCAAATTGCAAAGTAGCCCCAAGGTTTTGGGTATTTCAGTGTGCTTTGGAAAAAGAGCAGTACAGGAGGTTCTCTTCTATCTTTTCTTGAGTGGTGGCTAAAGCTTATTATGTATTTGTGAAGGATTATTTATTATCAGTGCTATGCTCTGTGCAATTTGCCTAGAAACAATAGGGTGAAATTGACTGATAATCTTTATGTCCAACAATGGTTGTGAAGAAGCTAGTAATGATTTTCTTCACTTTCAGAATGTAATCGAGCAGACTGTCAACAGGAAACATGACGCTCATCATCGCTTGTGGATACGTGAATTGACTAGAGATTCAGCCAAAATGTAATTAAGTACATTGCACTGCACTTGACCATATACAACGTAGATATATACTCACGTAGTAAGTGTAGAGAGCGTTGTAGAACAATTGATCATTAGATAAAGTCCATTTCTCAAAATTTCCTGTTCAGCAGAAAATGATGCTTGGACACTAAAGTGGGTAAGTTCACGCCTTCAGGGAGCTGTCCATTTGCATTGCATCTGAAGCTTCAATTTGAAAAGTTTCACTTGTGCCTGTATATCTTCGATATCAAGGTGTGCATAATGAATTGATTATCATCCAATCTATAGAGTTACTTTTGGAAAAAAAGATGATCTTACACATGTTGGGATGATAATGCATTACTTCTAATAATATGCAAATGGCTCCAGTTCTTTTCAATTTTGACCATTGTGTTCAAAATTGTAATTGATCGGGCTCTAGAACATATTCAATTCTGACAAATGGAGAACACTGAGACTGCATAAAGCACCACGCGATCTTGATCAATGAAAGAAAGAGCCACTTCTGAAAAGTACTCGAGGCGTTGATGAATGAGAGGACCACATCAATGGAACTATATTCCTATTCCTCCTGAAAATGACAAAGGCATTCACCGGGAATTTCCTTAGCTGAATAAGATTCTGAAAGAATATGTTGGCATGCCTCCAAAGAAATAGAGTGCCACTCGTCTTCCCACTCCTCATGCTGCCAAAAAACTATTAGCTCTTACCTTCTTATGGTGACCTTACTGGAATAGCAATATAGCGTTCACTTTGCAACCCCAGATCCTAAAGAAACTTTTCAGCAAATCGTGGTCTAAAGTGTATATTACTCCATATTATTCAGAAGCAAGCGATTTAACTTTGATTCTTTATCAAGTGTTCTAAATTTCCTGCTAACAACTTTTTAGGTATTAGTTCGTTCACTTGATGAGTAAGTTGTGCTTTCAGTTTTTCTACAATTTAATGTCTCTCGATTAAGTTCAGAGAAGTCTGTCATGATCAAGCAGTCAGATTCCAAAATTTCAGAATATCTCTCCCACAGAATATCAGGATAAAATACTAGCCAATTTGGTATTACCGGAATCTGAGGCATAAAATTGTTTTTCTCATACGTTATAAGTGAAAGTATACCTATAACTTATTTTTTTGCTTGCTTTTCTAGGAATGATTTTACTTTTTTCTTTGGAATATATTCTATAATTTTTTACATTTTTAGGTTTAAATCCAGTTTCCCTTCTCCCACTTGTCGAGTATCACATTGCCACATGATAGTTTGATTGAACCGCACCACCCTGACTATTTCAACTGTCTCACATTATCACAATGTGTGTGAAATACCAATGTAAAAAGTTGTTCATAATTTTTGTAAAATTTCATCTAAGCAAATATCTTGATTGCTTTCATTAGCAATGCCGAGTCACAAGTTTCATTTGACACTTTTGATTTAAGAGGGTACAAATGAAGGGACGAAATTAAGCTAGTAAGGTCAAATTTAGAATTAAAAACCGATGTTGTTTTGAAATAAAAAATAGTTACACTATGCTTCAACAGAGTTACGCCATGATTCAGTAAAGTTATACATTTTAATTAACTTATTACACACATTCCTAATTGTCCGATTGGCCAAAATTTTTGTTTGGTGATTGAGTGTACTTGAGCATTGACTGGTAAACAACCTTGATTGCTAGCCGTCGAAATCACGCAAAGTTCCTAATTACCCTCCACAGTTCGTTACCTCCTGTCACCACCGACCACGGTAAAGGTTCTCAATACTTGTCACACCCAAGCCCAGACAAAGCTTGTGCTCTGCACCTTAACTTGTGGAGACAGATCTAAAGGGGATTAAATGTTACACTTCTTTTTAATTGTATGATACTTTTGTACGTGAAAATATTGCTTGGTGTTATTCATATTCATTTTGCTTAGCAGTTTCTGTGATTAACATTTAACTGAAAGCTAGCTATCGATATCTGTAATGTAATTTGCCAAATGTAGATTTTCAAAAATTGTGTTTGGAAATTTTATTAAATGCTATGCCAAATTGGCATTTACATAAATAAATTAGATAGTTAAAGTAGAGATTAATTCTATATGAAATTGATTCGCGGTAAAAATGTTAAGAAATTCCTAATTTCCTTTTTTCTTTTTAACATGGGCTAAAATTAATAACATATACTATCTTTTGTACGATGATCATAATTATCCTTAAAGAGATAGCGAACATATTTTTCCTTAAATGAAATTGTAAATATTATAACGATCTTACGCTTCTATTTTACGAACCAGAAAAATTATGAAAATCTAAATAATAGTACATGGAAACGACATCTTGATCAATTTTATAAGTCAATTTGTCAAAACAACATATTTACACGTGTGCATAAATATATTTGCATCAATAATACACGCATTTATTCATTAATGATAAAGAAGAGATGCGTAAAACACATTTAGATATCTATAAGAATGAAATAAAAAAATACACATTTTTTTGTTTTTGTGTAGGCATATATAATATAATTTTTTTCATCATTGATATATCACGTTATTTATTAAATCTGTGAATTTAGTGCACTTCTTGGTTGTTGTGCCTCCAACCCTTTCGGTGGTATTTGGTTGGATGGAGAAGTGTTGTAAGGTGAAAGAAGATTAATTACTTTTCTTTTGTGTTTGTTTGCAAGAAAGAGATAACAGTTTCCCATATTTTTTCTCACTCTCCCACATTTTTTTTTCTTTCCCACATTTTATGTCTTTGCGTGGAAAATTCTTGTATGGACTCAATCCAAAGTCTCACGTGTGGGAAAATTCTAGTATGAACTCGATCCAAAGTCTTACATGTAGATTTTGTAATCTAAAAGAGAGCCATATAAGTATTCTTAATTTACTTTCTTATATCAGTAAAATTCTTATATGAATTCGATTCATGACTCACCTTGTAGAGCTCGTGATCTAAAAGAGAACCACATAAATATTTTTAATATGTCAATGATTAACTTTTTTTTCCCTCCACAGCAAAATTTTTATATGGACCCAATTAATGACTCGGACTTGTAGATTTCGTGGTCTTAAAAAAAAGTCACATAATTATTATTAATGCTTATGTGATTTTTTTTTAAACCACGAGATTCACGTGTCGATACTTAATGCTTATACAGGTGTCTTTTAAATCACGAGATCTACAAGTTAAGTCATAGATTGAATTCATATAAAAATCTTGCCGTGAAGAAGAAAAAAAAGAAAAAGGTTAATCACTGATATATTACTGCCCCCATCTCCATTTACAAGCAACCGGATCTACTCCTAATTGGCAGTTACAAACTTATTACCATTTTCAAACAAACAATTCCCCCGCGACCATGTTGTTAGTTGTTCGCTCCTCTCTCTCTCTCTATAAATAAGAAGAAGCTGCTCTTCATCTCTCGCCTCGTCCTCACTTTCCTTCTCTCTCGTTTTCCTTCTTCCCAGTTGATTTTTTCTATCCATCTATAATCCTCTCAGATCCTGCCGTCCTATGTAATTTTTTACCGTTTTATAATCCTCTTCACGTTTGCTTACTGTTAAGGAGTTCTAGAATTTTTATTATTGTTGCTGATTTATGATTGAAATTCTGGATTATTGATCTGATTGATAATTAGTTGCGTTAATTGATCTTGTCTCGTACTATGGTAATATGTATGTGTTCCTTGCCAAATGTGATTTTCTGCTACTTATTTCACCAATAATCGTGATTTATTGAGGAAATTGTTATCACATTTGATTTGATTTTATCGAATTTTTTATTCCTGGTAATGCGTATATAAGCTTGAAATTAGGCTTCAGTAATGTGTGGTAGGTTTCAATAATATGTAGTGATGATTTATTTGTAAAGTTATGAATTTTGTGGATCTTGTATTGCATTTTGATTAGGTTGAGCTTCTTTTGTTTTCTCCAAAATGATTGGGCACTAAATGGCTTTCTAAAATTTACTAATTAAGCAACTTAATTTTGAATATATCTGGACAATTTTATGATGGGTATCCAGTAATTTCTTTGCCATGTATGATCTGATATGTAAAATAGTTTGACCTGTTCTTGATTTTAATCAAATATACAAGGTTTTCAGCTGCCGTTCGAAATTATGTAGGTGGAATTGCATTTATTTTCTTTGGTTAATGTGGCATGCCTTTTTATTGAATGCAAACCATGTTCTTATCTACTTTGTCTTCCATTCCTTAGACAGTTATTCTGCAATGATAGATCTCAATTCAACTCTCAAGGCAACTTTTAGTTCTTGTTTAGCTAAAAGGAAGTATCGGGTGATTTGAATGCTTATGTCATTTTTAGATGTGGGAACTCCACTTAAAATTACAAGCACCATGCGCACATGTTTAACTATTGATTAAGGCATTAATATGTTCCAACTATCCGAAAGAAGTATTAGTAGAATGGTAAAAGGATGTGTTGACAGGCATCCTATGTCTTATGTTCTAAATGATATCTTGAAAATGAAATATTCTTGCACACTAAAAAGTGGAAGAAATAGTCGTCTCGTTAGGTATGCACACAAGAGGATCATAAATTTATCATTTGTTTATGGTTTAATCATAGATTTGGAATTAAAGGAACGTAAAGCGATCTCACAACTAAGAAGAATAAAGGTTACTATAGGCACTTTTGTAGTCAATTCTCTAATACCTTTTGTCTTGTTACTTAAAGAAGATATGTGTATCTTCTGAAAAGTTTTATATTCGGTGGGAGGTTTTATCTTCTCCACTTGAACAGATCAAAGGAAGGGTAGTGAAAAGTGTAGTGCCAATAATCACTTTTGTAGAAGGAAAGTCTAAGTTGCAAATTTGCTTTTGTTTCTTTTTTTTTTTTTTTTTTGTGTTCTGGATTTTGGTGCCACCTGATATTGAGTTTCACTTTGATTGCAGTGTGGACACACACATGTTACCTGATAATCTTGTTTTCAACTGTCAACACCACAAAAACTATGTGAAACCTGCATGACTAAAAGTTTTGAGTCATTCTCAGGCTTTTATGATTGTTAAGTCATTCTCAGGCTTTTATGATTGTTACCTTATGTTGAATTCTGGTTCTTTTTCAGATCTTTAGTCGGTGCTCATGGGGACTGTGATTGATGCTGCCAAAAAGGTATCTTTGCTGAACTTTTTGCATCCTCGATTCTTATGGAAATTTAGTGTTGCCCAAACTGTTAGCATCCTTCCTGAATGGTGTTGTCAAGCAAATGATTCAAGAAACGACAATCAAGTTATGAAATGCAAGTAATTTTTTTCCCAATGGACATTTGTTCAATACTGAATTAAAATGTCTCAAAAAGGCCAAGGTCAAGAAATGACAGTGAAACTTTATTCTAGGAGACAAGCAACCAAAAATATTTGCTTTCTTAGTTGGCTATGTATCTTTGTTTAATATGTGAACTTGTACCATAGGAAGCAAATGGGAACCTATTGACTGGCAAAAAGGTTACAGTTGTTTTTGTCTTGGGTAAGTCCTCTTGGTTTTCTCTAGTTCTTTTTCAATTCACCATTACATATATTTGTAACTTGATCCTTCCAGAATTAGTGAAATTGGATATCTGGCCTGTTATCCAATTGCTTTTCTTTTTATTTTTTAATTTTTGGAAGAAACTTCAAATAGTGAATACTATTTCTTCCTTTGCTTTAAAATTAACAGGTGGCCCAGGTAGTGGCAAGGGAACCCAGTGTGCTAAGATTGTCGAGCATTTTGGATACACTCACCTTAGTGCTGGTGACCTTCTTAGAGCAGAAAAAAAATCTGGTTCAGAAAATGGGTAATGTCTCTGCTGCATAGGTTTCTGTACTTTATGCTATTTTGGTGGTTCATACTGAAATTCAATAGGCTATGGCTTGTTTTCTGGTTCTTATGGTTGGAAGTTCTACATGTTTGTATATGTTTTTATTCCTTAGCTCCTGCAAGCAAATTTTACGGTCTGCTTCCTTCATGATTGTGACTGTGTGCTGGTCTTGTAAAACGGTATTCTTGGTGTTTATGCTTTATTTATGACTTGGTTAACTCAGCAATACCTATAAAACATTTTTTTACCTTTTTTTCTTCATTTGTGTCAATGCCAAGGTGTGTTTAGTGGTTAAATTGTCCCTTCTCTAGAAGGAATATTTTTTATTCAAAAGTTTGTGCAGGATCTTACTAGCAATCCTATCTAGGGACAAAATGAATTAGTCAAAATTGCATGATTCATTTCATGAGAAGAATAGTGGGCCTTAGTTGTTAAGTGACAGAAGCAGCTTAGCCGGCAACTTGATTTTCGGAAGGTCATTCAGTGATAACTTGCTTTAATGAAAATATTGATTGGTATTTTTTATAACTCTTTGGCATTATCAGAACTTGTCTACTTCTCCTTTACCTAGATCTGGACCTAAATGATAGGGAATGTAAAAGATTGAAAATTTTCTTTTCCTTTTTCTTTGTTGTAGCACAGAATTCTTATACATTATGGAGACATTATTTATCATTCTTATTTTATAATATAGGACTCTTGTCTCAACTGACTGTTTTTATCACATTTTTCCCCTTAAAGTTTGTGATCTTGAAATTTATATTTCACTGGTGTATAGGACAATGATTCAGAACATGATTAAGGAGGGAAAAATTGTTCCCTCTGCGGTGACAATTAAGCTTCTCCAGCGAGCTATGGATGAAAGTGGGAATGACAAGTTTTTAATTGATGGTTTCCCTCGTAATGAGGAAAACCGTGCAGCCTTTGAGTCAGTTGTAAGTTATTTGTTATACCTTGCATGTAGGTTTCCATTTTGCTTACACTATGGACCCAAGCATTTCCTTTCCCACTGTATCCTGCAAAAAATAGCTCACGTCTTCTTGCCTGAACTTGGAATTTTAGACCAGGGAATGTTATTTTGTACTGATGGATTTCTTATTTTTCAGACTGGAATCGAACCAACATTTGTTCTCTTTTTTGATTGTCCAGAAGAAGAGTTGGAGAGGCGCCTTCTGAGTCGGAACCAGGTTAGAAATGATATCCTTATTATATGGTTTCATGTTCTGTCTCCTTATTCTACACCTTGTAGTTGCACTCTTATTTCTGTGTAATAATTCCATCTTTTTCCCACTTCTCCATAGTTGATTTCCATTTTCTGTTCCATGTGAAGGGAAGAGAGGATGATAACATTGAGACAATAAGAAAGCGATTTAAGGTTTACATGGAATCCGGTCTTCCTGTGATTGAATACTACAAATCCAAAGGGAAGGTGCGAAAGGTAATACCTTTTTTATAAACTTCCCCCTTTTGCCCTTATCACGAAATAGTTTGTGATATAAAGAAGAGGTAGAGCACAATTGGTAACTTGAAGGTTCCATTATGGGCAGATTGATGCTGCAAAGCCTGTCGAAGAAGTTTTTGAAGCAGTTAAAGTTGTTTTCACCCCATCCAATGCTGAGGTAAAGCGTTGTAGGAACTTCTCATGCTCCATCCTTTAGAATGTGAAAAAAACCCTGAAAATAAGCAGCCAAGCTGTGGTTGTAACTTCATGGTGTATTTTCAGAATGTTAGTGAAAGTATCTTTCTTTTTAAATTTCAATGGAATGCATAATATCCTTGAGTTCAGAAAGTTCCATTATATTTGCAAAATTAGTTATCGTCCCATTTAGCATAAGGTGTTAATGTGCCAACATTGCAACTGAAGGGGTATGGATGATTGAAATATATTAACAATGAAAAATAAAAAGAAAAAAGTATTTATAATCGTAAAGGGTGGTTTGGTGTAATCTTAAATTTAATAGTTTTCCAGAAACATCCTTCACACTAATATTGTTGTACTTACATTAAAAATAAAAGGATATTGAAATTGTAATCTTAATAATTAATCACCACCACACCCTCCCTCTTTTTAAGCACTTATCTGGAGTGTGTCTTAGTCACTAGTTGAAAGATTTAATTATGCCAGAATTGTAAATCAGATTAAGGCTATTATTCTGTTCAAAAAGGCTTCCTTACAATGAGTAGGTATCATTTGGGTGAGCATTCCGTGAATTATGGAAGATGAAAATTTTGGAGCAAGATAGGAGTTGTTGCACTTGCCCGACAACCAAGTTTGAAATAGCTAAAATTCAAACCTTGATTTTTGTTGCAAGTTGGCTGCATTAGTTCCCAATACAGGAAATGGAAGTGTATAAATGGCTTCTTAATTTTCTTGTACAAAGAACAAAAATATGAACACTGACATAAGAGTAAATGATAAAATAATGAAAAAAATAAAAAACTCTTTATTTTTCTGATTGTCTAGTTTCTTTTGACATGTATACTTATTAAAACAAAAATGTATGTTATATTACATAAGAATTTTGATATAACTTGAACCCGGTGAAAAGTAAGAGATGATAGGTCCTATATCCATTTCCTCGAGTGCACAGACGTGTAAATTCTAATTGAAATATCAGAATCAGTTCTCCAGTAGTCTTTTCCTCCTATCTTAATAGAAGGGATTTGGCATGCTTCCTAGTGATTGATGCATGAATGTATGGGCCCATGCTTTTTAAGTGAATGCTTCGTTTATGTTGAAGAACTTTTTTGGTTAGTGTCAAGCCTCTCTAGTTAAAAATTCCTTTCTTAAAAGGGATGCTTTTTAACTTTTGTGACACACTGTACTTTCGTCACACTTCCTATTTTTATCCATCCCAAAATATATGTCATGATATTAACGATCAAAAAATTGAATCACTTCTTTCCCATCTTATCCAGCTTATACAAATTCCAAAGAAGAAGGTTGGAGTAATAACAAGCCATTGAATATTGAATTGAAGGGCATATGCAGAAACTCAATTTTTTCAGATGAGCTGTCATAGTCGAAGTTCAACTTTGTTAAACTATGTACTGTTGATCATGAAACATGAAATGGGTTGGAGGAAGTAGTTTTCATGCTGTTGCTCTTTGCAAGACAGTTTAGTCTGATAGGATGTACCTATACTCCATGACCTTTAATTGCATGATTTCGTGTCACTCTTTCCTGTCTGGACACTAATTCTGAAACATTTATGGTGCAGGTTGCTGCCTAAGATAATATCATACTCTGGTTGTCTCCAGATTTCTGTTATGGTAACATATTCATTGCTTACTCTTCTAATGCTGTCTTTAGAAATGATAATCTAATTGGTTGTTAAGTACTACATCAATAGTATACTCATAATTTTCTTTTTGTTATGTTTTAATCCCTTACATACTTACTTTATGCTTCATATTATGCATCTATATCTATTATACGTATACAAAGCATCAAATATGATCCCACTAAGCACTAATATTATGCATGCAAATATGTATTTTGTACTGTAATTGCTGAAGATGCATTTATTCAACTCCTAAGTCACGGAAAGATTTAGGTTGCATTTTCAATTATGCATCAAATAGCAGCTAAAGTTTAGCATTACAAATGTTTCTGATCTACCATATCTCTGCATTTCCTTTTTATATCGCTTGACATCTATATACATATATAGTTCTTAATTACATGCTGCTACTTTTGGTAATCATATTTTTTATGCATTTGAAATATTTTGTTTTTGTTTGGATTTAAAAGTCATGCAAATTGGAAAAAATAGGTCAGAGCATTATGAAATTCATGGCTGACAGATTTTTTTTACTTATTAAAAAAAATAGATTCTGATGGTGTGATGCAATTTGTTCATCTATCATATTCGTTTGCTTTAAGCTAATGTTTCGCTAGTTATACTTTTTCTTCTCCAGGTATAAATGGTATTGGCAGCATAATGGTGTTATACTTCATCATGTGGACTTGCAGCTATACTTGTTACTTGAAAAAATTGAGACTTCTTTGATGTATTATTTAAAGCTGAGAATATAATTTTCCATGAGGTTGTTGTCTCTATTCATGTAATGAGAATTTGATAGCAAGATTTTAAGCTATTGTGGTTTATCGTTTAACCTTCCGCTCTAGTCTCTGTATATTCATGTAATGAGAATTTGATAGCAAGATTTTAAGCTATTGTGGTTTATCGTTTAACCTTCCGCTCTAGTCTCTGTATATTGTCTTGATGATATGGTGCAGCAGATGTATAAAAAGTTTCTTTTGTAGCCTTGCGCATTTCTTGATTTATCGGAAACAGTTTCTATCAGATGACCTTATTTGATAAGTTTAAATGACAACAAACTGGGAACTGTTAATATACTGTTAATATGTAAGCCTTTTAGCGGGTTGTAAATGATGCAGTCTCTGATGTAATTGCTTTTCCCTCCTTACTTTTCAACGTCTGGGCACGATGTGCTTTGAGTTTCTTTTATGTCGAACCTGGATTCCAAGTGAAGCTAACTTCTGTGTTTTATAAACAAGAAGAAAAAGCCACTCTGAAGCAAAGAATAAAGGACAAAATGTGAACTGCAGACCTCCAAAGTTACACCAGTTGTCCAGTACTCTTTCTCGGGCACCACCAAAGAAAGCGATGATACTTTGAACCGTGTTCGAAGTTATCATATGTAGATTCACACTGGCAACTGTTTGCTTGTCAGGCAAACTCAATAACACCCAAAAAGACATTGTAAGATCTGTTGATTTCTGAAAACTTTTCAAAAGTATGGCGTCCGGATTAACCTCTTTGCTAATTGGGTATACTCGTATATAAATTTGTGGCCATTGAAATAAATAGATCCATTTCTTTACCAGGATTAGAGATGGGGAGAAACAAACAGAAAGAAAGTGAGAGAGATCCAGTTTTTATTCTATATTGATGCTAAATAGGAGAGAAAAGAAATGTGGTTTCCTCTTTAAGTAGATTTTTCCATTGTTTTCAGAAGTGAAGGGAAATGCAGAGAAAAGAGAATTGATCACCAAAAGTTCTCAATTTAAACACCTTTACTCCTAAACAATGTTTACATCAGCCCCATGCAGTCAGCTAAATGACAAATACCCAACTATCTTCCTTTTGTTTCTTTCCTAGAGCATATTAGAAGAAAACTTCCCCATCTATAGTAAACTAAAAAATTTGATGAAAGACAAGTTCTTTTTCTTTCCCATTCTTCTCTTCATAGCAAGGTAGTAATGTACAATATTAACAACCTGAGAAATAAAAAAGTACAATTAGAATGGCAGAAAGTTCCAAATCAAAGAAGAGTATATTCTGGATGCAGCGTTTTGTAGTACACTATAAACTCTTCTTCCTCATCATGTCCTAGTAAACAGTCCTCCAAATTTAATACACCTTTACAGTACTTCAAGCCACGCTAGAAAGAAGCAACATCCTGAAGACATGGTGAAGCAGTAGCAGGAAAAGCCAAAAAGCTGGAACATAAATCTAAACAAAAATGATACCATTCTCCTGGATGGTATCAAGAACAATTGCAAGTCTGCCTTCAATCCGCTGGTTTTTTTCAGGCTCATAAGCAATTGCAAAGACATCAGCTTCTTTTGACCGCTCTGCAATAAGTTTTCCTATTACTCTGCAGGCATTGTTATCAGTAAGAGATGGCAATGTGTTCCTTAGATCCTTGGCATTGGTTGTAGCCACAGATATCACCTTGCTGGTCCCCCTATGCATCACTTTAGCATGGATAAATCGTTTTGAGAAAAACACATTGAGTAGAAATGGTCTCATGTACATATCTGTCCGTTGTTTCCATGATTTCTTATTAGGCTTTTTGGCAGCTTCACTTCGAGATCTCCGTGTCCAGGCAGCTTCAACAACAAAAGTCTAAAACACGTTGAAACAAACCTAAATTACTTCAAAAGCATTCACCACTTTACTACTGCACACATTATTTTCTCTTTTATAGATGCCATCTTAGTTGTGGATTATGTATCACAAACTATGACACCCTAGCTATGCAACAAGAAGAGTGTCTCTGGCACATGACAAAAACACTATCCATAGGGCTACTAATAATTTCCAAATAAGTTTTTAATTCAAAGCCGAATCTTGTTTGAATCAGCCAAAAGGGCAAAGAAATCAGCAGCGCGTGCTTTGGGCCATTCGATGTGTAGTCATTGCCTACACATTAGAGAGTGCACGCATTACCACTGGAAGAATTTAGCCAATTGACTAATCATCAGTAGACTATGTCCTAATTGTAATTGTCAAAAAAGTTGCACTTAATATCTTCTGCAACCTAATTTTGCTACCCCCTTATGTAAACTCATGGTTATTTTTCTAGACAAATATATAACTAAAGAAACTGGAAAGAAATTAGAAAAGCAATCCTCCTCTTGATATTTGATGCAGATATCTCCACCCAAAGAAAAAAACAAAAAAGGTTGTCTTTGAATGTTCTAACCACAAATAAGAATGGTAATCCTCAAAGAGCATGGAAGCACAGTACCAGGATTATATGTTAATGCAAGAAACCTATAGGTTTTTAGGAGCTTAAATTTCTGTTTTAGCAATAAAGCCATCATTCGGCCATAAAATTGAAAAAAAATGTCATCAACATAAATAAGATATTATAGTAGAATTTTAACCAGAGTCTTCAAACCATAAATGCCTTATCCAGCAATATGCTCTTACACAGAAAAATTCAACTTAGTCAGCAAGATTTAGCTAAAAACCAAATACTTTACAGTGTCCAATTGTTCCATAACTGCACTGTCATAAATCTTCTCAAACCATAACATTTCAATGGGTGAAAAAGAAAAGATGAGTTTCTTTAATCTATCAGACTTCTCTAGTTAAGCAAAATACTGTATATCGTCACTTCTTTATCTTTCATTTTCATATTGAGCAGCTAAAATTGACAATCCCAGATGCATATGATAAATTCAGAAGATAATGATTCTGCTAAGAAGATAATGATTCTGCTAACTGACGCATTTTTTTCAGGATATTAAAAGAATTGGGCACTAAAAAAATTCCAAGAAATCAATTTTACTGCACAAAATGGAGAAAGAAAGAGTCTTGGGAAATGGGATTCATCCAAACCTGCTTATGGAGGAGATTCAAATGGCTTGTCAATGAAGTAGTGATGGAAAGATTCAGCTTCGGTAGAGAAGAGGACCATGAAAGTGAGGTGGGTTTTCCCCTTTTTGTTGACATAAATTCAGAGGAGAGAGCGAGAGATAATGGAGGATTTGAATGGAAGCAAGCAGACATCCTTAAAACTGACAATGCAACAGCAGAGGAGGAAAAATGTTTGAGAGTTGATTTTTAAGGTTTAAGATATTATGATATTCAGATTTGTCAATTATCAGTGGCCCAAATATAGAAAATGAATTGTTGCCCGTTAGGTAAGGCCAACTAATGTGCAAAGTTCATCATTATATTCTGGGCCAAATGCCAAAGGTCCGGAATGCATAGTTTGGGCTTCTTGGGCATTCTGCCAGTGTTTATACTGATGTGCATTAATTATCACTTATAAGTTAGTCTTATCTAACAACGATCCGCTTAACTTTGGCCCATAAAATAATAAAGCATATAGGTGACTAATGGAAAAATTCTTTGAATGGATCCGATCTACGGCCCTACTTGTAAACCTTGTGATTTAAAATTAAGTTACATAAATATTCTTATATTATTTTTTTACATCAGTATGCATCACTTTACTTACTTGGCACTCTTTTACAATACAATATTTATAAGTGAAACCATGGACCCGGTCCATCTAAAAATTTCGCTAACTAATGTGTGATTTTTTTTTTTTTTTGGTGACTACTGACTAGTGTTTTGATCATTTAGAAAGTAAAACAATGGAAATATGATGAAGAAACTCAAAGCTTTCCTACAAAATGACAATATTCATATCTCAAAAGCACTTAATTTCAACGAGAAATGCCCATATCCCATCTTTTTTATTGCCACTGTCTCGTGAAGAAAACTAAAGAACTCACTCAATTTTTATGTTTGGCAACATGTGATATCTCATAAAATGTGGGATAAAGAAGGTATGAGGTATGGCATGTAATGCTAGTAATCTTTTTTTACATTATATTATAACACAACCCTTCATCCAATTTTCAAATTAAAAAAAAATATTAATCTTTCATCGATATCATGCATAAATTAGAAAAAAATGAAAGAGTTTAACAGCAAAATCGATACAGTGTTGGTTGATTTTTCCAATACTAATAAATTATCGCAACATAAAAATATTATTGGAGAACTGAAGTATAGCTTTGAATGTGGTTTAGTCCGAGCATGTTTTTCAGTAGCTTATAGTGAAGCCAATTGCCTTGAGACTGACTAAAAGCATAATGCAATTTCTTTCCTGCGTTAATATTCATTGATTCTTTGAAAAAACCACATTACATTTATAGAGAAATCACGTACGATTAAGGCCGGCAATAACCAATGTAATTATAAATCTGAAAAATTTTGGAAAATGCAGCCGTCCCAACCAATCATTAGCCAAAAGTAAAGAGACAATGGACACCAAAACAAAACAATAAAAAAAAAAAAAGAATCTGCCACTTGGATTAGATTAAAGCCTAATTGACAACTATTGTTTAGAGGTATCTACTATAATGAAATACTCCCTCCGTCCCGTAGGTTTACAGTTTTTTTCACACAATTTAAGAAAAATTAGTTAACTTTATTGAAAGAATAAATTAATCGATAATATTCCTAAAATACCCTTATATTCATCATTAAACATTAACATTAAATACAACATAAAAAATTGCACAACAAGTCAAATTAGTTCCATTTGATGTGCGAATGTACGGTTTGCTATGCACCTCTCACTTATAAAAAAGTAATTAAATAAAGGCATTTTAGAGAAATTGAAAACTAATTACATTCTTTAATTGGAAAATATACTATAATTTGGAACAGATAAAAAAGGAAAACAAGTCTATCAAATTGGGACGGAGGGAGTAGTACCCTTCTATCTAATATTAGTGAATCCTTATTTCTTTTTCTTTTTATTTTTTTATTTTTGGTTTTCACATGAATATTTTTAGAGTAGAAAAAAGGAGTGCTTTCACATGCATTCTTTGGTATTGTTTAGTTAAGAAGGGGATCTCTGACAAGTCATGGCCAAACTCAGACTACAAATGAGACTTAGAGCCAATATGTTCTAATCGTCACTGAAGGATTTCACAAGTTAACTACGCAAGTTTCTTTGTCCCACAAAGGAAGCAAACATGGCTTGAGCTCAGCATTCTCTGCTTTATCAATAGAGTACGCCAGAACAATACTTTTGCTTTCAGTATTTGCATGGGACGTCATGACGTTATTTGTGAGGAATTTTTTGTGTGTGTGGGGATGAACATCCGAAAAGAAGCAATGGGTTACGTCAAAATAGGCAAAACTCTTCCTGTTTCTCCAAACAAAAACGTTGGACCAGGACGTGGTACACTATCCAAACGAAAGTTTGAGATTCTGTAGATCTGCACTTAATCTTGATGTAGTTAACTACTGAAAAATGGTTATACATCCACTTGAAAGATTCTCATATATTGCTATAATAGCATAATCTAGAGGATTAAATATTACTGTCATCTTAGTAGTAACAGAATATCAGCCTTGGTTGGTTTGTATTGCACCTTAGATCCATCTTGTATTGCACCTTAGATCCATCTTGGCGAATTTGATAAAAAAAAAGAATGCAAAGATTCAAAATCCAACCTTGTAATTAACTAAAAATTTTTCATCCATTTGTCAGAACCTTTTCATACAACATATCATATTAATTCAAACCAACTATTTTGTCACTAGATTTTGATCCTATTCATGCATCCCTTATTATGTATCTCCCAATATACACACCATATAAAAGTATATGTCTGATGTATAAGTTTAGCCGGTTAAGCAAACGGACAAAAGCTAGATATAATCGTTAAAATGAAAATTTTATTTTTTGTTATAGTATTATTTTTTGTCATAGTATTATTTTTTGTTAACCTATGTAACTGAAAATTTTATTTTTTGTCATAGTATTATTTTTTGTTAACCTATGTAACTGAAAATTTCATACTTTAATCCTTAATGGGACAATAACATACATGCCAATTTGACTTTGCCTTGCTTATGTTTATATTCTAAGGTTAAACAAACAAACCTTTACTTTTGAACAGGACTAAATGGAACATAACTTGGGCTATCACCTTTGTATTTTTTTTACTTCTAAGAATTTACAATTGGATTCCCAGGAAGCCATGTAAGAATAGTAGTAAATAATTACCACTAGGCAACAAAACTTATGACTTGGTCTTTGAAGTATATACAATTGAAATTATTAGACAGATATAAAAAAAACATACACTCTATATATAATCAAGGAACTCATACAAAATTAGCAAACTGTAGGCCAAGAAGAAATCTTCAAGGTCATCTTCTTTCACAAAAGAAAAGGCCATGGATGGTCAACTTGGGTTGATAGCAAGCTTCACCAGCTCCATAGCTATGAGCACAAGCAAGATTGTCACCATTCTAATTATCAGCATTCTGTCCATCTGCCGTCTGATCTTCAACAAGTGGTTTCATGGTGGTCAAAATTACCATATTCCATCTTTAATTTTCAATTCTAACTCGGACAGGATGAAGAAGAAATATCCTTTGTATTGTACCGTGTGCCTCAGCGACATCAATGGTGGTGAGAAATATAGAGAGCTGCCAACGTGCAACCATTTCTTCCATGTCGAATGCATCGATAAATGGTTTCTATTGTCCCATTTTACATGCCCATTATGCAGAAGTAAAGTCCCAGATCATTTGCATCCACGTTATCCAAAGCACAAATTCTTGTTCTCTTACATTCTTTCATTTTCTAAGAATTTTTTCAAAAATTTTTCTGGCACTTTTGACCAAGAACTTACCTCAATGTTGTGAAAATATGCATTATGTTGTTTTTTTTTTTTTTTTTTTGGGAACAAATATGCATTAGGATTTTGGTGTATTTTTTTTACCAAATATTTTTATTGTATATAAATAGATTTATTCCCTTTTTCTATCGGCCTTTCTTTCTCTTTTTGGAACTTTCTTTTATGATATGGTATTCATCCTTTCGCTTTAATTAAGATGGGGAAAAAGTAGAAATATAAAAAAGACTGTTTTCATTGGTGAAGAAATGAACGAGGGATGAGTATAGGTGTAAGTAAACCTCTAACCAGATTACATTCAAATATCAAGACCACAAGCAACTATCTAACACGAGCAAAGTAGTACTATTTGAATAGCCCCAACAAATGCTTAACGTCCTACTGGCATTTGTGACGAGTTAAAATATAATGGGGACTTTTGCCTCCCCTCTTCCAACGTAATACAATCTAGTTTTGTTTTTACAAATAATATTTTGTTTATCTGAATAGTTAGAGTTTGTATGCTTTTCATCGTTAAAAATCTCTAAGAAAATATTTCTTCAATACCCAATGGATTGTTTTCATATCCCAATGGATTAATTTTTTTAATGGTCCAGTGAATCAATTTTTTATAATGGCCCGATGGATAAATTTTTTAATACTCATAGATCTATTCCAGCGTCTTCCTTTGTTCCACAAATACTGGGCTTCCTTTGTTCCCTCCCTCTACAGAACACAGCTCTATCCAAATGGCTCTACTCTCTGTAGCTTCTTATAAATTCCTACGTGATAGACTACAATTTGCAAGAGTTATAGGTTCCATACAATACAAGCTAGTCATATCCTTCTTACCGAAGTGCTTCTCTATAAAAGTCAATTCTATACCCCGGAGGTAATCACATTAATTGGATAGACTATTATTTATCTCAATTAAAATATCCATATGATTATGGTTTCCGTATTATTTCCTTTTTCAGTGATTTATTTAATGTTTATCTTGTTTGTTGAGATTATGTGAGATTAGAGCATCTCTAATACATCTAGTCAATAATTAGTACCTATTCACTAGGGTTTTTCCCTAATAAATATAGTGGACAGAGCTAAATATAATTGTTAATGATTACTAAATATTAACAACCCATGTATTAGTAATTAACACCTATCTAACATGCAATTGCGAATTGAGCATGATGCCAAGAATTAGCTAGAATTAAATCAGAAATCTGACTATTCTCTATTTTTGCCTTAATCATCTCAGGGGTCAAAACACTTTTTGGACAAATTATGTCATTTAAATTACGACAATGATTTATACACCTCACTTGCACTAATACACTATAACACTTCAAATTTTCATATAAAGATGTAAGCTATCCTATAATATGACCGTTTTGGTCTGAAAGATGAGTTAGCACGTATGAATCAAAATACATAGTGCATAAACATTTTCCATAACTGTTGATATTTTTAACGCAAAATTCGCTAGTTCTTAAGAATCTTTTCTTGATCAAGCCTCCAGTCTGTTGAACAATCTTCAAAGAAACCCACCAATGGAAATCTGAGATGGAAAATTATTACATGGGCCGGTTCACGGTCTTACTTGTGAATCTTGTGGTCTAAAACAAAGGTACATAAACATTCTTACATTACTTTTTTATCTCTACATACATTATTATACTTACGTGGCTCTCTTTTAAACCATCCCTGAGAAACTTTCATCTGACGCAGCTGTTCTTTTCTGCTCCGAACTAAAGCCCAAATTAACTATATCGTGGCCTTGGTTTAGATCCTTCAGGCCAACATTAATTAATCGATCCATTTCAGTCTACAACTTTTGGGCTTTAAAATAATAAATGTTGCCCACGAAAAGCAGCGAGTTGGCCACTGAGTTTGTTGAAGAGTTTTGTTTGTGTAGTGGTGTTCTTGAAGATCAAAAAGGCCCATCGCTGTGGAATTGTGGGATAGTTGGTACAATATCAGATACAGTGTCGAAAAAAAAAAAAAAAAGGTTTGGGCAGAGGATTTTTTGAAGTTGGCACTGGAATGCTGCTGGTTTATAGATGATGATGATGATGGTTCTGGCACCAAATCTCACCTTGGCTTGCACCTCTAAAACTTTTGTATCTTCAAGATGGTTTTCCGGTTCATCCATTCTACAGTTTTCCTCCTTAAATTCTTCACTATCATCAACCCACTCTCGGTCTCGGTACCCTTTTAGATGTTCCCTTCATAACTCCTCTTCCCTCTCTACCTCAGTGGCTCACACCGCCAGTTCCATTTCCAACTGCAACGATGCTTTGTCTGCAATTCAAACTTCTGGTGTTATAGCTTGTCTTCGCGCCGAAAGGTAACCAAACCTTTCAACTCCCACAATTCTTTTCTCTTTTATGTGTCTGAATTATGGATTTTGTCTGAATTTTCCACTAGTTTATCAACAAATTTTTGAATGGAAGATGTGGCTGACTGTAGGAGTTATGCTTGTTTAGAACATCCTGAACTTGGAAGAGCAGCTAAGATGATAGCATATCACCTGGTGTTTGATTTAATAATGCTCTCTTTATGTGGTTTAGTGCAGAGCTGGCTCTGGAAGCTGCACGGGCTGCATTAAGTGGTGGAATAACTGTTGTAAGTTTGTGAATGTTTTAGTTCAGAGTTTTTTTATTTGAGATTTAAAAGATGGTGATTACTTGCTGTCTAACCTTTATCATTTTGGCATAATAATCCTCTCTTAATCATAATGCGCTTTGTTGGGAATTTTCCCAATCTTTTTGGATAATTTCTTTGTTTACATTAGGTCGCATAGTTGTGATATTGAAAGACATGAAAAAACTAAGGTTTTCCTTATTTATTTCTTTTAGTCTCTTTGTCTTTTCTATTTTTTGTTTTTTATTTTTTGTGTGTTTCTTTTTTCGGTTTTTTTTTTTTTTTTTTTTGGGGGGGGGGGGGGGGGGGGGGGGGGGAGCACGGGGGAATGGGAGGCTTCTTGCTTGACATAAGGCAGGGAGAAGGTCGGCGATGATGATTTTTCAAAAATTCAAGTTCATTCCTAAGAAAATACTTCCTGTTGTGCAGCTGGAGATTGTAATGTCCACACCGGGTGTCTTTGAGGTAGTTCTCTTTATATCCAAATGATTTTTCCTTTATGCAGGGTAGTGGTGGCAAATTTAAGTCAATGTGCTACCTTTTTCTACCACAGGTTCTACAGCAGTTAGTGCAGGACTATCCAACAAGAACAATAGGCGTAAGTCCGTTTCCAAATCTTGCACGAATTTCAACTTCTCTTATTTTTAGTAATGCATGATAATAGCTATTTGAAGTGATAACCTGATGGTTTTTCTGTAGTCAGAATTGTATGCCTGTGGATTTGCTTCTTTTAGTTAAGCTCTGTGCTTGTGCATGTGAGGGTTTTTTTTTTTTTTCGATTTTTTTTTAATTCAATGTTAAGGTTGTTTTTGAGTAAGCAATGCCACTTATATTTCACAAATTTAAGTATTAACCAATTGCTGTGTCAAGTGTAATATTAAAGGGATTTTGATGCTAGGCACATTTTTTTAGTCGAGAAAGCATCCAAGAAAGGCAAACACAGGAATCCAGGATGGAAATTTTCTTTTTCTTTTTTCCTGTTCAAGTATTGTTATGCTGAATTGCAACTTGAGGGGTCGCCTAACACTCTAATTTCTCCTGTTTGAGTTGAACAAAAGAAAGACAAAAAACATAGAAAAGCAACATAGAAATAACATCCTAGAATTTCTTTTTGTGTGCTGCAGGTTGGAACTGTTTTAAATCCTGCAGATGCCAAAGATGCCATTACTTGTGGAGCTAAGTTTCTTTTGAGTCCTGCAATGGTGAAGGTATGGACAAAAAGGAAATAGATTTCATTACTATCATTTAATGTCAAAAGCATAAATAAATAGACTTATTTCCTCAGATGTTCACTTTTCATTTTTCTTTTCAGGGTATTTTAGATTATGTTTCTGGCAGCCAAGCTTTATATATACCTGGAGCCATGACTCCCACAGAGGTAAAATTTTTCCTTAGCTTTCAATACTACTTTCCTTCGTTGCATTTGCTTTAGGGTTTCAATGATCTTCATTGTTACTGTGTCGTGCTTGCCAACTTAGCTTCGTATGATATGGTTGGATACCATATATGTACCTATGTACATATGTGTATGTGTATGTGCATGTGTATGTGTTTGTGACATATATACATTCATATCTATGCATACTTGCATACATACATGTATGAGTGTGGATGCATTAGGTGCCAATGCCTTCTTGTCCTTCAGATATAGTTTCCCAAAAAAGAACTCTTTCAGGATAGTTTTGTTCAACTTTTTAGACATCATTTTGTCTTCGACTTATGAAGAACAGAAAGAACAAGTTGCTTACACAATTTTTTTTTCACATTTATGCAGATACTGACTGCTTTCAGTTGTGGAGCCCAAATGATCAAGGTAAGTTACTCTTGTGCCTGAAGCAGGTAAAATACTTCAATTACAAGGAGGGGATGGGCCATCTTCATGTAGTTCTCTGAAGTTAGTATCTTCAAGAAGAAAATATCAGGGAAAATTTTCTAGGTCACTTGATTTTTACATCACTTCTTGTGGTTTTGTGTATTGTCATACTAAGTTTAAGCCTACCTGTTGAGTAACTCCAGAGTAACAGATTATATTACAAATGGTTTTAATCAAATTTATGGCAAGTGAAAAGATTTCCATGCAGTGGTAATCTGTCAATCTTGAATAATCTACTATACATGGGTGTTGAGATATCTGCTTTTAGTTAGAACTTCTTGGAACTAAGCAATTGATTTTATCTACCAAAAGTAAGTGTATACTAATTGAATTGTAGACTTGGCCCAGAAACACGTAATTCTCTAAATTATGCTGCCATTTGGAATTGAGCGGCCGCTGGCAGCTTATGTTAGAGAATTTGTTGTTGTGGAAATATTTGAAACATCAAATGGAAGATACTCTGTAGTTGGCACACGGCTGGATCAACATGATTTTCCCTCTTTCTCCTGTCTTAATAGTCTAGTGTGTACAGTCTGCTTTGATGAAAGATCAACTTTTTAAATTAGCTCCACTTGGCAATGGAAATCCTTACATGTAATAGGAAGGAACATACACACGGCCAGAGAGAGAGTACTCCTTCATATTCCTCTTTTCTCCTCATTTTCAGCCTATGACAAGCAACAGGGACACAGAATAGTTGCACTATCTGTCACCCATACATCACAGACATCCTAATGTTAACAACAACGCCCACACAACACCATTCAGTCAAGTAGGATGCTAAATTTAGTTCCTAGCTTAATGTTTACTGTAAGTTTGGCTGAATTTGAGGGTTTTGAATGTAGTTAACTTAGAATCATGGTTCAAGTGGTAAAGTAATTTGTATGCATTTCTTATTCTCTGTTTCTTGCTCTTTTGTTGCAATAGGTATATCCTATATCTGCCTTGGGTGGTGTCCAATACATATCGGCCCTGAAAAAGTCTTTTCCTCACATCCCAATGATTGCATCTCAGGGCATAACAGCGGGTTTGTCTTCTTGCTTATAAGCCTACATTGTATTGATTCCCTTTAGCGTTACCAAGAAGTGAAGATTTCATCTTAAGATTATCAAATGCTTATCCACCTATTCCTTTCTATGAAGTTACTAAATATTTTTATTTCCAATTTTACATGTAGGAGTTACAAAGTTACTTAAAAAGCCTGAACTTTAGCTGTTGACCTAACCATTTGCTTTCTTTAAGTAGATATTTTTAAACCAAAAGCTTTCACCATACATGCAAAGGACATATGTAGAAGGGAGGAACAGAGGATTTTTTTATTTTGGTTAGGAAATTGTATAAAAGGAAAGCCAATTTTGGGGAAAAAGAGTTAATAAAGAGAAAATAAAGTTGTCTTGTTGAGATGTTCATTGAGAAACAAAGAAATGATAAGCACGCCATGAGAAAGTTAGTTACCCAATAAATTGTGCTTTATTTTGTCATTATAAAGAATGGTTGGGTAGTGATTCGTCGAATAATCCTGGGTAGTGTGCCATTAAGGTGACTGGTTTCTCAGAAATTTCATGTAAGTTGGTTATGGTGATATATAGTTATTTCTAAGGGTGGCTGGTTAAGTTATTTGCAGTGGCTATTGTTGTGAAGAATGGAGGTTTGCTTTTTCTGGAAATGGAGCCAGTCGTGGATCACTGTCTGAGCACAAGAAAAGTTCTGTAACATTGAGATTTACAGGCCATTGTGCATACAGGATGCATCCTGCTTAAATTTGATGAGATGTGAATTTCTTGGTTTGATGTATGTAATTATTTCCTTCTAGTAGTTATAGAATTTCTTTTGTAGGTACAGGAAATTTTTGAACTTATTACCAAATAAATTATCTTCTCTATACATACGTTACATTTCTGATGTTTCATCTACTCAACCTATCTGGAATTCTAAGGCACTTGCAATCTGGGGGAAATAGCTGGCCTTGTAGCTCATATGTTTTTGAATATTATGATTTGGTTAGTGTATTCTATGTTCTTCTCTGGCAGAATTTTTTGTGCTCAAGGACATTTGTGCCAATGTCGCATACATCATAAGTGGCAACTAATTAATTGATTTTGGAGCAAATCCTTGACATTTAGGATTAGAATACCCTTTCTTTTGTTGGTGTTGGTTGGCTAATGAAAACTGTGCATTTTCTTGTGTCATTGAATATATCATTCTCATTTTCTGACTAGACTCCTATTTGAGATGTGTTCATATGGTCAAATAGCCAATAAATTGACTGATGATTTTGCTCAATTTTGGCTTCTTGTAACCAGACACAGCAAAACTTAAAGTGACTTTGCTTAATTTTGGCTTTTTATATTCCGATACAAGCATAATTCACAGTGAAATGTTGTGGTATGGGTTAGAGTTTCCTACCTACTTATATAGGTTAACCTTGTAAATTGCATTGGTTGCATTTGATTTCTTAGATTTGGAAAATTGTTGATACACTCCTGGGGCAGTTTGGCCTCATTAACCACTGCCTTTTTATTTTAAGCCATATAATATTGGTTGAATGAATGGCGTGCTTTTAAGGCTGTAAGATTGTCTTGTTTTTCTTCTTTCTCTCATCATAAAATTCCCAAACAAGAGAAAAATGACAAAACTCTTATCTTGGATCACTGAGGTTTTTTGCATAATGCATACACACTCAATCGATCTAAATGCTACAATTTATTTTGACTTAGTTAAGAATGTCTGTTTTATATACATATATATATATATATATATATCTCCCCAGGGGGTTTGATTGGGAATGTTACAAATTGATCAAATCCAGATCTGTGTAAGAATACCACTGATGTCGCATAAGTAGTCAAAAAAGGGAGATTAAACGTTGTCATGTACCATTAAGCTATAGAAAGGCAATTTGTTGTTTCCTGTTTGCAATAAGAAGAGTTCAGTTGTTGGTAATTTGTGTACAGCTCATACTTGATAGTAAGTGTTGATGCATATTGTAAGCGCTTGTGCAAGTGTCATGTTCCTCAGACAGTTAAGTCTTGTGGAGAAGAGTCCCTATGATCACCTTGGATAAGCACTTTTTACAATGAATGCCTCCTACTTAAGTACCTGTAAAGGGTTAAATCAAGCTTGCATTTATTGACATTACTTGAAAGAATCTGAACAATACTTCATCAGATATGTAATGGAAATGTGTGTGCAGAAAACGCATGTTTTGACTAGGTTTTCCATGTTTCGACATTTGCTGGTGCCTAAATAAATCAACTTGTCTAATGCTGTAATATCCAAATAATTACTGGTACAACACCCTCTATTTTTTAAAATTATGCATTTGCTATCCTTAATGGAACATAAAACTTTTCTATTGAGCGCTTGACCTTTTTATGACATTAGTAATCAACAGAATCCTTTACGGTTATCAACACTTTTATCACTTGGATGCAGATTCAGTTGAGGAATATATTGCTCATGGAGCAGCATCAATTGTTTTGTCAGATGCTATATTCAGCAAAAAGGCAATGGATGAAAGGAATTTTGAGGCCATCCATGAGATTTCATGTTCTGTAGCTTTGCGGGCTAGTGAAGCTGTACAAAGGTCAGAATGCACTTATAGAGCATGACTACTTTCTATTCCTTGGGGCCAAAAAAAAAAAAAAAAAAAAAAAATTTCATTTGCTATTCCTTTCATAGTTTTTTAATTCCATTTCCTTGTGCAAGCCATTGTGAAATATGAAATTTGAGAAGAATTTACCGCATTTTGTCAGAAAAGAAGACTATTGAATTAAGGAGCATTAAAAATGAAAAGACGCTGCCTGCAATGGCTCAGCTCTGATCTTCTTAAGGCCTAGGGCCACATTTACCCTGATTGTTTCACCATAAATTTACAAGCTCAACTTTTCTTGTGGGAGCTTTGAAATGTTGCTCATATGAGACCTGATCAGACTGAATATAGCAAACTTAAATCCTTGTGAAATATTGCATTTGATAAATAGGTAGAAAAATTCAAATTAGTGAGTCATAGGGTTGATAGTGAGGAAGCGACAAAATGATTCTAATTTAACTCATCACAAGAAATGTTTATACGTTTATTATACTACCATGAATGCAAGAATCAAAATTGTACTATTGCAAGTTCAGTCTAAACATTCTATTAGTTAAAAAGATAATTGCACTGGAACCAAATTTTGACCAAAGAGCATGTAAAATCTCTTGCCTTTTCACGTGGATGGGATATGCCTCTTCATGTTTTTATCTTGAAGATAAACTAGGTTGCTGTTTTGAGTTAACTGCAGACCAAATATGCTGGTATAGATGTAGATTTCTCTATCAATTGTCGCATAATTCCTTTCTATTGATGTCGTCTAAAAGATGTTGTACTATTGGTTTCAATTCAGCAATATTTTTTATAAGTTTGACAAGTTTGATACATGGATTTATGTAACGTTTTTATTTTGCCATTTCAGCTTTATTTATTTGGTGAGCTGATAGATTTGGTATTCTCAGGAGGACAAGATGCCATGTGCCGTAATTTTATTGAATGTATTTGGAAGAGTTACCTGCTCAACAAAGGGGTTTTAAAAATCTGCAATATATGTGCATCAGTACACGGTGCTAAGTCTTTTTTTGACTCGCTACTCTGCACATATTTACAGTTTTATGACTTCTACACTTAGAATGTGCACAGAATCCATACGTTAAATTGAACCTTACAATGATCGGGGTAAATAAAATTTTACCTTTTCTTAAAATCTTAAAATGGGGAAAAAAAAAAAAAAAAAGCCCTCTTATGTGGGATTTCAGAGAATTTAGATATGCAATCTGATATTGAGATTAAAAGCTGGAAACGGTCTAGTGAAATATCTCTCAGCGAATTCTATGCCCTTTTTTACGCTAAAAATTTTTGTTTTCCCTTTCTTATAATTTGGTCAAAGATCAAGAACAAGTAGATAAGACTTTGATTAGAAGTTATTAGATAGTGTTTAGACACCACAGTAGCTCTGTTTTTTGTGATTCACTACTTTTTCCATGCGTATAATTTCATGAATTTTTTTCCTTCCTTTCTCCAGGATTTCATGGGGATTTTTGTTAACTACTGATGCTTCATCAGACTTTGTTAACGTTTTTCTTTATTATCATTACTCTGTACCTTTGGGTGTAAAAATTTTGGGACAGAGGTTTTAGGAGTTAAAACTTGTAGTGAGATAGGCGCAAGAAGAAAAACCATAACTGCGGCTATTATTGCAGCATTGACCTCTGTAACTCCATCTGCCCACAGTTGTGGTGCAATTTAACATTTTCTGAAATCTCAAAAGCACCTGTTGGCCTAAAAAAAGACAAGTACAGGAAATTGGACTGAAATACATCAAATTGGCCATGCCAGCAGCTAGAAGGTTAGCAAATCTATCATTAAGTGGAATGGCCTAAAATTTCCTTATTCTGCACTATGCACTCTGCATCATTCTCCTGAACATTCAACTGAATGCAACCCAAAGTTTTGAAGTATGGAAGCATTAGACATTTTCTATTATAACTGTATCTGAAGTTAAGCATTTGTGAACCTTCATGAAAATTGTTGCTAAACTTCTGGTTAGATGATTTTTTTTTAATGAGAGAACAAGTTTGCCTTGTGATGCAGGTTTCCAAGGAACATGGGAGTTGACTCTATTTCTTAATGCACATCTGGTTGGGAAACTTAACATTGCTGACATCGAGATGTTGGCAAAACATTTTGAATAGTATTTCTCATGACTTAAGATGGAGAATTGAATGGCAGCAGTATTGGAATCCTGAAATCATTGAAGGGTAAGCAACTTTTAAACCAATTTCCAGCCTGTAGTCATGCCAACTCTTCACCTGAAGGCTAAAGGCGATTGCACTGAATGAAAACTTGTTACGGTTCAGTGTGCTCCTAACCAGTACCTGTTCCATTGCCATTTTGTGAGTTTTGATCCAAAAGCAAACCACTGAGAAAGGAGATAGTGCAGTAGAAGTTCTATATGATAATCAAGAGGATTTTAACCTCCAAAATCTGATCATCAAAGAGATATTTTATAAGTTAAGATCATAGTCTCATTGTTGGCATCCTATATGTACTTTCTTCTGCTTACTTGTTCATTGACTTTTATTTAAAGTAAGTTTGAAGTGCATTAGACGTTAATATAATTCTTATTGCAGACAAATATATAAACTTACTTGTCCATTTACTATTACTTAAACTAGTTTGGAATAATGTGCATCGCATGTTGGTTACGATCCTTCTGGTGAAATCAATATCTTAACTATTTAAACAATTTGATTAGTCCCTGCTTTTGGCTGCATTAAATGTATGTTTCACAGAATAGGTGGATAAGTATAATCATTTCCATGATTAGTGCTTGGATTTTTTACTTTTGAAGGTTCGCAGCACATTATCTTCAATAATCATTAGATTTGAAAGAATTGTACTGCTATCACCAGCGTCCAAATTCTTGATTCTTGGGAGCCAACATTGAAGGTGTATGGTAGTAAACGGAGTCTTTGCGGATTTTTTTTTTTTTTTTTTTTTGGAGGAAAATATGAGAGGGGAACAAATGTTGTCCCATAATCTACATTCCCAAGTAAGAACTTAATTGAAGAAATTATAATTCAGGACTTTTGTTCTAAAGAAAATATCCCTTTGGTTATTTCTATCCAATTCAAGTGTATCTTTATTCAGTTTATCTAAAATTCTTTAATCACAATTTATTATCATCATTTCTAGGAAGACCTAGAAATGAAGAAAATGCAAGTTTTTATTTGCCTTATTTTAAGTGTAACAGAAGAATTGTAGCCTTCCCTTATTAGCTGTAATTTACGATAGAATTATATCTTTGGCTGTAAGCTAGAATATGTGAATTATTATCATTGTGCTTCCTGGGGAACAAAGCAATTCAAGCTAGAATGACTCTTCTATTCCAACCTATTCAAATTGAAGTAACTAGACATTTTGAGACATTAATTATGACATTAGTGCATGGCCTTAATTGCAATGGAGCCTTTTTTTGTTTGTGAATGTGAATAAATCACCTTTACCATGTGAGAAAGATGATATATTCATATGGTGTGCATAAAATCAGATGTTGAACACAATTGATTAAGTGAAACTACGGAAATAAATCATAAGTTTAGTACATAGAAGGATAAACAACATACTTTAGGCTTGTATAGGATAAACTTTAAGATTTTATATCGATTGGAATGACAAAAGGAAAGTAATTATTTTTAAACTTTAAGAGTGACAACGATTAGATGAGATATTGAAATATCTACATGCTCACATTGTAAATAAGATCATTTGGATTTTAAATTTGCATAATAAAGAAAGGAAATTATATACAATAAGTAAAAGATAAAATGGAGATAAATAAGGAATGGATTATATATACAAAAACTTGTCTTTTAAGAATTAAAAATGAAGTCGAGATGTTATATATGTGTGTATGTGTGTGTACACGCACTTCTGCGCGTAATGCATGCTAATGTCCTCAGATCAAAATTTGTTTTCCAAATGTGAAATATACTTTCAAGTTTAATTGGATAGGTAACTAGGCATCACAAGTTTTATTTGAAACAAGTTAATGCCTTTGATTTAAAGAGGCAAAAATAAAAAGACGAGATTAAGCTAATAAGACCAACTTTGGAATGAAAAAAATGATGTTGTTTTAAAATGAAAAGTGATTACACCACATTTCAATAGAGTTACACTATGATTCAATAGAATTACATATTTTAATTGACTTGTTACACACATTTTAAATTATTCAAAATAGTAAGGACCTAACATGCGAGACCTGGATCTAGATAAGCAACTGTCTTATAGGGCTGAAATTTTACTTTATTTATACACGCCTATTTTAAAATATAAAAAAAGAAAAAGATTGAATGATCATAAATTCCTATTCAATCATAAAAAGATTGAATGCGTAGAAATGGAATACAAATAAAGCCCATGGTCCCTTCAGGAATTAATGTGGTGCCTATTGCCATTAAGCCCTGTGCCCTTTCTGTAGAACAGAATTCTCTTGATTTTGACGTTGACACTGGTTTTCCTTTTCCCTTAAAAAAATAAAACGTGCTAGTACCTCATTTAAAGTGATGGTGATACTGGTGCCGCCCCATAATTGACTTGGTGAGCCGGTGCCGCCCTATAAATTTACGTACTATATATTTATTATAATGCATGACAATAATATGGGATAATTTTACATACCTTCCTTGAGATTTGTCATAATTATACTCACTTCTTTTTAAGTTTTAAAAATTACACTTACACCCCCTGTATTTGTAGTTTTCATAACAAAACAAGTCCATCTTGATAATATAATCCAAAAACATCAACCAAACAACTTAAAATATGCTTAATTATTTTTAAAAAAGATAAATAAATTTTAAAAATTAATTAATTAGTTATAAAAATATCAAAATTATTTATATCTTACCTCAAATTTTCAATCTCCACCAAATATTATTTCTTCAAAACTTAGTTATTTGACTAAAAATTTGATCGAAGAATATAAGTACTTTTGATATTTTTATGACTAATTAATAAATTTTTTGAGATTTAATTATCTTTTTAAAAAGCTATTAAGCATATTTTAAGGTGTTTGGTTGGTATTTTTGGGTTGCACTATCAAAATGGACTTATTTTATTGTGAAACATATAAATACAAGGGGTGTATGTGTAATTTTCAAAATTTGAGAGGTGATGAGAATAATTATAGCCAACCTTAGGGTAGGCATGTGAAATTATCCCCAATAATATTCACGACAGCACTTGTGTGGTGTGGTACTGACTTTTGAAGATGGTGCCTCCTTCATTACTAATAGAGCAGAGCGTACACAACAGTCATCTATTCACGATTCCTTTGGTTGGGTCTCTTTTACACATTTTGATATTACAATTGTGTATTACATCACTTAATATGAGTGTATTTTCACTAATTATGTTTGAAATTTTATTTACATATTTTAGTATTATACTCATATATTACATTATTTAATAGAGTGACGAATATACTCTTACTAATTATGCCTTTAAAAGAGTGACAATGTAATATAAATTTAACACCAGACACTGTAACAGAGTGTCTTAGAGACTTAAAGGACTCTAATAACCCACCCACTACTTGTTTACTTAGGATTCTGCACATGGAATGGTTTATATCTCTGAACTTTTGAACAAAGATCCAAAGATATCTAATGGGGTAGTTGGCACACTAACCTTAGGGTTTTCAAAAGAACTTGTTTCACATTAATTGAAATTGGTCAACATAGAAGTAAGCTAAAAAGAGGAAAAAAAGGTAATTTATATATAATGTAAACGTTTCTTCCTCATGGTAATTTAATCATTGGAACAGAGGGATGAACAGAAATAGAACGATAGTCTCAACATAACTTGATAAAAGACCATAAATATGGGTAAATATAAAGAGCTAGCGAAATTGGAGTTAGCCGATTACGGCTTTGGATGATTGGACATCATCGTCAGTGGACGAAAACCATGGCGAAGACTGGTTTGCCACATCTTCTCGATGTTGAACATCACATTTCCACACTCGTTCACGTTCCAATTCTCCAAAGCATGCAATATCCCAGCAATACGTGAAGCACTCATGACCCTCCTAGGCAACCAATTCTGACAGAAAATCCCAATAAATAATGGAATTCTATAAGAAAAATAGTCAATCATATTTCAGTCGGAATAATGCATATGTAGCAATTGTATCTGATGACAAAGAATTAAGTTCTCCCGCAGTTTCAATATTTGGTTGTGGTAAACAAAAATTTAAGTAGAAATGGTAGTGGTTGATTACTAAAAGAAGTAAATTCCGTGACTAACCTCACAGGAGTCCAAGTTCTCAAGATTTTTGGGAGCCAACATTGATGGTGTATAGCAGTAGAAGCAGTCTTTGCGCACTTCCTTTGGAGGAAAATGTGAGAAGGGAATGAAGGTTGTGCCTTTTGATGCCTTCATTTGTTGTTCTTCGTTGAATCCATCTCCCACTATCCATACCTGTGAAAACCATTATTCTAGTACTGATATTCAATTTCAACTTCTTATTACAATGCTTTTCACCTATATGATGGCGCATTCATTCAAGAGACTTAAATTTTTTACAACTAGAATTCAAGATGCGAAAAACCTACATATAATCCTCTACATTTTGTGATCAGGTATTTTTCAAACCATATCACGATGCTTCAACTTTATGTTTTAGCTGTTTTGTTGACTGGTTTGAATTATTATGAACAGGATAAGAAAGAGATAACTGCTTACTTT
The DNA here is from genome assembly GCA_024721245.1 of Mitragyna speciosa. NCBI lineage: Eukaryota > Viridiplantae > Streptophyta > Magnoliopsida > Gentianales > Rubiaceae > Mitragyna > Mitragyna speciosa. Next base: position 4,621,655 of record CM045558.1, read on the forward strand.
CGAAGCATATTTTTTTGACATGATCAAATTGCTTCCTGCCTCTGGATCAAGCCTTGCTTTAAGCTTCTTGTACTTGTCTTCATGAAAGATGCCTACCTGAAATCAGTATAGATGATGATTGAATACAAACTAGCAATCGGAAAATGTGGTTATCCAAAAGTAAAATCAATCTAGGTTGCATATGCTGGAGATACGATCTCTATTATCAGAAGTTGGAACATAATGCCATGATTTGCAACTACATTATGTGAATAAATTAGAGACGAGTGAATTTATGTTCCTTATTTTGCGATTCTACTTGCGAGCTAGAACACTTGGACAGAAAGAACTGTTGGTCCGAAAAACCCGATAAGTAAATGAATAGTGCATGGCGTTCCTAGAATACGACCTTAACTCCTCCTTGGCAAAATGCAACAGCAATTGAATAGGCAACTTTGGATAGATTTCCTCCGAGAACAACTTCAGTTGTTCCTTTGGGAATGCTATTTAGTACAATGGCAACAGCTAAGCTACTTCCATCTATTAACTTCATTTTCAGCCGGGGGTGTCTTCTTATATAAAGCTCTCCACTTCTATTAAGGTCCTCCTCCTGGAACAGATTATACAACAATTTTCCAAAGTAAAAAATCTTGCAGAAAATGTAAGGATGAAGCACTCAAAAATGTAGACCATATATATTAAAAGAGCAAAGTCCATGCCTGATTCAATAGGCCAAGACTCAAAACCTTAATGCCTTTTTCCTCTGCTTCTAATATTGCTTCCTCAATAAGATTATTGATAGACTCTCTTTGCCATTGTGCAAAGTACTGCAAATAAAATTAAAGTCAATGAAGAAAGACTAACGCAATGCATTAAAAATATATATATATTTCTTCATAAGAAGTTGGATGAAACGTCTCTTACTTGAATGCTATATTTTGGCACATTCCAGGTCTGCAATTTGAGATCTTTAAAGATATTCCTTTCAACAAGAAATGTTCGACCACGAATCCAAGTGACGATAACAGACCAAAGTGTAATGGGCCACATGAACCAGAAGTACCATTTGAAATCATGGGGTCTAGAAGCCAGAGATGCAAATCCTAGCCTTAGATGATATATGGATTCTGGTGTGGTTAGATGTGTTAGATGCACTACATCTGGTGTATCCTCTTGTCTTTTGAGTGAAGTCTCATATAGACTATCTGAAGATTTGTCCATGGTATCGTAGATGTAGTCATATAGTGGCATGAAAAGTGAATAATTGGTTCTAAATTGGGTATGGTGCAATGAGTGGAACCTGAAGCATCAAATACAACATCAGTTGAATCCAATTGACCTACAGTATATTCATAAAAATCATTGACTGAAATCACATTTAAGTCTAGCAGTTAGATCAAGCTTAAAGCTTATTTTGTACAATGAGAAGCTCCAAATTCATTTGTCGAATAGAATTTTGCCAACACAGATAGTCAATGATCTTCCAAAATGTCATGCCCCATTAATCGCTACATGTTTATAGTTGAGAGGAGCATAATATCTCGATTACTAGTTACATATATTGCACGGCCAGAGTTTATCGACTGTATTTCTAGCCAGAAGGGTATCTTATTTGTTGGTGTCAATATGCCAAAATGTCTTTTAAAAAAATACGATTGCCTCCTCTTTTCTCCCTTCTATTTTTTCCCTTTTATTTTTTCTGATTTTCATTTGTTCCAAGGATAGTTAGGAGCGAGAGAGAGGGGGGGGGGGGGGGGGGGGGGCATGTTTGCTATCTAGAACTTTGGTAGAGTAATGACTTGTGACAAGAGATAACAAGTTTTCAAATGATGCATGGTAAGGATGTAATCATTTGCTCTAGGTAGGTAGATAGTGAATAGCGAGATCTATCTTTCGGGGTCCTTGCAGTTCAATGTCGGTGAACGATAAAAGAGAGCAGCGGTCCTTTTGCCTGACGGTGGATAAGCTATAAATATGCCTCTTTATTCCCTATTTCTCTACCTTGTGAATACGGTTAAAGAGTTATAATAACTGAAAGGCCTCCACATGTGGTTGACTGCAGGAATGAAGAGAACGAAGAAGAAGCTACTGACAAGTGGTATGCAGATCGACAAAATGGACTGAATAGAAGTGTGGGAACTTCATGAAATATCTGCCTTGCCTTTAATATAGAAGAATCTTTCAGATGCACAGATGTAACTATGTATTTTTATTGGCCATTATGCAGAAGGCAAATTTTCTTGATTTAGATTGACTTGTTTCAGCATTTGCCTGAAAATGTTAAAAATAATATATAAAACACTGCTGAGCCCACAAACCAATCTATCTATTTTTCTTATTTTTTAGAACCAACAACCAGTTTCTCTTTATTTTCTATGAAAACCGACATTTTCAAAAAAAAAAATGTAGGGTTGACTGCTAGATTTGTATCTTATCATACGTTGTTAAAATAACTAAGGTTGAGGCTTCAAAGTAATAGATTCTTGGCTCAAGTTTCACAAATGTGTTATAGTCTAATTTTATGTTAATTCACATTTCACTGTACCAATGTCTGTATTTTCGACAATTTAGTTAGTACTTTATTTTTGTTTTCATATTTCACCAATGTCAAATTGCATAATGGATATAGGTTGATATATACATCATGGGGGCAAGAAAAGCCAGAGAAGACTTACGAGGGTGTGTACATAAGATACTTGAGAGGGGGGAAGATGGTGAATAGCCAGTTTGGAATGAGCTCAAAGTTGCAGTGCCCCATGTTGTTCATGAAGTCAATATAACTTACGTAACCAACGAATGAAACAATGGAGGCTGTCCCGGAGAAAAATGTTGTAGCCAATGGGATTGCAAAGAGCAGGAAATAGGCTATATGTTCTCCAAATGGATGTATTACAGCTGCAACCCACATTTTGTCAATTAAATTCACAAGAATTACAACAAAGTGACTAATAACTGCAAATATATAAAGGTAACTTCGATAACTGGTACTAAATGAGTATAATCAATAACCCTTTTTGCTGAGGGGGTAACCCTCTGGGTACCGTTTCCATCCAACAAGTTGGTAGCTGGGAGATTGGACCACTTCTGAATTTGAACGTGACAGCAATAAATCAAATAAAATTTGCATATTGATGGCAGAAATTGGAAGGTCAACACAAAGATTTTAACGTACACATAAAATTTCAAGGAAAAGGATACACAAAATATGAAGATGACTACAATTATCATGAAGACTAGAGTATAATTCTTGGATACAATGAGGGCTTATCTCTTCCGTCATTTGCCATTTGAATTCGATAACTTCGACTGCAATATTTTTTTTTTAAGTAATGTTTAAACTATTACTATTTTTATACAGTATATAACACAAGATAAAACCAATTATAAAATTTTCTAAACAGTTTGATCATGAGCAGCAAATTGTTGTTGATTCTAGAGATCTAAAATGTAATCAGGCAATCATATAGGCTAATCTTATTATACACATGATAAGAATTCAAACTCACTCATTTCAGGGAAAATTTTCCAGTGACAGGATATAAAAATTAATTGGAAATAAAACTAAATTAATTTCTTACATGTGATGGGCTCAGTAACAATAGAGGCATGGTGATGTTGATGATAACGGGTATAGAGGAAGTGATGGTGCAATGCTCTATGCAGCCAGTAATAGAGGAATTCGACAGGACCAACATGTAGCAAAATTGTGATGATCACCCCATCTGTCCTCCAAAAGGGCATGTTTGCAGTCTTCCCGGACAAGGCCACCACATAGAATATTATCCCATTAAAGATAATATTGTCATCCCTGCCGATTTAAGTCCAACAGAAACACATGCCATGTTGGATTATCATCAATTTATTGTTCAAAAAGTTTAAAATGAAGTTAATATCATTTGTATATCATCATCTTTTTTCATTTTTACGTGAGTAAAACTAGATCTGAGCCACACATGTATTAGATTATCATAAGAGATTTATCTCGTACTTACATTCTAAGATCTGCGTTTAAAATAATTATTTTTTGCTTGTATATTAAGAGCACAATATAAACCAGCTTAATAAAGTAAAATGTAAATAATTTTAGTCCAATAGGTGCATATGAACTTTTAGAAAGAGGTAGCTACGCACCAGTTTCTTTCCCGGTCAATCTGCTCAAATTCAATGCTCTTATCAACTATCCTATTGTTGCCCTTGGCAGTTCGATAGCGGGAGAGTGAAATCCAAATCTGATTATGAAGCATTCTTGACAGCAGCAACGGGAAAATGAGAAACATTGGAAGGTTTCTCTCACTTGCATCCTTGGTAATGTATGAGTATGTGTAGTGAATCACCCAAGGAGCCAAAACCACGTACTTGATTCACCAACCAACAGTAAATTTTTTATGAAACAAAAGATAGAGGTTAATATTCTTTTTTATAATAAAAAAACTGATAACAGTCGAATATTTTAGTAAAAACATATAATACAAAACCGGTACTGTATATCAACAAAAGCAAGCCTAACATGCATGTGATGTGCATTAAAATTTATGCAGTCTAAGCAACAGTGTTTGGCCAGAAAAGGACTGGCTTTGTGCAATTGATTTTCTTTTATGGGGGATCCAAATAATGCATGAGCTTTTGCATCCACATTCATTAAATGCTTGCTAATCCCTATCTTTTCTTCCTCAAATTCATACTCCATTTGTACTTTTTTAATGATGTAGCATGTTTTTTTAGTTCATAAATTGTATAGTGACTTTAGATACCAAACCAGTAGAAGGGAAAAAAAAAAAAAAAAAAGGTGATAGTCGATTTTAGATGAGGATTTATGGGCCACAATCTTGTGTACTATTTTGTCTAAAATTTGGCCTTAGAGAGCTGTCTTTGCTGCCAACTTCGAGTTGCAAAAATAGCATTTGGGATCCTCAAACCCTAGGTTACAAGTTTCATTGTCATGCATTTTTAGATTTAGCTGCTTGATTTGGCTGATTTTTGAAATTTCGATCAAAAGGCATGATGGTCAAGGGAGCCAGCAAAAGTGCTTCTCCTATAGCAAGTTTGGGGTTCAAACCCAAGTGCTGTACTGCAGTTAAATTTAGAGAGGCACCATAGTACTTTCTTCAATCTAATGATAGTTCAGTCTCTATTGCCCCTTAAGTTCAGTTAAATCATCCCATAGAATAAATTAAAAATATGTTAGAATGTTAACATATTGACAAAAAAAAAAAAAAATTCAAACTCAGATTCACACGTATATGTCAGAAAATATTAAATAGAAGTACTACATATGAGCTTCTAGACAACAGAAACATTAAAAAGTGGCATAAACAGGAGCAATAAATATTGCCTAACACGCAAGCTAAAATTTGATGGATTCTGTTGCAACCCTTCAAGTGCCCAGTTCCAGGTGACCTTCTGTTTTGGCTTAATTTGCACAAGAAAATAGGTTAAAAATGAAAACAAAATTAAGGAAGAGGAAATTAATCAGGAGAGAAAGACTTTTTGATAACTGTAAAAACAAAATCATGCTTCCTGCGATTTAGACAACCCTTTTAAGAATCACCTTTACATAATCATTTGAAGCATAAAAGAGTCCAGAAAATCCGTTTTCAGATTTGCTTACGTTTTGAAGCCAAAATGATCATTACTAGAAAAAAATGTTACCATCATGGTAGGGCATATTGCAAGAATATACTTTGAATTTTTTCTTTTGTTGGAAAAACAATAGAAGAAGGATGAAGAAGAAAAAGAAATGGAACCCAGTGTAGAGCCTCACTACATACTTGTACAGAAACATTAATTAGTTATGACTGTTCTCAACAACTTCTGCGTTTTTTTAAACTAATTATTGAAAATCATTAGAAAAAAAAATTGAATAAATTTTCTTATTTCTAATGTTTTGAATAGTTCAAAAGTGCTCTCAGAATCAGTCTTTTTCAACTAAAAATATAAAAATCATATCACAACTGATCAAACAGTTTCTAGTTTTAAAAAAATGCTATAATCTGCTGATTTTAGACTGCTTAGAACAAACCTTATATATCCACCATACCAGAGGTAAAATGAGCAAAAGGAAGTACCTTGAAGTTGCCAAGAGGTGCCCATGGCCAGTCGTAGAGAATCCCTGGTTTAGAAGCCATGCACAGAATAGAAGAACTTCTTTAAATTCTATGCTTTTCTCGACTGTATATGCTCTCTCCATCCTGCCTAGTTCAATGGCATTATATAGAAAGGTGGGTGGTTCAATCATGCATGAATGCAATCACAAGATCGCTTTTTCCTGTGGCTTCCCTTCAACTACCCCTACACGTAGCACAGTACAGCAGTGTCATTCATTAATTGATCGATCACTTCGTTGCAGCTGTAATTTTATTTTCTTTATTTTTAGTACTTTTACCGTGGTATAAACTATATAAGTGGAAACGAATAGAAAGTCGAATAATTAAGCCTCTGCAATTCTACTTTAGAAGTCGAGGGTTCAATTCCCACTAAGTATTATTCTCCTTATTTCAATTGTAATAGTATAAGTTTGTTAAAAAAAAAACGATACAAGTGGAGTTGAAATATTACTATATTTGAGTTGAACTCAATTACTGAACTCTAGTTTGAGTTCTCAAGTTCAAACACGTAAATTTTTAAAAAAAATTTGATCTTATTATTTCAAATTAATAAAATAATAAAATAATCATTTACAATTCATTTAGTATTCCCTGAATGATTAGTATGTCTTACATGCTGTCAATTGGAATAAAATTTGTGTTGGAAATGAAAAAAAAAGTAATGCTATGTTAGTGAGCAGGCTGAGTGAGAAAGGTTCTTTTGTAGTTGGTCTTTCTAAACATCTATTTGTATACATTGTTTGGTGGTTTTATATGTTGAAATATTGCTGTGTGACAAGGAAAATAATTGAAATATTGTTGCGTGACATGAAAAATAATGGTTTCCATCCTTCCTCCGGGAAGTGAGGATCTCAAGGTGATGACTTTGAGACAGTAATCAAATTTAAAAATGCATTGGCCATTGGTTACCCAAATGCAGTGGTCATGCACCTGGAGATAAGTATGATCGTTGGTTTGATTTTATTATGAAGAATATTATGATAGTTGGTAACTTGTAAGGATGAGAATGCCTAAAAAAAAAAAAAAAAAATTGTAAGGATGAGAAAGAAGAGATGTGACCGTGTGATTCCATTTTGAAAGCACAACTTTGATTTCTTCAAGATATACATGCACGAATAGCCTTTTCTCAAGAAATCATGATGCATGGTCCCAGATCGTTGATAAAATCCCCCAGTTTCAGCTCCATGGAAAATATTTAGGTGGACTAAGTTTACAGATGGAGTCGTGAATTTTGTGATCCACCTTGAGCCACATTTATCAAAAGTGAGCCCTTTTGTGGATCTCACATAATACTTTTGATGGATGTAGCTCAAGATAGATCACAAAATCCACGGCTCACCTGTGAATTTAGTCCATATAAATATTTTCTCCACTGCATCCATCCTTCGCAACGCTCTACAGGATAACGGCCATTTTTTTGTTTTTTTTTTGGATAAGATAACGGCCATGTTCACCCCTGCTTTTTTCCTTGGAAATGAACAAAGTATAGCCTTCACTATCAGTGGTGGGTCCACAATAGAATTGGCCAAGAAATGCACCCTGTTAAGGTTATAGTGGGAAGTTCCTATATATGTGTGTGTATTTACGTATGTATGTATATTGAAACGGAAAACTTTTTTACCTAAACTACACAACACACGAATTACACCTTGCAAGACGAGGGGTTTTAAAGGTCATAATTCTTATGTATGATTGATATATTGGTTACAATATTTTGTATAAATATATAATTCTTAGGGGTTTTAAAGGTCATCAAGTTCATACTAATGGTTCAAATTAATCATTAAAATTTTGAATGAGTAAATTTTTAAGTGCAGTATGAAAGCTTATAACAGTTGTATTTGTTTGTTTGGATTAAAAATATTTTTTTGAAAAATATTTTACAATTTTTTTTAGTGCTAAACACCAGAAAATATTTTTCTGTATAAAATATTTTTCGATTTTCCTTCCTTTGATTGAAAATAACTTATATACTCAATGAATATAAGTTTATTTCCTTAGAGTTCAAGATTGATATTAAACATTAGATACCTCCTTTTATAACTTCAATAACTAAACTAATTTTTGTTTTTAATTCTTATCAACTAATTTTTCATAATCTTGGGCTCTACAATAATATGATTATAGTTATGTATATTTTACCATTATATTATTTTGAAGATTAATTATAAACAAAAAAATCTCTAGTTAACTTCATTTCCTTGTGAAAGATTTATTACAATTGTTATTAGTCTATTTAACTCATATTAACAATAAAAAATTAAAAAATATTTTAAAAAATATTTTTTAAAAGATTTTCAAACTGTCATACAAACACCAGAAAATTGTAAGGAAAATGAGATTTTCCATGTAAAATTTTTTCTTAGGAAAATAATTTCCTTAATAAAATATTTTACATCCAACCAAACAGATCCAATTTACAATATTTTGCGGATAAGTAAAACTAGCAATTTTAGAGTCCCCGGTTTGATGCATAGTAAATTATACGAGTTTATGAAAAAGGCACATTAACATAGGGATAGGGCAAGTTGATTTTTCTTTAACTCGTCCTATGAGCTGATTCACAAAATATTATATTTGTACACATATTTGTTACTTTTACTTGCAAAATAAATTTTGCGACTAACTAAAATGCATGAAATTTTTTTTTATCTTTTTTAATTAGATAAAAATAATATGAAATATTAATCCATCAATTTATTGCATAATTAATGATAATATGTAACTTTACTTGAAAAATCAACCATCTAATTAACAACTCAACAAAAATAAAATCAAATTCTAAATTACTGAGTACGGCCCCAAAAGTTCCAAGGACTACTAAGAGATACTGCACTTAACCTTTTTCTGTTTTAGATAATAGAATAACAATATCAAATACTACACTTCAGAGAATTTTTTTTTTTTTGAATTTGACCGGTAGATGAAAATTTTCTTTTGTGCATCATTTTGAAAACTTACAAAACTTTGGAAAGCATAAATATATTTAGAAAATTCAATCAAAAATTAATTCTATTTGGCTAGTAATTATATTAATAACTGACAAATGATAATGCAACAAGCATTTCTGAACAAAAGAAGGAGAAAATGATGATGGTGGCGATCATTATAATGTTGAATGATGCAATTCAATGTACTAGAGTTTAAGTTTGAAAATGTTATTTTCTTCTCTACCTCTTGTAAATATATGTATATTTTCCTCTCCTCTCTCTCTCTCTCTCTCTCTCTCTCTCTCTCTCTCTCTCTCTCTCTCTCTCTCTCTCTCTCTCTCTCTCTCTACTTTTTTTTTCAAGGGAAAAGATAATACCATTTATAATCTTGAATTGTCTTTTAGATGTTTGGAAACTCTAAGTAATAATATATACTGTCTAAAAATGCGAAATAACTCTCTACTTTTTTTTTCAAGGGAAAAGATTATACCATTTGTAGTCTTGAATTTCTTTTAGATGTTTGGAAACTCTAACTAATAGTATATACTGTCTAAAAATGCAAAATAATCTAATTTATTTAAATGTCTTGTTATTAGATATCCAAAGAAGAATTACTTTGCAATGAACTTTTTCTACCTTCAACAAAATGTACTCAAGACGTCAAGAAGATACTTATGAATCAATTAAATCATAAATCTACTCAGAGCTTATTCTCAACGGCTTTTTTCAAATTTACTCTTAACTTATAATTTTGAAAAATCTATTTTGTGACATTTTTAACTACAATTTTACCTTGCTCTTAGATGTTTTTAAGATTTAATTAGAAGTAACTAATTTTTAACTTTTTTAAAATTATTTTGTACAAAAATCAGAATCTGTTTAAAACTCGACTAAAAATAATTTAAGCTTTGTTTCCTTTTCGTTGCCCAAAATAGAAGTGAATTCTGAAATAGAAGCTCTGTTTTGGTTCATTTATTAGTCCCACCTGCCAATGAGATCGGTCACCATTCAAGAAGTTGGGGCAATGCGTATTGTTATTAATTTTTTGTAGGTCACACTGTATCATTCATTGTCACGAAATGTCGATTTTATTTTGTTTTCATTATATATCAATCAATCAAACCACAATTTACATAGCTTCATATTAACTCATTGCGAACCCCAATTCTGAATCCAAGCAAGATCCAGGTTACAAGAAAATTCTTATATGGATCCTGTTCATGGTTACGTACACCCCTCAATTTTATCCTTAATATCTTCATGAGCTATCTTAATCAGCAATGTTTTCGACAAAGCTTAATCAATACTATGTTACCTCTAATGTTGTTACGCGTACTTTGGAGAACCACTGAGGTCAAATTGTGTTACCTCTAATGTCGTCCCCATTTTATAGCTTCCTGTTTGGTTGAGCGTACTCATGCTGGACCATTCGGAATCGGGATGTTGTTTCATGCCCAGGCAAATTGCAATACAATCAAAGGAATTCTGGTGCATTTATGCTGAATTTGTGTACTAACTAAACTTGAACGGTTACCAAACTTTGTAGTGTCATAAGTAGGTATAATTATTGTTCTTTATGCACATTGAATGATTAAACTTTGCAGTTAAATTTGTTATTGAGTTGTTGGTCCAAAGTCTCAGCAGTCAAGTTCAACTAATTGAGTTCCGTCTTTGCTGACCCAAAATAGAATTTCAAGTTGAACTTAAATACTTAAGCTTCACTTGTACCGTTGTTCATATCACTTAACTTTTTCGATGTGGAACGGGATATTATAGTGGTGATATTAATTACATTTACCAACTTTGAAATTTAAAATTAAAAATTAAAAATCACGTGTTGTGTTTATAACCCTTTTTTCTTCCACTCTTTTAAAATCGAGCATGTAGTATAGAGATTCTAATGTCATGTGAGAATTGTTTTCCTGGCAAGCAATTTTGAGATACATATCTTATCATAAAAAGGCCAAATTTTGCCTAAAAGTGTCTATAATTTGAAAATCAATTGTTAGAAACTAATGAATTGACAAAAAGACATTAAGATGACGTGAGTTACTTTTTTTTTTTTCCCATCAAATTCAATTTGATCAATTCTCACATCACTACTTTTACTTTACTATGGCCATATGCTTGTCCCCTTATTTTAAAAAACAGTTACACCCTAAAATGGTACAATTTCTGAATACATATTATGATTTTTTTTTAAAGTACATGATCTTTCCATCCTCTTTATCTTTATAGTATAGAACGAATAGTTACCAAAATAATACATTTTTTTAAAGAAGAGTGGTAATTTATCGTTAAAATTTATTACTTTTCTACAAAAAATTTACTACTTTTTATGAGAGTTATGAGGTGTATACTTATTTAATATACAATTAACCCTTTTAGGCTTTTGCATTACTTGAAAGTATGTCCTTCTGGGACCGAGGCCTCACAATTTGGCTTTTTTTTATTTTTCACCATTTGAACCTTGTGTAAGTGTACAAAACCATAGTGTAACTATATTGAATGATGGTGTAACTATACAGAAGTGTGGTATAACTATTTTTTACTCGAAATGACGTCGTTTTTTCTTTTCAAATTTAACTTTGCTAGTTCAATCTCGTCCTTCTAATTTTGGCCTTTAAATCTGTATCGTAAAATTATAGGAGATGTCACTTATGAGTCCTCTTGACCTGTTTAAAGCAATCTCAAAAGTTTACATACTATATCTGCTGCTCTCAGAGTTTGAGATAGAAATTAAAAAAAAGTGAATGTTTTATCGCCACTCAAGAAAATAGTGTGTTATCTCCTTCTAGTTCTAGTTACGTGGTTCCCTTATCCATAGATACTTCTTTGCCTAGTTAATTCTCTTGATTTCGACTATTTGTACTTAATGTACATAATGATGTTGTTGGAATGATCTAAACAGCATATTAAGAGCTGGTGTTTTTTGTTTTTTCCCCCCTTTCTTGGGCAAACGCGTAGTGAGCTGGGGCTGCACATAATGATATGTCACCTTTTGTCCAACCACAATGCAGAAAAAAATCGAAGTCATTAATTTCAATTGATTAAAATGCATCATCTCAGAGAGTCGTGTTGCAATTCGACTGACTTGTACAGCCATTGTCAATCAACAAATACTAAAGCACCTGTCATTTTTGCAATAAAACAATTTAACAACTGAAATAAATCAGTTAACCATAATTAAAAAATAAAGCAGAAAATCTAACTTCCTTCATCTATCATGTGTGGTTACATGCATTGTATACAGATTTTACATATGAATTTAATCTCCCAAACCAATGCCCACTGCCCATGTTGGAATCGTTTGATGGATACACCGACTAAGATGGCAACAGCCTTCAAGGCATTCAATTACTAGTATAATGATTGATAACTGAAACTGTTTTTCTTAGTGAATTGATTGGTTGGGAATTAGAAATTGTATTATTCAATTTTGCCACGTTTGATAGAAAATTCTTAGTGTTCTTTGATATTGCTATGATTGTGCCTCACTCTACATTATACGAAGCCATTGAGAATCTATAAAATCCGTTAATCAGACTGATTTGCGTTTTTTAACTTTTCTTGCTCCAACACGGTTTCGGTATAATCACTACATTAATTTATAGGATATAATATGAGTTAACATAATTTAGATAATTAGAACTAATCCATTGATTGGAGTACTTGCCATGTATTAATCATTGAGGGAAACCAGAGAGAAGATGTGATGGGGAGGAGCCAAATCCTCATTTTAACTGTAAATTTATGGTTCCATTAATGTGGTACAGGTGATTGAATAACTCTTGAATGTGGGGTTGCTGCAAGATTTGACACTGCTTGACAGAAACGTATTAACGTCTTATTGCATAGTGCTTAAATGTTATTTTAGCATATAATAAATAGATATTCGACCTTAGTTTTTATTAAAATTTATGCTAATTAAGGAGATATATTTTATTTTGTATAGTTGTACAATAGAGATTGGACTGTGAAATACTCTGATTTTCATTATGACCTTCTGTGCAGAGGCAAGATGTGATTGAGATTTGGCACCACACATATTCGTCATAGAATTTTAATGCCCATATGTTTACAACGATCACCTAATTTTTAGGAGGAAATTAAATATTGCATCTGCATGGCCTATAAATTGTTTACTAGTCTATGTAGGCCCAAGGCGTTATCCTTGGGTTACAAGATGATTTCCCTTTTAAGTTCTGTAAAAGGTTGAGACCCAGTAATAAGCTAATATACATGTTTCTCGCTCGTCAAGTCTCATTTAGTACTCATAGCTAATCAAACGATTAGACATTCATCCAATGCAAAGCATGAAAGCATTAGCAGTCTTAGTCTATTTATTGGACTTTTTAGGTATTTGAGAATCAAAAATAATAACATGCCTTTGATTCAAAGACTCACGAATAAAAATTACGTAGCATATTCATAAATTTAAATTTACAAACTTTTTCTTTCACATTAGTGACGTTACCTTTTATAACAACTATCCACAAAATTTTCCCTCATTTTGGGGATAGTTTGCTCTGTCTTTTTTTTTTTTTTTTGGCAATCGTCAACAGTATTCTATCACATTCTTAATTTAGGAACCGACATGGACTAAACTACCATCGAACCAAAAGGATGCATAATGGATTTTTTATAGGAGGCAGGGTTCGAACCTCCCACCCCCACTTAACTTTTGAAGGCTTTGTGGTGTCCAACCCAATTGAGTTAGGTCAGTTAGTTTGCCACATAACCAATAAAAGCAATGATTCAGAATTCCGCAGCATGAAAACTAGTTAACAACAGTATCCGTAAGTCATCTCCATCGTCCAAAAATGATGACCAACTCCTCATGCAATATAATCGCATAGAAAGCTAAAAGAGCTAAGATACAACAGAAATAAAATGTTCAAACACCATTTCCTTCACTTCATTCATCATTTTTTTCACTTCGGTCATTTTTTCTAGTGAAACATAAGGCCTACATGCTGTTTCAATCATTAAACTTCTGTTGCATCAAATGACCAAGTTGATGGACTTTTTGATAAAACTAGATGGTCATATGTTGTAAATAATCCCTATTCAAGCATGCAATAATGTTGTGCGCCTACAATAATTACCAAAACTTTTAACTACTCCTGTACCACAACTGATTGAAAAGTAGGAAGGCTTTGAACTCAAGTGTATAAATGGTCCATCCATAACGTACAGGCTCTTGGGACAGCCAATGCAAAAGGGAGGTTGGAAATTGCCTTCTCTTGGTCCCAAAGTTGAACATTCTCAACAAGATTTGTGTGCTCGAGGGAATGCTATAAACTGGCTCTTCAGTTTCTTGGCCTGTGTCCTCCCAAAATCATAAATGTTGAGGCCGCCTTTTGCACACTCGTAGGTTATTTTTCATCTACCACAAGACCATTACTCATTCTCTCAACCAATAACATATCACAAGAGGAAATATTCGGCAGTTGCCGAATAAATGGAAAGGGACGTGGCAAGAAGCAAAACTAGGAAACGGAAAGAAAAATAACAACTACAAGGAAAAAAAGAAGAAATAAAAAAATTCGAGGAACTATCACTGAATACCCATAATTTTTGTAATGATTTTTTTTTTATTTTTTTTATAAGTGTAACGTTATAAAAAATTTTAATACATGAATAAGTTGGACTCAATCTAGATTGGTTATGCATATATATTCTCTTTACTCGAGGAGATTTTTGTCTCTGATTACTTTAATCGATTATTTTTTTCCTCTCCAAAGATCTCTTTTCATGGGTTATTTTATCTGCTAACACAAACGTTTCAAAATTGCCAATTTTGAACATAATAGAAATGTAAATAATAATTATAAAAATTTTAAGAAATTAGAGACGGGAGGATTGAATTGGAACAAGACAAGACTAAAGAGAAACTGATCAAAATTCCAAACCACAATTTTTTTGGCATGAAAAAAATCTATGTTAGTTGATCACTAACTAAGACATTTTCATATGTCTTATTTAGATATTATAATGCTACAATATATAACGGTTTGTCAAGTATCCTATTGATCTACTACTAAAGCTTTTCCCATTGAGAAAGCAGAACTAGTAGGTATGACTGAGTATATCCAAAATGGATATTTATCTGAAACCAGAGTTGAAGAGAGAGTCCCAACTGAAATAAGAATATTTTTGCTGTTATTTTGATGTTGTCAGGAGTGTTTGATAACACCACTTAATGCTGAAAATTAATACATTAAGAGCTTTTTGAATTCAGCATGTTTGATAACAAAATTTCTTTATCACTTAACACATTAAGCACTTATTTAATTTATACATGAAATTTTGAGTGAAAATTTTTTATTTAATTTTCTAAATTTTAGATATATGTAGTATTATCTCTCTACTTCACACACGCACTCTCACACACTCACTGATGTACACATATACAAACATATTCTTTCACACAAATTTTTTTGCACACACAAACACGCAGAATCACCATTGCAAGTACACATATATTTTTTCCTCACATATGCAACAACATAAGCTTTCTTGTAATCACATACACACATCCCTTCTCACACGTACAATCTCTCTCACACATACGTATACACACACTTTCACACAAATATACACATTCGCTCCCTCTCTCACACTATACACCACGCACGCACACACGCACGCACATACTCTCCTCTATACGCAGTTTCTCTTACACAAATTCACACATTTTCTCATACATGGCACTTATATATGTGTATGTGTGTGCGCACGCGCATGTGTACAAGTATATTATTTTTTTCTCACTTCCACATATATTTTCTCTCTCACATACTTGCACACACTTTCATACTTACACTTTGATACTTTTACACATATACACACACTTTTTCTCACACACATTCTCACATACAAGTGCATTTATCATTTACCTCTCACAAACAAATAATATCTTCTTTTGTCATGCATATTATCAATAAATTATATCAACTTTTGAAAATAAGATAATTATATTAATAAGGTAAAATATTTGAATTCAGTGTATAAATTCAGTTAATTATCAAACATGTCTCAAAAACTTAATATTTTCAATACTTAAACGTCAGATTTTAGACTTCAGACTCCAGTTTTACCAAATGGCACGTTAATGTAATTTATTGCGTCATAATTTTAGTGCATTTTGAAATTGTAAATAAATTTTTTTTTTTATATTTAAAGGTATTGCTTGTGTTTGTGTTTCAGAAATTTCACTTCCCCATGGCCCTCTTATTCCAACAAGCCAGCCTATTCGCCTCTTACTGTTGTTTCTGCTGAATGATAAATCGCATCTCTCTCACTCTCTCCACTGAAGCTTCAGATTTAAAAATCCTCTTACACTTGGTTGAAGAAAGCAGTTAACTTGGTCCTCGCTAATTATTTCCAGCCTATTGGCCTCCATTATTTCTCGTGAATAATAAATTATATATCACTCAAAATGCCTACTTTGCTTTTGTTTAACAACAGAGATAAGGATGAATTGAACGTTCATTACAGCATTTCGCCCCATGGAATGCTTGCAGTTGTTTCTTAGATACAGCATTGCCATCAACGTAATCCATGGCACAGTAGTCGGCCGGAGATGATAAACATGAAGAAAGCCTGGCGTTCAATCTTATTTATATGATTACTTGCTTTCCTGTTGAACGGACTTGGACTGGCCTTTCTAGGTGCAGTAGAAGTGAAGCAGCAAAGATATCCAATTTTCTGACTCAACAATTTTTTTATGCGAAGTTAATATGCAGACGGCATCGGCTCCCCAAGTATATAACATCCTCAGGCAGGCGTGTAAAACCCAAGACACAAATCCAGATGAAATGTAAATCAACTTCATGCATCAACAAAACGTACGTTCCCAGTTAAAGCCTCATTACCAGTAACGCAAAATTTATGGTCTGATATATTTCTAGACAACAAATAAAAAAAACTCATACCAAGCTGACTAAATGTCCTGACTTCTCTCTTTTGATTCAAGATAGATCTTATGGTTTGCTGGCCACTATTCTCCACATGTAGCAGCTCCGGTTACCTTCTCACCAGCTCCAAGGGAGAAACCTCTCTACAAGTAACCTGAAATCTCAACACAATACACCGTTTTTGGTCCAATATTGCTCTGGCTCCTAGTCAAAAGAAATAACCTCCTCTGAAACATCGAGTAATTCCTCCACTTCAACTTCTTTGGCCTCATATTCCTCCTCTTCGTCACTGGCTTCCCCATCACGAAGCTTCTGTCTTTCTAACTTCTCCTCTTCTTGCAGTTGCTTCCACTCATTGATCCATCTCTCCCATTCTTCCTTCAAAATCTTTCGCTTCTCACGTTCCTGCTCACTCAACTGCAGGGAGACATCCTGATCCTCCGCTTCATACTTCTTGCTATACTTCTTCAGGTTCTTAGCTATCTCTTCTTCCTTCTCAGGGCTCAAGAGGGATGGAGGCCTTGGACGCCAAGAATACTACAATATCATCCCAATGAGTTTAAGCTCCCAAAAACCAAAAAAGTAAACAGTCAACAAGTGAAACTAGAAGGGCGCAATTTAGTTTTACCTGGAAAAAGTGATCCTTCAGAATACGATATAGCAGTTTGCCATTGAATGACCATATGTTGAAACCATTTTCCATCTCATGAACTGAAGTTACTGATGTTGCAACATACCTACAGATGCAAATTTGACGCGTGATTTGAAAAGAAAAAGAATTCCTTCAGACTAAGGACCAACCCATCTTTCAGACTCCAATTACTACGCAGGTTCTAGTCTCAGATCACACAAGAACATTAGAATGAGGGAAAAATAAAAAACTTGGATGCAAAACAACAAAATAGAAGCCTTAGTTCCCTAATCAATGCCATGTAATTTGATCTAACATTACCTTCCTGTTGGATCCCATTCAATATCTGTTGCCATGAAATGCTCAGCTGTTGCCATGGTTTCAAGCTCATCAACGTTGTAGAACTCCAATTGCCCATTGAAACCTTTCAGCCCAGCCAATACAATAAACCGACCAGCTGGTGACCAGTAAAGGGCATTTGCCTGCTTGCCCTTGATAGTCGTGAGTTTCGAAACCCGACCAGTGTTCTGAGCAGTCCGCATTGAATAGAAACTAATGTCAGGTCTAGGGTTGTCACCATGAATAACTGCAAATCTATGGCCCTTTGGCTCCCAAGCAAATGCAATAATCTTGTCATTCTTATTCTCGAGTTCCAATACTTCAATGGGAATATCTCGTTCTTTGATTCTGAAAAGTTCAAATCCAGTATACGTACTCTTCTTAGTTTTTGTGTAACGATCCACCTTAACGGCCAGGTAGTCACCATTGCTTTGCCAATACATTTTGCAATCACTAACACTGAAAAGATTCTTCTGTCTCAATTCCTCCTTGCTTGGGATTTGCACAAGGCTCACCTATTATTAGATTGTAGATTATTAGTCTTTAGAATAAAGGAAATTACAAAATTTAGTTAGGCACCAATGGAACTTCTGGACTCACCCTTGCAGGCTGATTCCCTCCACCAAGTTCTGGAACAAATAGTGCAAGAATGGGATCAGTGGGTGACCAACTAAAGTCCATGACATTTTCAACCTTTATGGATTTCTTGTCAATTAGGGTGAAGGTCTCAGTCTCATAAACAGAGACAACATTCTTCCCTATGCGCGCAAAGTACTTGTCATCCTTCCCGCTGCCCCACCTGAATAAAGCAATCTTCCATTCTAAGTCAAAATATACACAATGATATTCAATACTACAGAAATTAGAAAATATCTCCATGTCCTGTAGAGTGGGAGAATACAACAGATGGTAATCAGTATATGTAAGAAAAGGTTCACCTGAAAACTGGCCAAGAAACACCAGTAACACCCCCAGTTCCTCCAATTGCAAATTCATCTGCATTTCCCTTGAAATCTCTCATTACTTTTCCAGATCTCACGTCAAAAATGTTAAGAACCACCCGCTGTAAAACCAATCTATATTAGGAAAGATCCTTCGGGACTCTGAAACACCTTCCTATATTTAAAGCTAAAATAAACTTTCTTTTTTCTACATGAAAGCCACAGCAGGTTTTCTAGTAATGCACCTCCCATCGCTTTTTAAATTGCTTAGACATCCCCAGTTAATTGATAATTGCATTATCAAAAGGATAACTTGTAGAATAGCTTTTGAAACTATTAAGCAGTCGACTTTAAAATTAACTCCCATATGTAGTTACTTAGCCAATAGGTATTCAACGACATCTAGTAAGGGGTGCAGTAGTAACTCTTAAATAATAATAATAATAATAATAATAATAATAATAATAATAATAATGATAATAATAACAATCATCATCATCACCACCACCACCACCATCATCTTAAACCAATTTCATTTATTAAGTAACGAATGAAGCAGGATAGAACACATTACATGTGTATCACGTGGATTACTAGGTTCATGGTTGCTGTAAGTCACCAAAAACCTCTCACCAGGAGAAAAGTCGATCAGCTTAACCTGCAATAGCACTGTTAAAGTCCAATGCTTGACAAAACAAGCTCCATATTACTAATTGATCACAATTAAAGTATGACCTGTGGGTGAGCATAACGCATCAAGCGATTGAAAGTTGTCGCACCACCCCAAACTGCTGCACCCTGCCTGTGAAGTGTGGCTAAATAGGTACCCAAAGGGGACCACTGCACAAAACTCTCAGTCCAGAACTGGAGATATAAAGAAAGGAATCAGAAGCTAAAAAAAAATAAATAGAAGTTATCACAAAGATTTAGGAAAATATATCCAAAAGGGCACAATCAGAGGAGCAGATGCATGGTACAAAAGAAGCCATTCAAGTAAAATCTAGATTTTCAGCATTAAACAAGAAGGCAAATGCCACAAGCATTGAATTGAATACTAAAGAAAGAAGTACAAATTTCAAATTAACTCACAGAACGTTTGTAAACAAGATCAGGCTTCAACTGTCTAGCATCATTCCATAGCACCTCTGTATCTGTTCCAGCACGAATTACAAATTGGTCTCTTGCTTTTTCATCAGTGAGCCACTGTTGCAGGTTTTCCTGAAACGAATACACAAGCCACTTGAATAAAAACTAATGGAACAGAACAGAACAGGTAGATAAAGAGAATCATATAAGATTAAGAGCACTCATAAAGAGATAAGAAACCAACCCCAGGTGCGTAAGGTTTAGTTTCTGGAGGAGCCCATTCATCTGGAACTTTCATGAACTTCTCAATGTCATCAAACATGTTCACAGCAAAAATATGTGATCTATCCAACTTGTATCCATTTGTCTTCTCTTTTGCAAGTTCAGCTTCCTTCAGTGTCAACAAACAGCCAAATGAAATTGCTTTGCATTACAGACAACAAACCAAAAAGTAATAAATTAAAAGAATGAAAATAACTGCTTTGACATAATGAATGATCAAAGGAAAAAAAAATCTGGCATTGCTTTGAGATTGATGAACTAAGTATTCAGAAAGTGTTAAAAATTCACACGTACAAAAAAATCCCAAGCTTTTGATCTGACAAATAGAGGAACAAAACATAGTTCGTGCAACCAGCCTTTTTCCTATTAACCATTTTATAAGAGCACAAAAAGATGCTCATCTGACATAGACCTCAGAATCATGCAACAGAATTTTTAACATATGTCAGAAGCAAATTCAAGATTTTGCAGATTTTTGCAAGGCCAACAAGAATTTGTAGCTGTCCTAAATGCAACCAGGCAAAGAATGATAACTTGTATATGACAATCGAAAAAGATCCAGCACATATCATTGACATGATAATGCAGAGATACACAGTAATAATGCTCTAGGACACAGACACGGATCTATGTATTCAATTTAAGTTGGCCATCATAGAAAAACTACAGTTAAACCATCCATTACAATGCTTAAATAGTCAAGGGAACCCCAATTAGGCAGCTAATTCATTTATCTTCAGATATAACAATGCAAATAAAAACCACAACTCTTCTCCCCCACCTCCTACTCAGCACCGCAAAAGGAAAAATAGATAAATAGTCTGTTTTAATAGTTTGATTAAATTACCCTCACCTCTGGTCCAACCTTTGGTTCGCCTCTGGAAAGCAATCATACCATACCACACATTTTAAACAACTATTCCTTAAATACCAAAAGATATAAGCGTTTTTTTCTATATCTTATAGGATGGAAAAATTGCGTATAAATTGATTTAAAACTCTTTCGAAAAAAAAAAATTTTTTTTGTTTCATTCACTACCTGAGGTGTATTATACTCTATGAAACAGTACCCAAGAGTTTTCCCGGTGTCGGAATCAACCGGCATCCATAGACCATCCTCCTTAATCACCCCAATCTGGCTGTAGATTTTGCGAATAACCCCTTCCAATTTATCAAATTTCTCTTTTGGAACCACGGGCAAATTGTCCACCACAATTATGTTCCCGAACCCAGCATCGAATTCCAACTCCTCTTCCTCCCTCAAATCCTCATCATCGCTGCACACATAAATCCAAACAACCAATTCATTATCCAAAACCTCAACTTAAAAAAAAAAACTAAATTCCAGAACTATTTTAACCTAGCAAAAACTCGTAGAAAACACAGACTAAGAGGAATTTTTCTCGAATATACATGAAAAGTTGTAGCAACATTATTTATTCGAACCTAATGATGCCGAAGTCTTCGCCGGGAGGGAGGCGAATGGAATCCAGATCGACTTCAGAGAAGTCGATGCCGTGACGTAAGCCAGCGGCTCTTATGTCCTCCATGGACATCGCCTCAGCCGCCATGATTGTCTCGCTTTAGAATTTGGTGCTTGTCTGAGAGTAGTCAGACAAGCAGGGAGAATGCACCACCGTCGAAGAAGGAAGAATTGATGCGCCGGCCGCCGCCGAGAGGAATCGAAAATAATGGGGAGCGCTTCTGTTTTAGGGTTTTTGTTGTTCTAGAGAGAGAAACGGTGAGAAAATTCGGGTCGGGTTTATGCTTACACGAGCGGCGGAAAGTGAATTCCATTTAAAATAGCAACCTACATGGATTAAAGAAGAAATTGGAGGTCAAAGGCCCATCTAATTAAAGGCCAATCTGGTGGCCCAAGTTGGAGATCTATACCAACCATTGGCACTTTTAGTAATTTCGTCGCAAATTGTAGCCTAAATCGGTTATCTGAGTAGTTTTGGACATTTTCGTACTCTGAGATTGCTAGTTTTGGGCTTTTCAGGTTTAGGAGTAGTACAAGGCCCAACATGACTCGTTTCAGTTTCTCAACTGTCATCAGTCTTGTTCTTAAGACCCAACTGACCTTGTAAATCATGATTTTTTTTTTTTTTTTTTTGGAGAGAATTGTAATTATGAAATTAATTTTAAAAATTAATGGATTTAATAGTATTTTAAATTCATCATACCTTAAGGCAAACTTTCTTTACATCTTATACATTAAGTACCATTTAACTTGGGTATAAATTTTTAAATGAAATTTGGTTTTACTTAATTGGCTGAATTTGAAAATATTTCTCCCCCTCACACATGCATACACAGACTCTCTTCCCCTCTTATTCTCACCCTTACGCGTACGTGCATATGGTTTCTCACACATTTGTGCGTGCATACGCGTGCACACACACTCTCTTTCTCTCTCAATACACACTTGTTCACGCATATTTATATTTTTCTTTCCCACACGTAAATAAATAAACTTTTCTTCTACTATATACACACTCTCTACCATATGAAAACTCTTCCTCTCACATACGCATACATACATACAAATGTATACATCCTCTCCCTCCCTCCTCCCCCCCCCCCCCACAGCCAACACCTCTTTCTCTCTCTCACGCACACACACAGCCCCTTCCACATTTACATTTTCACACACATGCACACATTTGCTAACACACATACCCTTTCGCATTATACATTTTCACATATATGCACACATTTTCTTACACACATTCTCTCGCTCAAACATACTTGTGTTTTCTATCTCACATAAACGCACGCGCATTCTCTTTTTCTCTCTCACACATACATGAGACAAAGCAAGCTCCCCTAAGAGTTGAAGACAAGAGAGAAAAAGAGTTAGAAAAATTCTTTGCAAAACAAGAACAAAGGCATAAAAAGCGAATCTCGCAAAATTTTGAGTTTCTAGCTCCAACTCCAACAGACATTGCCTTGAATTTCGACTTTAATGTGCAATCAAAGGATACAGTCTTCATTAAAAAAAAAAATTCAAACCATGAGCTCTAATTCCAACGACCTTAGCTTAGAGTCCAGTAGGCAATATGTACGCTTTCCTACAATAATGTCTACGCCCAAATCTTGAGTCCTTGCAAATATTGAGTTATATCTCCAATAGACAGTTTTGAACTTCGACTCCAGTAGGCAATCAGAGTGCATATCCCTTGCGAAAAATTCAAGTCTTGAGTTTCGATTCTAATAGGCATCGACTTGAACTCTATATTTGATGGGCAATAAAAGGGCATAGTCCTCACTCCAACTCCAATAAACAAACAAAAGGCATAACCCTAAGGATTCAAGTTTTGAGTTCCGGCTTCAATAAAAGCAACTATGTATACGGTCCTGTAAATTTTCTTAGAATAAGTATATGGTCAACCTGAGATAAAAAATTTGTAAACACCACTTTTTTGGTTTTCGTTTAAAACCTGTGTAAGTTTAAAATTTTTTTGAAGTATTACATGAAAGAAAATGACACTAACCTTCTGTTAATTTAAAACCTTATGAGATATTAACTGAAGAAAATATGACAGCAACTAAATGATGATCTAAATCATTACTCGTGTTTCAAATAATCCTTTTCCTCATGGAAGGTCGAAACTCATCTCATAAAACTTTACACAAAAGAGGCAACAAAAGAAAAGAAAAAAAGATCCCAATGTACATCAAACAAACCAGATCAACGGAAATTAGCCACCATCTCTCAAGAAAGGAAGAAGTCTGCAACCGCATGACATCCTCAAAGGATAGATACTAACAATGGGGTTTTGAATCATCAAAGACTAGTGTGGTAATAACATAATCCGTTTAACAGATTGAGCTGTAATCTCAAAACAAATTAAGATGTTTTCCACTAATTATCCTTGGTAGACATAGTTTCAAAATACAAGGAAAAATCGCCGTATTCAAAGAGCATGTTGCTGAAATAAGACTTTGGTAGCAAAACCAACATAAAGACTTCAAAGATCAATATGAAGTTTATTCTCTTGCCCTGCCATCTATGTTTCAAGTTGTAGAGTGAGGAATTTAGAAAAACAAGAAAATTCAAATATCATATTCAAATAGGGAAAACTCTCTCAGTAGGCAGGTCTCTCTTTATCTCACACAGTGAAACATGAGAATCAACTTATCGAATTTCACAGAACATGGTATGAAGACAAGAAGACAACTCAGCGATAAAGGCTTTCGGATCTAAGGTTCTCTGCAATCTCAGTTTCCCAACGGTCTCCATTCTCAAGCAGCTTTTCCTTGTCGTACAAGAGTTCCTATAACAAAGAACATGTCAGGTACTACATTTCATCAATAAAGGTATCCAAAATACCAAACAGCGGACATTCTCACAAACCTCATGAGTCTCAGTTGCAAACTCAAAGTTGGGCCCTTCAACAATGGCATCAACTGGACAAGCTTCTTGGCAAAATCCACAATAGATGCACTTTGTCATGTCAATGTCATACCTAGTTGTTCGACGGCTCCCGTCTTCCCTTTCTTCTGCCTCAATCGTGATTGCTTGAGCTGGGCATATCTATCATGAATCAAAGAGTAATTATTTGAACAAATGCACACTAGCTACAGCAGATATCATGCAACAGTTACCAATAGATTACTGATCTAACAAAACACTAAAAGACAACAGCTTAATGAAGAACAAAAAAAGAAGAAGAAGAAGAAGAAGAACATAATGGACGGTGAGAATAAGTCCTTACAGCTTCACAAAGTTTACAGGCGATGCAACGTTCCTCTCCAGTTGGATAACGTCGGAGTGCATGTTCACCACGAAAACGAGGGCTCAAAGGACCCTTCTCAAATGGATAATTGATCTGAAAAATAAGACATTTTAGACTGCAGCCAATTCAAGTCAAACAGAAGGTGGAGGTTGTTTGAGTATCAAAAAGATATATTAAGGGAAAAACCTTTAAGCAAGGAAAAGTGGTACCAAATGATGGCACAAATCAAAGCAAGTATAAACCTTTCCTCCCACAAAAGAAGGCCTCCAATGAGGAGGTTGAATGCTTAAAAAGTTTTTAGGAAAACCAGAAATGACAGAATAGGAGGGTGGTGCAGAAATCAGAAAAGAGTCATTAAATATGCCGGGTATAAATTTAAGAAAGTTCAAATTCAAGGAACAAGGAAGGAAGGGGAGATGGCTCATGGGATAGCTAATATCTGCTTTGCTTCTGATCCATTTTTCTTCTGGCTCGTTGATAAAAATTCTTTTACTTTACTAAAACGAGAGAGGGAGAACAAAGAGCTAGATAAGAAGGAAGAAAACAAGAACACTTACAGTAACTTTCTTCTCAAAGAAGTACTTAAGAGTCAGCATCAAACCCCGAACCATTTCAGTGAGAAATAACGTGTTTATGCTCCTCTCAAATACTGGATGAGTTAGTAAGGAAAATCTATAAGATGAGGCCACAGTAACCAACATGAAATGACAGAGCAAGAGATATTAAAAGGACTTACCAGAATTCCAATCCTTTGATATCTCTTTAGCAAGCTTTTCTCTTTCTTCATCATCTGCAAACAAGAACTTTAGCGTTGGATATGAACAACCCATAATCATCTGCCAGAAAACTTTACACTAATCAATTTACATGTACAACATCTGCACTAATTCTTCGCTTTTGAATGCAAGCAATTTATCTACTCTCCAATCTCCTAACAAAGAAGTGATAACCCTCCAAACACGCCCAAATGCTGAAATTCAAACCAATTAGATTTATTGAAGACAAATTACTGGCACAACGATAAGGATTCATTGAACAGCACACAAGTCCTTCGTCAATTAACCTCGTAAATTTGTGACAATTTAGTGAACTAAAAGCTATCTGTCGTGAAAACAAGATAAGAAGGTAACGGTACATACACAAATAGATCATCCACAACTCAGTCATCTCATTTTCATAATGGGTTAATCACAATGTTTATTGCCTTCTGAGTTGATCAAATTTACACATTAATAGAAGCAATGGAGCAACTTAAAAGTCAAAGTAAGCTCATAATTATCCTTTCAAACATGTCATAAGGATGAAGTGCAATTTTCTTGATACCAATTGCAGCTCTATATAAACTCACACGTTCTTTCAGAAGAAGACTGACTTTACAGTTCACATTTCAGCTGATAAAAAATACAGTGTGTGGTTTCGTACTTGGACGTTACAAACCTAGAGACTAAGCTTTAAATAGAATGAACTACGCGCAACTTAATGTGAATTCCGAGGCAGAGGAAGAGAGAGGGAAGATAATGACACCTTTGTCAGTAGAAAAAGAGTGCTTGGTGGCAAAAGAGCGAGACCCATTCACCAAACCCAAACGACTGGGGTCCTGCCATGCTTGGCCTGCTGCAGCCTGCATTTCAATCCCAAAAATCACAACTCTTAATCTCCAACATCTTCCCAATAACAATCAGAAAAGGGAAAAAATATATATATATATTTATCTCTTGCGAAAAGTTTTCCGAGCATTAAGAATCAATAGAGATATAATATATATTGGCGTCGAACTGGAATTTTTTTTTTTTCACCATATCTGTAGGATAATGTAGCTTCAACCATCAACAAACAAGACCAACAAATACTCAAGAAGTGTAATATGAAAATAAAAATTAAAAACTCAAGAAACTCTTAATGATGACCAAACACCACATCATTAACAGCTTGGCTGCCAATAAAAAAAAAAAAAAAACACACACACACACACACACATTACTGATCAGCCATACAATTTAGTCCAGCATGCTAACCTCACAAGGGCATTTCATATTTTCCTCCAACAAAAAATGGAAATTAAATGCGAATGCAGTAACAAAGAGTAGAAAATGAAGAAACAAAAACTGATAAATAAAAATTTCTCTATTTCCCAATCCTTCCTTTTTCACCCAAAATACCCCATCCAAAGGCGCAATTTTGGGAGCCCCTAGCAACCCTAAGGACGAATCTAAAACAAGAATAAACGATTGTTCCATCAATGTCCAGTTTCAATTAGGGAAAACAAGGGAAAAATTACGATTTAGGGTTTCAAAAAACGACTAAAACAGACTGAAATGATTAAAAAACAAAAAGAAAGAAAAAATCAGTAGCAAAAAGTCAGTGAGAATGAATTATAATATTAAAAAAGTAAAAAAAAAAAAAAAAAAGCAGAAAGGCGAAGCTTACTAGCTGACGAGCACGAAAAGCGGCTAGGGATTTGCGAGCTAAGATGGAGGCCATGGCCGATTAATTGATCACTTCAGCTTGGCTTCTCTAGTTGACGTTAGGGAGCTCTCCAAAGAAGAAGGGATCGGAATGGTTTTTCAGCTTTTTATTTTACCTGCTTTTTTTGTTGGCTGTATTGAAGACGTGTGTAACGCACGCCCTGGCGGTGAATAGCGATAGCCACTGGGATTAAAATTACACCTTGCTCCCTGAGGTTTTCCATAATTATTATGGTCTTTCGTGATTTTTTTTTTTCACAGTGGAAGAAATGCATTTAGCTAAACTAGACATTAAACAACTATGGAAGATTCTTACATGGTGCGTCTGTTTGGTTAGATGTTAAATATTTTTGTAAGAAAAAATTTGACATGAAAAATTTTTATTTTTCTTATAATTTTCTGGTATTTAGATGAAAATGAGAAAATCCTTCGAAAAATAGTTTTTTGATACTTTTTATTTTATTTTATTATTAATAAGAGTTAAAGAGAATAGCAATAATTTTAATAAATATTTGACAAGTAATTAGAGTTAATTAGAGATTGTTTTATTTATAATTAATCTTCAAAATCATATAATGGTAAAATATACATAACTACAATCATATTATTGTGGGGTCCAAGATTATGAAAGAAATAGTTGATAAGAGTTTAAAACAAAAATTAGTTTAGTAATTGAAGTTATAAAACGTAGGTGCTTTTAAGGTTTAATATCACTCTTGAATTATAAGAAAAATAACTTACGTTTATTAGGTATATAAGTTAGTTTCAGCCAAAGAAAAAAAAGTTTGGAAAATATTTTGGCACCAAGAAAAATTTTGAAAATATTTTCAATTGAAACAAATAGACCCTAACCCAATCTATGAATTTTATAGTTTAAAATAGAGTAACATAATATTCTTACATTATTTTCTTGTATCTAAATACATCACTATGCTTATGTGACACTTTTTTTGAATTAAAAGATGGATCGTGGACTCGATCCATATAATTTTCGGACAACTACTAGTATGCTACTAATCTTAGGTCCACATAGTTTGGTGTAAAATATTTTTTAATAAAATAGAAAGTTTGGTGTAAAAATATTTTTTAATAAACTAGTTACAATGAAAATAATTTGTTTCCCTTCATGTTTAGCTTGGCTAACTTTAAGTATTATTCTCCTTAAAATTAAAAACTCTTATAACTTTTGAATTTCTATTCATCAAGAATTCTTTCTCCAATTACTCATTTTCTATTCTGCGCACGAATAATATCAAAAATAATTCTCTAAACACATTATCCAATTATTTTTATATTCTTTTATGTCACATACATTACATTTAAAAAAAAAGACACAAATATTATTCCAAATAAACAGAATCCAAATGATTCTTCAAAAAAAAAAAAAAAAAAAAATTCCAAATGGAGACGGTTCCCTCGCGAAGAAAAATGGGTTGGGCCTCAACAATGACAATATAAAATATTTCGGCCTCAAATGAGGAAAAAATTGAGACCTTCTTCCTCTTAGTTCTTGGATATTTTAAGGCTATATTCCCTAACCCCCTAAACCCCCCATAACTGCCACCATTTGTTTCAGTCGTCTTCAAGATTTCCAAATAAAATTAAAGGGAAAAATGGCCACCTTGGCCTTCTCAGGAGGGCTTGTAGCTCAACTAAATACTCGTTCTCCATTTTCTTCCTCAATAAACCGCTTCTCAATTGTAAGTATTTCTCATTTTCCTCTCCCTCTTTTCTTGTGCATATTCCACCTAGAACCCCATATCAAGATAACGCTTTTATGTGTAATTCGTCCATGTATTGATTCATTCAGTGTTTTCTACGTTAATTGAACTGAATTGTAAGCATATTTGAGTAATTACTTGAAAGATAATAGTGGGTTTTGTTGTATTTGTAGAGGTGTAACGTGGCAGAGCCGTTGAAATTCAAGGACAATGGAAAACCAGTGATGCCCATTGTCAATGGGGAGCAAACGGCGTCGTTCCCGGGCTTTTTAACTTCCACTCAATTTGAAAGAATCCCTGTTCAGAAAAATGATACTAGGCTCAGGATCTTCTCTGGAACTGCCAATCCTTTACTTGCTCAGGTGTTACAGGACATGTAGTATTCCCGTAAATTTTTGCTAATATTTGCCCTTTTGCATTGTCAAAGGGCATATAACTGAACTGGACTGACGCGCTATGCTTGATTATTAAATGGGGTACGGGTAATTGTGTTGGGATTTTGTATTTTTCTGGTCGTAGTTTGATTGTACCTTCAGCTCTAGTTTACTTAGTATTTTTGAAGTTGAAGTTGTCATTTGATTTAGTTAAATCTGCTTAAAAAGGGATTTAGTTGAATCTTTCAAGTCAATTTGCAATGTTGGAGTTATTGTTGACAAGCAGTATTGATAGTGATAACCTCTAGTGCAAATCATGATTTTAGGGTAACGAGGCACTACTGAGATACTGATCTTCTTCTTTCAATTTTAGCAGAATGTTTTTGTTTAATTACAAAATAACAAAACACATAATATCAATTTTAGGCTTTGAAATCATGCTCATTCTTTTTGTGGGTTTAGAATTGTTCCGCATGTTGATTATTGTCTTCATGTACAAGTGTTTCAAAATGATTCCTAGACTGTTCTTTGGTCATTTTAACTTTTCCTGTTCTTGTAAATTCTATTTCCGTTTTTCTTAAGAAAGACGGGTTGAATTTGTTGGGAATTCATTTGAAAGATGGAGTGCTTCATGACTGATGGAATACTTTGTAATTTCACAGGAAATTGCGTGCTACATGGGTCTCGAGCTTGGAAAAATTAAAATAAAACGTTTTGCTGATGGCGAGATATATGTTCAATTACAAGAGAGTGTTAGAGGATGTGATGTATATCTTGTGCAACCAACCTGTCCTCCTGCAAATGAAAATCTCATGGAGCTCTTGATAATGATTGATGCTTGTCGGAGGGCTTCAGCAAAAACCATTACTGCTGTGATCCCATATTTTGGATATGCCAGGGCTGACCGTAAGGTAACTTTGTGTTTAAGGAGATCGAAATAGATAATGATATGATCTAGGTGCAATTAGCCAAGAAGACAGTAAAACTAAGCAGTTGATTCACAAAGTCAAAGGTCATTTCTTGCTTTTCAGTCACTCAAGGGTGTTGGAGATCTAGAATATACCTCTTACCTAGCTTTGGTAGAATGCTAAACATGTAAAACACCAACCTAGAATTAAGTAAATGTACATAAAGTCTAAAGTAAATTGCAATGAAATTCCAACAATCATGTTATGTCTTCCGTTCCTTTTCATCTCAATAGGTAATGGTGGGCTTGCTAAACTCAGTATCTTTTTTTTTTTTTTTTTTTAGCATGATATATGGGATTGGGGTTGAATATCTCTTCTTCTAGGTTTTGATTCGCCACACTTTTCATAATTTTACATACTTTATGTTGCTCTCTAATTGATATGACTTTTAGCGCGAAGCTATATTATCATTATTACCTGCTTTTTGGTTGTCTTTATTGAGAAAGTATGAAAAAGAAAAAAAATTGACTAATGTGAAGGAAGTTCTAAGACACAGATACTGGAGCATATGTGGACATTTCAGAAGAATTTATTTTTGTAAACTTGAGGGGTTACTGGGTTGAGAGTCCTGGCAGTCTACTGAAATTGTTCTAGACAGATTGCCTGACTTGCGGAAATGAGATAGTCATGGATGGCATAAAGTCTTATAATTCAATTATTATAGTTGTTTTCCTCTAAAATCATTTAAGTTGGGTACATTTGCTTCTTTTTCAGACTCAAGGACGTGAATCAATTGCAGCCAAACTTGTTGCAAATCTGATCACTGAAGCAGGTGCAGACCGTGTTCTTGCTTGTGATCTTCACTCTGGGCAGTCAATGGGTTATTTTGACATACCTGTGGATCACGTGCATGGGCAGGTAGGGGAACAAACATCTTTTATCCTCAATTTGTCCTTGTGAGAACAGGATATAAATTTGAACTTGAGTGAAATTGACTTTGCCTAACATAGTTAACTTTTATGTTCCAGATGTTATTAGCAGATTCATTCGAAGTTTAACTGGTATCTTTTTTTAATTTGCTAATTAATCTCATTCAATTTGTGCCTATGCAGCCTGTCATACTTGATTACCTTGCCAGCAAGACAATATGTTCTGATGATCTGGTTGTTGTATCACCTGATGTTGGGGGTGTAGCAAGGGCAAGAGCTTTTGCCAAAAAACTGTCTGATGCACCTCTTGCCATTGTTGATAAAAGGCGTCAAGGGCACAATGTAGCTGAGGTAAGTCATGTGCATTGAATTGTTTGGTGATGTTCACTTGGGTGAATTAAACTTTATGCAATTCTAGCGCTAAAGAATGTAGAGGCTTGTTATAGTCATGTTAATGTGGCTATTATTTATCTACGGGATAATGTACATTTTCCATTAGGCAGTCATTTGGTTTAGTGTGCCGATTATTCAGATTGCGTCTTCTACTTGTTAAATTCTTATATGTATCTGGATATATGTATTCTTTTTTGGTTCTGTTGCCGTTCATGACTTTGCTAATACTTTGTGAGACAGAAGAGGTTGATATGTGCTTTGGATCAAGCAAGCATAATGTTTGATTCCTATGCTAGGTTCTAGACCATAATCTTTTTTATATGATATAGTATGCTTCCTGAGTCATATATCTTCAAAATTTTGAAAGTATCTTTTGTTTTTTTCTTCCTTCCAACTTGCTTTGTTTTTTAAGCTATTATTTATGTTCTATGTATGCAGTAGCAGGATTCCTGATTTAGTTGCACTTTTCTTTTTACATCTTTCTTTGAAGTTGTCCTTTACCTATGACCAATCTTTTACTTCAGATTTTTTTTTTTTTAATGTAATTACTGCAAATTACAGCTACTTAAGAACCTAAAGTGATGTCAACTTCTCTTTTCCTGGTTCTTGACCTCTTGTTGCCTGCCTTAACTTTTGATGGCTTTTGATTTTTCGTCTTGTTTTTTCCACTGTTTGAAGATGGATTAAATCTTGTGTCGTGTCAATCCCACTTCAGTTTTTTCATAGGTTTCTTGAGTAATTGATTTTGTGGTTATAGAAATGCATTTTCAGCCTTTTTAGCTGGTTTAGTTTCTCAAGTAATCAACTTTTAACCTGTAGAGAAGCAGCCTGCAATATGGATATTTTGGTCGGAGACTTCATGACTATTTTGCCAATAAACCAATGTGCTTCAGAGCTTCTGCAAGCCGTTGTCCATTACCTTTAGTTATTCTGGAAATGGAGACTTGTTCACGGACTTTTACCCAGTAAACTATTAATATCAGGAGGAATTAGGTATAAATATAGGTTCCGTTGCTGAAGTTGGTTATGAAATCATCAGATCCAAATCATAAATATTGTTTTTCTGAAAGATCAGTTGATTGGAGAATTAGAGCCAATGACTTCTGTCAATAGTTTCTCTTTTGGTGCTGAACTGCATTGAATGCTTTATTGGTATGTGTAATTTAATAACAGCTGCCTTCTACCTCCACAGTTTTTGTTTCATGCATCTCCTGTTTACCTGCACTTCCAAGTTTCAACTAGATGAGCTCCAGCTATTGGCCCTTCTCTCTGCATATAATTCAATCTAACTGTGTATTTTGTGTTTCTGTATGTTTACATTTCAACCGAGTAAATACAGACTGTCTTTTGATTAAGATAATTAGAGACCTATGCACTCTCTCTCTCTCTCTCTCTCTCTCTCTCTCTCTCTCTCTCAATATTTGTATATATTGTGAAATTGTGGATACAAGTGCTGGCTCATTCTTGAAGAGAGAATTCCGACTATGGATTTGTCTTCACAATTCTGCATTATTGTTACCTAGAATGGAAATTTTGTGTGCATTTAGTAGTATCAGTGACTTTCCCAACGACTTCCAAGTTCCAACTAAGATACTTGTGCAATTGTATGGTATGTCTACTCTACAGGTGATGAATTTGATTGGAGATGTTAAGGGAAAAGTAGCTGTCATGGTGGATGATATGATAGATACTGCTGGTAAGTATTCCTCATGCTCCTGAATCCTGATTTAGTTAACAAATGAACAAGTGAAAAAATTCACTGCCGCAGAGGCAACTTGTGTCTCTTGAATTTTAATTCTCAGGAAATACTCCTGATGTTTATAATAGTTGTCCAGGCAGAATTAGCATCGATAAGCTCTAGTTATGTTTTTCTTTTTTCCTTATCTTAGGCCATTTGTGTTGTGTTGTGAGCCTGTGAATTTATGGCAAATTCATGAATGCCATATGCATAAATGCCTTCCTTTCGTCCTGTTCTTTAGCCATGTAAAACATAAACTGTACAGTGCTGAAACTTTCTTTTGAATTTCTATTGTGCTTTATTTGATTTCAAGAATAACTTATAATGAAGAAATTATAAATAATCGTTTTTTTTTTTTTTTTTTTGTCACCTAGAACTCATAGTTGATTACGTAGCCAGTTGGTCTTATACCTGTTCTCTTGATGGAAGTCCAGCCTAGTCCATGTCTTCTTCTGCTCAGTATTTGATACTTCCGGCAGGAAATGGAATAACTATGATTTGATTTTGTGGTGATTCAATGCCACCATCTTACTCTTGTGGTCTCATTCTGGCAGAATGTTGATTAGTAAGGTTATATCTTATTCTTTATTGGTTGCACTAGATCCTTACAGTTTCTAAATTGCCTGCTTGAATTACAGGCACCATTGCAAAAGGCGCAGCACTATTACATCAAGAGGGCGCTAGGGAAGTTTATGCATGCTGCACCCATGCTGTTTTCAGGTACTTAAAGTCATGTTATTGCATAATTCTCCATTGACACATTTGATAAGCTGCGTCAAACGAAACAAATCTTCAATAAGGTTAATATCTGACTGAAGATCAAATCACAATAATGTTCTTATTTAATTTTCTTTTAAAAAATTTCATTTCTTCAGTAATGTGACATAGTGATAAAGCACTGGAATTTGACTTTTTCTGATTTTACACTTTGATGTGGTAGTGACATGGTAAATGAACTTGTCTGCAATAGTCTGTCATGACCTCAACCTGTAAGTGCCACAGTAAAGGTTTAAGCCATGTTTGTCTTGCATTTGTGACTCTAAGAGTTGGTGACCTCAATATCACCTTCTAAGATAATAAATATATATATGACTCTTGGCTTTTGTGGAGGGAAGATATTTCTATTATGTCGAGGTTTCCTGTAGTATCACAAATACTCTTGGGGCGAAGTTTGGAGTCAGATCTGTGTTAGCAGCTTCTGTGCAAGACCAGTATCACACAAGACATGATTGGATGTCTCCACAATGTTTTGTGATAGTTTGATTGCTCACGTTTATTTTCCTCTCTTAAAGAATTTTGTCTATTCGGTATTTTGCAGTCCTCCTGCAATAGAGAGGCTGTCAGGCGGATTGTTCCAAGAGGTAATCATAACAAACACCATTCCATTGGCAGAGCAGAACTATTTTCCCCAGCTTACAGTCCTATCTGTTGCCAACCTTTTGGGCGAGACCATATGGCGTGTTCATGATGACTGTTCTGTGAGTATTACTTTCACCAAGTTTATATTTGCTTCACAACTTTACATTTGTGCCCTAGCGTATGAGGATTTTGGCCCTACCTATGGGGTTTGGCATTTGTTGTCTTTGATTCCAAGAGCACATTCTGCTAGTCAAACACTTCTAGCAAGGACCAGGGCTCCTTAAGTGTTTTGTTGATTCTGCTGATATATCATAGTCGGTGCATTGCACCTCTTCTGAACTCTAATTTCTATATGAGGATGCATATGAATGTTTCATATCCCAATGGTACTTTTAGCATCCTTTAATTAATTCTTTAGGAGGGTTTGAATTTTTGCTCTCACTGTTTGATGTTTCTTCTTAATCTCTTGGCTTTCAGGGTGGCTTTGAACCCTATTCCAGCTTGGGCATAGATTGACAGCTTTCAAGTCAGTTTCTTTTCCAGCTTCAAAATTGGGTAGTTCAGCTTTGGATCTTGAAGCAATGTTGTGGATAAAATTTCCATCTATTAGCTGCTTGCAGCATTTCTTTTTTCCCCTAAATTTTGTCTTCACCGGCTTTATACTGTTGTGCGAATTTGCCTATGTAGCTGATACGTTGTGTAGAATGTATTTTGCTAAATGTAAATCTTGTAACTCAATGATTTGATGCCCGTATAAATAAATAATTCGGGGCTCTGGTCATTTCAGGTTCCTTTAACAGCTTACATTTAATCTCATTTCAGGTTCCTTTAACAGCTTACATTTAATCAGTAGCGTCACGTTTATTCACTGTTGAATTAGGGTTCCGGGATTATTAATCCCCCTTTATCAAATGAAGGATCTCGCTGTATCAAATATACTAGTCTGTGTGTGCGTGTTCTTTTTGGAATTCTTGTCATTCAACTTGATGACCATACGATGCATGAGATGAATCAGCATGTTGCGTGGTGTTGTTTTCATGGATATATTCAAGTCTATAACAAGTCAGTATTGACGCCAAAAGCAATTTACAATATCAGGTGTAGTTCTCAACCCCAGTACCACGCCAACGTGGAAATCTACAATGGAAGACAATGATGGTATATGTTAACATCATCTCCTAACCTCTATAACCATGGTAACTATGTCCTTGCATCAATGGGTTAACTGCAACTAAGCTTTATAAATCGAGCAACAAAAGTGGTTCTCTGGTTGTACTCAAATTGCCAAGTACAAAGGCCGGAACAAAGTCGTATAATATTCACCTTTCACAACTTGAATCCGATTCTTCACCTTCAAGTAAATCTGCTGCACTTTCGTCTTGGTTTTCGCTGAACCTGATATCTTTTGGTATCTTGGGATTGATCATTATCCATTTTCATAAAGTGAAATCCCATAATATACCTGTACTCGCCAGTCCCAAGACAACGCGAACAGTAGCTGAGACCACTCCCACCACAGTCCTTGCACCTGCAGTGAACAATGCAGGAACATTGTAGGTCACAAGCATATACCAGGATGCACGAACAGTTAAAACATACAAAATATACTGATACTTAACCATTTTGGCCATTCTCCTTTAGGAAGTATTGTAAGATGTGTGCAATTTGTCCTCCCTGCATCTCCATGTTTGTAAAATACATTAGCTGCAACTCCTTATGCATCACCAATAAAAAATAAGGGGTGTGAAAAATGTAACCATCTTCGTCATAAAGATGTGGGGGGTGAGGAAAATATAACCTTCCTTGCCAAACATAGTTTAGGAAAGGTCAAATTAGCAGTAAAGGTGTGAATTATAACCCAAAAAGCAGGTCTTCTTATAGATAACAAACAGTAACTTGATTTATCCACTGTAGGAGCAGTTGCTTCGAAGAAGTTCCAAGTTGTGTAGAACAACACTCATCTACAGACTAGCTGTCATTTTGGAAAAGCATATAGAAATATTTTTTAGCATACCAGCTCACTCATTTAATGCTAAAGTTAGCCATTCTGACAATGCATGTTACAATATCTTTGGCTTATTCTAATATACTTATGGGAAAACCAATGTAAGAAGTGGCTGTTAGGAAAACCGAGTGGTTATCAAAGCGGAAACTAGGCAATTAAAGCTATCTATTCAGGAACAATGCCTTGAGAAAAATCAGGTTATAAACTGCAGTAGAACAAAACATATTTTATCTATGGATATACTCTGATGTAGTTCATCCATGGATAATGCTCTTGAAGCAGTATTTGTTTCAGTTTGTCCCGTTAAGTCCAGGCAGCAAAATCAATGATAGAACCAACTGCTTTCCCTTTAGAAAGCTATGAGTTATTCACTAAGCTACTATCAATAATGGAGAAATTTACATAGAAAAGAAAACCTATGAGTCATTCACTACTATCAGAAAATTGGTGATTCATGGGATCAAATAAGGGTCAAATTAATAATATACGAGGAATAATATTGCTGATACGTTCAAGTTACAGTGACATTGACATGCATACCAAAGGTGCCAGGTTAGAATCACTGCTCCCACAGTATTATAAACAAAAAGTGCGGAATTGTCAATTACAACAATCACACTCATAACTATATTGAGTTTTTTCATCTATTTGGCTCCCAGTGTTAGCATCTACTACCCCGTGACTGAGGGAACATTGAACATAAATAAAGAATAAAAAAAGATCAGTTCACGAACCTAATCCACGGCAATTATAGCAATCAACTCTGCCGCTTCCTCTACAAACTACACAAGGTGGATCTGGTTTCTTTCTTTGTTCTCTCCGCACATTTGACTGCAAGAAAAATAATGCCATAAAAGGTTAAAGCTTAAAAATGATGTAATGGTTCTTCTGTAACAAAAAATCACCTACTTAGTACCAAAAAGTACTTTATACAATCCAAATGGAGTTACCAGTTGACCCATCAAAAGTAATTTCTTAAAGGAAAACAGAAATGCCCTCTCTCTCTCACGAATTCACCTGCTTCACTCTTAGTTTTGAGTCAGCAAGGCAAAATGCATAACAAATCCCTTCTAAGAAGATTAACAAAGCATAATTGAGAATCTGGTGCTGCCCAGAGTCAATTCTTCTGGCAACCAGACATATTTGAAACCTGAGATGGTTTAGTTTTGGAAATGAACAAAACAGAAGAATGTGGGTACATTCAGTCCAGCTATTTCTCATAACTCCTTATAGCTCCTTCGAACAACAATTCATCCAGGCAGTTTAACGTCTAAATACTTCTGGCCTTCATTTCTGACTCCAAGGTACTCTTCCATGGTTTGACATGCCGTAATGAGTTTAGCACGCATAAGCGTGAATATATGCTAGTATTAACTAGAAATGCTATTATACATGATAAGGCACTAGAGGTGTCTAAAAACATGGAAAC
Organism: Mitragyna speciosa; assembly: GCA_024721245.1. Taxonomy (NCBI): domain Eukaryota; kingdom Viridiplantae; phylum Streptophyta; class Magnoliopsida; order Gentianales; family Rubiaceae; genus Mitragyna; species Mitragyna speciosa. The sequence continues at coordinate 4,659,932 of CM045558.1, forward strand.
CCGTCATTGGCATAAATATCCAAACCTGCAATTCACTTCTTACCAAATATGCTTACCAAATTCCTCCTAGAATTTGTGGAATTGAAATATATCAAGTTTTGGGAAATTAGTTAATTCAAAAAGAATTTCCGAGAATGAAAGACCTTTCACCAAGTCATCTGAGTTATACAATGACAATAATAACTACAATCATATACACAAACATATTAGAATATTAATCACATTCTCAGAGTTGCTCTTCCCTATATTTTTTTCTCATTGAAGAAAGGGTTGTTAGTGGTAGGACTTGCTCCTTCCTGCACCATGGAGAATGTACAAATCCAACAGCCAGTTTCTTTCTCCAAGATTAAAAATAATTACTTCCGTAAATTTTCCCATCCAATAGTGCTGGCATTGTTGTATCTCACTTGAAATTCATCTCACTCAGCTAACCCTCTCTCCCCTCTCTCTCAACCCTTTTCAGCCATGCAACTTCTTTCTTAGTACTTTATGTTCCTCCTCAATTATGAGTTGTACATTTTATCTATTACATTGCTATAGAGTCCGCACTCTGCCCAGTTTACCTACCTCCAAACCTAAATATAAACTAGGGACATTATACAATCCCATTACGGTATGATACCGTTGGAAAAGCTTTAATTAATCATGCTAGAGCGATTAAAACACAGAAGGATAAATACACGAAGGTTTTTATGTTACGCCACTATATCGTAACAAAACTCTAGAATTTTACTATAAACTAACTGTTACAAAATCAAGAATTCGACCCAAGTGGTCAAGCCACCCTTCTAAACCAATGTGGCAGGTTCGACCCGTTACCATTTTCCACCTTAGGATAGCAAATATGCAGTACTAACATGCATATATTCCTCCAAGAATCAGTTTTTACAGTTAAAGCAACAAATATTCTGAAACAATAAAAAAAAAGGAAAATAAAAAGAATTAATAAATCAAACATTAATTAAATAAACCAACATTAAACATCAAAGCTATAGTCCTAGCTACCTAAAGAGAAGAAAAAAGGAGTACAGTCGTCTTTTTGCATCTTACCTCAGTTCTGACCTATCCAAGATGGCCTTGAAACTGAGAGGAGAGGCCTAGCTGTTGAAGCTGGAGAAGGGTTATGGTTAGGTGGAGAAGTTGCACCGTTAGTAGAATTTATGGCTTCCAGTCTAACAGCAGTGAGCAGATTCTGAACACTCATCATGTAGGTTGGAATCTTACACCACCGTCAAAGTTTCTTCCCGGTGATAACGGCTAGTGGTCCTAAAGATTATGGAGTCTCAATTCCTATTTCTTAATAGGGTCAGCTGTTTATTCACAATTGTAATGCACTCCCTAAATGTTAAACCCAAAAAGGAAAAAATAAAAAATAAAAAAGGAAGAAAATAAACATACGTCTAAGACGTGGATTTTTGGCTGTGCTCTGTCCACGTCTTTTCCTGACCCTTCATATTTTGAAGGCGTGAAAAACAATGTAACTAAAACACGCCTTCTAGGTGCAACAGTAGTAGTGCCCAGTCATGACTAATGTGTAAGGATGTTGTCATACATGGTTGTTTAATAATTAATATTTATAAAGATTCTTGGAAAACATGTTTTTCATTCTTCTGAATAAAACTATGATAAAATAAAAATTGTGGGATGCTCATTCTTATCATTAGTGGAAATTCGAGAAATTTATGCTGTACAATAGAATTTGTATCATCGTAGTAGTTGTTGCATGTAAATTTATGTTCATCATTACTGCATCCATACAACAAGCATAAACAAACAGCGGAATTCTGTCTTTAGGAGAACTAGTTTGTTAATAGTTTGAAGAGAAAATTATAATTTTGATATCAAATATTTGAAGTATTGGCAATTTTAGTCCTTAAAGTTTGGACAAAAGCAAATCTAGTACCAAATGTTTTAATTTTTTAGCATGTTTAGTCCTATTGACCAATTTTACAAAAATCTTATCGAAATTTGATCATATAATACTCACGTGCCGGTTATAAAATTTTGAAAAAGAATTAGATTAAAAAAAATTTAATTGCCATAATTTGTAATTAAAGGCACTAATTTGAGTTCATAAATAATAAATAAGTAGATAAAATTGAAAAAATCTACCTGGATAGTGCATTCGTGCGTGTTACAAATTATGACAATTAATTTTTTTTCTTTTTTAATTCTTTTTTAAAACTTTTGTAACTGTCACATGAGTTTCACGTAACCAGATTGCAATAAGATTTTGAGAAAACTGGTCAATAGAACTAAATATACTAAAAAATTAAACATTTAGTACTAAATTTGCTTTTGTTCAAACTCTAAGGACTGAAACTGCTGATATCCCAAACATTTGGTAGTAAAACTGCAATTTTCTCTAGTTTGAATATCTTGTCTTTGTATAGTGTGGAGGAGTAAGGCTGTTAAATATTTTCGGATCCAAGTAGAGGTAGAATTCCGTTTATCCGGATCCGGACCTAGACTCGAACCCGTTTCTTCTAATAAAAAACGAGTCAAGTATGGAATAATCAATTCTGACCTGATCTGAACTAGGACCTGTTAATAAAATAAAATTATATATATATATATATATATATAGTGGGCTTTAAAATAAATAAGGAATGGTTTTTAAATTTGGACTCTAATGTTCAAAAAAATAAGTGGGTTTTAGAAAGAAAGAAACTTGGGCTTAAAAATAAAAGATACAAATTTGATAATGGACCTTTGGCTAATAAGGTATGTATGTATGTATTATAAAGTGGGTTTTAAAATAAATAAGGAAATGATTTTTAAATTTGGAATTTAATGATTAAAAAATAAGTGGGCTTTGAAAAAGAAAGAAACTTGGACTTAAAAAAAAAAAAAAAGAAACTTGGACTTAAAAAAAAAAAAGAACCAACTTGATAATGGATCTTTGGGACAATAAGGTGATTTTTTTTTTTTTTTATGTTCATTGGAATGGATCTACCTAGGCTCGATCGGTTCCGGATTCGAACTCAATTTGTGAGATCTATCGGGTATACGGGTCCGGATTCGGAACATCTCCTTCCAAAGGGGTTTGGGTCCGGAATATCCAATTCTAGCCCGAACCCGACTCGTTAACAGGTCTATGGAGGAGGAGACATTATTTTTTTTTTTTTTGGGGTTTGGGGGCGGGGGGAAAGATTAATAGTACTAATCTTCATTAAGTACTGGCTCAAGAATTAGCCGGAGGAACAGAACTAAGAATTTGAGAAATTAGGAAAAAAACTGAGAACTGATTCAATTACGGGTGCTGATTAAAGTCTTCTTTTGATGGTATTTTAGCATTTGCTTAACTCTTTAGTCATAATTTTGCAAGAAATTATATGTCATGGTTTTGGATTATAGATAAATGTAAGGAGATTTATATAACTTGTGCATCTATTGAATCATGAAGTGCGCCTTATATTATTGCACAAAAGGTTTTAGTTTTCAGCAAAAATGGTGCAAGAATAGTTTCAATAACATGGTAACATTGCCAAGATCTCTGCTTCAAAGTGGTTTCTGACACAGAACAAAATCTGTAGACTAACAAACTTCAACTCGACGATGAAGTCAAGAATGTTTTGTGGACTTATAGCTTGGCGACTGGTGCTGCAGCCACACACACGGTTTTATTGTGGCTATGACTCGTTCAGTCTTTCTTTTGTTTCTGAGAAGGCTTCACTTACACTGTATGAATTATGATCTCTCCTTGATCTGAATGCCTCCATTTTGATCTTCATGTATCTTGAAATCAGATTTAGCTTTGAAATTTAGAAAGGCTACTAAAACTCTGTGATCTCTTTGAGTACTCTCTTATTAATCTTGAGAAGAAAGAATCCTCTCTTTCCAGTAGCTTTGCCGGCGTGTCATACTCTGCTATCCGTCCTGTTCATGGAATAGTAATAATTGGTTCAATAAATTGAACACCGAAGAGTAGACAAGTAGAAGCCCATATAAGAATAAGCTGAGATGTTCCTTTGTGGTCTTACCATCACTGAGGACCAATACTAGATCGCTATCTATAACTGTGTGGATTCTGTGAGCTATTGTAACAACTGTTCGATCTTTAAATTCTTGACTGATGATCTTCTGTATTGCACCATCGGTTGCAGAATCAACAGATGCAGTGGCTTCATCTAGGACAAGAATTGTACTCTTTTTTAGCAGGGCTCTTCCAAGACAGAACAACTGCCTTTGGCCAACACTCCAGTTTTCCCCGTTTTCAACCACTGGAAGGCAATGCATGTCAGTTGCATTGGGGTGGGGGGGTGGGGTGGGGAACTATGACATATTAATATTATCTGAGCATTGAATTTGAGATGATAAGGCCAAGGCAAGAATATTATTACCTGTAGTTTCTAGCTTTTCAGGCTTTCCCCGTACCAAATCACCTAATTGACATTTGTCTAGAGCCTGGAAGGGAAAAGAAAAACTACTCAGTTTATGAGAAACTACAATTGTAACTAATAACTGATGGGTCTTCCCTCTTGATCTTTCTTTCCAATGTTAACATTTCAAATTGTTACGGGGTTATGCTTATCTCAACTGAACTTGTTGGAGCTTATGTAGCTTATCCTTGACAAAAGTTTACCATTTGGTTCTGATGACTACTCTCAACATCTAAACTTCTGCTCTATGTGCCAATTCATCATTTTTGAATTGACCACAACTTGCTATATGATATTATTATTGACATACTTAATAGTGGATGAAGGTATAGAAGTTTTTCAATTGATTTAAATACATATTAAACGGGTGCTTATTGCTTCAGCTATCATGGAAGAACTTTACCTCCCAAATTTCGTGGTCAGAGTACTGGTCTAATGGATCAAGGTTTCCTCTGACTGTTCCTTCAAACAGCGTAGGATCTTGGGGAATGATGCTAAGCCTTGATCTCAAGTCATGAAGGCCTATTCTGGTGATGTCCACATCATCAATTACGATACTTCCCTGGCTGGGTTCTACAATCCTAAAGATGGCCTGAATGAGAGTTGATTTACCACTTCCTGTCCTACCAACAACACCAACTTTCCTCTTCCCAGGAAATGTGCAGGTTATATTCTTCAATACAGATGGTAGATGTTCAGCATATCGAATCTGTAGACAGAGCATAAATAGTTTCATTAACAAATACAAAAGTCACAGAGTTTGAGAAACTTTTTTCAGAGTTTGAGAAAATCTCTTATTTCTTTCTTTTTTTTTCCTTTGCCTATTCATAATTAACATAAAAAGTTTATTTATTGTGGATGATTATGTTCTCTGTTAGGTGCTGTGAACATGATTGATATTGTGCCTAGAAATTGAGCATATGTATTACAGGAATTATGAAAATTATTTGTTTTGATGACTTTGCTAAATTCTGATTACCTGCAAATTTGTAAATTGAATTGTCCCACTATCTGGCCAATTGTCTGGTGGTCTGCAATCTTCAATAACTAAGGGTGCTTCACTGGCGATGTTTGAGTACTGAAGAATCCTTTCAACTGATATCATTTTGTTCTCTGCATTGCATATATTCCATATAACTGATGCTTGCTGAACATTCAAATTGATACCATATGTTACTGCCAACCCCGCAATACCTGTAGAATATTCACTACATGAGTCTTTGCAAGAGGATGCAGTAAGCAAAGGAGTTTGATAGTTTTGACCGCAGGGAACTATATCTCATATGGATTAATCTTCATAGTAGAAATTTAGTAATTCAGTGCTTACTGGGATCTATTATTCCTTCTGGTAGAGTCACAAGCAAGACAAGTGAGAAGGCGAACACAAAGTTGGATAACTGATTCAATCTGAAAGAAAGCCACTCCATTGCTGACACATTGTGAAACCATGGTCTTGAATGGTTGTCAATGAGACAGAGGTTTGAGTCAATGAAGCGACATTTTTGGTCAAAAGCACGTATTGTTGCTGCTCCTGCAAGTGACTCAGCAAAGTGATGGAGGATTGGAGCTCTCTGTATCCCGGCTAAACGTGCCAATTCTCTTGCTGTTGGTATGTAATATCGCTGAAAATTCAATGAATAAATATAATATTATGTCATGATGATTTATGGTCTATAGTGCAATCTGATAATCACATTACAGAAAGCTAAATCTGCCTTAAAATATTTTACATGAAAGACTTGATTTTATTTCGTGCTGAATTTTCTATGAAATCGTAGTAAAGAATAAGCTCTGAAGGTATATATATCTTTTTAAAATCATGATTCAGGATTTCTCTGTCTGAGTTAAGCTTTAAAAACAGCTTTTATGTGTTCTAAGAAATTGGCTTGAGCACAATACCAAAGGTAAAAAATGTTTTACCTGGTACCAAATGCAGATTGCTGTGATTGGAATGAAGAGGACAAATACTTCCCATGCTACCTGTGACATGACTGCTATGGTCCCAAGTAACTGAATAATTGAGAATGCACACCAACCTATTTTGTTTGCCATCTCCAAGTCTAGTACACTTTGGTCTGTGGACACCTATGCATATCATAAATGGTTATTTTTAATCTTACACACAAAATTCAAGAGAGTATTGGAAAGTTAAAGAAGAAGTAAATTCAATTATATTAGAGATCAAAGAATGTAAAACTTAAAATTGCCTCGTACTATGGTGGAGCCTTTGCCTTTTCCATGCATTTCGCCTATGTTTTGTGCTTTTTCGTACTCAGGTTCATAAATAAACCCATAAATCAATTAACTTTACGCAGCGCTCATGATGAAGCATATTGGCAAATGATATCTGAGCTTGAATATGCTTAGCGCGCAACTGTTTTAATTATAAGCTAGTCAGTCACATAATTTTTGCATCAGATGTGATTTGATAAATTGAAGATGGAGTATCAACCTCTGTCTGTTGGTTGAAATAATAGAACCATGTAATGAAGGATTAGATGAATTTTGTCTGGTAAAAGACGTAATTATGCTAGTAGAGGAGAATTAGAAGATGAATTATTTCATACATCCTGCTTATATCTGTATATTTTCTTCTTGATCACAAGTCACATCGATCTTGCATAATGCAATATATCATTTTGAAGGTTGATTACTTTGTTGCCTATCAAACAATTTTCTTATTTAATTTGCTACAAACAGATTGGACTTGATATAAATTTCAAATGATATTCTTTATACTGAGTCTCATCAAGCATGTACTAAATCACTTGATGCTTATGAGACAAGATTATAAATCCATCATCCAAAAAGTCAGATCAGGCAGAGGCTATAGAGATATCTAAAGATTGGTTATTTAATTTACCTATCTTTCAATTTAATACTTATTTTTACTACAGAAAGTCTTATTTAGGGTTACTACAGAAAGATTGGTTACTGAAGATGTTAATGCTTACTGATAAGATCAAACTCCAACACAGACAGTTAGATCAGATAATAATAACATTCTATGTTGCATCATATCTTTTCAGATCTCCAACTACAACTATATATAAATGTTTTATTCTGTTTAATCACATTTACTTACCCTGTTTAAAATTCTTCCTGTTGGAGTTGAGTCAAAGAAAGCCATAGGAGCTCGAATAATACTGTGCAGCATGTTGCTGAAGAGCTTTTGTGAAGTCAGAAGGCCTGTTACAGCCACAAATGCAGCTCGGATCAGCACACAAAGTGAACTTCCAACAGCAAGAAGTATGTATACAAATAGTGTGAAATGCATCCCAATGACTGGTTCATCATTGCCGGCAGGACAAGCCCATGCCATCCAGTAATTGCTGGCTATCTGCAACATTTGGAACAATGATTGAGCAAGTATAATGATCGGAACAAAGGCACCCCGTTTCACAATGGTCAAGTAAGAGAAGTAAACTTCTTTCCCGATGCTTCCTTTTTCTCTTTCTTCATCCTGCACCAACCTCCCTTCTTTTTCTGTTATTTCAACACACAGATTGTGCTCGGAATCTTGTTTGGTGTGTGGAAATTCTGCATCTGGATTAGATTCTAAATTGGATTCACTATCATTTGTTTCATGTTCAAATGTTCTACTTGAGCTTTCAACTGTTATAATTGATTCTAGAGCTTGATTGTGGGCACCAACAATGACTTCAAATCCAACATTGTGTTTTAGAAGTTCTTCAAATGTACCAGCTTGTGCAATTCTTCCATTTTGCATCACCTGTTAAAATTTACAAAGTACAACCTGAAATCTTTATAATAGAAAGCCTCTAGTATTTTCCATTAAATACTCGCATATTCATCCTAAATGGGAAAACATATCTATATTGACCAGAAAACTCCGACTTTGAATCAATTTTAATCAAATCATATTGATGTTTCCTTTTTCTAGGATTACAAGAATACATGACACATGAAATATTTTTACTGCTTAATTAAATTAATAAGGAAAAAAGGAAGTTATAGTCATATATTTTGCAGATTTTCACTTACCAAAATGAGATCTGCAGCTGGAAGAAACTCTACTTGGTGAGTAACATATAGTATAGTCTTGTCCTTGAGAATTCCCATCAAACAATCCTGAAAAAATTACACTAAAATGTTTATGGTATCAGAATAATGCCTAGGATTTCACATTTTTCTGTATGTAAATTCATCGGGGTTTCATGAGTGCTTTAGTGCAGAGATAAATGAAAAGGTATTGGTAAAACATTCCCAGGACTTTTTTTTCCACTCACTCCTTTTAAGCTGAAGGATTTTGCATAGAACACTCAATTCTACTGACCTGAAACAGTTGTGTGCCCGTATGAGCATCCACAGCACTGAAAGGATCATCGAGGAGATATATATCAGCATCTTGGTAGACAGCTCGAGCAATTTGTATTCTTTGCTTTTGGCCTCCACTCATGTTTATCCCTCTTTCTCCTATCTCAGTTAGATCACCAGCAGAAAAAAGCTCAAAGTCCTTTCTTAGAGCACATGCTTCAACTGTTCTATTGTACTTGTCATTGTCATATGGATTACCAAAGAGAATGTTTTCTCTAATATCTCCAGTCAATATCCATGGGGATTGAGGGACATAAGCTTTTGTACCACTGATCTTCACTGTCCCCGATTCTTTTAACATCTCTCCAAGTACACACGATAGCAAGCTTGACTTTCCTGATCCAACAGTGCCACAAATTGCCACCTTCATTCCTCTTTTTACCCTTAAATTTATTCCATCAAGAGTTGCACTTGCTGATTCAGTATTCCAGCTGAATTTTCCACGATCTATCTCAACTGAGAATTCTGTATCATTTCTAGAATGGTACAAAACTGCGTCTGATTGAATTTCATCTTCCTGCAGGTAAGAAGCAATTCTATCTGCAGAAACTTTTCCCTGAGCAATCACGGACAATAAATCTGGTAAATTGAATATGGGATCTTGGAGCATGCGGAATGTTGCCAATGCAGATAAAACACGCCCTGCTGTGAGAGGGATTCCCATTAAAACGCATCCAGCAAAAGTCACCACAGAAATGAAAGTTGGCGATCCCCAGAAGATGAAGGTTGTTAAGGCTTGCAACCTTAGTGACTTCCATAGCCAATTGTACTCAATTTTCCTTAGACTTTCTAGTTTCTCTAAATAATAACCGTCCCAAGCCTGAAGTTTTAGTGTCTTCATGTTACGAAGAACTTCTGAAGTAGCTTTCATCCTGTTGTCTTTTGACTCCATTATTTTAGTTTGGAATCTCTTCTGGATCCTAGTCAGTGGTATGTTGCCAGACATTATTATCAGAGTTGTCACCAGAGCTACAAGTGATCCCAATCCCAGATTTGTGTGTAGAACGTAGACAGCTAAGGAAATTTGTATAGGCAACATCCAAATTATGTTCAAGTACCAGATGAAGTCCGTGATTCTTTGGACATCTACACTCATATAGTTAATGATCTCTCCGCTGGAGTGGCTTTGACGAGATCTGCTTGATAAGACAAGGCCCTTCTGGTATATGTGAGATATCAGAGCAGCTCTTAACCGAAGGCCTAGCTGGCGAGCCCCAAATATCCACTGCCTCTGTGCTATTGTTTCAACCATTTTTGCACTAAGAAAACCTAATGCAAGTAGATAACCGCTTCCTAAGCTCCTGAACTTTTTCTCGGTCAGGAAATTTACAAAATCATCAATCAGATAGGGGCCGACATAAGATGATGATGCGCTTATAACTGCAAAAAGAGCATTAATTGCTGCTTTCTTCCTTGCAAGTACATAAATGGCTTTATAAATAGATGGGTTTGTTGTTCCATCCTTTTGCCTTACATGTTCAAGGCAATCATCAAAGGATTGAGACAGAAATTGAGCTGAGTCCCTGAAATCAATATCTGGAACTTCATCCTGATCAAGTGGCTTCTTTAGTCCAACCTCAAACAGTGCATTGAGCCAAGAAAAGGTCACAAGTTGGAGAAGAGTGGCTCTCCCATATGGACAATCCTGCTTTCCTTCCAAATGCTTCTCACCTTTCCCATTCAGAAGTGGAGCAGTGATGCCATTTGGGATGTCAAGCACAATACCTGTTTTCCCTCGAATTGATATCACAAGAAGGCAGGCGGATGCAAGAACATTCAAGACATCAGCAAATGATTGCACTTTGAGGTTTTCATGGTTTGTTATCATAGAATTTCCATCAAGAGCTGCAGATGCAAGAGATAGCAGGAAGCTGGATATCCACCAGATCCTGATGACCCAAGGTAATCTGACTTGTTTATCTCTCAGTATCTTATACAGGACAACTAGTGAAATAGACCACGAAATTATTTCCATTATCTCAGAGGAGAAACTTGAGACTTTGAATGCACAGCGAGCTGCATTATCAGTTTGCAGCACGAGCAGCACGAGGAAGTGAGTTCCAAGGAGTAATATGGAGCAAACAAGGCTGATCTTGTAACCAAGGCCAACTTTCGCACCCACACCACATGTTTCTGCAACCATACTATTTTTTCTGCCTTTGCATTTTGATTCCACAAGATTTATTAGGAATTGGAGCAACAAGATTCCCAAGAAACCAAGTTGCAGGACAATGCTGGCATCTTCCAGTAAGCAAGGTGATGAAAGTAGCTGTGGCCATGGGATGCGAAACTGTAGGAACGTTAGACCTGCCATTTCATTTCATAGAACAAGATCACATTTTTAATCCACAGAAGAGTACAAATTGAAACAGCATAGCTTTTTACTTGCAGTGTTTTTACTGTCTATGTACTATATGCAGTATGTTGCTAGATTTGTCGAAACGTTAGTATACATGAACTTTGAGATTATCAGTAAGTAATAATGCAAATCCAGAAGACATTAAAGGCTACATTTAAGTATTATGGTTTCTCAACGTAAGACGCCTAGGTAGGTGCGTTGTCTAATACGATTCATGTCTTTCTCCCTAGCGATTCGGCTGTTCAGTTCAAAGATGCAATTCACTCGGATGATACACGATAAAACTGATTGCAATTCTCGTCAAATGCTGCCTAATTAGGACTGACTAGATACAATGTTCTCCTTTTTTTTTTTTTTTGTTTTGGGCCCGGGGGGGGGGGGGGGGGGGGGATGATGTACTGATTATAAAGTTACTTTGAACCTCAATCTTTGAAATGCTGAGCCCTGAAAATCTTAAACGAACTAGAAATTTAAAGGATTAACAAAATCAATGGCAACATGCCAATGGATATTAATACTAGATTGTGTATTGATGGTAGTTATTTAATATATAACAAGCAATGGAAGGCGTCATTAATTTTTGACGACTTTGGTAATTGTATTAAAATTTTTCGTAATACGTTAGTTATCTTATAAAATGAATGAAAAGGTAAGCATCGTTAGTTGTTTTATCATTTAGGGTCCGTTTGGTTGAATGTAAAATATTTTTATAAGGAAATTGTTTTCCTTAGAAAACATTTTATATGCAAAATGTTATTTTCCTTACAATTTTCTGGTGTTTGGATGACAGTGTGAAAATCTTTTAAAAAATAAATTTTTGATATTTTTTATTTTTTATTGTTAATATGAGTTAAATAAACTAATAACAATTGTAATAAATGTTTGACAAGTAAATAGAGTTGACTAGAAATTGTTTTGTTTATAATTAATCTTCAAAATACTATAATAGTAAAATATACATAACTATAATCATATTATAGTGGAGCCCGAAATTATGAAAAAAATAGTTAATAAGAATTAAAAACAAAAATTAGTTTGGTAATTAAAGTTATAAAAGTAGGTACTTAAAGTTTAATGTCACTCTTAAACTCTAAGGAAAATAACTTACATTTATTGAGTATGGAAGTTATTTTCAGCTGAAAGGAAGGAAAATTGAAAAATATATTACACAGAAAAATATTTTCTAGTGTTTGGCATCAAAAAAATTTTAAAATATTTTGCAGAAAAATATTTTCAGTCCATACTTGGTAACTGAATAAACATTTGTAAGATAAGATGAATCTACTTTGTGTCGGGTACAAATTTTTGTGGAGTCAACAAATTGATATTGGTGCAACTTGTTAATCGTTGATATTAGTGTCTATTTGATTGGCAAGTGAATGTGGAGAAAAGAGGATGTTTTTTAGTGGGAATGCTTAAGGACATTGTAAAGCTACACAAAAAAGTTTTTTTTTTTTTTTTTGTGGGTTTAGGCTAGTATCTGAATCTAATACTACAATAAAAATTTTAAAAATCGGCTTGTAGTGATTTAATTTATTTTTATTTCAAGAATTTTAAGAATTAACTTGTGAGTTTGTTGAAGCTAGGTTGCTAATTGCCTACCCAAAAAAGATCCACCTACACTCAACACGCATCTATAAGCAAAATTTCCCTTTCCAGATATATGAGGGGAAAAAAAAAAAGAAAAAACTACATCTACATATAAGGACACATATTTCTGTTTTAATATTCTGTCAAAAAAATAAAATCATTGTATGAGCACTACAACAAGCATATTCCAAATGTTAGTATTGAATTGTTATGTTTACCCTACTTTGGATCAGATCCTCCTCACAATTTTTTTTTTTGTGTCCAACTTATATCTAACACAAAATTGTATCATACCACTATGAAACTAAATCGTATTGATATGGCAAAGTGTTTGATACGGCAATGGTGCGTTTGATATGGCAATAGTACAACAAACTAAATGAAACGACATAATTTTATACAATTTCATATTGATACGGCAAAGTGTTATATTGGATACTATTAGGAAAAAAAAAAAAAAAAAGAACAAAGGATTTGGACGAGTCTTGTACACTATTCAATCCCTCACCAGTGATACATTGAGAGCATAAGTTTTCCATATTTTGACGTACCAAAGTATTCACTAATGGTGTAAATTTCAGCGGTCGTCGTGCCTTTTTGGCAACTTTAGAGAGAATAATGCCTGGATTCATGGCTTTCTGTTCGGCCATTTTTTTGAATTCTTTTGTCGCACTTTTAGAACTTTATAAAATAAAAGTAGTACGTAACTTTCACGATTTCAACAAAAAGTCAGTAAAAACCGTAGAATATATATACTGGTTTAATTAAAAAGTGTACAAAGATTGTGATGGATGACGAACTTGAAAGTTGAAACATAGGTTCGTGGATGTCTTTTAAAAAATAATTAATCTTATATATATACACACACTACTCAATACTATTTACCCGAGTAGTCTATACTGGTAACCACATGATAAACTTGCATTAAATCTTATGAATTGTTGTTAATTATGCAGGTGCCTTATAAATTGTAAATAATTTTTTACTATATAAGATTCGGAAAATGCTTTGGTGTCGATCTCGCACTAATTTAACGATAAATTTTGTAGAAAAAACGGTAAGTTTTAGTTATAAAGTAGTAAACCGTTACAGGTTACGCCTGCACATTACAGCATCATTCGTGAGATGCATCCTTTATGAAAACATGTGTATTGTGAACAGAAACTTCCTTCCGCTGCCGGAAAGTGGAAACGCATTTCTTGCTACTTTGAACTATTATTTAGTTCAAATTCCTCGAATCAGTATCACTATGAATATTATTATTATGAATATGGATTTTGATATTCTCCTAGCACATTTAGTTTAGTAACGGAATAGTCATCATTTACTCCAAAATGGATTAATGAGTTGAATAGAGTAGTTTTTTGGAAAGGAATCATAGAAACTCCTGTTAATCACTTTCATTATAATTGAAAAAAAGTTATAATTGTTTTTAAAATATCAATAATGGATGTTATTATTACTATTCTTCTCCGTGATTCCACTAAACTAAACACCCCCCTTCAACGTAAAGCAAAATTTAAATAAAAGCCCAAATGCAAAAAATTAGGACAAAAGGTTATTGTTGTTCCCAGTTTTAGTCAGCTTTGCAGCTTGCGAAAGATCTTTTGTATTGACTTGAAGACTGGAAATTAGTGCAAAATTGAGCCGCTGATCGAATGAGACAATGTTATTTCAGTTTAAGAATTCAAGAATAATAATATATAGTCTTAAGTTCAATTCCACTCGATTAAGGTGAAGGTCTAAGTAGTGAAGAGACTCAATCTACTTTAAAATCAAAAATAAATTGTTTACAAGAACCAATCATTCAAATGATTGGTTAATATTTTGCGGCTGATTATCAATTAGAAAACGACAAATTATTGTAGTTTAACTAGTCAACAGAATTGATGAAAAAAAAAAAAAACCAGAATTGATTTATTTAATGAAGAAGGGCATTTATACTGATTAACATGATCCGACATCCGTCGAATGCAGAATTATTGGGGAAGCTCTACGAGGAGAATACAAAATCAAGCAGAGATAATCAAATGATTTAGAATTTGCATCCAAAACAATTAAGTAAACTTTTGGATGAAATGAAGTGGAGAAAGAAAGAATAAGGGAATAAATCATTTAACCACTTAATTCTTTCTTATTAACAGGCCGACACAAGTAAAATACTTAATATGAGATCATCCCCCACACAGCAGCAAAGAAAAAAGTGTCATCACTCATGAGAAAATGTTACATTCAGTTTTATGCTTCATTTTATAACAGTCTAGGAATAGGACCACTTATGTGCTCATGACAAGTTTCATAGAAATTTATGGTTCAGATACCATGCATGCATACGAAATTGTATGTATATTACTTCAAAAAAAGAAAGTTAGATGAAGCTTACTTTCCAGGCTGCTAATGGACCTCATCATATTTGCTTCCAACACAAAGAGAAAGATCCCACCTCCAGGTTTAATGGCTTCTCTCAACTTGTTGCTTCTTCTGAGCTCTTAAGAGGGACGTGAATTTTGGATACTGAGGCTAAATGGGAAGCTTATATGACAACTAGTTCGATTACCTCTACGGTTAATTTAAGAAAAAATACCATGTTCTGTGTGTCTGTTGGTCTTTGTGAAAGATGATCAGAGACAACAGGAAAGCTTAGATAGTGGGAATATGCAAATGGAAATAGTGCGGTTGTTGTACGTCTTGATATAATTGTTGTTTATAGAGGTTTTTTCACGTGACGGTAACTTTAGGGACAGCTTTTTGGCTGGATTTTTTAACTCATTACTATGTCTACTAGTGTGACTTGAGAGACTTGAGATGAGAGAATCATTCTAGCTTGAGGATGTGGATGTATTTTGAAATCTGATGTGCTAACTAGCTGACATTTTTGTTAGATAAATAGAATCAAACTTGAATCAGAAACCCTTTATTTTTTTTGGATTTGTCATCCTAATATTTGTTGTCTTTATGAACTAAAGTTTCATCAGAAAGTGGGATTGTTGTGTCGCTGATCAGTTTTCTCTCTCTGGTTTCATTGTGTTCATAATTAAAATATGGAAGTGATAAAAGAGAGATGATTAGCTTGGAGGATTAATTTAGTGTAGGCATTGAATATCCTAATCACCCCACTACAGTTTGCTGGGAATGATTGATTTTTAAGGGAGTGGTGTCTGACTTCTATAGAACTCTTGGTGGTGCAAAATATTTGGTAAGTACGTCATAGCAGCAAATCTTGAATCTTTTACTCGTACTTTGGCTTTTGTCCTGTTGCATCTACAAAGCATATTAGTTACCAGTACACATTGCTCCTGCAAATGGGTCAGTGAAGAAAATAGTGAGCAATCATTGATTAATGGTTTACTCCTTCTGCCTTACAGAGCATATTATTCACAAAGCATATTATTTATTGTTTTGTTAAGATGGCAACCTTAGTGGGTTGAAACTAGATCTTAAGGATCGGAATGGTCATTTTTCTGGAGTCCGCTATAATGATGAAGAGTTAGGTTCTAAAGAAAAGTAATAAGTTTTTATGAAACGTACTATTTTTTTTTTTTTTTTTTGGTAAAAATTTATCATTTCATTAGAAGTTGTGGCAACAAACAATCCGTGTATCATTGTCCTATTTTTTATAAGTCTAGATAGCGGCTCGCATTGGGCCAACCACTGCTAATGTAGTGTCATTCTTAGTAGCACAAAAGTTTACAATTTCTCTCTTTTAGATTTAAATTCAACGATCCAAATCGAGTCACTCTTGTTGCACTAATGAGGTTAAAGGTGCAATCATATAGATTATCTACCATTTGAGTTATTAAATTTCAATACAATATTTATATTTCGCTCTGTCAATCCTGTCAAACACCGTCAACATCAAGTTAGCAATAATGAATTTCAACATATTTCATCTTCTAGGTTTGGAAGTATCCTTAGTAACTAGGTGTTGCGAAAATATGGCAATCCTATCGAGATGAAATAGTGGTAGGGCTTCAGTTTCAAACCAGAAACAAGAACAAAAATGTGACTTGACGATTGTGGTATGAGTCAGCATTACATTCCTGCAGGACAAAAATTGTGGCATTTGTAGAAGGAAGGATAGGCCAATCATGAAACTCAAATAATTGAAGACTCATTGATCTATCTGCATCGTTTCCAAAACTGTTCAGGCAATAGAATTTTCTTAACATAACTCAAGGATTCCTTGATTCTGAACTTCTATTCTATCGTGTAATGTCCTAACTTCTTCATTTGCACTTTTTTTTTTAAATCCTAAAATTTAATTAATATATACTTCTATTTACACTTATCTTCATCCTTTTTTTTGGTTTTTTTTTTTTTTGGGGGGGGGGGGGGGGGGGGGGAAGAGCCTAACTGAAAATGGATGAAGGAAAATTAACTTTTGCAATAAAATAGTTGTCTTAATCTTTTCATTTTGTACTAGATGCAAGTATCTAATGTCTTTGGGGGTACACCTATATGAAATTGCCCGTGCTACTGAACAGGATGTGTCAAGTTTTATGAAGGAAGATATAACTTTGTATGGCCCTTTTCAATCTTCAATAGCAAGTACTAGCCATGGACCATTTGATAGATTGGCAATGCATCATTGGGGAAATAGCCAAACTAAATCAGGCAGTGCAGGAAACCAATGATCGTGTAACCAGGACCACTGGTACAGAGGTATATTTTCTGGACACAACCTATCTTATGATCTTGAGCACACAAATTTTTCTTTTCAATTCTTGATTGAATCAACACATGACAACATTTATGAGTTCACGCAACTGCAATATATTGGACAAAAATCAAGTGTTTGGATTTAGTTTTTTGGAGCTATTTCAGATTCTCTGTCTAATTTTTTTTATATCTAATTATTTTTAATACTAAATTACGTTGTGTCAATATGAAACTATACCAAGCTATATACCATTGCATATATAATGTAGTTTTATATTACACGCAATTGGATATTAAAAAAATTGAAAATATATAAGAGTTTTACTAGAGGAATTGCATTCAAATTTTACCTTAATGTCTATTCAGATTCAAAACATGGCTTATTGTGGCAAAATTTGTTTTTGTTATCTTGCTGCCAATCCACATATATTAATTCCTGATACTTCCAAAACCAAGGACAATTCTCTAATAAATTGGGTTAATTTTTTGAAATGATAATACTAACAATCATGATTTTGGTGCATTCATGATGAAAACAAAAGCTTCGGTAAAGACTTTTGAATAATGTCAAGCAAACAACATAAAAAATTTATCCACCAGATGTGACCTTTTTATGAATTTTAACAACTAAAATAAACAAGTTGTGTTCATTGACGGTGTTAATTTAGCCAACTTGTGAAAATGACTCTAGTGAAAGTCATGAAACAAACATTTGGCATCAGCCCTCCAAAGAAGAAAAAGGAAAATAATATTAAAAAGTACTCCATTAAAATAAAAAATTAATTCAATGAAAGAAATTGAAGATCCAACAAAATAAATACAACATTGTCTATGGTAAGATTAAGTGATACGTATGATAGATAAAAAAATAATTAATATTTATGTGTTTGAAAGGCCCACGGTTTAACTTATTTCCATCACCTAGCTAATTTAGCATTTTTCAGTGGCAGGTATGGAATAATTACATAAATAAAGTTAAGTGCTTATAAAAGATGATGCACTCCATCTGACAAGTTATGCTGGCGCAAAGCGTGATGTAACTGTAGATATACATCAATAAGTGATCAATGGCAAGTTATTGTGATGCATGTAAAGTATTATCTTCCTAGGAAATTTTTTTATTTTTTGTATTATTCCTCAAAACCAATATAATTTGTAATTGTGATTGTTCTTGCATGAATTTGGACTTGTTTTCTTATTCACGAATTTTATCAATTAATTAAATTTTATCAAAACTTACTCACACAAATAATGCGTTATAATAACATTCTGTTTATAGGTCACTTATTTTGTTCAGATTGAAATTGGCTCTGTTTAGATGGTTGTTTTTTGAGATATTTTTTTAAAAAAGATTATTGTAGTTGCTTTAGAGATTCTCCTCAATAGATGTGTTTGTGAGATAAAAAGATAATTAAAAAATATATTTGAAATTTTTACAAAATATATTTCTAAAAAATGGAACTAAACAAACAGAGCTACAAGTAAAGGAAAACAAATTATCTACTTATATATTAACATCTAAATTTGCCATTCTCATAGCTGAGAACCCATGTGCTTATCCAATAGGTATGTGGCTCACATTTGCGAAAAGCATCTTGCTCTTCTTTTGAGATTAAGTGAAAAAGCATCTTTGACGCAATAGAGTTTTAAATCGTCTTTTCATTACACTGGATCCAACATTGTGGAGTGGCTGCCAAGATTAGAGAATAAGAAACGGATTAAGATCATAGTCATGAATTTATGTCTGTTTCTGCCTTCTTGTCGCATGATTTGATCTTTCCTTAAAAGGAAAAGCACACATCAAATGAGTTTTCCAATTGCAAAATAAGACATCAATCGAAGCAATATTCGTCCCTTGTGATTATTTTCTCAAAGCTAAAATCCTAAATGCTATTCCTAGGACAGTTATAGCACATGCCAAAAAAAAAATTTTGAATAGTAAAAGCAGTTTTTGAAGGAGGAAAACAAAATTTTTTTTTTGGGAGTTTTAGTGTATCATTTTTCCCTTCTTGGGCACGCCTTAATTTCCATTTGGTATGACCTTCAAGTGTGGATTCGACTATCGCTTAATTGTAATCTTTATTCTCTAATGATTGGACGAATAGAAAATATTTAAGTGGACCGGATCCACGGGTGGGGCCGTGGACTCTGTGGTCCACCTTCCTCCACATGGACCAAAAGTACTATGGGGCCCACGTGGGGTCCAAAGGGCCCACAGAAGGGTCCCTTTGGACCCCCCGTGGGCCCCATAGTACTTTTGGTCCATGTGGAGGAAGGTGGACCACAGGGTCCACGGCCCTACCCGTGGACCCAGTCCACCTAAATATTTTCCCTGGACGAATATTACCATCACATAAACTAATAAGAAAATAAAAATCGCTATGCAAGTAGAGTCCCCCCCCCCTCCCCCAATTTTTACCTCAAACAGACAGAAAAAAAAAAAAAAAAAGTGAAGTATACACTACAGAACAAAACAAATAAAGTTCATGAATCACGAGTCATGTTTCAAAGAATACTGCCAGCCAACAAGCCATCTGATCAAAAGCCATCTAAATTTTTTATAGCACGACTGAGAGTGCTTTTGCACTGGTAGTGAGTAATGTCCTTCCTGGAAGTGCAATTGGTAGGCGACTAGTGCTAGAAAGTGACAAAAAGAATGAAAGTTCAAAGAAAGTGGCAACACTGTCATGGTAATTAGTACCTTCACCAGAAAACTCTTGTAAAAGCCAATCAAATGTGGGTGATGACCAGTACCTAAACGATCTCATGCAAGCAATTTATTTTTTATTATTATTTTTTGAGTGTTAATAAGGCCTACAGGTTGATATGCAGTAGGCCACTTAAAAATCAAAGACCTTTAGAATGTGGAGAGTTGCTCAACTTGTGTAGTCTAGTTACGCACATCTTGTACTAAGTTACTTGTGTCGTACACACTAATTCGTCTTCTCCTTGATCGGTTTCAAGTCCTCTGTTACACTTTTTCTATTACACTTCATATTACACCTGTTGACAGGGTAACACATATCTTCTGTGATGAGAAGTTATAAAGAAGTTAGAGTCTAAGTGGATACGTGTCACTCCATCAACGGGTATAATATGTAATGTAACAGAAAAAGTGTAACAGAAGATCCATTGCTCCTTGATCGACCAGCTAAATTTGCACCAAAATTGAAACGCCAATAACTGATGACAAGAACTCTTGTGAAGTTGGAACATCATGAAATAACTCTATAGGGTCCTTTTAGCTCAACGACTCACTTGATCAGTCATGTATTTGATAATTATCGACTAATAAGGACATGTGATTTTGAGCTTGAGGAGTGGACTTCACACTGTCAGAAGCTAAAAGCAATTTGATTCAATTGGCTTGAAGGTTTAACGCCCTAAAACTCTCTATCCCCTATTTTACGTGTTCTCGATTTCCTTTCACAAAAACTTGTCACGTAGTTAAACCTCAATCATAAATGATGAATTCGATATTTTTTTTTTTTTGGAATTGGAATGGTGACACTAAGTAACTTCTTCAATGTTCCTATCAACAGATATGTGATTCATATTACTTGTAAGAAGTGTTTTTGCTAGCTACGGAGGATGCGAGATCTTGACTAATGCATTAATTGTACTGTATCCACGTCATTCTTTTTGTTGCCATAAACAGGTTGCTAGTTATACCTAGCAAGATGTTGTAAGGGGCCAAGAAATTGATTTAGTATAGTCTTAGTGGACACAGGTTTCCACTTTCTAGTTCTTTTCTTACTATAAGCAAATCTTAGCAAATCTTTGGGGATACCTAATTGCAAAAGCTAAACTAGTCTGGTGTATCAAGTATTGTGAGGTGATGAGTATTCCACAGAAAATTCCTACATGCACCAGTTTACGGACTTGTGGATCTTGTAGTTTAAAAGAAAGTTACATAAGTATTCTTACATCAGTATGTATTATTACGCTTATATAACACTTTTTTAAACCACAAGATCCAAGGTGAGGCTATGAATCTGGTCCACATAGCAACGAGAGTCAACTAAAGTCGTCCCCCCTTGTAACCAAATAGAAAAAACAATTAGGTCCTTGTGGATTCTCCAATTGCAAAACAAATTAAATATTGCATCTTAATGGAATAAAATATGACAAAGAATACAATCTCCATCGTAATGCTTTTCACGAGCCCAAGGTGAAGAATGATTGGCAAAACAAAGCTCCAATTGTTACTCCTTCGTGCTATGATTTTTAAGCTCTTATAGGTCTTGATCGCAAGAACAAACAAATTTAATTCATGATGTTATTTAACGTTGTCAAATTGATTAACAATTCAAAAAAAAAATACTACTTAATTTACATGTTACACAAGATTTATGCTAGCGACTTATGTCCATATCAACAAGTAGGAATATGAAATGCCAATAAGTGAAAATAGGGATAATTTTCTATACCTCCCCTAAGATTTAAAATAATTACAAAAAGCTCCCTTCAAGTTTTGAATTGCCTTTGTTATTTGTGCTAGCTGCTAGTTCTACGAATTACAAACACCCTCTATATTAGACCTTTATTAATTGTGATAAGTCAACTTAAACTTCAGTGCAAGATAAAAATACAATTCCCTAGAAAATCGATATGCTAGTATCTTTTTTTTTTTTTTTTGTAATTCGATTTATTAATTTAACATACAACTTGCTAAGATATAAAATTCAGAAGATCTTAGATCCCCCCAACCCCAATTATCCACCACTTCAATGATCTTAATTTCTCTTAAAACCTTCTCCCAACTCGATTTCTGAACACAAAAGAAATCCAAAATAGCTGACCAATAAGAATTTGAATAAGCAGTAATTTCTATATGCTAATTCAAAATCCTGGGGTCAATAATTTTGCAAATCATTTCTAAATTAAATTAAGTATTAAATTTAGTCAATAATTACTGACTTCAATACATGTTTAACAAAAAGGAACAAAATAAAACTCCATAAAAAATCCAAAGTACACAACATAAGTCTTAATAAATTATGTGTAAAAAACTCAAATAAATCAGTTAAATTCGCATCCCTTATTATTTTGATGCATCAAATCATTGTACCACAAACCTTTGGATTTGTAGAAGGGTCTAAATTTTGGAAAACAAAGAAAAAAGAAATTGTTTTTTTAATTCCTAAGAAAACAATGGAAGAATTTATCTTTTTTTTTTTTAAAAAAAAGAGGAAGTCTTAAAAAATGGGGTTACATCATCCATGGAGGCTGGGCCTGTAGTCTATTACTGCTATACCACAGAGGCCCTGTTGGGTCAGGGTGAATGTCAGAGCGGCCGGATTTTGGCATGGGTTTAGGATGTCAACCATTCCATATTTTTCACACACATATATGTTGCTATTAAGGGCCAAAGCCCAACCCGTTAAAGTTAGAATAGCAAATAATTGGGCCCCTGCACAGTAATTTATTATTTATTTAATTAGGATTTTAGAGAGTGTTTAGTTTAGGGGAATCAATTAGGGAAATGTGTATGAGCAGTAATGACACTCATTGTTGATGTTTGAAAAACAACTATCAGTATCATTCAATTGGAAAGAAAGTGATAAATTTGGGTATCTATGATTCTTCCAAAATACTACTCTATCAAGCTCATTAACCATTTTCGGGAGAATGATACACATTCCATGACTAAATCAAATATGCTAGGGAGAATTGTCAAAACTCAAACTCATAGTAGAACTAATAATACCTATAGTGATAACGATTGAGGAATGTGAACCAAACGGCTCCTTAATAATAAGTTTAATAACTTCCATACAAATACCAATTTTTGTATACCTTTGAGGTTGGGGTTTCATTCTAACCGTGGGAATTCATGTAATTTTCATATTCACATCATTAATTGGTAAATTTACAAAAGTGGTAATTTCAATTGCTGATAAATTGCGCCTTTATATCAACTGTTTTAAGTTTTTTTTTAATTTAAGAAAAATTTGAATGGAAATAGGATTGTAACATATAGTGTTACGGGAAAAAAATGTTTGTATATTTAGACAATGTGTGCAATACAGGGCTTGATTTATTCCAATTAAAATTCAAAACCCAATATCAATTTTCTCCCCTTGCCCCCCAAAAAAAAAAAATATTGAGATTCGAAAAAATAAAAAGGAAATAAGAAAAAAAAAACTTGAAAAACAGAAAGACTTGATTCCTCTATTGCTCGAGGTCTTCTCTCCCCCCCCCCCCCAACCCAAAAAAGAAGAAAATCTCACAACACAATATTTAATTATCTAAACTGTCCCACAAGTCGCTATGTAAAAGCAATTTTTTGTCTGGTACTGTATTTAATAAAAGCTCCTATATATAGGAATTATTAATTCCAACGATCAATCTGTCAAAGCTATTTTACTACATAAACTAGATTCCAAACCGTGCAACGCATAGAATATTACTATATTTCAAAAAGTAAAGTTTTATTCACATGATTACAATAAGGAGAGTAAACTAGGATTCTTTATATACTAATAATGATAATACTTCCAATATAAAATTTAAATCCGATTGCAGTAAAAGGGGTGAAAAAAAAAAGATTAGGAACAATGTGATTTTGGAAAAGATGTCATTTATTTTTTGGATATTAATTTTCAAAATTATTGGAATGATTAATCGGTAAGTAGTGAACTATTTAAATAAGGAAAGAATGTGAATTGATAAATTATAGGAAAGTATTTATAAATATTATGATAATAATTTTGTGAAAATAAAAAATATTGAAAAGAAAAGGGGAGTGAAACCTATCCAAATGAGTGCCTACTTAGTTGCTGTATTGAATAGAGTTTACTCAAATTCTAAACTAAAGCTAGTTTGTGCTCTTAACAATTTTTAGACATAAATAATTTATTTCGCCTGATATATATATATGTGTGTGTTGTGTGTGTGTGTGTGTGTGTGTGAAAAGGAATTAGTGAAAGTTTGAATCATAAGTTGCAAGAAACATAAGCTATTTTACATCACTTAGAAACATTCAATTCAAAGTACAAACATAGTTAGTATTAGAAAACAATTTGTTGCTCTGCGTAGAAATGTGACTCCCACATCTCCAATTTCTTTCACTGCAACAAATAGTTCTGACATTTTTCCAGTCTGCTGCTTATTCTTTATTATACAAATCCACCAGCCAAAGCACATTTTTAGAAATGCCATGATGAATATTAAGTTGGACTTCGATGATCGAATTAGAGCGAGTTGTTACTTGTTAAGCCTGCCTCAACCTCAGTCAAAGATTGAAGATTCAATTCTCATCATCGATCCCAAGTCCGGCCCAAATATTGTACTAATGTTCTTAAAACTAGCTAGAGTTTTGTGTCAGCGAGGTTGTCATCATTGTTCAGGAAATTTCTTCCTTCAAATCTGATATATTTGTACCAGTTGGCACAGACCATGTAGACCACAAAATCAGCTGTCGTTAATGCTGCTAATAGGAAATAAAATCTGTCCAAATGACCCTTGTTGAGATTTCCATGGTATCCATCCAGGCATTTTGTCACTAGTCGAAATTTTCATGACTATGGTCACCAGTAAACTGCTAACGTAGTTTCCCAGTGATATAGATGTCATACATAGTGCACTGCCAAAGCTCTTTAAACCATCAGGTGCCTGCCCGTTAAAGAATTCTAATTGCCCAACATACATGAAAACTTCTGATGCTCCAATTAATACATATTGTGGGACTTGCCAGAAAATGCTTAAAGAACTTGCATTTTCACAATCTGAACAATTGGTCCTGGAATGTTTCAGCCTGAAATGCTCCACAATGGCAGCAGAAACCATTGCCAGTATGGCTATGATAAGTCCAATCCCCATTCTCTGAAGCTCGGTAAGCCCTCCGGGGTTGGACCTTTTTCTTAGCCTGGCAACAATGGGATCAAGAACCCGCCTGCATATGAAAATGAATGCTGCTACGCTAAGAATATCGAAGCAAGACATGCTTGCTGGTGGGATATGAAAACTTGAAACTGTAGTCCTCATGGCGGCGCCTTGTTCGACGAAGAGGGAGGCCATCTGAGTGAAGATAACCGAGTATAGAATTGTGCATAACCATATCGGAAGAAGTCTCAAGATGCATTTAACTTCTTCTACTTTGGTCACGGTGCAAAGGCGCCATGGATTAGAAACGTCCATTTCCTCATATTCCTTCGATGTGATTACAGCTGCTCTATCCAAAAATCTGTACGTACATGAAGAATATCAGTTACATTTGGCCAATTAAAAGGATAATTACGCAAACTTCGTACATGTCAAGTGTTTGATTAGTTATTAAGGTAATTGGCTCAAATAGTTCGAACAATATGGTTCCCTAGTGATAAGGGAAAAGAAAATTATTATTGGAAAAAGGGAATAGTATTTAATGTATGATTACCTGAATCCTTCAGTATGAAGCAATTTTCTATCTGCATTGTCCTCTTGTTTCTTCCCTTCTACTTCGTATAATTCATCCAAATTATCCGGGATTTCAACCTTCCATTTCTTGGCTGCAGCCACCACCACCTGACAAAATCTTAAAAGTGGATTGCCCTGTGCTATAAAATGCCTATATATGGGTGTCCCTGCAAGGAACAATAGTAATCCCAACGCTGCCAAGCCAGCTGATGCCCAAAAGCCTATTGCCCACTTCCCCTCGTTTTCAAAATAGCCAAGAAGTGTGTTTGAAAATAGAGATCCCAAATTCAAGGCCAAGTAAAAGTAACTAAAGAAAGCCACCTTTGAGTGACTTTCCTTTAGGGTGATCTTCATCAAATTGGTCAGCTCCAAAGGTTGCAATATTTGGTTGATATCCCCCATATCCAAGAGCAATCAAGTACATAGAAACGTAAAAAAGCGCTAATTGGAATGTTGAGTGGGAATTGCAAGACATTTTTTCACTCCCACAGCCACTGGGCTTGACTAAGAATATATTTGATGACAATGATAATGACACTAAGCCCTGCAACAAATAAATAAATAAATAGATAAAATCAAGTTTGAGTTAAATCCCAAGCAAATATGGTCACAGTTTAGTTACTAAATCTGGGGCGGAAGCAATTTATGGTTTCCGAATCACGTGAAAAAATTGAATATATGCACAATTTTTTTTTTTTTGCAAATTTGCAAATTTGTTCTAGAAGTGCAAAACTCGTAGTTGAAAATGATTGCATGTTATCGCGATCATCTGCCCAGACATAAAGATGAAGTATTTTAATTATATCATCTGAAATTTTTTACAATTTGTTTTCAAGCATATTAAAAGGTACCAAATTGAGATTGAATCGGTTCTTAATTCTTAGTCATATTCCTTTGTACATACAAGAGCAAGAATGTGACACTTACAAGGACAAATATGGCTTGAAAGATTGCACAGGTCTTGTATCGACCCCAGTAGGAGTCACTAAGGAAGGCTCCAAGAAGGGAGAAGACATAGACAGTTCCTGTCCATTTACTCACACTGTTAGCTGCATCAGCATTATTTTGGCCAATTACTCGAGTCAGAAACAAGACTAAGTTCACTCCAACGCCAAAGAATGCCAGTGTGGCTAGCCCTTGGTTCACTGAATAAAATTTTCAGCACATATCCGGCCACTTATCAGTAATCAATGAGCATCAACTGAATTGAACAGGAAGACATATAATTCTCAACTGAATTGAACAGGCAGACAGCATAATTTATCACAAATCATTTTTTCTCAGTTTTATTGTCTAGAGCATGCAAAGGCTAGATGAACATCATCTTCAAAGTGGCAGTTCTCTATGTTATAATAAAAAATTGGCATTATTAGAAATGCCACAAGAGAGTTTATCAGAGCTTTTTTTTTTTTGCGCCCCTCAACCCTGCAACCCCTTCCCGGCAGAAGTGCCTCCTCAAACGGTTGTCTAAATCACGAATCCAAATGATTTGCATAAATTCTAGAAATGTAATGTTTGTAATAAATTATAAAATGTTTCATGGTGAAAATTTTCAACCGAAAATGTCTCAAAAAAAAATCTAATTATGCCAGTCACGGTATATTTACAACAATTGTTCCGGACTCATGAAATAAGAATCATTGAAATCCCGCATCAAAAAAAAAAAAAAAGGAAAACTTACTATTGCATGTTTTAGAAGAGCTTTTGCTTTAACATAAAAACAACAACATCTAAGCCTTTGACTATATGGGTTATATGTTACCCTTGTGTTTGATCAAGGCACGTTCTCATTGTTTGTGATTTAATATGAGCGGAAATTTTTTCGTAGGCACTGAACAAGAATGGAGTAATACTTAATCTTCTCCTATTGTTAGTAAAATCGAAATTTTTAGGAACAGGGGAAATAATTTTGACGTACCAAGCAATAGATTACCAGCAAACCATTTTCCAGTGCCTTCACGAACTGCAGGCTGACCATGTTGGTCCACACTCCCATCAAAGGTGCATTCCTTCCTCTGATCCACAATTTTCTTCTTTTTGAAAAAGAATTTATCATTAAAAGGTTGTACACAAGTTGCATAGCAAATTTTAGATCTAAAATTGACTCTTGTTTCCTTTTTAGATTCAAACAATTTTTCATGTCAATATATAAACAAAAGCTCTGTCGTCTAGTGACGAGAATAGTTGCATGTCTTCAAGACCTAGTTAAGTAATTTGCTTTCCTTTCTATAAGCAAGTTGGACGTCAAGTTTACTCGAATTTAATTTCCTTTCAAGATTGTGCAATACGTAATTAATTCAATCTGGCTTGTCCCCACGGATTATAAATTGTTACTAACAAATAACAAAGTTATAACAATTTAAGACGTTTTTCATTTTCTTCCCTCAGAGTGCATGCAACTCAGCGACTTGATTTAGTTTTATATTGTTCAATAGAATCAAAGTCAATCATGCCTGTCTAATGGAATCCCACATCCATTAATGACAAAGAAAGTCAAGAAGTTTCCTCAAAGTTTGGTAAATACTTGAGAGCAACCAGGTATCACCAAGGACTCTGGCCTTAAAAGCAAAAAGAATTCAAAAAGAAAAAAAGGGATTGACGGTGATTTTATTTGATCTATGTTGATCGAAGAATGGCCTCAAGAACTTGAATGGATCAGGTCTTTGCACTTCAGGCTAGCATTAGCTGCGATTTCCATGTCAAGTAGAAGTAAAATGAACCTCTTACCTCTACATAAGAAAATTGTCAAAAACATAGACTGATATAAGGAGGGGCCCTCAGCCCCAAGATTTAGAAAATTATACATTTTTTTTTGGCTTAAAATTTTAATTTTTTTTAAAAGGGATCCTTAAGAATTCAAAAGTTTGTGCCTGCAAACTTTTATGAGAAGTATACTTTATGAAAATACTTTTGCCTCATTAAGGAAAATCTTCTGGCTCCGTCTATGGTCAAGAGAAACAAATTCAAATTAAAAAAAAAAAAAAAGGAAGAAGAAGAAAAGAAAGAAGATGAAGAAGAAGAAGAAAGACATGCAACTTCGAACTAAATCTCTTCAAATACTCATCCACTTTTGAGTTCGCTTTGCCAACATAAAACATGCATGCAAGGACTCAATGACACGACATATTTGCATTTAGCTGCTCAGCCATGTTACATGAACCAAACTATCAAAGGAAATCCACTTCCCACACAGCAAATCAAGCCAAATTTCAAAAAATTCTCAATTTGTCACAGTTCCTATGGCAAACCATACGGCACTTCAAAAATGAAACTGAATCAACTTATACGGTGATCAATTATTAGTCATAATAAATGATTAACTGTTTTTCTAATCGCACTATGGTTAATTGAACCGAAATTCTGGCGGATAATCATCCTTGTTATTTGTTAAAAGTTGGGCAAATTATATTAACCCCCTATGGTATCGCTTTCAACCACATGACCCCCTATGGTTTCAATATGACCACATAACCTCCTGTAATTTTATGAAAAGTGAAAAATAGACGAAACCCTTGCACCGTCACGGAATATTCCCAAAATATGTCCAATTTCCTTCTACCGATACGGAATATTTCGTAACAGTAAGTGGATTAAACATATCTAATACAGAATATTCCGTCTATTTTTCACTTTTCATAAAATCATAGAGGGTTACGTTGGTCATATTGAAACTATAGGAGAGTTATGTGATCAAAGGCGATACCACAAAGGGTGAATAGTAATTTACCCTTAAAAGTTTTATAAGTAGGGTTGTGGTGTTCGAGCCAGAATGAGCATGGCATCGACAATCCATATCCCTTGTTGAACATGCGCTGCAGGGTCAAATAACATTCATTGTTTATCACAGTAACTAGACGTCGTATTATTGATAATGCATTCTGTTTTTTTTTTTTTTTTTTGCATTCTTAATTTCCAAAAGAAACATTGTGAAAGGCCAATAGATCTTAATTTCCAAAATAGACATTGTGAAAGGACACTAGAACATACTGACGTATAATGGTACAATAATCAGCAACAGTCAGATTGCGGAAGCAAGCCCACAAAATTAGAAAAATGAGCTACCATTCATACAGTTTGTGTTCCCCGGAAAAACCACCTTGAGATCGATGTGGTGAGGATTTGATATGGAACCTACTGGTTTCACTAACAATCAAATCAGCATAAAATTTTAACAATCAAATCATTTGGTTATATAGCAAGCTAGAAGAAGAGAATATAGGTACAGAAAGAAGAGTGGGAAGCTAGACATGGAATTAATACAAGAGAAACTTCAGCACTAACCACTTTGTCAATGTTTAAGCTAGACATTTTTGCTTTTCCTTCTGGTGTAAAATCAGCATGCAATGCAATTAGTCTGCTTAAAGGGCTGAAGAAATCTGAGGAGAAGAGACGATAAATATGTTGAAGGAATAATATTTTGAGGGAGGAAGGGGATTCTTATGAAGGCTAGGCAGGTTGAGAACGGAGTACAAGCTTGATGTATATATATAGATTAGAGAGAGATTGAGACTGGGGATTACAAAAGTAAAGTAAAGAATTTGGGGCATGAAAATGGGGAATGGAAATCCACTTGGGAATCAGAAAATGATGACAAGTAGGTTTGTGTTTGGAATAGAGAGTTGATAATCACGTAATGAGTTTGAGGAAAAAAACGTGACATGGTTGGACACAGAGTTGACAATCACATGATTCTGCTTAACATAAAAAGATGAGTTGGGTGTTTACGTTATTAGATTGTGATTAGGTTGTATTAATTTGACCTGTTCAAGTCCTCCGTTTATTTTTTTTTTTTAGTGTTCAACTGTGTCTAATGTAATACTATATCGTATCACTAAATAATATAAAATAGTTTTGTATAATTTTATATGAGAAAATTACATTTTTGGTACCAAATGTTTGAGGCATCGGCAGTTTCAGTCCCTAAAGTTTGGACAAATGCAAATCTAGTACCAAAAGTTTCAAATTTTTAGCATATTTAGTCCTATTGACCAGTTTTACAAAAATCTTATCAGAATCTAGTCACGTGATATTTACGTGCCGGTTACAAAATTTTCAAAAAGAATTAGATTAAAGAAAAAATTTTAATTGCTATAATTTGTAATTAATGAGGACGCTAATTTGAGTTCATAAATAATAAATAAGCGGATAAAACTGAAAAAATCTACCTAGATAGTGCATTTGCAAGTGTGCCTTTAATTACAAATTATGGCAATAAATTTTTTTTTCTTTTTTTAATTATTTTTGAAAACTTTTGTAACCATCAAGTGAGTTTCACGTGATTAGATTCTGATAAGATTTTGAGAAAACTGGTTAATAGGACTAAATGTGCTAAAAAATTAAAACATTTGGTACTAGATTTGCTTTTGTCCAAACTTTAGGGACTAAAACTGCCAATACTTCAAACATTGAAGACCAAAACTGCAATTTTCTCATTCTATATTGATAGGAACTAGTTTTGTTTTAGGCACAAAATTGGACATAGCATCTCTAGAATGAATGTTGACACATTTGAAAATGAACTTAGAGATTATCTGTTTTTTGACCTTTAACTAGATAACAACCACTTTGACATCAAAATAAAGAATGTTTTGATGAATAAATGTCTTTAGATTACTGAGGTACTAAATAATTGTTACCCTAGATGAAACAATGAAATGATTGTATTCATATAGATTGTATAATTTGGGTTTAATTGTAAGTTTTTTGCAAAGTTCACAAGAGTAGTAACTATTTAGTTCCGTAAAAAATCTTACGCAAGTTACTCATCAAATTTCAATGGTCATTTTATTGGAAAATATATGGACAGCACGCAAAAATAGTGTTGTTATAATACTCCCTTCGTCCCATAAAGATAGGCTTATTTTTATTTTCACACAAATTAAAAAATTTAGTTATTGTAATTATAACAATTATTTTTGGTTCATACTTTTCTCAAACACCCCTTATTAATATTAGATCATTCGTTCAAAATAAAAGACACTTGTTCTTTTTTCTTAGAGTACTTTAGTTTTTCAATGTGCATTTAATATGGGTATATTAATAAAATAACAAACTAACTACTCTTTAGACTTGTGAAGCTTTGAATATCTTTTCCAATTACACTTGTGAAGCTTAATTCTTCATTAAATCAGGAAAAAGAATTAATTAAAGGGTCTTCTTTTATTAGTTTCTTACTGCTTTTAAGAATCATTTAATACTGCTTTTAAGAATCTTTTAATTACCATGAACATTATTATGTAAGATTTACATTGGGACAAAAAGGGGTCACCAACAATCTATTTTTTCGCGAATATTAAACTCCAGCAATATTGATCTTTTTTTTTTAAGATATAAGATTATTAAATTTTATTAATGTACCAGTAGTAATTCATTAAAGAATGATTTATAAAGGTATAGTTTCACACAACTTATAAAGGTATAGTTTCGCTTACCTCCCTAGAAGTTTACATCTAGCTCCCTTCAGGTTCTGAAAACTACATTTTCCTTCTTCAAGTACTTGATTACTACAATACCCTTGAATGTTATTATGATTACTTCAAAAAAAATTACAGAAAAATAAAAAGGAAAAAAGGAGGAAAACAAGCCTAACAATTACTTTAATTTGCTCTTAAGAGTGTAGGTTCACTTATGCACTAAATTTTTAAATTGTTATGATTATTTCATTTTTTAATACTTATTTATTTGTTAATGGATATTTTGGATAAGGATAAAGATATAGAAAATAGAGTATCAAGTAGGCGAGGTGTACTGAAGTACCCAATTTGTTGAGCATTGGGTGGTAGTGTGTAGACAATATAATGGCTACTTTTGGCTTTATATTGGACTAATCAATTTGTTATTTTTCAAAAATTATTTTCTTATTTTAGTGAAAAATTTTATAGGGGTATTTTAGGATATTCAGTTTTTTTTTTTTTGGCTGACATCAAGAAAATGGATTTTTTGGTTACCAAAGCTATTGAAATATAGAGGGTAAATGTAATTTTTAAGATATGAAGAGAGCTAGGTGTAATTACAATTAACCTCAGGGGAGTACGTGAAATTATCCCATTTATAAAATCATATAGACTTGCCTGGGGTATATTTAATTAGACGAAATATATATAAAGTGTAACTTTATTTTTTAAAAATCATTTCATGTACGTAAACATTTAACAACATTCAAATCTATATCATTGTAGTAACAGTGATTTTGAGGCAGCTTAAACATTCATATTAATACTTTATCTGCTGTTTATCCATAACCAGCAGGAATTGATGTAGCATGTTCACAAAAACTAGTTGGATTAACGATTTAAAATGATTGGGCATATGATTTTGACATTATTATTTACTTACACTTTAGACAAGGACCTAAATTGCATCGAATCTAATTAACACTTTCTTGATATACTTTCTTAATAGATTAGAATGTTTGTATATATGCACATAAGTAACTTTGAATGTTGGATCATTATTATAGCAGGAATTTTTTATGAAAAGGGATAATTCTTTAAATCTTATGTGGTATTAAGCATGCTCAATTTGTTTATGTGGTATTAAGCATGCTCAATTTGTTGTTAACGTGCTCAATTATATGGTATTAACCATGTTAAAAAGTAAAAACATGTTAAATTGTAAACTTCAACTGTGGTTTGCTGAGATGCTGCTGAAAATTAACCATAGTAAACACGTTAATAAAATAACCAACATGTAAGCGCTAAATTAATTGTGGAATTCATATAGGGTTAGTCATATATAGCAACTGTTCATACAACTGATGATTTTTCAATTCAACTTCATCGCCTAAATTTGTACCCAAGTGATTTCTGCATGCTAACCGTATCAATAAAATTGGTTACTCATAAATTATTCCTTTTTCTACTTGTTAACAATGTTATGCTGCAAGACTATGAGATCAACCCTTTAGAACCCACTAAATTTAGGGGTTTAAATGTCAATTCATAGAATTACATAATTGAAAAAAATTAATCACAACAAAATATATAGAAAAGAAGAACAAAATAAGCTCACAATATTATTAATATCTCATATAATAAAACACTCAAGAGTAGTCTCTGTGGACTCTGAATAAACTCTCCAAACTTTATGGGTTTTCTAAACAAGTTATAATACTAACATCTCATTTATAACCAACTAAACTTACTAAATAAGAAATACCAACTCAAAAAATTACCATATAAATTACTCTACTATTAAATAGAAAACTATTAAAAATTAAATAGGAATTTTCTTGACTTAATTTAATTATTTTAACATTGACTCTCTTAAATCAAGTGCAATATCATTCCGAGCATAGATTTCCATTGAAAATTTTGTTGCAATATGCATGATGCATAACACCTTATAGTTTACCTTTATCTTCACATGTAGCAGTTGGCGAATTTTGTACTTTGTAAACAATTTTCTATCCAACTCTTCTTGATCAAAACGTTTACTTATACAAACCCATTTATTATCATAGCCACCATAGTTGCTTTCATAAGAATCTCACCATATAATTGCTCAAAAACAAAAATTTATAACATTTTTCCTTGCCCAATTTTTTGCCACCAAATAATTTAAAAAATTCAATATCACAATTTTCAAATAATTTATCCACTCTTAAATATGATCATCCAAAAATTTATCTTCAAATAATTTCTCAATGCCAATAAAATCCACATTATCAACCAATCAACAATTTTATGCATTTGAGAGTCTTGAGTCTTCAATCCAACATCACCAAATTTAACATCATTTCTTCTTTCACTATTGAGAGAGTCCAAGGCAACACAAAAACTTTCATCCACAAACAAATTTTTCTTTTTTGTTTGCCAAATTAACCCTTTCTTCTTACTTAGTGACAAATTCTTTATTCTCAATCACCTTAAATAATGTATCTAAACAAAACTTTCAGCCAAAATTAAAATTTACAACACTTTTAGTAAATTTATCCTCGTCAAAATTTACTTCCCACCGATAACCAAATTTAAGTTTTTCATAAGGATTTGGCAAAACTTGACTTATTCTAAAGTAAAAAAATTCCCAAATTGTATGAAGTACTTGAGAATAAAGGGAAAAAAATTCATAGTTTTTCTCACACATTGATTTAAACATAATCTTGAATAACAATCATTTTTTCTTTTTTCAAGTTTCTTCTGATAAATGACAAGTTGAATGTTCACTAACAATATCGCTTAAATCACATTGTTTAAGACATTCTCCCATTATTTTTTTCCATTCTATTCTCTCTTGTCTTCCAAAACAAGTGAGTGAAATTCTAAATTTTTCAACATTGACTAAATCTTATTCATCATAAGATCACAAAAAGTTGGTTTACCTGGATATATAAATTCTTCTTTCCTCACTCTGCAATTTATCTTATCTTCCTGGTTATAATTGAATTAAACTCTTCAATTCTGCAACTCCATTGCAATCAACAATTCTGATAGGATCCTTCACTGCTATTTGTCCTAACACCTACAAATCAATCCCAATTTATAGTCTAACACTCAACAGCAAAATATCCTAGAACTAACATTGTAGTCTAACTCTGATAATTAAATACTACAGGGCAATACTTTTGCCGTTGAGACGTGGTGTAAGGGACTTCCAAAAGTTAGGAAGTACTTGATTATCATTATCCATGTTCCAATGGGTATGGATGATGTGGCAGGAAATGTGGCACGAATTTACTAATGGATATGACAGATCTAGTAGGAGCTTGTTCCAAGTGATGGGCCATTATCCAATTTCTAAAGAAAAAGCCAATGTTGTCATAGTTGTTGCCACAATTATTTAAACCACTAATAATCTAGATCAAAGCTAAAATTATGAGCAATCTACTAGTCCCAAGGAATGGATTCTTTTGCATACTCAAGGTTATAAGTTAAATCTACAAAAATAACATTACGAGTGTAATAAGCATAAAAAAAAAGCTCAGGAAGTGGTTTATATTTTTACCCACTAGAAAAAGCATGTTATAAGTATATTTTTTTTAATTAGACTCATGGCTTCCAACATGCTTATATATACACATATATGAATTAACAAAAAGGAGTATTTTTATACATTTATATACATATGTATGAGAGGCATTTAATATCGTTAACAAATTTTTGCATCTTATATCAAAACTAAAAAAGTGATGATGATAAAATTAATAAGGAGGTAACTTACTTGATAAGGAGGGCATTAATAAGATGTTAGGTAAAGGAAAAGATGACGATAGAATAACAATTCTAGATCTTGTAACTGGATATGTAACACTATTCGCATTAGGGATCATTAATTGTCTCAGCTAGCTAACACATGAGAAATCATTCAAATCAAATATCATACGATCAGTAGCTAGGGGTGTTCATGGACCGGGTACCCGATCCATGAACAAAAATTTTGAACCAAACCGATCCTACCGGTTTGACAGAATTTCGAACCGTGAACCGATCCACGCATAGCGGGTACCCGGTCTTCCGGTTACCCGCAAAACCAGTTCGGATAGGCCGGTTACCCGACCCGGTCCATCATAATTTTTTAGTATTTTTAAAATAAAAAATAAAACAAGAAAAATCATAAACCATCATTAAATTACTAGTACCAATGATTTTAATATTAAATTACATCATAAAACTGTAATTTTCAAAATAACCAAAAAACAAAAAACTAAATAAACATATAGACACTTAGTTTTTTAAACTTCATTATCACATTTCAATTAGTTATAAAAATAAAAAAATACTTAATAAACAGTCAAATGAACATCCAAATAATAAAATAAATAGTCAAATGTTCATCAATCAAGAATAAAATAAAAGCACAAATTAGTAGTAATAATAAAATAAATCAAAAACTAAAACAATGAATTAGTAAAATAATACAACATACAAAAATGACAAAACAACCCCTTACTATGGATTGGGTCGGATACCCGCCGGTTTACAAGGATGTGAACTGCTACCTGACCGCTTAATTTATGAACCGACCCGCTATCCGACCCGGTGTCAATAACCGGTTCGGTTACCCTCTTTTTTCGATTCGGGGCAGATCGATTTTTCCCGTTTTTTGGTTTTCCGGTTCTTTTTTAACAGCCCTATCAGTAGCCCTTGAATTAACGATCTAATCATTGTCAGACAGATTAGGCTACTTGATGCTGACAAGTCATTAAAGTATCGATAGAAGAGACGGAAGGCATCTCTGCAATGTTAAGAACTACAACTGATATGACTGGATCAGTAGCTGTTGTGGCCATTCTTCTAGAGTTTTCATTTTAATATGTAGTATTCAACTGAAAAGCTTGTCAATTTCATCCTTTATACTCCTTCCACTAAGTTGGATACCCATATAGCATGAAGCATATGTCATGAGTATGCCCTTTTTTGCTGCAGTATGTATAAATATCCCCTTCATCTGGACACTTTGGTTTGAAACAACATAATCAGCCCATCTTATCTCTAGTTGTCATAACAGAGTCGATTTTGTTGCCCCCCAAATCAATATTACCGATTGCTTGCTATCTTCACGTCGAACATAGGCATATGCCTTTTCCACTATTGGAAATAGTTCTATTCGCAATACATCACGTGAATGTTGTCCAATCTGTCATCTAGCACATCCATGAAAATGTACACATCATCTCCTATATGAGAGTGTTGTACCTCCATTGGGTTTGGCCGATGGAAATTGATCTCTTTCCATAAGTTTTGAAGCTTATTGTAATACTTCTCAATCGACCCTCTAACTTGTTTCATTCGGGACATCTTTCTCTGTAGATCATACAATTGGGATGTATCAACCTAGTCAAGGTGTGTTATAATAACTGCATCCCATACCGCTTTCGTGTTAGAGAAACAAATGAATTTGGCAATCAAGGATGGATCCATGTTGTTTATTAGCTATCCTTTCACAGTCAAGTCTTCATTTTTCACTGTCAATATGCAAGATCTATCAATAAATGTTAAGGAGTTTTATCGTCAATATATCCCAATTTGTCCTTGCCTGAGGATACGTCTTGACAACTTGAGACCACAAAACATAGTTGGTGTCATCCAACTCGATGCTAATATTTACCATGGATGAATCATTACTTGGTGTAGTTTTTTGGCTCCTGACTAAGATTTCTGACATTCGTACAGTCAAATTTTGTAACATAGAAGCAGTTTCACTAGTTTCACCAATTCAGAATTATTCTTCCATGGTTCTTGGTTCAAGATTATGTTAGAGTATTATTTGGTTCAAGGTTAACTCAGAGTATTACTCAAGCAGAAACCCCCAAATTCCTACTTCAATTCCATGTAAAAAGGAAGAAAAGATTGGGGATTTTTTTTTTTTTTTAGAGCAAAAAACGTTGGAGGTCACTAAACTATTCTTATTATACCTTTCACTCACTCATTTAATTTTTGTTTCAAATAACAAACTTAACTTTTAAAACATAACATTTTGGCCATTCTAAGTTTACTTTCCCAATTAAAGTAGACGAGAAAAAAAAACACGTGCCATTCATGCAAGTATGTCCAAAGTGCATTATGGTCCTTTCACACTGTCTTGCATGTTGACTAAAAGTCACTAAGCTATTTTTATTGTAACATTTCGGTCCCTTATCTAATTTTTCCATCTACTTTAACTGGGAAAGTAAAAGGAATAGCCAAAATGTTACATTTTTAAAAGTTAAGTATGTTATTTGAAAAAAAAATTAAATGAGTAACCGAAATATTACAATGAGAATAGTTTAATTAACCCTAATGTTTTTTGCCCATTTTTTATTTCTCAGTCTTTCACAAATGATACAACAATATATTTATAGGCGTACACTAGGAAGAAATATAATTAACCTAGACAAATTTGAACTTTTATTCATACTAACCTAATTTATAATTTGATATTATCATTTATCATAATCTGTGAGTGATATCTAATACTTATTAATTTTAAAATTATAAAGAGATTTGCATCCAAAAGATGGTACTCATATTAGTCCTATCAACTTTTTGACCAACACCAACTTATGTAAGACTAGTGACGGTGTGCTAAAATACTAATCCTTTGGTCCTAGTAAAAATGTTAAATAAGGGTTCCTACTAAAAAAACTAAATAAGAATATGTCACTGTAGATGTAAATGAAACTCAAACCAAAGTTAGGTAGGTTGGACTTGAAGTCCAAGCTTTCAAGGTGAAAAGAAACATGAAAAGCAATTGCTCCCGTTCATGTCGTTCACGAGTCAGATATTTTTCTTCCTGTGATAAAGTATTAGCAGGTCCAAATGTCTAAGTAAAACGTTTTTAGTGTTTCAGCAACTTGTGAAGATTCTTCAATTCTTTTAACTGGGAATCAATGTATATTTTCAATCTTCAAACATCTCTTCATCCAGTGGTGGAGCTAGGAATTAATCATTGGGGGGCAGGGGAGGAGTTTAGAGTAGGGTTGCAAACGAGCCAAGTCAAACTCGAGTAGCAACATGCTCGAGATCGAACTCAATCGCTATTGGTGCTGTTCAAACTCGACTCAAGCTCGATCGAGCTAAAAATTGCGAAGCTCAAGCTCGAAGCAATGTTCGACTACTCGAGCTCGACTAAAAAACTCGTTTGTACTCTTTAATATATATATTTTTTCATTTGTAAGCCTACTCGAGTACTCAAGTGTCAACTTGTAGATTTTTCAACTCCTTCAAAAAATAAATAAATAAATAAAACATGCTCGAAAAGGCTCGACAAGCTTTCGAACTTGCAAATCTGATACTCAAATTAGCAATCGTCACTACTCGAACTCGAGTACCAAGTT
Source organism: Mitragyna speciosa (assembly GCA_024721245.1). Lineage (NCBI taxonomy): Eukaryota > Viridiplantae > Streptophyta > Magnoliopsida > Gentianales > Rubiaceae > Mitragyna > Mitragyna speciosa. The sequence goes on from CM045558.1 coordinate 4,699,413, forward strand.
TAAGCCAAGTAGTTGACCCGAGCTCACAAGCGACTCGATTCGATTGTAGCTCTAGTTTAGAGTTATGGTCAATCAAGCAAAATATATTGAAACAAATTTATGTGAACATAGATGTCACAAAAGATAATTTTAAATATAAGCAAATTACATGTATAATTAGCATATACAAAAATACTATCTTATTTACAAGTTTATTTGAGTGTATGAGACACATGAAATTGGGCACAATGACTTTTGATTGTATCAAAGTCGTCGATGATTGAATCTATGGATAAAATATATTTTTCTAATGAAAAACCAACTTGCAATTTTCAAATGGTAGGGTCAAATTATTTTGTATTCTTCTAATTAAAACTAACAAGTAGTCAAGAAATGTTAGGTCCAAATCTAAGTAACTTATGAGACAGTAGCTTTGGGGGAAGGGGGAGGGGAGGGCATAGTTGTTTTTTTGTTAATTTTTGAGGGGCAAACTATAGTAATATAAAAATTTTTACTTAATAAAAATTTTTTCAAGCTGGAGGTGGAGCGGCTGTCTCCCCTTGGGAAATATTTACATGGACCTGGTCTACGGGTAGGGCCATGGACCCTGTGGTTCACAATTAACCACATCAGCCATGCCCCATACATGGCCCACCAGGGAACCACTCATGGCTGATGTGGGTAATTGTGGACCACAGGGTCCACGGATCTCACCCGTAAACTGGGTCGATGTAAATATTCCCCCCACGCCCCCCCCCCCCGGGGGGCCTGTGTCTTCTTCTTCCTTTTGGCTTTTGTATGGTGGATAAAACAGTTTATCATCACACAAAAGTCAGACTAAGAGACTATAGGAGTACATCTTTTCAGTTATAATAATTAAGGTTAGAGACTAGTAAGGTTTGACAAAAATATTCATAAAGTAATCAACGTCAGTGCATATGTAATGCGGCATGTGTTTAATGACTTTAATAGAGACCTTGTTTTATTCCAGAATGAGATGCACAACGGACAGATATCATGGAACACGAAGCGTACGACTCATGACTTTTTTTAACAATGTGAGAATGACATGGTGTTAGTACCTTAATATCTTAAGATAAAATAACTCATCAATTACAAAGGCTAAAAATTTTATGGTATTTGTTGTAAGAAATTTTCTTGTATTGAACATGAATAAAGATGAAGGCTTATTAATTCTTTAACCTGTAGGAACAAGTTCTGGTTTATAAAAATTGTAGTTTACTACTCTGTTGTACATATAGGTTGTTTCTCGTGGCCTCTCGTTAAGCAAGTTGGTTTCTTTAAAATCTAAATGTTTTAGTTCTATTTTGCATTTTATCCATGATCCTTCCCGTCGTATACTCGCTACTAACCAGCACTACACAGGCAAAAAGAAAAATAAAAAAGAATTACCTAATTATTTGAAAGAAATATATTTAAGTTTAGCTCACATCAGCAAAACATAAACCATTTGAAGTGCAGAATATGTATGTGTGCGTGCGTGTGTGTGTTTGTGTGTGTATGTGTGCATATATATATATATATATATATATATATATATATATATATATTAGCAAAACATAAACCTTTTGAAGTTTAGAATATATATGTATGCATGCGTGTGTGCGTGTGTAAGTATGTATATATGCATATACATACATGCACACACAAATATAAATGTGTGTGTGAGTGTGTGTACACATATATACATATACATGCGTGTCTATATATATGTGTATGTATGGGTGTGTATATACACACACACACATATACATGCATACACACATATATTTGTGTGTGCGTGTGTGTGTGTGTCTCTCTCTATATATATATGCATGTATGTATATGTATGTATATATGTATGTATGTATATGTATATGTATCTACACACACACATATGTGTTTGTGCATGTGTGTGTACACACGCATATTAGAGTCCTTTCCTTAGTTGCAGAATCGTATCACAGGCGCTTGAAAGCCCTTGACTAGAGAATCAGGGCTATTGATGTAAAAGGTATGAAGATTCGTCACTCATCATCCTTCAAACAACTAGTGATTGGAGAACCAAAAATCATAAGCTCATTCCCTACCAAAATTATCTAGAAGATATCAACCAATAGTTCAGACGGATTATAACCTTCAATTCTCTGTCGAGTACGAACAATAAGTGACACGTTGGCCACACTAGCTTTCCAATTTGAATAGGCTTTTGACTGAAGCGATAAGGTAAGGTTGCCTTCTCTCCCGAGGAGTGAAAGCGAAGAAACACACACACACATAGATTATGGGGCATGCATTATACACACACATGTATGTATATAGCTATTTATGCATATATAAGTATACATATATATATATATATACGTATGTATGTGTGTGTCTATATATATATATATATATGTATTGACATACGTACGTACATATCTATGTGTATAGATACATACATGCACGCATGCATTCGTATAGACACACACTCTCTAGAAATTTGCTCTGGTCCAGCGGGAAAGTTCATTTATTCAATTAGAATACTGTGTGTTAATGCAATGATTATGGGGGGCCTTGTATTAAAGAAATACTAGGGTGAAAGCTAAACCCGAGCTGACGGTTGTGGATTAAACTCCAAAGTCTAAAATATCTTGGAAAGAAGCCTTTCGAGGACAATATCTTTAGAAAATCAACTTCACAAATTTGGTGTGGGATCCTGAAAACTGACTTGCAGAAAATACTAAATTGGCCATTGGTGATGTTGAATCTGTTTTTATTTTCACATCGTTGATGGGCTATACTGAATTGACATTCTCCACTAGTAAGTCTTTGTTCTTCAGGGACAATTCTGAGGTAATATATTGAAAATTTTCTTTGGCAGGTAACACAAAGTAAAACACGGACGGGACAGCAGAAAGGAAAATGAGTCCAGCTGGTTTTGGTGGAATTTTTAGAGATGATGAAGGAAAATCATCAGCTGAATTTCATAGGAAGATTGACCAACCACGTGATTAGTTGCTGAACTATGTATAATTCATTATGTCCAAATTGCTACCGAAAGAAGCATATCGTTGAATCTGATTAAAAGTTGTAGGGGACATAATGAATTCTAGATGAGAAACTCCACCAATTCTATTGTCTCTTATGGAGAACCGTAAGGTTTTGATCTTAAGAATGGAATCTCTTGTCCAATACATTCAAAGAGATGAGAATAAGTGTTCTGACTTCATTGCAAATTTAGGAGTTCAAATGTTCAATTCAACCAAAATTTTGTAGTTTCATTAGGATTTAATTAATTTTAACTCTTTATATTTTTGCTAATATCCTCTCTTAATGCAATTTCGACCTAATAAAATGAGCTTATTTTCGAAAGGAGAACATTAAATGTTAAAATATTAAAACACTTAGGTCATTTGTGGTAATTAATTTTGTGACTGAACAATTAATTTTAATTTGTTCTTTGCAATTAATTACTTGAAGAAAGGCATGTGTAATAACAAGGGTGTGGTTGCCTCCATCTAATTATATATTCCTATTATTATTGCGTTTAGTTACTAAATCATGAAATTTGTGCTTGTTTTTAATTTGGGCACGAAGTTTAGGCAATCTATGTGGGTGAACTTTAAAGCTAAAAATTAGTACAATTTAGTCACCTATACGTAAAGAATAATTAAGATAAATATAAAATTATCTCAAAAGGGGAAAAAAAACAAAAGGAGAAATGTTTTTAAGTTCTAACCCATCGGCCAAATCTTACTCCTATAACTTTTAAAACTTCTGCATCAGTTATTACCATATACAAATAGAATATTTTTTAAATAATGCAGAGTTTCATCAGTATAGTAATTGACATTCACAACAATGCCAAGTAGATAGTTTTCCAGTTTTTCATTGAAAAATCCTTTTTCATTTTATTCATGAGAAGGAGTTCTATTCCCTTTCTATCTTATCCAAGCATTTTTTGTATTTTTTATTTATTTTGATTTAAATTAAATCTCATTATAAAAGACTAGAAATATTTTTAAAGGAATATTGAGTTTCATTAACCTTGTTAACTTAGCTCATTATATTTTTATTAATGTCCATTCTTAATGCGAGACTTAAAAATTAAGGCAACTTTAGAAAATATATTAAATATTGAAATGCCAAAACACATAAGAACTAAATAAATATTTGAAATTAATTCTTATTGCCAAATATTGAAAAAAAAAAATCTGTCTTTCATTGTTTTGTTATTTTTTTCCTTTTTTGCTTTGGATTTTCTGAAGATTATACTTAAATTGATGTACTAACCAATTAAAATATTTTAAAAATCAAAAAGAGAAAAAATAAATTTTTATATTAACAATATGTGTGTGTGTGTGCGCGCGCGCGTGTGCATGTATGTACGTACGTATGTATGTATGTATGTATGTATGTATGTATGTATGTATGTATGTTTGTATGTTGCAAATTCCAATTTAAATTTGTAATTGTAAAAGGTTTGAAAGATGTAAAAAAAGGTTGAATTTGATTAGGATTTTGATTAATTTAACTTTTTATATTCCTTTAATATCCTTTTTAAAATGCAACTAAGACTTAAAAATAAGTACATTTTAGGAAATATATCAAATGTTAAAATAGCACTCCACTTAAATTCATTGTGGGCGTGCGCGCAAGTGTTTTTGGGGTATCTACACAACATATGAATGCTATCTTTTTCTGTCCATTTTGTAAAGTTGGTCAGAGTTGCATGAAATCCAAAATAATCCTATACATCAGCTTCAGTAAGCATCAGATTCAGATGCACGTTGGATGCCTCTTCTTTATACTCTCTACCTAACCTTTTTGCCTCACCTTTTTGAGATTTAATGATCTTTAGTGACCTTTCCTGATTAGATATTTCATAACACACTCCTCTGTCCCTTAAGAAAGCAACTCAAACCAAGGTGTAATAAAATAACAATGAGACAACTCATAAAGAGTCATGGATGCCTTGTGAAAAGCAACTCAACCTTTTTTTTTTTTTTTTTTCATCTTCACAGAAGCAAACGCTTCACCCAGCAATCGTTGCTGTTTTGGTTCAAACAACTCATGAATAGCAAATGCAAGACTGATCCAAAAAAAACATGGAAAGCAAAAATTGACATTTTGCATTGTCTTTGGTTGTCCTGTTTGGAAGCAGGAATGCGCCCACAAGCCATAAACAAGTGGTACAATCAACTAGGATAATTTGGGCCAAGTTGCAAAGTCTGTTTGAGACCATGGTTCGTCGTATCGGCTAAGTCTGCGACATGTAGCCCGAATCATAACTAGAAAAAGGCCTACTGATACGATATCATTTCTTGCATAGCTCTTGGAATTAAATCAAATACATATAACTAAGAAATCATCAGTGATATTGGCCGATATGTAACAATATAACACAAAATCGACGAATATCGGCCGAGATCTCGGCAATATGCACCGTTATGAACTCAAAATACTTGAGAAGATAAACACGATTCTTCGTACTCCATTCCTTTAATAACAAAATACTAAAAAGAAAACAAAAGGTTGAAGAATAGTAATCAAAATTTTGAAAAATTCAATCAAGAATCAACTTTCTTATCTTACTATACAAAGCAACATGAGTGCAAATTGGAGCCAAGTATTAAGCATATATCATAGCCTTAGAAGAGAGAGTCCACTCTTGTACCAAAAAATCCAACCCCATCATCTTTTTTTTTCTTTCTTGCCCACAACATTTTAAATCAAAAGATACAAAATTTTTATCTAACTACATAGATTTTTTTTTTCCTAGTTTTGCAACCTTTTGCAAATATACCCTCCCAATTCTACCAAAAGTTCTTATTGATCAATTTATAATAAAAATGCTTATTAAGAATATGATGAAAATGCTTACTTATTTATGTCTTTATATTTTATAATTTTATTTGATAAATATTTGTTTCTTTGTTATATTAAACTAAATACTACTGCTTTCTTTGTGTAATTCTTATTATGTTATGTAAGATATGATGGTTTTCCTGTTATATTTAACTTTTGATGTCATATAAAATCGATGCTGAAATTATATTTAACTTTTGATGTCATATAAAATCGATGCTGAAATTATTTACTGCTAATGCTATAATTCTATGATTATAGCTGCATTACTTTATTTAAATAATTAGTGATTATATATGACAATATTTGTATTTAATACATTTAATTTGATAATTGTACTTGTTATTATACTTTTATTTTTAGTAATTTTTTAAGTTTTTTAAAAATTTAATTTTTAAAAATTTAAACATTTAAGTTTTTAAATCAACGATGACCGCAACGCGCGACAACGAATCATGTTTGAGACAAACGTACTTTAAATGTACATTTATGCATAAACATTTCCTCCCTCATTTAGTACCAAACAGCTTTCTCCACCACGGGAAGTGCTCAAGGGACAGTTGATATATCTATCAAGTGACCAAAAAAGGGCTTCTAGTATCATGCCTTAAATTATTCTAACTCAAAAAATTAATGTGTACAGCTTCAATGCTTTTAGTATGGTTTTCATTTTTGTTTCGTTATGTAACAAACCATTATCTGCCAAACATGCCATGCTAGTTTCTAATTCATATATAACTCTTTCAAGTACGTACCGTCTACAGAACTTAATGCAAATGGCAGGTATCCAATGACTAGTTAAACTAAGCTTTACGCACTCAGGGATGTTTTATACATTTTTATGGAACTATTTTACTAAAACAGACAGGTTTTAATTGTCATCCTCACCGAATTGGAATTGGATATCCAACCGGAGGAAATCCTGATCCAGTTTCTAAAAATAATTAACTTAATCAATTGACCGGCTGTTGTGATTCCCATCATCATGCTATAATCTAGATACGCCAACTGTTTTGCTTCTTAGCTTCAAAAGATGCACCATCATTCAACATGTCTTGGGCATCAGTTTCCATCCCAAGCTTAGATAGGGCAAGAGCCTGCATGTAGAAGGCAGTAGGCCACTCAGGCAAGCAAACCTGTGCTTGCATAGCATCCCTCAATGCAAGCTCCGGTTGTCCAATCATCAAGTATGAGAGAGCTCGCCTTGCGAAGACAGTACCAGAAGGAACAGACATCATGGACACCAACTGTATTTAGGAAGCAACTTGATTATGATGATACTCCAGATAATTGGCATTGATATCAGTCATCAACCATAGAGAGAATGCTAAATCAACATGTGCATGAAAGGTGAAGGATGAAGTTGGACAGACGAGAAAATATGCAATCAAAATATCCCAGTTCATATCACTTTCAGTCACATCAATGCGTCCCATGTTTGCACATGAGTTCAGAGAGGCAACAATCATGTCAAAATAGTAGCTAGACTATCACTGTATTGTTTGGCTTTTAAATAAGAGGTATAAGAGAGGGGCAACGTGCAACATTATCTTGCACTACGTAAAGGAGTCAATCCAGAAGTAAACTATGGACCCTATGCAGCCCATCCAAGTTACCTTTTCTCGTAACTACACAATTGGATGGTTTGAGGAGATACTGAGATCTAGTGAGACTATGGCCTAATAAAACTGACCTTGATAAAAAAACGTGTATCCCTTGCAGGTTCAGTAAACTAACTTACTATAACGGTCCACCTAATCTCATTTTCTTTTCTTGGGAACACGGTTTTTTCTAAACTTTCTTTGGAGATTTGATCATGTCAAGACATGTCCAGATATTTCAGTTGAACTCAAAATTTTATGTTAACGTATTCTCTGTTTCTAAAAGGAAAAATAAGATAAATTCTTATTTACTTTTCACTTCAACCAAACCATGCAACATTTATTTTTCGTGCCATACTAATAATAAGATGAACGACATTGATTTCCCAATGGCTAGTTATTTCTTCCTTGCCTCGTCCCTCCCTTTGATTAACCCAAACATACCATTAGATAAACAAACATCACACTTCACTCCTTTCATTTTGAGAGACAGTGAAATGATCAAAGAATATTAAATATCACTTATAAGCATCTGCATGACAAAGTCTAGTTTGTACTCTAGTGGACATAAACATGGTACCAACTCAGCTTAAATGAGATCAGTACAAGGTCAACAGTAGTTCAAAATGTGAGAAGCTAGAACCAGAGACTGAGCAAATGCATTTGTGATTGATTCTAACTTCTATCTTTGTTTTGGTTTCATCAAATACAGATGACTACTGTCATAAATAAATTTTGCCATTCCCAGCAGAGTGAATAACGATGCGCACAAAGTCATAGTAGTAGCCTCAGAGGAATAAGTGAAATTAAAGCAAAAGAATTAAAAAAAAAAAAAAAAACAGAGAGAATAGTAACAGGGGTAAACAAATTAGGTGAAATTTCATAATGCACAGACCTTGGAGTAATAGTCGATCGCACTCTTGAAGTCCTTGTCCCTAAATGCTATATCACCAAATTTCTTTGTGTTCAACATGTCTTGCACTTGTTGCGTCCATTCTTGGAATGAAAGCTTTACAAAGATTGTGTTACCGTAAACGTCCAACAAAAAATAAGAGTGCCAGATCCAGATAGAGTAAAATAACTAAGTACAAGAATGACAAACATGAAATGAATAGCCAACACTGCACAAGTAAAATTGGTCATATAAGATGCGGGCATCAAAACATTAGGCATTCAACATGAAGGAATCCAGTATATGAAATAACCTTTTGAGTGTTCTAAAATAAAAAATTTTCTAATTACAACCTTTTAGGTCACTATTGAAAAAAAATGAAATTAAGAGATGGCTCACCTCCAAGCCAAAGAGAGAGAGAGAGAGAGACAGAGACAGAGACAGAGAGAGACAGAGAGACAGAGAGAGATAGCTCACCTCATTTTCTGCACCCTCTTCATCTTTGTAACCAGTTTTAAGGAAGATATCATGCACAGCAGTGAGGTCCATCCTCGCACAAGCCTTTCCAAGAGGAGAAACCATGGTAGGCAGCACCACAGGAGTTTTTGTCAGACCCATCAAAACATGCGATGCAACCTAGTAATGGCAAAAGCAAAGGACAGAATCTTTGCTTAGATTCATAAATCACGACAACAAGTTGATGAAACTACTTAGACGCTAACAACTAAATTAATCCTCCATAGGCTTACCTCCGTCTGTTTCTGAAGGGGTGTCACTGCTGAAAGAAGAAACTTGATATCAGGTCGATCTCTAGCCTCATACTGGAGACACTTGGATGCAAGTTCCACTAATGCAGTAGCATCTTCATTGGCATATTGCCCTTCCAATGATGAATCCATGATTAACAATACATTTTTACCCCTAATCAAATCCAAAGCCTGGAAAAACAACGTAGAGGAAAAAATATAAACTAGAAATCGAGTGGCTAACAGAAATTATTTGAAATACTGAAGTAAAGATGTGGATGCTTCTGAAGACCAAGCATTTGGATCAGGCAGTGATCACAGCTACCATTCTTTCCATTCACAAATACTCCTCCTGGGTGCTTAACATGCACGTCACTTCTAAAGGAAGCAAAACATAGCAAGGACAAAATAGTGTACACTAGCAACCAAAGCTCTACTCATCATTTCATCACTACACACATTTTCACTTTCGTGCTCCAATTCACCAATATATTATTGTCATTCTAATCTCACAATAATGGTGAACTTTACATAATTAGTTCATTTATTGCTTTTAATGCCAGTCAATAAGACCACGGGCACAGGCCAGAGGGGTGTTAGAGTAGGGAATTCAAGGAAAAAGGTAGATTATTATCCGTTTGACAATCAGATATTTTAGTTGCTATAATTTTAAGCTGTCCCAAAAAGTCCATCCAAGAGGATGATAATAACCCTCTTAATATTGTAGAAATTATATCCATATAGAGCCACACTTCGATAGGATCATGATATGTAATTCATAAAATAAGAACACAGGAAAAGGATGAAAAGAGAATGAACTTCTTTACAAAGTCCAAATTTTCATGAAAGGCTAAAGTCAATGCAAAATAATACATGGAATGGCAAGCATGATGATAGGATAAAAAACATTCACACAAGGATCTTTCTTTTAAGGAAGAGAAGTTTGGAGAAAAAAGAAGTTACAACCTGTAAATGTGACAATAATATTATTCCTCAAAAAGCAAGGACACAAAATTGATATATCTCTGCAACAACAACTATAGGTTGCTGTAATTTTTCAACAATATTAAGTTAAACTACAATATTATAGGCTTAGAAATAATTCTTTACAAGTCAAGACCAAAAGAGAAGAGATAACTGAATATAGCACGAAGATCTACATACATGGCTAGGAGGTATGTGTTTTCCACTTAAAAGATCCAGCAGAACAGTTCCATAACTGTATATTACACTCTCCGGTATGACCCTGCCTGGGAAAAATAAAAGAAGTAAATTAAGATACAATTAGGGAGACCAGAGTAAAAGTTAGATAACAATGATTTCAAAATGAGGTCATCAGTCAAAGACAGGATAACTCCAACTTAAACACGGAGCGGATAATAGTAAATGAAAAAGAAAAAAAAAATACAACATAAGCTGATTTGCTCAGAGCCACAAACAAAGAACTAATTTATTAGGATGATAAAATTTGGTAATATATATCATTGAAGCATCAAAAGTGGAACACAAAAGATGTATGTAATCTTGAAAAGAACATTTATCAGCAATGTGATACACAAAATATTTACAACAGTGCCCAAAAATACACATGAAATGCATCAGAATAGTCATGCCATCAATTCTCAAGATGAAAGATCACTGTTCCTCAGAACTTGCAAGCAACCAACATAATAATTAATTTTACATCTTTAAATGTGAATTCATGTCCGAATAAATCCCTGAATCAATCATAGTCTTTAAATGTGAATTCATGTCCGAATAAATCCCTGAATCAATCATAGGCATACTTTTAAAGCATTAACTGGGAGTTTTGCTGTTGGCTTAGAAAAGTGCATTTCAAATCAAAATCTACAAAAAAGAACTTCATCTAAAAATTATAAGACAATTTTAGTGCAAATAACTTACAAAAATGTATTTTTCCTATGTTATCAAACATCAATGAAGAACATTTGGATATAGAAGCAGCATTACTTGATCTGTCCACGTTCCAAAGCAGTAATAATTTATTCAGTTTCTGATGCTATTAGAGTAAGGACATTAATTTTGATGGACAACATTAATGAGAAAATTCACATATAGATAACAATTTGACACAGCAGGGCTGAAATATATTTGTGCTGCTTCAGGACCAGTTAAGCAGGTCAACTAATGCAGCATGGTATAGGATCCAAATTGTTCAAATTTAGAAAGAATCATGGTACAAGATCCACATATATCTGAACGTACAATATCTCCAAGTGACAAGTCATGGATAAAAGCCATCCCCTAATTTGACAAAGCATGTCGACACCAAAAAAAAAAAAATAGAAAAGAACTTCCAGATGAAAGCAAAAGAACCAATAATTCATTACATTATTACAAAAGGAACTGCAGAGGGCCATACAAGCCATTGAAAGTATACCTGTGCGCAAAAACTCAGGCGGAGTGTAAGCCAGGTTGGTGCTATAACTCTTCCCGTCTCTGCTGTTTTTCATAAGACCAAAACTAGATATTCGAGGATCACCATCCTATTCAAGAAAAATCCAAGTTCACATATGAGGAGTGCTCACTCAAATCAATGAACTAAGACCAAACATGTTCAGCTGCTAAAGCAGTTTTGGAGTAGTAATACAAATTTAGATGAAGATACAGAATATTACTTCTTCTTACCACACTTTATCTTTTTTTTTTTTTTTTTTTTTTTTTGGTGGCTTAGGTTGCATAATTGATGTCATGACAATGCAACTATTGTTATTTTAATTTTCTTTTTTTGGGTGGCTTAGGTTGCATAATTGATGTCATGACAATGCAACTATTGTTCCACTATTCTATTGCAGATCCCTAAAATGTGATAAAAAGCATAATGGCATTTGCAACTTATACAATTTTCAATATTGGAGACATAGAAAGTCAACATTCCATCTCATCCCATTTCAAATAAATCAACTGACACTTTTTGATGGAGAATGAATGCATAACATGACAAATATATTGTCCATTTTCTACTGGAAATTTTATTAATTTTCTCATGCAGAACTTTACATGCAGCTGTTCAGGTATTAAGAACAATGCAGCATTGTAGCAACAGAACCAGTCTACCTTGTTCATTTCCTTTCCTTCTCTTGATTGTCAAGTCCTTTTGGAAGGATGGTGGGAAGGGGGAAGAAGTAGTTAGATGTACCATGTAGCAGATGTAATTTAGGCAAATGGAAACTACTTGATTCATTTTCAGAGAAACAAACAATATCTAAAAGCATTCTGGATGAATTAAGAACTCAGAACATAGTGCTCACTCAGTTTTGGTTTTATTATTTCTGTCGCCATAGTTGGTCTAAAAGGAAACACGTAAGGATTACTCTTATGGGTCAGTATTAACATAATACTCTAGAATATGCAGCACCACATGCAAACATGTCCAGTATAGAATATTAGAGTTAGGATAGACAAATTGCCGCTCAGCAGATAACAAATCCTCATCTCTATGATAACAACAACTAATACATTCTTTGCAAGGGAAATCTAAAATACTTTCAAGCTGGTCAGGCATTTGGCTACCTCATCAAAAAGAACCCTGTAAGCATTCAAATCATGATAAATTTTTCGGTTTTCAGAAAAGCAATGGTCAAGAGCTTGGGCAATATGATAAGCAACTCTAACACGCATTTCCCACGGCAGAGGCTGTTTGTCCCCTGCAGCAAGCAAATTAACTTATTGGTGAACGACCAAAGGCTGCCAAATAATAAAGCCAAAAATACTATCATAATCACAATCATGTGAAAAAAAATGAATAAAATGAGCACCAGTATTGATGCAAACTGAAGCAAAACATTTGTACAGCAGGTAAAGTGAAGCATGCAGATCTAGCAAGAGAAATCCTATTCCTTGTGAACACAGACCCAAGCAATTTGATTTGATGAAAGGACAATATAGAATGTTATACTTTTCTTCAGCTTGATTCGAAAACCAGCCGCTTAAGGAGAACAAAAAGGTAAAAGAAAACTATTGGTCATGGCCAATTCTTCAAGGAAAACCACACATATCAAGAGAGACAAAACAAATTCATCCCAAAAAAATGCCAACTTTTCCAAGAAAAAGAAATATCAGCTTAGATTGCAGAAGAATTTGGAGAAAAGAAGGCTAGATATACAGAAGCCAATCACCGAAAACCAACAAATGAAGGGCTTGTTCTCAATAGCTTCCAATTTGTATAAAAATTGATTTTAGAAAAGCTTAAAATCAGTTGCTCCTGATTTTAGCGTAAACAATCCAAAAACGTAGTAAAACAAGCAGTTGAGAACATCACAAAATAGATTTTTCAAAAATCAGAAGCTAAAATCAAGTAGAAAAAAAGCTATTGAAAACAAGCCAGAAACCAATAAAGTTTATCTACTTCTCATTCCAATGTTGGTTGAGAAATAATACTCCATGGAAGTACATGGCGTAAATAACCAAGATTGTGAAGGGAGTTTTGATTTCTTTCCCTATTAAGGACTTACAACAGAATCTGCAAAAACATACTTTTCTCAACTTGGAAAGTATGTCTAGTTTACATTTTTATCAATTCCTGTCTTCTCTGGACCCTCATCTAACACATCGCCTTTCTACCTTTAGGAATTAACCTCTCCATCCTAATTATTATACAGGAAAAGAAATTTGACCTTGCCTGTTGCAATTATAAATATCTTGACGACAGCCTTTTGATCAAAATCTATTGATCAACAATGTAAAACTTGATTTTCAGTGGCAAGATGAGTGAAATAAAAACAGGAAATTGTTCATTTTAATTGCTTCTTTTTTTTTTTCCAAATGGAATATAATAGTACCCGCTACATGATTTCATTGAATTCCATAGATAGACTGGTTCGATAACCAAGTGTCTGAAAAAAGAATTCATTGGAATCCAGGGCCTTCTCCACCTTTTCCCCAAGCAACATTAAAATTTCCAAATTACTTATTTGATATTAAATTATGATTTATGAAGATTCTAAATAATGTAATTACAAGTCAACAATATAGGCAAGAGCTTGAATATGCACTGTTCCATGTCCCAGAAACAAGCTCATTCCCTTAGAATCTCCAGGAACCCTTTTTTTAATATTCTGTCACTCTAGGCTACAGGTATCACCAGGAATCTGAATTAAAGGCAACATTTATAATAATAATAACAATTATAATAATAATCCTTTCATTTAACTTTCTAATGAGCTACAGAAGTTCCTTTACTGAAGAACTGTAAACCTTTTTAAAGCCAGATTGGATTTTTATACTCGACAACAAAAGGCTAAAAGTCTCGTCTTTTTCTTCTTTAGCCCAAAAAAAACAATAAAAAAAAAAACAAGGAATCCTACAACTTTACAATCCACTTTTATTCACATGCACTAATTACTAAAACTTCCATCTAATCATCAGGATTTCACAAGACACGTGAAGTAGAAATTGTCACATAAAGCTTGTCTGATTTAGTACATGTATATTGGCTGACTTGAGAAGAATTATAGGTGCATGAAGGACATGAATTACAACAAACAGTGAAGGAGGGACACTTATAAATTACACAATATTTGACATGACTACTATGCATGATTAAATGATAGTCTTGTGCAAGGTATTGACTATAGTCTTTGCATTCATCTACTATTACTTTCATCTTGCTATGGCAGTAAGGAAGAGCCAAGCATGCTGATAACAGATTCAACAAGAAATCCACTAAAAAAAGGATTACTGGCAACATTTTGATAAAGCATACAGTGAAAAAGATGCTTTGACAGTGTATCATTAGGCATATACTCTGCAACTAATAACCGCTCATCTCCCTCAGCACAACATCCAATGAGATTCACTAATCTCTTGTGCCGGAGCTTGCCAACACCAGCAGCTTCTGCCTGCACAATGAGCGCATAAAAAGCAGCATAAATTCCAGGAGGGAATTCTTGAAAATTTTTGCAAAATCAGGAAAAGGGAATGAAAAATGATGCAAAGCAAAAGATTAAGACTTTTTTTTTTTTGGCAAAATCGGAAGAGGGGGTCATAAAAAATGTGGCCAGCAAAAGATCACAACTTCAAAGGAAATTGACTACCAACTAACTGAAAAGATAGACCAAAATGTTTTATAGCGTAATGTTATCAAAAGTGTGACTTAGGGTAGCTATAAATGCTGATAATCGGAAACATCTTTCCAAAACTAGAGGAAGAAATGAAATCCAGTGCATTCCATTAGCAATATAACAAATAACTCAAATGTAACACAAAGGGCCATTAGATGAGAAAGGGTAAGAACTCAGCAGCATGGATGTTAAAATCTCAAAACACTACTACCGTTCATATTGTGAGTAGCAAATATCACAAATTGAGATAAAGCATCACCAGATTGAACTATGAACTAATAATGAAATCAAATCTACATAAGCAATATACAACTCTAGAAATATTCAACCATTACATAATTACAATAGACAAACTCTTTGCCATTCAAACAACTGTACTATGATAAATGTCACCAGCAAAGATATCATGTCAATTCCCAAAGCAAGGTTGCCATAATGAATTGTGGTGTCAGAAAAACACCAGTTATGAAAGCAATACACTCTAAATGGTTCATCAAACTAGATAGTTACTTGTTATCTTTTTCTTTCTGCTTGACATACTTCAACATTGTAAAACAATGTTACAAACCAAAGAATGAAGATTTCCAACTGTAAAAGAATTTTTACCACAAATTGTTGCGGGTCAGGCCAGGATTGCCTTGAGAAACGCTTAATAGCAACAAGACGGTTGTTCCGAAGTTTTCCTCTGTAAACAACATTGGGAGCTTTCTCTCCACTTTCAGACACTATCAAGTCACTGCTAAATCCATTTGTAGCAGCTCTAAGTTCTGTGAGGCCAAATTCCTTAAAAGCAGGTACTTGATCTTGGTCTATTTGGTCCCCATTAGCTTCACCAACATTAACAGACAATAACCCCAAAAAAAAAAAATATTGTTCAGGTTGGTCGGGCACAAATCATAACATTTCCATTTCCATTTCTATTTCTAGGTATATCATCTTTTCAAGTAAAAAGATACTGAGGCTTAAATTTAACAACTCATTAGTGTCCATTCAACTAATAATTTCTTTTAGAATCATGTTATCACTATCCAGACAATAGGAAAAAAGAACATAACTTTTCGTACATGCAAGGTAAAAGATGGAGCTTTATCCTCATAAGATACTACTATCATCTAACAAAAAAAAAAAAAATGGCAAGCAATCATTACAAACCAAAAAAAGAAAAACACCACAACTGCACATAACACTTAACTTACCAAAAACCTGAAAATAAGACAATTAGCTAAATAGTTTCAATGACACCTTTATCAAAGTTTAAATTTTGACCAATATTCCACATGCAATCAGCTCAAAAATTAAAACCCAAAAAGCCCATCAATAACCCCCCCCCCTCCCCCCTCGGGGGAAGAATCTTGACTACATATTTATAAAACTAAGGACAAATAAATAACTGGGATAACACGTAAGGATGAGATTACAAAAACAGTTAAAGTAAAAATGTGATACCAAGATCTGGTTTGGAGTCAGGCTGAGAGGGTTCTTGGTCAGGGGACTGAACATTGGCAGTTTTGGACTGAAAACAGCCCATTGTTTCAATGCTCACATAGACCACACACACAACCTTTCCCCCCTCTCAAGAAAAAATCACACAGTTTTCCACACTGATTGTGTGTAGTTGAATCCGTTTTCGGTTCTCACCTGTCACTCACCCCCTTCCCCTTAGTTCTTTTAAGAACTCAAATGGGTTTTTCCAGTTGAAGCATAAGGGATTTGTTTTTGGCTTCTGCAGGTCAATGAAAAGAAAA
This sequence comes from Mitragyna speciosa, assembly GCA_024721245.1. NCBI lineage: Eukaryota > Viridiplantae > Streptophyta > Magnoliopsida > Gentianales > Rubiaceae > Mitragyna > Mitragyna speciosa. Next base: position 4,716,312 of record CM045558.1, read on the forward strand.
GACAGCCAACTAGTAGTGTTATGATTGGTCCCTTTCTGAGTGTGTTGTGACTAAAAGGGACAATACAAGGGGCTTCGATGATTAGAGCGCTGATTCCCCTTTTGGGCTATGACCTTGGGGTTGGTCTTTTCGTTTTCTTTTTTTTTTTTTTTTTTGTGGTCCTTTTTTTTTTTCTGTTTTGTGGTTTCTTTTTTTTTTGGGGGGAAGGGGTTTGTCACATGTTAAGCACGTGAAGAGAGAGGAGAAACTGGAAAGTTTGGGAGCTTGGGGATGGTGACTGCAGATGCACTTACGAATGCCATGTGCCATCACAGTGTTCAGGTTTCTGATTTCGTATTCTTGTATTCTACCTTATTAGAAACAGTAATATGTGCGGTAGAAGCAACTTGATTAGAATATTGGTGAAAGTCAAAATCATATCTAACTGTGATTACTGTTATACCTTTTTTGCTTTTAACATGGTGGTCAAATTTTTTTTATTAAATTAAAAGGTCGCCGCGTTTGTAAGACCCGGCAACGCGGTGATCACCGACACTGACAAAGGTTGCCAACCCAACCTGCAAAGGTGCCCACGGATCCATCGCGTTTGACAAATATGGCAATCACTGACATTGACAAAGGCTGCCAAGCTAGCCTGCAAAGCTGCCCATGGGGCAAGCTTTCTACAAAGCCTAGCAGCTTGAAAAGGCTTACCCTCCCCCATTGTCAAATGCAGTTTTGGGGGGGGAGGGAGAGGGTTTCAATTTTTTTTTTTAAATGATAGGAGCTGTTGATCAACGGCTCCTTTGCCTATAAATTTCCAAATTGGCTCTGATTTCTACCTTGCACATATTTCTCTCCATTTTCCCTCTCTCGCTTTCTTGTCAAATTGTCCTGAGCAGCATTTCTTACTCCCAAAAGCATTCTTGTTGAATTGTCTGGAGCGGAGCAAACGTGGTGAGACATTTTCACTTTCTGCTGGACATTGTCTGGAGCGAAGCATCAGCAAGCAATCAATTAAGCAGCAACAATTGCAAAATTTTCAAGTTAGCATAATATATTTGTTCATTGTTAATTTATTATTTTAATGTGTGTTTATATATTTGTTATTTTATGTCTTGTATGATTTAGTTGGAAAATGATTGGATAATGTTGTGCTTATTTATATTTTGCATATTAACAATTAGAAAATTACAATTTGGACCTTGAAGTTATTATGAATTGGTTCGAACATTGTACGGAATTGAATTTTGATCCTAGAAATTTTGCACAATTACATTTGGCCGCTGTATTTTAGGAAATTTATAGTTTGGTCAGTGAAGTTCTAATAATTATAAATTGAACAGGAAAAATTAAAACTTGATCCCCATAAGTTTTGCATAATTACATTTTGACCATCATAATTTAGGAAAATTATGATTTTGCCCAAGAAGTTAAACATAATTGTAAATAAGACACGAAAGTTTTATGAAATTAAAATTGAAACCATAAAATTAAAAAATTTACATTTTGGCCCCTATAATTTACAAAAATGACAATTTAGCACATGAAGTTATACAAAATTATAAAATGGCCACGAAACTAAAAACATAACTAAAGTTTGACCCCATAAGTTTTGGAAATTTACATTTTGACCTTTATAATTTAGGAAAATGACAATTGAGCACATGAAGTTATACATAATTATAAAATGGTCCTAAAACTTTTACATAACTCAAGTTGAACCCATAAGTTTAGAAAATTTACATTTTGACCCTTATAATTTTAAAAAAATTACGATTTGATACCTAAGTTCTACATTATTATAAATTCGACCCAAAACCTTTACATAATTAAGATTTGACTCAGAATTTTTGCATATTTATATTTTGTCTCTTATAATTTATAAAAATTATAACCCTTATCCCCTGAATTTTCACATAATTATAAATGGGGTTCGGAACTTGTACGTAATTTAATTTTGTCCCCGAAACTTGTTGCATGTTTACATTTTGTTGACTATAGTTCTAGAGAATTGCAGTAGTAGCCAGTATTTTTAAATTATTACGAGTTAGCCCCTAAAGTATTAAATAATTACATTTTGATCAAAACTATTAAATAACTACATTTAGACCCTAGAAGTTTTGCACATTTTTATTTTGGCCCTATTAAATTTTGAAAAATTAGAATATTGGTCATGAATTTTTTGCAAAATTATGAATTGACCCCATAAGTTTTGAAAATCTACATTTTGACCTTTATAATTTAGGAAAATGATAATTGAGCACATGAAGTTATACATAATTATAAAATGGTCATGAAACTTTTACATAACTCAAGTTTGAACCCATAAGTTTAGAAAATTTATATTTTGACCCTTATAATTTTAGAAAATTACGATTTAGTACCTAAGTTATACATTATTATAAATTCGACCCGAAACCTTTACATAATTAAGATTTGACCCAAAAATTTTTGCATACTTATATTTTGTCTCCTATAATTTATAAAAATTATAACCCTTAGCCACTGGACTTTTACATAATTATAAATTGGGAGAGTGCCGTGCTCGCTTGTTTGTACAGTCGTATATGTCATGCATCTCGTGCCAGTACTAAGACCACAACAGGGCCATATATGTTACTTCAAGTAAAACAATTCAATAGTTACCGTATATTAAGAAATATGATCAATCATTTCAATTATTTACAGCCTAACATCCTAATTGTCTTATTTTAATAGTTTTGAGTATGAGAGCAGTTCTTGACCATCCGACTTCAGATCACTGAGCCACGATTGCCGGGTGATTATTCTATGGGAAGTATATAGGTGACTCGGCATACTACCCGATATGCACCTCAGCATATAACCAGCTACTATAGAGATCAATTGTCCTTGTTGCACCCTGATAAGGTATTTTGACTATCATATTTTTCAAAGATTACTTATACGTTATATGATATGTTATCTGTCAATAACGATTGGGTATTTGTTGCAGTTCATATGGATGCCATATAGCGACGATGTGCTGGCATCTCTAACTCAGTATTACACAGTGGGTGCACATATTTAGAGGGCTAGAGTCCTGCTGATAATTTGGCACATCATTGAATTTTATTTCTCAAATCGTGTCATAAGACAGTTCAGATTGCGCCAATATATTCCAAAAGATATTGATACTGATCATGGCAAATTGCATTCACTTGGACTGGTGAGACATGATGGATGGGATTAGAATCATTTTCACCAGGACTAGATTAGTTATTGGCATATACGTGCAGGTTCGGTTGTTACAGAAACGCCTATAAATACACTCCAACCATCGACCGAATATCTGCGTTAGTATCATCACCACACAGTCTTTTATATCACTCTCCCCGTCCATCAGACTCAGCGTGAAGGGCTTCAAGACATTTTCGAACAATATGAGTACGTGGTAATTAAACTCCTTTTAGATCTAACATTCTATTTTTTATATTATAAATCATGTGAATGAATTACTGATAATTACAATTTATTTCTTTTATAGATGAGTAGCATGCATAGAATCAGAGATACGTTAGTGACCGATCTTTGTCATACTAACCCCGACAGTATTTTTCATCCTAGTTTGACGATGATTGGGGACGAGGCGTTTGGATCCATATAGTACTTACAGCATTCAGATCGCATGTCTTGGGCTCAGATTCACAGGAGTACACTAGCGCCTCAACATCGTGCAGCTCTCACTGTTAGAGACCAGCTAGACACGTCCCTAGTCAGGCAGACACATCGTCTCGTGGAGATAGACGTCGTCACTGCCATAGATTTCATGATGAGGCCACACAAGAGGAGCAAGTAACCCCTACCGATTATTACACTTATACGACTCATAGTAGTGTACAGATTTTACTTTCAGGGAGTACAGCTGGTGTGTACGATCCATACTACTCTTTCACTATGCATACGGATGGTATTTCTGCTGTTAGCCACCAAGCACATTCGACTTTACTTTCTGCTGGATCTGAGTTGCAACCCATATTCCAATTTCTCAGTAGTCATGCTGGTGAATTTCATGATGCATATTCGTCCACATTTTTCACCTCGGGTCCTTCTTTACACATGCCTACCGCGGGTCCATCTACTTCTACCATGGTCCATCATCATATTCCAGATCCTGATAATGCTAAAGAATTAGATGATGTTGAAATCGACGAAAATGAACCGTCAGCCTATCCTGAGGTGAATGTCCGACGTGAGATTAGAAGGCCGAGAAGATTTTGCTACTCGTCGACATCTCGAGACCTAAATGAACAACAATTCCATTAGCATTAAAGGCGTTCGAGAACTTATATACTTGCAAATATGAATTTTGTTTTTACACAATTTAATAATTTTTATACTTGTACATTCAATTATAAAGCATTTTACCATTTGGCTCAAAGATAAAAACTAATTTTTACATAATGTTTAAAACAATCGATACTAAACCCTACAAATATCATAAATTATGAAAATACTAAAAATAAAAATTAAGAAAAATTAGTTTTTAACCTTGAAAATTTATTACACATTTGGAATATCCTTAAAAGTATGAAATCTAAATTTAGGACCCAAAATTTACCCAAAAAGACATTCATAAAGTCAAATTACCATTTTGCCCTTGAATTAACATAATAGACGGAAAAATAGCAGTCCACTTTGAAAAAATCACTAAAATTTTAAAATTTATATAAGGACATAAATTGCAAATTTAAAATTATAAACTATGTGAAAAAATGAGTTCACGTTCATGAATTATCATTTTGCCCCTATAACTCCACGTTCCCTATTTTACCTTAAAATTAGATTTTGACATCGACAAATATGAAATGCCCCCAAGACATTAGATAATTAAGTCGTATGCCAAAATTTGATGTTTACAACTTTATTATTTATAATCTAAAATTTTACAATTTAAACACAATCCTTCTATATAATATATATATATAATTTGAACTACCTCAATTATTTTAGACAATAAAACCTACAAACTTACTAACAACACTAATCCTTAAATCCCTAAAACCCTAAATCCAAAACCCTAACTCCAAATAAAAACCAAAACCCCAACAAATGCATAAAAAAAAAAGCAAATGCACGCAAAAAAAAAAGAAAAAAAATTGCTACCCGCTGCATTTGTTAGAAGTGGCAGGCCTGCCGCGTCTAATAAACACAGTGACCTTTTAATTTTTTTAAAACGCGGTGGGTATAAAAAGCAAAAAAGGTCCAACAGTAGCCACAGTTGGGGTATGATTTTGTCTTTCATCAGTATTCTAATTAACTTGCCACGGTAGAATGTTGATTGAAGTTTTTTTTAAAAAAATCTCTTGATTTTTTTTGAGTCAAATAGAATTAACCAAAGCAAGGAATTTCCCAGTTTCTTTTACCATACTATTTTTTTTTATCTTTTCTTTTGTTTTTAGTTTTGGTGATGTACCTTTAGGTACATGGCAACCAATCCCAAGTCTTATTGATGCATCTGAAAGGATTTGAGTCTTGAAATTATCTACAGGGCGTAAGGATCAACAAACAATTATCAATTTTGGAATACTCATGTTAGCATGGAATAAATCTATGAAGAGTAGGAAAAGTTGAATCTATGCTCAAAATCATTTGTAAATTGTACATTGGTTTCACTAATTTTTCCTTTTAGATACGAGATTTCACTGATATTCCTTTTTGTATTTTTTTTTGGAGAATAAATTTTTAGAATAATCAAGAAATCTCTTCATGGCGAGTTTACAATAGGTAAGTATTAAGTGTATTACACAATCACTGGGCTAACGGCCTAGTGGTCAGGGAAGAGACATTGCTGTAGGTCCTAAGATCAAATCTCAGGACTTGTAGCAGTTAGGAGGTTTCAAGGGAGGGGAAATTTAGGTAAATTTTGAGGAGCCATACCCCCAAATTATATATGGCAAACAGTCTGGAATTTCACTCAACACACCATTGGGAGCCTCATCCTACTTGTGTGAGGCAACACAAATTGTAATACAACAAGGATTGATAAAAAAAATACATTACACGTGTTGCATGGCATACTAGAACCAATTACGTATCACCAAATACCATGAAATGTGACTCACAACACCATATGGTGATAAATTATTAGTTTTAATTCCCCTATGGCAATGCAAATATGCATTTGATACTTTTCCATTGACAATAAACTCAATGCAGCATAAGCCTAGTGTCGTTGTCCTATAATCATAAGTATCCAGCCATGCTTAGCAAGTCCAAGGATATTCAAGAATAGCGTAACCCAATCATAAGCGTCCAAATTTAAGCACGATAAACAAGTTAAAGATTTTCCTCTTGTAAGAATTTGATCTCTGAATTTCACAATTTTAACTGATCAAAGTCACCAATACTTGATTCAGGACTTTGAACTTCTTGAAATAGAAAACAACAAGGGATGAATGCAAAACACAACAACAAATCGACACAATTATTCCTCTCTATATTATGTATGTTTTAATAAATGTTTTTTAAACTCATTTGGAAAGGCGAACTAGTCAAGTGATCAATCTTGGTTCCACCAGTTCAACTCTTCCGTCCAGATCGGTTTTGGTTCAATTGGTTCAAGCCAAACCAAGAAAGTGTAAGAACCCTCTAAAAGAATCTAACAGTTTATCAAACTACTAAAATTTTTACCAATTTTTGACTAGTCTTGATTGATTTGTTGAATGTTCTACTACAACACAAAATCAAAGTAGTCCTTGGTTCAATTCCTATTTAAACAGTTCTAGTAAAAAGCTAAACTTATTACTAATTCGAGCCAAGTTCTACTGCACTCATTCCAAGTGGTGTGGGGGAATGGTTAATTTCCAAAGCTTTGCCTGAGTTGGAAACTTTAAATTTAAGGAAGTTAAATGTTATGTTTTAAATGTTATATTTTAGACTTGAGAGGAACTCTCAGCAGTTATAATAAGAGCAAGTACGTGAAATTATTCGTTGAATGTAATTAATGGAGGAGGAGACTATGACTAGGCACAACATACTTTGGGCTTTAGTGAAATTTGAGGTAAAAAAGAACTCCCCTCTAACAAATAAAGAGGCATTCATTGGTACTTTGTCGAAAGAAAGATCTTTAACTAAATTGGATGACAGAAGGGCCTCCAAAATTGCAGTTATAGGTTATACGTTGAACTCAAAAAAATTGAGGATGAAAATTGTTTTACAACTCACCTTGAAAAATTCAATGGTTGAAACTTAGGTTGTTAACTTAAATTTTTAATTGGTCAAGATTATTAAATAAATGGTCTTGGTTATTTAATTTGAACAGGTTATTAGAGGCCAATTATGAATAAAATTAAAAAATGGACATTATTGCCCAAGTTAAAAAGACATTTAATATTATTGGGAGTCTATTACAGTGCTTTGGACCAAATTAAATGGGTTGGCCCAATAATTTATCTTTGTTGATGTGTATTTTAGCTCCTAATTATTAAGGGTAGGAAATCTTAACCCTAGAAATATGCCCATAAATAGGGTGTACTTTGTGTGTGTGTGTGTATGTGTGTCATTTGGCAACTTCTATACTAATACTACTCTTACTCCAATAGTAACCTTTTCTAAGAGAAGTCCAATTGGGCCATGAGGAACGAATTGGGATTAAACTACCATTCGACTACCATAAGGTGAGATTTACTGTATGGTTCAACTCCCTTAAACTTTCTTGAATTTCTTCAAGTAGCTCTAGTATTTAAAATTCTGACTTTTTATTTTTTATTTTTCAATATCATTTTTGTACTCAAATTTTGTGTGAACAAACAGTATAAGTTTTCTTCATAATTAAACATTATCAAAAAGGCAAAATAACCTTAATATTGTCGCGCCCCATTTTTTCGTTCAAAAGTCGGAAAAAGGAAGAATTAATGTGATTGGATTGTGTTTATTTATTTAGAAAAAGAGTGTAAATTTTTTTGTAAAAATAAATTTTTTAGAAAATGCTTTATAAAAGATAGTTCGACAAAAATGTGACAAACAAATGCTTTATTTTGAAAACAAAAGAAAAGAGCCTAAAATGGGACTTTGAAAATGCGACGGTTTTTTAGGCCCGAAAATAGAGTCTAAAAAGAGTTTTTTTTTTTTATGAAAAAGGAGTCGCCACTTGGTATTGAGTTTTGGTGTATCCAAGTCACCGGAAAATATTTTATAAAAGGTAAGAAAGTCGAGAATGATTTATTTAGAAAATGATTTTAGAGAAGAAATGTAAGAAAAATAATAAAAACCCTTTTGGACAACTCCAAGTCTTTGAAAACAAGAGAAAAAAGGTTCGGGAGTCACATTTGAAGAAAGGGAAGGCAAAGGTTTGCACCCAAGGCACCCTTTCTACCTAGTCGAAACTAGTTGCGAGGTTTAGTCTAAATTTTCCTAATATAACTCTAAGATTTTATCACATTTGGATGCAACTATATGAATGCAAATCTAGTCCTAAAAATGGATATCGTTAAGGGACAAAATATTCCATTGAGGTTTGGTTGGGATTATCGCATTAATTGCGAAACTCGAATCTAGACCTCGGTGGAGTCACGAGTATAGATGCAAAATGGAATGCAAAAGAAAAAGAAAATAGTAATATAGATAGTAAGTGAACCAAGAAAGTGGAATGCAACATAACGGGTATGGGGGATTAATAGACTCGTGACTAACTGTTTCTACTCACGGAGGGGGGGAACAGCATGTACGCCACCGCTTCCCACGTAAGTAGGTGACTATTTCTTAGTCAAAACATCACACAAATGACTTAAGATTTTATGTGTAGTGGAGTCTAAATGTTATGTACTAAACATTTGTTAAAAAATAGATAATAAGTGATAAAATATATATAAAAATTATGCAAAAATGAAAAATGCCTAAAAAGAGAAAATGTGTGTGTAATGGTCATGAAATGCACACAAGAAATGATTCTAACACTAAAATGACCTAAAGGTCTAGTATTGGACTAGCCTATTTTTCTATAAATTCTCCGCTAGCGTTGGACTAGCGAAGAAATCGGAATTAACCACAAGTAGTGTTGGACTAGTATGACGATGATACACATATAGAATAATAAAGCAAGTAAGTAATTAAAGCACATATTAAAGCAATAATCACATAAAAGCAAATAATAGCACGTAGGAGCACATAACACACAAGCATGATATTCTAGATGCAGAGTCCTAGGAAAAGCAGATAAAACACATAAGCACATAGCACATAGCACACAAAGCCCTAACTATTACACCGGAGAATAACCTGAATTACAATCTAAAAACGAAAAAGAATAAAAGATATCCTATCTAACCTATCTATTACACTTTCTATCTAAAATACATAGGCTTTGGTTAAATAGATAAAACATAAACTATCTATTACATTAACTATCTAAGTACAAAATTATACTGAATAGAATATTACCTATCTATTACATTTCTTTGAATAATGAATATTAATTCAAGTAAATAACATGAAATAAATAAATGAATACTCATATATGAATAAAAAATAATAAACACAAAAGATGCATAAAAAAACATATAGAAAAACACATAGGAGCACGTAGGAGCATATAAAGAGACATTGGAAAAATAATAGGGGTACCTCCCATTCGAAGACTCGGTATAAATGCTAATAAAATGAACAAACATGTTAAAAATACCACTGTTTAAATAAATAAACTACTAATTAAATAATCACATATTAATCACTATAAACATGCCACAATAATTCAAACAATTATAGCAATAATAAACGAAATAAAAAAAAAGAAAAAAAAATATAATAATAGTTAAATATTTAGGAAGAAAAATGAAAATTGTTTAAGTAAAAATACATAAACAAATAAATAAAGTAAAATAAGAAAAATAAAAATGATAAAAGATAAAACACCATAATACATACTTAAACTTTTAGCACTCAAATAAGGATCATCAAAATAATTGAAAGAGAAATAAAGAAACTAATTTGAACATTAATTAGATAAAAAAGACTAAATTTTGGGACATTAAAAATAAAAATAAGAGATGAAAAGAAAAATAGTTTTTTAAAAAAAATTGAGGAATTAATTAAATTCTTTTATTTATAAGAAATAAAAATATTCCAAGGTTTTAGGTTGAGAGTGAAAATTCAAGCAAACATTTTAAGAGTAAAAATGTAACTTACAACAAACAAAAGGGTGAGATTACAATTTTAAACCCTAGTTAAGATAATAACGTGATTTGCAACAAATTTAAAGGGCTAAAACATAAATTTCAGCAAGTATAATGCCCAAAAATAAAAATTTTCAACAATACTTAAGGCCAAGAATATAATTCCAGCTAAATCATTAAATAATACATAATTTACAGAAACATTTAAAGGCAAAAAATGCAATTTCAGCAAGCTTGATGAGGTAAAAATCAAATTTCCAGCAACATTTGAGGATCAAATTGAAATTCCAGCAAACTTAAGAACTAAATTACAATTTCCAGCAATTATTCAAGGATAAAATGAACTTTACAGCCACAATAAGCCCCAATTTGTAAATTTCAACAAATATTAAACACCGAATTCTAATTTTTAGCAACATTCAAAGGTTAAAATTCAAGTTCTAGCTACTTGGGGGGGCAAAAATATAAATTCCAGCAATATTGGAGGGCAATAAAGTAATTCCAGCAAACTATAATGGCAAAAATGAAATTCCAGCAAGGTTTGGGGGTAAAAATATAATTTTTAGCAACAAGAGGGGCCAAATTTACAATTTCCAGCAATACCCAAGGGCTAAAATACAATTCCAGCAAACTTGGGGAGTAAAAATGAAATTTTCAGAAATATTGGAGGGTAAAAAGGTAATTTTATAAAAGTCTAGGGGTCAAAATGTAATTACCGAAAAATATAAGAGTCAAAAATGGAAATGAAAAAACATAGGGGCTAAAATTATAATTATATAAAAGTCGAGGGACCTAAATGCAATTAATTGGGACCTAATTGAAAAGCAAATAAAATTATGGGGGTCAATCTACAAAAAACAGAAATCTAAATGCACAAATCATAAATGTTCAAGGGCACAGTAACATTAATAAAAGTATAAGGACTATAAAATAAATATGTATTATTAATTAAAAATCAAATTAAAAAACTAAACCAACAAAACGACGTAATTTTGAGTAAAACTACGTCAAAAACACGTAGTTTCACTAAATCCCCCTTTTTTTTTCAGGTTTTCTTTCTTTCTTTCTTTCTTTTTTTTCTTTCTTTTCTTTTTCTTCTTTCTTCTTTCTTCTTCTTTTCCAGATTTCTTTCTCTCTGTTTTTTTTTTCTTCTTCTCTCCCGATTTCCCTCTTCCCTGGTTCCTCTCTGTCTCAGCTTGCTCTCTCTCTCTCTCTCTCTCTCTCTCTCTCTCTCTCTCTCTTTATTTTTGTAATTTCTCCCTTCAAATCTCTCCTCACACTCGAATATCCTCTTTGAGTTTTTTGAACCAGAAAATCCCTAAAACTCTACCAAATTAATCCCTCCCCAAATAATCATCAATTTCACAGTCTAAGATATAAATTTCAGTCATCAATTCTAGGGAGAAGTTGCGAATTTTACCTCGATTTGAGAAGGGAATTGTGAGTTGGCCGTGGCAATGGGCTGACGAAGGTTGGTGGTGGTGGAGCTTCGGCCGTCCACTGGGGTTGATAGAATGGCTTGGCCGCAGGCTATAGGCTTGTTTCTTTTCTTTTTTTTTTTTCGTGCAGGGGTGTGTGATATGTTTCTGTTTTTGTTTTGCAGGTGTGCGGGTGCGTGTTTGAAACTGATGTGATTGGCTCTGTGTGTGAACTGGTGCTTGTGCATGTATGTGTGTGAAATGTGTTGTTTGTGCAGGGTGTGTGCAATCGTGTGAGTGAACTGGTGTGCGTGTGTGTGAACTGGTGTGTGTGTTGTGTGTGTTGGACTGTGAGTTGTGTGTGTGTGAACTGGCGTGTGTTTTGGGAGGGATTGCAGAGGGAGTTGAGAGTGAATTGATGTGTGTAAGGTGTGTGAATGTGCAGGTGTGAGTAAGAGCAGAGAGGGAGAGAGTGGTGAGTGTGTGTGGTGCGTGTTCTGGTTTTGTAAAGTCAGGATGAAGCTGTGTTTCTGTGTGTCTATTTTGTGTTGCTTGTGCAGGGGAAGGGGAGGCAGAGGAAGTGAGGGAGACCGAGAGAGTGAGAGTGCCATCTGCAAGTGTGTGTTTTTGTGCGTGAGTGAGTGAGTGCAATGTGTGTATGCATGTGTGTGTTTTGTGCGTATGAGAGTGTGATTTGTGATGCTTGTGAACTAATGAGAAAACAGAGGGAGCAAATTGTGTGATGTGGTGTGTGAATTCTGTGAGAAAGAATTGAAAGGAAGAACGTGAATTGCAGGTGTGTGATGTGTGAGTTGTGTGCAGGTGAATCGTGTGTCTGGTGAGGGAAGAACCAATGCAGAGAGTTGAGTGAATTTTGTGTGATTGAGTTGCAGAAGAGAGGGTGAGTGTTGTGTGCAGATGGTGAGGGAGAGGCAGAGGGAGTGAGTGAAATGTGCGTGTGTTTTGCAGTGAATTGAGAGTGCAGGTGTATGTGTGAATGGGCGTGTGTATGGTGGAGGCAGAGAGAGAAACGTGAGAGTTGTCTGTTGGTGAGCTGATGAGTGTTGAAAGAAGTAAAAATCCAAAAACCAATCCTTACAAATCTAGTGAATGATGGTTTTAGGTGGGTGATGGTATGGATAAAGGCTGCCATAACAGCCATTGAAGCATGGTAACCTTGCATGGTTGCAACAGTAGCAACAATAGGGCTGCTGTTGCATTGTTTGTTTCTTTCCCCCCCTTTTTTTTTATAAAGAAATTTGTAAGGGACAAAGAAAAACAAATGGAATAAAATAAAATGAAAAAAAAATAAAAAAATAAAAAATGTGGACTCTTTAGAATTAAAAAAAAATAAAAGAAAAATAAAATAAAACTAAAATTAAAATTTAGCATTACTAGAAAAAGAAAATTTAATAATAATAAAAATTAGAATGTTAAAATTACTTCATCATTGAAAAACATGTGATAGACAAAAAGATACCATTTGAAATAAGTAACAAATAGTCTTTAAAAATTATTAAATATATTTGTTTTATAAAAAATCTATAAGTATTAAATGCACATATAAAATATTTCACACAAAAATTCTTAAATAAAGGCGCATTGGAAAATGTGACATAATATGACAAAAATTATGAAAATCACAAGAAATACTAAATGACTCTTAAAAATCACAAAAATTTTACACAAAATATATTATCACACAAAACACCTATACTAAAGTTTTTTCACCCAAATATTTTAAGATCAGCGCACTCTTGGGAAATGTGCCCTTAATAGCCAAAAAGACAAAAATTAAATAAATACTAAACAACCTCTAAAAATTATGTAATTTTTACAAAAAATCTAGGAAGATACAAAATGCACATATAAAATTTTTTACTTGGAAATTCTAGTAAAAAGAGTGCATTGGAAAATGTGCCATTGAATTAAAAAATACTAAAATTTTAAATAAATAATAAATGGCTCCCAAAAATCATTAAAATTAGAAGTAATGATAAGAATAGTAAAACTATGTATTTAGGAAATAAAATGAAATAAAATAAAATAATATTTATGTGGTGAAATTACTGTTTTGCCCCTGATAATCTAATTAGACATAATATATACGAAAATTGTAATCGACCCCTGAAAAACAAAAATACCCCCTGAAATAAAGTAATACATATATGTTGACAAAATGTATGTCAAAATTTGGCGTCTACAAATATTGTACTTCTAGTTTTGTCCATATAGCTTATCAGTTTCAAATACTCCTAGTATCCACTGTTACTTTGGTTCGTATGTCATCATTTTATTGATGTTGGTATGTTAACATGATAACATAAATAAATAGGTTTATCTATTTATAAACAAATACGAAAAAGATATCTCATATACTTTTTGAACAAATCTTGAATTCTTGTTATGTCCCTCTTCAACAATTTATCACCAAATCAATGATTAAATGACTAACAATGAAAATACAACCAAAATGATGAGAAACCTACTATTTTTATGAAAATTTGTAGTTACAATTGAGTTCAACACATATTAGATTGCCCAAATGAGATTATTGTGATGGTTCCTCTCAAAATGGAATTGAGTTAGAATTGGAATTGTACCCTATCCAAACCTAGTTACATTTCTAAACATACAATTTTTATTTTCACACAAATTCCAAGCCTAATGCATGATGTTATTTGATCTAGGGTTAGTTACTCTTTACCCATCTTAACCTACCCTCTAGTTAAAATATATTCCCTTGAATCAAGTTAGGAGGCACTTTACCAGTTGAAAATTTCCATAAATATATAGATACAAAAAGATGATATGGACTTTCTTAGACTAAAATGTGCTATTTTAAAGTTTTTAGGTAAAGTTAGTTTCATGTTATTGATTTATAATTACTTTTGATTTTTTAACGATTTTTCTGATTTGCGACTTTGTAAATATAATTTTTTTAATCAACCTACAAACTATTTCTCTTAAGCTTTAGTATGTTTCACCTAAAAAAGAAAAAAAAAAAGAGAGACATTGTTGGTTTGATTATTCAGTAAACAATCAAATTAAACAAAAAGCAAGTATACAAAATATGTTTATCGTAATTATTTTATCTAGAGTATATTTGCTATTGTAATGTGTTAGAATTTGAATAATTATACTTTAACTTTTTAGGTATTATACATATAAATATGTACACTCCAATATATATAAAAATTTTAAAAATAAGTGCACAGGTCTTATGGTTAAATATAATATTTATTATTAGACACACTTATTTGAATTAAGTACATACTTATTTTGTTCAATAAGTTTAAATTTTTTTTTGCATTTGTAGTTACATATATGAATATTGATTTGTTAAAATTTGTTGCCTTTTACTAACTTTTTACATGTTTCAACCAATTAAAATTTATCAATTTTCTTTTCCTACTATGTAAGTATTAAATGTTTCTCTTTTTTTTTGTTTATTTTATTTGGCTACTAAAAATCAAAACAAACAAAAGGAAAACATATATTCTCCTTTTTTGTATAATATAACAAAAATTATGAATAAATTGTGTTAAAGAAAATGTGATAATTCCCAAATTATTAATATGGCCTTGAATTATAATATTTTAAGAGATATAGTTGATAATGAAATGATATAACAAATGTCACGCCCCATACCTCGGGACATAACACTGACATGATCAGGCTAAACTGAGTTACAAAGCTCAAATGGTTAAAGCATCTAAACAATTCATCCCAAATATCACATTAAAAAATAAACATCAATCCCAATTATCATAAAATTCTAATATTACAAAAGAAACTTCAACTACAAATACTAGAGTTTCTAAAGCATAAACTAACATATTCTAACAATACCGACAATTTTATCACTAACCAAGCAGTCATTAACTCAATCATAACTCCAAAGCTAATCTCAATCCTTCTTTCCAAAGTCATCCTTCTTTGCAAATAAAACAAAGGGGTGTAAAAACTTCATCCAGTAAGTAGCACATGTATCACTTTATTGGCCTAAGCATGTTACATATTTATATGCATTATATAATTTAAATAATCATTCCATAAATTGTAATACATATAAATAAATGTGGCCCACATAACATTTCATATAGGTACTAAAGAAAGAGCTAAAGTAATAAAACACATTGACCCTGGATATCCAGTTGTTAACTATGACCTGGTTAACGCGCTTCAAAGCCAACTTTCACCCGGTTGGTCCGATTCAAGACAATATGCTAACTATCCCCGGTTAGTGTGGTCAAAGATCGTAACACTTCCACCAAATTTAATAAACTAGTCACGTCAATAATTACCTTATACAAGAGCTCAATCACAAAACATTCATTTATTCATATTTGACCACATTTACATATCCATGGCAAATCATTAACATATTCATACTCATGCCATTTTAACATATGCAAAATAGTTTACAAAACATCATTGTAACAAATATATTTTCAAAAATATAAAAGATACATGTACCACTTACCTTGGTCCAAGCTAACTTTATTAATCCAAGAAGAGACAATCACCTTCTTTGTCTAAATAACCAATTAAACACCTCATTAAATACTAATACTATCAAAATATCATAATTGAAACTTAACTCTAAACTTAGAATACAAGACCAAACTAAAAGAAGTGCGAAGAGCATTTTCTGTGCCCAGCCGCAATTCGGGATAGAGAGTGAAGCTTCTAGCCGCGACCAGCTGCGGTGCCAACACATTTCTCAACATCCAACCTTCCAAACTTCACCAATCACATTCTAAACACTTAATCCAGTTCAAACATAGCAGAATAGGTTGAAAAACCACAAATTGTACTCAAATATACATCATAGATCATTATCCAACCATAAAACTCAAGCACCCATTAACTCACACACACATAGTCAACAAAACCCACATTCAATCTTGAACATAATTACCATTATTATAATGACCCATAGTCACAAAGGCATAAATAACTCCAAATCTTCTCTAATCATGCACTAATTACTCTTAGTGACCATTTTGAAGAAAACCCACATGTATTAAGAGATCCACAACCATTCTTAAGTATAATATCCACCTATAAACAAAACCCATAAGCATCATAACATAGTCAATCCAATTCTTCACAAATCATACCATCATTGTCTCATAATAATCATTAATAGGAAAAGACCCACATAAATTAGAGGAAAGTTTCAAAAGATTACCTTGAGTGGTAAGAAGTTGGGTTGAGAGAGAGAGAGAGAGAGAGAGAGAGAGAGAGAGAGAGAGAGAGAGAGAGAGAGAGAGAGAGAGAGAGAATATGGAAGAGAACAGAAGAAGAAAGTGAAAGAGAGAGAGGAAAAAATCGGTAGAGAGAAAGAGAGGAAAAAGAAATGAAGTACCAGGAGAAAAGAAAACATTTTATTTTTAGGCATAGTACCATTTTTCCCAAAATTGCAGTTTAGTCCCCCAAGGTCTTGGGTATCATAACAAATATATCTTGGAAATATATGAAGTGCATTGGTGTCAAAAAAATCCATTCAGATAAATTTTTAAAGGGTAAATGTTTATTGATTTGATTGAGAAGGGAATAAAGTGAAACTAGAAGATAGATTTAAGGAGGAAAAGTATAATTAATCCTTTTGTTTATCAGGTGTACAAGCAAATTGTCTTGTTCATGCATTTCGAGTTTTTATTTTTTTTCTTGCATTCTATTTAACTAATTGTCGTATTAAATCTACTTATTTATAATTAATCCTTTGATTTTTAATTTAAGAGGTAAAAAACTCATCACATGATATTTTATGCGTCTCTTAAATTGACACAATCTCAAGGCTATTGTTGTTAAACTTTTTTTGGCATTAATTTTTCTACAAACACTACTACCTTTTCAAGTCAACAAAATTTGAAGTCCAAGATCATAGAAAAGGTAAATTTTGGGGACTAACCAACAAATAAACACAAATCTGTGCTGATTTTTTTTTAATTTACTTTTTTATTAATTTTACAATTTTTACATTTTGGATAACATTTTGGAGGAGTTTATCGACATTTAAATTAACAACCGGCAATCGGCAATTGCAAGATGAAGATTGCATTTTTGTGGTTTTCATGAATGTTTTGAATTCACAATCGAAATCTACCTATATTAATACATAGATCATGAATTATTTTATGTAATACCCTAACATATTAGCAACGCATGTTAAAATTCGGATCATGAATTACCTTATATAATATCCTAATGCATTAGCAACCGTAAGGTATAAACCACATCTTACCTAACTTTATAAAAATATATATATATATATATATATATATATATATATATATTACAATCGAAATCAACCTATACCAATGCAACCTGTCTTGATCCCAAATTCACGTGGGATGAAAATTCTTACGCAGACCAGGTTTACAACCTTATGAGTTTAAAAGAGAGTTACATAAATATTCTTACGGGAAATTATTAAATCGACCCAATTTTTAGCTCTACTTGAACTTTGTAACTTAAAATAAAGCCACGTAAGTATTCTTACATCATTTTACGCCATTTTCTTACCTCAACATGTATAATTTTGGTTACTTGGCACTCTTTTAAACTACAAGACTTACAGGTAAAGTTATAGATCCGATTCACCTAAGAACTTACCGTATTCTTACGTCACTAGACAAGTAAGCCGATTGTAAAGCAACTCAACTCTCTTCCCTCCATTCTTTGACCTACGCATCTTATCATCTGCTTCGGTCTTCGCCCTACGGGTTAGCTTCTTAAAACTCTCTTATGTCACTTTTTTACCTCAATATACATCACTATATTTATATGTCATTTTTTTTACCACAATATGTGTGTGTGAAGCTATAAATTCGGTTCGTGTAAGAATTTTGGACGAGCGATCTCGTTTGCGGATTGGACTAGTTGGTCAAGACACTTAAAATAAATGCACGTGCAACTCTCGTGACAACGGTCATCCAGACAATCATCCTAGTATTTAAAAACTGATTCTTAACGTAACTGATCATCGGATAGATTCAGCCGCGTTGACAACTCAAAGCTTTCGTCTTAAGGTATCAGCTCTTTCTCCCTCTGTTTCTTTTTCCAATTTTTCCCCTTTAATTTCGTTTTCTTCAAACGATTATCAAATTTATATCTTTAAATCTTGATTACTTTTGGCTTTCAGCAAATTTTTGTAGTACTAATTGACGGTACTTGATTTCTGATAATATTCCTATCTTGATTGTTCTGGTGTTGATTTGCTTGGGAAATCATCAGGAAGGTTAAAGATGAAATCTTGAATGTTTATTCTTTTGGGTTTTCAAGAATAATTTTTTCTTTTTAATTAAATGGAGCTGGTCGGATTGTTGTTGGAAGTTATTTGAGTTTAAAGTTCGTAATTTTTATTTGGGCTTTGAGCTGTCTTTATCTTAAATTCATTGAAGAAATTATCCATGATTTTCTTCAGTTTTATGTTCTAATCTTTAAAACATGGATTTTGCCTTTGATGATTTGAGGATTTGTTGGTTCTTACGTGAAAATTTCCAACGAATATGTATGTTCTATATAGTTTGTTGGTGTTTTGGAAGAGTCATAAGAGATTATGTGTGTCTTCCTCTAGAGATTAGGTAATAAAGATTGATATGGTTGAAAGGTGTCAGGTTGAGGTAAACAAGATTCAGTTGCTTGAAGGGTGTGGATAGTGCAATGTTAATTTCTTGTTATTCTGTTCATGTTTACAAGCTTGAAGTTTTTTTGGATGAATAAAATCCTTCTAATACTAAATTGGATCTTGATTCCGGGGATTTTCTAAAACTTACTCTTCATGTTATTGAGATCAGCTAGGAAACAGTTTAATAGGTCTACTTGAGATTGGAGGCAAATATCTTATGTGCAGTGATAGTTATACACAAACTTGCATGCACACAAGCATATGATTGATGATGCCCAGATGGTTCTTTTTGATGATTGCAGTGTTGTTATTCAAATATTCATCAAGTTTGGAACAACTATATCTTTATTATATAAGTTAAATTAAACCCAAATATGCAGTGAAATGAGATGTCATCACGCTAGTATTTGATGGACAACATGCTATGTATGTGGTAGCAGTCTAAATGTAGCTAGAGGCAGTTTTGGTGTCCGGAGAGGTTAGAGTGATTAATTATGCTACGTATGTGGTAGCAGTCGAGTGTATGCTAGAGGCAGTTTTGGTGTCCAAAGAGTTTACGGCCATTAATTTAAGTTTTTTCAGTGATGTTGCAGACGAGAATTCATAAGATGCTAAGCCGGAGCGATTCTCATTGTAGCTGGTAGCTTGCCACTTTGAAGCTGATTTATGCAACTATATTTATTTAGGAGTGATACTTTTTGGCACCCAGACAATATTGCTACAGTCACCATGTCATAAGAGCATACTATAGCTTTCATTTTATTTACCTTTTTCAGTATCCTAGACTTCAAAAGGACTTTCTTGGTATGTGAGTGTGGAATATAGGACTCCACCAGGCTATAAGTCTAAGAATTTCCATTTGAAAATGTCAACACTCATATTGTTGAGTTTAGATCAACTGTAGTAGATTCGGAGATATTACATAGTTTAGGATGTATATGGCAATGTCAGTGCACATCCATCTCCATTGTGACTCTTGATTAGAGCTGTTAAAGTGTTTATGGTTCTTTGCTTTAGCAACTTTTATTTTTTGTTGGGGATTTATGTAGCTGCTAGAGCAGTTATTGTTTGGAGGTTTGGGCACAAAGAGCTTTACATTAAGGCAATGAATTTAGTTTTCTGAAAGCTATCAAGAATCATTGGTGGTGTCCATAGATTTAAAGTTGAAAATTTGAATAATTGTGGATGCATTTTGAGGTCGACGGGGATATAAGGTTGTGAAGAAGATTTTTAATATTAATTCTTGCCTGAGTTTTTTTCTTCATGCTTAAAGCCCTAAAATGAAAAAATCAATATCAATATTAGTTCTGATATTAATTCGGTCATTAGTTACAAAAAATATTTTAAGTACTGTACTTGCTTTTTTTCATATGATTGATCCTAGCAGTGTCTTCTGTTCATTGATGGAATTTTGATAGTTAGCATCTTGATGAAGATTATGGTACTGTTACCTAAAGATCCAAAGGGGAAATGATTAAAAAAAAAAATCCAAATAGAAAATGAGAATTTTTCTACCACATTTTAATACATCAATTTTGGTTGTTTGACTTGCGGTTTAAAAGAGTCCATATGTTTAAATCTACACTTTGGCTTTATTTTGAAGGGAGCCATGATTCCTGAGGAAGGACATATTGGAATCGCATGATTTTTGTTTTTGTTGACTTAAGCATACATTTGTTTAGGAGGTCCTTTTTTAGTACACGAGCATCTTAATTATATCCAATATATTTTTGTGTGCTTAGTAAAACATCTGTGCAATTGGATGAAAGAGATTTTTGAGACCTTTCTGCTGCAGGTGAGTGCTGCCCTTCTAGATTGCGT
Organism: Mitragyna speciosa; assembly: GCA_024721245.1. NCBI lineage: Eukaryota > Viridiplantae > Streptophyta > Magnoliopsida > Gentianales > Rubiaceae > Mitragyna > Mitragyna speciosa. Next base: position 4,737,302 of record CM045558.1, read on the forward strand.
TATCTGCCTTGCAACGGACAGATGTTTTATGCATAAATAGGCTTAATATTATCAACTTATAGGATGTCTGTTGTTGTAGTACCTCCTGTCTTTTACTTTGATTGTGAGATTCGGTGTTCTATTCAGCAGGTGAAGCAAGGGTGTCTCAGGACATTAGATTAGTGATTCCAGGCAGTCTTTTTTGCATTTTATATTTGAGCCATAGTTTAGTTTTTTTTCCTGTGTTGATCTTTCATTCCAAATCCCCTGCTAACTTTTGATAAATATGATAGAATGGTGGTGATACATTTGTTTAATAAGATAATAGCTTTGGTGGTTTTCCTGGATCCTTCTTTCCAAGATGAACCATTGTCAATAGTTAGTGTTAACACATAGGTGGGGGAGGATAAATGGCCTCTGAGGATTGGAACTTCCTGAGAATTAGAAGTTCAGTTTCAGTTTGAGTAGATTTTAGATCAATGATGCCCGTCTGAGCTTCGTCGAAGAAATTGTCATGCTTGCAAAGTTCTTTTAATTCTGATATGGGACTTACCGTGATTTCGAAGGTCTGTGAGTCAATCTAATGGAGTAGCTTTATCTCCTTTAAAAAATGTAAAGCCGGAGCAAAGAAGTAAAATCAAGGTGCTATGACTCCTGTGATCTTTTTTAGATGATCTTGAATTGTTATCATATACCCCTTTCACCCCCACCTCCTCTCCCTCTAACCCAAAAGGTGCCCCTTTTTCCTGCTTAGTTGCCAAAGCTTTTTATTAGTAGGAAGTGACTAGAGCTAAAAAATAGATTTGCTTGACCGATGATTAATTTTATCATCATAATGCGTTCTGCTGTATATGCAGAACATTAGTGAAAGGAAGAAGTTTGGAGAGTAATGGTCCAGTCCTACCTTCTGCTAAAAGAATGAAAAAAGAGAATATATTTGTGAGAAAGTGAAGTGTTGGGTGGGACTAGGATATCCTGGTGATATGATCCTTTGAATTTTGTTACCGTATTTCCTTTGTACAGTAATGCTTAATGACGTCTCTCTGTTAAATTCTTCATTTAGTGAAAAGGAATCTGAGCTGTATAACATCTTATATTCTTAGCTATTGTGCATTGAGAGGTGGTGTACGGTGGGAGGGAATCAATGTACCCCCACTCTATACATAGTAGCATTACAGAATTGTATTCTGTATCGGAAACAATATAACCATCAATTAACTCCTCTTGGTTTATTTTCTATATCTCTTCACAACAATATATTTGACTGCATTGGAGCTGTCTGACATCTCTATGGTGAAAATCAAACTCATCCTTTTCCAAGACCAATGAATATCATGTCACATGATTTGTGGCTAAATCATATGCATTTCCTGGATAATGTGGTGTTTAGCTGAATTGCTTTTTATTGTGCATTATCACTACTTATCGAAATATTGATTGCGATTGGTAAGAAATTTTAACATAAATTGACAATTGGACACGTAAAAATCAGTTACTCTGTGTTCTCTTCCCTGTAAGCATTGATGGGAATTATAAGCTCCTGGGATTCTGAAAATTTTTGGGTGTTCTTTTGTATTTAATTCATGGAATTCTAAAATTCTTAGGAGATGAAAATCCCTCAACTCGTGTGACTGTAAAATCCGACGACAAATGGTGTGATTTCGAATTGCTTTGATTATTTATACATTTTTAGCTTCCCTCAAATGTCTTTGTGGAGACTCTATATAAGCTCATCTTTATAAGAAAATGAAACTTAAATTCCTATATTCCATTTTCTGAAATTTCAATTTGTGTCATTCTTAAAATTTTGCAACTCTCATTTTCTATGATAAGAACACATGACATCCTTATGGAAGTCCATTCTTTCTGTTTGACCCATTTTTTGGATCTTTGCAGGAGAAATTGTAATTTTATGGATAAATCCGGACCTGGAAAGGAGGTTTCTGAGGAGTTGACTCGGGAATCACTAATTGCCATCTCTTACACTGCCCCAGAAAAGGAAGCTGCTGCCAAACATTCAAATGAAAAGCTGACGGGGGAGAATGTGGTTGGGGCTTTGAAAGTTGATGGAGATGATAAATATAGGTCTAAGCTGATCTCGATTTCATATTCAGAGTCACCGGACACTAAGGCACTACCGGTCCTTCCAAGTGACAATAGGGGTTAGCTTGGATTGCAGGTTTCATATCGATGGCTACTTTGTAACACTTACTAACCCCATGTCATGGTCAAGATAAAAAACTAGAATTTGGGTGCAAGTTCTGTGTATTTGTCAGCTAACTCTTGATTACCTTTCTTGTAAACTAGACTACAATAACTCATGTATGGATATTCGTAATGATGACGATGAATTTTTTTTCTTAATGTGCAACAGATTATTGTATATTGGTTCATTTTTTTTGGTTTGTCTTCTGCCCTTGGTCTAAGCACTAACTTTCAGTCATGTATCTCTTGTTTATTTGGCTCCAAAGAAGCTGCTGTCTTTTTGGTTGTGCAACTCATTTGGTTCCTTTGATTGTTCCAAAGTTAACTTTAACAGCTAGGTTTATGGGTTATACAACCCCAGAAGTAACGTTGATCCTTCTGCTTGGTCGTTTTGTAGTTTTCTTTGGCTATTAGCTTTACTAATGGTAAAGACTCATGGTTACATCTAAGGTTTGGCAGTGGTCAAGTACAATGTAAATATTCCTACACTAGATCTTACCTTTTATTCTACTGTAAATATGCATATGATCTTGAATTTCAAAGACTTCAGGGGAAATTGAAGCCAGGATTTGAGGATTCCTTTCAGCTGAGGAAGTCCCAGGGAAATTTTGGGATTGTGGTCTTCAGATATAATCGTGAAGCCAAGAAACGATTGCAGAAACAATTTTTGATGATGGGATGCTGGGAAGCTAGGAATATTAATATGCTTTTGTGGCGTTTATGTATATGAAAGCATTCTTCTCCTGAGAAGTTACCTTGTTATCATTGGACAACTTTGACAAATATTATTGCAGTAGAAATTTAATTTTGCTTAATTACTTACCTTTCGCATTAATATTCAGATTATCTTTCCCAGGATGATGCAAATCATGAACGTCAATTGCCAATACAAAACTGCTGAAAATCAACCAATCTCATTTGGGAATGAATAGAGGGTTGAGCGATCAGAACTCTATGACTCAACTCTAGAGGTTGGGGGTTCGAATCCCACCAACACCAAATTTCCCTTCTTCATGTAGTGGTATAGGTTTAATCAGAAAAAAAAAAAATCTCAATTAAGTCGTCAAAACAATGGCAAATGGATAATAGCTGGGAATGATTGTTCGACCTGGACCTCCTCCTGCTGAATCCAGCAGAAGTTGCTCCACTTCACTGGCTCCCAATGGGCCAAACAGTTTGATAAGTGGATAGATCAAGGTATCTATAAATAGAAGAAGAAAACAAACACTTTCACCTGGGTTAAGCTAGATTTCTTGAAGCCACTTCTCTAAGCAACATGTAAGGTTTCTTGATAAATACATTTGCTATATACATAGAAATGAAATATTTACTAGTACGAAGTTAGTTCAAGAAATTTGATTACCAAAACCAGCTACTAGTTCATATTGGAAAGTTTACTCGAGATATCTTTCGAGATTTTGATTGTACAGAAACTAGGCCTTTACCGAATTATAGCACGACCATGGTCACAAATCCTTTGTAATGTTATTCTTCTTTGAGCAACAATATACCCTCCTGGTTTTAGACTTGTGAATCTCTCCGTTTGTTTAGTTCTGTTTTTAGAAATATGTTTTTTGAAAACTTCAAATACATTTTTCAATCAACTTTTTATTTTACAAACGTAATTATGAAAAAAAATATTTTAAAACTACTATAATAAAATTTTCTAAACAATACTTTAAAAAATAACCATCTACATAGATAAAATGTGGTTGTTGTCTAAACAAATATTTTAACTCTAACTACATCTTTTTGACATAAATTTGAACCATAAATCGTAATATTAAAACGGTCTGAACTCGAGACGGCTCGACCCTAATTGACAGGTAATACATCTGTGGGGATGATTTGAAGACGACAAAGTTATCTACTGCTCGTTAGTGACAGACAGGAGGGTGAGAAAAACTATCAATCAATCAAATAAAAAGAGGCATCCATGTGCTCACTGGAACCTCTAAGTTAGGTTTGGTATTGTTGCAGATAAAAGGTGTCCCTATAAACAATAGCCTGCCCTGCATTTTATGTTGATAGTTTGAATATCTTTTCACGATGAAGAAGATGGGTTTCTCTGTTTACGCAGTACCGAGGCACTATCATATTCCTATTAATTCTCACTCTTTGTCTCCCTCTTTTCTTTTCTTTTCTTTTTTTTTTAAAAGTATTAGCATGCTTTTCATATATTTGTCAGCCTTTTGTTTTTCTAGATTTTATATAGGAGTCAGTTTTGGCATTAGCAAATTTAATGCCCTCGTCTGTTTATGCCATGTATCTACTAAAAGTTTCTCCTCGTTGTGACGGGGAAAAGCTTTTATTAACCTGCTTTGAGTCAATTTCATTTTGCCTAATTTCTCAAACAATTGAACAAAGATTTTAGGTTGATGAGAGTAAAAAGAAATATATAAAATAAACTATGGTGTATTTTTTAACATTATACTAAAAAAATAATTTATCGCTACCTAATGATAATAGGTTGAATCTTATAATATTTAGTCACAAGATTAGTTCTATTACACCATATCCTATAACACATAATAGACAAAATGTATACAAAGTCATCTTGAAAGTTAGCAATTAGAAGTGTAACCAATATCGTCTTGAAAGTTAGCAATCTGTTGGAATCTTGACAGGACATTACAATTAGGTTCATGCATTATTATATTGTTAAAATTCATATCAAGTGGCCAGTCCAACTTAAATACGAAGATCCAAAGCTGATTCTTTAGCGAACTCTACCTAATTTGACTCTGGTAGCTTTTAAAGATCTGCCATGATCGCGTTAAAAAATAATAATAAAAAGGTTCTTCATGGTCATTATAAAATATATTCAAGATGCCTTTGTTCTGGGAAAAATTTTAAATGGCTCGATTCATCACGTATTTAATTATAAATCTTGTGGTCTACAATAAAAACTGCATCAAACATCTTTATATTAATTTTTTATATCAACATGCATATTATATTTATGCAGTACTTTTTTAGATCATAAAGTCTACATGTGAGGTCATGGATCCAATCCAACTAAGAATCTTCCTTTATTCCCAGCTTAGGGTGACATTTATGGGACCAAAAGTAAAGTTTGTCCTCTTATGATAAATCACTCTAATGTAAAAAAACTCTATCGCTCTTCCGAACTCTATTAAGCTCATCTCATTTAAAGAAGGAAAAGTATTGAATGAAGAAAAAACTCCAGCTATTTTGAGTCCTAAAATTTAGTTTTAGTTCAAAATTTTGAAAGTGTTCTTCATTATACAACTATGATTTTATATTTGAATAAATGCATTGCCTTCCCATTTCTCTATTCTAGAAAAGGTACAAATGCAACTTTGCATTAAACTATTCAATAGAAAAGATCATTGCCACTCTAGAAAAGCCATTAATTCTGTTAATTTGTTTGTTTTGATTAATGATATGAAACTTTTAAAAAAGCAAATTAGAAAATATTTGTAATATTGTTTGACCATTATAATTTTTATTTGAATATATAATTAACTTTTGAATTGACTTAATGTTTTCCTGCGATGACTTTTATTAAAACATAATACAATTTTTCTGTGTAGGAGTGAACTTTCATTAGTTGAGTTAAGATCAAAATTAGTAAATTATATTAACATGGATTTGAAGCCGGTTGTTTCTTGTTTGTGTGTGTGTGTATTGTTTTTCTTGGGTGAAAAGTTTTGGATATTGCTATTCATAGTTCGCATTTTTGTCGTAGTATCATAAAAACCATTTGAAGTTGAGGATAATCAGAAAAGTTAATTGACATTTTGGTGATAAATAATCAGTTCAGTCAGCCGAAAAGTGAGCTCAAAATATATTTTTTATATCTTTGGTGCAAAAAGAAGAATTAGAGAAAACCATAACATGCTTGTTCTAGACACCATGCAGGCAGTTTTCTGAGCTTTAGTTCTAAAATCTAAAGACCGCAAATCAAATGTTCAAAAAAACTGCAAAGAATAAATCCCATCAATTTGCTGGTCTTCCTCAACTCAAGTTCAAAATGCAATTTTGCTACACGAGGCCAATATCATGCATAGTTTTTCTATTTAAGATGTTAAACTTTTGGAACATGGCTCCAAATAGGTGCAATTGAACTTGTTCTAACGGTTTGCCAAACGGCCCTCAATGGACACTGAATCAGAAGGGTCTTTTAATTGTTGGTATTTACTAAAAGTGAACTTAAATCAGAAAAGTGTTCAAATGCAAGAGAGATAATAATTGTAGATGCGTACATTTATATGGTAATTTGTGTACTATTAGACAGCTGTTCAAAAGAAAATTCTTGTTTTTATATTTACATAAAACTATTGCTTAAAAAAAGCAAATAAAAAAATTCATAACAAGTCTTCCATTTTTCTATGCATGCACTCCGTTCGAATGATTATTTTTTGATGTGTTTTTAAAAAATATTATTGCAACAATTTAAGAGGTTCATTTTGTTAAATATATATGTAAGATAAAAAGTTGATAAAAAAATATATTTAATTTAAAAAAAAAACATATTTTTAAAAAACAGAACAAAACATACAGCGGTCTCATGGAGCGTAATAGGATTGCCCAAAGTTGTGAAAGCATTTCAGACTACAGAACAACTTTTGCATTTCTTTCCTCTTGTTTGTTACCTTTATTGCATCTTTGACGCGTTCAGAAGCAGTCAGAATTTTTTACCACGCAATTGATGACATTTCCAGGCTTGACTGGAAAGGAGAATTTTAAAATCTATAATTATATTGAAATTGGTTGCAAATTATTCATATGTTGCTCAAGGGATGAATTTCGATACCTTTTGTATTTTTTTTGTCAAATTGTTAAATAAGTTAGAAGTTAAATTAAATACTCACCGAAAAGTACCATGTCAATAAAATGAATTAACCTTACAGGCACTGTTGGATACCTTTTGTACATGATGATGTTGATGGCTAGCATGCATAGTTTCATATCCGCTTCTATTTTTTTTATTTAATTCTTCTTCATCTTCATCTTCTTCTTCTTCAGCAACAAAATAAAAGGCAAAAAGAAATCCAAATTTTATTCCATTCGTTACATAGAAAAGGAAAAGGAAACTAGCAAATGGAACTTACGGTCAGACTTCAAGTCATTTTCATCCCATAATATGATGCAATAATAAATCAACCTATAGTAACTTTAGCTTATGTCGCATGTTTGTCCGTTTCACTTGATTGTATTCTCCTTCCAATGGCTATATAACGAATGGTTATTTCCCTTAAAAAAGCTAAATTAGATACCCAAGAATTTTTTTTTTTTTTTGTAATGATATAAAGATTTATCTAACGAGCTCTCGAGTCCCTAAGGTTTTAAAGTAAAATTAAATCGAGAAAGTGACTAAATGTAAAGGAAATAATAATTACGAGTATGAATTGATATAATATCTTATGAATAAATTGTGTGCATTAACAAGTTTTTATATATATCTTATGAATAAGTTTTACATTGTCGCATATATGGTCCCGACTACTTTTTCGGTACACAAACAGGAAGCTTTCTTAAATGTGAGTAAAGGGAATAATCGACATCTCCATTAACCAATAGAAAATCCTAATTATTAACGTAATTTGTCATGCTGAGTTCATATTCAAAGAGAGTTGAAGTAACTGAGCATTCATTTCCCTAAATTTTGTCTTATCTTATAATTTTCTTCATTGTCGTAAAAGTTTGTCCTACAGCCAAATTCTCAAATGGGCTGGTCTCTCTCTCTCTGAAAAGAATCATATTAACTACCCCTTTGTCCTATAAAAATATGTTCACTTTCCTTTTGTGTCCATTCTAAATTATAGTCTAATTTTATTTTTAAAAATTAATTATTTTGTTATTTTACTAACATATCTATATTTAATGCACATTGAAAAACTAACGTACTCTAAGTTCCAAGAATAAATAGCAATATGTTACTTTTATTTTGAATGAATAATTTAATATTAATAAGAGATATTTGATAAAAGTATAAACAAAAAATAATTGTTGCAACTATATTAACTAAAATTCTTAATCTATGTGAAAAAAAAAATCTATCTTTATGGAACGGAAGTACTACTAATTTGGTGTCTATACTATGCACTCGCGCAATCGGATAGGCCTAATGAGAGTAGGCAGATGCTTCGACCTGTCGGAGATCTGTATTACAGTACTCTTTTCTTTCTTGCACAGCCGTTTCATTAGATGCTAACATTTTTGCAAAGCTTTCCAATTATAATGTTTTTATTTCTTTTTTTTTTTTATGTACAACCAGCAATGGATATACCCCTTTATGTACATTTAAACGATATGAGAGATTTTGCAATTTTGTAAAGATATTTGGCTAAATATAATCTAGTAAATTGATCTATTAAAATATTTCAACTCCTATTAAGACGATATCAAATTGTAAAAAAAATTTCTGCAGTATAATTATACCTCTAGAAAGACTTGAGTGACTGCTCCTTCTTTTGAAAGTCGACATAGGTTTTTGCATAATGGGAGTGTAAATTCCGTATTGGCATCATAATTAATTTTCATCGAATTAAGGATATAAATTTTGTTCAAGTACATAGAGTTTCAACCATTTTTAAAAGAAATTTATAAAGGATCCTGTCTGTCATGATTCATGTAAAAGAAACTTCTATCACATACATAAAAATTGTATGTTTCATAGAGGAATAAATATTTAATACAATATAATGTAAAAACTTAAACCTCTTCTCCTAGCCTTAAGAGGGAGAGAACTAGGGAAATGCTAAATTAATTTGTCCTTGTTTACACAATGAAAAACTTAGCCGACATCATGCATAGAGCATTTTAAAAATAAGACATTGTAACAACAATCTTTTCTTGTTTCCGCTCGCACTATTTCAATCATTCGTGAGTGCTTCACTGAGGACAACTCATGCAGAACTTTCAAGAAATTCGACCATGATTATAATTATGGCCATTATTGTACTGAATGAGGACCTTTGTTTGTAATGGACATAATTGAGGTTGAGGTTGAGGTTGATACTATATTCTACAAGAGTGATTGCCAGAGAAGACTTCCATTGAAAGATGAATCCATCTATTAGAGATACTGTAAGTGGTTATTCTCTAGTTGTTTCTTTTCATTTAAAACGATACTGATCAATTTTGTAAAGGATATATTATTGATGGAGTTGTCCTTGCCTCATTTGCTATTGAATGCTGCTTTCTTTATATGTTGGAAAGATGGTATTCCATTTGGCTTAATGGTGATTACATTGTGAATTCAAGCTCCAAATACTTTAAGAGCTCCATGGTGGAGTCTTAGTTTTACTCACTAAGCAGATAGATTGCCAAATATAATGGTTTTTGTTTCTTCTCATAAAGAGGTTGTCGTTGTACATGGGCATTGTGCATAGCTTAGTGCCAAGACCCCTCTTGGCCAATCACGCAACACCAACCCAGTGTTCTAATCCTGCCTTGTTTGTCACAAAGTGACAAGTCTAGTAATTCCCCCCCCCCCCCCCCCCCCCCCGCCCCCCCAAAAAAAAAAAAAAAAACAATTTGCTTGCATGTCAAGTACTTAAAAGACTTCAAACGTTGAAATGCATCATTTTTACTAAGAGGTCATTTTTGTTCTGATTAGGATTTTAACTTATAAAGCTTTGTGGGATTATTTCTTTGATAAAGATGGCTCTTTAACAACTGATCTCCAAAAACCAAGAATTAGTAAAAGATGGATTATTGGCAATTCTTTTACTTTTCTCCTTTTGACACTATTGGCAATCTTTTACCCTTCTCCTTTCGAGTCTTGGCCTTTACTAGCAGAATCAATTTTATACAGGATCTAAAATATACTTCTGCCTTTGCCAGTAGTCCCAGAGATTTTAGAATGCGTAACATTCTAAAATATGAAAGGACTCAGATCATGAGAATTATGCATCCAAAAAAAAATCATCATATGTGGAAGAACACGAACATCATAATTTGGCATCCGACTTTTGCTAATTAGAGAACTGAACAAAGTGGACAAGTATTATATTAACTTTAAACCACTTTTTCAAACTACTTTTGTGAAAGAAATGCCTGCAAGATAACACAGTCACCTCTTCATTGCCTCAATTTCATTTACTGACATGCATAGCATTCGAGTGGGATGCACATGTTGCTAACACATAAAGGACCACCACCAACACCATCACTGCTGGTTTTGCCAAAAGATTCATAATTGGTTATATTGATCATATGCATGATATTCTTATCAATTTGCTTCACAAACAAACCCTATTATTAGTACCCACCACTTCAACTGACTACATCATCTTCTTCAACAGAGTCAACAAAAAACTGTGTTCACCAATATTCCTTGTAGTACACCTTTAGATGTGGGGTAATTAAGATAGATTCGCATATTGTTATCTGTTTCCAGGAGCACCCCACAAAATTTGACTTCAAAACAGTGTTATGGCTTAAATTCAGCTCTACTTTTGGCTAAAATGAGGTAACTTGCATATTTCTAAAGCAGTGAGTAGCATGCATCAAGAAATTAGTGAATAATGGTTGGGAACTTTGTACATCATTCTGTCTGCAATATTGTGTTTTCTGTTAGGGACAGACGTTTTTTTTTCCTCCCACTTAGAAAGGGAAAAAAAAAAAAAGATCTTGCTTAGGACTAAAAAAGTTTGCAGGGATGAAAAGTAATATGCTGATTAATTTGTGGTTCTATGGCAGCCACATCTTGCTACCAATGGCAAATTTATCTCATAATCTAACCACAATTGGTAATTAACATGTTCAATATTTTTTGATTTGCTTAATTTTCATCAATAATTTGTACGGTAAATGTCGGTTAGTTATAGTTCCTTTTATGAACAGCGGGAATGATATCACTTTCAGCTAGAAGCTATCAGAACGGAAAGTATATCTAAAAACGTTTGACAATATCTTCATTAGATCAGACGTAATTTAGGTTAATGTTGAGATTTAGATTAACAAATCAATGTTCAAAACATACGAGAAAATTTGGATTCAAATATTTGCAACTTATACAAGAGAAACAAGAAACCTTAATTTTTATCGCAATAAGTTATACAAGAATAACAAGAAAGCCTAATTTTTATCAAATATTGTGAGTGCAAAAATCTTTTTACGTCAACATTTCACCAAATGGCCCTTAGGTTTAAGATATACGACAAAATTTGGATTCAAAACATTTGCAACTTATACAAGAATAACAAGAAACTGTAATTTTTATCATTGTGAGTACAAAAATCAAGTTACGTCAAAAGTTCACCAAATGACCTTTAGTTTCGGGTATACGAGAAAATCTGGATTCAAAACATTTGCAAATTATACTAACAAGAAACCTAAAATTTATCAAATATTGTGAGAACATAAAATCACGTTACGTTAACATTTAACGTTACATTATGTTACGTTAACATTTGCAACTTATACAAAAATAACAAGAAACCCTCATTTTTGTCAAATATTGTGTGTACAAAAATGTTGTTACATCAACATTTCATCAAATAGCCCTTAGTTAAGGAACTCGTAGATCTTGCTTTTTCAAAAGCATCTTGAACATAAACATTGAAAGCTGATGCATAAAGATATGTAAAAATATTTGACGTGTAGTCCGAGATAGTCATGCTAAAGGTGGCCACAAGATGGTCATGAAAAGATGGTTAAAGATTAGAAGGTTTCTATGTATGGAAAATCCATAACATCGTGGGGTTGGAGAGAACACGATCCAACTATGGATCCGAACTATCCTAAAATCTTTTCCATGTCAATGCTTTAGGGAACACTTTGTTGTGTTATATGAAAGCTTTTGTTGCAATGCAATCCGCCAACGCAAATTACATAATGTCTTTAGGTATCGTTTTGGAGTCACATCAAGGACAAAAGTTCTTCATTACATTCAAGTTTGTGAATATCATTGAAGCAATTTTTCTTTTTTAGTTCAAGAGAGATGGTAAATCTTACAAACAAAACAAGAAAAAGAAACTAAGAGAAAGAGGAAAGGGAGATTGAGACTCAGTAAATTTTTATTTTATTTTATTTTTGGGTTGGGGTGTCTTTTTTTGTTTTTTTTTTTTTGGTGCCGGGGGGGGGGGGGGGGGGGGATTCTTAGGCCATTGGAACAAGTTATGAGAAGTGGTAGGAGAAATCAATAATATGTACATGTTTATGGTGGATGGAAGACGATTTTTTATACAATTTTTTTGGCTCCCTGGGGACTTATAGTTGTACGACTAAGTTTAATTGAAATCTTTAAATGATTAAAGGAAGACAATGTTGTAATCTTTAAGCTCTGCACATTCTAATTTTAATATTATCCACCCTTGGCTTCCACAGATAACTTACACGCAACGCGAATGACCAATTAATTAATAGGAATCGTCTAAAAAGTTAAACATTCAAGTGTAAACAAAAATATCTCAATAATGGAGAAAGAGATTCCACATGCTATCAAAGAGATTTACATGCAAGGGCAGCCCCTACAAAAGTATATTCTTTCCCGATTTGTACAGTTTAATATGTTCATGATTATTTGTCATCATGAAATATGAAAAAGAAAACCATCTATAGATTCTAAAAGATCAAATTGTCAAATATTTCCAGCTGTCAAATATTATATTCAGCAAACACTTTATTAGTTTGATAGACTAGTGAGATTGATTATTCAGCTTTCACGTTTTGGGTTGTCTCATCATTTTGGCATTTGCCACTTTTTAGCTCCACACAAAAAGAATAATGTATAGTTTTGCGACACACTTAACATTTAAATTTTATTTGCCCATAAATCATAATATATGTGTGTGTCTATATATATATATATATATATATATATATATATATATATATATATATATATAGTTTCAGAGTGGCCTAAACAAAATTGTGATGAATGCTTTTCTAAGATTTTTGCTAGATAAAGAGACTATACATAAAGCAATGCAAAATGATTTATCATGGATTTTTAATCAGACTATATGTAATTCCATCTGAAAAATTAACACAAAAGATGCCACCAAGTGCATATCTAACAGTAGTAAGATGGCTTGCTTGACTGGATGTTTTCTAAAAATGGGAAAAAGAAAACTAGTGAAATTTGGTTGGTTTAGGAGGACAAAACAAAAGGATTCTTGCTTCAAATATTTTTCATAAATTCTTTTTGAGTATTTATTTCTTATCCTTATTAATATTTTTGAATGTGCTTGCACGAAAACTTTGCTTCTTGGCCTAACTATTTATGGCTAAATTTTCCTTTTCTTATAAACTTTTGGGGGATTATTGTTGTTTTTTCCTCAGCGTTTAAATGTATCGATTCTTTAATCTTATCTTAGTGTTAATTTCCATTTACTTTGCAAAATTAAAATCCAATGTAATCCATGTAAAGGGTACCTGACAACAGAGACACAACTTTCATTCAACATCATTATTAGATCATTGAAGGAAGTGGTGATCTCTACTTCTATCATGCAAATAAAATAAGTTACTCGATATGTTCTCCCGGGATCATGTGATATCCACTCAAATCAAGTAATGAAGCCAATATTTCTTTCTTTCTATTAAAAAAAAGCCAAGAATTATTTATTTTCCTGAAAAAATGAGATGTTCTCTTCTTTTCATAAGATTAATTTTTTTGGGTCAAGTCCAATTATACTTTATAAAATTATATTTAACATATTAATTATAGTGGATTTGGGGGTAGAACATATTTATTTTTTTTATCTGAACTAGTTTTTCAAGTAGATGAGATAAATTGGAAGAGATTGTGGAAATAGGTGGGAATTAGGTTATCTTAAAGGAAACAAATCAACTAAATTTATGAAACAGATAATTAAAATTGATTAATTTTTTAATTGAGATAAAAAATTAATAAAGGTAACTAATAAGGAGTTTGTCCAAATCTGCCCACGTTCTGTCTCGAATTGCGTTGATGTATATATTTGGAGAATTTAAAAGTTTATATTAACTTACGGTGTTTGGTTTAGGGGAATTAGGGAAGGAAATTAGGTGTTAGTAATAATAACAATTATTATTGATATTTGAAAATAATTAGTATTATTTTTTAATTAGAATGAAAACAATTAAGTGAGATTTATATAATTTTTTTTAAAATACTATTCTACTAAATTTATTAATCTTTTTAAAAAAATAATATCTATTCTATCACTAAACATAATATGTCAGAAAGAATCGTTAAAATTCATATCAAAATATTAAGATTTAATGATATTTATAGTGATTAAAGGAATTTAAACTATACAATCAATTTAATCACTAGCTATTGAGAAACGAGGTTGTACGAGTCCGCAGTCTAGTCTATCTCGATACCGAAAGCTAAAGTCCCTTCAACTGGTGAACGAAGTGAAATGCATCAAATCACTTTTAACGTGGTAGTAATTAAGCAGAAGCCAGAGGAAATTTTTGGATTGTAAACACACGACGACAACGGTCATAATCAGATTTGCACTCAAATTTTGGTTCATCCATGATATCCACGTACCAGACTTTTGTCATCAAGTGCTAATGGAGTTATATGTGTCAACACGAAAGACACAGAAGGTAGTTATGTTATGGTAATATGACAGGTATAATATCAGATGGAACCCTCAGTATCATTTTTCAATACCAAATCTAATATCATTTTCAAGAGCTGCCACGCGCTTAGCCACTAGAGATTGCTCCAGTTGTCCGTAAAAGGGCCTTGAGGCCTTTCCGTCGGCCAAGGTCGGAGGTTCAAATTTTGATTTCGACATTTAAAAAAGAGAAAAAATAAGTAAATATATGTAGGATTAAGGGATTATATTTTTAATTTGTATGTGATAAAAATAGTCTTAGGTTATACTTAATACATTGTTGAGAGTCTTATTCTACTTGTATAAGATAATATACATTATAATACAAATTGTTGATCCAAAAAAAAAAAAAAGAATTATCGCTTTACGTTCACACTTTAATAATTATCTAATGTATCTCAAGTTTGATAAGTATAAACATGACTCGACAACTCCTTGTGAATGATACCGGACTTGGTACTGCGAAAATGACATTAAGAATCTAAACTGATATAATTTAGGCTTCATTACACTAACCCTCTTCGCAATTAGGTGTCAATCGCACTTTGTCCCTGAGTTTATTTTATCGCCCGTTTGCCTTAAGACTAACGGTCAACTGTGTATCGGGGTACTTTATCCCAATGTCAATTACCAAGACTTTGTGCCCTTCAATGTTAATTTGAAGACTAATTTTCCTTTTGTCTTCTCTACTCAATGTGATATCCCACATCGGTAGGAGAAAGAAAAAATGTATAGTATATAACATCCTACGTTTGGGTTACTAAATAACTTGGTTTAAGCATTTTGGATCCGTGGTTTAAAAAGCTCAAAAGTTATTAGGCCAGCCCAGATGCAGGATGTTACAAATGGTATCAGAGCGAACCTCATGTGGTCTCTGCACGAGGTGAGACTGGGCCTATGGTATTTGGGCCGGACTATGCAAGGAAATGAAGGAACTAAGTGCTGTGTGGGGCTAAGTGCTATGTCGACTTAAGGTCGGGAGCCACCTCTAGATTCTGTACGAAGCCATCTCTAGAATTCCGACACAACCGAGTGGACAGTCCGGATATGAATTGGGCTTTGTGAGGATGCAAAGGCCTAAAGGAGGGGTGAAATGTGATATCCCACATCGGTAGGAAAAAGAAAAAATGTATAGTATATAACATCCTACGTTTGGGCTATTAAATAACTTGGCTTAAGCATTTTGGATTCATGGTTTAAAAAGCTCAAAAGTTATTGGGCCAGCCCAAACGCGGGATGTTACACATTTCCTTTCCTCTCCAATTATTTTGTATAGTCATCATAAAATTTTTAATTAACATTAACATTAACTCATTGTAATTTTATGTAATTATTTATGTTATTGTTAATAACTGACTTATCATATGCTTTAATAATTGCACACTTAGTCAAGATTGTTAAGTCTTAATTAACAAATATGTTCCTATGAATATGACTAACTAGGTAATGGATCATTGTCGATTTTCATGACTTAGATTCTTTTTTGAACACGTTAAAGGAAAATAAATTAGTATCATATTATAAGTAATAATAAATATAAAAATTAAGGCAAAACAAATCAAGAAATTTGTTTTAAATATTCAAATAAAAATAATAAAGGGGATAATGATGTATATAGAAGAAAAAGGGCAAAAAGAAGAAAAAAGAAAAAGAAAGCCAAATTAGATCATGTACTTAATATTGAAGGATATAATTATCTTTTTGTTATATTTTTAGATGGAAAAGTTAATCATCGGATTTGAACGTTAGCCTTACGAGGCAAATTGTTAATAAAATAAATTCAAGGAACAAAATGTAACTTACCCTAATTATAGGGGATTTAGTATAATTAATTCTACAATTTAGGAAAATCCTACCATGGTATAATACCACACGAAAAAGTTTTTGTACGGACTTGATCTATGATTTAAAGAAGTGTTGTTTGGACTTTTTTATATTTTTTTCTTACTTCACCATGCATCATTTAAACTATATAACTCTTGTCGCCTCTAGGATACAACAACACAACTCGAGTTGTTACTTCTCTTTGATATGCACAATCTAAAAAAGTACAAAAGCTTTCCACACACTTTATTTTTGTCAAATACTTATAGTTATAGAAATTAGAAGAATTTCTATTGTAAGATGCATTTGAAATCTTCAAAAACCTCCTATTTTTAGGGTGAAAAATGTAGCATAATAATAATGTGATTATTAAAAAGAATAAATAGAGGATTTAAATCTTATGATAAGTAAAATTTCGTCACAAAATATAATTGTATAAATTAATTGCATAACGGTTAAATCAATAATAATTGCATAATGGTTAAATCAATAATAATAATAGTATGGCCGTTATGAGTGTTATTATTATTAATACTCCATAGTTAATTGTATAACAGCCAAATTCTTAATTACAATAATAATATGGCCGTTACAACAATTATGAAAACACCATAATGTGGTCAAAGTGTAACTGAAAATCATTAAATTATTATATTTTATTTGTATATTTATTAAAATACTCTAACACTTGTGAATATTGTATTTTTTAAATAAAAGTCTCAGTATAATTTTTTTTATATCAACATCTATCGCTTAAAGCATATAATTTTTACTTAGACTACATGATATACAAATTAGATTGTAGATCGGTTCACTTCAGAATTTTCCAATTGGCTACTTCCAAATAGATGCTATGAACAAGATGACAAAACAAATAGAAACAGGCCGGCAAATCAATCCATCTCATGTCCTTACTCTTTCCCTCCTTGCATATATACAAATCCAATCCCCCCAACCTTACCTTTTGACCATTATTACATTTCCATATTTCACCCACACCCACCATCTTTTTAGTAATTTCCATCTTTTACTTTTCCACATCTACATCCGTTTATATAACACAAGACCTGAGAAAGAGATTGATGAGAGGGATATGTCGTGTGAGTAGTGCTGTCTTTTTATACTTCTCCCCCTGAAAACTCAAGTTTGATTACCTTTCCAGATAGCTGGTGGACCCTTCCCAAAAAGATAAAAAAAAAAAAGAAAAGAAAATATACAGAAGCTCACAATTCTTACTCCTTCCAGCTGATCTAATGATGGAGTACTTGGGCTTCATCAGCGTGCTGTTAATGGCTGTTTTTGGTGGGTTTATGGCATTGAAGTTCTTGCTGAGGAGTGTAAATTGGTGGCTCTTTGAAGCTAAGTTGGGTGATAGGAGATTCTCTCTGCCTCCGGGTGATCTGGGATGGCCTTTTATTGGCAACATGTGGTCTTTCCTCAGAGCTTTCAAGTCCAGCAATCCTGATTCTTTCATCTCGAATTTTGTTACCAGGTTCTTTCAGTTTGTGTGCGCGTGTGAAACATTTGCTTCCATCAAACAAATGTAGCATAATTCTTATTCATTTTATTTCTTAGCAAAGAGGGGAAGGACGAATTTCGTTGAGAGAATGGGTCGAATAAGAATCATAATTACTTGAGCTTGTTCTTGTTTCTGATCATATTTTTCATCCTCGATCGTGTCAAAAAAAGCTTGATGACTATGCCAACCATGTTATGTTAGTCACTAGTAAAATTCTTGTTACGTGTGATCCTTCTCAACCAATCATATTCTTTAGGATTAAACAGCTGAAAAATTAATCATGGACTTGAATTTTCATGTCTTGATCCTCATCTTAGTAAATAGTTTGTCTTATCCTTGGTGTATTCTAGTTAGTGTCATTGCATTAAGTCCATATATTTCATTCTAAGAAGTGAACTGCATGCATTAGAAGACACTGTAACTCTCACAGAGCAGCAGGCCATTCTTGTCATTTTATTAACGTCACCCTTTTAGCTTTATGCACTGCAATCCATAATCAGAATGACATATAATTGCTAGCTGCAACTTATGCTATTGATAAACTTGCTTTATGGGTTAGCTTTATGGTTAAAATGTGTTGCTATAGATTCCCTAGACTCTGCAGGTTTTAACTTTCAACAGTTGGGAAAATTTTAAAGAACTTTTTTTTTTTTTTTTGCTTATTTCTATTTTTCCAGGTGCAAGTGCAATCTATCTAGACTAGCAGTCACATTGTGTGCACATCAAGTTCTGTCGTTTACATATTCAATCATAGCGAATTTTAACTTTCCTTTGTCAGCAAGTGTGTCATCATCTATTTTATAACTAAACTGTTCCACTGTGGTAGCCATCCATGTTGTTTTTTGACTTGTCTCCATCAACTTTTTTCTCAGGTTTTAACAAAATTTAGTATCTATAATACTTCTTTCAAGTTGAATGTCTTAGTTTTACCCGACTATTCTGAGTATATATACAAAGAAAAAGTTAAAAAATAAAGTTCAATTGATTAGTCGATC
The DNA here is from genome assembly GCA_024721245.1 of Mitragyna speciosa. Classification (NCBI taxonomy): domain Eukaryota; kingdom Viridiplantae; phylum Streptophyta; class Magnoliopsida; order Gentianales; family Rubiaceae; genus Mitragyna; species Mitragyna speciosa. The sequence goes on from CM045558.1 coordinate 4,756,357, forward strand.
TTAGTTTTACCCGATTATTCCGAGTATTTAAAGAGAAAAAGTTAAAAAATAAGAGTTCCAATAATTAGTGGATAAATACGTGAGATCGATCACAACTGATTGAAATGTAAAGATATAGTTAAACAAAATCACGTGAACCATCTCACAAGTGTAATGTTACAAATGACTTATTAATTTGAAATCTTGGTTTCAGGAAAATGGACATTATTTTGGAACGCACTAAAAAGACAAATAAAACATTCAATGTGAAACGGAGGGAATGGTAATTTGGACTTCTTAATAGCATTACGCCCATTACTTTTTGAGATTTTGCATTCAAAATGAGAATAGTAGGATTGTGCTAAAGTATATTATGTGGTGTCACATCAGGATGGATGTTTAAGCAGTTGTTGTTTATTATCATTTTTTCCTCTTCTTTTCTTGTTCTGGTGGGGATGCTAAATTAAACTAATGAATGATGCAGATTTGGTCCTGTGGGACTTTACAAGACTGTGATGTTTGGTAACCCCAGTATCATTGTCACAACACCAGAAGCGTGCCGGAGAGTTTTAACAGATGATGATGCATTCATGCCTGGTTGGCCTAGTTCAACAATGAAACTTATAGGGAGAAAATCATTTATTGGCATATCTGCTGAAGAGCACAAACGATTGCGGAAATTAACAGCAGCACCAGTGAATGGACATGAGGCACTGTCCCTTTACTTGAAATATATTGAAGACAATGTTATAGCTGCTTTGGATAAATGGGCAGGCATGGGACAAATTGAGTTTTTAACCCAACTTAGAAAACTTACATTCAGGATAATTACACATATTTTTCTAAGTTCAGAGAGTGAGCAAGTAATGGAAGCCTTAGAAAGGGAGTATACCATACTTAACTACGGTGTCAGAGCTATGGCAATCAATATTCCAGGATTTGCATACCATAGTGCTCTCAAGGTCAGCTTTACCATCATTGTTTTTATTTTCTTTTTATCACACTTTAGCAAAATTGACAGTGTACCATGTAAAACTCATTTGGAAATTGTGGAAGTAGAAATTGTTAAAGTAATACCTTGATTGCCATGAAACTTTTTTCTTATCATTACAAGATTTAACTCAAATAAGCAATATGAACTCCAGGCACGCAAAAAACTTGTGGCTATATTTCAATCTGTTGTGAATCAGAGGAGGGCACGGAGAAAAGAAAATCCAACAGCTGAAAAAAAGGATATGATGGATGCGCTGATGGATGCAGTAGACGATAAAGGTAGGAAATTGGATGATGAGGAAATTATTGATGTCCTAGTAATGTATCTAAATGCTGGTCACGAATCGTCTGGACATGTTTCTATGTGGGCTACTCTATTACTACAGAAGAACCCTGAAGTCCTTCAGAAAGCAAAGGTATGAAAATTATATTCATCATTGTTATCCTGTATTCCTTAATCAATGTTCTCACTATCTTCTATTCATGGAATTCATATGCCTTAGTCTACCTCAAATTGTGTTTAGTCTTCTAGTCGTCCCATTGTTTGGCAGTAAAAACTGGAAAACGAGTTAAGAGTTTGGCTAATTAGAGTTATTAAAGCTGGCAGAAAGACTCTTAAGTCTAAGATATTGGACAAACTTGCAGGCTGAGCAAGAGGCAATTGTAAAGAACAGGCCACCAGGCCAAGAAGGTTTGACACTCAAAGAAATTCGACAAATGGACTACCTTTCCAAGGTAGCTGATTTTCTTATTATCTCACAAATGGACTGCCTTTTCAATTTCAATGAATGCAGTTATAAAGTTTACTCCTCATCAAGCTGCCATTCAAGCTCACACTTGAGTTTACTGATGCAACCTTTTTCCTCTAAAATCTTGAAAGGTGATCGATGAAACACTTCGCGTGGTTACTTTCTCATTTGTGGTCTTCAGGGAAGCAAAGAAAGACATTACTATCAGTGGTCAGTTCTGTATCCCATGAATTAGTCTGCTTTATCTGGATGACATGGATATGTACTATAATGTTGGTTCCTTCAAAAGTAAGAAGTATGTATAACATAATTTTTTAGCTGAATTCTTTGTTTTTATTTTCTACTTTTGACCATAAAATCATTGATAAAAAAATCATTTTGTCCAAGTGGAGGCAATGATAACTCTTACTCTCAAGAATTTGTAATTGCATGAACATGATAATGATCTGTAGCTTATATTTTTCAGATCATCTTGCAAATCAAAACCTTCAAGAAGCAGTGTACTTGTCATGATTATATGCATGTGATCCAAGTGCACCAGATATACAAAATGCAAATACTTTCTCATCTCTTTCAGGTTATACCATTCCCAAAGGGTGGAAAGTGTTGGTCTGGTTTAGAGGCGTTCACTTTGATCCTGAATTGTACCCGGAGCCAAAGAAATTTGATCCTGACAGATGGGATGTAAGTCTTGTAACTGTTCCGCAGCCTTCTGCTGTGCTTCTTGTATCTACTTTTACCATGTTATTTGTCCTGTTAGCCTCCTACCTGTCTCCATAATGCAAGATTATGTATCTGAAATATATTTATTACATAAGCAAATTGTATTCATCTTCTCATCATGCGTGATTATTCATTTCAGTTCGTATAATGCAAAAGCTTTCAATCCTTCATGTGGTGATGTGACACGTGTTCTTTCCAGGGTCTTACAGCGAAAGCAGGAACTTTCCTTCCTTTTGGAGCAGGAAGCAGATTGTGCCCCGGAAATGATCTTGCAAAACTTGAAATCTCCATTTTTCTTCACTATTTTCTCCTTAATTACGAGTGAGCAACCTGACTCCATTTCCTTATTATCTTGCAATGCTGAGCTTAAAGTATCTTTGTATCTCTTGGTGGTTATGCATAAAAGATATATCATTGACAGGGCATGTGGACATACACCTATCTCATATCTACTTGCTAGTACCATTCACAAATTATATCATGTATGGATGTTTGGTTCTTTTTTAGGGAGAAAATATCAACACTCTGAATATTTCACTATATTTCAAGACAAACAAAATACAGAAGGCCAATTAGTGATTGTTTTTGCTTCTTCTTGTCTTGCAGGCTCGAAAGGCAGAATCCATCATGCCCAGTAATGTATTTACCTCATCAGAGGCCTAAAGATAATTGCTTGGGAAGAATTAGAAGAGTTTCACCATCAAGTTTACAGAAGGAGAAGAACTGAGATATATTTTTTTTTTTGTCAGTAGAAGTTAAATTATGTAAGTTAGCAAGGCGTAGCAGGATGCATGATTTGGCCTTGGTGCCCTCTGTCCTAATTCTATATTCAAAAGTTAGGAAAAAAAAGAAAAAAAGAGAGGGCTATTTTCGTTAAAAAAAATACTGCATTGGCCTAGCAATTCTTTGATGTGGAACAAATTGTCTCATCGTCATCCTTTGTTAGCTATGACCAGTGGACATAGTGCTTATATGATCTTAGCCTCATTTCTTTTCTCTGTTTTTGGTGAAAGTAAAACAAATTAAGTTCTCTTGGTTGCTTAATTTTGCTGCAGACTATATGTAGTAGATTTATTGGTTGACAAATACTGCAATAGATATAGAGCATGATGTGCTACTAATGCATGAATAAAGGAAAAATCTAAACGCTTTAATTGGAAAATTTGGCCCTCAAGACAAATTGAAGGATCTGTTCTTAATAAATTTTTTTTGGCTGTTTTTAACTTTTAATTTTGAAAAATCTGTTTTGTGACGCTCTCAACTTATTTTTTAATTATACTCTTGGATTTCTTAAGTTAAAATCAAGAGCAATTGATTTTCAATTTTTTCAGAATTAATTTTTACAAAAATCAAAATGTGTTGCTAACAGTTCCTAAGAACTGTGTGACAATTGGTAGGCCTTGCTCCCAAGTGTTTTCATAATGGATTTTCTTTGCCATTTATGACTAGAAAAGTAAAGGGTTCAACTTTACATAATGGTGTTTCTCATGATTCAGTATAAAAGCAAACAAAAACATGGAATTGTTATTCGAATTATGCTTATCCTTCCTTGTCTCTTTTTTTTTTTTCTGGAAAATCAACCTTTTAAAAAACCAAATTTACATTGCAATAACAACAAGAGCATGATCATAGTTGAAGTATTATATTCTGAAAATGCACTAGATTTTGGTCCAGGACTTAATGATTTTTCTAGCTTGTGAAGGCTTAAAATCTTTTCTAGGGGTGTGAAGTGCTTGAAACCTTTGAACATTTAAGTATCTAAACCTCCCAAATTTGTGTGAAAAAAAAAAAAAGAGACGATTAGGGTAACCGTGTCCAGTCACATGTTTAGGCTCAATAAGGCCGTGGATCTTACTAAAAAGTGAATGGATTGCCATTAAGAAGAAGTCTAAATTACCACCAGTTTCTTGCCTTTTGTCCCTTGGTCAGTATAATTAATACTAAGTTGGTAAATTTTTTTTTTCAATTAAAGTAATTGGAGGGACCCAAATGTCTATAAGATTGAATTTTACAATGCCATTGATACAAGTGTTACCTCTGTTTAATCATCTGGTAAACATGTTATGCCGTAACAATTTCATGTCTTCATTGAAAATATCTGTAGCGGTAGATTTCGTAGGATAAGAAAATTAAATTGAAAGAATCAATAAAAGTTTCTAATAGAAGGACTTGTTAATACATGGTATAATTTTACCATATAAATGTACATATTTTTATATGTTACCTCCTTTACATTGAAACACTTGGATTTAATTTAATTTTACATTTTCAAAACACAACATATGCAACTTTGAATCGAAACATTTCCGAAGTTTGGAAGGTCTAGCAATCAAATATTCTCTAGACTCAACTTCTAGGCCTGGTCATCCCTGGGCCCTTTAGTTAAATAATGAAATAAGCCCAATTGGAGGATACGTCCACCGTGGTCAATAACGGCTAAGTTAAATTACCAGTGGTTCAAAAGTTCGGCAACTCCAACGTTGTTCCGGGCCTCATGGCTTCAACGGCTACTAGAAGTATAGTTCAAAAGTTAGGTAAGGCGGTTCAAGAAGTGGCCAGGACCAAAGGCTCAAGCTGGTGGTACACACCCCACATGGCTGCTGCTTCCCGCGCTATCGCTGAACGAATCCCTTTGGTTGATTTCGTTCTTGATGTCCGAGACGCAAGGGTAAGACGATGAAGTATGCTATAAGGCGACTTGTTCCAGTGACCGCAAACAAACTGTTTGATGAAATGCCTGACCGACGGGTTTCTTTCTTTGTTCCTTCTTTTTTCTTTTTTATGTAATCTGGTATGATTTTGAAGTGTTGGGTCGTGTATGTGTTAGTTGACGGTTGTAGGAAATACTAATCTTGATTTGTTTATCAAGAGAATCTATGCTTCTGCCGGTTTTGGTTATTTCATTGCTGCTTTGTTTGGTTCTGAAAATGTTGTTTTTGGGTTCGATTCCTAGATTCCGTTGTCATCAGAATACAGCCAACTTGGTGACTTATTGCGTTCTTCGCAGCGCATTCGTAGTCTTGAACAAAATAGACCTTGCAAAACGATCCGAAATTAAGGTGTGTTATTATTTTAGTATAAAATTTTACAAAATTTCTCGGTAATCATACCATTTTTCTATACTGTCGAACATTTAATTGCGGAATGTTGTATTAAGTCACTGTTTTGGCTATCAAAAGGTTTGTTGAAATGTTTCCTTAAAGTTGGGGATGTATAAGGGTGATAGGCATTTAGATATATTGTGATGGTACATGGCTGATTGTAGTTGTTTCATGAGATTAAAGTTAAATCTGAAAATTTCCATTTCTTCTGTGAATGGATGTTGTTATTTAAATTTAGAGGGAATTTCATCGAAGTTTAGTATCATTTTACTCCACATTAATTGATGACAATGTCATCTTTAAGTAGAAGGGAGTGAAAGTTCATTACTTGGCATGGCTAAGCAAATACTTAGTCTGGGCAAAAGTTCTCATACTGGACTTTCGGAGGGTTCACAAGAGAGTCCCTTCTAAAGTCTGATCATTGCTTCAATCAGTTGGTGATGAAAGATGTTTACGATGGTTGGCCATTCTTTATGTAATTTGAGGTTATGATTTTGGAGGTCATAAACTTTTGAGACCCCAGTAAATGCTTTTCTTTTTGCTGGTATTGATGAGTTATAAGTAGCATCTGAAGAACTTAGACTTTGAATTTACAAAATACTAAAACATATTAGACAAGGAAAAAATCTGTTAATTGATGTTTTTAGTCTCTGTATTATGCTTGCGTGGACATGATTTCCGTGATTCGAAGTAGATCTCATGATTGTTAACAAAATTTCCTTCATGGGAAGAAGGTGAAGAATCTTCATTTGGGGTTTATCAAGTTTTAAGGTTCACTAGAGCATGAAGAAGTCCAGAGAAACAACTTGGAGGCATTCTGGATAAATGAATAATTAGTGACGAGAGATGTTAATCAAGAGAGTTCCTTTGAGTACTTCTTATTTCAGGATTATCAATTAGGGGTTTGGGGAAGTGATAAGGAGCCTGTTGAGGCTTGCTATTATTGCCTTTTTGTGCTACCAAGTTGGTTAAAATGTTATACCACAAGATTGAAACATCTTCGAGGATTACAACAGTGTAAGATGTAAAGCAAGTGAAAGTGGGTTCAGAGTATTACTGTTTTAGTAATTATGAAGAGTCCATACTTCCATAGGCCTGGAGTTGAATAATAATATCTGTAGGGAATTCAGTGTTTTGAATAAGATTTTATGACTGGGCATCAGATGAGGTTTAATTTATGACTCCAGCCAAAGGTTTTCATCAGTCCTTGAGAAGGATTATGCCTGAGGAATTGGAACTTCGAGTAGCTAAATAGACTACTAAATCAATGGTTGACTAATTCCAGTCATTCTCCATATATCAATTGTAAGACACTAGGCTCGTTAAGACAGTACAAAATATGGTAAGTTTATGACCTAAATATTATGCGATGAGGTAAACTGAGTTAATACTTATTGTGGTATAATTCTTCAATTATGGGATGAACACTATATTTGTTGTCTAGTAATGATGATTCTGGTGGAATGCATTAATTTATATGCCACTAAAAGAAAGCAAATTATGCACAAAACTGAGTCCACATGGGAGAAAAATCTTATTGTCCTCTGCTCCAAAGTTCTAAGAAACCGCATCATATTTAAAACTTAGCAGAGTTAAGGGGAACAAAAATTTAAAATAGGACTCTTAGAAAATTTAGAAAAATTTTGTTCCAGGGGAACAAAAATTTTGAGTGCGGGAAAGCTGCATGATTTCAATGAAATGTACTTGTATTGTTGAACATTTATATTTATCTTCTGCATTTTGAGAATAGACATGCATAGATCGTATGACTTTCTTCTTTGGGGATTGACCTTTTTGATCCTGTTCGTCTTATTCATTATATTCTTTTTTTTATTATTATGCATGCGTATGTAGCGAGAATTTAAGATATTGTTATTCAGGAGTGGACTAAATACTTTGACCAACAGAAGTCTCTTTCTTTTGGAGTCAATGCACATAACAAGGAAAACATCAGAGAGGTAATTCTGGAAACTGTTCTCATGCAGCATAGTGGTTATGCTAGCTGACTTATTACTGGAATTGATGCATTCCTTCTTGATAAAATTATTCAAAAGAAATAGTTAATTATCTGTTGATGTAATTATCAACCCACTGTGGGTTCTTTTTATATGTCTGACGAATTATTACAGGTGAACTGGTTATTGCAGGTAATTACTTTCCTTGATGCTACATTTGGAAGTAATAAAATATATTAAACTGAATATTCCTATGTTTCAGGCTTTGGAGAAGGTTAAGTGATAACACATTTCCTAACTAGCAAAAATTTGTTAGCATGATCTCCTTAAGTTTTGCTCTTATTTCATAAAACAAAAAGTGTACACAAGGAGGATCATCCTCAATGAATAGAGAAATGATCCTGAAGCACTCGAGTTCACTAGGGAAACTTTGAGAAACAAACTATACACATTCTAATATGGAATATGATGACATGGTCGCCATTCTAATGCTATATCCAATTCTGTTTGTTCTGTCTGATGCTCATCACTCAGAAATAAAGCACTGTTTTTCACATAGTCTCACAAAGTTGCATATTTTGTGGCGAATTATTGGATATTTTTTATTTCCTATTGTTCACTCATTGTTGAATGAATTTCTATTGCATCTAAGTCATAAGCCTCTATTTACATGTGTAATGACTATACCTTCTGATTCTTTCAAATTCTGGTGGAGCACCTGGCATCATCTATTTTCAAAAGTTCCAATTTCAAAACTCTGAGATGTTACTGGTTCCGTTTAATGCTTGGAATCCTTTCCTCCTGTGTGTGATCTCATGTTTTTCCATTGTTTTAAGAACCCGTGCTCACTTGTTGTTCAAGAAATATTATTCTTTACAAGGTTTATGACTTCAAAAATTTGTTGTTAGCTTTGTGGTTAAGCAGTAATATTTCAGTGGATAATCTTTTATCTTCTTTATGTACATTGGATTGGTGATCACCAAATTTATCATCTTACAGTTTCTCAACTTTTTGCAAGCCAGAGCTAGGGAATTTTTGAAGACAGGTCATTCTGGTCAAACGATAACTTTAATGCTTGTTGGAATACCCAATGTAGGCAAGTCTGCCCTTGCCAATGCACTGCATCAAATTGGAAGGATAAGTGCTGCAGGTAAGTTGATCCTTACTATACTTTCGGTATTGCTATTCATCTTTTCCTTTTAGTGACCAAATATTTATTTTCTTTTCACTTCTTTTTTTGTCCGGAAACCATTTTTTACTGCTTCTAACGTGACGAGATGTTGTTGATTTAAGAGAAAGGGAAGTTAAAGCATGCCACAGTAAGTCCAGAGCCAGGGGAGACAAAAAGTATTAGCAGTTTAAAGGTGCAAAATTTCTCTTGTACATGTACTTTTGTCTATTTTGTAAAGCTAGCAAAGTTGCACACCTTTATGCACAATCAATTAAAGGTGAAATCAGGACTTCAAATTTCATGTTTAGTGCTGTTATTCAATGATAAAAATTCATTTTGTTACTAGTAAGATAAGGAAGGTCAACTTTAGGGATGTAACCTTGTTTGATGTCCTCAATCTAGGTGTTCTCATTTCAGCCATCTATCAACTTTCCAAGCAAGTTTATCATCTTACAACTCAAACTACAGTTTGTCTATTTTCTGTTTTTCTATCATCAGTGTGCTTGCTTTGTTATGATTTTTGAATTAGTTGTTGAAATTACACTGTCAGACATTAATATCTGCATCTTGGAGTTGCTGGCATGCTTAGGAAGATCCCACACCTACAGAACATCGTCGTTTTCATTTCCCTTCTTCCTGTTTTCAGTCTTCATGTTTTTTGCTTGTTGTTATTACCCATAAGGTTGTTTTTTATTCAGATTGCTAGCCATCCAAATATCTATGTCTTAGATACTCCTGGCATCTTACCCCCCGAGATTCCTGATGATGAACTGTGCTCCAAATTAGCTCTAACAGGTAGAATTGCCAATTATATAATTCATCCATCCTTGTTCTGAGAACTTTGTTGGCCTTTGTTGGCAAGTGAATAAACCACTCACTTATTGATGTAGGTGAGTACCTTATGTATTTAGTTGAGGCTGTGGAGTTCAGAAGCAAAATTTCCACCAATATTTTCTCAGATGTGTTTTCCAAATGTAGGAGCCATCAGGGACTGCATTGTTGGGAAAACTGAATTAGCTCGTTATTTTCTTGCTGTTCTTAACTTGAGCCAAGAATACAATAAATGGTCAAAGTTTTCTGCCATAGAGAATGATAGGCTATCAACTTATCATGAAGGGGAGCTTTCTGAGAGCTCTCACATGGAAAAGAGGCAAAAGCGGCAGAGTGCAACTGATCACACACAGGTATGCAAATGATTTTCTGATCAAAAGGAGACATATATAATCAAGTATTTCAAACAGAAAGTGTGCCATCTTCAGAGGGGATAAATTGGTAAAGTAATTTCTGTTGGTAGTTTGAGATAATAAATTGCGTGATTTGGCATTCTTGGTTCTCATATAGTTGTGCCTTATAGAGAAAAGGAATATTTTCTACATGATGGTATTCAAAGAGTTGGCTTTTTCATTAAATAATTGACTGAGGTGGACATTAGTACCAAAACAAGGGGGGCCAATTAAAACAGGAGGTTCTACTGCCTGGTTTACAGTGTATCTTCCTTCATTGGATTATTACCATATGTATGCTCAATCTAACAGCAAAACGTTGAAGATTCATGATGAGAACAATAATGAAAGTTACACCTCTAGGTTTTTTTGGTCTAGTTTGTGGTTATTTGATTGATACTGGCATTCATAATTTCTACTTGCAGGATTTTATTGTGGATGATGTTAGGCGAACTCTTTTTGACGCAGTTTCATCTTTCTGTGGTAATCTGGAAGATGACAAAGATTTGATACAGCTCATTGATGTAGAGTTCAGAATGTTACAAAGTGCTTTTCGTATCAATCAATCAAGTGAGGATTGTCATGGTAAAGTTGCTATAAAGTTACTAGATCTGTACCGCACAGGAAGGCTTGGTCATTATATTTTAGATACAATTCCAACGAGTTCCTGAGGATACCTGGCAATCTTTTGCTTGCTTGTTTCTCTCTCCTTTCTCTTCAAGGTCAAGATGCATAGTTTTTCCATGGCACTCAAATGATGTATTATCCATCGCCCCTACACCACCCTACCAAACAAAAAACAAAGTATGCTGTATCCATTTTTAAGGATATTGCACATTGAATTGAAATGTTTTGAAGGATTTCATAGAAATTTCTACCTAGAGGCAGGCGTAGAAAACAATTCACATATATTTACTTGGAATTCCTGAAAAAGTGTTTGATACGAGGGAAGGTAAGATATGGATGGGGCTATTAGAGGTTGAGCCACAAAGGATCAAGCCGTCAAGGGCTTCAGGCAGCCCGGGGAAACAGGCAGTGAGAAGAGAGGGGGAGTTGGAGGAAAGGGGTATGTATAACCTGGCAAGAAAGCAAGACTACTGTCCTCTCCAGTTTACCTCACTACGGATTGAGGATACATTTTGTAAGTAACGATTCAAAAAGTTCGACAAATCGCTAAATGAAAGTTGAGAAATTGAATCAATCAATGCTTGTAGAAATGTTACAAGGCAGGTGAAGTATATTTAGATACAACTGAGAATTTAAGTCCTACGACCGTAATCACTAAAGAAGAATGGCTTTTAATAGAAATCTCATTCAAAGAAATGGATATGTTCTCCAAACTCTCAACTTTTGACGTTTGAGATAGCATCAACAAATAATATTAGATTTTATATGACTTTTGGAGTGCAAATGAGCTGCTTATAGCAAAACATTGCATCAAATAAGAGTGATCAAAGCCTGTCCATTTTGCTTACTCTACAGCAATAGCAGACGAAACATTCATTTGATTTGCTTCCATATTGCCCTGCAGCTCAAGATCGCCTGAGTTCTTTCCTTCTTATCATGTGCCTAATCTCCTACTGTACTAGCTACAAAGTTGAAGGCTAGCTTTTGGGCATACTTGAAAGATGGCAGCTACCATCCTCTCTCTAAAAGTGTTAGAAATCGCAATAATTTAACCACAAAGTTGTAGAAATTGTACCATAAAAAGAACAAAAATTTCAACAATTTTCACACAAAACATCCAAGGGTATAAACATTTTCAGTTAAACATCACACACTTATAGAAATGTTGCTCCATAGCCAATACAAATAAATCATGCAGACTTCTTTCTTCCAATAAATCCACTTCTTAAGAGCATATGACCTACGCTTCTTATTCACCAGTAAAACCAAGCCACCAGCCTGAAAATATTTTAAGGTACAGAAAACCAGAGTGAATCAATTCCAGAAATGTACAGCCAACATTTATACCTTCTTAGTACACTTTTAAGAATAGTTCAACACACACAAAATAAGGAAAAAGGTACAAAAAGCAAATTGTATCACAATGTGGATGCATGTTATGAATATCGTAAGAAGAGGCAGACAAAGAAATCAAAGTGGGCGGTTAAATTGTCCTACCTTAACTCAGGAGCTTCCACCATAAACCCTATATTGCTTTGCAATCTGTACTTGACAAGAAGGGCAATAATCTCCCACACTCTCACTGCATTCAAAGCAGACAACTTGATGGGCACAAGGGATGAAAAGAACAGAAACTTCTTTATGGAAACATAGAATGCAACGCCTATGATCAGGAATCGACATTTCTTCACCAAGGTTTCGAGAGCTTCCACACTCTGAAGCATCAGAAGCTAACAAGTGTGGTGAACATAACTGAGAGATCTTGAGACAAGACAATTCTTCCATGAGCCTCTGCTTGTGATCCACCACACGTTGATATTCCATATCTAATTCATGCTGCAATGATGACAACCTGCTGCTTGCGTTTTCTCTGGCAATTCTAGTAAGTCTTTTTTCTTCTAAAACCAGAATGCGAGCCTGCTCTTTTTCCTCCATTTCTTGCTTAAATTTCAACTATCCACACAATGAAAATAAAGAAAAATTTATGTGTAAATGAAGTTCTTTGAGTAACACATATATGGATAAATTTAGACTTAATTAAGGGCATCAAAAGTTCTAATGGTGTATGAATATTTGTACATTGTGTGTGTGTGTTTATGTTTGTGTCTGCTGGCTTGTATTTGTGTACATACGAGTCTGTGTAATTGTACAAGAACTTCATCTAAATACCATCTATCATCAACTAGGAAAACATGAGGGTCGTAAAAGAACTTCATCAACCAAATACTGGATATCATCAACCTGAAAACAAGTAGTCATAAAGTGATATATTTAAATCTATATGGGTGACAACTACAAATAATGATTCCAAACATTTCTAGTGCTTTAATTTTTATCTGGCAACGTCTCATAAATGCTTTTAATATCAATCAAAGAAAATTTTTCATGCTAATCCAATTAATAAAAGAATCACAATATGTTAATAAAAACTTCTTGTCATTGGCTATAGTAGGATAAAACATTAAAACAATACATTTGTACCAAAAAGTGCCTTATATATTACACGAAAAAAGAAGCTTATAAATTCAAGTTGCTTGTATTTTAATTCTAGGTCGAGTGGAAGATTACCTAGAATTTCCCTCCAGTTTTAAGCTGTACAAAATTAGAAGCCTGGCAGTGGAAGCTTTATATCATGCCTTCAAATAATGGAATCTTTGAAATAACATATGATAATGCATTGCAGCATAAGGTATCAGGTAATATAGTAGCAATGCAATGCTTAAGATTGACATTTAAAGTGAATCTTAGGTAAGTTTTAGTGTTAGCTTTTAATGGACCTTAAACTAGACTACTAGTACATTAGGTTAGACTAAAATTTAAAAGTTGTATCCCAATTAAAAACAAATTTAACAATTTTAAGACAAGTACTAGATTACCCCAAAGAGAGCTATTTACTACTTTAAGGGGGAATGGGTGTTTCACACTATAGTTGAGGCAAAGTTGTCTATGCCTGAACAGGTAAGAGAAATATCCCAGTTGCCTAGTAACAGTTGGGGGAAAAAGATATAAAAAAAAGGGAAAAAGGTGAAAAGGTTTAAGAATAGGAGAAACATGTTTTACATTTTCAACTCTTTGGAGAGCATGACACTGAAGTTTTAGGATCAATGGTATTTTTTCATTTACTTTTTGTCCTGAGTATTTCATTGGTAGATTAAGTAGCAAAATATGACAAAATTCAAATTTGATGACTTTCTCTAATTTTGGCTTATATAGGGTGAGAAACTTGCCATAATCCCAAGACTTTAGGGTTCTTCCAAACACATAAAACAATGTGTTTGAAGAAAAACATCGCACCAGATAGATTCATTTCTTAGGTATATTTAGTTGCATCCTTGCTCTCACTTTACTAATATATCAATGTGGTTATATATGTATTCAAAATTCCTAATAAGGCCTAAATGAGATTTGTTTAAGGATGGTAATAGACAATTTTTTATCAAAAAATTGTATTGAACAATCCTAACAGCACATGAAGACATAGGTGTTGTAGTTAAAACAAGTGATGAAAATTTTCAAAATGCTAATCTAAGAACTTCAACAAAGGAAGGAAAAAAATGCAATCAAATCCTTGAGCAGGAAACTGTAGAAACTTTTGTCATCGAGACAAAACCAAAATTTTCTTCTCGAGTAGATACTTATCAATCATGAGTAAAGTATCACAAAACACTCACATGTGGAAATGTTCCAATCTGCATTCTAATAACATAATATATTAGAGATATTGAGGTTTCCCTCAATCAAACTATACTTTAATGCATCATTTATGACGTTTCTTTAGATTATCTAACTCAGGAATGTTAAGATGAAGAATTAAAAGACATTTTACAATGAAGTTCATTTTAGATTAAATTAAATTAAACAATTAATTGCAAGTCATACTACCTGGAAACGAATTAAGCCAAGAATAAAGATATATTTTTCTCATTAACCTTGTAATGAAGAGCTGTTGTTCTAAACAAAACATGAAAATATTTTTCATTAACCTCTTGTTAACTTCTTAAAGTAACTTTATTTAACTAGTTCGTATTTTAACTATGTAACTGAACTAAGTTTACGATCATAGCATGCGTAAGTTTTCCATTCTTTTCTCTGAGCATAAATGACGATCTTGAGAACCTAAGTCTCTATTGAGATTCATCTTTGTCCCCTTTTTTTTTTCTATTTATGTTATTGGAAAGTAAATTATTATCAAATTTAGTAAGAAAGTCAATAACTTTTTAACTGAATGTTATTAATACTTAACAAATTTTTTATCAATTCTTATATGTTATGGTACTGATGTAGTATTCAAGAGAGTTATAAAAGATGGATATTTCATATATAAAGATACAGGATATCAATTTTTACTCTATATTCTAAAACTCCTGAGAAAGAAATCCAAACTTAATTGCTTAAAAAGTGTATATATGCAAATTTTTAGGAGAAATAGTATAGAATTAAGAGAGTCTTGAAAATAACAGGATCTTATTGTTATTCTAACTAGAAAAATTAGTCTTGTATTTTATTAAAACGCATTGATTTTTGGAACTTAGGTATTACGATGAAAAGTATATTTTAGATCGCCAAATACTCAAATAAAGATCTTTATTTTCTTAGGTATATTCCTAGTATACAAATAGACAATTTGAACACATTATACAAATCATGTAAGAACTTTGAAGTTCACTAAATTGAAAGTAAATAATATAATATTTGCATGTTGAATAGGAAAGAATTTCTATATCAACATTTTTTGAGTGAAAATCGTAAGTGTATTTCTCTTTCTAAAGCAACTAATTTTTTCATATATCATTTTAAAGAATATGGTCTTGAAAGAAAGGTTTTCATCCTCAATAACTTCTAAGAATACATGCACATGCAAATAATGTTGGAGCAAATGTCAACTATAGATATTGTCAAGCAAGTGTTATACAACTGTAAATAGCAATACAAATCAAAGATCATCAGTTGAGAATCGTATACCTTAGCTTCTTCTTGGGCTTGATGAATGTTTTTTAGTTCTTCTTCTAGTTGAAGAATCATTCCCTTCTCTTCATTAATTTGATCTTGTGCCTTGCTAATATGTTTTTCACAGTTCTCTATCTTTTTAAGGTCTTCCTTTTCTTTTTTCATAGCCAGCTTCAAACTCTTCTTTGATTCTAATTCATTTAATTCAATTGCAGCAAGGTCCGCCCGAATCTTTACATTTTCTGCCTCAAGATTTTTCACTTGTTCATTTATATACTCAAGCTGACGATTTTCTCTCCTCTTAAGTATTTCTTTCTCTAAAATCTTTGTAGTACAAGAAGTTGCAAGTACCTCTTTCTCCTTAATTTCTTGTGCTTTCTCTTCTTTTGCTGACCTTAACATGTTTAACTCAAGTGTATCACTACGCAACTTTTCAATTGCTTCTGTTACTTTCTTCTCAGCCCATTTCTTTCTATCATCCACTTGTTTCTCGAGACTTTCTATTAAGTCCTTCAAATTCAAAATCATTTCATCCTTTTGGTTTTCAGAACTATTCTTTAGCCATTCCTCAAGGCTTTTTTCATCATAGCGTCCCCCATAACATTCACGAGGATTGAGACTCTTATCAATCTCAAAAGGGTTCAAAAAATGTTGATTGCTTTCTATAGAACTCTGAGGATATTCTTGTGGGCTGACTAATAAAGAACTATCTCTCATTTCTAATTGACGTGCCAGCTCTGGGGTATAAGAAAGACTGAATCTCTTTAATGCAGCAACATTTTCATCCAACAACGTATCAAAATCCAATTTATCTCCTGAAAATTTACTAGAAGAAGAAGAAGCTCTAACGTTATAAGGAATTTTAGCATGTCGGGGACTCTCAACATCAAGTGATTTGCTTGACATAATATACTGCATAGCATCCGATTTTGACAGACCAGGGTATTTTGTTTCCACAAAGTTAACCAACATTTGTATCCAAAACCTAATTAACTCAGAAATATCCTTAAATACTGGTTCTTTATCAATTATAATTTTACCCTCATTTTGCTGAGAACTGTTGATTAGAGTTAGTGAATTCTTCATAATACTACTCAAAATATTTAACTCACCAACTATATAGCCAGCACTTAAAATTGCCTTTCTCGCTGTCTCAGAGTCGTATCCCAGCTCTAATATAATCTTGCAAGCTTCTTTATATGCTGCTTCAATTTTCAGATACAACTGACTTTCTACCTCATTCTCTGCAGAATTATTTGCATCATGGCTCTCAACTTCTTTCTCATGTTTCGAATCAATGTTGAAGTTTGGAATGCCAGTTTTCCTGCTGTTGTTTTCATCAGATTTGTGAGAATTAGATTTTTCCTTTTTCTTCTTGTTTTTTCCTTTCTTAGAACCAGCCATATATGCAGATTAATCTGCAAGAAAAAGAGAAAAAAAAAAAAAGGTAACAACATTCATTAGTTCCAACAATATAATAAAGAATGTCATGAAAAAAATTATGCAATGACAATTAACATGACAACTGTACACAACAAATTAGTAATTAGTTTTAACTTTATTGTTCAACGCACAAGATATAAACAATATTCAAATAATGATTTCCTTTTTTTAAATATGATATTATTTAGTAATTTAGTCCATTAAGTTAATCCACATATAAATAGTTGATATTAATTTAATTCATTAAAGAAAAATAAATTGAAACTAACAATTAAAAAACAGCTATAAATACTAATTAAAGCTGATCAAGTGGGTCCCAATAGTGTATGAAATTTCCATCCTTATCATTTAATTTATAAATTATTATAATAAAATGCAAGAAATATTTCCAAATAATATATCTTGATAATTTGGGTGCCCAGCTCATAATTTAACTTATGATATTACAAATTAATTCGAAAATTGACATTTAAATTATACATAAGTAAAAAATTCAAACAACAAAAAATTAAATCAATAGTAATTTCAGCTAATAATTTTGATTAATTGGCAAATTGATAAGTTCTAAATGCCAATAAAAAAAAGAATAATAATAGCTTGACAACCATAAGTCCACATTTGAGTAAAGTAAAATGTAGAATCAAAGATAAGCTCATGTGGAATTCTTTAGATTGGATTGATTTGTAAAATCATCTTTAAATTTGGTGATATAAACAACATTTAAAATTAATTTTATTTTTATTATTTTAATTTTTACTTTGGTTTGGTCTTCATTTCACATTCGGCCAAAAAAAAAAAAAAATCAACATAAGAAAAATGTAATATTTTGTAAACCTAAATAAAACATATAAACAGTACAATGTAGTAAAATCACCTAGAGATTGAACTTGAATTGCTCAAAAGAGATTGATCAAGTGTTTATATGTCACAAAAGAGAGAGGGAATTATCTACATATGTATAGATAGAGAAACTCTCCGATCGGTATGAGTTAACAAAGTAAAAGTCTCGTCTTCTCAGAAATTGAAAAGAGGGATACACACAGAGGGAGAGAGAGAAAGGTGTGTGTGTAAGTAGGAGAGAGAGAAAGTGAAAGAGGAAGCACAAAAATGAGTATGAGCCAGGAAATTTAAGTAGAAGTTTTGTCTTTTTGGAAATTAAAAAAAAAGTGCAAGAGAGAGATAATGAGTAGTAGGTGGCAGGAGAAAAATAGTGTATACAAGTTAGTACGAGGAAAAATATAAGCAAATAATTTGTCTTGTAATGGGAAGGAAGTGAATTACAGATGAAAACAGACAAAATTCGACCTCTTTAATACCCCTTCCTTAATTAGAGAAGATTCATCTAGGTATAAAAATTATACAGATTTAGGAAATAATTGATTACAGTAAAGCCTCATGAACTATTTCCATAGTTGCATTTTTCCCCATCAAAGCTTTTTAATAGATATATTACATCCTCAGACAAATTCTTAAATAAAATTAACATTTTACATGACCATCGAGATTATTAGTTGAACTTGCCCCTCATAATTAACGGACATTTATATAGTTGCTAGGCAAATTTATGGTTGGATAACTCTATCTCATTTATGGTTCTCTTATTTTATTAGTTTATACTTTTAAAACAACGTCTAGCGCACTTTAAATAGCTGCAATTCAAGTAATGAATCTTAAAATAACATATTAATGGAATGCAGGTATATAAAAAGAGCACAATTTTGCACTTCATGGACTGTTAAAAACTCAAAAAAGAAAATTTCCAGGGTGCTCTAATTAATTATAATTTATGTTCTCATATTACTATTCAATTTTCAGCAAATATTTTCAACAAACACCGCACATCAGTGGTGCACATGGATTACTAACATAAATTTTTGAAAATATTTATGAACAAAACATAGAATGCATGTGATTTTCTTACAATTAGTGCTATCCAAAATATGAAGCAAAGCAATAAAAATTGGTATAACAAAAGCACTGGTTAGTCGCAAAAGATATTTTTTGCCACTTAAAATTTGATTAAAAGATACATAGGTCATTTCTTCAACATTAACTGAGCTAACTTTTTTTTTTTTGTTAATTTATCATACCTTTTTGTTGATTCACAGCAAGTCTGGTAGCAGAATGCCTATAAAAATCTTTGAGGGGGCAAACTCTGACTAGCATAATAATTCGTGGGAGTTTACTGCAATTATGCATCTAGAAAAAGGTTTAATAGTACTAAACGCCCTAACATTTAGGGAATTTTGTACTTTAGTCTCCAACATTAAAAGAGTAACGCCTAAACATTATTACTGTTGAGACTGCATGAAAAGACTTCCATACCCTTTCCCTTAACCTGCTAATAGCAAGAAACCAAAGTGCACCAGTAACGTTTATCGTCTCATTGAATGAATATTCTTCCTTTGCCTCACTCAAACTAACATGAAATTACATAAATTTTGAATCCAAATTTTCCCCTGATGAGTACAATATGAATCGAAGAAGAATCTTGTGGAATAAATTGGTAATATAGCAAATATATTCACACCAAAAACAAAAGATTTTAGTGTACCAAACTGAAGTAAAGCCCAATTTTTAAGAAAACACATGTACTTAATCATGATGTCAGCATAGAAAGCATTATTGCAGCATAAAAATTGCATAAAACCAAGCTCTCAAATTTTGTAAAATTAAAGCTAAAAGCTAATGAATTTGTTTGGAGCATGTATTTTTGTTATTTGGCTTTATCAGAAATGTATTGGGACATTACACATCATTTGCATTGGTTACCAGTCCAAGGAGTTGTGGCACCTTTTTAATAAACTAAGTGCAAATCTACCTAAAAATTAAGCAAGCTTACTCCAATCAACCATTAGAAAAGTTATGTTAGCACAAAAATGTTCTCACAAGAAAATACCTCTTATATTTTAGAATACTAAATTTACTATTTTAGAATAAAATACGTAATCCACGTGACATAATTTATATATCGACAAAATTTACTATTCATTTTCATAATTATTGTTACCATAATATTTTTTCACGAACACTCGCACACATACATTTTTTTAAGTTGTTTTTTTTTTTTTTGAGCAAAAAAAGGATCCGTTATATTAATATTTGTTGGAAGTTGCCATGTGTACACTATGCTGTTCAAAAGTCTCTGCACAACAATGTGACTAATCTATACAGATTGTTTACAAAAGATTTGGAAACATCAGTTGGAGAAGATCCTAGGTGGTAGTCCCCAATCAAGCGTCAATTGTCAGTTTGTCCTCATGATTGGTATCTTTTTCCATTGCCAAACAACTTCGTACCGTTTCAACAATATCCCCTGCAGTGAGTTCCTTGCCTTGGTGCAATTTTTTGGTTTCTAAATCTCCAGATGTGATAGATAGTAGCTGTGCACATGATTCTTTGGAACTTGTCAGCAAAATCGTTTGATTTCCATGTGACAGACATCCATTCTAGTTCTACTTTCCAGGGATAGACATCCATTTAAGTTGTTACCAAGGCAGATTTTTAATAATAATCTTTTACTTCTGACTCTACTAAGCTTCACAGGGATGAGACACCGTTGTGTTTATGGCATTACTTAGACTGCAAATGATGCAAGAATGAAGTTCGACTGGTGCTTATATGGATTCTAACAAGTGTTTGCAGACATCACACTCCTCACAATCTATAAGAGTTAAGGCCACATACCTATTTTTTTGCCTGAATTATCTTAATTTACTTTCTCGGATTATGTACATAATCTTCTCTTTTATCAGGAATGAGATACGTGTTAGAGGAGTTAAATTCATTCATTCTAATTCAAATATTAATATTATTATTGATAACATAATAAATCTTAATGCAAAAAATAATACTAAGCAAGGGGTGTAGAATATTCAACACTTCCCACAACTCATTTTATCTTAAACGATGGGCATAAAATAATTTGACCTCGCTCCTTACTCATCACTTGGCACACTGATTTTAATTCTGGCTTAGCACTCTTCCACATGCCATTCTCGAGTTGTTTACTAGTCTTTTTTTTTTTTTTTCATTTTGTAGATACTATTATTAATTACACTATGGAAAAGGGATAATTATAGAAACCTCCCCTGAGGTTTCTGATAATTTCATCTGGCACCTCTGAATTTTTAAAAATTACACAAACCTCCCTTGGTTAACTAAAGTTCCCTTAATACCCTTTGAAATCAATCTTTTACCAAAAAAGGTTCATAAAAATAGAAAAATTCTATGAATTTGAGTTTGTTTGGGATTTATGTAGTTGGGTTAGATTTCCATGTTTGGCTAAGGAATATCTCTATGAATTTTGGCTCTATAATCTGGTTGCTTATGGTGGTGGTGACTAACGAAAATGGAGTTGGCGTTATATGATGGTGGTTCAAGTGGTAAAAATCAGATAGATTTTTCATTTTTATTTTCCTAATTAGTTGATAGTGGCGTACTGGTGTTGATGGGATTGCTATTTGGTTACTAGCGACGGTGTTCATTAAGTTAATGGTACAGTGGTTCAAGTGGTAAAGAAAATAAATTTTTTTATTTATTCTTTTGTAGATTGAGAAGGGCATTATGGGGTTTTAAATTAAAATTTTTATTAAAAGGGGGGGGGTCTTGTTACCATAATAGTAAATGCAAGGGAGGTTTGTGTAATTTTTGAAAATTGAGGGGTGCCAAGTGAAATTGTCAGAACCTCAGGGGAGGTTTCTGTAATTATTCCTATGGAAAATGGATGGTGAGAATTAGACCATGTACTTGAATAAGCCAAAATAACAATAACGAAGGAGCAAGTCTCTATTAATTGACCAATTCTTGCCCGAGAAAGAACACAAATTGTTCCACCTTCCTTTTGGCGTAAGAAATTACCTAAGGTCTATTCTTCTTGTTCGACATATAAAAAATTTCAAGGGCATCTAAAGAATCATTCATTACTTTCTTCTCCAAGTTGATTTTCAGCAGATTTTCATGATATAAATAAATGTCTTGCTCAACTGGACAGAATGGTATAAAACTTGTAAACTTTAGAGACGTTCCCCTTGAAAGATCAGGTCCACATTTGTTAAGTAAGCCTGCAAATGAATCCAACTAGTGGTATTTTTTATACTATAACTTTTGAGATCAAATTTAGCCTTCATTTTGACGCTTCAAAAACTTTCCAGGGTCTTTTGTACATAAACCCAAAAAGAAAATTAATTAAGCAAAAAATTGAAATGTATTTATTGCAGCACTACTTATATGTCATTATTTGAACGATGACACAAAAGTATGATAATATATTTATTACTAACCTTTTGTAACACCAAACAATCTTCATATGTCATAAGGCTCATATATGTATAAGATATAAATTTTTATTGCATTTTTAATTTTACCCAAAAAAGCATCATTCATAAGAATCTCAAAATTAAGAATGTTTAATCATGTGCTGAAACCCTCAAACAACCATGCGTGTAGACTAAACTAGGCAGCCATTGCTGAAATCAGCTGGCAAAGATGATCGTTATTCTTTTTCCTTTCGGCCATGAATAGAGACCAGCTAATTATTTTCATGGGCCATTCTCGGCCTAGGTTTTGAATTTTGTTCCATCGTCAAAATTTCATGGTACACAAACGTTGAATGTGGCGCAGTCTGAGACCAATAGATTATAACAAATAACAAATTCAAAATAAATAAATAAATAAAATTACTAATTTCTCTGTTGAATACATACAATAAATAACTCACAGACACTCTTACAAGAAAACATATAGTACATTAAAAAAATAACCATGAAAAAAATTGTATTTTCAGGTAAAAGCCTCACCAATACGTATAATAATCCTTATGCAACCTTAGTCGAATAATAACAATTATTAAGAAAAAGGCCCCTAGGACGAACCGCTCTGTTCAAGTAATAATGATTTTATGGATACAAGTCAAAAGAATAATAATAATAATAATAATAGTTTGAGACCTACATAATTTGTTTTTTTGAGTAAATATTTGTGGGATTCGAGGCATCAACAAATGCAAATCTACATATCTTGAAATTGTTAGTGTAAATTCTACCGTTAATGACATAAATTCTACCGTAAGTGATAAGTAATGCGATGAAATTTTTAAAAATTATTCGAGATGATTTTTGTTTTATTTATTATCATTTTTTTGTTTTATTATTATTATTATCATTTATTTTGTTTTATGTATGTCTACTCACTAAAGGCATCCCTATATCTGAATCTCCACAATTATTTTGTTTTATTATTATTATTATTATTATCATTTTTGCTTTCTGTATATATCATCTGCCTAGTTGTCTTGATTACCTCAGTTGCATTTCAGTTCATTAAAGAGAGTCAGCGAGGCAGCTCAACAGCCCATTTGTTCAGTCAAGAAAAATATCAATTAGTAGTAACGTGCAGAAGAATCAAAACGCAGTCGTCGCCGGTGTTATGTAAGCATGGTTTGAATAAAAGGTAGATGATTATTTGAATAAACTTTTATCTAATTAATCTTAATCTGAATTTTTACTTGTTAATTTTGATTAATTAGTGTATATTAACTCCTGATCGTTGCATGTACTGTGCAACTTTTTAAATCTAATCCTTAATTGAGTTGTGCCTACTAGCCCCACTAGAAGTCAACCCTCCAAACGGTCTGCCAAGTACTTGTTAAAATTTTACTTCAATTCCTGCCCCTCAAGTTTTAGGATTCGCCGATTGTCCCCTCGTGTTTGTATTTGTGTTACATTTAACACCCTTAAATTTACCCTAGATGGATGCATTGCTTGATATAGGTATTTAATTGTTCAATAAAACAATCCATCTGGACCTTTTTTGAACTTTCTGATGGGAATTAATAGTATTATGATATCTTGCTTCTTTCTATGAATGATAAAACTTTGAATTTAGATATTTAGTAAAAAAATCTTACGAAAATACAAGTTGTGACTGATTCTACTGTAGAATTTTAAATATTTAAAATTTAAATTACAATACGATGAGGAAAAAGAAGAGTCGCTTCTGTATTTAACTGCATAGTTGATATAGATATTGTTTAAGTCACCTTACTTGAACTTCTACGTAATTTTCTGTGGTTGATTTGTTTGACTTGCAAATAAAAAAATTTGTTATTTGAATTCAACTTTTGCAGTGGTATTTTAGTTTTCAAAGACAAAACCGAAAGTACTTGTCAAAGTTAGTTTTGTCAAAATCAAAGTGCAACCTTATGGTAATGACATGAAACAATTTTAATGCGACAGATTGCTTCATTTTACTAGTAAATTATATCAAATTACTAAATAAAAGTCATTTATGTTACGATGAAGTTGAATTGTTATGCTTAGAAATTATTTTATCATTTTATTCTATGCAATGTCGCTGATGTGAAATTACATACCTAGTAAAGTATGCAACCAGAACAAGAAATGAAAGAAATATTCTATTAATGAAACAAGCATATGATCCACTGGCTTGATTTACAGCATCATTTTTTCATATTTACTAACCTAAATGATAGGATTAGCTGCCGTCAATTACGTGTGTCATGCATATCAATTCACGTCCACTTGGGAGTTGGGACCTAAAAAAAAAAAAAAATTGCACCAGGAAAACAAAATCTCGTATTATTTCGGTAAAAATCCTAAAAGTACTTGTCAACGAAAATTTGTAAGCATATATTGATCTTATCTACTTTATTAGAAATTTGGCATTCCTTATTTTGTCTTGATTATTTATTTTGCATTCTTTGTCTTGATTATTTTGGAAGCCCAACAATCGGGTTTTGAATGACCTTCATACATATCTTATTGATACGAAGATGATAAGAAATGAAATTGTTTACTCATAATCTCAAGTGTACTAGTTGGTAGAAAATGAAAAAACAAAAGGTGATGTCTATTTTGGGGGTTCCAATAGCAATTAGCAAATTATATGGGGGTCAAAATAATATTATACGTTAAAGCAAGTAGTGATATCATATTTCCATAATCCATGAGAAGAAAACTCAACCATGATGAGAAACGTCGCTTCCATGTTTACAGCTTACGCAGTTTGCGAAGGTATCAATTGAGTTTTGACTTTGATTTATTCTATGGTTAGACTTTTTACACATTTCACTATAAAATAATATTCATTTCTTGCATACGGGCACAGGATAGAAGTATATATAGGCAAGATAATCATTAACTCAGCTCCCCTCCAGCTCAAAAATAGAGAAATATCATCATCCTTCAGATCCAATTATGGATTTTCCTCTGCATTTTAGGTGTCCAATTTCCATGGAACTCATGAAGGACCCCGTTACAATCTCTACCGGGGTCACCTACGAACGAAAAAACATCGAAAAATGGTTCAACAAGTACAAGAAAAATACATGTCCAGCCACTATGCAATGCATTGAGAGCTTTGAGATGACTCCAAATCACACCCTCAAGAGGCTGATCCAAGCATGGCAGCAGAATGGAAAATCAAAGTCATGTACTTCAACATCGCCAGGACTAGCAGCCAAGCACGACGAATTGGTTTCGCTACTGAAAACCATTGAATCCACGCCGTTTAAGGTAAGTTCTTTGAAGAAACTCAAATCCGTGGTTGAAATTGGAGATGAAATGAAGCTTGATTTCATGAAGTCAGGAGGTGTGGAGGTTCTTGTTAAAATAATTGTACAAATTCTAGTTGAAAGTTGTTCCGATTTTGCTGCTTTCCGAGCTTGTGAGGAAGCCATTGGAGTCTTGGATCAACTCCCATTATCTGAGGAGGAACTTCAATTATTAATGAAGCCCGAGTGTATAAAATCCTTTACCATTATGCTTCAAAGGGGTAGTGCAGAAGCCAGGTTTTGCATCGTTTCAATATTTCAGAAGATGGCCAAAGCCGATTATCATTGGAACCATGCCATAAAAGATCAAGGGATTGATTTCTTCAAGTCATTATTGGAGATTGTATCTGATGAAATGTGCACCAGGGCAAGCTCTTGTGCCTTACAAGTCTTGATAGATATTTTGGATGCATCCAAGAAAAGTAGACTAAAAGCAATTGAAGCTGGTGCAGTTTGTACTTTGATCGAGCTTTATGCCTGACTCCAACAAATCAAAATGTGAGAAAATCATGCTTTTGATCAAATTATTGTGTGAATGTGCTGATGGGAGGTTGGCCTTCATTGAACATGGGCTAGGAATTGCGGCAATTTCAAAGAAAGTGTTGAATGTTTCGACAGCTGCTACAAAGATTGGAGTCAAGATATTATGGTTGATTTGTAGCTCTCATCCAACAGAAAAGGTTTTGGAGGAAATGTTGATGTTTGGATCAGTGAAAAAACTTGTTACATTGCTGCATATTGGTGATTCATCAACAACAAAGGATAGAGTCATAAAAATATTCAAGTATCATGGGAATACTTGGAAGCGTTATCCTTGTTTTCCTAGTGATCTTCAAGATTATTTGGGCTTGGGACGTGATATTTACTAAAACAAAACTGAGTAAAAAAAAATCCAGAATGTAAACATTAAGGTGAATTTTATGATGATATACATATGATATACAAATTCTTTTCGTTCCTTCAATAAATTCAATTGCATGATGGAACTTTGTTTGTTTGTTTTTTTTATCTTGTGGTTTACTTGTTTTTTGTTTGTTTTTTTCAGCTATGAATTTTATTCATGGATGTTCTACTTATTATCAGTCATGTACAGTCTCTTATGGATGAATAAAACATAAATTTTGTGACTTATATAATTTCATGTTTCTCTTCAAAAGTGTTTTATCTCTTTTTTACCTTGTCTTGTATGCAGACAATGAACACTTCTCCCATAGCTCGAACAGATTAATTTATTCGTTTCAATGGAGGCAATTAGTTGATAGAAAAGATAGGTGTAAATGATTATTGTAATGGTCATTTAGGTACTTAGATAAATTTGACATTACTGTTATTTTTGCATTCAAGAAAATGACAACGAGCGCTTCCCTAGTATGATGTGTTCCAATATACCTTTTTCCTTTTGGCTAAAAATAAAGGTGATTAGCTTAATATCATATTTCTTGTAATCATGGTAATGAGTGGCAATTATTTTGAATCAATTGCACAAGTTATGATTACTAATAATTACATAAAGACAAAGGAAAAAAAATAGCCAAAAACAGACTATCCGAAAAAAAAAAAAGTGCAAGCAAACAGAAAATAAATTTGAGGGAAAAAAAAAGGGAATATCTAGAAGTATTTGACAATTTTGATTTGACCAGTGATATATTATTCAGGAATTAAATAGGAACTCCATTTAAGCTTCCTCTGTTACATTTAATTAATGAATCCCTGTGCTAGCTCCAGATGGCGATGCAGCCCAGCTACGGTGGAAAGAGAAAGATTTTGTTGTATAAAAAACGTGTTTTTATTGATATCATCCAGCAAAAAGAAATCCTTTGGGAGTGATTTGAGATATAAATATGTCACGAAGCCACAAGAAACAGATATTTTGTCCTTTTTTTTTTTTTTTGAAATCATATTTTTGAATTGGTAGAAAATCTTTTTGGTTTTGTTTGTTTGACCGAAAGATTTACACTTTTAATCAGTTTTCTTTAAAGATTTACTTGAGCAAGTATGTTATTTAAAAACCTATAATTTTGAAAGAATATCCAATTACTTCAAGCAAAAGAATTACATTCTTTAACTTTAATTTAATGCAAAAGAGGAATAGGAAAGAAAGGTATGGGATTAAGCACCTAAATTCTGCCAAGGTAGTTGAATGATTAAAACTTTGAAAATCTAATTTTGGTCACAAGAAATATTAGTTAAACTTTGCCTAAACGGCCTTTCAAAAAAAAAAAAAAAAAAAACTTTACCTAAAAGGAAACTAAAACACTTTTTCAACTATAGTTTCAGCCTGATATTTGTTCCACTAAAAATGTAACTGATTTGTGTAATACCTTTTATAAGCTCTTTTGATATGAGTATATTGTTGTTGTTATTATATGCAATACAATAAATTCAGCTCCTGGAAAAGTTATTAGTTATTAAAAGTACTTAGGTTGGTTCGGCTATAAATACTTTCAAATGCTATTTCTTGTTAAGATTTTGGATCTCTTGACCAAAATTACTTAATTTCTTGTATATTAATATCTTGTGTGACTTTATGAGATTTTAATTAAGTTTCAGATTAAAATATATCTCCAAATTCTGAGAAGACTCAACATTAGCTTAACTAAAATAAACTGCGAGCCTTTTCAATTGGGAATGCTAAACAACCTGGAAAAGAATGCTCTAAAGATCCCTGACAACTCTCCCAACCCTACTTTACAACATAATAATCAATTTAATCATTTAAATAAGGGTTGGATGGCCAAATGAGTAATGCACACATGTTTACTTGATTTTTAATAATGTAGAGTTTAATAAAAAAAAAAAACAAAAAACCTAGAACTTTTTAGTTGTGGAGTCCAACCAAATGAAAGTTTCAAAGATTATCTTGGACAACTTCTCGTAAACAAAATTTAGAAATTACAATAGCGAAGAAATTGAACCAAAAAAAAAAAAAAAAAGAAATTGCCTAGAGGCATTATTCCAGCGTATCGTTAACATATTACATAACTTGGAAATGTGACGTACGTTATCTTCGTTTTCTTTATTAAAAACTTAGAAAAAGGAAAAAGAAATATTATCTGCTATCATATCATGTACCACAGAAAATAAGATAGATAATTTAGTGTGATTGAGCTAGGTTGAAAAACTTGTTCTTTGTGTTATTTTACGACACCACTATTAAAAATTTAATTAATTCAAACTCTTAAATAGTTTATAGATTATTTGGTTTTAATGAGATTGATTTTTTTTTTTCAAATTCAAAGTAATAGTAGTCATAGAAAATCAGAAAGAATTTAATTTGGAAAAGCATTAAATTTACCTTGTCAATTTTGGTGTAGATCCACATATAAAATTACAAATATAACAAACACACAAAACAATTCACATAAAGCTGAAAATAAGAATATATCAAATCATCATTAAAGATTTTTCCAAACCAATATTTCAGCGCTCGAATTTCAAATCAATAAGGTGATAAATGTAGCATAATTACAAACTTAACTTTGGGATTGTACAAAATCAAATTCGAATTACGCCTATTTGCAACCCTTGGCAAAAGTATGCATCCCACTGTGTACTGTGCGCGCGCGAGCGTGTGTGTAAACATATAGATATACATAGTTGACAATTTATCGATTTGTAATAAAAGATAGATAAAAGAGGAACTTTCAAAACATATTCAATTTGTAGAAATCTAACTTCGCTGTCTTCTAATATTGGAGATTAGTAATGGTTTGAAAATTGTTATCTTGTGAAATATTCAATGCAAGATTAAACAATATGACTATGACACTTATATGGATGGATAGTATACTTGTATTCAATATATTGGTATTAAAACAAATATTATCCCGTTTAAAAGCACACAGATAAAGTAGGGGATTGCTATAACTATCAAACAATTTGATGATGTTGATAGTATTTGAAACTTCAAAATACTAATCAATTAATCTCAAGGTGTGATTGAGGGGCCACCCTTCAATGGTCAAGAAGAATCTTAGTTTAACAACCAAAACAACATTGTCAGTTACATTTTTATTGGAGTTGAGCAGGACTTTGTATATTGCTAACATAAACATCACTCATAAATCAATGCAGTTTATCTGAAACTCCATGAGTTGTTTCCTGATTTGGTTGGTCAATGCTAACTCACATGCAAACCCCTTAAAGTTGTTGTGCTAAGTTTGAAAAAAACGTAAAATATATATATTATATTTTTCAAGAATTTGTTGGCTTCATTTTGTACTTCAAGCACATGTTGAACCACTGAATATAAAGAATAGTCTTTTTCAAGTTTTTTTTGGTTGGATAGACTACAGGGGAATGGTCATATGAACCGCCCACCTTTGCAGTGGCATTGAGTCATTGACCTACCGACCAAAGGCAAGATTAGGTATTTTCATTGATTTCCTCTTAAAACAATTTTTAGTGTGCAGTCAAAGATTCATGTTTCTGGTTAAATTTATTGAACGTTTGTCATATCCAGTTTCTTCAATTTTCAATGATCGTGTCACTTTCAAAGTGAAAACAAATAGATTGAGCTGAACTCTAAAGACATGGCTCAATTTTAATTCAATATTTAACATGTTATACTTGGATGATTTGCTTGCATATAATAAACTAGGCTATACTAGGAACAAGTAAAAGTGATAATGTTTTCATAACTCAATATCATAGTCACAAGGATGGATTGATTTTTCTCTGTTTCCTTTTTTCCTTTTTTTCTTTTTTTTTTTTCCTGAGTGTAATCATTTGTTGGAGGTTGATATTCATTTCGTCTCCAGTCTTTCTTTTATTTGAACCACAAAAGGCCAAAAATTAGATACATCTAGCCCTTGGCTGGTATACTGAAGCTCATGCAACGTACAAGTAATGTTTTTCTATTGGGAAAGAATAGTTTACGTGCGTTGACATTTTTACAAAAGATCAGGTTTATCAAACCTGCAATACATGATACTCCACTTATTAACAATTTTTGAAGCATAAGTTGAGAATTTTAATAAAAGCGAAGGTGAAAGCTTAGCTCACCCGAAATTGTGGTCCATAAGATTGAGAGTGCCAGAGGACTGATAAATTGCACCTTTATAAGCAAAGGTAGGTATCGTATCCTGGAAAATTGGAAAGATTCAACTAAATACATCCAACTATTCCTCATTTATTAATTTCTTGTGCCAAAAATAAAAAAAAAAATTCTGTGTTCTGTCCTTTCTTCACTTTATTATACAAAGGTTATCAGACTGTCTATCATAATAGCATAGATAATTCCAATGTCTATCAAGGGAGCCTCTGAACATCTTTTCTCTGGGTAGAATCTTGACATTATAAGGCATTGAATTTCCCTCGGAAATACAGAGGACATAATGCTATTTGTTCTTACTATGATTATTGCACATATCTGGGGCAATTTTCCATATGAGACATTTACAGCTTTGCAATGGCATGTTGTGGCAAATCTGATCTTGGTGGGAGTTCCAGATCTTCCCAATCATCATCATTTACCTTAGAGAAGTACACATCAACCATATCATCGCTAACGAGCTCCAATTTAGAAGGTTGCCACTGGAGAGAGAGAGAGAGAGTAAATATCAATTGATTCTAAATTTTTAAATAAAGTTTGCAACTCTGTAGGCTAAAATAAACTGAGTGGCTATCTACCTTCGGATTCCTATCCTTGTCCAGCAATATGGCTCTACATCCCTGCATTTGCACATAGGTCTAGTCATCTAAATGAGAGGGGAAAATGTATAAAGAAACGAAGAATTAGCTTGTATCACACCTCAGAAAAATCCTTGCTTATTTCTCCCCTCATGACATGGCAAACCATTCTAAATTCACGAACAAGACATTTACCAACACCTTGAAGTCTACCTTCTCTAATCTGCAATAAATAAGCAAAAGAACCCAAAGTAGTTGATATACACCAGACATTTACAACAGACATCAACAGACATCACAGATTGAGTAAGCTTAGACAAACAAGAGAATGCACGCTCAGCATTTTGGAAGTTATTACGTAAAAGTCTTAGCAAATCATACACGTCCTAATGCACATAGGAATTTCAGTTAAGTGTTTTAGATACACTTGGAAAAATCATATTTTAAGGAACATCCTGATTTAACAAATCCAACAAATCCATCAAACAGCTGTATTAATTTTTTACAACAGAAAAACTCATCCCCCCACATTCTATCTGCGCCAAACTCATAGCTTGCTGATTCGGTTTTTCCTTTGTACATAAAATTGTTATCTGTTATGCAGTTCACAGATGAAGAATGCTCAAATTCAATATTTCTAAGGATAAAGAAACTGAACCATTTCATAGTCAGATACCCATGCCTTTTTGGTGGGATATGCCACATTAGATTCAATAGCATCATCTTTGTGCTCATTTGAAGATTGTTTGGTAAAATATCTTAAAACACTGCGCAAAATGGAGTATGAGGTCATGATAGAATGTGGTCAACACGAATTTGAATACATATACACATTAGACCTTGTTTATAAAGATTCAGACCCAAACTCTAGAAACTTTCCCATATTGTTCAAACAAATACGGGTAGATGTTTACCGATCTCAGTGAAATCTTAAGACTTGTAGGGGATGCTTTCTTAAGTGACTGGATAGTCGCTGAGATCCAATCATCCTTGCCGCCAGCAGCCTCCCTTTCCTAAACAAAATTGAGTGCAAGATTGTGGTCAAGTACCACTGAAATTTCTCAAGCACCTCTAAGAAGAGAAACAACCATAAATTTAACCACTTGTAGGGTAAAGATCACTGGTATGAAGCTAACAAATAAAATAGACATAGGAAATTTCTTCCAAAAAATTAAAAGAAAAATAAAAGAAATTAAATCTTACAAGTGTAGATATAATCTCTTCAACAGTTCTTCGAGAAAAACATTTGTTAATGATGTTCAACCTGTAGACATACCCAGATGAGCAGGACACCGACAAAAGGCAAATATAAAATCTATCAAATATGCAAATTCCTTATTTAAAATGTACTGTTTACGACCATCAAGTGACGGCTAAACCAGGAACAGTAATTCATAGTATGTGATGAATTATGGACAAAATTTACACAAGAATTTTTGCTATGCATTTAGCCATCTAGATAAGAAACAAAACAACTAAGTAGACTGACAATTATACCAGAAAAGTCAACCTTCATTGCCCCTGATAACGTATACAAGTAGCATTTCACTAATTATTTCCCTGAATTACTTGGGTTTTTTTTCCCCCATTTTTTGGTTTTTTTTTTTCTTGGCCTTTTTTTTTTTTTGGGCCGGGGGGGGGGGGGGGGTGGTATTGGGTTGGTGGTGTATTATTTACATGATACTGAAATGTAAGAAATAGAAAGAGATAGGCCAGTTACTGTCACAAAACATGATAATTTGCAAGAATAGAATTTCCAAGGAATCCTCATTAAAGGTTATTCGTCCTCAGCAGATGGCATATTTAACAGTGAAGTTACCTGTGATAAAAGCTCTTCTCCTTCAAAATTGGCACCTGTGAAAATTCACTAATAATCGAAGAAATAATAGCCAGATCACTTGAATTTGCTCTACAAAGTGCTTCTTCAAGTGCAGACACTCTCTTTCCAGCAAGAAAATACATGACATGAAAGCAATAACATTAAATTAGAGTCAAAGACATCAAAAGATGAGAAAGAAAGCTAAAGAACATTTCAAGCTTTACATACAGAGTTCTTATTTCTTCCAGGAAAGCAAATGAAGTTTTCTGCACTAATTAAAAAGCTTCTTTGCCAGCTGATTTGTATCAAGCAGAACTTTTTGTTTTGATAATATTTTATTTATGAGTTGTTGAAAGGGATTTATGTCATCACAGACAGAAAATTCTCTTCAGTCTGTAATTGCAACGGGTATTATTATCACTCATGAAATGCACCTGGCAGCATCCAGATATGAAACTAATCCCAGTCACATGCTCCTAATATAAAATGACTGATCTATTGAATAAAATCTGAACTTACACCGCATGATTTATCAAGCCACTGAGAGGAAAGCAGTACTAAAGTCACATTATACATAATTTATCACCAAAGGAAGCCGCAATCACCACCTCACGGGGTTGAGGGTGGGCAAATATAAAGGCATTTAGACAGTTTAGTAGCCTAAAATGTTAATTTTAGGAGTTAAAGTGAACAATTTCCTTCTCTGTTTGCTTAGCATTTAGTATCACAACAAACTGAGATTACAGCCTTGCTAGCTGGGGTTCATTTATCTGTCCAACTATCACTTTTTGAAAGTTCTTCAACCAGAATCATTTGAAACCAAACACAAGAGAACAAAAAGTCCAGCAATCCTATACTACCATTATAAAGCTAAGTTACTCCCGATTCGAGAAAACCTGAAAAACACACCCAAAAACAGAAAACAAAGAAAGAAAATACCCTTAAAGCATTGGATTGCATAATCTATCTACCTTTTGTTCTCCATTTTTATTTGCTTTATTTGTATTTTGGTTGCCCCAACCATTTAAGTCATGCTACAATTCAAGCTCAATGAAAAACTGCTTCAATCAGACGAGGTCAGAAACAGCACATTTTAAGTCTACACAAGGATCAATTTTACACCAATTACTACGTTGACAAGGACATGCAGGTAATCAACTTTGTAAAGTAAATAGTTGTATGGACATTCCTAAAATCTGCAGCACAAGAGATAACAAGATGATATACCTGTGCTGGAACAAAATGAGTTGCTAGACCCGAGGCAAGCATTTCAGCACCATCAAGCCTAGCACCCGTGAGGCCAACATATTCTCCTGCCAAAGGTATTTAGTTAAGGTCCAAAAGCTATAATTAACAAAAATTAGCTTACTGTATTTATGTAAAGAGTATTAACTCTATTACACTAAGACACAAAATAATGACCATTATGAGCTAAAAATGTCACAATAACTATGAATAAAGAGGATTATATGCATAATAGTGAAAAGCAATGGATTATTTACTAAGAAGGTTATTGAATGTGCATATTGTATATAAAGATAGATGTGTGCGTGTGTTTGGATATAACAATGTAGAAAATACTTTTATACATGTATATAGTATTATCTTTATATACACATCAATGCATGAATCCACTTATAAGTATGTATACACCTTTATGATCTTGTATTGTGTGCTTGACTGTGTGTATGCCTGAGTGCATAAAAATATATTCATTATATGTGTGTGTGTGTGTGTGTGTGTAGCAAGGCGACAACAGCAGTCTGAACAAATGAAAATAAGAAACCTCTGAATCAGTTGCAGCTATTTATCATACTATTGAAAGACGTTAACATCTCCACCCACAACCTACAACTGGAATTTAGCAGTTAATACTTTAGCAAATACACAACGAATAACAAGCTTGGAAGTTTCAAACTTTACAACATTTCTCTAGTGTCTATTCCATCATCCTTTTAACAAGTTAAACAATATTTGTTTCATCCGAGCATAATGCTATTACATGTAGCAATATAGTCACACAGTAAATTTGTATACAGAAGGTAAACCAAAAAGGAATCAGCTTCCATTAGGCAATTTTCCCATAGTATGTGAGAAGGCATAATATGAATTTGTTTAATATCCCAGAACCCAAAAAACCCATCAACAAATGACGCTAAGAAGATGAATTATGACACAACCAACAGATTAATTACTTAATAAACTGATTGACACAATAAATTGGAAGGAAAGATATGCAATTCATATGTCAGAGTCTATCTATTTACAGTAAAATCCAGAACTCAAAGGAGGAAGCGAGGGGGAAGAGAAGCAAACAAGTTAAAAGATTTTCAAATTTTTTCAGTTCAAGGTTCACCACAATTGGAAGAATTTTTCCATAACGGGACAGTTGCCAAAAAAGCTGATGTCATCAGCATGCCAAACTTCCAAGAACTCTTCAAGAAGGGAAGAAAAGGCTAAAGTTATGATAATTGAGCAAATGAATCATGTATAACAGCTTTCAGACATATTTTCATCATGAAGAAATTGCAATTACTCAAGGTTGAAAATCGCTAAAAAGAGGGATAAAAATATGGTAATTGAGCAAATAGATGTGATGTATAGCGGTTTTCAGACTATATTTTCATCATGAAGAAATTGCAAGAAAGTGCATATCACAGTTACTCAAGATTGAAAATCAATCTTAATTTCCTTTGCCTTTCTAATGAAGAGGTGCATATGCAAGGCCCCTAAGGTCGAGAAAGGTTAAATTAAACTGAAGATGCTTAGCACAAATTTGCCCTGACTTACATAATGATAAACAGAAATTGTTTGCAACAGAAGCAGCAGAATCAAGTAGTGTCCTATTAAATTCTCATAAAACAACCAAGAAATATTCTTCTCAATGCATCAAAAAGTAATTTCAAACAAAAAATAATTTGTTAAAATCTCCTAATATAAATAAAAAATAAGACTGGACTTTTTGTTAATATAACCATTTTTTAAGTAATATAGTTAACAAAAGTTTTTAAAAGCAAAATTACTAGAACTCTACTGTATATGGAGTATGTTGTTTGGATCAACTCAGACACTGGTTCAGCTTTTTCACCAACAGGTGAACTTTTTTGGAACATAGGACTGAATGAAGTTAATGTCAAATATATGTAACCATACACTTAACCTGGAATATGTATCCCAAGGTAAGATGGTGCAAATCTGGAAAATTGGCTCATGTAACATTGGAGATGATACAATGATGTGCTCTAATATGGTTATCAACTTGTAATATATTGTGGCAAAATATTTGCATTTCTAAACAGCATACACAACAAAGTAAATATGGAACATAAATTACCCAAGAATCCAGGGAGCTTAGACAGGAAATAAGAGGCACCAATATCCGGGAAAAGTCCCAAGGCCGTTTCGGGCATGGCAAAAACCTGCAAGAAAGCCAAAGCAAGGAGACTTAGCTTAAGAAATAAACTTCTTGAAACGCAAATCAGTTATCTAATGGAGGAGATAAAAAAATTTAAAATTGGATATCAAGAAAATGCGTTGCATGATTTGCTGATATGAGGAAACAAGCATGAAAGAAAACCTATTAGATATTCTGAAGAGCTTCTTATGGTATAAACATATTGCGTTGAGTTGAAAACCAAATTTAAGAGTCCAGAGAGCATATTTAAAGTGAAGGAATAGTTAAAAGCGTATGAAGTGAAAACAATTGGTCCTGATCAATGCAAATTTAGTTGAATTTGTTTGAACTGATGCTGAAGCAGTTTCACAAAAATTTATCCTTCAGTTCTAAATAGAAAAATGAAATTAAAGGTGGTGGAGCTTTCTCATTTCATGCATGCACTTTGGTCACTTCCAGAGAAACACATGAGCACCTAAAGAAAAACAGCTTACATCTAGTAAAGAGCAATTCAAATATCAAATTGATTGCTCATATACCAGAAATCAAATTTTTGGACAAAAGAAAGGAGATATCAAATTGATTTTTTTCATACACCACAAATCAAAATTTTGGACAAAAAAGAGGAGGAAGAACCAAAAATAGGAAAGATGTTAAAGAACCTAAAAATGCAATAACTTAGTAGTGCAGTTCAATTTTGTTTTATTTCTGTAAGCCAATAGTTGAAAGCGTATGAAGTTAAAACAATTGGTCCTGATCAATGCAAATTTAGTTGGATTTGTTTGAACTGATGCTGAAGCAGTTTCAAAAAATTTTATCCTTCAGTTCTAAATAGAATAATGAATTTAAAGGTGGTGGAGCTTTCTCATTTCATGCATGCACTTTGGTCACTTCCAGGGAAACACATGAGCACCTAAATAAAAACGGCTTACATCTAATAAAGAGCAATTCAGATATCAAATTGATTGCTCATATACCAGAAATCAAATTTTTGGACAAAAGAAAGGAGATATCAAATTGATTTTTCTCATACACCACAAATCAAAATTTTGGACAAAAAAGAGGAGAAAGAACCAAAAATAGGAAAGGTGTTAAAGAACCTAAAAATGCAATAACTTAGTAGTGCAGTTCAATTTTGTTTTATTTTTATAAGCCAATAATTTTATACCTCTCACGCCAAAAATTTGGTTCGTCAAATGCGAGTGGACATTTGGATTCTAAAAGACGTCTAACAGAATGCCTCAAGGTAAAAAATGCAATTATATTTATTCAAATTTCCTAGAAGTTTAAATCCCAACTTAACCAAACACAGGAACAAAAAGTGATAAAGTTACAGAAGTTAGAAAGATGAAAAGAAGCAGGAGAAGAACTGATAAATGTACAGAAACCTGTCATCTACAAAATTGCAAATTCATCCACAATTCAAGCAAAAATGGTATGCACACCATATACTTCCATAGGAAAAAAAAGAAAAATGTACCGAATTTTCAGTAGCAACTCGGAATCTACCATGGATTGAAACACCTGCTCCTCCACCCATGACAATTCCATTAAGGATGGAAACCTTCAAACGTGTTTGTGATCAAATAGTAAAAATCCAGGAGTGCAAAATCTATTATGTGCCAAAACCTTCAAGAGTTGAAGGTCATAACAAGTAATTGCAAAAACTTCACATGATTATAAATTAGCACCTGTGGCTTGCTATATGTTGCTATCACATAATTCAAGGTGAATTCTGTGCGGAAAAAATATGCACCTAATCTCCAGTTTCCTGTTGTAGATAAACAATAGTAAACTATCATAAGTCATAGGTAACAATGATTCTCCTGACTAATTCCATTAGGACTTGGAGATAATTAAGTATTGACAAAATATGAGATTCCGAGTAAAGTATGGTTTACTGGATTGACCAATTTTAAAGGTAATTATCAACTAGACAAATCAAGATGCAGGTAATTTCCACCTTGACCATTACAGTATAAGTGTCATTCAGATTTCATTTTGTAACTTTTCTCATTGCCAAGTTGCAAACAACTTTCTGTCTCTGACCTTCAAAAGACACTAATTTACAACAGAAGTGAAATTCAGGAACTTTAATTAAAAGCAATTTGTTAGAAGTGCATGTACACATTTGAGGTTAGTATCTTATTTTCTTAAGCATAGTATTCAGTGGGTCACATTCTGTATAGCGATGCCAAATAAAAGTGCAACCAGGCACAGAAAGATTTAGGTCAACTCAAAAATGAACAACAAACTTAAATAGAAAACAGGGGGAAAAACTCACATTCTCTATATAACATTTTCAGAAAGAAATAAGGAGAATTATAAAATTTCTGGATGGATGACTGGATGCATCAGATGCGGCAACCCATTTTGCACCTTTCTGAGTTCATATATAGATAGAGGAAGACAAAAGAAAAATACGACACCATGCAAGAAGAGAAAATCTTTAACCCATATCAGAAAGAATATATGAGTTCTGACTAGCAAATAATAGATTTTACAATTAAATGGACAGACAATTGCAGCAAAGTACATTTCATTATGTAAATAAGCTTGCAACAATCCAAAGTATCGAACAATAAGCAATACTTAAATACCCTTTCCACATGTTTAAAACACTTTACCCTTGAACAATCATTTCAGCTGTATGAAAAACAAGAGGATTCTGAGTAACAAATTAAAAAAAAAAAAAAAAAAACCACAATGGGGTAAAAATGATCCTAATAAAAGTCTTAGGGCCATCTGCATGATATTTTCTGATTTCAAGAGATTTCAAACTTTGACTCCATAGCAGGGGGGAAAAGGGACAGCCACGAGAGCTCTGACCAAAAATGCAAATGAAGAGGTGCTTCAAACATACAGGGGAACTACTAATCTCTGGAGCTAATTTCCATTAACTCCACCTCCTTCATGTTTGAAATCTGATAAAGAACTTCGTCTTCCATCTCAAAACCAAGTGGCAATGAATGGAGTGGCCCGTAAACTTTATTAACTAAGAGAGAGCCCAAGAACTATAACGGACTAAGAAGGAACCGAGTCGCATTTGAAAGTGAGAACAAAACCCAAAGTCTAGCTATGATACCATGTTAAAGAACTTGGGCTTCCATCTCAATATCAATTGGCAATGAATGGAGTGGCCCATGAACTTTATTAACTAGTTTAGATTACTTTGGGATTCCAATGTGGGACAATATTTTCTTAACAAAATACAACAATAACAAGGTTTCAGTTCCTTTTTTGTAAGATGTCAAAATTCATACTAGTCAAGCTGAAGTTATGTTTAAGGTATTAGCTTAAAATATCCATACGCTCCGTGTATACAAATGCAGCACAACATTGAGGTCAAGCCAATATAAACCCAAGAATCAACGTTGTAGTGTTGATTAAATTCTGGAATAAAACAGTCAATTCAATATAAAAAAAAATTAACACGAAGAAAGGATCCACCTTGACTAATATCACGAACCACAGTGGCAACATCACCACCTGCACAGAAAGCTCTTCCTTTTCCCTATGATGACAAACAGAAGAACTGTTGTGAATTATAACTACTAGTTTGCAAGCCAAGCATAAAGAGGAAACTGAAATTTTCACATATATTTAGTTTTGAGAAAGACATCCAATTAACTGCATCCGGACCATGAAGTGTTAGACAAAACTAATAAAAAAAATACCTTCAAAACAATTAGCTTCACATTTGGGTCCTTCTCAGAGTCTAGGAAAAGCTCCAGCAGCCGAGAGATCTATAACAAGACAAAGAACAAAGCTTTTAGAAAATTCTTAAAAGTCCAAATAAAATAGTAGCAAATTTTTGCTTCATTTTTATGGTTCGAGAAACAGGAAAAGCCTTGCCATTGATTTAACAAGATATCGTATTTAAATACTATCAGATATCAGTTACATTGCATCTTCGTCAAAAGAAAAATAAAACGCACATATTGGAATGTGTAGTATTTCACGTAAGCAACTGTGAATATATATACATTTCAAACTAGAATGTGATGAGGGTTGGAAAATGATGTTCAAAATAGTTAATGAACAAAAAATCATTATTGCCACATGACAAACAATATAGACCTGCCACAAATGTATTGCACAAATGTAAACAGTTAACAAAACCAATGAGCCTCAGTCAGACATAAAAGATAATAAAGGACTTTATATTGAACTGCCAAACTCGAAAGGTTTAATCCCTGAGCATATTACAGGTTGTTCATAGCATTGACCAATACTCAGTAATTCCTGCTTAAATTACAATATTCCTTCAACTACAGTTATGAAGCATTGCTTACCATAGGAAAATTCAATGCATTCAATTGCTTAGGTCTGTTCAATACCCATATTCTTGCAGATGACTTCTCTTCCTCCAAAATCTGCCAAAGCCCACAATTAAAATCCAATAACTGCAGCAAGAATCCATAGACATTTAAAAATATACATATAATTTTCTTGGTGACGGTATGGAAATAAGCCTCTAAATTTCTCTCGACTAAATTATGCATTTCAAAACTTCATCAAGAAACCAAAAAAGCTCAAAACCCGGTAATAATTGAAAGAAAAATCTACCGGGTTCCAAAAAAAATTCTGGAAAAATTGGGACAGAGTTTAAGAAAGTTCCAATCTTTCCAATGAAACAGCTGCTCCACAGTCCCCATTTTTCCTTTCCCACTTACTAAACAGAGCATCAGAATGAACCGACACTGAAAAATAATCTTTTTTTTGGGAATTAAAAAAAAATAAAGTACCAAATCGGTTTCAGTGTTGGTGGGAGTCACTGGAGCCATGGTTCTTGAGCTGTCCAAGGTTTGGATTTTCCGTAGAACAATTTAACGAGCAAACTAAAATGGAAAATAAAAATGAAACATCAGTAGAAAAAAAAAATTAATAACATGACCGCTAGTTATCCGCTGGCCCAGTGGGACGTAATCATAGCAATTGGGTTATTTTTGTCTAGGCCCAAAGCCTACTTCTGTCCCTTCTTTGTTTTAGTCATTTACAGAATAGGAACATTCTCTCTCTCTCTCTCTCTCTCTCTCTCTCTCTCTCTCTCTCTCTCAAAGATTCGTATTTTCGATTTAGTATTAGAATTGGATTATAGTATGGTTCAAAACTTTGTAAATCTCATCAATTGGGCCGTTACGAAAGTAGGCCCGTATAGGCTTAGTTCTTCGTGAGAAAAGAATATTTTTAAAATGAATTTGAGTAAACAAAAAACTAAATTCAAACTCGAGAAGAAATGAGTCTATTCAAATTAAGCACATTATAATATTTAGGTTAAATAGCGTGAAAGATTAGAAGTTAGAACCCTACCTCCCACAAAAAATTGAAATGTGTGCATAAGACATTCGTTTTGTCTGATGGTGGTTCAATCTCTGTCGATTTTCCTTGAACTCAGTTGGACCTCTCTCATAGTGTAAATTAGTGGTAGGATAAAATACTCTCACGGTTGATAAAAAAACATTATAATTTTTAAATTTAAAATGATTATTTAGACAGGTTTAAATTAAGTTTGGTTTAGTTATACTTAAGTCGGAATTAAAGGAGTTATTTAATTAAATCGAGTTACATTAAATTTTTTAGCATAGCGATCATATTTCGTCCTTGAATCTCAAATGAATAAGAAAGAAAGACAAAGGACTGAAGTACATAAAATATACTTATTAGAAGTGATACACAATAGTTGTTTACAATAGAGAAAGGCACAAATTATTTTTGCTATAATTGTTTGCAACTTTAAATGGTTAGAATTGTTCTAAAAATAATTTGTTAGA
Organism: Mitragyna speciosa; assembly: GCA_024721245.1. Taxonomy (NCBI): domain Eukaryota; kingdom Viridiplantae; phylum Streptophyta; class Magnoliopsida; order Gentianales; family Rubiaceae; genus Mitragyna; species Mitragyna speciosa. The sequence continues at coordinate 4,798,458 of CM045558.1, forward strand.
ATACAGTATATTACTTTTTGATTAAATATAATATGATATTAATGGAATTGTATTAGATTTCTGTTCATTTCCAGCTCTTGAATTAATTTTTTATAAAACCTGCCATGTACAAAATAATGCTATTAATTTTCCTTGTGCATAAACAACAAAATACAAACAAGCTGTCTGAGTTCTAATGGTCCCTTCCAGTAAAACCAAACCATTTAGTATACTATAATCAAATAAAATAAACAGAAGGCACAAACAATTGTTCTCCTCCTCTTCAACACTGCTGGACGTCACTTTTCATAAAAAAAAAAACAACAATTTTTGACAGAAAATTCCCGTATAGGGAGTGGAAGAGTGGGAATCAATGGCAGTGTTTGATGAAAAAGATTTCCTGGCATGCTGTGGAAGCACCAAATTTGCCAAAGAAATGGTCTCAGCTGGGCCTTTCTCCGACTACCACCAGGCTGTTGATGCTGCAAGAGACATCTGGTTTAACAAGGTCTCTTTTTTCTCTTTCTGATTATTGTTATTCTATTATTATTTAGGTATAAAGATTGGAACTTGAACATGTTTTCAGGTGGATATAAACGGTTGGCTTGAAGCTTTTGCAGCTCATCCAAAAATTGGTGAAAGCCCTTCTCAGAAAAGCAAAAGCGTCACCAGTGCTCAGTCAGTTCTCCCATTCCTTGGGTTTTTTTTTTTCTTTTGGTATTTTACATAATAATAATTATCATCACAGTGATTATTTTCGGTTGGATTTTGTGAATGATTGCTAGAATAGTTGGATTAAAAGTTCTGATTGATTGGATTTCGCGATCTCGATTAGATAGTGCGGCTAAAAGAATTAGTAGAAGTATGTGTGTGTATTGTTTGAAGCTTCAATGTTCGTGGTTCATTCTGCATCAACGTTGACATATGTTTTGAGGTGATTCGTAAATTAATTTTCCAAATAATGGTGGACTGCCATTGGAATGGCTTATTGCAAGTATGTTCTTGACGTTCTGGTATTGATGGTAGAGGGAACTGGGGTCATTCGGCAAACTGGATTGAGATATAATTAGGCATCTAATTGGTGTTATGTACTTCTACAAAGAATTCACAAATCAGTCCATTATATGGATTATAGAGAGGCAAACAGTTGGTAGAGTTTTTAGAATTTAGTTCAATGTCCTTTATGTTGTTGGAAGTTGCATTTAGCTATAGAGTTTGGAGTTGCACACTTAAGTTCCAGTAAGAAACTAAGGCTGATTCATGAAGTGTTCTGCACATATATCAGCAACAAGGAAAGAAATGCGCCCCCCCCCCCCCCCCCCCCCCCAAAAAAAAAAAACAAAAAAAAAAACCCACCCCCCAAAAAAGAAAAAAACAAAAAAAATTCTGTAAATCAATGAGGATTTAGAATATATGTGAATGGCTTCTTTTGTTGTTTCCTACGTTGCTGCATTACGTGTTGCTAGCTGCCTTTCTGGGATTTTAAGCAAGGTGTTTGTAGGTGGAGTAAGGGAGAGCAATCCACAGCTTTGGCCACTGCTACAGATTCTAGCTTGCAGGTAGTCCCTTAACTCTATGAACCGACTTTTCCTTTTTAATTTGGATGAAAGCCCAACTTTCTCTGCTAGATGATGGTATCACGAGCACAACTTAATTTAGCCGTTCATTTTGTGCATTTCAAATTTGCGATGTTGTCATGAAGTGGAAGTCAGCTTTTCTGTCAATGTTGCGGGCAACTGGCTGGCTTCTTGCTTTGCTGTTATAATTATCTTGAGACAGAAGGCACCAGTGTGCAAATACCAGAAAAGATTAGTGTTCTTTTGTGGCTTGAGTAGCATTATTTATGTGTTTTTATGATTTATATGGTTCTTTATCTTTCAGGAACTGATTGAGTGGAATGCTCGTTACCAGGAGAAGTTTGGCTTTATCTTTCTGATATTTGCATCTGGAAGGAGTACTCCAGAGATTCTTGCAGAAATGAAGGTAAAACTTGAATTGTTTTATTAGATACCTACTGCAGAAATTGTGGACTTTCAGACAGGTTAAGATACTTCTTTTAATTTATGTTTGTGAGTTCAAGAAAAGAATAGAAAGAAAAAGATAATATTCAAAGAATTTAGAAGAAGATAAATGAGGAGAATCATCTTTCTATGCTGTTAGCTAGTTTTGGAGAGAAAAGAAAGGCAATGATTATATGCCTCTTTTGCGATGCCCTTCTATTTAGCTTTGTAGTGCATATGAGATGGATAAAGTTGACAGTAGGTAATGTCTCATTAAACAACTTTTGGTTCTCAACATCTTTATTTAACTTTTTGAAGCTGACAAAAGGCTGTTTAGTTTCAACTTTGAATTGACATATTGTGTTTATTGCTCACCTTTTTCTCCCTCTCGGTAGAGGCGCTATGTAAACAGGCCTATAGTTGAGCTTGAGATTGCTGCCCAGGAACAGATGAAAGTAACTGAGTTACGCCTATCCAAGCTCTTTTCACTTGAAGCAGATGCTGCTTCCAAACCTAAGGCGGACCAAGGCACTGACATTGTTAGCAAAGCAGGAGGTATCTGCACTTTCAACTACTGCCAATGCATTCATACCTGTTTGTTTCCTCTTATCATTTTCATCTTTGGGTGTTGATATATTTACTTAAATGTATGCTTTCAGACTTTAAGTTATATTTACTCTATGTTCTTTTACTTTCTCTATCTTACTTGTTAAATCAAGATTCTATGTACAACATTTTTGGTTATAGTCACGAAAATAAGTTTGATGTCTTCATGTATTATCTTATACTTTTGCATGCTGGTAGCCCTTGAACACTTTAGCTTCAAGATATCTAATTTAAAAAAATATATATTATTGTTATGATTAGTTAATAATGAGCGTGAATTTGGTAATCACAATTCATCCTTATATCTATCTGAGTAAGTTGGTGATTACTTGCTGCTCTTATTAGTTTAGATTCCTATTCTTTGCAAATCTGGTTTGGTTAGCAGTGTGTTTGGCAAATATGATGGCTACTCAGGGATACTGGTTCAATGATCACTAAGTAAACTATTACCAGTGGGCTATTGACTCACCGCTAAACAATGGCCAAATTTGATCTCGATATTTTCAGATAAAGTTGAGTTCTGAACATTTGGTTGTGCACTTGAATCATGTTTGAATCCAAGTCAGGACATATGAAATTTGTTTTCTTGGCTCCAATATTTGTGTAAATTTGCGTTCATTGTTCATATATTGTAAGCCACATTGGATGAAGAAATGTTCGATAATTAAGATTACCAAAAACAAAAAAAAAAAAAGAACTAGCAAAATATCTCCTATCTTCTCTTGCACAGGAATCAGCTTGAAAGTTGTTTCGTAGTTGCAGTAATTTATTTTGATGCATGTTTACCAATTCCTCCTTTTTTTTGTTTCTCCTGTTTATTATGTTTGATATGATCACTGCTGACTGACATTTGTCTTGCGTAATTATTGTTATCTGTAACCTTTTAACCTATCTGCTTGAATACTGGGGATGAACAAATTTTTCTTGTATATAGCCAAATCTGCATTCCCTTGTCGAGTAGGTTGGCATATTGCTTTCTTTTGTTGTTGCCTGGGTTTGACATGCTAGTTTTATTCCACATTGTATACCGTGTTCTTGATATATTCTTGTTGAATATATTAGTCCTATATGTTATAAATGACTTTATTTCTTGAATTATAGAAGATCGCATGAGTGTCATTGGAGGACATTTTACTCCTGCTAGTGAAGCATCCACTGGAAAACCTTCTCAAGCTATTACTAGGACTCGCCCTCCCATTACAACCCATGTTCTGGATGTTGCACGAGGCTCTCCAGCTGCTGGCATTGAGGTACAGTTGGAGATATGGGAAGGCAGTCAACCACCATCTGCTTTTACTCGGTCTCAGACGGGTCATTGGATACTTCAAGGGTCTTCAATGACAGATAAAGATGGAAGGAGTGGTCAGTTAATTAACATGGTTGACGCTCTCAACCCTGGGGTCTATCGGATTAGCTTCAATACTGGCAAATATAATCCTGCTGGTTTTTTCCCCTATGTCTCTATTGTCTTTGAAGTCAAGGAGCCTCAGAAATTCGAACACTTCCATGTTCCTCTGCTGCTTTCACCTTTCTCTTACTCAACTTATCGTGGAAGCTAGTTCTAGTAATTGGCGAAAGGAAGGTAACATGAAGCAAGCAATGAACCCTTTGGGGTTTGATTTCAAAAGATTCAGTCTGTTATATTGCCTCATTGTACGATATTCTAAAAAGGGTGCTGTCTACCAACTCTCATGCCTCATGAAGGATGAAATGCACATCTATCAAGTCATTCCACCCCAGATATAGGGTGTTCCAAATTGAAATGAATTTGATGGGTGTTCCAAATTGTTTGTCATGATCCACAAAAGAACAATGAACAATTAACATTAGCAGGCTTTTGAGTTGTCGTTAACCATCATTTCATCATGCTCATCGGGTTGGATGCCAGGGTTAACAATTCAATTAAAGGTATCCTAACTGTCTTCAAGCACGTATGTTCGATACTCATGAACCCATGCCATTGGATGTGATTTTTATTTAAAAAAAAAAAAATCCCTCGTCAAAGATATACGCCGTTCAAAATTCTTTTGAAAAAAAAAAAAAAAACGCCATTGTGCACTGGATTTGGTATTGCTTAATTTGGCTTGTTATAGATGAAGATTTGGTCTCGATATAGAATTGAAGCACATGCTTATAAGAATGCAATTACTTTATTTTTGTTCAAAATTAAAAATGAAACTTAATTTTGGTACTTGGTTGCACTTGCATAATAAAGAGAACTTTTTTTTTTTTTTTATATAGTTGTGTCAAAGGCCTAAGTAGAATTGCAATATATAGTATGGCCTCCAAATGATCTCTAGTTATGAATTTATGAAGTAAAATTATTAGTTTCATGGTAGTTATGAGCGTAGTCCTGCAGTGATTTTATGACGAAAAATAAGAACGCTTAATATAGTAAGTATAAACTCAAGAACTACTTAATCTTTTTTTTAAAAGTTGAGTTTCAAATTATATATTAAACCTCTGTGATAGACTATCTATTAATTCTTTGCACTAGAATTATCATATTTTTATTTTGTTTGTTTGCAATTCTATGCCTACAAAAGACTTTAATATTTTTAATTTTAAAATTCTTAATATTCTTGATAAAATTAAATTAATTATACTCTTTAATTAATTTTAAAATTTTTATAATTATTAGCATTATAATTAAAAATGTGAAAAATTGATAATGAAACTGCATTTTTTAATTTAATTTACAAAAAGTTTAGTTTTTACATATTTGCATAAAATTTAAAAATAGTATTTTAAACATTTTTATAGCAAAAAGAAAAAAAATTCTAAGCACATACTAAACTGATTGTGATTTAAAAATAAAAAAATTATTAATTGAAGTTATTAAAAATGTAATTTTTTTAAAATTTTAAAAATAAAAACTAGTGAATGTATCATAGGTTAAAAAAATTAGCAGAAAAATACGTAGCAATAAAATTGACTTTTGATATTTGCTACCCCTCGTTGACAAGTGTTCTCTTGTTGTGTCCAGGTGTTGTTGGGCTTTTGATTCATGTTAGTTTTGTTCGGCTTTTGGGTTGCGAGAAGGCCCTTGGTGTTTGTGAAGAGATTTGAATGTTTATTTGTTGTTGAAGAGGTGGATTTGAAAGTTTATTTGTTGTTTATGAGAATTGATTTAAAAAAGAAAGAAAAAAAAAAGAAAAGAGATGGGCTTGCGTTAAATTGTTGCTCTCTTCTCGGCGTTGTTGGACTTTTGAGCTGCCGGAAGGCCGTTGTTGTTTCTGAAGAGATTCGTTTCTCTTTTTTGTTGTTGTAGATGTAGGCGTACATTGAGAATAGATTTGGGCTTGATAGGCGGTTTAGTTTCAACTTGAAGCTTTCAAGATGAGGATTCACCCATGGACAGAGATTTGCCGGGCTCATGGGTGTGTAGTAAACATAGAAAAAGATCTTGGGCTCAAAATCTACTGATTTAAGTTTTTAGATTAAGGTTGTGCGCCACATTTTTTGTGCCCAAGAAAATTAAAAAATTCTTACATGAATCTTTTTCATAATCTCATTTGGAAATTTTATAGTCTAGAATAGAGTTATATAAGCATTCTTATGTCATTTTTTTTTTACCTTAGTATGCATTGCTATATTTATATGACACTTTTTTAAAGTATAAAGTTTACAGGTAGTGCCGTGGATTTGGTCTAATGTAAAAATTTTTCAAGAAAATTCCATGTCAATTAAGGTGTTAAAATTAAGCGTAATTTTTTTGGCCATACGGTTTTCAATTGTAAGATGCATCCTACGGGTTACAAGCCATTAGGTACAGAACGCCCATCAAATTCATTTCAAGAAATATGGAACAAAAGATAACCATAGAATGGGTCACATACTTACTATTTACCTTTTTCATTCCCTTTCTCATTTTTCATTTAGCTCAAGTAAATATGAGAAAGTTCTCACAGTGAGAAAGACTTTAGCATCCATTTATTTTAGTTTGAATTATAGAAGAGACAAAGATAGAAAGTTGATGTTGGATCCTCAATGTTAATAGTTGTCAAGCTAAATCTATAAATTCCACCAACCATACGGCTTTATTTTGTTAAGATTAAATAATGCAATTTCTCTACTCTTATTCATACCCAATAATTGGATTTTTTTTCCCCACACCATTGCACAAAAAAATTCATTCGGTGAAAACCTAACCATCGTTTGAACAAAAAAATTACTGGAATTACTTTAGGGAGTCATTCAGTATAGAGACAGAGAGAAGAAGGAGGGGGGGGGGGGGGGGGGGGGAGAAGAAAAAACTGCATTGTGCCTGTAAAGTAAACAATAATGTGCCTTCCAAACATGATAATTTCATGTGTGATTTTTGGTTTTCTTTCTGGGGTAGAATGACTACCTTACGATCTTACAAATCCAAGAAAAGGAAAGAAACAATGAAACAAAACCGGAATTGCAGAATTGAGATCAGCACAAACTTGACTAGACCACAAACTTCCTGCAGCTAGAGCAGACTAAAATCAGGGCCTTGGTCATCATCATCGAAATCACCTCCGAAGAAAATTGCATCGTTTTCAGTTCTACCAAACGCAACGTAATCTTCCGGAGCAAACATATCCGCACACCATTGGAATGGGGCACTATCCTGCGGCTCACTGGTGGGCAGATTTTCTGAAGGAATCACGGGCTGATTGGCGCCGTCACCACTTGTTGTTTCCATGGCACATGGTGTTTCATCCACTAAGGGTTGTGGCAATTCTTGTTTGTTGAGAGACTCAATTCTGTTTTGGCATCTTTTCAGATCTTCCTTTAGAGCACTCACCATCTCATCTATGTCGTTTGCACTAAATTGCTTAGGATTTTCGCCAACCGAATATAGCTGGTTGACATATTCCACTTCCTTTTCTATATTTTTCCTTCTTAAGTTGTCCAAATTTTGTTGCACTTTCTTGATCCTTTGATTAACGTGCATTTTTTCATCAACCATCTTTCGGCTTCGATCCATCGGGGACAAACTTTTGAACTTTGACACAAGTTCTTCCACTTCTGAACGTGATGGTGGCCACATTTCAGGTTCAGGGTGGTCAGGGCTGTACGCAACCATGCAAATGCTAATTCCACAAAGTATGCTGATTTCTTCTAACTTTTTAATTAGGTTGTTTTTTTTCCTTCTAAAAGTTTCTTTTCTTTTAGCTTGATTTTCAATGAAAGCTATCTTAACTTTTCTCCTAACCATGGCTGGAAAGGATCAAGGTTCAAGAGTAAGAGAAAAGAGAATGGTGCTGTATTTTTTTATGAGAAATAAGGAGGAAATGAGTCCTAAGCTGATGAGCTAGGATGGAAGAGAAAATATGTACATATGGTTGAACGAGTATTATAGGAATTAATTGTGAATAATTCCTCATTATTAATTTTTATTGGTATTGGGCCATTTTTCATTTCCAATTAGTGGAATTTAATGATAAATATTACATAAATCTTTGCTAGATTTCTAGAGAAATCATTTATTTTGGGACAATGTCCGTTACAAATTTAACATCTCTTGAAATATTTATGTATAGATAACTTTCCTAGCAACCTTTGAGAATTGAGAAATGTTTTCCTAGGATTTGTCTGTTTGAATTTTATATTTATATGTATATATAACATTTATTATAAATAATCTTTGTATATTGTGGTTTACATTTGTTGGATAGTGACTAGCACCAGAAAAGAATTTATCAAATTTGACAAAATTCATCTTAGACAAATTGAAAATTTAAATTCATAAACTTTAGATGTTGACAACACTTTGTACATGCTTAAAAATAAAAAATTTATATGCATTTGTCAATTTAATATTCAAATTATTTTGACAATTTTAGATAGTTCTTGTTGGTATTAAAATATTTGGTCTCCCGTCCCCCCTCTCTCTCTCTCTCACACACACACACATGTATTAGCATATTATTAAAACTAACAAAATATTATTAAATGTTGTGGAGGCTAATGGCATTATTATGTTGTGCATTGATTGTGTTAGTAAATCTAACGAAGTCAATGTTAATAATTTTTGCACATTATTAGCTACAAGACATTGGCATAGGATTAATAATACACATGACACATTTACTCATTTTCATGATAAGCATTAATTTTGGGCCAATGTCAGTTACAAAAGTAAATTTACACTACTGCAAGTATTTTTAATGAAAAACTTTCATTGATGCACTTTAAATAAAGTGTCAATAAGCTTATTAAGTTTTACAAAAATTTAAATTGGATTTAGCGTGGAATCAATCTCACTAATTTTATTTAAAAAAAAAAGAACTTATTGTTCATTTATGTTCTTAAATTTTATTAAAAGAACTTATTTTCATCTCTAGTTCATCTTAAAAAGGACTAAATATCAATTGATTACATGCATTATTTTAATTGAAACATTTTAGTAATTTCAAAATGTTTTTAGTGAAGTCTCATCCTCCAATATATGTAGACTAATAAGTTTTTTCTAGTGAACTGGTTTTGTACTACATTGGCTTAAAATGAATTCGATTGAAATTGTAGCAAGTGCTCTACAATGAACAATTTTATCCTCCGGCTCGTCCTCTTTAACCAAAAATAAAAATAAAACAAAATAAAACAAAAATTTATAGGAGAAGAGCAAAAGTAAAGAAGTCAATTGAAAGTCCACTCAAACAGAAAAGTAGATTTCTAATTTGTCAAGTGATACTTGTAGCAATGAACTGATGAACAACATAGTTATCAAAAAGATTTTTGCTAAGTCTAGAAGCTTAATATTTTGGTCGATTTAAGAATTTTAGTGATAATAACAATTTAAATGCACATAATAATTGCTTTCTATAGAAATGTTGAAGTTATTTGTTGGAACCCGCAATGAGTTAATTAATACTGTAAACAATGGTGCTTATTACTATGTTTTTTCCCCCCTTGATAAAACCAGAGCCTAATGCGCCAACACAACAGATTTTGCCTCAGATGCATTGCCATCTGGAGTTCAATAAGTTGATAGAAACATAACAAGGGGCCAATCACGAAATGAAGGACCAAATATGAAGACTTTCATGCTTTCAGCAAAAAAAAAATTGGACAGGTGATAGCCTTGATACTTCTCTGAGTACATTCTCAAGTTCAAGAAAAAATTCCTGTTCTCTGTAGCCTTTCCGCAAGTCTCCCAGGAGGCTCGGTGCAGGATAGCTTCCAGTGAGCTCATAATTTGCACAATTCTGAATTCCTTAAATTGTAGGATAGGGAGGTATACGTCCATTCTGTCATGCTGTGCATCGACACAAGTTGATAACAATATCAAGAGAACTGCAATGTTTATTACCGTAACTCTAACATCAAATGGCGATAACTGCGCCCCCTTACACTTCGTTGCCAAAGATACTGCAGGGATTCCTTAACATTCATTCGCAATTGCTCCTGGACAAGCCATCTCACCAGGCATCTTTGGATTCCACGTGTTATGGGGCGAATGAATGAAGGGTCCCGTTGAGCATACAGCAGACCAACATCCAACAATGCAGCAGCTGAAGGATCATCCAAGATCTCCAGACTGCAGTCAGCTAGATAGTTGAGGCCAAATTCTGTGTTGACAAAAGACTGAACAAAGTCCATCAGTTGAACCTTTGCCCACTCATGACACTGGGTAGGATTGTCAGTGTGTGGAGGATGCCTCCAAGAAGCACCAAATCGCAATCTGTCTTTGGAAATCTTCCCACTTTGTGCATCCATAGCAAACTTTTGCAAGAGCAACAATGCTTTGTCCATGGCAGGATTAACAACAGTTACTTGCAAGTATGCCAAGTATGCGTCCACAATGTCTTCAAAGACACAACCTTTCTCATCCATAGTCTTACTGTAAAAATTACTCAGCTTGAGTGCATAAACCTCAAAAAGATGCCGAGGATTTGGCCCAAGTGTCTCAACAATTAGACTCCACTCAGATTGACTAAAATAATCATTAACCATATGCATTTTGGCTTCTGCTGGAGTCCACCCAAATGTCTCACGGGAGACAAAAATGTCTGGAAATCCAAAATCGATAAAAGCACGATAGGAGTAGTAGCTATCTGATGTCACAAGAACGATAGGGAGACATCTTTCATTCACACACAGAGCTACTATTCTCCATATCAGACTATCATGATACATGGAGGCATTAACCGTTGCATCATCTGTTAGAACAGCATTCTTTAGAACATCGATGTTGTTTATCACGAGCTTTGGCTGAAAATAGTCTACTTCAGCAGCAGAAGACAATAATTCCAACAATAAACATGGCCAATCAGTTGCTGAATGAGCTAACGGCCTTGAAAACCCACCGGTCTCATTCAAATGCTTAATAGCATTCATTCTCCACCCTTGCTGCATTTTTATCACCTTCTTAGCCAACTCCAATGCAGCCATTGCTTCTCTATAATAGGAATCCTCGGCTAAACTTGCATTGCTCCCTAAACTCTCTTGGGCATTTAATCGAACAGATAGTTGAAAAACAGCCATATCCCACAAATTCAATCCACTAGAGGAACCAGCAGCAACAGCAGACACCTTGCGTTTTCTCCTACCAGAACCATCCCTTTTACCAAAATCCCTTTTCAAATTCATCCTCAAATTATCACCATTTATCCCACAAATTCTCTGAACTGCTGTGGTGGGGTTATGCCATTTATTAAGAGTAGTAAAGATTTGATGCGAACTAATTTTACCCAACTTTATTCCCTTTCTAGCCATGGACTCCAGGCTATTTTCTAGCTGAATCCGGAGAGACAAAAGCGGCGGAGGCGGACAATTCGACCAGGATGCCCAGGGAAATGAGCAGCCATATTTTGGATGATGATCTTTTATACTCTCAGCAAAATCCAAGAACTCTGTAACATGAGGTCCCGTGTTCCATTGATCAAGCAAACGTTCGAGGATGAGGGTCGTTTTGCCAACGCCACGAGGGCCGTGGAGAATGAGGGGCTGTGGGACGCGGTGGTGTTGAGCGTGGTTGTTGAGAATGGTCTCCAAAAGAGGCCTGGGGATGATTCTCCACGGTTTCTGCACCATTTTTAGCTACTTGATTGTTCTGAGGATGCAGCAGAAGTTGATTAGAGTGCTGATTAACCTATATCTAATCTACGTTTGTTGAGTTTAACAGACCAATATGCAAATTTTGATTGGGATGAGAAACGCCAGGGAAGAAACTGTGAAGGAAAAAGTAAAATACATTTTAAGTAAAAAAAAAAAAAGAAAAAAAAAAGGAAACCAGGCCAAAAATACAAAGCAAGTTTGTGAGTATAAAAAGGCCGTCTGAAAGAAATAAAGAGGACATTATTGAGGGATGTTAATTAATTAACATGGCCGCATCATCTCTTTTAGTGATCTGCCTAAGGGTGTAAGCAGTTCGACTCTAGCTCGTTGTTGGCCGAATTTGAGTCGAGTTAAAAAAAATTGTATATTAAATAAGTTTGAATTCAAGTAATAAAATGTGGGTTCGAATAGCTCTAAATATACATCTTCAATACTATATATAAAAATTATCAATATATTCATGCCAATTATATATGAATTTCGAGTATGAGCCCAAGTATGAGTTCGATTGCATCTTCACCAGCGATCTCAATCGAGTTCGAGCTCTCCTTAAAATTAGGAGTCGAGCTCAAGCTTTGAATTACAAATTCAATCTAGCTCGAGCTCGATTTTAAGCAACAGTAAATATTAACGAGCTCAAGCTCGAGTTCGGTAGTATTCGAACTCAACTCGGCTCGATTATACCTCTAAATCTTTTCATGCATTAAATATTTTTGTTTTTGAAAAAAAGATAGTTATTAATAGTATACTACGATTAATATTTTAAGTTAAACGCTACGTCACATGAATTTGGGCATTAAAACATGTGATACGATTACAAATGAAAAGTTCAACAAGGATATAATAAAACAAAATAGAGATTGCAATCAATATGTATATAGTTATATCCACATCCGTATCGTCTCGTCAAACCATGATACAATACAGGTATGATGGATGTGAGTAGAGAGTCATGTAATATTGCTCAATAAGTTGTGTTTCCGAAAGCAAAGAACTAGCTTTACCAATTAGTCCAAGTTGAATGTGTTGTTCCGTTGCGCAAAAGGTAACCCGGCAGGTGGAGCAGGTGCGACCAAAGATCATCTAGTCGAAAGTAATTACTGCCAACATATTATTCTATTTATGGACACGAAAGTATATATTATGATTAAAGAAAACTTGTCTACGTGTATAAACTATGGCAAATGGAAGTGGAAATTGACTCGAAGGAGTTCCTTTTTTCATGACAATCAATTACCAGTTAGATGACTGAATCAGAGAGCTAAGAAAAAATGGTTGCAAAAGGAATTTTTACCCCTTTTTCAAGTAAAATATTCAGAAAAAAATTAATAAGTTTACAAAACACTTTCGTAAATTATGTCTCACAATTTAGAAATCTAGACCACTTTTATGCCATTGTCATTATTAACACATAATTCACCTTGGAACGCTAGATAGTATGATAAATTAATTGTATTCATTTTGGAACTTGTCCACAATCAAGTTTTATCACGAGGTAAGCTTTCTCAAACTTCCATCATGTGCAAGATTTTGGTTTTCCTAACGAAGCTGGGTATTCGTTGCAGACGATCATCATCACAAGGTGATTAAAAAGCAAAGAGTAAAAAATAAAAAAAGCTCTAATTTATTTTATGCATTTCCAAAGATTCTGGTGATAAATGAATTAGATGGTGATATAAAAGAAAAGCTCAACAACATGGTAGCATTTAGGATATGATAAAACTTAAAAATGTGCCAAAAAAAATTCGAAAAATGGATTCTTCCTATTTTATTTTCCAAACCAAGTTATCTATTTGTATTTGCTGCAGTAGTGTTCCTTTTATCCGTTAACTTAGGTAAGAAAAAATTACTTGCCTAGGTACATGCAAGTGAACTAATCTCATCATTTCTCACCAACCAGTTGCCTTGAATAAAAATTTACTTTCTACATTGATGTGGTTAAACTTCCATTTAGTTCTTTCATGAATTATTTCCTCAAATGGTCATTTCTGATTCTTTCTGTCATGTAATTTGTCCTGTTCCCAAGTGGGATTGTCTTCGGGTAATTACTTCACAAAGGTTATAGCAGTTGTTGAAACTCTCATAGTTTGTGGCAAATATGTCGAAAGAAGAGAAAATAGAAGCGAAAAAAGAGAAAGAAACGGAAAAAGAAAAGAAAGAGAAAGAAATTGAAGCGATTACAGCTGTTTACAAAATAAATCTACATTGTCCCAAGTGTGCTCATGATATACGAAGACCCCTCTTGAGAACACCAGGTATGAATATTCACATTTATTTGCAAATTTGGTGTACGGAAAAGCTGATTGAAAAATGTAACTGCATTATTAGCAACAAAACACTGATTGAAAAATGTAACTGCAGTTCTCGAGTTGGTATGTTTATACTGATGCAAGCGATGATTTCATTTATCTTCAGATGGCATGTGTATCTTTTTCTCATTTGATGGTTTCTAATTAAGAGAAATCTAAGCTACAATATACTGATTGACAAATATAACAACAGTTTTCGAGCTGATATTTCATATTGATGTATTCTATAATTTCATTAATCTTCAGATGGCATGTGTATCATTTTTCCAGTTGATGGTCTCCTTGTAGATAATGTCTATGGCATTGTTAAGATAGATACATTTTTCAAATGGTTTTCTTTTAGGTTAAAAGCTATATTACATGGACTTGGATATTAAAATAAGTAGATATGGTTACGAATGAAAAATTTGACATGGGTATAATAAGACAAAGTGGAGATTGTAATCAATATACGCCATACTTATATCCATATCCGTATTGTCTCAACAAAACACGATACAATACGGGTATGATGGGGTGAGTAAAGAGTCATGTAATATTGGTCAATAAGTTGTGTTTCCGAAATCAAGAACTAGCTTTACCAATTGGTCCAACTTGAATGTGTTGTTCCGTTGCGCAAAAGGTAACCCAGCAGGTGGAGCAGGTGTGACCAAAGATCTAATTGAAAGTAATTATTGCCAACATGTTATTCTATTTATCGACACGAAAGTATATATTATGATTAAAGAAACTTGTCTACGTGTATAAACCATGGCAAATGGAAGTGGAAATTGACTTCAGAAAAGTTGGTTGCAAAAGGAATTTTTATCCTTTTTTAAGAAAATATTCAGAAAAAAATTAATAAGTTGTGTACAAAAACATTTTGGTAAATTATGCACCCCAATTTAGAAATCTACACCACTTTTATGCCATTGTCATTATAAACACATAATTCACCTCGGAACATCAGATAGTAGGATAAATTAATTGTGTTTATTTTGAAGTTTGTCTACAATCTACTTTTATCATGAGGTAAGCTTTCACAACCTTCCATCCTGTGCAAGATTTTGGTTTTTCTAACGAAACAGCTGGATATTCATTGCAAACTTTCATCAGCGCAAGGAATTAAAGAACAAAGAGCACGAATTTGTTTCTGCATTGCCAAAAGGATTCTAGAGATAAATTAATTAGGTGGTGATATAAAAGAAAAGCTCAACAGGCATTTAGGATATAACAAAACTTAGAAATGCCAATAAAATATCCGAAAAAGAATTCTTCTTATTTTCTTTTCTATACCAAGTTATCTATTTTGTATTTGCTGCGGTAGTCTTCTTTTTATCTGTAAACTTATGTCAGAAAAAATAACACACTTCTTTGCCTAGGTTTTCTACATGTAAGTGAACTAATCTCATCAATTCTCACCAACCAGTTGCCTTGAAAAACACTTTTCTTTCTACATTGATGTGCTTTAACTTCTTTTTAATTCTTTCATGAATTATCTTCTCAAATGGTCATTTCTGATTATGTCTAACATTTAATTTGTCCTGTTCCCAAGTGGGATGTTCTTCAGGTAATTACTTCACAAAGGTTATAGCAGTTGTTGAAACTCTCATAGTTTGTGGCAAGTATGTTGAAAGAAGAGAAAAAAGAGAAAGAAATTGAAGTGATTACAGCTGTTTACAAAATAAATCTGCATTGTTCCAAGTGTGCTCATGATATACAAAGACCCCTCTTGAGAACACCGGGTATGAATCTTCACGTTTGTTTGCAAATTCTATGTAAAGAAAAGCTGAAAATGTTGCTTACTCGCCCAAGAAAAATGCAAATGCTGTTTTTGTGCTAATTAAGAGATATCTTAGCAACAAAACACTGATTGAAAAATGTAACCACAGTTTTCGAGTCGGCATGTTTACACTGATGCAAGCGATAATTTCATTAATCTTTAGATGGCATATTTATCTTTCTTCCATTTGATGCGTTGCTAATTAAGAGAAATCTAAGCAGCAATATACTTATCGACAAATGTAGCAACAATTTTCGAGCTGATATTTTACTACTGATGTATGCTATAATTTCATTCATCTTCAGATGGCATGTGTATCTTTTTTCCAGATGATGATCTCCCTGTAGATAACGTCTATTGGGATTGTTAGGATAGATAAATAAAGTCTGGGATGACCGAGCAAACCTTCCTATTAATAGGATCTAATCTTTCCTAGGCAATAAATCTAAGGCCTGCTTATAAAAGAAAGACAGCAAGATTTATGCTCAGCAACTATTGGGAGCATTTATTTGATTTCACTGCCTTATTTTGGTACCCCAGGAGTTCACAGTGTAAATGTGAAATATGAGAAAAATGAGGTAACGATAAAAGGAACAATTGAGGCGAAGACGATGCATCAAAGACTACAGAAATGGAGCAAGAAGAAAGTAGAGCTAATATCTGAAACCAAGTCCAAGGAAGCAGAAAAAAAAGCAAAGGAAACCAAAAAGGTAGCATCACTTATTGACGTATTTATTCGTAAAATAAACTTCAACTCATTTCTCAAAATCCTAATGCATCTTAATTGAAAAGAACAGAAACTGCCAAATAAAGGAGAAATACGAATCTCAATATAATTAATAAAATTTTGTTAGTCTTTTCTCTAAAGATCCTTTTGTTTATGTGTAATTACAAGGAGTGAATAAACATATACTTGATTAGATCAATGCAATTCAATTATCAGACATAAATTTTCCATATCATCACATTATTCAAATTGCACATTGTAATTTTCTCCATTTTCATCATCATAAATAAAAGAGTAATTGGTGCTTGACATACAGTCAGTGTTCCAAAAATTGGAATTGTACCCAAATTAAAAGAAATACCAGTACTCAAATTGCACACTTATCGGTTACCTTAACAATTTATCTAGAAAATCTCTCATGGTTTTCTAAGTTACTTTTATGCATAGAAGGGAAAAACATGAAAAAAAAATTATGTAATTGTCTTATAACTTACGTGTCCATATCATTCAGAATATAGTACATCCTGTGTTTCCTATATGCATATAAGTGCAACGTGTTTACTAATGATGCTTTCATCTTTTTGAAGGAAACTATAAAGACAATAGTAATAAAGGCTTACATGCATTGTGCTGAATGCGAGTGTGAAATACGAAGAAGATTAATAAAGCACGAAGGTAATATACATACATACATTACATAGACACACACACACACACAAAGGGGGGGGGGGGGAGCCGGGGGGCCAGTGGGCAGCCCCCCTCCAACTTGTAAAAAATTTTTCTTGTAAGTAAAAATGTTTGTGTTATTATATTTTGCCCCCCCCCCCCTCCCCCCAAACAAACAAAAATTAACAAAAAAATCAACTATGCCTCCCCCCAAACCATTTTCTTCATAAGTTACTTAGATTTATGCTTAATATTTTACTGCTTGTTACTCTAGATTCATCTCTTCTAAAAAAAATTTCTGACTCTGCCACTGCACAGACACATATGCACACACACGTATATATGTGTGTGTATACTTATATAGACACAAATATATATGCATGAATGCACACGTATTTATCTATATATATGGGGTGTCCTTTCCTTTCTAATGGTGTGAAATTGACATGTTCTCTAATGCAGGCATTTACAACGTAAAAACAGACGTCAAAGCTCAAACTATAACTGTTGAAGGCGTCATTGAGGCTGAAAAACTTCTCACATATATGCGAAAAAAAGTCCACAAGCGTGCAGAGATCATTCCTCCAAAAGAGAAAAAGGACGAAAAGAAAGAAAAGGAAAAAGAAAAGGTTGAAGTAAAGGTTACTGAAAAAATTGTTGAGTTTAAAGAAGTAGAGAAAGTAGAAGCAAAGACTAAGGAAGGCGAGACCCCATACTTTGTTCATTATGTATATGCCCCTCAGTGTTTTAGTGATGAAAATCCTCATGCTTGTTCTATAATGTAACTGAACTAAGTTTGGTTGAGCATTTTCACCACATTATTTTGTACAGGCTCGAAGAGATGAATTTTATTTGGAGGGCAAATTGCTCTTTTGATGCCTGACGAGTAATTTAAGCACACTCAATATGTTTGTCTAATTAAAAGATAAATTTTGTCAAAGTTGTATTTTTATTATAATAAATTATTTAGTAAGATATTTTTTTATTCAGATGATTAAGAGGTAGAGATTAGGGTAGGATAGTTGATGGTTATAAAATCATATATTGGAGGGTAATTTTGGTAATACAAAAATGACAAAAAAAGAAACATTAATGTATTGCTCCCCCGTTGTGAATAAGATAATTAACTAACGGGTAAAGTTAAACAATTTCTTACAATTTTCTCAAAAAACAACTAATTTCTATTAGTTTAAAAATGTTCAGCAAACTCTATTTTACCTTAGACTAAAATAAAAAAGTAAATAAAAACTATCCAAACTAACGGACGGACTTGAAATGTTTATATTACACTTATTTTTAGTTATTTTTTCTTTTGCTATTCTTCCTGAATCATTTCTTTTTTTAAATCTTCTTCCTTAGAGCTGAGGATTTAAAAATGTTTAGCGAACTCTATTTTACATTTGCCTAGCTCGACCTGAGCTCAAGCAACAATCTAACATTTATTTCTTTGAGTATATAGATCAAATAGGTTCTAGAAGTTCTAAGTTTTGTACAAAAGAATAAATGTTAAGAAGTAGTGATACGTTAGAAAAGAAAGGTGGTTTTTTTTTTTTTCCGGGAAGTGGTATCTAAATCATCTAAATGATCTAAAGAAAATAATTGAGTTTTGGGTTTGAGGAGATAGATATATCAAATTTACACTTAAACTATGTGAATATTTGATTTTTGTCCAATTTTATTGAATAAAGTTGATGGTTTTGAGGTTTGTTGATTATGAAAATGGTTGAGTTTTGTTGGTGGTTGGTTGTTAGAGAGTGAGCTCCGTCTTGAGATTGCAATGGAGGCTAAGGGAATAAAATAAAATGAGAGCATTTTGGGAATTAAAATGTAGATTTCAGTAAGTACATTGACTTTTGTATGTAGAGAAAATTATAATTTTGGTACCAAATATTTGAGACATTGATAGTTTTAGTACCTAAAGTTTGTACGAAAGCAAGTCGAATACCAAATGTTTTGATTTTTTAACAAATTTAGTCCTATTGACTAGTTTGCTAAAATCCCACTAGAATCCGGTCATGTGATACTTGCATGACAGTGATCAAATTTTCATAAAAAAAAAAAAGAAAAAAGAAAAAAAAATTTTAATTACCATAATTTGTAATTAAAAGTACTAATTTGAGTTCACACACACGATAAATAAGTAGATAAACCTGAAAAAATCTACATGGTCAATGTATTTGTGTATACTTTTAATTACAAATTATGGTAATTAACAATTTTTTTTCCATTTTTTTGAAAATTTGGTGGTCATCCACACGTAAGTATCACTGACTCAATTCTGGTAAGATTTTGACAAAACTGGTCAATAGAACTACATTTGCTAAACTTTGAAACATCTGGTACATATGTGCTTTTGTCTAGGTTTTAAGGACGGAAACTGCCAATACTCCAAACATTTGAGATCAAAATTGCAATTTTATCTTTCACGTATTCCAATTTCTGCAAAAATTCAGATTATAAGATGGTTCCTTGGCCATTTTCCTTTACAGGGGAGAGTTGTCGTTCTCAAAACCAGAAGAAATAGATTTCTATATTTTACTCATCACTTATCTATTAATTTTGCTAATTCAGTCTTTTCCAATCCAAAAAGAACCAATTCAAAAACCTTTAACGGGATTTGTAGCCAAATATTTATTGTATAAGTTCTAATTAATTCAAAAAATTATGTCTGAGTATATTCCTTGAAGTAATGCATTTAAATTTTTGGATAAAGATGACTAAACATTTTCAACGAAAATGAGGCCTTATGGTAAAGGTCCTTTCTACAGGTGGTGCAGCAATAGTTGGTGACAGATTGTAAGAATCTCTTACACAGGTAGTTTCTTTTTTTTTTTTAATTCATTTTTTGAATAAATTACTTTCACACTGTCATAGATTCATTTGACCAAATTAAATGATAAAAACAAATTAAGAATGTCTTAAGCATAAAAATACTGGTCATTACTTCTGGAGCACTAGTATGAAAATAAATATTTTGAAAAAGAGAAAGAAAATTTATGCTTTGTTACTTCGTAAATACTCATTATCTTTCAAATTTGGAGACATAACTATCTTATACTCTATGAGTTTGGCCTTATACAACCAAGTTACATCTCATGTAAGGTAGAATAACAACCTCACTAACATATATGACACAGAACAAAAGGGCAAAAACAAGAGAAATACAAGACTTGATGACACAAAGTATATGAGACATTCTATTTCTCATGCTTAGTTATTTTTGATGGCCTAGCAGTCTCATTGTTGCCTTCCATGGTTGAGATTGCGTCAAGCGAAGGTAGTGCAACAGTTTCTTTCATGACGAACTCAATTTTTTTGGAGATTTTTTTAATACGTTGGTTGAGAAGATTTTTCGTGAAAGTGATATCCTTTTGGCTAAAATTTTCGAGGCTTTCTCCTATCACAATTCTATACAAGGAAATGACGATTTTCATTTCTCCATTTTTTTAATTCAACTTTATCATTTGCTCATGTCGTTGGATTATCCGGGTGACTCTATCTCTTTCATCTTGATCCATCTCAAAAAAAGTAAGAGTTAGAAGAAATAAAGGAGAAGAGGTTTTTTTGGATGTATAAAGTTGATTTGCATAGAGAGTTTTACATGTATATATAGTGAAAAATGGATTCTTGAAATCTCTAGGAAAAGAGGATTTAATGATGCAAATTGATTGTGCTCTTGAAGAATTTTTTATGGGTCAATTAAGTTGTAAGTCTTTAGTGACATGAACTATTTATGAGTGGGTACTTTTGTTTTGGCAGCTTTTGCAATTTGAGAAAACGACACAAAAAGTTGGAAAAATTGCACAGGTAGTCCCTTACATTTTTACTTTACTCTTTCTATTTTTCACATTAAAAAGTATTTTAGGCCTTCACATTTTAAAAGTGTTGTGTTTTGGCCCTAAAATTCATTTTTAGTCTATTTTCTCCCTCAAAACCACATCAAAACATAATAAACTTCCTGCAGCTAGAGCAAAACTAAAATCAGGGCCCTGGTCATCATCATCGAAATCTCCTCCGAAGAAAATTGCATCGTTGTCAGTTTTACCAAACGCAACGTAATCATCCGGAGCAAACTTATCCGCACTCCATTGGAATGGGGCACTATCATGCGGCTCACTGGTGGGCAGTGAAATACCCCAAACCTGGGGGGCTTATATTGCAATTTAGCAAAGTTTTACTCTTGCCAAAAAGGGATTGCAGCTTTCTTTTTCCTTTAATTCCATTTTCTCCTCTTTGCTCTCTCTCTCACGGCTTCTTCCCTTTTCTTCTTCTCCTTCTTGCTCTCTCTCTCTCTCTCTCTCTCTCTCTCTCTCTAGAAGTAGTGAAAGCTTGAAGTTTCAACTCAAACCTCTACTAAAGGTATTCCTCTTCTTCCATTTTATTCTACTATTTATGGATTTTCCTTAAAGTTAATAGCTAAAGCAATTAGTGCATAATTAGAGGATTATAGAGTTGATTATGCCTCCATGAGTTTATGCTTTTTGGTAGTAGTGAGTGTGTGTGAGTTGGAGGGTTGATTTATGGTGGGTGTGAGTGAAAAGCTTTGAGGGATTTATGTATGATTGTGGGTGTGATTCATGATTTGTGAAGTGTATTGTGTATATATGATGTTTTCTTGGCTTATTGTAACAATTGGAGTTGGATTGAGTGTTGGGATTGCTATTTGTGAGGTTTGGATGGTTGAATGTTGGAAGATGGTGTTACAGGTCGTTTCTGGGTTGTTTCTGGTGCCATCCGCGGCCTCATCCGCGCCGCGGATGGAACCGCGGATGTTGGGGCTTAGTCTCTGCCCCGATCCGCGGCGTGATCCGCGCCGCGGATCAGGCCGCGGATCACTCTTTTTTTTTTAGTTGGGTTTTGCTTTGTTTTGTGTGTATAAGTTTAGGATTTGGTTTTATACAAGAATTATGGATAGATTAAGGTTATGATTAAGTGCTTAATTATGTGTTTTAGGTGAAGACGGTGTTCGTTTATCTTGGGTTAATTGAGTTAGCTTGGACCGAGGTAAGTAGTACTTGTATCCTTTATCATTTTGAAAATGTGTTTGTTACAAAGATGTTTTCTAACTTATTTTGCATATGTTAAAGTGGCACGAGTATGTGTATATTGATGATTTCCATGGATATGTAAATGTGGTCAAATATGAATGAATGAATGTTTTGTGATCGAGCTCTAGTGTAGAGTAATTATTGACGGGACTAGTTCCTTAAATTGATGTTTGACGTTTGATCTTTGACCGCGCTAACCGGGGAGTGTTAGCTTATTTGTATCGAACCGTGTTAACCGGGTTGTAGTTAACAACTGGATATCCAGGGTCAATGTGCTTTATTACTTGAGCTCCTTCTTTAGTATCTATATGAAATGTTATGTGGACCACATTTATTTGAATGAATTATGATTAAAGTGATGATTATTTGAATGATAGCATGTATATGTAAATGTAACATACTCAGGCCAATAAAGTGATACCTGTGCTACTTACTGGGTGAGTTTTCACTCACCCCTTTGTTTTTATACGCAGAGAAGGATGATTTTGGATTCAAGGATTTGGACTAGCTTTTGGAGCTTTTGCCTTAGACGATGTGAAGTAAGACTGGTAGTGATAGTATAGTTTATTTTGTTAGTCCTTGGTATGTTATATTAGGAGATGTTTTGGAATTTTAGAATGTTAGAACCTTGACCGTGTATTAGAAAGTTAAAGGTTTCTTTTGAGATTGTAATATGTGGGAATTGTGTTATCTTTAATTTGGATAATTGAGATCGATTTCTATCTTTATGTGTTACCTGGGGATAATTCGTTTAGACGCTTTGACCTTTTGAGCCTTGTGACTCAGCTTAGCCTGGTCACGGCGGTGTTATGTCCCGGGCACGGGGCGTGACAGGCAGATTTTCTGAAGGCATCACGGGCTCCTTGCTGCCTTCACCACTTGTTTCCATGGTACTTGGTGTTTCATCCACTAACGGTTGTGGCAATTCTTGTTTGTTGAGAGACTCAATTCTGTTTTGGCATCTTTTCAGATCTTCCTTCATAGCACTCACCATCTCATCTATGTCGTTTGCACTAAATTGCTTAGGATTTTCGCCAACTGAATATAGCTGATTGACATATTCGATCTCTTTCTCTATATTTTTCCTTCTTATCCAAATTTTGTTGCACTTTCTTGATCCTTTGGTTAATGTGCATTTTTTCATCTACCATCTTTGTCACGCCCCGTGCCCAAGACGTGGCACCCGCCATGCCCTAGACTAAGTTAGGACACAAGGCTAAACCAAAACAATATCATCTAATCATAATATAAGGCTCAAAATACCAAGATGCCCAAAAGAATCCATTTCATACATCATCAAAAGATATACAATATCCATTACAATTTCCTTTCCCCAATAACAAAAATAGTTGGGAAAAACATGTATAACCTAATCCATACAAAAATATGGCTATACATCAAGCTATCAAAAATAACCTCCTTCATGTCTACCCTAACTAAGACTATGAGGCCCAAAAATCAGTCCAGTCACCTTCAACAAATTCATCACCTGCGGGGTTAAACAAAAGGGGTGAGTGATTTAATCACCCAGTAAGTAGCAAAGGTTCTCCTTGGGGCTTTAGTTTGCTATTTATACATAAATAATTTCCAAATCAAATTCAGAGTCATAATCATCATAATATGTGTTCAAGTTATAAACCATACATATTCAAAACATCACATAATGCAATTCAAAGAAAAAGAAGAGAGCTCAAGTAGTTAGTGGCACATGACCCTGGAATTCCAGTTGTTAACTATAACCCGGTTAACACGGTTCAAAACCAACTACCACCCGGTTGGTGCGGTTCAAGACTAACTATAACCCGGTTAGTACGGTTCAAAATAACTTGCTACAATTACCAATTTAAGGAACTAGTCCCGTCATATAGCCATTTCACATACAAGAGCTCAATCATAGGTTCATTCAAATGATTCATTAGACCACATAAACTTGTGTCATAGAAAACCAAAGTAATCAAACATAAGCCCATTTATATAAAGAAAATATTATCCAAGTCATTTATCATCATCAAATGCATTTCCAAAGCAAAGAGAATCAAATGCTACTTACCTCACTCCAAAGACTAATTTAGGTAGTCCTGAGTAGGGATAATCACCTTCGTCGCCTATAATACACAATAAACACCCAATTATACTCTAATTCTATCAAAGGAACATAACCAAACTCCATACTATACTCATCACACAAAGAAACCAGAAACCTGAAGCACAAGACTGATCCGCGGGTGAGATCCCCTGATCCGCGCCCACGGATCAAAACAGCCTTGCCCGCGGTTGGCTCCACTCTGCCCACGGCTCGGTGGGCAGAGAGTTGACGCGATCGAGCCCTCCTGAGCCACGGCCGTGGCTCGGTAACCCTCACCCACGGCTCAAATTCCAAGAGAGTTGACGTGGGTGAAGGTTTCCTGAAGCCGTGGCCACGTCTGAGCTCAGCCCACCCATGGCTCACCTGCGATTTTCTGCAAATATCACCTCCCCTCACTCAAAACTCACTTCCAACACAACCCAACTCAAAATGCAGCTAACAAAGGCTCAAAACAGCAAGAATAAGACATACAAAACTCAGATTGCTCATAAATCAAGACATTAACAATCCTCACTCCAAATCTCTCAAATCCCTAACTCACTCACCTCACACACTTATCCTATTTGACATACACTTGCACTACTACTACAAATCATCTAGTCCAAGAACAACATAGTCTAAGGGCAACCAACAAAGCCATAACTCCAAATTCCCAAGCAAATTAATCAAAGTTTGGAAGAACTAACAAAAGGAGTTGGGAAAGATTTACCTTGAGGGGGATTTTGGGGGAAAGCTCCAAAATGTCTTCTACTAGCTTCCCTTGGAGAAGAGAGCCCTTCAACTCCTCCTTCAATGGATTGAGAAAATGGGAAGAAATTTAGAGGAATTCTTTCAAAGAGAAGAGGAAGAATGAAGGAAAAATGAAGAAGGAAGTTTTAGTCTTTAGGGCAAAATTTAGTTTCAAGAATTACAACCAAGGCCACTACTTCCTACAAAACACACAATGGCCCAAGAAGGTTTAATTTTCATAAAGGTCCATGAGGGCCTTAATATCACAATCTTTCGACTTCGATCCACTGGGGACAAACTTTTGAACTTTGATACAAGTTCTGCCACTTCTGAACGTGATGGTGGCCACATTTCAGGTTCAGGGTTGTCAGGGCTGTACGCAACCATGCAAATACTAATACCACAAAGTATGCTGATTTCTTCTAGCTTTTTAATTAGGTTGTTTTTTTTCCTTCTAAAAGTTTCTTTTATTTCAGCTTGATTTTCAATGAAAGTTATCTTAACTTTTCTCCTAACCACGGCTGGAAAGGATCAAGGTTCAAGAGTAATAGAAAAGAGAATGGACTGTATTTTTATGAGAAATAAGTAGGAAATGAGTCCTAAGTTGATGAGCTAGGATGGAAGAGAAAACATGTATATATAGTTGAACGAGTATTATAGGAACTAATTGTGAATAAGTCCTCATTATTAATTTTTATTGGTATTGGGCCATTTTTCACTTCCAATTAGGGGAATTTAATGATAGATATTACACAAATCTTTACTAGATTTCCAGAAAAATCATTTATCTTGGGACAATGTCCGTTGCAAATTTAACATCTCTTGAAATATTTATGTAAAGATAACTTTCCTAGCCTTTTGAGAATTGAGAAAATGTCACCTAGAATTTGTTTGTGTGAACTTTAAATTTATATGTATATATAACATTTATTATATATAATTCTCTGTATATAGTGGTTTACATTCTTTAGATAGTGTCTAGCACCTAAAAAGAGTTCACTGAATTTGGCAATTTATTTTAGACAAATTGAAAATTTAAATTCATAAACTTTAGATGTTGGTATCATTTTGTACGTGCTTAAAAATGTAAAAAATCTAACAATGTCAATGTTAATAATTTTGCTCAATATTAGCCAGAAGACACTGGCGTGGGATTAATAATACACATGACAGATTTACTCGTTTTCATGATAAGCATTAATTTTGGGCCAATTTCAGTTACAAAAGTAAATTTACCACTACTACAAGTATTTTTAATGAATAACTTTCACTGATGCACTTTAAATAAAGTTTCAATAGGTTTCTTAAATTTTACAAAAATTTAAATTGGATTTAGCACGGAACCAATCTCACTTAAATTTTATTTAAAAAAAAAAAGAACTTATTGTTCATCTTAGTTCTTAAATTTTATTAGAAGAACTTATTTTTCATCTCTAGTTCATCTTAAATAGGACTAAGTACCAATTGATTACATGCATTAGTTTAATTGAAACATTTTAGTAATTTCAAAAAGTTTTTAGTTTAGTTAAATCTTATCTTCCAATATATGTAGACTAGTAAGTTTTTTCTAGTGAATTGGTTTTGTACCACATTGGCTTAAAATGAATTTGATTGAAATTGTAGCAAGTTCTCTACAATGAACAATTTTACCCTCCGGCTCGTCCTCTTTAACTAAAAATAAGAATAAAAACAAAAAATTATAGGAGAAGAGAAAAAGTAGAAAAGTCAATTAAAAGTTCAGTCAAACAGAAAATAAATTTCTAATTTATCAAGCGATACTTGTAGCAACGAACTGATGTACAACATAGTTATCAAACAGATTTTGCTAAGTCTAGAAGCTTAATATTTTGGTCGATTTTAAGAATTTCAGTGACAATAACAATTTAAATGCACATAATAATTACTTCCCATAGAAATGTTGAAGTTATTGTTGGAGCCCGCAATGAGTTAATTAATACTGTAAACAATGGTGCTTATTACTAAACTTTGCTCTTTTTTTTTTTTTTTTTTGTGCTCAATGCGCCAATATAACAGATTTTGTCTCAGAGGCATTGCCATCTGGAGTTCAATAAGTTGATAGATACATAAAAATGGAACATGAATGTGATGATCAAAGGGCCAATGATGAACTGGAGGGCCAAATATGAAGACTTGCATGCTTCCAGTTAAAAAATTGGACAGGTGATATTCTTGGTGCTTCTCTGAGAACGTTCACAAGTTCAAGAAAAATTCCTATTTCTCTGAAACCTTTCAGTCAACAAGTCTACCAGGAGGTTCGGTGCAGTATAATTTGCACAATTATGAATTCCTTAAATTGTAGGATAAGGAGGTATACGTCCATTCTGTCATTGTGTGCATCGACACAAGTTGATAACAATATCAAGAGAACTGCAGTGTTTATTACCGTAACTCTAATATCAAATGGCGATAACTGCTCCCCCTTACACTTCGTTGCCAAAGATACTGCAGGGATTCCTTAACATTCATTCGCAATCGCTCCTGGACAAGCCATCTCACCAGGCATCTTTGGATTCCACGTGTTATGGGGCGAATGAATGAAGGGTCCTGTTGAGCATACAGCAGACCAACCTCCAATAATGCAACAACCGAAGGATCATCAAAGATCTCCAGAATGCAGTCAGCTAGATATTTCACGCCGAATTCTGTGTTGACAAGAGACTGAACAAAGTCCATCAGTTGAACCTTTGCCCACTCATGACCATGGTTCAAAGTCGCAGTCGCGGCTCATACCATTACACATCGATCTCGGTATATCGGTCGCGGTATAGGTGAGACGCATATTTTTGTTTAAAAATTATATAATCATTTAAATTATATCAAAAATTCTAAACCAAAATAACAAAAAAATCAGTAAAAAAAATATTTAGAATGTATTATTTTTACCAACCAATATTCTTGTTATTTCTCTTGTTAGATATGATATCATAAATTATTAGCATTAACGATCAAAAGGACTCTAAGCTGATTAACTTGAGTGCCTCATAGATAAATTTTAAATTTTATACTTATCAAGCCAAATATAAGTCGAGTTTGAACTATTAAATCTTGTTTTATGATTGGTTTAATTATTTGATGGATTAAACTTAAATGAACAAGAGTACAATTCGAGTATTAAAAAGTTTAGTTTATCTTTTACCCATATTACTGCGCCAAATGCTTATACATATATCTTAAACAAGGACAAATAAACAAGAAGTCGTTATCCAATTAAGCTAAAAAAAAACCTAATCTACCAACCCCACAAGGACTACACAACCCACAATCACAGTCCTCCGCCCCAAAAAAGTGAGAAACACCAAACAAACACATGTAAGCCTAATACCCTCATTCCTCATTGCCTGACTTCCACTCTACGCTAGTGTCTTGCCTCGGCCACCTCTCAGTTCCACCATCTCCCCTAAGCCCTCAACCCTCCATCTCCAACCCAGTAGTATTAAAACCAACAGCAGTAGTTAAACTGCAAGGAGTACTTGCAGCGGTTACACCAGTAGTGGTACTAGAATCTGAGCGAAATTCGTGATGATGGGGATGAAGCCCTCCTCCTCCTCCACCACCACCTGCAGGAGCAACCATCTTATGAGCACTCACTTGACGGCCCACTCACTCACCTGTCAGTGTCTGTTGGTATCCAGATCTGGAATTTTCGGTGGTGACTCTGGATATGCAAATTTGGGATTTTTAGTAACGTCCCTTGTTTTTTTTTTTCTTTTTTTTATCCTTTGGATTTTTTCTCGGCCTGGGTCAACTCGGATGACTTGGCCACGAATCGGCTGTTTGTCTTGGACTCGATGGCCACTCAGTCTGAGTCGACCGAGTCTAGGCGATTTCTTGGTGAGTC
The DNA here is from genome assembly GCA_024721245.1 of Mitragyna speciosa. Lineage (NCBI taxonomy): Eukaryota > Viridiplantae > Streptophyta > Magnoliopsida > Gentianales > Rubiaceae > Mitragyna > Mitragyna speciosa. Next base: position 4,827,259 of record CM045558.1, read on the forward strand.
ACCCTTCTCCGAAAAGAATCGGAACGAAATTAGACCGGAGTCCTCTATTTCAGTGACGGTTCATTCGACTTGGCAGAGTCTTTGAACCATGCTCATGACACGGGGTAGGATAGTCTGTGTGTGGAGGATGCCTCCAAGGAGCACCAAACCGCAATCTGTCTTTCGAAACCTTCCCACTTTGTGCCATGGCAAACTTTTGCAAGAGCAACAATGCTTTGTCCATGGCAAGATTAACTACAGTTACTTGCAAGTATGCTAAGTATGCATCCACAATGTCTTCGAAGATACAACTTTTCTCAGCCATATTCTTACTGTAAAAATTACTCAGCTTGAGTGCATAAACCACGAAAAGATGCCGTGGATTTGGCCCAAGTGTCTCAACAATTAGACTCCACTCAGATTGAATAAAATAATCATTCACTATATGCATCTTGGCTTCAGCTGGAGTGGAGTACACCCAAATGTCTCACGAGAGACGAAAATGTCTGGAAATCCAAAATCGATAAAATCACGATAGGAATAGTAGCTATCTGATGTCACAAGAACGATAGGGACACATCTTTCATTCACACACATAGGTACTATTCTCCACATGAGACTATCATGATAAGGGTGGCAATCGGGTCAGATTCAGATTGGCAGGTCAACTATAATAGCCAACTCCTCAATTCGAACCCGATCCGTCAATTCGAAAAGATCCAAACGGGAACATGACTCGAAACAGGTTGACGGGACTTGTGAACTCGAAAAAAAAAACCTTCACACATGTTATGTCATTATTAAGAAAGTTTTCTGGTCAAACGGGTCGACCCGAACTTGAATTTGACTTGTTTTTTTTATTTTTTCGGATCAGACGGGTCAGACGGGTTCCAACGCGAACCTTATTTGTTTGTTTGACGGGTCAATCAGGTCGACCCGATTCAAACCCAAACCCGTCAAGTTTTGATCCAAACTCATTTTTTTCTTGTTAGATTCGTATCGTGTTTTGGAGTGATGTCAAAAATTGCCACCCTAATGATACAAGGAGGCATTAACCGTTGCATCATCTGTTAGAACAGCATTCTTTAGAACATCGATGTTGTTTATCACGAGCTTTGTTGAAAATAATCTACTTCAGCAGCAGAATACAACAATTCCAACAATAAACGTGGCCAATCAGTTGCCCAGGGACAATTCGACCAGGATGCCTAGGGAAATGAGCAGCCATATTTTGGCTGATGATCTTTTATACTCTCAGCAAAATCCAAGTACTCTGTAACATGAGGTCCCGTGTTGCATTGATCAAGCAAACGTTCGAGGATGAGGGTCGTTTTGCCGACGTCACGACGGCCGTGGAGAATGAGGGGCTATGGGACACGGTGGTGTTGAGCGTGGTTGTTGAGAATGGTCTCCCAAAGAGGCCTCGGGATGATTCTCCACGGTTTCTGCACCATTTTTAGCTACTTGATTGTTATGAGGATGCAGCAATAGTTGATTAGAGTGATGATTAACCTGTATCTAATCTATGTTTTTTGAGCTTAACAGACCAAGATGGAAATTTTGATTGGGATGAGAAACGATAGGGAAGAAACTGTGAAGGAAAAAGTAAATTACATTTTAAGTTAAAAAAAAGGAAACCAAGGAAAAAATACAATGCGAGTTTGTGAATGTGAAAAAGCCGTATGAAAAAAAATAAAGAGGATATTGTTGAGGGCTATTAATTAATTAACATGGCCGCATCATCTCTGTTAGTGATCTGCCCAAGTGTGTTAGCAGTTCGACTCTAGCTCGTTATTGGCCGAATTTGAGTCAAGTTCGAACAATTCGTATACTAAATAAATTCAAATTCGAGCAATAAAATATGAGTTTGAATAGCTAGAAAAATATATATTCAATATTATATATAAAAATTATCCATTTATCCAAGTCAATTATATACGAATTTCGAGTATGGACTTGAGTTCGAGTTCGAGTTCGATTGCATCTTCACAAGTGATCTCGAGCTGAGTTTGGGCTCTCTTTAAAATTACAAGTCATAGCTCAAGTTTCAAATTATAAAATCAATCTAACTCGAGCTCGATTTTGAGCACCAGAAATATTAACGATCTCAAGCTTGATTTTGATCAGCAATAATATTAACAAGTTTGAGCTCGAATTAAGTAGTATTGGGACTCGACTCAGCTTGATTATACCTCTAGGTCTACCCATGCATTAGATTTTTTTTTTTTTCGAAAAAAGGATAGCTGTTGACGTTATACTACAATATTTTAGGTTAAAAGCTGCTCCACATGAATTCGAGTATTAAAACATATGGATACGATTACAAATAAAAAGTTTGACACGGGTATAATAAGACAAAATGAAGATTGTAATCGATATATACATAGTTATATCCACATCCGTATCATCTCGACAAACCACAATACAATACGGGTACTGTGGATGTGAGTAAAGAGTCATGTAATGTGGCTCAATAAGTTGTGTTTCCGAAAACAAAGAACTAGCTTTACCAGGTCCAAGTTGAATGTGATGTTCCGTTGCGCAAAAGGTAACACGACAGGTGGAGCAGGTGTGACCAAAGATCATCTAATCGAAAGTAATTACTGCCAACATTTTATTCTATTTATGGACACGAAAGTATATATTATGATTAAAGAAAACTTGGCCACGTGTATAAACTATGGCAAATGGAAGTGGAAATTGACTCGAAGGTGTTCCTTTTTTCATGATAATCAATTAGTAATTAGATGACTGAATCAGAGAGCTAGGAAAAATTGGTTGCAAAAGGAATTTTACCCTTTTTTCAAGTAAATATTCAGAACAAAAATTAATTAGTTTACAAAACACTTTGCTAAATTATGCCTCGCAATTTTCTAAATCTAGACCACTTTTATGCCATTGTATTCATTTTGGAGCTTGTCCACAATCAAGTTTTATGACGAGGTAAGCTTTCTCAACCTTCCATCATGTGCAAGATTTTGGTTTTCCTAACGAAACAGCTGGTTATTTGTTGCAGACTATCATCAGCACAAGGTGATTAAAAAGCAAAGAGTAAAAAATAAAAAAAAAAGCTCTACTTTATTTTATGCATTTCCAAAGATTCTAGTGATAAATGAATTAGATGGTGATATAAAAGAAAAACTCAAAAACATGGTAGCATTTAGGAGAAGATAAAACTTAAAAATGCCAAAAAAAAATTCGAAAAAGGGATTCTTCCTATTTTCTATTCCAAACCAAGTTATCTATTTTGTATTTGCTGCAGTAGTCTTCCTTTTATCCGTTCACTTAGGTAAGAAAAAATTACACACTTCTTTGCCTAGGTTTTCTACATGCAAGTGAACTAATCTCATCAATTCTCACCAACCAGCTGCCTTGAATAAAAATTTACTTTCTACATTGATGTGGTTTAACTTCCATTTAGTTCTTTCATGAATTATCTCCTCAAATGGTCATTTCTAATTATTTCTATCATGCAACTTGTCCTGTTCCCAAGTGGGATTGTTTTCAGGTAATTACTTCACAAAGGTTATAGCAGTTGTTGAAACTCTCATAGTTTGTGGCAAGTATGTCGAAAGAAGAGAAAAAAGAAGAGAAGAAAGAGAAAGAAATTGAAGTGATTACTGCTGTTTACAAAATAAATCTGCATTGTCCCAAGTGTGCTCATGATATACGAAGACCCCTCTTGAGAACACCAGGTATGAATATTCACATTTGTTTGCAAATTCCGTGTATGGAAAAGCTATTGAAAAATGTAACTGCCTAATTAGCAACAAAACACTGATTGAAAAATGTAACTGCAGTTCTCGAGTTGGTATGTTTATACTGATACAAGCGATAATTTCATTAATCTTCAGATGGCATGTGTATCTTTTTCTCATTTGATGGTTTCTAATTAAGAGAAATCTAAGCTGCAATATACTGATTGACAAATATAACAACAGTTTTCGAGCTGATATTTTACTATGGATGTATTCTATAATTTCATTAATCTTCAGATGGCATGTTTGTCTTTTTTCCAGTTGATGATCTCCCTGTAGATAACGTCTATGGCATTGTTAGTATAGATAAATTATTCTGATTTTCGAGCAAACCTTCCTATTAGCATAGATGTATTTGGTTTCCTCTTCTAATTTTAGATTAATTAATAGGATCTAATTCTTCCTAGGCAATAGATCTAAAGCCTGCTTATATAAGAAAGAAAGAAAGAAAGATTTATGTTCAGCAAATATTGGGAGCATTTATTTGATTCTACTACCTTATTTGGTGCCCCAGGAGTTCACAGTGTAGATGTGAAATATGAGAAAAATGAGGTAACGATAAAAGGAACAATTGAGGCGAAGAAGATGCATGAAAGGCTACAGAAATGGAGCAAGAAGAAAGTAGAGCTAATATCTGAAACCAAGTCCAAGGAAGCAGAAAAAGGAGCAAAGGAAACTAAAAAGGTAATGTCACTTTATTGACATATTTATTCATAAAATAAACCTCAACTCATTTCTCAAAATCCTAAAGCTTCTTAATTCTAAAGAAAAAAACTGCCAAATGAAGGAGAAATTTGGATTTCGATACAATTATTACAATTTTTGTTATTCTTTTATGTTTTTTTTGATAGATTCTCATGATTTTAATCTAAAGAATCATTTTTGTTTATGTGTAATTACAAGGCGTGAACAAACATATACTATGCTATTAAATCATCAGAAATAAATTTACCATATCATCACATCATTCAAATTGCACATGATAACTTTCTCAATTTTCATCACCATAAATTAAAGAATAATTGGTGGTTGACATACATTCAACGTATCAAAATTTGGCAATATATCTAACTAAAAAATATTAGTACTCAAATTACACACTTGTCGGTTACCTTAACTATTTATCTAGAAAATCTCTCATGGTTTTCTAAGTTATTTTTATGCATGGAAAAGAAAACCAAGAAAAAAAAGTATGTAATTGTCTTATAACTTACGTGTCCATATCATTCAGAATATAGTAAATCCTTGTCTCCAGTCTGCATATAAGTGCAACATGTTGACTAATGATGCTTTCATCTTTTTGAAGGAAACTATAAAGACAATAGTAATAAAGGCTTACATGCATTGTGCTGAATGTGAGCGTGAAATACGAAGAAGATTAATAAAGCACAAAGGTAATATACATACATTACATAGACACACACTTTGTACATGTATAGACGCACATACATATGCACGAACGCACACGTATTTATCTATTGATATGGGGTGTACTTTTAATGGTGTGAAATTGGGACGTTCTCTAATGCAGGCATTTACAATGTGAAAACAGACGTCAAAGCTCAGACTATAACTGTTGAAGGAGTCATTGAGGCTGATAAGCTTCTCACATACATGCGAAAAGGAGTCCACAAGCGTGCAGAGATCATTCCTCCAAAAGAGAAAAAGGACGAAAAGAAGGAAAAAGAAAAAGAAATAAAGGACGAAAAGAAAGAAAAGGAAAAGGAAAAGATTGAAAAGGAAAAGGTTGAAGTAAAGGTTACTGAAAAAATTGTTGAGTTTAAAGAAGTAGAGAAAGTAGGAGCAAAGACTAAGGAAGGCGAGACTCCATACTTTGTTCATTATGTATATGCCCCTCAGTTGTTTAGTGATGAAAATCCTCATGCTTGTTCTGTAATGTGATACATGCGTGGTAGCACCCGTTTTAAACTTGGAAGCTTCATCAATGATATTTGTCAATCTGTGTGATTTGATTGATTCTACAAGGAGTCTTGTATTTTTAACCATTCTTGAGTTTGGAGAATTCGTGGACCAATCGAGAAAATTGGACTTGAAGATTGAGTTTTGGTTTTGGATTAAACATGCATTAAAAAAAAGACTAAAAAAATAGCATATGGTCCAAAGATGATGCACACAAGTTGGCTAGATTTGATGGACCCAAGTTGAAGGCCTTAAAAATGCAAGATTGAAGCCCAATGGAGTCCAATAAGGAATGACCCAGCCCATTTATTATATTATGGCGAATTTCTTTTTATTTTTTTAGAAGTTTAGCTTTTATTCAGTTTCCTAAGTAGTTTATAAGTTGTAATCCTTAAGTAATTACCTATTGTGTTAGGATATAACTTAAGTTAACTTTCTAGACTATTCTAGCATATTTTTAGGTTACTTTTGTAAGCCTATAAATAGGCAAAAAATGTGTTACGAATTTTATTATGATTTTTGTGATTAATAAAATTTGAGTTTTCTCTTTAGAGAGCTTTGTCTTGGTTTCTTGGATTAGAACCAACTCTTGGTCTTATTGGAGTGATTCCATGGTGACCATTCTCCCAGCTTAGAATTTTCTTCTTGTTTTGATTAAGTTCTTAGAATAAATTCGGTTAGACGAATGAACTCGCTCATATCGGTCTAGCAAAGCTTATCCTTTGGTTCAAGATTTCTACAAGGGTTGAATTCAAGGTGACCAATCTCTACGTCTAGGTTGCTTTGGTTTACAAATCAAAGTTGGTCTAAAGTTCAACGAGGTTGTTATTTTCAAGATAATTTGGTCCAATTCAACGGGAGAATTTGGATTAAATTGTCGCCTGATTCTTCAAGACGATTTTTGGGGTGATATTACTGTGACATACGAAAGGGGCCGCCCCGATCGTATCATAATGTAACGGAACTAAGTCTGATTGAGCATTTTCACCACATTATTTTGTAGAGGTTCCAAGATAAGAGATGAACTTTATTTGGTGGGCAAATTGCTCTTTTGATGCCTGACTAGTAATTTAAGCACACTCAATATGTCTGCGTAATTTAAAAGATAAATTTTGTCAAAGTTGTACTATTATTATAATAAATTATTTAGTAAGACATTATTTTATTCATATTATTAAGAGGTAGAGAGATTAAAGTAGGGTAGGGTTTTGATGGTTTTAAAACCCCCTTATATTGGAGGGTAATTTTGGTGCATAATAAAATGACAAACAAGTAACATTGAATGTATATTGCTCCCGTGTTATGAAAAAGATAATTAATTTACAGGTAAAATTAAACAATTCCTTGTGATTTTTGCAAAAAATAACTAATTTCTATTAATTTAAACATGTTTAACAAACTCTATTTTACCTTAGACTAAAATAAAAAAGTAAATAAAAACTATCCAAACTAACGAATGGATTTGAAATATTTATATTACACTTATTTTGATCTATTTTTGCTTTTCCTGTTCTTCCTGAATCATTTTTTTTTAATCTTCTTCCTTAGAGCTTAGGATTTAAAATGTTTAGCGAACTCTATTTTATATCTGCCTAGCTCAATCCGAGCTCAAGCAACAGTCTAACATTTATTTCTTTGACTATATAGATCTAATAGGTTCTGAAAGTTCTGAGTTTTGTACAAAAGAAAAAATGTTAAGAAGTAGTGATATGTGAGAAAAGAAAGATTGTTCTTTTTTTTTCTTTCTTCGAAAGTGGTATCTAAATCATCTAATTGATCTAAAGAAAATAATTGAGTTCTAGGTTTGAGAAGATAGATATATCAAATTTACACTTTAATTATGTGAAATTTATTGAATAAAGTTGATGGTTTTGAGGCTTGTTGATGATGAAAATGGTTGAGTTTTGTTGGTGGTTGGTACTTAGAGAGTGAGCTCAGCCTTGGGATTGCAAGGGAGGCTAAGGGAATAAGATGAAATGAGGGCATTTTGGGAATTAAATGTAGATTTCAGTAAGTACATTGACTTTTGCATGTAGAGAAAATTGTAATTTTGGTGCCAAATATTTGAGACATAGATAGTTTCAGTACCTAAAGTTTGTACAAAAGAAAATCTAATACCAAATGTTTTAATTTTTTAACAAATGTAGTCCTATTGACCAGTTTGTCAAAATCTTACTGGAATCCGGTCACATGATACTTACGTGATAGTGATCAATTTTTTTAAAAAAAAAAAGAATAAAATTTTAATTCTCATTATTTGTAATTAAAAGCACTAACTTGTTTTCATACACAATAAATAAGCAGATAAATATGAAAAAATCTATTTGGATAGTGCATTTGTGTATGCATTTAATTATAAATTATGGTAATTAATTTTTTTTCTTTTTTCTATTTTTTTTAAAATTTAGTCACCCACACATGAGTACCACGTGACTCGATTCTAGAAAGATTTTGACAAAACTAATCAATAGAATTAATTGTGCTAAAATTTGAAACATTTGGTACAAATTTGCTTTTGTCCAAAATTTAAGGACTGAAACTGTCAATACTCGAAATATTTGATATCAAAACTGCAATTTTCCCTTGCATATATTCCAATTTCTGTAAAAATTCAAATTATAAGATGGTTCCCTGGACATTATCCTTTACGGGGGAGAGTTGTCATTCTCAAAACCACAAGGGATAGATTTCAACATATTGCTCATCACTTATCTATTAATTTAGCAAATCCAGTCTTTTCCAATCCAAAAAGGAACCAATTCAAACCTTTTAATGGGATTTCTAACCAAATCTTTATTGTATAAGTTTTAATTAATTAATAAAATTATGTCTGAGTATATTTTTTAAAGTACTGCATTTAAATTTTTGGATAAAGATTACTAAACATTTTCAACGAAAATGAGGCCTTATGGTAAAGGTTCTTTCTACACAGGGTGCAACAATAGTTGGTGACGGATTGTAAGAATCTCTTACACAGTTAGTTTCTTTTTTATTTTTTTAATTCATTTTTTGTATAAATTACTTTCACACTGCCATAGATTTATTTGACAAAATTAAATGATAAAAAAATTTAAGAATGTCTTAATCAAAAAATACTGCTTATTACTTCTTTCCAATTTGGAACCCTAATTATCGTATACTGTATTAGTTTGAGCTTATACAACCAAGTTACATCTCATATAAGGTAGAATAACAACCTCACTAACATACATGACACAGAAGAAAAGGGCAAAAACAAGAGAAATACAAGACTTGATGGCACAAAGTATATGAGACATTCTATTTCTCATGCTTCGTTATTTTTGATGGCCTAGCAGCCTCATTGTTTCCTTTCATGGCTGGGATTGCATCAAGCGAAGGTAGTTGTGATAGTAAGGACCTTTTGGTCATTGGCCATTTTGGGAGATTGTGTAATATTTAGAAAGTTAGAGGACTAATTAGCAAATTTCATGATTTTGATTTTTATTCCCAAATGACCTAGGTTTTCACCATTCTCAATTTTCTTCTCCTTGGCTTCTTTCTTTCACTTCTAAAGACTTTCCATCCCTCCCACTTGAAGGGAACCTTGAAGGCCACCACTCTCCAAAGGAAGCAAGCAACAATTCCTTTGATTCTTTCAACCAAGGTATTTCTTTTCTCAAAGCTAATTTCTTTTCTTAGTTTTGCTATGTGATGTGGTGGTAGAGTGAGTAGTTAATGTTTCCTTGGTTGGATACCATTGGATGATTTTATCCCTTAACTTGATGTTTGGTTGTGGTAGTGTAAATGCTTGTGAGTTATGATGGATGTGTGAGGTGGGTGAGTTAGAAATTTGAAGAATTGGGTATGAGATTTTGGTGGATCTTGTGTGATTTTGATAATGATCCATGCTTATGTTGCTTAAGATGTTAAGATAGTGTTTCCTTATCATATTATGCCTTATTTGAAGCTATTTTGGTGTTAGATTGTGTTAGGGTTGAGTTGAGAAGTCGGATTTTGGATTTTGAGCAGTTGCAGGCCGTCTTACTGGGTTCATCCGCGGTGCCACCCGCGCCGCGGATAAGACCGCGGCTCGTAGCAGCAGCCTCTCTGGGCTCATCCGCGGTGCCATCCGCGCCGCGGATGAGACCGCGGATGAGGGGCCGCTTGCTCTGACCTGAGCCGCGACCTCAGCCGCGCCGCGGCTGGAGTCGCGGCTGGGTACTGTATCTGAGCCGCGGTGTGAGCCGCGCCGCGGCTGACGCCGCGGGTCAGTACAGTTTTGTCTCTTTTTCCTCTTTTTGCGTGTTAAGCTAGGTTTAAGCCTCTTTTATGGTTTCTTAATAGAATCAGTATGTGATACAAGTCTTCCTTGTGTGTTATAGGCGACGAAGGACTTTATCCCTACTCGGACTACCTAAATTAGTCTTGGAGTGAGGTAAGTAGTATTTGATTCTCTTTGCTTTGGAAATGCTTTTGATGATGATAAATGACTTAGATAGTACTTTCTCTATATAAATGGGCTTATGTTTGGTTACTTTGATTTTCTATTACACAAGATGTGTGGTCTAATGAATTCTTTGAATGAACATATGAATGAGCTCTTGTATGTGAAATGGGTATATGACGGGACTAGTTCCCTAAATTGGTAATGGTAATAAATCATTTTGAACCGTACTAACCGGGTTATAGTTAGTTTTGTACCGTTCCAACCGGGTGGTAGTTGGTTTTGAACCGCGTTAACCGGGTTATAGTTAACAACTGGAATTCCAGGGTCATGTGTCCACTAACTGCTGGAGCTCTCTTTTCTTTGAATTGCTTTATGCAATGTTTGAAATGTGTATGGTTTTGACTTGACCACATGTTGTAATGTTTATGGCTTTGATTTTGGTTTGAATTGTACTTATGTATAAATGACAAACTTAAGCCCCAAAGAGAACCTTTACTACTTACTGGGTGATTATATCACTCACCCCTTTTTGTTTAACCCCGCAGGTGATGAATTTGTTGAAGGTGATTGGACCGATTTTTGGGCCTCATAGTCATAGCTAGGATAGACTTGAATGAGGTTATTTTTTATAGCATTGATGTATAGCCATATTTTGTATGGATTAGGTTATACATACTTTCCCATCTATTTTTGTCATGGGGAAAGAGAAGTGTAATGAAAGTTGTATTTCATTTGGTGATGAATGAAATGGATTCTTTTGGGTATTTTGATATTTTGGAGTCTTATGTTATGTTTAGACGATAATAGTTTTGATTTAGCCTTGTGTCCTAGCTTAGCCTAGGACATGGCGGGTGCCACGTCTCAGGCACGGAGCGTGACAGTAGTGCAACAGTTTCTTTCATGAGGAACTCAAATTTTTTGGAGATTTTTTTAATACGTTGGTTGAGAAGATTTTTCATGAAAGTGATGTCCCTTTGGCTAAAACTCCCGAGGCTTTCTCCTATCACAATTCTATACAAGACAATGATGATTTTCATTTCACGATTTTTTTTCTTTCAACTTTATCATTTGCCCATGTCATTGGATTATCCGGGCGACTCTATCTCTTTCATTTTGATCCATCTCAAACAAATTAAGAGTTAGAAGACATAAACGAGAAGAGGTCTTTCTGGATGTATGAAATTGATTTGCATAGAGTTTTACATGTATATATAGTGAAAAATGGATTCTTGAAATGAAATACCCCAAACCTTGGGGGCTTATATTGCAATTTAGCAAAGTTTTACTCTTGCCAAAAAGGGGATTGCAGCTTTCTTTTTCTTTTAATTCCATTTTCTCTTCTTTGCTCTCTCTCACGGTTTCTTTCCTTTTTAATCTTCTCCTTCTTGCTCTCTCTCTCTCTCTCTCTCTCTCTCTCTATCTCTCTCTCGAAATAATGAAAGCTTGGATCTCAACTCAACCCTCTACTAAAGGTAATCTTCTCTTCCTTTTTATTCTACTATTTATGGGTTTTCCTTAAGATTATAGCTAAAGCAATTAGTGCATTATTAGAGGATTATATGGTTGTTTATGCTTCTATGAGTTTGTGCTTTGTGGTAGGAGTGAGTGTGTGTGATTTGGAAGGTTGATTTATGGTGGATTTGAGTGAAAAGTGTTGAGAGATTAATGTATGATTTTGGTGGTAAACTATGATTTGTGTAGTACATTGTGTATATATATGATGTTTTCTTGACTTATTGTACCATTTGGAGTTGGATTGAGTGGTTGGATTGTGATTTGTGAGGTTTGGATGGTTGAATGTGGAAAGATGGTGTTGCAGGCTCGTTCTGGAGCTTTTCTAGGTGCCAGCCGCGGCACCATCCGCGCCGCGGATGGAACCGCGGCTGGAGGGGTCTAGTTGCTGACCTGATCCGCGGCGTCATCCGCGCCGCGGATCGGTCCGCGGATGGCGAACCGCGGGGTGAGCCGCGGCCGCGGCTCGCGCCTGCTCACCCGCGGCTCGACCATCTCTTGGGAGCCGCGGGTAACCTCTTTCGATCCGCGGGCACGGATCGGCTGTCCCGCTCGCGGATCGGCCTTTTCTCACCGTTTCGTTTTGCTTTGCGTCCTAACTTTAGAGTTAAGCTTCAATTGTGGTTTCTTCAGAGGATTAGTGTGTAATTAAGTGTTTGATTATGTGTCTTAGGTGAAGACGGTGATAGTATCTTGGATTGATTGATTAGCTTGGATCGAGGTAAGTAGTACTTGTATCCTTTATTATTTTGAAAATGTATTTGTTACAATGATGTTTTCCAACTTATTTTGCATATGTTAAAGTGGCATGAGTATGGGTATATTGATGATTTCCATGGATATGTAAATGTGGTCAAATATGAATGAATGAATGTTTTGTGATTGAGCTCTAGTGTAGAGTAATTATTGACAGGACTAGTTCCTTAAAATTGATGTTTGATGTTTGATCTTTGACCGCGCTAACCGGGGAGTGTTAGCTTATTTGTTTCGAACCGTGTTAACCGGGTTGTAGTTAACAATTGGATATCCAGGGTCAATGTGCTTTATTACTTGAGCTCCTTCTTTAGTATCAATATGAAATGTTATGTGGACCACATTTATTTGAATGAATTATGATTAAAGTAATGATTATTTGAATGATAGCATGTATATGTAAATGTAACATACTCAGGCCAATAAAGTGATACCTGTGCTACTTATTGGGTGAGTTTTCACTCACCCCTTTTATTTTTGTACGCAGAGAAGGATGATTTTGGATTCGAAGGTTTGGATTAGCCTTTGAAGCTTTTGTCTTAGAAGATGTAAAGTAAGGCTGGTAGTAATAGTATAGTTTATTATGTTAACCTTGGTATGTTATATTAGAATGTGTTTTGGAATTCTAGAATGTTAGAATCTTGGTCATGTATTAAAGTTAGAGGTTAGTATTTTGAGATTTGTAATATTTGAGATTTATGTATTCTTTAATTTGGATAATTGGGATTGATGTTTATCTTTATATGTTATTTGGGATATTTGTTTAGACGCTTTGACCTTTTGAGCCTTGTGACTCAGTTTAGCCTGGTCACGGCGGTGTTATGTCCCGGGCACGGGGCGTGACATGAAATCTCTAGGAAAAGAGGATTTAATGATGCAAATGGATTGTGCTCCTGAAGCATTTATTATGGGTCAATTAACTTGTAAGTCTTCAGTGACATAAACTATTTATAAGTAGGTACTTTTGTTTGGCAGCTTTTGCAATTTGAGAAAACGACACAAAAAGAAAATTGCACAAGTAGTCCTCAACATTTTTACTTTGTTCTTTTCTCACATTTTTAAAGTGTTGTATTCTAGCCCTAAAATTCATTTTTAGTCCTATTTTTTTCCCCTCAAAACCACAGCAAAATATACCACATCAAACATAATATATGTAACATTTCAGAGGTAAAAATTGCAATAGATTTTTTTGTGCATCATTTTTTGGCCCCAGAATTGTTACTCACATGATGTTTTCTTATGCTTTTCAGGCTAAAATAGATCAGAATTCGGTTCTGGGACTAATTGCTGCAGTGTTTTTAAAATATAAGGGACCAAATTGCTTCATTTTAAATGTAAGGGACCAAAAAGTATAAAATGAATATGTAAGAGACTATTTCTGCAAAAAAAAATTATGAATATTTGTGCAAAAAAAATACTTCTAAATTACTTCCAAATTGGCTTAAATTACTTCTAATTTCAAATAATTAGCTAGTTGAAAAATAATTTTTTTAACTCAAATTTTATGTAGCCATAGCTCTTAGAGCAGCAAGTTTTAGTTAAGTATGTAATGTCACATTAAATAACATCTCTATTTGGATGGCATTATTTGAAGTGTTTTTTGAAAATTATTTAAAAAAATTATTTGGATTGTTTTTTGTTGGCTTTTTTGGAAAGATGAAAAAGTGTTTGGATGTGAAAATTTTTTTGAAGTAATATGATGGTAGTTTGAAAAAAGCGAACGTCTGCCTAAAGAAGCAGACGTTTGCTTTTTTCAAACCACCATCATGTCTGCCCGTTTCGTTGTCCGCTTTAAAAAGCAAACGTCCACTTCATCGTCTGGACATCTGCTTCGTCGTCCGCTTCATCGTTCATTTCGTCGTCCCACCTCAAAACCCACCAACAATATATCTCATTTTATTACCCATGATTTTTTTAGTTTTTCTAAACAAAATTTGAACATAAACATGCTTGCTTTTGTGAATAATTGTGTAAAAAGTCTCTAAAGTTCATTTGGAATTTAGAATGAAAACTTGATGGGAAAATTTGATATAAAAGTTTGACCAAAAAATTTTTTAACTTTTTGACCAAAAAATTTTCCATTTGTCCAGATGGATTTGGAAAAAAATTTTCCAAAAAATGGCTAAAAAAATGAATCCAAACAGGGCCATTATTTTTAATTTTTTTATAGTTAAAGAAGACTTATAAACTATACAAGGGGAAAAGTGAGAAGGCTAATCCAATAACATTCGAGCATAAACCATGAAACCAAAATGCTTGCCTTGAGTATTATTAAGCAATCAATCTTCCTTTTATCTTTACAATGTGTGATACAAGGCGCAACAATTATCCTCCTTTAAGGTCTACAAATCTTTGTGAAAACTAGTCTAAATATCATATTATTATTTCATAGTTGCAACCTAATATCATTGGTCTAGCTTCATCTCATGTAGAGAATATATGAAATTTGCTTAGATATCAACTATAATGCCCAAGATTGAGAGGTGTCCAATGAATTTTAAGACAAACTACAAGCCCAAAATGCTTAATTCAAGTTATTAACACAACATTTAAGCCTCATTTGGTTGGCAAAGACTCTTGCTTGAAAAATTAATCTTTTTCTTAAAATTTAAATTTTAGCGTTTGGCTCATTTTTGGTTTATTGGTAAAGTAAAATATTATTCAAAACTTGAAAAAGTAGGTGCAGAATCCCAAGAATCCTCAAATCCCCTTGTCATCATGAAAGCAAACATTTTGAAGTACAAATAAACTAAAGTTTTGCTTTGTACAACCATTTGGGTCCAGTTTATCGTAAAACCGTTAACTTTCTAACACACAAGGCGACGTACGGAAAAATGACAAATTGGAAAGCATAATCGGAAAAAGTACACTTAATAAGACTTCAACATAAATTTCCTGATAGAAGATTAAGGTGAGGATGCTTATCTAATCTATGACACGCAATACTTCAGTTCTCATGCATAGGCATTTATTAATTGAGGCCCCTTTACTGATTGAAATTACATCAAGTAATGTTTAAATTTGTAGGCATTTCTTTCATGCGGCAGTCAATTCTTGTGGATGTTTTTAACGTATGTTTTTTTAGTACATTTTCCATTTTAGGAAGATCCTTTTGGTCAAAATTCTTAAAGATTTCTCCTATCTAAAATCATGGTAGATGGCAATAACCATTTTCAGTTCATAATTTTTCTCGATTAACAGAACAAGTTGATCACATCGACGAATCATCTTGATGGCTATGATGGTTGCAATTTGATCCATCCCTAAACGAAAAAGAATTATCAAAAGAAAAAAGGGGGAGCAAGTTTGCTTGTTTGACTTGATATCTTTGGGTGGTTTGTAATGATATCTGTGGGCAAAATAAGAATTATCATTTATCTACAAATTGAATTGACAATAAATTGTACATCAGTTTTGGCCATTTATTTTTATCCAAAATATTTTCTGTAGGAAAGAGTGGATTTATTATCATTTGTTTGTGTGTTGAAGAGATTTTATTATGTAACATCCTCAATTACATTTAGATCTTCAATCTAGTAAACAACTACTATGTATGAGTTGCAAGTTCTTTTGGCTCTTTTGAAGTTAGAGAGAATGCCACTTTAAATCCTAATGTGTTTGTAATTACACAAATATTCTTTGTCATCTTTGGGCAGTACCATTTTAAGCAACAACGTAAGTTCCATACTCGTTAAGTGCTTTAGTTTCTAAATTCTACTCGCATACTACTTGCACAAGTTTAATTAACTAGTGGTCACAAGCATAATGTATATAAAAAATACACGAAGTTATCCAATAAATTTAGACATTAACCTTAATACAACTAGTGTTCAATATGCTTATGAATCTTTGTGAGTTTTGATATTGGAATGTATAAAATTATGTATTGAATAACTATTTGTTTTTATCAATTGTTTGGTTGGTAAAAGTGATACAAGAAGTTAAAATCTAAAAGTGATTTAGAAATTCATTAATATTCTACCTCACTCACTTAATTAACAATGTCATGCAACATATAAATATTCCCTGAAAATATTACGCTTAATAAACATATTATGTTCAATTAGTGTTGTTGTTTAATTAAGAAGCGGGGCCTCATATATACATTACACTGGCATCTAAGACAACCAATATGGAAGTACATGGATAATAAATTTTAAGATCACGTTATGAAAAAATATGTAGTTTATTATATAAAAGCACTGCTTGTTAAGATCAATGGCTTAAAATCAATAGATTAAAAACCTTGCCAAAGTAACCAAAAAAAAAAAAAAAAAAAAAAAAACCTTGCCAAAGTGCACTATTAAGACGAAATACAAAAAGACTTTGATCGTATGACATGGAAAAATCAAATTGTTGATTGTTGAACTCAAGTACTTGAGAAATAGAGAAACTTTTAAGCATAATAAGAAATAAAAAACATTGTGATCTAAAACAAATGCATCCTATAATCATTTATTCATGTGATCATACTCGAGCATCTCAAGTCCTCTAAAGAAGGTTGTTTGGAGGGGTACCCATAGCCCTGTTAGTTGGGTAGCCAGTTCCTGTGGCAGGGTTGGAAGCAAGGTCACTGGGGGCGTTGCGACCAGTATATGGATCCTGAAGGTCCTCTCCATATGTCTGGTGATGAGTAGAGTAGTCATCATTATATAAGTTGCCACCATAAGGATCTTGTGCAGCATCAGTTGGGAGTTGCTCAGTATTACTGTGTTGTGCATACTTGGCCTCATGATTTGCCACTTTTTCAGCAGCTTTGTTCACATGTAGATCCATTGCAGCTTCAGCTTCTCTTGCCAGTCTGACTTCTTTTGCAACTTCAACTCTTGTTTTAGCCAAATCTTTCTGTTCCTATAATAATTAGACCAAAAAAAAAAAAAAAAGGTACACATAATAATCCAAATAATATTCACAAATGCACTACTTCATGGTAACAAAATATGTTAGTTTCAAGTCCTTTTAGCATGTGTTTTTCCATGTGTGACTTTAGTATAAATTATACACAATATTTGCTAAAAGTAACATAAGGGTTTTAAAAATTTTAATACATTTACTTGCCTGTTCTTCCTCCTTCGCTTCAGCCTTTGCCCTGCGCATATGGCTCATGTCATTCAGTTTTTCTTTGATAGCTTGCATGTTTCTGGTGTTTCTTTTCTTTTAAAAACTAGCTCGTTGAATGATGATTTTCTTTTATATTTGTTACCACTGCCAAAACTGGTGCCAATCTTTGTATGTATGTATGTGTGTGTGTATACACACACACTATGTATACTACTCGCTTGATGTCACAAACTTGATCAAGGATTTAGTCAAAAAGATCTGATTTGTAGCATAATTGCTAAAATGCATTGCACGTGTAAACTATAGAGCCTATTTTGAAACATACTTTTCTTTGAATGATTCTAATAATATTAGTGGCTACAAGGTACTCCAAGTAATTATTAGCCAATTCAGTGAATTATGCGATATTAGAACTATACCCCTAGTGAATAAGGAATTTAAAGTTTAATTAATTTACTTGGATATATTTATACCTTGGACATGAAATGTTCAGCTATTTCTCTAAAATAATAATGCTAGATACAATCATGTTGTCACACACCCTACCTATTTGGAACATGCATGGCTTATGAAAAGATAAGCTAATTGGACCATTTCTATTCTTTTTTATTGTGGAGTGAGTTTGAATGGAAAAAAAATTGATTAACTTTTTTATAGTCTTTTTTTCTATGTTGGTATTGTATATATTATTTATAGGATTTAAGGCTTTTGTAAATTCACCAGCAGTATGTAACTTTGCCAATATCAAGATTAGGTTTACCTTTCTCCTTTTGCTACTATTATATATCAAAACTATGTAATGCTATCTTGATTTCCTAATCCAAAATTACATATTGTTTAAACATCTAATATTATAAAACAATTTCTTATGGAAAATTAAAGTGACTAATCAAATTTATGCATGCATAAATAGGAGAAATTCAAGAGAGAGGAATAGAACATTTGGAATGAAAAAGTCAAATTGTTGTTATGATTTAGTCACCAATATTACGAATTTTTCCAAGTTAAGGTAAAATAAGGATGCGAGAAGTTTTTGTTTCTTATGCATTTTGCCTTAGTCATATGATCCTTATAACTGACCCCACATAGTGAAGTATGGCCTTTGTTGTTGTATTTTGCCGTAGTTTTTTTATAAGACTTTTATTATCACATATGTGTACAACTTAGTTTTTTATAAGACTTCTATTATCACATGTGTGTACACTTTTCTAGTTTAAAGCATAACATATAACTTCAACAATATTTCTTATATCATTCGATGTTACAATTGTATTGAGTAATTTTGAAGATAGCTTCATAAATCTTTTAACGATATAAACAAACTTAAATACCTCTATTTAAACATAACTATATTCAAATAAATTAGACCATTAAAACATTCATATAATTTTACAACAACAAAAGTAATTCTATTATCTTTTAAATTTCATGTCATGTTAAGATAATGTATTTTCAATTATTTGGATGCATTTTATATTACCAAAGTATAACATAAAAGTATTCATATTGTTTAACAATTGTTGTCAAACATACACAACAATTCAAACTTTTCAATAAAGATAAGTGTGATTTCATTTGAGTTTTATCTAATCGTGATTAATCTTGTTTGATTTAGTTAATCCTAGCTAGGATAGAATGACTACTCTTTTTTTTTTTTTTTTGAAAAATAAACCTAGATAACAAATCGTATTATAGGGATACATGAATTTGAATCCAAATTTCTTGCAAAAGTGAACTAGTATAAGAATTTAGTTTTTGCTTCCTAATTTTCTATTATATTCCTATCTTATCTTATTTCTATTTCTTTCTTGAAATTTAATTAGTATTTTCCCATAGCATGCTGATTGATACTTGAATGCCTTTCTCTAATTTACAATATTTGAGTTCTTTTTAAATAAATGACTAATAGGGATAAAAATACACTAAGATGCACCCACAATGAGAAAGGGCATGTTGCAAATAAGATGCATCTATACAACTATTAATACTTTAAATTTACAAAGTATTGAATCTACTTTGCAGTACTAATTTACAAACATTTTGCCTAACATATAAATAATGAAAAAATGTAATTATATTAAAATAAGATTATATATTGATCAAAAGATTTACCTGGCAAATGACATTAATCATGTGTGTAATATTAAGGCCCTTCAAGGGCATAGTAGTAAATTAGACCTATTTGGGGCCAATATGTACAATGTAATTGACAAGGGATTTATGTGCAAATTTTCAAACTTTGGACTTTCCCAAATGAGGCTTAGGGCATGTCTTTCTTATTCACCTTTTCTTCCCTAATTTTTCCTTCTTCTTCTCTCCCTCTAAGCCTTCCCTCTTTCTTTGATTAAGGCATTGAAAAGCCTCCTCCTTCATATCTCAAAGGAAGCTAGTAGAGAGGAATCTTGAAGCTTGCCCTCCAACTCACTAACCAAGGTAATGTTTCCCCAAAACCATTCTTCTTCCTTGGCTTTAGTGTGTATGGTTTGGTAGTGTAAGTAGATGATTGATAAGTTGGGTTCTTATGCTTTATTGGCCTTGATATTAGTATGCTTTGGGGTGGGTAAGTGAGATTAAGTGGACAAGTCTTGATGATTGGAAGTGTTGCTTTGCTATGGTAGAATGGAGTCATAATTAACCTTGAGGGTTTATATGTAATCTTGAGTATGATTTATAATATATTTCCTAGATTGTGTTAATGTAGAGTTTCTTTGACATATTATGCCATTTTTGGAGTTGCTTTGGTGTTGGATTGTGTTGGTTTGAGAGGAGAAGGTTCGATTTTGGGTTTTGAGTGTTGCAGGGGTTGCAGAGTTTGTACTTGGGCTCATTCGCGGTGCCATCCGCCCTGCGGATGAAGCCGTGGCTCGTCAGGGTTGCCCCTCTGGGGTCATCCGCGGTGCCAGCCACGCTGCGGATAACATCGCGAATGGGACCCCTTGTGGCTCTAACCCGAGCCGCGGCTGGTACCGCGGCTGGGTACTATAGCTGAGCCGCAACTAATGCCGCAGGTCAAGGCAGTTTTGCCTCTTTTTCTCATTTTACGTGTTAAGTTAGGTTTAGGCCTCTATTATGATTTCTTGATAGAATTAGTACATGATACGAGTCTTTTTGTGCATTATAGGTGACGAAGGCGCCTATCCCTATTCAAATTATTTGAATTTGTCTTCGTTTAAGGAAAGTAGTATTTGATTCTCTTTGCTTTTAAAATGCACTTTGATAACAACAAAGCTTTGAATGATATTTTTATATAAATGGGCTTACGTTTGGTTATGTTGGTTTCGCTATGAAATGGATATATGTGGTCTAAATAATTATTTGAATGAAGTATGTGATTGAGCTCTTGTATGTGAAATGGATTTATGACAGGACTGGTTCCTTACTTTAAGTGTTGTAGTAAATATTTGGATCGTACTAACCGGGTGATAGTTAGTCTTGAACTGGACCAACCGGGTGGTAGTTGGTTTTGGACTGCGTTAATCGGGTTATAGTTAACAACTGGAATTCCAGGGTCATGTGTCCATTAACTACTTGAACTCTCTTTCTTTGAATCGCATTATGTTATGTTTAAGATTGTATACCTTGTAAATTGACCATATGTTATGAATGATGACTTTGATTTTGACTGGGAAATTACCTATGTATGAATAACAAGCTAAAGCCCCAAAGAGAACTCTTGCTACTTACTGAGTGATATTATCACTCACCCCTATTGTTTAACCTTGCAGGTGAGGATTTTGTAGAAAATGAATGGGATGCCTTTTGGGCCTCATAGTCATAGTTAGAGTAGATATGAATGAGGTTATTTTTGATAACATAATGTATAGCCATGCTTTTAGTACAGACTAGGTTATACATGTTTTTCCCAACTATTTTGTTATTGGGGAAAAGAAATGTAATGGATAATGTATGTCTTTTGATGATGAATGAAGTGAATACCTTTGGGCATCTTTAGTATTCTTTACGCTTTAACTGTGTTAGATGAGATTTTGTTTCGTTTTAGCCTTGCATCCTAACTTAGCCCAGGGCATGGCGGATGCCACATCTCGAGTACGGGGCGTGACAATGTGAAAATGTGAAATTCATTTTTGCATAGTTGATGTATTTCTATAGGTATATATTCATGTATCATATGTTATGTTGTATAGAAAGTAAAGATAAACTTTTATTATAACAAATCAACATATGTTGCAGTCCTCGATCTCTATTTCAGGTTTTTATGTTGCTACCCATTTTAGTAAATTAAGAAGATAATCATGAACAATGACAAGATATGGGAACCATATCTATTTTTGTCCTTTTTTTGTTGCAGATTTGGTTTTCATGGATACATAGTGAATGTACAAAATTTTTAGAAACTTAGCACTTCCGATTCAAAAAATTGGTAAATATCAAATTTTGTCTATAAACATGCAACTCAAATTTTGTTAAAAGTAGAGACATATATGATTATCGATGAAAACCAACTATCATTATATTCCCATGAAAGCAATGAAAAAAATATATCTTTTGTTGATGCATTGATTGATTGTTGAGTTATTCAATAGTTAATTTAAGACTATCTTCTAGAATGTAATTATTCGAAGTATATTTCAAGATGAGATGTCCAATTTAGATGAACATTCCATTTAACTACTCTATTTCGACATGTCCATGAACTACAATTCTCACCAAAGGAGAGTAAGAAAGTAAGATTTTACTAAGACAACACAGCAGAGAGGTAATTTGTGAAGGAAAGTGAAAAACAAATAAGAGAGAGACTGGGAATAGAGGTGCTATCGAGTTGAATCGAGCTCAAGTAGCACTACACACGAGCTCTACTCGATCGCCTATTGGTGCTACTCGAGCTCGATCGAGTTAAAAATTGTGAAACTCGAACTCAAGTTTACAGTAGGATTCGAGTACTCAAGTTCGATTCGAAACTCTTTTGCACTCTTCTTTTTTTTTTTTGGCACTTTGTTACTTGAGCTCGAGCTCGAATACTCGAGGATATTCTGATAAATTTTATAATTTTTTTATCTAAAATAGTAAATATATAATAAATAAATATATAATTATTAAATAATTATGTGCTCGATTAGGCTTGAACGAGCCTTTGAGCTTGGAAAATCATTACTCAAACTTGACTTGTTAAGTCCAATCGAGCTACTTGAACTCGGTCAACTTGTGTTCGAGCGAGCAATTAACCAACTCGTGAGCAGTTCGATTCGATTACACTCGTAGACGGGAATGCCAAATTATAAATGGTTTACAAGATTGATGAAATTGGGAAGGTGGATCTCGAAGAAGTTTGAGCGTTAGGGATATTTTTGTCGAGCAAAATTACATCAGCATGAAATGATATGCTGTAGCACGCTAGCATATATTCAGCTCTATCCCGAAATTCTATTGTGTCTAGAAACAGAGTGTGTGTTCGCTAAAGCTACTCCTTTTTCTTAGCCTTTTTGTCTATGGTAAATTACATGCAAAATATAGTGATATCGAAATGGAAATGTTTCTTACTTCTCTTGGAATATCTATTATCATTTGAGAAATGCTACAAAAGCCCCTTTATATAGCTTTCATTACGTAAGAGACATGTGATTCGAAAAATTATTTAATATGGAACAACTATAATAGCTAAAATGATGTATTTGATTGAGTCAGTGATTGTTGATTCTTGTTATTAAATTTTGATCTATCTGCAAGAATGCGTTGAAGAATATCTTGAAGAATAGACCTAATGCAAAGTATAGTTCAAGGTGTTCTACTTAAATGAATGCTCGATTTGCGTATTCACCTCAACTTGTCTATGATCTTGAACTCAAAAACAAAATCAATTATAAACATAGAAGAATTGAAAATCATCGATCGATCAAAACAACCCCGACGAAGTCTAATTCTATCATAAGCCAAGATGCATAATTAGTTCTGTATCAAGCTTAATAACTTACAAGAAGAACATGCCAGAACAATCACTAAAGGGAAGAAATGTGACAAACAGAAAAAAAAAAAAAAAAAAAAACTCTAGGAGAACATCAAATGACTTGAACAAAAACTTTTAAGGAACACTTGTACTAGATCGATCAGCATTTTTATTGACTGAAACTTCTTATGGAATACAATTGCTAGGTCCAGCACCTTTATTGTTCATGATGGATTGAATGAAAGAGTCATCACACATAAGACCACTAAGCCAAGGTTGCTGATTTATACTTAGCATATCCATGTCCCTTGTGAGAGTTTGCAACTGGTTTATGGGCATTTCAGGAGCCACAATGGAAGCATTGTAAGTGGACGGTGTGAAATTTTGCATGTCATTCATGGTCATTTGAGGAGCCACCATGGAAGCATTCTTGATGGACCATGTTGCATTTTGCATGTCATTCGTGGTCATTTCAGGAGCCACCATGGAAGCATTGTTGGTGGACCATGTGACGTTTTGCATGTCATTCATAAGCATTTCAGGTGCCACCATGGATGCAATGTTGGCGGACCATGTCACATTTTGCATCTCATTCATATGCATTTGAGGAGCAACCACTGGAAGCATTATTGTTGGTGGACCATGGGTTTTGCATATCATTCATAAAGGTTCCATGAGGAGCCACCATGGAAGCATTATTGTAGGTGGACCATGGAGCCACCATGGAAGCATTATTGTTGGTGGACCATGGAGCCACAAAGGAAGCATTTTTGGTGGACCATGTGACATTTTGCACCTCATTCATAAGCATATCAGGAGCTACAGTTGAAGCATAAGTAGGGCAACGTGCGACATTTTGCATCTGATTCAAATGCATTCCAGGAGCCACCATAGGAGTATTGGTAGGAAACCATGTGAAATTTTGCATATCATTCCCAGGCATGCCAGGAGCAGCCATGAATTTATTGTAACCTCCACTGCTATTTGTTTGAAAAGGCATCTGTGGTACAGGATGGTTGAGTCGTATGTTTCTTAAGTAATTCTATTTTCCGACTGACTTCTGTCAAATTCCGTTCAATCAAGCGGTCCATCTCATTGAAATCAACAACCCCACGGAAATTTTCCAGTTGCTCACCACCCAAGCAACGGTAGATGATATCAGTGAGCTCTTTTTCTCGGTTGTCCTTCTCTTTTTTCTTGATTTGCTCGTGCATCTTGTCCACCCTCTTCTGGCTGAAGTCTTCTTCATTTATTATCTTCTTATATTTCTCCGGAAGCATTTTGAATCTTGAAAGCAGATCTTGCACAGCATCGGGTGATGAAGGCCAAATCTCAGGCTCATCATCATAAGGGCCATAGATAATGGAACATGCGTCGATGTCACAGAGGGCGCTTAGCTCTTTAACTTTTTTCATCAAGCCCTTCTTTCTCTTTTTGTAGGAGATCTTTCTTTCATAGTCAGTTGGAATTAAGTCCAACTTCACCTTCCTCCTTGTCATAGTGAAAGAACTAGAAAGATTAGCTTATAGATGTAGAAAAGGTTATGAAGCTTAGATTTTTGTATTGCTTAACTAAATGAGATGCTTGTATATATAATAAAGTAAAATTTGGGCCAAGAAAATGTCAGCTACACAAAAAGGGGGGAAAAAAAGAAAAAAAGAACTTGTATCTTTTTTTTTTTTTTGATATATTGGGGGGGGGGGGGGGGGGGGTTGTTTAGAGTATGCAAATGTGTCCATTAATGCATGTTAAATGCCTTTGTTTGCTTGTACTGAATGTCAAGCAGATTATTTGACATTGGTCATATGCCAGAGGTGCTAATTAATCGAAGTGCGCTGGTGTTGGCATCCCTGCCGTTTCATTCTGAATAAGGTATGTGATTTAATTATGTTAGTAATGAGATTGACTTCTTGAGAGTAATTATGCAAGAAATATGTGAAGATTATGTCAATGAACAGAAGTTCAGCTGTAGTCTTTTCTATAGGTCTAATGAATCATGTAGTCAATGACTTAAGTTCATATTACCAAGACTTGCAACAGAATTTGTTTACTTGCACATAAACATATTTATTGATTGTAAGAACATCATTAATTGTGGAACAGCACAAATGGATTCTAGCAAACATATTCTTCATTATTTGCTGTTGATAATCCAATCGATTCACTGGTAAGTAGTAAGTAAATGTATACTTCCTTTTCCCTCTTCTATCGAGCTTTATTTGAGGTCAAACTATTTTGATTTCTAAGCACTGTGTTAACCTGAAAAAACACACATAGTTGACAAGCTAAACTGACAATTAATATTAGAATTAATTTTTGTTCTGAGATAAAAAAAAAAAGTACTTTATTCCATATAATAAGGTTATGAAAAATGAATATATTTCACTGTTTGGATAAGGTTATAATTTTTTGGAAGGATGGTTGGCTAAAAGGGCAGTAGTTCCGCAGCCAATCATTGCAATCCTAAGAATGGCTGTTGTTGGAAGTGGTCACTCGTTATTACATCAAAGAAGTTGCAATTTCAGTTTTTGTTTAGACCTAACTTAATTGGCATAATGATGAACAAATATTGCACCATGTTTTGCATAGAATGCCAAATTATTTCGCCCGGAGAAAAGTTTGCTTTAGAAATTAAAGGGCCTGATTTTATAACTTGTTTATTTGCTAATTTAATATTTTTAGAAAATAAACTATCTTACCAGAAACAAATAAATTATATTTAGAAAAAGAAATAGTAGCAAAAACTCGCATAGCGTTATAGTGGCTAAAAAGTAAAGAAATATGTTCCTATATGTAGCAGGGTTTCCTATAGGGTATTCTTTTAAGTTTTTTTTTTTTTTTTTGAAATTTTCTTGGTCAAATAATAGGGAAATTTTCACGAATCTCCCCTGAAGTTTATAAAAATTCCACATAGTTCCTCTCAAGTTTTAAAAATTACACTTACTTCCCTTATTTTGAGGTTTTTTTAACATATTTGGTCCAATTCAATATAATATTCAAGGCATATGCTAAATTTAACTTCCAATTTTACACTTGTTATACTCGTAAAACTTTGTAACCACTTCTTTGTATTCTCTTGAAATAACTTTTTCTTTAACCAAATAATTGAAAATTTTTGTAAATGCTGTGCTAAAACATGAACTACAAAAATAGTATAATTTTAGACATTTTTTAGAAAGGTCCTGCGTAGTTAATCTTGTACATATAGTACTATTAAATTTGTAAAAAAAAAAAAGTCTAATATTCTGTGCAAAAGTGAAATTAAATATCCTGATTAGTAAATTCCAAATATTGTGCTCTCTTTGTGAGTAAGAGACTCAAGAGCACACTTTTCAAGATCTTCCTTAAATAGTTTGTATCATTTTCTTTAAAAATTATCAAGGGTAAATTTGGAAGTTAAACCAACATCTTTCTTGGGAATCATTACTCTAAAGGACCAGGGTTGAACAAGTTAAGGAAAACTCAAACTATGTAAGTGTAATTTTTAAAATTTGAAGGGGCCATATGAAATTATCATAAACCTCAGAGGAGATTTGTGAAATTCCCTAAATAATATTGGACCTTTGTTTTAAAAATTAAAAAAAAAATTATTGTGTTGGACCTAAGTTAAGGAAAATAAGCATTGGCTAGGTTTTCCTCGGATATTCCTATGTAAATTCCAGGTATCTTGAAGATTGTACTTTCTAGTTAATTATTATTAGTTTTGTGGGTGAAAAAGGTTGGTATATGTAGGTCTTGGTGGCATATTTTTTTATGAACACTGGAGTAGAGTAAACAGAACTAATTTCTGGCAAAACAACAACAGCATGAAGCTATTAACCAGTTATTTTATAACGAGCAAATTCCTGATTTTGTTGTGACTAAAAATTAAAGAGACAAGAATCCAGGCTTTACATATTAAAAAAAAAAATGAAGTCCTTCGACAACAGTAAAGCATTTACCCTAGTTTAATATTAATTTAATACTAAATCTAGTCTTCACATTTCTTGAATTAACCCCTACTAACTGATTCTTTGATGAAAAGAAAATGCACATATACTGTTCATCTAACTTATTTTTTCTATAGCTTAAATTTTCTGTATTCGTATACTTTACTACTTTTTTACAATTTCCGGTGGATAGAATTTACAGCAAAGATTACGAATTTGTTTCTAATGAATCCAAGCCTTGATATATTTTTCAAGAGTAACTGAACAGAAATTAGAATGAAACTTCAATTTTTTGGTAGCCACAAAAAAGAAGAAGGGGATAATCACAGTAACCTCTCTTGAGATTTTTGACAATTTCACTTGAGACCCCTCAATTTTTAAAAATTACGAAACCTCCCTTGCATTTACTGTTTTGGTGACAAAACCTTCCCTATCAACACAAATTTTAAATGAAAATCTAAATTTAAAAAAATTATTTTCTTTATCACTTGAATTACAGCCACGGCCACCACCAACTTAACAAACACCACCACTAGCAGCCAGAAAACAATCCCACCAACATTATCACTACCAAATGATTAGGAAAATAAAAACCAAAAATTCGTCTTGTTTTTATCACTTGAACAACATCCACCACCACTACCATATCACAGTAACTCCATTTCAATCAATCACCACTACTACAAGCAACCGGATTATAAAGGCAAAATTCAAGTGAGCCACTCAAATCTGTTTGCTCAAAACGAATTATATGTTAGTAACTTCCAAACACTAAATTCATAAATCAATTTTTATATAATAATAAGAATAATATATTTTATTAGCAAAAATTTTAAAAATTTAAAAGTCCTTAGATAAGCGGCTATTTGTGATTGCAGGGATAGAGAGAGAAGAGTATGATGAGTCAAGGGTCATTATAGTCATTTTAATTGACCAAGTGAGTTTAGTATAATTTTTCAAACCTCAAGGGTGCTAGGTGATTATTGTTAGAAACCTTAGGGGAGGTTTATGTGATTATTCCAAAAAGGAAAAGAAATGGTCCATGAATATCAGCACATCTATCTAATCATTTTTTTTTGGCTGGTAAATAAATGTTTCTCAAGCATGTTAAATGCCAACGGCAAAATATGCCAGTGGTGCTAGTTAATCAAAGTGGCTGGCGTTGGCATCCCTGACGTTTTATTCTA
The DNA here is from genome assembly GCA_024721245.1 of Mitragyna speciosa. NCBI lineage: Eukaryota > Viridiplantae > Streptophyta > Magnoliopsida > Gentianales > Rubiaceae > Mitragyna > Mitragyna speciosa. Next base: position 4,855,668 of record CM045558.1, read on the forward strand.
ATTAAGATTGTAAAAATCATTTTTTTCCAACTTTACGGATGGTCACACTGTTTACCTGCACACATAAGAAAATGAGGTCGAGCTGGGCCTCCTCCCCCGGTGTACCTTTGACGCTCAAGTCAGTAAGGTATTTATAACATGAATAAGTAATGAGAAGACCTCGGCTAACTTGGGAGCTTACCTATAAGGTTGGATTTATGAGATCCCAATAGGAGTATTTATAGTTGAGGGAGAAGAGAGGAGAACTGAGGGCTAAAGCCCTAGTCTGAAAAGCCTAGTTAAGGTAGGTCGGCGGTGTTAAATAGAGACTTGTGCCAGAAGAAAATGTCACATCAATTATATCTAGTTAATTTTGACTTCTCAATCAATATTACTTGATTTAATGGGTAAATTCTATCTCTACAAAGGTAACTAGCTTAATTTTATGAGCAAATTGACTTTGTCAATTAAGAGAGTTGCGCAAGTCACATGTAAAGATTACATCAATTAACAGATGTTTATTTGTAGATTTACAAATAGATTTTTCAATTATCAGCCATCCAGTCAAAAGAATATATGATGTTCAAGGTACATTATGTGATACTACATGTATGTGCAACTTTAACCCACCTTCTTTCTTGAGATATTTCATAAACCACCCTGGAGATTATGAAATTTTACTTGACATTCCTAAATTTCTATTATTACACTTGTCTCCCACATCAGTTTTAGGGGGCATTTAATTAGTCGATTTAATGTTAAAAATTAATAGATTAAGATTTTTTTAATTCAATATGTTTATTAGTAAAATAAATAAAATTACTTTATCACTTAATACATTAAGTACTACTTAATTTATGTACAAAATTTCAAATTAAAAATTTTTACTTAATTTAGTGAATTTTGAGTAGATGTAGCATTTTCTCTCCCCATCACCTGCTCTCTCTCTCTCTCACACACACACACATACATAGATATACATATACATACATACATATATACATACATGCATACATATAGATACACACACACACACATATGACACACACACGTTAGTCTTGCAAGTACATACATATATTTTTTTTTCTCTCACATATACAAATACATAAATTTTTCTTTTAACATACAAACACTCTTTCTCACATGCACAATCTCATTCACACAGACATACACTTTTACACAAATATCTATTTCTTTCTCTTTCACACACACACGCACTTTCACTCTCTCTCTCTCTCGCCCTGCTCCCTCATTCTCTCTATCCCACATATACAGTTTCTCTCGTACATACCTACATACTTTCTTATACATACAAACACACACACTCTCTCTCTCACACACACACACACATACATAGGCATACTATTTTTGTTTTAGTTCCACATATGCATTTTCTCTTTTTCATACGTGCACACACATATTTTAATTTTTCTTCTCTCACATACTTGCACACACTTTCGCTTCATATATACAAATACTTTCTCTCACAACATTCTCACAAACAAATATACTTGTTATCTATCTCTCACAAATAAACAGCCTCTCTCTCTCTCTTTCTCATGCACATTATGGATAAATTATTTCATTTTGTAAGGTAAAATTATTAGATTTATGAGATGAGATATTTAATTTTAGTGCATAAATTCAGTCAATTATCAAACGAGTATAATTTTATCAATTCAGTAATTTAATAATTTCAACACTTAAATTTCAGATTTTCAACTTCAATTTTATCAAATGGGGTCGTAGTGTAATAAAATCAATCTATCCACATAAAAATTGTTTCAATATATTTCTTTCCCAAATTACAATTGCATGACTTATATAATAAATTTAACTAAAAAAGAAAACTATAAAATATAGAAAAAAATTAAGATAAGTTGATCTTTAAAAATTATTTATGGCAAGCTGATTAGGTATGTTATAACAAAGTTGTCGAGAGAATTAAGAATATAACTATTGATGATTGGAATTACATACTAAATTTTGTTTGGAAAGATTAAGACACTCATTTTTAGATGTTCCAAAGTGTGATCATGTGGATAACTTCATTATTGTTAAATATTTTTTTCATTTGTAATTTTGAGCACTTTTTAGAAGTTAAATTTGTCAATTAAAATTCTTATGGATATAGTATTTTCAAACATCAACATTTAGATATTTTAATTCTCTCCATGATTTCAGTTGGAATCTATTTGACTCTTTACAGCATGCAATAAGTAATTTTTTTTAATATTAGATTCTTTATTTTTTTAAAGTATTTTCAAGTTATTTTCAATTAAATTTGTTATATTAATTTCTTATAAGCAATGAAAGGGTAATTTAGAAATAAAGATAATGTTTAGCATTTTGTATCAAATTTTTGTGCATATGGACTTACATTGAAACTCAAAATAAAGGGGGTAAGTGTAATATTAGAAACCACAAGATAGCCAAGCAAAATTATTAGAAATTTCAAGGGAGGTTATTGAAATTATTCCTTGTTTCTTTCCTTGTTATTGTATTTTTTTTTATGGGTTGCCACATGTGACTACTGGATCATATAGTGAGTGCTTATGTTTTATTTTTTATTTATTTCTTTGAAGGAGTAGTGAATGAATTGAATTCATGTAACCAAGATTTGCAACACCAATATGTTTACTTGTATGCAACCATAACTCCATCATTAATTATGGAAAAACACAAATGGAATTCTAGCTAATATATTCTTCTGTAGCCGCTTTGATAATCTATTCAACGCATTGGTATGTAGTTAGTAGTAGCCATGTAAATTATTTTCCCTCTTCTAAAGAGCCTTTTGATGTCATAATTGTTTTGGTTTCTTAGCACCAGGTAAAATTGAACGAACATAGATGGCAAACTAAATTAGTTAAGCTTAGAATTGCTGAAAATTTTTGTTGTTGGGGTGTGCAAACAAGTACTTAATTCCGTATAAAAAGGTTACGAAAGATTAATATTTTACTGTTTAAGTAGGTTTTAATTTTTTAAAAAGGACGGTTCTGACTCTTTCTTTTTTCTCCTTTAAGGCTAAATGGGAAGTTGACACAGCCAGACATTGCAATCCTAACTATGACAGTGTTGTTGGACGTGGTCAGATTGTTAGTACTTTAGTACATCAAAAAGATGCACTTATATATTGGGTTAGACCTAACTTAGTTGCCATTATGATGAACTAAGATCGCACAATGTTTTGTCTGGAATCTTAAATTATGTCCACCCAAGAAAAGTTTAATTTGCTTTAGAAGCCAAAAGGGCTTGCTTCTCCGGGGCCACATGACTGAGTTCAAAGTGCAGAAATTTTTCAGAAGAAGGGAACTGGCTGTCTGCAGTCAAGCCTCGGAGCTTTTAGGCATCCTTCAGCTGAATAAAATGAAAACTATAGTAAAATCCATATATAATTGTGCATTTTGATCAAATTGTACAGGCTTTCTAATTAACTAAGTTGACTTGGAATTTGCTCGAATGTAGTTTGAAGCTGAAAATTACCTCATATTGATCTTGTTAATTTCTTGAATCTTTATGTTCTTCTTTATGAAAATCTATTGTTCCTGCCGCATGAGTATTGACCCCAAAGGGACAAGATGAAGGGAGTTCCATCCAACTGCTTGACATGAGGACAACCAAACAGTAAACACATGCAAATTAAACCAAAGCTCTGAAACATATATCAGCACATGCAGAATGGATTTTGCTCCTTTACAACTTGGAGCAAGCTTAGATCTTTCTTTCGATTGTAAAGCTAAGGGGACGGGTAGCATACCTCGCTAGAAATTGCTTATCATTGAAGAACGATGTTGTTTAATGAAGAATTCTGGTTCCTACAACAATATAACTACTTCATTCCATATGTGCTGAGTACATTGGTCAAATGAACTCTGAAACCTATTATTCCATGATGGTCATATGCCTATTAATAGACATATTACATGAATAGCCACGAGACTAAAGAACACTGGTTAAAGATGAAGACAAAATGAAAATGAAATTTGATCGTAACCAATTTTAAAGGGTAAAATTCAAAATTTTTTTGAGCATTTCTGCAAAATAAGGAACATTGCCTTTCTAGTTCACTGGATACATGTTCATCCTTCCCAAATATATGGATGCAAACAACAGGGTTGGATAGTGAGATATTTGCTATTGGACCCAAAGGAAAAAGGGGAAATTTTGTACCAAACAACGGAAGAAGAGGAAAAGGAAGAAAACAAATTTGAATTTACAGTAGAGAGGTGGACAAATATAAATCTATACTGCCTCTAAGCACAAGCACATGCAGAAGCTCATTCAAGTCTTGAGCATCGATAACATTGCAAACAGGTGGGAGAATTGAAATATGATGCTGTAATACTTAAAATCCAAATATGGTAAGGCACTAAATCAAGGGAATACTCGTGTACTTTCTACCTTAATCAATTTGGTAATAGATTAAGGAGTAAACTTAAGCTGCAGGCGTCTAACACTTCATTCCATGAGACTACTAAAAAATAATGTACAGACTTTCTCCATCCAACTTGGATTTATATCTTAGCTAACTCACTAGGAAGTGCAGTTTATTTACATGCAAAACATAACATGCCTACACTTCTGAGTTTCACCACAGTGATGTCATCATTTGTTAGGGGAGGGGAGGGGGGGGGGGGGGGAACATATTATAGGTATAAAAGATGATCATTTGTGTATCAGTAGCCCAAAATGAATAATAGATTCAAATCGCGTGTATAACTCATTTATGAGATTTCTTCTTAGGACATTGCCTATAACATCTCAAGGAAATGTTGTGACATTCATTTACTAATTGAATTCCATGTACAGCTGCTTTGAGTATAACCTGGGGCATATGTGTGGATTCAAGATTTTTTTCTGAGACAGTCCATGAGAAGAATATAATTAATTGATTTCCTACAAAAATGAGGGGTAAGTGTTCATATTTAATCAATCATTTAGTAGCAACAATAATGGAAGTGAAGGGAAACGGTCAATATCTCAAATCTAGCCAATATATAAAAATAAAATGGCAGCTGCATTAATTTCAAATCCAAAGCTGTCCAGACGCTATTTCTTTTTCTTTTGAGCAAGATTGGAAGAATATGCAAGCAATGGTCTTATGGTGAATTTTCCCAACTTCAATCCTCAAGGATGGCTGGATAATTTGATATAAGCTACGGTTGGAACTTGAGCAATGGGAATCATCCGTTGGTTGTCCTTTAGAACAAAATGGTCAACCTGAATAATAAATTGGTAATCTTATATTTTAAGCGTGAAACTTTTGGTAGGATTATTGGTGTAAAGAATCTTTTTTTTTCGGGTGCTATTGAAAATTTCTTTGGGTAAGGTCATTCTGCAACTTAATCATTTCATATGTATGGTTATCAAAAAGTTTTAAAGAAGGGACAGCGTTTGGGAGTTGTTACCCCTAAAAATGAAATTTTCATTTGTTGTTTCCATTATTGCAGAAGCTTTCAAGATGAGCAAATCAGCAAAGACACTATTAAAGCATATGTACCATTTCAAACAACACAAGCAAAACACAGCTGGAGAAGAATAACCAACATGAAATGTGCATCTATGTGAATTCATTATAATCAAACTAGGGGAGATAGCAATACGTTTTAAGCCAAAAAAAAAAAAAAATGAGCAAAAGAAGAAAGACTGCAATATATGATTCTCGTCCAATATTTTGCTCATATTCTATGACAATACTAGATAATAGTATATTCATTTTAAAAAATATACATCCATAAATTAATACATACTATTTTTCATAGACAATCAGTTGAGTGGAGAACAATTCCGTCATGGTCAAACTAGCAAAATTGTAGAAGAACTATAGGATGCAAGAGAGACTGATTATAGCTGTAGACTAGTAAATATCCAAGTTTAGATTTTGCAAACACCAAATCTTTTATTAGTATGATTGAACAAGTTGAAGTAAACAAATTGTAGTAGGGTTAGTCTCCATATCAAGCCAGATTCAGCATTCTTATCTAACAAGAACTTGAAAGTTCCACCCTAAGGGTAACAAGAAACAACTAGAAGATGATATTTTCACAAATCAAAATGCGTTCCACTAAAACCACCAAAAGAACATACTATAAAACCTAAATGTACAACATGGAAATGATTATGGTGAAGATCCATGGTTTTTCCCTAACCTTTTTATGACCTAATATGGTGGCCGCCCCGTTGAGTTCCCCGTCCATCCTCCGCCCTCCAGCGGAACCTGACCATTAGGCATATTTAGTGGCAGATTGAAAAAAGGAAGCCCTAAAGATGGATCAGGAAATTGATTATTTGCACCGCCGCCGCCACCAGCGGATGGCTGTGACGCCGAGGGGGGTTGTATTTGAAGTGACTGATCATCTTCATCCAAAGGCAGTCTTTCATAAGCCACGTTAGTAAAAGAAGCAGCAATAACAACAACAGGTCCTGAGGCAATCAAAGCTCCCACAACATTTCCACCAACAACTTGACCTTGTCCACCAGCTAAATATATGGTCAAGCTGGTGGCACCTGGTGGAGCTGGTGGTGGAAGGAACGAGCCCGACAGCGATAACATCTCAAACCGGCCGTGCAACGTCACGACTGAGCCGGCAGCAGCCGGTTGCCTCAAGCTGACATTGTTGACAGTGCCACTTCCACTCAATATACAAATACCTCTTTGCCTTTTTCTTGCATATGTTGCAATTGATTCAAATACATCGCATCCACTGCTGACCTCTAATAGATGTGCCCGGAGCGTGTTGGGGCTTTCTCGGGTGATTATCACCGGGGGTTTAGGCTTGTTTTTGGAGCCAGGTGGCCGACCTCTGGGCCTACGACCCACGACATCGCCTGAACTGGTGTTTGATGTGACCAGCTCTAGACCAGCTTGCTGAGATTCATCTTCGTTTTCGCCCGAAAACTGGTTTCTATTGCTTTCATCTTCTGGGTCGGCCAGTGGCCTTTGAAGCTGGAGATCAGGCCTGTGAAGCTGAGCAACGAAGTGAGAAGCTGAGCCTAAGCCTAGACCAGCCATACACAAGAACAAAAGAGAATAGAAAAACTAAGTAGCAGTTCTAATTAAGTGAAATAAAGTAAGATTTAGCTGAGAAAATTAGAACTATAAAAATTGATAAGAGGTTTTTTATGGGGTATTAAAGAAAAAGATAAAGAAAGCACAAGAATTCGAACCCTAGAGCAAATACAAATCAAAGGAAATCGAATGGAGAGAAAGGGAAGGGATGAAGGAAGAGGAGTGCGAGAGAGAAAGTGGCAGATGCAGCCGTTGTCACAGCCAAAAGTATACATTTAAGGACATAAAATATGACAATATGCACATATTTTATTAAGAGTATATTACTATTTCTTTAATGCTAGCTGCTTTTATAAAAGTAGAATAGTAGAATATGAGTGAAGAAACCTACTAGGAGAGGGTAAGTACAAATAAAGTTGTATGTAGATACGGTTTTATATACCCCATATATGCCTTGATACCAATGTGTATGTATGAAGAAAAGTATGTGTGTGTACACATATATATAGTAATGAGTAAAAACCTAATAAAGTTATACCAATTATTCCTCAGCGTCACCCATATTTTCCCCTCCCCTTATCTTTAACAAATACATAGATTTTGGGTCCTGCTTTCCAAGAAAGCATAATCTATTCACCAGTGACTATTTAATATTTACTCTTAATTTTGAGAGTTTAATTTCATACAAAAGTGACTAAATGTATCTTTTCTCTTGAAGCTTCAATACAAGAACATTTTGGGAATTGAGATAATTTACACTATGCAGTGATTGTTATTCTGACTTTTGAGACAAATTTTCATTCATTGCAACAAACCTAAGCAAAAGAATATATAAAATGTTGTAGTGTCTATAATTTTCTATATGAGCACGAGCATAAATGTAACTTTTCATCTTCCTCTGTTGAATTTTTAGAAATTTCTACATGACCATAGCATTCCAACATAGCTGAGAAGTTTCTAAGTTCACACCAAAGTAAGAACATGAACATTACTTTTGCTGGAGAAAGAGTCTTGGTAAACTAACTCCCCACTTGTTTTGGCTGTCGGAGCTACACTTCTCCAAGTTGGTTACTTTGCTTTTCCTGCCCTCAATATTCTTGCAAAGGTTGTTGAAGGGTCACTAGGAATAAAGTTGAAATCTAGTATTGGTCTAAAGAACATCATGACATTATTAAGTATAAGGATTATAATCTTTATGAATATAGGTGAAAGGTACATATCGTACACATTATGCCAAAGAAGGCTATCTTTCACCATTACTAGCTTTCGGTAAGGAACAATTGTATGTTGTCTCTAAGCAAAGAGTTGCAAATAACACAAAAGAAAATCATTTTAAATTGTGAAATATGTAAAGTCGCGAGAAAGGTCTATTACGCGAATCAATCCACCCCTGGAAAAACCTCAAAAATAAAATTCCACGAAGGAAAAAATAGCAAGAAGGAGAAAAGAATCAAAGGAATATTATGATAGATGCTAGGGGTTGTTAATGTAAATGGTAGCTTACCATTTTTGTAAAATGTCTATTCCTAATATTGATTGAGTTTTTCCAAGCTTGCAAACGAGATTTTGTAAAATGGTTTATTCTTCATCTATATGTCCTTTGTCTCTAATTATAAACCAAGTTTTTATTTTCTTAGATTTGTGATTTGATCATTTTCAATTGTGATAATGTGCAAAGAATACAAGAATGTTACTTTTCAAGGATCATTAGTCAATTAGATTGTGGTTGAAAGAACATAAGTAAAGCTCCACAATGAAAATAGTTAGTAATCATGCATGATGTATATTCTCCTCTCTTTGAATTTACATAAGACAAACAACTCAGGTGGCAATTTAGCCAAATGAATAACAATGAGTTGCAAGCATAATATTAAGTTACACAATGATGAATGGATTAATTCCACTTTTACCGGGGGCAAGAGCTATTTGAAATCATGGTAGGCAGTAAACAAGAATAAATGCTGGCAAAAAGAAAAAGACTTGTGGCGAGATTAAAAACATTGGCGAGTGGAGTGGTATTCACCCTTTAGTAGCAGTTCTCAAGTTTCCTTTCTCTAAATCCCACATCAATTTGGTAAGAGTCGAGTGGAGAGTAGATAAGTCCCTTGACTCAACTCAAAAATCAGCAATTGCCTTTTGGGTTGGGTTGAGGAATTAGGTTTATCCCTTTCCTCATGAAAATTTTGACAAAAAGAAAAAGACTTGTGGCGAGATTAAAAACATTGGTGAGTGGAGTGGTATTTACCCTTTAGTAGAAGCTCCCAAGTTCCCTCTCTCTAAATCCCACATCGATTTGGTAAGAGTCGAGTGAAGAGTAGATAAGTCTCTTTGCCCAACTTGAAAGTCAGTGATTGCCTTTTGGGTTGGATTGAGGAGGTTTATTCCTTTCCCCATAAAAATTCTGACAAAAAAAAAAAGTAAACAAGAATAAATGCAATTATTCTAAACAAAAGGCAAGATTCTCCATCCATTGAAGTCTTTTCAAATGACATCAGATTAAACAATTTGGATTAAATTATAAAATTTTTTAGTGATAGAGAATACAAGTCATGCAAAACTTTAGGAATTTTTCCTCACTCTTCCTCTTGTTTAGTAACAGTCATTCTAACATCAACTTTGTAAACAATTCAAAATAATATGTAAACTATTTTTATATGGCATAGTTTTGTCAAATAGGTATCACAAGCTTATTTATTATCAATATCACTAAAAGCAGCGCAGCCAAGAAGACTTCATTTTTAACCACTCAATAATTTTAAAATGCTTGAGTTTGCTGAATTGATGATAGTTTTATAACTATTTTTAAATGTAAACCTTTTTTTTAATCCCATATATTCTTCTCTTTTCGCAGTCCACGTTCATTTGCAAAAAAAAAAAATATTGATGAGAGGACAATTGAGTAAGTAAATAATCCACGCGCCATTGTTCTATCCCAGAAACAAAAAATTAAATAAAATATTTATGGGCTCCTTCCAAGTGTTTTTAATAACATGTTAATGAATTACAGCCACAAAATTTAGGGGACTGCCATAGAAAAACAATAAACAAAAACTAGGATATTATAAATTTATAAAAGGTCATAATTGCAGGCACCCATTTTCGTTAGCTACCCGCCAAGGTTATCAAGTATACAAAGTATACAACAACTTTTAAAGTGTTTGGCTGGCAGTAGAGTTGTTTAATCGCAAAATATATCCCTTCCACATAACAGACGGCGTTGCAGCCAAAAACCACTTTGTAAACTAAAGAAGGGGAGACATCTTAATATACAATAAGGAGTCATTTAGGGGACGTTTAGTTCAAATTTCTCAATTACTATCACTATGAATATCATTAATTCTACTATGAGTATGAGTTTTGATGATTCCCCTTAGCATGTTTGATTTAATAATGGAATAAATATCATTGTAAAAATACTTGTTTGGTTTACTAGAATGACTTTTAAGTAAATTTTTAAATCTTTTATTTATGATATACATATTTTTAAGATTTCTTATTTTGTATCTTTTTTTTTTAAATTCTAAAAGACTTCTTCAATTTTAAATATAGCCATGCTCTAATTTGAGTTTTACGCAAAAAATAACCTTAAAAAAAAGTCATTTTTATTGTATTAACAGAGAGTGCTATATATCTTTGATTTTTAGTTCAATTTTTATAAAAAAAAAATTGAATGTAAAAAAATTTATTAAAAAGAATTTTTATAAAAAAATTTATAAAGCACTAGTAAAAAAAATTCAAAATCAAAAGATAAAACAAAGGGGGAGAGAGAGAGAGAGAGAGAGAGAGAGAGAGAGAGAGAGAGTGAGTAATAGTATATTGGGGTGGGTAACTCAAAAGATATATAGTTTTTTAGTTGGTGTGTTTTTGCCCTTAATCATAAGGGTTAATAGGTTTGATAGAATAGTATTTAGAAGGAATCATTAACATCCCAATTAATTACTATCATTCCTATTGAATAATAATGATAGTTGTTTTACAAATATTAACAATGGGTATCATTAATGAATTATTTTACTTATGATACCCATTCTCCTTCTTGATTCCCCTAAACCAAACACCCCCTTAATTCAAATCCTCAATCAATGAATATTACTAATCCTACTATGAGTATAATTAAGTTTGAATGATTCTCTCCAATATGTTTGGTTTATAATGAAATGGGTATCGTTCCTTCCAAAAGAGTGAATGAGTTTGATAGAATAGTATTTTGAAAAAAAAACTATAGAAAATCAGTTAATCACTTCTATTTTGATTGAACAATAGTGATAGTTATTTCCAAAACACCTACAACGAGTATTATTATTACTGACACACATTCTCCACCTTGATTCTCCTAAACTAAACTTTTCCTAAATTTGTGCAAGAGTTGAATGTCTTAAAAAGCACTAGTTGCAATAAGGGTAGGAAGAATAGGGGTGGCAATTCACTATCCAAAAACATGATATAAACCTAACATGAAAAAAATGAGTGTAGGTTAAGGTTTGGCGGGTTCATATTAGAATCGGATCGAACCAACTGACCTGCTAAACAAATAAGCTAGGTTCGAGTCTGAACCGGGTCAATCCATTTGACTCTAAAAAAATCAAACAAACAGATCAAGTTCGAGTTTGACACAAAAAAATTTATTTTTTATATTTTTATTAAAAATCATTTTAAAACTAATTTATGCAAATTATAACAATTTGAAGACTTCTTGAGACAAAGAGGAATGGATTAAGTTGATAAAAGACTTGAAGATTTTGTTCATGTGCAAAATATCCGGAGTTGTATGCAACAACAAATCTTTAGGGGCAGAACATGATTTTTTTTTTCCAAGTCAAACTGGTCGACCCGTCAACTCATTTCGAGTCATGTTCGGGTTAGTTGACCCATTTCGGGTTGGTAGGTCAAGTTCAAGTCAGTGAATTTCCTGTTATATTTGAGTCTCAACACGAACCCGACGCTAACTCGATTGCCACCCCTAGGAAGAAATTCGTTTATAAAAAACTTGGGCAAATCTGTGGCAGAATATTATTCAGACCTCCTAACGTATGAATTGGTCGCTTGGTAAGTGTACTTTTTAGGATCGTATAAATTGAAATGTAAAGGTAAAAACAATATGAAAATTTTTATTAGGTCCTTATGTTTCATAAAGAGATAGATTATCCCAAATAAATGCAAGATTATTTGGATTCCAGTTTGGAATTAGAGAAAATGAAAGGTTTCAAAATGGGTGTGCATCTTTGGGTAAATCACAGGCCGGCCAATGAGCTTTAGTCCTTATGGATAATTTCATAGTAAAATTGCTCAAAAAAATATTATGGTGACAAAAAATTATTGAAAAATAGTAAGTTGTGAATAAAAGCAGTAATAAGTTTTTATTGAAACTTATTAAATTTTTTACGAAAATTTACTATTTTTATTAAAAGTTATGGTTATAGAGAGTTTTATTTAAATCGGAATCCTCTTTCAAACCTTTTCCTTGCCTGGCAATTCTTGTAAGAAACGAGTCATAGTCAAGTTATAAATCGAAATCTACACCTTCAATTAAAACGCAACCTTAGAGCAATTATTCAAGCAAAGTTTTTCATATATGATTTGAATAATTTAACCAAAAGATTGGTCTGGATGATGCCAATTGTTAAAGTTCCTATTCAGTAACATAAATCTGATTGAAATCATTTTCCCACAAAAGACAAATTAATTTATCCATGAAAACTCCTCCTTTCTTCAGTACTTGAGTAGTTGAGCCTAGATAAATTTGGTCCGAAGCTTAATAACCAGAGCATATTTCTTATTTAATTTCTGTTTGGATAAATTGCTGAATTGATCCTTGAATATCTACAAGGTTCTAATTTAGTTTTTGAACTCTTTAGCATTTAGCACAAGACCAATTTAGACATTGGTTCCAATATCAAGAATAATTGATGAATTTTGTGCAGCATCTGTCAGGCAAAATGTATTGTATAAACATAATTCGTATAAGGAAACAACTTATTGTCGGCAGTAGGTGCACATTGACGGCTTTTGCTGTCCTCACTCATGCCAATTTAGTGAATGAAATGAGAACCAAAATTGGCACATGTTTTTGGTGGTCAAAGATTCAGTCACAAATCCATTTCATATTCTGTAGGAATTGCAACTGAGATTGATCCGTGAAAAGACTCAACTAATAGTCACAAAGGTAACCAACGCACAAAGAGGTTCATGAGATAATCATGCTTTTTTCATTTGTAACACCATTTTGTGAGAGTTTGAGTAACATTAACCAAGAAAGCAAATTGGATCTTTTAATGTCCTTAGTATATTATATTAAGATTCTCTTATATCTTGAGATATTTGAATATTTTATTTAGGGCTTTTTTAGGTTTGTAGAGGTTTTTCCAAATTTTATATTCCTCTTGTTTGATTATTGAAGTTCTCCTCGTGAATGCTGGCCAAATTGACTTAACCATATAATTCATTAGCTTTCTATTTTATTTTCTTTCATGATTTGTTATTACTTTTGTGGATTGTCAAATAACTTTTGATAAATTATCCTAACGTATATGTATTCAAGGAGGAAGAATATGAATCTATTATGTTAGAAATGGCATCATTATTTGAACTATAATATTAAAATCCTAAATTTGTGACAAAATAATGACCAAATGGTTTTATCTTGTCCCAAAGAAAATCCAGCTGCAGCATAATAAAGTTTTCATGACCATAGTTTCTTTACTTAAAAAGAAACACTAAGAAAGTTTGTCAAGGTGCTAGCTAAACACTACAAAATTGTCATATTATCCATTTTGTAACTATATATGATCAAAGGCCCAATTTGATACTTTTAATCAAAAGTTTGATGGCTTCATAGGATTTTTTCAAAGTTTGCGGACTATTATCAACTCTCTTTTATACAAGTTTAGGACTTTCATAGTAATTTACCCATCCAGTTTTTCACAGACTTGTTATTTCAAGAAAAAAAAATAAAAAATAAAAACAGCAAACTGCATCATTTAAGAATACACACGTAAACTGCCCCGTCCATTTGACATCATATTTTGAGTTATTAAATCTAAAACGGGCAGCCACGTTTATCTTTTCACAATGACATGCAATCCAAGCTGAAGTCGACAAATGTACACTAATTGAGATCCAAGAGCTCCCTAGGAAGAAGTCTTGTCTGGGTGCAATTGGGGGAAACAAAAAGGTTTTGCACATCGGAATTCATCTCCATGGTCAAAATGTGATTAACTTTTGGCAACATTTCTTTTGCTTTTCTTTTGGGTAATTATTTCAGTCGATACTAATTTGTTTGAGTTTCTTTTACTTTCTTCTTTTCTTCCACACGTGCAAACTACCAATTCTTTACAACTTCTTGCAGAAAAGTAGATGAATAACTCAGATAGATGCAAGAGATTGTTAAGGTCTTAGTTTACTATATTGTTCTAATTTGTCAAACTTAAGATTTAACTTTTTTGGTAGATAGTTAAGTTTCAAAGTTTATGATTTTTCTTGTGGGGTAGAGAAACATGCTTTCAGACAAATTTGGAGAGAATGTGATACACGTTCCGAGATAGTTTCCATTATTGTTTAGTGTTTATTGTTCATTTTCAAATGGAAAAAGAGAAGGAAAATAGAGAATTCGTCTCATATGAGATTATTTCCACCTCTCATGCCCAATCATGATACACATTTCGAGAAATTTACACAAGAAAAGTAGAGGTACATTTTCTTGGCTCCATTTGAATGGTTTTTTTTATGTGTTTTTTAAAAAAATATTACTATAACTGTTTAAAAAATTTTCTTAATAATAAAAGGTTGGTTAGAAGATTGTTTAAAGTTTTCAAAAACACATGTTTCTTAAAAGCAAAACCAAATAAACGGATTCAGTTCTTTCACACACAAATAAATTTGCAAGCGTGTTTTCTTATTTTGACCTTACCTTTCACCATTTTATGGGGCAAGTATATTTTTAATTTAATTTAAAATTTTTTTATAATTTTATGGAGTTGCACTTATGATTAAATACTACATAATATATTCTATGAGAGGATAATTAATTTACTTTTTTTTTTATAAATCTACACTATCACATGGGAAATGGAGAATTTGGCGTTGATGGAATTCAAACTCTCAACTTTTGAGGTGGAGTCATAGCATTGTAACTGCTCAACTCTATATTCGTTCCCAGTTAATTTACTAATATGTATCAAAATAAAATAACAGAGCGGACAATTTTTTTTTTTTTAAATAATGCACGCATATTGGATAGCGCAGAGAATGGGCTTGGGACAGTCACGTGAGAGATGTCCAAGTCAAATATAGCAAAGCAGTGTAATAACCAATGTTGGCCAGGAGACAGTAATAAGTTTCATCAAGAGTTGGTCAAACTTAAAAGAAATGGCCGCAAAGACCGGCCCTCGTGGATCATCTTTATACCATTATCCATTCCAATGGATGGATTATTTTACTATTATAATGAGGATTAGATGCTCGATTTCTTCACTTTTTTTTTTTCTGTTTCCTTGGAAATTTTTATGATGCAAAAATAAAAGGGTCAGTAAATTTGTATAGTTTTTAGGAAAGTCTTTTGGCATTTATTTAAGACATCTCTAGCATGTATCACATTATTGCAATACAGATACATTTCGATTGCGCTCGAAGGGCGTTGATAATTTGCCCCTCAATATTTCATTGCCATAATTCATCTTTATGACTACACAGCCTATTGACATATTATTTATTGACATCAAAAGTTGTTAACCAAAGGGCCAAACTTTCCTCTGCATGTCAGATGCATGTGATGAGCCCCATTTGATCACATGATCTAAGTATCATGTCGTACTTCTGAATTCTAAGCACAGAATTCGATCTATATCTTCTCAAAAACCTTATCTTCATTAAAGAGATCTGCCAAGAACATTTAAAAAGTGCACTTAATTTAAATTTATTTTGCTCTGAAAGATGTGAATTTGGTCTTACATAATAATTTTTTTAATTACCTAATTATTTAATTTGCTTTCTTAATTACCAATTCCTCGAGGACTATTGCTTAATTACCAAATCTTCATTTTTCCCTTTGAGGGCTCACTTCTACATTTCTTTCTTAAACTGAGAAGCACCAAGTTATTAATGTCAAGAAGTGGTATGCATGCCTATGCATTGGCATGACAGTGCCGTGTGCATGGCTTTTATCAAAGTCCAGTTCAGATCATAGACAACCATAATAAAATTTCAGACTGGCAGTGGCAGGAGTCGGTAGAAGTGGAGGTCTTTTTGCCTGAATTGAAGGAAGATACACTGAAGATAAAGCTATGGTTTTCTCAGTTCTCAAGAACCAAATTAAAGTTATATAAACACCAATTACTACGCCATCCCACTTCCTCTTTATCCCCCAGAATTTTCGGGCACCAAACCCCATGACTAGGTACCACACAAGTGGGGAGAAAGTCATTAGAATCCAAGGGGGTGGCAACTAGCTAGTAGGTATTGCGTGGACCTACGTGCGTCATGTGACATATCATGTGGTGCAGTAAAATTAATAATACATCGTTAAATAATATAAAGCGTAGCTCACCAACATCACTTAATGATAAATTATTAATTTTAGTGCACTATATGAACAATACACAGTGACGCATTTAATAATTTTCTGCAACTGGCAAGTGACAACTGACAACAAACCAGATCACTCTTCATTAACTACAAACACAATGGAAACAAAAAATTTTGTGTAGTGGCTGTGCAATTGAATATTGTTCGGTAAGTGGAGAGTTATTAAAAGAAGATCTCTACCAGTCCTTTCTTAGTATCTTCCCTGTCCATATCATATTTCACCATCATCAGGATTGCTGTCTGTGGCACCATCTTCATTTTTTATTCTTGTGCTTTTCCCCGTGATAAATTTGTACTAGTATATTATTTCAGTTAATTATATCTAAGCTTTTTTCAGTTGGAAAGCAATTAGCATAATGATGCTAATGGATCAATAATTCATTTGGCGAGTGGACAAAATTGAGAAATTGGAAGATGCAAAATTGAGTCTACTCAAGTGGAGAACTATTTTGGCTAAAAATTTGGAGGTCTGATTTCTTCCTTATGTTTCAATTTTTAAATCGTATTTAATGGAATTCAATTTTTCCCTCGCTACACATAATTTCAAAATCAGCGCGAGGAGACGACAATAACATAGATATTTTATAAATTAAGAGATGGTTCTTTAGAACCCGAAACTTCTTAAAAATCTAGTAACTATGGTCACTATTTTCTAATATTTAGATATTTTGATATATAGGCGGTATTAGTTTTAATGCACACATAGTTATTACATATAGTTATGCATTAGTTGTTCTTTTTTTTGTTCTTTTACTCTATAATTGCTTGACTAAATTCCCTTTTTGTACATTAGGAAATCAAATTATATGCTATAGGAGGAATAAATTCAACTTTTACATGGAAAAAAAGGGTATAATTGAGTGGCAATCTAGGAAATTACTCAAAAAAATGATCACCTTTAAAGAACAAAGAAATAAATTTGAAAACTATGAAAATCAAAGGGTTCAATTCAATCTTGCGGTTGTGTGCAGGGATTGAATTACCTAACTAAACCGTTGCACAAGCTCTACATACGAAGTTTTTGTGGCTTTTCGCAAACACAAAAGTTTTCAACAAAAACTTAAAATGCCTTGCTTTGGCTTGGAGCTTCTCCTTTTGGTATTTTTCTCTTTGCTTTTTATTTTTAAAGAAGACATTCCCTTCTTTTGCGTTGTTTGTCCTTACCCTTATTAGACTGCCATCAAGTGCAGACTTAACTTTTCCCCTTTTCCTTCTTTACGTTGCTAAAACTGTTAGAGGTGTCCAAATTTTGGAATCAAATGTAAAAATGGACCGACCCCAAAATATTTCATGCTGAATTTTCAACTCCATTTTAAAGAAATGTACACACCCGCATGCATACCTACAGGTAATTGTATAGAATACTGGCCATTTAACATACTATCATTTGGCTCCAGATTTTTTGTACAATTTTTTTTTTTTTTTTGTGTTTAATTACGTTATATCAAAGTGAAAATACGCAAAATTACCTTGTATTATTTAGTGAAACGGCTTAGGCACAATTGCATATTAAAAAAAATTAGATAGAAGATATGAACCACTATTATTTTTGTAACCGTGTGATGCGACCGTAAATAACTTCTGAACTTAATTTGAAATATGTACATCAAAATAGTTCTTTTTTTTTTTTTCTTTTGGTGAGTGATTCTAACAACTCATTCAAGATAAAATAATCGTCAGGTTATTGAAGAATTTAACCACCCTTGGGAGGTTAATCAGAGTTGATAGACTTGGTATGAGTTAGATAGAACAAATGAGAGGGATTCCCATCTTTTTCATCCTCTCTCCCATTTGCAAATTTCAGCAACCCGAGGAAGGGCTAATGACTCGAGGGTGGTTTGTCGCCTTTCGGCATTAAATTAATTATACAACTTTTCTTGGTAATCTCATCACAACAGAGTCACTATCAACCAATAAAATTGTGTCTACGGACTCAGAAAAATAATTAACTTCCTCTAATCCATGCTTAAATCCGAGGTCCCCACCACGTTGGCTACCTAAACATTTTTTTTATATGTGCAATAGTTTTTAATGAAAGATTTAGCATTAGATATATTGGTTCCACCAAACGCTTAGGTTAATTTCAAGAAAGTCCAAGGTTTTGTCTATCTGAAAGCAATGATAATAACCAGCTGGCCGTGTACCTCATTTTCATATTATAAAGAAATAGGGGAGCTATGATATAAATAATAGGATTTTCACATAAAAATAATTAATAGGAGAATAATGTAGATATAACATAATTAATCTTGTCCATAAATAAAATCGCTTCACAAAGTTAGTAAAAATGATTAAAAAGATGTGAAATATAATAAAACATAGAGATTCCTTGCATTATTATAATGAGTACCTTTGGATATAAATATTTATTTTATCATTTGGTTGAGAAGGATTGTTATAATTGTACAGCATAGAACTTGGTATATATGATTCCCTCCACAATCATTTGCTGATGAGCACTTATGAAAGTGTTTACCTTAACTATGTTTTTTAATCATTATGATGATTTTGAATTGTTAATTTAGATCTTCCAACAAAAAAAGAGTAATTTTTGATATCTTAGTCGCTAGGAACAAGAGTTGTGCCAAAGGCAAATTAATAAAATATTGCTAAATAACAAACAATTCCTCAAACTTTTCGCATTATTAGTACCATGTAGAGATTTTAAACAAGAAAACTATTATATTAAGCATCAATCTTAGGTCAAATATTAAAAATAGCATAGCTACCAAAAAGATGTTTAACCTAAAGAAATATGTTTAGAAGATTAATCAAGATATTTTATCATTGCACTTATCAAGCACGAGGATTACTATTTTTTCATTATCTCATTTTAGTTAGAAATGACATGCTCTTTTTCTTTTATCATTACACGTTGCAAGGGGGTTAACATCGTGATTTGAACATAAATATGTTACTAGTGACTTCTTAATGGTAACTTTTTAGAAAGTAGATTGTCAAATGTCTCCTAGTGTTATAGATAAGCTTAGATTATCCATGTGTTGATTAAGTTGTAACTTCAAAATTAGAAGTACTTAAGAGGCATTTGGTTCAAATTTCTCAATCACTATCACTATGAATATCATTAACCCAACTATGAGTGTGGGTTTTGATGATTCCCTCCAACATGTTTGGTTTAGCAATGGAATGGTATTGTTCTTCCTGAAAAGGTTAGTGAATATAATAGATTAGTATTTTGGGGGGAATCATTATTATTGATACCCATCCCCCTCCTTGATTCTCCTAAACCAAAGCACCCCCTTAATTTTTATTGAATTTAATTACACTCTTATTTCATGCCTACAGCAGGAGTATTTTGGTATTGCAAATTCATGTAGTTAAATCTGATGGCCAAGCTAATTATCACTTAGAGCATACTTAAACAAAAATCGGAAATGTATTGAAAAAAGTCCCTTTGCTAGCAATATATCCAAAAAAAACCACTATATTTTTAAAGTATTTTCTCTTTAGAACATTGAATTGTGTTGCCTAGAAAGAAAAATTGCTGAGGTTCTCTAACTAATTGATTGAAGAAGCTTCTACTACTATTTTCTGGAAGGGCCCTCTGCCAATTAAACTGGATCATGTGATGGTCGACAAACTAAAGTCCACTAAAGTGGACAATGTATTGGGCTCAAATTAGCTCAAATCCGGCTCAAATGCCTGGGATACGACTTCTTCATCGCCCTATCTTAAGTAATGCTCTTCCAAATACACTTTTAAAGTTGTTCTCTTTTTGTAGAAAAACAAAAGTGTCGACAAGTGGTTTTCTTAACAGTCTTGGTACCAACAAATCTTATTTCTTCCCCCATATATGTGTGCAAGCACACGCATACACACACATATATATGTTTGTGTGTATGTATGTGTGTATGGGGATTTGGCTATGACTCAGCTTTGTACTATGCAAAGAACCAATAATTGAATGAGGATAAGAAAAGCAGATTCATATGAGCTGTTAATTTAATTTATAAATAAGCAGACCTACATAATTTGTTAAAATTTTACTGATTCTTTACAAACTTGTATTGTGCACCTATAAAAGTATCCGTGTATATGGTTTTTGGAGCAGTTATACCAAATATGTTTCATAACTAATTAACGGTCTCTGGGTCTATTAGTTAGTTGGACCGTTAAGTTCGCTACAGAAAAGGCAGTCTCTGTGATAACAGCGTAGAACGCATTTCTGTGGCATTTATTGTCCGATAGGCCCAAGCCAGGCATTATGTCCGTCTCTGCTTGTGCTTTTGATCTCCCGAATAACAAATGGCCCAAGAAGTTGGGTATAGGATTAGACATAAGGATCCATAGAACAACATTTGCGGCCTCATATTGATTGACAAAGGTTGTCAATGACCACTCCAATATTTTGTTAAGCTTCTACAGTAATAGTTGGAGGCTGGAGTATTCAATAATTTTGGCTGTAGTAGCCACGTTCTCTACTTCAATTTAGTATCTTCTCACGACAAAATTTACTATTCATTGATATAATACAAATTCCTGTTCAATTGACAAAACTTACTATTGGTTTTTATAATTACTCTCACCACACCAATTTCCTCACAATTTAATGCAATCCTATTTTCTAGCGGAAAATTCTTAAATGGACCTGATTCACGATCTCACTTGCGAATTTTGTTGTTTAAAATAAAGTTACATAAACATTCTTACATTATTTTAAGTCATTTTTTTACATCATGCATTACTTTGCTTACTTGACTTTCTTTTAAAACACAAGATTCACAAGTAATGCCATAAATCGGATCCATCTACGTCATTTTTTTATATCATACATTACTTTGTTTGCTTGACTTTTTTTTAAACTACAAGATCTACAAGTAGTGCCATAAACCGGATACACCTAAGAATCTCCCATTTTCTAGCTATTACCTGCAAAAATATGTCAAGCAAAAACCCCATCACTTGACAAGAGATGTCAATGGATAAAAGTTAGCACAGTCTCCATACCTACAATCGCCACATCAATTTTCTCACAGTTTGTTACAATAAATGCCTTATTTTGCAGCTAACACTTCAAGGTAGATGCTTTTTTTTTTTTTAACGTAGACGCGTGCAATTTTATTCTGGAAATTTAGTGTTTGCGTAAATTTGAGCCTGCCTTAATGAATCATCTTGCCAGTAATGGAATAAAAGAATTTTTATCAAATCAAGTTGAACATTTCCCTTCATTCTGCCACATACGCTGCTAGTATACAAATGTATGCAACACGAGAGTGCCAAAAACTATACACATTCTGCTGGAAAAATACGTGCTACAACCACAGTAATATCATCATTCTTGCCTCCAACGCGTCCAAAAATTCCAGCAATTTCACTCTCAACTGCAAAAGGAGCAACAGCCAAATCATTCTGGGCCTGTTTAAGAGCAAAATCTGCTATTTTCGAAGCCAAAAGCTCCGAAGTGTCAAAATTCCTCCCCTCCTCTCACCAGCTTCTAAAGCTCTTCTTTATGTATATTATCAACAATCCATCAGTCCCTGCGACAATAATGTCCCCTGATACAATATCCCCGGTAATCTCCTCCGCTAAATCAATATCGTTTGTCTCTTTTCCTAGTTGGTACGGATGGCTAAACCTATGCTGCTGGACTGGCAAGGGGCATATAATTATGCCCCAAATATAAGAAAAATGAATATTTTAAAAAGATCATAATTGTGCCCCAAATATAAGGGATTGAAAAAAAATGTCTAGTTTAAAGACAAACATAAAATTTCGCATTGTAAAATAAGGCACAGTTAAACAAAATCTCATAAAAGACTCAATAAGATGAAGGTTCAAGTTTAAGACTTTATATGTTAGTCTTTTAGGACACTTTTCTTTCCACAAACCGCATATTAAATATAAAACTAAAGTGGGAATATACTTCATGGAAGATATAAATAGTACAAATCAAAAAATGGGCATGTAATTCAGCTTTACAAAATAGGGCCTTTCAAATGAGCAAACTGAAGATCCAAACACTACAAACCCTACCAAAAGAATTTATTCTCCATATATTTGGCATAAAGTGTTATTTTATGCTAGCTTAGTTAATTGGCTTAATTGCTACTCCACCTTTTCCCAGCCAAGATACTAAAAGGGAAGAAAAAAATAAACTAAAAACATTGTTCGTGTAATACCTTCATCGATTGTGTAGTAACTGAAGCAAAAGAATCAATCACCAAGTAATTCAAAGGAAACAAATTTCCAATAAAATGAATATGCCCTCCCCTGATAAACATACATATGATCATAGTTCTGATTCTGAAAACAAGCTTACCCAATCTGATGTTATGATGTAAGCAACAATTACAGTTATATCATCTTTCTTACCACCAAGGGATCGAATTTTCTTAGCCTTTTTATTCTCTATTAATTCAACTCGCTTTTGGCTTTCCACTGAATAAGGTGTAACAGCCAATTTGTTCTGAGCCTGGAGAAGAGCAAAATCTGCTATTCTCCATGCCAAAAGTTCCGGCATGATCAAATCTTCCTGCCCTTTTATCACCAAATCCTCAAGTTCTTCTTTATGCACGTTATCAAACAATCCATCAGTTCCAGCAACAATAACATCTCCGGGCTCTAGATCCCGTTTAATCTCGTCTGCTAACTCGATCTCATTATTCCCTTTTTCCAATTGATACGGACAATTAAAGCAATGCTGTCGCACAGGCGATCTGTATATGATTCTTCCACCTCTGATATGAACAAATCCACTGTCTCCCAAATTCACAGCGTCCAAACTATTTTCATGTATGGTTATTATGCAAGCAGTGGATGAACCTTTGGATTCAGTTTTCAAGAAAGCTTGATTCAAAGCCTTTTTGGGATCAATGAGCTCGTTTTCTTGCTTTTGTTCCCGAATAGAAAGAATAATATTGTCAACTAGTTCTCTTGCATATTCACCAGCATCAATGCCCTTTTTATTCCAACCACCGACCCCATCCGCCAGCCCGAAAGTCTGTAGTTCTGGCAACAAAAAGTTAGCATCTTGGCCTTGAGGCAGTGATGGCTTGTCTTTGGGTATGTAGAAACGTCCACCCAATACTGCTACATTGTTGCTTTGGACAGAACAAACACTACTCGTCTGGTAATCAGTCTTCTCCTCGCAATCCTCAGTGGTGACGGTAGGTTTTGGTGGTTCATGTTGCATATCAAAAACAATCTTGATGAAGCGCCGAAAAAGGGTCAAAAGATAAAGGATCACAAGCATAAAATAATTCATAATTCCACCGGGCAAAGGATTCTGAATATTAACTGAATAATCGATAAAGCTGTTCAGACCAAGCATGTCCTTCTCAAATCGGAAAAGGCAAAAAATAAGGTGGGAGAAAAAGAATATATTTACATGGACTGTCTATGTTGAACTTCACTGCTTTGATTAATTGTAATACATGCATTTATTATTGTGTATTCTGGAAAGTACAATATGGAAACTTTAATTTACCAGAGCTTCGGAAGTATTTAAGGAAAATGGTCAAAAAGAATTTTGGACAATGGTGTGGTTAAGGGGTTGTTTGAAAACAACTTAATGCTGAAAATTAATAGATTAAGAGCTTTTTGAATTCAGTGCGTTCAATAACAAAATTACTTTATCACTTAATACATTAAGCACTTATTTAATTTGTGTACAAAATTTTAAGTGAAAATTTGTCACTTAATTTGCTGAATTTTGATACTCTTCCTCTCCTCCTATTACACATACACACATGCACGCACTCACTCTCACACACTCATCTATGCACACACATATACATACTCTTTCTCACATGCGCACTCTCTCTCTCTCTCTCTTACACACACACATACACTCTCTCACACACACAGTTTCACACAAATACATATTTTTCCTCCCCCCTCTCTCACACACAGACACATACATTCAGTCTCTCCTTTTCTCTCTCTCTCTCTTCCCACACATAGTTTCTCTTGCACACTTCTACATACTTTCTTGCACATACACTTTTACGCACATTTACACATACTTTCATATATACTTTTTCTATATCTCATAAACACGTACACATATTTTAATTTTTCTCTTGTCACATATTTACATACATTTTTACATATATGCACATACTTTTTCTCTCTCACATACATTCTCGTACATAAATCCATTTATTCTCCTCTCACAAACAAACAATATCTTTTATTCTCATATACATTATTATTAAATTATTTTAAATTTTAAAGATAAAAATAATTATATTTATGAGGAAAACATTTAAATTCAGTGCATATATTTAGTTAATTATCAAACAGGTAAAACTTTTTCAATTCAGCAACTTAATAATTTTAGCACTTAAATTTTAGATTTCAGACTTTAGATTTCATATTCAATTTTACCAAACGGCACCTAAGTCCATAATCACAACTTAATACCATTTTTATAACAAAACTTACCAATCATTTAAAAAATTTACTAATCTTCATAACTATTGTCACCCTGGTATCTTTCTACAAATTTAGTAACATTTTTAGTATAATTTTTAATTCTAGAAAGGTTTGTATTTTCTCCAAGTGAAAATCCAACTCGCATCCCTGATTTATACTAGATTCTCACTTTGCACCCTAAACTTTAGTTTTGGATAGATTGCACCTTCAACTATTCAAAATATTCTATTTAAGTCGAATCATTTGTTAAACAAACTAACGAAACAAGCACGTGCATGCAATGAATGGACTTAAGTAGGATGTTTTGAACAGTTTAGGGTGTAATATGTCCAAAATTGACACGGTCAACAATTGAATTTAAATGAATCTTGCACGCACGCACTTAAGTTTCGTTATAGTTCAAATTCGATTTGAATTTGTTAAAATAATATAAGGAAATGCTTATAAGCAATCAAACCCATGCTTAATTCAAATTTGATTTCATTTTAATTTGTTAAAATATAATAATGCAGGATTGTAAATGAATTAAGTCATTAACGAACCAATTGGACTCAATTGAATTTGTAAAGTATATACTAGTAGGCTATAAATGAACTAAGTGAACGAATAGTTTGGTCTCATTTGACTTTGAATTTTAACTGATTTGGATTTGATTGAATTTGTTGGAGTGTATTAGGCAAGGCAGTAAACAAGACTCCTAGCCATTTCGATTCGAATTTACTAAAAGTATAGGTTCGTAAATGGATCAATCTTGCAATTAGCAGTAATTGCAGTATTTCAGAATAATATTTATGTACATTGTCTAATTAGGTTATCTAACCATTTTTCATATTTCTAACAATCATTTTATTTCACATACATCACATCTTAAAAAGTGTCATAATAATATTTTTTAGAAGAATATTCAAAAATAAAATATCCATATATAAGTGCTACAAAACTCTTTTTTAGAAGACATACTCCAAATTACAATCTATATGGAGCTTTTTTTTCTTTTTTTTTTTAATTTTGTTTTTCCTAAACAGATACGAGTGGATCACATAGATATCCATCAAAAAGTCACCAAACCTAAATGAGATCTGACTTTTTGTAGTTATCCATATCCATTGCCAACTTTAGTTTTGGATGGATAAATCGTTTTGACATCTGTAATTGTAATTGGGCACCTTCATAGCTAGCTATGTGTCTGAAACTCATACACCTGTCTCCTAGAACTGAAAGAGTACATGTCAATACTTAATTACCATGATTGAACTAATATTTAATTTCAAATTTTAATTTTCCTAAACATTTGTGAAAGGATGAATCTGGCCTTTAAGATGACAAGCAAAAAAAATTGTGAAAGGATGCGATCCATGCAAAGGCAGAAGGTAGCACATGTCTACTATTGCCTATTGGACACAAATTCACCATGCACATGAATCAAAAAGGAAAAGAAAAACAAAAGATATGCATTTGCTTTTTCTTGAATTCGATCATGTAAATTTTGAGAAGTAATTAGTGCTTCAATCCAAACTATTACAATTAAAGTCTCACTACCTAGAAAAAGGTAGAATTTTTTTTTTTTTTTTTACATTCGGTAACTAATATATCTGTTAATGTGCATGCCATTCCTTATTAAGAAAGAGTTTTGTATATCCCTATCACAAGAATCTATCTTCATGGTTGGTATGATCTTATTTGAATGGAATCTTTGTTGAATATTACTGTATTCTACGTCTTCATGGTTGGTATTATCTTATTTGAATGTAATATTTGTTGAAAATTTCTGTATTCTACGTATTCAAGTATATAAAGTAGATATTTAACGGAAAATACTGTACAAAAAAAGAAAAAAAAAAAAAAGAGGAAATGCCCCCAAATCTTTTGCAAAAAGAAACAAACCCTACTTCCAACATGCATTATCATAAAAATTTAACAGATAGGTTTGCATACATGACATAAATCAAAAAGAATTCAACACAAAAGATCGATTTTCTCACCACAATGCAATAAGTGGCTGAAAAATGTAAGCTACAACCACAGTAATATCATCATTCTTGCCACCAATGTACTCAATATTTCCAGCCTTTTGGCGCTCCAATGCAAAAGGAGTTACAGCCAATCTACTCTGAGAACGCTTTAAAGCAAAATTTGCTATTTTTCTTGCCAATTCTTTAGGCGTGTCCTCATCTTCCCTCCCTTTTCTCACCAACTCCTCAAGCTCTTCCCTATGCACATTATCAAACAATCCATCAGTTCCTGCAACAATAACATCTTTTGGTTCCACAAACCTCTTAATCTCCTCAGCTGAAGATATATCCTTCGACCCCTTATGCAATTGATACGGACAGTTAAATCTACGCTGCTGAACGGGCGATGCATATGTTATTTTTCCACCTCTAATCTGAACAAATCCACTGTCTCCAACGTTCACTGCATGCAATTGGTCATCATGCACGGTTATAATGCAAGCTGTGGATGATCCTTTGGCGTTGGTTTTGTAGAAAGCTTTTTTCAAAGCCTTTCTTGGATTAAACGGGTACTTTTGTTTCATGATTGCAAGTCTTACGTTATACATTAATTGCCTTGCATATTCACCAGAATCAATACCCTTTCCAGCCCAACTGCCAACCCCATCTGCCACTCCAAATGTCTGAAACTCTTCTAATAGAAAGTGGGCATCTTCTCCTTCAGGCTTCAATGGATTATTCTTGGGTATGTAGCTGGATCCGGTGGCCACCATGATGTTGTTAGAAGTAACCTTTCTTCTTCCGGAAAAGGATCTTCTTCAAAAATGATAATAAACCTTTCTTCTTGGGGTTATCAGACTTTGGTAACCATTCATATAGACTGGTATGACCAAAAAACATCATCTTGATGTAGTTACAAGGAAGGACTTTGGAGAAAAAGGGGTTGAATAAATAGTCTATATACAACTGATATGCTGCAAATTGGCTTTGTTGCAGGGACATTTAATTCATATGAGTAAATTTGAGTTCTTTATTTAAAAGAATTTCGAGTGTTTCTAAGGAGAAAAATAGGGAAGGATAAAAGATTTGTAATTCATAAATCAGCTTTTCTTGGTCGGTCCTATATTTATATTTTTAAGCAAATCTTTGTCCCACTAATTAAAAAAATTTGGCAACAACAAAATAGGAATATCCTGTGATAACAAGAAGTGAGATAAAACAGTAAAAAAGATAGTAAGTTTTCTCAAGAAAGTGGTGAGGTATAATCTTATCAGTTTCTCGAAAAAGATTTAATAAGTTTTCTCAAGAAAGAGGTAACAAATAATCTTATCTGTTCTTTGAAAAAGATTTATGTTCGCATCAACTAAAAGGATTTAGTGAGTTTCCTCAAGAAAGTGGTAAGGTACAATCTTATCACTTTCTTGAAAAAGATTTATATTAGCATCAATCAATTCCACATGAATTTTTCAACAAAAAATACCAAAGTATGTTAATTATCAGGAAATATTTTTATCCAACAATATAACTAATTTTTCAACAAAAGATAGCCAAAGTATATTAATTATCAAGAAATATTTTTATCCAACAATATAACCAATTACTATCCAACGTGAATATATACATATATTCTAGCTCATATTTTTAATTTTTCCCATTTTTTTCTTTTACATTCTATTGTCTTCAAAAGAACGGAAATCAAGCTCTCCAAGCCACCAATTTAACCTAGAAATAGCATCTAAAGAAAATGCCATTTTCTATTGATTATCAACACACAACCACCCAATTCTTCTAGTCGTGTGTGAAAGATAGATTTAATCGCATCCCTAAAATTCAGACTTCTTGTGTCGTTTTTGCTTCAAACCTTCTCATATCCTTTGTATTCACTCCAATGTACAATGCTTGACAAGTCGAAAAGGAGTTCTGCAAGATATCTTTTTTGGCAAAAAGATTAGAGGATCCTTTCAACAAAGCAGTTAGTTAATCTTTTTTGAAACATTTTTAAAAGATAAGAGTTGATTCAGCAATTATCTGTACTCTGTATTTCATTTCTGTAATTCTGCATTTCATTTCTGCAATTCTGTTTTAACCCCATCTTCAGCCTTATCTCATCTTATATATCTTTGAAATTACCAAATCTTCTTGAAAATACGTGATATTATCCTATTTCAAGATTTTTTTTTTATTTTTTATAACAAATACTACCCACTGCACAAATTCATTGCATGAGACTCCTAGCATATATTTTTATCTTCACTAGGTACATACAAAAAGAGATTGATGCTGCTTATATAACTTCATCATCTTGAAGTCCACCCATCTAATGCAAAACACAGGTTACTATACAATAAAAGGCCCAAGCCAACCAAAAAGAAGCAAAAGGAAAAGTGCAAGTAACTGTAAATACTTCCAGCATGAAAACTGTTATGGTAATATCCAGCTGCAATTTGTAGTATCCCATGTTTATTTATTTATTTTTTGTCCCACACTCTATCAATTAAAGACTATAGCGATTCAATTAAGTTGAAGAGATCTCTACACTAATTTGCTCCAGCAACTCAAATTGTAGACAACTTGGTTTTATGATTTTCTTTTTTCACGTGTGACAGGATGACTTGCTGGACTAAGATTCAGCAAATCCATTTCCCCCTACACTAATAATACTAATCTCCCAAATCAATGGCAAACCTTCATTTTACTGAAATCATTACCTTAGCAAGTCATTCACACTTTTCCAGTTACAAAAACACACCCTCTAGTTACATGCATCTGTGAACTTCATCGAGCTGAATCAAA
The DNA here is from genome assembly GCA_024721245.1 of Mitragyna speciosa. Taxonomy (NCBI): domain Eukaryota; kingdom Viridiplantae; phylum Streptophyta; class Magnoliopsida; order Gentianales; family Rubiaceae; genus Mitragyna; species Mitragyna speciosa. The sequence continues at coordinate 4,885,380 of CM045558.1, forward strand.
CTCGTATGCGCAGCGAGCAAAAACTAAAATTGAGCTCAAATCATGCCAGTTCAAAAATCATCAAGCCACTCAAGCAAGCCAGTCCAAGCCCTTTTTTTTTTCTTTTTTTTTTCAGTTACTTTTTCCCTTCTTCCTCAAACGCGTAGCTTTGTTTATTGCTCTAATAGAGACTGGAGGAGGGAAGAGCAAGTCTAATATGAATAATTTAAAAAAAAGAATAAGAACCCTACGGTTTAAGATGATTTACATTCTTTTGGCACAAAACTGAACCTTATAAAGATGTATTTTGATCCTCATTGTCTCTGCTTTTCTGAAAGTGCCATTCCTTCGGTATTGATGAACCTGTGTGTTGCACCAAAAAAATCAGCTAGCTGCAATACTGTTGTTTGACATGTAGCACTCATTGGTAGGAAGGCTTCTGGAAGGCTAGGGACACATTCAGGGAGAAATTCAATCTTTTTGAATGTTCGAGTGTATAGGCAAAGCACTGCCCGACAAAATATGAATCTGCAAAATCAAAAGATATTTTCACTGGCAAAATATTATGATTCCAAAACGAGGCTCTTCCAAATACAAAGGACCGTTTACTATGGTAATATGAAAAATTAGAGCAAAATCAAAAAATGCGCAAAGCAATGTGTCATTCAGCTGTTCCTATCTTTAGCTGCTTTTGCCGCAGAATGAAGTAAAAAACCCTTGATGTATCGATAACTTGTAATTACATGTTCACCGTGAGAGCCCATCAAATTTAATCAACAAACAACTTTAAATCATATAGCTACAGTTATTGCAATATGCAAAGGACAACTGGGAAAAGAATAAGCAGCACTTATGTACCTCAAGAGGAGTCGTCTTAAGAATGGATCACCTAAAATTTGAGCCCAAACAGGATTAAGATTGTCTGATGAGGCCAATAATGATCCCCACTGATTTAATGAAGAGGAAAGCAGCTTCTCAGCCTTATTATACATATCCTGAAAGCACATCTTCATCAGCCACCTCGCTGATCCTTAAAGAAAATCAAAACCAAAAAAAATAATAATAATAATAAAGGGGCATTATTTACTACTAACACACCGTCTCAATATCAGAGCTGGAAAAACCAAGCAGAAGAATAAAAGCCTGCAAAGGAGCTGTGAGGAAATTGGTGAAAGGACTTCCACTTGGCTGGCGAGAAGAGTCAGCTAATACTGGCAAAGAAGCAATGGGGGATAGAAGCATGGCAACTGGCTCTCCTTTTTCGGTTCCATCTATAGCCTATCAACAGTACATGCCATAATTAGATGATGCTAATACTTATCAATAACGATTAAATGCCTACATCGGTTTATCAGTGCCTTGAGAGCTTGTTCCTTGCAACAGTATCACAAGTAAGAAAATTTCCTACCTCTCAGAACTCCAAGTTAAGACATCTCTTAATGCATTGAGGCAAATAATAGCTCAAAGAAGACAAAAACAGCTATCATAAAAAGACACCACTGCGGATGCTTCATCAGAACAACTCATAAAACTTCTCAAACAAAAATGCCATTCAATTATCAAACAACTATTTCAGTTAGGGCAAAAAACTTCGGCAGCCATTAAACTTTCTCGATCATAAAGTCTTGACCACTCAACTTTTTTTTATTTCAAAAAGGTCACTGAACTTGTAAAAATGATTACTCATGATCATTCCGTCAGTTTTTGCCGTTAAGCCATACAACATCAGCTGACGAAATAACCGTAAGTAACTATTTTTATGAGTTTAATGATCTTTTTGAAACAACGGAATGGCTATAAATAACCATTTTTACAAATTCAGTGACCTTTTTGAAATAAAAAAATAAAAAATAAAAAAACTTTTTCCCATCTTGCTTAACGGTAAGATATGACGGAATAACCATAAGTAATCATTTTTACGAGTCCAATGACCTTTTTGAAACAAAAAAAGGTTTAGTGATCAAAACTTTACGATGAAAATAGTATAATGGTTGGCAAAGTTTTTGCCCATTCAGTTATGGCATCTTTTTCCACAGCTCCCAAAATTCTAAAGCCAAAAAAAGGGCGCTTAATGAATTTGGCGTAGAAGCTAGATGTATCTATCTGCATTTGTATGTCTCTAATTAGGACATCTTTTTGAGCATTGGCCGTGTGGCAGTAACCAAAAAGCTAACCACTTTGCAACAACTAATCATGACAATGTCCACTAAGGTTGCAAACATTGAGTTATCAAGCAGTATAGAACTTTCACTAATCATAATATGTGAAAGTCAAACTTGTGTCCATGTCTACGATGCTTGCTCAATTAGAAAAGAAACTGACACTTCTCAACTGATGATGAGTAGTACCAAGTTTATGTAGTTTCTCTGTCAAACAACTAATCCTTTTCCAAAGATAACATCATCAAGAGGCCAAAAGTTGTTCTTATTCTCTTGAACTAAATCATCTCTTTGTTTACTGCAATTCTGTACAAAAAAGAATTCAATCCGAAAAACAAATATTTTTTGGGAAACCAGCACCTCAAGAGCATACCGACGTGCTAGCTTTCTCATGTGAGTGTAATATGTTAATTCAAGCTTAAAAACATGAAAACTGTGTGGCTTTATGGTATGACAGAAATTAGTGCAAATGCAGATAACTGAAACACTTTTTACAATTGTACATCTCTTCCTTACTTACACAATTATCTAAAATTCCATTTTTTTAGCATAACATGAGATCCTTATGTAAGTATCAAAAAAAAGATGGTGGATGATTGAGAAACCGAAGAGCCAAGAACATAGTCAGGAGAGAGTACGGAGTACATTATATAAATATGTACAGTTGAAAAATTGCATATATATACAGATTTCGTTTTCAATGACCAAATAAAGATTTACTGAATATCAGTATTTCACACAAAAGGTTGATTCAAAACAGAAGTTAAGTTGATGGAGATGTCACTAAGATAGTATGAAAAAAATGCCGCATTGCCAGTCAGGTGTTTACAATCAACTTGATGGTCTGTTCAACTGGGTCCTACACGGAAGGTTTACTACAATATTGCCCATACTACATGCAAGTGGACAATAAAATATATTAAAACTCAAGTGACTACGAAATCCATGCATTACCAACATATTTTCTGGTTCTTGAACGAGAAATACATAAACTTCTTAAGGATTATTCCTAGGCCTAAGTTCATGCTCTTAGAGCATATTTGTCACATTAGCAGTCTGAATAAGATTAGGCAGATCCCCACCTTTCCATCCTAAATCACTTTGAATCAGCTAAAGGAAAACTACTCATGAGACATACAAAGTTAAAGAATTTTCATTCAGGGAAGTAGTTAATATCTCATGAATTATACAAACTAGTGATTAACGCACACAGTATGTGTGTGCAATTAACAAAAATTAAAATTATTTGTAGAAATTATATTTATGAAGATTTAATTTCCTTTGAGGATAAATTTGTAGAGGATTTTATGAAAATGAAAGTCGGTAGATAGGTAGTTATTGGGTAGTTATTAAAAAAATTAGGATTTTTTTATAAAACTGGAAAAAAGAAAAATAAAAAGGAAGACCAAAGGTGGCGCTCTCCCTTTATGTACAGTAAGATAAAATAATTCAGAGGGACAGCACACAGCAAAACTGTTAAAAGATCAGCATACTCATCCTATTCAGCCATAAATTAATAGTAAGCATGGAGTATATTAGAACTGGAGACTAAAATTTCAAAAAAGAACAGAATTCCACAGTAAGAGCATGAGCTGCACAGAAAATCTGGTTTCTTCTCTATGGTCAAGTCAAGAGTTTGACCTGCCCAGTTCACAGACCATATTGGCAGATTGCCAGCCACACTTGGCAAATTGGTCAAGTTTTTACACATAGCGTATGTCTGCTATCCATTTACAGAGTATCCCAGTAAGATCATGAACAGGACTTTAAAGATACAGAACATTAAAAAAACTAGTAACTGCTCATGGCATCATGACGAGAAAAAAGCACTCCCAAGAAAAACAAAAGTTTCATTGAGCCCTAAATACTGGGGAGTAACCAACATGTTTTTTCCTTACAGTACATGCTAGTGGAAATAAACATTAGTCTCCAGTAAAGAAAACATCAGGAGACTGTAACCATCAAGCCCTGTAAAAATTTTAATTGTCATTCTTAAGTTGACGATGTGGTTGTAACATTCCAAGAGTCTCAAATGCAAAATTACTGATTCCAACATGGCAAGTATTTTTGACACGAAGAAATACAACAGATAAATTTTACTTCTGAACAAAGATAAATTTTTTTTCTGGGAATAAGCCTTTGTAATAATTGAGTTTCAAAGCCATTTCTCTTTAAGTGAGAGCTATATTGAAATCTCTCAAAATTGAACATTTTCGGCTTCCAAAATGATCAATAGATGAGATTGGAGACAATAGGACTCCTATTCTATTGAGATCTTTCTCTGATTCCAGTCAAAAAAATAAGGCGTAGCAATGAACTCATAGCCAACACTTCTGGCATATGTAAAAATGCTTATAATTGAACTGACAAGTTCTTATACAAGAATCCCATGTTATGGTACGTACCTTGAATGCTCTACTAATGTCACTGTCAACTACTAGGAAGAGTGGCGTTCTTGTAAATGGAACAAAATCACAAGGATAAATGCAATTTGAACCTGAAAAATCACATTGCCAAGGTTATGGACTCAAAAGCTGGAAAGATTATAACAATCAAAATTTAACAGGACAACTCAAAATCTTAATTTTCTGTGAAGACGAGCTTCAGATAATCAACACACAAACAGCACAGCTGTAGACAACAAAAGACACAATTACTTTAAGAGATGAAGAACACGGAGACACATATTTTGCAAAAACAAATTTATTTTCCTTCACAAAGATTTCCTTTATCATAACTGTATAAGGAGTTTCACCTATAATTAATCAGCTTATAGCAAATTTTTTCATAAAGAAAGAAACAATAAAGTAATAAACCTTATTTCTTAACCAGACACAAGTTTCAGTACCACTTTTGACTTGTCCAATATCGCCACTTGTGACTGACAAGCACTAGCTTAACAACTATTTTCCAACAGATGTACTCCCTATGTGGAAAGGAACCAACTTAAAAAAATGTAACCAGCCAATTACTGCTTGCCTACAATCATCTCAAACAATGGTTTTTACGATAAATGAAATTATGTTCAAGTAAAAGGTGAAAGGATCAAAGCTGTTGTTTTAAAATTCTGTATTTCATTCATGAAATAGATCCACGGCAAAATAATTACAATTTTACTAAATTCAGATCATTAACAAGAATGTGGAGGGCATATATGCAAATAATGCCTACGCTCTCAATTTTCGGAGAATGCAAAACGGAAGTACAGCCAGTTAGCTGTGGAGACCCTGGACGAGAACAAAGAATCCTACGAATAACAAATCAACTAAACCAAGCTACCAACTGCAAGGGATGACTTTGGAGTGACTAAAAGAGAGGAAAAATAGAAAAGAACATGAGTATATAATTAGGTAATCCTAGTATTCCAATCATTAGCTTATCCTACCACAGATACCTCCATTTCCACGCCCACCAATATTTAAACAACCAGTGCGATTATCTGAGCAGCCTTCTTCACTGCAACCAGAAGTAGATTTTGATCGGTCACTTTCAGCATGTGATGAAGATGGCATAGAATGTCCAGAGATCCCTGAAGCAAATTAAAAGGTGTATATAGCTGACCAAAAGGAGGTAAAGCATTGTGAATAATCAAACATTCTAGAAAAAACTACAAAAGTCTATTGTTGAGAGATATACTCACACCTTTATCACCGCAAGCTGAAACATATATCAGGACAACTCCATCGGAAGGAAGCTCCTCACAGATTGTGGATAATACCTACATGACATATCTTAGACAACTGAATTTCTGTGCACAATATTATTTTCTCAAAAGCTCTTTGAAGTCAACCATTAACTCAAGACCGTTTTGGATTTCTCATACATTCAGCAAGGCTACAGTTTGCAGGAGCAGAATTGTTCTTTTGCCTTCAAAGAAGTGTCCTAGACCAGACTCCTAAACTTCTTTCTGCATTAGGTCATTAAATACTTGAAGGTTTGTGATTTTGACACAAAATCAACCAACTCATACCCATTCCTTTTTAGTAGAAAGGGATAATTCTCGAACTTACACTATATGCACTCAGCCCCAACATTTAGGTATTCGCTATATTAACAAGCAGCCGATTCACCCTATGGTGAAAATGTCAGTATTTTAACATCCATGGACCATGAATAATTTATTATTGGCACCTCGGTCATTAAGTGATGGCTCCCCAACCATAAAATCACCTTCATGGTACTATCTTTAAATTAAGCCTTAAAGCTCTACTTTAGGTTTCAACCAAATAAGGTGTCCAGTCTGTATTCCGATCTTCCATCTCTAAAGTGTTCAGTTTATGTGTCTTAGAGAACTCCGTGTAACAAATGTCAAGATCATTTTTGACAAGCATATAATGGATTTCCAAAAAACAGAAAGGAAAAGCAATTCCAGCATATATACTCACAGCAACAAAATGTGTAACAGAAGGACGATATAAGATAGCTTTTCTTGGATTTGGTGGCAACATAGGATCAGTTATATCTTGGGAATGGCTAATACGGCTTGGTCCCGGAGCCCCATTCTGACCAATGCTAGTTCCACTTGAAGAAGTGGCGCTAGTCTGGTAAAATGTACCACTGGGCTCCCACTCCAGGCATTGTAGCATTCTGAAAGTGTCAAGAGTGAGTTCTGAAAATTTGACCTGATCAATGAATAACCAAAATAAATCAATAAGCAAAACAGGGAGTGTCACCATTTGGTACTCTAGAATTTAAACAATGAGAAGCACAAACCTCATTAGGATGGTAGCTGCATAATAATGCATCTTTCAGCTTTAGCTTTCTCTTGGCCTCAACGGCATTCGGTATGGAATCTGGATGAAGATCCAATACTACACTATATCTCAAAGGCCTCATATTCATAAAAGCTGTGTCAGCTTTTAGAAATTTAACTATTTCCTGAACCACCACCTTCCATTCTTTAAAATCAGTTTCCTGGAATCAACATTCAGACATCATTTGATCTGTGTGTAGTAAAAGCAAGGAAAAGAACTTTCGCCAATAACAAAACATATGAAGTAGGAAGGATCCATTTCAAGTCCCTTGGAACTGAAATGCTTACACATACACAAAATTACCACCATCAAACTACACAAGAAAACTAAAAAATCAATAAATAAACGTTCCAGACATGGAGAAATGCATGTCAACAAAATTTTCTGACAAGGACAATGGAAACATTACATATTAACACAAAGGATGAAAACATATTCAAACGTAAAGAAATCAGAATTTCTGTTACCAAACAAGCCATGAATAATTGGCTCTGATTAGGAGAAATAGTAAAGGGCTGAAAACTTAGGATAAAAGCTTTGATAAACTTAACCTGGAATGCTCTCTTGCAATCATCAAGTAGCATTTTGAATTGATTTACTAATTGATACACTATTTCTCGGCGACTCAACACCAAACAGACTGTCAAAAACCGAGCAAGAAACCTCAACTGCTTGAATGCAGTATTGATATCTTGGAACATTCCATCTTTGAAATATTCCCTTGTTAGTATTGCTTCATAAAATATATACGACTCAGACAAATAACTAGCCTCGCTCGTTTTCATGTATTGTCCAAAGTAAAGCTGGCCAATCCGAGATGCGATGTCCCCAATCTCCCATCTCTTTAGACCTGCTTCCACCAACTTCTGCCGGTTCTCTTGTTGAAACTTCCACAATTGGGTGTAAATCTTGAAGACCTTAGCGAAATAGGAATCATATCTGGCGTAAAATTAAAAAGAAAAATTATAAGACCACAATTATCAGCATAACACATCAGTCTCCCCTTCCAGAACCAAGAATTATTAGCTTCAAACATTTAAAAAGAATGAAAATAAATGCGCAGGCACACGCATATGTGGCTATCATATAGAACTTTACCTAGCCTATCTTCATGCTGTTTTGTGAAGAAAATCCAGATTTAGCAAAATGTACAGAAATAACTACAATTATACACTAGATACCCAAAACATACAGATATGCGTCATATTATGAATATCATTGAAATATATATATGAAAAAGGACAACTTCTGAAAGACAATAGTGATCCTTAATTTTTGCCGAAAACCCAATTCCCTACCTTCAAAAAATCTTCTTCCTCCTCCCATACCCCTACTTTCTCAATTACGAATTTGGATGAGGGGTGAGAGGGGAACCATGATCCCCTAAACAACCTGCTCAATCCAACCCAATACCATTGTAATTAATTCAATACTAATTCTTATCCCAATTCTTCTTATTTTCCACACTATCAACAGAACCCACCAAAGATTTTCTACACTAAAACCTCATTCAATACAAATCCATGACAACCCATAAAACAAACTGCAAAAAAGAACCAAGAAAATGCAAAAACAAGAAAAAGGGCCTCTTCTTTCTGTCTTGACTTTACCTATTACGTTGATAGTAAGGTAAATCTCTGATCTTGGAGAATTTCTTGTCAGCTTTTGCCACCAGAGACCAATACACCTCATTCACCGGAAGATTAATATTCCCAGTAGTACTGTTAACATTACTGTTGCTACTGTTGCAAAGCTGCTGCTGTGACATTTTGTAATCTGATTTTCATGGATTCAATTCAATTGGGATTTTCTTTCTTTCTTGTATTCTTGGGCTGACAGCAGCAAGCAGCAGTGAAAAGGAGTGAAAGGCCCCCAGTTTCAGTTTCATCCCCTAAGTTTTGGTAAATGTTGCATTCTAGTCCTGAAGTTCCAATTTTTGCAATGCAAACCCCTGGTCTTGATGAAAAGTTTCAATTTTAGCAATGCAATTCCGTGGCCGTGATGACTTCATAAAATAAAACCCGTTTGGCGTGGATTATATGGCTTTTAAAGTAACACTTAATTTGCCAAGTAGTCTATCACTTAATTAACATATCCTATAATTATGATAAATTAAAAAATTTGATTGTTAATTAGCTAATTAATTTATTGAATTTCTTAATTTATTTATTGTACAAGGAAAATATGGAGTGAGCGTTTGTAAAGATTTACAAAAAAATATGAGAATCATACTATATATGGACATTGCATAAGCTTTGGACACAAGGCAAAGCCATCCAAAATTGTCAAACTTTCAATTTGGGTATTTGTTTAAGGCTGACGTTACTGCTAGAGCATATTATATCCTGCCAGAGCAATTTTACTCAACATGACGAATATATCCCTAATGGTCAAACTCCCTCATCTAACGTTATGTGCGTGATATTCACTCTCCTTAACTCATCAACTTGACAAACCCATTTGCAGTTTGACATCCCTATCTCTTTCTCCCCTTTCTTTTCTATTTTCCCTCTCAAAATCCCCAATTTCATCATCCCATCAATCCTGTTCTCTTTTCCTCCCAAATTTTCTCTCCTCTGTTATGTTTCAATATTATCATCTTCCAAAAACTCATTTACAATTTGATATTCCTATCTCTATCCAGTTTTTTATATTCTTCCTCTAACATTAACTTGAATCAAAAGTTCCTCGATCGGCCATGTCAAGGGAAGGTGAGCATCAAGTACACCATTTTGGGAATCTCAACAAAAATTGGAGTTTTATAACTTCAAGAGGTAATGGTGATAGATCTTCACCTTTGGCTAGGGGTTCTCTTTCTACTTATCCTGAGGATAATAGATCAACCCAACAAGGTTTGGATGATTGGGTTAAATGTAGTACTCTTGTCATGCCCGAACACAATAGAATGTTTCTATCTGGCCGCCATAAAAGTTCTATGGACTTAATACAGGTATTGTTCATCCACTCTACAATGTATTATGATGTCATTGCTGAACATATTGCTTGTTGTTTTGCTTTTGCGTGTAGGAGAGTATTGTCGAAGTAGTAAAGGTGAAATGTTTTGTCTAAGTAATCTGTTGGGTTGTGATTTTAGATTTTCCCAACTTAATCATTGACTTAAAAGTAACTAGAGGAAAAATCATTGGAAGCATTATAGGAGTTTGCTTGCTCAAGTTTATTAGCATTCCACTTGAATCTTATCCTTTTTTTTTCTTTTAAAGATAGTATGAAAAACGTTATATCATTAGTTGATGGTATAGTAATTATCAAATAGGAAAATATATTAAAAGACCTCTATATTCACATTCATTCTTTTACATGGCATTTAAGTATAGCTCAAAATGCTAATAAAAATAAATAAGGGAGATGGGCACTTTAATCTTGTAAATTTATTGGATAAGTGATTACTTGTGAGGTAGGAAAAATGAAACTTGTTTTATTGAAACCATTTTTTTTTTACCTTTTCTTAACCATGAAATTATTATTAACGGGAAAAATAGATTTGTCAAATTAAGCAGAAATAATTTGATTATTTTAGTCGAGAGAAATTTGATTTTGTTGGAAGTAAGTACTATTATATTTTGCGTCAAGTCTAATTTTATTGTTATTATTAGTTCATTTTATACATTAGCAAGTTTTGATATAATACATAATAGGTCAATAATAACTTGAATTTGAGAAAATGGAAATTGCCATTATGGATGTGAAGATGTACATACTGGATGCTTGTTAGAGCACTACAGATGCACGAATTTCATGATGCAATTATTACTCTATAGAAAACTCAAAAAATAAAGTGATCAGATTAAACTATCAGAACTATTCAATCATGTTGGACAATTGAATTGCCTTTTTTTTTTTTTTTGAGGATTACAGTTGATTAGCTCTTTTCTTATTTATTCTTATTTTTTCATGCTATTCATTTTTATCAAGGATTTTGTTTCTCAATCATTATGTGACATTGATTACTCATTATATTTTGGATGTGAATTTGTTAGATGCATAATTTGGATAATCAAGTTGTTGAAGAACAAACAACAAATATGTCCAACTCTGATATTGAAGAAGTGAATGCTAGTACGTTACTTGATATGAAGTTTGAAAATCGTGATGATCTTATGAAGATGGCAAGGGATTTTTACTCAAAGCAAGGTTACATCTTATGCATCAAAAGTTCTAGGAAGAATAGATATGTTACCATTGGATATGATCGAGGAGGCCAATATTGAGATAGACTTGGGATTTCAATTGAAAAGTGACAAAGGAATACAAGTACACGCCTTATAAATTGCCCATTTGAAATTCAAGGCAAGTTAATTCAAGATGGATTTTGGAAGATTTTTGTTAGAAATAATACACATAATCATGAAGCTTCAAACGATTTAATGGGCCATCATTTTGCCCGATTTTTTTCAAAAGACGAAATTATGAGCATTGATGGGATGAGTAAATATGGGATTCCTCCACGTCAAATTATTACATCTGTTCTTCAAAAAAATCCAAATGCCAAGTGATTGCAAGGGATGTCTACAACACGAGGCACAAGGTTGTGCAGGACAGTTTAGATGGTCGTTCAATGATTCAAGTTTTATTTGAAGAACTAGGTAAGGCTAAATTTATATTTGATGTTAAGCGAAATGAGAAAGGCCGTCTAACTCATGTATTTTTTGCTCATCCAACTTTCATTCGATTGAGTAGAAGTTATTCAACTGTATTTGTTATGGATTGCACATACAAGACAAATCATTATAAGATGCCTTTACTTGAGATAATTTAAATTACAAGTTTTAACACTTCATTCTATTCTTGCTTTGTATTTTTGAGAAAAGAAGGACACGAAGATTATGAATGGGCATTGGGCATATTTAACAAAATGCTTGGACATGATTTTCAACCATCTGTTATTGTAAGTGATAGGGAATTGACATTGATGAAAGCCATTAAAGTGATTTTTCCACAAGCTTCAAATGTATTGTGTGTATGGCACATACAAAAGAACATACTTGCGAATTGCAAGTCCTAGTTTAAACATACAGAAGATTGGGATGCATTTTTTAAAAATTGGCAGAGTCTTGTGTACTCTTTTACTGAAGAAGCTTTTGAGAAAACTTGGCATGAGATTCAATTATCATATAAAGAGAAAGATGCTTTGTTAAGCTATATCCAAAAAACAAGGTTGCCATATAAGGAGCATTTTGTTAATGCTTGGACAGAGAAGATTTTGCATTTTCGAAATCGAGTTACTTTAAGAGCAGAAGGTGCACATTCGAAATTAAAGAAATATTTAATGGTTTCAACTAGAGATATTCGGTCAGCGAAGCAGAAGATGTGCATTCTCATTGAAAATGACATTTGTGAGATAAAGGACCAGATTTTGGATGAAAAACAGAAAATTTTTCTTAAGTGTAATATCCCATTTTTTTAAAGAAATATTGACTCAAATGTCGATTTTTGCCATGAAAGAATTGGAAAAGCAATTTGATATGCTGAAAAGTGATAAGATGCAACCAACATGCAGTGGTACTTTTATGGCAACTATGGAGTTACCTTGCGCACATATGATGAATGCTTGGAAAGAAAAAGTAGTACCTATAGAATCTATTCATTCTCAGTGGAGGATCGACATGAGGGTATCTCTTTTTGTCAAAAATGGAGAAAATGATGTTGACCATCCTTTAAAAGATATATTAACTGATTTACAAGAAAGGTATTAGCAATTACCCCTTTTTGAAAAAGAAAATTTTCAAAAAAAGTTATCTCAACTTGTAAATATATCATCATCTTTGAGTTTTGAGCCTAATGTACAGCATGGAAAAGGAAGGCCATTGATTGGAAAGAAAAGAAAAGTATTGAATTCAGCTGTACGGGATCCTTCTCAATTTGAGATCGCAGAAGCATCACTAAGGCATAAAGTTCAACAAGGTGGTAGGAATGATGAGCTAACAAACCAAATTGAAGGCAATATCTTGGTTGTGAATCAAGATTCAGGTTTTGATGAAAGAAGATCAAATAATTTGCTTGACTTGAGCCATGCCAAGTTCAATTGATGAGTTCTTGTGGAACTTGTAATAGTGATTTTTTTCGTGCACTTTATTCTTCTTTGAAAATTTCATAGTGACTTTATTGGTTGGGATTTATGTTCCATATTCATAGACAATATTTTTATTCCAGTTGAGTAATTATCTTTTCCACTCCTATGTTTTGGCTGTTAAACACTTACCTAAATAGGTGTGTGATGTCTTTGCTTTTATTTGTAGCTAGATGGTTGAGTCTTGACCTTGGGTTTGCTCCCGTGGTATAGGGCTTTGGCATTTAATTTCGTTTACTATCATGCTTAATATTATATCCTTATTTGTGCCTTCAATATTGTATGGTTTCTTTTTATGTGCATGTCAATAATTTGCTTTATTTTTTTTCAATTTGAAGCTTTTAATTCCTTGCGTAGTTTGTTTGTTTGCTCTTGTTTGCATATAAAATTTAATATCTTTAAAATGAAGTTATGTCAAAAATTTGCCAACCAACAATAATGTGTTGTTGCTTACATTTATTGCCTTCCAACCTGGCGATCTTCAATATATTACATTCACAGTGATTAAGAAATTAAGACTACTATACAGCAAGACATGTATTTGAAGATGTAAATGTTTAGGTTCTGAATCTTGCTTTATGTCAAAAGAAATAAGTATAATTATCTATTTATTCTGGCAAATACATACAAACCAGTTTCAAATGAGAAATGGAATCATTTCCTAATCTGGGTACATCAAAAAGGCTTACTCGCAAATAATCCTGTAGTATGAACAACGTTAAGCGTGAGATACAACCAAGAAAGCCTAAAACTGACAGTATAGATCACATCCACATGTAATTTCTTAAGAGTAGTGTGAATAGGGAAGGAAAACCACAAGTATCTAGAATGATTCTCTATTTAAGAGAGAGACTTCAATAGTTACTTCAGAGTTGTCTAAGAATTTTGATCGTTAGAGTTGTTAGATTGCAAAGATGAACCCTGTCATTTACAATTGTTTTCTTGCTCATGTTTGCCCAACTAACTTGACCAAAGCTTGACCCACTTCTGACATTGGTGGTAGAAACTTGGGCTCCGGCTGGACACAAAAAGTGACAACATTAGCAAACTGGGAGAGAGATTTTATTGGATATAGTCCTTTGAGTGCCAGATCAAGCATCTTAGATAAAAACATCAACATCATGGAGTTGAAGGGTTGCCTATTGATAATACAAGCCCAAAAGTTGCAAAAACCTGAAACCAGATAGCATCCAACAATTGATAACTAGGCATACAAATCTGTAGTAATTACAAGCTTTTCTCACAACCGAAGGGCTTACCATGTGTATGTGATACATCCCAGGTGGCTGCATACGGCATGTTCTTGATAGAAGCAACAAGAACGTTGCTCTCAGGCTCTAATTTATTCCCATTTAAGCCTAAATTGAACTGCAGTGAAGAAATCACTTGCATTAGATCAACATAGTGAAATTTTACTTCAAAAAAGCTGTCAGGCATCCATTGGTCTATGAAATTTGTCACCAAGCAAGCACAAAGTGAATAAATTTAAGGGAAAGTACTAAAATGACAATCTATACGAGGAATTGGAGCTACTAGACAGGAAAAAATAAGGGGAGAAATGAAATTAGTTAATCTGAGAAATATTAAAAAGTATGTAGAAATTGTTAAAAGACAACATGTGATGGTGGTTACGCCTATTATACACTACAAAGCGTGATCAAGGAGGCAAAAAGACACAAAACAGAGGGCATTGTCCCAAATGCTATCCTTCAAAGGCAAATTATCATAACTACCAAACTTAAATATGTCTCAAACAAAGCTCTTCTAACTACTTACCTGACCACTTGCATCAATTGCAGATAGTCCCACACGTAGGCAAAGGTTAGTGTAGTCCCTGTAGCGAAACAAACATGCTTTACATTTTAATCAAGTGGACCTCAAGAATAAAACAAGGAAAGGGCAACAAGTCTCATACATAGTATCATCATGCATCATAAACTAACCAGAAAAAAGAAAAATGAAAGACGATGACACAAGAAAAATGAAAGACAAAGAGAAAGAGAAGTATGTAACCATAATCAAACTCCCATTAACAATAACTCCTATGACAAGACTGAAATTTAACACTCAAATCAGTATGTGCAGAGTATGTGATTCTAAGATTGCACTGATCTTGTTCATGAGCTACATCATAAAAGTAAAATTCATTATACATAACCCCAGATTTAAAAAGAATTTAAATGATACAACCATAACTAATTCATTTCCAACATTAATCTAGTGATTAGAATAATATATTACTTTTTCTTAGGATGAATGAAGAGAATCATCTTCTATTTATCTTGTCAAATGCTTGTAGATATTCGAGGCTCAATGTACCCAACAGTACGTTGCATATGACCTTATCCATATGATCATAGAATTTGAACCCAATTTCATATAATTGTCGCATATATCTAACTTAAGAAGTTCAACAAATTTCCTCATTTTATCATGTTTAAAACATGTGCTTGTTTTCTATTGAAGAAAATATATTTTGCAATATATATATATACATACATATATATATATATATATATAGCATTAATTTCAAAAGCAATTGATTGAACAAATCCTGCTAAACTTGTAAAAGAGATAGAATGCAGAAAATGGCAAATTCTAACAATTGAATGTGAAGTACTCCTGTTTCGTAACCATCCATCTCATGAGAACTTATCATCCAAAGATATATAAGATGCAAGTCTTCGATTTCCAAATCAAAAGATCTTGATTAACCTCCCATCATTTGACACAATTTTTACTTAAAAAAATGTACAAATTGCATTGAAAATATTTAATTAGCAAAGGGATCAAATTTGAGTTGAAGAAGTTCATCTTTTTTTTTCCACAACAAGAAGTGACTGTCAAGATTATCAAAATACCCCCCCTTCCTGAGCCCTAAAAAATGCCGGAAAAAGAATTCGTATCAATGTTAAAGATCACACATTAGACAATTCGAGAAAGCATAATCCAACAGAACAAAACTAAAATCTTGGAATTAACATTGCCAACTATCAAAGAAAACCAAGAAACAAGAACTTAATGACGCAAATTAATGGAAAAAAGGCATCATCTTAGCATATTACTAAAAAAGCTTTGATCTTTTCCAGGAAAAAGTAAAGTAGATATTCAAAAAATTCAAAGCCAAACCCAACAAAACTAAAAAACAAAAAGCAAAAAAAATAGTGGGAAAAAAAAAAGAAAGAATAGGGAACTTATAGTTGAAGAGTGAACTTTAACTGATGATGTGAAAAAGATAATGATGAAGGGCATGACCAAAAGACTTCCTCGAAGTTTTGAAATTAGAAAAGTTGCCCTTGTGATTGTACTAGTCAATGAAGAAGAAATTTGGCTGATTTTCTTGATGATAATGATATGATGGTCCTGGTGGCTTTATGGATTTTCTTGAAATAAAAGAGAACCCGCTAACACAATTGGAATTGGGAGCCTATTTCTTCAATATCAATATTTGGTAGAAAGAAGAAACTAGCCTAGAAGAAGATGATGACAATGAACTAAGAATGCTTTCAACATAATTGGCGAGCAACAATAGTAGATTTTTTTTTAATAGTCTTCTTTATAGTTTGTATATATAATTTGTAGGGATGATGAAATTGAGAAAACAGAGGTGAGATGAGAGGGAGAGTCAAAAGGAAGGGGAGAAAGAGAGAGGGATATCAAATTGCAAATAGGTCTGTCAAGTTGATGAGATAAGGAGAGCGAACATCACGCACATAACGTTAGATGAGGGAGATTGACCACTAGGGATATTTTCTTCATGTTGAGCAAAATTGCTTTGGCAAGATATAATATGCATTGGCAATAATGCCAGCCATTTGTTTAAATGTCAATAATATAAGTAATAATTAAATGTCTAGATAAGTCATGAACACCTGTTGTATAATCTAAATTTCTATTGGAGATCATTTGGATTCAATTTAATAACTCTAATTAAATTCAAAAACTCCAATCTCCAGTCGAAAAAGAATGTCATGGATGTAATGAAACTTTTCAAGATTAAGGGAGATAAAAAGAAGGTACCACCAAGAATTGCTTTGTTCCTATTTTTTTCAAATTTCGCAGCTATAGAAGTAATTATAAAAGTAATGAGTTTGATCAAATCTCCAAATAATAGTTGAAGATAAAAGACTTAGCAAATAAGGAGACAAGTAAGCCTATAGCGAGAATTCATGCGAGTAGCTAATTCTAAATGCGTTTTTAAAAAACTTTTCTAGAGGAATTGTACTCAGAAAAACTATCAATCTGTGTGTGTCTATACGTATATACACACGCACACACATATATAATATATGTGTGTGTGTGTACACACACACGCACATGCACACGCGCACGCACGCGCACACACACACACAAATAGATATATGTATGTATGTATGTGTATAAAGACTTGGCAACTAAGGAGACAAGTAAGCCTATAGCAAGAATTCATGCGAGTAACTAATTCTAAATGCATTTTTAAAAAACTTTCTTGGAGGAGTCGTACCAAAAAAAAGTATGTCTCTGTGTGTGTCATTATATATATATACATATATATATATATATATATATATATATATACCTATTAAGAATTTCACGCTAGGAAATTAAGAATATATATTTTGAAACTATCTCAAAGTTGTTGATATGATGAGTTCTCCAGTAGAACTGAGATTCTAATAGGGGTGTGATTTGGTAATTCGGTAATTTTGATATTTTTGCTTAGAAAAATACCGATCGATTTTGATTTTGAATTCAAATTACAAAATTCAATTTCATAGTTTGAATTCGGTATCGAATTTGATATTTACCGAATTACTGATTTAGATTGTTGGATTGAACAAAAATGTGGCCCAATAATTATACTCTCCAACATTGAAAAAATATGTATTAGCCCCAATAAATGTTATTTAACCAATCAATTGTCACTAATTAACAAATTGTCTTAAATGAAATATCAAAAAAGTGAAACTTATGATTACAAATTTTAAGTAGCTAATATACTACATAATACAAATTTTTTAATATATATTAAATAGTTGCATTTGACAATTGATAACTTTGTAAATATTGTGTATTTATTCATAAATATAAATATAAGCTATTCGTTAATATATATATATATATATAAATATTTATATGTACTTGTAAGTGTATCTTGCAATCACTATAATTTATTATTCATAAATTTGTATATAACTCTTTATAATTAAAGCTCAAAATAAGTTGAGTTTATGCTCGTGTGTATTTGACTATATGAATTAGATCTCTTTAATTGTAATTAAATGGTTCTAGTTGTATTAGATTTTTTAATTATAGAGTTTATATTTACTCATATTTAACTTTATATATTGAATTGATATATCTAATCAGATATATATAAGAATATATATATATAAGAATGTTTATATGTGTGTGTATTAAAAATAAAATTTTATTAAATTGAATTTGAAATCGTTAATACCGATTTCAAAATTCCTTTATTCGAATATCGATTTGAATTCGACTTTTTGAATTCGGTATATACCGAATACCGATCGATTTACTGAATTACCAATTTCAAATTTTTGAAATCAATTCGAAGTCGGTCAGTAAATTGATATTTTCCGATTATGCTCACCCCTAGCTCCTAAATCTACTTCTAGAGCTCCTAAATTGACTTCTAAATTGATTGTGATTTATCTTTGACCTGATCTCTTATCATTGAGAAAGTCAAACATTATGATATCATTGTATGAAATCATGATTTCAGCCTTGCTCTAACCAAACATTAACATTCTTGGTCTTTGAAGAAGACAAAAGTAGATCCCTTTTCTGTCCAGTCATCAAATTATAGAGACACATTACCATCACTCACCAAAAAAACATATGCTCTTTCACTTCAATTTTTACCTTAATCATTTCTTTTTTCAATATAATGAAGAAGAGGCATACAAGCCAAAGGCAGCCGCATGCTCTAGATCCCTTTCATACCGAGCTAAAAGAAAATTAAGAGAGAGAGGATACTATAGGTGTTATTTGAGCCGAGTATTTAGTGTTTAAACTCGTATTCGTTTAATAAACGAAGAAGTTCAGTTCGACTCGTTTATTAAACGAGCCAATTTTTTTGTTCGAGCTGGCTCGTTAAAAGAATAGGAAGCTCGAGTTCAGCTTGTTTAACACTAATGAATTGAGCTCGGACGAGCTTGAATGAGCTCGGCTCGTTTAACACCAATTAACCGAGCTCGAACGAGCTCATATGAGCTCGGTTCATTTAACACAAACGAACACAAACGAGTGATAAGAGCGTTCACAAAAACCAACGAGCTCGTTTAGTCAATTAGGAAATTAAAGTATGGAGAATAAGATTGAAAATACATTATTGCCCCTTATTCACAAACACAAATGAGCATTCGCGAATAAGGCTCGTGTTCGCTCGTTTAATAAACGAGCGAAATTTCTTGTTTGCGCTCGGCTCATTTAACTATATGAACGAGCTGAACTCAAACTCTCACGAGCTGAACCGAACTGTGATCGCGATAACAGCTCTGGAGGACATCTTGATCGATATGATCAGCAAGCAAAGCTTTATAAAACAGCTCTGGAGGACATCTGGATCGATATGACCAGCAAGCAAAGCTTTATAAAAATAAGACGTACTCAGACCAAAAATACTACTGTAACTCCTAAGCCATTCTCTTCAATAGGTGAACAAATTTGTTACCAGGCATTCAATGACTATTCTTCCCAGTTCTGAATGATCCCAGAAGAAATTAACAAACAATTTCACTATTTCCTTCAAAACAGACTTGGTGACCACAAAACTAAGTCACCAAAAATTGAAGACATGGTCAAATTTGGAACGTGTGAAGGACTTCAAACGATTGGTGCGCTATAAGGAACATTGTATCGTTCAAAGGAACACGATTATAATTTTCAATAGCTTGTTCAAAATTGTTGAAATACATAATGGAACAAATCTTTAGGCAATTCTAGAATACAGACTTTCTCATTCTTCTTTCATAATTTTAATACATTTTTGGAAATATGTGGCCAAGAAAAAGAAATCACTCGTAAGAAAAGTCATATCATTTTAATACTATTAAAATCTAATATTAGAATGGTAAATGCACATACTAGACAAGTCTTGGGTATTCGTTAATTGCTACTTAACGTTTGCCACAAGATCTTGTCCAAATAGATATTTGTGGAAATCTTGGTTATTCATTAATTGCAATTTGACGTTTGCCACAAGATCTTATCCAAATAGATACTTGTGGACATCTTTGATATTCGTTAATTGCTATTTAACGTATACCACAGGATGTTGTCAAAATAGATACTTGTGGAAATATTTTGTTGGACGGTTTCAGTATGAAGATTAAGAAAATAAAAAAATAAAAAAACTGATGTTTGTGATTTAGGAGCGGTTTAGTTCAAATTATTCAATCACTATCACTTTAAATATTATTAACCCTATTATACTTATTATAACTATGGATTTAGACGATTCCCTCCAACATATTTATTTTCGTAATAGAATGGATATCATTACTTCCAAAAGTGTTAATGAGTTTGATAGAATAGTATTTTGAGGAACTCATAGAAATCCAATTAATCAATTTCATTTCGATAGATAATTATTTTGAAAGATAGAGATAATTATTTTTAAAACATTAACTGTAAATGTCATTACTATTGGCTATCAATGCCCTCTCCGATTCCTCTAAATAAAACACCCCCTTTGTACTTCAAAATGGCTGGAACGGTTACAAGTGACAAAGAATCTAGACATGTGTGTTTACTATATGTCCACTTCGCATAATAACAATATTAATAGGAACGGATAGAGGGTTGAACAATTAGGGTTCTACGACTTTAACTCAGAGGCCGGGGGTTTGAATCCCACCAACATCATTTCCCTCTCCCATTGTAATAGTATAGGTTGATATATATATATATATATATATATATATATATATATATATATATATATAACAATAGTAATGGAAGATCATGTGCTTCTTTATTTGTGTTTTACCATTAGATTCGTGAATATGACGCGCCTAACAGGGTTCAGTGCTATAACATCAAACATGTTATTAAAGAATTAAACCTCGTATATATCCTTTTCCATTTCGAAGCATTTTTAAAAACTGGAGTATTTTTTACGTGCATATGAAAAATAAATATACTAAGAATCACTTTTCAATTTTCAAACACTTTACGAGTCAAAAAGAAGATTTGTAGATAAATCATATCTGTATAAGATAGTCGTACTGGATTGGGACCTTAAAATTCCCTCGAATTTTAATCTAAATTAGGCCTCTAGAAACATTCCATTTCTTCCACATTTTTTTTTATTTTCTACTTATTATTTAGTATTCTGCAATAGCATTATTAAATACATCTCACATTAGGGTTATTTACCAAGATATTCATGTTTATTATCCAAAATGAAAAAAAAAATATTGGTGTTTTTATATGTTTAACTAGAGCGATGCAAGTGATTTCTTGAAAATTAACTTTAAAGTCAGACACCTAAAGTCGACTAAACTTTAAGATATCAAATTCGGTTGAATAATCCTGTCCGTTGTCTTCCTTTACTTGATTGAACAAAACAGCTCAAAATGGAGTCAATTTCTTGAAAAATGTCACCAAGGTCAATTTTTAGCTTAGGATTCTAAATAAAGTATATTTCTAAGGAGTCTGCATTTTTTAGAGTCATTCTAGGAAGGAGACTCATTTTTATTTTTTGCCTAATCAATTTGACCAAAAATCCAAATGAAATTGATTTTTGGAAATCAACGATTTTAGAGTCACATTTCTATGCGCTAGACTCCTAATGTTTTTTTTTTTTGGGCCAATTCGAACTAAAATAAAATGAAAGAGATTCCTAAAATCCGATTTTGAAGTCAATTTTCAAGAAATTGATCTCAAAATTTTGGTAAGATTGTTAAAAACACTAATATATTTTTGTTTTAATTAAAATTATGAATACTTTGATACATAATTCTCTCATTACATATCTTACTTATACCGAGCTTTTCATTACAAGTGAATATTGTATTGGATTTCCAATTCTCATATTTTAGAGTGGAGTTTTGATTGAAAGTTTGTGTATGTATTTATGCATTTGTGTATATATGTGTTTCTAAATCCAAATATTTGTTTAAAATTCTAGCATTTGGATTTTAATTGAAAGGGAACAACGAAATTTCAAACCAAGAAAACACACATCAACAAGCGGATGGAACCTAGTGTGGACCCATGCATTCACGACTTTAATAATTGATGTGCAAAGTTACCGTCCCACAAAACACAGAGAAAATAAAAAGGGGAAAAAAAAAATTCGCCCACATTTGACTTATCAGAAGAGACGTTATAAAACTAACATCGCCATGCGATTCTGTTTCTCTACCTTAAAAAGAAAAAAAGAAAAAAAGCGACAGTTTTTTCTTAACTTCTTTCACCTGGGCTCCTTCGTCTTCTTCAAGACAACATTTGATTCCTAGACTTCTGCTAAAACCATTATTATCAAGGTAAAGAAAAACATTTAACATTTTTGCATCTGCACTTCTTTTTATGTTCTCGAATTCTTGGAATTCTTTGGTTTATGCGCATGCATGTTTAATGATTTCTTGATTCTAATATTTTTTTCTTGCTTGTTTGGTTTATTGTTAACTTTTGGATTCAATTAAGTTTCCGTTGAATAGTTTTCTGTCCCTTTTTTTTTTTATCTTTTGATCATGGTAGCTTTCTTTGTGGGGTTAAGTCTAATCATTTTAACTTGTTTATTTGGTGTCTGTTTCAGTTGAGATTTTCAACTTCTGTTGGTTTTCCGCTTCATCAGTGTTTTTTTCTTATGGTCTTTTTCCATTCTTGTTAGTCTTGTTAGTCAGTTGGGTTTCCAATGCATATATCAAGTATTTTTATGCAGCCAGCTGTAATTGTAGATTGAATCATGTCGCTTTAGCTGTTTATTTTTACTTTTGTTTGGTACTTCACGTTTTGATTGTATTCTAAACTTGTCATTTTCAGGTAATCATGCTTGCCTTCTGTGACTTGGTTGTTAATTTTATTTAGTAAACTTTTATGCCACATCTATGTCGTTTTGAGGAATTAAATCATGAGATAACACAAGATGTCGATTTCATGATGATCGAACAAAATGGCTGCCATGCATTGAATTTTCCTACTCTTAAGGATCAGAATATAAGGTTTTCGGAATCTTTTTTGGAATCTTTTTAAGTAATATATTTGTGAATGGAAACAAATATATGCATATTGAGACAGAAAGCAACAAAAACGCAACCAGGTAGCTCTTGGGACTCATTCTAGGAAAGCATTGCTCGGACATTTATGCCTTTTGATACAATATCAATCTGTTTGCAGGCTGGACATGGCAATGAATTCCTTAACAAAGAATATTAAAGGAAATGACAATCTTCACAATTTTCAAGATCAAGAAGCCATGGTATTGGTACATCTGAATCAAGATAAATTCATATATAGACACTACATTGCTCTTATTGACTAAGTTATCTTGTGCATAGGAACTTTATTCAAAGGAAAGGGCTAAAGAGAATGAGATTATGTACCTTCATGAGCAAATTGCTCTTGCCAGTATCAAGGTATACCATGTTATTCAGTTGTTTTATTCTAAGTTTAGTACTCTGTATATGATAAATCTACCCAGAAAGACAATGACCTTCATCTACCTGGGCAGGAATCTCAGCTGTTGAGTGAGAAACATTCGCTTGAAAGAAAATTTTCTGAGTTGAGGCTGGTATTTCTATCTTTCTGCTACATCTCATTGTCTTTATACTTGTAGTTCTATATGCATGTTCTCTGCTTATTATACTGACTCACTCACTCACAAAGGTCAGTTTGGAACAATTCTGTTGATGACAGGCTCTAGATGAAAAACAAAATGAAGCCATAACTTCTGCCTCAAATGAATTGGTCAGGAGAAAAGGTGATATTGAAGAAAACCTTAGATTGATTAATGAATTAAAGGTAGATTCTTTCTTTTCTTTTAACTTCTTCTGGAGAATACTGTAAATTAGATCTAAACTGAGGAACTAAAACTGAACGTGGACTAGCGTAGTTTAATTTCTTTTTAGATGAGTGAATTTTTTGGATTTTCATGCTTTTAGGGATGTTCTATGTTGGAGGTGTGTATGTTGTCTTATTTCCTTTACCCATGGGGGCATAATTTGTGCATGTCTCTTCAATGGAGTTATCTGTCAGTAATCAAAATAGGCTACAAATCTGACAGTCCATTTCTGTAGAAATTGTTGTTTGCCGCATATTAATTGTCTTGCAATACATGCTTTTCTGCTTCTACATAAGCTTGTTGGAGTGATTAACATAGTAAGAAGATTCTTTACTAATTCTTTAACTTTTTAAATTCAAATATGGTCCTGGTAGTGCCCTCTAATCTTATAGCTGATCTTATAGGTACATTGGACTGGAGACTCTCTTTTTATCGGGATGGTAGATAGATGCGTGCAAGAAGGCTTTTCTTTTCTTTGCTTTATTGACTAGGGTGAATTGCACTCATACCTCAAGTATTCACTACATTAAATTTGATGTTTATTTAGCATTAGCGAGTAATAATTCCCTTTTGGCGTGGAGCTTCCTTGTTGTCTAAGAGGTAAAGTTTTCTTAAAACCGCAGTTTGTCTGATGGCCTTGCTTCTAGAGATAAAGAGAGGTTATGTGGGTTTTGCTTGAAGTGCCTCAAGGACTGGAGCATGTAAATCCTCCAGATTTGCATCGATCACTAATTACCTTATGTGAGACAATGTTATTTAAAGGCATACCCGATTTGGACCTCTACAGGTCCCTTTTACAGTTTATATTTAACAAGAACATGAAAATAACTTATTTAGTTATTTGAAACAGACCAACACACTTCTCTTACCATTTGTTTTACTGTTATTCTGTGTGTTTTAAGCATACATCTATTGCTATTAAGCCATGTGGTGCAGGTTCTTCTTTCAGTTGTATTGCTTGTTCTTTCATTCGACTGTAACCCAAGAAGATCTTTGTGTACTATTTTTGTCAATAACACGTCCTTATCCGGTGAAACCCCGAACATGGTTTATTTTGACTTATGTTATTATTTTTTTAACTTTATCCTCACATAAGACCCCAAGCATCAATTCATTAATGTTTCTGGATGTACATGAAGTTGACTCCGTGTTGAATCTTAGTATTACTGTTCATGAAGGTTGGTAAAATTGAACCTTGGTGAAATTTAAGTGTAGTTTGAAAATTAAAGAAAACGTTCCAAACCTGAAATAAAACTTTTTTTTTTTTTTTGGTAAATGAAACAAAGATACTTCATTCAGAAGGAAGTGGTTCTTCTGAATGCTTCCTTAAAGAGGAAGAATCAAAATTTCACACAAAAAGCCAACTGTTTATCTTTAAAATCTGGACCTAGAAAAGAACCATAAAAATTTTGAATATTTCTATAGAAGAAAGGAAAAGCAAATGAAAAGTACCAGTATACATCATTTTGGCGCCGGTTTCTTGACATAATGCCGGGACATGAAGTAAAAAATTTCTGTGTATCACTTTTTTGTATGTGAATTCTCTATTACATACATCACATACAGAAAAAGATATTTGGGTGTTTCTTTGTGGGATGTCTGGAAATGGAGATCAACTGCAGTTCCATTGGACACATCACATTGTATTGCATATCACTTAATTAGTTTCATTTCTGCATGTGACTTCAAGTAGAAGTTAAATGTTTAGGCTTCGTTAATACTCAAGGATGACTTCATGCTAGTATCTGAAGTTCCATTTAGTGTGTTTAATTAGGCACAACGATAGTTTGTTGTTAAATATCTTTCCCCTCTGAGGATTGCTTTTAAATATTCTTGTATGCTCCAGATTGCAGAGGATGAGCAATACATCTTTATGTCATCAATGCTACGGTTATTGGCTGAATATGGCATCTGGCCTCGAGTGACTAATGCATTTACTCTAACGAACAGCATTAAGGTATGTACTATATAGCATGCAGATAACACTTCTAATATTATGTTATTATTTTTTTAACCTTATCCTACAGTTAGATTTCAGATTCTAGTTTGCTTTATTGATAGAACTGTATTCCTGATGGGAAATCATTTCTTTAGTTGGGGCACTTTCATTATGGCTATCTGTCAGTAACTTTGTATATTCATGCATAGTCCCCAGGAGAGTAGTTTTTTTGACTTAAGAACTCTATTATCTGTAGTTTTCTGAACTTTGACAAAGTGGTTTGAATTGTGTAGTGCATTATGGGAATGTTTAGATTTATTTTTGCTAAGAATATAAAAACCATGCTTAACGTCTTTCGATCGCATAAAAAATTAAAATGAATCTATTGAGTTCTTAAAATTGAAACAGACTCTTTTTTTACTACTGATGCAGAAATAGGTCTAAAATCATCATCTTTGTTTTGCTAATTATCTTCCAGCTGCTAGACAAACAAATTACTATTTTTTACTGTGAGTAATAGTGACAGAGATATATTTCACTACACGGACTTTAGTTTGGCCACTACTTCAAGTGTATATAGCCAGTTGATGGATTTGATGAGACTGCATGTGGCATATTACAGCCAGCTGTTGCTGCTCCTAGCAACATTTCGTTTCCCCATTTAGCAGAAGTATGTTTCCTAGGTTTGAATATCAGAATTAATTTGTAGAATCATCAGCAGTGATAACAGCCATGGTCTCATAGTACTTCAATTTTGTTATGGTGCATTTCAGGGCATAGCCATGAATGAATGCAATGTGCTTGGTTTAGGATGCAGGAGGCTTCTGTATAACTTGGGAGGAAAAGACAAGAAAGTTTAGAATTGAGAATGAAAATTAAGGAAAGAACTGCAAAGTATCTTGGATGCGGATTTCTAAATTTACTAGTAATCAGAGACGGAATTCAAAAAATAAAACAAAAGATAAAAGATGGAATACCTTGTCCTTGTTCCAGTTTAGAAAACTCTTATGTTCTTTAATCTGTTAAGGCCAAGGTAAAACTCTTATTTTCTTTAATCTGTTAAGGCCAAGGTATGTGGGGTAACTTTTAAGAACTCCAATTAAGCAACCTTGAGAATATAAGGGACCAAATAATATTGGAAATGGATTGCTAGCACTGGGGTTTAGGTTGGTGACTGGCAATTAGAGCTTGAAACAGAATGTTTAGTGCAATAGAAATTATGCAATCAGGCTTTTGAGCTCTTACCAAATTAAGCAGCAGAAGGAGGAAGACTACCTACCAGGATAGAGTAAAAATAGTACCACAACTTGGGAAGGGGAAGGAAAATCAGAGAATGACAATCTGAATTGTAGTAATTCAATTTCAGTACCGCAATTGAATGTGCAAATGGGTTTTCAAAGACACAAATTCTACCAAAAATATAATCAGACTGTTAATAAAAAAACTGCTGGTTCTGAATAAGATAAATTACTATTTAACTGCAAGACTCATGGTGTTGTGCACTGAGAACCAACAAAATGAATTGATTTGAAAATTAGCAGCCTAAACTTCAGAAAATTCACTATGAAGCATCTTGCACATAAACATGTGGGTATGCCTTTTCCTTGCATGTGCATCCTGCATAAGCTTTGCTCTTAGGAAGTTTCAAAAAATGATTTTAGTTGTTTCTGATTGTTATTTTTTGTAAAAATCCTTTCTTTTCAATTCTTATTGCTTCCATGGAGGAGTTTTCAAGCTCTGTTGATCTTTATTGAACTCGTGTCATTCCTGCTAATATCCAAAGATATTTGTTTGGCATAATTTTTCTAACCACAGTATACAGAACGACTTCTAAACTGATACCATATGAGTTGTAGAAAATATAGGCCAGCAATTCATGGTCGTGCAAGATCTTCAGTGGAAATAATATTTGGAGAAAACAAGAATCAACCTAGCTACGTGATTTGGCTTGCTTCAACAATCATAAATACTTCCTGTTATTCTGAATCAGCTCACAGAACTTATTCTATGATGTATGCAAAGAAGATTTTGAATTACAAATTTACTTCAAGCTTTACCATTCCGGTGGCTCATAATGTTGCCAAATGATTCTTGAACATGCATTGCATTCACTCCTTACCACAGAAACAAGAACCAGAAGGAAATGGCCTGATGTTATGGGTTGGATTTTTTCTATTGTGTAGAGCGTAAATGTTGGTTTTCTCTATAATAAGCATGTCATAACATTAGGATAGGTATAGGTCTGCTTATATTGAAATTTGCTTTATTCCTTGTTCATTGGATTGGTTAGTTATACACTGCCAAAGATCATTTTGGTTTGTTATCATTGGCTTCTCTGCGCATGTGTTTTTCCCCTAAAAGTTGGTTATTGAATAAATCTGTTGAAAAAAATTGAAATCATATTTTTGTTGTTAAAAGTTTTCAGAAGTCAAAGGCTGTTTCTAAAACAACTCAAGATGAACCTTTCAGAATCAGCTTTTATCATCTTATGATGATCTAATAGAAAAATTGAAAAGAAAATGATAACACGTCCTAGACAATGGCATTTAGCTTGGAAAAAATCTATATCAGCTGCGTTTAAGAAACTGAGAATTGTATTCTTTTTTATATAATCTTTTATGTTCTAACTTTTTTCTTTTTCTTACATATGTTTTTGATGAATAATTATTTTTACCATATTGCCGAATTTTCATCAATTAGTCTTTTACCTTTTCACTACTTATGCAGATTAGGAAATGAAATGTTGATTGTATGATAAACATTTTGTTATTGTTTACAAATTCACTGCAATCAGGATTATTAAATAGTTAACTTTTTTTGCAGCACGCACATGACCAACTGCAATTGAAGATCAAAACTTCACATGTAAGGAATCTTGTTTAACAGTAGGTCTTGTACTTGCAATTTTCTTTTGTCACATGAGGAAAGTTTGTTTTTAGTTGTCTTCAACTTCTTATTAAGGACACGAAAATCACTGTGTTAACCTTTCCTACATTTGTTTCTTGTCCAAAAACCACAATTCTAGTAGTGAAGAACTTTCAAAACTGATAGGCAAACAAAGGCAGATTTTGTACCATCTTGCTGTTGATACATGTTGTTAAAGAACATAGGCTTCCATCTCAAAGTCAATTGGCAATGAGTGGAGTGGCCTATGAACTTCATTAATTAGTTTAAAATACTTTGGGATTCCGATGTAGGACATTGTTTATTAACACTCCCCCTCATATATGACTCTAATTGACGAGAGCTCGTGAAATTGGAAAGGTCTTAACTAGAGCCCTTGATATGAAATGAGTGATTGACAAGAGCTCATGAATTGAAAAGGGCTAAGAAGGATCAGGTTGTGTGGAAGTGTGGATTAAGGTGAGAACAAAACCCAAAGCTTGACTCTGATACCATGTCAAGAACATAGGCTTTCATTTCAAAACTAATTGACAATGAGTAAAGTGGCTTGAGAACTTTATTAATTAGCTAAGAATATTTTGAGATTCCAATATGCGATATTGTTTCATAACACTCCTCCTTCAACATTGGATTCCACTCCATCTAATTTTCCAACACCATGATCACCCTCCTCTCCATTGTCTCGAGGATTGCCAATTCTTGATGATGTAGACAGCATATTTATAATTATACATTCGGTTTGTTGGATCACAATCTGAGGTGATTCAATGGCATATGATAGAATATAAAATAGAAAATAAGAAAATCTATTATATTTCTGAGATTACTTGTGAAAGACCAGCTAATAATGTTATTGGAGGGGAGTGTGTTCAACTGCAAATTTAAAGAGGGGAACGTGTTCAACTGCAAATTCAGGCTAATAATGTTGATGGAGGGGAGGGTGTTCAACTACAAACTCAGGCTAATAATGTTGATGGAGTTTAGGGTGTTCAACTACAAATTCAGAATCAGAATTCTGCAAACAATGGAGAGAAGGGCAATCAAGGTGTTGGAAATTTGGATGGAGTAGAACACAATGCTAAAGGGGAATGTTAAGAAACAATATTCCAAATTGGAGCCCTAGAGTATTCTAAACTAATTAATGAAACTCACTGGCCACCCACTCATTGCCAATTGGTTTTGAGATGGGAGCCTGTGATCTTTAATATGGCATTAGAACCAAGTTTTCTCACCACGTGACTCGGTGCCAGTATTAATTCATGGACTCTTGTCAATCACCTGTTGCAATTCATGGTCTCTAGTTAAACCCTTTCCAGTTTTACGTGCTCTTGTCAATCCGAGCCACAGGTGAAGGGGAAACAATATTCCACATTGGAATCCCAAAGTATTCTAAACTAATTAATAAAGTTCACGTGTCACTTCACTCATTGCCAATTGGTCCACGTTCCTTAACACGTCTACATGGGTGGCTTCCCATAGCATCTTTTATGTGATTCCCATTCTTTCCCTTCTGGGTGGAGGTACTCACTTTGGTTGCTACTTTTTACTTTGCCTAAAATTAAGGTGTCTTGGTGCAGTTCCCATTCAAAATGTTATTATACAAAGTTATGTTTTACAAATGGCTTTTTTGTATTTATCTTACAGAACCTAAACTTTCATATATAGGTACAAATAAATATTTAACTACATATTTCTTTTGGGGCACAGGATAGAATTGAAGAGCTCAATGAACTAGCTGGAAATCATGCCGGAAATGGATCCCATAATAGGGAGAATCCCAGTTCCGCCTCTATTATTGGTCAACTTCCCAACAGTTCCATGGTATTGGAAGCTCTTTTTCTTTTCCTTTTATATTTTGCTCAAATAAGTGTAATGTTATTACCATGTGCTGTTGCTTCTTAACTTTTGTTTCTCAGTAGAGAAAGTTATGTACCACTTGAATGTTCTGCAATTTGAAGGGTATGGGTGGATCATCCCTTAAAAACCACTATTTAGATGGACACCATGTGGAACCAGCTGATGGTGTATCAACATACATACAAAATAATGATCGTCAACAAACTGGGAGCTTAATGCCGAATCATGGATCGAATCAGTTACAGAATGCTGATAATCATCCAAAACTTTCAGCTGAAAACGATAGGTAGTCTGGAGTGTTGCAAACTATTAATTTGGTTGGAATATGCTATGCAAATATCTTTTTTGGTTGTTTTGTGGTTAGGTTCCTTTAAACTTTTACCATCCAACTTCCTCTGAATCATTTGTAATATGGTGAATAGTGTAATTTTTGGTTATAGCTGAAGTTACCACAAATTTTTAGTACTCTAAAATTTCAAGCATATTCATTTGTAGAATCCTAATTGAGTTTCTGCCTCTTAAATTTTAATTGTAAGCGGTTTCTGATTTCAGTCAATGTTGATGAAGTATGTCGCATTTTAATTCTTTCTAGTCTAATCTTCCCCATGTGATTAAAATAAAATAGAGGCTTGTAGCTTAGAGGTTATCCTTTCATTACATATGATTAATAGTGATGAAATAGGTAGAGATCTATTAGTCTTATGTGGAGTTTCATTTTTTTTTTTTTGTTGCAGAATATAAATTTTAGTTAGTATAGGTAGCTTATGCATTATGATAAAGCAGTTTATTGAAAGATGTTGGATCTTGTGAAATATGCCACGGATATTATTTTCTGGTAACCAAGGTTATATTGGTAACTCCGACAGTAATTTTCCACATCTTTGGAGGCAGGAAAAGATTATAACATGAGATATCTCTTTCTTAGACACAAGAATCAGAGCAATTTATAGGTTTCATATATACTTGTTCTAATGCCTTTAGTTTAGAGTTAATGATCCATGAATCAGAATATTTGCGTTTACTTATTATTTTCCTTGTCAATGTCTGAAATTGACTAATAAGACTTCTACTGAATTATCCCCAAAGCACTATATCTCAGATGACTGATTTTCCAGACAGATTAATGATGTATGTCGATTGTATCAGCTAAAAGTTTTGCTTCTTTAAACATTGAGAAGCTTGGCATTAAACTTATTTAACTCTTTGTGATCTACCAATTCCCTTTACAGTCATGTGTTGAACTAGATTTCTTTTTTTGATTAGACATCTTTTAGATAGGCTTTAACTCCCCATAAACATTTTGCCTGTGCAAAATAGGAAGAAGACAACCTAATGGTTTTTGGCAGAGGTGGTTAATGCTAGTGCGCAGTCAATGATTATTTCTCTGGTACAATTTGCGACTGGAAACTGAAAAGTCAAATAGAAATTTTAATTATTAACTTTTCACAACTTACAGGTTTACCAGCATCAGTTTATTCTTACAGTACTGATTGATGCTCTTAAGCACTCGATGACTGATTCAGAATTAATTTATTGTTTAATGTTCTTTGCTTTGGACCATCTTGCAATTTTGTATATTTCTGGTGGTGTTGTTTTTTGCATCTTCTATTCAATAAATGTTTCTATCTAACAGAAAAAGTTGCAGTGGTGTCGTAGGTTCTAAGGTAGATAATCTATTTGACAGAAGTGGTATAAATATGAGATTAGATGAAAATGACAAGTTTTACCACTCTCCCATGGGGCACGATAGAGTTGGTTCTTTAACTTCAGAAGGTAATGCACATTCCAGTTGTAATCTGATAAGGTGCTCCTGTAAAAGCTAATTCTATTTTTGCCACCAGGAGAGGGTCCTGGAATAGAAGGTTTCCAAATTATTGGAGATGCTAAACCTGGAGGAAAAATTTTAGGCTGTGGATACCCTGTGCGTGGAACTTCTCTCTGTATGTTTCAGGTAATTATTATCCTAGGATGCTTTGGGAGATATCAACTTTTACTGTGGACTTGTATTATTCTTTAATTCTTTTACAACCATTTCGCTATGCTCCAGTGGGTTCGTCATTATCCAGATGGAACTAGGCAGTACATTGAAGGTAATCATCATTTACAATCAGCCCTTTTCTCTTATATTCATTATTAGCTTCTCAGGAAAAATTCAAATTGCAATACATTATAGTGCTAAATTTTTATTTTCCTCTCTTTATATTCACAAATTTGTCATGGAAATGTTCCTTACATATGTTGCCTATTTTTAATCAGGGGCGACCAACCCAGAATATGTAGTTACAGCTGATGATGTCAACAAAGTTATAGCTGTAGAGTGCATACCAATGGATGACCATGGATGCCGGGTTAAGCGTGAATTTTATTTTCATATGTTCCTGAATTTACTTTCCTTGTCCATTATAGTGTCTATGCTACAGGTAACTTCAAGTTGTATGGGCTGCACAAGGGCAGTTTTGTAGTAAAAACATGAATCCTTTGAAATTATTGTTCCTTTTAAAGTTCGTGGGGTTTCTGTGAAGAATCCAAATTCAAACCTGCGTAAACAATGCAGTTCTGTACTGGCCACCATGGTTTTTGTTTATGTAAGAAGAGAGTTAAGACAAACATTTGAGCACTAGATAGAACATGATGTAAAGGTCGAGCCACAAGGGGATTCACCTCCTATGTTTTCAGTTTTCTGCCTGGATTTTGAAAATTTTGGAAGAAAATGCTCTCTTCTATGTACCTTTTCTACTATCCCATCCTCCCCTCCGGGGCCTTAGGGACGCCTCAAAGTTTTCTTCTAAAGATATCTTTTAATGCTGCAATTTCTGATTTTAAGTAGTATCAAATGTTCCAATACTCCCCAGAGTTTCCTGTTTTCAGTTCGACCCCCGTAGAAATATTTCTAAGCTTGTCTCTTAGTATACTTCCTCTAATGTTGAAGGGTACTTAATGTTCAAATTTGAGACTAGAGTATTTGGAAAGGTTTAGACTTGATAATTTGTTGATTATGGATAAGGAAATTAGTCAAGAGTTTTGCTCATTTAGTAACTTTCTTTTCCTAGATTTTATAGGCTTAGCACTTTAAAGTTGTGGATCTGAGCTCAAAATTTGTCGATACTGGTTAACTTGGTTTGAATTGGAGCCTAGGCAGAGATCCTCAGATGGAGTGTTTTTCTACCCTTAAAAAACAACAATGATTTTTGAAAACCTTAGCATATTGGTTATTGATCTTATGTGAATGATTTTTTCCTAATAAACTTAGAATAGATGAATATACTTTTGCATTTCTTGTTCTCATTTGTGTTTTCACTTTATTTACAGCTTATAAAGAGAACCAATTCAATATTTAAGATATATACTATATTGTTCAACTGCCTCGTGCCAGTCATTCTTGTATTTTTGAATTGGCATATCAATCCATACTTCCTTAGTGAATTTGGCCACTGTCTACTGGAAAAGTAAAGTTGTCCAATTTGGATGGAAGTTATTCTCTTTTAGGGGGTTTTCATTTCAATTCTTGAATTATATGTTGATTCATGCATGAATTCACCTGATTTGAGTACGCGAGTTTGTTGTCTTCTTAACGTTTCTCAAATGCTTGTTTTTATTAGGGAGATCTTGTCAGGCTATTTGCAAATGATCAGAACAAAATAACGTGTGGTAAGTTCTATTTTGTTAATTGAAAATTACATAATTGATGCGTAGTAACATCAAAACTTCACACGGTGATGGGTATTCTTATTTGTTAGGCAGATTGTCTGTCAAAATGTTCGTTAGCTAAATGCTAGTGCTGTTTAGTTTTAACCAGTTTCATCTTCATGATCTAGGGAGCTAAAAGGTTTTTATTCTCAAAATAATTTATTTTTATATTTACGGCGAAATCTCTTACTTTGTTTTCAGTGGGATTAGATTATGGATGATAGTTTTAGATCTCATTATGGCTCTTTAGTTCCACTGAGCATTTTGATATAAGCCTTATCTGTAAGTAAGGCCGTCAAGGATTTGGAACCAAGATGCTCAATAGTAGAGATAAGGATATCATGGCCCCTCGTAATCTAAACTACAAGTTTGGTCTGTGCTAAATATCAACATGACAAGATACGTTTTTCCCTCCTTAAAAAGAAAAAAAAAATTCAATTGAAAAGAGGACAAACATATATGGACTACATGTACATGGAATTGCATAACAAAACACCGTGTCCTCAATCTGTACTTAACATTGGTGCTTAAGGTGCATTGCATGAGTGTGCTAATTAGGAGGAGAATAAGGTCGGTAGTCATCAATTTAATAGTGGGAGGGTAGTTAATTCAGGAATCCATAACTATCAGTCAAGGGTATTTCTGGAACACCACAAAGAAAAATATTACACCAGATCCACCTTTAGGCTTTATGTATAGTACATGATAGGATTGTTGGGTCAGATGGTATTTTTCACTATCTCTGAGTTTGTAGTCAACTGTATCGGTGTTGTAAGAACTTAAACAGGCTGTCACATTTGATGCAGTAAAGCTGCAAAAGGATCCAATTCACTTGTAATGTTTCTTAATCCTTAATCTAAATAGAGAATTGAGAGAAAATAGTACGTTGTTCAATTCATTAAAAGGTTCTGGAAAATATGGGAGAAGCCTGTACTAATAAGCTCTGTAAAATCTTAATAAATATCTCACCTAACAATACAAAGTAATGTAGAAAAACCTACTAACCAAAGTTCACGTAAAAACATAGAACAAAATTACTGATTTGAGCACATAAGAATAGCCAATTCCTTTGGGTGATGTTCTGGTTACTGTCAAATTGACAAAGTATGGGAATCAATTTTAGGTGATATGACAGTGGCACCTAGAAGTTAACAGCTCTGAAAAAGAGGTGGCAATGTATATTTTTAACAGAAAGGGAACATGTGAAGTGCCAAAACTTGCAATTCTCTCTCTCTTTTAGCGATTGGAATCAATTTAATGAATGGCTCCCTAGACCTCTATAATTCTGTGATTTTAAGGAGCCCTAATAATGTTCATCCTAAAGTTTCCAAACGGACTGTCAAGTGCCCTGAATCTCTTCAGAATGTATATCTTAGTGCTTTTAAAAGCAGCCAAGTAATCATCACCTCAAAGAGATTTCAATTGTCTCAATTTCACTTGTGCTTTTGCTTTGTTTTTCTGCAGAATGAAATTGCTTAGAAAGTGTCGATATAATACTGGCCTTAATGGTGCCACCATTGATAGTTCATTTTCGCTTGAAGTCTTAGAATATCTCATCATGTTTAGTTAGTTGTCCATGAGTGCATGTATACTTTTGCAGATAAATATATTAATTTTCCAGGTATTTTGGCAGTTTAATATTTGCAGGCTCAACCATCTGGCAAATGGATTGTGGATATTTGCTTACATTTACATCAGTTCTAGACATTCTTTTCTTGTATGCTATTCTCTCAGCAATGCTTTCTGATGAATGATACCTTTGGAATTTGCAGATCCTAACATGCAACAGGAGATAGACATGCATGTATCAAATGGTCAAGCAACATTTAGTGTTCTAATGCTTGTAAGTTGTAATTAATTTGGAATTTACACCTTGCTGATTTGTGTTTGATCTGTAGTTTTATTTGCTCTTAGTATATTTTTTACTTTTTGGACATCCCTTACATAAATTTGGATCTAATTTAAAAGGACTATTGGTGCTAGTTTGTTGGTTCATGAGTATATCCACATGTTTAGATGCATTACACAAAGAACAAGAATATTAGAAATACTTACAAGTGTGTAATTAATGTCATCTGCTACATCTTAATGAATAGCTTAATAGTTTACAACCATAATTTCCATTTAAGATTGGATTATGTGAAGTAAAAAGTTTTGAAAGCAGATACCTTCCTGCATCTTGAAGTTTTAATGTTACCTAAAGTATTGTTCCCTTCCTTTGGCTCTCTTTCAAACATTCATAACCATGTAATTATTATCTTCCATGTAATTATTATCTTCTTGACTTTGAGTTCAAAATCGATCATGCAATCGGAGGAAAGAAAGCGACTTCCTTTCCCATTGTTCTATCATATCTTTTCAGTGAAACTACTGTTGTCTACCAGGTTGTCCACGGTGTTCAAAAGCACAACAGATCCTACTTGCCTCTTTGCTCTCCCCCCTTTAGAAGTATCATCTTCATGAGCATTATGCTGCAAAATAAATTACCAATATTGTCCTCTGGGATACGATCAGTGCTGCTGCACATAAAATTACCAAAAATGATAAGATATGGAAAATGTAAACCTTACAAAATATTAATAAACTGAATTTGATTATGTTAGATTCCTTGGTGTTCTGAGCACTGCAGACAATTTCTGTGCCATATATGTTACACTTCCAGCCCAAAGTGAGCTAAACATTAACTACTTGAATTGTTTTACCAACTGACTTTTTTTTATTTATTAATGTTACCTCTCACATGATTAGCATTAACTCTGCTGATGCTAAACAGATAGATTCTTCCAAGAACTGGGAACCGGCAACCATATTTTTGAGGCAATCTAGTTTCCAAGTTAAGGTTCACAGAACAAAGGCTGTGGTAATTGCAGAGAAATTCTCCAGAGACTTGTCGGTAATGCTTTTTACTTTGTATCTGTTTGGATAATTAAGAATTCATAACTCTTTTTGGAGATTGTTTTCTGTACTTGAATTTTGCTTATTGAATGTGAATGACTTCAAGCATCTGTCTGGATGGTAGTATTTCATTTTCTAAAGTGATTATATGTATACAGAGAAGAAGTTCTAAAATGCATATATACATCTCCTCATGATTTGATGCATTTATGGTCCCAATACGAGATAATTTTGTCTCATTATTACCCCGTCATACCGAGCTTGCCCCTGCTGGAGGGATCTGTCAAAAGATTCATATGCAGAAGTTTATGTTCATCAATAACTTCGCAAATTCAGCTAAAAAGTGTGCTTTTTGGACAAGACTGTTCATCAGTTTATATTGGTTTGCAACAGTGAAAAACCATTGGTATAGGGATGCATCAATTGCAAATTGATACTTGATTTTTGCAGAGTGACCATATAACTGAGAATGATATTTATGAATATCACCACAGGAGGAGAGAAACCTTATTATGCCTTTTGATCTTGTGATTATTTTATATGTTGATAAATATGGTCAGAATTGTCCTCTAAACATACAATATTAACATAATTGCTCTCATACATTTTGCAGATTAAAATTCTTAATGGGCTCTCGACACAGTTTGTCTTAACATGTTCTGATGCTTCTTCACATTTTTTCAGCTCAAACAATGATTTTCGGTATGAGCAAATATAACTCTCTAACTTGGTCTGTATTGCTCTTGTAATTGGTCTTGATGCATGGCAGTGTAAGATAGATTTATCCTTGATATTAGGTTTGCCATGGCACCTCTTTCTGAGTTGGACTTTGTCACTAAGAGTTTAAGGTCTCTTCTCTGCATGAAATTCACAGGAAGAGCCTACGAGGGGTCACATTAATGTGCATCAATTATATTGCAAAGAAATCTTGTCAGCAGTTTCCATTCACGGGGCTGTTTGTAATGAAATAAATGTATATCAATGTTTTATGTGCAAAATAAGTGAAACAGTACAAAAAGGGTAATAAATAAATTCATCAAGATTTTGTGTGTTATGGAACATCATGCCTAGGGTTGTGTACTTTTTTCTAGAGATTTTTATCTTTTTTGATGTGCTATGTCTATGTTTTGCAACAATATTGCATTAGATTCATCTCTTCATTTGATTTCCAATGTGGGGGTGTGGCCAAGAACAACTGTGGCTTGGAGCTTTTCTCCGAACATTGGGTTTATAATCCAAACAGAACAGCTACTACTCAGTGCTTACATTATGATGTGATTTATGTGGAGCTGCAATCAGCATCCAATCACATATTGCTGAGCAGCGGAGGGAGATGTCTTGAAAATCTTAATACTCTGATCTTTGTCCTTTGGTCCAATTTAGTTGTATCAGCTCGTGAGAGGTTCCAAGTTGCTGGCTTCAAAATGATCTTGCTTTTCCTTACAGACGAAAAGGCCTTGTCATGTTTTTGCCATTGCTAATAATTTGATATGGAGCACCACTTTCCACTTTTTTATTTGCAGTTCATTTTTTCTTTTTCCCCC
Organism: Mitragyna speciosa; assembly: GCA_024721245.1. NCBI lineage: Eukaryota > Viridiplantae > Streptophyta > Magnoliopsida > Gentianales > Rubiaceae > Mitragyna > Mitragyna speciosa. Next base: position 4,924,200 of record CM045558.1, read on the forward strand.
CTTACTGTTGGGCATAATTATTATGCAACAAATTAATTTTTAATCATTTTCTTTGCTTTTTTTCATTGCATTAATAGTTTTAATGGCTACATTGGACATACCTTTACTTGCATGTTTTTCTTTGTGTATATTGCAATGTCTGATTTGATGATATTGCTTTCTTGCAGAATGCGTGATGCGCTTGTATTGACAATAAGAATCTTCCAAAGCAAGGTACTCTTACTCTTGTCTCCAGATAACATGATTTGTACTTTCTGAATTAAAGATAACTTATTTTTTTTATTAGAGATACCTTGATATTTCCATTCTCTCATTAATTAAAATATATCTTCCTGTGGTACAAGATTTAATGCAGCTCCACATGTTTTCGTATGGTGAGTAAGCTTTTTGTCGTTGTTTACTCTAGAATCAGGAAGATATGAACCAATATAAAAGTGAACTAATTTCTTTCCAGTTTTATCTTGTTAGATATAACAGTAAAAATTTAGTAGACTAAGTAATGAAAAGATTTTAAAATTTTTCATTCTCAAAAATCCACCTTGGATGGTCAGGGTCTGCTTGGCTACCAGTTTTATTAAAACAGTTAGAAATAATAAGTCCTAATATGAAAATTCGCAGTTATCTAATTGAAAAGCAAAGTTTTTGCAAAAATGTGGAGGAAAATGAAATCAGAAGTATCGTAACTTCTGCATGCCAGGTGGGAGTTCACAAATACATCTAGAATGTCAAGACTTCAACACAAGAGTAACCATACTAGAAATACCATTCACTTGATGGAAAATGAATCCATATGGTAAATAGTTTATTCTCAACCCATGTCTGGGAATGTCTTAATTTAGCAAATGACTAGATGGTCAAGCAAACAGTGGGACTATTCATTATCTCGCTCCAATATGTTTGCCGTTTGTTGCTCAAAAATATGTCAATTACCATGATAAAGCTTCTCCTGTCTTTGCAGTCTGCTAGTACCATTATATTTACAAGAAAATAGATCTTTCATTAAGAAAGCAAACCCAAGAATTTGTTATCCTTGGTGAGAACAATGGTAGGATATCTAGGTGTTTCTTCCATTTTTCAGCATCGTTAGTCCTATTCTACTGAGTTTGCTCTGGCTTTCCCTTACTAGTATGTGAAACACCTGCACTATATCATACCAATGAAGTAGCGAAGGTAAATCATTCTTGATGGTTTGATGTTTAAGTTGAATTACAAGTTGCGAAAAATTATTTTTTATGTGTAGACTGTTAAAATACTTCTGTTCTATTTATATTTTGCATTTCATAGTTTTCTCATTTTTTATTTATTATTGGCATTTATTGTTTCCGCTCCAATTTATGGAGTGAGCATAAAATTTTTCTGCTTTTACTTTTGTGATATATGGGAAGTCTTTTTTGGAATTTGTTTCTGTGTCTTTCTAGATGTTTGAGCTTATTTATTATTATTCTTTCAAGCAGGCGCTGGATGAGAAAAGGAAGGGAAGAGCATGAATTCTTTATAGAAGTATAGTTTCTGTAGCTGTAGATTTTTTTTAAGGAAAAGGAGAAGGTGAGAATAATAAGAAGCACATATTCTTGTATACTAGTTTTTAATAATTTAATAAGAAGCACATATTCTTGTATACTAGTTTTTAATAATTTAATAAGAAGCACATATTCTTGTATACTAGTTTTTAATAATTTAACAATAAAACCATATTCTTTCCCACTTTGCTGTTATAAAAACTTGTCTTTCGATATTTACAATTGTGGATTTCATATTTGAGTTTGCGCGCACTCTCTCTCTCTCTCTCTCTGTACCTATACAACATGTACATATGAATTTACATGTGTGTGTAGGTACTTAATTGTGTGCTTGTGTGTGAGTTTTAAAATAGTTAGGATGAAACTGGCACCATCTCATAACAAATTAATTGGGAACATTTACTAACACTGTGGTTTAATTCTCTACGTGGCTGCTACTAGTTTCTCAATACCAGGTTCTTCATTACTAGAATAACATTATTCTTAAAATAGTTTGTCATAGGGACCTCAATTGCATTTGGTTAATTGGTAGTACAGCACAAAAGGGTCCTTGTCACTACCGAACCTGTAGGCTGAGATCAGCATGTAGTCCAAGGTAGAATAATCTGTCTCAAACCATGTCAACCTTAAATTTCCTCTGTAATCTTACCAAAATTTTGACAACATCTCCTCTGTAATCCTGTTGAAATTTCAGCAGCATCTTGAGATTTCCCAAAATTTTTAAACATACAAAAAACTCAGCTATCCGAAGTTTTTCCAATATATCCACAATACACACACAATATACGTTGGCAGTGTTTAAGTTACCAATCTCAGTGGCAAATCAAATAGATAAAAGTATTGCAAATTTCATTTGGAAAGCGGATAGGGAAGACTATGTAATTCCTTGGAAATCGTGGGTGTCACTTTGCAATTCTAAGTTTAGAGGAGGATTGGGACTTAGATTGACGTCTCTTTTAAACCAAGCTCTGTTGGCCAAATTGGCATGGAAGATTGTATCAGACAAACAATCTATGTTGAGTCAAGTTTTTTTAGGTAAGTATTGTAGGAAAACTTCTTTTGTTCAAGTCACAGCCAATTCGTCAGCTTCTTGGGGATGGCGTGGGATTTTATGGGGTCAAGACTTATTACTCCATGGAATTGAATGGCTTAGTAGGTAATGGAAAATCAATTCAACTTTATGATGACTGGCTTATGGACTACTGATAATCCCATGAAATATAGACCTTATTTGTCATGGTATGATGAATTTGAAAGTTAGTGATCTATTGGACTCAAATTGTAATTGGAGATTACCTTTGCTTACAAGTGATGTTTCCACCTGAATGTGTGCATAGTATTTTATCAACACACGTAATCCAATGTGCCTAAGGAGGATAAGCTGATATGGAGATGCAGAAATGAATGGGATCCATACAGTGAAATCAGGTTATAGGTTGGCTGTGAATTTAGCTAAGCAAGCTAGTCCTCAAACTAGTACCACATGTTATATTAGTGACATTATATCCTTTGTTTAAAATCGTTGTGGCAGTTGAAGCTATTTGTGAAATTTCAATTCTTCTTCTGGAGATTGATTCATAATATTTGTCCTTACTATGACTGCTCTTTTTAAAAAGGGGGTGTGTTAATTCTCTAATTTGTCTGAGATGTGGTGAAGCAACAGGAAACGGTTGAATATTTGTTCTTTGAATGTGAGACTTCTCAGAGGGTTTGGCATTGTTCTTCTTTAGGACTTAAATTTCAGAGGAAAGTAAAACATCATTTCGAAAGTGGGCTTGTTGGTAGTTTTGGGAAGCTTCAGATGAGGAATTGTTAGTTCAGACAATTATTATCTTATGGAATATATGGGTGGCAAGGAACAGGTTTGTTATGGAATGATACAGAAGTTAATCTGATCTCAGTATGGTGTAGCTCAGAACATGATCAGGGAAGAATTTATGCCTTTTTCGAAGGCTCACTGTGGATTGATCAAATTCAAAAACTAGCTACGAATGTCCAACAATCTGTAATCATTTATGGAGATTGTAAATAAACCCCATTTGGTGGCTTGTGTCACAATTATTATTGATGGAGCGTTCAATTGTCAGACTGCCAAGGCTACGGTTGCAATGGTTTTCAAGAATGTTCATAGTACCCACATTTTAACCAAAGTCTCACCGGTATTTGCATCATCTGCTTTTCAAACAGAGGCCCTGGCATGTTTAATGGCCATTTCGCTTTCTCTCCAATATGGTTTTTTTAAATACCTGCATTTTGACGGATTGCCTGATGCTAGTTAAGGGGCTGACTAATAAAAATCTTATTCCTTATCAGTTATTTAATATTTTTCATGATATTAGGTTTAAATACTCGTTCTTGTCCTTCTGTAAGATATCTAAAGTAGATCGTAAATTAGTTCAAGTAGCTCATAATTTAACTGTCTCATCAAACATTATGTAATGTTGCTTATGTCTTTAATAATATATATTTGTGGTTTCAAAAAAAAAAACACACACACACACATCCATCTCATTCACCAGTTATACACCACATTTCCATAAGTTTATATCTTGCCACAACAAGTCATCAATCATCCAAGTAATCCAATATCAACCACACATTTCAACCATATGAAAATATGTCTAAAAGAAATTTTGTATTTATATAGCCCAAGATTTTGAAATTACAACCAACGAAGCAGCTAATTCAAAAATAATATTTACAATACTAAATACTATACCACATGGCCACAAATACAAAATAATAATCCTGTCCTATACCCGGAAGAACAAAAATAACTAGGTAATACTTCCAAATTCGAGTGATCTCGCAGTCCTCTCCTTTGGTTCTAACCTCTATACTATCTACAAAACACTAGAGATTTGGGGGTGAGTTTCCAATACTTAATAAACATAACACATATTGTAAACCGTTATACACGCAATCATGCCATACAATTTTTTCAAACATTATTAGAGTATTATAACTAATGCAACCAAAAATAATATTACTATTCAAAATAATCACTTTTCATGAACACTTTTCGTATGCAATCTACACATGCATCACATATGCTATAAAATCAACAATTAATTAAATTTTTGCTTTCACAAATAACTTTAGTACTTTAATCATTACTTGAAATTACACTATGTAGAACATAAATTATCCCATGAAGAATAACTATCCCACAAAAGGTTATCTATCCCATAAAGGGCAACTAATCTACAAAGGGTAATCTATCCCGTGAAAGGTAACTGTCTCACGAAAGATAATCTGTCCCTGAAGGACTGTCACACGAAGGGTATACTATCCCATGAAGGGAGGGAATCACATCGGACTTCCCTAGCTTACAAATACTAGGTACACCTAGACAAACTATAACCTTATTAGCTTTAGTTAGTTCTGCATAGAGTTACTTTCAAATCATATACACTCAGTTTATGTTTTGCAAGAGTTGCTTTCACAAATAACTTTAGTACTCTGATCATTATTTGAAATTACAATATGCAGAACATAAATTATCTCATGAAGGATAATTGTCCCTAGAAAAGGTTATCTATCCCACGAAAGGATAACTAACCTACAAAGGGTAATTTATCCTACGAAAGGTTACTGTCTTGTGAAAGGTAGGCTGTCACACGAAGAGTATACTATCCCATGAAGGAGAGAATCACATCGGACTTTCCTAGCCAGCAAATACTAGGTACACCTAAACTAACTATAACCCTATTAGTTTTAGTTAGTTTTGCATAGAGTTACTTTTAAATTATTTACACCAATGAGTTCTCTCAATGTTAATTAACGAAAGTCATAGAATTAAATATTCATTCACTTGCTCAAGTCCTTGGCGTAAAAATCATAACTACATAAAAGTATATTTCAACATATACCAAGTATATGCTCTTATAAACTCAATTTAAACCATTCACTTCTAAATACTTTGTCATCTTTATCAAACTTTCATGAACAAAAATCACTTTCATGTACAAAAATCACTTTTATGAATAAAAGATCACTTTTATGCATTTCAATCAACATGCATGTATACCACTACACATGTAACATATTAATACATATCACGTGTACTTTTCAAGCAACATATAGTACTATTGATCTATAATATGCATTAGACTTACATTTCAAGTAAATTTCATATCAAAATCTCGGATTAGATCTCCCCCCAGGTAGCTTCCTCCGCCAATTGCTATTTTGGATCTACCATATGATATTACCATCATAATTAATAAATGAAAATACATAAAGAAATAAAATTCTAACCCTAATTTAAACCCCAAAATTTAGCTCACTCATTCACCCATCTTGCATTGTATAAATTTAAGTCAAATCTAAACTTTTAATTTTCCAAATCAAGTTTTCTTCTTCTTAATGATGTATTCTATATCAGTACATAAACTATTAGCTCTAAATAATAAAGAAATAAATTTTTTCCCAAGTTTCCAAATTTCATAAACCCTAAAATTAATCAACTCTAATTCTTCTCATGCATGCTATCATTTACACCAAAATACCATGTAAATGATCATAACTTACGTAATAAGACAAATTCCCAACATATAATTAGCTCATTGAGTTTTATCCTATTTTCCCCTTTTTCTTGTCTTCCCTATTTCTCTTTCTCTCTCTTCTTTCTCTCTCCTTTCTGGTCGGACTTCTTGCAGGCGCTGTTGGTTGGCCGGAGTTGACTGCCGACAGCTTTCCTTTCTTTTCTTCTTCTTCGTTTCTATTCTTTTTCTTTTTCTTCTCCTCTTTTCTCCTCTTTTTCTCTTGAAAATGGCTGCTAGCTTTTCTTTCTGAAGAACCCGATTGCAGGTCTTCTTTTTCTTTCTTTTAGTTTTCTGTATTTTTTTTTGTTATGGTCAAATAACCATTATACCCCTCACTTATAAATCTGTTTTCTTAATAAATAAAAATTTTCTTGGTCTGCTGAAACTAGAAAGTGCTTCGAGACATAAATGAAGTTCTTTAATCAGCTTCAAGTTACATATTATATGGTTATTCAACAGATATCTTTCGTTCCACTAATTTTTCCGGAAGTAATGGTTCTGTTCACCGTTTGAGAACGTTAATGTATTCTAGCGCTCCTTATTTTTTTGGTCGGATTACCATTTAAATAGGCCTCTCAGGATAGAGATGTATTCTGGCTTTAGCATGGAAGTTTGTGGAAATATTTGGATGGAAAAGAAAAGAAATTGAACAGTAGGAGGAAAATGAGATGCGGATTTTTTTTGTTTTTTCTTTTTGGCATCTGATTCTTTTGTTTAATAGCACCATTGAGAAGTAAACCATGCTTCTCATCTATTATGTTGCATTACCGTGAAGGAACCAAGATTTTCTTTTCTTCATTTGCTTAAAAATCTCAACACCAAGTCTTTGATTGTACCACGGAAATATTCTTGCTGTTATAGATTAGATGAAAAGTTACGCCATGTTGAGAATATTATTTTGTTTAGCTGAAGTGTGTAACAGGGATGACGAACAATTGTGCATATGCATGATCACTGAGCTTAGCCTAAAATGGAATGCAAAGGTCTCACAGTTTAATCTTTGCTAACTGTAGTTGTTTCAAGCTAAAGCGGGAGAATAACTGTACTATGGCTGTTTTCACATCTTACATTTGATTTATTGGTCTGATTTTGTGACAGAAAAATTTTAGATCAGATAACTTGTATTCTCTCTCTCTGTGTTCTTGTGGATGTAATGCTCTTATGATGTGAAAATCTATGTTTCTTGATTTCTCTGCATTTTATAATTGACTTGTAATGTGGTCTGGTTCTTAAAGGAGAATTCTAAGTTTACGGCAGGGAAAATAGTTTTGGAACGTATGGTTCTTATTACAGTCACTCGATAATCGTCCTTCTAGGACATTTCACATGAGCAATAGTCATCCATAATGATTCTGGAAATGATGAAAACTATTTTCATTAGCTCGTATCCTTTACTCAACCTCAAATGTGAAAGTGGTTGAATCCAGTTGAATCTTGGTTGTCTATATCAACAATGGTTGTTGTGCCTGATAAGAGGAATATAAGATTCTAATTCTAAATTGACAAATTGTTGCTTGATGATACTGATATGGTAGACTGTATTACTTACATTAAGCTACTATTTGATATTGGGGTAAGACTTTTTATTGCGTGTATAGTTTATCTTCTAAATATATAGACTATCATGACCCTTTTGATCTTAAATACACTCACAAGATTTAGGTAATCTTCCTTTAACAGTCTTGCTATGTAACCTGGCAAGATGCAGCCACTTCACTGGATATTTTATCCTCTACTGGTGTCCATTTTGATGAATGCAACTTCTATATCTTAGTTCTCTTCGGTTACTATCATAGATATAGATTATTTCTTCCTGAATTTGATCTAATTTAGCTCATATTTTGTCAAGGATCCTACATTTAAGATGCTGGTTTGTCAAAATTATCTTTGTCTAGTTCTATTTGATTTTATAGTTAGAATAGGGACTTTCCTACATGCCTGCTCACGGAAAGTATACAAATGACATTTCTATTATCAGGGTAGAAAATTTGGCCAAAACAGAAGGGGTTAGGTGTAACATCACATAATTGTCTAATTCAACCATCTTATAAGCATTGTTTTTTACAAGTATTCATATTTTTCTTTTCATTTAATCTTATCCTAGAGTAGGTGAAAACAAATTGGAAAAAGGTACAATTACCTCATAAGAGCTTGTATAATAATATAATCTGAACTGAAAAAGTTTGGGAGATAGTATCAAACTCGAACCACTAATAAAAGCCTTTTGCATCTGTGATTCCTTCTATTCTATCTCTCAACCATTTTAATTTCGTAATAAGAGGTGGTTGACATAATTCATGAAGGAAGACTTCATCATTAAGTTGAAAAAAACAAGAAATTTATCATTCCTGTTAAGCATTGCTAATGAGATATAAATGTTGTTTTTCTTAACAAGGTAACTAAACTGTTTTTATGATTTTTCGATGAAAGAAATGATGCTGCTAAAGGGTAAAATGTAAGAAAAAATTTTCCCTTGTTTGTTTATATGTAATCATATTGATCCTGAGCCACACAGAATTATCCTAGCTAGAGTTGCACGGATAGCTTAGTAGAGAATAATTTAAAAAGAATAATTCAAAAGAGTAGTGTTTAATGAAACATTTCCCAGTTTCTTTATTTTTCCAGCGCTGATGCTAAACACAGGCGTTGTTGAAGATTACAGGAAACATTTCTGACACAAGATGTAATTCACTGTCACCTCCAATTCCCAGATTACTACCTGACAAACTACAACCAGGATTCCATGTGTGGCAGTGCATGAGTGGCCAATAAAAAGTGGTCCCTTTATGTAAAGTACAAGCTTCTACTACTTTTAATAGAATTCTGTTCTGAACTTTGGGGTGGTGTAAAGAACTGAATAAGAAAAAGAAAACAATATGTATAGGAATATTATAGTGGATAGAGTATCATATTCTTTTCATTAAATAAAGGGGGCTTGTGGTCGCTCAATTATGGATCTTGATGAATCCTAGTAGTTATAAGCCAAGTGAAAAGTAATTAACAAAGCTTAACAGTTGCTTTTCCTTGAGTGAATGTGCAACATTTCTTGTGTCACTTTCTTGAGCGGGACAACCAAAACTTTTGTTGTTGTAGTTGTAGTTTGGGGGTGTGGTGCACTCCACATATCTAGATTCATCAGCTAACTTGGACGGCAACAAGGTGTTGATTAATCATTTTCATCAAAAAACCAACCAACCAACCAACCAACCAACAAACTATCATATGGAGGGAGGGAGGAAAAAAGAAGAAGAAGAAGAAGAAGAAAGCCTATAAGTAAAGCCAAGAAAATAAAGAGAAGAAGATAAGGAGACTAAAGCCACTCCTAAAAGAAGAATAGGGAGGAGGACAACTCAATATCCACCTCCTCCTCTACTTTACTTCCCTTACCCTCTAAGCCCCCTTGGCATACACTCATCTATCCCCTTCTCCAAACAACTCCCATTCCTCCTCCCCTTTTCATTTCCTTCCCCTTCCATAAGCTTGTGAATTATGGAAAAATCATACAGAGGCTTTTGCAAGTTTTAGTGGCCACATAGAGTTTTGGGCATGGGGTCAGTGGGCAGTCCAAATTCTTGGGCATCCTATAATTCTTATAGGGATTGTTCACAAGGAATATGCAGCATATATTGTCCTCAATGGTGCTACATAACCTTCCCTCCTCCTCCTCCTCCTCCTCTTGGAAATGATGATGATTCAGACACTACATTTTCCCCTCTCATTATAGCAATCATCAGTATATTGGCAACCGCTTTTCTTCTGGTGAGCTACTATACCATTTTCACAATATATTGCAGAAGAAGAAGATCAAGAAATCCAAATCTAGAATTTGAAGCACACCATGATCAAGTGGCTCATGACCAATGGCAGGTTGCTACAGCTGGCTTAAATGAGGGACTTATTAAGTCTATAACAGTTTTTAAGTATAAGAAAGGTGATGGGTTGGTGGAAGGAACAGAATGTGCAGTTTGTTTAAATGAGTTCCAAGAAAATGAGAATCTTAGATTGTTGCCAAAATGTTGTCATGCTTTTCACCTTCCTTGTATTGATACTTGGTTGAAGTCTCAGTCAAATTGTCCACTATGCCGCGCCAATGTTAATCCTGCTATACCAGGGCCTCCTCCAGCTCCAGGTGCTCAAACTTCCTCTATCATCAACGTATCTTCCCTTGAAATTCAGAGACAAAATGATTTGATTTTTGTCATAGAGGATCGTCAAGAAAGGAGTACTCATCAAGAAGAAGTGTCTATTACCCTTGTTTCGGATGTTTTACCAAAGAGTCCCCCCTCAGTTAACAGTGACTTAGAAAATTCTGAATCAAGAAACTGCATAATTGGGAATCAAGAAGAGGTAAGACAATTCAGAAGATCAAGTTCATTAGGTACATTTTCTTTTCAGTGCCAACTTTTGGTTGTCGACATCCTGAGAACTAATGAAGATGATCATGAAAACTCAAAAGAGAGAATAAGCCAATCCGGGATTGGAATTGGTTCTTCAAAATGGGTCCACAAGGGACAAAGCAAACCAAATGATAGAAGCAGAGAATGGGACGTACTAGCAAAAGGTCCTGCTGCAGTGAAGAGATCTTTCTCTACTGGAAGATTTAATTTTACAAGGCAAGATAAAGGCAAGAATCCTATAATTCCCAGCTGAAATTGCTAGTTCTTGCGAATACTAATTTGTTTAATATACAGTTGTAAAGATTTTCAAATTTACCGAAGCACAGAAAATGAAGAAAATTTACCAGCTGTAATTCTCTTCGATAAACTTCAGCATCATTTAGGAATAAGACCAATGATACCCGCCATTCAAGTATCTTTTCTAATAGCTTCTATCTTTTTGTGATGTTATCATCCTAAGATTAACAAACCTCACACTTTGATACCATTAACTTTCTGAAGTAGGTTGGTTAGCTTATGCTATAAGTGAAGTGCATCGATCAGCAATAATTGCTTAAAGCTTAAAATATGTTGATTGTTTGGTACACCAAATATGACCTGTTAGTTTCCTACTACTTTATTTGTCTAATATTACATGCTCTGTTCTCTAATGCTTCTAGCTCATAGTTTGCTTTTAGATTCGGCAAAATGTGTTCTAATGTTGTACTGACTGCTAAATCTACTTGCAATACGCACATGCAACACTTGACTGTTATCATAATTGTCTCCAAGATGGATTATTTATTACGCTATGGAAAAATGAAAGTTTTTCCAATTCACTGTTGCTAATTTGTTAACGTGGTCACATACCTTGCCTAATTGACAAATCAAATAGAACAAAAGTAAAGAAATGTGAGTTCAATGAATGTGCTATATTTTAGTGCTATACAAGAAGATACGTTGCAATGTAAGAAACATATCAGATTCAATAAATCAGCGTACGGTCATGTCAAAGACATTTATTTACACAAAGAAACAGATGCAACTTTACATGAGAAAATATAAGGACATTGCCAAGAAGCATTAGGCAATTATTGGTCTGTCAAAAATCGATGATTGTGATAATTTTTGTACATTTTCTTATTAGACGCACTGCTATTTAAATGTTTGTTTGTCAAAGTGTTGCTTTTGATAAAGTATATGTTCCTTCCTTTTTTTTTTTTTTAACTCTCCTTTTCTCGTCAAATAACTGTGGAGCTATGGTTTACATTTGGAGATAAAGAGGCAATTCCCTACTAAATAAACAAGAACAGTTCCAACCACCCTATTGTTTATTGAAATTTGGTGCAAAGGAGGTGACTAGAAAAAAATAATCATTAGTTGAGGTATTAAGATCATGAATTATTTTTGAAGTTAATGTATAGTATTAATTTAGTAGACAAGTATTCAACACTTTGATTAGCCGGCTATCATGCATCACCTTCATGTTTAGATGTGTTAACCACTTTGTATAGAAAGTAGTGTATCTCATATCATGTGCGTTTGTAGGACATTCTAATCATATACATCACAATATTTGCTTGAAATGCATTTTCTTCTCGCTCCTAAAAATAAGAAAAAAACATAATATATATACCTAAATATTAATTTGGAGAATTTTCTGATGAATACGAATGTTGAATTAATAATATTCCACGTTTTGAATTGACAACTAGTTGTTATTCTCTTTTTTCAATTTTTATTTATTTTTTTATCTTAAATTAGCTATGACTCTATGAGAGTGCTTTGAATTCAAGCACATAAAAAAAATAAAAATAAAAAACTCTGAAATTCAACCAACCAAATCTCCAATCCAACGCAAATTTGTTAATGAGGCCCAATGACCCAAGATCAGAGAGCTATGTGGGTTAAGACTAAAGAGCCCAATTACAGGTTACTATGGCCAGCTTTTTGGGCAAACTTATTACACGGTATACAAGAAAGAAGACAAAAATACATGGGCTAGATAAGAAATTCTAGGAAAATCCTTTACCAGCCCATATAGAAATGAGAGCCAATCCGAGATCTACTTTTGACCCAACCCACATGAGTTCAACGCACAAATTAGTGAACTACACATTGAAACATGGACCGCCAAAGAACATAGGTATAAATGGGTACAAGCCCAGAATATAAATGCCCCATCCAGCCACATTGTCAGCAACATTTCTCAAATTTTCTTGTCTATTATTATTTTTTTTTGAAAGTTGCTTTATTTGTTTTTTGAGTTAGATGCATTTTCAAGAAAATTCTTCTTCATAGCATAATTGATATGGATATAGTTGTTATGCAAGTCCATTCTTTTATCAAAATTTTAAGATCTTGTTTGTTTGTTTCTTTATTTATTTGTGGGTGGGGAACCATTAATTGGAATATAAAATAAAAAAGGAAAGAATTACTTTAGCTATATAACGAAGTACTTTCTTTAAACAGAAAGGTAAAAAAATTCTATTTATGCAGAAAACTCATTTGGCTTTTGGATGTCTATTTGCTTTTTATTTTTCACACAGCAAAAGTCTGGAAAGAAAAAGCAAATTTTAGTATCATAGAACAACAATTTAGCAAAGAAGGAAATTTTGTGCATTGTCTTTGTTAAAGAGGCCTTATTAGTTAAATTTAGGCTTCATGCAACTTCTAGTGCTCTCTAGGGTATATTGACAAGAAACCATTTCCTATGACATTTGGCGTTTACTTTGGTGGGATGAAGATGTATCGTTTGCCCTCTGTCGAGAAGGACAAACCTTGTAAGAACCGAAGTTATCAGAATAAAATACTTCCAGCAAAATTGCCAAAAAAAAGAAAAAGAAAAATTAAGTATGGTTAGCAACGGTTGAAATCTTATGTTCTAAAAATTTTCTCTGTCCCCATCTTATACAATATTAATTCACGATGTTTTTAAAAATCCACAAACTTTGCAAATTATTTTGGTAAATGGATATGCATATCAATACATGTGATAGTTGTACAAGTTAGGGACATAAGGGAAAGAGGAAATTCTGGGGACAGAGGATTTGAAACGGGTTAATAATTGTTATAGGGAACTAATAGAGGGTGAGTGGTTAAAACTCTTTGACTTCACTCTAAAGATTGAGATTCGAATTCTACCAACACCATATCTCCTTTCCCATTATAATAGTGTAAGCGTGATAAAAAAAAAAACTAATTGTTACAAATTTGCCTGATGTCATCGCATAATTATCCTAAACTTTTGCACTTATTGAGTATTTTTATTGTTTATAATGTATAGTTCATAAGTGCACACTTTTTTGTTGAGTTTTTTTTGCGTATTTTAAATTAATTCACCTCCTAATTCATACAGTCATTTAAAAAAAAAATTGTAGAGTCCCTTGTAACAATAATTAATAATGACAAAACTTTAGAAGTGGACTAATCCATTTTACGGTCTCTCGTCTGTTGATTGATATATTTCTCTACATACTCGAACTAAGTTCTAGAAACAAATAAATTGGGCAGCTCAGTACATCAAAAACCACAGCTATTGGCTTTGGCAACTATTCTGATGTTGCTGCTGTATATAATATAACAGATTCAATATTTTTGATACCTTTCTTCTCCATATTTCTGAATTCTACTTGTACTCAAAAGCTTCACCAAATCTGTTAGTCAAAGCCCTTGGAGAAAGCCTGTAAGAATGCCTGAGCCTGCTATAGAATACCCCATCAAAACAATAGTAGTTTTAGTCCAAGAAAATCGATCATTTGATCACATGCTGGGATGGATGAAGTCCCTGAATCCAGAAATTGATGGTGTAACTGGAGATGAATCGAACCCTTTATCGACAGCTGATCCTGATGACTCAAAAAATCGCATTTATTTTGGCGATCAATCGGGAAATGTTGAGCCTGATCCTGGACATTCATTTGAAGCAATATATGAGCAAGTTTTTGGTGTGCCATGGACTAGTGATCAGTCCTCATCGTCATCATCAACTTCTCAAAATCTTCCTCCTACAATGAAAGGCTTTGCACAGAATGCTGAAAGGATACAGAAAGGGATGGCTGAGGTAGTAATGAATGGATTCAAACCAGATGTTTTACCAGTTTACAACGAGCTGATTTCAGAATTTGCTGTTTGTGATAGATGGTTTTCATCAATTCCTACTTTAACACAACCAAATAGGCTGTTTATCCACTCTGCCACATCTTATGGTGCCACAGCAAATGATACTAAAATGTTGATTCAGGGATACCCTCAAAAGACCATTTTTGAGTCACTGGAAGAATCTGGTTTCACTTTTGGGATTTATTATCAATACCCTCCATCCACACTTTTCTTCAGGTAATTAAAAGATGTTCTTGATGTAATTCTTTCTCCTTAATTATTTTATTGCTTAAATTCTCATATAATTTGCCCTTTCTTAGGCCACTTTTCAAAGTATGGTTTTCACTTTTGAGCCGCATTTGAATTTTTTGTGCAACTTTTTGACCGAGAAAAAAAAGTAGAATTAGAAATATTGCTTTAATTAGACTAATAACTTTTAAGTAGTCCATTCTTTGTAAAATAACTTAAGGCCTGTTCTCAATAAATTTTTTAATCAGCTTTTAGATTATAGTTAATAATAATCTATATTAATAATGCTATTAATTAAATCCCAAATTAGATTTTAAATTTTTTGTACAACTAAATAATCTCAAATTAGTTGTACAAAAAATTTAAAATCTAATTTGGAATTTAATCAGTAACACTATTAATACTGATATTGTTAATCTATAATCTAAAAGCTGGTTAAAAAATCTATTGAGAACAGGCATTTAGTAATCATCTTATATCATCATTTTGTTGGAATTATATGGATCTTAAATCAAAAGTTTTTGAAGGTCTAAATGCATTGCATGAGTTAATAGCTAATTTCTGCAAATCAGTAAGGATAAACTGAGATTTGATTTTAGACCAATAGAACTTCTTCAATTCCAAATGCCTGTTACTCAACTTAGTCGAGCAGGTGGAGAATATCATTAGTAGATTAGGTGTACTTAAACAAGATTATCATGGTGCAGTGACATCACATCTGGTAGAGACTTTGTTCAATAAATACCAAACAAGCATCATGACCAATGTAATTGGGACATAAAGCATGCACTTTTATGATATTCTAATGCACCAGCTGGTTCCAAGGCCGCCCATGTGCTATGTTTTATATAAAAATGAATTAGCTAGGGATTCCTGGCCATCTTAATGATTAATGGTTGAATATATTGTTTTGCATCTACAAGTAGCTCTTTTTTCTATGGCTTGTTATTTATCTTTGGCAATTTTAGATGCATTTATGGATCGAGAATAAATTTGACTATTAAAAATCATGAAGATTCTGGTACCTTAAGAGTTCTTACGATCAAATGGCAAAAAAAGGTGTATCATGCCATATTTATGCTACTAGTATCTCACATGTTGAAATTTTTTTTTTTAAATCAATTCTTATTTCTTGTTATAATGTTACAAGATATTTGCCTCACACAATTTGGGGTGAAACTTCCAAGTTTTTACCACACATAAATTGGGGTATGGCTCTCAATATATTCTCTAAACTAAACCCCCTCCCTCTATTTTGAACTGTTAAGGTTAGGGTTTGAAACTCGGACTTTTAGCGGGAGCACCTTGGCCAACCCAGTTTTGCTCGGTTGGTTCATATGTTGATGAATATCTGACAATTTTGTAAGTTAAAAATTCATAAATATAATAGTCATACATACAAATACGCTGTCCTGTAAAAGATAAATTAGAGTATGCGTAGTAGAAATAAGCACTAGTAAGAAAATGCTGCTAATTTTCATACCGCTTAAATAATTCATCTTTCTTTCCCTAACTAAATTCTTCCACGTAACAGAAATCTTAGAAAGTTGAAATATATAAAAAGTTTCCACCAGTTTGATTTAGACTTCAAGCAGCATTGCAAGGAGGGAAAGCTACCAAACTATGTAGTAATTGAACAAAGATATTTTGAAACAAAACTCGTGCCAGGGAACGATGATCATCCACCTCATGATGTCTCTGAAGGCCAGAAATTTGTGAAAGAAGTCTATGAAGCACTGAGATCTAGTCCTCAATGGCATGAAACCTTGTTCATCGTTATCTACGACGAGCATGGCGGATTTTATGATCATGTTCCAACTCCAGTTGCAGGGATTCCAAGCCCGGATGAAAAAATAGGTCCTGAACCTTATAATTTCAAATTCGATCGCCTAGGAGTTCGAGTTCCAGCAATTCTGATATCTCCCTGGATTGAACCTGGAACTGGTAAGCTAAGAATTAATTAATTGTTTTTAGTGTTTAATTAATCATAATCTTGGACTTAGTTTTTAGTCAGCTTAGGTTGGTATTGACTAGGATATATTTGTTGAGAATGCAGTGTTACATGGGCCATCAGGGCCATATCCTACATCAGAATTTGAACATTCATCAATTCCAGCAACTGTCAAGAAAATTTTCAATTTAAAAGAGTTCTTGACCAGGAGAGATGAATGGGCTGGCACTTTGGAATGTGTTCTGAATAGGGATAGCCCCAGAACTGACTGTCCAGGTAAACCTTTGTGATTGTTTTTCTTATGTAGAATACCTCCATTTTTCTTAATCTGATGTCAGACGAAAAAAATGGGAATAGCACCAGTCAAAGTACTAGATAACTAATCAGGATCAACTAGCAAAAGAAACAAAGTTATATGTAACAAGTACATGTTCACGAGCACAAGTCCCAAACTCCAACTAGGCTCCCATTACTAAGATTATATCAAGAAAAAATCAGATTATTCTGATTTCCTATTTCAACTTTACAGGGTGCCAAATGCAAATTGATTAAGTGATATGACTATTTTGTAGTCATACAATTCAATTTCACAATTTATTCGTAGCATGAAAATTAATAGCTAGCTAGGTAGGCTGTCTGTGAAGAAAAATATGGTTTTGTGTTTATTTTTAACCCCCTCTTATTTCTAGAAATCCTGAATATTGACCCATGCCTTTAATTTCAAAAATCAAGATTTAGAATTCATCTGAAAATGACTTATATATTGCTGTCGGCACCAATATACTAGAATGAAAAGAACAATTTTGGTAACTACCCGCCAAATTTGTGAAAGGATAAAAGTTAATAGCAAGGTGAATTTGCACGTTCTTGAAATAAGAGGACCTAAATGCTGGTTTTAACTCATTATCTTAGAGTGGAAAAATTATCAAATTTCATATTCTTCGGCCTCAATTGCATCTCACGCCCAAAAAAAAAAAAAATATATAATGCACAAACTGGTGAATAGTTTGAAGGGTTGAGAATATTTTCTGCTTCCTGAAGCTGTTGGCATGATGCATGATAACAGTTACATTGCCGGAGCCTGTAAAATTACGAGATACTGAAGCCAATGAAGAGTCAAATCTCAGTGAGTTTCAGGAAGAGTTGGTGCAATTGGCTGCTGTATTGAATGGTGACCATGCAAAGGATATATATCCACACAAAATAGTGGAAAATATGAAGGTCAAAGAGGCTGCTACCTACGTTGGAAATGCATTTCAGAAATTCATAGATGATTGTGATAATGCCTTAAAAACTGGAGCTGATGAATCTCATATTGTTTGTGAGTCAATTCCACCAACTAAAAAGCGTCGATCCAAATCCTTGGCTCATAAAATTTTTTCATGCATAGTATGCCATCATTGATCCCTTGTGTGTGTGTATGTGTGTAAGCAATTGAGCCTAATGAACTCGTTGTAATATCATGAATTGGATAGTCATTTCTGGTTGTCTATCCTTTGCCTCGTTTGTTTGTCTTTACAAGTTGTGATCGTTTTGAGACCTAATGTATATGTTGAATGAGCTGTTTTTTTTGACTATTATACACTACTCAATACATCTATTTGTTTGTTCGTATTTTTTAGAAACATATTTTTTAAAAACTTCAAAAATATCTTTCAATTAATTTTTTGTTTCATAAACTCATTTATTTAGAAGAATCTTTAAAATTGTTACAATAATGTTTTATAAAGAACATCCCAAAAAACAACTATCCAAATGAAACCTACAGTTTTAATCAAAACCCATTAGATTAATAATGACTGTGGTAGTTGTTATTGGAATATACATGAATCATGAGCCAAGCTAACAACTAAATTGAAGTTATAAAACAAACTGATCCAAATTCTTGTGTTTAATAACTTCTAAATTAATTGTCTAAATAACTAAAGGCCTATTCTTAATAACTTTTTTTTACCTGGTTCTAGCTTCTAATTTTTACGAAATCTGTTTTGTGATGTTCTCCACTGCTTTTTTTACTATGTTTTTGAATTTTTAAAGCTAAAATCAGGAGCAATTGATTTTTAGCTTTTCTAAAATCAGTTTTTATATAAATCAAAATTTATTGAGAACAATCTTTAAATTTACCTTATTTTTAGACAAAAGGACAATAATGCGTACTTCAAACTTTTACATGAATAATTTGAAGCAATTTTAGGATTTTTTTTAAACAAAATATGTATTTCTTTTGAAGGAAGAATTACAAATGATTTATTTTTAAAAAGAAAAATGTAGTAAACGTCCTTCATTGTAGTATTTCTATTTTTTTGCTTCTCATTTTTTAAATAATCGAAAAAACGATAAAGATATAGAGAAACAAAAATGTCCAGACAATGCCAGAAAAACGTAGAAAAGAGCACGTTTTTGGTTAAAATCATTTTGAAACCAAAACCCTTCCCTCCGTTTTTCTCGAACCACCAGCCATGGCGAACAATGCACCAGCACCACCGCCGTCACCGTCACCGTCGCCTTTTTCGGAGCCGAAGCTCCCTGTATGCTGCATATCCCACTTATTTGAGAAAGCCGCCTCGAAATCACCGGACAAAGTCGCCGTCATACACGCCTGCGGCGGCGCTAAAATTATTTCCCAGCAATACGACCATCATTTGAGCACCGACCAGCACACTGCAATTGAATCCGAAACGACGTCGTCTGAGTCGTCGCCGAAGCCTTCAGTTTACGAAGGCGACCAGTGCTTCACTTACTCGGAAATCCTGTCCGCAGTCAATTCTCTTAGCTCTCGGCTCAGGCGCATTCTTGATGGTGCTGATGATCCCCATATTATCAAGCCTCAATCAGGTGTTGATACAAAAACATTTTTTTTTTGTTTTCTAAAAAAAGATTTTCATTTTTTGGCTAGATAATATTGTGGTTAATTTATGGGTTTATCAAGAAATTGATGATCATAGAATTCTACTATACGGAAAAATTAAAAAGGCTACTTTTGAGGTAGATTTCTTTGTTAGCCGGATCCCTATAACTTGTTCATAATTCTGAAAAACATAATTGAATTTTAATAGAAAAGTATGGTTTTCGATTTTTTTGTCATATTTCTTTCTGGACAGTCGAAAATTAATGTTTGTGCTCTATGTTAACTGAAAAAGAAAAGAATCACTGAAACATTATATTAATATAAATCATAAAAATGCAAAGAAAGAAATATACCATTGATAAAGAAGGGATTTTTTAAGAAAGATATTTAAAGGAGGTTATCTGAGGCTTTCCTAACATTGATCTTTATTTAAGTTGGACTTAGATTTCTGAACTTGATTAGATTTTGTGTGTGTGTGTGTGTGTTTTTTTTTTCTTTTTTTTAATGTAATATGACATTTCTGTTCCAGGGATACCAACCTCATGATGAACGGTCATTAGGTTATTCAAATTCTGAATCTACGGAGTCTTCTAATCCGAGTGTACATCAGTCTACCCAGTTTCATAATAAATATATGCCACGGAGAATTGGGATGTGTATGGGACCTTCTGTGGAGTACACTGTTTCTGTGCTCTCTGTTTTGAGGTGTGGAAAGGCATTCTTGCCTCTGGATCCGTCTTGGCCCAAAGAAAGGATACTATCGGTTGTGTTTTCTTCAGGAGCTGATCTTATTATCGGGTGTGAAAGTTGGGTCGATGATGATCGTTTTCACCAGCTCGATAATGTACATTGGCTTTTTTCTGATGGTTATTGTCCTGTTTTATGCATTTGTATGAGGGAGTGTATTCAAGGACAAAGGCCCTTTATGTAGTTTAGTATGGCCTTGTGAAAGTGAAACGTCCAGACTCTTTTGTTACTCGATGTACACATCAGGATCAACAGGGAAGCCCAAAGGTGTTTGTGGCACTGAAGCAGGTTAGCCAGTTATAGAGTCTTTATTGCAACATCCTGTGGTCTTTTAACTACATTAGCTGTACATCTTTTGGTTGGATGCAATCAGTACTTCCAATATTTAATTTAGTTATGCTATATGCCTGCATCACAATTTATTCTGTCAACCTTTTGCAGGTCTATTGAACAGATTCTTATGGATGCAAGACTTGTAATCCCATGCATAGAGAAGAATATCTGGTTTTCAAGACATCCATAAGCTTTGTTAACCATTTGCAAGAATTCCTGAGTGGCGTACTTACTACTTCTACATTAGTTGTACCTCCATCCATTGAGCTGAAAGAATATATTTGGTGTGGTCGACTTTTTACTGGTAACTGGCTAAACTATCTTAAAATTAGTAAGAACTAGATGAGAAGTCGCCCAACTTTCAGGGCATCATGGTTTGGTCCTGAATGATATAAACTGATTAGTAAATCTTTAAACATGGCAGACATATAATGAGATCATAAGAGATTTGTGGGCACTTCTATCAAGGCCATTTAATGTGTTACTCAGATAAGGAAAATGCTTTTTGGTTTTATGCTTTAGAAGTATTCTTCATGGATGCATGGATAATAGCTTCACAACAGTAGAATTAATTTATTATCTGTTACTGTTGGTGTCTTCTGCCTATAGGACATCTAATATTTGTTTTTCTTGGAAGGAAGTAGCTATTTTCTTTGACCATATCTTATAAGTTTCATTGCGTTGCATTCTTAAATAATTTTTTTCCTGTCAAGTCAATGTGTGGTATAAATCTTTAGCAGAAAGGTGAAACACTAACATGAAGAAGCTAAATTCCTAAATTTAGAAAACAAGAAGAAGCCAATTAATGGAATAATCAATAGGATTTAACTAGGGGCCTAAGCACACTATAATTGATATTTGAAAGTTCTAATTTCTTACCTTAACACACACATATATATATGTGTGTGTGTATATATATATATATTGCATGACACTCTAGATTTAAATGTCATTGTAAGTTTAGCAGAAGTAATAACCATCACATATATATATATATATATATATATATATGTATGTATGTATGTATGTATGTATGTATACTGCATTACACTCAAGATTTAAATGTCATTGTAAGTTTAGCAGAAGTAATAACCACCAGTATTTTTCAAGATGTTGAATATATGGTTCTTAATTGTGAAGTCATCTTCTTTTCTGTTTCTTTTTTTTTTTGTTATTGGTGGGGGGGGGGGGGGGGGGTTTCCTTTGTTTTCTCTATGGTTGCAGTATTCTCAAAATTCGAATGCTATGTAACCTCAGGAAAAATACTTGTCTGAAGATAATTAAAAAATTTGAATCTTAAGAAAATGAGAATTTGATTTTATTGTCTTTTAAACATAGACGCCAAGATCCTGCTTTCTCCCTCGTGGTCCAGACTTTAAGTGCATTTTGTTTTTTGTTTTCTTGACAGAAATACTCTGTTAACAGGCTTGTGGCTGTTCCATCACTAACAAGAGCAGTCCTCCTGCCTTTGCAAAGTCCAAAATATAAGTGATACGTAGTTCTTTGAAGTTGCTAGTTTTAAGTGGTGAAGTTTTACACCTATCCCCTATGTGAGAGTTTGCTGAAATTGTTGCCTCATACTGCTGTCTTGAATTTTTACGGGAGTACAGAGGTTAGG
Organism: Mitragyna speciosa; assembly: GCA_024721245.1. NCBI lineage: Eukaryota > Viridiplantae > Streptophyta > Magnoliopsida > Gentianales > Rubiaceae > Mitragyna > Mitragyna speciosa. Next base: position 4,946,490 of record CM045558.1, read on the forward strand.
CGATTTAAGTTTTGCTTCTTATCAGATTCCATGAAGAGCTTGTAAATTTTCAGGATTTTGCTTGTGAAGCAATTATTTCTGCAAAATTGATTCATGAAGTTGAACATGTTTGTATTTTTACCCATCATTTTGCCTGTTAGCCATCATTTTGGCTGTTACCAACAGTACAAACACTATATATAAATTAGATATTACTGTTTTCTGTGAGATCCACTATATAAATTAGCTATTGCTATTGTCTGTTAGATCCGCTATTGCCATCTCAGCATTGAGTCCATAGGTTTCTTTAGAGGTAGAATGACAAACAACTACCAGCTATGAAAAGTAACATTACCGGGAGGATTAGCGATTATATACTTAGGCTTTGGTAGATGTGCAAAGCCTACAATATGGTGATCTCCCCTTTGAGAATCTTGATTTTTTTTCTGTGGTTGCCATGTTCTTTCTGTGTGATAGATGTCTGCAAGTGATACATTATTCTTTAGGTTGATAATTCTTGTTCTCATTTGGATTTGGTTTTGCCATTACATTTTTACTTCTTATTTCTAGTGATTATGTTAACCTTTAATTTGAACCCCAACTGTTATTTGAAGAGAATAAAATTGTCAAACAATAGAAGGGGTAGAGGGGGTAGTCAGACCTTCATGCAACTTTCTATTTTTTAGGAAAAACTTCCATTTTGTAAGGGCATAAAACAGTTGATGGTTACCTTTCAAGAAAAGCCATATCCTTTTTGACAGCTGAAAAGTGCTTTAGTTTCTTCACGGACAAGTGAGAAATCATCAGAGTCTTGGGTATAAATGTTCAGAGCTCTGTGATTGTCTTCTTAACAGTGTGCTGGTTCATTTGATTTTTTCATACTTTCTCCACTATATTCTGATTCTTTCATCTTATAAGAGACTATTATGGCCGTGCTGCGCATCAGTATTGGACATCTATGGGGATTTTAGACTGTTGGACTTGATCGAACTGCCCTTTGATTGTCTTTAAATAAAAAACTAGGTTGGAAACTTGTTGGACAGTTGCTTACATATGTGGGCAACACTGGTTTGGTCCTGTCACATTTGATTTGGAAACTTGGAGAATGAAATATTCATTGCATGAACCAAGTTCCGGAAAAAGCTACAATTAAGATTCAGTTATTCTATCCCCTTCGAGATGGTTTTCTAACATGTTAGAGGAATATCATATGCACTAAACTGCGGTCAGTTAGAGCATTACCGAATTAGTTTTGTGGCCAGCGATTAGGTGTGTAGTTTCTGTGTTTATGGTTGCATTTACATCTCTGTCTATAAATTGCTCAAGGTGCACCAGCATGTGGTGATGTTGATAGTGCATAGCTGTCTTTTTTTCTTCCTAAACTTATATATACATTTGATCTGGTGTCTTTAGTGCCTATTCATGCTTTTGATTTGTAGCCCATTAACATTTCTCTTGGGTTTAGTGAGTTATCATCTTTAGACTGGAAAATCTTTCTTCAATTTGTCATAAATTCAATTCTCAAATTAATGTTTCAGGTGATTGTACATACTTTGATTGCAAGTAGTTGCCACTGATCTTGGAAAATGAGATTATAAGCAGTGTTCCAATTGGCTTACCCAATTCCAACTGTGATGTGGTGCTTGTCTGGGAAAATGCACCTAACTATGGAGAAATTTATGTTCATGGACTGTGTAATGGTGCTGGATATTTTGATAATCTTTCCATTACTCCGTTCTATTCTGCAGAATTGCCACAAAATTCTTGCTTTGATCCTTATGCAGTGATCTGAGAATCCAGGGTTGCTTCAGAACTGGTGATTTTGCAAGACAACTTCAAAGTGGTGATTTTATCTTTATTGGAAGAAAGACCGCACCATAAAATTCAACGGCCAGTGGATTGCTTTAGAAGAGATAGAGAACACAATTAGGGAACATCCATATATAGTTGATGCTGCGGTAATTTGCCTCAAAGATCACGGAGAAATTTCATATATTGAAGCCCATTTAATACCTGAGAAAAAGGAATACTGCAATGAAAATTCCAGTTCTTCAATTAGGAGTTGGATGGTCATGAAACTTCAGAGGCAGTGGTTCCTAGCCGTATCTTCTTTACTGAATCATTTCCTACTTCTTCTTGTGTGAAAGTGGATTATAATATGTTGGCTAGTTCCTCAAGTTCCAGGGCACTGTGGTGGGAATGCAATTGGAGAAATTTGGGATAATGATCTCTTGAAAGTTATAAAAAAGGTTCTTGATCTGTATTCATGATATAGGTGTTTCGTGACATTTTACTTGCTTTTTTCATTGTTTCCTTTGTTTATGTCATTTATCTCTGAATTTTGTCAAAACTAGAGACTTTCTTTCTGCTTAGTCAGCCTAGCATTCAGGATCTGAAGGGAGTCAAACGGTACTTGCTTCCGTGTTTTTCCTATTTACTGTGCTGCTTGCAGGATATTCTGGTCATCTGATAAGTCTTGAATAATAAATAGGAAAACTTATACGTCTTTGTATTCTTTACATACATTGATGGAGATTGGACTGCTTTTGGGCTTTTATATTGTTTTGTAGAATCAAACATTAGTTAAAAGTTGCTAAATTTACCCTATGCTCTACTAGCTATGTCATATCTTCGTCTTGATGTTAACACTAGTTTGATGTCTCTCCCTCATAAGAACAAATTGTAACTAGCATTTGCGAAGTAATCAAGAACTGGATCATCAATCTTTTGGTACTCATTTAGCAATTGTGTCTTTTAAGATCTTAAACTCTTCTAGATTTGAAAATAATTCTGTTGAAGAGCAAGCAGTATTTATTTGCTTTTTTCAAATTTTTTTTATTTTAACTTGTGAACATATAAACACACACACATATCAATAAAATGCTTCCTTAGATTTATAGCTGTGGCATTGGTGAGGATTTTCATTGAAGTAGGTATAGAATAACGCATTTTCAGGTTTGCAGATTCACCCTCTCTATTTATAGCTTCCCACTCCCGTCTTTGATGGGAAGAAGGTAATACTAAGTGAAAAAGCATATTCGTAATACCCAAATAAACATTGATACAAGATATAAAGTGATTAAATTGAAATATTGAACAACTTGCATTTCCAAACATTTGAGAGAAGTAATATAGAAAGCTAAAAAAGTGGAAAATATTTATTCATGACACCTTCAAAAGCAGCTGAAATATCTGTTCTTATAACTGTAAAATTTGTTCTCATTCTTTAAAAGTAAGATGGTTTTATTCAATACAAAAAAAAAAAAAAGGAGCAAAAAGGGTTGTTTTTGGTTTATTTTCTGATGAATTCCTTTACAGCCCACGTTGAAGTGTAATTGTAATGCAACAGTTGTTTTGTATTTGTACTCAAATATAGAACTGCATACTTTATCAATAAAATTTGACATTTTTTTTTATCTATTTTATAGATATATTCCCAGCATAATATGTGATTTGTTTAGTCAGTTGTTAAATACTTCCTGTAACATACACCTTAAGTGAAATGTTTAACTATTAAAGAGAGATCCATTTTGGCTTTTTTTTTTTTAAATAATATTTTTAGTTCATAATTGGGTTGTGTTGAAGTTTGAACCTTTCCTAACTAAATTAGTGTTATCTCATCAAGAAAGTTATGTTCTGATCGGTCTGTTTAACTCCAATCGAGCAGGTTTTTAGTGAAGCTCTGATGGTTGAGAACATCTCCAGTGGTGATAACTTTTTTCATATTGGTGGCAATTCAATATCTGCGGCATATGTTGCTTACAACTTAGGAATCAATATGAAGTTACTATATACTTTTCCAACCCCACTGAAGCTTCAAATGGCTCTTTGGAGGAAGATAGGGTCATCTCATGATAACGCAAGAATTGAGGATAATGTGAAAGAGTATTCAGGAGCAACAGATGAAATAGTACTCTGTGCATATTCCAAAACTGCCAACCTTAATGGTAGTAAGCCACATGGAAGGTTGTCTGGAGCGGTTGACAATTCAAGTACAGATCATCCTTCTAAATTATTGAAAAAGGACATAAGCTTATACATCATTCCAAAGGATGGTAATCCAAAGGACAATGGCTTCTGGGGTTCTTGCTTATTGCAGACAGCATATTCTTTTAGCCGTTGCAACAAAACAATGCACTGTGAAGGTGGAAATAAGAATTTATGTCAAATAGTCTCCTCTCAGCAAATTTCAAGGGAGAGAAGAGGTTCTATGCAAGAAGTATGGAAAGTCCACATGGAGTCTTGTGTTGATGCATCTCCACTTATTGTATGTAAAGGAAATGAAGTTTACCTTTTTATTGGATCTCATGCAAAGAAATTTGTTTGTGTAAATGCCAGAAGGTATGGAAGATTTGGTAGCTAATTACAAGTAGCTCTTATATATCCAATCATCCTTATGACATATTCAAATAGTATGTTTTGCATTGGCATGGCCCAATGCATCGTTCCCCCATTATGAATTTTGATTTCTCAAGTTGTAGCCATACCTAGGGAGCTATGTGGCTACTGCGGACCTTAACTGCAATTTTGATTATTTTCTTTACTGCCTTTTTAATTTATTTGTGGTGCTTTGGGAAAGAAACATTGTCCTAATTTGGAACTGTTTCTTTCATTCGAATCCAAAAGGGGCAAGATCTTTTCTTAAGTCATAGATTTAATATAAGATGACTATCAGTTATATTGAGAAAATATAGATTTGGTCAGAAGCAAATAAATAAAACAGTTTTTGAAGTGAATGTTTCCATGAGAGTTCGGTTTCAATGTGAGGTTTCACTTGGGGGAAATATCTTGTGCACAACTTTTGGAACTTGATGCAACCTACTCCAGCTATGCAAGTCCATCCCTGGCCAGGCAATATTGCTTGTGGTTTTTTCCTGCTTGACAGTATAGTGTAGATGTCTATGGTTTTGATTTTGAGATGTAATAAACAAGAGTGGTCAGCCTGTTTCCTGTCAATAAGGGACGGTTACCTAAGTTTACCATACTGAGTTGACAAAGAAATATTAGGAATTGGTGAATCAAATAAGACTTGTCAAATGCTTGGGACGAAGAATCAAGCAAGGAAGATGTTTGCATTTGCATGTGTCCCCTGGTAGCCTAAATTTTTTTAAGGGACTGGGGGAAGAAGGGAGGGGGGGAGTTGATTTTAGAAGTGTTTCCTTTCTCATTGTGGTTCCTTTGTAGATTTCTTTTGACAGTTTATAACGCGTCTAGTGTTGCGATAGTGAATTCATGTTTAATGTTTCCACCTTCAGAAGTTTTGATGAGGGGATTTCAGACAAACATTCAGACAGACTGAAGACATGCTACCCCAAGTCTGTTGTTTTATTGATAACCTAAGAAGATGTTTATAACATTATAGATCAACAACGGGATAGAATTGTAAGTTATTTTTTAGTTTGGAAACACTAAGTACTTTTGACCTCCTCTAGTGCAATTCTTCTTTGGGTGGCAAAGGAAATATGTACAACACTTTAAGCAGTAGGACATTGAAACTAGTGGAACAATTCGGTGTACTTATGCTTCTTCATGACACTGCATATCAATGCTAAGCTAGGTTTCTGAGAAACCAAAATGCATTATTAATTGTGTTATGTCAAGAACCTGTGCTTCCTTCTCAAGCTAATTGGCAATGAATGAAGTGACCCATGAATTTCATTAACTAGTTTAGAATTCTTTGGGATCCTGATGTGTGATTTTGTTTCTTAACACTCCGCGGGATTTGGTTTCTTAACACGTTACACATTTGTTAATAAGGTCTTGTCAGTTTCTAGTCAATGTGACATGATCTTATTTCCTCGGAATTTTTACAAAATACATTGACATGATACACTCTCACTTTTTGTTATTGTATGTGGATTAAAATTCTTTTTCTTTTTGTGGCATAAATGAAGGGACAAACAAAACTGAGTTGAGAGCTTCATCCGTAAACATGTGCACTACCATAGCTTTTTCAGATGTTATTTCATGTTTCTCTGTTGAACAATTTCCTTCTTATTTCTTCTTTGTAATGGATATAATTATAACGTGATTTTCTCATGAGGCAAAGTTAACCATTTTAGAGTATGCTTTTTTACTGTTTTCCTTGACATTATTTTATGACCAATAGATCAAATATTGATGCCGCTCTTCATGAATTGCTTGCCTCATTCTATTTGACTGAGAAAACACTGAGCATAAGCACATAATTTTTTATTTTAGGATAACCTGATCACTACCTTTTAATTGATTCAGCGGCTTTGTCTTATGGGAGATCAAACTTGAAGGAAGAATAGAATGTTCAGCTGCAGTTTTGGATGACTTTTCTCAGGTTATGTCTATCATTTGCTTCTTGAATCTTCTAACTGTGTTTCTTTTAATATGTTTGCCTGAGAAATTTGGTATTCTTAGGTTGTGGTTGGATGCTACCAGGGAAACATCTATTTTCTGCATTCGTTGGATGGCAGCATCTGTTGGAGGTTTCAAACGGGTGGTGAAGTATGATTTTTCCAGTCATTTTCTTGTTGCTTTTACATTTGCATGTGTTAAGCATTTTATTTTAGAAAATGCAACAGAGAGTATTCTTTCCTTGGAAGGCTAAACATTTGTATTCTGATGTTAGTACTGTAATTTGGTTATCAGTCAAGAAGGTTCCTTGTTAAGTTCAAACCCATGTGAAAATGAAATATTTGTGTTACAGCAAGTGCTATAAAAGTGCCCATGATCTGTACTTGAAACACGCTGGAATGTAAACAAGTCCTTGTCCATATGGAATATCCAAGTCACTGTAGGTTAGCCTTGAGCAAAGTCTATACAAACTGTCTTCAATGAGTAGTTAGTTCCTTGTTTTCAGAGTGGATATTATTGCTTACTTATGTAGTTATCTACTTTATTTTTCATGGGTCAAATTTCTTTGCTCGGATTTGCTTAAGTGTGTTTTGGCTATATGATGGCACAAAGAGGCCTAGGTTTGGTCTCATTTGAATAGTCCTTTTTATAATTGAATGGCATTGTTACTTTAGTAGCAGATCGATATCACAGATGATATATCATTATATTCCGCAATTTAATCTTGATATTGAGTATCTTTGGTTTCCCTCTCCAGAATAACTTCAAACCCTGTAAAATTACTTTAACTTTACTTATTTTCCTTTTGTTATATGAAGGTCAAATCACCACCAGTGGTGGACAAGCTCAGGCACTTGGTTTGGTAATGCATTATTTTCAATTTCTTCTTTCTTTTGTTAGAGGGTATAGATTTATCAAGATAGACCTCAGGAAATTTTGATCTTCTCAAAGAATGTCATGTGCAATTGGTGCACTGGTAGAGTTCAAGGAATACTGGATGCATTTCCCTGAAGATAATACTCTTTATTCCTGCATCATTCAAGGGAAAAAAAGAAGGATTTGTGTGTATGAATTAATTGGTTTTGAGAAGAACTCTTGCAATCTGATTGCAAAAAATTTTACAAAGGAAGGAATAGAGGAAAGATCTCTGATGGAGTTCTTATTTTTAGCCATGCATAGAATATTAAGTGTTTGGGAGCTTCTGACTGAAATGCAGAATTTTTTGCAACATACAAAAGGATATAATTTCTTTGAAAGTTTTGTGATATTTAGGTCTAGTTTTTGATGTTTTGGTAATAAGCATCACAGCTACAAATGTGTTGATTGTCTGTACAGCAGTCCATTGGCTCCAATTGTTTAGCCTCTTTGTTTACTGGATCTTTATTTCTTGGTTATGTTAGGTTTAACTACGATTTGTGTTTTCCATCTTTTGCTGTTGACAGCCTGTAATACGAGGTCTGTTACCTGTTGCCTTGCAAGCCAACAAAAAAATTTTCATCTTCTATTTCCCATTTCGGTCATCCCACTGCTACTTCTTGACTCATTTGGCTGCATATTCTTCTCAGTCTGAGACTAAAATATTTTTAATTTATCTTATGATGTTTGAACTTTCTGAAGTAAACAGTTTAGTTGGCATTACTGCACGACACATTTTTTAAGTTAACTAGACTAGAAAATGGCACGTAGAATCCTTTTCTGCCAGAGGCTTAAATCAAAATTTTAATGGGTAGTCCAGAGTCAGCCAAAGGGTACTAGTAAGCTAAGCTTGTTCGTAATTGCTGGTTTACACTGATTCAATCCTTTTTGAAGGGAGAGAATAGTATCACTTAGCAGCTTCTCTCTGATTTCATTTTTCTCATCTTCACTGCAGGTGTGGCTCATATGACCACAATCTGTACGGACTTGATTACAAAGGTTATTCTTGTACTTACAGGCTTTCTTGCGGCGGCAGTATATTTGGTGCACCTGCCCTTGATGAGGTTGGTCATCCATTATTGCAACTTAATTTCTTTTCTTTTTCCCTCTTGCATATACCATTTAGGTGCCTAGTGCTTTGTCTGTTGACCGGTTTACTTTTACTTCTCATCTTGGCAGATTGTTTTTGATAGTCAATTTAATTAGTGTTTGGTTGTCAGAAACTTCTTTAAAAATTAGATTGTTAGTATGAATAAGTTAATTTTAATAAGCATACACTCATTCCTACGTATGAATCAAATATACTTTACCACCGGTTATGATTTCTACTTGCTAATTGCAGTTAAAATGAAGCTGAAAATTGGTAAATGGCTCAACTTTAACTGCAGTTGCCTAAGCTTTTTTTTTTTTTTTTTTCTGGAATAATGCTGAAAGCATGATTTAATATATTCAGTTAATGCTTTTGCTATCTTATTATAGGTAAGCCTATAGCATTGTAATAGAATGTGATTTTCTGGGTTTCAAATGGTCCCTTCTTCCTATGGGTGAAATTTTAGTTTGCAAGGAGCTCCCTCTTCTAGTGTATGAGTATTTTGGGGTTTTGCCCATTATTCAATTGGCATCCCTTTCCATATGCTTTTTAATTTGATATTTTCGATTTTAAATGGATCTATGCAAAAATAGCTTGTTGAATCTCAAGAAACATCCTTTTTATTTTGACATACTCTGTAGCTTTTTGGTGTATGTCTTTTGTGCTTCACAATGCTGTTAACATTTTCAGTGTCTCTCTTTCTTTACCACTTACTCTGCGTTAATGGCTACTTGGATCCAAAACTGACAATCTCGCAATTTTGTAGATGCGTGAGAAGCTCTTTGTGGCATCTACTAGTGGGATACTGACTGCATTTTCCCTGAAGGTATCGGAACTACAACGTTAAGTTTTGTTGAACTAGTTGGCGCTTATACCATTGATGTCAAATAAACTAAACTATGTTCTTTGTGTGAGTTTCTGAAATTTGTTTTAGAATGGCAGATAACATTATATGTTCATTTAGGTTACTAAACTTAAGTGGCCATGAAACTATACTGATGTTAATATTTTTGCACTCTGTGTTTGTTTTGGTTTGGATACGCCACTGAACTTTTAGAAGCCCATAGCGTTGGTCCTTCGATTGGTTTTAGATGTCAAATCTAAGATCTTCCACTGAAGTTAGAGTACAGAAAATTTAAAGTGAAAATTATAATCTGTTTTTCTTTTCCTTTATTCTTGTCCTTTTTGTTATCTTTCATATTCATATCTGCAGACTTGCAGCCCAACTAAATACCAGTCATGGACCCCTTCCACTACAGCAATCTCCTCAGAAACCACCATGTTGCTATGTTCTTTGCTCCAATTTTCTTGCTGCCATTGCCATAAAACTGAACGAATCCTCTTAATTCCCTTGCAGTTAGCAGCGAATCCAGGATTTGCAATTCTTTTTTTGGGCGGGTAGTGTCAACTTGGAGATAATAAAACCTGGACACATTGTGTACAATTTGGTACAAGTTCAATTTTTTATACTGCCCTTTTTGGACAAAAGTAATTCTAGTTTAACTTTTTTTAACAATGAAAATAATTCAAATTTAGCAAAAGGAAATGAACTTTGCTTTTTTGTGTTTTAATTCCACTATAATATGAGCCAAAGAATTTAAAAGACAAAAAATACTCCAGGAAGGCTATTTCTTGCTTTGTAATATGGTTTTCAAATGAAAGATGTGGTCAACTCTCTAGAATTTATGATATTGACCAAAAAACATGATAAGATATTTGTTCTTAGACAAGTGTAATGAAAGTACGAAGATTTTGTCAAAAATTTGTTGCTATTTCTTCCTTTGTATTTCATGTTGCTAAGAAAATATAAGGTTGGAGCAAATTGGAAGCCAAGTTTTGTAGTTATGGCTTTTAAACTATTATTTAATGAAATAGTGTAAATTTTACAGCTCTAATTGATCTTAGAGAAAAACAAAAGAGAAGTAAAAGTACATCTATGAAACTAAATTTTACTACTTATAATTGACGCAAAGGATACATAATTGAATGAATCGTAGTATTTTTTTCTATGCGCATGAGAAAAGAATTATGAATTGCATTAAGGGTAATTTTTGTAGGTGTTAAAAAAAATAGGATTATCACGAAAATTAAACCTATTGGACAAAGTAAGTGTATAAGATAAATAGTTCATGTGAAAAAGAGAGAGAACCAAAATTTTTGTGGAAAAAAGTGTAGGAGCAATGAAATGTTATAAAACTTTGGGGTTTTTTCTCCTCTTTTTATTTTATTTTATTTTTTGGGGGGGGGGGGGGGGGGGAGGTGGTTTGGGTGGTGGGTGGGCACGTAATTTTCAATTTCATGGGGTTGAATGAATTATTCAAAATTCCTCAGCCACCCCTTCCTATGCCTTTGCTACCAGTCGCCCTTGTTCCCCGATCACCACACTTCCAACCAAATCAGCGCTCGATGCCCATACCAACTCAAATTTTCCTACTCAGAGATTCAAATCAACTCCAACAAAAGGAAAGTATTAATACCCACTACCAAGATCGAAACACAGGGTGCCAAAACTAAACTTGATTGGCAAACTTTTAACATCAATCAAAAATACTTTTAGAGGGATGGACATTCTGGAAATGTAAATTTCAATAAAAAACATAAAGATCTGATCAAGCTATGTGGAACAGTGGTGGAGGCTAGAAAAAGTGAAAGAGAGAAGGTATGAGGAACGGAGAAGCGAGAAGGGGATTGGAGTGTGAAGCTAGGAGGAGGGACAGGTGGAGAGAATGGCAGGAGTTATTTTTTTTTTTCCTTTAGATTTTAAGTTCTTTTATTGTTTCACATGGGAATGAGGCTTGTCTGACTCAGTCATTCCGTGGAATTTCATCAGGATCACCAAAACCAATTTAGGTCTGAAGTTTTTATAAATTTAATAGAAATTTGATCAGCAAGTATATAGATTATTTTAACTTCACAATATCTAACAATTGACCATTTTCGGATCCTGTGATTGTGATTTTTAGAAAATCACTTATATTTACGTGATGGTTGTTTAACCTCCTATAATCCATTTTATTCCCTGGACTAAAAACCACAGAAGGAGACGATGGAGTACCAATTGTGACAGAGGATGTAAATATAATGTGTTGGTGCATAAACCCCACATTTTTGGTAGAATCATATGGATCTCACGTTTTGCCTATTTTTAGCCTAATTGTTCAATTAGTTGATGATGTAGAATGTTGGACTGTTCCAAGCAATGTAATATGGCTTAACTTTCTTTACTTTTGGAGAAATGAATACTTATTAAGGGGAATGGACATACTTTCCATATTACTTTTGAAATCTGAAACAGTTGTTGAGTTGAAGAACATCTGTTATTGATTTCATCATAATAATGAGCGTGTGTGCTGCATGGTTCTGGTTTTCTTGAAAGGTACAGAGGTTGACTAAATAATTCCTTTATTTGCCCGTTCTTGGAAATCTGTTGACTGAATTATTTGAGGAGTGTATAATAGGGTTAGCTGCGTCTCTGTCTTTTTATCTGTTTGATCATATTCAAAGCAGTTTGTTTTGTGTTTTTTTTTTTTTGGGTATTTTATAGTGATCTAAGTCTGGTGACATTTCAAACATGCAATTATTGTATAAAATATGGAAAAAAAAATGCAGTGTACTTTTAGTTTTTGGGTTCCTATACTTGTTTTCTTTTTAATGCTACTGTTAATGTCTTCTCAGAGATAAAATTACATTTAAATACTCTGTGATAATTAGCCAAGCTTCTGATAATGTGAGTGCTGTTCTTGACTACTCATTTTTTTGGGTCCGCTGGGAATCTGGGATTAAGTTATGCTTTTCGTGCAGGATTCATCATGCAGTAAATTATGGATCCAAGACTTAGAAGCACCTGTATTTGCATCTATTTCGATCAATTGTTCCAATGGAAATGGTATGTTGTGACTATATATTATTGGCCTTGTTTTAAATCCTAATTTATTAGTATATGCATGTAAAGAAGAAGCTGTACATGCACTGATCTTCTGAAATAAGAAATTAAGCAAGTGGCATGTTCGTATAGATCTTCTGTAGATTGATGCTTTCAGACACTTTAATCTTCTGTATCTTGTTGAAAGTCTTTAATCTCGTTCCTACTTCACAAAATTAATATATCGGGGTGTTTGAGATGCCACTTTCATGTAACTCAATGTTGTTGTCTTCTAGTTATTTGCTGCTTGGTGGATGGCAATGTTGTTTCATTAGATGCTGATGGATCCTATTCTTTGGAAGGTATGGTACTTTTCTGTTGATGTACCAATTAATTCACCAACTGTTATGAAACTCCAATTGCTGGTGTGTGATTAAAGTCAGCTCTCTAGTGTTCATTGATTCTCGTGGGATATGACTGTACAATTAAGGGTTTAAGTGTTAATCACATTTGGATTCCCCCGGGAGATATCCATATGACTAATAGATTCCAAACTGCTCTTGCACCCTGAATAAAATAAACAGGGACAGAAAATATACAAGGGAGATGGGTGGATTGATCATAGAAGATTAAATAAAACAGGTTAGGATAGGAATACAGGACTGCTGTTTAATTTGAAGAGAAAAATAGAAATATTAGTACACCTAAGAATCAGATATATAAAATGGCAGTGGTTAAGTGGTTCTTTGTTCCATTCTCCCTTCCCTCTTCCTCCATCCCATTCTTCATGGAAGAGAAAGAATAAGCATGGTAAGTATACCTCAAAAGTACTCCTATGAGAAATACAGGCTACTAAACATAATAGTAAAAGGGGAGATGCAAAATTACGGAGAAGTTCCTTCTGTCATCCACCACCTCCCACCCATTCCTGTACTTTATTCCTCTATCATTGCTCTAGGGAGCTGACCCCGTCTTCTGTTACTCTTTGTCCAGCCTGCCAGGGCAGGGTAGGAAGCATAGGACTAGGAGGCAGCCCGCTGGAGTACTTTTGGTTTATATTTTTATATCTAGATTTGTTTCTTTAATAAAATTTGCTAATGGTATCTGTGAGGATTTTAAATTTTGGCATTGTTCCAATTAACAGATGTTGCAATAATAACAAGAAAAGGGGGACACGTAGTCAAAATGCTGTAATATCATGTGCAACCAGGATAATGTGCATCCCGGACTTCCGTTTTATATTCATTCTTAATGCTCATTTTTTTTTCAATTTCCATGTCAGGCACTTTGTGGGGGACCAATATTTGCTGGACCATGCATATCCGAGACACTACCATCCCAGGTGAAATTTCTGAAATAAATGATACTCGAATCTCAGCAATAAACATTTATTTTATCGCATGAGAAGCAGCTAGAGTTATTATTAAAACTTAGAACAAGACACCCAGAATTATGTCTGGTCCTATATTTCTAATGTTTTTCATTGGTAGTAGATGTTCTGAGATTGTAAATGACTCTGGAGAAATGACTTCATGGGCAGCAGCTAATATGACTATTTATTGCCTTTATTATACTTAAGCTTCATTCTTCAACAGAAGTGGTTTGGTTAGCATGTTCAGATTTCCTTCTTTACTTGGGAATTAAAACTTAATTAAAGCTTTGAGGAGAAGCACTTGAAATGCAATGAATGTTTGGTACCAAATCTGGAGGTAAAGCGTGTTTTCATCTCCTATTTATTATGCATGCAACTTGTGGAAAGAAATGGGAATGCTGCATATTCTAATTGTATATCCTCTTTATTTTGTTGCGATTAGATAACGAAGGGTGAAGTGAAATATACTCTTTTTATGGTAACTTGAGTAAATGTATCAGATAGCATTTTTTATGGGCAAAATATTAGAATGGATAAAAAAAATGGGTATATGAATAAAGAATATTAACCCATGTTAGGATCATTAAGTTATTGGAGTTATGGCAGTTATCACTACTAAAACATTATAGTCTGTAGGTTGGCTCTCAATAAATGATGTTCTAGTTGTTGCTAATTTCCTGGTTACATGAGATGAAAAAACTAGTGTTACATCGTGCACTAATGTGTAATGGGTACTAGCTATTTCTATTGACACTTTCTCAAAATCTGAGTTCCTTTTAAATTGGTAGGAAAATATCTGTAATAGAACTTAAAGCATCTATGTGCAGCTAAGAGAAGGATTGTGAATTATCCAGATATTTTGTCATTGTTAATTGGAAACTGGCTTTTGGAGATGATAAGTTTGTAAATGCCCATACAATAACTGAAAGTGAAATCAATAGGTGATGAATTCATGCTGCTAATTGTATGTTATTTAAGCAGGAAACCCGGAAATGGTTCTAAGTTCTGATTACTATATCTTATGCCTAAATTACTGAAAACTGAGTTAATGATACCTGATCCCCTCAATGCTTTTGAAGATTGAACTGAATGCGAGCATCTTTATTTTTGAAGATTGGACTTGATGAAAATGCAAAATGGTGGCAATTGTTTGTCTGTCACCAAAATTCTACAAGTGCAAGGTTTACTAATATCAGGCAACTTATTACAGGTGCTTGTATGCTCCAGAGATGGAAGCATCTATTCTTTTGAACTGGTAAGACTGCCAATTTATATGTATAGATTATGTCACAAGATTTGACTTCAGAAATCATAATAGCTAAATCACTTGGGAGAGGACACATTGTCTCCTTAAGAATCAATCTGACTTGGATAATGGATGTGTTATTGTGAGTCGCGTGCCAATTGCCATATGGTTAAGTGTTCAATATTCAATAAAATTAAGTTACTTCCTTTTCTTTTTCTTCAGATCTTATTAATTTATTACAGAAATTGTGCATAATCCACATGCTTAAGTAGTTGACTTCATTGAAAATCAGGTCGTGGTGGATCTGTTTTGGTCAAGTATGGAATAGTATTTTCACTTAACCATATTTGTTCACAAAAATTTGATCATTTCATTCCAGGAAAACGGAGATTTACTCTGGCAACATGCTGCTGGATATCCAATTACTTCATCAGCCTATATTGATGAGAATTTGGAGTTAACTTCTGATGTCCCTGGTCCGCCTGATAGGTAGTTGATCTTTATTTTGTTTGATTGGCCTGATAATCTCGAATATGAATTGGCTTACACAATTTTCAACTAAAATTTTCAGGTTAGTCTGTGTCTGTACCAGCATTGGAAGTATCAGTGTTCTTCGCATCAGCTTAGATGCAGTTGGAGGAACAAGTCAACCGCATAAAGACATCGTGCAGGAATTTGCTAGATTGGACCTAGAAGGAGATATTTTCTCTTCCCCTGTGATGATTGGTGGCAAGATTTTTGTTGGTTGCCGGGATGATTATGTGTACTGTATAGGTGTTGAACCCAATTGTGAATCCAATTTATCAGTGTAAATAATTTGGTTTTTCAGTTAATTAATCTCTTGTTCAAATCCCAGACTTGGTCATTTTCGCCGCAAAAAGACGTGCTTAATGCCAGTGCACATAATCTTTTAGGGCAAGATTTAGGCTGGATGAGCGTATGATCATTTAATCAACGAAGTACAAGTAATTGTCAAATAAAATGTTTTTGTGCCTAAAAAAAATTAGTTTAAATGTTATCGAATTTCCCTCCAATCGTGTTAAGTTTAAGTGTCACATTTTTATAGGCATTTGAAAAGTAGGCTTAGATACAGTTTAGTTTCATGCAATTAGGGGTTGGCAGCAATTCATCACGTGTGCTTAATATTTATAATTCAGATCCGAAGCACTAAATTTTTAACTGTTAGAGCAAATTTGTCCTCGAAATTTTTGGCAATGAATGGTTTCAATTTAAGTTGATGCTTCTATTTTGTTTATAAATGCAAGTCATGAGTATTTAATTAATTGGTAAAGATACTTTTAAGTCAAAATTTTTGCAATTTAATTACAACACTAATTATCAACAGTTTTATGAAGTGCATATGAGTAAAGGTTCTTGTACCTTTGATAAGTTACATAAGTCACGAATGCAGATGTGACAAATATCTAATTCTATTCTGGGAAAAAAAATATAAAATTAATCTGGAACACAATCATCGAACTTAGTTTTAATCTTTTACCTCCACTGTTTGATGAACTCAAGTAAAGAATAAGCCTAAATCTGCTTGCCCTCCTAACTTTTACTAGATTTTTATTTTGCACTCTAAACTTCAATTTTAGATAGATTGTATCTTCAACTATCCGAAATATTCCATTTAAGTCCAATTGTTGAAAACGTCAACCAAACTAACGGAACTTAGGCGCGTGCTGTGCAAAGATTGGATTTAAGTGGAATATTTTGGATAGTTCAGGGTGCAACTTGACTAAAATTGATGCCTATCAATAATTAGAACTGAAAATGGACGTTGCATGCAGCGCTTAAGTTCCCTTAGTTTGGTTGATGACATCAAAAATCGAACTTAAATGGAATGTTTTAGATATGTAAAGACGCGGTTTGTTCAAAATTCAAGTTTAGATTACAAAATGAGAATATGATATAACTTAGAGGGCGTAAAGTGGATTTAGATGTAAAGAATATAGCTATTTTGTGCCTATAATTGCATCCTCTTTATCGTACAAAGATTTACTTTAATGTTCACATAAATTCATAATCAATAAGCTTAAAAAGTAATTAGTTAACTTTTGAAAATCTTTATTACTTGATTTAAAAGGATAAACGTCTTTTGTTTTATGATCAATATTAGCAAATGTCATATCTGAATTTAAGAATTATTTTTCTAATTCACAGGTTTACTTAGATATTATTATTGTAGTGTATATGACACTTTGTTTCTCATTTTTTTTTTTAAATTTTGGACTAAAATGGAAGCAACAGTTATCTAACAGAAGTAATTATGAAGCAGCAGACCAAGAGCACAAAATGTTTTGTATCCTTGTATTGCATCACCAGATGGCAATAGGTCACGAGATTAATTGCGTTTAGTGACAAATTTCATTTAATTATAGCACTACCAGTTGAGCAAATCTAAAATATTATCAAATAATTGTTTAAGGATTTTAGACTTGACTAAGTATAATGAGTAGTCAGTCAAGTAAACCGAATTTGGGGACTCACAAGTGCCATTTATAACAATTTTATGGCCATGATTGAATGTGGCAAAATAGATGGTTAAGATATGTGCTATGTTGGCAAATTTTGGAAGGAAAATAACACTAAAAACGAGATGAGTTTGGAGTAAAAAGTGATTACACCAAAATGTTAAACAGTTACAAAAAGATGCAGAGCAGCTACACATCCTTAACTTGTGGGATTTGGCAAACTCCCTAAATTGCGAGGCCCTGGGCCCAATAAACCATTTCTTCAGAAAGTTGCACTCTTTTTTGTTTCTTACTTGATAATTCCCCAGGGAAAAATTGCAATATTAATTTTGTATACGAACTTTCTTCATAATTCTGCATTTCTTTATGCTGGCAGATCTGATAATCTTCATCCAGAGAAAAATCTATAGATCAGGAAATGGACCTTGATGTAATTGTTATCTAATTTTTCTGTTTAAGTTCCATCTACAAGTCTTTCCTATCTTGCAAAACATGTTCATTAGTCAAAAAATTGTCAAAAACTAAGAAAAAAGTACATCTAAAAGTAATTTTCCTAACAAAATCATGAGCATATTGCTGACTTTTATTTTAGTGTGCCCCCAAATTTCTTCATAATAGTCAAGACATCAACCAGTGTGCTTCAAACTTCTCAAGCCCATTGAAGAGGAGGTGTTATCTGTATCATATAAGGCACAATATATTACATCGATGAAACTTTCACTGTTTAGCTGAGAATATTGTTTGGATGTGTGAAAATAAAACCATTTTCCTGGCAAAACAATTTTTTATTTACCTCATGCATGACACATTTTGAACACAAATTTGTAGGATATGCTGGAAGCTAATGCCGACTTGTTTGAAATATCACAATAATATATGATCTTATTAAAAAGCTGTTCAACAGAATCATATTAATGTTGCAAAACTACAAGATTATAATGCAAAAGTTGCGGGTAGTTTAAGTCTTTATCTTTCAAGGTCTTCTTGTGGGATGCGGTAAGAAATTCTCCTTTGTATTTTCTGACATTTATTTTTCTTTTTTTTTTTTGTTTTTTTCCACTGTCTCTCTCGGCCATCTTTTCTTCGTAATTTGTTTTATATTTTGGCTGCAGCATATGGCCAAATTCAGTCACTGATAGAATATTTTGTTTAATGAAAGTTAATTATGAAACAAATAAGATTTGAAAGCTACTGGTTGATTAAAAATCTCGTGGTGGTACGATGTAATACAAAATTCAGGTGCATGTAGTGCTTTGGACGCTAATTCATTCCTTGAGCAAGCAGGCTATCAAGGGCATCAAAATTTCTACCCCATTGTTTGCTGATCCTGACACAAATATTTTCTTAAGAATCAGTATTTGGTTTGAAACATATTTTCTTAAAATAATTAAGGACGGACCCCAGACGTTTCAGCTTCATTTCATATTCCTTTCGTTGAAGAGTGATTGCAAATCATATGATCCTAATTTCATCAAACAAATAGCTTCATGAGTTTTTTTTTTCTTTTTTAAAAGGCTCCGGTAATTTTGGTTTCTTTAATTTTTTGGGGAACATATAGGCCTTACGTTTGTGGGGTTCCAAATTGGCAAATTCTTGCTCGTCAATTTGGACATTAAATTTAGCAGAAGTTCAACACAATCTGCCTTGCCAAATGAGGCGAATGCTCGCACAACTTACATGTACATGCTTCCATAAACGCATAGGATACATCGTCATACATATCCATGTACGTATGTTTGAATATAGGTACATGTATATGATGTCAGCAACAATTGTTCGAAGATAATTTCTATATCAAATTGAATCACAATGCGACAATGCCATTTTGGATGATGAAAATTTATTTACATACAGAATCATTTTTGAAATATAAGTCGATATTTTTTCTCCCTGTACATTGAAGAACATCAGTTGAGGCTTCACCTGTACATTTCATGAATGGTACAGAGCAAGTATTGCGTGCACCACGCACGTCATGTGGCATGCTATGTGGTATATTAAAACCAATCACACATCGACAAATAATACAAGGTATGACTCACCATCTTGACGTGACAATAAATTATTATTCTAGTATACCACGTGGTAATGCACATGATGCATTTAATACTTTTTAATGGTACACGGGGTTTCGTCCCATTATAGACGCAGTGTAACATTGAGTTAACAAGACACATGAGGTAGATAATATGCTTTTGTGTTAACCCATTATAGACGCAGTGGAGCCTTGAGTCAACAAGACACATGAAGGCATGTATTTTCTTGTTATCTTGGACCTTTGTGCCAATTCATGCATACATAGACAAAAGAATAAAACATAATCTCAGACGTAAATTATGTATTCTTTGTTTCTCATGGCCGGTTAGACTTGTTCCCAATAGTCTAAAACCTTATTTAATACTTCACGACTATGTAGCTAAGATCATGCATCTATTATATACATCAAGAACATCACCTGTTTACACCTATCCTTATCTAATATGCACAATAATTTGGATGCTTCATGGGCATCGTTTTTATCTTTCCTTTTCTTTTTGTTTAATAAAATCTTGTTTCTTGATTACTTGCCAGCCTAGTATAAGAATGGAACAAAATGTTTAGATAAGTAGGAAACGTATACAGACTGGTTCACTAAAGTGACAATGCCAAAAAACTAAAATGAAGACGGCGTAGAAAGCAACTCAGTACCAGCAGCAGATTCCTCAACAAGGCTAGCCATGATACTCCAGACATATATATACAAGTATGAAGATAAGAAACATAGAAATGTACACTTCTACAACAATACTGCATTTTCTACTCAAATTAATTGGTCCATTGTTCATCTTGATCCCTTCAAATTGGTTGGTACTTTTGGTCTGTAATTAGTGTAATTTCTTATTCTGATGTATTATCAATAAGAGGGTTGTTAAGTTGGTATAACCACTTTTGGTATGCCAATCTTACTGGCTTAGTGACAACAGGATATTACCAGGCAAAATCTTTACTTATGGTATTCTATTTGATGCAATGTGTATCTTCTAGATGGAAGTTGTTAATTTTTTTGGTTTAATTTAAACAACTAATCTATCTGCTACAAAAATTGGTCCCTGTATTGCTTTATTGATGTACCTGATTCCATGTATCTTTTTACCACAAGAGTTTGCTTTTGAAATCTTTATTTTATGTGTTATTGGCATGTTGTTGATTAATGTCTATTTCAAAAATGTTGAAAATCAGAAGATTGATCCAAGCTTTCCCCTCCAAGGGACCAAAAGAAAAATGCACATATTGTGTCTAATGCAAGCTAATCACTTCAATTCTGTAGTGATGTGTATACATAGCACATTGTCATCATCATAAAAGCCAGCAAGCGTAGCCTCAGAACCAGAAAATGAAAAGAAAAATTCAATGACAATTAGATAACCTCAAAAAAATGACAACACAAGAAAAAGTAAAACAGCTGTCCTTCAAATAATTAAAATGTTCTTTTCATTTGTTGCTTCTTATGAACGAAAGCGTGTTTTTGAGGGTATTTCTTGTTTGGAGTAAGTCAACAACACGTCCCAGTAACATCAGTTTTTGTCAATCCCAGAAAAGTTTACCAAAGAAACAAAGAACAAACATTTTTCATTGGAAAATATGTACAGGTAAGTTGAATATATAGCAGTTATTGTCCGGACACATGGACAGATTGTTCTCATAAATCATTGTCATGCTGATGGAACAATGACAAGACTCTCTATCCTAGCTGCAAAATAAGAAGTCAAAGCCATTTTTTGCACTTGAAATTACACTCAAAACACAGAGTATTATTTTGCCCCATAAATAGAGCTTTCTTAACTAGTTGAGTCGAATACTCTTTCTTCAAATTCTGTTCGTTTAGGCTCGACTTGATTCGATTATTAAATAAGTTAATATTTGCTTTCGAGCTCGGCAAGTCAAATAAAACAACAACTCGAGATCAAGCTCGAATTCGGCTTGTTTAACACAAAAGAACTAAGCTCGAATAAGCTCAACTCATTCAATGCAAACAAATCGAGTTTGATTGAGCTTGGTTTTTACACAATCAAACCAAGTTTGATTGAGTTCGAATATTTTTATTTTAAAAATAATGTAAAAAGACATTATTATCCATATTCGCGAACACAAACAAGTTTTCATGAACAATATTTGTGTTCGTTCGTTTAATAAACTAATATAATTTTTTATTTGAGCTCAACTCATTTAATTATTCGAATGAGTTGAATTTAAACTTTTACAAGCTGAACCAACTTCTCTTCGCGAATAGCTCGGTTCATTAAAAGCTATACCCACAGGCATCACTTGCGTAACAATTTTGAAGACAAATACAACGATGGCTAAGAGTTGCTTTCTCATTGCACTGGCTGAGAGATCTAAAAGGAGATTTCTTATGAATTGGAATTAAATACTTTGAGATTAAAGTTTTTACATTTCTAGATTGTGAGTTTTCAACTAATATTATTCATAAATAGAGACGATTTTCAACTAATCTTTTCCCACTTCGGATTTGCTGTGACGTTTGAAGTTGAACTTCTTGATTGATGATGATTACAAGGCATTAGGAACTTATTTTTGCCCCCTATGCAATATATGGAACGAATAAACTCCAAAATAACTATTTCTATCATGCTAATCCTACAAATAATCATTACCATTTTCTTAGGAGAACTACTAGCTAGGAATTAAGTGAAGAAACAAATGTTACTCTTTGCAATAAATATAATATAGAGTAGAGAGTACGTAATCCATTCTACTAAGGTTTGAAAATTAGCATTTTTCTTGTCAAATCATTCCTAATAGTCATTGTGATGTTGCCTATCAATAATTAGTTCTTACTTGGGGCAAAAGAATGGTAAATTTTAAATCATATGAAATTATGAATAACAATCCTAAGCTACGAGGGTGGTTGGTTTTTCACCAATTTCTTTGATTATGTGTACTCTTTATATAAGAGCCATTTTATCATGGACCAGATTCACGGGCCCACCTAACCTTGTTGTCTCATTCATCCTACCGTTCAGGTCTACGAGGTGAGCCCGTTCACCCTATCTATTTGAGAGAAATTCCTTATATATGCATAGACAACAATTCTTTCATTTGGCTCCTTTTTGTGATCTTGTATGTACTATTATCCATGCTATGTCATACATATAGTTGAATCAACAACACTACATGCACCCTTAATTAGGATACAAGAAAATATTGCATGATGAAGGCAAACATTACTTAACTTGGTAAGAATGACCATTTTACAGCAAAATTACATCTTGCCCACTCCAATCTTCCTTATCCGTTGGTGGGGCTTCATGTACAGATCAGCTAATGTTTGAGATTCAATCACAGTTCACAGACACCTTTTACTCTTTGGACTTTCGGTCTAAGATTGTTAAAGAAAGCAATACAATTATGAACTTTTGGATTCTTATCTCTCCAATAATCTTTCTCCCTAAGCCAATAAAAAATATATGATTAGTAAAATAAATACTCGACAAAAATCTTGTTACTATAACTTTTCGTTTATACAAGAAATTATTCACACTTCATAATTTTGTATTGGTATTTATTAATAGGCCCATAAGAACTTCATGAGTTAGTTATCCAAAATTGAATTTGTCATTATAAGCAATTATTCAGAATAATTAGCCATCATCTTATCAAAACGTAACAGTTATAAAAGTAAAATCCCCTCATGTTAGCTTTTGACCAAAAACACACTGCTTACTCAAGCATCTTCTGGGCCACCAATAAACCATCTTCTCCCAGAAAAATAACAAATAATTCTCCCATTCAATAATCGTCAAAATAATACTAATCCAAACCAACTCCTCTCTCTCTCTCTCTCTAACACCTTGGCACATATATAAGGTCATATTCATGCACACTGTTTTCAGACAAAAAAGTTTCAGCAAAAACACCAAAACTTTTGATCAGTTCATACAAAAGAAAGATGGACAAGTTCCACTTTCTTTATGCAAAGTTAAAGCCATGTTTGATCCTTCTTTTCCTTCAGCTATTCTGTCCAGCCAACGCTGCCTTGAACAACATCGCCACTGTTCCATTCAGTAAAGGCTTCAGTCCTCTTTTTGGCGAACCAAACATCAAAAGATCAGCAGATGACAAGACCGTCCAGCTTCATCTCAATCAATACACAGGCATGCATGCAGTATTAATTTATTTATTACTCTTACTTTCAATTCCATCTTTTTTAACTTATAGTAAGTTTTTCAGATAATTTTATATTCCCACCAAAAACGGAAAAAAAAAAAACTTGTGTATCAATCGTTAAATGGTTGTTCTTCTTAATTTATCGTATCAATACAGGTTCTGGTTTCAAGTCATCTGACCTCTACAGCCATGGATTCTTCAGTGCAAAAATTAAGTTGCCATCAGATTATACTGCAGGCGTCGTCGTCGCGTTTTATGTATGTAACATCCCTTCTGTATATTTTATTTTGGGATGCAAAGATTTTAGATGATCACCTTTTTTATGATCATATGTTAAATGGTTGTCTCATGACCAAATTATTATTACCAACCTTAATTGTGATCACTGATTTTTCTTTTTATGGAAAAATGAATTATTGCAGACTACAAACGGGGATGTATTTAAGAAGACACATGATGAATTAGACTTTGAGTTCTTAGGAAATATTAGAGGAAAAAGATGGCGGTTTCAGACAAATATGTATGGAAATGGAAGTACCCATCGAGGAAGAGAAGAAAGATACTATTTGTGGTTTGACCCCTCAAGGGAATTTCATCGTTATAGCATCCTATGGACCACCAAGAAAATCATGTAAGTTTTGTTCTCAACAACTCCATTGAATTAGTCTATTGCGGCTCAATATGAAATTTGACCTTTTCAATTATCTTAAAAGAAAATTTACAATCATCTTATGGTATCGTAGACATATATGAGCAAAATACGTTTGTCTTTAATTTTTTAGTCACTGGAAATAGACATTTATCGGTCGTGATACTATACAGTTATAAAATTGTAGTCTGTTTTGTATATTTCTATTTATGTATTCAAAAAATTATCCAACATGAATTATTTCAAATGTATATATACAAATGAAATATAAAGTCAAAAACAGAAAATAAAAAGGGGGGGCCTCAAAATAAATACCATGAATGTGACACCATTATGTATTTACTTTTCTAAACTTTGGTGTGTTTCATTTGAACACGCTATGTCTAAAATTTGCACCAGTTCAATGGTTTTTATCTTTTGTGGTTCAAAACTTGGTTCATTAAAATGAATAAGAGTCCAGTATAGCAAAACAAATCCAATCACGAGACTTGAAAAACCTACCACATTGTATACCACTAAAGAATACTATAATTTTATTCAAAATTAGTTCCATACATGAAAAATTCTATGAATTTGACGACAAAATTCTTGACCAAGTCAAGAATAGTTTTAAATGTAGCTGATAAAATAATTATAGTCCAACTAAAACTTGTGGTAGCTGACCTAAAATATAATTGTTGCATGAAGAAATATTTCATGTAACCTAATCCCTCTACCAGATACTCTTAAATTAATAGACAATTTTGCACTTTTTTTTTTCATTGAATATCAAATTTCTCATTTCTAAAATTTTCTATTTTTGTAAAGATTCTACATCGATGATGTTCCAATTCGGGAAATAATACGCAACGATGAAATGGGAGCAGACTATCCATCAAAGCCTATGGCCTTGTATGCAACCATTTGGGATGCTTCAGACTGGGCAACTTCTGGAGGCAAATACAAAGTTAACTATAAATATGCACCATTTATAGCTGAATTCGCTGATCTTGCTCTTCATGGCTGTGTCGTGGACCCTTTGGAAGAGATTTTCAGCAGCAGCTGCAATGAGCAAGATAATCAATTACAAAGTGCAAATTATGGTAGCATCAGTACCAAGCAAAGGATGGCCATGAAAAATTTTAGACAAAAATATATGTACTACTCATATTGTTATGATAGCCTGAGGTATTCAGTTTCACCATCAGAATGTGTGGTTGATCAGTTGGAGAAACGAAGGTTTAAGGAAACAGGAAGGTTGAAGTTTGATGAAAAGAAGAAACAACATAGATCAAAGAGATCAAGAAACCAGGATATAGGTACTAGGAATTATGGAAACCAGGACGAGGAGTAGTATGTTATAGATATAGTCATGTAGACAACATTTGTTCTTTTCTTCTTTTTTTTTTTTTGGGGGGGGGTGGGATTGGATTGGATTATTGTGAGTTTATGCTTTTGTAATTTTGTGTGAGGAGCTTTTTGGATGGTGAATTTAGGGACAAAATAATTGTTGTGTTTATCAATAATAAATATTATTGGAATATGAATAACATATTCGTCATCTTTGTTCAATTGATTTGTTATTTACAATCTATTAGTGACAGTCAGATTTTAACTTACCACAATTATTTTCATATGCAAGCTCAAATCATAACATAACATACTTCAAATTTTAATCTTGACAATAACAATGTTTTCATATTATTAGCATCGCAGTATTAGCTCATAAGAGTATATCGACCACCTTTAAAAAAACTCTTTTAGACATATGTTTTGGTAAATGAATAATTTAACATGTATGTAATTGAAAGCAAATACAATATTATATAAAACAAGATTTTCTACATTCAAAATCAAGACAAATCCTAGGAAAACACTAAACAAATACTAGTACTTTCGACTCCCTTTTTCATCTGCCAATTTTCTATTAAAAAACTACTTGTTCAAATTATGCATGGGAATTTATTTTAACCTTTTGAAATGTTGGTAAAAAATCTCAACGACAAATTTGTCTACAAAGTTCAAAAGTTACTCATAAATAAAATAAATGTAGAAGATAAATTGCTTCTAATTTCTAATTAGAATAGTAACTGTATTATAGCTCTTTTTTCTTTTAAATGGTGCGTTGTTAAAAAAATACAAGGACAAATCAATAAATTTAAAAGTTTAGTCACAGACAAAATAAACATATATTAGGAGATAAATTGTTACTAATCCCTACTTACAGGAGTTAATTAACTTAATTTAAACTTTATTTTTATTTTTATTTTTATTTTAGAAACGGCAGTTCTACTTTTAATCCTATACTTTATAGGACAGTTTTCAGGTAATTTAATGTAAGTTAAACCTTATTAAAAAAAAAAAGAGTTAAAAACCCAATAGTTTTGGTGGGACCCAAGTAATTTTATACACTCCTCTACTATTAGTTAGTTAATTACCGGTTAATATAATACTTGGCGCCACCGCCTGCTCGTCTCTACCAACTCCGCCACCGCCGTCGCCGCCGCCGCCGTCATGGCAGAATTCCTCGAATTAGAGGCGCAAGACGCAGTGCGAATGCCGTGGAACGTCTTACCAGGGACAAGATTCGAGGCAGCGCAATGCATGATTCCGATTTCGGCCATTTACACGCCCTTAAAACCCCTCCCTCCAACCACCTCAGTTTTGCCCTACTCCCCTCTCCGGGGCCGGAACTGCCGATCGGTGTTGAACCCTTTTGCAATAGTTGATTACTCCACCCCCAACAATAAAATATGGATATGCTGCTTTTGCCTCCAGCGGAACCATTTTCCTCCCCATTATCAGGGCATTTCTGAATCCAATTTGCCAGGGTAGCTGTTTCCCCAACTCACTACGATTGAGTATGAGGATCAAAGTTCGTTGGATTCGGCTGCTGGTTCCGGCCCTCTATTTTTATTTGTAATTGATACTTGTGTTATTGAGGAGGAAATTGGGTTCTTGAAGTCTTCTTTGTTTCAGGCATGGACTAATGTTTTTATTATATTCTTTGTAAAATTTTTGCTATTCAGGGGATGAGTTTATTATAATTTTTTTTTTGAATAAAAGAGTTGATTATAATTTTTGATGCTTTCATGTGAATTTCAGGAAATTTCTTTAATTATTGGGTGCTTTTATTTTTTTTCCTAATGTGTAATTGTATTCTGTAAGTGTGTAAATTTTGGTTTCCCGGATTAGGTTGGGATGAATTATTTAGTTAATAAGCTTACTGCACCTGAATTATGAGCTCGGATCATGTTTATGTTTCAAAAATGAATCTTTTTTGTTTTGTTTAAGTCAATTGATGTTAGATTGTTGGTGTTACTTTTGCGAGCTGAGGATGGAATTGATGGATGTGTTTCGTATGTGCTTTGGATGCGTTTCTTAAGTATTATTTTGAGTATCAGAATTTAGAGCATATTTGTGACTGTAGCTATGTTTGTAATATTCTTTGCTATACCTATTTTAGGTTCTCAGTCACTTAAAACATTTTCCTTCACAAAGCTAATACTGTGGGAAACATTCTTAAAACGCCATTAACCTTATTGTGACTTGAGGTTCCCCTTTTTTCTCCCCTTTTCCCTAATTTGGGCCGCTAAAAAGAAGAGTTATAGTGCTGTTTTGAATCTGTTTTGAAATTCACTGTTATTGGACATTTTGTGATTGTAGGTGTTAGGGATGATGCCTGAGAATTGTCTTATTGGTTTAATCACGTTTGGTACATATGTACAAGTTTATGAACTGGGTTATGGGCAGATTCCAAAGGTCTATTTTTTCAAGGGATCAAAGGAGGTAACTAAGGACTACGTGTTGGAGCAGATGGGTTTCTTTGCAAATAAGCCAAAGCCAACTATTGGAGTTATTGCCGGTGCAAAAGACAGGCTTTCACAGGAGATTGCTAGGTTTCTGTTACCTGCATCGGAATGCGAATTTACACTAAACTCGGTATGCTTGTTTATTATATTGTTAAACATCTCTGTTTAAGTACACACAAATTCCTGAAGTAGTGTGCAGTTTCTGGTGATTGGGGCACGTCTTCATCAAATTAATTGATGTTTTGTGATTAAAATACAAACTGTCCTATGGCATCATTAAGAAGTTGACATGTTAGGACCTGGTCCGGTATCCATGCTCAAACCCCTGTCTTGTCATCTCTGCATTATGGGATAGTTCATTCTGTTTACTGCTATCTGATCTTAATATTTTGAGTTCCTATCTTGAGAAATGTTCCGTTGTGACATTATATGAACCTATGTACTGATAACTTCATGTCTTTTCTATTCTCTTTTTGTTTTTCTTTTCCTTTTCCTGTTTTTACTGTTCTCCAATAATCTTTGTTAGATATTTGAGGAGCTTCAAAAAGATCCTTGGCCAGTTCCAGCAGATCAAAGGGCAGCTAGGTGCACTGGTACAGCTTTGAGTGTAGCTGCTCATTTGTTGGGAATATGTGTTCCAGGCTTGGGGGCCAGAATTATGGCATTTTTAGGTGGACCGTCAACTGAAGGGCCAGGCTCAGTAAGTCTACTCATGCAATTTTTGTCAAGATTGATTGCATGTTAGAATAACTAATGTTGTGTTTCTCTAAAACTCATATGTAAATCACATGAAGAGATTTTTTAGCCACTTGTACAATATGAATTAGGATGGAGCTTGGTTGTCAGTCAAATGTTTGTCCTTTTTCTATGTCAATCAAGAGGGTTTTTAGCAGCATAGTTTACTTTCTCATTTTTCTTTTTGTAAATTCAAAATGGTTAATAATTCTTATTGTTGCTCATATGGAATGTGCAAATTCTGGTCAAATTACTGCTCATGATATATAGTTGGTCTTTATGTTTTGCTGACTGATGGACTCTTTTCTAAAAAATATGGCAGATTGTGTCTAAAACTTTGTCTGAGCCTATACGTTCTCATAAGGATCTGGATAAAGATTCTGCACCACTCTACCATAAAGCTGTGAAATTTTATGAAGGAATCTCGAAGCAGCTTGTTCATCAAGGACATGTATTGGATGTTTTTGCTTGCGCACTTGGCCAGGTGAACAATTTGATATCCCCACCAAATTTCAACACTTTATTTAACAATGCTTGATAATGACATTATGATGATCACGTGTAGCTTCCGGATCTGATCAGCCTTGCATTGTGGAAGTACAGTTTAATGCTGACTTTATATAATTGTGTATCATGGTAGTGCTAAATAACATAGAAATATTTTATGTATTAATGAAACTGGGGTCCTCAAGTTAATATGCCAAGTGCAGGGGGTTATTACTGAAATTCAGTTGAGAATTTTAAAAGAGACTTATATGACAAGCATATAATGATTCCATGTGCGTTATTACCATCTTTCTGAATTCATTAAAACAAAACAATTGTCATTAGTTTTTGTACACAAACAATAGTTCAATTTCTTTGTTGCAATAATTTTTTTGGTTTCGCGATGTGTTAGTAAGTTCTACAAGTGAAAAATATTATTTCTCTGTTCAGACTTCATGTTTATATTAAAAAGATAGTATCAAGTTCACACCAACTGTTTGCCTCATTTTAGTTCTTCTAAAGCTCTTAGTCCAAATGAATGTAGATGTACAGGTTATAAAGTGAGACTGATAGATCTAGTACTGGATCTTTTCATGCGATGAGCAGAATATACTATGATTTAGATTTGGTGGTTTTTGGAAGGATCAGTGTAAAGGAATCTTAGGACTGTGTGCATGGAGTGCTGCTTGAAATAATTAAATTTTAAGCATGATCCAATCATCAATAATTTGTGCATTGGATGTTAAATATGAGTTAATTTTATTAGTGTAAGGGAATCTTAGGACTCTGTGCCTGGAGTGCTGCATGCTGAGAGCGGTATTGTTTTGCTCTTTCATCTTTCACAACTGTTGTTCTTCCAGAAATAGCATGATGAAAATGCTAAGTAAAGGGAAACCGATTCTTGTGGAAACTTTCGAATAGTTTTTGAGGAATTCTAATTCTTATAATGCCTCTTATAATCCTTTCTTTATTGATTCAAAGAGAAAGGAAAATTGGTTTTGTTGATCTTTTTTGAGAAGCATTCAGTGGGCTTCACATAAGGGTAACTACTCAATTACCATTAAGACTACTACTGGGACAAATGGTAATATGGATTAGTATCAACTTTATTCTTCTGATTTAGATGCTTGCAATCCATGTATAACAACGAGGTTTGAAGTTTGTCTGTGCCTACTCTTGCCAATGTTATGAAAAGTGAATATTTCTTATTTTCATGGAAGAGGTCTAAAATTTTAGTCATAGGTGGTTTATGTGCAAATTGTATGAAAAGCCTCTTGACTAGTTGTTCATCTTTGGTGGCAGCTAGTGAGTTTGGGATTTATTTTGTCTTCTGTAGGGTAGTGGTCTATCTAAAGACTACAGAAGAATTACATCTTACTTCAATTGTAAATAAGGGAAGAAAAAGTTGACTGAAATAAGACAATTATCTCACCGTTAAGTTTTTCTGGCATGTGAGTCATTGGAAGGGGTATAAAAACGCAGTCCTAGGGTGTTTTTTGTCCAACCTCTTGACTGGTTTATGATCTTTAGTGTCGGGTTAGGAGTTTTGGAATTTAGTTTGTCTCGTGTTGGGATGGCGTCAATCTAAGTAGTGATTCTCTTCCACTGGTTTTCATCCAATTTGCACATAAACCACCTATGACTACAGAAGACTCCTTCGTGTCAGGTTTGGAGTTTTGGGATTTATTTTATCTTCTGTAGGGTAGTGGACTATCTAAAGACTGTGGACGAATTACTTCTTACTTCATTTGTGAATAAGGGAAGAAAAAGTTGGCTGCAATAGGACAATTATCTCACCGTTCTGCCTTTTGAAGCTTGTGTATTATTGTCAGAATAGCATTTTATAAATTCGTCTCAGGAATTGTGGAGAAAGATATCTTGTTTATCATTTAATTGGGTTAATTACTTTAGTGTTCCCCAATTTTTTTTCAAAAGTGTCAGTTTAGTCTCCAAACTTTGAATTGTACCTGTTGAGAACTTTGAAATTAGTGTTTGATTGTTCTCCAGCACAAATTCATTCCAAAATTGACCTTCTGTTTATAATTTTTTTTATTTATTTGTCTCTCTCTCTTCTTTTTTCTCCTTTTTTGTTTTTTATCCTTTCTCATACATTTTCTTTCCTTTATTCCTCCTGCCCATCCCCATAGGCATCCCCAACCCTAAGGACCCATTTCCTCTCATCCTTTCTCCGTGGCCCCGACAAAAAAGCAAAGGAAGTCACGCGGTATCAAATCCTTAACCATTGAACTATTTTTCACACAAAAAATGCTTGTGGAGAATTGAAAAACACTGTAGGCTTCCCAAGTAAATCCTCTGTGTGACTTACTTTGTTTTCTCTGTTGAGATAATAGAGAAGGGAGGTGAAGGGTTGGGGTCCTTGTGGATGGAGAAGGGAATTGGGATGGGGGAGAAGAAACTAAATGTAAGAGAAACAGTAAAGGGAAAAGGAGAGAAAAGAGAAAACACAAATGTCATAAATAGAAGGGTAATTTTGGTATGAATTTGTATTGGGGACCGATTAAGCACTAATATAAAGTTGAGGGACTCATTAAACATAATTAGAAGTTTGAGGACTAATTTAACACTCATGAAAAAAGATTGAGGACTACTGAAGTAACTAGCCTGCATTTAATTTTTTTAAAACTTTTTTAGGAATATATTTCTTCTCTCATGCTTCTCAATGTTGTTGATGTTCCAGGCTATGTGTCCAAGTGTGGGAGTTGTAGTGGACATTATGTTTCTACTGGGATGTAGCAATTTGGTGTAAATAATTTTATGACTCTGTTAGTTTTTGCTATTATCTGAAGAACTTTTTAAGTTTGATTGGTGAATAATCCACCGAGAAAAAGAGAAGTAAAGGAGGAAGAATCTTTTGTACACCTTTTGTATTATATATGTGCTTGGAGCCATTTGCAGTTAGTGTTATGACACATGCAAACGAAGTAAATGATGTGAGGACAATATTAGTGGAGAAAAGTGGTGGCAGAATTAAAGTTCAGTATGACAACTACCAAATTTCAGCAAATTAAGTGTATCAATTTGAATTTATTACTTCTAGTTTGAGTTGAGATGTTTATAGTTTTTCAGAAAATGGGGTTTCTATTAATTAATCCGTAGGATTCTACAGCCATCAATTTATGCTTTCTTTGTCACTAATAGAACCTTTTTGTTTGACTGGCAAAGATAGTAGGAGAGATGAATACATTTAGTCCTTTAAAGATAAAGCTGAAAATGCATTACATCGAATTGAAATTTAAAGAGATTACCAAGAACTTGATGGGCTGTGACCTTTTTTCGGCAAATAAATTATTTATAAAGAAGCATAATAGCTTAAAATCTCCATATAAGGGAAGTGGATATTATTGTGTGATATGATGGGCTAAAGTAAGGGAGACATCCAATTTGGTTGTGTTGATTATATAATTGTGTTGTTGTCTGGTTTGTCCTAAATATGTTGTATATTGTGAAATATTTGCAAGAGCAAATTGCACTCATACTCTGTTAATGTTCTTGTGGAGGATGACAGTTGAATTTGATTTATAGGTAGGAGTGGCTGAACTTAAAACAGTGATTGAGAAAACTGGAGGGCTCGTTGTTCTAGCAGAAAGTTTTGGTCATTCAGTTTTCAGGGATTCTTTAAAACGTGTGTTCCAGTCCGGGGACCATGACCTTGGACTATCTTCAAAGTAAGGCTTGATTTGGTTGAACTTCTTGTTCGTCATGGTTCAGTGCTCTGCTAGATGAGAAAGTAATTAGCCTGTAGAATCATCGATATTCTTCTAATATGTTAGCATCTTTCTTCTGCTTGTGTGTCAAATTTTGAAACTATTACTAGGGAGCATTTAAGTTGTTTGCCAACAATGTCAACACCTAAACAGTTTGGTTTTTTGAACACTATGTTACATTGCGTTGATAATTTGAAGTTGAATATTATCAACAATCACAATAATATTCGCTGTATATTCTAGTTTCTTTTTTGCTTTTGTCAGGGACGTACAAATGCCTTTACCATTTGTAAAGCTTGGAGTTATTAAATTATTCTCTAACCTTTGAAAATTGATTGGCTCATATCTCAGTTTTTTTGTAAGTTTGAATCAAGATCAATTATATTATTCACTAAGTGCCTACTGAATTAGTATTTAAGTTATGCACACTTGTGTCTTGGTGGATCTTTATTTCCCTGAAGAAAATTCAGTAACTTGGCAAACTTGTCTGCTAAATTATGGTACAGTATGGAAGTCAAGATTTGATAGCTGTTTATTATGATTTTTCAAAATTTTGTTACCTCACTGGTGATATTGTTGTGTAATTCAAAAATGTGCCTGTAAAATAATAGAAGCAACGTGTCTTCTCTGTAATGTCTGACAAAGGGTTATTTATGCTACTACATAGAGGTATGTCATCATACTTATATATGTACCTGTGTATGTACCCTTAGAAACTAGGAATATTGCTTGGTGGAGTTAGGGATTTTTCCTTTGTTATGTGCATAATATCTCCTCTGTTAATGCTCTTTGGCATTCTAATTTTTTGCAACAACATTGTCAAGAATGATCATCTCAATTCACAATGAGCTAAAACTTAAAATAGAAGGTCAGTTGCCAAAGTAAAATAATATTGATTTCGTGATAAGTTTAGCCTGTCTATGTTTTGCATTCTTCAATGGGGTATATAGATCACGGTATCGTGTTCTTTCCTTCAATGCTGTTTGATGTTTGAAGGATGTGAAAGGAAAGTACTCGAATTTTTTTTTTCTTTCCTGATTGTATTGTCTGAATAAAAGTTGGTAAAAACATTTTCCTGCATTTTATCCCCTGAAATTTTGCAAGATTCTGCAAGAAAATTTTAGTTAGTCCCTTGTTTCAGACTAGCACTTAGAGATTATCCAATTGCTCTCATATTTTTCTCCATTTAATGAGCCACACGAGAGAAAACTCTTCTTTTTCTCCTTACATCATTTCTTCACTTCTCCTTCCAAACTTTCTGGCTGGAAAAAAAGGAAAATTAGATGTTGCTGTTGATTTAGTGGTTCGCCCTAGTTATGTAGAACCACCAAAACTTGCATCTTAGAGCAAGGGAAAACCCTTGTTTGTTAGTCAATATTATAAGATTTTGTTTTGTTATTATTTTAATGGACAAAGCTTAGCTGTCTGATTGTTGAGTTACCCTGTTTACAGTGGCATATTTGAGGTGAACTGTTCAAAGGATATTAAGATTCAGGGAATTATTGGCCCTTGTGCATCACTCGAGAAGGTACAAGCCTGAGGCTTTTGAAGGTTCTGTTTTCTCTACTTCATATAAATGTTGATTAGTTGAACTACTATATGCAGAAAGGTCCACTCGCCTCCGAAAATTTTGTTGGTCAAGGACATACTATGGCATGGAAGATGTGCGGCCTTGACAAAACTACATCACTATGTTTGATATTTGATATTGTCAAAAAAGAAAGCCCCGATGCTATCACTCAATCAGCAAATGACCTGTTTTACTTCCAGTTTTTGACTTAGTATGCATTTGAATTAGCTTTCCTAAAAATATAGATTACATCCTCCTACTTTGCAATGTTGAATTCCTAAACTCATCAAATGTGCTCTTGTCCAGTTACCAGCATAGCAGTGGACATATGAGGCTTCGTGCCACTACGCTCTCCAGAAGGTGGGTTGCCGGACACGGGAGCGTACAGGTGAGTTCTGCAATTTTGCTCCCACTATTTTTTGTTAATGATTCTTTGCCATGACTTTTTGACTTGTCATTAACAAATTCTCCAGCTTATTTGAAAGTTAGACTATTATGCTTTACCTCATCAGTGTCCAGACAAATGTGGTGGCTGTGTCCTTTGTAATTCTATGTTTTTCACTTCTCTTGTAACTTAATAGACCTTTCTTGGATAAGGCTTTCATGTAATTTTAGAGTAATTCCATTTGGGAGCGTTCTAAAAGAAGTTAAATTGAAATTGATGTGCGAGTGCACCTAATGTTGCGGCTGAGGTCACGGAAACCAATAATCTGTACAGACTTCTCTTATCTTCCTTTTACAGACTCGAAAAATGAAGTAATATTTGCTCCAGGCTTGTGGTAGCTGAAAAGGTGCACTCTGGTGCACTTTGTGAGTCAGTCTTTAATCTGGCACACCTTTAACCGTGGTTACATGTATATGATAATTTTTTCATTTTAAAAATATTTATACTCATTTAACCGATTGAACACTTCTATGGTATGACTCGTTAGTAATGAGATTACCATAACAAACAGATGACTTTGAATTTTGAACATGGTCTGCCATAATAGGACAATGAAAGTGAGTTTCAATTGTGTCTACAAGTACATGATGAAAGTAAGTTACAATTATGTCTACAAGTATATGGAATACCCTTGAAGACCTGCATTTGGTATTTATTTCTGAGATTTTTTGTTAGATACATTTGGTTATCTATGTTAGTTAAGAGTACAGTTGGAAACTTTGTAGTGTGTAATCTTTTGCCTCTACTTAGTAGAATGTGACTTCATATTCATTGTACTATCTGTAACCTTGTGACTTTCTTCCTTGCTATGCCTCTTAACTCATAAAATTTTGCAATGTATTTAGTAGGATCTAGTAGCTGGGTTCGACCAAGAAGCTGCTGCTGTAGTTATGGCACGCCAAGTTTCTTTCAAAATGGAAACTGAGGTAATAATTTTTTTCTTTTAATTGGTTGCTAGTGTCAGTCAAAATGTTTGATTTGTTTTGGTCCATTTTTACTGGAAATTTCTATTTGAATAGTTTGAACCTGTGCTGTTGTGAAGTTCAAAATTTGTTTTTCCATTCTAGTATTTCATAATTGGTGCTTATAGGCCATACCTTGGGTAATTGGATTGTTAATAGGTAAGGATAGACTCTTCCTTTTTGCTAAGACTAAGTTCAACTTTGCTTTTCTTTGATATGAACATCGTTTATTGACAGAGATTATATGTATTACAAATCAATTTTTGGTATTGAATTACATATATTTGTATGTCTATTTTGTTTTTCTGACCTGAAAATTTTCTAGAAGCATTTGCTGGTTGAATCTTTGCTTCTTTGTGGCAGATGGTGCATGCCTTTCTTAAACTGGTTGAGCTCTTCTTACTTTAAATGGATGGGGATGAAAACAATTGAGCTTTACTTGATTGCAGGAAGATTGTAACAATTGCAGGTCTATGGAGTAATGATCTATAGACCTTAGTTGTTTTCTGGTTATAAAAATGAACAAGATTGTCTTTATTAATTCTATTTGTCGGTGATGTTGGTAATTTAATCATAATTGTCAATTGTCTTGTTATCCCTTGGTGTAGTTTCTGAAGTTCTTAAATACAATCTTTAGATCTTTGACATGTCTTTTTTGTCAGAATATGTTGTTGTGGTCCTTTGAGTTTGAGTTTGAGGACAGACACACTTTCTGACATATAGCCTGATTTCTTTTGCATCATTTGTGAAAATTAAGTTGTTGAAAGGTAAATCTGTAGATGTTATCAATACATCTCACCAACAAGGCTGAAAACCCCCTGTACCCGGCAGCATCAATGGGAAGCTTTTTTAATTTTTTATTTTTTTAGTGGGGTGGGGGTTGGGTGGAGTGGGTGGGTGGCTTTACTGGATTCCTTTTACTATTTCATTGTACTTGCTGGAGATAAATATTTCCTGTTTGTAGTTTCTTTTGATTTATCTCTATTTTGATATTGTGTTGGTAAGTTAAGTAATAACCGTAACCTTTTCTTCAACATTTACTGCTTTTTTACTTGTATGGTATTGCACCTGTCACAGTATAAATTTCTGCTTATGCAGGCTGAATTTGACCCTATAAGATGGTTGGATAAATCTCTGATTAATATATGTTCACGGTTTGGTGACTACCAAAAGGACAGTCCATCTTCTTTCAGCTTATCTCCCAGATTTTCAATATTTCCTCCGTTTGTGTTTCATTTACGGCGTTCACAATTTGTCCGGGTATGTCTTTAATTTTCCTCTTATTTCATTGTGTATCTTTTCTGCAATTATAGGTAGCGAAGGTCACTGTCATTAAGTTATTTCGCTCTGCCATGTTTTCTGGATTTTTTGCTTCAGATTTTTAACAACAGCCCTGATGAGACAGCATATTTCAGAATGATTCTGAATAGGGAAAATGTAGCAAATTCAGTGGTGATGATTCAACCTTCATTGATCTCTTACTCTTTTCAATCTGGTCCAGAACCAGTTCTCCTTGATGTTGCTTCCATTGCTGCTGACAGAATCCTCCTTTTGGATTCTTATTTTACTATCGTTATATTTCATGGATCAACCATTGTACAATGGCGAAAAGCAGGATATCATGAACAACCTGAACATCAGGTAAACATTTTTTGGCACTTGTAATCTCATTAAAATTTGAACATGGATTGGTAGAATGAGTTCTATATTTCTTTTCAATTAAGTCCGTTATTGTTCACATGGTTATGAGTAGTAAGTGTACTAGAAATTTGGATGACCTGGACCAATTAAAAATATGATAAAAGGCTGGGAACTCATGTTGTTTGTTTTATACTAGGTTGAAAGTTGACACCACCACATTATATTGATTCCTTTTTTTGGGCTAGATCAAGTTGGAACCAATTAATTGGTTGTTGTGCCAGAAGACTTGGTCAATCATCCAATTTTTGTTTGAATGCCTCATAGTATGTTTTAAGAGATAGGGGACTGAGGCTGGGGTTTGGGGAAGTCAGTTTTATGTACCAGTGAACCAGATATTAGGGAATTAAATACAGTTCCCTTCTATTATTAATGTCGAAGGTGAATCACATAATAGGGAACTAAATATAGTTCTCTTTTTTTTACCGTGAGTTCTAGTTCTGATTCGAAATTACTAAATTTGTTAACCTTTTTAATCTTATATTATGAAAGTTTGTGAGTACTTATAGTTACATTGCTACCATTGGCTAAGTAAATTTCTGAATCTATTGGAAATTCATCAATAACTTTGAGAAGTGGGATGTTGCTTTGCATTTGATTCCTTGATTTCTTGTTACTCAGCCTTCATGTTGCTTGGCTATCTTGCACTTCAAAGTAGAAGACTACATCAAAACGGATTTTTACGCTGTGCAGTTTTGTTGCTTCCAAGTTGCAACTATTGGTCTGAAATGATTTACAAAGCTGCTCCATTTGAGATGCTATTATGCGATACTAGGAGACCTTCATATACACATCTTGTACATCCTTCTTTTTCTTTTGTGTGTGTGTTTTGGGGGGGGGGGGGGGGGTGTGGTTTTGTTTCAAGTTATGAGTTGCTGCATTTCAGATGCTATTATGTGATACTAAGATACAACTTCGTGGGGGGTTTTTGGGGGGTTTGTGTGTTTTTTTTTGTTTTTTTGTTGGGGGGGGGGGGGGGGGGGAGCCTTGTTCAATTGTACATACTTCTGCCATTGTTTTTTTGGCTAATTTGTGTGTTTAGTCCAGACCATGTAAAGAATTATAGAATAGTATAGTGGCCTGGAGTCGAGTCTTACAAATAATCATGTTAGACCTCAATGAGATGATCCAAAAAGTTATCTTCAGATTCTCTTCCTCAGATTTTGGGCAAAATTGGTCCTCATATAAACGTTATTAGGCTCGTCTATGTCATTGATTAAACTACTTCAAATTATTTTCAGATTCTCTTCCTCAGATTGCGGTCAAAATTGGTTCTCATATAAACGTTATTAGGCTCGTCTATGTCATTGATTAAACTACTTCAAATTATTTTCAGATTCTCTTCCTCAGATTGTGGTCAAAATTGGTTCTCATATAAACGTTATTAGGCTCATCTATATCATTGACTAAACTACTTCAAAATTGGTCACGAGTATATTTGAAGTTAAGTGAACATATATTCTGCTGGAGTTATGCATAAGCCATTGACTCATGGTTTGCAGTTTAAAATTTAACTTTGGTGGGAGGCATTTGCACTGTTGCTGCAAGCTCCCCGGGATGATGCTGGTTCTGTAACCAGAGAAAGATTTCCTGTACCTCGCTTGGTCATTTGTGATCAACATGGCTCGCAGGTTACTAAATTTTACTTTGTGAATATATATATATATATAGTGTCGGGTGCAACCAAAATGCAATAATCCTTGTTGACTTCCTAGAGTCCATGGACCGAAATATCAAGGAAAAAAATAAACTAGTAAAAGCTGCTGCATGATTATTGTTGAAAACATATAAAGCTGAGTCTTGCACTAAAGCTTGTTGCTTGTTATTGGTTGTCCATTTTAATTCATTAAATTTTTAAGTAACTATCTAATTTAGCAGGGAATCGAGAGCCAGTGTTTTATTATTGGAAAACTTTGTATGTTACATTGTAGATCAAATACTTGAAATAGTTCCCAACTTCTGTTGCCCTCTCCTTGGTTAACAGCTTTTGAATGAAAAAAAAAAAAAACAAAAACTATCAATCGTTAACTGATTCCTACTCACAAATTGAGAGAAGAATTTAAAGTCTCTCTCTCTCTCTCACACACACACACACACAGACACAGAGACACATATACGCACACAGTGCCTACTCACATATTGGGTGAAGAATGCATTTATACTTGAATTGATAAAAGTAATAAGAGATGAAAAATCTATACAGGCACGTTTTCTGTTGGCAAAATTAAATCCTTCTGCTACATACAACTCCGATGCTTCTCTTGCTCCTGGAGGAGATATTATTTTTACTGATGATGTCAGCTTTGAGGTCTTCTTGGATCATCTTCAGCGGTTGGCTGTGCAATAAGTTCTATTACATTTTTTTTGGAGGTTAGATTAATTCTAATGCCACAAATTTTGTACATCTTTTATCTGAATTATTTGTACAGTAAAAGAGGCAATATATTTAAAATATTTTCGTGGACTAGTTATTATCAGAGTTTGTAAGGCTTCATTGTGATCCCAAGAGTGTATTCATGGAAAATGGGAAGTGATTAAAGGGACATTATAAAAGTTTCCTATTTTTCAGTCATGAGATCATTATATTCTGACGTGTACTAATTTTTTGACTTCATGACCCTGAGTACGTTGAGTTTGGAAAACTCGGTGTTGATTTGTTGCAATTTACCTTCATATAAGCAGGAGTATCAATTATTTTGGCAATATTTTTTATGCTCTAACTGTATACCTAGTTTTTTTATTTTTTTATTTTTTGGGAATTCATCAGCAAGGCGAACTAGATACATAGTTATTAATACCTTGAGATTCAACTTTAAAAGATGAAAATTTGAGCATTTGGGTACCATTGCAGTGACATACTCCCAAGTAGTGCAACAGGTGGACTCTTAACAAGAAATAACCGAAGGGTATGTGAAGCACCGCTGGCTTATCATATGTAGTATCTGTACTTAAGAAAGCCAGGGGATGTTGGTGTTTTTTTTTGTTTAAAACCATGTATATTGCCAAAATTGCCAATTTAGTTTTGTATGCAATCCTAGTAGGCTTCTAGCTTCAACCCAGAATTATTTGGCTGAAATTTACTACTTGAAGAATCAGTTGCTAGTTTTTGATTGATTATTTGGGAGTACCACTGCTAAACTTTTGTAGCAACCTTTTTCTCCTTGAACTGAATACTTACAAGTAAAATACTAATTACTTCGACTAATATGTCATGCTGGAAGGCTAATATGAATTTTCTGAGTAGGCTCTGAATGTTGGAGCGAATAATCCTTCATTAATTAGAACTTGTCTTTACTGTATAAGTTACTTTTTCCATCTTTTTTGACCAAAATTTCCCTTTCAACTTGTCCTATCACATGATTTAATACTAATTCTCTTTCTTAGATAGTAATATTTTTTATGTGTAAGTGGACATGCCCTTTGATTCTGTTTCAGAGCTGTTGATTACCATTTGTAATTCTGTCCTAAGAAAATGGTGGATTGCTTGCATATACAAAATTCAGTGACGCCTTTCCAGAATACGCCTTAAAAATGCTTTCTACAATACATTGCTATGTGCAGATTAAAGAATTAGGTTCAATTATTTAGGTTTTTTCTATTCTTAGTATAATCATCAAAATCTTGTCTTAAACAGTTAACCAATAGTAATCCTCCTGTCCAATCTGTATTAAGAAAAGTGTAAAAGAAAATGCTGCAGCTGGATCTGGATCTTATACATGCAATTATGTTTAATAATAATGCGATTGCATATAATACTTGTGGACAAATTTATTGGCCATTTTATTTATACCCAAAACTTGTATAACAAACTGATTGTCAACTGTATTGACAATTGTAATCCACTTGAGGAAGTAACTGAGCGTGCAGTCATTAATTACTCCTTCAGATTGCATGATTTTGTATCTCCTTGTTCTTGACAACCAAGCCCTTGTACCAGCTCATGAATTTTGCTATGAACTCTGGAAGAAAAGGGAAAGCGAATAGTAATCTTAACATCTATTTTGAACTTATTTCTTTACCATTAAGCATATACTAGTTGGCCTTTAAGTTCATTGTTTGCATTTTTGATGCTGTTTGTTGGGTAGAACAATGCCACAACATGTCTTGATGTATGTTACTGATCTAGAGACACATCTGCAATTTTGTTCAACTTGATTGAAAGCAAAGGTTATTTTCCATTCCCAGATAGTAACAAGAAAATATGCATTGCTGGTGAAAGAACAACATGCAGATTGACAAAAGAAAGTCCTGGTAAAAAATTGCCTATGTGAGATGTTTAACACTATGTGATGCGTATCTGCTACCAAGGAAGCCTTTTGTTATTACGACATCCTTGATTATTTGAAAGGAATTTAGCTCGTTAGTCTTGTATTATTACTTGAAAATGGTCAGGTGAAAGCAGGATGGAATAGCAAATATGCAGCTAAATTTATGTATAGCTGAAGATTCTGTATAATTTTGAAAAATGATGAAATTCAACTGAAGAATTTTGGGTAAAAGAAGTCTAATATAGAGAGAGATT
Source organism: Mitragyna speciosa (assembly GCA_024721245.1). Lineage (NCBI taxonomy): Eukaryota > Viridiplantae > Streptophyta > Magnoliopsida > Gentianales > Rubiaceae > Mitragyna > Mitragyna speciosa. The sequence goes on from CM045558.1 coordinate 4,988,509, forward strand.
GCGGTAAATGGGGCAACAGATACACTGATTAGGCTTTGAAGCATATAGGATTTATATATCCTTGTGTGATGATTCACATAATGTGTTCCTTGCTGGCAGTGTGTACCTTTATCTTTAGATAATATGTTTTCTCAACATATTTACCTTGACCTATCTTTCAAGGAATCATCTTTTGGGAATTTTTTATATTTTGACAGTTTGTGTATGATATCAACTCAACAAAATTGTTAGGTTGCCCTTTAATCTTGTTTGAGTTCTCTGAGAGTAGCTAAATTTTTCTATGAGTGATATTCAGAGGATCAATGAAAATTAAAATGGGAAACATTTGAGAGAAACATATAATCGTTCTCTCGGATTTTGGTGTCAAAATTTGATTGGGAAACTTAACTATCTGATTTACAATAGAAGTTTAACTTTCCTTTTGTAGTTTGCTTAGTAATAGTCTTTTGAGGTCAGCCTTCAAAAGGACGAGATAAACTTTCATTATTCGAGCAAGCAAATAACTGGCCTTATCTTTCAATAATATGGAATTGTGTTACCTTCTATCCTCATAAATTGCTGCACTGTCTTTCTGACTGGATCATTGAGTCTTTTTCCCATTTCCTCCTGTCGATTTGGTGCAAGGGCATAAGGCTTCTCACAATTATCATTTTTCTGCATGAATAAGAAGTTCAGCCAATGTTACTGTAGTTCTTGTTGTACTGGGACACACAACTATTAAGATAGTAAAAGTAACTGATCTGCTCGAGTTTGTACATTGTATTTATCATATAGCTTATCAATCTGTTTCCTTAATTGCTCATCCAAATTCTCTTTTAGTTCTTTCACTAGAGTCTGCACAAAAGATAACTGGTTAGAGTTTCACCTTTTAGTAATTTAGTTATGGAAGCAAGGACTTTGGAATTCTTACTTCAAAGATGAATTCGGGAGATACATTATGTTCTATAAGGTTCTGGAGCTTTCCACGGATATTATATAGCCTGGAACACATAATGATCCTCAATGTCAGATTCTCTAGTTTTAGACAATGTGTTCTACAAATTTAGTATGTTCTGGGAGGCCTTATGAATGTTACTTAGAGTGGAAGTCATAGAAACCTTTAATAATAATTTGCTTACAAATCATGACAAAACTTACTGTTTTGGGCTTTGCTCCTCTATTATATTTCTAGCAATGTTTGCTATGTCATCTTCCCACCCAGTCATAATTTCTTGATCTTCTTTCAGGAAAGAGCTGCATATATACCTTTAAGTAATCAACGAAACAATATTTTTTTGTGACATAACAAATTCATGCAAAAACTTTTCTTTCCAATTGGAAAACACAAACATAATAGGTGCGAGTGGGTGCACTGTTTGTGTTTGTGTTAGAAATGTAATATTGCTAGTCTTGGCATAGGCAGCGGTACTTGAATTGCCAGGTTGCTTCGAATGAGCGTATAGCTTGTCTTAAATTGTTCTTGGAGCTTTTTGCAATCTTGGCAGCCAACTGGTATGGTAATTTAATTCCCTCCTTCTCTGCTATGAATTCCAGAACTTCTATGATCTGTAGGAATCAAAAGGTGAGTGTTTCAGCCAAAATACAACTTTAATGCTCAAGTCCTGTGGATATCTGAGTATCTTACCTCTTCAGTAGAAGGTGGTAGGAGCTGAATAAGAGTGCAAAGTGAAGTTAATGGCTGGATCTTTGAGGAATCGCTACAGCAAAAGAAGAACTTATTGCACCCTTTATACCTCTCTAAAAGCCACCTGATATAGAGTAGGGCTTCGGTTGGAAGTTTGTCTGCCTTGTAGAGAATGATAGCTGCATATTATGTACGAAGAAAACATAATCACTCTGTCAGGCATTTTGATGCTAGAGAATTACTTTCTTTGGAAGAGAATACTTGCAATACCTCTACAATTGTCGATATTGCATTGCAGAACCTTGTTTGATGATATATCACTTTTCTCTTTGATAAGTTCCACAATAACATGTTTTTCATACCCCCTTAATTCAGAGAGATTGATTTCGACATGTTTAGACGATTGCTTTATATTGACATTGATGCTGCTCCACTGCTTCACCCTGTAACAAAGATCAGAATTTGGTCCTTAAGTCTAGAATACCAGAGTATGTGAATTTACTTCTCGCTTGGACTTCTTGATTTTCATTTCTTGCTTTTGTTTATTTGACCTTCCCTTGTTGGAGTTCTTTTAATTGAGATATTGGCAAGGTGGGAACAGGAAGTTTTCTAGCAATTTAGGTTACACACTAGAGTTCTTCTATTTGGCCAAAGAAACATCCATAAGATTCCCATGAAAATCCTTGTCTAAATGTGTGAAGTTTCATTTGTAAAAGTGATGATCCAGTATTACAACATCCCTAGTATATGTGCTTTCAAAGTAAGTTTTCTCTTGGCATTTATGGTATTAACCTGCATATTGCATGCTACAACAAATTCTACATGCAAGACACCATTGCTAAGATGCACATCTGGAAATGGACTTATAGCCATTTATTGCACTAAAACTTCTTTGGTAAGATTGTTATTGTTGTTTTCAGTTGGATCACATAATAGAAAACCAATAGCAGTTGGTTATGTCAGCAAATTAAAGCAAGTAAATTATGCCAATGGAATGCATGGAAGAACTGGATTGATAGTCAAGTTGAAATTTTCTAGTATCTTTTAACTCTTGAGTAGCTTTACCAGTAAGTCAAAGGCCTGATTAACCAACGTCGAAAGCTTTCTTTTTCTTTTGAGCAGTGGACAGGTATTTTGTGCTCTCTTTTTCTATTGAGAAGTGGATGGGAATTTTTGTGTAACCTGAATGAAATTCTACTGAATATTCCTAGTGTTCCCAAGTATTCCAGTGCCACTAAAATTAATAGCAATAGCTGCTGTTCTAAATCCACTGACCAGAGGCTGAAAACGTTAAGGGAGAATGACTGATTAAACTGACTGCCCAACTTATGTTATTTTAATTAGTCAATTTGAACTCCATTCCTGAAAATTGGTTGAGTGTTACCCTATGCTGGGTGCAAGGAATATGCGGAAGCTACGGAAGATACTCCAACAGTCGCAGATGAGAAGCAGATACAAATTGAAAAATTAACATTAGGGCTAATTCGATGGGAAATGGAATATACCTTCAGAATAAATTTCTTGCTTTCCTCTCTTGCCTGTAGAACATAGTGAAGAAAAAATAAGACAACTTGTACCTCAACAATGAGTATCGTTATGGCATACATTCATGCCGATATGTTTCAATTTTGCAATAGAGGCTAATCTAACCATAGTGAAATAACTTACAGAACTTCTTGCCTTAAAGGTGAAAACTTTTTTCTTAGTCTTTGTTTTTGTTATCTTCTTAGTTTCTCCAATGAAATGACAAATTCATTTCTAGTTCCAAATATTGAATCAATTTCGTGTATTCTGTGTTTTTGACTTTGTGTTACATATTGAATTGCAATTTTGCTTCTTGTCATGAACCATGAGCTGATCCTTTTGATAGGTTAACCAACCTGCCAAGAGTCGGCACACCTTCGATAATTGCAAACAACTAATTCAGTCTATGGAAAACATTCTTCTTAGAGTAAAAATGGTAAATCAGAATAGGAGATGTATGCTTGTTGATCTGGAATGCTGATTCTATAGATTTTAGCCTGCAATAGATAAGCTTACTTGTTTGCATCAAGAAAAATGATATAAGAGGATATATATTTTCCATTACCTCTACTCTTTCTTCTCCAAAAGCTTCACGAAGAAAAGCCGAGATCATGGTTCTCTTTCCTACCCCTGGCTGTCCTTCAAATATGAAATGACCACGATTTTCTGACTTGACCTATAAAATATTGTAAACTGACAATTAGATCTCAATATTCAGTGCATCGTAACTTGTTGAAGGAGAAATAGAGAGGGAGAAGAAAGAAAAGGGGGAATTGGACAGGCTATCTCACTGAAGCTTGCAGCTCAAGTGCTTTACTTCGATTGCATAAGAAATCTTTCAGGGCAGATGGTCGATATTTATCAGCCCATATAAATTTCATGTCATTCTCTGGTTTATTCTTCGTCTCTTTCTCCTGGACAATCTTCTCAGCAGATGAAGTTTGAGATGGTGTTTTTGCTGGTCGTACTGATGTCTTTGGTGGTTGGGGTGTTGTTTGTGGTGGCTGAGTTTGTGTTGGGGGTGGCTGTGGTAGTGAGAGTTGTGGTTGTAGATGTGGTGGTGTTGGCGGTGGTGATGGTGGTTTTGATACTCTCTCCCTCAATGGCTTCCCTTTGTTCAATCTAGGGATAGCAACATCAGTGCTAGTGGTGCTGGTCGTGTTTGTGCTAATATTGTCAACTTCCTTCCTATCAGAGCCTAGCTTTTTTGCAGTTTTCATAAAGCTATCTCTTGTATTTGTAGTTGCACGTGTTGATTGTCTTTTGGATGATGATGATGAGGATAGTTGAGATTGAGTAGGGGCAAGAGAGTCTCTGGAGCTTTTACTCTTAGAAGAACTTGACTTAGGCTGAGAGATCTTTTCTTCCTTGTCTTTGGCTGTAAAGAAAGAACTTCCCCATTCTTGCACCTTATAGACCCTTGAGCTGAAAAAACTTCCTGCATGGCTTTCTCTGTCAGGACTTGGCAACGAAGGTCTTTGACGATTGATGACAAGCCATGAGTCAGTCAGCAGCCCCCTGTAGTAAGGACTACTGTGGAAGTATCTTTTCTCTTCCAGAATTTCATTCAGTGTATTGAATTCCTTGAGGCTTTCTTCAGTTAAGATTGATTTCTTTGATGAAGATGATGAGCGAGTCTTTCGTGCTATGAATTTGCCAACTTTCTTCGGCCAAGTTCTCGGTGAGTTTTCCGACCATGACGTCCATCGAGAAGGTACATCTGAGTGAGAGGGAGAGGTAGGAGTTCCTGAAATTCTAGGGGCTGATTTAGAACGTGGGATTGAGGGACTCGGCATTGAACAACTGAAATTGAAAGTTCTCAAACTTTTTTTTCTTGCAGGGCTACATAACATGAAAAGAGGAAACTTAGGTAGTATGCAAAATGGTGATTTTTATGGGAAGTGCTCCTTTTGGATGGATTTTAGTAAGAATTTGATTCGTTGACGAGATATACAATGAATTGGAAAAGCGACATGCTGGCGTTAATAACAAGTATATGATCTGACACAATTTGATCAACCTGATTCAGGATGATGCCTACGATCTTTTCTGAAAGGAAGCCTTTGGCGCTCAAGGATTTTGAGGCCAACCACTTAATAAGATTGAGATCTCAAATCAGGTCGAAAAATGCAAACATTGTCAATCGTGTAAAAAAATGCAAACATTGTCAAGCTGAAGCCAAAAGGTTAACACATTTTTTGCTGAGGCCAAAATTATGCTGTGCGAATTGAGTCAATTAGTACACGTTTTCCCAAATCTAGTAAACGTGTTAAAACGTTTGTGTAGAAGAAACACATGCAAATAAGCAATTGTGTGTGTGTGTGTATTTTTTTTTTTGGGTCGTGCAAGAATCCCAAATGGAGCGACGATAACCTTTCAACTCTGTCTTGAGACGCGAAAATTGGTATGCTTTGGACCGAAGTGAAAACTCTTATCTGCATTTAGTAATGTTTATAACGACTTCAAGAAATAGCACTAATAATAATAGTAATCAAGAAGCAATACTTTTATATTAAGATCATATTCGGACAAAATTATTCAGGCATTGATAGGAATTAGGCAGAGATTGGCAGAATCTTGAATGGTTGAAACTTGACAGAAATGTCACTGATGATTCGAATTCTTGGGCACCGGAATTCTTGCCGGATAACAATGAGTTCTGTACGTAATCATTTACCATTTAAGATAAACTCATTTTATCATGATATTCCATAAGTGAGACAAGATTGAACATTCAATTGCGCAATGCTCTTAAATAGATATGGTTACAAAATCTCGACAATAAGAGGGATACATTCATAACAGCCCTAAAAATGATTCCAAGACTATTAGTCAACTAAAAGCTGTTCCATCCCCAGTTGATCAATTTATTAGGGAATTAAAGTATTTTTAAATTGGGATAATTCTAGAAATCTCCCCTAAAAGATTTGTGAGGATTTCACGTGGTACTTCTAAGGTTTTTAATATTACATTCACTCCTCCCATTTTGAGTTTTAATGAACAAAGTCCATCCAACTACATAAAAAATTCATATAAAGTGTTAAAAAGTATTTTCTTTCCCGCTACTAAATGTTATTTCAATCTAAAAGTTCATATTCACACCTCTTTTAGTTTTCAGTGCATTTTATTTGGTGATTTCAACATCGGATTTTACTTAGTCATCACAGAGTAAATCTAGTTTTAAATAAATAGTCTTTCAGAAAATCCAATTTCGTTTGCTAGAAAAAATTGCATTTCTAGGAGAGTTGTTTATAGAGCTAATGATTTGACAGATTATTAATCATGAACTAAAAGTTCTGTTAAAATCAATTCCTCAAACAAGAATTGGATTTTTTTTTTTTTTTTTTTTTTGCTTATAGGAAAACAAATTATTAGTCAACCAAAGCAAGAAGTTGGAATTTACAAAAGAACTCAAACAATGTGATTTTCTTGTACTTGCTGTCTCCTATATCTTATTATTTCAAAAGTTAATGCAATTAATTTATAGATTAATTTAATATTTATTTAACAAGAAATAGACATAAATAATCATTCACGTCCATTTCAGTCGCTTTTGGATAATATTCGAATCACTTTTCCGTCTACCAACAAAAATGCAGGTAGATCAATCACAGGCAAATATTTATTATTATTATTTTTTGGTGAAAACAAGATAGCATTAAAATTGACCCAGTCAAGACAAAAAAATAAAAAATTAAAATTAAAATTTCAAAAATTTCTTAGCTAATTTCAGAAATTTTGATGTGTGGATGAAATTATCACATTAAAATTTGAGCACTAAAATTAAGATATTCTAAAATATGCTCTTATTAGAGAATATATATTGGTTGCAAATCATTAATGTGACATTTTTCCATCCCTTAATTTTCGTCAAGAATCTTAAAACGAAGCCATTTTTTATGGTAAATTAATATAGCAACAGCCCTTGAATTCAAATGCAGAGATTGAAATTAATAAGATTTTACATAGCTTCTGTCGGAGGTAGCATATATTCCAGCACAATATCAAGGTATCGTGCTTGTAAGCAAGCATCTATATTCTGAGCAATAGCTCTTACTTTTCCAGCAAAATCTTCCGTCATACATTTGTTGGGACTCATATGGCAAAATTGCTGTACTTTTTTTTTTGAGTAAAAAAATAAAAAAAAGTACAGCAATTTTACCATACGAGTCCCAACAAATGTATTATGGAAGATTGCTGTACTTGAAAGTTGAAAAAAAAAATATTTTTGCTGTACTTGAAAGTTGAAAAAAAAATATTTTTGCTGTACTTGAAAGTTGAAACACATGGGACTTTCGAGTGGTTGAATCTTGGATTTTAAGATCCAACAAATATGTGCAATCTGTATGTCAAAACGTATCTATAAAATGAACTATTGAGAATAACTTAATGAAATCCTCAGCTGAAAAACTTAATAGCCATTTGATTCAAATTTTTTAATCACTATTACTATAAATATTATTAACCCCATTATAAATATCGGTTCTGAGAATTTCCTCCGATATATTTGGCTTCATATTTGAATGGTTATCGTTTACCCTCAAAGGGTTAATGTGTTTGACACAATAATATTTTGAGAGAAATCATAAATATCCCAATTAATCACTTTATTCTGATTGAAAGATACTGATACTTGTTTTCTAAATATCAACAATAGTGTTATTATCATTAACACACATTCACCTCTTTGATTCTCTAAAACCAAACGTCCTCGTAATAACATTCTCAAATATCCTATCACAGTCAATAGGTGCAAACACGCTATTTAAAAAGGGTTGAAACAGGTGGTCGGGGATAATTGGCTAAGCTTGGTTATTAGGGCTGCCTGCAAGACATTTTATTTAAAGAAACACCTGGAGCCTGTCTCCCAATGTACCTCTGATATTGCAGTTAGTAAAAATTGAAATAAGTCAAAGAGTAAAAAAATTTGAGAGACTTTTTATACTTAAAAGAAAGCGTATCTTTTCAAGAACAAGTAAAGTGTCTTTATACTGATAGATAGAGACAAAAGAATTTTGAGATTGATGCCTTAGTCAAACACTGTAAGGTGGTTGCTGCAGGTGTAAACTGGTGGATACAAGAGTAGGCCTAAAGCTTATAGGTACTTAGTTAGTGCATGTCATGTCATGTCTAATCATGTCGAATCAATCTCGAGATAGAACGTCGACAGTTCTTAGCCCTGCGGCCTCAAGACTAGCATCATCCACTGGAGATGACGCAAGAAGGAGCCAAGGTGACGTTTTGATTATCAAGTCTTTCTACTCGGCATGAGACCAATGTTAAAGTAGTACTCAAGCAAGAGCGAAGGTAATCACAAATAAATATGAAGATCGACCAGAAGCATACTAACATAGCATGTGCCCAAAGTGAACCCATGGGTCTAATTGGGTATTAATGGGGCCTCACAATTGGGTATTGCGTCGCATTAATTGGGTGTTAGTAAGGCCCCAAATCCGGGTATTAATAGAGCTGCTTCTCTTCCATTTGAACCGTTTTGTTATATGTTATCAACTGATTTAATTTTGTAGTTTTCCTGTATTGGCAATGTCATGATTTAATGGTTTTTAATTTGATTTTGTAATTCTAAAATTTCAAACACATTATGGATCAACATATATGGCCCTAATGTTAAAAAAGCAATATAAGTTTGTCATATGTGACTTCATACTCTAGAAATTTTAATGCAAGATTGATTAGGACAATAATTTTTGCACTACGTTAATTCAGCAAGTTAAGTACAAAATTTTCACTTAAAATTTTGTACACAAATTAAGTAGTGCTCAATGTATTGAGCGGGAAAGGAATTTTGTTATCAAACGTACAGAATTCAAAAAGCTATTAATCTATTAATTTTTAACATTAAGTTGAGTTATCAAACATTGATTTAATCACTATATATACACTTTTTCTAACCAACTTGACAAATATACTTTTTGTAATCAACTTGACAAAAGCTTCCTTGCACTAGAATCTATAACAATTTCATTATCATAATTACCAGCACATAGCAAAAAAGCCACTAATTACCTTTTTGTGATAAAAACTTCATGTAGATTATGCTATAATTAAGAAACTCACAAACTTTATCTTGACTAGTCTAAGAGTACGTGCGTTGCACGTTGCAAGGTAATATTGATGTACTCTATTGAATCATTGTTAATAAATAATTTCTTTTAAAATCATAAGGGGAAGAAATAGTATTAATTGTTAAAGTACTTAAAAATATATTTGTAATTTTTCTTAATCAATTTATTTTTATGACTATTTTCTTTTGACTTTTCAACATATTAATGTTTTTTTTTTCTTAAGTTTCAATCTTCACACTGAAATGAATTTAATATTACATTAGTATTTTTTTTTAAAATTCGTAGTACATAACTATGTGGTCGGTTATGAATTTGGCTTAATTAATTACTTTTGAGTAGCTAAACTAAGAGGTCTAACTGGTGGCATAGAAATATTAAATAAGCTAATTCTTAATGACCTAGAAAAATAGAATAACTAAGCAATTCTAAAACATCAGCTTAAACAAATATATACGAAAACTTCGGCCTTAAAATGTATTAAAGCGAAAATGACTAACTACTCCTTTATTGGTTGAAATTGTAATAACAAAATTTGCTTAGGATAACTTGAAATGGAATCAATGGGTGGTTAATTAAGAAAACAACCATGAATTAATTTGCATTTCAGGATAACAAAATAGTATACATTTTGAATTATGGTACAAAATATAAGTACTCAGAGTCATTATAACAAAAAATTAACAGAAAATGTCTTGTACTAATTACAACAAAAATTGACCAATACTAATTACAACAAAAATCGACGAACTTATATACAGAGAGAAAATATAACCACAAAAGAAAGAATTGCAAAAGAGGGGAAAAATAAAGAAAAGCAACATAAGAGTGTAAGTAGACAATGAGCAATTTGATAGATTGAACACATGAAATAAAAAAGTATTTAGATACAAAAAGCAAACAAATAACTTAGTTTTGGATAATAATAAATGTAAGAGTAAGAATTAAACTTTGCTTAAATTAGAATTAGCACTTTGAATAGTTTTTTTCCTCGACTCAACAGTCATCTCACAAAATATTCCTCCATTATGCCTAAGGAATGAGGGTCTTCATGTTTAAGTCTTGACCGATCTAGTTAAACTAAATTAGATAGGCTAAAGTGCATGAACCTATCTTAATTCATAATTTTTTTAAATTCTTAATATTAGTTGCAAAAAAAATTTTTTTTCCTAATGTTCGTTTTGCTAATATTTGTTGCAAACTATTTGGTATCTTAAAGTCTAAAAATGGTCAATGTACAAGCATTCTTTTTCGAGCAGCGTTTCAAATATTTAAAATCTTTTCTAGAACAACTTATTTTAAGCTATTTTACTATAAGAATTCTTTTATTGTATAAAAGTAAAACATTACTTGGCTGCATAATATTTAGTGGGAGAAGATAATTTAATCTATCATCTTTGCATAGATTCTTTGAAATCATTTGTATATTTCAAATATATATGTTCTTCTGACTATATTCCTACTATAATTTTTGACTTGGAGTACATTTAGAACTCAAAAAACTACAAAGGTTTACTAACATAACATAAAGCAAGTGAAGCACCAAAAACAAAGAGGAGTGCAAATATCACTGCCCAATATGAAGCTCATTAACTATGTTTATATAGGATTAGAAGAATATAAACCAATAACAATATATTTAGAATGCAGAACTTGTGTGGATAAGTGTCATTAGTAATTAAAAATTCCCGACCTTCTTCTCAATGTCAGTGACGGTGGGAAATGATCATACAATCATATTTTCATGCAAAAAAAAAAGAAAAAGAAAAAGGTGCATATCCTATAATATAAAAAAGCAATTTGTGATTTTTGTTTAAACACATACATGGATTTCATTTTGTTAACAATTTATTTTTGTGTAAGAAGAACCTGTATCAACTATTATTCAGTAACATGTATAGTAACATATATAATTGTATGCTTAGAATTAACTTATTCTTTTTTAACTTAAGAATATAAATTAGATAACTTTTTAAAAAAATTTCAAAAGAGAAATTATCTTTCTTGTTCAATAATTTCTAAAAATCATCTTTGACGACTTTTATTTCGCTAAAGAAACTTTATGAGAAATTTTTACTCCAATTAAACACAATGCTCATTTGAATCCTCATAATTATATATATTTTACCTATTTATTCTTAAAACTATAGAATAATTCACCTTAGAACATTTGATTACCACCAAATGTGATGAGCATTAGAGGATCTAGAACTTAAAGTTAAGATCGACTGGACCAATGTACAAAAATATAAAAGTTCAAAATCCAAAGTTTATACATTAAGGGAATTATATAGAATTGGTTAATATCGGTAGTTTTTGTAGTTTTTACGAAATTGTAATCCAAAGAGATTTCGACTTGTATACTGAAATAGTTTTAGCACTCGTGACACTTAATTTGATTTTCTTTTATTGTAAAAAAAAACATATTAGCTAGTGCAATTATCAACTGACTTAATAAGTCATAGAATATTGTTAATAGTTAAAATTTTCTCATGCTTATTGATGTTAAAAAATAATTTGTATGCGATGATTTTAAAGTCCAATATGCCACGTGCATTGTAGATTTCTTTGTCATATATTGAATACCTAACTAACTAACATAATAATCGATATACTTTATACATTTGAATTTGCTAATTATCCTTAAGCACCTCAATCGACTGAAATCATAATTAGTTAATCTAGGAGACTGTTGTTGAATTTTTCAAAGAAAGCTATATATTCGTAGTCTAGGAATTTAATCATCTAGGGACTAAATAAAAATGGTGCGTTATTTGAATAAATTTACGGGATTGTATAAGATGCTCAAATTCATATTAAAATATATACAAAATTTATAATTAAACAAAAAGAAGACCAACATATGTCTATGAAAACATGGAAAAAAACAATAGTTTCAAAGTGAGTAGTCTTTTAAATATTAAAAGGAGCATATCCTATAATATACAAAAGCAGTTTGTGATTTTTGTTTAAACACATATATGGATTTCATTTTGTTAACAATTTATTTTTGTGTAAGAAGGACCTGTATCAACTATTATTCAGTAACATGTATAGTAACATATATAATTGTATGTTTAGAATTAACTTATTCTTTTTTAACTTAATAATTTAAATTAACTAACTTTTAAAAAATTTTCAAAAGAGAAATTATCTTTCTTGTTCAATAATTCTAAAAATCAGCTTTGAAGACTCTTATTTCACTAAAGAAACTTTATGAAAATTTTTACTCCAATTAAACACAATTCTCATTTGAATCCTCATAATTATATATATTTTATCTATTTATTCTTAAAACTATAGAACAATTCACCTTTGTCACACTAATAGCATCAGCAACCACTCTTATTCCTATTATGGAGTGATGCAAGTAAATCGATGCCTGTAAAATTGACATGTATTTACAGTCCAAACATAAATCAAACTACAAATATATTTTTATATTTAACATGATATACAAAATATGAAATATGTCTTAATATAATATTCAAAGCTTTCTTTATAAACAAATCATTAGAAAGTACTAATAGAGAGTAAAAGGATGACTTATAAATAATAGAACAAATTGAGATCAATGAACGTGTTTAAACAAAAATCACAAACTGCTTTGTATATTATAGGATATGCTTTTTGTACCATGCACATTTTTCTTCAAATTCATAAACTACACATTAGGATATGCTTTTTTTACCATGCACACTTTTCTTCAAATTCATAAACTTCACAATTCAAATGTGGACAATTCTTTAATCATATGACGTTAGACTTTCACACTCTTCTTCCACCAGTCTCAAATATCTTGTAACTCTCACAATTCACGAATTGGAAAGACAAGTTGCTGCTTTGACTAATTTTGGACTGCTGTTGTGACATTTTGTGCAAACTGATTGAATTGTATAATCTTTTTGCAATTCACCAATTGGAAAGATAAGTTGTTGCATTGATGAATTTTGAACTGGTGTTGTGAGATTTCATGCAAACCTAGTTGAATTTATAAACTTTTTGTTGTGTTCGTAAATATATATAATCTTTTTGTTATTCTTTAATTTTTAAATTTGAACTTTCTTCCATTCATAAATTTATTCCTTAAAAAATTAAGGAAACATGCTTTAATAAAACCTACCTTCCTAAAGTAAATACTGAATACTAATATTACAAAAGCAACCCTAACAATTTTAAAAGGAAGGCATCCTTAATATTATTAATATGTTTATAATAATTTTCAAAATTAAATTGATTCCAATTTACAAATTTATTCCTTACTAATATTACAAAAGCAACCCTAACAATTTTAAAAGGAAGGCATCCTTAATATCATTAATATGTTTATAATAATTTTCAAAATTAAAATTGATTCCAATTTACAAATTTATTCCTTAAAAAATTAAGGAAACATGCTTCAATAAACTTACATTACCATGTTTTTATATACTAAATATTCCTAAAGTAAATAGTCAATATTTATAAACATGCTTTAATAAAATCTACATTCCTAAGGTAAATACTCAATATTAGCATTACAAAAATAGCCTTAACAATTAAAGAAAAGGCATTTAATTTTGGTGACATAATATTGCCATTAATTTATTTTGTAAGGGCACTATGGGAAAGAAAATGTAACAACTCGCAAAACTCCCATAAGATTATGCTATTGTTAAGAAACTCACATCACCTTTGAATCTCTAAAAACATGCATGCTTATTCATATAAAATTCAACAAAGAAATTTGTGGCATCTCATCTCATTGGTAGCAAAATCTCATCAACAGAATATCGGTGATGAAATTTTGGATGATGGAAGACTAGAAATTTTTATATGAACCAGGTCGACGGCTCCATTTGTGACTTTTGTGGTTTAAAAGAGTATCACATAAATATAATAATGCATGTTGATATAAGAAATTGACGTAAAAATACTTATGTGTCTCTATTTTAGACCACAAAGTTTATAAGTAGAATCGTAAATTGAATCCATAAGAGAATTTTTCATGGAAGACAAAGAAGGGGTAATGATCAGAAACAAGAACAATCAGTTCCCCTACTAACGGGCCACTCCACTCCATAAATCAGGTGGCTGACCAGAGCTGTCAAATGACTAGTGTACCCCTGTTATTAAGTTAATATAGTCTACGTGGTGTCATGTAATTAGTGAGCCTATTATTGTATCATTAACCGCCCCCAATTCGACATTTTCCTGAGAGTTGTCATGATAGTAACTTTCCGCTCCCAATAATTCGAAAATTATTCAAAAACTACCCTTTCAAATTCACTTAATTTTTATTTACATATAAAAGCACATCCTTCGGGCTTTCCTTCATTTTTTACCAAAAATTTCTCCTCGTCAAATATCAAGAAAACTTAAGAGCCAAAAAAAAAAAAAAATTGTTCAAGTTTTTCGGAGCAAGAAAGTACCTATATTTTACTTAACAAAAGAACTCTTATTCTTCATTCTTAATAAATTTCCACTACCTTTTCTTTTCCTTTTGTTCCATGAAGGATTCAAATGAGTACTTCATTTTTTAACCATTCATTGGGATGTCAATAGTATATTTGAACTAATCACTTATGCATTGATAGTGTAATTTTTTTTTTTTTTACAACAATAGGTTTAGATGCATGCCATATGTATGATAATCAGATTTTAAATATCACTAGAGATGATGTGTTATGAATCTAATCTCACTCTGTAAAACATTTCCCTTACTGTCAGTATATACAAAAATTAATGATAGTGTTTATATGTACTAAGTAAAAGAGCCTTTTTTATTATTATTATTTTGGGTTCTTTTTTCTTTTATCACCTTTATAAAGGAGGGATGGGACAATCTCTTTGCAGTAATCATTTGATGACATTAACTTACAACTTCACATTTTATGCATATAACTACAAATCCCATAAATATTTCTCATGGAATCCATAAAGGGTTACGTATAAAACCTGTTGGAGGACAAATAAATTCATAGAATTTGTCAAGAAAATTAGTGCCAATAGATAAAGTGCCCTAATGTAAAATATGCTTTTACATAGCAGTGTATAACAAAAGAAAAAAAAAACATAAATAACCAATACATTTGCATGTTTTCACGTTTAATTTTTTAAAACCTTATTACAAATGTATAAGATTTCTTTGGAGGCTCAACGGCCGCTTACGTTAGTTACAATGCCCAGTTTGCATTCTTATGTTAGTTAAAATGCCGGTTTGCATGAAGAAATTCACTGGCGGGGGTGCGTCCCATTTTGGAAATTGTTGGATGGTATAGGAATTATCCTACAGTAATATTGACACTCTATTTTTTTTAACTATTATAATTTTATCTCATTTGTAGATCCTGCAACAAATATGAAATAAATAGAATGCCAATAAAAAAAGGAAAAGTATATTCATAATATCAGTCAATACAGGCCTGACATACTAAAATGTTAATTAGAAAAAAAAATATTAATAAATTTAGCATCATATACAAATGAAATTGTTGCCTGTTCTGAAGCTAATAATAGTTGTCTGTATATAAATTAACACGAATAACCTATGGTCATAAGATATTTTTATGATTTTATACAATTTATGACATTATCTATCCTTGGATTGAGCATTATTTGGCCAATTATTTTGAATTTTTTTACAAATGTGTTTTTTAATTACTTTTTTTATGCTTTTAACTATGTTTTTATCTCGCATACATCACTTCATATAACTTATGTTATAGTATCATTTTTTTCAATACTATTCTATTAAATAAATGCCAATGAAGTCAAACTTTCCCATCTTGGAAACTTAAAAAAAAAAAAACAAAAAAAGAAGTGTAAGTAAAACTACAATTTTAGTACAAACAAATGGTGTCATCTACTTCTTGTTCCCCTAACCCAAACCAAAACCAAGCCATCCTTCCCCTTTCTTTGCTAATCCCAAATGCTCAAAACTCTTCCACCACCGTCATCTCCATTACTTTATCTTCAACCAAAAAAGTTTACATTATTTCATGGATACTTTTAGCTCTGATTTTCAGTAGTTCTTGTCCTCATCATTTTTATCATCCATTTTTAGTTCAGAGAAATACATATTCAGTAACTACTGCAATTGTTTGATCCCACAAAGATGCTTGTAGAAAGTGCTTGTTTTGATCCTAATCCTGTACAACAAGGAAGGGTAATAGTTGAGGATGATTCTTCACAAACCCATCTCCTAAATTGCATCCCTAGCTTTTCCACGGAGGATCTTCACCCTTACCACCAAAAAATGCCCTCCCAACACCACCACCACCATCTCCAACAACATCAGCCACAAGAAGTTGCTGCTGCTGCTGCAGGAGCTATGGAGATGGGGCTTCAGCAGCGAGTCAACAATGAGATGGACCAAGGTTATAGTTGCATTAACAATAATACTACTAACTTGCAAGAAGTGGTTGATCAGGATTCCACCCGCAACCAGATTTTATCATCTTGTGATCCATCAAACTGGGAAGAAATGACTTTTGGTCACCACCGCCACCACCATCATGAACTGGATCATCGTCATCATCAGCCCATGCAACAAGTTGAAATGCAAAATCTTCAGCATCATAGCTTTACTGTGCCATCGCTTGACACCCCATATCCTCCAACTCCTGATTTCCTTGACATGTTACCTTTACCAAGATGTTCACCTTCCACTTTACTTATACCAAATTCATCGGTTTCTTTTGCAAACTCATCAACCCAAGAATTGTCAAACTTTCTGAGTTCTTTAGGCCTTCCTGGGGACATTTCGGGGGCAAATAACCCGACAGAATCATCTTTTATGTATGACCCTCAATTGCCTGTGAATCTCCCTCCCCAACCTCCTTTGTTGAGGGAGCTGATTCAGTCTTTTCCAAATTGCTGTAACTTAGGAGGCTCAAGGAGTGTTTCTTTGTTCACTAAAGTTAATAAAAGAGAGGCAAGCGATGGATTGTTTCAAGATGGAGATGGGAGGAGTTATGAAAATGGGGTTTTCGAGTTCACTTCAGATATGAAGTGTATAAGTAAAGGTAAAGATGGTAAGGATAGAGAACATGTCACCACTGAGAGTCAAAGAAGGATGCTGTGGACTGACAAATACATAGCTTTAAGGAGTTTGGTTCCCAACCCCACCAAGGTAATGATGAAACTTTTCAGGTTGTTGATTAGGTATTACCCACGTTGTTGGACCATATTTTGCTCGACTTCCTATCTATATATGCACATATCCATATGAGCTGTCTTTTTTCTCTTATTTAACGTCTTGGATGTTTTTTCTTCTTTTCTCTTCAATCAAGACTGATAGAGCTTCAGTTGTGGGAGATGCCATTAGATATATCAGTGAGCTTAAGAGGACAGTGGGTGAACTCAAAATCCTAGTAGAGAAGAAGAGATGCAGCAGAGAAAGGCTTAAAAGGCAGAATATCAAAGATGGTGCAGAAGGAACTGCTGACAAGACTGAGGATGATCTTGATCAACCTTATAATGGATCACTGTTAAGGGGCTCATGGCTTCATAGGAAGTCCAAGAACACTGAAGTTGATGTACGCATCATTGATGATGAAGTCACTGTAAAACTTGTTCAGCAGAAGAGAATCAATTGCTTGCTGTTTGTGTCGAAAGTTCTTGATGAACTTCAGTTGGATCTCCATGATGTTGCTGGTGGGCTGACTGGAGATCAGTATAGTTTTTTGTTCAACTCCAAGGTTAATAATAACTCTTTGTTTAATAATTAGCAAATTTACAACTTGATTGATTTTCGTTCTCAATTTTTTTGCTGAACTGGCGGTTTTTGAAAATTTATGTGCAAGTTATGTCGTTAAAAAATCTTGCAGATTTGTGAAGGTTCCACCGTGTATGCACATGCCATAGCAAACATGCTCACTGAGTTTGTGGACAATCGATATGCAGCTTTTCAACCACCCAGCAGCTACTGGGTAAATGTAATGGACTTTTTCCATCAAATGGTTCATACTCTCTGTGAATGCAACTCAACCTGAGAGTTGAATTTCAAACTAAATATATGCTGGCTTCAAATGTTATGAAATGTGTATATATAGGCTATGATTATGTGCTTTGCTCTTCTGGAATGTAATTGACATGTTGTTTATAGTAGTTCATAGACAAAAATTGATTTTGAAATTGATATGTCTTAGCTCCTTTGGTTCTCTTGTAATAGGTGCTTAACCGCGTAATTTTTTTTTTCTATTCCAAAATTGAGATCACAAATTCTTAATCTGCATATGAACATGAGCCATATCCTAGACCATGGACAAGGATTATGCAGCAATTCAATCGTCAGATGTGGCTCAGCAATAATTAGGCCTTAATGAGTTGCATGCATTTCTTTTCCTATTCTATTCTTCAAATATCCCCATTAAAAGAAGTGTTACTGTTTGATCCTTGAATCTGCAAGTAGATCACATTATACTATACATTAATCCACACTTTATGAAGTACAAGAATTAAGGAGCTGATGCTTCTATCCAAATTTTGGAAATGCATACATGTTCTTTCTTTTCCTGGTTACTTGATTGTTCTGATCAATTCAGGCTAATTGTATTAGCTTTCTTACGAAACTAAAAAGCAATAAAAGCTACAATGAGTAAATGCTTACTTTTCAATACTAAGTTTCAGAGAAAGCAAATAACTTGTCAAACTGCCAGTTATACATTTTCTCCTTCTTGTCAGGCAGCAGTACATAAAGTACCTCTTCAGATTTTTGACCTTGGAGATGATTGTTTCTGTTTGCTTTCAGTTGCAGACTCGTGGTGGCACTAGAGTGTGAGTGTGTGTGTGTTTCCCCCCCCCCCCCCCCCCCCCTCTCTCTCTCACTCCCTCTCTCATCCGAAATAGAATAAATAACAGTCATACAAGAAAACAGAAACCTTTGTATTTCACCAGAAAAAAGAATAAACGAAATGCACAAGAGATTTCGGCGATATAAAAGATGTGATGGGATAAAATTCTATAGGGTGGATGTCACACATCATTAAAAAAAATGATTATCACAAAATATATAGCACCTATCAACTAACAAGATGATCAAGCTTAATAGAAACAAATCTAATCCACCTATAATAACTGCATAGAAGAAAACTAAAAATAAAGTTAATCCAAATCCAAAATTCAAACAACGAAATCTTCAATAATTCGTCTTCCTGTGGTGCTTCTTCTGATATCGTCTCTCAAGCCCCTTCACTATTTTCTCATTCTCCTTAAAATTAACACTCTTATTAGCCCCATCAATGGCAATATTATTTTTCTTTGTACCTTTGTCTTTACGTTTTATGTTGATTCTGTGAAGATTCTTCAGTGCGTAGTCACCTCTTTTAGACTTAATACGAGAAGACAATTCTGAAGCTAATGCAAGGACTGCATGGAGATTGGTTTTAGATGCTTGAATTAGTTCCAAACCATGCAGCATTATTCCGTGACTTTGGGCACCATCGACTGATTCTGTCACGTCCCGTAATCCGAGACGTGACATCCACCATGCCCTATACTACACTAGAATACAAAGCTAATCGATACAAAACCTGAATAACAATTCATAACTTAATACATACACAATAAATACCCAAAAGAATGTCATTTCATTCATTCAAACATAATCATTCTCCATTTACAATTCCATCACCCCATAACAAAATAATTGGGAAATCACATATATAACTTAGCTATACAAAATATGGCTATACAATGAATATCTCAAAAATAACCTCTTCTATATCTAATATCCAAAGATACAAGTCAAGAGGCTCAAAAGTCATTCCAATCCTCCTCTATAAACTCATCCCCTACGAGATAAAAGAATGGGGTGAGTGACAAATCACCCAGTAAGTGTACAAGGTCTCTTTGAGGCTTGAGAATGCTAGGCATATACATAGAGTTTTCAAATACAAAACAATAGTTTTCATCATTCTTAAAGATACGCGGTCACTTCATTAGCAATGCAATTCAATTCATAATCATAGATCAATACAATGAGAGCTCAAGTAGTTAGTGGACAAATGACCCTGGATATCCAGTTGTTAACTACGACCCGGTTAACACAGTTCAAATCTAACTTTAACCTAGTTGGTCTGGTTCAAAGCTAACTATCACCCGGTTAGTACAGTTCAAAAAATATATCGCATTCACCAATTTAAGGAACTAATCCCGTCATAATCCATTTCACATACAAGAGCTCACCTCATAGTAATTCAAATAACAAATAGGCCACGTATACGCATTTCATAGCAAACATAAACATAATCAAACTCAAGCCCATTCATATAGTAATTGTCATTTCAAAACATTAAAGTTGGCAAAGTACATTTTCAAAGACAAAGAGATTCAAGTAATACTTACCTCAATCCAAAGTTAATTCAAGTAGTCGAAGTAGGAAAAATCACTGTCCTTGCCTATAACACACAAATAAACACTCAATTATAAACTTATTCTAACAATAAATCTTGAATAAACCCTAATTCTAGACTTTACACACAAAACGGAACAAAAAAGCTACCAAAAGAGTGTGATTCGCGGGTGGACCAGGCTGATCCGTGCCCGCAAATCACAAGGAGCACCCGCGGCTCACAACAAATGGTTGAGCCGTGGGTGGGCAGTGCACGAGTTGCGGTTGCGGCTTGCCTGGCTTGACCCGCGGCTCACCATTTGCGGACCAATCTGCGGCGCGGATGATGCCACGGATACAATTAGAAACTTTGGCCAATCCAACAGCGGTTCCATTCGCGACGTGGATGGGATCGCAGCTAGCACCAAAAATTACCCAGAATGAGCCTGCAACCTACCAAAACACACCCAACCTTCTCTAATTTCATTCAACTTCATCCAACACCCAAAACAACTCCAAAATGGCATAATAAAGCAATAACCTTACATATAAGACTCAAAACACCCATAAATCATAAGTTTAAGTCATCAATTTACACATCAATCCATCATACACTTCCTCTACAATCATCCTAGCAAAGCAATCAACAACACACACACAAACACACTAATAACACAATGTACAAAACCAATAGAACATAAATAACCTAAAACTCACCAAGCAACCATCCAAACTACCAAATCTTACATACTAGATCAAAAGAAGAAAGATGGGCTCTGTGGGAAATTACCTTGAGTGTAAACTTCAAAACCTCTCCTACTTGCTTCTCCTTGAAAGTGAAACTCTCCACTACTTCCTTCAAGAGAAAATGGGTAAAGGGATTTAGAGGGAGAAAGCAAAAGAGAAAGAGGAAAGTCTTCCAATGGAAAAGAGAAGAATGAAAGAAGGGGAAAGAAGAAACCCTAGTCTTAGGCTAAAACACATTTGCCTAAATTGCATATAAATCCCTCATGAACTTACAAATCACATTTTTCCCCCAAGAGGTCCAAATGACTAAAAGGCCCAATGGAGGGTCCTTGATATTACAGATTCTACCATTATTTTTTTGTAGTCATCTTTCAAAATCTTTGAATTCTGACTCTCGTTATACAATTGGGTGGTCTTGATCTTCCGGTATTGGTAATAACTCCTAGTTAATTTATTCCAAACGAAATCTAATATATTGTTATGCAGCTGATATGGATATTGGAACGCAAGATTAGACCAAAGCAAAGATAAATTCATGGTTAATTAAAAGTAAAATTTGAAGGTCTGCACTTTTTTGGACAAGAATCAAGAAAGAGAACAAATCAATAACTTGGGATATTAGTTTAAAAAAATCATCGGATGTTTGTCCTTGATTTATAGAAAAAAAAGAAATCAACGTGTTTCAATTCTAATAGTAATATGACATGGCAGAGATAAGCCAAAATTTTAGTTTGCTATCCAATTGAACTCAGGATAAGTTGTTTTTGTATCTTGGAAAAGTGTTCTTGTACAAGAAATATTCTGGATAATTTTTTTGTTATCCAAGTGGAGTGGATTTAGGATAAATGTTCTTGTACAAGTAAATTTAGGATATTGTTTAATGTTGTCAATTCTGAATTCTACCAGTCCAAGTTTTAGGATAAATTTTCTTGTACAAGTTCAGGATATTGCTTAACGTCGTCAATTCCGAATTCTACCAGATCTGGTTGGCATCTTTTGGTCAACAGTATAAGCATATAACAATAAAAAACAAAGAAATGAAATTAGAAGGCAATAAAAGCAGGAAAAGAATAAGAAAGAATCATAAAAAGTAAGAAATTATATAAAATGGGAAACTAATTTTCGTCTAAGCATAAATTATGGAGAAGAGATATAAAGAACAAAAATTAAAAAATGACAGATTTTTAGATAAATTTATTTATTGACAAAAATAAAAATTTATATGAAAATATTATCATAATTTAAAAATTTTGGGATCATTTTGCTTATTTTACTATGGATCTTTTTGTCTTGAAATTAAACAATCAATTATATAAAATCAACCGACTATAGATACTATTCAAGATTTATATCAAAACTTAAGTAAGATTCGTGGATTTAAAAAATAATTTAGTATGTACATGAGTTTTTAATGATCACAGAGTTTTTGTTAGAAACTTGTTGGTTTTAGATTTTTTTATTTCTTTAACTTAATTATTATGCTTCAACGCAAGCTTTTTCTATTAGTGCCTTCTCCATTATTGCCATAGGTTGAGTTTCAAATAGGCCTGTTAATCAAGCCTTATGAGTCGAGCTTTAACAAGTTTAGCCTCATCTCATATAATTAATTGAACTATGAGCTTCGAGTTATGAATTTTGAGTTTGTAAATGTGAAGTTTGTACTCAACTTACAAAATATTGGGTTGTGAGCCACGGCTCATGCTTATAAGCCTAAAACTATTGAGATATTCCTAAAAATTAATACCCTCATAGAAATGATGAATAGAAACAAACTAATTGGCAAATTAATACTACTATAAATTATTCATTCTAATATCCAAAACAAGAAGAAAAAGAGTAGGCCAAAACAATGAAAAAGAAAGCATAATGATACAATGCCAAACATCTCAGGCACACAAAAATAAAAGAACTAGTATCCAAAAAGAAAAAGGAAAAACCAGTAAAAATAATTAAAACTCATTTGAGGGTTGATAAATATCCACTCAAACCAATGAAAGAAGGAAAAAACCGACTTCGAAAGATTAGAAAATTACCTAAATAAATGTTCTCTCGCTTGCTTCTTTGATTATTTAAATTTTTTTGTACCCAGAAAGAATGTGTTTCTAAGAGAGAAAGGGGAGTGAATTTTGAGCTAATGGGTGAGAAATGTAAATTAGGGATGGGATTAGGGTTTTCTATATGAACAATTGATATATATATATATATATATATATATATAAGTTTTCATTTTTGAGCCAGACCAAAAACGGGCCAGAGTTTAGTGAGATCCAGTAGAAATACTTTGAACCTAATATTTAGACTTTCTCAGATCGGCCCAACGAAATGTAAGACTTATTGAGCTTTTTTTGGGGCTTGGCTCGGGGGGGCTTGACTTAGTCCTATTAATTGTCCTAGTTTCAAATGTTTTTGATTTTTTGTAACGAAGTTGATTGGTTTTAAAATTTAATTCTTTAACTTTATTAAGGTACATAGCATTTTATTATGATTTAACTCTGGATATAATGTTTGCAGTCGTGCCCTTTCCCAATTTAATTGTGAAGTATAAAGAAAAAGATAATAAGCCACAGGTTTTTCTTGGCAGTGATATGAATACACAGGTAAACTTTAGAATCATGTTGCTTATTTTACCCTTTTATAGATGGTGTTTTTCTTGGGACTAATCCATCAAATAAATAAAATCAACCGACTTGGAAACTATTCAAAATGAATGTCAAATTTCCAATGTGGTAGAAGAGTTTATGATGGAGATTTAAAAGAAATTTTAGTATGTACATAAGTTTTTTTAATGATCAAACACTTGTTATATGGAAGTTGTTGGCTCTAGAAATTTTATTTATTTTATTAGGAAATTGCTGGTTTTAGAATTTTTATTTCTTTAACTTTATTTATTATGATCTAGCACCGGTTATTATATGTCTGTTAGTGCCTTTTCATTATTACTGTAGGTTGAGTTTTTGGAGATCATTGATCTTTTGTGAGAAAGTTAATTGGTTTTAAAATTTGATTCTCTAACTTTATTAACGTGGGTAGAGTTTTAGTATAATTATATCTGTTTATTATGTTCCTACCAGTGCCCTTGCCTAATTTAATTGTGAAGTACAAAGAAAAGGTCATTTTTTGGAACAAAAATGTCAAAAACACTTGAGCAACTCATACATAAACGCATACATATACATCTAATTTTCCTCCCAATATATAAACGAGATATATTGGGAGGAAAATTAGATGTATGTATGTGTGTGTAGATACACACACGTATCAATGCTATTATGACAGTAAAAAAATTTTCAACTTTTCAAACAATTATAATTTCTCAACATTAATATGTCTAGCCACATGTCTCCACAATTATAATATTTCCCTTCATACCCACTATATTATATAATATTTTATTTCTTTTTTAATGTTATATTAATTTATCTAATGTTTTTATTTTTCTCCATTACATTGTATCAAAGTTTATTATGATTGCACAATAACTATACCTTAGTAAATCCTAAGTTAGACATGATATTTGTGTGCCATGTGTACAAATTACATATTCTTTTTATGCTATATAATTTCCCATAAGTTTGTAAGTTATAAAAACTGACATTCATACCGTGTTTTCTTCTTTTTCATATCAATCAATAGAAGCCCGTTCTTAATTCCTAATCAAATCCCTCATGCAAAGAATGAGTTTTTTAATCTATGATATACAACTAATATATCTAATTTTCTTCCAATATATCTCATTTTTTTTATGATTTTTTATGTCAATGCTACTATGAAGAGTGAACCAAAAATAAAAATAAAAACTTCTAACTTTTCAAACAATTAAAATTTCTGCATACAAATAACATTCAAATTGTATGATATTTCTCTCCATACCCGTTTATATATTATAATATTTTATTTCCTTTTCACTGTTATATTAGTTTATCTAATGTTTCTATTCTTCACCATTGCATTATGGAATTCTTTTATTGTTATATTAGTTTATCTAATGTTTCTATTCTTCACTAGTACATTAGTATATTGTACAACTAGAGAGTTTATTATGATTGCACATCAATCATAATCCAAAAAATACTAAGTTAGACTAGATATTTGTATGCCATGTGTGCAAATTTTGGATATCTTACTATAAAGCTTCGACAGATATAATGTACTTTCCGCTATATACAATTGAAACACTTCAGGAAGGGAAAAGGGAGAAGATACAAAAATTAGAGGAAAAGGCGAAGAAAGAAAAAAGAATCGAGGATGAAGAAATGAAAAAAAAAATATTCAAAAAGGATGAGAGAGATCAATACTAGAAAGCAATACAGAACAATCATCACACAGATGCTGAAGAATATCCACTCATTCACTTACTGTGGGATTGTGGCAAGAATCCATTGTCTTTCACTGTTGGTGTGATGTGATGATACTACAAACTGTTGGTACGATGATGCTGGTTACCATTCATTATGGTTCATCGTCCACAACTACTCCTTCAAATCAGAAACAACTACTATCGTGATGTGTTGAATTATCTTTGAATTTTAAAAATCATAAAACTATTATTGATGTGTTGAATTGTGATGACACTGCAAACTGTTGGTGTGATGATGCTAGTTGGATGGTGGCAAGAATGGTTCATTGTCCACAACTACTCCTTCCCTCCCAAGTTGATAGTAATCGGAAACAAATACTATCGTGATGTGTTGAATTATCCTTGAATATTAGAAATGATAAAAGTGTTTTTGATGTGTTGAATTGTTCTTGAATTCTAGTGTTTTCGGAATAGGGATTTGTGTGAATTGAAATAATGAGATTAAATGTGCTAATAATAGATGTTTTGTAAGTGTGTATTGTGGTCCTTCTTCTCAAGTCACTTTCAAAATTAAGAAACCAAAGTATTTTCAAGTGTAGGCAAACCAAATTCTTTTCAAATGAGGGCAACGAGGCAGATTACCACCACGTTGAGGTAGATTAACAAGATTTAGAACCAAATTCTTTTCAAGTGAAAACAATGAGCCAGATTAACACCATGTCAATGTAGATTAACACAATATTCAAATAGTGACTTTTGACCTAAGAAAATGACCTACATTTGTCAAAAAGAAAAAAAGAAAATGACCTCCAATTTGTCCAGACTTTCCTTTTGAATTCATGTAAAAATTTTCACCTCAATTCATTACAAACTTTAATTATCTTGAAATTCTTCAGAACTCAAATTAATTTTTTCTTTTTCTAAGCCCTTTTTTTTTTGTTTCCTCCCACCTCAATTTTGTTTTTTCAAATTACTTACTCTATATTGTCTATGATTCTTGTGCTTCCTTGATTTCCATAATCCAATCAACAAAAGGCATTTGTGGATAGCCCTTTAGTAATTATGTTTTTTTAATACTATATTTATCAATATTATAAGAGTCAATTAGAGTTAAACTTAACATTTAATTGAATAGAGGGATCAACAATTGAGCCATAGTATTGATGAGTCAAAGAAACTCATTTATAATTAATCTTTCTCTTATTGATTTTCTCTTGTCTCCCTCCATTCAAATCCTTTACTCTTTCTTTCCTATATAAAACCTTGTATCTAACAACGTTAATGTTTCTCCTCCCATTCAATCCTTTCACAACTTTTTCTTTCCTATAAAACCTTAAATATAACAACATTAATGTTTTAACATACCATGTGTCACTACTTCATGATTGATTCTTCAAGCGAGAAGTGATACTCCTTTTTAGGTCAAGAATGAAAAATATATTCTTCTAAGTTTGCAAAATAACTTGAACAATGAGGATTTTTCAAATTGAGTTGTCTTCACTATCTTAATCATTCAAATTTTTGTATGCATGCACCTACATTTATAAAGAGAAAAGAAGTGAGAATTAAATAAAACCATCTGGATCTATATGATAGTAACAAATAATATATAATAGTTAACAGAAACTTACTATGACAATGTTATGTGCCATGATAGGATGTTGAAGTTATAATTGTTTATGGATACACCATTTTGTGACAATCATACATTATACTAATAAAAATAATGCTATTTAAGAGAGTGCATCATTAAAAAATTTCACCATTAATGTTCAATATGAAAAATCTATGAAAATAAAATATAAGAGGTGAAATATTGGAAGAATTGCATAGATGGCCCTCACATATATAAACAATTTTTTCTTGTCCCCTCAAATAGAAAGTATTTGGTAGCTAAAATTTTTCTTTTTCAGGTAACAAGTTGCTAACATATTCAAAATATATTAATTTGCTCCTAAGTTCAAATTTTACTCTTTTTTATTGAAAAAATGACCATATCAATGCTTTTAAACTAAGGTATAAATTTGAAAATACACACTTTTACTTTACAAAAAAGGACATATATACACAATGTTTATTCATTTCAAAAAATTATAGCCAAATATATATATGTATGTGTGTGTATATACACATATATACAAATACATATGTGTAAATGTATATATGTGCATATATATATATGTATATATATGTGTGTGTGTGTGTGTGTATGTATACATACATAGATACATACATATATGTATCTATACATACACACACATGTATGTATATACATACATATATACATACATACATAAATGTATATATATACATATATATCCGTATATATATACATATATATGTATATATAGATTATATATATATATATAGTTAGTTAGTTAGTTAGTTTTAGAGTTTACACTAATTAGAATATATATATATATATATATATAATGTTGAATGGAGAAGAAAATTAGTCAAACTAAAGAAAAAAATAAGAGTTATGTATGTCTAATGTGAGTAGTATGTGTGTTTGTCTTTATTTTTTATGCTGTATGTATATGCGTGCGAGATATAGATAGATAGAGAGGGAGAGGGGGGGGGGGGGAGAGGGAAAGAAAGCAAAAGAGATAATTAAGGAATTAGATAAAATTTAATCCTAAAATTAAATTGTAATGTCAAGCTATTATAATTAAGGAATTAGATCAGATATAACCAAAAAAATATTTAATTATAATATCCAGCTATTATAGAAGATGAATGTACACTAAATTTCAACTATAAAATTTGTTTGAGGGTAGGATATCCTCTATGCACGGTCTAAGCTAAAGTGTCCGTTTGGATAGATTATTTAGAGTGTTTTATGAGAATTATTTGTAAAAATTATTTGGAGTGTATTTTTTGTTGACTTTGTTGAAATGGAGGGAAGTGTTTGAATTTTGAAAATTTTTTGAATAACTTATTTGAAATGTTCAAAACTTCCTAACAACTTGTTTCACTTACACAATTATTCACAAAATATAGCATTTTTTTTAGAAAATTTTGCTCAGAAAAAGAAAAAAATTTGTGATGAATATTTTGAACTCCATTTACAATAGTAATAGAGTAATGAGCATTGCCATCGGACGCCAGTTTTGAACATTTCAAATAAATTTTTCCAAAAATTTTCAAAGTTCAAAAAATGAGAAAGAAAATTGTTAACTTTTGTTAAAAAAATTTTCAAATAATTTTCACATATCCAAACATCTTTCAAAAAAAAATTCAAATAATTCTCAAATAATCATATCTAAACGGAGTATTTTCAAGCAAATCTCAACTAATACAATATATGAGATTAAAATGAAGTCATAAATAATCTTTTTATAAATTTCGACTGGGCTAGATAAACTTGTGGCAATACAAAAAAATACTCTTTTTTTAATTGAAAAAAAAATCAGGTTGCTTCATATACATTTCTTCATCTGATTCACCATTTAAGAATGTCGTTTTAATATCCATTTGATGAATTACCAGATTATGCATGAAAGCCAATGGTATGAGAACTCAAATTATAGCAATTCTAGCAACTGATACATATGTATCAAAATAATCTAGTACACGTTTTTCTATACGTATCCTTTAGCAACAAGTTTGGCTTTGAATTTGTCTATAGTTCTATCAACTCTTGATTTCTTTTTAAAAATCCATTTTTAACCTGTTGGTTTCCAGCCTACTGGGAGGTCAGCTATTTTTTCATGTTTTATTTTCCATTATTGAATCCCATAATTGAATCCATTAAATCATGTATTGCCTCTTTCCAAAATGTAGAATCTTGAGACTTTATTGCCTCTTCATAATTAATAAGATCTGTATTTATACTAAAACTGTAACGTACTTGTTTGTCTATTATTTCTCTAGTATCCTTGACGAGATACATAAAGAAATCTGGACTATAAATTTTTTATTTTTTAAATTCTTTACTTCTTTTCATTATCAGGAAGTTCATAATGAACATCTCGATTCAATGATAATGTTAATTGCCTTTGAATCATTAGGCAATATAACCATGAAATGGGAGTCCTTGATATTTTGTGCATATCCGAAGAAAATACTTTAATTCCTCTTTCACCCAATTTTTCTTTTTCGGTTTAGGGACTCTTACAATAGCCCTATAACACCAAACTCTTAAATAAGGCCAAACACTTAAGTAGTTTAGGTTTGGATTTCTTTTCTTCCATATTTCATAGGATATTTGTATTCCATTTGTTAGGAACTCTAAATAATACATAGCAAGTAGTTAACAAAGCATCACCCCTAAAACCTTATCCAGGTGTAAAATTAAACATCATGGCATTTACCATTTCCATGAATATGATGGTGCAGTTATTTAGTCTAGCCATTAATTGGGAAGATTTCTGGATGATGATTTCAGCATAAACCTAAGGTTCTTCAAGGATGATGCTAGAAAGATAATTAGTATTTTATGTGAATCAACAGCGCGGTTTGGAGTTGTTTGATAAAAAATATAGGATAAATTTGGTATCTACAGGCTTCTTACAAGAAAACAGCTTAAATGATGCGAAGAGGGATAATGGTTTAGCCTTGCAGAGTTGCAAAAGCTGTAAAGCCATAGAGAATCATACCAGCTTGCTGCTTAACCGCACCTCCCCCCTCAATTTCATGAGGGGAGAAAAAATAAAAAGAGAAAATAAAAAAAAAGCTGGGCAAAGAAACGACAGATTCCACCAAAAAAGAGGCTCTCATATATTCCCGTGAAGTGAATGGTCTCAAATGTTTATAGATACTACCATGACAAAGCCACACATTATAATTAGTATGATCTTTTAGACATCACTCTTGATAGATTTGCTGTATCCAGTTTCGTCATCATAATACCTGGACCATAGCATAACACCTCCATACTTGTTGGAATCCTTTATTGCCTGAAGCACTTGTAAGGTAAGGTCACTAGCAGGAATAAAGCCACTTCCAGCTGCATCAGGAGCTGCAGGCAATCCGAGGAAGACCTTCCCTGAAGGAATCGATGTCCATTGCTTCCACGCATCCTCAAGATTACTCAAATCCCCACCAGAATATTGGCAGGGAGGATTGTTGTAGAATTGTACCCAAACATAATCGAAAAGACCCGTCTGAATGGCACCTCCAACCCAAGCATCAGGATAAGGACACTGAGGTGCTGATGTTAAGTAAACCTTCTTGCCACGGTTGCTATATGCAGAAAGATATTTTGCAAGAACATCCCAGTATTTGTTTGTTCCTCCTTCAATGTAAAAATCAATCCCGTCTAAAACAGCATCACCTAAAGGCCGTGAAGAGGAGTGTCCTCCTAAATAGTTGTTCAGCAGGTAAGTTGCAACTTGTCTAGCATCTTCGGCGGAGGCAAGATAGTAGCTCCCTGCACCTCCTCCAATGGAGAGAATGACCTTAACTCCTTTTGCTCGGCAGGATTTAATTTCAGAGCTTAAATCAGTGCAACCATTGATGGATGGATCGCAGTGGCCTGCAAGGTTGAGCTGAGGAGTTTGTCCATTACCAAATGTACAAAGGAAAGCTAAGTTCACAAAATCATAGTTCCCAGTGGCACAAGTCTCTGTTAATGTGCCTTCATTCATTCTGACCCCAGTAGATAGCTATTCCACCAGCATTGGAACCGATTACAAGTGCTAACAGAACTACAATGGAGAATGCTGCCTAAATTACAGATTTAGATGCCATTTGTATTATTCTTTTTGAATTTGCAATGATAAGAAGTTTTTGCAAAACCCTGACTTATATAGAGAAAAATTTTCATACTGTTGTCTTGTGGAATGGCGTAGCTAAACCGTAAAGTTGTAGGACAGCGTACACGGGGTTGTGAGCATGTAGCAATGGTGAACCATGGGTGCAAACGTTTATGCACTGCTGCATATGCTGACTACTTTTTAGTTTCTTGGTAAGTATAAACTAAGTCCTTTTTTGTTTCTTAGTGAGTATAGGCATGTATTCCCTTCAACAGGAGCAGTTGATAGAGACTCTTTTGAATGCCATTTTAATGAGGTAATTTTATTCTTTATAGTGACAAATATAAAAACAATTTCATGGCTTCTTACGAAGGAATACCAGTACTATTTGTAGCAACCAATAATAATCATGATGTCTATTCATATTATGGTTAAGAGTTAATAAACTCACTACCATTTAGAGATTTACCAAAATTTCAGAATTGAAGTCTTAAAAGGGTCAACTCCTTACGTATTCAAATGATTATTGGGTCTTGCTTATTGTCTCCCCCCTGGGATTGAGTTAGTTAAATGTTCTAAAGTTCTAGAGTGACTTCAAACTCCTTAAAGGCTTAGCAAATTGCAAATATAGTCCCTATTATCATAAACAATTCATGATGGGGATACTCTTGTCACCAAAATTTCATCTATGGCAAAGGTTTATTTTTAAAAAAAAAACAAAAAAAGTGGTGTAAATCTGAATATAAATTGTGTACATAGCAAAATTTTGACCATATATACTTTCAATAAAGATAAATCAACATTTCTTACGTTGTTGGACGATTAAATCCTTCTTTTTTTTGGGAACAATCACATTGTGAACTTGGGGTGACAGATGAGAAAAAATAAGACCCACAAGACAATTTCACAAACAGCCAGTTCTCGTTGACTTGTGAAGCATGTCCGAGTACCCCAATTAGTGCAATGTCAGGAGGGGGAAAAGTCTTCTCCGTGTTGCAACAATGAGAACGCAAGCAAATTATCCCGCCAAAAAACGATGATGAACAAGCATCGGGTAGAATCAGCACCATGTTCATCGACAATTTGACAAGGTTGAAACTAACAGCCTGGCCTTGGCCAAAAATGGTGACAAATAGGAGCAAATAAAATATTGATCTTTAATGTCTGTTTCAGTCGCATCAAGAATACATTTTTGGTGAAAGTAAGAAAACCGGTTCAATATCTTCTCAACTCCGATATAAATCTCATACCCCAACATCAAATCTCTTCTAAAAAAAGCACAAAACAAAGGTAATTAACCTTAGTAAAACATGATTTATGAGAAACCATCACAGCTACACCGCACCAAAAGCCAACTTCAGTTATAATTTGACAATTTGCCCGGGAACTCAAAACCAGACTGCTGATGATCAAGAAAGGCATCCCACATTATTGAAAGACATAGTAAATCGAATTGCACATATTCAACAAAAGACCAGAGGGGGTGAAGAGTGAAGCGAGACCATAGTACATGACCTAAACGTAGAGGCCTCAGAACACCTTCAATAAACCTTAAGACAGAAGTACATATATTGACAGACAACAGATTTGTTCCACAATGAAGTCCAGAAGACAGTTTCTCCCCCTCATGCTGTTTTGTTCCAAGAAGTTTAATTTCAAACTTACATAACAGTTATCACGTGCACGAAATTCAGTTTACTGACATTCATCTCCAAGCGGATAAATCATTAGAATATTAAAATAAGGATTTACATCTTCCTCAAGAGTAAAAACAACCTTTGATCAACCTTGTACCTATGCATCTTTACGGGGGCGCCCTTTATCATCAGTTGAAGCCCTCCAAATGATATATACACAACCCTGCAAGAAAAATTGCAAAATTAAATCAGTAGACTAACATATTCAAGACTCAAAAATATTAGACAACAAACTTGAAAATTTTCTTTCTGTAATGAAAAGTATCATCAATGGCACAATTTTCCTAGCAATGCTACTTAATCCAGACTGGTACACCAGTTCAAGCAGAAGTCCTGTTCCAGTCTGGTCCAAATAATACTCAAACTTAGTTGAGAAATAGTAAATACCAGTTGAAAAATAATATTGGGACCAGTTTTCCATTTTTCTGTTTCTCATATCTTTTCCTTACAGTAGCTGACCATAATCAGTCGGTTACCAGCTGTAACACCAACCCATTCACTTGCTGGTCAGTGAATAGTATTCTACCATGGAGTATGATTAAGAGAATGGTGTTGTGTTCCAAATATTACCCAAGCAAGGACACAAATACACATGACATTCACCTTTTTCAGGTAAAAATACCAAGAAATATGGAAGGGGAAACATAAGAGACATTTCTTATGAAGTGTAAATACATACACTTTGACACCAGCTTTTGCTTTCTCTTCTGCCATCTTATACAGCAGCCCGTGCATGACATATTCAAATTTATCTGCAAGAGACTTCTGATTGCCCTGCAATAGAACAGACAACATTGGCACTCATTGTTGGCCTTGAGAATTTGAAATTGCACAGCTAAAAGATTGCTAGCATAGATTTATCATCTAAATTTCCATAAAAGATTGTAACAAGAAAAACGTCAACCTGTCAATTGTTAAATTAAGTCTTAATATATGAACCGAACTCATGATACACTGTTTCAAAGACTCAAGATAAAGGAAGTGGTTCTAGTTAATACACGAAGCAGAAGCTCTAAAATAAATGACTGCAGAAGATTTAAATGAGCGTGCTTCAAAAGAGTAGTGATAAAGGTAATAACCAAACAAATAGCATAAAAATCCAGTTGCCAAACTGAAGCTGTAAATCTGTGTTAAAGAAACTGACAACAGATCAGAAAACTTTTGACAAAAAAACTGAGAAACAAGAGTTTAAGTTTCCTCCCTCGACCCCTGGTCAGAATAACAAAGACACACTTGAACACTGTAAGAGGAGGAAGAAGGAAAAGAGTACCGCAGGATAGCTAGTGACGGCTGACCCATCTAAGTTTAAAGTCTCAGATAATACCATCCTAAACTTTTCTTTTGCATGCATAGGATATAATTCAGAGTTCACATCCAGCTGCATATAGACCTCACCATCTTCAGTCTTTGCATCTATACGAGAAACTGCAGAATTAGATCAAGAAAACTGTTAGCTAGAACTCCAGTAAAGGCTGTTTCATGAAATGAAAATACAGAAAATGGCATTAATCATGCAAAACTATGTATCTACCAGAACAAAAAAATAAAGTTGAACTCTACATTACTGCGATAAAACAAAAAATCATTCCCGCCCATCCTGAAGTAGTTTAATTGCACTTAAATAACACATACAAAAAACACCCGAAGATGATTGCAAACCAAACAAAATATCTCTATAGTTCAGGCAACTCATTCAACCTAATGAAGCTGCAAGCCAAACTAAAATACTAGGCAATAACTATGAACCTTACGCAATGATTAAAGTCGTCCACTGCAAAAACGAGGATGTTCCCTTTTTATGGCCACCCTGAAAATCCACTATCCAATTACTGATCACCTGATTTTAATATTTTTCAACAGATCTTCCATGTAATAGCCAGATATGTGCTATCTTTAATCTACCAGTGATCAATGAATCAAAAAATGTAATACAGCCAATCTAATGATAGACTAATGCAAACTTACTAAGATTGCACGACAAGTCTCATCCAACGTTTTTTTCAAATCTCCTAAATAATAATTCCATAACATTTACACTTCAAAGAATACTACAACTCAAGAAAACAAAATGCCCTACAACCCTTGTATCAAGACTCATAATGTATAAGTAGAACAGGGGGAGACACAGAAGAACAATAAGCACAGTGTTCTCTGCATCCCCTGCCTGAACCTAAGTACACCTTGGAATCTTATGCACTGAATGATAGAATAAAGATCAAGATATAACCCAAAAAAAGCTATACAGAATAAATCAACGAAGCAAAAAACTCTAGATAATTGAAAGCATAGGTAGACAAAGAATGCAAAGTCAATCCACAGAAAAGCTCTCTTAACAATGACCGGAAGGGAACCCAAACAGCAGCAAGAATTTAGTTGCAAATATTAACAGCCACACATGAACATTCTGCTAGTAAAGCATTATTCAGATAAAAACACTGCATTGTTTTCAGAAAGAGTAGACAGAAGGCACCGTACCTTTGTCATACTTTTTGCCCTCGACATCCACATCCTGAACCACAACAATATCATCAAAATGAAATGTAACCATCCTCACTGAAACTTAAATCCCCGTAATCAGTAACCTATATAAGATATACAATGGGCACAAACCAAAGATCAGTTTGCCAATAAAATGCAGTAACAAATCATAATAGCATGCATAATCTTATAAAAGATGCGCAACATCCTCTGTTTCAATGAGGGAACATTATCTGGCATAATGGACAAAGTATAAGGTCAAAAAAATTCAAAATAATATTATGGGTGCATCTAAAATGCTACAAGAATAAATAAATGAAAAACTTAAAAAAAAAGAGTTACAAAAAAGCCATCACTTTATTGCACCAGCTATACCACCATTCAAGAACTAATTACCAAAAAAAAAAAAAAATTCAATTCCAACCCAAGAAAAAAAAAATCTGCCTTTATTCGAAAAAATGCTAGCTAAGGCATACCATTCTTGCACGAATGTATCAAACGCCAATCTTGAACATATCATGTAACGCAATTCAGACAAAGAAAAGAAAAAGGTAATCCATCAAGAAAATCACCACATTCCTTTACCAAAATGATCAATCAAAATTAATGAATTAACTAAGAAACAAAAATAAAAAATAACAAAACTATTGCATTCAAATGAGAGACAACCCAACCTGTGGTGAAAATCTTTTGGATGGAATCAAGAAACAAGTCAAAGAGGCAAGATCCCTGTTAGGGTTTATAGGGTTTTGTGGAGGAGTGAGGGAAAATGTGAACCCCAACGAGAGAATATGAAAGCAATTCTATTTAAGGAATGATCCTTGAATTTATGGTTCCTTGCAAATTGACCCCTAATAATTTTTGCAATATGTGGACTTCGTCAAAACTATTAAAACAAATCACAGTCAAGTCCCTTTTAAAAAAAAAAAAAAAGAAAAAAAAAAAAAAAAACTGAAAGAAAACGAAGCATGCAGTTTCCTTTTGGATGAAATATATTTTTGTTGTTTTCCAAAGGGAAGTATCCAATGGTCATTGAAGATAATAATAATAATAATAATAAAAAATCTCACGTGAAGAAGAAGTGAAAGATACAAAGCACCCGTCTTCCCTTTATCCCACCAACAAACTACTCATCTTTCAATAATTTGCTCCAACAAAGCCATGGGACAACTTCTTGAAAAATTCCAAGGTAAATTAACTTAAAAAGTCTCAACTTTTTCTTTAGTAACCCAATCTTTTTTTTTTATTATTAATAAGTTAACTGATTTTGTTCTGGTGATCAGTTCTTAAAATATTGGTGTAGAGATTCTAGTGAGTGATGAATTGATTATTTTTATTCTGGTGCATGTTGGTGTAAGTGGGTTTGCATTTCTTGGGGTTCTTGAATTGATTTAACTCCTGAAAATGAATTAGTCTTCTTAGCCGTGACCAATTTTCATCTGGGATGCTGCCGAATTTTATGTTATTACTGTGTTGAAAGTCAATCTTGTTTTTGTGTGTTATCTTCTTATTTGAGTGCTTATATTTATTGTTGATGTTTGGTTCGATAAAGGGGTACAAGCCTTTTTCATGGGCTCATCATGGACTTGTAGGTGGGAAAAATTATTAGTAGGATTTTTCTTTTTTTATTTGCTTTTTTTTTTCTTTTTCTTTTCATTTTTTCTTTTCACTTTTTTTTTTTTTTTTGGGGGAAAGGTGCTGAGGCTGGAAATTCTTGTTACTTT
Organism: Mitragyna speciosa; assembly: GCA_024721245.1. Taxonomy (NCBI): domain Eukaryota; kingdom Viridiplantae; phylum Streptophyta; class Magnoliopsida; order Gentianales; family Rubiaceae; genus Mitragyna; species Mitragyna speciosa. The sequence continues at coordinate 5,025,696 of CM045558.1, forward strand.
TCTTTTATTTCTTGTAATGAAATTGCTAGAAGAATAATGGGTTTTCAATAAATACCTTGGTGTGATTGAATTGACTGTGAAGTTGGAGAACTTGTTATCTGTGACTGGGAAGTTGGAGAACTTGTTATCCATGAAGAATAACGAGCAGAATGAAAGGTAGTTTGAATTAATTTTTGCGTTAATTTTATGTTTCTAGGACGAATAAATTGTGTCTGTGCATGTGATTTGATCTGCTGAATTGCTTGAGCAACTCTCATTGTCAAGGCTTTGCTTCAATTCTGCTGTAATTTTGAAACTTACTGTATGATTTTCTTCCCATCAGCATATGGGATTTTTTTTTTTATTGGATTCTCTTGTAAAATTGATGCGTGGTGGTAACTATAAACGATGATAAGATATTATTGTCCTAACTGCCGCTGTTGCTTTTGAAAATGGTTTCCATGTTTTAATGCCAAAATCAGAAATATTGGCTGCTTGAACTCTTGTTTACTTCCAGAACATCAACAGGCTTGTTCCCTTTTGAATTTAGGATGCCTTAGATTTTTTTATTTTTCTTTCTTCTAAGATGTTGTTCTCATTGTTGTACTTGACACCGAACAATTTGGCAGTTTTGATCCTTCGTGTGATGATTTGATGGAACATATGAAAACTTGTGTGGGGGTCTCTGCAAATTAATATTTGTCTTGTACGACAAAACAACTAGGTCTGGCTGCCTTATGCATTAGTCTTGCAATGACCTTCTCAGTTAACTAGTGGGATTCATTCAAAGGATCATGTCTTGTTAACGTGACTTAAATTGTTCAAAAAGCACCTGGCCGTCTTGTGATCAACATCAATAGAAGTTAACAACAGAGGAAACCCTGCTTGGAACACTACAAGTACCATTGGCAGGAAACCCTGATTGGGACATTACGAGTATCATTGGCTTTGTATCTTGCTTTATTAGATTAGGGATCCATTCTTTCATACAAACACATTGATACATCTCACTAGAAAGTTATGTGCTGTAATAATATTCCAGTTTAGAACTTCAATACCTGTTTTTGTACCATGGATGCAATTGTCACTAGTAGTAACTAGGTGAATTGGAAATAGAACTCAAAGCAATCTGTGTTTTTAGAATAAAATTGCAATGCCAGTGAGGTTCAATATGTGGGAAAGTTGTTGTAATGGTCTTTCTTCCTTTTACTACCTGGGTTGGTTTTTATTTGTAAACCATATGAGAGAAAATTATGTTGTAAACTAACTGTTTTATTGGCATTCATGAACTTAGTTGCCTCTGGAGTCTGATTCGGTTTGTGGGTTAGTAGATTGTTATGTGTAGTAAATTTGTGGGCATTCAGTCCTGCTCCTTGTCTAATTACCAGATCATGCTGATGTGAAATATTGTTTGCATTTTCACCACCTTCTACAGGTAAGGAGTGGAGAGAAAGGCAAATACGGAAAATAACAGATAAGGTTTTTGATCGTTTAAAGAATGAACAAGGAAGGGTGAATTTGACATTTGAAGATCTTTATATTGCTGTGCTATTGGTGTTCAAGTAAGATACGGCTCCCAAATATGCTGTAAATTCTATGCATTCTTGAGAATTTATGGGATTTTTAGAAGAAACATTGATCACAATTGAACTGTTCTGATTGCTAGTGATATTAATAAGCGCTTGCCTGGACCTCATTTTGATCCACCCTCAAAAGAGCAAGTCAGATCCTTGATGCAGGTCTGTAATACCAGCCTATACTCCTTTGTTATTGCCTAAAGTAGGTGGCATACAAAGTGTTATCCACTGACTAGGATAATAGTATCTATTATTACTATGAGAATTATATTGCTTTGTTCCATTTTCATTGTTCTTGAGACAATATTGACATTTTAGTTGCCTGTGGTGTATATTAATGGATCTTCTTATAGCAACTAACTCGTGGTAGTATTATAGCAGAACAATCAGCCCAAATTAGTATTCTGTGACAACACTATACAATTACTTCCTCGTGTTAGCGTAGCTTGGTGAGCTAAGGAGACAGTATCCAGCAACTGTATCATGACCTTTTCATGATAATATTATTGCAAATCCTTTCTACATTTAATCCATGGATTCGTCACAAAATATTTATACAGGGTACGTTAATGTTAGGTTTAGTTTATATAACTGTGTACATTTAATATATATGCTTTTTTTTTTTTTAATCATAATACATATGCTTTCAATTTTTGAAATATGATAGAGACCACAACAGAGTTCTCGAGTAACATTCTGATTTGCCTGACTGACTGACCATTATCGTCTTTGGAATTCTAACTTGGTTATGTTGTCCAGGAATGTGACATCAACCTTGATGGGGAACTGGACCGAGAAGAGTTCGTGAAGTTCATTCAACAGCTAACAAAAGATACATTCATTACTGTCAGTCAGGGATTGATCATCACTTTGGCTGTGGCACCAACAGTTGCTCTGCTGACAAAGAGGACAACAGAAGGTGTCCCAGGTGTTGGGAAGGTGGTGCAGAAATTGCCGAATTCTGTTTATGCATCTCTTGTGACCGTTGCAATTGTTTTGTTCCAGAAGGCAGCCGAGCAGAAAGAATAGATCCTTAAAATCCTTTCTTGTGTAAATAAAAAAGATGCTAACTAGCACTGAATGTCTAAGCTGTTTATATAGGCTTGAGTTTCTGTAATAAAATAGCACAATCTGGAGGTGACAGGATAAGCTCAGTTTGTTCGTTCACAATTGCATTCTGGTTGGATTGTCTTGCAACAATTTTCGGTTTTATTAGTTTACTTTTGGAATGTGAAGGAAGCAAAGCCTTTGGCACTTTTTTTATTTCTTTCTCAGGTGGAAAGGAGATTCATGAAGATTGCCTCTTATCATATTTAATCATTTTTGTATAAGGTGTAGGTAAAGCTGCATAGTTAGATTGTCTCTCGAGAACGCAAGATTAATGTAAGAAACAACCGGTCAGTTCATCTCTAACTCTGTTTGATGTCAGAAGCATTCTAGTTCAATGGTTATTACTAGGTATGCATACTGAGGTTTGACTAGCAGAAGGATGATTGTGTATCAGAAACACAATTGTCAGCTGTATAGGCTGGCTGCCTTCATCAATGAAATAACATCGAATGAAAAATCTCTTTTTTATTGTTCTCCTCCCACCCATCAAACATCCACGCCCCCCTGCCCAAGATTCAGCCGAATAAATCACGGTTAACCCTGTTTTCATGGTGACTCACTGACAAATTAGTGGATGCATTTGGCTAACTTTACCATTGTAAAACGTAACTTGGAAACACTAGAAATAACTTCAGCAGAAGCTCTATGCTTTTATCACACAGAAATTGAGTCGCCAATGACTTGCAGCGAATAAGCTCCTCAAATTGCGACGAATGTTTGCAAAAAAGTGGAGGATGACTTGCGGAGAACCGATGAAATAAGTAGAGGAAATGCAAAGAAGACTTTCCCATGATAAGGTCAAATGAAATTTGAAACCAACAAATTCCACCCACTGGACTGTAGACTATACGGACAAGACGGCAGCTGAGCACGAAATATATCCTCCTGTCCTTATTTTGAAGTAGATCTCCATTTCTGTTTTCTCTGTTGTTTAAAGTTAGAAGTGTCAATCACATTTTCATCTGGTTATTGGTATTTCAATTAAGAGTACCACGTTCACATTTATAACTAAGCAAATCCAAGGAACAAACCTAGAAATAACCACATCAAGAATTTTCAGCTGGTACTGGTAACCAGTTTCTCAACAGGAAAGCAGCGAGTTTAACGACAAAAAGTTCAAAAGAAGCACACGATGTTTCTTTTTATTTTGGCAACACAACTCGTCCACTATCAACTTTTTGACCAAAATATGCAAAGTTATGTACAATCTGATCAATTTCTTTGTCATTTCGTTCTAGAAATATGCTTTATCCATGGCTTGAAGCGAGTTTAACAACAACAACGTGACAAGACGCACACGATGTTTCTTTTTACTTTGGCAACACAATCATACAGCACCAATTTGACCAAAATATGCAAAGTTATGTACGATCTGATAGCTTTCTTTGTCATTTCGTTCTAGAAATATGCTTTATTCATGGCTCGAAGCGAGTTTAATGACAACAAGGTGACAAAATGCACATCAACAGACGATGTTTCTTTTTCCTTTGGCAACACAATTCATGCAGAATCAAGTGTTTGACCAAAATATGCAAAGTTCTAACACAAAAGTGACCTACTAGCCTTCTACATCATCAGCAATATCAACTCCAGAAAATGATAGATGCAAAGACCATGAATTCAGGTCATAAATAGTTACATCAAAATCACAGTAGAACCGACTAAATGAATTCCAAACCCTCAGCATCAATTAAACATAAGTACTCCTTTCCATTTTCAGCTCACATCTTCAAGTCTGTTGTCCAAGTACCTTGTACGCTGGGGTGCTTGGTAATGTGCCTAGTCTTCAACTTGACCACCTTTCTTCCAAGTGAATTCCTCAGCCTGGTTGCACATAGTAGTATGTCCTCTGGAGTCATATTTTTAACAGATACAACCCGCTCATTCTTGTTCCTATATTAGACCCTTCAAATATGGATGTTGACCACGATTAAGCTCGGTTACCACCTCAAGCTGGGGGTTGATTTCTTTAAGAGCTGGCAAATGAGATTCCAGAAATGCTCTAATACCTCGGCTACTGCCACCCCAATTGCAGTAGCTCACAATCAACTTATTTAGCTGCCAGACACCTCTTAGTGCCATATTAATAGAGTTTGAAGCTACAAATGAGCTCTATTATTTTTTTGGGGCTTGTTCCTAATCACTCAGCTGCTGCAGCTTGACTTTGGCAATATCCAATTGTTCTGTCCAATAATCAATCAACAACAATAAGAAAATGACAATACTAGAATTACCATGACAAAGAGAAGGCAACAAAAGAACTCAGTGGAAGAATCACTCACTCTGTTCTGAAGCTGTTGCTTTCTCAATAGTTGTGCGGAAAAGAATATTCCCGTTTCTCTGGTACACAGCCTGCGGTCAAGCCATAAAATTATTATAGCAACTTCACTGCATTTATGTGATAATATCTGAGGTTCAAAAAATGAATTGTTGCAAAATCAGACAGAATATGGGGAGTCAAATCATATATAACACATTGAATATGAATTAACTATGGTTAATAAAGTGACTTTACTCATCCATTAGACAAATGTTGTTTTACTTCCCTTCCTCCTCTTGAAGGGTCGAGCTCAAATTGGGGAATCATTCTGACTTAACTAGCAATTATAATCAGCCAAACTTAAACATGCTTTTCGTGTCCTTGAGAAATCAAACCAAGTTTGAAAATTAGACGTATGTTTGGTTCAGCTAGGCTCATAACCACCTACCCCCTAACTGGATTCCACTCTTCAAGCAGAAACACAAGAATCTCAAACTTTATGTCCCAAGGCTTGAAGAATACATACATGCAACATGTTGAAGAGGCAACTCAAGCTTGCTTAACTAAAAGCCTAGTAATATTTACCTTTTAAATCCTCATCTGAATGTCAAGTTAGTGACACTAACCTAATTGACAAAATGCAAATCGGGACACAAACTAGAGCATATAATCTAAAGGTTTTAGAAGACAAATAGTTTTATGACCCACTTACACTACATCTTCAGTGCATGTGAGCCAAAATGAAAATTAAGAACAAACAGTAGAATCTTGTAATAAGTTACAAATATGTGAAAATATTATACACAGCAGTTTCCACACCCTTGGCAGAGAGGATATAGCAATATTTTTCTTCTTTTAAGCCACTTAACAGAAGTAGTCCACATGTACGCACCATCAACCATTGGCTTCTCATTTTTCTGCTTGGCAACTCCAGTGTATGACACAAACTCATTAAAGAGAATAGTTACATTTTTCTCCCTCTTTCTTTCAAAATTTGTTCATTGGAATTCATCAACCTTGTCCTTGTTCCTCCCTTGAGTAGAAACTTTTCACAACGAATACTTACTGGCAACTAGACTAACATCATCTTCAAAATGCATACATCTACTAACGGCCTAACCTTCGTTTGACAGATCAACTCAAGCTATATTACTTACAGAGGCAAGCCAACAGTTCTGCCCCATTGGTAGTTCCTCATAACTTCCTTCGTTACTCTAATCTTCATGGTAGCCAAACTTCCAAACACTTCTATAACGAAACAACATAAAAAAATTCCACATACACCCCCCTCCTCTCCCCTCTTCAAAACCCCAAAAAACCCACTATTAAGCCTACTTTTAACACCAAAACAGGGGGCATATTTCCTTCCCCACGATAAACTCCTTGTCCTAATGATCTCAAAATTAAGAGAAAGAAGACTAGATTTTTAGATAGACACACTCGGCAAGTCCTATATCACTATTTAAAGCCTACTAAATTAAACTTATTTTAAGTGTAATTTCCGCATTTCAAACTACACCATAACTTTTCTTTCCTCATTCGGTCAACATTTCAACATTATTATTACAATTAATTTTTTGAAAAGATATTCACAAATATATCAACAAATTCATCAAGCATAACAAACAATCAAAGAAAAAAGATCGTCTTTTTATTTTTTCTTGAATCATAAATGGCATACCCTTGAAGAAGAAAGGCTGCTGAGCTCAGATAAGGCGATTTCGTGACTCCTTATCTGCATTCAACCACAACAAAGAAAAAACGAAAACATTAAAAAAAACATTAATATTTCTTGATTCTTCTCATATATATGAACAAAACCCACAACCCAGAAAGCAAAAGACATGCCTGTTTGAGAAGATCCCGGTGAGATTCGGCGGCAGAGGCGGCAGAGTTAGAGGGTTTCTTCTGTGCTGATGACGAAGCTACTGTTGCCATACATCACAAGTTTCTGACGAGTAGGAGCTTTGGACACGATTTTGAAATAAAATCGTTGTAGGTTTTTAGGTTAACAAACGCCGTCGTTCAGATTCTCTCTCTTTTTTTTTTTTTTTTGGGTTGTACCCCTCTGTGTGTGTGTGTGTGTGTGTGTTTTGTACACTTGCATTGGGTAAACATTTTCATTAATTTTTTTTTAATGGATACAACTTTTGAGAAAAATTCCATTAGATGAATTAATTGGTTTTTTTAAAAATAATTAAGGGACAAATTTGGAAATTTAATAGGTATAATAAATAAAATGAAACAAGTATGGACTATAATTTACAACTTTGAAGACACCTCCCAAATTGTATCGAATCAAGTCAATCCAATAAAGTAACATGAGTATAAGCAAAAAAAAATCAGATGTTTATTGAGTTTTATATTAAGATTGATAAATTTATAAAGTAATGACAAGTTTTTGTTCGAGTCGATTTTGATAAATTTATCAAGTAATAACAAGTTTTTATTCGAGTCGAGCTTATTAAACTCCTAAATGTGAGAAATTGTTGACAGAAGTCTTAAAATTTAAATTTTTTTAAGTATATGATGAGAAATATGTGAAAAATATCAGGTAGGAAACATATAAATTTTTAACACTTAAACTAATTCTTAAAATAATTTTATTTTAAACTAATTCTTAACATAATTTTATCTTTGGTAGATGAGATAATAAATGCATGAAGTTTAAAAATTTGAGATTGTGTTTTTTGACTCGATAAAAATACACGAAGTTCAAAAAGTTTTCAAGTTGTGTCCGAATTCCATATTTCTGAACAATTAATGCAACATGGTAATTTACTAATTTGCCTTCATATTTTCTTTTTTCATTCTTTAATTTGTAACGGCTCTTGTCTCTGACTCGCCATATTTTTCATATGTTTTGCAAGAAATTTCATTAATGGACTAAATTTGTGTCTTTGATATATGTAGTGGCCAAATGAGCCAACTTAACCAGAGAAGGAAATATTGATACCTTTTACACTATTAATAATGACACTTCTTTCCCAAAACCAGCTAGTAAAAATATTGGCCAAGTAAACTTGAAATTCTGAATTTCGACAAAAACTTTGAACCAGCGCCTCTGTAACAAAATTTGCAATAGCATTTCAAGCATCCAAGTACCACCTTAATATCAGACAATGCACTTTTTACAACACCATGAAGAATGAAATTCAAAAGACTTTTCATCTCAGCTTCCAACCTAGTTTGAAAAGGATCTTAGCCATGATATACTTTCTTTGTTACGGGTACTACTTTTATAAATTTCTTAGTCATTCATTCATACACATTTCTGTGAAAATAAATTCATGACTTTCAATCTAAGCTTCTGACCAGTTATCCTTGCTCCAACAGATATTTGTGGTCGTTGCCTAGGATGAAAAGCGCAAAATGCCAGTAACCATCCGACAATCTAGTGCTATCCGATGTTAATAGTCCCAACTTTTGGCATGAGTATGTACATATCAACATCATTGTGCTGGTACTTGCTAAAATCCGGATGTTAGCATAAAAAGCAAATAATTATATGGTCCAAACTTTATGCATCAAATGATTTAGGTAGCTTTACAACAGCCGAAAACAATAAACCAAGTAATATTTAAGCTAACATCATTAAGATATCACACCCAATCAACATCGATTGAAGTTGTCCAAGTTTCTTGATTTCACAGCCAATTCCATTCCGATGCATGATACAAAAATAAAGAAACCTCGTTGTTCCTGACCACCCATTTCTCTCTTAGGCATGGCATCCAGCTGATCTTGTTTAAGTCACAAATGCATAATGCTTTCACCTTGATATATGCTAATCGAAGGAACCTCTAATGCCATCCAGGCTCTCTCCTAAAGATACTCTGCCAAAAGAGAAGCAAACCTCAGATGAGCTGCGACAACATCATTGACTCAAAAAAACAACAAAGATAACAAAGAATGTATGAGAGAATGGCAGATCAAACAAGAAAACAAAATAGAAATGTGAAACTTGAGATAGAAACAGAAAACACTATAAATGCTGCAGAAAATAAAGACATTCAAGATATGCTCTCTAACAGACTGATCCCAAAGCCATCTTGTGTCTGGGTGTAAACTAGCTCTTGTATGAGGATATATCTCTAGTGACTTTTCTTTAATTAACAGAGTTATTTTACTTCCTCCACCGTCCCAACATCATTCCGGGCCCATGATGCCAACAGCTTCGTAAGTTATTGAGTAGATATCTCCTAATATTTCATGGTTATTGACTTATGAATCCTTGAAGCAAATGAAAATTTTTCCTTTTCACAGGATGATCTTCCAAAGAGAACAAGAATTTGAGCAGGCCAACTGAGTTTTCAGCTGACCACTCAAGGCAGCTGGACAAACTTGTTCAACTAATAAGCACTTTAAGAAAAACCTTATCCAGTATCAAGAATATGGTTCTCAAAAATCCAATTACCAAATTGCAACCTGCGCATAGATATCATCAATTCCCTTACTGTTGTAATATTCAAAACCCAGTAACCCATTTTCATGCATGTTTTCTATATGCCTTCTAGGACTTGTCCGCTTGACCATATGATGAGTACCATAGTTGGCATTAAGTCCCTTCAAATTTTATGCTAGAGTAACATTCGAATGCTAATATGTGATAATGCAGTTCTTACCAGAACTGTGTCCCACGTCACTCTACAAACTATCGAACCCCCTACTAATTTCTAGCAATAAGTCAGGCATAAGGGGTCAATGGACTCTCTACCCTCCTGATTACTTACTCCATTTGTTCTGCCAAAGTTCTGAGGAAGAGGCCTGATACTTATTATAGCCGCTAAGATGTTCTCAGAATAATATAGGTTCAACTTACTCTTACTTACTGCATTTTGTATGCTTCACATCCTTTCCACATGAAGAAAAACAATTGTCAATTCAATCTTCAGAAATGAATAAAAAAGAGCATCATAAAATGACTCGTACTAGAACACACATCCAGAAATCCACAGGCAATACCCTCTGTGAATCATTCTGACTTCATAGTCATCAAATATACTAAAGCAGTCAATCAAGAAACATACGGAAAAAGTAGCACAAAAACATGATATTCCATTAAAATCCACAAAATACACGGCGTTTGATTCTTACTTGTGCATACAGTACTTGTACTCTTGACTCCTGGTGTAATCTTTCTCTCCTTCTTCCAACTAATTCAAGAAAACCAAGAAAGCAAACTCAGATCAAACATGAGCCACAATATAATGAGCACAAGCAGTCAATTGGTCCTGTTATTAACATTCTTTTTCCTTTTATTTGTTCAAAAATGGAAATCAACTTGATTCTACAATCACAGTTCATTCTAGTCCATTTAATCCTCAAGCATCTCAAATAACGCACTATTAAAACAAATTCTTTTGACTCATATCACATTACACCAAAACCATACACTAATCACATAAAAGAAAATTTTGTAAAGAAGAATATCAGATTGATTTTTATCCTTACCGGATCACTCTCATAGATGAGCTGATAACAAGTTGGTGAGAGGCAATTCAAAGCACAATTCTCCTTTGCTATCTTGGAAGACTTGCATTGCTGACCCCATAATCCACTACTTATCAGAGCACACAATTCAAGAACAATTAGACATGCGCAAGAAGAGCACTAATTTCTTCCTTCATTCCATTTATTGTTTCTTTCGCCAAGAAACAATAATTACCAATAAAAAAATAACCAACCCATTCAAGAAAAATCCTAGCTTTCCAACTTCAACATGTAGTTGCTGACTGATCTCAAGAAATAGAAAAAAAAAAATGAAAAAAAAGCTTTCTTTAAATTAAAAATACCTTTCGATGTCTGCATAGCACTGGTTTTTTCTCTCCCTAATCTCGTATTCCTTTCAAAAACAAATAAATAAGAGAATCAAGAAAAAATAAAACTCAATAATTATGTAAAGATTACAATTAAGTAAAAAGGGATAAACGAAAAAAAACTTACAGAGATCGGTTGACGGGATTTAGCTGTAACAACAAAAGAACAAAAGAGAAAAATAAGAGCCCATATTATTAATACCATGTAATTTTTGTGTTGTTCAAGGAAACCCATGTTCTGGTTTTCGTTTTTGGTCGATCTTTTGCTCTGATTTGCAGCAGTAGATTGAGAACAGGTTCAGGCAGTGAAGGTGATGAACACAAAAAATTTGCAGACAGGACCCTCGGGATTTGTTTAATTATACTTTACCCCTTTGGTTTAGAGATTAATGTTTTTGGTGACCCAAAGAAAAGAAATTGAATTTTGTGTCGTTTTGAATGGAAAAAAGGAGAAGAATTAATTGGTGTATGTACAGTATATTATACACTGTAGATTTATACTAATATTATGTTTGAGTATTAAATACTTTAACATTTGTTGCTGAAATGTGTTTGTTTTGTTCACTAATTTGTGATGCATATTGCAAAAAATTTTGCACACTGTTGTGGGGCTTAATTTGATTTCTTGCTTTAAGTAATGAGTTGTTTTGTTTTTTTATTCTAATCTATATTAAAGTTGTTCCAAAATTTTATTTGTCTATTACTGAATTATTATCGATTCAAAAGTATGTGTGTGTTGGTGTGTATAATGCACTTAGGCAAGAATTTATACATTGCACTTAGACTGCTATATTTATTAAATATTACGAGTAAATTCAAATTAAGAGCATTTTGGTCTGAAAGAAATAAGAAATAAATAGAGCATATGAATAAAAAAATATAGTATATAAATCATTTCTTTCAATTATTACGGATGATTATTATTTTAGGTTGTCCACTTCTTAATTTTTTGCCTTCTTACATTAGTAAGTTTCTGTGTTTTAGTTCTCCTTGTACTTCATAGGCTATCACTGTCCATACAATGTGGTTAAACAAGAGATAAAACTATTTAAATCTCTAATTATTCTGTACGAAGTATAACTCATTTAGCCCATTATTAAGAGTCTCTTTACGTGTATTAGATGATATTCAATTCTTATTATCTCTCTTCTCCCTTGGGCCTTGGCTTCTTCATTCTCGCCTTCCCTTTTGTTTTTATTAAAATAAATCAATAATTAACTATTTTTTCTTAGCAAAAGAGAAAAGTGTACAATTACTTTCCATTAGCAAAAACTGATTTTTACGATTAATATACGACCTCCTTGATCATCATTCTCGTAAACAGTCTTCCGCATTACCCTCTCATCGTTTTTCTTGTAGAATTTGTGCGTCATTTCATTATCTTCTTGCAAATCAACCCTAGATCTGGAAGATAAATTAAACATTCTTGAATTTTAGCAGCTTTTCAAGAAAACAGAAAAAAAAAAAAATTGACCTAAAGAAAGAAAAAATTACTTATATTTACATAGAGGGAGATAAAAATATAGAAGGCCCTTGTGCAAAAAATTAAAGAGCAATTAATGGAGGAATCAAGAGAAGGAGATTGTAGGGTTCCTCTTATATCTTCCATATTTTGTATATGTGTAACAACTGGTGGAGTTCTCCTGGTTATGTACGCTTTCACGCCTTCAATCTCCGAACCATGGTATCCAATTGCAGCATTTATTTTGATAGGCAGCCCTTGGATTTTTTGGATTTTTACGTATCTCTACACATGCATGAAAGCTTGTTTTGGTCGTACTAGTGTTGATGATCGGCAACTTTCTAGGCGAAACCTCCGTGGACCGTCGAGGACCGCCACGATTTCGAACAACACAATGGCAAGAAATGAACCCATTACTGATCAGCCGCCTGCTGTGAATTCTCCTCGTGATGGAAAGCATGTGCAATTTGGTGGTGTGGTTGTAATGGACAGCGGAAATGGCCATGGTCACAAAGAAGGAGTAGATTCATCGATTAATTCCTCTAAGGAAGGTGATGAGATGCCATTAAATGTTGGTGTTTCATCTTCATGATAGCAGACATGGGTAATTTTTTATTTCTTTTTTCTTTTTTGGAAATATAAGGATAGATTTTATTGATGATCTTTTTCGCTTATGGAAGCTATCATGAATACATGATGAGATTATTAATTTGATGACTATATGGAATTAATTATTGAGAACAAATTGATATATCTTGGCTGGCAACACGCCAGTGTGTTGAGGATGGAATCATCTGGTTTTGTGCATGTTGATATTATGTTGCAAAATTAAATATCATGTTCACCCTAAATTTCTTGGTTATTACTTTGTCATTTTCTCTTTAATTTCATCTTTTTCTGTTGACATCCTTTCTTTCTTTTTTGTTGATAAACTCTAAGCACGGTTTTAGTCGTAAATCTTACAGCATCTTTGATGCATAAGATAATCAAATTGGAAATGTTTGTATTACTTGAGCCAGTAGTTCAATATGAATACGGTAGAATCAACAATATAAGCTATGGAAAACAGATTATAGTGGTGATATTTTGGACCATAGACCATGGAAAACAGATTATTATAGTGGAGATAACTTAATTTCCTAGTGACCAATTTAATTTCTATTATTATTTGGCAACATAATGGTAAATTAATTTAGTCATTATTTGATAAGTGAGGGAAATGCTTCTAAACTAACTTGAAGATTTCATGCATACTATTATTTTAGAAGTGTCTGTATAGTCCTTATACATTTCAACAAGCTCTACGAGTTCTTGAACTTGACAAATCATTTGGTACATCTACCATAGTATTTTGCTATTGAACTGAAGAACTTCTTAACTTCCAAACATTCTCTTCAAGATAACATACCATATGTTGAAAAAATCCTACCAAATTCATAATTGATTCTTTATTAAAGGGCCTATTATTAAAAAACAGTAGCTTATGAGAACTATATTGATCATGGCAGTGATGATTGAAGAAGAAACAAATTACAATGATTGGTCCCGGTTTGGGGGATGGAATTATGATATTGATTTTCTTATAATTTAATTTAATGGTCTTTCTTTTTTGGGTCTGGCTATAGTTTATAACACAGGATAAAAGATAGGTTTGATGTTACTTTTTGTAGTGGTGGGCAAAAAAACCCGATGACCAGCAATCCCAACTCACCCGATCCTAAAAATGGGGTACCCGAAATTGTTTCTCTCAGCAAGTCAGCTTAGGGTCGGGTACTCACAAATTTCATGTTAGGAATACGGGTTAGAAAAATAAAAACCTGCGAGTACCCGGGACCTGAGAGCAATTATGTAAAAATTAAAAAAATATAAGGACTTTATGATAATTTTATTAAAACTATTACTAGACGTCCGCTAAAATCCATAGAGCATCTAGACGATTAACCGGATATCCACTTCCTTTGGGGGTCGTATGGATATGTGCACACAATTGTGATTCGAATGTCCGCTTTGGAAGCTGTTGTTTGGCTTTGTTGTCTGCTAAAATCCAGAGAGCATGCAGACGATTAATCGAACGTCCGCTTCCCTTGCGGAGTCATTTGCTTTAATTTTTTACATTCCATTTTCATTTATTTTTTATTTCTAACTAATTTTACTGCAAATACACCTTGGTAGAATATTATTATACATTGTCACTGGTTTATTAATCATCAAAATCGAGATGAATTGAGAGTATAGAATGAGTCATTTCAATTAGTAACACGAATTAGTAGATATTTATGATTTTTTGGACAATTAAAGAAGTGAAGAGAAATGTGGAAGGTCTTGGACCTTGGTGTATAATTTTGTGTTCTGGTCTAACCAAGTAGTCATTACAAATTTTAGTAAAAAAACAAAATTAGGGGCGGGTCGAGTCGGGTACCCTGTGACCCGACCCTGTTTGTCAAGTAGACGAGGACTAGTTACTCAAAGACATTAGGGTCGGTTTAGGGTTAAAAAATTATTGACCTAACAGGTTAGGGTTGGGTCAGCTAAATTCTCTTAAGGTCAGGTATCCAAACTGTGCCTACTCCTAACTTTTTGCAAAATGATAATTTTTTTTAGTTAGAGTATAAACAATGCAAGTCTACATAGTAATTTTATAGTAAGTTCATCTACCTTTTTAAGTGTTTCTTGTACATTAAATAGATGTGAGACAGGTTCAATAAAATGAATTCGGTAATTTTGCTAAATTTAATTGGAAAAAAATTGAATGAATTTAATTTTGAATTTAAAGTTACCTAATTTGGTTTCATAATTTAAATTTGATATCAAATTCACTATTTACTAAATTATCGAATTGGGATATTTGGTTGGACCAAAACTTTGGCCCAATGCTTATATTACAATGTTGAAAAATATATATATCATATTCAAAAAATATGACATAATCAAAAAAATTTCCAAACAATTTTTATTAATCAACAAAATGTTCCTTGAAGAATGAGATAAAAAAATAGAATTTATAATTACAATTTACAAATAGTTGATCTACTATATCAGCATAGCATTGTTATTATTCATTTAAACGATCGTATTTTGTTATATGTATGTGTAAATATTTTGTGTGTGTGCATATACACACACATATACACATATACATACATATAGTGTGCGCGTGTGTGCATATGTATAACACACTAAGTATTGGGACAGCTTATTTGTGAAAATGCGTGTACAGACAATGCTTGAGTCCTGCGTAATGAAAGTAGCATGCATTTGCCTTAAGGCAATATTCATAAAATGGTACTAGGTAGACTATAAATTTTTTTTACTTTATCGTAATTGGCTAGCTCTCATTTATTAAGAAATCCAATTGCTTGAAAATACACATATACATATATAAGAATATATGTTTGAGAATAATAAAAAAAAACTTTGTAAAAAATTTCTGATTTATTAAACTACCAAACTACATTTAAACCAGTATATACTAAATTATGATCGATTTATCAAATACTTGTTTTGAATTTTCAAAATCAATAGTTAATTGATTTTAGCCTGTATGCTCACCCCTAACCCTGAGATGTTGCCTTAATTTTTCTTTTTCTCAAATTTACACATTGAAAATGAGAGTGCTAATTTCCAATTTACAAATGGAAAAGTGGTTGGCTAAAAATTTTGGCACAAGATCTGGAAGTAGCACTATTGGCTATGTTACTAGGTGCAAAAAATATAATTGTGCTAAGTAATTAATTATGGGTTTTTTTTTAATGAACAACTAGGATGGCAGTGGGTGGAAATAGGTTGGCACCCTGTCCCATCCCATCCCATCTAAAAGGTTTACCCCCAACTAAGGCTGTAAACAAACCGAGCCGTTAGTGAACACGGCTCGGTTTGACTCGTGAAAGCTCAACTTCGGCTCATTCATAAAGCTAAACGAGCCGAACTCGAACACTTTTACACTTATTTGAACCGAGCTATTTGTGAACAAAACTCGACTCGGTTCATGAAAGCGCGAATTCAGCTCGTTCGTATAGCTAAACGAGCCAAGCTCAAACACAAATTTTAGCTCGTTTAATAAACGAGTTCGGTTCGGCTCAACTCGTTTATTAAACGAGCATGAGCTCGAACTGAGAATACTCGGCTCAGCTCGACTCGTTTACAGCTCTACTCCCAACTTAGGCCACCCACCATATATGTATATATATATATATGGTGCTACCACGTGTATCATAAGTTCATCTACTTACTAAAGCATTTTTACTTGGGACAATTATTGACAAATTTTTTAATACATGTAGCAGCACCATATATAGCCTCATAGGGCTCAATTAATAGGGCTGAGGATCGCAACCCCCATCTCTCGCCCCACCCCCATATTGAAGTCCCCACGGGCTCCCATTTAGCACCCATTTTCAGTATTTTGTCCACAAAAATCCTGAAATGAGACTACAAATTTTAATATAAAAAATATAAAACTCAAGGATTCTTCCATAATGTAAATATTAAGACATTTTTATTCGAAACTTTTTAGTAAAACTTGAAATATAATAAGAAGCTATAGAATATAGAATATAACACAAAAAGGATAAAAATCAAATGTAAAGTTCATACTAAATGAATAAAAGAAATGCAAACTTTTAATAAATTAGTAAATTGTATGATGTGTACTCGAAATGAAGGAGTCTAATTATCAAAAGCAAGCAATTTTTCACAAATTTACTTCCATATATGTATGCATATATGTTAAATTTTGCCGAGAAATAGAAAAAGGATAGTCCCTTCCACCTCCTGCCCTTTTAATGCCTGTGTCCGGAGGTTGAGGGAGGGAGTTTTTCTCCCCTCATCCCCATTCCTATTCACCAATTTTCGCACCTCATATTAGCCACAAGTAGTTGCCGTTGGGTGCTCGCTCCATTGCCATCTTTAATAACGGACACCAAAAAAAGGTGGAATTATATCCAGAAAGTGTGTTAATACAAAGGGTAATAAATGTGAGCATATACATTTATATAATAGTTTGTGTGCACTAAACTAGTATCACAATACACAAGTTAGAAAAATTCATTACATGTATTTTCCTGTCCAAGATCAAAACTACGTTAACATTTAATTATTCACGTATCTCTCTATGTAATTAAAGTAACTCTGCGTGTTTAAATTAACATCTTAGTGTACACAAAACCCATGATCCAGGGTAAGATCCCTCTCTCTCTCTCTCTCTCTCTCTCTCTCTCTATATATATATATATATATATATATATATATATATATAGACACACACATGTGTATATGTACATATATGTGTGTGTGTGTATGTATATATGTGTATAGACACACATATATATATGTGTATATATACACACACATATAATTTGGAGGACATCTTAGACTAGTGATAGCAATATTGTCACTCCACCTTTTGTTATTGACACTTTTTTTTTAGCAATATTATCACCTCACTTTTTGTTTTTGACACTTTCGTTTTCTTTTTGTGTAAGAGTAAGGTTACAGTAACAAAAAAGTAAAGCGTAAATATCAACACACATTAATTAGCCTTATAATCTATGTTTTCAGACTCGGACCGGGTATCGACCCGGCCGAGCTCAGGGGTCAGGGGTCAATGGGTTCGACCGGGGGTCGATTCGGAGTCGAACCGGATGACGTCATAAATATTATATATATATATATATATATATATATAACACATATATACACTTACTAATTTTTTTCTTAATTTTAGTTGTTAGTCTAAAAAATTATAGCCAAAATACCCTCAATAACCATTTTAATATCTTGCTATTAATAGTTCAAAAAGCATTGAATTGAAAAAATTAGCAATAAATATAATGGACTTAAATTATTTACTTTTTAATATAATTAGTATAAAGAAATAGAAGTGAGGCACCACTAATATTTTGTAATTGGTCAAAAAAGTTGGTTGCCTTTTGACAGATAACTGGGCCAAGCAAATAAAAATCATGTATTGATTTAGCATTGATGTTCATTTGTTGGATGTATGTCAATGGGCTCATGTCATTGTCAAAACTCAAAAACAAATAATTGTTGGAATCTATTTTCTTCAGACAATGAATATGGAAGCCTACAAATATGTATAATAGCCCATATCTAATGAAGTGTGGAGCATTAATGTGGTTGGATTTGTAAAAAAAAAAAAAAAATCTAGGCGGTTTCCGGTTTCCGGTTTTGCCCGGTCAAACCCGGTTTTTGACCGAGTTTGACCGGGTTTTTTAAAACCGGTTTTTTATGCTAACTCGGAGCGGACACTTGGCCGGTTCCCGGTTCGACCGGTTCGACCGGCCGGTCCGGTCCGAGTTTAAAAACACAGCTTATAATAACTAATTATTTCCCGGACAACAAAATTGTATAGAGTATTGAAAACTTTTCAAGATCTTCTTGCATTTGCCATGTTGATTTTCTCCCCTTTTGTAGGCTTGCTTTTTACTTTTTTGTGCAAATAAAGTCAATAAAATAACAATAAAGAGGATTATTCTTACAAAGTCAATAAAATAACAATAAAGAGGGGAAGAAAAGAGGATTATTCTTACTTTTCCATGGTCAAGGATGAAAAAATATCTTTTTTTCCAATCATGATCAACAGTCTTTCATTTTATTCATGTTATTCACAAAAATGAAAATAATAAAATCCCTAATACCCTAACAAGATATCCTACTCGTCCTACATTCTCACTTATGCCATCTTCGACGAAAACATTAAATGAGACAATTTTTTTATTAAGGTACAAAAATAAAATCACTTTATTATGTCACGCAGCCCTTAATTTCTAAGGTCATCTTAAAAGACAACGGCTAACTTTGTGTGGCCTATAACGTCTTCTGCGCTTTTTTTGTGCAATATTGAACAGCGGCCACCTTTTCGGCTCTCTTGATACATTGAATAGGCGGTATGAAGACACAAGCGAGATCAAACAGACAGCTGGAGCAGGGTCGAAATAAGCAAACTGTGACGTTCAAATGAAAAGGAAGAGGACAAAGACCTCAATAGCAATAGGAAATATATGTGTGAAGTCTTCTGATTCTTTCTAGTTTTTTTGTAAATGAGCTCATAAGGCATGTGGAACATCGTGCCAAACTAGCAAAAGTGACAACAAAAGTGTAACGAAGTTGCACAAATCTAGTCCAAGTACATGATTAGGGCAGGTGAACCTAGCATGCATGTAAAAGAATCTCAACGAGAACAAAGGGAGTGTTTGTTAAGGAATTAGTTTCTCTACAGTTGTGCCCGTTACTTCATGTTGAAGATAGTGGCCCAAACTGCTGATCTGACCGAAATTTATTTTTTGAGCAAACTTATGGAAATAATATTGGTGGAATTCGAACTTTGACCGCTAAAGTAGAGTTATAAAACTCTAATCGTTCGACCCTCTATTTCTTACCAACAGAAATTGGAATTGCACAAGCAAACATTAAAAAAAAAAGTTCAAATTTAAAATCGACTTAATATGGCCTGGATCTGAGCCATCGATTAGCCAGAGGTTCCAAATTTATTTGCACTAAAAGAAAATTACTATGTGGTAACATTTTTTCAACCTCGGTAAGGCATTTGGAAACGTCAACATAACATACACTAATATTTTTTTGACATTTGATTAAAATGGGGTTTCAACGGTCATTAAGTCTTCCGACACATTTCATGGTTCATACTCATGTTATATCACTTAAAAAGTAACATGTGTTTCTATTTTAAAGAACATATAGTTAATATAAATACACATATTACTCACTTAAATAGTATAATATGAATATAACACTAAGAGCGTAATACAATAATTCAGTTTGAACCTTGGGAATTGTAATATTAACCCAAAAGAACAAGATTTTCATGTGCTTATCAATCAAGAGGGGAAATTGTTAAATCTTTTTATTTTTATTTTTTTTGCTTTTCCAGTTTTTAAATCCAAGAAAAGGAGTATTTTAGTAAAGTAGTGGTCCGGTATTCTTCCTTTTTCAGTTTTTTGTTGGCTTGTACGTATTTTCCCATTTCCCTTGTGGAGTGGTTGAACTTAAATCATTGATGCTTGCGTTTTACTCCTTCAGATTAGCAAATACCGACTTAAAACATCTACATAACAAAGTCAGAAAAGCTACTTTACATCCTCGGCTCAATTTCCAGACCCAAAAAACACACACAGAGCCATGAATTCTCTCACAAACCATTGCAAAAAGCAAGAATCCAGAGATGATAATAGTGACAGGAGAACAGATGATCACAACCAGCAAACAGATGAATTGGTGCTGATTCCAGGCTTGCCAAACCACCTTGCTCATATATGTCTCTCAAAACTTAACCCCTCACTTCTCCATTCCGTTTGCAAATCATGGCGTCGCCTTATTTACTACCGTAACTTCCCTCCATTCTTCTCCCTATATGCACTTCTTTCAACAACTTCATCGACTTCAAACTCTGTCGAGTTCTTCTGTTTCGATCCCATATCATCAGCATGGGAATCTCTCCCAACTCCACCACCATCTGATCCGCCTCTCAGGCTCCTCCACCGCCATTCATCCTTTATATCAAGAATACTTCCAATTCAGTCCCTGTCTATTTCAGGGCGATTAGTCCTCATCGCGGCGACTAATGACAAGTTTCTTCCTGCACTTCATCGTCCATTAGGCTTCGACCCTTTATCCAACAAGTGGTTTTTCGGTCCTCCACTTCATACCCCGCGTCGTTGGTGCATCACTGGCTCGGCTGACGGAGCAATCTATGTTGTAAGTGGCGTTGGCTCGAGTTACCGAGGTGATGTAGCTCGGTCTATGGAGAAATGGGATATGAATAAAAAGGAAAATGAGTGGAATTGGGAAAAAATGGCTGCACTTAAAGATGGGCGGTATAGTAGAGAAGCTGTTGAAGCTGTAGGATATAATGGGAAGCTATGCATTGTTAATATAAAAGGTAATGCTGTTAAAGAAGCGGCTGTTTATAATATTATGACGAACCAGTGGGAGGTGATGCCGGTGGGAATGCGTGCAGGATGGAACGGGCCAGCAACTATGGACAACGGAGGGGTGATGTACGTGGTGGATGAGACCACAGGGGTTTTAAGCAGGTATATTTCCGAGAATGATAGGTGGGAAGAGTTGATTGAGTCGGAGTTTTTGAGAGGTGCTGAACAAATTGCTGCGGGAAGAGGGCGAGTTTGTGCTGTTTGTGCTGATGGTACACGAATTGCTGTGGTGAATGTGGTGGATAAACCAGCAAGAATTTGGATAGTCAATCCCCCACCTCAGATGGAAGCTGTTTCTGTTCATATATTGCCAAGGATGATTCGATCAGATTACTGATTAGATTAATGTTGATGACCAGTGAGAGCTCATAAAGAAAAATGAAAAATAGAGAAGGCTTCTTTTTTTTTTTTTTTCTTTCCTCAAAATGGTTTCTGTGTGTCCTTTTTTTGTTAGTATACAAGTTGTAGCTCATGTATCCATGATGGAATGTTGATCAGGAGGAGTCCTGAAGCTGATGTCTGTATCTGCATTAATTAGCCATTAAACATAAAAGCTGCTATTTGTTGGCATCAAGCTCTTGGTTGCATTGCTGCAAAATGTTCTTTCCAAGTGGTTTCAAGATATTTGATACCTGTCTGTACAAGCTATGGCATGTTAGCTCTAGATTTTGTATCAAGAAAGTGCCACAATGTCATTCTGTCAGAAACTGTTCATCATTTCCAGATTGTAAATTTAATATTTGGTCTTTAATTCTTTCTCTTTGTTTGGTCTTTTCTCCTTCAGATTAAAAAATTTCCAACACTAGATTTAGCCTCAAACAACTTCTTTTTTTCCCCCCTAAGGAAAATTTTTATTTTTGAGAAAACTTTACTGAATATTTTGACTCATCTTCATTTAAAAAAAAAATAATAGTATAGCCTTTGGAAAGCTGTCACCTTGATCGCCTTGCCGGGCTAACTTTATATCGACTATTCTTGAACCTGACCCTTTTGATGGTCCCGAGAATCTGAAGGCATATCTCAGCTTTTTTCTGAACACGCATGCATTGGTATCTTCAAACAGAACTATAATCGATCCTCTTCCCCTTTCTGTAAGTAACAGCACATAATCCTCAATTATTTAGATTAGATATATATCATAATCATCATGTTGCTTTTGCATGTGCACTTTGCTGTATATATGGACCAATAAGATTACGAAAGAATTGATAATTTTTTTGAAAAAAGAAGAAGAAGAAGAAGAAATCACCTAATCAATTTAGATTTTAATTATGTAAAGATCATGATAAATCTAGTCTGATAACGTAAGAAACTTTGACCATCTTTAGGTAACTAATGTTAAAGCATCATCCCATCTTGATTTGAAGTTAGAAAATGTTGTTTTAACAAGCATGATAATGTCACCAATTAAATTAGAAAAGATGGATCAAACTATTCATATTCTGTTGCCCTCCATTATCTCAACTAATCCACAGAAAAGTAAGAAATTTGTCCAGCAAGAAAAACAAAAGACCTATTCTTGAACCTTTTAGAAGAATATTAAAAGTTCATATTGATGATAACGCAAGACCTCATGTAAAGAATTCTAAAGATGCCAAGATGAAAACTTTTTGGTGGAATATGACAAAAGGAGTGGTTAAGAAAAAGCCAAGTTAAAAAACCTAAATTCTGGTACACTTGAATGCAAAAATTTTTTAGTCTTTTTTCGTAATCCACTATTTATTTATTCCCCTTCCTTAAACTACTCCCACATAACTTTATACATTAAAATTCATGCTATGAAGCATCTGTCTGAATCTTACTATTGATTTTCAACCTCTTTATCATCCTCAATACACGTTTTATTAATAATTTGAAAAAGAAATTAGATATTTGTTCATAAGCTTTCAGGGATAATATAAAATAAATTATGTTATAATAATAGAGTGCTACTTCAATCTTTAATCTAACAAAAAAATTTTTTTTTTGGGCTGCAACTATATCGATCATTTTTTTTGGCCCCTTCAAGTTACGACTTTTTTTTCCCCTTCAGATTTTCTCCACATTTACACATATTTTATTGGAAATTTTGCTATTTCCAGTTCATTTATTTATCAAAAAATTGGAAGAAGTCCATTCTACCTGAAGAAAATAACCCATTAGGTTGATTTTGAAGAGACTATAATTAGAAAATGCTTACAAAAAATCTATGCATGTTTTCATCAAAAGTGACATCATTTTCTTACCCTGGACGAAATGTCTTGGACCTTCCGGTTTACATTTTATATTCTAATATCAGTGCAATAGATGCATTATGCAGTTTTAGACGTCACTGCACACCATATCTGTGTCCAACTTCCAAAAAGTATTGAAGTTACAGTCCAGATGATTTTTTTTCGCATTAGAGTCCAGCTACTGTTTTTTAAAAACTTCATACACATTTTTTAATCACCTTTTTACCTCACATTTATACTTATCGAGAAAAATCTTTAAAACAATTACAGTAATACCTTCTAAAAACACCTCAAAAAACACTCGTTCAAATGCATGATGCTGTAGTAGCTTTGAACAAACGTGCAAAATATCTGATGCATGGGAATTGGGATTTTAATTAGGTGTGCAAAATATCAGATTCGTGTGTCAATTTCAATTTGCCCCTCCACAGATGTCTAATTTACACTTTGGCTCTTGATTGCATATACTGATCATTTCTAACTTTATAGTTTTCTTTCCTTGATACAATTCATCCACATATACTCAGGTGACAGTGAGGATTTGGGACATCAATTATTATTAAATCATGGATTTGGAATGGTTAGTTTAAATTCTAGCGTAAGTAGCACAATGGCAATATTTTGAATCTTTTCTGTGGGACGTTTATTTTTAAAGTGTGTATCCTATACTAAATAAATTAAAATTTGACTCTTTTCTTTTACCATATACTTCAAATAATTCATTCGTGTGTCATTAGTCATGAATATGGAAATTTCTCTACAATTCCCATTATTTTGGCATTATGGCATATAATTTAATTCTACGTTTTTTTTTCACATTTTTTCCACTTTTTGGGATTTGATTTTGTTCTTCCCCTTTCCTTAGAAGACAAATATAAGATATTGTAAGTAATATGTCTGATTTTAGATGACTTGTGCTAGTATTTAATCAGTTTGATATCAGGCATAAGAGGG
This sequence comes from Mitragyna speciosa, assembly GCA_024721245.1. NCBI lineage: Eukaryota > Viridiplantae > Streptophyta > Magnoliopsida > Gentianales > Rubiaceae > Mitragyna > Mitragyna speciosa. The sequence goes on from CM045558.1 coordinate 5,050,039, forward strand.
CAATTTCATGTTGTGCCTTTGATGTTGTTTCTCGTCCGCATAATTATTAGCAACCACTATTAATATAGCAATGAATTTGTTTTTAAGGAGTAAAAGTCTTTCAACATATTATGTATTTTAGTCTCTGTTGTTTCAACATTTTTGGTTCTTATTATGATCACAAATTATCAGATTATGCTAGACCTTGAAATTTTAAAATATTACTTTGATTTTGTTGAATCTTTTCTATTAACAAGCATAACTTTGTTGAAATTACGAAGCATCAATAATAGGCTTTTTGGATATGCTAATCATATCTTATTTAGAACATCACCTTGCGTGAAAGCATACAATTTGTCAATATAGTGTTAAAATGAGAAGTTTACGTAAACAACTCCTTTTCCTTTGTCATTTTCCTTTGTCATGGCAGTCTTGCAACTTCTTTGGCTGCTAATTACTTAGTTTACTAATGTTGATGGCTTGTTACTTCTTGAAACGATGCGTCTTTGTTTCCCATTCAAATGTAAGGGAAAGTTTTACATTGTACTTTTACCTAACCCAATCTTCAACTTTAAAAGAGGTAAGATTTCGATTAAAAAATTGTGGAACTTAGGGAACATGCTCAGGATTGTATACTGCAAATTATAGGTGAAGGAAAGGAAACTCGGTTTTGGTATGACTACTGGCATTCATTGGGACCACTTTATAAGAAGTTCAATGGCAACGTTCTCACAAACCTGGGAATGTCAAAGAATGGTAAAGTAGCTGACTTTTGCAAGAATGGAAATTGGAATTGGCCAATGGGCAGGAAATTAACTGCTGAGCTGACCTTACTGAAACAAGAAACGCCCAATCACTTACTGCCTAGTAATGAAGTGGAGGACATAACATTCTGGAAAGGAGATAAGACTGGATACTTCACAGTGAAATCTGCTATGAAAATTTTTAAAGGCAATGAAACAAAAGTAGTGTGGGGGAAAAGGCCATATCCCCAGGTACTCATTCATTCTTTGGCTAACATGTAAAAAGAGACTAACCACTAAGGATAGGATGAAATCTTGGGGCATTATAACTGATGACACTATCTGCATTCTGCGTAACCAACTAGAGGAATCAGATGAACGCCTATATTTTGAGTGTCAAACTACCGCTGCAGTCTGGAGGAAAGTGTCAGAATTCCACTCAACATTTAAAGGAATCAATCCTTGGAGAACTAAACTTGAATGGATGTCCACAACTTGGAGAACAAACAGGTTTGCTGATAAGTTTTAGAGAGCGATGTGTTCTGTTACCATTTATCAAATTTGGAAGGCAAGAAACCAGCTGATATACCAAGGAAAAAAAACAACTGCTGCTGACATTGTGGGAGCAATTAGAAGGATAATGCTGGAGGTGACCCTTGCACGGACGAAAGTAACAGTTACAAAGCAAAAGTGGGAGCTGAAAGTGGAATGGGGACTACCTGATATGTAGATAGACTACTGCTGTAATTGAGAAGGTAAAATACTAAATGTAAAGCTTATATGGAAATATCATTAATAAAATCTCATACTTTTGCCCAAAAAAAAAAGATTTTGATTAAAAATTTATTATAAGAAAAAGATTTTATGAAATTTTTTGTTGTTGAGCGATGAGAATACCTCCTATTTTGATTCAGAAGTTAAAAAAACAGTGAGCTCTAAAATTGATCACACCATGGCTATCACAGCTTTTTGGGCTATATATTGAAACTATTAATCATGATAGTTTTGCACATCGCCTGGAAGATGATTTAAAATATCAAAAGAATTGAAAGATACCGACCAAAGATGGGAAAATGATGGTTTTGGTCTGTATTACCATGCATTCCAAACAGAAGACACCTGATAATCCTTGTAAAAAAGCTGAGATAGCACTTTTATGTGTTCTTGAACATGAAGTTGAATTTCTGAACATAAACAGTGGTGACACTTCATGAATACCTATGTGTAATTTGTAGTTTGGGCATGTTTAAATAGATACTTGTGTGTTTGTGTATCAAGTGCACTTAAGAGGCGCTATACATATTAAGTGTCTAACATTGAATAAAATGTTGATTCAGTAGTATCCTCAGAGTTGCTTTCCTCCAATTCATATAAATATATTGTTTTAAAAGAATTTGAAATAAAATATTTGTTTTAAAAGAATTTGAAATAAAATATTTGCTTTACAAGTTTCTCATATGCCTAAAAAAATAAGATCATCACATTAAGATGTATGAAATCACCTACTATTATGACAAACGTTGATAAAAAAACATATTATGAAGACATGCATGCAGTAAGGAATTTCATACCAAATTGGGTCTATATTTTATATAAAGTTGACCTATATAAAATCTTATTCCTCAAATAATACACGTGGAATTGTTAATGCCCAAGAGAGCTTGAATGGAATTGTTAATGGCTAAGAGAGCTTGAAATTCCGAGTATGCAATTCGTTAACTCTTAACCAACTTTGATTTTTGGATCAAAGCAACCAAGACATGGCATTGTTTGTCTTGAATTACACCTTCTTTGATAATAACAATCCTAGAGGGGGTCTAAGGACAAACCTAAAAGACCTTGAATAAAACAAGAAAGAAATAACTGCAGGTTAGGGTTTTTAGTCTTGGAATCACTTCAATAAAACCGATAGTTCTTAATCAACAAAGAACCATAAAAACTCAATGAAGAGAAAACATTCAATATTATTACTCAAAACTTTTAAAAAATTCGTAACTAAGTTTTGGCCTATAAATAGGCTTTATAAAAAAATCACCTAAATCATGCTAGAATAGTCTAGAAAAGTAACTCAAGTTGAATCCTAACACAATAGGTAATTACTTAATAACTTGTAAACAACTTAGAAAACTAATTAAACGAATTTAACTATAAAATTAACTACGGAAATTCGTGCTTGAAGCCCCTTTGGGCTGGCCGATTCCTTGAGCACAACTTGGGCCTCCAACTTGCAACTTTAAAATCCCTCCAAACAAGTCCAAGCATCCAGCCCCTTGCACACATGGTTTAAATAGTTTGATGACTTTCATTGGGCCTCATTTGTAAGTAGATTTGATCCAAAGCCAATACATAAGTCTTAGGGCCAACATGCTAGCTCGAACAACTTGAACTTCAATTCCACAAACAAGCTTAAACTCGCATAGATAGCTTCCATACACATCTAATGCAATAATGAATGTTTCCTCATTAAGCTTGTAACGTTCTAAATAAGACTCCTCTTCAAGCTCGTTACGTGTAGGTGCTCTATTGATCCTATCATACAACAAAATATCAAAGTTTATACTACAATCATAACCATATGAGCAATAAAATAAGTATTTAACACTAAAAATATAGCTAACTAAGCCATTATATTTTTTCTAAATTAGAATTTCTATTCTACATGAAAATTTACTTTAATTATACTTAATTTATAAAAATAAAATATCAAAATTAATATTACAGCCATATTTCTATGAACTACAAAATAAGCATTCAAGCTTAGAAACATAACTAAGTCACAACATTTTCGTAAGGGCACTATTTGTATGAATATATGTTTTTTTGAAAACTCGGCACAAGGCCTATTGGGGAAAGAGGGAAAGGGGATCTAAACCAAATCCACAATCCATCCCAAAAGACAATTGCTTGTATGAATATTTAATTCACTCAATACAACTCAAATTTTTGATGTAGTATAAGTAGGAACCTATATGTTGAGATTCATTTGACGCGCACGTGTACACACTCTCTCTCTAGCACACAGAAACGTATTTTTGAAACATTGAATTCTCCTTAGAAATATAAAGTATTTTTTAATAGAAATTAATTCTTTGTAATTTAGTTTTCCATGGATTAATTGAATTTAATTCTAATTTTTTATTCTTCCTTAATGCCCTTTTTGGGATGATGGTGAAGTACAAAAATATGGGTATTATTAAAAAAAGTTTAAAATAAATTTTTTAATTCCAACTTTAATACTACTTTTTAATATGAATGTGAAATACTAAAATAGGTTATCTTTGGTATTAAAAATGTCAAATATTAAGCGAACAAAGTGGTACATTTATATGTAATATAGATATAAGTATAATTTAGATATGAACATAGATTTTTCTCGATATAAATATTGTATTGCGTTTGTTTGGAACTTTTTAAAAAAAATGTTATCAGAAAACTTCAAGCTCATTGTTCAACTTCCTTTTAATTCACACACATTTACTCAAAAAATTTTCAAAACTGCTATAGTAATATTTTTTTAATAAACGCTTCTAAAAATAGCCATTCAAATGACGTCATTATGTCTTGCAAAAAAAATGCAGGGGAACATTGCTAAAGAAATTTTATAGCTACCAGCAATTGCATATTTTTCTTCAAAAACCTTTTAGCCAAACAAACTTTCCGGATCTTGTTTGGTTGGACTTTTACTCGCACTTGGAAGAAGTCCCACTTTTATTTTCTGGGTATACAATTTCTTCAGTATAAAGTTTTGCATAACAAAATTTATCTCACAAATCTACTAATTTTTATAACTGCCATCCTCAAAGCACGTTCCGGTTTAACAAAACAATAGCAAGTGTGCATTAAATGTTTTCAATCTATTTAGCCATGCTCCTGAACATCAGCAATATTATACTTAATGATCTCTTTAACTTTTAAATCACAATAATTATAGTAATTGTTTTAAGAAAATATTTTAATTATTTTTTTGGTTAGAGGTGCCTACATATAATATGACAAGTGACAACTGACTCACTAATGGTGAGAGAAATACTAAAATAATTTTATACTACAATTAAATCGGATTTGTACTAAAATCTCTTTATCTGAACCTTAATCATTAGGGTAAACTACACTTTACCCCCTTGTGATTTTCGAAAAAATCACATGATTCAAAAAGCTATACATCACCTCTATAGTTTGGGTAAGAGTATCAAATAGACACAAATTGCCCCTGCCACGGCTGGGGATAAAATGTCCAAATTACCCTTAGTGCTTAACTCTCCCATCTCTTTGCTTGCGTATATTTTTTTGGGGCAAAATACACTTACCCCCTCTATAATTTTCCAATGAACTAGATAACCCCCTTATGGTTCTAAAAGCTACACATTAATCCCTAGCCATTTTAGTACTTCTGTTGGGATAATTTGGACATTTTACCTGCGAATCATTATGGAAGGCAATTTCTATTTGTTTGACACTTTAACTCAAACTACATGGAGGTGATCTATAGCTTTTTGAATCATAAAGGGTCATGTTATTTTTTCGAAAACCATAGGGGTATTGAGTATTTTACCCTAATCGTTATTTATTTATTTTATTATTAGGCCAATATTTCATTTCATTATTTATCCTCATGTTTTTCCTATAATTATTGTAATATGGACGGTTATTTCTGGAATCACAGTCAATATTAGTGAGCCTTGTGTATCATATGTTATACTGACATAAAAAACATAGTAATTCCAATACTTCCAAGTTTTAACTACCACGAAAAATTGTCTTAGGTATAAGTGCGGGAAATTGTCAATATATCATATTTTCAGCACCAGAAGAATAATTTAACCATTTAAGGTAACAACAAACGATCGATCCAAGGACTTGCAATTCGAAATGATTGTTGTTTTCTATAAATAATCAAATATTGAAAACGAACCCAACTTTTTTTTTTTATCATCAGCATTGAGGCCCCATCACAGAAGAGGATAGGCTCGAATGATTTGTCTCTTCATTTTATCGTCGCAGTTCGAATCTTGATCTATAGGGAGGACGGTCGATGACTATTTGCAACGAAAGAGGAAGGTTGACCAAAATAGTGAGAGCATTCCATTTGCAAAATAATTGTTCAAAGTTTCAGCTTCAGCTTTTCCATTGTTGCAGTTTGATTCTTAATGTATATGAGAGAGATGGCATACGCTCTCGTAGATGGAGTCTTTACGCTCTCATAGATGGAGTCTTGCCAGATTTAGAAATGCTGACAGAAAAATTGGGCCCTTTTGTAACTGTGAATAGCCTGAAGATATGTTTAGGTCCTTTGAAAACATTTCTTTTTTGTGCAGGAAAGTGGCTGTCACACCCCGTGCCCGAGATATAACACCCGTCATGCCAAGACTACGCTGTGACATGAGGCTAATAAAATAAGCTTAAAACATATCAAAAGAACCATACTATTGAACCCAACTCGAATACAAAGTCATGTGATACATTACAAAGATAATCCATGAACAAAATAAGGAAGATCCTATACACTTCTACTAAGGCTACCAACAAATGCCAAAATAAAAGATCCTATACAAAGATAGATAACACGACATCTTTGCTATGTATCACATCCTATCTCCAACTCTAATACCATGAGTCGGTCCAATCAACTTCTTCAAAAATATCATCCTCTGCATGAAACAATAAAGGGTGAGCGAAACTAATCACTCAATAAGTGGTGAAAGTACTCTCTGCGGCTTAAGAGTGTTATCTATACACATACATTTCAAGGATCAAGTCACTATAGAGTATAACATAAAACAATATGGCCATTAGCAAATGTCACCAAAACATACATTTTCATAAACAAATCAATGAGTTCTATCAAATGGTTCCAATTGACCCTGAATATTCAGTTGTTAACTTTAACCGGTTAACACGGTCCCAAAACCAACTTTAACCGGTTGGTACGGCCCCAAAACTAACTTTAACCGGTTAGTACGGTCCCAAAGACATTAGGCATGCGATTAAGGAACTAGTCCCGTCAAAAGTATACCACATTTAAGAACTCAGTCAATTCATTCATCAAATCATTCATTCAAGTAGGCCACATTATCACTTTTATAACAAGTGCAAATAACCACACTCAAGCCAGACATTTATGTAACAAATAGTCAATTCGAAACATTTATCATTCATAAACTCATTTTCAAAATATCAAAGAGTACAAATCCCCACTTACCTCGATCCGAATCAATTAAGATAATCCGAAAAGGAGGGGTCGATATCTTCACCTATAACACAAAATAAACTACTAGATCAATTACTACTTCTATCAAAAGTAAATCTAAGACTTACATCTAACTTAACACGCAAAACGAGGCAAAAAAGGCAAGGACTGAGGTGATCCCGCGACGTCAGTCGCGGCGCGGCTTATGCCACGGCTCACGTCGCAGCTCACCAACAGTGACCAGCCGCGGCACCAACCGCGGCGCGGTTGGTACCGCGGCTCGGGTCAGAGGCGGAGGGGTAACCCATCCGTGCGCCGTCATCCGCGGTGCGGCTCGCGCCGCGGATGACCCCAGAAGGTCACCCCGAACGAGCCGTGCGGTCTCATCCGCGGCGCGGGTGACGCCGCGGATGAGCCCAGAAAAGCACCCTGCAACACCTGCAACAATCCTAAACCGAAACCAACTCTTCCAACTCCATCTAACACCAATCCAAACACCCAAAACAGTCTGAAAAGGCACAAGACACCAAGTATACTTCACATTTCAACCATCCAAACACATAGCATCTTCAAGGATTCATAAAAAATCAAGCATCAAACACACACACACACACATCTAGCAATTACTCACCATCTCCCTCAATCATCACAAAGCACAGACATCCATAGGCCAAGCAACCTCAAAACTTCATACTAGTACTCAAAGCATAAAACCTACTTCCTAAGTCAAAGATCTAAGAGGGAAAAAGAACAAAGAGAAGAAATACCTTGAGTTGAGGTTGATGCCACCTTTCTTAAGCTCTCCCCACTTGATTTCCTTTGCAAGCTTACACCTTCACCTCTCTCTTCAAGAAATCACTAGAATAGTGTAAGAAAAATGGAAATTGGATAGAGAGGAATAAAGGAGATGAAATGGAAAGAAAGAGGGAAGAAGCCCTAAAACACTAGGGAATGAAAGTTTCTCAAAATTGCAAATAAGACCCCTAACTAATGATTAATCAACCACCATCACTCAACTTGGCAAAAATTACAAAAATGCCCTTAGGAAAGGCCTTGGTGTTACAGTGGCACACCGATATGTCCTCCAAATCTGATGAGAACACAAGTAGTATTGTTAGTCCGACGGGATCTTTGTTGAGTAGGCTCGAAGATTCACTTATCCAGCGTGGCAAGGGCTTTCATCATCTTTGTTTCAGAGCACAGAAAGAAGGCTTACTTGATGAGCAGAGTTTGGGACGCGATGTGATGTTAGAGGTCCAACAATTTGAACGTTGCATACATGCTTTTAGGCAAGAATCAATGAATCCTACATTACTTTGGCGGACTACTGCTCATTGCAGTCCAGGGACCAATCAACAGAATTCATCGAATCCCTGCTACTAAATATGGCGGATATCAGCGACTATCGAGATTCGAAAGATCCCTTTCAAGTTAAAACCTTCAGAGAGAAGCTAGTATTCTTAAAAAATTTCCTTCATTTTGCGAAATTACGTGGCCTTGAGCCTTGGCAGTTTCAAGTACTCTTCACTCATTTACAGGTTGTGGCTGTTAACGCAGCAAGAGTCTGTCAAGAGCATGGTTTAAAGACCAAGCCGAGTCGTCACCGGAACGGAAGATGGTGGTTTGATACTGTTCCAATCTACTCGGAGACGGCAAACTCACCGAGAAATTACCCGTTCCAGTCAACTCTTACCAAGTTGTCTCCGAATTGAGAAGAATCAGCCGATTCGTCCGAGTCAACCTAGGCCAAAAACCAAACGGAAAAAAGAAAAAAAGAAAAACCATTGCATTGTAGATGTTAATGTTGCAAACCAATTCGAAGATCACCTAGTATTTTGGTTAACACATTCAAATCCCTCTAACCAAAAGCTTTGCAATCACTCTCCGATAGAGAATTTATTCCGGATGGCCCTACTTCATATGTTCTCTTGGACAGGACAAAGGATAGGAGCTTCATGGTGAATTCTTGAGCTCCTCAGGTGGATGTATTGAATCATGATTCAGTGGGTGGATGGGTGGATCCAAGCATTGGAATTCTGCAGAACAATTATCCCCTTCGAAATTTTAAAACAAAAACCAAACTTTGATAACAAAAAATTGGCTTTTTCACATTAAAAACGCACCAAAAAGGAAGCAAAATACAAGTTCGGCTGGAAAAAACTTACTGGGATGAATGACTATTCCTCCTGAAGCTAGGGGTTGAAGAAAAGAGAAGAGGAAAGAACGAAGCTAAGGGTTGAAGAAAAAGAGAAAACGAAAGAGACGATTGTAGGAAAAGAGGAGTGCAAATTGTAAAGACCAAGATGGGTTGCACGTAGTAGTGGTCTTTAGATATTTTGGACTTTTAGTTCATTAATTGGGTAAATAAAATCAGACCCATTATTTAGACTCAAAATTAAAAATTTCTGGATTTAAAAATCTAGAACTATATTCAAATTAAAGTTTAATGGATCTAAAGAGAGACAATTATCCGCTATTTTTTTTTAGTGGTCAATTATCCGCTAATTTAAACGAGTCTTGACTAACTATTGGGTACCAATAGGTAATACTAAGTTTGTTGATTAAGAATTAACAAAATTATAGAATTATATAATAATATTTAAATTATAAAATTGAGTATAAATCTACAATTGATATTAACAGTAAATATTACTTCTATAATTATTACTTTTACAATTATTTTTTGTACTATTTTGATTTTATTTGTGATAATATTTCGTTGAATGCTTATAGATATATAATTTTTTATATAAGTTAAAACAGTATATTTTAGGGATTTTGTTTATTAATTTTTAGTAATTTTTTTAGCATTTTTTATATTTTGAATGATTATTTATAATTTTTGTAAAAAATTATTTTAAAATATGTTTCTAGCTGAGACCACGACCAATACACCGAATCTGATGTGGAACGGTATACACCGCGACCATGACCGCAACTTTGAACCATGGTCAAGAGTGGATGCTTTTCCCATATGATAATCGAGAAAACTTTCGTGACGAATTTCTGTTGAAGCTTGCGGATGTGTCTCTAAAGATCAAGCCTACCGATCCCCAAGTTTGTGAGATTTACGCCCACGTCTTGATAGTTTTAAATGTTTCTGGATTGTCACGAGCCCTATCTCTGGAGAGGGACAAGCATGTACTGGGGGACTTTGTGGATTCTCTCCTGTACAAAATATTGGAAGCACTCACTTACGGTGACAATTACATGATTCTTGTGAAGGATCAAATGCCAACATTCTACGACGGACTCAGATTCTTGAGAACTATTCTCGTGAAGTACTTGGAGAAGATTGATGAGCTGGATGAAAAGGTCAAGGATCTCATAGGAGTTGCGGTCAATGAAGTGGCGATTGTGATTTGCTCACATGAACTGGAAGAAGGCTTGGCTAAGGAGATGGATTTTGCACTTTTCAATTTTTTGGAAAAGATAAAACTTATTAAAGTAATTACATCAGCATCCATTTTCCCCTAGACCAATAAGCATGGCTATGTAGATTTTCTCCAAGAAAATCTGAAGGAATTGCCATCTTGCAAGGTTGATTCGATTGCTTTTACGAAGGATCAAATTCAAATAGTTCAAGAAGATCTTGTATCCTTGACATCTTTCTTGGAGAGTACTCTGGACCAGCGAAGCCGGGATGGTGAGCTACAAAGTCTTTGGAGTCGTGTTGCAGAGGTTGCATACAACACACGGTTGGCCATTGAATCCTTGGTTGTTGGAGATAATACTGATTATTCTCCATTGGAATTTAGTCCCATCATAGAAAAAATTAATCTTATCAAGATGGAGGCCTTCAAGATTAGTGACTATAGGTACAGCTCCGAAGCCCAAAAAGCCGACAAGGCTTTCGGTCCACCCCCACCACAGGATAGTTGCTCAGCAATCAACAAAATTGAGGGGTCTTTGTAAGATGAGGCAAACAAAATAATTGGGCTACTTATAGGAGGATCAAAATCAGTGGACATCATCTCCATCGCGGGCATGCCCGGAATAGGTAAGACAACTTTAGCTAGAAGGATTTGTGAAGATCCTTCAGTTAGAAACCACTTTCGTGCTCGTAGTTGGTGTATTGTTTCTCACATATATACGAAGAAAGATTTGTTACTTCGGATTTTAGGTTTTGTTGATCCTCACTTTTTGGATAATAACAATTCAAAGAAGAATGAAGAGGAGTTGGAAGAAATGTTAAAAAAATGTTTGCCGAAAAAAGGTATCTCATCGTATTGGATGATGTTTGGGACACTAAAGCATGGAGTGGGTTGGAAAACTCATTCCCAAATGATGCAAATTCAAGTAGAATCCTCATAACAAGTAGACTAGCTGAAGTGGCCAAGGAAATTAATCCTAATGGTATACCTCACTCTCTTTGCCTACTCACTGACGATGAGTCCTGGGATCTATTACAGAGAAAGTTAGCTTGTAAAGAAAGCTGTCCTTTGGATCTAGGGATGAGCATAGCAAAAAATTGCAAAGGGCTACCTCTCACAATTGTTATCGTCACAGGAATTCTTGCAAATTTAGAGCAAGATGGCTCGGAAGAGATAGCAAGAAGGCTAAGTTTAAGTGATCTTCCTATCTTGGATAAGTGCATGGACATGTTGGAGGTAAGTTAAAAAAATTTTCCTGAATATTTGAAGTCATGCTTCCTTTACTTTGGAGCGTTTGGAGAAGACAAAGAGATTTCTGATAAGAGGTTGATTTGGTTATGGATGGCTGAAGGAATTGTTCAAAAAAGTGATGCAAAAAGCTTAGAGGATATTGCCAAGGACTACATGAATGATCTGATTACCAGAAGTTTAGTTATAGTATCTAAAGAAAGATCCATAGAAGGTGTTAAAACGTGTCGCATTCATGATATGTTACATTAGTGTAGAAGTATAAGAAATAAATTAGCAATAGGCCCTGGGCTACTAAAGTGGTGCATATCTGGATATTGTACTGAAAGTCCAATCCACAGGAAGCTCATAACACTTCATCTGATGCCACAAGCACATAGAATGAAGCTACGCACATGGAGTGAAGCTGATGGAAGCTGGAATGGAGCTGGGAGCTTCAACGACGACTTTGCATGTTCCCCAAGAAAAGTAAAGATAGGATAAATTTTGTTAGTATAGGATATACTCAATTTGTGACACTTATTAGATTTTGATTTAGTAGAATTTGTATATATACAATACTGTACAGATTTGTTTAGTTGAGTTGAATGAAGAGATCACAATTCTTCCAAATTATCCTGAATTACTTATATTTTGTTCATGGTATCAGAGCCATAAGGTTCTAATATTTTGAAGATTACGTAGCTTTTCCATGCAATCAAAAGGAAATGACAGGCATTGTTGAAATTCATGGCTCAAGAGAGCAAGTAAGTCAATATAATGAAGATCCTCTTTATCTTCATAACTCTAATCGTCCAGGAATGATCCTGGTCACTTCAACACTAACTGGAAGTAACTATCTAAGTTGGAGTAGATCCATTAAGATAGCCTTGGGAGCTAAACTCAAAATGGGATTCATCACTGGAACATGTACAAGACCAGAAATCTCACCAAAGACTGAGCAGTAGGAAAGGGTTGACTGCATGGTAAGATCCTGGATCTTGAACTCGATTTCCAAGGAGATTGTAGAAGCATTCATATACACGAGCACAGCTAGAGACCTGTGGAATGAATTAGAAGAGAGGTATGGTGAATGCAATGGACCATTGCTGTACCAAATTCAGAGAGAAATTAGTAACATGACTCAGGGATCAGATAGAGTAGAGAAGTACTATACCAGACTCAAAAAACTGTGGGATGAACTTTCTTGTCTGATGCCTGCTCCAGTTTGCACATGTGGAGCTGCAAAAGATGTGGCAGATCTTGCTTCATTCAATAGATTAATGCAGTTTCTAATGGGTCTCAATGAGGGATATGATCACGTAAGGAATCAGATTCTGGTAATGGATCCAATGCCTTCAGTAAATAAGGCTTATTCCATGGTTCAAAGTGTAGAGAAATAGAGAGATGTACATAGCCTATTTCCTGAAAGAAATGAAAGTATGGCAATGGTGACTAAAAGCACAGGAACAAGAGGAAGGGGTGCAGGAAGAGGAGGAAACAGTAAAGCTGGTAGAGGAGGAGGAGGAAGAAGACAAGGAAACAAAGAGTACCAACATTGTGATTTTTGCAACATGGATGGACACTCCCAAGATAGCTGTTTCAAAATTCATGGGTATCCTGATTGGTATAAAAGTTTAAAGAAGCAAAAGAACAGAGAAAATAAACAAGTGGCAAATCTTGCAGAGTCACCTCTGGAAATGGAGGATGACTATGGTACCAGCAATGCAAAGGAAGGATTGCAGGGAGCTGATATATCTGCAATAATGCAACAGGAGCTAATTAAGCTGTTAAAAGGGAAAATGCCAGTTGAAATGAAGAACCAAGTCAACTTTGCTCATGTTGTAGATTTTGCATGTCTGGTTTACTTTCCTCATGGTTTTGCAATACTTGATAATATGAGACATGGTTCTTGGATATTAGACACAGGTGCCAGCAGTCACATGTGTTCTAATCTAAGTTTGATGCATAACTCCAAACCAGTACCTGACTTTATGCCTGTGTATTTACCTGATGGCTCTTTCAAACAAGTGAAACATATGGGAGAGGCTAGATTGCATCCAAATCTTAACCTTAACTGAGGTTCTGCATGTACCAAATTTTCAATACAACTTGATATCAGTATCAAAACTCTCGAAAACAGCCAAGATCAAACTAACCTTTTACCCAACACATTGCTTATTGCAGGACCTATGGAGTAACAAGACACTAGCAGTGGGTAGACTTATAGGAAGGCTGTATTTGATAGACAGTAATAGTTTTTCAAAACAGGAATTCAATGTTTGTAATCAGCTACAAGTGCAAAATAGTTGTGCAGAAAGGAAAAATTCTTGTACTGATTTTTACTTTGATGAATGGAAGTGACTGATGATGTTATTAATGAATGGCACAAAAGGACTTGGACATCCGTCTATCTCTGCTCTTCAACATATTCATTTTTTGAGACCACATATGCAAAATGTTCAAACTAACATGCTGCAGAAAGTGTGAAATTTGCCACAAAGCTAAGCAGCAAAGGTTACAAGTTCCCAACCAGTGAAATCCAAACCACTAAACCTTTCCAGCTCATTCATGCAGATGTTTGGGGACCTTACAAAACTAACTCTCTCATTAATACCCCTTACATGCTTACCATAGTAGATGACTACAGTCGTAGCACATGGACCTTTTTACTTACTCACAAAACATAGGTTGTTCTTACATTGAAAGATTTCATTGCTATGGTAGGAAATCAGTTTGAGAAGAGAGTTAAAGCCATCAGAACAGATAATGGGACTGAATTCACAGGTCTAGAGTGTCAAAATTTGTTCAGAAAAGAGGGAATTGAACACCAAAAAACATGTGTCTATACTCCACAACAGAATGGTGTAGTTGAAAGAAAACACAGGCATTTAGTTACAAGTGGCTAGATCACTTATGTTTCAGGCAAAACTGCCCACCAGATTTTGGCCTTTCTCAATTTTGATGGATACATATATCATAAACAGAATACATACCCCAGTTCTAAAGTGGAAAACTCCATTCAAACAGTTATTAGGTAGTAAACCAGATAACACAGTCCTCAAAATGTTTGGATGTCTTTGTTATGCTACCAATACTTTACCTCACAAAGACAAATTTGACATAAGAGCACACAAATGCATATTTTTGGGATATAGTCCTGGACAAAAAGAATACAAAGTCTATGACTTGGATCAGAAAAAGGTTTTTATAAATAGAGATGTATTGTTTCATGAAGACATTTTTCCTTACCATTAGATCCAAGAGACAACAATGCCTTTATCTTTACCTATGATGACCAATGATAGCTTTTGTGAGGTACAAACCATGAAAAATGAGCAAATAGAAACCACAAAATTTATTATACTAGAAGAACAGGTTCCTAAACCTACTCTACCACCTGAAATATTGTACCCCATTACTGACATTATTGACCTACAACTTAGAAGGAGTACTAGAATAAGAACACAGCCTACATGGATGCAGGACTATGTGGGTAGCATAGTATTTGATGTAAGTCTAGAAGCTACTAATGTCAATCCAAAAACAAAAAGCTCAAAACATACTCCTAACACTTTTCCATTCCAGATTTTCAAAAACTTGGATAGAACATATGTTACTTTTTTGGCAAATGTGATTAATTTGTAGGAACCACAATTATATAGTCAGGCCTGTAAAGACAATGGATGGGTCACTGCTATGCAAAAGAAGTTGGAGGCTTTGGAAAACAATAGAACTTGGGAGCTAGTAGAATTGCAAGAGGAAAGACAACAATAGGTTCCAAGTGGGTATACAAGACAAAATTAAGACCAGATGGTTTAATAGATAGATTGAAAGCAAGGTTGGTAGTTAAAGGATATCATCAGACAGCAGGTGTGGATTACAAAGACAGCTTCTCTCCTGTAGCAAAACTGGTTACAGTGAGAATCTTCTTGGCTATTGTGGCAGCAAAAGATTGGCTTTTGCACCAATTGGACATCAATAATGCTTTTCTGCATGGGAATTTGAAAGAGAAAATTTACATGACACCACCAAAAGGCTACAAAGGAGCACTTCCTGGACAGGTCTGTAAGTTAAGAAAAAGTCTATGTAGCCTTAAACAGGCTTCCAAGGAATGGAATGAGGAGTTCAATGGTAAGTTGAAGGTTTTTGGTTTTCAGCCGTCACAACACGATAATTGCCTATTTGTGAAGCATGGAGAAACTGGTTATATGGCTTTATTATTATATGTAGATGATGTACTGGTTGTTGGGGATAATATGAAGGAAATTGAAGCATTAAAGGCCTATTTGCATAAACTCTTCACCATTAATGAAATGGGAGAGGCCAAGTATTTTCTTGGCTTAGAGATAGCTAGAACAAAGCAAGGGATATATGTAAATCAAAGAAAGTATGCATTGGACATAATCAAAGATGATGGCTTGCTTGGGGCCAAACCATCAAGAACACCAATGATCACAGGAACCAATCTTACAGATGACAAGTTTGAAGAAATGGAGGATCCAGAGCCTTACAGAAGGCTAATTGAAAGACTTTTGTATTTAAATTTTACACGAACCAGATATAACTTATGCAGTGCAGTAATTAAGTCAGTTTGTTCAGAGTCCTACAAAGCTACAATGGAAGACTGCATTGCATCTGGTCAAGTATATAAAAGGAACTCCCTCACTTGGATTGCTACTTCTATCAGATAATGATCTTACACTAAAGGCCTATACAGATGCTGATTGGGCATCGTGTCCAGACACCAGAATGGTCCTTGACAGCTTGTTGTATTTATCTTGGAAAGTGCACTGGTATCATGAAAAACCAAGAAGCAGACAACCATTTCCAAGTCCTCTGCAGAAGCTGAATATAGAAGTATGGTAGCAACAGTGTGTGAATTACAGTGGATTACTTATATACTTGCAGATTTTAAGATTAATCAATCACTTCCTATATCTCTCTGGTGTGATAGCAATGCTGTCATTCACATTACAGAAAATTCAGGTGTTTATAAGAGAACAAAACACCTAGAAATCGATTGTCATTTGGTTAGAAACAAATACAAAGAAGGCTTCATAATGCCTTATCATGTTAGCTCACAGCAACAATTGGCTGACTTATTTACAAAGGCATTGGGATCACCACAGTTCAGAATTTTGCTTGATAAGTTAAACTTGGCAGATTTTCACCAAGTTCAACTTGAGGAGGGGATGTAGAAATATAAGAAATAAGTCAGCAATGGGCCCTGAGCTGCTGGGATGATGCAGATAATGCATATTCGGATATTGAACTGAAAGTCCAATCCACAAGAAGCCCATGATACTTCATCTGATGCCACAAGCACATGGAATAAAGCTGCGCACATGGAGTGAAGCTGGAGTGAAGCTAATGGAAGCTGCAATGGAGCTGGGAGCTTCAACAAACGGCTTTGCATGTTCCCCAAGCAAAGTAGTGATAAGATAGAGTTAGTTAGAATAGGATATACTCAATTTACGACACTTGTCAAATTTTAATTTGATAGAATTTGTATATAAACACTACTGTACAGATTTTATTAGTTGAGTTGAATGAAGAGATCACAATTCCTCCAAATTATCCTGAATTACTTATATTTTGTTCAATGAGCTTTGTGTGGTAAAAGCCAAAAAAGAGAAGTTGATGTCTATATTAAGTGGACATGATGAGATTTTCACCTTTCAAGTGTAGCGGTTGTGCGTGCATTCTACCCTGAAACATTTTATGAAGTCAAGGCCATTTTCTCCCAAGGTACGTTCTCTGCTATTCTTTCCTAATGAATGCCACCCATTAGAGGATGATGGTATCTCACACATTTTTCGTTTCTTCAAACTTCAAGTGTTGGATTTCACACATTTTGATCTGAATTTTGATTTCCCACGTGAAATACTATTACTTGTTGAGTTGAGGTATTTGGCGGTTAAAGATATGCTCAGAAACATCCCATTAGCAATAGCCAACTACTCAAATTTAGAAACTCTTATTCTTGTCGACAGTACTGGTTTTCTCATTTCCTTGCCATTTACTATATGGAATATGTCAAAATTGAGGGTGTTGTGGTCAAGTGGTACTAGTATTACATTCAACGAAGACAACCTTGAAAGCTCCTCCAATTTACAGAGCTTAGACACCTTTTCCTCACTGATGGTTTATCATTGGCAAAGCCTAGAAAAGCTATTGAGAAAGTTGCCAAATATTCGCAGACTAAAATGTGAAATATGTGAATTTGGGGGTTCTAATGCAGAATGCAATAGGATTTTGGTAATGGACTTCTTGAGTCGACTAGAATCCCTCCATCTAGGACTATTTTCAAGAGACATGTACCATATTGGTTTTCGTTTTCCCTTGAATCTAAAGAAATTGACTCTGAAAGGCTTTCATTCGAGTATAATTCCCAAAAAAGGAGGACTGCCCAATCTTGAGGTACTCAAATTAGATAGCATTGATTGGGGGATATACATGGGACATGAATGAAGAATGGGAATTCCCTAAACTCAAATTCTTGATATTGGATCGTTTAAGTATTGACAAACGGTCTGGAATCCATGGTGTCGATCATTTTCCTTGTCTTGAGAAATTAGCGTTGCGTGGTTGCTCAAATTTGAAAGAGGTTCCTTCTTCTTTGAGGGAAATTACAACTCTTGAAATGATTGAGGTAAGTGAATGTCCGAAAACTGTTGCGAGTTTAATTATGCAGGTAAAGGAATATCAGATGGACTATTGATGAAATGAGGATCTCCAGGTACTACTCATAGACATCAGTAACAATTATGTGGAGGAGGATATAAGTGAAGATGAGATGGACGATCTCCAGGTGCTACTCACAGACATCAGTGACGATGAGGTAGATGACGATCAAGCAAAGATGAGATGGAGGATGAAACAAGTGAAGATCAGATGGAGATGATCCAAGTAAGATGGAGGATGATCCAAGTGACAATGAGATGGAGAATGAAACCTATGATGAAGAATGAACCAACCTCACCAGACCACCGTCAATAGGTTTGGCAACTTTCCTTCCCTCCAGTTTGGCGTGTTTACATCTTCCTTTATTTGATTGTTAATTTGTCCTTTATTAATTTTCCTCTTTTTTTTTTTTTTTTTTGGGGCTTGCGTAAGACACAATTAAACCGTTGGCGAATTGAATAAAAGTTTCCTCTCAAATTCGTTAGTGAGACACCATTGTAGCTTTAGGGGTAGATTTTGCTCTCGAATGTTCAACATCAATTGGAGTACGAGTTTCGATCCACTTTTGTGTCCTTGGAAAATATGAAAATTCCGTTTTTCTCTACAGGATTCTTTCTTCTTCTTCTTTTTTTTTTTTAATTTTGTGGTGTAAAACTTAAACGAAGTTAAAAAAGCGTGAAATTAAAATCCACGGCACTAAATGTTCGGTATTGAAAGCGTGATATCCAAACTAAAAGTTGATGATCGCTGGCGCAAAGTTGCATTCTGACACTAAGAAGTAATGTATACAAGCAAAGTTTCATTCTCCTTTTAAGTAGCGTTTTCATACACAAAAAGGAAAGTAAATATATTAAATTGTTTTCATATATATATATATATATATATGTATATGTGTGTGTGATTAATTGATCAACTGACGTAATTTTATTGTTTACTGGATTAAGTACCATTTTACTGTTACCAGTTTTTGTGAATTTATCTGCTTTTCTGCATCAATTTTTCCACCCATATTTATGTAATAATCTACGTTTTGGTGTCGAAACTTCATTTTGCTAGTAACTGCACTTGGAAGTGTCAATATTTCAATGTCATTTTTCAATCGATCAAAACTAAAGTCATCAATTGATTTTAAGCACCTTATGTTTTCTTTCTTAACACTTTAATTCCCTTAGAATTCCACGTTCGGTTATTGAAATACACAATGAATCCTTAATGCAAAGTGTAATGTTTAGGAGTGAAAGTGCACATAATCAAAGCAAACCGTTCATTGTTAAGAAGATATAACTAAAAAAGGTTTTCTAACTTGTTCCATTTAGCCAATCTGCATCATGTTGAATACCACTTATGAATTTTTGGTTGCTCTGCAGACATTTATTAAAGCAATATTTGCGTAAATGACATCGAACTCAGATTAGAGAAGTAGTAATTATAATGAGTCCATCCTTTAGCTTTCAAACTACATCGACTTATTTTATTAGTTTTCAATGCGAGATGGATCAGAGAATAAGAGACCAAGATATAGAACTTAAAGATTTCATGGGAGAATAATAAAGAATATATAGAGATAAAATCATAAAATATCGATCTGTCAGTGTGTTGATGTACTCATAAAAGTAGTTGTGTGCTTGAATAGTTGTCATATTTTGTTAAAGTAGATATAATTGAAATGGAGATTTAAATATAAGGAAGTAAATTTCGAGGATTCAAATCCCATGTAGAACATCAGATTAAGGGTATAACCAATTATTGATCGAGTATGTGAACAAATTGCTTATAATATATATATATATATATATATATATATATATATAAGAGCAATAAATTTATATAAATGCTGTTATTCAACATGTATGAGGACTTTTACAGCAAAATAATTTTCAAAAGAAATATTCATATACTCCATCTATTGATGCATATATTTATTTTTTATTTTTTACTATAAATTTACATGTTCAAAGAACAGGAGTTTATAGCATTTTACCTAATAAAACATATGCAGAAAAAGAAATGTTTGCATCACAAGGTGGCTTGTATAAATCATTGCCCTAACTTTAACATCATCTTCTGGTTTAGGGTTTGAGTTAGAATAATACATTATTTTTTGGTTACAGGACCAATGATTGGTTAAAGAAATTAATTGTGAAGACTGAGTCTTTAATAGATTACTAGTTAAGGAATACATGTATACATAAAATATACGATGTTTACATTTTGTTTTTGTTCATACACAAATCGCGATTTGTAATTGACCAAGGAAAATGTTACTGCTGTCTTTATTATACAAGCATTAGTAAGATGTAAATGACTCAATGAACATGTTACTTTTTTTTTCAATTATATGTTCACACACTAGTATTCATGCGTTCACTAATATAATGAATTTGTACATTCATTAACAAAGACTTGTGCATGAATAAAAACCAAATATTTACTCTTTTAATTTTCTGTGAACACATGTGGCTATTTTTCCAATTATTGGTATATAACAGACCTTATTCTCAGTATTAATTCCTTGGAACAATCACTTGTCCCATCCTATCCTGTAAGAGTCCATTTAATTCATGAACTAGATGAGATGGAATGATTCATCGTCAGATTATGAATTCTAAGAAAAGTCATCATTGGATGAATAGTTCTAACTTTTCAGTATTTGGTTGATACTAAATTTAGATTTGATAGGATATTCTAAAAATAATTTTATTATGTGTTTGATTTGGAATTAAATCATTTTTACTAACCAAAATATCCTAAATATAATATTATTTCTATTTAGTAATTGTACTAGCACACAAGTTATCATGGTGGTATATAGTATTATATAGTATTATATAGTAATGCGCCACAATAGTGACAGTAGTGGTGTTGCATGATCGTTGTAATGGTGGTGCTCGATGATAGTAGTGCCTGGTGGTAATATTGGTATTGCATAGTAGTAGTAGTGGCAATACTCGATGGTAGTAGTGCATGGTAATAGATAGGTAGTGATAGTGGTAGTGGTCTTGTATAGTAGCAGTAATGGTTGTGCTTAGTGGTAGAGGTGGTGCACAGTTGTTGGTGGTGATGATGGTACAAGGTACTAAATAATTATGCTACACAGTGATGGTGTTGTTGATGGTGGTGTTGTTGGTAGTCGTAATATTGATGCTCAGTGATGGAAGTGATGTCTGATTGTTAATCAATAGTTGTGGTGGATGGTGATGGTGGTGGAATAGTGGTGCAATTTGGTAATGATGGTGGTAGCAATGGTAGTGCATAACAGTGATGGTTATGGTGCATGGTCCACTTGACAGTGATAGGGCCAAATTAGTTTAAAATTTTATTATCCCACCTAAGAATTATCCCAAAGATAACTAATACTAGCTCCCCCACAAGATTATTTTATCTCAAGTAGAAAGGATTATTTAAGTTAATTAAGATGGCTAATCCAATGCATTAGAACCAAGCAAACATGGGATAACATGAGATTAATAGTCGGATTTTGTGTCATCCTATAAATTAAACAAACGCTAAATCACTATACATACTCAAGTTTTTGTTATTTTTTACAGATTAATCAGGCAATCATTATTTTTTATAGGTTACTTAGACAACTACTGAACATCCTTTGGGAATTTGTCCCATAGATCAGACATCAAATATAAAAGAGGGAGAGTAGGAACAATGGCAAGAAGTAACAGTTCGAAATAATATACAAGCATTAGACAAACTGTACAAACAAATATGCAATTGTATAAATTTCAAACAAAATTCGGTTGATTCATAAATTTTTATTAAAAATGACTTTTTTAGCCTTTTTTCTTTGAAAAAATTTAAATGTTTTAAAAAAATAAAACGCAAATACAAAGAACAAACCACTAGGAAGAAAACTATACATATATACATACATACATACATACACATATATATAAATATATATATATATATAAACTTATCACCAAAAGAAAGCAAAAATGATAATGAAAAATTTAAATGTTATTTATACCTCATTGTTCACTGTTACAAACTAGTGATTGCATATAATTTTCGCGTTCGTTCATTTAATAATCAAGCTGTATTTGGTGTTTGAACTCAATTTGATTAATTAAACAAAACTTATATGAATGGAATAAGCTTTGTTCACGAACAACTCGACTTGTTCATACTTCTGTCTGAGTTAAAGACCTTGTGCATGTGATCTATTTCTCCACACACACATGTGCATATGTATGCGTGTGTATATTGTACTGAAACTACAAGAAATTTGGCCATTTACAATGAAACTATTTATACAGATTGGTTTATTGTCTTGAACACCTTTTCTACTACAAGAAGAACATTCATTTAAAAGAACTTGTGCAATGAAGTTTGTCTACGTATTTGTGATGAAAAACTTTTATTGCAATTCTAATTTCACAACTACGTATATTTTAAATATTTGCAGCCATATGGCAAGCATTTTAGCTATTTACAAACAGTATATTCTTTTATTCATTGTCATCATGTGTAAGTTCATACTTTATGTTAATTATAATACCATATGTAATACTTATCGCAATATTCTAAATCATAGCAAACGAATTTTATCCCGTATCATATTTGTATTATTGTTTGCACATGAAGTTTAAATTTTCTTTTCATTCTTACATTCATGTTTCTTTACATAACGTTTTATGGAAAATATTTTCAAATGTTAAAAGTACTTTATAAAAGTTATGTAGTTAAGCAAAAATATATATATAATAAACAATCCATATTATTTGCGATTGATATTCAAGTATAGGGTAATTTACAAAAAGGAAATGACGCGGGAATGAGGTGAAATAGAAAGGCTTTTCCAACTTGTTCGTTTTATTTTCATGTTTGGTATATGGACATTTTAAGTTGGAAAGACATTTCTCACCTAGAATGCAATTCCATCTTTTTTCTAGAATCTCATTCCTCAACAAAAATCTAGAAAAAGGTCATTCCAATGTTATCTTGGAAAGACCTCAAAAATATGAATCAATATCCCCATACATTTTTTTGCTAATTTTTTTAACCTAGGATACATTGAATAATTTTTATTTTTAATATTTAAAAAAATATTAGGTTTTTAATAACTTCAATTAATAATTTTTTATGTTTTTCACCATTAGTTTAATATGTGCTTAGAATTTTTTTTACTATAAAAATATTTAAAATAATATTTTTAAATTTTATGCAAATATGTAAAAACTAAATTTTTATAAATTAAATTAATGTGAATTTATTATTAATTTTTCGCTTTTTTTAATTATAATGCTAATAATTATAAAAATTTTAAAATTAATTAAAGAGTATAATTATTTTAATTTTAGCTAGAATATTAAGAATTTTAAAATTAAAAATATTAAAGTCTTTTTTAGGCATAGAATTACAAATAAACAAAATAAAAATATGATATATTCTAGTGCAAAGAATTAAGGGCAATCAAGTCAAATTAATATATATTTTATTCTATTCTAACATCTAAATATGATTGTACCAAACATTGGAAAAGGAATAGGCATTCTATTCTGACTTGGGTTACCAAACAATAGGCTAAACATTTTTTTCAATCCAATCTAGGAGGAAAAGTATTTTGGATAAAAAGGCCTTTTCATTCTAGACGTGGGGTATCAAGTGCATTGAGCATTAGCTTATAAATTAATTGAGAGGAATAGAAATTTGGTTTAAAAACTAACCATTATTTGCATAGGAAAAATTGATGGGATCTCAATAAATATGAATGTGTATGTTTCTTTTCAATTGAAAGTACAAACAGTATTAATTTGAGGTGGCAAAGCTTATATTTCTAAAATTCATAGTAAGTGTACTAGAGTCAAAGTTTAGCCAGGTTAAGCGTAATTAATCCTTGGCATTATTACTTAAAAAAGAGGCAAATAGAAAGGGAGTAATTGGAATGATTTAGAAAATTTGTATAAAAAAAGTATGAAAATGTAATAAGGGAGAAATGCACAAAAGTCGTTGATGTCTGTCTTTAATGTGGAAAGCTTAGATCATGCCTTCTGTTGTTGGCTCTTCTAATTGTTTACCCACTTCAAAAAATTTTAAAAATGTCCAGCGTGTAATGGTTTACTTCTCTACCTCAGTAAAGTATTAGTGATCAACCCTTTTTTTATTGAAAAGATTAGTTTTATGATGATACAACATCCGCAAACTCTGTACAGACAATCTACATTTTTCTAATTATTTCTGCCTACAAAATGGACTCAGAACCACCGAAAATTTTACTCTATTAATAGAGTAACATCTCCTCTTTCTAATACTCCTCAATTGTTGATTAATTTGAAAGAAAAAAAAAATAGAGTAACATCTACACAACCCCACCCTCGCCCACCCCCTTCCCCCAAAAAAAAAAAAAAACAAAAAAAAATCCGGTGAAATAGTCATTTACTAGTCAAAGAAAGAAAAGTTTAAGTAATTTGTTTCTTTTCCATATGTTGAAAGTTTTTGAAGGTGATGCATTAATTAAATAATAATATAGCTAATATGTCAATTTTTCCAGAAAGGGACTAATAAACCATTATCACAAAGAAACCATAAAATACAGCCCGCCTGAATCGCTAATAATAATGGATTAGACAGTAGTTGGAATTAATATTTATAAAAATGGTATTGAATAAAAAATCAAAAAGGTTAGAAAGGAGGGTTGTTGATGCCTTTTTTAACATGGAAGGCTGAGATCAGGATTCAATAATTGACACTTTTCTTTGTTCAAGATAATGTATCTACTGGAAATTAATTTAACATGAATATTAGAAACGTTCATAGAGTTTAGTAATTTTTGTTTCTACCACACTACAATATAAGGTATCAACTCTCATTTTCAAAAGATAGGATCGGGTGATGATAACACAACATAAGCAAATTTCGTATATATAATTTACAAAAATGTTTTCAGGTGATTTATGCAATCAAAATGGACTCACAACTACATAAAACATTACTCTATTAATTGAGGAAAACTTTTGCTGGTAACCCTCTTTTCCAAATAAGAAGATTAAGTGGGATGATAAGATAACATTAGCAAATTCCGCAGACACAATTCACCAAAATGTTTTCTGTTGATTTACACCATCAAAATGCACTATTGAGGACAGATTTTTCTAGTATAAACTTCAGCGAAGTAACCATTTACTGTTCAATGAAAAA
Source organism: Mitragyna speciosa (assembly GCA_024721245.1). Classification (NCBI taxonomy): domain Eukaryota; kingdom Viridiplantae; phylum Streptophyta; class Magnoliopsida; order Gentianales; family Rubiaceae; genus Mitragyna; species Mitragyna speciosa. Next base: position 5,075,388 of record CM045558.1, read on the forward strand.
AAAAGTACCAATTCATTAATCAAAAAAAAGAAAAGTTGCAGGCTTTGCTTTTTATTTTCAGCATATATGTAAATTTTTTTCGAAAGGAGACAAATGAACCACGGTCAGTATAGAGCTATAAAAAATTATCCACTTGAATTGCTTATAACCAATCCACGGACCAAGCTACTTGCTGGTGTAAGTATTAGGTGAACTACGTACGTCACGTGACGTACTAAAATCAATCACATATCACCAAGTATTATATAGTGTGGTTCACTATCACCACATGATAATAAATTATTAGTTTTTAATGTACCAATTGGTAACGCACCAGATGCATTTAACACTTTTTTTGAAGCAATATTCTCACGTTGTGTATTTTTAAGGGAAGACTTGAGGGATTAAATTGTAGTGGAAAGCGCAAGTTTTGGCAAAATCAGTTTTCAATGAAGAAAGTCTTTAGAAAAGTTATCTTTTAGCTTTATTGACTTACAATTGATTCTAGAATTTTTGGTACTAGCCCAAAAAAAAAGGATAAGAGTTTGTAATAATTTTCAAGATACATTTCATTCTCTTTTTAAATCTTCAACAAAAGAATTTCTAGTACTACTTTTGAAAAGCATTTTTTGGATCAATATACAAAGTAGTTTCTAGGGGGGAATAAAAAATATGAATGTATATCCAAAACAAGAGAGGAAAATAATGGTACCTTTATACATATCAGATTCTTGATAATTTAGAATAAATGCAAGGCTCGTCGTGATTAATATATCAAAAGCATCAAGTATGTATTTTTAAATGCAATATGATTACATCATCATTTGAGAATAAAACGCACACTCTCTCTCTCTCATATCAATTAACATATTAAAAAATGTTGCAAAGAATAAATCGATTTCAGAACTTTGTCGACAGAGTTGATTACTAATTCTTTTGATAAAAAAAATGAATGAGATGTATTTTGGTTGTGAGAATGATATTACACAAACATAACAAGGTTAAGCTTCTCCCTGTTTTTACAAAAATTATTAGGAACAAACCTTTATGGATTATATATTTGAAGTTTTTCTAATTGATACATTTTTATTTTCCTAACTTATTACAAAAAACATTTTTATATTTTAATACAAAGCTTTCTAATAATTGATTCTTGTATGATGATCTATTGGGCACTTTTAGCTTTTAGGAAAAATATAATTATAAGAGGTATATCTGCATAAATTGAGGATTTTAAATATATGATTGAAGTAATTAACTTGAATATACACTATTAATTAAGTAGTTTATGTTTTTTCTTTTGTTTTTTTATTGTAAATTTTCTATTTCTTTGACATTCCATTTATCAATTTCTTTGGAACTAATATCGAACGGAAGATTTGCATTATAGTGTACAAATATTTGTTGCCTCCATCCGCAAAGTAGCGTTCTTTTCTTTTTCTCTTTTTTGAAAAATTTAAACTAATATACGTAAACTGGAAGGCTCAATAATTCTGATCAAATGCTACCACAGTGACTAAGGGCATGTTCTCAATAGCTTTTTTACTTTACTTTAGCTTCTAATTTTTGAAAAATTTATTTTGTAATGTCCTCAACTGCTTTTTTTTTATATATATTTTAATTTTTTAAAGCTAAAATCATAAACAATCAATTTTTAACTTTTCTAAATCAGTTTTTATAAAAATTCAAAGCTAATAATTTCATAGTGACATGAACTTTACTACTGAGTCCATGAACTCCATAACCTCTACCCCTTACCCCAAAAAAAAAAAAAAAAAAAAAAAAAACCACACAAACACGCTCGCACGCACATAGAGGTACATACTTGCGTGTATGTGTGTAAATGTTACAATTTAGCAACATTACACTAATTCACAAGTAACTAATGGCAGGATATAAACTAACATATATTTAGACTAAACTCACATTTAGAGAGATTTAAACCAAGTATTCTAATCTTATAGCCTTATCCTTGATTTTTTTTACATCTCTAATCCTATAGCCTTAATCTCTAACTTAAGAGAGGATACTAATGTATTACATTTGTTATGCCCTCAAATCAAATGAAATTCTATTATATGTTTTGATAGCCACTGATTCAATTAAAAATAGACATATAAATATTCATAATCTTATCTTGATAAGTTAAATTATTGTACATATTTTTTTAGTTGCACTCAAAGTGCGAAGCAACTACTAATAATATATATTAGTTGGTGATATATAATGGTACACATTGTTTTAGTTGCATGCAAAGGGTTCACGCCTCAATAATTGCAGGTGCAATTGTCTTATGAGAAATCAGTAAACATAGACACAAAGTATATCCTACTAACAAGTATAGGAAAATACAAATTCAACAAATATAGATAATAACTCAATAGTAATTGTAGACACCAATTCAACAAGCATGGAAACAAAGTATAATACTTACTCAACAAATGTAAAAAAACACAAAATTACAAATATAGATGCTAATTTAATAAGTGTAAGTGAATGGTAAAAAAAAGATACGCTTTCCTACACGATTTTAAAGTTCTAGCAAATCTAAATTTTCAACATACTACTATTTTTTCGAAGGAATTACACCGGACAATTAGCTCGCACTTATGAAGAAACCTCCCTGCGGGAAGTGATTGCCAGTAATATAATATTAATTGGCGGGAATTTAAGCCCATTTTGGCGGTGAATCTACAAATCTTTGTTCGATGTTATTTTCATTTGGAGAAAGCAAGAAAGAGGTTGATACTAATTTATTGCATTTGTTGTGACATCAAATCAAACGAAATTTTATATGTTTGACAGCCATTTATTCAATTAAAAACAGACACGCATACGTTTATAATCTTATCTTGATAAGTTAGTGCATAGAAAATCCGAAGCAGTAACTCGTAATATAACATTAATTGGTGGTATAATGTACGTATTGTTTTAGTTGCATGCAAAGATTCAACTCTCCACAGTTGCAGAACCAATCTGATGCAAAATTGACAAATATAAAAACAAAGTATGCAAATGTAGGAAAATACAAATTTAATAAATGTAGATATTAGTTTAATAGTGATCGTAAACACTAAATCAATATTACAAAAACAAAGTATAATACTGGCCTAACAACTGTGGGAAAACACAATGAAAAAATATTATTATAATAGTTTTAAAGATTATTTTTGATAAATATATTTTTGAAATAAAAATTTAGTTGTGTATGAAATTTTTAAAAAAATATGTATTTAAAAAAAATAGAACCAAACAAACGGAGATACTAATTTAACAATATAGATGAGTAGTCAAAGTAGATACCTTTTCTCATAACTTTAGATTTCAAACAACTCTATATTTTCAACATCCAAAGTTTCATGTGGGATCAGTCAAAAAACAAAAATAAATAAATAAATAAAAGAGGTTCTGTGGGAAGCGATGGCTAGTGATATATAATATAATGTATGTCCCTTCATTACCCACTAAAAAAAAAAAGGGAAAACAAAAAAAGGTTGGAAGTAAGAGACTCAGAGGAAAATAACTGCATCCCACTTGCAAAGCTGTTCTTGTTCAAGTTTCAGAATCTATAACTGAGAGAGATGACAATGGCATCCGCTTACGTTGATGGAACCTTAGAAGATATAGAGTTGCTGGGGGAAGATTTTCTCTCTAGCGAATATCAAGTGAAGAATCTACAGGTGTGTTTAAGAAATTTGAGAACATTTCTTTTGTGCGCAAGAAGTGGTGGTAGTAGTAGTGTGATGGGATCTTTGTTGAGTAGGCTTGAAGATTCACTTATCCATAATGGCAAGAAATTTCGTAATCTTTTTCTTTTACAAGAAGGGGACCACAGTCTGTCTGAGGCGATCATTCAATTGGAAGATTGCCTCAGATATTTTAGCCGAGAAATCATCGACTCTTACATCACTTTGTCGAGCTAATGGGCACGGCAATCCGTCCACCACTCGAAGGGATTCTTCGACTCCCTGCTAGTAAATATGGCGGATATCCTGATACACTCATATTTCTTAAAAAGGCAAAGTTCAAATCTGATTGACACCCTCAAAAACAAGCTGGTATTGCTCATAAAGTTCGCTCGTTTTGCAGAATTGAGGGGCTTTGAGCCTTGTCAATTGCAAGTTCTCTTCACTTATTTACATGATGTGGCTGTCAATGCAGCAAGATTCTGTTATCAGTGGCCGTTTGTCCCACCTAGATATCATGAGGAGTTTTTTGGTGAATTTGAGTTAAATTTCTCTGAACTGCCCGCGCCTGCTGATCCCCAAATCCGTGAGATTTACGTCCACGGCTTGACGGCTTCAAATGTTTCTCAATCATCACACGTCCTCACTCTGGAGATGGACAAGCATGTACTGGGGGACTTTATTGATGCTCTCTTGCCCTATATTTTGGAAGCACTCACGTACAGCGACAGTTACATGGTTTCCTTGAAGGATCAAGTGCCAACACTCTATGAGGGACTAAGATTTTTGAGAACTATTCTCACTAAGCACCTAGAGAAGATTGATGAGATGCATAAAAAGGCAAATGATCTCATTGGAGCTACAGTCAATGAGGCAGCAATCGTAATTTGCTCATTTCCTTTTCACGAATTGGGAGAAAGCTTGTTTAAGGAGATGAATTTTGCACTCCTTAATTTTCTGGAAAATATTAAGCTTATTAAGGTAATAACATCAGCATTCATTTTTTTCCAAGAGCAACGAGCATGGCTTTATAGATTTTCTCCTAGAAAATCTGAAGGAATTGTCTTCTAGCAAAGTTGATTCGATTGCTTTAGCAAAGGATCAAATTCAGACAGTCCAAAAAGATCTTATATCCCTAAGATCCTTCTGGGAGAGTATTCCAGATAATCGCAAGCACGATGGAAAGCTCCAAAGTCTTTGGCAACGGGTTGTGGAGGTGGCATACAAGACGCATTTTGTCATTCTATCCTTGGTGGTCAGAAATATACCTAATTCTTCCCCATTGGAATTTAGGACAATCATAGAAGAAATTAATCTTATTAGGCTGGAAACCTCGAAGATTGTTGACAGTCATTGTAACTCTGATTCTGATGCCAAAACAGCTACCAATACTTCCCATCCTTTGCCATCACAGGGTAGTACGCCAGCCATCGACAAAATTGTGGTGACTTTGCATGATGAGGAAAAAAAAATAATTGAATATCTTTCACGAGGATCAAAAAAATTGGACATCATCTCCATTGTAGGCATGGCGGGACTCGGAAAGACTACTTTAGCCAGAAATATTTATGATAATCCTTCAGTTAGAGACCTTTTTCATGTTAGTGCATGGTGTGTTGTTTCTCAAGCATACAAAAAGAAAGATTGGTCACTTCAGATTTTGGATTCTGTTGATCCTAACTTTTCTGGTGATAAATATTTGGAAAAGGATGAACAATGGCTGAAAGAAAAGTTAAGAAAATGTTTACTGGGAAGGAGGTATCTCATCGTATTAGATGATGTTTGGGACATAGAGGCATGGAGTTACTTGGAAATATCCTTTCCAGATGATGCCAATTCAAGTAGAATCCTCTTAACAAGTCGAAATTCTGAGGATGCCAAGAAAATTAATCCAAATCGTGAACCTCACGCTCTTCGCTCACTCACCAACGTTGAGTACTTGGATCTATTGCAGAAAAAGTTATCTTGCATAAGAGGCTATCCTTTGGATTTGGGGATGAAAATAGCAAAAAATTGTCAGGGACTACCTCTCACAGTTGTCACCGTAGCAGGAATTCTTGCAAATTTGGATCAAGATAGTTGGGAAGCGATTGCAAGAAGGCTAAGTTTAAGTGCTCTGTCCGATAAAGAGCAGTGCATGGATATGTTAGAATTGAGTTTCAGAAAATTACCCAAAAATCTGAAGTCATGCTTCCTTTATTTTGGATCATTTCCAGAAGATGAAGAGATTCCTATTAAGAAGTTGATTTGGTTTCGGATAGCTGAAGGATTTATTGAAAAAAGTGAGCTAAAGAGCCTAGAGGATATGGCCAAAGGCTACATTAATGATTTGATTGGCAGAAACTTGGTTATGGTATCTGAGGAAAGATCTGTAGGAGGGGTTAAAACTTGCCGAATTCATGATTTGTTGCATGAGTTTTGTGTGGTAAAAGCTAAAAGGAAAAAGTTTTTGTTTTTACTAAATGAGCATGATGAGCTTTTCACCTTTCTTGGGCAATGTGGTCTACAACCATTGTGTGTGCATTCTATTGCACAAGATTTTGAGAAGTCCAAGCGATTTTGTCCAGGTGTACATTCTCTTCTTATCTTTGCTAAGGTAGATGATGATTCTAACTGTCATCATGTCTCACTCATTTTTCATTTTTTTAAACTTCTTAAAGTGTTAGATTTGACAAATATCAACCTAGGTTTTACTTTCCCAATGAAATAACATTGCTTGTTGAGTTGAGATACTTAGGCGATTCGAGGTACGTTCACTTGCATCCCATCAACAATAGCAAACCTCTCAAATTTAGAAATTCTTCCTGTCTATGGACATGAAGTTTCCTTACCGAACGCCATCTGGAATATGCCAAAAGTAAAGGTGCTGTGGTCTAAACTTTTTTATCTTCTTTATTTGGATCTTGAAACCTGTTCTAGTTTACCCAACTTAGACACCTTTTCCACATTAGAACTTTTTTTGAATCAAAGACTCGAAAAGATAATGAGAAAGTTGCCAAACATCCGCAGACTCAAATGCCTACTCTTCACAGAAGACGAATATATTCCGGTCTACAAAAGAATTGTGGTATTGGACTTCTTAAGACAACTAGAATCACTCAGCCTAAGACTTGAACCAGGATCTCACACTCTGAGACTATATCAATTTATTAAGCACCAGATCAGGTTTCGTTTTCCCGAGAATCTAAAGAAATTGACCTTGTCACAATTCTCTTCATGTACAATTCCAAAAAGAGGAGAATTTCCAAATCCTGTGGTACTCAAATTATCAAGCATTGATTTTGAGTGGGATACTTGGGACATGAATGAGGAATGGGAATTCCCTACCCTCAAATTCTTGGAATTGGATTCTTTAAGAATTAACAGATGGACCGGAACCAATGGTGTCGATCATTTTCCCTGTCCTGAGAAATTAGTGTTGCAGCATTGCGGGAAATTGGAAGAGGTCCCTTCGTGTTTAGGGGAGATTACCACTCTTCAAATGATTAAGGTGTATTGCTGTCACGTATCTGCTAAAAGTTCAGTTCTGAAGATAAAGGAAGAACAGGGCAAATGGGGAAACGTGGATCTCCAGGTGTTGCTCGAACCATAGTCATGAAGCAACTGAAAATGGGATGGGAAGATGAACATACTGATGAACAATGAAGCAACCTACCAGATCACCGTCCATAAATTTGGCAAGTTTCCTTCAGTTCGATGTGTCTGCAATATCTTTATCTTTTTTTAGCTTCTATTTTATTTGTAAAAGCTTTATAAATAGGTTGGATTTTAGCAGTAGTTTTTGTACTTGATTTTGGTTCTTCGACATTATAATTTGTCTTCTCTTCAAGTAATTCCTACACTGTTTTTAATTCCTCTTGTAACTTGAATTAAGTTGATGTTATTTCCTTCAATCGACTGTGATTTAAGGTTGCATTTTGTTGTCATTAAACTTGAATCTGTAACCAAATCATGGCTATCTATTTGAGGAGAAATAAGCAGTGAGAGTAGCAATCAATCATCAATCTTGCTGTTTCCAGTTGCTTCTAGTTAAAATTGCTATACGAGTAGCATTTTTTATGTGTAATTCAATCCAATCGGGAAAAGTTCTTTTTTATAGCGCCTTTTGGAGAAATTGTTTTGAGTTCTTGGCCGTCCTTGCAATAGAAAGAGCTGTCGCAAAATTTGATTTTCGCATTCCGGCTTGTTCGCCATTGCCAATTTGCCATTCCTAATCTGAGCTGTTTGAATCTTTGGGCTGCTAACATTCTCATCCAATAGTAATTTTCTTTGTCCTGACCTCTTCAATGAGCATTAAGTTCAAAACAATTGCCTGCTTTTGCTCTTTATATCACCAACTATTTTTTTCTTCCAAGTTTCTACTGTGGGTGGAGCGGTAATAGCGGTGGGAACTCAGCATCAGTGAACATCCTGGATGGACAAATGTGTTCATTCCTCAAGAAAGTTGCAGTCTTGATGAATGCAGAGATCTTGAACATCTTTCTGAAGAATGTAAAAGCATTAAAGACTTGTAACTTCCTGTAAAATTAAACGATTCACCTAGTTTTTTAAGTAACAAACTCCTGATTTCGTAATTTCTGTATTTTCTGTTTCTTTGCATCTGCAGTAGTTCCAACAGCCACTATATTTCTTCGACTTCTTGACAGTTGTTTGTATTTATTTATGTCTCCCTTCTCAAGTTTCTCTTGTTTCTCTGTGGTACTTTAGTTATTGAGCCTTCTACCGTTACATATAAAGATATAACAAAATATACAGTCATTAAATCATGTATTAATTATTCAAAATTAGTTTAAGTGCAAATTTTAGTTTTTTATTTTTTTTACTATGCATAATCATTTTAGTGTGTCAGTGTAATTAGTTAGACATAAAGTTTTGATTTTAATTAACTTGGGATGAAGAATGCAGGCCTTGGCAAAATTAGATCCTGATGGAGAAGATCTTACTTCCTATGCTCCAGAAAAGTGATCTTTTAACTTTACTGACTGGCATTTCATTCTATAATTTTCTGTACTAGAAAAAGATGAGAATCTAAAAATACTTCTCAAGACACATTTCATAGTTACTTTTGTTTTTTATTCAAATTTTCTCTTTAACATTCCACACATCAACTCTTTGGAAAATTTCAATGACAGTACATTTGCAATAGCTTTTGTATTCATATATACATATAACATGTTTGTTGCCTCTATCTTCAAAGTGAGTACATTTTTGTTTCTCTTTTTTGATAATTTTAAGCTAATGTACGGAAATTGGAAACTCCCGTTTATGAAGTTAATACAATTCTGATCAAATGGTACCAAGATGAATAATTTTATAGTAACGTGAACCTTCCATAAACTCATTTGTAATATAAGAACTGAACTATCTTTCCCAAAAAAAAAAAAAAAAAAGAACTAACTTAGGATAAGCATAAGAAATTACTACTCATCTGTCAACAAAGCAAAACAAAATTTGCTAATCATTTTTTTCTGCCACATCATAACATTAGTTGCAGACTTTTCGTTTCTCCTTTCAAGATTTAAAAGACTGAGAAAGTGCTACGTTTATTAAATATTAATGTAGTAATCATACAATTTTTCAGGAAGGGAACAAATTAGTCACTATAACTATGAAATATCAGAAAGTATTATTTACTGATTGCTGTAACTAAGGATTGAAAATGAGAATTGACCAAATACCTAAAATGATGTAATCAAGGAGGGTTGTTGATGTCTTGTTTTAATGCGAGGAGTACGGATTAAGACAATTGACTCTTCAAATTATTCAAGATAATGTACAAGCTAAAAAAAAATTAAATGTGGACATCAAAACAACGGTAGACACTAAACATTGTAGTCCTTGAAGCTTGTAGTGATTTTATTCTCTGCAAACTCTAAGCATTTGCTTAAAATTTGTAGTGATTTTATTCTCTGCCTCACTATTTGTTTTGTCAAATTGTTAAATGAGTTAGAAGTTAGATTAAACACTCGAAACTCACTTAAGAGCATTGTATAAATGAGATTAACTAATCTCACAAGCACTAACAAGTAAGGTTCACTCAACATAAATGAAAAAGATTAGTGAGATGACAAGACAACATCAGCAAACTGTGTGTAGATAATCTAAGAAAATGTTTTCTAGTGAGCCCCCAAAATGAACTCACAAACAAACATTAGTTTATTAAAGGATCACGCATGAGTCTGCATGTGTGCTCCAACTTGTCTATACTTCCAATATAATCATTTGTCTAGTAAGATGAAATAATTACCGTTCTTAGCATTTTTCTTAAACAAAATTACAAAAACTAAACCACATATTTGTTAGAGCATTTATCGATCTTATTGAAAGCAACTTGATTGAAGCTTGGAACTCAACTTTGAATGGTAACGCTTCCCTGAATGATGAAATTGCTTGGTTGAAAGAAGCTTCAAGGGAGGTATTTAATGACTAAATGTTGTTCCTCAAAGGGCAAATAAGGTACTATGTTTGATTTTAGCTGAACTTTCATCAAGTATAAGTAACTTTTGCTAATAATTAATCAGTCTGATTTTTTGATACAAGAAAGCAATTTCATGTCAATGATATTGTTTCCCATCTGCATAAATATAAGCAACCATTTTTCACTATTAATATATAAATGAATTTGTATTTAAGAAGCAAAAAAACTTTCAGCATAATATGTGTTACAAGCTCTGTTGTTTTAGCATTTTTTTTTTCGTTCTTATTCATATCACAAATAATTATTAGGTTGTGCTAGTCCTTAGAATTTTAAAATGTTACCTTAATTTTGTTGAATCGTTTTTATGGACAAGCATAAATTTACTGGAATCATGGAGCATCAGTAATAGGCTTTTTGCATCCGCTAATTCATGTCTTACTTAAATATTGCCTCGCGTGAGAGTAACAAATTTGTCAAAAATATAGTTTATATAAGCACCTCTTTTTTCTTTGTCATGGTAGTCTTGCAACTTCTTCGTTTGGCTAATAAACCCCAAACCAACATTCGGATACAAGGAAAAGTTTTACTTTGTATTTTTAACGAAATCCCAAATTTCAACCTTAAAATAGGTAAGACTTCGAAAAAGAAATTATTTTGAAATTTTCTGTAACTGAGTGATTAGAATACTTCTTGTTTTTTGCAGATTGTTGGAAAGGCTAATAAGCCTTGAGCGTTGATCACACTGTGACAATCATAAATTTTTGAACTATTGAAACTTTATCATGACAGTTTTACACGTTATCTAGAAGATGATTTCAGAACACTACAGAATTGAAAGAGATCTGCCAACGATGGGGGAATGATGGATTTGGTCTATACTACGGTGCTTCTAAAGCACAGCTGAGCACTGTCTAGAGAAGACTCTTACAGGTTATGATATACGAAGTTGAATATCAGAACATAAACAATAGTGACACCTGAGTACTTGTCATGGTATGTAACTTGTGATTTTGACATTTTCAACGTTGATGCTTGTGTGCTAGGTTTTCAATGCAACTAAGTGGGGCTATATATATATTAAAGGGTTAGTAACTTTGCCACCCTGAAGATATGGGCAAATTTGTTAAAATATTGTTAGGAAAAAAGAAAATTCGGCAATTGTGGATGTCAGGGGGGTTTTGGGAATCTATGCGGCGCTGATTTTTTTTTTTTAAATTATCACAAATTTAAAATATGCTTAAAATTATGAAATATGAATTTAAGATTCGAAAATAGCCGAAAAAGATATTCACAAATTAAAAATAACTATTTTACCCTTGAATTGACGTAATACATAGAAAAAATAGCGATTAATCCAGAAAATTGCAAAATTTAGAAATTTGTACAAGAGTATAAAATATGAATTTAAAAATAAAAAATTGGCGATAATGTGTTTACGTGCTGAAATTACAATTTTGCCAGAAGACTTTTGCACACTTTCTCTAAAAACTAGATTTGCATTCGAAAAATAAAAAATAGGCCACAAGATATTAGAAAATGGTATATCAAAATTTAGTGGTATATCAAAATTTGGTATCTATAACTTTATTATTTCTAAATCTAAAATTTTTCAATTCAAACATTGAATTACCTCAATTAATTTTACTAAAATCCTATAAATCTGCCTAAACAATAACTCAAAAAAAACCTTAAACCAAAAACCCTAACCTCTTCTGCCAAAAAAAAAAAAAAAAAGTAGTGAACAGTGCACAAACAGTGTATGAACAGTAGCGCCGCGTTTGGGAAATGCAGCGCTTAAAAATTTTTAAAAAAAAAATTCAACACCGCTTTTCCCATACGCGGCGCTCCTAGATTCCCAAAAACCCCCCTGACCCACAATTGCTGAATTTTCTTTTTTCTTAACAATATTCTAACAAATTTGCTGAAGATATGGGCTAGTCACCCCCCTGGTTTTAAATATATACATTTTGCCCCTCTAATAAATGGGTGAGAGAAAATGTAGTTAAATAAAATAGTCAAATGACATGAATACCCTTGTCTTGGCAAAGAAGAAAATTTTGAAAAAAAATTTAACTGTTACAGTATTTTTTAAAAATATTTCTAAGAAACTTCCAAATAAAACAAACTGCTGAATTTTATATGAATTAAATATAACTAACAAGAAAATGTAACAATGACGTCTAGTACTATTAGAGAGGTCTAGTACTAATTTCGTACCAAATAAAAATTATACTGTTATGAATGCAAAGCTAAAATTGAGATTTTTTATGTTGTAAGTTAAGAATTTTCCTTGAACAAATAAAAAGAAAAAGGTAAAAAAAAAAAAATTGAAACTCTCCACCAAGACAAGGGTAAGTCAAAAAATTTTGAATTTTTTTTAACTTTTTCTTTTCTTGGTTTAAGGAAAATTCTTAACCTACAACACCAAAAATATCAATTTTAGCTTTGCATTCATAATAGTGCAATTTTCGTTAGCAAGAAATTAATAGAGGTATTCTTTAATAATATTAGAAATATAATCTTTTATTATATCATTGTCACATTTCTTGTTAGCTATTTCTCGTATTTAATTCATCTAAAATTCAGCAATTTTTCTTAATTGAAAGTTTTTCAGAAAATATTGTAACAGATGAGTTTCTTTTTTTTTTTCAAAAACTTCCTCCTACCAAGTTAAGGAATATTTATGTCATTTGACTATTTATTTTAACTATATTTTCTCTCAGCTATAACAAATGTAGATAAAAAGATATTTCATGTCAAATTGGATCTATAATAACTTCAATGAAATCTTATTCCTAGAAAAATATATCAAAACTGATACTACAACCATAACCATATTATCGATACAATAAGTATTTAACGTTAGAAACATAAGTAACTCATTTTTTTTCCTTCAAATTAGATTCTCTATTCTTCATAGAAATTAACTTTAATAAAATTTTACATATGAACAATAGAATAAGCATTTAAGTTAGAATAACTAAGCCATTATATTTTTTCTCAATTAGTCTCTGTTTTACATGAAAATTAAATTTAATAACGTTTATTCCTAAAAATAAAACAATAGAATTGATATTACAGCCATATACATATGAACTATAAAATAACCATTTAAGTTTAGAAACATAACTTAGTCATTACATTTTTTGTAAGGTCACTATCGATAAGAAATTTTAATTTACTATAAACAACTCAAACTTTTGATATAGTACAAGTGTTTGTGCGTCCTTAACTCCAACTTGTCTACACTTCTAAGATGATCAATTGTCCAATAAGACGGAATAATTAGCATTATTAGAAGATTTACATCATTATTGTACAATATTCTTTCGTATCATGAAATGTGATAATTAATAATACAACTAGATTAGAGTAGATATACAGTTGACAAATGTTTAAACTAAAACAAATCTGTAAATCCCTGGAGCTGAGTCATCTTCGTTAAGGAATCCATTGTTATATCTCTAGAATTTTCTCTCCTTTTTCCATCAAATGGGCAAAAAATGATAATCACAAAAAGTAAATCCTGATTATTATTAGCCTCATCTACCTAGATACATCCTTAAACATTTGATTCTTCTTTCCTTGTTTAGTTCATTTGGAACTATTATCAGCAGCCGCCTGGTTTCACAGTTGGTTTATACCACATTCGGCTATCCAAAGAAATGGATAAAATTAGAATGGGGTTATATTCAAAGACTTTTTCCAATGTCCAAAAACATGTTTTTAGATTATTCCAAACACATTTTCTAATTATCCTTTTACCTCACGTATACATTTACCAGGAAGAATACTCAAAATTGCTACGCTAATATTCTTGAAAAAACATCTTAAAAACAACCACCCAAACGAAGTGCAATAGATACAGGATGAAGAAATGATTAAGTTGCGTAATTGAAACTCGTGATGGATAGTAATTAAGGATAACTACAGAAACTTCCCCTGAGGTTTCTGACAATTTCACTTAGCACGCCTCAATTTTCAAAAATTATACAAACCTCCCTTGCATTTGCTATTTTGGTAACAAGACCTCCCCTTTTAATAAAAATTTTAATTGAAAACCCCATAATGCCCTTCTCAATCTACAAAAGAAAAAATAAAAAAATATCATTTTCTTTACCACTTGAACCATCGTACCACCACCGCTGCCACCAATTTAATGAACAATGTCACTAGTAACCAAAAAACAATCCCATCAACACCAGTATACCACTATCAAATAATAAAAATAAAAGATCTATCTGGCTTTTATCACTTGGACCACTATCATATCACGCCGGCTCCATTTTCGTTAGTCACTACCACCATAACAAACAAAATTATAGAGCCAAAATTCATAGAGATATTCCTTAGCCAGACATTGAAATCTAACCCAACTACATAAATCCCAAACAAACTCAAATAATTTGTCAACCCAAATGAGTTTTTCTATTTTTATGAACCTTTTTTCGGTAAAGGATTGATTTCAAAGGGTATTATTGGAACTTCAGTTAACCAAGGGAGGTTTGTGTAATTTTTGAAAATTGAGGGGTGCTAAGTGAAATTGTCAGAAACCTCAGGGGAGGTTTCTGTAATTATCCCTAGTAATTATGCTCGCTAGAAAATAATCAAGACGAGTAGAGATTTCCTAATTTGTGTTGGTTTCAATGATTATTAAGTCATCTAAACCAATAAAATAATTCATAATTTTTAGACAATGGCATTGGGAGGTTCAGTAATATGTCAGATTACGAACAATCGTATTTGATAGCTTCAAAAGGATTGGAATTCAAAAGCAATTCAAAAAATAAATAAAAAAAATTTGAAACAAAACACAAAAAAACTAATGTGGGTTAAATCCAAGAGCCAAATAACAATTCTCCGTTTTCATCCACAGTGTTGTTGTCCTTACTCTTTCGGCGGAAAAAAAAAAACATCCAATAGTTTCCAAAGAACCCAACTTTAGCAATTTGGCACAGAAACGTTGGCTAAAAGCACTAAATCCTTCTAGCAAAGTTATTGATACATGTCAAAAAAAAAAAAAAAATTCTTTAACTCGAGGAGCCAAATTCACTTAGTTTGTCAGCTTTCAAGATCCAAACATTCAAGTATAATCATTTAAACTCGTTAATAACTGGATTAATTTATATAAATTTCGAAATACTAACAAAATCCGCTGAGAATTTAAGTCATGGTTCCTAAAAATCCATTATAAAACTTATTGCAGTTGTAATTTGAATTGGTCTTTTAGAAACAGTAAATTTATTAATTTTAGAATATGAGCTTCAAGATTTTCTTCCACTTTTTGGATTATTCCACAGTATAATTGTCAACAAAAGAATATCAAATCGGATTCTTTTCATATCCTTCCACAAAAATCAAATGCATTGCCCAATCATAGACAAAACTGTGAATTACTTGGACCAGTCAAACACCAACATGGACTTTGTGATGTGCTCCCCCAGAGAAATTTCCACAAGACTTAATTATTTGATCAGCTTTTCTACGTGACAATGATAGGAGGCCAGCATCAAAACACCGCAAATTAAAACACAAACAAGGCAAGAAGATCAGAACACACATGCTCAGAACAAAGAAGCGGAAGAAACCTTTTATCTATACAACCTATCCATTCCAAGTTGCTTGCCAAGGCACTATGGCTGAGGAAGTGAAGCTTTTCAGGACATGGTCCTAGTCGGTTTGCTTTGAGGATTGTCTGGGCACTGAAGCTTAAAGGAATAGATTATGAGACCATCTTTGAGGATCTCACCAACAAGAGCCCTTTACTCCTCCAGTATAATCCTATTTACGGAAAGGTTCCCGTGCTCGTGCACGATGGTAAACCAGTCTGTGAATCTTTTGTGATTCTTGAGTATGTTGATGAGACATGGAAGCAGAATCCTCTGCTACCCCAAGATCCTTATGAGAAAGCCACGGCACGTTTTTGGGCAAAGTTTGGAGATGATAAGGTATGAAACCTTTTGCTTCCTCGAATATTCTAATTCACATGTCCATGCTATATGAGATATCAGTACGCACAATGTTTATAGTCGATTATTTTGGTCAGTGTCTGAAGTTACTCCTAAAAATAGCCTATTATGAGATGTTTAACCTTTCCAAGTGTAGCTTATGGAATCAATATGCAACCTTTTCATTGCACAAGAAAAGGATCAAGAAGTAGCAGCAGTTACTGCACTGGAGAATCTAAAATTTGTTGAAGAGCAACTAGTAGACAAGAAATTTTTCCATGGAGAGACAATTGGATACCTTGATCTCGCACTTGGTTGGATGGCTAACTTAATTAGCATCCTAGAAGAAGTAGCCGGTCTAAAATTGGTTGATGCAGAGAGATTCCCACACTTATCATCATGGATCCGACGTTTCTCAGATGCTCCAGTAATCAAAGACTGCTGGCCACCGCGGGACAGAATGATCACCAAGTTCCAATTTATGCGTGAGAAGTATCTTACAGCAGCAGTACCCAAGTGAAGCTGAACCTAGAAAGATTAGTCATAATAAACATTATCTAAATTTTGTGCCTTCAAACTTGTCAAACTAAAAAATATTTCCATAAAATAACAGGTGCAAATTTATTAGGTTAAGAAGCATGCTTACATTATAAGATTATTATAAGCCACTGGCTACCATAGGAAAAACAAGCATGTAGCATTAACCGGATGTCCATTTCATGCATTCTGAACCTTGGAACTTTCTGCAAAATGTTTTTATTATGCTGAACACTAGCGATCAATCCAATGTCCTTCTTGGGCTCTTCTCCATTAGAACAAATTTTGCTGATATAGATAACAGAAATAAGGTGCTGATATTAGTGATTGCCTCTTAAGAAGTAGACAAGTTTTCCACGCCATGTTTTGGGACCTGCAGATTCATATAAAGAAATAATTAATCACCAGATTATTCAGACTGGATAAGACATGCCAGAGAATCAAAATCGTATGGCCTCGTAAGTTCAGATCAGACGCACTCTTTAAGGTCAGAAATGTGTAGAGAAGATTAGTATGTAGCTCATCTCTGTCATATTGCTCATTAGAAGATAATTGAAAAGTTCTATTCTGCTATAACAGCAGCTTAGTTGCCTCCCTTTCTGTAATAATGGATGCAAAATGCAAACATCTCTCAGCCAACCAATCACATGAAAAGAAATTGCTGGAATCTCCATACCCGAAAGACTACAAAAATCTGACTTCAAAAACCTTAACGGAGAAAATGAATTACAGACATTAAGCTGCCAGGCTGCAATAGGAAATATAGAAGGATGAACTTTGTAGGCCCTGTTACATTTTACATGTCAGAAATTTCAAGTAAAAGTAATACAACTATTACTTTACTTTAAAATATTGTAAATAATTATAGGAAGACTTTGAGGTGCCAAGCAGCAATGCTGGAACACCATTTCCTAAGTAGACTGAACACCTATCTGCTATGTAAACATTATCTGTAATAGATAAGAATAAATTGAAAACTTAAATTGCTTTGACTGCAAATTTCTTATCTGATAGTATCAACTCCAAGTCCTGATATACAACGCAGTAGTTCCTAACCTTACTGATTTGGAACATCAAAGGCCCATGTTTAAGCTTCCCTCTTCTTTGGGGCAAAGGAGCACACAAAGTGTCCCACAGTACCCGAATACACAACCCAGTGTTATAGAATGAGCTATTACCCATAGCAGGTCCACTTAATACCTTTTCGATGACACTCGCTCTATGAAATACAAGGAATCTTAACCACTGGGTAAGCCGTTCTAGGTCATTACAGATCACACTGATGATTTACAGAAAATCATATGAAGAAACAACTAAAATTCCCTCTGTAAAGAGAGAAGGAAAAGAAAAAATAGGGGAAAAATGCAAGACACGAGTACATTGAACAGAGATTAGATTAATTGCCCTGCAGGACAAAAGTTTTCCACGACATAAAGGACCAAAACAATCTTCAGAAATACACAGTATGACAGGTTTAGTAGCTTTCTTTACCTTTGGGTGTTAACTTGAGTAATCTTCTGTGAAAAACATATTGAAGGTGCCTCTTCCTAACTTTATGCATATCTGAGCACACCTTTCAGTGTGTGTGCCTGTGTGTTTGCAAGGCAAAATATAAACATTCTGTCATGTCGTCGTGGCTTCCTGTCTTCAGCTTCCCCCCACCAGAACTTCCGCGAAAAATATTTAAGTGGACCTAAAAGTTTATGGACTCGTGAAGTTAACGGCTTAGATTAAGCCACAAGGATTCGAGAGGTCCAAAAACTCTTGTGACTTAATTCAAGCCGTTGGATACACAAGTGAGATCCGTAAATTGAGTACATTTAAATATTTTCCAACTTCCGTGCGCAATGTGGTCACACTGTTTATTCCACCTCCCCCGGAGGGGCCCCACGAAAAAAAAAAAAAGAAGATTAAATAGTTACCATTCTTAGCATTTTTCTTAAACAAAATTACAAAACCAAAACTACATATTTGTTAGGGCATTTACCCGTCTTATTGCAAGCAACTTGATTAAAGCTTGGAAGTCAACTTGGAAAGGTCACGCTTCCCCGAGAATAATGACATTGCTTAGTTCAGGAAAGAAGCTTCAAGGCAGGTATTTAATGACTAATGTTGTTCCTCAGAAGGCAAATAAGGTACTATGTTTGATTTTAGAATGAATTTTTATCAAGTGTAAGTAACTTGTGCTAATAATTAATCAGTCTGATTTTTTGATACAAGAATAGCAATTTCATGTCATTGATATCGTTTGTCATCCGCATAAATATAAGCAACCATCTTCACTATTCAATATAGCAATGAAATTTGTATTTAAGAAGCAAAAAAACTTTCAGGATAATATGTGTTTTAAACTGTGTCTTCAGCAAATTTTTTTCGTTCTTATTCATATCACAAATTATTGGGTGTGCTAGTTCGATGAATTTAAAATGTTACCTTAATTTTGTTGAATTGTTTTTATGGACGAGCATAACTTTACTGGAATCATGGAGCATCAGTAGTAGGCATTTTGCATCTGCCAATTCGCGTCTTACTTAAAACACTGACTAGCGTGAGAGTAATAAATTTGTCAATATAGTGTTAAAAATATAATAGTTTATATAACCAACTCTTTTTCTTTGTCATGGTAGTCTTGCAACTTCTTCGTTTGGCTAATAATGTACTTAGTTTAAATATACTGATACCATATTGCTTCTCAAAGCCATGAGTCCCCTTCCCCCACCCCCCCCCCCCCCCAACAACCCAAAAAACAAAAACACCAAAAAAAAAAATACCCCAAAATTCCGATTAAAGGAAAAGTTTTACTTTGCATTTTTACCGAAAATCCCAATTTTCAAACTTAAAATACGTAAGACATCGAAAAAGAAATTAATTTGAAAATTTTTTTAATTGAGTGATTAGAATACTTCTGTTTTAATGCAGATTGTTGGAAAGACTAATAACCTTTGAAGTTGATTACACTCTGGCTATTATAACTTTTTGAGCTAATTGAAACTTCATCATGATAGTTTTACACGTTACCTAGAAGATGATTTCAGAACACTAAAAGAATTGAAAGAGATCTGCCAACGATGGGGGAATGATGGTTTTGGTCAGTACTACAGTGCCTCTGAAGCACAGTTGAGCACTGTCTTAGAGAACACTCTCACAGGTTCTGATCAGAACATGAACATTAGCGACACCTGAGTACTTGTCATACTATGTAATTTATGATTTGGACATGTTAAGTAGATGCTTATGTGCTAGGTTTTCAATTGCAATCAAGTGACAATATATATTAAGTATATAAAGATTGATTAAAATGTCCCAACTCTTACAAAAGTTTTGATTCAATAGCATTCTTAGAGTCATCTCTCATACTTCGTAGAATTATGCTGTTTTAAAGATTTTGAACTATAAAATAAAGGAATAATTTCACATACCTTCCCTGATATATGTGGTAATTGCAGTTAGCTCTCCTCTAGTTTAAAAAATTACACATACATTCCATCTTTTAACTTTTCAAACTACAAACCGCACCCTAGAATGGATGACATGGCAAAAAGTTCCTCTTGAATACCCGATAATATCCTTGTCTATATTTAATAAATAATTTTTTCTTCCAATCACCATCACCCACCATCATCCACCTTAGGCCAACCATCTGGCACCGATCCACTTCCTAAAGCCCTATTTTTCTCCTTTGAACAACCATAAGATTATCTCAAATTCCAAGCCCATAGCTCTCTAATCAATGATCCAAAGCTGTGCAACTCACTAAATTAGACATCTTTTAAGTGGAGCCGGAATCCTAAAAACAACAATCACCAAACACTATGCATGACACAGGTACATTCGGCACCATCACCTTCCACCAATTTGTTCCACTTCTCTTATGTGAAACAACAATAAGCAAGAAGGAAGAAAAGATATATAGGCTCCAAAATTGACGAGTATGCATTTTTTTCATTAATTGATATGCCTCACCTTCTTTTGTATTATTTCATCTGATTTAGACTTTATGCATACTGGTTATACGGATTGACATTGGTTTTATGGAGGGATGGGGAGATTGGAGAGATGGACAATTACCCGAGAGTGAGAGAGAGAGAGAGAGAGATTTCTTACAAGTTGGGGATGGAGATCAAAAAATGGAAACTAGATTCTTCAAGAATAAAGATTGTGGAGTGATTGAAATTTGTGAAGGGATTGTATAGTCTAGGCTTGAGAAGAGAATAGAGAGGCGTATTACATAGCAGATGAATTTTGGATTTGTAGGTATGTTCTCTAGCTTAAGAGAATGGTGTTCTGCTGCTGGACTTGCAAAGTTGGACCTTTGCGTTTTTGCTGGCAATGGCTTTTCTCTTTTCAGAAATTTGGTTAGTGTAGTGAGGGTTAGCATGGTCATTTTAAACTAATAAAGGGAGGTAGGTGTAATTTTTTAAACTAGAGGGGAGCTAGCTGCAATTATCACATACCTCAGGGGAGGTATGTGAAATTATCTCTAAAATAAATATTTAAGTTTACAAACATGACTAAGTCATTACATTTTTTGTAAGGTCACTGCCCACAAGAAATTTTAATTTACTCGATACAACTTGTCTACACTTCCAAAATGATCGTTTGTCCAGAAGACAGAACAATTACCATCCTTAGAAGATTTATTATTGTACCATTTTCTCTCATATCATGAAATGTGATAATTGATAATATATCTTGAACAACTTAATTGGAGTAGATATAAGGGATAATTACACACACCTCCGCTGAGGTTTGTCATAGTTATATTCACCTCCCTTCAAGTTTTAAAAATTACACTTACACCCTCTGTATTTATATTTTTCATAACAAAACAAGTTTATTTTGATAATGTATCCCAAAAACACTAACCAAACACATAAATATGCTTAATTGATTTTAAATTGGTCATCTCTTTTTTATCAATATATTTGTTTGCAAAATTTTAATAGATAAAGTAAATTTATTTAGATTAGTCAGATAATTGAGTTTTAAAGAAATAATATTTGGTGGAGATTGAAAATTTGATGTAAGAATATAAGTACTTTTGACATTTTTATGACTAATTAATTAATTTTTTAAGATTTTTTTAAAGTAATTGAGCATATTTTAAGGTGGTTGATTGGTGTTTTTGGATTACATTATTAAAATGGACTTGTTTTGTTATGAAAAATATAAATACAGGGAATGTAAGTGTAATTTTTAAAACCTGAGGGGAGGTGAGAGTAATTATGGAAAATCTTAGGGGAAGTATGTGAAATTATCCCTAGATATAAAAGAAGACAAATGTTTAAGCTAAAACAAATTGTAAGTCCCTCGAGTTGAATCATCTTTGTTAAGGAATTCATGTTATGGCTCTACAATTTTCTCTACTTTTCCCATCAAATGGGCAAAAAATAATAATCACAAAAGTAAATCCTGATTATTATTAACCTCATCCACCTAGATAGATCCTTAAACATTTGATTCTTCTTTCCTCGTTTAGTTCACTTAAAACTATTATCAGCATTCGCCTAGAATCACAGTTGGTTAATACAACGTTTGGCTATCCTAATAAATGGATAAAATTACAATTGGGTTGTGTTCAAACATTTATTCCAAAATTATAAGAAATAACCATCCAAATGAAGCAAGGAAGAGGAATGATTAAAAGTTATAGACACGAAATCCATCATGGATAGTAATTATGAGTGCTAGACAATTATCCATACAAGTAAAAATTTCTTAAATTGTGTTGGTCTAACAATTATTAAATCATCTAAACAAATAAAATAATTCATAATAGCTTCTGATTTTTATATAAAAATTAATTTTAGAAAATCTAAAAATCAGTTGCTCCTAATTTTAACTTAAAAAATCCAAAAACATAATAAAAAAAAAAGCAGTTGAAAACATCACAAAATAGATTTCTTAAAAATCAAAATCTAAAATCAAGTAGAAAAAAATTATTAAGAACAAACCCTTAACTCATACAACGCATTGGGAGGCTCAGTAATATGTCAGGACAGGAACAATCAAATTTTGATAGCTTCAAAAGGATTGGAAACCCAAAGCAATTGAATTAAAACCCCAAAAAATAAAAATAAAAAAACTACTAATGGGGGTTAAATCCAAGAGCAAAACAACAATTCTCTGTTTTCATCCCGTGTTGTTGTCCTACTCTTTCGGTGTCGGCGAAAAAGAGTCCAATAGCTTCCAAAGAATCCAACTTTGGCAATTTGACATAGAAACGTTGGTCGGCTAAAAGCACTAAATCCTTCTAGCAACGTTGTTCATACATGTCAAAAAAAATTGCTTTAACTCAGGAGGAGCCAAATTCACTTAGTTTGCCAGCTTTCCAGATCCAAATATATATCCAAGTATAATCATTTTAAACTCGTTAATGACCGGGTTAATTTATATAAATTTCGTAATACCAACAGAATCCGTTGACAATTTAATGGTTGCCAAAATCCATTGTAAACTTGTTGCAGTTGTAATTTGAATTGGTCTTTTAGAAACAGTAAATTTATTAATTTTAGAATATAAGCTTCAAGATTTTGTTCTACTTTTTGGATTATTCCACAGTGTAATTGTCAACAAAAGAATCTCAAATCGGATTCTCTTTATATCCTTCCACAAAAATCAAATGCATTGCCCAATCATAGGCAAAACTGTGAATTACTTGGACAACTCAAATACCCACGTGGACTTTGTGATGTGCTCCCCCGAAGAAATTTCCACAAGACCTTAATTATTTGATCAGTTGTCTTTGTGACAATGATAGGAGGCCAGCATCAAAATACAGCAAATTAAAATAAAAACAAGGCAAGAAGAACAAAACATATATGCTCAGAACAAAGAAGCAGGGGAAACCTTTTATCTATATAAACTGCCCATTCCAAGTTGCTTTCCCAGGCACTATGGCTGAGGAAGTGAAGCTTTTCAGGACATGGTCTAGTCCTTTTGCTTTGAGGATTGTCTGGGCACTGAAGCTTAAAGGAATAGATTATGAGACCATCTTTGAGGATCTCACCAACAAGAGCCCTTTACTCCTCCAGTATAATCCTATTTACGGAAAGGTTCCCGTGCTCTTGCACGATGGTAAACCAGTCTGTGAATCGTTTGTGATTCTTGAAGTATATTGATGAGACATGGAAGCAGAATCCTCTGCTACCCCAAGATCCTTATGAGAAAGCCACGGCACGTTTTTGGGCAAAGTTTGGAGATGATAAGGTATGAAATCTTTGCTTCCTCGAATATTCTAATTCACATGTCCTGCTATATGAAACATCAGTAAGCACGATGTTTTAGTCGAATATTCTTGGTCAGTGTCTGAAGTTACTCTTGAAAATAGCCTATTATGAGATGTTTAACCTTTGCAAGGGTAGCTTCTGGAATCAATATGGAACGTTTTCATTGCACAAGAAAAGGATCAAGAAGTAGCAACAGTTACTGCACTGGAGAACCTAAAATTCGTTGAAGAGCAACTAGTAGACAAGAAATTTTTCCATGGAGAGACAATTGGATACCTTGATCTCGCACTTGGTTTGATGGCTAACTTAATTAGCATCCTAGAAGAAGTAGCTGGTCTAAAATTGGTTGATGCAGAGAGATTCCCGCACTTGTCATCATGGATCCAACGTTTCTCGGATGCTCCAGTAATTAAAGACTGCTGGCCACCGCGAGACAGAATGATCACCAAGTTCCAAGTTATGCGTGAGAATGCTAAAAAAAAAAAGAGTTATGCGTGAGAAGTATCTCACAGCAGCTGTGCCCAAGTGAAGCTGAACCTAGAAAGATTAGTCATAATAAACATTATCTAAATTTTGTGCCTTCAATCTTGTCAAATCAAAAAAACAAAAAAAAAAAGATTTCTGTAAAATAACAGGTGCAAACTTATTAGGTTAAGAAGCATGCTTACACTATAAGATTATTATAAGCCACTGGCTACCATAGGAAAAACAAGCATGTAACATAAACAGTATGTCCATTTCATGCATTCTGAACCTTGCAACTTTCTGCAAAATGTTTTTATTGTGCTGAATCAATCCAATGTCCTTTTTGGGCTCTTCTCCATGTAACAAATTTTTGCTGATATAGATAACAGCAATATGGCGCTAATATTAGTGATTGCCTCTTTCTAAGAAGAGGTAGACAAGTCATCCACACCATGTTTTGGGACCTGCAGACTCATATAAAGAAATAATTAATTACCATATTATATATTCAGATTGGATAAGACATGCCAGAGAATCAAAATCGTATGGCCTTGTAAGTTCAGAACAGACGCACTCCTTTAAGGTCAGAAATGGGTAGAGAAGATTTGAATGTAGCTCATCTCTGTCATATCGCTCATTAGAAGATAATTGAGAAGTTGTATTCTGCCATACAGCAGCTTAGTTGCCTCCCTTTCTGTAATAATGGATGCAAAATGCAAACATCTCTCAGCCAACCAATCACAAGAAAAGAAATTGTTGGAATCTCCATCACTGAAAGACTACAAAAATCTGACTTCCAAACCTTAACGGAGAAAATGAATTACAGATATTAAGCTGCCTGGCTGCAATTGGAAATATTGAAGGATGAACTTGTAGGCCCTGTTACATTTTACATGTCAGAAATTTCAAGTAAAAGTAATACAACTATTACTTTACTTCAAAATATTGTAAATAATTATAGGAAGACTTTGAGGTGCCAAGCAGCAATGCTGGAACTCCATTTCCTAAGTAACTGAACACCTATCTGCTATAGTAAACATCATCTGTAATAGATAAGAATAAATTGAAAACATAAATTGCTTTGGCTGCAAAACTTCTTATTTGATAGTATCAACTCCAAGTCCTGATATACTACGTGGAGGTTCCTAACATTTGGAACATCAATGGCCCACGTTTCAGCTTCCCTTTTCTTTGGGGGCAAAGGAGCACACAAAGTGTCCCACAGTACTCGAATACACAATCCAGTGTTATAGAATGGGCTAGTACCCATAGCAGGTCCACTTAATGCCATTTACGATGACACTCACTCTATGAAATACAAGGAATCTTAACCACTGGGTATGCCGTTCCAGGTCATTACAGATCACACTGATGATTTACAGAAAATCATATGAAGAAACAACTAAAATTCCCTCTGAAAAGAGAGAAGGAAAAGAAAAATAAGGGAAAATGCAAGACACAAGCACATTGAAGGGAGATTAGATTAATCCTCCTACACGACAAAAGTTTTCCATGACAGAAAGGACCAAAACAATCTTCAGAAATACACAGTATGACAGGTTTAGTAGCTTTCTTTACGTTTGGGTGTTAACTTGAGTAATCTTCTGCAAAAAACATATTGAAGGTGCCTCTTCCAAACTTTATGCATATCTGAGCACACCTCTGTGTGTGTGTGCCCGTGTGCTTCTAAGGCAAAAAATAAACATTCTGTCATGCCATCTTCGCTTCCCGTACTTCCCTCTCCTGCTTCCCCCCACTAGAACCCTGGCACGCAATGTGGTCACACTGTTTTTTTCCACCTCCCCCCCCCCCCCCCCCCCCCCCTCTCTCTCCCAAAAATAAAAAATAAAAAAGGAACCCCGACAAATAAAAAAAAGAAAAGAATAGGCAAATCTGACAACAACAGGAAAGAACCACAAAAGAAAAGGATAAAAAGAGGAAGATTCCTGATAATATATGCAACTGTTCAAACAGCAAATCAGGTAGAAACAATGAAAACCAGATGCATTTAAGCCCTGGGTAGTTTCTCAAATGCCAATACTCGGAAGTACCACACATAAACATGGTAAAACTGATATGAAACAAACAATGATAAGAAAAAGTAGTAAGTTTATCTCACCTTTGTCCATGGTAAGCCATATATCATACGTGCATAGTTCTTTGAATTTCTTCAGGGAAGTTCTCCATCAGAATTCCTGTACAATCAATGAAATTGCCAATAATTCCACAACTACAAGTTCCATCTTTGAATAAATGAAATTTATCTCTTAATAAAATTTCTCGTTGCACAATCATCTATATATATTTTGTTGCAGTGTGGCAATTCCCGCAAACAAGTAGATTCTTCATTGTTTGCGAATGAGAACCTGGTTTTGTATTCAACAAACCAAATCTATGGCAAGCCTTTCTTTATGCCCACAAAGCAGGTCAAACTTTTCATCTTCTTCAACATCATGCAAAGCAAACCTTAGATCGGCAACATAACCTTTCATGGCCATTAGATTTGAAGGATGTCTAACAATCACTGATCTCTTTGTCATGTTCCAAAATCCTCTCTCCATTGCCGAAAATATAAACCATGCTTTGAATCTCCAACCAACTAAATCCAGGTTGCATTTTAGACTTCTTGTGCTCATGGAATCATATCATTTTCTCTTGATCCCACTTCATATAAATCAGCATAAACATTTGATGCCAAAACATGATATCTTGGATCCTCTCAATTTAATTTAAGCAGATTTTCTGATGCGCGCTCAGCGATCTTGATTACCACTAGCTCAGCAAGCACTAAGTAGAGCTCCCCAAATACTTGCAACAGGTTTTAATGGCATTGGAAGGATAAAATTGTCTGCATCGGTTAACAGGTCAGATCGAGACAGAAGATTAACTATGCAAGCATAATGTTCTTTCCTTGGCTCAATGCCATAGTCTTTCTTCATTTGGTAAACAAGCCTGTCCTTGCACCTTACCAGGATGGCTATACCGCAAACAATATGGCAACAAACATAATATGATCAGGAGCAATCAGGAGTGATACCAACTTCCTTCATCTCCTGAAAAGCTCTTAGAGCTTTCTTTCCTTTACCATACATTCCATATGCAGAGATCAATGCAGTCTTTTTTAGCTTGCATGTGCTATAGTACTCTTATGAAGTTCCCCAGCACACCACTTTCGGATTACATTTCAATCACTGGATTTCCAATTGATACCTCTGATTTCAAATCCAGCCTGAAAATGCAGCCATGCAACTCTTTTGCTTCTTGTTTGGCACCTGTAGCTACCTCAAGAGTAATTCCTTCATTCTGCATTCTACTGACTGTTCTTAAAGCTAAACTACAGTCATTGCAATGACCACAAGTAGCTATAATTGTATTCTATGTTATTACATCCCAAGCTTCCATATTCTCAAATTGGTTTCACAATATTATCCAGTTTTCCTATTGTGGCATACACATTTACAGGTGAGTTACCCAGAGTTATGGTGGAATCAAATCCTTGCTTTAATAAATGTAGCTGCATTGCATAATATGTGTTAATAGATTATATGTACAATGATAAAAGAATCACGTTAGTGACAGAATCAGGCTCTGATTCAATCTTCGTCATTTTGAAAAGCTTTGTGCTTCCTCATAAAATTCATTTTCAACACAAGACAACAAATCTCTAATTTTAAAGCCAATAATTCAGAGCACTTCATGTACGTGTATATTAGGATATTGATAAATGTTATGTCACCTTTGTACCCCTTTTTCACCCTGACATGACCACAAGCCTGCAATACAGATGGAATTGTTAATGCATCAGGTTTGAAACCATGCACCATGAACAACCTAATTGATTCTTTGTGCAAGAAAGACTGGAAACACCTAAAGATCATAATGTTCCAAGTGACTCTATCTTTACCATCCATATTACCAAAAAGTCCTTGACAAGCAACTCTTCGCTCCCAATCACGTCTCTTTTGACACCAATCTTCTCTACCAAACCACAAACTCCTTCAAGCCACTACATGCCGGTGAAACACAACACAGCAAAGCAACCCTGGTACCAAACCACCCATTCTCAACTTATAAAACTTTCCGGTGCTTCTGCCAATACCCATGTGAACTATACCCTGAAACCAAATCTCCTTCAGCCATTCGAACAAACACATTCCGTGCTCTACCCAAGTCATTCAACCGTGAATACATAACAATCAAAGCATAAGAATATACAATCCCGATTCAAAACCCACCTCTGAAACATGATCAAAAACAAGTTTTGCGTCTCAGAATCCAATAATTTAGCGTACGGGTTATTAACAGAAAGATACATATAATTATAGTTCCCAATCTTTAATTCAATCACTTGGGTGTAAAAATCTAATGTTTTGGAGAATAACCCATAATGGGTCATTGCTCTGATAGTTGTATTCCATAAAAAACATTTATTTTTATACAAATTTTGCTCGAAAATCGACAATGAAACTGGTGGATCTTTGAATTGGCGGATATGAGTTTTCCTGAGGATGGTACTAAATTCTGTAGGCTTAAATAGATAATTAGAACATGGATTTCGTGCAGGTTTTCTTGGGTTTGCTGCTGATGGACAATGCATTTGAAAGTAAAGTGTAAACGAAGCCTTAACTTCTCAGGCCTAAGCTACACCATTTTGGTATCCTGGAAAGTTACCGTTAGAAGTAAGAAGAGAGTGGTGAGACTAACCGACTTTTAAATAGATTACACAATTTTGAGCTCTCAAAATAGATTAAAAAACAAAAAATGTGTGTGTGTGTGTGTGTGTGGTTTTTTTTTTTTTTTTTTTTTTGCCTTTTTATGAAGAAAAAATAATTGGAAAACTGCATAGGAAAAATCTATAGTCCATATAGAAATGACTTTTGTTTAGAATTTCTCACATATTAGTGGAAAATGAATGCTATCGATTCAAAAGCAAGTATATGAACAGCACCTATTAGTGATGCGTGCACAAGAGCATGAAATTTATGTAAAAACATTGTTTTAGGTATCTAATTAATCAAAAAAAATGTTCATTGATATATTTTTTATGTTATTGGAACATTGAACAAAAAACCAATTAAATAACAAAAGGAGGTCAAGATACTTAGGGATTAGCAAGTTAAGATGTGAAAAAGTACGTTTTTCTAAAAAAATAAATAAATTTAGTGAGAATGTCATAAGTAAATACGAGCGGGATGATACAAGCGTGAAAAATAAGAATCCAAATTCGGTTCTGGCATCCATCTAGACTGAGAATTTCACTTGCTAAAACAATCTGTAGTGGCTTAAAGGAAAGAATCATGTTTACCAAGGAGTATCCTGCCTTGACATTCTTTTGTGCAACATTCATATCCTCCCTTGACATTCATTTGCGCAGCACTACCAAATACAGGAAAAATATGTAATTGGGATAAAAGCCAGACAGAAATATCAGTTCTCAGTACAAAGACATGTGATGGCTTTGACTTCAAATCTGCACCCTGGAAATGTAGTGTGCCTGGGGGACATCTGTTTCATTTCCTGAAGAATAACACAAAGTCAAAATCTCAATGTATCAGTCACAGTTTTCATTTCCCATTTCACACCAAGTGTAGCTGATCATAAACCATGAGAACAAAGAATTTTTTATCCTGCAAAGCTCTCAGCCAAGGAACCTGAGACTAGTTCTATATTGATTGAGAACAAAGAAATTTTTTTCAATGGCCTGGAAAGTTCAGCATGCTTTAACAAATTCCTAAGGCCGTTTTCAAAGCACCTTCAGATCTCAAAAGCTAAGAAGCAGTCCTTGAGATGAAAGCATGATTTCAAGCCACCCAACAATGAAAAGCACCAGGGTCATGGATTTGCTGAACCTAGAATACCATAATAATATTCTGTTGCTAATCTAAGCACTACCACGAGTCCAAAGGGCGACAAACAAAACTCTGCAAAACTTGAGAACAAAACTGAGATAAGATAACCAGCAACATCAAATAAGGCTATATATTCATACAATATGAATTCAAAAGCATAACTTCACTACCATGATTGAGAATTCTAGTCAATTATTATTGGAGTATCTTCAGTCTTGCCATTCACTCGTGCCGCTAGTTCACTTGGGAAGTCACCTTGGATAATTTGAACTTTAAAAGTCACATTCTCATCACCTTTCTCCATTACTTCCCAAAACAATGCGTCTCCAACTTTCAGATTATTGTCACCGGCAAACCTTTTCCAAGATTGAGTGTCCAAACGTTTTTTTGTGCTGCCTCCCAAGAACATCATATTCCAAGCTTTTCCACGACAATTGACAACAGCAGGAACCGTTTTAGCAGGAAGATCAGGGTGGAGTTTTGCAGGAAACACCTATAACAATCAGAATTTACAAACACATATAAATATTTACTTAAATTCATGGTTGCGACCTTATATTGTATTAATTCATGGTTACGACCTTATATTGCCATTACCTTTTTGTCAACTTGAAGCAAGTTCATAAAGATTACTAGATTGAGATAAATTTGGACTGTACAGTTGATGTATTTACCATTTGACATTGTTTATGAAGATGTGTCTTTGCAACAATGCAATTATAATATGGTTTTCCACAAAGTGGTGACAAATCGTCATCAACAAGACTTTGGTGCAATTTATTATTGCTGCAACTGAATTCACCATTTTTGGCTTCTGCATCCTGTATCAATGCATTGCTAGCTTCTCCATCAGTTGCATTTATTGGCGAATCCACCTGAAATGAATGATCCAAAAGTCAAAATGATAAAATATATCATGCCGTCCATGATTCAAGTAAAGAAACAAGTCAGAAAAGTGACTATTAACATCAATGATTCCATGCATAATCAATAATTTATATGAATTGGTGATAAAAAAGATGGTTTACATGAAAATTTGCTTGGGCTTCAATACGGGTGCAAAACATCCACAAACCAAATGATAAGATATATTCAATGCAGTAATATGGCCAATTTTCAATTATTACTTTTTTTATAGATTGTTCAAGATCTACTTTGACTTTTAAACAATGTATGTGCAAAATGAACCCTATTGCTATTGCCACTGATAGTGAGAAGCAGTATTCTTTTGTATCTGTTGCCAAAAAGGAGAAACAATTATGACAAAAACATTAACTAAAAAGGAAAAAAGGATTTTCTGATTGTACCAATCACTTTCCATACTATTTAGAACCGCATGAAGACTTGGCAAGACATTAGCAAAGTGAAGATCGTAGGATAAATTGATAGACATCCTATATGGTACTGTGGAAGAAATAAAGCCTTTGAATGAAGATGTTAAATTCAAATTGGAAAGTAGAGCAACTAACTCTAAAATATTAAATGGAGTTAAAATCTTTCCCTGTGCATGTGAAATCATATCCTTGAGAAGAAACAGCATATGACATCCTATAGTGAAAATCATGCACAACCTAACTTCATTTTGCCTAAGGTGTCCAAACAAAGATCAAACAGCCAGTGGTAAAGATATAGTTTGAGTTTGGGTAAATTAAACAAAACCCCCTATGGTACACCCAACAGATTACCTCCTTAACATTTGCGAACCCACAATAAACACCCCCTTATGCTTTGGAGTAAAGTGATAGTGGCAAAATTTCTGTTAACTTGATGGTCAAGTACTCAAAAATTTTGACTTAAGGTTACATTAGTCATTTAAATATTAGGATATAAAAATAAAAAGAAAAAAGAAAACCACAAAAAACTCCTTACCTTTTAAAAGAAAAGAGGAAATCAAATAAACAGAAGGTTGCAACAACCTACAGATTGCAGTCCTCCCAACCCTGTTCCTACTCCCGCCCCGAAAAAAAAAAAAAAAATCCCTCCCTACACCGATGTCTCTGGCTAAATTTATTTCTACCTCCAAGGCTCTGCTGTGCCTCTTGCATCCAACCTCCCGAAACCTCCCCCCTTACTGTCGGCTTCTCAAGGCCCCCCCCCCCCCCCCCCCCCAAAAAAACCATAAAAAAAAGGGGGTGTGATAAACTCAAGGTAAATGCTCTAGGCTGAAAATCAAAAATTTGTGAAAGCCGCAATGCATGCTTTAAATTGGACTTTCACAGCAAATGATGCATTTTACTACTGAAGCTCAGGATCTGGATTTCACTAGGAGGGGTTCTGCTCAAGTTTTTGTTTCCCCCTCACTTTTGCTTTGGTTTTATGGGCTTTTGGCTTTATCTTGTGCAAAGAAAGTCTTGTTAGATTTCTCAAATTGCAAGAAGAAAACTTTGACAAGAGTTGCCTGATAAAGACGTGTTTTGTTTGAATCACATTCTTATAACTTAACATGTTGGAAATACCAGGTTGAAAATAAAGTCCAAACTTGGAAATCATGTACAGAAAATAGTTCTGGACTTGATTGTAGAGTGTGGGAGGCTACCCCTGAATGTTGTAATAAAAATGTTTGAATTCAACATCTCATATTGGCAATGAGCTGGAGGATTTCTGGTTGAATATTAAAAATGCAGAGTTGCAGAGAAGAGGAAGCACAACACAAGTGAAGAAAATGCAGCAAGTAATAAACCAAAGTGAAATAAAAGAAAGATATCTTTTAACTGATTTACTAAAATAATTTTGACTTTTTTGTGTTGACCATCATGTATACCAGAAAACTTGATGGCTGCATCTTAATCCAAATCACAAGAGTAATAAATGTAGACTTGTAAACCACAAGGAGATATTGTGTAGGTTGGCTATACCACAGATAGGTTTTGTATAATTTACCTTTCGAGTTTTGTCAATACATTCATGTATATACAGTTACAAAAACACTTAAAAACATGCCTAAATCAAGGGGTCTATCTTCTTAACTCCAAATCTATACAAACTATGGACATATGCAAAATACAAAATCAAAATAAACAACTCTAGAAGCTTTAGAGGAATCACCTTCTTGATTGATTTTACATTGCCTTCAAATGACAGAGACATTGCTTGTGCAGTAGTAGCCTTCTTGTCAGCTATTCGAAAGAAATAAACCAATAAAAGAACCAAAAGTAATCTTAACTCAAATGATAATTCAGACAATGATATTAAAATTTTCTTAGACAAAGTAAAGCCCTCAATACTGATAAGCATTTGTGAATATGGTCACAGTCATTAGTAACACCACAAAAATTGTTGGTGACAAGGGGAAAAATACCATTTTGAGTCCATCTGCATAAACGTGTATCCAAGATCCAAATAATCAGCAACACAAAATCATAAATTTTCTATTAATCAGATTAATCATAATTTTTCATGATCCCCAAAAGTTTCAGCGAACTCCTAGTACCAAAAAGAAACTACTTCTATATATGATCCTGCAACTTCTGAAAAATTAAACTTTAACATCCTATAGGCACATTACTGTCAACCTAATACATCTGAAATCTCAAACCTTATTAATAACCTGACACTGACAAAGCATGGTTACAGCCATCAAATGTCAACTGATTTTCCCTTCCAGTTTTCCATTTTTGATCTCCTAAAAAAATTATGCCACAAAATAATTGCAAAACTCCACAGCTTCAGCAGCATTCACAAAGAGGCTAACCATCAAGTTACATATACTATGAAATAGAAATGCAGAACAATTTGAAGAAATGAGAGATGAATAAATTGCATTCATCAATTAGTGCTTCAATTTCAGGAAAACTTAACATAATGAATTTGCCATCCAAAAAACAGATCAAATCAATTAAGTAACAAAGGGGTCAAATAATTTAAGCAACATTAGATCCTGCTTTTTCATGCTTTATTCTTTTTATTTTAAGATGAATGAAAAAATAAATTATAACATACCCAAGGTTACTTCTCCTCTGCCGCCCCTAACAGCTGAACTCTTGTCTGAGTCTTTCTCGTACCCTCTTTGTATTTATAGTGATTTTCCAGCCCCAACAGCCCCTGGAGTTAATTGACATATTTCTCAATTTCACTTTCCATATAAGGCTCTTTCTCTTGTGATGAAATTTCTTATATCGGCTCATCCTCAAAAGACCATACACTTAAAGAAAACCGGTTAATTTTGGTACACAATTAAATAATGCATCCATTGCAGCACATAACTTTCAATGGATTGATATTAAGAAAACTTCTAAACGAATGATGTCAATTAAAAAGGGAAATGATTTTCACACACCCCAAGATGCTTCTTGCACGCCCTTACTATGTGTTTTGCCCAGTACAAATGCTAGACAATTGGCCTAAAAACATTGAAAGAGCATGCAAGAAGTTAAAAAGGGTGTGTGAATATCATTAACTTAGGAAAAATATAACTTTTCTTTTGCAAATAATCATAATTTGTTGCATGTAGAACCATGAAACACTAGAGCCAGAATATGAAATTAGGCTTTTATTTCTTCAAAATGGCACTACCACATTCTCCAATTTATAGTCAATGCAACTAGTTTAGGTGTTTATTTTACAATTTGATTTACTCAATTGCAGTAAAAATTAATAAGTTCTTAAAAAAAGATATATCCAATGACCCATTTTTTGACTCATTAGGAAAACATAGAATCTTGGTAGTTGTCCTTTACAAAAATTTTCTTGGCGCCTTGGTCATTACTAGAAACTAGTCCACCAGTCATGGGGCAAGCAGAAGCAGGACTGAGCCCAGAATATATCTCAAGTTCACATCTCGCAAGCCAAAAAATAGATTGGATAGATGTGAGCACCAGAGTGTCAAGCATGGCCAAAAGGGATCCCTGAGCTTTCCAAAAATTAGCCCACAAGGCCTGATTGACAACATTAACTACCATGGAGTTTGGCATACATGTAGAAACTAAAGACATTCCTTCAATAATAGAAAGTTAGAAGGTCTAAAGAGGTCAATGTAGGTCCTCTATATCTCTTTGTTTCAAATGTTCGTTTCTATCAAACTATGAAACAGCCACATTCCCTCTACCCTTGCACGTACTACATTTTCCCTAAACATATAAATTTGTAGTTAAACTTTGGTTCTAAGAAATCAACACATTTCATAGATTAAAGGAATGGTAAATTACTCCAGTAGTCCTTATGTGTTTAAGCACAATTTAGGATAGTCCCTAAATTCTAAAATCCTCCAATCAAGTAATTGGAATGATAAGTTCTAGTCTCCATTTTGCTGAAAAATAAACTTACAGTACTTCAAAAGGATGTTGAAGGTCCTTCGAATGGATAGTGTTAATAATTCTTGTTACCCTGAAATTTCTAATACTTGGTGTTACATCTTACAAGGTGTTGTATGCAGATATGCTTTATAGAGAATTTAGAAATGAATTTTCCATTGAGCTACCTCATGAAATATGTTTACCGGAGTGAAATATGATCAACCCAGCATCACTGCTTGCATAAACAGTCACAGTTTTGACTTCAAATATACATCAGGAGCCAATCTTCATAGATAAAAGCTCTACTAACTTCCACACATGCACAAAAATAAAAAAAGAAAGAAAGTTAAATCAGACAAAAACGGATGCTTTCAATGAATCGCCATTTTCGTTCATTTAGCATCTTCTCTGAATGACTGATGCACTATGTTTTTCGTAGTCTTTTCCATAACTTTTTTGAAAGAAACAAACAAAAAAATTGTATTGGCAAAGAGACTTTTCTCAATGATAAACCAATGCTCAAATTTCCTAGGATCAGCCGAAATCCTTGAAAAGGATATACACTTTTCAATCGTGGTCACTAGTTGTTTCCCAAAAATGGTTTCTCCTGGGAGGAAAAAATATCATAGTGGGTCCAGCTACATCCACATGATTCTGTAAGATCTCAACAATTGTTGGCTTATGTTCATAAATGTGTACTGTGGATTACTCAGAGTACTTTTCACAACCCGAATGATATTCTTAAATTCCTAGTCCGGAATTCACACATTGTAAATAGATACTTCCCCTCAAATTTGATCCCAGGACTTATCAAATTTGCACCCTAGTGAAACAATCAGAAAAACTGTTCTTTTTTCCAAAAAAGTAATCTTCCAAGCAATCACAAAAAAAAAAAAAAAAAAAGGCATGACTACGGTCATCCAACTTTAACAATCAACCTATATCTTCTCTCCCTCCCCCTAAAACCCCAAGGAAAAAAAAAATCATCTATGCCCAGAAAATCATTAAAGATTTGTAACCAGACAGAGTTCTTGCACAGAGCCGTTGAATCATAGATCATAGTTTCTAGCGCTTGCAGTCTAACAAGAATAAAATTGCATGGCATAAGCAAGTACAAACATAGGTTATCTGGATTACCCGTGCAAACAATAATTTCCCAACATAAAAGCACACATGTAAATAATAACTTGCCAACACTCAAATTTAACATTTAACAAATTGATTCAAACCCACACACAGTGATACTATTTAACGTTTCTGCTTACTTTCTTGTTTTTCTTTATTTTCTTGATTATTGAAGAGCAAGGAAGTTCATGGCTGGCTTACCTTATGTTGCAG
This sequence comes from Mitragyna speciosa, assembly GCA_024721245.1. Taxonomy (NCBI): domain Eukaryota; kingdom Viridiplantae; phylum Streptophyta; class Magnoliopsida; order Gentianales; family Rubiaceae; genus Mitragyna; species Mitragyna speciosa. Next base: position 5,112,068 of record CM045558.1, read on the forward strand.
TGAGAACTTCTTTCTTTTCACTCCCAAATTCCTAAACTTTCCGGTGCTGCCCAGCCCTCATTGTTCCCTCTACACACTTCTTCTATATCTGCTTATGAATTTTTTTTCCTCCCTTCGCATTTTTTCCCCCCACTCAAGGAGTGAGTATTGCGTGCACCACGCGCGCCATGTGGCGTGCCACGTGGTGTACTAAAACCAATCACACATCGTCAAATAATACAAGGTATGGCCTACCATTGCCACATGGCGATAAATTATTAGTTCTAGTACACCACGTGGCAATGCACGTGGTGTATTGTATACTTTTCCCCACTCAAGGCTCTTAACGTTACCCAGCGTGTAATATATATATATATATATATATATATATATATATATATATATATATATAAACGTTACCCAGCGTGTAACACTTGTGTCCCAAGTATTTATGATGGTACTCAATAAGCCAATTTGGGGCGTCTTTTATCTGTGCAAGATTTTTAGGTGGATCGCGTACATAACCTCTCGTCTATAAATTTTGTAGTTCAAAAGAGTGCTTTAACTTTGAATCTTCAAAATTACCATGTTTGGTATTCAAATTTCCCAGCTTCTGTACTAAACGTTGCAAAACTTGACTATTCTCCTGAATGAATGATTTTTTTTTTAAATATATATAATGATGCATATTAATACAATAAAGTAATATAAAAATATTTATGTAACTTTATTTCAGACTACAAGGTCTACATGTGATATTATGTACTGAATCTACTTAAAAATTTTCCTTTATTCATAAGATCTTATAGCAAATTTCACTCGAGATTAACCTATGCTAACATGGGTTAATAACGCGCGACCTTTAATTTAAACTTCCTCAGTTGTAGAAAAGTTGAACCGACTACCGAGATAGGTCATATAAGATGCTACATAACTTGGGCCACGGCCAGTGTAATGGAGCCAAACCACCGTTGTAATCATGCAATAATGGGTAAATATGACAAATGCATGGTAGGCTTTTGAAATATAAATAAATTTTTAGAAAGAGTCACTTTGTTTGGTCGGTTATTTTACTGTACTAGTTTCAAAGATTTATTTTGGTAAATGTATACTTGAAGTGAATAGTTGGTAAGTGTTTGAAATTTTCTAAAAATATGTTTTTAAAAAAGTGTGAGTACTTCCATTCAAGAGGAATTTAGCAAAAACTTAACCAAACAATGAAAGTGAGTGTTTTCATCCACAAGGAATTTAGTAAAAACTTAGATAGACTTGGTATACGAACATACTTATAAACCATGGGACAACTAAGGACCCATTATCATCATATGATGGCATAAGATAAGTGATAATAAACAACGTAGTGATTCGAATCTACTATATATGGTTCTGGTTTACAAATTGGACTATCCACCTAATATTTTCCAAAGAGTTTACTTCAATTTTTATCCAGACGATATTACCCATGCATTATTTATTGCTAACCAAAAAAAAAAGAAAAAGAAAAAAAGAATCAAGGTGCAAAAACTTAGAAACCAAAGATGGACTTTTAAGGAAGTAGTCCTTTCCCTCAAACGAAAAAAAAGGAAAAAGAAAGTAGTCCTATTATATTTATAAGGACTTAACCAGGCTATAATAGGACAATTTGGGGAAAGAATAGTGAACAAAACAAATCTTTCTCCAGTTTTGTTAGGGTGGGGATGGACTACGAAGGAGAAAATTCTTCAATGGACTCAGTTCATAGTTTCATAGTTTCACTTGTAAGTTTTATGATCTAAAATAAAGTCACAACAGTATCATTAAATTACTTTTTTATGTTAGCATATATTACTATACTTATGCGATACTTTTTTAGATCGTGAACCTCGTACACCAAAGAATCTCCTAAAAGGAGGAGTGTGCTGCTACGACCTCGAACACTTATTTGCTAGTCCACCATTGCCAAATTGAATATTGAGCTGGGTCAAAACAGAGTTGGCAGTTTTGATTTGTCATGGAAGCAAGAATGCGGAAGGTGGTGGTACGGGATCGGGAAGAGTCAAGGAGGGAAAGGTGGTGTGTGGCAAGTGGCAACCATTTGGCAGTGAAGTAAAATATTAGTTTAGATGGCGGTGGGTAAAAAAATACTTTGGAGACTATTGGATTCAGAATCTTTAATCACTGTTACTTGGGATATCATTAATTTTATTATAAATATATATTTTAATAATTTTTTAAAATATATTTAGTTTAATAATGAAATGAGTATCATTCTCTTTAAAATGCGAATGAATTTGATAGAGTGATACGACTTTTAATTTTTTTATCAAACAATATATTAATCTGGAAAATGCTATAGCAATATTTTTCTTTTATAAAAGATTTATTTATTCTGTGTCCTTAGATAATATTAAGAAAGATGTAGAATCTAAGATATTAAAAAAAAAAAAACAAGGGGGGATTTAGGTAATTTCACGGAGTCATACCTCCAAATTGTGTATGGCAAAAGTTTGGGTCTTCATCCAGTACACCATTGGAAAACTTGTAATACAACAATAATTGATAAAAAAATATTAAAAAAGATTTGAATCTACTTACAAATACCTTACTCTTTTATTTTTTTTAAATTGTCTTATATAGTATTATACACCTAACAGTTTGGAAACACCACTTATTTTTTATTTTAATATATATTTTAAAGTAATAGAACAGATAAATCTGTTTTCTAAAAGAAACAGACTTAAAAATATCCATTCAAATGGAACTCTGGTGCACGTACAATTAAATGTAATTCATATAGTATAAGTTGATGTACAATCATACAAATAATACAACAAGTATTGTGCAATTGTACAAGAGATATTTCGAAAAAATACATCTCCTTTAATCTTTTTTAAAGATACCTTTAATTTTAATTTTATATTATGCAGAATATAAAAATACCTTAACTTTATGCATTCATATTAGGTTGATCAAAATTGCACTTATTGTCCTCTCTCCCACTCTCGCCCCCCCTCTCCCCCCCCAAAAAAAAAAACAGAAGGGAAAATTGGGGACATTTTAAAATAAATTTCAAAAAACTGAAGACAAAAACAATGGAGGGGTAAACTGATTTTTATCACTGAGAAACTTTTTACCAGCTTCTCTTCCCCTTTCTCTCTGGTGCCTGCCAGTCTTGAAATTGAATCGGATTCTTGAAGAAGAAGTTGAAAAATGGCAACTAAGCAAATGGAAGAGATACAGAAGAAACTGACAACGTTAAATTATCCAAGAGCAAATGCGCCTGCTCAGTCACTTCTCTTTGCCGGCATGGAACGCTACGCCCTTCTTGAATGGCTCTTCTTCAAGTAAACATTTTTAACCTTTTCTTTTTCAATTTTGGTGGGTTATGTTTTAATTTCGTATTAATGAGGTTTTCGCTTCTGGGTTTTTCTTTTTTTAGGCTATTGGGTGATAAATCTCCGTTTTCGCAGCAAAATCTGCAAGGAGAGGCTTTGGATCGGGATGAAGAAACTTCTCGGATTCAATGTATGTGTTTTTTAATTCTCAAAATTTGAACTCTAGGGAGAAATATTGCGTAGAATTCTCTTTTTGGTTCTTCTGATGTTGATTTAATAAGTTGAGATTATTGATGTTGGAGGTGTAATTTTGTGTATAGTCAAATGAACGTCAAATTAAGTTTTTTTTTTTTAAATTAAGGTTTAAGAGGTTAAAGGGCTTGAAAATTTCTTTTTAAATTTGCAGATTTGGCTGAGATTGCTAAATTTTTGGGTATTACTACCACTATAGATACTGAAGCAATTCAAGTGAGTTTGCTTGATTTTTATTTGCCTGATTAATTTCTGTAAAGGTTGTCTTTGTCTTATGTTGTGATATGTTTTGTGATACTCGCACTTTATGCATTATGATATCTCGCAATTTGTTTTTCTCATGTTTTTGTTAAGAAAAATTTATGTGATATCAATGTTTGGATCTGGAATCCTTGTTTGATGATGTGTGGGTGCAAGACTGTTAGGTTTCTGAAGATTTTAGTTTTAGTGACAATAAGTTTCTCTGCTATGTGAGAGCATTGTGTCTATAGTTTTTGTGACTTCAATGTGATGCGAGAGCATTGTGTCTATAGTCTAGATTGATTTCTGCCAAATTTTATAGTGTTTGCTAGGATTGTGTATAGGGTAGCGATCAATGGCTCTTGCAAGCAGTAGGTCTAACTTAAGGGCAAATAGAAGAGATTTGGATATCCATTCTCTCGGAATCTTGATCCCTAACTGCTTCTTTTGGCTGAGATTTAGAGCGTGTTAATCTGTCTTTCTGATATCCTTGTCTCTTGCCATATCCTCTATAAGATATGTGCGTGGTTAAACTTTTTAGCTGTAGAGAAGATTTGTAGGACTAGCTACTGTTTAATGAAATTTTAGGTTGCACAACTAACCAACTCTTATCTTTTGTTAGTGAGATGAATAGGCAGCAAGAAGATTTTCTTTGCATTCTTCATTCTCTCTAGAAATTTAGAAGGTTCATATGTACTCTGATCTTGCACTTTCCTGAATTGAAATGTTCTCATATAAGACATTCTTTAACCCAAATATTAATTTTTTTTTTACCTGAGTTTAGTTCAAGAATTTCTCAAGTTTGTCAGCATTCTGGATTTAAATATTATTCTAAAAGTTTTACATGCAAAAGAACCAACTAAAAAAATCAGAATTGTAATGTAAATGTTTGATTTTAATTTTTCCAGTTTCTGTCAAGTAAACAGATATAGAGTGTAAAAGTCACAGAACCCAACTTTAATTTTGTGTCAATCAGGGTTCAAAGTTTTTCTCTTTTTTAAAGTTAGCAGCGAGTCTAGTAAATTATCTTCAGCACTGGCATTTTCAGGGATGGCACTTATATGTTCCTCATAGATGAAAAATATGTCACATTGTAGGACTTAATGTTACTTTGGGTGGCAATTAGATAAACAAACTTTGCCCTCAAATTACCAAGAGATCTCCTTGAATCTAGGGTCCAAATTTCTTTTGTAGAAATACACTATTTGTGTATAGGGAACAACCTTTTAAAAGAATCTTGGCCTTAAGTTGCGCTCCTTCACAAACAGATGCAGGCTTGCAGATATACCATTTTCCATTTGGCTACAGGTCCCATGAATGTTGAGGTTCAGCAAAATGACAAAATTCGTTTCAATGATGTGCTGTATCCAGGTGCTAAATCAAATCACCATATTTGTCTTGCAGGGAAGAGGTAGTTATGAAGACCGTACAGAAATGCTTCGTCTTATTGTTGATCTTGTTGAAGCCAGCATATATGCTGACAATCCTGAATGGAGGTTGAGACTTTTTTTTTTTTTGGTGAAATTTTGGTTAATGTTTAAGGAATTAAATGTTATTTTTCCGGAGTATATCACTTAAATTTCATTTTTCATAAACATCAAAATATTCAGTGATATAAAGTTGTTCCCCTTTGCTACCTGTTCATGACAATGTTCAGTGATATATCACTTGATGCATGACAATCTTTATTTTCTCTCTTCTCCTCTCCACTATTTTCCTTTAAAAAAGATGTTCCCCTTCCAGTGTTGATGAACAGGTAGCAAAGGACATACAACTGATAGATGCCATTGCAGAAAGACAAGCTCAGATTTTTTCTGAAGAATGCAAGTTGTTTCCTGCAGATGTACAGATTCAATCCATATATCCATTGTAAGAAAGTGCTCATTTCAGCTTGAACTTGTTTTGGACTTATTATTGAGATTGCATTGAATTATGATAGGTTTAAAGTTATTGTAGCAAAGCATTCTTATTTCAATTACTTTTTAGGACATTTATGAGCTTAATAGTGGTTTTCGCACTTTCTTTAGGTCAGCTTTGAATATTGTATTTGACATGAACATGGGCTTTCACTGTTTTGATGCATCTATCTGTTGTGTAAATGGAGTATATTCCTTGCCACATTTAGTGACTTCGTGTACCGTTAACCGATGTACAATTGCAGGCCAGACATATCTGATTTGGAGAAACAGCTTTCTGATCAATCAAACAGACTTCTTAGTCTTCAAGAGATGGTTGATGATTTAGCATCAAAGGTCGTTCCTCATCTAACTTGTTTAACCTGCTCTGGATGAGTTTCTCCTGATTGTGTTTGGAAGTTTACTATCTCTTTATAGTGTCCTACTCAACTGGAAATAATATGCTCTTTGATCATGTATTCAGCACCCATACAATCCAGATGAAGACTATACGGAAGTAGAAGCAAAATTACGGGCACATTTGGAGTCTTTTCTAGAAACTGCAAGATCCTTTAATTCCATTTACACCAAGGTTGTGTATCTTTCTCACATTATTCGACTCCCCTTTTTTACTATGGTTTTGCACGGTCTTGTGGACTTCTTTTGGACAGTTAAGTAGCTTACACTTACTGTTGGTTGCCAGATTCTGCTTGCAGTAACTGCTGCTTTCTCTTGACATGGAAGTTTTCATTTTCAATGGGTGCATGAATAGGGTTTTCTGCATATCTTTTAATCTGACCAGCCTCATATTTGAAAGCATAGCACTGTCATTGCCAGCTATAGAGAAGAGCTAGTTGATTTCTCTATCAGTTTGCTTCTCTACAAGCACTCAAAGTTTAATGCGATTGCTATTCGTTCTCCTCGTCCTTCTTTTTCTCCCCTTCTTTTCTTTTGTTTCTTACTTACATGCCTGCCTTATAAATTAGTTCTGTGTTCTTTTTTTTTATTCTGAATATTGTTCTATTTGTAGGAAATTCGTCCTTGGACACACATGATGGAGGTTCCACAATTGCATGGATTTGGTCCAGCAGCCAATAGATTGTTGGAAGCATATAAGATGCTTTTGAAGGTATCTCATTCTAAATTTATTATTTTTATCCAGAAACTGTGTAGACGTAGATGGTTGAAAATGATGATTAACCTGATTTTTGATGAAATTTAAGTACTTTGAGCATCAATAAATGCAATGAAGTTTTTGGATAAAACATGAATTAAGTATTATTCAGAATTGGTCAAATTAAACATATTTAAATCTGTCTAAATAGCTATTTGACCTTTTTCCTTTTAAGAAATTGTGATGGCAAGTAAGGTGAACTCAACGTTTGACTAAGAGGCTGAAATAATTGTTACTCTTTGAGAAAATCTCAAATCTATATATATGCAGGTTACTTTGACAACAGGATTCAAAAACTACTGATCCTGGAACTTTACTCTGGTTTCCAGCTAAACATGTAAAATTTCATTTCAGTGGGAAATTATGGTACTCTTTAGAGGGAAATGCCTGGATTCTTAAAGGAAAAAACAAGAAGTTAGAAAGAAAGATATTAACATACAGATGCACATAATTTGTGATCTGTGGACCTCAAAAATGTTTTATATAGACTTTCTGTCCTGTGTGGTGAAGCCAAAACTATCTAGTTCTTAAAGGAAGGGGAACGTTGAAATGGGACCTAGCATTTGTTTCGGGAAGCCAAGACTGTTTTTACAGTGGCTAATTGAATATTATAATAGGATGAAGCCCTGAATGGTCTTTAGGAATGGTTTTGTTTAGGCGGGTACTTTTATTTAGGAGGTCAGCATCCAATGCTCTCTTGTATTTTGATAATTGAAGAGTGACTGACTAATGGTTAATGGAATGGCTGGTGACTATTGTTACTTGAAAGATGAAGCGCTGCCCAAAAAAAATAAATAAATAAATAAAAATAAAGGGGACTAAGTCATGCTGAAGCCTGTTGGAAAGAAAAAGAAGTGAATATCTTTGCAAAGACACAATACAAGGGATGTGGATGAATCATATAAGAAGTTTGATACCTCCATTGCAAATTGATTTATTTCCAGATGACAGGCTAATTTAGACTGTTGAGTGTTAATCTCTTCTATCTCTTTTACCAGAATCTGTTCTATAAATATTATAAATAATCAAAAGCAAAAACATCTGATTTATATTTCTAGCTCCTAATAACTCTGGAGTATTAGTTGACTTAGCTTAAACTGAAATTGACTTTTTGAATAAAAATGATAGAGTTAAGGGATCCAAGTGAAAGTTTCCACTAATTAGAAGGTGTTGCATTTAGTTTGGATGAAGAAAATAGAGAAACGGAAGGGTGACTGAATGTTTAGTTTGTTCAACACAGTTAATGAGCATTTCAATCCTTCAATAATGTCCATGAAAAGAAAGTGGTACTTATATGTGCAAATCCATTGCCAAACGGTATGCTTTCTGCATAATGGTCTGTCTATTTATTGGCTTCTTTATTTATTTATTTATTTATTACTTTTATTGTATAATTGGAGATAAACTACACTGATGCCTTTTCTTTTTTTAAACATTTACAGTTTTTGGGAAATTTGAAGAACCTTCGAGATTCACATGCAGCCGTTGCTGTGGGATCATCTGAAACAGTTGCTGGTGAGCCTTCTTCTGTCACAAGAATAATCTCTGAGTGTGAAGCTGCACTAACACTCTTGAATCGAGATCTTGGTATTCTATCGGCTTCAATTGCTCGGGAGCAAGGCCAGGATGTCATGTTGTAAGATTTGTAGAATCAAGCACCACTTGGAGAGGGAGGCCACCCAACGATCCTCTCTTTTTTGCAGGAAGAAGTTTGAATATAGAAACCATACTTGGGGATTAAGCAGTAACAATTTCAAGATTAGGTTAATATAGAGCATTGATCTGTTATGTTCCATCGTGAGTTATAGTATCTATGCTTTATGACCCGAGAAAACCTTGAGATTGTACAATTATACAATATTTTCGATTGATGGATCTTCAATCTATTCAAGTTGCAGGGAACCTTATCGTTTTTTTAACTCTTATTAAGCAGCTCAAGAATCTTGAGTTTTTACTAGAGTCTGTTTGCAAAACCATTTCGACAGGGATATAGCTCACAGCAAGCTGCAATGCAAGCGAGCCACAATTAAGATCTATTTTAGTCCTTGTACACTTTTATAACCAAATTTGAGACTGCTATTTTGATCTGTTTAGATATAGCAACTTTGCATGCGAATGAACTGAATATCCTTGGGCGATAAATCGATTATTTTTTTCTCCTTTTTCTATAGTAAAAGATGAAAAACTTATTTCCTTGCACCTTAATCTTTAGAAGAAATTACTAATGCAAACTAACAGAGAAGAATAAGAATAAGAAAAGCAATTATATCAGTGTCTGATGTGATCCATTTTTCTATTATCAACGTGGGAACAAGAATGACCATGCCTAACATGTACATTTGATTGTACTGGATTTACAAGAAGTATTTCCAACCAAAAGAATGAACATCGTATTTGAAGCACATTATGTACACGTGGCAGAATTAGGTGTAATAAAAGAGATCAGCGGCTATGTTTGTAGGATCAGGATCCTGTTTGCCACGCTGGTCAGATACTTCTCCCTTGTTCCTCTTTCCCTCTTCATCAGAATCAGTGGTATCAAGGATGGACGGCTCAGATTGCAATAACTTCTTGGAGAGATTGGTGTGATCAACGCCATCGTCATCGGACGGTTCAAAAGTCGCCACATCATCAGGGAAAGTCTGCACATCATTCACTGGACAAAAGAGGTCTGCGCTATCGACTCCAACAGGAACAGCCGATACGACGTCACATTGGTCGCTAGTAACATCATTCATCACCGGTGACGGCGGCGATGACGAAGGCAATGGTGATCTGGCAAATTCAGTTTCCTCTACATGGTCTTGACTGCTGACCGGTGGAATTCCAGGAGCCGCGCTTTCTATCGAGCTAAGAAATTGACTCTCCGGCGCCGGCGCCGGCATAGGGGGTTCAACTAATTCACTGGTATTCTCCGGAACAGACGTAGGAACCCCATTGCTGACCTGACTGCTACTAAGGTACTCCGACATCTCGCCGGAACCCATGAATTCGCCGGCGGCAGCGTCATCCAGCGTCATCGGCAAAGAATAAAGAACTATCCAGCGATTGTGATAAAGCTCACCGCCGTCAACTGTAATGCCGTTAACGCTCACGGCGTCGTTACTTGACTGAATGAAGGCCGTCTTATTAGGAGCCAGAGTCTCAAACTCCGTTCCGTCAGAAGACGTCGTCATCAGTTTACTGAAACGCAGTCGTTTCGAAACAACGTGGCGTCGGAGGTCGTAACGGAAACCGTCAGGCTTCAAAAATAAAGCCCTATCAGAAGGCACGAAAACAGTAACGGCCGGTAAAGTTAACAGATCAGGCCTACAAATAGCCAGCGCAGTAGCCGCCACGTGGAATCCCCTCCTCCTTAATACTCTGATTGCATGATCAAGAAACGATCTGTGAACCCATTGAATCTCCATCGTCGGATTGTCGTCCGATATTGATGAGCATTTATCACCTGTCTTCGGGTCTAATACACCGTCAACTCCGTGAATGGCTAGGTTATCATCCACGTAAAGGTCGGGCTGTCTGATATTAACATCCGAGATGGGATTCTTGGAAGAAGAGATGGAAACGTCGCCGTTTGGTTTCTTGAGGAGGAAAAGGCAATAATCGTTGTGGAGAGTGGGGATTTGGCTGCCGTCGGGGAGAGCAGTGAGGTTGAGCCACCGGAGGGAGGGTGGTTGGAGGGTGTGGTAGAGGAGGAGGGAGGCGGAAGGGCGGCGAGGTAAGGCACGGCGGGTGGGGTTTGGGGAGAAGGCGAACAGGAAGTCCGGGGCGGCGAGAATGGTGGCGGAGAAGTTTGGGGAGGAGGAGGAGGTGGTGGAGAAAGTTGAAATGAGGGCGGAGGAGAAGAGGGAGTAGCCTCGTGTACGGAGGGTTTCTGCGGCCGCTAGTATGGAGGAGGAGGAAGGTGGTGGAGAGGAAAAGGTGGTGGTGGAGGAAGCCCAAGAAAGGAGGAGGCAGAAGAGGGGGATAGAGAAAGTGAGGATGTTGAAGAAACTAATGTGATGTTGAAGATCCATTGGCGGTGGTTGGCGGTGCTGAAGTGGTGGTGATGGGGTGGTTTCTTGAGTTCTTTGGCGGTTAATATGAGAGGTAAGAGAGTGAGTTAGTTAAACGATCACAGATGGGATGGGCAGTTGAGAATTTCAAGAGTTTGTCTTGGCGGGGGGGCGTTTTTGGCGGAAGGATGTTATTTATATGAAATATTACTGTGGCTTTGCACGGAAAGGAAGAAGCCAAGAAAATCAATCAACATCAAGTATTTCTTTTATTCATATTTTCAGTATTTTTTTTCTTAATAAAGTATTTGATAGATGAAATGATCTTTTTCAATAGTACTAACATTTGAGTAATTTAGCCGCCACATTATCAAGGGCCTCTTCTAAGAAAGAGTAAGAGAGGCAGTGTGTTGCCCCAACTTGGACAACATATTACGAGCCAATTTCTAAAAATATAGCTAAAAAAAAATTTTATCCAGAAAATGAGTAGAGTTGGGGTGGGGTTAGGGGTGTTCATGGACCGGATACCCGGTCCATGGACAAAAAATATGAACCGAACCAGTCTTTGCGGTTCGGCAAAAATTCGAACCGCAAACCGGTCTACATGTAGCGGGTACCCGGCCTTCTGGTTACCCGCAAAACTGGTTCGGATAGGGCGGGTACCTGACCCGGTCCATAATAATTTACCTATATTTTTTAAAAAATAAACAAGAAAAATTACAAAATATTATAAATCACTAATAATACAAACATTAATATCTTAAAGTTAAATTACATCCAAAACCTTAATCTTCAAAAAAACAAAAATTAAATAAATAAGAAAACAATCACTTAGTCTTTTAAATTTCAACTTTTCATTTCAATCAACATAAAAACATAAAAATTCAACAAATAACCAAAAACTATATAAACAAGAAAATAATTACTTAGTCTTTCAAACTTCATTTTCCCATTTCAATCAATGTAAAAACATAAATATTCAACAAATAGCCAAATGAACACCCAAACTAATATATGAAATTATATAAGTGACATGTGAAATTACATAACTATCCCCATTTCAGTTCGGTTCGGTTACCCGTCGGTTCGCAAAAATGGGAACCGCGAATCGCCCCGATTAAAATATAACCCGCCCTGCAAACCGCCCCGCCACAAAAAACCGGTTCGGTTACCCTTTTTTTCGTTTCGGGACGGATCGGTTTTTCCGGTTTTTCGATTTTCGGGTTTTTTTGAACAGCCCTAGGTGGGGTTCTAAGTTAAGGGTTGTCGCCAATGTTGTTGGCGGCAATGGAGCCATTTTTCTTTTTTTTTTTTAAACTCACAGCGTCACCGCCAACACTGTTGGCGGCGACAAAAAAAAATTTTGATTTATTTGCACACCAGTCCTCTAAGGACTGGAGTGCAATTTGGCTACTTCTTACAGAATGGCAAAATTATTAAAAAAAATTAAATAAGTGAACAGTGTTGCTGCCAAATTTTCAAAAATTGCACTCCAAGTCCCTATGGACTTGGAGTGCAAAAAAATTGAATAGTGGTCAGCAACAATGTTTTGGAAAATTACATTCTAGTCCTAAGCACTTGGAGTGCAAATAAAAAAAATGAATAACACGATTTTAATTTTAAAAAATAATTTTCGATAAACAAAATTTCCAAATTTGTACTCTAGTACTTAGGGGCTAGATTATAAATAAAAAATTATTACAAATAGTGTTGGATCAACTCGATTTTGTTTTTTGGTTTTGGTTAAAATGTAAAATTAAAAAATAATGGACAAAAATTTTCCAAACAAAATTGTTACTTCTTTTTTTAAAATTAAAAATTTTAAAAAGAAAGGCCAAAGTTTAGGTATTTTGGATTAAAATTAAAATTAAAATTAAAATTTTCGATTAGGTATTTTGGGGATATAAGTTTAGGGTTTATCAAGTAAATAAATTTTTAATTCACTTGCAACAAAATTATGTAATTTAGGATTTAGGCTAATAAATTGATCTGATCGAAGTTAAATGTAAACTAAGCGATCAAAACAAAATGTGATAAAAAAAAATAAAGATAAAAAGTTATGTAAGATAAATTTTAAAAAATACAAATACTTCTTATATTTCAATTTATCTAATGTTTGTTGTCCCTGTCACGCGGAGTGGTCGAGCAATCGCATCTCCAATGTCTTCGCCTATGTACTAAGTTTTGGTTGACCAAGCAATCGGAAAAGTTAAAAATTTTAAGCGACAGCTTTTGAGAGAATTTTATAAAAAGTTAAAAAATTTAGAAGTTTTATTATTTTAAAGAAAAGAATTTTTTTTTTAATTTTTAAAATTTTTATAAAAAGTTAAAAGGTTTTTAATAGTAAAAAATATCTTTTATTGATTTGATTTTGACCAAGTGAATAAACTATGAAAAAAATTATTTAGAATTAATTTGTCTTATTTAAGGGTAGTTGGATTTTAGCATTAAAATCTTTGGGAATTGGAGGGAAAATTCCTTAAGGATTGGAGTGCAAAAAAATAATTTTTTGTTAAATAGTGTTGCCACCGACTACATTACTTACTCAATTTTGTTTCTTTTTACTCAATTTAAATAAATTTTTTCATAGTTTATTCACTTTATCAAATCAAATCAATAAAAAATAATTTTCTACTCTTAAAAAACTTTTAAATTTTTATAAAAAGTTTAAAAAATTTAAAATTTATGTTTTCTTTTATGTAAAATAATAAAATTTTTAAATTTTTTTAACTTTTTATAAAATTCTTTTAAAAGCTGTCGCTTATATAATTTTTAAAATTTTTGCTTAATTCAATTATACTTTTAGAAAAAAAAAATTTTAAAAGCTTTTTATAAAAATTTTAAAACCTTGACACAATTTTTAAAAACCTTTTCTAAAAATTGTAATTTAATTTTTTTTGCACTCTAGTCATGAGGACTAGAGTGCAAATTTTAAAACAAAACAAAAAGCAATAGTGTTGCCGTCAATCTTCTTGACGGCAACACTGTTGGCTTTTGTTTTGTTTTAAAATGTGCACTCTAGCCCCTGAGGACTAGAGTACAAAATTGAAACTAATTTGTTTTGTTGCCATCGAGTTCATTGATGGCAACACTTTGCATATTTAGAAAAAAAGAAAAATTTCTGACGTCACCGCTAAGAACTTTAGCGGCAACTCTTAAATCAGAACACCAATCTCACCGCATTACATTTTCCGGATAAGTTTGATTTTTAACATTATTTGAAGAAATTAGCCCATATTACGGCATGGTTGATAACCATGGCTGTGTTTGGATAGTCTTTTTTGGAGATTTTTGAGAAAAATTTTTCCAAATTGTGTTTTGCATGAAAAAATTTTTTGGTCAAAAAGTACAAAAAATTTTTGGTCAAACTTTTTTCACCAAATATTCTCACCAAATTTTCATTTGAAATTTTATATGAACTTTAGAGATTTTTTTTGTAATTATTCACAAAAACAAGCATGTTTGTGTTCAAAATTTGTTTAGAAAAATTGAAAAAATTGCCAGTAACAAAATAAGATCTATTTTTGGTAGGTTTTGAGATCAAATGGCGAGGTGAACGACATAGCGAACGTCCACTAAGACACAGAAATGTCTTAGCGGATGTCTGCTTCTTAAAATGACCATTATGTCACATCAAAAAAATTTTCACATTCAAACACTTTTTTACTTTTACCAAAAAGTCAACAAAAAATAATTCAAATAATTTTTTCAAATAATCTTCAAAAAATACTCCAAACAATCATATCCAAACGGAGCCCATATATTTCGGTCAGCATCAAGGCCTTCTTCACCAGCAGAATCCAAGCCAATAATTTCAAAAGCACCGCATACAACAATAGTGTCTTTTCATCATCAGCTCCTTAACAAGCCATATACCTCTCAAGTACTCCAGCTATGTCTGCCCATTATGTCCACGCATATGGTTTATGTAACATGTAAATAAACACAAGTAAATTATGTGTAGTTGAGAGATATGGAGAGAATAATTAGAGAAGAACCCCCTTTTTTGAAGTGGATTGAAATGCGTGAATAAATGTACTGCCTGATGAAACGATGATATTAATTTGAGATGACTAGAGGCGAGTCAGTAGACTTTGTAGACAAATAATAGGACAGGTGAACTAAAGTTGCTTCACTCTATCTATTGAGCAAATAATTCCGGGGTTTTAGAGGTCATCATTTTTTGTGTTGCTCCTCAAGACATCAAACAAGAAAGTTCGCATTGTTGGATGATGGAAAAGGGCTCAACACATTCATCCCCAGATGAATTTGGGTTTTTGCAGTTTGGATATAGCCAGAGCAACATCCATCCACCCATTAATACGGCATATATAAAAATAGAACTATCTCAAGCTTCATGTTTCTGGGGGGCAATGAAAGATATGCAATTTTTTAGTAATTGATTAATTTGCTACCAAAGATAGGTTTAGATTGTGAAGGATGACCCCCCATCCAATTCTAGTGAAAACTTTAAATTCTCCAATGTCCACAACAACCAAGTTAAACAGTTTATCTTGCTAGAGTAATCCGAAATCAAACAATAGACCATATTCTACAACCATTTTGACCAAAAATCGACTAATGAATTTCTACTCTTGCATCACGAGTCATTTTTTTGTTTTTTTGTGTGCGTAAAAAATGTACAGCTTGTAACACCGACACCAGTGGACTACCAATTTCAAACACCCCATCGTTGACAAAGCCCACTAGTTTCGAACCACTCTCCCCCCCCAAAGCCCAGACATTCAATAAGCCATATACCAAAATTAATTTACCATTTTGCCCCCATCTACCAAAAACCCTAAACCCTAACCCTGCCAATCCTTCCACCAATGCCTTCTAGCCTCCTCAGTCCTCCCCTGTCTTCATAAAACCCTACTCCACTTTTCCACTCCCTCACTCTCTTCTCTTACTCAAAAACACAAAAGAAAAATCTCCATCAAAAGCCACCATGACAGAAGCCGAGCTTTCCCACTCAGACAAGAAGAAAAAGAAGAACAAGCACTCCAAAACCGAAGCCCAAGAACCACCCCAAGAAAATCCCGACGACTTCTCAATCAAGCCCCAGAAATTCACCCCCTCAATCGACACTTCTCAGTGGCCAATCCTCTTGAAAAACTATGACCGCCTCAACATCCGAACCGGCCACTACACCCCGCTTTCCTCCGGCTTTTCCCCGCTCAAACGCCCTTTAGCGGAATATGTCCGGTACGGAATCTTGAATCTTGACAAGCCCTCCAACCCTTCTTCCCACGAGGTGGTGGCGTGGATCAAGCGCATTCTCCGAGTCGAGAAAACCGGGCATTCGGGTACACTTGACCCCAAGGTTACTGGTAATTTGATTGTTTGCATTGACCGTGCCACCCGGCTGGTTAAATCCCAGCAGGGGGCCGGGAAGGAATATGTTTGTGTTGCCAGATTGCATTCTTCGGTGCCCGATGTCGCCAAGGTGGCACGGGCATTGGAGACTTTAACGGGGGCGGTTTTTCAACGGCCCCCCTTGATTTCTGCTGTTAAGAGGCAGCTGAGGATTAGGACAATATACGAGAGTAAGTTATTGGAGTATGATAATAGTAGGCATTTGGTTGTTTTCTGGATTTCTTGCGAGGCGGGTACTTATGTGAGGACGTTGTGTGTTCATTTAGGGCTTCTGTTGGGTGTAGGAGGGCATATGCAGGAGTTGAGGAGGGTGCGATCGGGGATTTTAGGTGAGAAGGATAATATGGTGACTATGCATGATTTGATGGATGCTCAATGGGTTTTTGATAATTATAGGGATGAGATTTATTTGAGGAGAGTGATTATGCCATTGGAGGTTCTTTTGACTAGTTATAAGAGGCTTGTGGTTAAGGATTCGGCTGTTAATGCGATTTGTTATGGTGCCAAATTGATGATTCCAGGGTTATTGAGGTTTGAGAATGATATTGAGGTTGGTGAAGAGGTGGTCTTGATGACTACTAAAGGTGAGGCGATTGCATTGGGCATTGCTGAGATGACTACCGCGGTTATGGCTACTTGTGATCATGGAGTGGTTGCGAAGATTAAGAGGGTTGTTATGGATAGGGATACATATCCTAGAAAATGGGGTTTGGGGCCAAGGGCTTCGTTGAAGAAAAAGATGATTGCTGAGGGGAAGTTGGATAAACACGGGAAACCTAATGAGAATACTCCAGCTGAATGGTTGAGGAATGTGGTTTTGCCACCTGGTGGGGATTCTGTGGTTGCTGGCCTTGCTGCTGCTGCTTCTGCTGAGCAGCCGGGGGCTGTGAGTGTGGATGTTGAGAAGAAAAAGAAGAAGAAACATAAGGAAAAGGAGGATGGAGATGGAGTGGATGGGCAGAAACGAAAGCGTGATGAGGTTGATGATAGTCCTGTCCCTGATACTGCTAAGAAGATGAAGGTTAAGGAGGCTGAGGAAGTTGAGGGAAAAGAGAAGAAAAAGAAAAAGAAGAAGGATGATGATGATGCTGTGTCTGGTGATGGAGAGAAATCAAAGGAAAAGAAGAAAAAGAAGGATAAACAAAAGGATGATGCTGGGTCATCGGATGAGGATAAGTCTGAGAAGAAGAAAAAGAAGAAGAAGCACAAAGATGCCGAGAATGGTGATTCATTTTTGCCTGTGGTTGATGCAGGAAATGATGATGAAACTGGTAAGAGCGAGAAGAAGAAGGAAAAGAAGAAAAAGCAGAATAAAGACGCAGAGCAGGCTTAGCTTGGAAGATCTGGTTTTTAGCCCTAAATGAAGCTGACCTGTATGATTAGACTATATCTTATCTGCTATTATGTGTATGATTTAGGGATTTTCTTATCTGTTTCTAGATGTTCAACCTTATGATCTTAGTTTGATGTTTGTTATTTTTGTCTCATTTAATATGTTTGTGTTTCTTCAGAGCTTGAATGGCTGAGAACTGAAATGCCATTTGCGGATAAAACTTCAAAAAGCTTTACATAATTCTATAAGTATGCTTGTCATGTTGATATTTTGGTTTAGGTGACTTTAGATATATGTACGCTACATGGTTCTGATAATAATGGATGTTGCTTTTAATTATGATCTTTCTGCAGTTTCCCTACTATAGTTTAGGGTGTAAAACTTGCACTATTTTGATTATATTATGGACATTGATGCATCTTGTTCTCTAGTATGTCTAGTTTATGCTCTGATTTTCTTTTGGGAAAGCAGGTTTATTTATTTACTTCGCTTCGTGGAGAAAGCCTGGATAATGTGTAAGTCTGAGTTCTGATCAAAGTCTCACTTACTCTTTTCGAAGCTTGGACTACACATTCTTGATTGAGGTTGATTAATGAAATGAGGTTAATTACACATCTGACAAACTGACACAATTCTGAAATTAGTTGGTCCTTGATTGTTGTTAATTGTTATTGTTGGTTTCTAGTTCTGGCATCTTTTTGGAATTTACATATGCATATTCCAGCTTTGTTTTTGTAATTTTGAAAGTAAATTTTTTTTGTGACCAATCCTTGTGATTTTGTCAACAGAATGATCTTACCTTAGAAAATAATTGAATTTTTTATTTTTGTTTGAGACCTAAACTAGAGCTATACCCATTATTATTCTGAGAAAGTTTTACATAAATCTATAAGTATGTCTATCCGTTTTATATTTGAGTTTAGCTGACTTTAGATATATGTACTCTACATCGTGCTGATAATGATTGTTGCTTCTGGTTATGATCTTCCTGCTATTTTTAACCACTGTAGTTAAGGTTGTAAAGCTTGCACTATTTTGATTTTGATATGATGCATTTTTCTTTTCAAGGATGCCTACTTTATGCCTTGATTTTCCTTTGGTATATAGTTAACAGGTTAATTCATTTACTCTGTTTCATGGATCATGTCCGAATTTTGACCAACATCTCACTCTAGTCTCTTCAAAGCTTGGACTACACATTCTGGGTTTAGGTTGGTAAATGTGGTGAGATTGACACAATCTTGAATTTTAGTTGGTCTTTGATTGTTGTTTATTGTTATTGTTGGTTTCTTCTTCTAGTGTGTTTCTTGAGTTTAGATATGCATATTCAAGCTTTCTTTTTTGCACAGTTTACAGATCAATTTTCAATCAGGACTGATTCTTGTGATTTTGTTAACAGAATGAGCTTGTGTGATCTTATTCTGTTCTGGAAATACTCGTCTGTAGTTCTAGACTTGTTCAATGATGTCTATTGATTTCTATTTGATATAAATGAAAATGGCTTCTTTTATAAATGCTTTTTAGGCAATTGTTCTGTTGGGGCCAATTTCTTTCATCATATTGTCATTACTGCCACGAGGTGATTAAGTCATGTTTTAATACACACTGTTACAACAAATCTGAAACCTACACACTGTTACAACAAATCTGAAACATTGGTTTTCGATTTCTGGGTATCACATTCACTGGAAAACTTCGTAAACCTTTGTCACTTCCAATTGCTAATTAGTCCATTTCCTTTGCAGAGCAGTAGTCGTTTAAACAATTCATCATGAACAATACTTTTCTGCATGTGTACTCGAACATTAGTTCCTTAAAAAATAATTTACATTTATTTTTCTGTTTGAGTCCCGAATCCTGGAATCGGGTGTAATATGATAAAAATCATATGCTGTATGGCGACGTCCCTAAGTTGCAATAAACAAATCAAATGTGACTAATTTGCAATGTTGTTTGATGCAACAAATTTTCTTTCTTGTCATTATTAAAGTCATTAGTGCAACTCAATAATTCGAGGTCGGCCCATTTTGTATTACTACTGAGAACTCTATAAAAAATTTGTTCATATTTCAATAACGCAATAATTAGAGGTATTTATCTGGAGAGTATTGTTTTCATATTCTGGTATTAGAGTCCAATTGTTTCTATAGCAAGCGTAAGCACTTGTATTTGTAATAAGTCTTTAACCATTGGGGTTTGTTTGTAACTCCTTGTTTTGGTTTAATGGATGTCAAATTATTTATTATCTTCATTTTAATTTACCTTGTTGAATTTGTATACTTAGTAAATGTTATCGTTTAAAAATAAAAGTTATTGGGGTTTGTTTTTTTATAAATATTAAGAATTGTTACAACTAGTATGAGATTTAAAAAAAAAAAAAAATCCTAGGTTTGCAGTTTGAAAGTGCGAACACCCATCTCAAAAAGTACAATAGATTGTGGGTGAAAATGAAAAAGCATCACAATCAGGATAATTGGTCACAATTAATCCTTGATATAATATTTAATTCAACAATATCATCTCCCATGCATCAGAAGGGAAAGTATCATGATTCCAAACCCCAAATTATTTATTGTAAAAATATTCTTTAAAAAACATTATAATGTGTATTGATGCATACATGCATACTATATATCTATATACAGTGTATTGATACAACACACAATCCTAAGAACATTTCGAATTTACCTTGTATAACATATATTTTTACACAACAATAATTATTTGATCATTTCAAAACTTCACACTCGTTGAAAAAAGTATACGTATTAAAAAAATTTTAATATCTTCTTAGACGTGATACTGGCTTTAAATGGGCAAATCTGTCATATATCCACCGTAACTACAATTTTACATTGTCTTATCTAGCACTTTTATACTAATAACTATTTTAAATAATTTGTAAATTTTATATGGACTGTAAATATTTTAAGCTAAGTAGAGTTAGCCCTTTTACTTAAGCTGCTTCTTAAACACTACGCATGTTTTGAACTTTAAATTGGGCTACAAAAATCCATATCCCGAGGTATTTGCTTGGTCATTGATTATATCCCCCACCAAAAAAAAAAAAAAAGTGACCATGCATATTATGATTCTTTTGGTTACCTTATTTTTAGAGAGGAAGAGAAGAGGGGGGGGGGGGGGGGGGGGGCCTTAAGGAAGTGAAATGAAGAATGAAATTTAAATTCTTAGCTATAAAAGGGATGCAGTGTATTTGATTGAAATGGAGGTTAGTCAGGGCAAGCAGTGTATTTAGTTGAGATGGAGGTTAATTAGGGCAAAGGGATGCATTGTGCTTAATCAAGATAGAAATTAATCAAGGCAAGAATGAGGCAGAAAATAAACCCCCCCCCCCCCCCCTACACACACACACACACAACACACACATGCAAAGCCAAAAAAAGAAAAAAAAAAAAGAAAAAATTCAATCACCACCACCATCACCAAAAAAAAAAAAAATTGTATTTGTATCGATATATTACAACTTCTAAAAATTATAGAATGTTGTTTAGATATAATAACATATCCTAAAAATGCACTCAATTATCAATATATACTGTGAACAAATAAGTAAAATTAATAATAATATTGTTCTAATTTAATTGATCCATGTGACCGATCGGAATCTTTAATAGCTCTTCCATAGATACAATAAAGGGCACTGACGTTGCATTCTACAAATAATGAAGAAAGTCATTAAAAGTATTATCCAGTATTTAATCACTATATATTGTTTTTAATTGGGTACCTTCTCGTGACACACACACACACACAGAGTCTTGTAAACTTCTTCGTCTATTTGTTAAAAATGCCTAGCAATTTCTGTTCCAAGTTCCCCTGCCTTTTCTCCATTGGTTTGCTGGCAATTCTGAGTAGCAATCTCATAGAAGCTACAAGTGGTGGTGTTATAGTTGATCTAATTCACAGAGATTCACCCATATCCACCTTGTATAATCCCCGTTTAACTCATTTTCAACGTCAAAAAAATGCTTTTCGACGTTCACTTGCTCGTGTCAATCAATTTGCATCAATAGGTGTGTTCCCTAGTGGTGGCGAATACCTTATGAAAGTATCATATGGTACGCCACCATTCGAGACACTAGCCATTATTGACACTGCTAGTGATTTTACTTGGACTCAGTGCCAAAAATGCATCAATTGTTTCCAGGGAAAGAATCCTCCATTTGATCCAAGAAACTCCTCAACATTTAAGCTTGTGGGCTGCAATACACAAACTTGTAAAGAAGTTACAGGAGCCAATAACTGTTCATCTTCAAACTCTTGTGGATATAGATCTGATTATGGGGATCGATCTTATAGTCAGGGTGAAATTGCAACTGATACCATAACCTTGGGTGGAATTGCTTTTCCCATCTTTCCTTTTGGATGCGGACATGACAGTGGTGGTTTATGGCCTCATGGGGCATCTGGCTTGGTTGGATTAGGATATTCAAACACTTCACTTGTCACACATACAAGTTATTCAACTGGTTGGAGATTTTCGTATTGTTTGGGGCCATCAACTGAATCATCAAAGCCTGGTAAAATCAATCTTGGCGCTGTGATTTCAGGTGATGGGGTGGTTTCAACAACACTTCTTTTGGGCAAATATTACCAAGTGACACTAGAAGCAGTCAGTGTTGATGAGAAAAGGTTTGAGTTTCCTAAGAACTTTCCAAGCAACAAGAATATTATCATTGATTCAGGGACATCATATACTTTTCTTCCAAAAGAGTTATATCAAGGCATAGCAGCAACCGTGAAAGAAAGAATAAATTCAACGAAAACTGTTCGTGGTCCAAACAAATTCTTGAGTTTGTGTTACTCTTCTTTGGATGATCTTAAAATCCCCAACATTACTTTTCATTTCAAGGGTGCAGACCTGAAGTTGGTGAACCCCATAAACACTTTCGTAGCTACTTCAGATTCTGCTTTTTGTCTAGCGTTTGCTCCTTCTGTTGGTTCGAATTTGTTTGGCAACATTCAACAATCCAATTTCTGGGTAGGATATGATCTTCAAAACAGTACTGTTTCGTTTAAGCCTGCAGATTGCAAGGCGGCATGATTTGCTTGGTATAGAAATTAATAAAATTATATCTTTAATTATTTGATACATGTATTCATGTATGTACACACCAGTTTTGGAGTTATCGCATTTCTTTTTATGTTTTATGTTTTATTATTTTCTTTTATATTTATCAGAAATTTTTGCAATTTTTAATATTCTATTTTTCAAGAACTTCAATCCTTAAAAAAAATAAATAATTAAAAGACAAAACAATTTTTTCCAAGAAAATAAAACACCGGCATCCAACAGAAGTCTCATAGAAAAATCAAGAAAAAAGAAAAATCCAAAAAAATACAAAAAAGAAATAAAAAATGAAGAAAAGTAAAAATATAAAATCAAACAAAAAATTGATAAAAAACAGAAACAAAAGACAAAAAAAAAAAAAATTTTTGAGCCAAATTGAAAAGGAGAATAAAACATTCCAAGAAATGAAAAGAAAAGAAAAGGACTAGCAAAAGAAGCAAAACCAATGTTTTAAAAACCAGATCAGTTAATGAACCGGAGAGGGTTCGCTTCAAAGTCGGACCGGTTGGATCAGAGTTTAATGTTTTTTTTTTCCTTTTTAATTTAATTTAATGCATAATATAACAATAAATACTAGATATACTTTACCTATTGAACTAGTTAACTCATTACTTGTTTGAATATATTCAAATATACAAATTAACGAATTTATTATATTTGATAAAAATTTAATGAATATTATATGTCTATAACAATTACATTAACAAAGAAAATGTCATTACAAGTATAAAACATATAATAACTATAAAAGGTAAGTGTATTGGGAAAAAATAAAGATAAAACAGATATTTTAAAATTTAACACTAAAATACATTATTATATTTTTAAATAAATAATTAAATAATTTAGATAAAAGGACTAATTTTAGTAAGAGAGATTTTGGTAAAAATAAATCCAAGATTTCTTTAATATAATGAATTTGGATGCCAAGTTAAAAAGGTAAGAATCATTTAATTTCATTAAATATGATTAATAAAGGAAACAAAGTTAAATCCAAGATTTCTTTAATATAATGAATTTGGATGCCAAGTTAAAAAGGTAAGAATCAATTAATTTCATTAAACATGATTAATAAAGGAAACAAATAAACTAAAAAAAGTAAGAATAAATTAAATTCATTAAATATGATTAATCAAAATAAAGAAACTAAAAAAGTAACAATGAGTTAATATCTTATCAAACATTATTGATAAAGTAAATAAAGAAACTAAAAATATAATAATCAATTAATTTTATTAAAATGATTAAAGGAAAACTAACAAAGGAACAAATAAAATAATTCATAACATGAAACCAACAATGAGGAGGTTCGCTGGGTGGTTGGCCACTTGGAAGATTAAGTGGTCTGAGACCTCCCATTTGCTTTGGTAGGAAAATTTTTTTTACAAGGCCCAAACTGAAAAAATCGATAGTTCAAAGATATGTTACGGTTTGCACGGTTAGACCGATTCTGAACGGTTCTTGACATCAATAGTATTTTATATAGAATTGGTTTGAAGGCTTGACCGATTAGCAGTTCAATCGGTCAAACTGACTGGTCCACTTCGAGTTTAAAAACACTTAATCAAAACTAAAAAAGAAAGAATCAAAGAGTCCCATATAGGGGTGTAAACGAACTCGTAAACAACTCATGATCAATTTAGTCAACTGTTCGATTCGAGCTCAAAAATTGACTATGTTCAAGCATCTCATTAAACTTCACTAGCCAATCTCAAGTTTTTTGGTATATATGTGTGTGTGTCTACACACACACATAAACACTTTTTATGCATAATAAAATTATTAGAATGACTTCATTTTTGAACAAATTACAGTTTTATAAAGTTTCTTAATGTTAAACAATGGGGGATTATTTAGCAGTTATATTAATACGAAATAAATACAAAGCATTCAATCATGATTTTTTTGGCTTCTCCACTCTTCTTCTCCGATCAGTTTTGGAATTCTCTCCTCCCTTCCCATTTTCCTTCCCTGCTTCTCCCACTCTCATTATTATTTTCACACTTACAATCACTCTCCTCTTCTAACATGACACCATGCAATCAATTGTGCATTGTTGAAGGCAGCAACACCATCTTGAAAATTGCCTGATTGGAGATTGTTCAGCCTGTTTTTGGCATGACAATTTACTCCTATTTGTGTGTGAATTGAGAAAATTCTAGTTATGTAAAAATTTCTGAGTCTTGATTTTGTTTAAGAGGTGTTTTTTTTTATGGTAACACCATGGCTAATTTTACTAATTCCGCCCATTTTTTAGATTTTTGTTCGCAAATCTGCTTTCAAATAATCTAAGTGAAAAATAAACTCATGATATAATTTTGAGGTAAAATCGCTGGCGATGGCAATAAGCGTGTAACGATTTTCACAATTGTGCCACCTGTTTCAGTAGCTTTACTCCTATGTGTGAATGATTGAGACAACTGAACTGTTTAAAAATCTCTGAGTTTTGGCATTGTTTGATGGGTGGTTTTTATGGTGGCCCTAGGTTGTTTTTACTAGATCTGTTCATTTTTAGCTTTTTTTTTTTTAATTTTTGCAAATTTGGTTCGAGATATGTAATGTAAGAGGAAAAAAATAAGCCTCGTGATGTAATTATGAGGCAAAATATTGTTGCCAATGATGGCGGTAGACGTAGCATAGTGACTTTGATGGCTGCTCCACCTGTCTCTATTAATGGTTTCATGCAATATTGCTTGGGTGTATTGGCTGAGCTCAAACTCAAATTGAAATATACTTCAAGTATACCTCAAAGTTGAACTCAAGTTCTAAAATTACATACTTGACAAGCTACAAACACAGGCTTCAAGTATAGTTAGTTTGTAGGCGAGTCGAGCTCGAATATGGGGCTTGGCGATATTGCCAGAGCAACAATTTTCTTACCCAAGTAATTTTTGTTCAATTGTCAATGTTATCCTTAATAAAGTCAAACATCTATCTATCTTCATTAGTTTTTCTGGGACTTCTATTACATTAATTACTTTCTTTCCAAATCAACTGCCTTATCTCTTTATTAAAGATCAACTCTCCCTCCTCCACTCTATATCCTATAATTCCTGCTCCTATCATCACTCCGTTTTTTTCGTTTTAATTATTAAATGGATTGCAAACAACTTATTTTTTTCACCTTTCTCTCATCTCTTTTGGTAAATTATTTTGGCATGTTTTTACTTTTTATATTTATTGAAAAAAAATTAGTAGTAGGCTTTTTCGGATTGTTTAGTTAGGTATGAAATAGTTTCTTGCTAAAAAATTGGATGAAAAAATTGTTCAAACTTATAATACACTCATGATGTGCTTTTCCTTGATGAAATTCCTAAATCTTCATGATCCAAATTTTAAGAATATATATATATTTTTTGAAGGTTTCACCAGAGGAACATTTTGTTTCATCGTTTCAAATAAGTTTACGTACATATTGAATAACCCAAAGCCTTTACTTTTTTATTATACTTTGAATTTTTTAAGCAAGTTTTACTTAAATAAAAAATTAAAACTTAAATTTTTATAAGATTATGGTGTTTTGCGTTTATTTTCACAATTGTGGATTAGTAATATGGTAAAATTATTTCTTTTTCTGATAGTGGAAATTTAGAAAGAATTATTTCTTTAGACTAATTTGAGCAATTTGTTCTATGTTATATATAAAATAATATGTATAAATATTTTTAGCATTTTAATTATTTATTTATTTGAGATAAATTTGGTTTCATTATTAAAATTAATTTTTCAAATAACATAGAAGAATATATTGTAACTAAAGAATTAGAACAAAAGAAAAAGACAATAAGAATGGTTAAGTTGGTTGATTTATAAACGAGTGCATAAATCCACGAGAGAGAGCAAAGAAAATAAAGCCAAACTGAGAAAGTATAAATTAGTTACAGATGAGGTGAGAAAAAAATTAAAAAGTGAAAGAGAAAATTAGTCAAAGATAAGGAGAGAGAACAAACAATTAGAGAGAGAGATGAAAAGTGATTAACGTTATCTAATAAAAGAATTTAAAAAATTAATGAGGATAAATGATGTTAACTTGTTGAGAATAATCTTGCAATTTGAGCAAAAATTACTCTGGTAGAAAAATTGTTGCTCTAGCATTATCGCCAACCTGAATATAGTGATATGTCTACTATAGATATATTTTAATAGTCATATCTGGCTCATTTATATTAATAAATAATAACTATTTTAAATGACTTGTCAATTTTATATGGATGGAAAATGGTTCCAGCTCAGGAGAGTTATATAATATAGTTCAGGTGAATTAATATATCCTAAAATCACTTTCAATTATACGCATGAATATGTTTGTGAGTGTGTATATATACACACTCACACACACACATATACATATGTGTGTTTATATCTATGTCTATGTGTTGTGTATGTGTGCATATGAGAACGAAGAAGTAAACTTCAAAGTAAAATTATTCTCTGTTAATCTAACATATTCTAAATTATTGTTAATTACCTATGTATATACGTACATATACTCTACGTGCGTAGGTAATAATTATGGGATTTTTAGATTTGTTAATTGGGATATGAACGTTATTTTTTTAAATAGTGGGATTAAATCATAAAAGTGTTTAAATGCAATAGATAGACACTAATTATTAGTGTGCGCACTCTTATGGTTATAGTGTGCAAATTTTGTGTATTAACATGTGTGTCTATGTGTTTGTGTGTATATATAGTGAATAAACAAGTAAATTAACTTGATAGTAAAATTATTCTCATTTAATTGATGGATGTGATTGATTAGAATATTGAGTATGTCTTCATATATGTGATGCGAACAAATTACTTGCGAAGAACGACCGCCTATATTCAAAAGAATATATATAATAAGAAGGAATACTAAGGGAAAATAGAGGGCACTGGCATTGCAATCCACCTAACAAAAAAAAGAATAGATATGTCACATGAGAACCAAAGTAGAAGAGAGAACTTTTTGTGGGTTGAGCAGTACCATTTTTTATTTATATGCACTCATAATAATTCTACATTGCTACCCTCACTAGAAAAGTATGTTAGTGGTTCCTATTTTATTGTCACTTAATTAATTAGTATTACCATTACATATCATCATTTTAACTCATATTTATAGAAAATGCATTAATTTGGTTACCAACTCAATTCTCCTTTTTAAGAAAAGTAAGCTAACTGTGCTTTTTATTTTCTTAAATTCTCTTACAAGTATATATTTGGTCCTCATTTGTAGTTAATAAATATTAGTATAGAACAATGTTTATGGTAGCATTTTATTCCCAAAATTGCCAAAAAAAAAGTAAATTTTTTATACAAAATTTGTGAATCTCAAAGAGAAAAAACTTACTACTCTCTTACGAAAACTTGCTATTTTTTTAGTAACTATTAGTCACATTGTTTTCCTTGTTATCATACCATAACGTTATTTACATATATATATTTTAATAAGGACTACATTAATTTTTTTACCAATTTATTTCTCCTTTTCCTAAAAAGAAAAAAAAAAGATTATTATATATATGCACTAGGAAAAAGCATGTGTTTTGCACCTGTTTTGTACGCGCTTTGCACGTATTTTGCACGCGCTTTGCACGTGCTTTACCATTGTGTTTCTTCAATTTTTTATTTTATTTCCAAATTTATGCTTACTTATCATATTATTTACTATATCCTCATAAAATAAATATAAATATTTACTAAAATTTGAAAGTAGAAATCCAAACTAATTACACCACTAAACCCTAAACTCTCTCTAACTCTTATTTATTTTATCCCTTGCAATATTCTCATAAAAAAAACATCGATATTTAATTGAATCTGAAAGTAGAAGTCCAAATAATTAAACTACTAACCTACTAAAATTTCTCAAAATGCATTAGATAATTTTAAAGTGTAAAAGATCTATTATGGCATAACCAAAGCAACTAACTAACCCGATGGAAAAGATTTTAATATGGTTGAGGAACTATATGCATATATATCCATAGGCGAAGTGCGATGCTGTGGAAAAAGAGATAATAATGTTCAGCACAATCTCCAGGCAAGAACTGAAGAGAGAACATATTCTACTTGTGTTTTTTTCCTTTTAAGTTGAGATTCCATTAAGAGACAGATTTTTTTTTTTTAACTTGAGATTTGCTAAAACGAGAGACAGAGATACGTGAATACAATAGTGAAAATTCTAAAGTGTAAAAGATACAATAGTGAAAATTTGAAAGTGTAAAATATCTATAACTAATAACATGCAAGTTAGGTGGTATGGTAGAACAAAAGCAACTAACTAACCAGATGGAAGAGATTTTAAAAAGGTTGGTAAAGCATATGTATATACACACAGAGGCGGCGTGCGACATTCAGCACAATCTCCAGGTGGGAACTGAAGATTGAACATATTCTGCTAGTGTTTTTCCTTTAGAGTTGAGATTCCATGAAGAGACCAATTTGCATTGTTTCTTTTTAAGATGAGATTTGCCAAAAAGAGAGTCAGATAAAGAGATACGTGAATATGATAGTGAAAATTCTAAAGTGTAAAAGATCTATAAATAATGACACGCAAGTTAGGTGGTATGATAGAACCAACGTAACTAACTAATTGGATGGAAAAGATCTTAAAAAGATTGAGGAAGTATATGTATATATACATAGAGGCGGATTCGGCATTGTGGAAAAAAGAAATAATGATGTACGAGACAATCTCCAGCTAGGAACTGAAGATTGAACATATTCTGCTAGTGTTTTTTTCTTTTTAAGTTGAGATTCCATCAAGAGACAGATTTGCGTTTTTTCCTTTTAAATTGAGATTTGCTGAAAAAAGGGACAGATAAAGAGATACCTGAATACAATAGCGAAAATTCTAAAGTGTAAAAGATCTATAACTAATGACATGCAAGTTTGGTGGTATAACAGAACCAAAATAACCAACTAACTAAATGGAAAAGATATTAAAAAGGTTGAAGAAGTATATGTACCAGAAAAGTGCACATGATTTGCACGTGTTAGTGATGAACTAAAAAATCTATTATCTTCTTGAACCTTTATAAATGAATATGTTGTAACTAAAAAACATTAAAAAAATTAGTACACATATAGTATTTATGTATTAACTTGTTATTAAGGTAAGCTCTTTGATAGTTGATTCATGTCTTTTAATATGTGACATCCAAACTCATGGCTAAATTATAAGTACGGACGTTATTTCATCTCTAAGACTCATTGCTGAAGCGTTCATTTTGGCGTATATATAAAATCTTACAGCATAAACAACATTGCCCTTGTCTTCATCAAGGAGTTTTGACTCATAAAAATATTATAATACCTATGTTCATGAGTACCTAGTTAGATTCCAATTGTCTTGACATGGTCTTAATTTTAGCCCAAACTTGACTTGAAACCAAATCTATGTAATCTATGAATATTTATTAGGGAGAAAGCCAAAATTGACTCTAATCTATAATGTAACAATTTATGATCAATTCAAATATCTTATCATTAAAAGGTCACTAAACTATTAAAAGCTTATAAATTTAGACATTCCGTTGGTTTAAAGCGCTAGTAGAAAACTATTTATGTTCCTACTAACAATGTAAAACATAAAGAAAAAAATCAATCATTTTCTCTCCTTCTATGTTAAACACCTTAAACTAAATTTCAATATAAAAGTAAACACAATCTTTTCATGCTAGCGCCATTAGTGAAAAGTACTAGTTTCAACTATTATGCATTCATGCCAATGACTAGTAATATTTGTTCAATACTCTTAGAACAACTCATAAATTCAAAAGTATTCAATAATTTTCAAACAACTTTAAAAAGGTTTCCTGAGAAATTTTTAGTTTGTTCTATTATTTAGTAAATTTATTTTAAACTGAGACAATAACACAAGATTTTTTTATTATAGTCATCTATTTTTAAAGGTAATACATATTTTTATTTAAAGCTACCCAGGTAAATGAAGCAAAAATAAATATGAATGAATTGGAGAAAAAGTGCTAATAGATCCAATAAGCAACTATAATTTGCTGACTTCGTATTAGATAAAACAAATAGAATAAAAAATGTCATAAGATACATTCCACATAATGATGGCTAGTCCACAAATGGAATTTTACAATTTAGGACTCAAAGTAACATTCCTTAAAAAAAAACACACTACTCAGGCTTAGCTTTATATTTTCTAAATAAGTGTCAAACAGTAAGACACTTCCAAAACCTTGAAAACACATCAATAGATCACACGTGTGTTAGTAATGATTAAGAAATTCAGAACCTAAGAGGAATGCATGTAATTATTTAGGTGGCAAGAAAAGAAAAATTCCTAACATTTTGTGTAACTAATAAAGAATGAAGTGTAGTAATTGGTTGTAATATTTCAAATTGATATAAAAATAATAAACCACAATAATGAAAGCATTTTTGGTCCAAAAAAACAAAAAGTTGAGTGTGCAAATCATATCTCTTAATCTTTTATTATTAGTAAAATATAACTTAGTCCATTGTATTACTTTTTAAAGTCACACATGCTTTTCGGCGATGACAATAAGCTAATTTATTCTTGATCTCCTGAGCAGTTAAAAAGGGTAAATTAATTACTTATTTCACCCCCTCAATGAATAAAAAAGTCGCCTAGGCGATTGAGTTCCTATTCGTGTACAAGCAAAAATGCTTTCACTCATTCAATCAAAATTAAACACCATGTCAAATTATAAGTGATTACTGGTTGCTGACGAAACAATTTAAACTCCTTGATTAGAAGAAGATGGACAGCGAAAATGGGGCCAAGATAATAGTTTATTTTGTCCTTTTTTTTGGACGGTTGGTAACTCACGCCAAGACGCAAACTATTTAGCAACATTTAATTTAGGACAGTGCATGATCTTTGCATAAAAAATAAAGGTAACAAAAAGCTATAACTGGTATAAATTTCCAGATGTTAACTTGCTTCTCTTGGTATAGCACTTCTTCTTTAACAAATATAATTCTTAGTAGTCTCGACATGAGGCTTCCTTACATTTTCTTGACTGTTTTGGTAGTAACAACACTGCTTTTATCTTGTTCAACATTCCTTCTTGTCAAAGCAAATTATGGTGGCTTTTCTGTTGATATCATTCACCGAGACTCACCAAAATCTCCCTTCTATAATCCTTTCTCAACCCCTTCCCAACGGCAAAAGAACGCTTTTCGACGTTCATTTCATCGTGCAACTCAATTTGCATCATCGGGGGTAAGCCCTACTGGAGGTGAATATCTCATGAAAATATCGTATGGCACACCTCCATTCGAGACACAAGCAATTGTTAACACTGCTGGTCATGCTACATGGACAAAATGCCTACCTTGTACTAATTGTTCCGAGGCAAAATTTCCTCCTTTTGATCCAAAAAGTTCTTCAACATTTGAGTTTGTATCTTGTCATTCAATAACATGTGATACGTTTTCAAGTTCCATGTGCAGGCAGATTGGTTTAAATTGTGCTTTCTATGTGTTCTATGAGGATGATTCCAATATTTATGGTGATCTTGCAACTGATACTATAACTTTTGAAGGTTCTGCCGGGGAAGAGGTGTCTTTCCCCGACTTTGTTTTTGGATGTGGAGAAGGTGGTAGTTTTCCTGAGGAGGGATTTGGCACGGTTGGCCTAGCATTTCGGGAGCAATCACTTATTTCACAATTAAATTCTTCAATACATGGAATATTCTCCTATTGTTTTGGTCCATCCACTGATCGCTCAAAGCCTGGAAAAATAGGATTTGGTGACAACCCCGTATTTTTGGGAGAAGGGGTAGTTTCAACACCATTATATTTTGGTTTAACATACAGCTTGAGACTAGAAGCAATTAGTATAGCACATAAAAGATTGGAGTATCATTATGACACATCCACCTCAACATCAGGCAACATTTTCATAGACTCAGGAACATCTTATACTTTTCTTCCAAGAGAACTCTATGATGATCTTAAATCTGTTATGAAACATGAAATAGGGACAAAAAATTTAGTGGCCGACCCAGAATATGATTTTACATTGTGCTACTCTGCTTTACATGACAGTGATGTCCCGAATGTTACATTACATTTTGCAGGTGCAGATTTAAAGTTGAATCCAGAAAACATTTTTGACAGAACCTCACCTTCTTCAGTGTGCCTGGGGTTTGCCCCTAATGACTTTGGCATACTTGGCAATATAGCACAAGCTAACTCTTGGGTACAATATGACTGGGAAAAGAAAATTGTTTCATTTAAACGTGCAAAATGCACCCAATAACGTGCACAAGATACTGAAATTTGTCTTTTCCAACTAAACCATGTTGGCCTGTTTTTAATAATGTAAAATGTTGTCGTGAATAAAACACTTTCTTTATTCTTTTTAAGGTTTTCAATTTCATGCTCCATCATATGCAGTTGCTTGCATTTTTTAGTACACTTCAGTTAATCAAGAATGCATTTAGCTAAACCTATCCATGCTGGATTGTCAAGTACTTGAAAGGGTGAACGAAACTAAATTGATTATGTACACCATATCCAATTGTTACAAAATTCAGAAGTAATAGGCGATTAGTTCGCTGAACATCCATTAGTTCGCTGAACATAAATGAGTATCGGAAATAAATATCACCAAGAATGGCGATTACCTCTTCTTATCTTTCTTCGGAAAGGCCTGCATGCATCAATGCTGAGATCAACAGCAGCAGCAAGAGCCATAAAAATAGCTGCATCTTCCACACAAGTCACATGTCGCATTGCGAGTTGCACCAGGGGCTTGCTGCACTTCCCTTCCCCTTGCACTCTACAGCTCATAACAAATCCACCAACAACAGGACTTAGTGCAGCAAAATCACCGCTGCTTTGTGGACTTGGAACTGGAGTTGCTGCAGCTCGAACCTGTCTATCCGTATCAATGAAGAACTCGCCACCCTTTTCAGCATTAATCAATATCTCTGACATGAGAATCTCCCCACCCTCCTGTCCTTCGGACAAAAGGTGGAAGCGACAGCAGATGGAATCTCTGATGCCACGTTCACGCCATGCTTCAAGCTTTCCCCACGGCTGCCAGCTCTCAG
This sequence comes from Mitragyna speciosa, assembly GCA_024721245.1. Taxonomy (NCBI): domain Eukaryota; kingdom Viridiplantae; phylum Streptophyta; class Magnoliopsida; order Gentianales; family Rubiaceae; genus Mitragyna; species Mitragyna speciosa. The sequence continues at coordinate 5,145,766 of CM045558.1, forward strand.
GCCTGCAAGCATCAGGACGAACAATCAACCAAGCTCCTGGGTTGGATTTCGCTACCCAATCACAGCCTGTTGATGGGACAAATGGAGTAGTTATGAAGGCTGCTGCCACAGCCGAGCCAGAGAGGTCATGTATCTTCACCTTCCATCCTTTTCTCTCTCTTCTCTCTATCTCTTGATCAGAACTATCAACTGAATGCGACCAGAAGTTGCTCAGTAGATCTAACTGGGTTACCCTGTAAATCCATAACAATTTCAGCACATAACAAAAAGGAAGACTATAGCTTTCTGTCATCAGCCTTGTAGTCTAAAAAACCTAGGAAACAAGAACTCTCAAGAAATTGTAAGACCCCTCACAAAAAGCGTTCACCACCGCTGGACAATAAGACATTCCAACACTTTTGGAAATGAAAGGAAAATTTGAAATATTAAAATATTGACATTAGCAGTCACAGAATTAATTCAAGACGGGCAGCTTGCAAAATTTTGTCAAAACCACCAAAACCAATCAATAAAACAAGAAAGTAAGCCTTTGGTCATGGAATCAATTGTCTAATCTAAACAGAACAATCCACTATACAAGCTCTGATAAAAAACCGAAATTGATAAGAAATTTAACATCACCTGTCTTGATTAAACTTGCAACTGAAAATAGGCTGCTTAAATGTACCCTGAAGCTGAACTATTTGAGGACTCAATCTCGTCTTATCCTCAAACTGAAACACATATCTTGGATCAGGATCCAGCTTCACTCTTACATGAAGCTCTGCTCCTGGTTTTGCACTATCCTGCTTGCTCTTGCCAATACCTATCCACCCATTGAATAGAATCAGTGGTTTTCTTTCTCCCCATTCAGGACCAACTTCCAACTTAAATGTTCCAATCTGTTGCCTTTTAATACCAACTCCACAATGTGTACCTTTCCGCCCTGTAAAAACAACTATTTCCAAACATGCATGAGATGCATAGAAACAGCCTGGGGCCAGTAATGCTTTGAGATCAGATTCTTCTAGGTAAAAGCTGGAGGCAACACTCTGAGCATCTGGAGTAACTTCAGGAGAGGATAGAAAGGGAATAGAGGAGGTCTGCACAGGAAAACCACGTAAGCGAATCTCACATACACAGGGAGAAGAAAATGCACGAAGTCCAGATTTAGCAGAATTTAATGCTGTCCCAGGAAGTCTCAGACCCAGTGAACCTATTGACAACCTTATGAAAACTTGAGGATCCATTTTTGTCACAAGTCCTTCTCCATTTGTAGCAACCTGTAGTTTTGCAGCTGAGAAAACCTGCTATGACAATAACTATAAGAGATCAGAAAGTAATTTGAGCAGCAAAAACTAGCTAAGTCAATCTATGAATCTATATCTTGTTTACAATTTAACTGGCTCACTTCTTGGCAATAAAAATCCTCTTTTAAAAGTTTTGGCTTCGTACAGAATAATGCTTCTGCTCACCATATATGGGAAAGCTCAGATGCCCTTATCCCAATTGTTACATATATTTCAGGATAACCAGAGAAATCCAGCAATTACTAACCAATTGCATCAACAAACAATATTGGAAACTACACCTAAGATGGGAAGAAGAAATTGATTGTGACTTTGCATAAGCCCAAGTCAAATCTTGACACCACACCTATATATAAATACAAAGACACACGTGAACATGCATGTCAATCTGTGTGGGTTTGGATTCGGACCTTTAAGCATTTACCGCAAAGCACAAAATTAGATACATCATTACAGCAAATGAAGAATACAATCACGCAACAAGTCAGAAAAACAAAAATAAAAGAGCAAGCAGACTAGAGAATGATCAATTCACTAATCCTTATTCATTTCATAAAAAGAACTACAAACAAATTAGAGAAAGAGAGAGCGATGAAGAGAGAAACCGTTGGCTCTGACCACTACTACTACTTAAGTGTAATTAGCAGCATCTAACCAAACTGTAAGCGGTTTGCATATAATATGCCTCTTCTCCATCGCATAGCATAAACCCTGAACTGAATTCCCAGTTTCATTGCCTTCTTGAGTGAGCATGATTGTAGCTACTGCCCATTTACTCATGAAGAAAATAAATTGTCCAATTCCTATATAATAATGTGAAATTATAGCGCAGAGAATAAATCTAATATCTCAACTGGGAAATTTTGCCAATGTCAGGACCTATTCAACTTGAGGATGTTGGTTGCCTATTGAAAAAAAAATCGTTGCAGTTTAGTGCTTGCAACATATGTGTAATCATGAGCTTCGCACAAAATCACCAACAATCCAGATCGACAGACCCATTATCAGGAGCACACAGCAGAGTGATCAGACTCTTGAAGCTTAAAACTTTCCCGCACCTGAGCTAACATAAAAGTGTAAAAAATCCTTCACCATATAGAAAATTTTTCCCAACTCTTGAACCCATTTTTTTTTTAACTGGGAAGAAGCAGAAATTTACAAGGCTACATCACACTGAGAACAGAAACACATGATATCTTTTATAAAAGGACCAAGGAAAATAGTAGAAATGCTAAATTTTCAGCTCAGAGATAGCAGCCCAAAAGTTCAAGCAACGGTCTGTACACTTAATTGCAAATATAGAGTGCATCTATTAATTACAAATTAGGTAAAAAAAAACCGGTTAAAAATTCTGATCCAGTCAAAAGAAATAGTTCTCTTGAAAGTCCCTCAATTACAACTCCCAACGGATTGCTATCAACTCAATTTTCTATTTATGTGAGTTCTTCACCTAATTATCAATTCTAAAACTTCTCAATCACTTAACTTTCATCTATACCTTTCACATTCCAAATAAACTCAAAAAGTGCATAGCTTTTGGCCTTAATTTTCTTTCTCAATTAGAAATCCATATAAATGTATCCACCAACAACATCAATTATAAAAATTGAACTGAAGCTACTAACTAACCATGCTAGTCTATACACAAAATCATCCACAAAAGACAAGTCCAAGCCACTTAAAAATGCAAAATTTGAAGAAAAGAAGAAAAGGAAGAATGAAACCAACCTTTAAACTATGAACGTTTATCTATCTCCAAAGCAAAACCAAAGCCACTTTTGAAGCCAAGTCCACTGAAAACAGCACAGAAAGCTGAGAAAATCCTCGTACCTTTCTCATTCAATCTTCCAAGAAAAAAACCAAAAAGACTGAAACTTTGACACTTGAATCATCAAAACAGACTAAATAGCCAAAAGGGTCTCTCTCAAGATTCAAGTACAATATGAACAAATGATCAAAAAGGTCTTTTATAGCAATAGTCGCCACCAAGAACTAAAGCCCTCTTCCAAGAATATCACGTAGACTATGCACTGCACAAATCACGAGAAAAGACATACATATATAAACCTGTGTGGGTATAGGTGTAGATATTAACTGTATATCTTGAAAAATGTTGGACAGATTTTTTTTTTTTTAAGTCAAATGTTGGATAGTTTTTGCTTCTTGAGGTATTATTTGGAAAATGATACCTGGCACTTATGATGAAATATTATGAAAATGAAGAGATAATCCGAGGACGGAAAATATGGACAAAAACTATTTAAGAATAATTAATGTCCAAATTGCGTTTTCTATGCATACACACAGTCACAAACACTGTAAATGTATGTATTTTATGCATTTTTTAAACAATGGATTTGAAAAGAAAATGGAGAGTCATTGTTTAAAACGATATAGGCGGAGAAAGTAAAGGAGTTTTTTTTTTTTTTGAAAAATAAGTAAAGGGGTATTATTGGTAGTTAGAATATATAAAAATTAGATTTTTTTCAGAATATATAAAAATTTGGTTTTTCTGGAATATTTATAATTTAAGATATTATAGCTAATGGATGTTCGATTTGAAGGCTGGTATTTTTTAGAATAATATTAAAAATGCTAATGCCAATTTGAATAATATTTAGTATTGCTGATAAATTTTTACCATAATGTAGGTCAGGCAGCGTTTTAAGTCAATTTTTTTTTGCGATTCATATTAAATTACTTTCCTAGCGAATATAAGTAACAATGAAAGAATGAAATTTGAATATTAACTAACCAATTCATTATAGAGTTTTAACACGTAAGTTGCTCGTCCCACTCGAACTAGATCCCCACAACAAAGAAAAATTACTGTTGACAACTCGAAAAGGTTCTTTTTCTTCAAAAGGGTGCCAGGAAAATAAAGGTGGAAATATAGTATCATTCTCCATCCGTTCTATTTTGATAGGCTTATAGTTTTTTTCACACAATTTAAGAAAAATTAGTTAACTTTATTGAAAGAATAAATTAATTTATGATGTTCCTAAAATACCCTTATATTTATCATTAAATATTTACATTAAATACAATATAGAAAATTACACCATAAATCAAATTAATTCTATTTGATATGTGAATGCATAGTTTGCTATGCACCTCTCACTTGTAACAAAGTAATTAAATAGGAGCATTTTAGAGAAGTTGAAAATTAATTACATTCTTCAAATGCAAAGTGGACTATAATTTGGGACGGATGAAAAAGAAAAACAAGCTTATCAAAATGGGACGGAGGGAGTACTGTTTAAGTTATCATTACCTATACTGAAAATTTCACTACAATGAATTCATTCAAATGTTTATGTTAGGCACACTTTAGAAAAAAAAACCTTTGACTTACTAAATGGTTATGTGTACGAGATAATAATGTTGGCCATGTTAGGATCATAATAAGCAGGAATCTCCTCTATAAAGAAGAAAAAGGTGCAAATCAAAAAAAAAAAAGAAGAAAAAGGTGGTGAAAATGAGTGAAATACTTTTCAAATAATATTTTATAATATCATTGAGAAATTGTTGTGTGTAGAGAAAAGTAATACTAGGGGATATAAAATCATCGTTTAATGAGTAAATGTGGGACAGGTATGGGAAAATTGGATACAGCTGTAACCAACGCTTTGTTCTCACAATGAAAGAATCGTTTGTTGACACGCTTATTGTAGTGATGGATGAAGGTGACCTTGACTTCATTACCTTTAACTGTATATTTATTTTATTGGCCAGAAAGTAAAATAGTTATGTGATAAACAGGTTTTTAGCGCTTCGAATTCTGCCCACTATCCATCTGTACCGCACTTATATAGTAGACAAATGTATTAATTCATAATGTTTTTTAAAATTTTATATGCTTTGTAAATTATTTTAATAAATGCATATACGAAACACGTAACAGTTGCACGAGAACGGGATAGAGAGAATAGAGAACTTTTCACGACAAAGAATTTGAATGAAATTTTTAGTAATAAATTGCCAGTTTATTGGGATGTCAAAGGATTCATTGGGCAAAAAATTAGCTTATTATTATAGAAGATTATTCAGATCATCAACTTATCATGAAACTTGGGGAGGTACTACATAAACTTATGAAAAATGTTCAATCAAATTGTGACCAGTTTTTTAAAGGATGTAGAAGGGCAAATGTAAAATAATAGGAGGGCAAATGTAAGATTGCTCCAACTAAAGTGAGTATTGAAATGAGTTATCGAAATTTGGCAATGAATTTGCCATACTAAGTTTATTAGCTTTGTTCCATAATATTTCACAAGAAGTGGAGTTTTGTCTCGTTTATTGATGGAAGAAAACTTTGAATTCAAGAAAAAGCATAAAGAAAAAGTCCTAAAATGTGGGTTTTGGGGAGATCAATGTGAGTTGAAATCATTGAGTCAAATAATGTGGATTCATTGAGGCATCTTTTTGGTCTTTTTATATAGGTCTGCATGTGAATGCTAATGAGGATTCAGCAACATTTTCCCTTAAAAATGGAAATTTATCTCCTTCTTTTTCTAATTAAAAGATTGCTTCTTGCTATATGCTTTTCTATGATCTTGTGTTAATCATCATCAATCAAAACAATTGAAGTTTTACAGTTGACCAGATCATTACCAAACAAACTGATGGATCATCAGTATGATGATGCATATGATTGGATTTGTTCTTCTCTCAATTATTGGACAGTTCATATGAAATATACTCAACAACTAAGCTTCATTGGAGTGCAATAAAAAAGTGGATAGCAGGTTGAGGGCTAGAGGATGCTGGTGATGATATTGTTCTACTAATTATATAAACAACAATGGTGAAATGAAGAAATTCAATTGGACAGCTCATAAGCTTCAAAAAGAGGGGGACAAAATGAAAAGATAGAGAAAAGTAAATGAAAAGTGCTTACAGAAAATAGCCATACACATTATTTATGCACAATGACACAGTATCATACAATTACCACTTCATGGCTTTAACTGATAGTGAATCTGCAAAAGCAATTTGAGGCCATAGCTTGCTTAAAATGATTGATCCTAACTTTATTAAACAAATAGTTATTTCCACATGAATGTCCTCTAATTTTTACCTATGTTAACTTATTGGGAGTTTTTAATAAGTAACATGGAAAGCACCACAAGAGGTGCATTTTGGAAACTGATTCTTATAGTTTTAGGACAAAATTACATCAAAATTTTTTGTTAAGCAACATTTTTAGAATCACTTCTTTACAAAACCTGTGAAAAGTTAAGATAAACAAGAAAACAAGAACAGCAACATGTTAGCTGGAAACAAGAATATGTAATCGTGACGCAATTAGAACGTCATTTATCCAAAATAGTCCTAAAAAAAGATCAACAAGAAATTGATAATCTTAAACAAAAAATTTGGTCAACATCGATTACCTTAAACCACCACAGCCAACCCCCCACCCCACCCCCGGGGGGGGGGGGCGTGCGGGTGCTTCTTCTCTCTTTCCCAACCCCAATAATATAATAATAAAGACAGGAATTTGCAACGTCTTGTTTTATATTTGAGGGCTCTAGTCAATAAAAAATGCAACCGGCTGCACAAATAGCATTAATCTATTTCTCATAATATTTACGCGTCAAAAAGGTATAGACTAAACCCTCTTCTTTTCTTCATTCAAAAACTGCACACACATACACACATGATGGATTGGTTTGATCTATACCAAAATATGAAGTTGCTGATTGGATGGAATGTGGCTAGCAAACATTTATAGTAAATCAAATAAAGACAAATACTGTCACGACAACAACCCCCAATCAAACAACCACCAACCACCCCCCCCCCCCCCCCGGGGGGGCCCCAAAAAAAAGCCCACAAACAAAAAACAACACAAAAAAAAAACCACAAAAAAAGAGAAAAGAAATATAAAGAAATAACCAAAACAAGTAAGACATATTAATTGATCAACTTGGATTTTAACTTAATTTCTATAGTGGTGTTAGATTTGAGTCATTTGACCAGCACTTGTCATGTGGTAGATGGAATTGATTGAGACAATAGGACGACACTAACTCTGTTTGATTTCGCCAGAAAGAAGAAATTCTTTAGGCTGTATTTTTTGGGCAAAATGATAAAGGAAAACTTTTCATGACACAATAATATGTAGTTTTCCCATTAACTTATCAAATAATTCCTTCCTCTGTTTTCTTTGATGTTTGGAAGATTTTTTTGAAAATTTTTACTTATGGTCGTGTCATTGGGAATAATCAACATCTCGTTTTCAACTAAAATTTAGATAGTGCCGAAATAAGAAATTGAGAGGTGATAATTGAGCTATCATGCGTATAAAAACAAGAAACAAAACTCTTTAAAAATTTAATTGTATTTGATTTTATGTTTTTCTACCCAAAAATTTAGAAATGTGAAAGCCCGAAAAGAAACTTGAAAAGAATTTCTATCTTGTTCAAGTTTGTTTTGGTAAGCTGTCCACATTTCTTCTCTCAAATAAAACAAAGCAATCAACTAAAAGAAAAATAGTAATGAGAGATTTATGACATCCTCAAGATAAATAAAAATTCGCTGTAATTTGTTTCCATATTTTGATTCTTGGAGAAAGAGAAAACTCTGAGGTCCTGTTCTCGACAGCTTTTTTTGATTTTGGGAGAAAGAGAAAACTCTGAAAACCTGTTCTTGACAGCTTTTTTTTACCAACTTTTATATTCTGATTTTAAAAAATTTATTTTGTAACGTTCTGAACAGCTTTTTTAACCCTTGTTTTTAGACTTTTTTTTAAGCTAAAATCAAGAATAACTGATTTTTAGCTTTTCAAAAATTAATTTTTACAAAAATCAAAATTTGTTGAGACCAAACCCTAAATCAAGAAGATACTAAAATCGTACTCCTATCTAATTAAAAGACTTTTTAGTACCTGTTTAATTAAGCCCAACAACCATGTGAAGCAAAATTTCATTTGATTAATTCACTAAATTTCATCTTGATGAGGTTTTCTTTAATTCCAAATTTTACATTATTCCAAAACATATTGGAAAAATGGGTTTCTTTTATTCCTACCTTTTCATTTTCCAAAATGTTTACTAAAATTTTCCTATATGTATATCACAAAGCAAAAGTTCCCACACCAAGATGAAATTGAACAGTGCACTAGCATTCGTGTCTGTATGTACTGTAGTGGTCTCAATACCGTAGCAGTCAAAATAAATGTCAAATGATCCCCCTACAAAAGACGACTAAGCAATGCAGATGGAAGACAGGTCAGGTGCATGTGATTTAGCGGCGGCGTGGGACCAAATAGAGAGCGACTTTGCGGCCAAGCTGCACATGACACATTGAGTACGCCAAAAAGAGCAGTTAACCAAGTAAACACTTCAGACTTCGATGGCAACTACCACCATGAAGACCATAGACTCAAGGAACCATTTGCTTAATTTTGAGCTCCACACTCTACGCTATTGAATTTTGGGTCTTGAAGACAAACAATTGAGACCTCAAATGATGAAACAAAGAAAATCGTACATGATACATATTATTATTAGGGTTTCGTATATATTGAGTTATCATACATCGATTTTTCAAATGTTTTTCGACTATCAAATAAGATTTTAGATTATTCCGACTCACTACGAAGATGAAAGCACAATTTATTATCATTATGGGCCTAGTTTATAATGTCGATTATCCCTATGTGACCATATTGTTATTCCGTGCGTTGAGTTTGTCATTATTGATCTCTTCCAATGCTTCTCACTCTTTCTTTGTGCATCAAATGTTCATTCTGTGTGCATTGGATTCAACATTTGAGAGCAGTTAAAAGTGTTTACTTGGTTGAGACTTTGAGAGCAACTACTACCATGAAGGCCATAGACTCAAGGAACCATTTTCTTAATTTTTAGCTCCACACTCTACGGTATTGAATTTTGTGAAGAAAAACAATTGAGACTTCAAATGATTAAACAAAGAAAATCGTACGTGATACGTATTATTTGGTTTTGCATAGGCTGATTCATCACACATTTAGTTTCTCAAGTGTTTTTTGACTACTTAATAAAATTTTAGATCACTCCACTTATTACGAATTAATTTTGAGATGAAATCACAACTTATTATCATCCTGGGTCTGGTCTATAGGATCAATTGTCACGCACTTGACTATATCATTATTCCATGCATTACGGTTGTCATCATAGATCTGTGCTAATGCTTCTCGCTCTTTCTTGGTGCATCAAATGTTCAACCCGTGTGCATTGGATTCAAAATTAGAGAGAAGTTAACCGAGTAAACACTTGAGACTTTGAAAGCAACTACCATCATGAAGACCATAGACTCAAGGAACCATTTGCTTAATTCTGACGTCCACACTCTACGCTATTGAATTTTGGATTTTGAAGACAAACAATTTAGACCTCAAATGATTAAGCAAAGAAAATCGTATGTGGTATGTGTGTTATTAGAGTTTCGTATATATTTATACATCAGTTTTTCGAGTGTTTTTTAACTACCTAATAAAATTTTAGATCATTCCACTTATTGCAAATTAGTTTTGAGATGAAAGCGAAACTTATTATCATCCTAGGTCTGGCCTCTAAGATCGATTGTCATGCATTATATTGTTATTTCATGCATTAAGTTTGTCATCATAGTTCTCTGCTGATGCTTCTCACTCTTTCTTTATGCATCAAATGTTCAATCCGTGTGCATTGGATTAGAACTCAAGACTGGAACTTTTGGTGTTTGCCTAGTCAATCCTCCTCATTTATCCTATGTGCATCAAATGTTTAATCCGTGTGCATTAGGTTAGGCCTTGGACAGGATTTTTTGGTATCTTGTCTAGTCAATGCTCTTGTTTAACCCGATCTTATCTGCTTAATCAATATGCATTGAACTCATTTGTCCTCAACGCATTGTATGTTTAACCCATGTGCATTGAGCTAGGTCTCTGTGGAGTATTTGCCTAGACTAAGACTCTGGGTTAGACATCATGCTATCTGTCTTCAGTGCTAGTATAGATATGATATCCCAGCATTTTTTCAAGTGCTACCCCACTATCTAATAATCTTGAGTCACTCAACCCGAGGATGTTAAAATATAAATATCTCAGTATCAGTTTCTGAAGTGCTTCAATTGGTTTTGAGATAGAAATCCAATTTCTTTAATATTGAGAATTGTTGTTTGTATACATTTACTCATCTCTTTTCCTAACATGCACAACACATACAGGATAGTGATGACATAATTATGGTCATAAAATTAAATAATATGCATCCTAATTCTACTCGCAATTTTTATTCAAATTTCAAGACCTAAAGAATTCAATTGTTGATGCCTCAAATACGTTGTCTTTGGCGGCTTGTCTCCCATTTAGGACATGAATCTGGTCATGTTTTCCTTCATTTTATTTGAATAGTTTTTCTCGTGATCCAAACACATCATCATGCAGATGCATATTACCGAGATTACAGCCGAGATTTATTATCGTCTAATCCCCTCTTTTGACCACAGAGAATGTGGGGATTATTATATTATGATATCTGGATGTTGCTTTCATGAGATTTGTAGCTAGTTTGTGCCCCTGGGGTCTACATTCACAGCCGAATCCAAGAAAGAATCGACAACATAAAGAGATATTGCATTGCCTAGCTAGGATTTGTCGGTATATCCTTTGGAATGTAATTTAGTGCTTCACCGATCTGGCTAGATTATCATACTATACATTTGACATTCACTTTAAAGAAGTTGTAAATGTTACTTCTATTTGAATTTGAGTTTTGCATTATTTCCCAAGTCAGATTCTTAAGCTTGAAAGAAAGGTGCATTGTGCATGTGTAAGTACGTAAGAAGTTGAACTGAAAGTTAAGAAACAATGAGTATTACTATACAATCTGTCACGACAACTATCTTTCATTTGATTTTCACCTACTTTTAGGGCATCCTATGACCGTTTTTCGTTTATATTTTTCCTTTAATGGATAATTTCATTATCTGTTTAGAGGAGTTTCTCAACATATCCCCCCCCCCCCCCTCCGGCCACCCTCTCTTTCCCTCCACAAAAGTGGTTGAACCATTTAGAAATATTTTAGGGTTTGCATGTTTTTTGTGAGACACATTTTCTCACCTTACCTAAACCATAGGCAACCTATTGAGATAAATTTAAAGTTTTAAAGACGTGTCCTTATCAAGTCGCAATGTCATGATGACAAAGTGACAATTCATGAAAGAGAATGAACGCATATTATTAGTTGCATAAGAAAAAAGACCACATATCGATCTATTTGAAAATTCTGTTTTAGTTAATTAAGTGCACGAGCCATTATCAATTTGTCTTGCAATTGAAGGTCTAATTTTTATCGGGCGGAATCATGCACAAAAATGCCAAGATTGTTCCATAATCTTATGCTTTATTTTTTTCAATTCTTTTTTTTTTTTCATGTGGTATGCAGAAGGGGATAAGATTGGACGAAATGGATTCTCATTGACAGTCTAAGGCTGAATTTATTCATGACTGCAAATGGGCAAACTCAGATGATGACTTTTTTTCATGCATTTTCCACTTATATGGCTAGTTGAGGCTAATGTCTGATCACCTAGGATTAAATTGCATTGAAGGACTTGACAATGATGTATTTTGAATACTTATCATCAAATCCATAGAAGATATTTGGTTGAGTCCCCCACAAAAAAAAAAAAGAATCAATTTAATTGGATAAAATGAATTATCAATTTAATTTATTAGTAATATCCAAAAACTGTAAGCTAATAAAAAAGGGTTAATAAAATTTTGCCCCTTAAAGGTATGAGGCAATCACATTTTGTCTCCCCTAACCTTTAAATATAGAGAAAATTACAGTTTTTGGTACCAAATATTTGAGACATCGGTAATTTCAGTCCCTAAAGTTTGGATAAAATCAAATCTAGTACCAAATGTTTCAATTTTTTAGCACATTTAATCCTATTGACCGATTTTCTCGAAATTTTATCAGAATCTGGTTACTTGAAATTTACATGACAGTTATAAAAATTTTCAAAAATAATTAAAAAAGAAAAAAATTAATTACTATAACTTGTAATTAAAGGCACACATGCGAACGCACTATCCATTGGATTTTTTCAGTTTTGTCTACTGATTTATCATTTATGAACTCAAATTAGTGCCTTTAATTACAAATTATAGCAATTGAATTTTTTTTTAATCTAATTCTTTTTGAAAATTTTTTTAATTTGGCATATGAGTATCGCGTGATCAGAATCTAATAAGATTTTTGTAAAATTGGTCAAGAGGACTAAACACGCTAAAAAATTGAAACATTTTATATTAGATTTGCTTTTGTCCAAACTTTAGGGATTGAAACTGCCAATTCTCCAAACATTTGATACCAAAATTGTTATTTTCTCTTAAATATATACATTTTGCCCCTTCTATATGTACTTTTTGACTTTGACCACTTAAATGAATTTTTCTCTTTCCAAATTAACCTTATCTATTCCTAAATTAACTTTAGCTTTATAAGTTTCTAGTGGTTAACTGTTTTGTTTAAATTCTAATATATATTCTTGATACTTTGTAGAAAATAGAAACTAATATCTTTATTCAAATTAATGACTTTGACCTATTTATATGAATTTTTCTCTTTCCAAATTAACCTTATCTATTCCTAAACTAACTTTAACGTTATGAGTTTGTAGTGGTCAACTGTTTTATTAGTTTCTTTTAACCCTATTATATATTTCCGATACTTTGTAGAAAGAGATATTAGTATCTCTATAGTATTGATTTGAATAGAGATACAAAGCATCAGAAATATATAGTATGGTTGAAAGAAACTAATAGAACAGCTGACCATTAAAAACTCATAAAAGCTCAAGTTGGTTTAGGGATAGGTGAAATTAATTTGGGAAGAGAAAAATTCATGTCAGTGGATCAAAGTCAAATAGGATATATAAAGAGGACAAAATGTATATATTTAAAGGTTAGAAGAGCAAAGTGTGACTATCCCATACCATAACTGAAAAAAAAATGCCCATTTGGATATCATGTTAATTATAAAGCTCAAACTAACCGACACACGTCCTTTCAGAAAAGAAAAAAGTAAAAACAAAAACCAAGTCACCTTTTTTGTACCACAAGGGCCCACAACAATTTTGTGAACAAGATTTGCCATGTTTTGTATTTTTCCTTCGATTGAGACTTGTAAATCAAAAAAGAATTATTAGTGTGAGTAGGCCCAAAAGAAACAGATTACTACCATAATTCGTTTTATCACAGGTCTATTAAATGTTGATTGGTCGATGTTAGTTAAATCCAAGAATAGACATAATCGAGATTTGAAACTAAAACCATAATATTGATTCATTTCAAAAACAATTTTTTTTATATGGATTGGAAGTAGGGATTTTATCGATTGCTTTTTGGACATTCGATTATTAAAGTCCAGTAAATCTTTGGTTATTTTCGAATAAATCTATGTCCCAGGATCATACTAGTTAAATAATCACTATTTTGTAGGTTCAGTGGCTGATTTAGCTGGTTCAATCGAAGTGTAAATGACCCTTAAAAGTTAGAGCTCATACACATTTCAAATGGAGACTAGGGTTGAAACTTGAAAGAGCGAATTGAAAATGATAGAGTAATGCATATTGATCATTGACTCGATATCAATACTACTAAGATTAGTACAACTACTATTGAATTTTGGTCAATTATTAACCAATAATCGAATAAGTATTATTCTAAAAAAAATATTAATGGTTAAAAGATTAGGTTGATCATTCCATTACCAAATTCTAAAAACCAATTTCAAACTGTTCTAGCCTATACTTGTGAGTGGCTTTAGATTGATTTAACTGTTCATTGTTAAAACGATATTGATCGCTGAACAATAATGGTTTAATTAGTTTTTTCCGTTTGACAAACTGTAAATATCCCTAATTGAAAAACGATTATAATCTTTGAAGGAAAGGCCGGGTCCTTAGGTACAAATCATCTCCATATTCAAGCTTGTGAGTTAACCTATTATTTGTCTCCTAACATTTTCTTTTTTCAAAATACTTTACGTTACATCTTTTAATACTATTATTTACATTATATCTTTTTTATACTATTAGAACTAAAATAGATACTCGCATAACTTTGGAGTGAGACTCTTAACAGTTACGAGAGTAGAAGTGAGCTGGAAGGAGGGACATAGGCCATGAGAACATGTTTGTAAAAGATTCAAAACCCCTGCATCCAACTCCTAAAGGCACTAAAGTGCTCCTAAGTGGCACAAGCGCTTGTGGTTCATCTCCCAGCATAGTTCCTCCAGTGTATTCGACAAACAGGGAAAATAATGTGATGTTGCAAAAATAGGCTAGTCCACCTGTAAAAATAAAAATAAATAAATAATCAAACTAGCTAGCAGTTGTATTTAGTAAGATCATTGGTTTAGTAATAGTTCTGTAGCATATGGATAAGCCCCTGTATGATTTTGACACCACTACCAAGTTGCCAAAAAGCAGCTGAGGGAGTCACATGGGTAAGGAATGAGGACCATTACACAATTTCCCTACCTGGGTGGAGACTGCTTTTACATTGATACTCAATAGGAAAAGTTTTGTCATCTCATGCTCAAATTTGTGGCTTGCATCAGCTAATCTTGGAAAAAATTTCATCCGGAAAGTTTGGTAGTAGCGGCTTTAAAAAGTGTCCAACTATAGTTTTATCAGTCCTCATTCAATAGACTGGTTCTTCTTTATGTGAAAGCCTTGACATCAGGAGACAACACCACATGTAAGATAACCCTATTCCCAACTTCCCAATCTTAATCCCAAGAAGGGCAAGCACAGACAAGAAGTGGCAAATCCTTAGGCCTTTAAAGATGAGAAAGTGACCTCTGATATATGGAATCATTAATGCTGCTCAATATCCACCTTGGAATTGAGAGAGTGCTGTTGATTTTGGTCCTACCCCACCTCCAAAGGGATATCTTTGTGTGCAAAGAAGTCAGATGTAGTAACAGTTTATGGATTAGTATTTGTAAATTGTAAATTAGACTTGACTGGACTTTACCATGCTTTGTTTATTTTTGGGATTTTAAGATAGTTTCAAAGAGAGTTATTTAGTCAAACGTCAATCATATTTTGGGTCGAAATAATGAATCTATTTGGAATTTTAAGATAATTTCACATACAATTTTTTAGTTAAATGTTAATCGTATTTTGGACCGAAACAATGAACCTATTTGAAGTAACTCATTTCGTACTAGAGAATCCTATGTATGGACAAGGATTAGGGTTAATTTCAAAAACTCCCCCTAACGTTTGACCAAAGTTACAGTTTACCCCTAATCTTTAATTTCTTTCACTTTATCCCCCATTTTAGTCTATATCATCAATTTAATATTTAAAATATTGTGAATTGACAAAAATACCACCTTCTTAAACAATTTTTTGTTTCAAATTATCAATACTTTCCATCAATGAATATAAAATAGAAATATACATATATATATATATATATATATTCAAATTCCTTCCTTTTTTTAAACTCCTAAACAACATATTTTTTTCTTTAAGTTTTTTTGCTTTTCCTTTTTTGTCCAAAATTCCTAAAACTAGCCATAAAGTTAAGATCCTTTCGCTAAAAAATATCAAAACCTTTTTGCTAAAAAATATCAAGAAAAAATTTATTTTTTACTTTAGTACTTGTATTTTTTGGGGACAAGCTCCTAAACAATTGGACCTTCAAAATTCTTGTAGTATTTATCAAACACAAGTTTTTGACAAGCTTTTAGTGTATGATAAAAATTTAAGGCCTATCAAATAAATTCAGAGGCGATAGGTTTTTAAAGTTTTTGGACAATTTCTTTCTTTTTCAACTATAAAGTTGCAAAGATAAAAGTAAAAAAGAATTTGTAATCTGAAAAATTATTTAGAATGTGACATTTTTGTCAATTCATAATATTTTAAATATTAAATTGATGATGTGGATTAAAATAGGGGATAAAGTGTAAAAATTAAAGATTAGGAGGTAAATTGTTTTAATCAAACGTGAGGGGAGTTTTTAGAATTAACCCCAAGGATTAATTTTACTTCCCCACCTAGCTACTCTAGGGTGGGAGTAGGTCCTGGTGGGGGGAAGTTATAGAACCTAGCTACTCTAGGGTTGGGTTAGGTCCCGGTGGGGGAAAAGTCATGGATACATTTCCATACTTTGTATTTGGAGTACTTCATTTGTTTACTCGGCAGTTTTGGGCTTGGGCAGGATCAACTTTGCAATCCGTTTGCATGTAGGTCATCCCATATTACAAGCTATTCGTTTCCTCAAAGTAACATATCAAGTTATAGCTAGCGTTGCATGAAGATCTTCGCAGTTGATGTTACTGTTTCATTCATCAAAACACCCCTTGATTTGTCAAGATATTCTCTGGAGAAAATAGGAAGTCTGAGGCTTAGAACAACCAAGCAATCAAGAAGCAAAATTCACCAATGTCTACCTTTCATGCTAGTGTAATTAAGACAAACCTAAAAGAAAACCAGAAGCATAATCAAATCCGCTGCAACTGCGCAGGAAGGATTGAATCCTGGGCATTCAAGCCTCAGTGCAACACAAACCATACACCTCTGATGGACTTCATCTCATTCAGAACATGGTAGACCTTTCATTGCATCCTCTGTCGAAAGAAAACAAGGTATAACAACTGGCTAACCAGTGTGTGCGTGTGCACACTTTCAAAATTAGAGTGTCTAGGTTATTAAACACTTTCAATTGCTAGCAGCCAACATACAATTAGATATTAAAGAATCATGCACCCTGATTGAGGTAACTTGATCGAGCATGTTAATAATGAAACAAGTTTGCATTCATTTGTTTTATCTCATGACAGAGATCATATATTGCAGTACCGATAGTGTTACTAAAAATAGCGAAAACCAAATCCCTGAGCGTAGAGTATGCCAATTAATGTTCGCTTGGGACTTGGGAAGCACGTCCTCGCTTCATGACTTAATCTCTTCATACTGCCTAGCTATTCGGTTAAATTCAGAATGGTTGCAGATTGACCCATTTGAGTTAGAAGCATTCACACTCAACTCAAGTGCTGCTTAGATGGTCTTAAATGAATATAGGAAAATTCATGGTTAAATCTAGCTACATTGCATATGAATATACACGCTGACATTTAGTTCCCAAATTGTGAAAATAATTCTTCAACCAAAGAGAATGAAAACAAGGATCATGGAGGAAGTAGCAAAACACACAGGAAGGAAAAGAATCCCAAAATATGCAAATCACTTCCATTTCTTGAACTTGTGCCTTCCAAAGAAGCCGTGCTTGTGCTTCCCAAAGAAGCCGTGTTTGCCAAATTTCCCATGCTTAAACTTCCCGTGGTGATGATGCCCATAATAACCACCATGACCAACATGATGTGCACCATGTGACAGATGGTGAGCCCCATATGCAGCAGCTGCTGCCGCAGCACCACCAGCTAGTAATGTACCCATGGAAGATCCATGCGCTGCAAAAGTTAAATATGTTCAACTAGATGAAAGGAATAAAATGACTCAAGAATTGCACTCTTTAGAGGTCACCTGGCAAAGCAAGATTAAAAACTGGAAATATACCATACAGTAACCACATTTAATGAATCAGGGAATGCAAAAGGCAACAAAGTCTAACCCATACAAGAGGAAAAAGAAACTGATCATCAGAAGTTGACTGTCTTTCAGGTCAGGTGGTCCTCAGTGTTTTCCAAGTCTATAAGAGGACTGAAAGTTGAAACTTGTGGAGGAAAAAGCAAACGAAGATAAATAAATTAACAAAGGAGAGAAAACTGATGCTTATGTAAGATTCTCTTGCCTCTGGCAATTAAATATAATATCTATAGTATTTCCAATCTTTTCTGAAACATAAACTCCCTCCAGCAAGCTGGGTGCCATTAATCAGAGGGAAGAAAAACAAGAAAGAACAAGAGAAAGGAATTGCTAGTGAAGCAAGAAACACCCAAAATAATGTTGCCATTAAAAATATCTCACGTTGACCACGATAAGTGAGAAGGCTGCAATACTATTTCCAAGTATTAGCATTGACCTACAAGAAAATTTTCAACTTCCTCACTAGGCCATGGCAGACGCAAGATTTTGGGATTTGAAAAGAAATGAGACTCACTATAACATGTGAAAGGCAGCAGTTATTTGAGTAGAGAAACCACGAGGAAATAACTTCCAAAACTGTTACCAAGTTGACACAAAAGTACACATCATTCTCAACTTAGAATTCAATGAATGTTTACATTTTCAACATTCATTAATTCTCACTAATTATAATGTTTATATGACGACAGGTAGACAGAGAAGCACATGACAACAGGGGACCAGATTTCGGAAGATCACCAGATAGAAAAGTAAGCTGCTTCAAAGTAAATAACGGAGACAAGAAGGAGAGCAGGACAGAGTGAAAAAATGCATATAAACACAGAGCTGCATCATGCCAATGCTGAGATAAATGGGCATCTACAGCTAAACATCCATTAACAATACACACTGAGAAATGCATAAGATTTACCTGAGTGATAGGGAGGAGCTGAGGGACCAGGATAACCAGCAGGAGGATATCCACCATGCGGAGGATGTGCTGGTGGTGGGTATCCAGCTGGAGGAGGAGGGTACCCAGCAGGAGGATATCCAGAAGGCGGAGGATACCCAGCTGGTGGATATCCAGTGGGAGAAGGGTATCCAGCAGGAGGATATGTACCAGGAGGGGGAGGATATGGGTATGCCCCATGGGGTGGTGGGTAGTGTCCAGCAGCATATCCAGCAAGATGAGAAAATAATCCTTTGTCCCGATTATCATCCTTGTCTCCCATTATTATTCAACTTATGTTATTAAGAGTATTCTCAAACCAACTGCAAACCACAGGAGATCCAGATAAATTAATAAAAAAGAACATTATGCATCAAGACATATAATTGGGAATATAATGCTCTATGCACTTTAACCCTCATTTAATCCTAACAATTCAGGGAAGGCGTTCCACAGAGAGGTAATCAGATGTATGCAACATGAAAAAGTTCAGAAAAAGTGAAGATAAAAGAATTGGATACAAGGATGCATTCTGGTGCTCGATGCACTGTTAATGAATGTCTTCATAAGTGAAAATCGAGATGAATCTTAGTCTAAACAATAAAAACCACATGATAGAAGCTAATTCCAACTTCATATGCATAATTCTAGTGCACGTTATCAAGTACAGCTCTTGAACAATATCAACAATCGAATTTTTGACGTAACTGAAACACAAATCATAGCAATTAACTACTACTGGAAAACTTTCTCCGATAAAAAAGCATTACCAAAAAATAACAATAGCCCATCACATATCAATGATCGGAATATCTGTCCTCCTTACTAACCCATACTCAACCTCCCCCACGCAAAAATTAAAAAAAAAAAAATCCCTCTTCTCAACCTACAGCCATCCTTCCTAGAAAAGCATAAAAAGCTCACGCTAAACACGCTACCTTCAACTTCAACTCTCAAAACCTCATGATTCTTATAACATACAAATCCAAAACTAGTAGAAATTCCTCCTTTCCACCAAAAAAGCAGCCTCAAAAAGAAAAATCAAAATTAAAATGAATCAACTTGTTTTAATCCACAATTCACCACACCACCTTGGGAATCACAATAAATATGTTACAAACCAATCATCTTTATAACCAAAAAGGTAAATAAATAAAAGAATCCAAACATTTAGAAAGGAAAACATGATCCCTTCTTCCAAGGAACACCAACAAGTTATCAAAATCAAGATACAAATGTAATAATCTTGTACATGCAATCCCAGAAAAAAAACCCAAAAAAACAAAAATAAAAGACAAAAAGCAATAATTAAGAAAACCCTGTTCTCCAATCAGCCCAACATTAGGAAAAAAAAAAAAGTTACAACTACTATAGAAATTATCATAAGGCCACCTCATATAAACCAGTGCAATCACAAACAGCCTATTTCTATCAATAAACTCAATCAATACTATAGAAATATAAATACATGATCATGTTTGTGAAGAGAGGGAGAGATTACCTTTTAATTAATTTGGCAAATTGGTTTTGAAAGCAAGAAACAGTAGTAGCAGAGGTTGTTCTAAATTTTTGAAGAAGATCTTCACCATCAAATATTTATTGTGGCAATAAAGGAGTTACTTATGATTTTCCTATCTATACAAGTTGCCCCACGCGTTATTTTATGCCGTTACTTTTAACGCGGTTGCTTGAACCCGGGTTTTAACTTCTAATTATTATGCGTATTCCATAGGGTGTGCACGGGTCGGATATCCGACTCGCATGAGGTATTTTTTACCTGATTCGTTATATGCGGGTCAAGTAAAGTTGTAATCTGTATCCGTATCTGCATATGGAGATATCCGATGGGTCGGATATCTACATTTTTCAGGTCGGATATCCGCATTTTTCGGGTCGTACCCGCATACTATTAAATTTGCTTCAAATCCTAAATAATCTAATAATAATTAGAGTGTCATTTATAACAAATATAAACTTAAATAACATATATTAAATCAAGTGTTACAAACCATGAATTTATCGCAAGCAATAAAGAAAATTTTAATTTTTTGAGACAGAGAAACACTGTACACACAAATATTATAACATAAACACCAACCATGTTTTTGAGGCAAAGAATGAAAAAAACACACAAGACAACTATCATAACTAGAGTTTATAGTACCGCATATTCAATTCTTCACATTTCAATGTTGATAATGCGGTACTCCTTACTGCCTAGGATTACAAAATAAGAATAAAAGATATTGATATTAATATTAATAAAAAATAACAAATACTACATAGTTACTTCACATAATAATATCTAATAGCATATTACATAATAATAATAATATCACATAGCAATATTACACAATAATATCACATATTAATATTAGGAAACCTTATAAGAATAAAAGATATTGATATTAATATCAATAAAAAATAACAAATACTACATAGTAATTTCACATAATAATATCTAATAGCATATTACATAATAATAATAATATCACATAGTAATATTACATAATAATATCACATATTAATATTAGGAAACCTTATAAAATTATATCCTTAACCCCATATGCAGGTCGGGTCGGGTACCCACCGGGTTTTAAAAATCATAATCCGTATCCGACCCGCTTAGTAGAGTAACCCGCATGTGATCCGTATCCACTAAAACCCGCCGGGTCAGATACCTGCATTTTTCGGATCGGGTCCGAATTGGGTCGGCCGGGTTTTCGAGTCACCGGGTCAACTTGTACACTCCTAGTATTCGAGGAGGGAGACAGGAAACTGGAAAGTGTGAAGGCGCGTGAAATTTTGGGAAATGTTAATTAAAGCAAAGCTTAATTTTTTTTTGTTAAAAATTAAAGCAAAGCTTAATGTATGGAAGTTTTCCCGTTTTGCAGTTTTTGGCATAGGCTGCATTTGGGTGAATATGTTTTGAAATTTTTTTTTAATAAAATATTACTGTAGTTGTTTTATAGAATTTATCTTGGTAAATGTGTATGAAAAGGTAGTTGAAAGATGTATATGGAGTTTTTAAAATACAAGTTTTCAAAAAATAGTAACAAACAAACAAAAGATAAAAATCAAGGAAAATTTGTCAATTTGGTCCATCAAATTTTCAAATAAATTTTTTTTTGTCATTCACATTTAAAATCAGCTAAAATAATTATTCAAATATAAAAAGTGTGCCTGATTGGTCCTAAAACTCATTTTCACTTAATTTTTTGACAAATTCAAGGGGAAAAGTGGAAACACATTTCGTTTCAACTAAGTAAAAGTTGCAATTCCTTCATAATTTCAACAATACAAATAGGATAGGATTCAACTACAGATTGTCGTTAACAAATTTTTGGAGCAGTTAGGACTGTTTTATTTTGAATACAGCTATATATTTTTCACTACATTACATACGAAATGAGTTTCTATTTTTGCCCCTAAATTTTTAGAAAATTAAGCAAAAATGAACTTTGGGACTAATTGGGCACACTAATTATATTTGAGGGTTTTGCTTATTTTGAATGTGAAGGACTAAAAAAGCATTCTTTTGAAAACATGATAGACCAAATTGATTAATTTCCTAAAAAAAAAAAAACATTGACCACCATCTTGTCATTCTTATTATGTTATAAATCTTAATTCAATATTTAATAAAATATTAATTCTAAAATGATTTCCTAAAATTGTCTTTATTAGCTAAATCACTCAATATATTTATTTAATCTGCCATTTCATTGAGTGTGTCAAAATCACTAATATATTTCGTAGAGTTGAGGATAGAAAATGATAATGGTAATGGTTGCTTACGTTAAAAAGCCCACTTATTTTTTTTTTATACAAAGTTTAAAATTTTGCATAGTATCTCTCAAAAATGAAATTTTGGCATAGTAATTTAAATAACTATTTAAAACTTACACTCGACCAAAAAGTAATGATGCAACGTAGAATTTAAATTTGATATGCATTAATGCCATTCTAGTGTGTCTTATTCGAACGAATTGGTGGAGTTAAAAATAATAGATGAATGCTTATAGAAACAATTTTTTTTAACATAATATGAGGGAAGGGGAATAGGTGTCGCAAATGACGCGCTCGGAGAAATGTAGTAAACTTTTGCCGCTCCAGCCGACTTAATGGATTAAGGGGTTTGACGTGTCGCGTATATCTGGACGATATTATTAGACAACAGAGGTTAATGTGCACGCGACAAATTTGACATGATTTGAGATGGTTATCTACTTTTTTTTCTTTTTTTTTCTTTGGGTGGGGAGCAGTGAAGTGGTTGTCATGAAACTTAATCCCACCAAATTCCATATTTTGATAATGACTTTACAGCTTCTTAAATTTTAGCAAGTAATCCCGGCTGAGGTACTTGGAATTCTCCAAGTATATTCACTACAAGGAAAGTTATCTTTAGCATCTACATCCTCTCTTTTTTTTTTATTTTTTATCAAACTTATGCTATTATAATTGGGAGAAAGGATAATGGTGCTTAATTGGATTCGAACCTCCTAACTTCTAGGGTAAAGTCGTAGAGTTTTAAGCCGCTCAATCTTTTATTTGTTCCCAGCTAGTACATCTTAAGAGTACATCAATAACCTCTATCGAACCACAAAAATATATGGTTAAAAGTTTAAAGGTGAATTTTCAAAGTGTAATAAAACACATAAGTGACATGTTAAAATTGTGAGATAAACGTTAGTATTATGTTTTTAAAATCATTAGTAAACAAGAGTTAGATTAAACATATTTTTATTACACTTTCAAAGTCCAAAAAATTTTATAAACCGTCATAAATAATATTTATTTATTATTATACAGTTCAAAAGCTTCCCAAAAAGTCTTATAGACTATCATAAATATTACTTTTTATTACACTTTCAAAAGTATCACAAAAGTCTTGCAAACAGCCATAAATACTATTTCTGAATCATTTTTCTCATGCCTTTTTAATTGACACATAGAAAACCATCATAAAGCTATTACAAAAACCTTTTTGTGATGCAATTCTAATATAAACAAAAGTCTTATAAACATCACCAAATGATGTATTTACTGTATGTATTGAGTTTAAAAAATCACCTTTGACCATCAGTTCATATTAAAATTCAGAGGACAAAAATATTTCCAAGAATGTATTGCTTATGCTTTTCTTCGGGCTTCCATAAATATTGGATGGCTAGGCAGGCTCATACTTGAATTTGTCAAAATTCTGCATCTTTCGGTATAATGTTCATACTTAGAATAAGTTTGAATGGTCTGAAAAGCAAGAATGCCAAGTAAGATGAGATGGCTATCTAGAAAATATTGCAGACAAATTTCAAATTTGTACCATTAAACTATTTGAAAAGAGATCAAAATCCCCCTGGAAAGCCGAATGAAAGGTTCCTGTTGGAAAATTTTTTGGTGGAGTTGGTTTTCCTAACCATGGACAAACCATTAATGTCCAAAAGAACTCCTCTTCTTTTTATTATCTGCTGACATAATATATTTTTGCCTTTTTCTTTAACTTCAATCAGTCTGAATTTTCAAATGAGCTTAAATTTTTAAAATTTGTAGTGTCATTACTAATTCATTGCAAGGAGCACTCAAAAAGATCAAGACGAATCCAATGCTAAATCTAGAAAAGAAACCAGTATTTTGAACCGTGTGATGCACGGATACTCTATTTAATGAATATTAACATAAGTTTAGTGACATTGCTAGAGCACTTATTTCCCCGGCAAAGCAAATTTACTCTAAAACTCACAAATGCCCTTACATTATTGTGGTCCTTTTTGAAAACCCTATTTTACCTTCTTTCTTTTCTTAGTTAGCTCCATTCAGACACCCTCTGATTCCCCTTCGTTCCTGGCTAGATTATGCCACTTCTGGCAAGATAAATATTTCAATCATTTTAACTGTTCTTTTTTGACCTTTTTCCATTTCCTTTTCGTTATTTTTATTTTTTCTCCTGTCAATTTTATACCAACTTCATCAATACAATCCAAAAAAAATCTTCACTAATACTGACATGACATTGCGCATAACCATCCACAAAAATTTCAACTGCTAATGGCCACTGCATTTTTAACCATCTGCAACAATTGCAACTGCAATTTTTCAAAAAAAAAAAAAAAATTATTGATGAGCATTGAATCAACTTTAGCATTCTAAGATCGAAATTGGACAAAAATTACTAAAAAAATTTAAAATGTAAACCACTTTAATCAATTTCGTGTTGAAATAGACACAAAGTTTGTTTGGATAAAAAATACGTCTCCAATTTGACGTCCTGACTTTCTTTCGAAACAAACGAAATTCATTCTCCAATTGTCCAATTTCAATTGCGATCATGTGTTATGGGGAACATCTTTTTGTTTTCTTTAATCTTGCGGTTCCTTTAGGTTAGCTTTTGATTTGGTTTTATGCTTGAGCTTTTATTTTTCACATAATAATTTGAGAGCCTTCACAGATTATTAATACCAGAAAAATCCTTTCATTATCACTGTAAAAACAATATAAATCCCAAATCTGATGCAAAACGAACAGATTAAAACAAAGGAAGTCAAGTGGCCCAAGGATGGAGAAGGGAACTAGACAGTTTGGGAAGTGTATAAAGTGCAGAGAGCTGGACCGGACAAAGTTGGAGAGAGGGGGAGATAAAAGGTGTTTTTTTTTTTTTTTAAAAAAATACTTGTGAAGGCATTTGGAAGTTTTAGAACAAATTTGCTCTGGCGGAAAAATAAATACTCCAACAATATTATCAGCCTTCACATAATTTGTTATAAAAACAAATTATTCTAAAAGTATAAGTATGTTAAATCTTACAAGCGATGAGAACTAGTAAAGGTATGTATATTTAGTATACAATCAAATGGCATGCATCATTTAAAGTTGTTAAAATAATTCAATAATCTAAAAATAAAATAAAATGGAGAGCGGTGGGAGATACACACAAACGTATGCATCCCATACACTCTGTGTCCCATAGTTGGAAATTAAAATCTTAAAAAGAAGGAAAAAGGAAAAATTCTTAACTAAATATCAAAGATATAAATTTACCATTTAATGAATCACATGAGATCCCTTAAATTTCGAAAAAGCGTTCAATATTATCAATGGTCAAGTAGTAAAACCACATTCTATTGAAAGCTCCCATTCTTTTGTCAAAGCATTAACTAAATTTGTCATCACCACAAGTAATTCTTTAGATTTCTAAAATTACACTTGAGTTATTGTATCTAAATTCCATGTTAAAACAGGGTTTCGTTATTAGACTTTTGCTCTTCATTTTCGTTAAAACAGGGTTTCGTTATTAATCGGTTAGTTTTGCAATTGTAAATCAGACCATACTGATGTTTAGTACTCTATAGAATTTGCCTAAAAATTTACTTAAGAACATACAAAAACCAAATGTACGGTATGTTTTCACATGATCTGAACCACGCAGCTAATGCAAATCCCGTTTCGAGACCATTTATTAAACACTGTGGCACTAAAATTAGGTACAACTACACATTGTTGGACCTTTTCTTGAACAGTGGGCAGCAAAATTGTGAATTTATTTACCTAAAATATCAGAGCAGATTGCATGAATCAGCCTATCCCCTAGAGGGCAAAATTGTGTCTAGGCAATGCTGTACCCCTGAGAATTTTTCTTCCTCAATCACAACTAGGACAGAAGAGGTACATGGCTGGAACCTAGTAAAACCTATTTTGCATAGCATCTAACTGATATTTAAGTAAATTTCTCCCCCTTCACTCTTTGGGGGAAACTTTGCAATGTACTAGATCATAAAAAGATGAAAAAGTAGACTAGAAGCTCAGATAGCATTAGAATTTTAATCCAGAATGGATCGCAACCACGCCTCCTACAAGATTCTCATAATCTACCTTCTGAAATCCAGCATCTGCAATCATAGTAGCAAATTTCTCCTGCATCATAGTCAAAAAGATAAGGTAGGATAAAATCACATATAGACATTGCACTATGATAGAACTGACTAATGGCAATCCACAATATAATGTATGAAACTAATTTCACTTGATGTGCTTGCTAGAATTGCCAGCCAGATTTATTTGTGTACATAACAGAACCTTTAGGTAGCAATGATGATACTTTTGCTTAAAACCGTAACAATCACTCCAAGAAAGAGCTATGCTTATCAAATTCCCCGTAAAGGAAGCAAAAAGAGGAAGAAGAAGATTTAAATAAGTAATAAACGATAACCAAATGCAAGAATCACGTCGGTGCAACAGACAACATGCTGCATAAGTGCTATAGTGTAATCTGAAATAATGCATGAACTGCGTTTTGCTAGTGCAAGGATTTTGATGAATTCACTTAAACCAGCTAATTAATAAACACTAGTGATGAAGGCACATACTATGTATGTCCAAATTTAGAAAATACAAAATTTTTAGGTTAAAATTATTTTATAAAAATTAATTTCGCATATTCTGTTACAATAAATTTTACAAAGAACATGTTTTTCATTTCACAAATTTTTTGCTCTCCAGAAATGTGTTTCATTCACAATTACAAATGTGTTAGATGTTCTTTTTGGAAAAAAATTACATCTTAGTGAGTAGTTATTTGATTAGTTACGGCTCTTAACGTTCATGGGTAGTTGCAATTTAAAAAATATAAAAAGATTATAAAATATGGAAAAGAGAGACCAATGTGCCAAAGGGTACCATCCCTTTATATATAATATAGATTACAGCTCTAACCAAAAAGACCACCAAATATTTACCAGATACAACAAACATCTGTTGTCAAAGACCAAAATAACAGGACCCAATTCAAGAAGAGGAGAGGTTTTTGAAGAATATACATTCAATTAAAGGTAAGATGGATCAGTTATTTAATGTTCTTTACTTTTAAACTTGCTTCACTTGCAAACATGACATTTATATTTCCTTATTTTACTAAAATTATGAAATCAGGACCAATGTGGAACCCCAATTTCAATTGCTTAATGCAAACCTGAGGCTTCTAACTGTAGGTACTGTACACTCTTCAACATATCACTCATTCATCAAAACAGCAAAAAATGACAGTTTTATTCATTTTATTATACAGAAATTAATGCAATAAGAATTTCAAGGAGCTAATAACACATTAAAACTTTCTGAAGCATCTGCCAGGAGTTTTATGGTTAGGTGCAGAAAATGAGAAAGCTACCCAAACCTCCAACAAGCCTAGTTACACAACGAGGTAATTCCCTATTCATGCATATGTCTTACCTGCGGTGGAAAACGGACGAATACTTTCCACTAAGTACTGATAAGACTCCCGATCACCTGCAACTAATTCTCCAACTGCTGGAATGACTGAAAATGAGTAAAAATCATACCTGGGGAAAACAAGAACAAAAATCATCTCTACAGATCATCAAATACACTAAAACAAAGAAAATAAGAAAACAGAAATTTTCAACCTCATTCAAAATGCAGAGAACAAATTTAGAGGTCAGAGGCCAAAAAATAAAAAAATAAAAAAAAAAGCTTAGAGCAATTAATGTTTTCATCATGCGGTATGTTTAGAGCAATCAATTTATACTCTCCAACTTAGCTGCCAAAAGTAAAGGAGAAATAGAACTAACCAACTTCCTTCAAATTCATTCTTGCAGATTAGTTCTTTGTAGAATTGCAATGACAGACACTGACAAATCTAACTCAGTGCAATAGAGACTTCCAAAAGCTAAATAGAACACACTGATCTTGGAAAGAAGAAATGAGTTAACAAACCCATTACAAAAAACAGAAGAAGCATTGATATGCATCTTTTTGATCTAACACATTATATGAGACATATACTGCATACCAATGGATATTATTATGTTGTGCAACACAGGATCAAATCTACCTGAATGTAGTTTTATATAACATGGTACTGATTGCCACAAACTATATAACGGCAAGTAGTAAAGACGGATTTCCCTATATTTTACTTGATTTTTTTCCTTTTGTATTAACATTCTTTTGCAAATAAAAACCATAACAGCAAGGAGTAGAATTAAAGCAGTTTATAAGCACATCAGTAATTCCTAGTTTTCATACTTAGCTCTGAGATCCTTGTTACATGGTACATTACATTTGAATAGAATGTAAGCAAATGCTAACAAACATATTACATGTTGGATCTGGATCGTACTCAGAACAGATATCTTTTAATTGGTAATCAGGAAGAGAAAATGAAGAATCAGTTGAGTAAATTTCCAATGAAAGAGACATGTGAAAGACTGCCGACAAAAAGATACTCACAGTTCTTTGAACATTGGAACTTCTACATGGCTCAATTCAAGACAAAGAAATCTTCCCCCTCGTTTAAGAACCCTGACAATTAAACACATAGTTGAATCTAACAAAGTACTCCGAGGAAAAATTTAATTACAAAAGGGAAGATTAAGAATTTGAGCTACAGAAAAAAGACCCAGTTGAACAAAACCAAAAAAAATTTATATGGAAGATGAAAGACATGGAACATTGCATTCCCCTTCTTACCATAAAGCATATGGTTTAAGGGCAAAAACTGGCTACCCAATAAAGAGGTATTGATTACAGTCACAATCTAAACTCCCTTTGCGCATTATCTAGAACTTACGTTCCTCTCTTTTAAAAGCTTTCAAACTTAGTTTCTTAGAATGTGGTCTTAAACCAGAACTTTGAGATTTTTATCATAACTTCTTTCTGGGACTTGCTCAAAATAGTCATGCAGAGGTCGGCATAATCACCTTCAGGGACTGCTAAACTGCGATAAAATTACATATTCATGCCAACAGTACATGATATTTAGTGTTCTAAAACTACCATCTTCGGAGAATTTTAAGAAGTCCTGTTCACTACCATTTCATGAATCACCAGGAGAATGAAAACTTTAAAAACCATATTTGTGGGCAGCAACCTCAGGAAACTTTCTATGACAAAAATTTCAACCAGGTAAAGCAGTAAGAAGATACCTATAAGCTTCTGCAAGCGCTTTTTCAATATGTGTAACATTTCTGATCCCAAAGGCAATTGTGTAACCATCCATTGAATTGTCTTCAAAATTCAGAGCTTCTGCATCTCCCTCTACCCAGATAAGAGATCTAGTCTCACTGAGACCTAAATAAGAAGTCAAGAAAAAATATCCTCACTTCACTACTAGACATTCAATGTTTCTGTGAAGCATTTTTGTGCTAAAGTCATACTATTGGCCATTAAAGGGTTTAAATGAAAATTATGTTTGACAGGAATTTCATACCTCTCTCTTGTGCCCGCTTCTTGCCGACATTTAACATGTTTGGGTTGATGTCGCACACAAAAATCTGAGTTTCCTCTAGAGAATTATCTTCAGGAGAATCTTGCAAGGCTCTGTTTTTAACACTATATATATTTTCTAGAACCCTAAAAGCAACATCCCCTGTAAAATGAGAAGCCATTTACTCAATTCAACAGTAACAACAAATCATTTTCCCCAATCAGAATGACAACACATTACAGACAAACCTTCACTTCCTCTTACTCTAACACAAGATAGTGAAAAGATCAATGCTCCAAAGGAATATCAAAAACGATACACATCGAGGTTAGTTCTTGAGAATCCATCCACATGGAACTAAAAACTAAATTCTAACCAAAATCAACTTTTGTTATTATGAAGGTTTCTCCAACCATTTAAATCTCTATGATTGGATTCCTTCCTCAGTTCCCCCCCCCCCCCCCCCCCCCCAAACACACAAAAAAAAAGCCAAAAAAAAAAAATCCTTCAGAAGCAAAACGTTTTATAAATAAATGGACCTAGGTATCAAAAGTGTTTGACCTAGGTATTCTCTCAGATGATATGATCTGATTAAATTTGACAAATGCTCACCTAGTTAAAAAAAGAAAAAATCTACACCTATAACATGTATAAACCTTTAATTCTGGAGATCAAATCTTCAAATCAGAAAGAGTAATATAACAAAACTCAAGGCATTTTTAGAGAAAAACCAGAACATCATATCCTGCTTTTGTTCGCTTCTAAACAAGGCACTCCCATTATGATTCATACAAAGTTACATTGAAATCGCATAACAATCATCAATAAGAATCACAATGGAGTCTCACCTGTACCACCAGCCACATCAAGATGCTTCATTCCAGGGAATGGATTCAATTTGGATACCAATCTGAAAGGAAAAAGATATACAACGAATCCAATGTCAAAAATGAAAGTACTAAGTCTTTAGGGATGAAAAAAATTTGAACATTTGAAGCGCTAAATCTGACCTGTCCTTCCACAATCTATGTAATCCACCACTCATCAAGTCATTCATTAGGTCATAGTTTGAAGCAACACTGGTGAAAACATTACCGACCATTTGGCTCTTTTCTTCCTCCCGTACTTCTTTATACCCTGAAATTGACCTTGGAAGTAAACACAGTTTTCTGTAGCATGCCTAGTAAATAATAAAATAAAATAAAATAAAATAAAATAAAAACTAGCCTAAGCATCTTCAATCTGCTTACAATGAATGGTGAGTGCAGTAGAGAGATGTTTAGTCAATATAACCAGACACACAAACAGTTTTGAAAGAAATTAAGCTATCTATGTAAATGAAAACAATATCTGAAAGCTAACTGCTTGTGGCAGACTATCACTAAATACATAGATGTCAGAGATGATAAAAGCTCCAAAACACACACATGCTCAAGAATGGCAATCATCCTGCTGTTTATAACACATGGAAGAAAACATATCAGGAACAGCTAAAGGTAAGATTTTCTTCCAGAACAACGACATGAATAATACAAAGATGACTTGACTCACCAAAACTAGTGGCATGAGAGTGTAACATAGATCCTGAACAATACATGGGTAAGAGTTTCGATCTCCTCATAGCCTGAGTTAGTGATCGCAAAGTTGTTGCCATGACTTTCTTGCTGAGATAGAATAAGTATTTCCTGCCCAAATAACCATTCAGTTCCATTCTACATAAGACAATGAGATATATTTACCTTACGTTTCGAAAAACTATGCATTATTTGTAATACAAGCCTATTCTACAACACAATTTCACTTTTCACAGACATGAACAAAGTCACCTCAAGATTAACAATCAATCAATATTGGAAAACAACAAGAACACCAACTAACCTACCAACTATTTCTTTTCTCAACTTGCATCAGCTAAGCCTCCAAGAACACAATACCTGTCTACTATAAACTTCCATTCTGGATAAATATACACCAAAAATGACCTAAAGCAAACCATGTTAAGGCTTCATCCAAACAGCGGCCATTTAAATCCATGCACCCTGTTACTCAAAAGAGGTATGCAATGTAACCCGAAATTACACACCTTTTTTGCACTCATCAGAGAACTTCTCTGGATTTTTTATCCTAACCACAGACTGACTATATATCCTCAAAATAAGAACCAATAAGAGACTAGTAAAAGAGGGAATAAAACACCATTAACACTAGTATTCACCATTTAAATGAATTTATAAAAACAATGTCCGTTGCCAATACCAAACGACATAAATTTCAGAGGAATTCTATCAAACAGTTCATCAACATTTCTCAACACTCCATTCATACACCTACCGGCAAACGATAAAAAAATAAATAAATACTAAATCAAAATTCTCCCAAAAAAAGTTAAATTTTGATTTTTATTTCTGGAGTAGAATTCAATCCCATGATTGCGTCAAAACAGCTGGCTCTCAAGCAATGGGAAACAAAAGAAAGAAAGGAGAGAACTTCCCCAATAATGATAATAATGATAATGATGATGATGATGATGCGTAAATTATCAATTTTAGAACGAACCCAGATCAAAACTCCATGAGAAAAAATCAATTTCAGAACAAGTAGATGGTCCATTCAACTACAGGATCTAAGCCCATAAAATTAAAAAATGGCGGAAATTTTACCTGTTAGAAAATTATTTGAATTTTCTACAGATAAGTTCAGGGCTTTAATAGGTAGATTCGATGAGGAGGAATTTTTAGTAAGCTTAAATCACAAAATTTGGAGCAAGAAATGCTGAGAAAAAGCAGCGTAAATCAGAGCCCCCGGATGCTATGCCGTTCTTGAAACGTCGAGTTCTTTCGGTCGTTTTGCTGTTCACTGTATTAAAAAAAAAAGAAAAAAACCGAAAAAAGGGACAGTGCCACGTTTTAACACTTTTAGCCCGTCCAGCAAGATGTTCACAAATTATCAAAGGGGCAATTGCATTATGGTACCTAATATTTGAGGCATAAACCATAATGGTCCCTTTTTGTTTCGAGCAAAGCAAAACAAAAAGGACAAAGCTAATCTAGTTCTTAATTTTCACAATTTTAACATATGCGAGATAAATTGATGTATAGCTGGGCTAAAGAATAACATTTGCTTAAGCTAGCAGGTTTGAGAATCGAAAATAACTACCATAAAAATTCAAATGATAAAAAAATAATAGTGAATATCAAAACATATAACATTATAAACTTTGTTAGAAAAATTAGTATTTCATAGTTTTTGAAACAATAACATGTTAACTACATTAACTCTACATATAAAGTGTGGGATAGGTTTGTGACCTTTTCAAGTAAAGAAATAGCCACAAATTGGATGGTTCCAATTGTTATGTTTTGAATATTACAAAGGACCAAAATTTGTCCTTTTTAAAAATAAAGAACTTTTAAAAAAAGAACAAATTATGAGGGATCATTTGTGAAATTTTCTTAAAAAATAATCTTCTATTTTCTTCATAATTATTTTTCCTTAGAAACTCCCAAACCGGACCTTTTTAAATTGCTATTTAGGAATTGATACCGACACTCTCCAAGTCCTTTTAACTAACTTCCATAATCAAATCCCGTACACTTTCAATCCGGAGTCCAATTAGCTGTGGTCGAGAGTTGGGAGTTGAGATTTTCAAGGCCTCGAATAATAACAACCGTGGCCTCCCTGACCACCACAAAACTTGCCACCCTCTCCAAAGTCTCACTTGGTAGAGTGTGGTCTGGTTGGTTGTGGAGTGTGTGTGGAGAAGCGAGGGAAATTCAAGATGAGTCTGGCTTTGCCATGGCTGCCAATGCCACCACAATCACTCACTCTGCAGAACAAACCAACAAAACTTACTAGAATTTCAAAGCCGTCCTTCTTTAGATGCTTCTGCTCTGCTGTTGTTTCTGAAGCTGATTCAAAGCCATCTCCTGCAAGCCAACATTCTTCCAGTTCTTACCGCCCCGCTGTTATTCTTCCTGTTAGTTAACTTTCCCTCCCTCTATCTCACAATCAAACACACATTTCCACGTGACTTGCTTTCTGCATATACAGCCTTCCTTTGAAATGTTAGGATGTTGTATGTGATTAAATTCATAATCTAAGATAGCCCATATGCCTAATTGCTTCAAATAGATGTTAAAATGCTGTTTTATTCATCAATATTCACCTAAATTGGTATGTAGCTTACTTTCTTTGACAGGGGATTTTTTTAATATTTCCTTTCTTTTTCATTGCTCAATTTCTCTGCATTTTTTTGCATTGAACGAATTGCTAATTAGAATGCTAACACACACACACACAAAAAAAAAAAAAAAAAAAAAAGGAAGAAAGACAGAAAGCAAGAAAAAGGAAACTGCAATTAAGTGGTTGGATGCCTGTCATTTTGGATTAATGAATATATTTGGAATTTAACATTATGTATTGGCTGCAGGGCTTAGGAAACAATACAAATGACTATGAGAATTTGACTCTGATACTGAATGACTATGGAGTGCCCACTGTTGTTGTAAAGGTCGCAAGAATTGATTGGCTGAGGAATGCTGCTGGTTTGCTTGATCCAAATTATTGGCGTGGCACTCTCCGTCCTCGGCCTGTTCTTGATTGGTACTGGTCCTTACTCGTCCACTCTCCCCAACCCCCCCCCCCCCCCCCTCCCTTCCTTTGCATTTCTGCTCTGAAATTTATTGCTTCAACATGTGTTCCCATTTGTATAAACTTATTGTCATGTTTAGTTAATTAATTGACTCTCCAAGCAGGTATTTTAAGAAGCTGGATGAGGCTATCAGTGAAGCAAATGCATTGGCTCAAGGTTTGTTATCTCGCTTTTGACATCCTTTTAGAATTCAACTCTATTTGATATAACTTTAACAAAATTAATTTGTTCTGAGCTTTCAAAAATTGTAGTCTTTCCCAGAGGGTAGTTTGTTGTATGTTTATGCTGTCTATTACTTGTAAACATGTTTGTATATGCCTCTAAGACTTGTTTAGAGGCTTAGAGCTGAACGTTTATGGGTGAAAAGAGGAAAGACCCTTTTTAAAATAGTATTCCCTACCTACCATGGGCTGAAGGAAGACTATTCTGATGCAAGAAAGCAGATATATGTCTGACTAAACTAGGTCTCTTTTAGAAATCTTAATATTGTGGATTAATATAATTTTCTCTCTACTCCATTCATTATATAAGTAAATGCAGTCATCCTGAAAATTTTAACTCTACTGTATAAGGGCAGCAATTTTTCTCCATGTTTTCATCAACGGACCATTAGTTGACAGATACTTTATGTTCGGATGGTTAAGCATATCAAATCCACAGTTCCCACACTCCCATTGTCTTTAAAAAGGATCGTCTGGACTGCAGTATGATATCCCCTTTTATTCTTTTCTACCGTTAAGGAGCATGTTTAGCAACAATTGACATACATGTTCTTTTATTCAACAGGACATGTTATCATCATCCCATAATCGGGCCAATTTTGTTGTAGGTGGGGCTTTGTCTTTTATTGGACATTCAGCTGGAGGATGGCTAGCACGAGTTTACATGCAAGAATTTGGGTTCTCAAATATTTCATTGTTACTGACTCTAGGAACACCACACCTGTATGTATATGTTGATATCTATATTGTTGCAACAGTGTGATTCGGTTAATCAGCAGGTATATGGTTTATGAAATCGATGTAGTATAACCAACTGTTCTTTCTTCCAGTCCACCACCAAAGGGAGTGCCTGGAGTTATCGATCAAACAAGGGGCCTTCTGTATTATGTTGAAAAGTACTGTCCAAAAGCTGTTTATACTCCAGAACTTAAATATGTATGTATTGCAGGGAGGTAATTAGCCTAGCTTGTCCCCGTTATGCTTATGCATCTTGTATCTCTTTTATGGATAGGTGCATTCTTGCAGCTTTTGGTATATTTATATTTGATTCTGTGAACTTATCATTCTTGAAGTGCCATCTTGTTTCCATATGCAGTTAGTTTGGATCCTTGACAAAAATTTATTTAATGCAATATTATGTCGTCTGAAGAAAATGATATTTTGTGCATTACATTTGAAATTGTGAACCATAATGCTTTAGACAGATAACTTTGCTTGCTATAAATGGGGTCACACAATTCTTCAAGAATGAATGTCTTGCCTTATATGCTGTTTTGTCATGTCAACATTCTTTCAGGCCAAACCCACAGAGTCCACACTAATGCTTGGCAAAATCTCGTTTTGAGCAACATATTACTTAATATCTGATTTTTTTGGATGTTCTAGAACCGAATCATAAAAACTAGATTGATCTATTTATCATAAATGATTAGAAGGAAATGATTTTGAGGGCTTTTTGGGTGTGATCAGATCATTTGGAGTTCTTGATACAGTCTACAATCTTACCATTGAAGCAACCTACCTGAGTTTGTTTGTAATACAGAAAATCTTATATTGCAGAGCTGTCAGATGTTAGTAACAACCTCTTTCCCTTAAATATTGAATACTCAACTGAAATATAACTCTTACATGTTCTTCAACAAGACGGAATCGGCTAATGCATATGATATTGTCCGAAAATGTCAGAACTGCTTAACATGTATCCTGCTAATGCATAAGAAGTTATTACCTAGCAATGAGGTGGATAGAAGATATTACCAAATTTAAGAATCTTAGAGCTTGGAGAGGTTTAAATCTTGTCACACTAAATTAATTTGCTGGACAAATTGGTTTTTCTGTATTTAATGATAGTATTATATCTCAAATCTAGTCAGGGATTGAGAGGCCAACCTTAAACAGTAAGCACCAGGAGTTCAAAACAAAATTGTTATTTTGGCATTTTTTTAAAGGATAATTCTTCAGTTTATAAAGTGTTGTTGGTTATGATACTTGGGCTACCTCCATGTTATCCATTATGCTTGGGGGGAAAAACAGCACATTCAAAATCATAAATTAACTCCAAAAATCAAACATTTTTTGGCCAATGGGATTATGGTTTGAGTAGCATTCTTTCATAATAGCTTATGTCATCAGGTTTCCACTCAAAATATTACTTCAAGTGTATATATGCTGTTTGCCATATTAAAAACATTAAGTAGCGTGATCTGATTGCTTCTTATGTGTAGTAACACTGGACTCATGGTTTTTGAGCTGCAAGTCTTTTTTATTTAAAGAAACGATGCTTGTCAGGGGCCTTTTCTTGTGGACTGTTTGCATGTTGTACCCTCCTTTGTCTGCTGCAGTGATTGCACATTCTCAATGTAGCCATTTTTTCAGTCTCCTGAATTTTATAATGATCTGTCAGTATCTTGATCTTTGCTCTCTCTCTCTCTCTCTCTCTCTCTCTCTCTCTCTCTCTCTCTCAGTCACACACACACAGACACAAATACAGAATACACACTGTAGGTGCTTGATAAATATGTACGAAATAGATGTGATGCATTAACTGTTTAGACTCCAGCTGGAGTAATGCTTTCAAGAGAAACAAAATGACCATGCCAAAGTAATCTGTGTCAAGCTGCTCAAAGATGCATCCTGAGCAATATGCTCAAGGGTTAAACAGAATAGCTAAACGAAAAGTTTTTGAGCCGGGTCCTGATAGTGTTTTTAATAGGCGGTCATGTGCATTATGCAAATCTACAAGCACATGCATTGAGAAAATGTGAACCCGTTTATTCATTATGGAAAACTTTCTTCTAATCAAACCTTACAAATGCTCCAAAATCTGGAAGCTAAAAATGGGGCTGTTTGAATGACAGGTATATTGAAGGAGCTCGCTTTTTTGGCTCAAATAATGATAGTTCTGCAATGGCAGTGAGTATTGACCAACCAAATCCTGAGATTGCTGTTGTAAACACTTCTAAGCCACCGGCTCCCACATTGCGTGCACGTTTTATTGGTCAAGGATACAAGCAGGTAAATTTTGCTGATTGGTTATAATGAAACACTGGAATAGTGACAAGGCAAGTTTGTATGTTTTGGGTTCCTTTTATATTCAAAGTATCATTTGCCTCTGTCCTTCAACTTGTGCTGCATATAACTGGAAAAGCACATCTTTTTGTTGAAGTGGGCAAGTAACCGGAGTATGTTTCAGGTTTGTGGCCAGGCAGATACATGGGGTGATGGAGTTGTGCCAGAAATCTCAGCACATTTGGAAGGAGCACTTAATATCAGCCTTGAAGGTGTATACCACTCACCTGTTGGTTCTGATGATGTAACCAGACCATGGTATGGTTCTCCTGAAGTTGTTGAGCAATGGATACACCATCTCCTTAACTAACCAGTGAAAAGATAAATGGGATGAATAAAATTTGTTCTATTTTCTATCATTTCAGTTCCTACCTCTTAACGTGCCTTGCCAGATTTGCATGGCAAATTACTTAATACATACTTGTTTGACTAAACTTGTACCAAAGCTATCAGCACATTGATTCGGGGGATGTAAACGAGACACTAAGAAAGCCTCCTACTTAACACTAAGGGGGGAGAGAGAAGCAAAAATACATTAGAAACCAGATTGAAATTGTTTCCACAAATGAAAATTTAACTGTTGCTATTATCAAAATGCAGATTTCGAACAATGTAAAGTTAGGAAATGCG
The DNA here is from genome assembly GCA_024721245.1 of Mitragyna speciosa. Classification (NCBI taxonomy): domain Eukaryota; kingdom Viridiplantae; phylum Streptophyta; class Magnoliopsida; order Gentianales; family Rubiaceae; genus Mitragyna; species Mitragyna speciosa. Next base: position 5,184,377 of record CM045558.1, read on the forward strand.
AAATCAGGACTTTTCTCATCTTTTCTATCGCATATCTTGATTTTATGGAGATGAAGAATTGACAACAACCTATTGCACACACAGTCTAACTTGAATATTAATTTGGATCCATGGTTAAATTAAATTATGGAAATAGGGACCCTTTTGTTGCTACCAGAATTTCTAACAAGTTTCATTTATTCTGAAATCCAAGTACTCACTTCATTGGACAAGAAAAAGTCAACAATCTAATAATGCATTTCGATCCTATGCATAATCAACAAAACGGGTAGATATTTTGATTTTCATACAGTTGTTTTCAGAAGAAAATTAAAACTAATAATACATAACTTTGTTTCGCAAATGCAGTTTCTTGAATTAAATCTGTGTAGTATCGAGATGATTAGACTTTTTTTCTGGAGCTGCGTGCTGAATGTATACTGCGGGTGCAAGCCTTGTGCTTTTCGTTTGCAACCATATATCCTTTTAACACCTCCTCATAAATTTTCTCCAAGGAAAATGTCGGAAATTCTGAGGTAGCAGCAAAGGATTCAAAAGGGAACCTCATGACTCCAATCTCAGGTTCTCTCAAGAGTAGATAATGAGAAATGTCGCATGGAATTTAGGATGTGTTGGCTGATGTCCACAGCTTGTGGGAAATCAAAAGCATGAAAATATATAAGAACTTTAAAGGGTTATTATTATTATTATTATTATTATTATTATTATTATTATTATTAGTATTAGTACTACTACTACCACCACCACCAAGCTATGCGTTTATCTTTTTTCTGCAATTAGATGGCCTGCTAGTTGAAATAGAGATAATACAGACCAACATATTTGGAGGTGATTTTTCTCATGGGACTTATTGTATTAAAATTATTCACGTTTTTTGTATTCTATTTCCTTTTTAAGTATCGACCATATGAATATAAATTCTTACCTAATGCGTTGAAAAGCACAATAGTTATATCTGTTAGCAGTTTAATTGTTTTATTCGATTTATTTATTATTCTTGTCATCTTCTTAATTGGGCTACTAGTATACTGAGATGCATCTTATAGCTTAACATAATCATGAAATTGTCTCCTACAACATGTTTCATGACCAAATTAAAAGTGAGATATTGTTGGCCTAATAAAGTGGAATTTTAATATAATCATTTTCCCATGTGAAGGTTCATAATAAGACGTATTAGAATATAAAGTTGACAGTTTTGTCCCTTCGTTTACCTCAAGTCCTATTTTGCGTTACTTAAACAGATAATAATTTGACAAAATCTGTACCAAGAAAAATAAGTTATACTCTTGAATGAAAAATTACCTAATGATTAATTTCATAGGCAAGCCAAAAAATTTGATATCTAATATCATGAGAACAGACATAATCAATATTTTCAATTCAATAATACAACAAGAAGTTAAATTAAGCAGTGTGATAAGCAAACTAAGGTTTTGTCAAAAAGAAGATAAATTTTCATAAAAATTTGACAAGTTTTGATAAGAACTTATTTCTTAAAAAATTACTATGTTTTTGTAACTCTTTTTTGACACAATATTTTACCCTATTGATAAAATAATGGCAAAGGTGTAATGTTTACCCATATACCTTTTCCTTTATATATTTTTAATACTTGAAAGTGAAATTGCTCCTAAGATTTTGCATCGATTTCATCCTGTTAGACAAGAAGGCATGGAGAATAGTCCTGTTGCAAGTGTTCAGTAATTATCTGATTTACCCAAATATGATAGGTGTAAATACGAGGTGACAATCCCTTGTGAATGACACTAAGCTTGATACTGGGAAAATGTCACTAAGATCTAAATTGGTGTAGTTTACTATTTCATTGTGCATTTCAAAAATGAAGTAAATATATGATACGTATCAAACCTACCAACTAAATTAGCTATTACACCGAAATGCTGTTGTTCATGGCAACGCAGTTGGCATTAGTTAGCTAACTTGGTCCTTCTCAAATTTTGACCATCAGATTGGGATTATGCATCTATTATTTGTAGTCTACACGCCCCACAATTGGTCGGCTTTCAGCCATAGTTTTTTACTTTGTTCCATTTTATGGGCTGTTTACTTTGCATAGTTTTCCTTCCCCTAAGAAAGCTATGAGAAATACTACTGGTGGTGGTAATGCACCTTAAGGCGATTTCAATTGTTTTGTGATAAATCAGTTGGAGTCAAGGAAAAGGGTTCAAATTCCAATTGATGAAGTTAAGCTTGGTTTTGTTGCCAAATTTATTGATCTGATAAATATATTGCACAAAAGACTTGCCTTATTTTGTTCTTCTTCTTCTTGGTTTGTCATTCTTAGATCCACGTGTTTCTGTGAATGAGCCATAAATCCACTATAGATTGCATAATTCATAGTTGTGCCAGATCTAGCCAATGAATTCATGAAGTTTCTTTGTGATATAAAAATGATAAATGCACCGTTGTTCCCTTACGTGCACTAACTAGGTCTTTGGTTAGAAGCTTGACTTGCTTAGGGGAATAATTTGAAGCGTAAGTGTGTGACTGTGCGGCAAAAATTCATAGTTATGTAAGACAAAACAAGATGCAAAAGGCCGAATACACTTCTGTGTGATATTCCAGGAATGGTGATAGCAAAAAAACTCAAAAGGGATTTTAATGCTACTCAATAAAGGGTTTTTGATGCTGGTCAATTAGCTGAGATCAATCCATGATACGAAGTGTCTAAAGTGGTTTGTCCTGTAATTAGGTTATCCTCCCTTTATATAGCTGCCATGTATATTAATTCGTGCACACATTTACCAAAATCACATGCAAAGTCTGCGAATTTTTCAAAATATCATAAATTAATACATATGATAACTGTACGAAGACGAGACAGGATATTCCAGGAATGGTGATAGCAAAAACGCTCAAAGGGCTTTTAATGCTCCTCAATAAAGGGCTTTTTATGTTGGTTAATTAGGAGTGAGTATTGCATGCACCACGTGCCACATGGCGTGCCATGTAGTTTATTTATCTTTCCAAGGTAGAGAAATAAATTTTTTTGAAATTCTACTTCAGTCAATTTTAGAAAATTAATTTCATTTTGATTTCGACTAAAATTAATAATTAGCTAAGATCAATCCTGATACGAAGTGTCTAAAATGGTATCTCCTGTAATTAGGTTATCCTACCTTTATATAGTTGCCATGTATATTAATTCGTGTACACATTCACCAAAATCACATGCAAAGTCTGCGAATTTTCAAAACTTTGTGATTTAATATATATATATATATGACAACTGTACAAAGGCGAGACATACGGGATAGCTAGAAGCCAAAAAAGTGAGTGCCGCCACGCGAGCCTTATTGCAAAGGCCCTTATTGTAGAAAGGGTGTTACTGCTATTTTTTTAATTGCAGGCCAAGAAGGAACGGATTGAGCAGCGCGTTGTGGCGGACCACATTGATTGTGCTGATTTCAAGAGTCTAAGAAGACCTTACTTATATTAGGCAAACAAAATTGATGCAGTCATAATCCTTAATTCTTTGTTAATGTTTTGATTTTCCTTTTTGGTGTATTCTTCTTAAGCATCCAAAAATATTTTGAGAAAATTTCTTATAAGGGCAGTAGAAGTTTTATAGTGAAGAAAGAGGACGAAATTGTTGCATAATTCCTATAAATGGCATCATTAAAACATACTTAAATATAAAAATTTTTCAATTAATATTAAAATTGAATGGCAGTTTATTTATCTTTCCAAGGTAGAGAAATAAATTTTTTTGAAATTCTACTCCAGTCAATTTTAGAAAATTAATTTCATTTTGATTTCTATTGGAATTAATAATTAGAAAAAAGGTTTATCTTCATAAAATCACCACCTTCATAATTTTGTGCCCAGACTTTTGAAGTATAATTAAAAATAAATTCACTGTGCAATTTCGAGAACATGAATAAAAATGTTAATATATTTTTATTTTTGATTAAAAACTTTAATATTTAGAAATTATAAGAAAATTGATTTCATTTTAGTTTTGATTGCAATTGGCTAGTTAAAAATATCCATTTTTAAAAAATCATCTCATTCTTAATTTTTGCAAGGACTCTTTAGATCAAAATTTAGAAGAAATTACTTTTAGTACTTTGACATCATGAATGAAAATGCCAACACACGTTTTTAATTTTTGATTAAAAAAATCTAATATTTATAAAATTTCACAAGATTGATTTTATTTTGATCTTAGTTAGAATTGACAGTAAAAAAAAAGGTCCATTTTCAAAAAATCATCCCGTTCATAATTTTGTATTTGAACACTTTGAATAAAAAATTTAGAAAAATTGATTTTACTACTTTGAGATGATAAATTATAATGCTAATTTTTTTATTAAAAATGCTAATATTTAGGTAAATAATCTAATTATATTATTAAAAAAATAATATTATATTTTTGTACACGAAGTTGTATGTTTTTAGCAATAACGCCCTTCACGGAAATTATGTGGAAGTTTCACCCTCTTCATTCCTTACCTAACTTCCACTGCCCTTATAAAAAATTTTACCAAATATTTTTTCCATGGTTACATTAAATGTAGGGCACCCCATGTAGCTCAACTGCTAAAATATCGTGATTTTGTTGTTTTAAGAAAACAAATAAAAGTAAAAAAAAATATAGGACAATCATACAACCAAGTATTCTCGTAGAAAAATAACATTGTCAAAAGCTGTAATTAGATTTTTAGTTACAAACAAATCTTGACTGTATAAAAGTCATTATCAATTGTAAACTCTTATCCTTATTAAGCCGGCAACCTATACTGTTGTTTCTTATGTAAGTATCTATTTGCTTGCACTTAATTTTTTTTATTGCAACATAGACCTTAGGAAAAAAAATTTTACTAACATTTTCATTACTAAATTTTATATTCCTTTTTGAATTAGGGTTTAGGATTTATAGTTTAGGATTCAGGGTCCAAGGTGTAGGGTTTGTGGTTTTAGGGTTTAGGGTTTTAATTAGATTAAGAAAATATTTGCAACTCTGGTTTTTTTGTTTGTTAAGGAAAATTAGGGTTAGCTTTTTATTCGTTAAGAACTATTTTATATATTTATTTTTTTTAAGTTAGGATAATATAGGACTCTTCCAAAATTAAATTAAATTAGTATTAATTTGGAGAAATACTTTTTTAGTAAATTGGGATAATATAAGACTCTTTTAAAATTAGGTTAAGTTAGTATTAATCCAGAGGTATTAGACTACATTAGGTGTATGTAACATTGAGTATCATAGCGTTTCTGATGCTACCATTGTTCTATTCTTGTATTGTTATTCTTTGGCTATTTTGTTTGTATTTTCTTAATACAAGTTTATATACATGTGTGTAACAATCAAAAGAAAAAATAGACTCTGTAAGAAATCAATTAAACTACTAAATTAAAAGTCACAATTTGTAGTCTTAAAAGGTGTCTTTAAGTAGTCATTTTGGAAGGAAATTGTTTACTACAAATGGATTTATTTCTTTTCAATTTAACTACTCTTCATCTGCCAATTTTATGGATTAAATACACGTTGTCGCCCTGTAATATGGACTTGGTCTTATTTTATCCTTTTGTAAAATTGTTATCAGCATTTTATCTCCTTCACTAATGGTCAAAAGAATGGTTAATTTGATAGTTAGTCCATAGTACTAAATGATTGAAATGAGCTTGAAGATTTAGTTGATATACTATTTTACTATTTTAGAAGCAAAAGATAAAAAAGTTCTTGTTTTACTATTATCCCTCTATAAGAGGTAAAAGTAACATATTGTGGTATGCAACTTGAAAATTAAGAATAATTTGCAGTATAAATGGGAAAGAACTCAATAGGAAGGAAAAAAGCCCTCAAGTAGAATAAATATGAAAATATTTAAAATTTGAAAATAGTCTATAGTTGATATATTTGTACTTCAAAATATAGTAAAATTTTAAACACAAACCAATGGTCACACAATTCCAATTGATCCGCAATTATTCTAGTTAGACCGATCAATAGCTTTTTAAAATAATTAAGTTTACAAAATTATATATTTTAAGTGATGACACAAAACTAGAAATAAAATTGATTAATTACACTTTGCCTCCTGTAATACAAAATTTTTCTCATTTTGCAATATGAAATTTGTCTAGTTTGTATGTGTCCTCTTTAAAAATTTTATCATCATTTTGTCCTTTTTATCAAAATAGTCAATAGGAAATGTTTGTTTGACTATTAATCAAATGAGATAATATGTTTAGAATAATTTTCAATTTTTAGTTGATATGACTATTTTACCATTTTGTTGCCATAAGAAATATTCACCCCCCGCCCCATAGGGCTATAAACGTGACAAGTGTTCTAAAAAAAACAAAAAAGAAATTTGTCACACAATAGAGAGAAAAAAATTAAATAAAAGAAAAACCTCTAAACCATGAATGCAAAACTTGATTTTATGTCATTAGGTATTATATTGCTATTGATTTAATATAAAATGGTAGAAGTAAAATTTTCATGCATATATGTAACCGTATTAAAAATTTCATAGTTGTATGCAACCCTAATCTACCATACTTAAAACTAGAATAGACTAACTGGTTCAATTGGTTGAATCGAGAACTAATCATGAATCAAGTTTGGGACCATAAACACTTCTTTATTTATCTTTCATGACTGTTTTCTTTTCACTTTAAATTTTTCTTTTTGTGCCACAAACTATTTTTTTTTTATTTTTATGTTGCATATCATAATATATCACTTATACCTCCACAAGAGAGTCATAACAAAACAAGAGTTTCTTTTGCACCAAAATTATAAGATAAGGTATCAACTGAATATAAAAAATTATTGTATTCGTTTAGTGTAAACTGAGCAATTCTTTTGACCATTAGTCAAAGGGGGCAACTAATGATAAAATTTTTATAAGAGGATAACATGAGCCAAAGTTCGTATTACAGGGAATAATATATAATTAAAAATATTTTTTTTAAACTAATTCTTTTTCCTTCTTATTGATGCTTGCATATTAAAACTTATAACTTGTAAAAAATTTGATTTCAATATATAGACTCGCAAGTTCGAAGTCAATTTAATGAGAGCATATTTTATCATGTGATGTTATCTAACATAATCCATGTAGAAATGGTAGAGCTGTAAACTAGCCGAGCCGAGCGAGTATTTCTGATTCAAGCTCTTACTCATTCAATAAACAAGCTTTTTTATTAAACGAGTTAAAATTTATATTCAAGTGAGTTCGAGCTCGCTCGTTTATTAAACGAGTCAAAATTTATATTAGAATTCAGTTTGTTTAACTCTACGAACGAGTTGAACTCGAGCTTTCACGAGTCGAGTCGAGTTTTGTTCGTGAACAACTCATTTCAAATAAGTGTAAAAGTGTTATTCGTGCCAAGTAGAGTCAAGTATTTCCTATTTGAACTCTTGCTTGTTTATTAAATAAACAAGCTCGAGCTCATTTGCTTAATAAATGAGTCAAAATTTATGTTTGAATTCAACTCGTTTAGCTTTACGAACAAGCCAAACTCGAGCTTTCACGAGTCGAGTTGAGCTTTGTTCGTGAACAACTTAATTCAAATAAGTGTAAAAGTATTATTTGAGCCAAGTAGAGCTGAGTATCTCATATTCAAACTCTTACTTATTTATTAAATGAGCGAGCTCTAGCTCATTTGTTTAATAAACGAGCCAAAGTTTGTATTTTAACTCAACTCGTTTAGTTATATGAATAAGCCGAACTCGAGCTTTTACGAGTCGAGCTGAACTATATTCGCGAACAGCTTAGTTCAGCTTTAAGAAACAGTGAAGATTATACGAAAACTACCAAAATGAACTCACTTTTTTCTCATATCAACATTTCCATTTCTTCCTATGTCGTGAATTTAAATATGATGTGTGCGTTATAATTGTTGATTTTTGTGGTTTCATTTTTTTTGTCATCTCAAAGTGCAATTGGCACTTCGTGAGTTTTTGCCAAATGTTCTCTATTCCTTCTCTTTCTTACCCATAACCATTAGGTCTTCTCCTACTCTTGCCCAAACTTTATCATTTTTTTATAGTCATTTCTCCCTGCCTTTGAAATCCACTTTTGCTAATTTTTGGCATATTTCCTGTGAATACTTTATCTTTGTGTTGATGAGCAGAACAAGTAAGGGAATATAGTATGGAAACATCAAAAAGAAAAACAAAATAATAACAACAACAACAATAATAATAGCACCAGATGCACTACATGTGAATAATATTGTTTACATTGGGAAATTAGTTTAAATGACACATATCACCAAGTATTCATCTTAAACGAACCTTGAGGAAAAGTAAGGTAGAAACCATCTTCTTTCACCAACCAAAGACAAACTTTACCACAATAACTGGCATAATTATTATCGAAAACGACAAATGATTTATTTTTTTCCGGACCACCAAAAATGGCAAAAATATAGTGTAGTCCCCCAAATATTTTGACGAAACGCCCAGTGAAATTCCTCATATAATCCAAGGGTATGATATCCAAGATCATCATCCTTAGATTGACAATGAACAGTTAATGGATTGGTGTTATCTGGAAGAGCATTGCCGATAATAACATGACGTTTGGGAGATAATGACAAAGCACTCAACTGTATTGGGGCAAAATACAATGTTAAAATAAGAAAGGGGAAAAGGCTATTCATCATAGTAAGGTTCCTCATGATATTTTATGATTTTAGTTAAAATTTTTAGATACTTATATAAGTGCATTCAGTGAATAGAAGTTGAGCCATTTGGGCAACATAAGTAGAAGATTTTGTATATTAATGACAAGTCATCACAAGATTGTGAAAGCCCTTTTACATGAAACCAGTATAGCAACTAGTGCAATCAACAATTTAGTGCTTGGCATAATATTTGATAAATGTGAAATGTAAAAGAATTGGTAAGTTTTTTCAAAAAAGTGGTAAAATTAATTGGTAACTTATAACTTTCTTTAAAAAATTGCTATTTTTTTGTCGCATCACTTAACCGATGTAGCTGCAGCATATTCCTAATTAAATTTATTCATAGCTAACTATTTAGCAACTTCTCTCTATCAAATACATTGAAAATTTGTTTATAGTATTTATTTGTTTGAGCAAGAATGGAGAACCACATCCAAAAAATATAAAATATCCTTCAAATATGGAATTTATAATTGTTACCTAATAAACACTTGTTCATGATACATATTTATCTTATAAATACACACTCATATCTATTTCTCTACTTACATATAAACACTTCCGATTTAACTTTAATTTTTCAATCTACAAACACTTGAGATCCCTTTTAATTAGAGTTCATTTAGGCAGCAATTATACAAATCCTCCAAAGATTTTCTTTTAGTGGGCACCTAATGGGCACTAATTATATACGCAAATTAGCATATAACCATATATGCTCGCATTTATTGCTCCTTTGTGTTTGGATACATACTCAATGTAACTAAAACGCTCTTGATTTATTTATTGAATCCTTCTCAACCCGTATTTATTGGGCAATATTAGACGGGCCCATCTTTTAAATATTTATCACTTTTCTTTTAACAAATAAATACTTATATAAGGATAAGCACATAATTGAAAAACTAACAATTTTATTTTTTAAAGGAAGCAACTAAACACAAGGAATTTTTAATAGATATCCAAGAAAAATACATAATTTATCATCTAATAGTACAATTATAATTACTGACACCTTACTTTGAGACAGTTTTATGATTTAATCTTAACTTTCCAAAAAATGGAAATGGGGCATTAGAGGCAGACTCTAAATTCAAAAATTCTACATGGAAAATGAAAATCTAGTACCAATCAAGCAAGAGAGATAGCTTTTTCTAGGCGGCGTACATAGTGTAGTCTTTTAGAATTTAAAATTTGTTTAATAATTTTTTACGCCAACAAAACATTTTACCGCACTAAGGAAAACATCCCCATGCCACCATGCACAAACTACCAAAAAAAAAAAAAAAAAATCTATAGACATGACTAATTAGTGCACAAAGGAGAATTTAGTATTAACTCCAGTCCGGAGTAACATAATATATAGACATGATCAAGAAAAATGTTCTGGTGTTAAATCATCATAAAGATATAATAAATTTTTGTCATAATTTACCGTTTTCATAATAAAATTTATGTGGTCACCTTATTCTGTGTAACCATAATGCTTTCTGAAAAACTCGCATGACTTTTTGAATCACATAATCCCTCTTTATCATGTAGAAACATGATCGGGTTCCTAGTTATCTAAATTTGGTACTCCTCCTGTTCCAAATTAAATGTCTTATTAACCATTTTAATATGTTCCAAAAAAAGTTTATCGTTTTCAAAAAAAAGAAACATAAAATTATATTTATAATTTTATTTTCAAATATGTTATACACTATAAATATAAAGACTCACTGACTTCTGACCTTTTAATTAACTAATGCGGGTTGATCCTACATGTTTCTGATTAACTATTTAAACTCTGCATTCTCCCACTTTTAAAACTCGCGCCTAACCAAACTAAGATATTCAATTTAGAATGGAATGGGTGTACACTTCTATCTTTTGGAATATTTCCTACAAAATAATGTAAAAGATGAATCATGAATTAACCAATCCAATTCCATGTCCCAATGCAATGCTACCTTACATATTATATACAATTATCACACCTTCTGTCAAACTTTGGCAAAATAGAACACTAGTATTATATAAAAAAAAAATTCTACGGTCACAAATTATTTATGCCAAACAATCTAGCCTAGTCCACCTGTTCCTGCCTTACTAGAACTGTAGCCATTGATCTGGCTGAGGAAAATTTTGGAGCATATGCATTCCATTTAACCTAACTAGCAATGAGTGAGTATTGCGTGCACCAAGCGAGCAACGTGATTTGTCACGTAATGTACTAGAATAAATTATATATCGCCAAATAATATAAAGTATTAGTCACATCGCCACAGGACGATAAATTATTACTTTTAATGCACCACGTATCAATGCACGTGATGCATTTTATACTTTTTCAACTAGCAACACCAATGTGCAACACAAAAGAAACAGGATTTTGTTAACAAAAAGTTCTAGCCTTAGCATTCAACCTTGTACCTTGTAGCCGTCTTCAAATAGCAGATTGTATGATAAAGGCTACATTATCATCCTTAGTACAATCAAAAGTTGTAAGAAGATGTGAGAGAAGCTCTGGCACAAAGGCCCTCTTGGATGCAAGAAGTCATACATCTGTATGAAGTACTCCGTCTATTTTGAACCTTAACCTGTATAAATCTCCGAGAGACTGTTGTCAGTTCTAGTAAATTTCTCCACATCCAGGAGCAGTGACTAGGACAAGGAACGATCCTAAAAGGCTTACTTTTGAGTAGCTTGTATGCACCGAAATGAATCCATAGCGAGTCATCTTTGGGCATATCTTCCATAGAGTTAAAGGATAAGGCACTAATTTCAAAATGTCACTCTTGTGAATCCTAAACACCTTTTTTTCCTTGATACTTGTCAGCATATCATCTTGACTCAGTCCTCTTTCTTTGGAAATTAACCCACTAAACACCAAATAAGATTGACAGAAAACAATGAAATAATCAGGCAATTACCTATCTACTTAATGAAGACTTCAGAAAATTGCGCAAGCTTTATGACTTGAAATTTGGAAGGACCGATTAATAGTATCATAGGCCATTATCACATCAATCTTAAGAATATACCTAGGTTTTTTTTACCACTCTCTGTGACAGATTTGCACAATTTCATGCATCACATCACATTATCTACGATCTTCCTATTTTTCATCAATGGTTTTTGCTTGTTATCTATCAAATAAAGAAGTACTTGCTTTATCCTTCTTGTCAGAATTTTGGAATAGCATTTGTATACCAATGTGGCCTAAATTTTTTCATTTGGTTAGATTGGGAAACCTTAGGAACCAAAAAGTCAAAATTACTTATTATTTATTGGATAATGCATATAGCTTTTAGAGAAACAAAACCTCAAAGACTACTACACTTCCAATAATGTTTCAATTTTGCTATAGCCACCTGATTTTAGAGCTTTACCTACCCTCATTCTACACATAATGGTTTTTTTATCTCCTTCTCTTAGACTTCAGCACTCAATTCTCGAATCTCTCACTACTTTTTTTTTTTTTTTTTTGTTAATAGTCAATTGTATCTTATTCTACTTCTAACTTACTCCATGGGGAGAGATCCAACTGGGTCCAGAGAAACCAATAGGGATTGAATTACTATCAAACCAGACAGGTGCATTATGCACCCATTTGAAATTTTTTATGAAAGATTAGAGTTTGCACTCAAGCTTTAAATGGTTGGAAGTGGCCAACCCAACTAAGCTCGGTTGGTTAATATATCAGTAGCGAGCTGCTTGGTGGTAAGTTGGTGCAACCTTTCCTTTGCTAAATTCCAATTGACGCTGTTAAGCTTGATTTTGTTGCCAAATTTATTGATGAGATAAATAAATTGCACAAAAGACAAATTATTTTTTTCTTCTTCTTGGTATGTCATTCCTAGATATATTTCTGTGAATGAGCCACAAAGCCATTATAGACTGTACAAATCAAAGTTGTGCTAGATTTAGCTAATGACGACCTTACTTGGACAGGATCTACTCTATAGGCTTGTACCTGCGTATCCTTGGGAGCTAAAGCTAATGAATTCATGCAATTTCTTTGTGATATAAAAATGAGGCACACTCCATCGATTCCTTCCGGGTACTAACTGCCTGCTACAGATCTTTGATATTTGATAGGTAAGCTGGACTTGCTTTCCCAGGGGAACAATTTGAAGCACGTATGTGATTGTGTGGAGATAATTCATGGTTATGCAAAGCAAAACAAGATGCGAAAGGCCGAAAACGCTGCTGAGAGATATTCCAGGAGTGATGATATCTAAAAAGCTCGAAGATATTTTAATGGTGCTCAATTAAGAGTTTTTCAAGCTAGTCAATTAGCTGGCTTCGATCCTGATGCCCTAGTTGGGATCTTCAGTTTTCCGCAATTGAGTATCAATTTTAAATAATTACCAAGGTATGTTCACAATTCAAATATGTCAGGACATGTTTGTCACTGTCGGCTCTTCTTTTCTGCCTATGTTGTGGGCCCTATGGCAGGCTGAAGCATTGAGGATTGCACTGATTCAAATAATCTAAGAAGATCTTTACTGATATTAGGGTGCCAAAGACGCGTAGTCATAATATTTATTCTTGGTCAATGTTTTGATTAGAGGTGACAATAAATTTCAAGATTTAATGGGTACTTATGTCCAAATTTAATTTAAGTGAAGTGGATATATATAACTTAGTATTCTCATACTGTTGTTTGGCTATTCTGTTAGTATTTTTCTTAATACGAATTTATGTATGTGTGTGCAACCATCAAAGGAAGAAATAGATTCTATAAGAAATCAATTATACTGGCCACAATTTATAATGTTAAAAGTGTTTTCAAGTTGTCATTTTAGAAGAAAATTGCTTAATAGAAATGGATTTATTTCTTTTTAATTTTGACTTCTCTTCGTCTACTAATTTTTTAGGTTAAATTCATGTCCTCGCTTTATAATATGGATCTTGGCTCGCTTATCCCTCTATAAAAATTTAATCGTCACTTAGTCCTCTTTACCAACAGTCAAAAAGAACGGTTGATTTGATAGTTAGGCGATAGTATTAAATGACTAAAATGACCATGAATATTCAGTTGATAAACTATTTTACTATTTTAAAAAGCAAAAAAGAAAAAGTTTCTTGTTTTTATTATTATTCCTGTATAAGAGTTCAATTAATATGATGCAACTTGAAAAATAAGAATAGTTTGCAGTATAAACAGGAAAAAACTCAAGGAAAGAAAAAATTCCTCAAGCAGATCAAACGGGAAAGTATTTGAAAATAGTTTATGCGTTGATACATTTGCACTTCAAAATATAGTAAAATTTAAGCACTGACCGGTTGCCGCATGCAAATTCTGATTGATCCCTAATTCTTCCAGTTCGATTGATCAATAGTTTTTATTTAAGTTTAAAAAATTATATGTTTTAACCGATAACGTTGAACTAAAATAAAAATGACTAATGAAAATGATTAATACGAAATTGTTCTCATTTTGTAATATGAAATTTATCTAATTTATTTGTCTTCTTTAAAAAATTTTATCACCACTTTGTTCCCCTTACCAGTAAAAAAAAGAAAAAAAAATTTTCTTTGACCATTAATCAAATGAGGTAAAATGTCTAGAATAACTTCCAATGTTTAGTTGACATGACTATTTTACCTCTTTGCTGCCAAAGGGAATATTCACATTCCATTATTACTCTTCTATAAGGTTACAAACATGGCATGCTTCAAAAAGAAGAAAAGAAGTTCGTCACACAATAAAGAAAAAACTGAAAAAAAAGAAGAAAAACATCTAAACCTTGAAAGCTAAACTCATTAGTTATTATATTGTTGTTGATTTAAGATAAAATGGTAGAATATAAATTTCATGTGTCTATGTAACCATAATATACTGTGTGCTTAAATTCAGAACAGACTAATTGGTTCAACTAGTTGAATTGAGAACTAATCATTAATCAAGCTTGGGACTTGAAATACTTTCTTATTTACGCTTCATGACTTTTTTTCCTTTGGCTTTGAATTTTTTTCTTCTTATACCACAAACTATTTTTTTATAATTTTTCAAGTTGCATATCAGAATATATTACCTTTACCTCCACAGTAAAGTCATCATAAAATGAGAGTTTCTTTTGCTTCAAAGTGATAAAATAAACTATCAACTAAATTTCAAAATCATTTTATTCATTTAATGTTATTAACTAAGGATCAAACTAAGCATTCCTTTTTGGCTGTTAGTCAAAGAAGAAAAAGTAATGATAAATTTTTACAAGGGGACAAAGTGAGCGAAAGTTCATATTACAGGGAATAAAATATAATTAAAGCCAATTCTTTTTCTTCACATTGACACTTGCATATTAAAACTTTTAAAAGATTATATGAAATTTTGATTTTCAATATATAGACTCACAATGTTCAAAATCAATTTCATGAGAGAATATATTGTCACGTGAAGTTAATCAACAAAAGCCACGTAGAAAGAGTGAAGGTTACATGAAAAATAGCAAAACATACTCACTTTTTTCTCATATCAACATTTCCATTTCTTCTTGTGTTGTGAATCTAAATAAAATGTGTGCAGTCTAATCGATGGTTTTTGTTGTTTCTTTTCTTTTTTTTTTTAAATCCCAATGTGCAATTGGCACTTCGTGATAATTTGCCAAATGTTCTTTATTCTTTCTCTTTCTTACCCATTACCATTAGGTCTTCTCCTACTCTTGCCCAAACTTTATCCTTTTTTATAGTGATTTCTCTCTTCTTTTGAAATCAACATTTTACTAATTGTTGGCATATTTCCTTTGAATAGTTATCTTTGTTTTGATGAGCAGGAATAAGCAAGGGAACACAGTATGGAAACATCAGAAAGGACAAAAAAAACAACAATAGATGCAATACATGAGATTGATATTGTTTACATTGTGAAATCAGTTGAATTGGCACATCTTACCAATCCACCTTAAACGAACCTTGAGGAAGAGTAAGGTAGAAACCATCTTCTTTCGCTAACCAATGACAAACTGTACCACAAAAACGGACTATTTGATCATCGAATACCACAAATGATTTATCTTTTCCAGACCACCAAAAATGGCAAAAATATAATGTAGTCCCCCAAACGTTTTCTCGAAACTGCCATTGAAATTCCTCATATAACCAAAGGGTATGATAACCAAGGTCATCATCCTTAGATTGACAATGAACAGTTAATGGATTGGTGTTATTTGGAAGAGCATTGCCGATAATAACATGATGTTTGGGAAATAATGACAAAGCACTCAACTGTATTGGGGCAAAATACAACGTTAAAATAAGAAAGGGGAAAAGGCTATTCATCATAGTAAGGTTCCTCATGATATGTGATGATTTTAGTCAAAATTTTAATATACTTATATAAATGCAATAAGTTAATACAAGTTGAGCCATCTGGGCAACATTAATGACTGTTGAAGTATTTTAATAAAAATAAAACTAATAAAAAATTATTTAAAGTTTTCCGTTACATTTGCATTACATAAATTGTTATGACGGACATAATATTATTGTAATTAAAAATTTGACCATTGTGGAGTATTAATAATAATAAGGTCATAAAGGCACTATCATTATTAATTTGACCATTTTACAATTAATTTATATAATTATGTTTTGCAATGAAAGTTTACTTATTATAATCCTATTTAATTCTCTACTTATTGTATCTTATTATACAATTAGTACTCCTAAATTTTTAGCCTATAAATAGAAGGATATGAGGAACTTAAAATCATCTTTGCAACACCAATTTTTCTAAATTCTATAGTTATAGTTTTGGGCAAAAATAAGGTGTGTGACCTACTGCACCGAAAATAAATTCATAGGGATGCGAATCGTCTTAAAAAAATGTAGTACACGCATCAGCCCGAACAAACTTCATAATAGCCATCAAGTTCGTGATCATTAAACAGGAACAATACTAAATTTTCGCATTCTACAATATGATATTGAGGCAATATCCATCTTGTTGGATTTTTTTTGAACAGATAAAACGATTATTTCTAGATATTTATACAAGTGCATATAATGAATGGAAGAGCTATTTGAGCAACTTAAGAAGCATAAATTTCTGTGTATTAATGACAATGCGTAATGAGATTGTGAAAGATCTCTCACATAAATGCGATAAAGCAACAAGTGCGATCAACAATTTGTTGCTTGCATAATATTTAATAAATGTAAAATGTAAAAGCATTGGTAAGTTTAATTCAAAAAGTGGTAAAATCAATCGGTAATTTATCATTTCCTTAAAAAAAGTTACTATTTTTTGTTGCGTCACCATTTTTGCCTCTGAATTTGCCAAAAAATTGAGTAAAAATGAGTTTTGGGACCAATCGGGCACACTTTTTATATATGAGGGATTACTTTGATTGATTTTAAATGTGAAGGATTAAAAAAGTTTTTTTGAGAAATGCGAGGGACCAAATAGATTAATTTCCGTTATTAGAACTGCAACAACTGATCCGACTCAGAAAAATTTTGAAGCAGATGCATTCCATTCAACTTCAGCAACACCAATATGCAACACAAAAGAAATAGGATTCTGTTAACAAAGAGTTCTGGCTTCAGCTTTTAATTTGTACCTTGTGGCCATCTCCAAATAGCAGATTGTATGACAAAGGCTACATTATCATATACCATAATCAGAAGCTGTAAGAAGATGTGAGAGAAGCTCTAACACAAAGGCCCACTTGAGTGCCAAAAGTCATGCCAGTTTGAAGTGCTCTCTCTTTTTTGAACCTTGACCCGTAAAAATCTCCAAGACACTTGTAAATTCTAGTAAATTTCTCCACATCTAAGAGCAATGACTAGGGCAAGGAACGATCCAATAACACTTTCTTTTGAGTATGCTTGTATGCACCGAAATAAATCCATAGCGAGTCTTTGAGCATATCTTCCATACAGTTCAAGGATAAGGCAATTGGTTAGAAAATGCCACTCTTTTTAATTCTAAACAACCTTTTTTTCCTTGATGCTGTCAGCATATCATCTTGCCTCAGTCCTCTTTTTCTTTGGAAATTAACCCACTCAAGACCAATTAAGATTGATAGAAAACAATGAAGTAGTCAGACAATTACCCACCTACTTAATGAAGACTTAAGGAATTTGCACAAGCTTTATAACTTCAAAAGGGAAAGACCAATTGATAGAATATCACAGGCCATCATCATATCAATCTTTTCCCAACTCCTGTGACAGATTTTCATAATTTAAAGCATCACATCATATTATCTACAAGGTTCCTATTTTTCATCAAAGTTTTTTGGTTGTTATCTAACAAATCTAGAAGTACCTGCTTTATCCTTTTCTTCAGAATTTCGGAATAGCATTTATATACCATATTGCAATCTGGCCTAAATTTTATCATTTGGTTTAGATTGGGAAGCCATAAGAACCAAAGTCAAAACTTATTATTTGTTGAATATGCATATAGCTCTTAGAGAAACAAAACCTCAAAGACTTTACTTCATTTCCAATAATGTTTCAATTTTGCCATATCAATCTGATTTTAGAGCTTTACCAATCCTCATGCCACAGATGGTAGTTTTTTATCTCCTGCTCTTCGACATCAGCACTCAATTCTCTAATCTATCACTGGTTAGTTGCTTGGTGGTAATTTGGTGCAATCTTTCCTTTGCTAAACTAGATGGCAAATGGATCAAATTCCAATTGATAATGTTAAGCTTGATTTTGTTGCTAAATTTATTGATGAGATAAATAGATTGCACAAAAGACTTACCTAATTTTTTTTATTCTTCTTGGTATGCCATTCTTAGATATATTTCTGTGAATCAGCCACAAAGCCATTATAGATTGCACAATTCACAGTTGGGCTAGATACAGATAATGACGACCTTACGTGTACAGGATTTGTTTCCATATGCTTAGAACCTCAGTATCCTTGGGTTCTAAAAGCTAATGAATTCATGCAATTTCTTTGTGACATAAAAGTGACACACACCCAGTTTACGTTTACGTGCACTAACTGCTATAGATCTTTGATTAGTAAGATGAATTTGCTCTTCTAGGGGAACAATTTGAAGCATATTTGGGTGAATGTAAGAGATAATTCATTGTTATATAAAGCAAAACAAGATGCAAAAGGCCGAAAACACTCCTGAGAGATATTCCGAGAGTGGTGATAGCTAAAAAGCTAGTGCTACTCAATTAGGGGTTTTTGATGCTAGCCAACAAGCCAGCAATCCTGATGCCAAAGTGTTTGAGCTGGACACGGGCTCGCAATTTGGCCACGTGCTAGTTGAGACAAGTTGGAGACATGTGCAATTGGTCAATCAGAATTTGTAATTCGTTAGTAACAAAATATAATTGGTCAGTAAAACAATGTAACTAATTTTCACTCCAAAACGACTGTAGTTTTTGCCTTAAAATTTGGTCGCGTTGGCCTAATATCAACCGTCTACGTTTACCCATTAAATCAGGGATGTCAACTTGTACCAAATGAAACTCGTGACCCCTAGGCCATTTGAGCTCCTTGAAAAATAACATGTTGTGACATGCCACTTGAAAAATAAGAATAGTTTGCAGTATAAACGGAAACATTCAAGAGGCAAGAAAAAAAATCCTCAAGCATAATAAAGACGAAAGTATTGAAAATAGTTATGCGAAGATATACTTGTAATTCAAAATATAGCAAAATTTTAAACGCCAACCAGTGGTGGCACTGGAATTCTAATTGATGCCTAATTACTCCAGTTCGACCAATCAATAGTTTTTGTTTTTTAAATAATTTAAAAAATTTTATGTTGTAAGTGATAATGTAGAATTAAAAATAACAATTATTAATTACAATTTCCATCCTGTAATACGAAACTTTTCTCATTTTGTAATATGAAATTTGTCTAGTTTATATATATGTTTTAAAACTCAAACCAGATCAACCGATCGAACTAAGAACCAACTACCGATTTGAATCATTTAGAAAAACCAAACTTGAAAAAAAGGGTCAAATTGGGTCAAAAACTAGGTTTGACTGGGAAAAAACCTATTTTAACCTGGAAAAAATTAGATTTTTTAAATATTTTTGGCTAGTTATGATTTTTTTGGACTCATTTGACATTTTTTTAACTCTGACTAATAACTAAAATTGGTATATATGGCGTATTTTAACTTGTTTGACCTCTTATATATATATATAAAACACATTTATGATATCATTCGGTTTGACCCTGAGTCTACCCCTAGTAGAACCTATTGACTCTTGACTCCTAACCTCGGCCGAGTCAATTTTCAATCTGTGTCTAAAAACGTAGGTTTATATTTGTCGTCTTCAAAAAATTTTATTAGCACTTTGTCCACTTTATCAGTCAAAAGAAAAGTTTGTTTGACCATTCATCAAATAAGGTAAAATGTCTGGAATAACTTTCAACGTTTAATTGATACAGCTATTTTACCATTTTGCTACCAAAAGAAATATTCACATTCCATAATTACTATTCCATAAGGCTATAATCGTTACATGTGTACTAAAAAGAAGAAAAGAAATTCATCGCACAATAAAGAAAAATAAATAAATAAATGAAAAAATCTAAACTTTGAAAGCAAAACTCGATTTTAAGTCATTATTTATTATATGTTGTTGACTTAATATAAAATGGTGGAAGTAAAAACTTTCATGCGTATGTGCAAATCATAATCAACTGTGATCTCATCACACTGACTGTTGTACAACTTGAGTCAAAAACTTGTTACTAATTAAGTTTGCGACCCAAAAACACTTTCTTATTTACGCTTGATGACTTTTTTTTTTTTTTTTCCTTTTGTACCACAAACTATTTTTATTATTTTTCAATGTGCATATCAGAATATATCACTTTTACTTCCACAAAAGAATCATAATGAAACAAGTGTTTCTTTTGCTTCAAAACGGTAATATAAACCATCAACTAAATATTCAAAATCATTTTATTCATTTAGTGTTATTGACTAATAATTAAACTAAGCATTCTTTTTGACCGTTTAGTCAAAGAACGTAAAGTACTAATAAATTTTTCCAAGGAGATAAAGTGAGCTAAAATTCATATTACAGGAAATAAAATTAGTTAAAGCTAATTTTTTCCCTTCATATTGACACTTGCATATTAGAACTTTTAAAAAATTATATGAATTTTTTATTTTCAATTTATATACTCACAATATTCAAATCAATTTCATGAAAGAATATTTGGTCACGTGATGTTATCAAGAGTGAAGGTTATACGAAAATAGCACAACATACTCACTTTTTCTCATATCAACATTTCCATTTCTTCCTGTGTTGTGAATCAAAATATGAAGTGTGCTGTGTAATCGTTCATTTTTTTTTTTTTTTGTTTCTTTTTTCTTTGCAGCCCAATGTGCAGTTGGCACTTCGCGACATTTTGCTAAACGTTCTCTATTTTCTCTCTTTCTTACCCATAACCATTAGGCATTCTCCTACTTTTGTCCAAACTTCATCCGTTTTTATAGTGATTTCTCTCTTCCTTTGAAATCAATTTCTTACTAATTTTTGGCATATTTCTTTTGAATAGCTATCTTTGTTTTGATGAGCAGGAATAAGCAAGGGAATATAGTATGGAAATATAGAAAAGATAATAATAATAATGATGATGATGATGATGATGATGGTAATAATAATAATTGAGAATAATATTGTTTAAATTGTAAAATCAATTGAGTTGGCACATATCACCAAGTATTCACCTTAATCAAACCTTGAGGACGAGCAAGAAGGTAGAAACCATCTTCTTTCACAAACCAATGACAATCTTTACCACAAAGACCGGCTATGTATTGATTGAAAACATCAATTGTTTTATCTTTTTCACCCGACGAAAAATGACAAAAGTATAATGTAGTCCCCCAAATGTTTTGACGAAACTCCCATTCAAAGTCTTCGTATATTTGAAGGGTATGATATCCAAGATCATCATTCTTAGATTGACAATGAACAGTTAATGCTACGCTATTATTTGGAAGATAATTGTAGACAAAAACATGAATTTTGGGAAATAATGACAAAGCATTTGATTGTATTGGGGCAAAATACAACGTTAAAATAAGAAAGGGGAAAAGGCCATTCATCATGGTGAAGTTCCTCATGATATGTTATGATTTTTGTTAAAATTTTTAGATATTTATATAAGTACAGTGAATTGAAGTTGAGTCATTTGGGCAACATAAGAAGTGGAAGATTTTGTATATTAATAACAAATCTTCACAGGATTGTGAAAGACCGTATACATGGATGCTGCATAGCAATTAGTGCAATTAACAATTTAGTGCTAGCATGGTAGGTAATATATGGAATATTATTTTTATATATTTATACGAGTGCATATAATGAATGAAAGATTTATTTGACCAGCTTACGAAGCATAAATTTCTGTATATGAATGACAAATCGTAATGGGACTGTGAAAGAAAATTTCTGTATATTAATGACAAATCGTAATGAGATTGTGAAAGATCCCTAACATAAATGCGGTAAAACAACCAGTGCAATCAACAATTTAATACTAGCACTATATTTAATAAATGTAAAATATAAAAAAAAACGGTAAGTTTATTTAAAAAAGGTAAAATTAATTGGTAATTTATGATTAATTAGCCAATCCAATTCCATATCCCAAGGCTATGCTACCTTATATATTATATACAATTATTACACCTTTTGTTAAACTGTCGCAAAATAGAACAATAATATTATATTTAAAAAACTGTGGTTACACTGCATTATCAAAAAAGAAAAGAAATGTGACTCTGTCTGGTTACATTTTTTGAGCCATTTTTTGAAAAAAATTTTGCCAATTCTGTTTGGATTGATGAAAATTTTTTGGTCAGAAAATAAAAAAATTTTTTGGTCAAACTTTTTCAACAAATTTTCCCTCCAAGTTTTCATTCTAAATTTCAAATGAACTTTAGAGACTTTTTATACAATTATTCACAAAAGCAAGCATATTTATGTTCAAAGTTTGTTTAAAAAAACTGAAAAAATTGCGAGTAACAAAATAAGATCTTTTGTCAGTGAGTTTTGAGGTGAGATAATAAAGTGGACGACGAATCAAACGTTCACTTCTTTAAGCAAACGTTCGCTTCTTTAAGCGGGCGCATGCAGCGGATGATGAGATGGACGTCCTTTTTTTAAGCAAGCAACTATCATGATGATTTGAAAAAAACGGATATTCGTTTAAATAAGCGGGCGTCTGCTTTTTTGTTAACACCATTATGTCACATCAAACAAAATTTTACATCCAAATACTTTTTCACCTTTTAAAAAAAGTTAACAAAAAACAATCCAAATAATTTTTCTAAATAATTCTAAAAAAAGTACTCCAAATAATACTATCCAAACAAAATGTTTTCTAGAAAAAATTATAAAAAATTTTTTGGGTAACTTACTATTTGATCTTAAAAATTTTTTTTTTTTGGTGCAAATTGATGGCGTGATGTCACCACACACTATTCGATGATTAATACTCTCTTGAGCTTGTTCACCAGTACACAGTTATCATCCACTACCTGCCATTCCTACTGTCTAGCCCTAGTACACAACCTTCTCTTACATGCAAGCCTCAAGAAGAAGAAAGCACGCCTTGGCACAAACTGTTTATGCCGAACGAGACTAGTCCGGTCTACCTTTTCCTGCCTTATTAGAACTGTAAATATTGATCAATTTGATCTGGCTGAGGAAAGTTTTGGAACATATGCATTCCATTCAACATAACCAGCAACACCAACATGCAATACAAAAGAAATAGGATTTTGTTAACAAAGAGTTCTAGCCTCAGCATTCAATATTGTACATTGTGGCCATCTCCAAATAGCAGATTGTAAGACAAAGGCTACATTATCATCCTTAGTATAATGAGACTCCTATGTAGTCCCTATGGGAAATAACTAATGGCAAGTGGGACAAATGGGAGGGTAATTGTTTTTCTTTGGGGATGGGGGGAGACTTTCATAGTCTCATTATGGGAAAGTTTTTTTTTTCTTTTTTTCTTTTTTTTTTTTGGGAAAGAACCTTTTCCTCGAGGTGGGAGAGAGGCAGGGGGAGGGGGATGGCACGAGATTCCTTTCTGATAATGCGTCGAAATAACTCAACTCTAAATAACTGATACTTCGAATAAACTTTTTTTTTTAAAATCCTATTAATAACATTATAATTACAAATTTGCTGCACACAGAGGCTTTTTTTTTTTATTGTTTTCTCTAAAATCCTATCAATTACATGATAATTGCAAATTTACCGTGCACAAAATGAGGTGGTACTAATTCAAACTACTTTTTAGAAATCTTATCAATTACACGATAATTACGTATTTGACGCACACAAAGTAGGATAAGCCTCCTACTGTCTCAATAGCAAATAACTAGTGACAAGAGGGACAAATGAGAGGAAAAATGTAATTATTGTTTTTTTTTTTTTTGGTACCTAGTGGGACAAATGGGAGGGAAAATGCAATTGTTTTTTATTTGCCCTTGAGCTCTACTCCAATAAGTACTCCAAATTGCACCTTAACAACCAACTCAGTTAACCTGGATATGTAAACTTGATACCTGCACAAAGCTGAAAACACCAAAAGTAATAAGAGCCAATAAGGGACAACATGTCATGCTACGTCCATTGGCCGTGAAAAACTTAACCATCTTTGTTGTTTGGATCCAATATACCTGCAAGATAGAACATTTCCAATACGTCCTTTTGTTTTTACTAGGCATTAAGCATCGATTTGTTTATTAATTTATTAACTTTGAAAGAAGTTGACATCAAAGTTGGTTTATAAGCTTGAAACAAATACTTGGTTAGTACAGCAGAGAACCACAATTAAGCAGAAAAAATTGCTTCTTGCAGTGTTCAAATATGTGTGTATCCCTCTTGTATGACCATTCAATCAGAGTTCTGCTTCTGAACAATTGCCAAAGCTTTAGAAAAGGAAAAGCTTAAAATGAGAAATTTCCATCTTCTTGAAGCATTAAATGTCACACCATGCTAATAAGCACTTGAAAGAAAATACTGTATACGAGAATCTGCGAATGGCCTTAACAAGTTAGAATGCCTAATAAGAGTTCATCACTGTTTTTCTTGCCCCCAAAATGTCCAAAATATGGGACAGCAATCATGAGGTAACAAGAGTCATAGGAAGCTGCTTTTTGCCTTGAGATAAGAACATCAGGATGAGTATTCTGGCTGAACAAAAATCATGAGTATTGGTGCCAAATTCCTCCCTAAAAATACTGCACAACTCAGAAGTCCCAGTTCGGATTCTCGGTGCCAAGTTTCCAATGTCACTCCAGTGCCATTTACCAGGAGCTGCCATCTTGCATTCACACTTATCACACTTGAGATAAATTAGATAAATAAGATAACTATCCTATGTGAATGCAATGTGGTAGTCCCTAATGAATGGCACTGAAAAAACTGACACTAAGGATCTTAACTGCAGAATTACTATTAAGGGATATCACTTTCGATCTTAAGAAACCTTCACTCTTCCAAAAAGTTGAGCTGAGATAAATTAACCCACCATATCTGAAGCAAACCAGTGTGTCTGATTGGTTAAAAGTATTGGTAATATATCATTTTACCCCTGCATACGTCAATATCCCTATATAAGCACATTCTGCCACTCTAGACCTAACATCATAGTCACGCTTGACTATCCATATTAAAATTGTTCCACGAGGACAAGAAAAGTAATCATTGTTTCACTACAAGCCACTATTTGTAACATCCCAGGACTGGCCTGGCGGCCTAATAAATTTTCAGCATAAATCACGAGTTTAAAATATTTAAGTTAAGTTATTTAGTAGCCAAAAATAAAATATTATACATTAATCAATTTCTTCTATACCCACTAATGTAGGATATCCCATTCACCCCTCCTTTAGGCCGTTACGTCCTCGCAAAACCCAACCTATATCATAATCCAGAGTGCCCACTCGGTTGTGTCAGATTCTAGAGGTAGCTCGTATAGGCTCTAAAGGTAGCTCCCGCCCGTAGTTCGATATAACACTTAGTCCCACACTTAATTCCTTCACTTCCTTGCGTAATCGCGACCTAATACCATAGATCCAGTCTCACCCCATGCATAGATTACACAAGGTTCGTTATGATACCATTTGTAACATTCTGGATCTGGACTAACCCAATAACTTTTGAACATAAATCACAGGTTTCAAAATGCATAAGTCAAATTGTTTAATAACCCAACTCAAGATATTATACATTAATCAATTTCTTCTATTCCCACCGATATGGAATATCACACCATTCTTATCCAGTATAATAATGGACCATAGGAGATTGAGCTACAATTCTTATCAAATGTACCGTAGGAGAGTTTGCCAAATTCACCTACACAGAAACAGATAATGACAGGGGGTTGAAGACAATGCTACTGTAGCATTATCCTGCCATGCAAATAGGTCGGAAGGTCACGTATGAATTAGATCCCACAACCAAAACCGATATTCCATGAAAACCAATTATGTCAAGTGTCAAAGAAAAAATATATAACTATCGAGAATAACATTAAGACCACAATTAAGCAGCATCACCAATTTCTTCTTAGATAGAATATACAAAATAAGTAGCCAACAGATTCAAGTCACAAATTTCATCTGAAATGACAAACGACACATGCACTGCTATCCTAAGGGTGAATCCACAGGTCAATAACCACAAAAGAGAAAGTCACACTGTCATCCCAGTAAACATGGTTTGGCTTTTCTATCTGCAGTTAGCCAGTCTTCACAAAATGTCGAGAAAGTATCCTCGCAATCTCCAGCATCTCAACTTTGTCTTTTCCTTCAAACAGTGTCTTGAGCTTTTTGTCACAGTTAATCTCTCTCTTATTTGTGGGGTTCTGTAGACAGAGTACATAGATGTTACCAGTAGATAATCAGCAAATAAAAGTCAATTTGAAAACATCTAACAATGTTAAATGCATATGTCACTACCATAAGGAAGCATAAAATAGTTTGTGCAAAGGTGAATTTAACTAACAAGTTCATGTAAAGTTTATATCGATAGGGATTTGTGGAGGGGAAAAGGACAAATCTTAAAGCAACTCGAATTTTGTGGCTTACAACCATGTTGTTTGAACCTGTATATTCATAAAGGTAATAAGGAGAAATACTAAAACTTCAACTTATCAGCTACCAGTATGAAAGCAACACTAAACTAAGTTTATTTCATATCTGAGTTAATTTTATAAGGTAACATATTTAGACATATAAAACTAAAAAGTGAAAAACATATAACCCCTCTCTTTTTTCTTTTTTTTTTTTCTGGAAAAATTACTTAAAGGAGTCATATAGTGCAAGGAGAAGAAACCTAAGTAATATTTTGGAAACAGGACAAGGAACGTAAGGCACTCAGTCTGGGGGAACAGAGGCAATTAGAGGTAAACTTGCAATTTGCTCCTGTTTCCTTTATCAGTATCCTAATTGTAAAATCTCATATTAAGAAATGGATACACAACATATAAATCATCAGGGATGCGAAAGTAACTGAAGGTTATGACACTCCATTGTGTCAAAGACCTTAGGTTTCATTCAACAGAATGATATGAAACCTCTCATTCAACATGAAAGCACTTCAAACTTTTTAAAAAATGAAAGAAAAATGTACAACCATGCAAGTAATTTCTGAAAATTTTCCCTTAAAAAAATTTAAACTTGTCTAATATGAGATTATAGGCAAAGGCATCCAAGGGTCCAAGCATCATCTTTCCACTATCATGTCCATATCTAAATACACAACCCTTTTGCTCCATGAATATATTCACATTGCATAGTCAAGTTAGCTAAAGCACCTTCTTTACCATAAGATAGAACGATCCCATGTACAAGTTAACTTTCGCTATCTATAAGTCAAAATGATTTCCTCACTTGATTCACTTGTCCCTAATCCATTTCCTGATTTCATATGCTTCGTCTCTTTTTAAACTTGCATAACCCATCTACAACAGACTCATAACATCTCCGACTTCATATAAATGCGAACAAAGGATCAATCATCAGTCCAAACCAGTAATTAAACGATGATTAATCCAATGTTATCATCAGCTACAAAACTATGAAAGATGCACAACTGGCTCTGGCTCTGGCTCTTATACACACTCGAGCCAAAACCTCCCTGCATACCAGACAAATACGCAATTGGATAAAATAAAGCACCGAAAAAGGTTAGCAAAAACCACAATCATATTGCAATTAAAAAAACAAAAATAACCATTAAATTAATCAATCTAAATAAGCTCTAACACAATTTCATTGTTGCTGCAACCCTAATCAGCCTACATTATGATTATATAAAATTAAAACCAGAATCAGTCAAATTTATAATTCTGAATTAAAAAAAAAAAAAGGAAAAGGAAAAGAACCTGGAGATTGTGGAGCTTGATGTAGTCCCAGACTTTCTTGACGGCATCGGAGCGGGACGATTGGGAGACGCCGAGGAACTTATTGAGAACGGGGGAGACAGGAGTCAATTTGAAAATCCCGGAGTTGGGAGTCGGAGGTGCCCGGGACTGGTTCTCCGGCTTTGGCTTCGGCTTCGGCTTTGGTGCTGCAGTGGTTGACCTGGAGAAAGCAGCGGCTGTGGTAGATGCGGCGGTTGGGAGCTTCTTCTTGGCAGTGGCAGCTGCTGCAGCGGAGGAACACGGCGACCAAGACGACGAGGGTTTGGTGGTGGTGGCGGCCTTAGCAGCTTGGAGTAAAACCCTAGTGCCCCTAAAAACCCCTGTTGTAGTCATTGAAAATTGACACTCTCCTCCACAGTGGAATTTTTTTTTTTTTTAATTGGAGGTTGGGAATTGTTGACCACGAGTCCTTCAAGTTTTTAATTAGTTATCCTAAATCAAGATTAATATGTTGTATTTCTAAATCCTCCATGTTACTCTCTTTTGTAAAAGGTACAATTTAATATTTTCGCTCAAAATTTATTTTGTAAATTGTATCACATTTTTAATTTTGTTAATATTATTATTTTATGTTTTCAATGAATTTTTTTTGGTGGGTTTGTATTTAGTTTTCAATTCCACTTTGAATTCGTCATGATTTTATTTTCTCATATAAATTATTTCATTTTCAAGTTTAAAATAAATCAAAAACTTAAATATCATATTTGATCTTTCTTTATGTTTAATTTTAATTTGTATATTATTCCTTCTTTTTATACTCTAATTATCATATTTTTTTTAGAACAACTAAAAAATTACTTTGATATAACTTAAATACATAATATGGAAAATAGCATAAGTATTTTTTACTTGTATTATGAAAAATTTTGATATCTAACTTTTTTATTTTAAAAAGAGTGGATGCAAAAGTTTCAATTTATAATTTTATTGCTTATTTTTCAAAATAATTGAATTTGTACAAGTAGCCTTTTTTTTAAATTTGAACAAGTATTTATGTCATAATATTTTGTTATCTATTTTTTAAATTTTATTTAATATTATATGATTCTGGTTACGTACGGTAGCCAACCCTCTTTAACTGTTGACCAATAATTGATTAACAGACTAATGAGAGGCAAAAATAGTTGGACGAATCGATACAAGCTGTTTCTATTAGAAATTTGGGTGTATTAATTGGTTAACTAGTCTATGCTTACATCTACATGAAGGTTTTTTGGATGATTGTGGATCTTAATATGCATAGTATTTAGTGTTGATCATTATGTATTGTGTTGAATCATAATTAATTAATTTTGTTGTTTATGATTGTTGGGCTTCTATTTTGTGATTAATTGGGTTCTTAAAGCTCCCAATTTTTTATTTAAAAAATTATTTTTATTCTGTGATTAATTGGGATCTTAAAGCTCCCAATTTTTTATTTAAAAAATTATTTTTTATTCTTAGTCTATTGTAGTGATGTATTTAATTATTATGTTTTGTATTGATATGATAATTCATATAATATCATTTTAACATTATTTTTTAAATTATCAAATAAAAATAGTAATTCATCTGATTTCTATTTTTATATTTTACCATATTATAATTCTTATAATATTAATAGTGTTAGATTGCCAAGTAAAAATAATTATATAAATATATGGTATTTTGGTGAATAAAATAATAATCTAATTTCCAACCAAACATGATGGGACTATTTCCTAAGAAATCCCGTCAAATGCGGTACCAACCAAATACTGGATTGAAAGGATTATCAATTCGATGATGACTTATCCATTGGGATGAGTCATCATGCTTCATCCTGTCTGTGAATGAAACGTTGTTTGCCATGACAGTTGGGCTCAAGAACCTTAATACTTTGGAATTTAGATTTTAGACTCCTAATTCACAAGTATTATATGATTATAATCTTAAATGTGCCGAATTGAGCCGTTTTCAGTCTGTTGTATAGTATACTACAAGAACTGATTTCGACATTATTCGTTTATCAAGCGACGAGTTTTATTAGTATGTGTTTGAGTTTGAGTTGGACTTGTTTATATTGTTTATATTTAATGAGTATAGTTCTAGCTCGAATATGAGTTAGAGTTAAAAGATATAGGTTTTTGTTAAGAAAAAAATATAGTTTATTTATAGGTAATAATGCCATATGTATAGGTAGTAATGCTACTTTTGTGTGTATTTACTTTTTTTTTCCTTTTAAAATGCAAGGTATATATATCTATGATTTGTTTATATTTATATTTATGTATGTATTGCAAAATTATTCGACCAATTCATCTACTCGTTCGCTCTCAATTAGATTTAAACGAGTATGGTTATATGTTTGAATTTGATATGTTTATTAATCAATCGAACCTTTTTTGAACTCCAACGAGCAGAATAGAAATATGTTACCAAATAGCTAAATGTATAATCATGATTTATGGAGACTATGATTGTGATTCTTATACACGGATGAGTCTATGATATAAAGCTAACTCGATTATGTTGTAATTCATTTATTGGTTCTTTATATGGTACAAAGTTAGCAAAATCCCCTACATAGAGTTTTAATATTTCTATCCAAGTTACTAAATGGTAGTGGATAAGAAAATCTAGACTTTTGGAGCCTAGGAAAAAAATATCATCCTTCTAATGTATTTGGCTATTTGGTCCGAAAACTAAGGAGCTATTTGTTCAATATCCCGCAATCACAATTGGAGTAAATTTTGTGAACTAGATAATGAGTATGGATTTAATCAAACTCTTATTTGTTTGCTAAGTTTTCTAGAGGTTTAATATGTTTTTCTTTTGGTGTTGATCGGGGAAAGAGAGAAATCAGGAATAAGGAGGAAAGCTTTCTTTGGTTTTCAATCATTTTATTTGTAAAGGGGAAAAAAAAGTAATGGGAAATGATCTTAAAAGTCACCAAATTGAGGGAAATAAAAAACCTGTAGTGTAGGATAATCATTCTTGTTAACTTATTCTATTAAACATTAACCAAACAAAAAATTTACGTATCGTTATATTTGATGCACAATAATAGGCTTGATAACATTCCCAGATTTAAACTGTACGTAGTATTTTAATTCTTTAAAATTTGATTATGATTTTTTTTAGACCTATTAGATTGATTGTATCTCAATATATAGTAAAATCACAAATTTTACAGATCTGATTCGAAGTTTATTTATTGTTTTGTTATCATGTATTATGCTCTGTGATAATTGTGATGTATGTGAGATGTGGAAAAGTATTTTTTTTTTCTTTCTTACTTTTAAGGACAAATTGCCATTTTGTGCTCATAAGCAGTGTGTAATCAAATTGAGTTGAATTCCACCTTGATTGAGCATCGATATTTTGTCAAATAAACCAATAAAAATAATGCTCGATTAAGCTAAATGAACTTTTCATCCTCCATGTTTTGAAGTTGCTTGAGCTCATTAACGTCAAATTCAACCCTAACTTTGATTCAGTTGCTCACAAAATGCTTCATTTTTTCACTCCCCTTGAGTTTGATAATAATGTTCAGGAGAAGCAATCAATATCCCTATGTAGTTATTAGGCTAATGTAGACCACTTGGTCTCAATTTTTAAAACATGCCTAGCAGCTTGATGTTTTGAATGCTTATTCAAAACTAAACTAAAACTTAAGGTGCACGTATTAATTTAGAGAACGATATTTACAAATCTCTTTTTAACTTTTTATACACCTTTTTATTATTTATTAACAAAAATATTCACATGAAAGGTATACAAAAGCTAAAAGATGTGTAAACTTCATTGCCTATTAATTTTTTTTTTTTTTTTTGATAAATCATTGCCTATTAATTTGATTATAAAACTTTAAGGGCCTTTAAAGATATCTCTTGGTTCGTACAAATGCAGCCAATGGTCAGAATAAAACGGAAGTGTCATTATTTGGTTGATTGTAAACCTTTAAGGGCCATTGAGCAACATTTCCCTAACAGTATTGTTAATTTATTTATCTTACTATAAGAATTGATTAAAATTGTTGTAAAAAATCCAAAACAAACATTTTTTTTTCCATTTGAAGCAGACTATTTAAGACATCTAAGAGTAAAGAAATAAAAAAGGAAAAGAAGTATTTGAGAGTTGAACTATAAATTTCAATCGTATCTTTTTTTTTTTTTTATCTGAACCTATTCTATTACATTGGAGGGAAAGGAATAGTATTAGATGAAATTCAAACTTTTGACTTATAAAGTAGGGTCGTAAAGTTTTAGCTACTCTACTTAATATTATCTACATAATATTCTTATCAAGTTGAGTTTTGGTGACAACGAACAGACCTTTTGGTACAAAAGGAAAACCAATGAAATGGGTCCAAAATACCAAGCTAAAAAGAATGTGAATCTAACTAAAGCCGGCCAAACCAAAGTCCATGAAAAGCCCCCAATAGCCCCAACCCAAAATATTGAGTCAAAAAAATTGAAAGCCTTTGCTACTAACTTTCTGCTTGTCCTTCTCTCCTCCTCAATCTTCAAGCTTAGTATCCTCCCTCTTATCCTTTCATTTATCACTTTCTTTCTCTTCTCTTCTCCACACACACAACTCAAAACCTGATTAAAGTCACAAACTTCGGACATTGTACCATAATACTAGGCCACCATCAGACCTCCATTGCTTGAAAACCTTGAAAAAGACTCCATTTTGTTCAAGTTTTTAGAGCAATTGTCAGCATGCTTGAAGAATATATACACAAACACATAAGAAGAAAATTGTATTAGTAGTTAAACATATATGTATAGATATTGTAATGCTACTAATTTGATAGTATTAGAAGAAAGAGGATGTCTTTTCTGCTGCCACAGTTCAGGTGTTTGCCAGATGCTTTTGCTGTTTCCTTCAAATCCCACCAACACTCCACCCCCCAACTCTGTAAAGTCCATTTTCTTTTCTCTATTTGCGTCTTTTTTGCATTTTATTTTTGTGGGTTTTCTGCAAAAAGTGCTAATCGAATAGTTGTATGAATAGTTTTGGGTTGGAATTAAAAGTGGTTGAGTTTTTGTGGGGTTTTGGGATTAGTTTTCTAGTCATGCTGATGGTGCAAGAAAGTTTGATTTAGTTGAACTTTTACATTGGTGCAGTTAGTGGAATGAATTGATTGTATATTATTTATTTATTTTGTCTGATGAAGATTAGAGTGTACATTAAGTTAGCTTGTGAATCATTTCTCCTATTGGGGGGTGGGGTAGGGATGAGGGGCGGTCTGATATGAATTAGTGAATGAGTTTCTACTGCAAGTGTTTAAATTGTGAATGAAATTGAGAAATGGGCAGAAGATTAGTATTAATGAGCAATGAACTTATATTTTTCTCATTTATGCAGAATAAAGTTCAGATTTCATTTTGCTTTTATGTTTTCTTGATTGTTGGAAAATCTATACGAGGGGAAAAGAAAAATGGATAAGTATGTAACTGATTTTCTTCTTAGATTGATGCAATGAGGAATGATAGTCAGGTTTACATGAGTTGAATTAAATCATCTGCTAGTTAGTTGCAGTCTGAAAAAAAATTTGACCTCATAATTTTTACAAGTCATTCGGTGCTGTCAAATTTATTCTGTGGATCTCAGCTGTTGGAAGCATGTTTTTAATGAAATCGAGATTTTAGGGGCCCCCATTTTGTTAGGCATCTAGTGGGGTAGGATGTTTGAACATTTCAGATTAATTAGCTGGTATAACATTGCTTGGGAAGCTAAATTTTAGTTGTATCTATCATTACCTTTGGCTTTATAATCTTGGTTACTCTATATAGAATTTATTATCTAATTGTGAGACCTTACCATGTAAATCCTCTTCTGAAAATGACCAACCCATCATAGGAAAAAGAAACAAAGCAAGAAAACTAAAGTACTTTTCATGTCACTGCTTAACTGAGCATCATAATTAAATCCTTTTGGCAATTTACTTTGCAGTCTCTAGATCTGCTGGTTCAGCAGCATATACACAAGTAAAGTTATTTTCTCCTGGGACAAATTATGACAATCGCCATTTGTCTTCATGTTTATAAATCTGAATATTGTCTGAACTGTAATTCATGTTCTGTTGATCTGAATTTACTGTTTGATGCTTCGTTAATTGGATTTCGTGATTTGGAGGATGTATTTTGTTTTCAAGAACTATTCCCCGACGGGATACCATTTTGGTGTTCTTAATTGTTGATTTCAATTTGTAAATGTTCATATCATAATGTCACCTGAGGAATTGCATAGTACTTTTTGGATGTTAGTATTGAGACTTCTGTTTGAGTAACAGGACATGTTTTATTGGTTTCTAGATCTTCTAGGGCATGTAGATATGTGATCTTATTTTTGTCTTTTTCTTGAAATGCAGCAAAGAATAGAGAACTTGCAGCATGTCAGAATGCAGTGCATCTTATCAACAACATCAGCACCGACATCAGCAACATCATCAAGTACAGTGCTTGACATTGAGAAGCTACGACTATTGTCTTTAGAAGGCAGATTCAAATTCTGTTTCAGATGGTTCAGTGGAAAGCCCCAAAATCACCTAGCAATGGCTGCAGTTCTTGACATGGAGAAGTGCAAATTACTTTCTCTGGAAGCTCATTCAGATTCAGGTACAGCAAGCAGACCATGGACATATGGACCAGTTGATTCAGCTATAAAGGTTAGCACATAGAGGCTAGAGAATAACTCTACATCCTGCACATAATTTGTTGAGGTAGTTTGGAATCGATGCGTTCTGTAACACTCAGATGATTTGATGAACAGTTCTTTTTAATTCAAGTATAATGTGAGTAAACAAGAAGAGGAAGGTCACCTAGTAGTGAAGCTAGTGGGGAAATAAGCAGAACGGTTAAGTTAGAGTTTCCTTTTAGCTATGATGAATAATATTTATAAGTATCATATGCATTCAACATGATTCAAGGTTAAGTAACTTTGAACTTTAATTTGCTACCAGTAAATTCAGAATTGCACAACTTGGAGTTGATGCCTACATTATTAGCAACTAGTTAGGTTAGGCTGGGTATTACTGTTTATCCTTTGATGCCCCTTCTCATTGGACCTTATACTCTACATTGCAAAATGGCAGACTAGTTAGCCAAGCTTCAAACTATTGTCATTCATTGGTTACTTAGTGTTGTCATTGACTTGATAGTATGTGCAGACAAATCTTGGAGCAACTTTGGTGAGGGAATCCCTTATTGCAAATGAAGAGGCTGTAATAGCAGCTGCAGCAGCAGAAGCAGTTGCCTTAGCAAAAGCAGCCCTTAAGGTTGCCAAGGATGCAGTCATGATGGTTGGCCATGGTAACTTGACAAAGTCAGATATTAAAGCAATGGATATCCCTTCTGGAGCTAATAATGTCCCGTCCAATGGAGCTCTTATGAGTCAACTTGAGAAAAGTATTAATGTCCTAGGAGAAACAAATCTTGCTGGAATTGAGTCGGGCAAAAATCGTTCATTTTGGTATCCCTTCACAGGTATCGGATGATATGGAGCCCACTAATGAAGAACTAGAACTTCTGCAGGAACAACTCTTGGATAATGTAGCTGTGAGATCAAAGCGTCAAAAAGAAAGAAAAGCAAGAAGAGTTAGAGCAGCAGAAAGGGCAGCTGCCAGCGTTGTATCTGTGAAATCTGGTTCTACAAGCAAGAAGAAGCGTTCTTCTGTGCAGG
Organism: Mitragyna speciosa; assembly: GCA_024721245.1. Classification (NCBI taxonomy): domain Eukaryota; kingdom Viridiplantae; phylum Streptophyta; class Magnoliopsida; order Gentianales; family Rubiaceae; genus Mitragyna; species Mitragyna speciosa. The sequence continues at coordinate 5,220,091 of CM045558.1, forward strand.
ATGTAGATTACTCTGATCCGTTGCGCTACTTGAGAGGAACTACCTGCTAACTTCTAGGCTGCTAACTGCCTTCCGAAGAACAGGAGTTATCTGAAGGAATACAGGTTGGTCAACTATTAAGAAGTATTATCTTGCTTTTTTTTTTTTTTTCCATACTTTGTCTTGTCGTGGATGGGGTGCTTCTTTTGTCAATTGATATTGTGAAGTCTACATTTCTTTTCATAAATTAAACTCACTTATTCTATCTCAAGATGATTATTATTTATCATTCAGATAGCTTGTAGAAAACCAAATTTGGAACTGGCAAACTTCTAATTTGTCTGTTGAATAGCTGTTTTTGACTGTGATGCAACAAAATAGCACTGGGAGTTCAATAACTTCTTCGTCACTGAGTGATCTGGTAATAAAATAACTAATTTGGATAACTTTGAGAAGTTAATGCACAACATTATTTTATGTAGATGATAATTTTATCAAGTTCTTGATGGGGGTCTCCACTTGGAATGGGACTTGTAGCTTTGTGGGTTTTCTTGGCATATTCATGGTCAGTAGATAATCAAATTGCAGCCTTAATATCCTCTATGATTACCAGCTGTCCTTTTAGATGAATATTTACATTTTAAATATGAGATTTTTGTATGTTGGTTATTTTACTGGGAGAATTTGGAAATAACATGGTTTTTCTTTGGGAAGTTTCTAACTGAGTGAACCTTCGATTAATGTAATATTCATTAAGGACACCATTGATTAGTAGCTTCAAAAAAAGTTTTGAGATTGACATGCTGATAGGATACTAGTTACAATACATTGGATGTAATAGCTGTGCTGCCATCTTATTTTCAGACTTGCTATGACCGTCGACATCTTGAGCAGTTTGCATTCCATATGGCCTTTCTGCAAATATCAACAAATGTTACGCTAACATTGAGTCATAAATTCTATGCTTTCTCTTTCATTTTTCTCCTCATTTCCTGGTGGGATGATTTATTAGTAGTCCTCTTATTCCTTTTTCTAGTTGTATGTGATGTAACTTATAAGATTTCATTCAGGATCTATTAAAACTGGAAAGACTTCAGGAGGAACTTGCACAACGCTGTGGGGCTCAGCCCACTTTTGCTCAATGGGCTGCTTCTGCTGGTGTTGATCAGAAAGACCTTGAGGAAGCGATTAAATTATGGTACTCTATGCAAAGATAAAATGATTAAGAGCAACATACGTCTTGTTATTTCTATTGCAAAGAATTATCAGGGAGCTGGGATGAATCTCCAAGATTTGGTTCAGGTATCTTTTCAGAAACCTTTTGCTATGACGTGATTCAGAGTTTCCCTCAAATAAAAAGCGTTTGAAACACATTTGATTTTTGCTTTTGGGAGTGCAATGGATTCCCCTAGGAGCTGATTTGTTCCACTTCATTCTCAGGAAGGGTGCCGAGGCCTTTTACGTGGTGCAGAGAAGTTTGATGCTAAGAAAGGTTTCAAGTTCTCCACCTATGCTCATTGGTGGATAAAGCAGGCTGTTCGGAAGTCACTTTCTGATCAGTCTAGGACAATTAGATTGCCGGTACATTTTCTCAAACTGATTACTTCTTTTAACTTTTTCTCCTCCTGATTCTTTTTATAATCAATTCCAGACTGTAGCCTCTGTATCAAGCTAGGCTGCCTTTGCTGACTTGCTGCGGTTTCAAAATTTGCTCTTTCCTTGTTTTCCCAATCATGTGTCTTAAATATACTAAAGATAATTACAAATTACAAATTATAGACGACTCCTTTGATGTGGTGTATGATTTAATCTGCAACTTTTGTGGCAATCCAGTTTCACATGGTTGAGGCAACTTATAGAGTGAAGGAAGCTAAAAAGCAACTATATTCGGAAAATGGTAGACATCCTGATGATGAAGAAGTGGCAAAGGCAACTGGGCTTTCAATGAAGAGACTCTCTGCTGTAATGCTGACCCCTAAAGCTCCAAGATCTCTTGATCAGAAAATAGGGATTAACCAGAATCTTAAACCTTCGGTGCGTTAAAAAATTCTCAATTCTTTGTTTGGTGGGAGTTCATAATTAATCCTGTCCAATGAGTTGTCACCAAACTGTATTTCAAGTTCTCTGATTATTATTCCTGTATCTTCTTTCCAGGAAGTAATTGCAGACCCTGAAGCTGAAACATCGGAAGACTTGCTGATCAAGCAATTTATGAGACAAGACCTTGAGAAGGTTTTAAACACTCTAAACCCAAGGGAGAAGCAGGTCATTAGATGGCGATTTGGACTAGAGGACGGAAGGATGAAGACATTGCAAGAGATTGGGGAATTAATGGGTGTGAGCAGGGAGAGAATCAGGCAAATTGAATCATGTGCATTCCGCAAATTGAAGAACAAACGTAGAACAAAGAATTTGCAGCAGTATGTGATTTCATAAGCTCCTCAAAAACATCAGGAAACCAGTATATATTTCTGAGCAACAACTTAGATCTTGAGGCTCATTCTCTCCCTTTTACACATTTTTCCTTCTTCATATCTCCTCCCATAGATCCCCATAATCATGCCTTTTGCTTTCTTGTTTCTCTTATTTCTCCAGCTATAGAACTATGTCATTCTTGTAAGATTAGATAATGTTTGTGTACAGTTAAAAAGGAAACATTTTCAATATGCAATATCAGATTTTTCAAAGAGATGCTGCAAGGTTAAGCACATATTCTCAGGCTGAATGATTTGAGCGTAACAATTTGTCCTTTATGCTACAAATTGCCTAGGGTCACTAAGAAACTTGTTGAGGAATCAACTCCTTGCTTCATGAGTTTTGTATAATATGGGGTGTGTTTGGATGTCATTATTTGGAATTTTTTGGAAAATTTTTTTCAAAATGTGTTTGGTTAGTTAGAAAATTATTTGGCCACAAGTCAAGAAATTTTTTACCAAAAATTTTTTCCCACTTTTTCAAAAATAATGCTTTAAATTTTCCCACCAAATATTTTCATTTTAAATGTCAAATGTTTTGTCAAACTTTGTGTCAATTTTAGGGGTTTTTTATACAATTATTTACAAAAATAAGCATATTTATGTTCAAAATTTTTTAAAAAAATTGAAAAATCATGAGTAACAAAATAAGATTCATTGTCGATGGATTTTGTGGATGTTTTGTAGACAGAGCACTGATATCAGACTATGGTAATTTTACGAGCGTCGATATTGTCTTAAAATTGAAAGCTTACTAAACACTTGTTATTTTACAAGCGTCCGACATCAATGCTCGTTCCACAAAACCCTCACAAAAACCCACCGATAATTGATCTCATTTTGTTACTCACAATTTTTTCAATCTTTCTAAGCAAATATTTAACATAAACGTGTTTGTTTTTGTGAATAATTGTGAAAAAAGTATCTAAAGCTGTTACAAATTTTTGAACAAATCAAAAACTTTTGACAATTCAAGCGATTTTTTACCTTTTTAAAAAAATCGACAAAAAAATTATTTACTATACAAACAACAATTTCAAAAAATTTTCACAAGTCAAACACTTTTCAACTTTTTCAAAAGACAACAAAAATTCTCCTAAATAATTTTTCCCAATAATTCCCCCAAATAATGACATCCAAACATAGCCATGATTGTCCAGAATTCACGATATGGCGAAATTTTTGAAGTTGTACATTGTCTAAGTAAACAAATTATGATGACAAATTTTTTTTATGGTTAATGCATTCGTAAAAAGCCAATTGCCTATTATTGTGTATTTTCACTTTTGAAATGAACAAGAAAAAAAGAAAAAAAAAAAGGATTGACCCAGTTTCACTGGCCGGGGGCCTGCGCCGGAACCCTGCTAACCACCATTGGCAAATGGCAAATGGCAAATAGGTGGCATTGGGGTTGGTTGAAAGCCACAAGGATGCCTTGACGTCTAGCATACGAATGTCAAACTTCATCTGTTTGGATTGTGATTTGCTGGACTATGATTAAAAGAATGAATAACACTATTTAAATTATCAAAAAAGCCGTTAAAAAAAGTATATAAATAACATTCTAAAAATATTATTCAGAATAATGTATCGGTTTAGTCGTATTTGTAAATGGGTTACAGCACACATTGATGTAGAAAAGTATGAAAAACAAGTAAAGAAAAGGCTCTAAAAAGGCAATTGAAAAGAGGAAAGAATGAACCATCCCAAAACGGAAAGAAAAGATGTACAAACTGAAAAGAAAATACTTCTTTCTTGAGTTGTTAATCATATCCACATTAAGGACATTGCACGCTATAATATACTTCCTCCGTTCCATTTTGATAGGCTTATAGGTTTTTTCATACAGTTTAAGAAAAGTTAGTTAACTTTATTGAAAGAATGAATTAATCTATGATGTTACTAAAATACCCTTATATTTATCATTAAACATTTACATTAAATACAAATAGAAAATTACACCATAAGTCAAATTAATTCTATTTGATATGTGAATGCACGGTTTGCTATGCACTCTCACTTATAACAAAGTAATTAAATAGGGGCATTTTAGAGAAGTTGAAAATTAATTACATTCTTCAATTAGAAAGTGGACTATAATTTGGGACGGATGAAAAAGAAAAACAAGCCTATCAAAATGGGACAGAGGGAGTATGTATGATAAAGAATACAGAAGGACAAATAAAGAAAGAGCCCATGAACTAGCGAATGTATTGCATGTGGGCTATCTAGCGAGAAACTAATAATTTATAGACCAACCATGTAGTTTTGCTAAACTTAAAGAAAATGTTGACAAAAAAGGCTTTTTGGGAGAAAATAGTGATAAACAAAAGGTTGCATCTCAATTTCTTTCCCTATGAGACACACATTTACAAGAACTAAGGAAGTGTTTGGTTTAGGAGAATCAAGAAAGAAAATAGACATCATAAGTAATGACACCCATTATTGATATTTGCAAAACAACTATCACTATCATTCAACGGGAATGAAAGTGATTAATTGGGGTGTTAATGATTCTTTTCAAAATACTATTATATCAAACCCATTAACCCTTTTGATTAAAGGCAAAATTATATCCCCTAAAAAATATACATGTTTTGAGATACCTACTCCCTTAATATACTATTATTCTTTCCCCCCTCCTCCCTCTCTCTTTCTACTTTTGGCTCTCACTCATCTCTTCTCTCTCTTTACTATTTCTTTTGGTTTTGAATATTATTCATTAGTACTTTGTAAAGTTTTTTTATAAATTTTTTTTACATTCAATTTCTTTTATAAAAATTTGAACTTAAAATAAAAAATATATAGTAGTCCATATTAATACAAAAAATTGACTTTGTTTTTAAGGTTACCAGTTACACAAGACTCAAATTAGAGCATGGCTATATTTAAAATTGAAGAAGCATTTTTAGAAATTTTTTTAAAAAAGTTAAAAAATAAAAATCTAAAAAATATTTATATCATAAATAAAAGATTTAAAATTTTTAAAATTTACTTGAAAGTTGTCGCGCCCCATTTTTCGAAGGATAATAGAAATCGAGAAAAAGGAAAAGGAAGAATTAAATGTGGGTTGTGTTTATTTATTGGAAAAAGAGTGTAAATTTTTGTAAAAATAACCTTTTAGAAAGTGCTTTATAAAAGATAGTTCGACAAAAATATTACAAACAAATGCTTTATTTTGAAAACAAAAGAAAATGGCCTAAAATGGGACTTTGAAAATGCGACAATTTTGGGCCCGAAAATAGAGTCTAAAAAGGGTTTTTTAGTGAAAAAGGAGTCGCCACTTAGTATTGAGTTTTGGTGTACCAAGTCACCAGAAAATATTCTATAAAAGGTAAAAAATTAAAAATGATTTATTTAGAAAATGCTTTTTTTTTTTAAATGTAAGAAAAAACGAGAAAACCCTTTTTTAGACAACTCCAGGTCTTTGAAAAACAAGAGAAAAAGGTTCGGGAGTCACAGTTGAAGAAAGGGAACGCAAAGGCTTGCGCCTAAGGCACCCTTTCAACCTAGTCCGAAACTAGTTTCAAGGTTTAGTCTAAATTTTCCTAATATAGCCCTAAGATTTTATCGCATTTGGATGCAACTATATGAATGCAAATCTAGTCCTAAAAATAGATATCATTAAGGGACAAAATGTTCCATTGAGGCTTGGTCGGAATTACAGCATTAATTGCGAAACCCGAATATAGACCTCGACGGAGTCACGAGTATAGATGCAAAATGGAATGCAAAAGAAAAGGAAAATAGTAATATAAATGGTAAGTGAACAAAGAAAGTAGGGATGCAACATAACGGGCACGGGAGACTAATAGACTCGTGACTAACTATTCCTACTCACGGAGGGGGGAACGGCATGTACGCCACCGCTTCCCACGTGAGTAGATGACTATTTCTAGTCGAATCACACAAATGGCCTAAGATTCTACGCGTAGTGGAATCTAAATATTATGCACTGAACATATATTTAAAATAGATAATAATAAGTGATAAAGTATATATAAAAATCATGCAAAACTGGAGAAAGGCCTAGAAAAGAGAAAATGTGTGCGAAATGGCATGAAATGCACACAAGAAATGATTTTAGTACTAAAATGACCTAAAGGTCTAGCATTGGACTAGCCTATTTTCTAAAAAATTCTCCGCTAGCATTGGACTAGTGAAGAAATCGGAATTAACCACAACTAGCGTTGGACTAGTGTGGCGACGATACACATATATTATAACAAGTAAGTAAATAAATAAATAAAAACATAGATTAAAGCAATAATCACATAAAAGAAGATAATAGCATATAGGAGCACATAGCACACAAGCATAATATTCTAGATGCAAAGTCCTAAAAAAAGTGAATAAAACACATAAGCACATAGCACACATAGCACACAAAAGCCCTAACTATTACACCGGGAAAGCCTAATTACAATCTAAAAATAAAAAATAAAAAATAAAAGATAACCTATCTAACCTATCTATTACACTTTCTATCTAAAATACATAAGATTTTTGTTAAATAGATAACACATAAACTATCTATTACATTAACTATCTAAATACAAGAATTTTGCTAAATAGAATATTACCTATCTATTACATTTCTTCGAATAATTAAAATTTAAATTCAAGTAAATAACATGAAATAAATAAATGTTCACACATGTATAAAAATTATAAGCACAAAGAGAGAGATATATATATATATATACATAAAACATATAGAAAAACATGTAGGAGCACGTAGGAGCACATAAAAAGAAATTAAAAGGGTAATCGAGGTACCTCCTATTCGTAAACCCGGTACAAATTGCTACTAAAATGAACAAACATGTCAAAAATACCACTATTTAATAAATAAACCACTAATTAAATAATTTCATACCAATCACTATGAACATACTACGATAATTCAAACAATCATAGCAATAATAAGTAAAAATTAAAAATAATAATAATAGTTAAATATTTAGGAAGAAAAATAAAAATTGTTTAAGTAAAAATAAATAAGTAAATAAATAAATAAAAATAAGGAAGATGAAAATAAAATAAAAATAATAAAAGATAAAACACAATAATACCTACTTGGCACCCAAATAAGAATCATCAAAATATCTAAAAAAAGAGAAATAAAGAAACTAATTTGAACACTAATTAGATAAAAGACTATATTTTGGAACCTTAAAAATAAAAGTTAAATATAAAAAGAAAATAATAAAAAAAACTTGAGGAATTAATTAAATTTTTTCTTTTTTTTTTTCAAAGAATAAAAATTTCCTAAGGCTTTGGGTTAAAAGTGGACATTTAGGCAATATTCTAGAATAAAAATGTAATTTATAACAAACTAAAGGGTAAAATTATAATTTTCAACTATAATTAAGATAATAATATAATTTACAACAAATTTAAAGGGCTAAATTATAATTTCCAGCAAGTATAATGCCAAAAATAAAAATTTCCAGCAATACTTAGGGCCAAGAATATAATTTCAGCAAGGTTATTAAACAATACACAATTTACAGCAAACATTTAAAGGTAAAAATTTAAGTTCTAGCTACTTGGAGGGCAAAAATATAAAATTCGGCAATATTGGAAGGCAATAATGTAATTCTAGCAAAACATAATAACAAAAATAAAATTTCAGCAAAGTTGGGGGACAAAAATGCAATTTTCAGCAACATTAGGGAATAAATTGCAATTTCCAGCCACATTCAAAGACTAAAATAGAATTCCAGCAACATTTTATGGCCAAAATACAATTCCAACAATGCCTAGGGAGTAAAAATGAAATTTCCAGAAATATTGAAGGGTAAAAATGTAATTTCAGAAAAAGTATAGGGGTCGCAATGTAATTTTATAAAAATATAGGGGTCAAAATGGAAAATTAAAAAATGTAGGGGCCAAAATTATAATTATATGAAAGTCGAGAGACCGAAATGCAATTAATTGGGACCTAATTGAAAAGAAAATAAAATTATAGAGGCCAATCTACAAAAAACAGAAACTTAAAAGCACAAATCATAAATGCTCAGAGCTACAGTAACATTAATAAAAGTATAAGGACTATAAAATAAATACATGTTATTAATTAAAAAACAAATTAGAAAACTCAATCAACAAAACAACGTAGTTTTGAGTGAAACTACGTCAAAACGACGTAGTTTCACTAAAACTTTTTTTTTTTCGGTTTCATTTTTTCTTTTTTTTTCTTTCTTTTTCTTCTTTCTTCCTTTTCTAATTTTCCAGATTTTCTTTTATTTCTCTTTTTTCTCTCTTTTTCTCTTTTTTCTTTTCTTCTTTCTTCCCTGCTTATCTCTTCCCAAAACTATTCTGCTCTCTCTCGATCTCACTTTCTCGCCTCGCCTGACTTCCCTTTCCTCGTCGATCTCTCTTTCTTCGCCGACTTCTCTTCTCTCTCTCTGTCGGTCTCTCTCTCAATGTCTCTTTCCGATTCCTCTCTCTCTCTATAGTTCCTCTCACTCTCTAATTGCTCTTTATTCCTTCTTTCTGGTATCCTCTATTACTCCATTTCTTCCTTCCATTCATTTTCAATCCAGCAACATGCTTCCCTAAACTTTGCTTCTTCTTTAATCGAAAGAGGAATGCTTAAATTAAAACAACTTTAACTCTTTTTAAATTATATATTAAGACTGAAATACAACATTATAAGAAGGAAAAAAAAGAAAAATTTAGTGTAACAAAATTAAAAGTTAGTTCTACGTTAGAAAAATACAATTTAAAATAAGTAACAAATGGTCTTAAACTAAATAAATAAATTATGAAAATTTCCTTTACATAAAATTTATAAGATGCACATATACAAAATTCTCATAAAGAAAATTTTAAATAAAAAGTGCGTCGGGAAACGTGATCTAAAGAAAAAATTATAAAATTTTTGAAAATTAATAAATGACATTTAAAAAATCACAAAACTTTACACAACATTCATTCTCACACAAAAGCACATATATTATAATTTTCACTCAAAAAAAAATTAGATTAATACGTTCTTGGGAAACGTGCCCCTAATAAACAAAACGACAAAAAATAAATAAGTACTAAATGACCTCTAAAAATCATGTAATTTTTACAAAAAATTTATAAATATACAAAATACACATATAAAATTTTTCACTTGTAAATTCTCATAAAAAAGAGTGCATTGAAAACGTGCCATTAAATTTAAAATATTAAATTTTAAATAAATAATAAATGACTCCTAAAAAATCATTAAAATTATAAATAATGATAAAAATAGTAAAATTGTATATTTAGGAAATAAAATAAAATTTATGTGGTGAAATTACCATTTTGCCCCTGATATGACAAATTAGACGTAATATATACAAAAATTATAATTGGCCCCTGAAAATAAAAAATACCCCCTAGATGAAGTAATACGCATATTTTTATAAAAGGTGTGTCAAAATTTGGTGTCTACAAAAGTCATTCCAGTAAGCTAAACAAAGTATTTTTATAATGATACCCATTCCATTATTAAACCAAATATATTGGGAGGAATCATCAAAATCCATACTCGTTGTCAGATTAATGATACTTATAGTAATAGTGATCGAGGAATTTGAACCAAATGGTCCCTAAGTAAACTTCAATGGATTGAATTGGATACATTACAATCAATAAATTGTTTGAATCTAATTATCGACAATATAAAGCTAAAGACTGATTCATGTTAGTATTTGAACTTGAATTACAGATATAACTTGTTTCCCATTGAAATTGCATTCATCTTCTTAGACTACTATCAGTCATAATTTTCTCTTCCCTTCATGCATCTTGTTATTGATGCAAGAGACTTTAAATTAATTTTTTTGTAAAGCGATCCACATATTACCTAGAATGAACTAAAGAAAGTAAATTAGTGTAATTGAAAATTACTCTGTGAATTAAACTCAAGAAGATTTATTTGCTTTATTTTGTGTTTTAACAAAGACGTAATTATTATACACAATCTAGTGTATAAATATTTTGCTAGGTAAATAATTTTATCATGATTTGGAATGAAGAGATAAAAGAAAATTTAAAACTAGGGAGAACATCTTACATCTCCCCTCACCCACCCAAAAAATGGAAACAGATATTTTATAAAATACTTTCCATAGCAATTATATTTGTATTTAGAATTTAATAAACGACATTCTTATTATTGTTTTTAATAAAGAAAAAAGAAAGAAAAGGCTTATCATATTTATCAAAAAGAAACAAATGACAGCCAAAATTTTTGTTTACTAGTATCTAAAAATTAAAAAAAAAAATGTTACATTAAATTGCAGTAAAAGCACACAGTTATTACTTACCTAAATAAGCCAAAGATTTAAGTAGTGAGAAAGTTTATGGACACAAGAAAGTCAAAGTTGAGTAGGATATTAACTTGACACTCAAAGTTCAAAGTTCGGTGTACACATTGAATTATTATCTTCTAATTCATACTTACAAGGAAGAAATTTTTGCATATACCCTGTCTACCTAATGTAAATACAACTATTTACACCATAAGCATAACAATTTGTACAATAAAAAAAGTACAAACATGTTTTGTTGCAAAAGATAGCGCTGCAAAAGAATTGAGTATTTAACGAATAGTTCGGATATAATTTATTAAGGGTTAGATTTAAATTTGAAAAAAAAAATTGAGTTTGCAAATTTTCCATTAGAAAACTCATAAACTAGGCTCGAATACATTTTTTCTTTAATATATATTATTTTTATTTTGAATCATATTTACTATATACATTTTTGTTTGGTAGATAAGTGCTAATATAAATTACATTGTTCAATTGCATGACGTATATAATTAAATATATTGATTTAAATCTAAAATTTGAAAAATGATTGAGATTAAAATTTAGGTTCATATAAAGCCGTAGTTTAAAATTTTAAATCAAGCCTAACAATGTTGTAGACGAATTCGATTTATTTTTTCATAATGCTAGCTAACATATGGACTTCCTTTTTTTTTTTTTTTTTTACAAAACATATGGACTTCTTTAACCTCTTGATATATAGTATAGCCTCAATTACTTATTTATTAAAACTTAGCATTAGCTGGATCCGAATTTAAAGCTTTAAATTGAGTCTGACACTAGAGTTCGATTCAATTTTATTTGTTTAGAACCCTAAGCAGGAATAGACATGTAAAATTCCCTATCTTAGCATTGGTTTCAGTTAGTTATTCTATGTGCATCAAACCTTGTACGTTTCAATAGGATAAGAAGATTGAAAATCATAACATACCATCATATGTTGAAAATCATAACGTACCATCATACAGTCATAGGAAAATTTTCTCCCTATCCATGTGTAACTATGTAAGATAGCTTGATATACTTATATTATGTGCATCAAAACCTATACATTTCAAGCAAATATAAACATTGAAAACCATAACGGACGCGCAATTAGTCTTAACAAAATCTTCTCCCTCATCCTCCCAATCTATGTATTATTATAGGCAGAATTACTTGTATTACATGAAGCAAAAGTTGTACATTTGAAAAAGGTACAACACTTTAAAACCAATATACTAGGTGAATAATTTACCAAATGTCAAATCCACCCAAAACTCCACCCTCTACCCAAAAAATGTGTGTAGATACGTACGTATATACGTACATACATACATAGATAAACACACACACACATGCATGTGTGTACATACTGGTCATATGGAAAGATTAACACACATAGATGAATACATTGCAAGAGATTGGAAGATTAACGGGTAGTGAGCACGGAAGAGAATCAGGCAAATTGAATCGTGTGCATTCCGTAAATTGAAGAACAAACGGAGAACGAAGAACTTGCAGTAGTATTTGATTTCATAAGCCTCTAAAAAACATCAGGAATATAATTGATATAATAATACTATTAGAATTGTAAAAAGAAGTGGTCCAAAGGATGTGTAGAAATAATATTTCAAAATATTATCTAGAATAATGTATCTATTAAATGGAGCCAGCTCTGGATATGCTTCGACACAAGTTAATGAAGAAAAGTATATAAAAGAAGCAAAGAAAAGGCTTCTTGTTGGAGGACGTGATCTAGAGTAGAAAACACCATAGATTAAAGTGCTTTTACTTAGAAATATAAAAAAACCAGCTGAGAAGAGGCAAATAATAGGGTCAATTTGGTTGGACTGAAATAATTTTCATGTAAAATACTTTTAGAATTTCCTTTAGTGCCAAACACTGGAAGATGTTTTCTTATGTAAAATATTTTTTAATTTTCCTCTCTCTCGCTTGAAACAATTTGTATACTTAACTAAGTATAAGTTATTTTCCAAATAGTTCCAGGAGCAATATTAAACCTTAAGTGCCTACTTTTCTAACTTCAATTACCAAACTTATTTTTGTTTTTAATTCTTATCAACTCATTTTTCTTCATTTTGGATCCGACACTAATATAATTATAATTATGCATACTTTACCATTATATTATCTTATAGATTAATTGTAAACTAAAATAATTTCTAGTTAACTCCAATTACTTGTCAAGCATTTATTGCAATTGTTATTTTTCTTTTTAACTCATATTAAGAATATTAAAAACTAAAAATATCAAAAAATCTATTTGTAAATATTTTTAAATTGTCATCCAAATATCAAAAAATTGTAGGAAAAATGACTTTTTCTATGTAAAATGTTCTTTTCCTAAGGAAAATATTGAACATCTAACCAAACAAACTCTTAACCATTTTAAAACAGAAAGAAAATATATACAAACTAGAAACAAAAAAGACTCTTTCTTGAGAAACTAAGTAGAAATCCAGTCATCTTGTTGCCTAGAGTTGTTAAATATATGCACTAAAGGACATTGCTTGCTATAATTCAAAAAATATTCATAATAAGGAAAGGAGAAGGACGAATAAAGAAAAATCCTATGTACTAGCAAATGCATTGTGTGTGGGCAAAATACTAATGATTTATAGACCCGTTTTGCTAGACTATATCAAAGTAAGGGGTGACAAAAAGGTTTTTCGTGAGAAAATAGTGATGAACAAAAAGTTGCATCTCAATTTCATTACCCTACAAGAACAAAACAAAATTCAATGGATTGAATTGGATGCAATTAATAAATTGTTTGAATCTGAATTGTCAAAATATAAAGCTAAAGACTAATTTATCTTAGTCATTGAATTTAAATAAAAAAGAGAACCTGTTTCCAATTGAAGTTGCATTCATTTTCTTTGACTACTAATAGTAGCTCATATTTTCCTCTTCTAGTCATGCATCTTATTATTGATGCAAGAGACTTTAACTTAACTTTTTATGTAAAGCAATCCACATATTACCTAAAGAAAGTACAATAGTATAATTGAAATAATGGAATTAGTGTAATTAAAAATTACTCTGTAAATTAAACTTGAGAAGATTTACTTACTTTATTTTGTGTTCTAACAAAAACATAATTATCATACACAATCTAGTATATAAATATTTTGTCAAGTTAATTACTTAGTTTATTTTGTGTTCTAACGAAAAAAGTAATTATTATACACAATCTAGTGTATAAATATCTTGCCAAGTTAATAATCTTTATTTGGCAAAAAGTAATATAATAATTTGTTTGGATGGTTGTTTTTTAAGGTGTTTATTAAAAAAATATTACTATAGTAATTTTAGAGATTTTTTTCAATAAATATATAAGTAAGATAAAAAGTTAGTTAAAAAATGTGTTTAAAATTTTCTAAAAATATGTTTCCAAAAAATTTAACTAAACAACAGAATTCAGGAGAACATCTTATATCTCCCCTTAGCCACTCAAAGAAAGGAAACAAAAGAGAATACTATTTTCCAAAATATATACTTTCCATAGCAATTATATTCGTGTCTAGAATTTACACAAATGAATGGCATTCTTATAATTCTTTTTAATCAGGGAAAAAAAAGAAAGAAAGAAAAGGACTGTCGTGTTTACCAAAAAGAAACAACAGACAACAAATTTTTTTTGGCTTACCAGTCTCTAAAAAATAAAAGAAATGTTACATTAAATTGCAGTAATTGCCCATAGTTAATTACTTACCAAAATAAGCCAGAGATTCAAGAAGTGAAAAAGTTCATGAACACAAGAAAGTCAGAGTTGAGTAGGATATTAACTTGACATTGAATTATTATCTTCTCATTCACACTTACAAGGAAGAAATTTTGGCATATACCCTGTCTAGTCCTAGTATGAAAACAATTTGTACCATAAGCATAACAGCTTGTAGCAATTAAAAGAGTACTAACATGCTTTATAGCAAAGGAGAGGATTGTCAACTGGATTGAGTTCGTAACTAATAGTTCAAACTCGATTTGTTAATTTGAATTCGAAAAATACTTGAGTTTGAGTTCGAAAGTATTTCATTAGAAAACTAGTAAACTAGGCTTAAATACATTTTTTTATCTTTAATATATATCATTTTTATTTTGAATGATATTTACTACATATATATTTGTATTTGTTTAATACATGCTAATATAAATTATATTAGTCAACTGTATGATATTTGTAATTGAGTGTATTGGTTTAAACCTAGAATTTGAAAATTTGTGTTGGGATTAAAATTTAGTTCATATTAAGCCCAAGTTTATAATTTTCAATTTGAACTTGGCACTATTGTGAATCAATTCTATTTTTTTTATCAAACTTATACTATTATAATAGGGGAAGGAAAATTAGTGTTTATAAGATTTAAAAGTCGGAATTTAAACTCCTGACTTTTGACGTAGAGTCATAATGCTCTAATGAGTACCCTATATACGGCCATTTTAAATTGGGACAGAGGCTATTCTTTTTTTTTTTTTTTTAAATCAAACTCTCTATTCGTTCCAAATCAATTCTACTTGATTTGTTCATTTCGCTAGCCAAAACATGGAGAATTTCTTAGTGCTTTTATGTATGTATGTAGTATAGTCACAATTACTTATTCATTAAAATTTAGCATTGAGCCCTCGATTTAAGATAAACCTTAAATATTGGAGTTCGATTCAATTTAATTTGTTTACCTACATCTATGTAATATAGTTATATTTATTTATATTGTGTGCATCAAGACTTTTACATTTGAAGAAAATATAACATGGAAAACCATAATGTACGAACAATTAATCATAACAAAATCTTCTCTCTTGCCCTCTTACCCTCCACAATCTATGTATCATAGTTACAGGTTGCATTTGTTTGATTACGTTTTCTAAAACTATATTTTTTAAAAAATTTTAAACACATGTTTTAATTAAATTTTTTTCTTACAAACATATATATTAAATAAAATTGTAAAATTATTATATTAATATTTTTTTTAAAAATATTTTCAAAAATAATCGTCCACACAGAGCCATATTACTTGAACTACATGAAACAAAAGTTGTACATTTTGGTAAGAGAAAAAAAAAAAAAAAAGGTAAGGAAATATATATGAGTATCTATCTGGTCATATAAAATAGGGATAATTACACAAACCTCCCTTGAGGTTTATGACAATTGCATGCAGTACCTCTCAGGTTTTAAAAATTACACTTAGCTCCCCTCACTATACAAAAGGACTATAATACCCTTAGGACAATACTTTTTTTACAACAATGCTTTTTTTTTATACAACAATGCTTTTTTTTATTTTTTTGAGAGAATTTAATAAAAATAATAAAATAAGAGCAAAGATTTTTTTTTTTCAAACTATTCGGTGCTTGTAATTGGCAAAAAAAATAGACGTGTTTTTTCTCTCTCTTTTTTTTTAGGTTGATTGATGTTGAATATATTGGTGACTTTGATTCCACAATTTGGTTGTGATGTTGAATAGTACTCTTAGATTTATGGTAATGGTAGAGGTGTTATTTTTTTTCTTTAATTGGTGAGTGGAGGCAGTATTACATTTTTTTTAAACAACAAATTTGGTCTTATATTTTTGACAAAGTTACTTGAAAAAAAAATCTTTCACTTAAAGCCAAGAGGGTAAATTTGGAAATTCATGTAATTTTGCTGCTGATGTCATCATTTTGTTACCCAAACAATGAAAATAGGGGAGGTAAGTGTAATTTTTAAAACCTGAGGGGTACTGTCTGCAATTGTCATAAACCTCAAGGGAGGTTTGTGTAATTATCCCTATAAAATATATAAGCCTGTGTACAGTCAGACTGACAAGACTTCTTTACTGCTCACTCCAAAAATCTTAGAGAGAGAGAGAGAGAGGGAGGGAGGGAGGGAGGGAGAGAGAGAGAGAGAGATAGAATACAACAAAAAATCATGAAAGGAGGGAAAAAAAGAACCTCCATGGACCCACCACCACTCCCACCGGAACCCACGGCGGAGGCGGGCGAGGGAGGATCAAAATGTGTGGAAAATGATCAGATTCCTCCTCTTCCTCCTCCTCCTTCTCCTGGTCTTGATGCGCCGGCGGAGGACGACCGGCAGAAGCAACTGGAGAAAGGAGGAGGAGCTGCTGTTGTTGAGAAGGAAGGCGCTGCAGCGATGGAGGAAGAAGAAGAGGAGGAAGAAGAGGAGGAGGGCGAGAAGGGAAATGACCAGGTTGATGAGTTGCAGACGGAAGAGGGTGCAGAAGGGGAGGGAGAAGGCGAAAAGGCTAAGCTTGATGATGGTTATTATGAGATTGAGGCCGTTCGCCGGAAAAGGATCCGAAAGGTATTATTTTTATTTGTAGTTATATTATTAATGTTGTTATTAGTGGTGGGTTTTCCTTTTTTTTTTTTTTTTGGTTTTGTGATTTTTGGAAGTGGTTGTCGAAAATAATGGATTTGAGGTAATGCTGATAAATGTAAAAATGGTTAATGATTTTGTTAATGTTGTTGGTTTTATTTATTTAAAAAATTTTTTTTTGTTGTTGGGGTGGTGAATTTTAGACGAGATTATCGAGGAAAACTTTTTTTTTTGGGTTAATGTTTTTTTTCCCCATCTTTCTGTCGAAGGTTTGTTAATGTTGTTGTTTTTTTTTTTTAAATTTTTCTGTTGAATTTTTTTAGTTTATTTTTTAAAAATTTTGTTGTTGTTTGGGTAGTGATTTTTGGATGATATTATCAAGGAGATTGGTTTTCTGAGTTAATGATGCTGATTATGGTATTTTCACTTGTGAATTACTGTGCTTCATTTTAGTGTTTTTTTAAATTTTATTTTTGAAATTTTTTATGGGGAAGTTTGTGTATTGAATTTTTTTACCCCTTTTCTATGCTAATTTTGTTGTTGTTGTTTTTTTTTTTCCCTTTATGGTTGCGGGATTTGGGAAATCTACTGGATGCTGCAAAAAAATGAAAAGGGTCAAGTTCAGTATCTGATCAAATGGTGAGCCCCCCTCTCTTTCACACACACACACACACACAGAGTAACACATGTTCACAGACTACACACAAGCTTGTGTAATTTTGTTTTCATCCACTGAAATTTGGAAGGAAAATGTTAGATTTTCAATGAGTTAAGAGTAACGCATCAATATAATGCACGAAATTGGCATCAATTAGTGTCTCAGATTTAGTGTAAAACTGTACTCACTCTCTTTCTCTCTCTCACATATGCACACGCATACTCAAACATACTCACTCTCTTTCTCTCTCTCACATATGCACACGCATACTCAAACACTACGCAAAACCTCGTGTAATTTTGTTTCCATCTATTGAAATTTGGAAGGAATATTTAGATTTTCAATAAGTTAGAGTAATACATCAATGCAATGTACAAAATTGGCATCGATTAGTGTCTTGGATTTATTATAAAACTGGATTTAATGTTCAAAATACCGTTCGGTAGTGAGAACAAAACTGTTAAATTTTGCTGGATTTTGTTTAGCACTGGACACTGTGCTTAGATTGCCTTTATTAATGCCGTGAAAAACCATCGATTAAGATTTTCTTTTAACTCTAATTCTTATTTTTGAGCAAAGGCGAGGCTGGCCGGAGACAGCTAACACATGGGAGCCTTTGGAAAATTTGTTATCCTGTTCTGATGTCATTGAGGCTTTTGATGAGAGGTTTGCTTTTGTTTTCCCTTCTTTTCAAATGTCAGTGTTCATCTTTTGGTTTATTTATTTAATGATTTGTCGAATTGCTAGGATGGTTCACGTTGCATGCATATATTAGTGTTGTTTCTGTTTTACATTGGTTGTATTGCCTGGCTGGGTATGAAGTTAGTCATTTAATGTTTGTCGAATAGTTAGGATGGTCAATGTCTACATGCGCTTAATGGCATTGTTTTCGTTTTACATTGGTTGTATCGCCTGGATGGATATGAAGTTTAGTCATTTAATAATTTGTCAAATAGTTTGGATGGTCCACATCTGTGTGTGCTTAATATTGTTGTTTTTGTCTTTCATTGGTTGTATTGCGTGGATGGCTATGAAGTTTGCGGTCAGGAAAACGGTCAGCGCGTAGACGCAAGCGTAAGTATGGAAGCACTCAAACTCAAGCAAAGAAAAAGCAACAGCAACGCTCCCCTGCAGCTGCTACATACAATGTGCCAGCTGTAAAGGTTCGCATTGTCGAGGAGCCTTTATCTTTTACTCCTATCAATGGCCCGAGCGTTACAAATGGCGAAGCCAGTGTAAGTGGTGTGAAAAATGTTGAAGTTGCCAAACGAGTGATTGAGAATGGCGTGAATTCAGTTACCTGTAGGACTGAACCTTTGGAAGAAACAAATGAATTGAATCTTAAGATTAGTGAACTGAAAGGAGTAGCCATTAGCAATGCGGACTGTGATAAATTTACAATTGATTCACAAGCGGCTTTATTGTCCGAACAAGTTGGACTTGCTAATAGCCTGCCAAAGGCTGATTGTCCAGAACCAGTTCAATCTGGTCGCTGCACTGGAGCTAAAAGGAGGAAATCTGGTTCTGTCAAAAGGTTTAAGCAAGATTTGCCCTCGGGCATGGCAGAGAATCTACAGAATGTAGCAATAGCTAATGGATTTTGCGGAATGACTGGGAATTTAGGAAGTCACATTTCTGACCTTCTGGCTAATGATCTTCGTTCAAGGAACAGAGCTGAAAGTTCTAGAAATATATGTGATATCACTGAAATTGTCAAGCCAGTGAGCTATTCTCCTTCACTATTAAGCAACAGCCACGATATCTTAATCACCTTTATGGCCAAGAGGTTTGTGATCTGACACCTACTTTATTGGTCTATATTTCCTTTAAAACTTTATAGGTTTATATTTCCTTTAAATTTAAATTTGTGCTTGTATGGTTCTTTTTTTCTTTTTTATTTTTTATCAGTACCTTGTTTTTATGGTAATTATACCAACTGCAATGCAATAGTTGAGGTTTCTTTCTGGTTTCAGATAATATTGTGTCTTCATCTAATACTGTATGTGAACTTGCTAAAGTTTTTGAATAAGTAGTCAAGTTATGCTGTCTATAACATATTGACATGTGCAATGTGAAGCAATAGGAACCACAAATTGGTGGCCTACTGGGCAAAGAATTATAAGCTGTTCAAACCTTTGTTTGTATATTATTTTATTGCACAAGTCAGAGAAGTCTTACTTATGGAAACAAAAGAAAATTAATAAAGGGTAAGGATTTTGAATGTTATATGAAATTTTGGCAGCAGTTCTGTTATAAGTGTAATATCATATGGCATTTCAACATTTTTAATACCAAAAGATATTGGGTGTTACAGTTGTTTCATCCTTGAATAATAATTTTGAACAGAATTTCTCTCGAGTTAATACTCTCTAGAGGGTTTGTAACTTGGTTACAATATTGTTGGTGGAATATCCAGAATTGTTTATACCAATTAATGTAAAACTACTTTTAGTTCTTTCCTTGCCTAATTCTATACTTGAATTTGTAGTTCTTTGGTTGGTCCCAAATTGTTAGTGGAACCGTCAATTCTTCATTCTGGTGTGCCAAATTTTTGTATTTTTTCCCCCTGCTATTAGATGCCTTGTGTTCGCTAATCTGTGTCATGAGTTAACAGCTACAATTGGTTTGACCAGACAGCCTAAATATCAATCAAATGTATGTTACATGGCTATGTACCTCCTGTATACTCCATATCCCTGTTTGATGCGATGACAGTGATTCTACAGCTGTAATTTGTCATTGATATTGAAGTTCCATTTCCAAGAAAGAAGAAATAATGTTGAAGCTCTTGCTGAATCCTATTTCTTTTTTGGTAGAAAATGAACAAAGTACTTGTTCGTAATATGTGTAGCCTTTCGACTTTCTTCATTTAAACAAACCATGCATGTTTTGCAACCTTCGCAATAATTAAGTAGGGGAGGTCTTACAAGCCCTATCTCTCACAGTGCCAGAAGTGCCTCAAAGTTTTTCTCTTTAATGAGATGGCTGTATATTAAATTGCTGCATATAAGGTTTTCAAATTTAAGATATCCATTTGCTCATTTTCTGAATGCTTTTGCCAAGTATCTTTTTTCTGACCATACTTTGCTTGGCTGCTTACAGATCTGATGGGAGCGAAGTGACTGTGGACAACAAATTTCTGAAGGCGAATCACCCAGTTCTGGTAATTATTCTACCATTTAGTTGTGGGTTTCATTCTCACAAGTGTTGGTAGTTGAGAATAGTTCTTTTATCTCAATTTATTTGAAATTGTCCTTTATTTTGCAGTTGATAAATTTCTACGAGAAACATCTCCGATATACTCCTGCTTAAAGTTTGGATTGGTGATGCCAAGACGGTGGATGGTTCAGCACCACTTTGTTCTTCTCCAATGTATAGTGTTGTAAATTTGTAGGTGGAGTAAAATGCTGCAACTTATTGAATGAAATATTTTGTAGGGATAGTAGCAACTAGGGTCAAGTTGAATTATACAGCAAACTGCTTTTACTTGTTTTTATAAATTGACTTAACTTCCTTAAAGCGTTATCCCCCCCATATTTTTCCGACTTGATAACTTGAATTTTTGTCATCTTCTGAGTGCTTGGCTATGTCATACACTGCATTGATAAGCTGAATTGTTTTGTCTGGCCTATTTGTGGATCGCCTGACAGGTATAAATTGCCTTGAAGCTTTATGCTAATGCGATGAATATGTCACACAATGTTTTGACTCCCTGCTCAAGATATACGAAAGGAAATTCTGCTCAAACTTAAATGTTGATTCCAGTTGGTTAGTTCTTTGAATGACTTGTAAATATTTAGGCATATGGAGTCATGATGTGCATGATCTTGTCTCTAAATTTGTCTTCATTATTACTATAGTAATATTCTTTCTCGTCTTCTTTATGGTTCTCAAATTAAGCTTGTTTCAGGCGGTTTATTTCAGTATTTATCGTTATCATTACGTCTTGTAAGTATCGATAAGAAGTGGATTTGGATGTCATTCTCAAAATAGTTCTAGGCTGTTCATAAAGATTGGTCTAGAAAGTACTATGTCTGTTTAGCGTGGAGCACTTGAGAAGAGCTTTTTCATTTTCTATTTTACCCGCAAACAAAGTAGTCAAGACCATGGCTGATTTATGAAATTCGTCTGATTGGTCTTCTAAACATTGGCATCATCTGTGCAATGAAGAATAGTTTAGGTACATACTACGGGCGTTAACAAATCGAGCTAGTAGTTCGGTACTGTTTGACTTGATCTTCGTGATTCGAGCTCGAACAATTTGTATGCTAATCGAGGAGCTCGATACTGTTTGACTTGAGTTTGGTGATTCGAGCTTGAACAATTTGTATGCTAATCGAGGAGCTTGCAGTAAACGGTGAGTGTGTGTGTGTATATATATATATGTAAATTCGACATCATATATATAAAATTACTAATTTACTTGTACTTTTCTACAAAATTTAAGCTCGAGTTCGAACTCGATTACGTTTTCATGAACAATTTCAAGTCGAGTTTGTACTCTCTCTAAACTTAATAAGTTCAAGTTTTGAATTACAAATTCGATCAAACTTGATCTTGAGTATACTACAGACATTGCTGTGAATCACTAAATTCCGCGTCTCCATCCATAGAAACAGACACCAACCATTCTATCCCAGGACACAAAAGCCTGGGATGATTCTTTTTAGCCGTCAACAACTGACAAAAAAAACTGACTCTATGTGTTCCATCCACAGTAGAGACCAGTTTATTTAGCCTCTAAAATGGCAAGTAGAAGAAGGCTATCACCACTGGTTCCTGCACTCATGGTTGGGGTACTGAGTCTGATAATCTTCTGGCCTTTTGTGTACTTCGTGTTGGCAAATGTTATATCTTGGTTCCAAGCAGTGCAGATGATGCTGGAAGTTCAACTGGTGTCATGATGCAGCTCTTGCTTGTTCTCCGGATGTTTGTGATACATATCCTCACTGCATCTAATTCTACATCTTCTTGCACGAGAAAGCGGCAAGGCACCCCGTCTAGCTACGGTTATTTGAGGGGCGAAGGATTTGGGTTGGGGACTCTACTTTAGTGTTCTCCTTTTAATCCTTTACAAACAAATGTATGCTTTTCTTCGTTAGCTCTTGCAGCTGTTGAACATTAACAAATGGGGGTCTCTATACAACTTCAGATTTTGCTTTTGCAGTTGATCAATTGTTCATTTATGTGGTTCTGGCAAAGAATTAAACAATAGTATTAATACTTTCTCTTCCAAATTAAATATCGTTATTGATTTTGGAAATAATTTATACACCCCACTCATTGATACATACCTAGTTGTCATCTCTTTGTTTTATGTTAAATGAATAATTATTGTGCCTAAGAAATATAATATATTAAGCTTGTATTTCATTTAAAATAGTCACCAACTATAAGACTTTGAGTTTACATGCACCAAAAATAATTAATTTTTTAATTATTTTTGCATAATAAAAAATAATAAGGGGAAGTGTATCCACTAAAAAACAGTGGATATACTATTTCCCTTGATTTTCTTTGGTTTACCACTTTTCTTTCCAAAGTTTTGTTTTCAAAAGTGAAATTTTGCCTTTTTTTTTTTTAAATCACTATTAGTTAGAAGCTCTTGTCCTTCAATTAATTTTATTAGACTTGCAAGTCAGTCAATGAGATATTTATTAGCATTTTGGATGTAACCATGGCTTGTTATTTATTTGTTAATTTTTGTTTGAAAAAAAAATCAAGACAACATATTGTATATAGTCAGTTGGAAGTATTATTTAAGCAAAAGTTTTTAACACATTACTGTGGATTGTGATAATGTGTATAAAGACATACACACAAATAAGGTGCTTTGAAATTTGTGGTTTCCTAGCTGACATCAAACTTTCTAATTTGTCTATTCGCCACTTCAGATAGTAAAGAAAAATTTAGCACAAGAGCTGTAAACGAGCCGAGTTGAGCCGAGTATTGCCGGTTCGAGCTTGTGTTCATTTAATAAACGAGTCGAGCCGAGCCGAGCTCGTTTATTAAACGAGGTCAAATTTGTGTTCGAGCTCGGCTCGTTTAGTTATACGAACGAGCCGAACTCGAGCTTTCACGAGCCGAGTCGAGCTTTGTTCGCGAACAGCTCGGTTCAAATAAGTATAAAAGTGTTATTTGAGCCGAGCCGAGTATCTCATGTTCAAACTTTTATTCGTTTATTAAATGAACGAGCTCGAGCTCGCTCGTTTAATAAACGAGCCAAAATTTGTGTTCGAGCTCGGCTCGTTTAGCTTCACGAACGAGCTGAACTCGAGCTTTCACGAGCCGAGCCGAGCTGTGTTCGCGAACAGCTCGATTCATTTACAGCCTTAAGCACAGCACCCTCGTTTAAGATGCTGTTCATGTGTAGAAATTTGACGGTTGAACTAGATTCTTGACAATTTTTTGAGTGTCAAATGTCAAGTTTGATAACGCGAACATTTGATTCTAGACAGAAATTTGCTTATACATGTTTAAAGATATTTGAATCCCTTCACATCAATGTTGATAACTAATAAATTTACCAATATAAATATATATATTATTCTATTGAGAAGTAATAAATTTGTCAATATTATTATATATATTATTCTATATTTTTGGTGTTATTTTAGTATAATTATAGTAATTTTGGTTACAAATGACTTATTTTTCAGAATTTTCTAGAATTAGAGTTTTCTCCCTGAATTAGAGTTTTTGAGGTGAAATTATTATTTTGAACATTTAATACACAATTTTTATACAACATTTGCAGGTTCATCATACTTAAATTCATTTTGGATCAATTGGAATCAAGAAGAATCAAATTCAAAAGTGATTCAAAGAGCTAAACTTTGATGAACAACTTGGAGAGAAATTGGAAAGATAATTGAGCAAAAATATTTGGGAGACTTGAAAATATGTGGAAATGATTAGATAAAGTTTGCACACATGGATTCCAGATTAGCAAAATCAGAAATCAAGTAGGGACCACAAAAGTGTAATCCGCAGGTTACAACCCGCAGATCGACGTCGGCCAACAACTTCTAGAGCTTCAACTTGCATCTTCAACCAGCTGTTTTTGCAGACCTTTTCAGATGAGGATAGGATTTTGCAAGTTAGAGATGTCATGAAAACTTTTGTGCAAATTTGGAATTTCCAAGCAAATCTTCATCACTTTCATGCATTAAATGTATTTGCAAGTTGAAAAATGACTTGAAGAACATTTGTTTATAAATAGAATTCATTTATAATGCATTTGTAACAAGTTCAGATAGGAAGAGAGTAGTAGCTATCTTGTTTTATACTAGTTTTGATAGAGAATTAGTAGAATTCTCTTCATCATTTAATATATTAGTGAAGATCATTGTGAGGGAGCTTTGTAAGTGTAGACACCAAATTTTGACACACCTCTTGTAAAAATATGTGTGTTACTTCATTTAGGGGATATTTTTTATTTTGGGGGTCAATTACAATTTTCGTGCATATTATGACCAATTCGTCACATCAGGGGCAAAATAGTAATTTCACCACGTAAATATTATTGTATTTTATTTTATTTCATTTTATTTCCTAAATACATAGTTTTACTATTCTTATCATTATTTCTAATTTTAATGATTTTTTCGGAGTCATTTAGTATTTATTTAAAATTTTAGTATTTTTTAAATTTAATGGCACATTTCCCAATGCATTTTTTTTAACGAGAATTTTCAAGTGAAAAATGTTATATGTGTATTTTATATATTCATAAATTTTCTGTATAAATTTCATGATTTTTAAAAAATCATTTAGTATTTATTTCAATATTTTACCTTTTTCATATTAATGGCACATTTTTCAATGTTACATTAACTTTGAACTTTACGGTGAATTCTATTTGTTCATTCCTATAACTCTAAATTTTAGTATTTTTCTTATTGATTTTAGGGAGCCCAAGCGACTTTTATTTTAATTCATTTCTTTTTGTTCTTACAAATTTAGAAAAAAAAAAAAAAGCTAAGTGGAGCACGTTGCGTTTTGTAGCCTGCTACTATAGTAGCAGCATAGCTGGTTAAGCTATCAAAACAGTTCCATGGCATACCTTCAGCCACCCTAGCAATCAGCCATACCACTTTCTCCCAACCACTTCTTGTTTAATCCCATCACTCTGCAAAAACTAGATTTAAGTGGATTTTGGTGGATTTTCTTTCTTCTTCACCCACCCTCATCATCACAATCCTTTCCTCTCAATTCTCACAATTTCATTTTTTACTGCAAAAAACACACACCTACACACAGACCACCTCACGCCATCCCTCATTGCCACACTTTCACTCACAGAATGCATAATTGCACTCCTCTCTCTCTGTCAGCAAAAACACACTTCACTCACACACATTTCACTCATCTTCTTACCCTCACCAAAAAACACACACACAGATAGTTTCAACTCTTCCTCTCACAGACACACATTCACACACATTGCACACTTCACTCATCACACTTCCCTCTCGGCTCTCACAGCACACACACACACACACACACTATACACACACTCCATTCATTAACCCTTACACACCTTCAAAAAAAAAAAAAACACACCTCACTCTCTCTCGACAAAATTCACTGCAGCACAATCCCTCACAAACTCACTTTTGCACTCACAGACAACCATTCACAACCACACAGACAATCACAAAACAGAGTTCACAACTTCTTCTCTCGGCTCCCACAACACACACAATCAGCAAACACACGCACAATACACACAAGGACACACCACAGACACATTGCACATCACTGACTCATTTGCACACACACCTGCAAATCACACGCCCAGACAATACACACAAGAACACAACCACATGACCAGATTTCACACACAGGCACACACGCACACCTGCAAGTACACGCACGCACGTCACAAACAGCACACACACTCACACACACAACACACACACAAACAACCACAACCACCATTCCACCACCACCAAAGGCCGACCATCACCACCGCCAGCGCACCACCACCAGAACAGAACCACCGCGACCAGCTCACCGCCGCCACCCCGGGGGTGCCGCAGTCAGTTCAGACCATCGTCAGCTACCACCACTGCATTCCATTCCAAACCAAGTAAACCCAATTCCCCTCTTCATTAGATGATTATTTTGTTTAATTTATTGTGTAATCTGAACAAAGATTAGATGGATTTGAGTACAAGGTTATTAATTAGAGATTAGGAAGTTTAAAATCTCATGATCGGAAGTTTGAGGTGAGGGAATTTTTTTTTAGAATTTTCGGTTGGTAGAGAGAGAGATCGAGAGAGAGGGAAAATAGAGAGAGAGATCGAGGAAAAAGAGAGAGAACGAGAGAAATCAGAGAGTTGCGAAGAGAGAAAGAAAAGGAAGAGAAAAGAAGAGAAGAAAAAAAGAAAAGGGAATATGGAAAAGTAGCAAAGAAAGAGAAGACAGAGAGAGAGGCCTGAGAAAAGGAAAAGAAAAAAAAGAGAGCGAAACCAAGAGACCGAAGAGACTAAAAAGAGACCGAAGAGAGAGAGAGCGAAACCAAGAGACCGAAGAGAGACCGAGGAGAGAAAGAGGCCAAGGAGAAAACAAGAGATTAAAGAGAGACTGAAGAGAGAGAGAGAGCAGAGAGAGAGAGAGAGAGAGAGAGAGAGAGAGAGAGAGAGAGTGAAATCAAGAGACCGAAGAGAGTCCGAGGAAAGAAAAAGAAAAAAAAAGAGAAATAGAGAGGGCCGAAGAGAGGGAAACTGAAGAGAGGGAGACCGAAGAGAGAGAGACTGAAGAGAGGGAAACCAAAGAGAAAAAAGAAGGAAGAGAGAGAGACCGAAGAGAGAGAGAAGGAGAGACCGAAGAGAGACCGACAAGAGAGAGAGCCGGAGAAGCAAAAAAAAAAAAAAAAAGAGAAGAAAAAGAAGTCTTAGGCAAAACTACGTCGTTTTGGCATGAACGACGTAGTTTTGGTTAGTTTTCTTTAGTTATCTATTTTTATTATTTTCATCATATTATATATATTTATATTTTGCCCCTTAGGTTCTTAATTGTTTGATTATGCCCTTCAATACTTTTAGTTTACTTTATTTAAGTCCTTATTTATTTTAGTTGACCCTAGAATTTTGTAATTCCTTTCAATTATGTCCAAATTAATTGCAATATGGTTCTAATATATCTGGAAATTACAATTTTATACCTCTAAGTTTGCTGAAATTGCGAATTTGTCCTTAAATCTTGCTGAAATTATGTTTTCACCCCCCTAGGTTTGTTCTAGTTTTTATTTTTACTCCCCATGCATTGCTGGAATTGTATTTTAGCCTTCAAATATTGCTGGAATTGTATTTTAGCCCTTGAAAGTTGCTGAAAATTTGTAATTTGGTCCCTAGTGTTGCTGAAAATTGCATTCTTGTCCCCCAAACCTTGCTGAAATTTTATTTTTGTTATTATGCTTTGCTGGAATTACATTATTGCCCTCCAATATTGCTGGAATTTATATTTTTGCCCCCCAAGTAGCTAGAACTTGAATTTTAGCCTTTGAATGTTGCTGAAAATTGTATTTTTACTCTTGAATGTTGCTGAAAATTATAATTGGGTGTTTAATACTTGTTGGAATTTACAAATTGGGGCTTATTATTGCTGTAAAGTTCATTTTTATCCTTGAATAATTGCTGAAAATTTTTATTTTTAGCATTGTGCTTGCTGGAAATTATATTTTAACCTTTTAAATTTGTTGTAAACTATGTTATTACCTTAATTAGGGTTTAAAATTGTAATTTCACCCTTTTGTTTGTTGTAAATTATATTTTTACTCTAAAAATGTTGCTTAAATTTTCACTCTCAACCTAAAACCTTGGAATATTTTTATTTTTTGTCAAAAAAAAAAAGAATTTAATTAATTCCTCAAGTTTTTTTTAAATTATTTTCTTTTCATATTTTATTTTTATTTTAATGTTCCAAAATTTAGTCTTTTATCTAATTAATGTTCAAATTAGTTTCTTTATTTCTCTTTTAGTTATTTTGATGATTCTTATTTGGGTGCTAAAAGTTTAAGTATGTATTATTGTGTTTTATCTTTTATTATTTTTATTTTCCTTATTTTACTTATTATTATTTACTTATTTATTTTTACTTAAACAATTTTCATTTTTCTTCCTAAATATTTAACTATTATTATTTTTTTAATTTTGTTTATTATTGCTATAATTGTTTGAATTATTGTGGCATGTTCATAGTGATTGGTATGAAATTATTTAATTAGTGGTTTATTTATTAAACAGTGGTATTTTTGACATGTTTGTTCATTTTATTAGCAATTTGTACCGAGTTTACGAATGTGAGGTACCTCTATTACCCTTTCAATGTCTCTTTATATGCTCCTACGTGCTCCTATGTGTTTTTCTATATGTTTTTTTTATATATCTCTTTGTGCTTATAATTTTTATTCATGTGTGAACATTTATTTATTTCATGTTATTTACTTGAATTTAAACTTTAATTATTCGGAGAAATGTAATAGATAGGTAATATTCTATTTGACAAAAATTTTGTATTTAGATAGAAAATGTAATAGATAGTTTATATTTATCTATTTAACAAAATCTTATGTATTTTAGATAGAAAATGTAATAGATAGGTTAGATAGGCTATTTTTATTATCTTTTTCCATTTTAGATTGTAATTAGGTTTTTCTCCGGTGTAATAGTTAGGGCTCTTGTGTGCTATGTGTGCTATGTGCTTATGTGTTTTATTCGCTTTCCTAGGACTTTGCATCTAGAATATTATGCTTGTGTGCTATGTGCTCCTATGTGCTATTATCTACTTTTATGTGATTATTGCTTTAATCTATGTTTTATTTATTTATTTACTTACTTGCTTATAATATATGTGTATCGTCGCCACACTAGTCCAACGCTAGTTGTGGTTAATTCCGGTTTCTTCGCTAGTCCAACGCTAGCGGAGAATTTTTAGAAAATAGGCTAGTCCAATGCTAGACCTCTAGGTCATTTTAGTATTAGAATCACTTTTTGTGTGTATTTCATCTCATTTCACACACATTTTCTCTTTTTCAGGCCTTTTTTCATTTTTGTATGGTTTTTTTATGTATTATTATCACTTATTATCTATTTTAAACATATGTTTAGTGCATAACATTTAGATTCCACTACACATAGAATCTTAGGTCATTTGTGTGATTCGACTAGAAATAGTCATCTACTCACGTGGGAAGCGGTGGCGTACATGCCTGTTCCCCTCTCCGTGAGTAGGAATAGCTAGTCACGAGTCTATTAGTCCCCCGTACCCGTTATGTTGCATCCCCACTTTCTTTGTTCACTTACTATCTATATTACTATTTTCCTTTTCTTTTGCATTCCATTTTGCATCTATACTCGTGACTCCATCGAGGTCTAGACTCGGGTTTCGCAATTAATGCGATAATTCCGACCAAACCTCAATGGAATATTTTGTCCCTTAATGATATCTATTTTTAGGACTAGATTTGCATTCATATAGTTGCATCCAAATGTGATAAAATCTTAGGGTTATATTAGGAAAATTTAGACTAAACCTCGCAACTAGTTTCGGCTAGGTTGAAAGGGTGCCTTAGGCTGAGCCTTTGCCTTCCCTTTCTTCAACTGTGACTCCCGAACCTTTTTCTCTTGTTTTCAAAGACCTGGAGTTGTCTTAAAAAGGGTTTTCTTGTTTTTCTTATATTTTCTCAAAATCATTTTCTAAATAAATCATTCTCGATTTTCTTACCTTTTATAAAATATTTTTCTGGTGACTTGGTACACCAAAACTCAATACCAAGTGGCGACTCCTTTTTCACTAAAAACCCTTTTTTAGACTCTATTTTTGGGCCCAAAAAACAATCGCATTTTCAAAGTCCCATTTTAGGCCCTTTTCTTTTTGTTTGCAAAATAAAGCATTTTTTTAAAAGATCACATCTTTCATCAAACCATTTTTTGTAAAGTATTTTCTAAAAATCATTTTATAAAAACCTACATTCGTTTTCCAATAAACAAACAACAATAAACATATTCACTTTTTCCGTCTTTCGAAAAAATGGGGCGCGACAGTAAGATTAACTTTTGAAGGTGAATAAGAAGAGAAGTTTGTTACAACCTTGGTTGAGCAATTCTTAACTCTTTCTCTTTTACTTTACATTTGTTGATATGAATTCTTGTTTTGAATTTGAACTTTTAGTTGCTTCACTAACCATGTTGAACTAAAAGCTTCATCTAAAATATAGATGAAACTAATGAATCCAAAAGCACGACTTAAATTTTCAAAACTTGCTAAGGTTGCATTTGTTTGTTTACATGTTCAAGTTTTAACACTTATTTTTGCTTGGCCAACCTAAACAAGTCATTTAGTTGCTATTTGATATTGAGAAATGCATGTAACAATTAAGAATGAACAAGTAATGCTTAAGTGAATCATATGAGAATAATGGTTGCTTAAGTGAATCAATACAATTAATAGTTTCATAAGGTTTTATCATAAGAATAGTTGAACCCTTGTCATTCCATAGAAAGATATAGTTATGACACTTGCCCCATGTTTGGTACACTGGAATGGTCCAGAATGGAAAGGCCTTTCCACCCAGAATGCTTTTCCTCCCAGAATGGATTGGAAAAAGTTTTCCAGTCCATTGTTTGGTAACCCAAGTCAGAATGGAATGCCTATTCCTTTTCCAACGTTTGGTATGATTATATTTAGATGTCAGAATAAAATAAAATATATATTAATTTGACTTAATTGCCCTTAATCCTTTGCACTAGAATATATCATATTTTTATTTTGTTTGTAATTCTATGCCTACAAAAGACTTTAATATTTTTAATTTTAAAATTCTTAATATTCTTGCTAAAATTAAATCAATTATACTCTTTAATTAATTTTAAAATTTTTATAATTATTAGCATTATAATTAAAATTGTGAAAACCTTAATAATGAAACTACGTTCACAATTTAATTTAATTAATAAAAAGTTTAGTTTTTACACATTTGCATAAAATTTAAAAATAGTATTTTAAACATTTTTATAGCAAACAGAAAAAAAATTCTAAGTATATATTAAATTGATTATGATTTAAAAATCATAAAAAAATTATTAATTGAAGTTATTAAAAACTTTATATTTTTTAAATTTTAAAATTAAAAATTAGTAAATGTATCCTAGGTAAAAAAAAAATTAGCAAAAAAAATGTGTGGGGATAAAATTGACTCCTATTTTTAAGGCCTTTCCAGGATGAAGTTGGAAAGGCCTTTCCCTAGATTTTGTTAAGGAATGGGATTCCAGGAAAAAGCTTGGAATGGCATTCCAGGTGGGAAAGGCCTTTCCAACTTAAAGTGTCCATACCAAACATGAGAATGGAATGGACAAGTTGGAAAGGCCTTTCCATTCCACCCCATTTCCGCGTACCAAACGTGGGGTTAAGGAATTGGATTCTAAACAAAGCAAGGCAACACCTAGTAAGCCATTCATGCATGATTCATTAGTGGATTCTATGTTTTAGAATTCTTTACTTGAATTCTACACAAGTTCTCAATCATTTACCTATTCTATTGAAGGGATCTCATATCACTTTTGTTTTAATTGTGTTTAGATAATAAAAGTTAGTGAAAAAGCCTTAATAGTTGTATCTATTTGATTTTCTCATGGGATTCGACACCTAATACTCGAAATACTACAACCGAACCGTGCATTTACGGAATAAATTAGAAGACTAGGTTTTTATTACTTGATTTGTGTGTATTTATTAGTATTTTCTATACCTAATCTACACCACGTCAACTGTAAATGTTTAAAGTCCAAGGAATTACATACAAAGATATTTGTAAATGTCTTTGCTGCTCATGGTCTTGGAATTGCCACTAAGTTCAATCTCATGATGAGTCATTTTCTAGTTTTCTGATTTGGTTTCTTCTTGCTTTGTACTGGTATCAAATGAAAGAAATAATATGCATGAAAGAAAGAACATGCACAATTTATCTAGTGATTAAAGTTAATTAGCATTAACCGAATTTCGAAGAAATGTAAGTAATTTGGTAGATTAACCATTGTTTCTTGTCCCTTAATGGTTTTCTAACTTTTTTTTTTTTTACTCGAAACAGAAATCAAACTTTGAAAATTTTGGTAAAGGAATGAAAACACAGAACAAAAGTATTCTTTTGGCATTCTCCTCTGGAAGGTAAATTTCCATTTAGATGGCCTTTTTTCGATAAATATAAAAATAAAAATAAAATTTTTTAAGAAATTTATTACTGGAGAATATATTTATTTATAGGAGGGGAATTCTAAATCTAAAATCTAGGACAAAGTTTTTATAATTACACAACTGAGTAGCTTACAGACTATAGATATCTCAACAAAATGCAAGAAAAGATAACACGAAAACTAAATTATGACATAAATCACTGAAACTTCCAACCAATGAATTAATTTTTTTTTTTTGTCACAATCCAACCAATGAATTAATACTTATTGTTTCTCTAAGAAGTTGCTATGACAAGAAACAGAAACTATGGGATTTTTGCTGCCACATTTTTTCTTCATGGTGCATGAAAACCAGTTGAAGTCTTGAGCAATGGCCGAGTGCCCAGGAATCCTGAATTTTGCCTAACCTCTTGAGATTGATATTGTCCCATCCCTGAATAGTTCATTGAAATAATTAGCAAAGTTGTTTTAACTTTACATACATATTTAAAAAAAAAAATTAAAGACCAGAAATCGTAAGATAGAAATCTGTTTTACAGTCCAGTCCACATGGATTCTAAGAAGAAAAACGTTTTTATAGACACGATTAACAAAATGAAGATCATAGTATGATAATATAATGCTCTTGTCGATTGATACCATGCAGAATACGATGTTAATCAACATGGTTTAGCAAATACATGTAACTAGAAACCGTAAGTACACTCATAATATATATTTTATTTTGTCGAATCAATGGAATACAATTTTGTCATAAGAGATGCATCTCATTCAACTTTTATATCATATATTCGGCTTCAATCTAACTCCTTTAATAAGACTCCACAAACATATTTTAGATAATTATTTGGATGTGTATGACTCTATTATACACGCACAACCGCATAGATGAAATTTCTTTATTTATTATAGCAAATTTGCAATAAATATATATTGAGTTTCTGAGAATTTATTTGCCAAAACAGGGAAAGGAAAGTCTTTAATCACCTTTATTAATATATATGCACATGTTCTTGGGGAAAATTATGGTGTAACAAAGAATTATCAATAAAAAAACCAGTAAATTTTCGCAAAAAATGATAAGATTTTGTTAAAAATTAATATCTTTAACAAAAATATGATATATTTTTTTCAACAATCATGGTAATTAAGAGTCACCGCAGTATTGTCGCATATTTCCGTATATAGCATAGAGAAATTAACATCTACTTTCCTATCATACATACAACAAAACCACAACATAAAAGCTCAAACATGGGAAAACCAGAAGTCTATCTTTTACCTTTTCAAAACATTGTTCTCAAGACTGGAGCATTACTTGGGTTAAGCTTGGTCTCCATTTGTACTTGCACCTGCTGTGATGAACAAAAGTTCTGAATGAGTAGCAAAAAACTGACTAATATGCGGTTCCTGCTGCGAAGCATTGAATTCTTTTATTTAACCCCACATCTTCTTTCTTTCAAGAAGAGGAAAAAAAGAGGGAGGAGAGGGAATTAAGCACTAACCTTTGCAGCAGATGAAGCGATGATACCATGCAGCAGGAGGATTGACTGCAATTTGTCTTGGAGGAACCACAGGGGGCTCTTCTATCTCCAGGTCGGGAATGTGCTGGATCTTTGACCAATCTTCTCCGGTTCCCTTCTGGCATCGTTTCATTAGATCTGGACACCCTTCTATTCGCAAATGCTTAAGGGATGCTGAAAAGCCTTCCTGAGGCAATGAATGAAGTTCAGGGCAGTTCTCAATGTAAACATCCGTCAGGGACGTAAGGCTTTTGAATATATCCTCCGGACCAAGAGACACAAGACTGGAGTTTGAGCCAACCATCAAACACTTGAGTGTCGCTGGTAGCTCTTTATCTGGAAATCTCACAAGATTGGGGCAGCCCCGAATGGACAGTAGCTCGAGGGAAGTCATGCCTTCGAATGGTACTGATGCCACTTCGCCCTCTGACGACAAGGTTGTTAGCTCATTGCATTCACTTATGTACAATGTCTTGAGTCCCGGAAGATGTGGCCACTTGGGAAATGATGTTAAGCTTGAGATTTTGGAGATCACCAACGAATATAAGGAGCTTGTACTAGGAATTGCCCTCACCAATGTTGCATTATCACAGGCATCAATGGCTAGATGTTGGAATCGTGTGGAAAATTCTGGTGTAGGCAGGGTGGTGAGAAGTGGGCAGGCACTTACTTCCAGCTTCTGTGGTGCAAATATCTCCGGAAGAGCAGGAAATTTGGGACAATTTATGACTTTCAGTTCCAAGAGATTAACGAAGGCAGGCTGATGTAAAAGCTCAGATTGACCATGATTATTGACTCGAAGCAAAGTGACAATTCCATCATTGATTTCCTCAAGAACAAGATTGTCGAGGAGGATCAGAAACCGCACCGAGGGGATCAATGGAAGGGCCTTTAACGAATGACACCTTTTGATCTTCATGACACCGAGGTTGAGAAAAGATTTGGGCGTACCTCTGAGCTTTGGGCAGTTGCTGATCTCTAGCCGGTGGAGATAATGGAACGGTGCATCAGTCCATTCCTCCAACTCAAGATTTCCCTTGAGACTGAGGCTCTGAAGGTGTGACAGTTGGCCAAGAGAAAGGACTCTGCAATTTATGCAGTGATTTAAGGACACAGAAACAAGATTTTTTACCTGGCCATCTCTCATCCAAGAGGGGAACCGAGTACCCTGATAATGTATGACTTGGATCTCTTTAACGTCAGGATGAGGCAGAAGATCTTCAATGATATTTTCATCCACCGTAGCATCTTCTGGACATCCATCCCTTTTACTCCATTCAAAAATAACCTTCACAAGATCTTCTTTATTTTTCAAATTTGCTTCTTTAGCACTGGTTGCATTTTCAAGCTGCTTGATATGTAATGCTCCTTTCAGATGAAGCAAGTCCTTCAATTCATCTAGTCCTTTTCCAGCTTCACGGTAAACAGGGAAGGCATGCAAATTTTGCAGGCCAGTTATGCTTCTGATCCCTGGTGGCAATGTCCGAAGTTTGTACCAGAACATGTCATCAAGCTCAAGATGCTGCAAGTTGGTTAGTTTTCCAAGGTCTTTTGGCAGTTGAAAAAGCCAAGAACACGCCAAAAGTCTTAATGTTTCCAAATTGACGAGGTTGCCAACTGAGTCGGGGAGCCTTCTAATTTCAGTTTTCGAGAGGTCTAGGTAGTGCAACAACTTCAAGTCACCAACTGATTCAGGCAGTTCAAGCATCACGCTTGAGCTTAAATCTAAGATTCTAATGTATTTCAGAGTGCGGAAAACACTATCTAGGGCCTGGCCAAAGTTTTTGAGATGGTCACTTGGTGATAGAAGTGTCCTCACCTTTTGAGCTCTCTCCATCATTCCCATGATGGGCTGCTGGACCTCATTAGACAGCAGTGAGATATGCCGAGCTTTTTGATCAAAGTTGCAGGGGCCATTATCTTTGATTTGGTAGCAGTAGGGACCCGAAACTGACAGAGCCAAATCATGATGAAGATCATGAATCCTATAAGTCTCCTGATTATCAACTTTTGAGAGTTGAAAGAATGACCTATTCAGGAGCTCATCAAAATACTCTTTCCCAATATCATCCAATGAGTATTGTTCCCTGGGAAGGATGAAAGATGCTGCTTTCCATACTTTTATCAAGTCCATCTTATGGAAAACATATGCCTTTGGATAGATGCAACAGTATGCAAAACATGATTTTAAATGAGCAGGCAGATGATTATAGCTCAACCTTAAAGCCGGCAAAATTTCAGGCCTCCTGGCATCACTATGTTTCTCTGCTTCCCAGATCTCTTGTTTTAGAATATTTCTCCATCTCTTTTCATCATCAATCCCTCGCAAGAGGCTTCCCATTACCTTTATGGCCAAAGGCAAGCCTTCACATTTTCGGACAATATCCTTACCAATCTCCACTTTAAGTTCAGACCTCTTGGAGCCCCCCGGACCAAATGCAATTTTTTCAAATAAAGACTGACATTTATCTTCCGCCAAATGGTCCAAGAAAATGGAAGGCAGCGTCCCCATGAGATTTGAAACGTTGCTGCTACGGCTGGTTACCAGTACCCTACATCCCTTCCCCCCATGTTGTATGAGTCTCTTAAGACTACTCCAATCAAAACTCTCTGGCCACACATCATCTAGAACAAGTAAAAAGGGCTTCCCCTTCAAGAAATCAATAAAACGGGACTCTAACTGGGCAATGGATAATGAACTGACGTCATATTTGATCTCAGTGTGATACTCTATTATGTCTTTTAGGATTTTTTTGTAGTTGAAGACATCTGTGACACATACCCACATCCTAAATTCAAAATGGCTTTTGACTTGCTCGTCATTATACACGAGCTGAGCAAGAGTCGTCTTGCCCAAACCTCCCATACCAATGATGGGAAGCACAGAAACATCACCTTGTCTATCAGATTCCTCTGACTGCAAGAGATTGATCAACCTAATTTTGTCATCCTCTCTGCCAACAACATCAGATTCAGTGACAACAAAACCAGTGTGTCTACTCTCGGACAAAATTGATGATGATCCAGAGTCAAGTGTGTGGACATCAAGTAGGAAATTCTGTTTTTCTCTACCAATTTTTTCCAGTCTGCGTAAAACCTTTTTGATTTCCTGTCCAGCATTCAATTTGATAAAATAATGACTTGCACTGAAGGGGAGATGAATTCTCCTTACCTGCTGTTGTCGCTGCCAGAGCAAGGCTTCAGTTTTGTAAGTTTCCAGTGTGTCCTCTGCATCAAACAGGACTTCTCTGAGCTTCCCAAGCCAATCTCTAATTGGTGGAGAATCCAGTTGCTTTTCCTCAGCATGCTCAAGCACAGCAAGGATAGCAGAAAGCTGGCTGGACAGATCTTCAATATCTTCCTCTACTCCTTGGACCAAATGGTACTTCTCTGCTATTAAGGAAGTGACTAAATCGAAGACTTTTTTAGCAATGGGAGATACAGCAACTGATGCAATTGTTGCCTCTATTGCCATGTATATTTCAGAATATTGCCGAATTAAAATTCAAAGTGAAAAATCCGAAAACAAAGCAAGTCCAAAACTCACAAAACTTTTGAAACCCAACATAAATAAATAAAAAGACAAAAAAAAGGAAGTGCTGTTTTCAATCACTAGCTGATTAGAATACTCAAGCAAATGACCAGTTACAAAGGGAGGTAACTATTACTTGAAATTCTCAGAGATTTCTACGAACTTTTTTCTTTATCTTTCTTGGGTGGTAAAGACCATCAGATGATGATTTTAAAACTATAACTAGGAAGATTAAGACTGGTTATAAAGTGGATCAAGGAAATATATGCAATTGGGTAGAACAAGAAGAAAGTGATTAAGCAAGCTGGTACAGATTCTATGAGAAAACTATGCTATGCACAATATAATGTCTAGGCAACCATCTCATGCATTATATATAGGAAATGGGGCTTGCGTCCTTGTATTTGTTATTCAAGTCCAACGCGTTTGAGCTCTTTTTCTTTTTCCAAGTTGATCAATGTGGGATTGCATATACTCATTGACTTTTTTTTTTTTTTTTTGACGAAACCTAAATTTTTTCTTTTTCCAAGTTGGCTTTTTTTTTTTTTTTTTTTTTTTTGGGACGATGCCAAATTTTTTCTTTTCCAAGTTGACCCTTTTTTTTTTTTTTTTTGGGAAGATACCAAACTTTTTCTTTTTTCAAGTTGGTGAATGTGGGATTGAGTACACCCAATTGATTTTTTTTTTCCGAGAAAGTCTGTACTATTATAGGGGACTTAAGGAAGGGGAAGTGATAAGCTTGAAACCCGAACAGTTGGGTGGTGTAGCTTGATCCTTTATCCAAAAAACAAACTCAAGTTCAGAAGTAAACATAAATTAATGATGATGCCAGCGGTCTCTCTCCCTCTTTCCTTTTCTCCCTCTCTCTCTCTAAAATACTAAAATGCCGCCTAAATAAGGGCTTGGTAGAAAGTTACCCCCTATGGCTAACTCTTTTAACTAAGCGGACAAATTTACACTAAAAATATCAACCACAAAGCTAATTATTAGCAATAGAACAATATCAACAATCCTTTTTGTTGCTCATAATTTGTTCTAGTTATTGATAATTGGTTTTTATTGCTGAAATTTTTGGATTTGAAATCTTTTGTAGCCTTTATCACTGATTTGTAGATCAAATATCATTATATTTATTTTTCTATGTTTTGTTTTTGAAATACCTCATATCATTTTAATTTAGTCCTTAATTCAAAAGGATATTTAGAAAAATAGGATTTTTTAAAACTTTTTTTTTTTTTTTTGTATTCACGTGTTTTTCGAGCGGCTACTCAAAGTTTGTTTTCTAAAATAATATTCTAGATTTTTACATTGAAGCAATATTCTATTTTTATAAATCACTACCCAGCCAAAAGTTACGTTTCCAGGAAAAATCACTATTAACCAAAAAAATATCATGTTGTTAATTTTTTTACTAATAATATTTCTTTCTGTTTGCGGATAATTGGAAGTAACCTTTGCAATGATTGCACATTAGACAAGAAAATCACTTGTAAAAAAAATAGCAATAGCTTAAAATCAGGCCGTTGAATTTCAGAAATTCTGAGAGCAAATTTATCAGCACAATTATTTAGTATTCAAAGAAAATTGAAGATAAAAAAATATATAAGGAATAAATTGCTACAACCCCTGATTCAACGACGTAAACTGATTTTAAACTTTTTTTTTTTTGTAAGATGTTTACAAGAAAAAAAAATAAAATGGTATCCATAACTTATCTCGAAATTAAGAACAATTGTCCACCACTCATCTTCACAAGATAACAGATATGGTGATAGTAGCTATGAATTGATTGAGAAAAATGGCGTGGTGATGGTAGTTATGAGAATAAGTAATGTTAAGTTTTGTTATAAAAAACAATAATAAAATATTGTAATCAAAGTCACAATAATATTGTACTTAAATTGAATCCTTTAACCACCCCCGGTACTCAATTGTCCATTTCCGCCTTCCTTTTGTCTCTAACCATGACTCTTACTTCCTCTTTGCCCTGCCTCATCTACTAAATTTGCCGTCGATGCTCCTTTTCATTACTATGCTGCATCAAATTACCCCCACACACAAAACAACCAAAAAAAAAAAAAAATTATGAAATTCGAAGGGACAAAAGCTTGGGTTTTTATTTAGTTATTATTCGGTTAAAAAGTTATTCAAATCTAACAAAAAATAAAAAACAAAACATTTATCCTACTCTAAATATAAGGGTAGAATTTATGTAGATTTTTGAACGGCTATGGATTCTTTGTTACATTTTATATTGTTACACTCACGTTACACTACTTAATCGAGTGACAAATGTAAGCTCAGTAACTATGGCTCCATTTGCTTGGTTCTATTTTTCATAAACATGTTTTTTAAAAAATTTGAAACACATTTTTTAACTAAGTTTTTATCTCATAAATACATTTATCGAGAAGAATTTTTAAAACTGCTACATTAATATTTTAAAAAAATTTCAAAACATAACCATCCAGACAGAACCATATCTCCAAAGATAGGGACACGTATCTCTCACTTATGTGTTGTAACAATGAGTACTACACTACAAACCCCTTTCAAACCCTTTAGATTTTGATGGTTTTGTACTCTGGCACTTGTGACAATTTATTATGGACGATGGCGTGAGAGTTTATCGCGGTTGCTGATTAACGGCATAATACCGTGGCCTTGCGTAAAAGTGATGACGATGCAAAACTGCCAACTCGTTTTGAGGTTTTCAGCAACTGATGGATGAGATTACAAAAACCGCAACTGGTGAGTTTATTACTGGTTAAAGACGATCAACGAACTTTCGCTGAAATTTCACTTGTACTTCTTGCCTATTATTCAACGGAGAGGAACATATCAACTACGACGTAATGTGTCTAAAATGAAAAGTTGCAGCACCGATGATCATGATGATGTATGGTCAATAGGGCTGTTAAAAGAACAAACCTGGAAAACTGAGAAATCGATAGAAGTGGTCCATCCAAAATCAGAAAATAAAGGTAGCCATGTGGCCTTTTGTTTTTCACATCAATTACATAAGCCAAATGGGGCCCTTAAAACAAACTTGCAGAATAACTTGGGGGCAAGTTGCCCAATTGTTTGTTTTATTATATGTAGAATTGGTCATTTGGTGAACAAAGAAAGACAAAAAATGGGGAAAGAGAGAATAAGTTCTTATAACCTGCCATGGATTGCAGTTGGCTGGGTTGACTTGAAATTGGAACCGGGGGCTGCATTCACATTAAGAAGTGGGGCAATGCTTCTATTGTAGATCTGTATTATAACCAGTCATGGATTGAAGTCGGTAGGGTTGACTTGAAATTAGAACTAGGGGCTGTATCTAGCAATAAGAAGCGGGGCCAATACTTCTATTACAAATTTATATTTTGGAGATAACCTGTACATTTTGTGGAATTTTCGATAGCCAACTCTAATATTTTTTTGGGATATAAATTAAGTTTCTCAATTTGTCAAGAGGAAATAACTAGAGCTGTAAATGAGCCGAGCCAAGACTAGTATAAACGAGTGAGCTCGAACTCGTTGATTTATTTAACGAGCCAAACTTTATATTCGAGCTTGACTTATTTAGTTATACAAATGAGTCAAACTCGAGCTTTCACAAGGCGAGTTGAGTTGTATTCGTGAACAACTCGATTCAAATAAATATAAGGATGTTATTCGAACCAAGTTCTCATATTGAAACTCTTACATATTTAATAAACGAGCTCGTTTGAGCTCGCTTGTTTATTAAATAAGTCAAAATTTGTGTTCGAATTTAGTTCGTTTAGTTATACAAACGAGTCAAGCCGAGTTGTATTCGTGAGCAATTCGGTTTGTTTACAGCTCTAGAAATGTCAAAAAAATTTGAAATTTTTTTAGTCAAGCGGTAAGAAATGATAAATTACTTTCACCCAAGTTAATAACATATATGGTTAATTTTCTATTTTCCTAATTTCCTAATTGATATGCGTGTTTATGGTAAGTCTTGATTAGCAAGACATCCTTGTGAGTAATTTTGTTTCTTTATTTGTTATTGTCTTTGGCTTACCCATAGGTGGTACCACATGGTATAGAGCTATAAACGAACAAGGATGTCTCGTCCCCCATTGATACAAGTCCTAATGATTCAGCTTTATTTCATGGAACAACTGATCATAGTAGTATTTTACTTCCACTTAACGCAGATGTTATGATTATTACTGGAAATGCTACTGATGAAATCACTGACTTGAAGAAACACCTTGATTAGCATTTTAGAATGAAAGATATTGATATTTTGATCTACTTCTTTGGTCTTGAGGTATCTTCCAACTCTGATTGTTAACTAGTAAGAAGATTTTGTTCACTCTTGTTCAGGCTAATACCCATTTTATTCCTCATGATGGCTTTTCTCTCCATGATCCTACATTATATCTACAGTTAGTTGATAGTTAGTCTATCTTACTGTTATTAATTGGATATATTGCTTATGATGTTCATCTCAGTCAATTCATAGCTATTCCATGAATCACTTATTATACTAGTGTTATTGTCATACTGCGATATATCAAGGGTAATATTTTTCATGGGCTTTATTTTTCTCTTCATACCACGTTCAAGTTACATGTCTATTGTGATGTTAATTGGTCAAGAAATCCTACATCTGTTATAGGCTTCTGTTTCTTCCTTGGTGTTGGAGAAAGAAGAAGTAGACGATTACTTAGTGTTCCAATATTGAAGCTTAATACTATGCATTTGCTGATGCTACTCAAGAACTTATTTCGTTTCGTTGGCTACTAGAGTATATAGGAGTTTCCTATTCTTTTGCTACAATTCTATTCTATGACAATCCGAAAGCTATTTAGATTGCTCACACTGATGTCTTTCACATGAACCCACCAAAAATATAGAGAATGACTGTCATTTCGTTTGTCATCATATTTTTCATGGTATCGTGCATTTATATTCTCTATCCTCAAGTGAAAAAACTACTTACACCTTTGCCAAGCCCATCAACTTGGACGCTTCCATGATCTACTTTCCAAACTCAAGTTTAATGGAACTCAACCATCTTGTGTTTGAAGGAGGACGTTAACACATATGGTTAATTTCCTATTTTTTTCTAATTTCTTAATTGAAACGTATGCATATTTCAAGTCCTAATTAGCTAGACATCCTGGTATAACAATCCTGTTTCTCTATTTATTATTGTCTTTCACCTATATATAAACATATTCTGTACAATTGTAAAACACATATATTCTTCTATTTCTTTCACGCAAGTCAAGAACGTGAGTCCTTCAAGTGCGGTATAAGCGCATGGTTTTTGTTGTGGAGAATAGGATAGCCTACAACTGCTTATTACTTTTTTATGGGAGGGTAAAAAAAAGTTCCAATGGCTTCTTGGTGGGAATTAATCTTTTTTCCTCCAACTTTAAGGTGATGAAACAAAGCTTGCAAGGCTAGATTGCAAAATTTTAATTCATAGTGGAATTTGGAAATTAGTGATGCAGCTTCTTTTCAATAGTTAAGTACAATTAGCTGTTACGACAAAGCAAAAAAAAAAGAAAATTTTTTCAAAATAAGTAATATGTTATCAACAAATCTCATTAGACATTGAAAAATTTTGTACCATCACAGCATTTTAAATTGAAAATCTATAAACAACTGTAGTAACACAAGAGTTCATGTTCGATACATGGGTAATATCTTCATTCATGAGATTAATTCAGTGGCCTGATAATTGCACCCTGGAGGAGAAGTCCATTTTTCCAGTGTCCTCCGTGTTCTAAAAGGTCAAAGCAAACCTCACCCTGTTCTCCCTCTCTTGCCTGGAAGCTGCCTACTTTGAGCTCCATCCACTCTCCTCTTGGCTTCTCCAACAGACTCACTGTTCTATTTTGTACTTCTCCCTCCGGAATGGATAGTCTTAACGTGATAGGAAGTTCCCAACCATTAGCAGCCTTTGTCAACTTCACCACGTACACAATTTCATAAATAGCACCCGGAGTGAGATCGGATATCTTAAATTTTCCCCTTACATCCAACCAGCAGATGTGACTCAGCTTGATCACTTCAATGTTGTCGTCACTGCGGGTTCAACACAACCATGTGTTTCAAAGTAGTGTGTTAGAATTTCTTCTTTGCTGAATATTGTTTATTCGAAGGGTAAATAGTTGGGTAGATCTGATGTATGACAGTCTATATGCAGCACATTGCTAAGATTCAATTATAAGAATTCTATATGATCACAATTCTTTAGATTTGTTCTCAAGTGCTTTTCTAAACTTGTTTCTAGAATTTGATTTATAAAAAATCTGTTTTCTAATATTTTCAATTACTATTTTGTCTAGATTTTTGATTTTGTAAGCCAACGTCACAAAAAAACCAGAAATCAGCTTTTAGATTCTGATTTTTAACATTCTAAAATCGACTTTTATAAACACTTGTTCTTTAATTTAGATTTTGTTCGAAAAGTATTGCTGCATCCAAGAGTTGTTTAAAAATGATCCATTTTCTATAAAAGAAAAGTAAGTTTCAAAATTTCTAATTTTTTAATGAAATTTACCATCTTTTTTGTAATAATGATTAGGAAATTAACTACAGCATTTTTATGTATAAAGTAATTTAGTTTAATCTTTTCTACATCGATTCCATACAGCCAACAAGCTTGGTATACCTGTGTACCACTCTCCCATTATCCCGCATAATAAACTAAATGGTTCGATTATACTTAAAGTATATTATCGAAATTCAGTTTTTGGTTGCCGAAAGAGTTTTAAAATTGGCTTACTTTAATATTCAGTCCTTTTGCAAGAATGGAAAAG
The DNA here is from genome assembly GCA_024721245.1 of Mitragyna speciosa. Taxonomy (NCBI): domain Eukaryota; kingdom Viridiplantae; phylum Streptophyta; class Magnoliopsida; order Gentianales; family Rubiaceae; genus Mitragyna; species Mitragyna speciosa. The sequence continues at coordinate 5,264,894 of CM045558.1, forward strand.
AATATCAATGTCTCGTTTGATTATTTTTGCTGGTTTTTGAACTTAGAACAAGCATGCTATGGTATATGATGTACCTTGTTTCCTTGAAGCATTTCCAGTCCCAGTATTCCATCTGTCCCCCCGTTACATAAAGGGATCTTGGGTACACCACGAAGCAATAATTTCCGGACTTCTCATCAACCGATCTTTTCTGCAAGAACCCACAGAACCATGATTGCTTTTTTTTTTTCCTTTTTCAAATCTCATAGATAAGCAGGTGAATCTCTCTCAGAAATGAAATACTATATTGCAAAAGAACTATTACAGTTGAAGTTTACACAAGAGAGAAGAAAAATGAGGAGAAATCATGTAAGCTAACAAAAAAAATAATGATATGATAGAAAATATTGAAGGGGAGAGGAAAAACCTTCTTTTTATGGTCCAAAAATTCTTCCTTCCTTTCTGTTTTCGCGACTTTTGCCACCTACTGCCATCAAATTGCAAGTAAATTAGCTACGGATTCTGGCTGTTGTTGGAGTTCCGTGATCTGTGAAAACTCTCAAGAATGATGATGCATTTATAGGGTGATCGCTGGGAAGGGACTAGAGTAGGAGAAGAGAGATTAGAGGAAACTTCCAGTTGCTCAAAAATAAAATAAAAAAAAGATAAAAAAAATTCCAGTTCCCTCACCATTTTTTCCGTCACACGCTTCCGCGTTGGAGTTAAATGTCCACAGGCCAATTCGGATAGGATGTCTCACAATTTAGGCCTCCTATTTCTCACAATTTGAGGCGTGAGTCATACATTAGTTAAAAGTTATAATCACTGTTAGAAATAATAGTTTAACTATTAGGTACTATCTGAAATTTCAAAATAATTTTGTTTTTTAATTTTAAAGTTAGCCTTATTAGTTGTTTTTTCATTTTAAATTTAGCTTTAGTTAGTTTAACTTCAGTCTGTTCATTTTGAACCTTTTAAATCTAGATCGTTAACTTATGAGAATAAAACTTGTGAGGCCCCATCTCAGAGCCAATTATGGATTAGGTTGACCAGCAAGACCAAATTCAAGTCTTACTCTAAAAAATCTAACATCTTGTTTGCATGGCATTTTTTGGAAGGTTTTTTAGAAAAAATATTGTGGTAATATTTTTTAGATAAATGTGTTTATAAATAAAAAAAGATAGTTGAAAAATGTGAAAGGTTAACTTGAAGATATTTGAAATATGAATTAGTGATTTTAGTTTTCTTTTCATGATGCTTTATATACTCTAAAATTCAATGACTTAAGTAGTTTAATATTCACCTGATGAAAATAATATCCTTATGTAGCATGCATATTTTAGGAGAAAAATTTAAATGGCCTTGTTTTGCAGTGAGTGGTGCGTCAATACTCATAACATACTATCAATAGTACCTGTCGGACAAAAACAAGATAAGATATTGCATGCTTAAAGTTGATGGACCTAAATCAATTTTATAAAGAAAACCCACAGAAATTAAAATAAAAATTATATAAAAATTAATTGAGAGTATTTTGATTTTATTAGACGTGTGTCTGCTGCAAAAATATACAAAATACGGAGACACTCTGTTTAGATGAGTTTTTTGGAAAAATTTTTCCCAAATCTGTTTGGACAAGTGAAAATTTTTTGGTCAAAAAGTTAAAAAATTTTTTGGTCAAACTTTTTCACTAAATTTTCCCACAAAGTTTTTCATTTGAAATTTCAAATGAACTTTAGAAACATTTTACACAATTATTCACAAAAGCAAGCATGTTTATGTTTAAAATTTGTTTAGAAAAACTGAAAAAATCACGAGTAATAAAATGAGATCTATTTTCAGTAGGTTTTGAGATGAGTGACGAAGTGGACAACGAAGCGGATGATGGAGCGGATGTCCGCTTCTTTAAGCTGACGACGAAACGAACGTCTGCTTGTTTAACCAAACGTCCGCTTCAGAAACAAAATTGTCTTAGCGAGCATTGGGCCACGGACGCTGGCAACGTCCATGCTCAGTGCTCGCTGAGATATTTTTGTCTTTGAAGCGAACGTCCGCTTCACTACTTTTTTAAAAAATTTTGAACTATTCAAACACTTTTCTAATCACTTTTCAAACCGCCATCATGTCACTTTAAAAAAACTTTCACATTCAAACACTTTTTCACATTTTCAAAAAAGTCAACAAAAAATAATTTAAATAATTTTTCTCAATAATTCTTAAAAAACACTTCAAATAATACTATCCAAACGGAACCATTATCTTGTATGGCAAAGCCCTATGCGTCTTTAATATACGTCCAAATAGAAACCAAAAAGCACGCCCACAGCTAGTGCCATTATTTTGACACTCCCATACAACCACCCAAATAAATGCAATCTAATTGAATAATAAATGAAGCAAGGCACATGGCAATAAAACAAATAAACTAATACTATAAGTTAGTTTAATAACTTCTATAATTAATTAATGATTAAGAATGTGCCTCCACGTATAGTACCTATCAGATGATGGGATGTTTATTGGTGAGAAGACCCATTTTATGCAAGATACGACTGATATTAGTACATTACATGATATTATTACGTAACATATCTTTTACCATTTTATATTTTTTCATGAGAAAGAGACACTTTATTTATCTTTATTTATATTTATCTTTATTTATTTGTTGAAATATGAGGAATGGTGATATATCACGAGGCACCTTGTGTAAGTGTAACCGTGTACTATATTCTTGATTTTTGGACCACAATCTCGTTGAAATTCGTTATGCAATGACTTTCAGAAACCAAATTGAACAATAATTGGAAATAAAATATATTGGAATGACTTTAGGTACCATTTTGGAAAATTTTCTCAAATGGATTCATTTTATATAGATTCAATAATTCAACTTTGAGCTACCAAAGCTTAGTAGTCCAGATTTAAACTACTGAATCCAAATAAACCGATTCAGTAGTTCAGATCTAACTTGTTGAGTCCAGATAAATCGAGTTTATGATAAAATTGGTCGTGTTTTGGGATCTAATGCTGCTGGTGTACCAAGTCAAAGCGTGAAGGATTTCTTAACTTATACGCGTTTAGGTCTCGTCACCGACATGACATCACGGGCTTGATCCCAACTGACGACTACTATGAGCTTACCTATCAAATCTAATAAAATAAATTAACCCATCACAACTTGACGCTAAGAAATAGCACAAATTAATAAATGGTTGATTTATATTTCGAACATTAACGAGTCTTCCGGGGAGAGAATCTATGTAAAATTATACTAAGATAACTAATTAATGACTATATTTTCCTTCCAAATTAGATGCTTATTCCTTTTTTTTTTTTTTTTTTGGGATGGTGGAGCCATCGATGCAAAATATTCTAAAGCATAAAAGAAGAAATACTACCAATCACTTCGAATTCATATTAGGAATTAAATTTGATTAAAGTAAATTTGCTTATACAATAAATTTTTTTTGGTGGAATGAGAATTTTTGGGGATGGCTTTTACTAAATACCAAAAAAAAAAAAAAAAAAGGCACCTCCCGGGATACTAATATTTCACTAATTTGGGCTTCAAAATGCAAGAAGAATATTTGCTGACGGCGCACAAGGTTTGCAAGTCTCTATAAGTTTTTTTTTTTTAATTTTCAATGTTAGATAATGAGAAGTTAAATAATTTTAAATTATGTTGGACTCTTTTTAGGTTTGTTTGTCTATTCTATAGTTGTAGAGGAGGAGTTGAGATTATTTTTTCTAAAATTACCCTTGCTACTAAAACCTGATGAAGAGTTTCTCCTAAGAATCTCCCATCCCTTTCCGCCATGTTGTATGAGTTTCTTAAGATTACTCCAATCAAAACTCTCTGGCCACACATCATGTAGAACAAGTAAAAAAGGCTTCCCCTACAAGAAATCAATAAAACGGGGCTCTAATTGGGCAACGGATAATGAACCGATGTCATATTTGATCTCAGTGCGGTACTCTATTGTGTTTTTTAGGATTTTTTTTGTAGTTGAAGACATCTATGACGCATACCCACATCCTAAATTCGAATTGGCTTTTGACTTGCTCATCTTGTACACGGGCTGAGCAAGAGTTGTCTTGCCTAGACCTCCCATTCCAATGATGGGAAGCACAGAAACATCACCTTGTCTATCATATTCCTCTGACAGCAAGAGATTGATCAACCTGATTTTGTCATCCTCTCTGCCAACAACGTCGGATTCAGTGACAATAAATCCAGTGTATCTGTCCTCGGACAAAATTGATGATGATCCAGGGTCAAGTGTATGGGCATTAAGTAGGAAATTCTTTTTTTTTTTTTCTTCTCTACCAATTCTTTCGAGCCTCTGTAAAACCTCTTTGATTTCTTGTCCAGCAGTCAGTTTGTTAAAATATTGACTTGTACTGAAGGGGAGATGAATTTTCCTTAACTGCTGTTGTCGCTGCCAGAGCAAGGCTTCAGTTTTGTAAGTTTCCGGTATATCCTCTGCATCAAACAGGATCTCTCTGAGCTTCCCAAGCCAAGCTCTAATCGGCAGCATGCTGAAGCACAGCAAGGATAGACAGGTCTTGAATATCTTCCTCTACTCCTTGGACCAAATGGAACTTCTTTGCTATTACGGAAGCGAGAAAATCGAAGACTTTGCTAGCGATAGGAGATACAACAATTTGTACAATTGTGCTTTCCGTTGCAATATATATTTCAGAATATTGCCAAATTAAAATTCAAAACAATAAATCCGAAAACAAAACAGGTCCAAAACTCAGAAAACTAATGAAACCCCAAAAAAAGAAAAAATGCTGTCGCCTATCACTTGCTAATTAGAAGACTGAAGGAAATGATTTCTTAGGAAGGGAACTACCCAGTACGTGAAATTCTTTCACATTTCTATGAGCTTTTTTGTTTTTCTTTCCCTGGTGGTGAAGATCATCAAATGATGAGAAGATTAAGGGACTAGTTATGACGTGGATCAATGAAATATATGCAGCTAGGAAGAACAAAAAGAAAGTGATCAAGCAAGCTGGTAGAGACTCCATGAGAAAAATGCTTGCTATTTTCAATGTAATGTCTTGGCATTCATTTCATGCAGTATATATAGAAAACGGGCTCTTGTCCTGATCCGTACTAATCAAATCCAACGCGTTTGAGCGTTTTTTCTCTCCAATTTGATGAATGTGAGGTTGCATAGATTCATGGACTTCATTCAGGCAACAGAAGACTCAACAAATAAATGTAAATTCGCCTTAAATACAATATGCACCTAATTAAGGTGTTGGTAAACAGTTACATCCCTGTTCATTTTATTTAGGGCAAAAAACTTCGCCAACCATTATACTATTTTGATCGTCGTAAAGTTTTAATCACTAAACTTTTTTATGTTTCAAAAAGGTTATTGAACTTGTAAAAATGATTACTTATGGTCATTTCATCAGATTTGGCCGTTAAGCAAGATGGGAAAAAGTTTTTTTTATTTATTTAAAAAAGGTTAGTGAACTTGTAAAAATAGTTACTTATAGTCATTCTGTCATTTCAAAAAGGTCACTGAACTCGTAAAAATGATTAGCTTATGATCATTTCATTAGCTGATGCTGTATGGCTTAACTGGCGAAATCTGACAGAATGACCATACATAACCATTTTTGTGAGTTTAGTGATCCTTTTTGAAACCAAAAAACATTGAGTAGTCAAAACTTTACAATCGAGAAAGTTTAATGGCTATTGAAGTCTTTTGCTCTTTTATTTATAATTTACTCTAATCCTTTTAATTATATGGCCAAATTGAAATATCAACAACAAATGTAAGTATTGGCAATAGGACAATATCAACGATTCTTTCAGTTTCTCACATACAAACAAACATACACACATATATATAGATCTATATCTATATATATGTATATGTGTGTGTGTGTGTCTGTATGTAAACACACACACACACACACATATATATATACGTGTGTGTGTATAGATGTGTCTGTGTGTATGTACGTATATATAAACGTATATGTGTGTGTATATATACATACATACACATATGTATACACGTGTGTGTGTATGTATGTGTTTGTGTGTATGTACGTATATATATACGTATATGTGTGTGCATATATACATACATACACATATGTATACACGTGTGTGTGTGTATATAGGTGTTTGTGTGTATGTACGTATATATATACGTATATGTGTGTGCATACATACATACATACATACATACATATGTACATACATACACATATATAGACACACATACACACATACGGTCATACACACACACACACACACACATACATGCATACATATTTATCACTAATTTGTAGATCAAGTATTATTATTTTTTATTATTCTATGTTTTATTTTTGAATTTTCTCATATCATTTTAATTTAGCCCCTAATTTTAAAAAATAGTTCTTAGAAAATCATGATTTTTTCCTTTACTTTCTTTTGTGCACAGGTATATGTATTTATCTGGGTGGCTACTCAAAGTTTGTTTTCTAAAATACTAGTCTAGATATTCTTTTTTAGAAAAGACACTACACAACAAAGCATTCAGGTACTCAGGAAAATCACTAGCAACCAAAATAATCAGCAAATCTTTTTGTTGTTGTTGCAAATATTTGGGAGTACCTTGCAATGATTGCATATTAGGCAAGAAAATCACTCGTAAATATATATTTTTTTTTGCTGCAAATATTTGGGAGTACCCTTGCAATGATTGCATATTAAGCAAGAAAATCACTCGTAAGCAAAATAGCCACAATGGCAGTGCAAAGCACCATAATGTGCTTCTCTTGAGTCAAAGGATAGTGCTAATCATAAAGGCTAACAATTACCTCCCCAACACCAGCTTGGGCACTCAAACCTGCGATCTGGCCTTTATACCATTTGTCAGGATCAAGCGCTTACCATTGCACTAAAAGCAATTGCTTTTTAATGAAGGCACAATCTTTATTTCCCTAAGCACAATGGCAACACAAAAGCACCGTACCATACTTGGCCAGCATGAGGGGCTGCACCCCTACAGGTGCCATGAGTCGGGCGGTTAGTCCATGGCCAATTATGTTCTCCCGAGTCAAAGAACAGTGCTGAACTTAAAGGCCAACAATACTAACAATGACTTAAAATTGGACTTGAATTTTAGAAATTCTAATAGCAAATATGTTTGCAATTTAAAATTTATTACTCAAAGAAAATTGTAGATAAAAGAAATATATTGCTACCAACCACTGATTCTCGAAGGTAAACTAATTTTAAATCTTTTTTATATAAAGATATTTATAAGAAAAATAATAATAAGGTGAACACAACTTAATCTCAAAGTTACGGATAATTCTCAACTGCTCATTCTTCACAAGAACATAGGCTTCCCCATTTTCTATTTTCCTTTCTCCTCCCGACACCCGCATAGACTCTTTCAAACTTTGAATTGAGAAAGATGTTGTGTTTGATAGTAGTTATAAAAATGAATAATAAATTTTGTTAGATGAGTGAAAAATTATATAAGATAGTAAGTTTTGTTGTAAAAAAAATGATAAAATACTATAACAAAAGTCACGGTGGTATTATTCTTGTAAACAAATAAAAATCTTGTTACGTGAGTGCAAAGTTGTATCAAGATAATAAGAAAGAATCAGGGGAAAAAAAATCCAAAATGCAGATGAGGGAAAAAAGAAAGAAATTTTTTTTTTTCATTCTGACCCAAAATTTTTGCAATTTTTGATTTTAACCTCAATTTCAACAAATCTTCCTCTGTTTCAAGGGTAGATCAGTTATTTAGTTATTATTTACTCAAAAAGTTTTTCAAATATAGAAAAAATTTAAAAAAATTTAACATTTCAATCTGCTCTAAACTACAAGGATAGAATTTATGTGGATTAACCACACGAAGTTAACCTGTAATCCTTTTTATTTTGATGGTTGCGTTTGCTGGCAATTTTGACAATTTTACTATGGCCGATGGCTTGAGAGTTTGTCATGGTTGATGATGATAGTTAATAACGAAAGATGGAAGGCTTGAACAAAATTGATGACGATGCAATACCACAGACGCGTTTTAAGGTTTTCCCCAAATCGATGAACAAAATTCCAAGAGTCACATGCCAAAAAAAAAAAAAAGGAGTTTTCAAAAGTCCAAACTACTGAGTTTATTTCTGGTTCAAAAGTGAAATAACGCAACTTCAGTAAAATTTCACTTGTGTTTTTTGCCTGTTATTCGGTGGATAAGTACATTTTAGTACATTTTCAATTCAAATGCCTTCTGATTTCCAATGTTTTAAAAACTGGATCGGTCAATGAGCCAGAGAGGGGTTCAGGTCAAGGTCAAACTGGTCGGACCAGGGTTCAATATTTTTTATTTTTTAATTTAATTTAATGTATAATATAAAATAAATACTAGATATATCCCACTCTGTTGATCTAGTCAATCCATTATTTGTTTAAATATATTCAAATATACAATTTAATGAATTTATTATATTCAAATGTAAAAGCTAATGAATTTATTATATTAAAAAATACAAGTTAATAAATTTATTATATTTGGTAAAAATTTGATGAAATATTCTATGTCTGTAACAATTAAATTAACAAAGAAAATGGCATTACAAGTATAAAATATATAATAACTACAAAAAAGTAAGTGTATAGGGGAAAAATACAGATAAAACATATATTTTAAAATTCACCACTAAAGTACATTATTATATTTTAAATATTTTAAATAACAGTCTTGAACATTCTAAATTATTAAACCATATATGTTTCTTGTTTTCGCATTTCCTACTCTTTTAATATCATCAAGACTTATTTTTCAATATAAAATTTAAATTTATTTTTAACACCAAATAATACAATTAACCTTGTATATAGGCTAGTTCGAGTAATGTAATTTTTTAAAATAAAAAATTCTTTTGCTTTATTTTTTAAGGTAAGTTTGCATACTCAAATGATTTTCAAATTTCAATTTGATTGTCTTACTACTAGTTTAGTTTTGTTATAACACCTAATGAGAGGTAATTTCTAATAATTTTGTATCAATCAAGAATTTGATTTAAAATTTCTTAAAAGGGCCTAAACTTTATTTGGAATCAATTCTCAAACTTTAACTTTAGACGTATTCTCTTTAAAGAAATTTTATGTTTGAAGTATTAGACTATTGAGGAGTCAATTTGACTTTATATATTAGTCTTAAAAGTAAAGCTAACAAATAAATCTATTTACTTGTTAGTTCTTAATTTAATCAATTTTGTTTAATTTACACAATTTCTTTTAACATATCAAGAAAAGGTGGATATGTGATGTTATAATAATTGGAATCAATATATTGCATAGAAAAATATAATTTTAATAATCGGAACTGATTTTTAATTTTTTAATAAAAGAAATAACTTTCTACCCACTTACTTTAAGATGCCATACATGCTTATTATTGAATCATGATTAACCATAATTCAAAAATTTAAACAAATGACTTACAAAAATATCAATTTAAACTTTTAATTAGGAGAACGCTTTAGGCATAAAAATGAATAATTAAACAATTTTAATATGAGGGCTAATCTTAGTAAGAGAGATTTTGGTTAAAGTAAATCCAAGATTTCTTTCATATAATAAATTTGGATGACAAGATAAAAAGGTAAGAAATAATTAATTTTATTAAACAGTGATTAATAAAGAAAACAAAAAACTAAAAAAAGTAAGAATCAATTAAATTTATTAAACCTGATTAATGAAAATAAAGAAACTAAAAAAGTAATAAGTTAATTTTATCACACACATGATTGATAAAGGAAATAAAGGAACTAAAAAAGTTAATAATCAATTAATTTTATTAAAATGGTTAAAGGAAAACAAATTAAAGGAAGAACAAATATAATATTTGTAACATAAAGACACCAAAGTCACGGCTGGCTGGGTGGTTTCCACGCTGGACGCATGCACAAAAGGTCCCAAGTTTGGAAATGTCGTAGGAAGGCAATTTTTTGAAAAAGTTAAAATTCAAGAACTTGGCGGTCAACGATTGGACGGTTCAATCCAGTTCGCGTGGTTGGACTGATTTTGGACATTTCTTGAACTGTACAGTACTTTGTATAGAATCAGACTAGAGGCATGGCCGGTTTGCGATTCAATCGGTCGAATCGACCGGTCCGGATTCAAAAACACTGTTGATTTCTGGACAAGACTAAACATATCAACGCGGTCTGAACGTGAGAGAGATGAAAGAATCAACTCGGTCTGATCAATCGCACAACATCAAGAAATATATAATTTGGATTAGTTTTTGTTTTAAATAATTATGAAGTCCTTATTACGTGATATAAGATGGTTGCATAATGTGTTTATAAATCCGGTCCATTTAAAATCAGAAAAGAAAAGTAATCATGTCGGTTTTTGTTTTTGTATCGATTACATAAGCAAAATAGGGTTGTAAAAACAAACCTGGAAAAATGAGAAATTGATAAAATCTATCCACTCAAAATCTTAAAAAAAAAAAAAAGTAACCATGTTGGTATTTGTTTTCGTATCGATTACATAAGCAATCAGTTCAAGAATTTGTAAATCAAATCATGATGTAGAGTGGAACCTTATCTTCCCTATAGATTAAAAAATCTAATATTTTCTACTATATGAATTAAAATTTTGAATTTGTCAAGTAGAAATAGCAAAATTTTGAAATTTTTTTGATCTAGCTATAAGAAACGATAAATTACTTTCCAAATCAAGAATGTGAGTTCTGCTAGCGTGGTATAATCGCATGTTTCTCTGTGGAAGGTAAGATGGGGAAAAATAAAAGAATAAAAAGCTCAAATGGCGGAATTAGGTTTTGTAATACCCAAGACCTTGGAGAGGCTATTTTGCCATTTGTTTTGGGTGGAAGATGTAAAAGCATTTCTTTCTCTCTTTTCATCTCAATTACTTTTTTCTCTCTTTTTTCTTCCTCCCTTACGGCTTTGCTTTCTTTCTTCCATCTTCTTCTCTTCTTTGCTTCTCTCTCTCTCTCTCTCTAATTCATTCTCATAAGAAGAAGGGAACTTGAAGCAACCCAACTTCCTACCATTCAAGGTAATCTCTTGGAACTTCCCTCTAATTTATGTGGGTCTTTTCCTAATGATGATTATTGTGAGGCAATGATAGTATAATTAGTGAAGAATTTAGATTGACTATATTGTGATGATTGTGGGTTATGCTTTTATGTAGAATTATGCTTAAGAATGGGTGTGGGTCTCTTCATACATGTGGATCTTATTAATTAAAATGTCATTAAGAGCAATAATTGGATGATTTGGTGGATTAAAGATTATTAAGGCTATATTAAGTATGGGTTATGTTTATATGAAGTTTTTATGCTTGAATGGTTATGGGTTTTCCAATTTATATGAGAATTCATTGCGTAATTGAAGTTTAATTGTTGGTTGTGTATAATATGTGCTATTTGGGTGTTAATGGTGTTTTCTAAGCTACTTTGTCAAAAGATTTGGAGTTGTTTATGCTATTGTAACTATGGGTTATGATGATACGTAGTGATTATGCTATGATTGGATAATGGGTTTTCTTTGATGAAAGTGAGTTTTTCTAAATTGTAGTAGTTCATGGGCGTTTGATGGTAATGGTAGGATGATGATCTATGATGTATGTTTGAGTATAAGTTGTGGTTTTCCTATCTATTTTGCTATGCTTGAGCTTGATTAAGTGGTTGATTGTGTTTGATGGTAGTTTTCTAAGTTTTTCTTTCCAAATAATAAGTTGGGTGGATTGCCTATCAAGTGTTTGAGAAAATGAATAAGTGAAATATCCATTGGGGATTGCTATGCTTTAAAGACCATATGAAAGGTAGTGTTTATGCTTTAGTTGATTGTGGGTGTTATGAGAAATATTGGTTAGTAAGTAATTGGGGGATTTATGGTTGGATTGTGATTAATGACTTATGTTGAGTAAGAATTTTGGTTTTCTAACTTATTTTGTCATGTTTAAGTTAGATTAAGTGTTGGGTTTGTGTAGAGTGAAGTTTGGGGGTGTGAATGGGCAAGTTGAGCTTAGTTGCGTGCATGGCTCGGTTGGTTCTCACCTATGGCAAGTCTTTGACTAGCGAGCCGCAGGTGAGGCATGACTGAGCTGCGGCCGTGGCTCAAAGTGGACAGCCAGCGGCTAGTCTCTGCCTTCCAAGCCGTGGGCAGAGTTAAGGCTAGCTTGTAGGCGTGGCTGGCACAAGGTTGACTATGCATCACGCCTCACTTTTAGTTAGTTTTACTCCGTTTTGCGTCTTAAGCCTAGATTTAAGCTTCCATTATGATTATTTGATACAATGGTGTGTTAGTGATTATTTGATACTATGCATCACGCCTCACTTTTAGTTAGTGTTTAATGGTGTGTTTTAGGCAAGGAAGGTGAAGGTCTCTCCTTGGACTAATTGATATAGCTTAGATCGAGGTAAGTGATACACGTATCCTTTATACTTTTGAAAATGTATTTGTCACAATGAGGTTTTGCAAACTATTTTTGCATATGTTAAAGTGGCATGAGTATGAATATGTTAATGATTTTCCATGGATATGTAAATGTGGTCAAATGTGAATGAATAAATGTTTTGTGACTGAGCTCTTGTGTAAGGTTATTATTGACAGGACTAGTTCCTTAAATTTGGTGGAGGTGATATGACCTTTGAACCGTACTAACTGGGTGATAGTTAGTACATTGTTTTGAACCGGACCAACCGAATGAAAGTTGGCATTGAACCGTGTTAATCGGGTCATAGTTAACAATTGGATATCCTAGGGTCAATGTGCTTTATTACTTGGGCTCTCTTTTTAGTATCTATGAAATATTATGTGGATCATATTTATTTATATGTATTATGATTGAAATAATGATTATTTGAATTATATCGTGTATATGTATATGTAACATGCTCAGGCCAATAGAGTGATACATGTGTTACTTATTGGGTGAAAGTTTTCACTCACCCCTTTTGTTTTATACGTGGAGAAGGATAGTTTTGAAATCACGGTTTTGGATTAGCTCTTGGAGCTAAGTTTGATGATGACAGCTTGGTTAGTGGTAAACTTGTTAGCATTGTTAGAATATGTTAGTATATGTTTTGAATCTCTAGTTTTGGTAATTGAAGTTCCAATTGACATATTGGAGTATTTATGAAAATTGGGTTTGATGTTTATCTCTGTTTGTGATATTTGGGATTTTTTTTTATCAGATGCTTTGACCTTTTTAGCCTTGCGACTTAGTTTAAGCCTGATCACGGCGGTATTATGCTTCGGGGTATGGGGAGTGACAGGTTTTTTCCTCGTTTCACTCCAACAAATTTGAGGAGATGAGCCAAAACTTGCTAGGCTAAATTTTACAATTTTCATTTAACAGTTGCATGAAGTTGGCTGTTGCAATAAAAAAAATAGTAAACTTTTGTTAACATATAATAAGTTGTCAACTAATTTTATTAAAATATTAAAAAGAAAATTTAAGTATTAACACTCAACTTCGTATCATTATAGCATTGTTAACTGAAAATCTATAAACAAGTAACACAAGAGTACATGTTCCATGATGAGTAGTATCTTCATTCACGAGATTAATTCTGTGCCCTTATAGCTACACCCAGAATAATAAGGCCATGCTTCCAATGTCCTCCATGTCTGAAAAGGTCGAAGCAAACCTCACCCTGTTCTCCATCTCTAGCCTGGAAGCTGCCTACTGTAAGTTCCATCCACCGTCCTCTTGGCTTCTCCGACAGACTCACTTTTCGTTCTTGTACTTCTCCCTCTGGCAGGGATAGCTTCAACGTGATAAGAACTTCCCAACCATAAGCAGCCTTCGTCAACTTCACCACGTACACAACTTCATAAATGGCACCCAAAGAAAGATAGGATATCTTAAATTTTCCGCTTACATCCAACAAGCAGGCAGGACTCAGTTTGAGCACTTCAATGTTGTCGTCACTGCAAGTTCAACACAATCATGTGTTTCAATACAGTTTGTTAGAATTTTTCCTTTTTTTCAAAATTGTTTACTTGAGGGTTAAATAGTTAGGTAGATGATAAATGACAGTCTACATGCAGCCATTACTAAAATTCAATTACGTCAATGATCGCAACACTTTAGTTCTGTTCTCAACTGAACCTGTTTTAAGATTTTGATTTTGAAAAATCTGTTTTGTTGTAATATCAATTACTTTATTATCTTACTTTTAGATTTTGTAAGCTAAAGTCAGAAGCAATCAGAAACCAGCTTTTAAATTCTGATTTTTAACATTCTAAAATATGCTTTTACAATAATTAGAGTTAGTTGAAAACAAACCCTTTATTCTTTAATTTATTTTTGTTCAAAAAGTTTTGTTGAATCCAAAAGTTGCCGAAAAAAATGATATATTTTGATAAAAGAATGCTAAGTTTTGAAATTTATAACTTTTTTACTAAATTTAATTTTTTGATAATTATGCTTACAAAAAATTACTACAATAGTTTTGTGTATAAAGCAATTTAGTTTAACCTTTCTTACATCGAGACATCAGGCAAGCTTCGTTTACATAAGTATCATTCCTCCAGGTATTTCTGGAGTTTGTGTAAATTAAACGGTTCAATCAATGGTTGCAAAAAGTTTTGACAATTGGTTGAGTTTACGATTCATACGTTTTGCAAGAATTGAAAGGAATATTAATATCTCGTTTAATCAGTTTTACCGTCAAAGGTGGTTTTTGAAATGAGAACAAACATGCTAGTATATATGACGTACCTTGTTTCCTTGAAGCATTTCCAGTCCCAGTATTTACTGTGTCCCCAAGTTACATAAAGGTACCTTGGGTACACCATGAAGCAATATTTTCCGGACTTCTCGTCAATCCATCTTTTCTGTAAGAACACAACCACATGATTGTTCTTTTCTTTTCAAATCTCATAGATAAACATATGCATCTCTCTCAGAAGTGAAATACAAAATTAAAAAAAAAACTATTACAGTTGAAGTTTACACGAGAAAAAAATGAAGAGAAATCATGTAAGCTTATAAAAAAATATGACACAAGAGAAATAGTTAAAGGGAGAGGAAAACCATTTTTTTATGGTCCAAAAATATTTCCTCCTTTCCGTTTTCGCGACTTTTGCCACCTGCAGCCAATCAAATTGCAAGTGAATTAGCTGTGGATTCCGGCAGTAGTTAATGTTTATAGAGGTCAGCGGTCAAAAATGATAATGCATTTGTTAGAGGATTTTTATTTTATTAAACGTGTGTCTGGCTGCACAAAATGTACAAAATACCAAGACGTTAGCTTGTATGGCAAAGCCGTATGCGTACGTCCTGATAGAAACCAGAAACACCCACAACTAGTACTATTGTTTTGAATGAAACTCTCATGCAACCACTCAAATAAACATCTAATCCCATCTAATTAAATAACAAATGAAAACAAGCCACAAGCCACTCAATTAAACTAGAACTTAGTTTAATAACTTCTATAAGAGTTAAGGTGGTGCCTCCATATCTAGTAGCTTTCAGATAAGTTGGATCCATCTTACTTACATGGTGAGATTCGATGGTAAGGAGACCCATCTTACTTGCATGACATAAGCTGTGATTGATATTAATATACTACATGACGTTACCATATAGCGTATCTTTTACTATTCTTAACCTATGTTAATTTACGGTTGTGTGCTTTTCGAACTTACAAATGGCATGTGATGTGAATGACACAGGACCCCAAGGTTTGCAAGTCTCCGTAGGTTTTCCTTGTTTCAAATGTTAAATAATGGAAGCTAAATGATTCTGTCATAAAGGAGGAAAAAATAAAGAAAAATCTCCATCTAAACTATAATTATCTTGGATGACTTGTAGTATAAACTAAGTTGAACAAGGAGAGGTGGGGTTGCCTTTTCTAAAATTGCCCTTGCTACAAAAACTTGATGGTTTGCTGTCAAACTTTAATACCATTTTTATTGTACTTAAGGCTTCGAATGTATTGCTAGATTTTAGGTTTTTAATTTAAGGGTAGAATTTCAGTGTATTAGAACTTGATTTGGAATTCATTAAAATCATTAATTAGGGACCAGTTTTAGAAGTTAAAAAAGAACTGAAATTAAATTTTATAGAGTCCTTTAAGAAATTAAATAATAATAGAAAATAAAATCTACTCAGAATATAATTGAAGAGCGCTTTCATAATGTAAAGAAACGGGGCGACGAACAGGGAGAAAAAAGAGAGAAAAAAGGATGCATGGCGGCGGGGGAAAAAAAGTGGTTGAACGAAGTTTGTGATCTAAAACAGTTGAACACTTCAGGCAATAGACAATATGTACATCGCCTCTATATTTCTTTTTTTTTTTTCTCCTGTTTTGCATTCCGTAAATTTCAATTGTTTCTGTTATGTGATTATGTGATTTCATTGTATAGGCATATGTTGTTTTGAAATAGCAGATGATTTATCATTAAGTGAATTTGTTATAGCATATTTCTAACTGGAAACTCCAAATCTGTTGGTTTTTTTTTTTTTTTTTGGCTGGGAGGGGGGGGGGGGGGCGGGGGGGAGTGTTTGGTGTTGTAATTTATGTCCAATTGCAAGACAAGAATAGAAATTTATTCTTTTATTTAATCTCCTTATTTTCCAGCAAGAATAGAATATAAGTTATTTTTTATGTTTTCTTGTTTTGTTCAATATATTTAGGAGAATTGGCTTAATACAATAGGCTTTCATTAGTTATCGATATTTTAATCATTTAAAAAAAAAGGCTCATTAAGAAAATTGCTTTGATTTCCTCAAATAAAAAGGCAACTGATCCGTTTAATCCAACTTACATTATTTTTTATATTTCGTCAATCACAATAGCGTGTAACCAAATTAATGTAATTTGTAACATCTAGAATTAGGATTTTAGTATTTTTTTTTATTTTTCTATGCACGATTAAATTACAACCAAGTTTTGTATACACTTCCAACATTTTAGAACTAATTTTCAATTTTAGATGGTAAATTGCAAATTACTTTATCATTTTAAATAGACAAAATATGCATATTTAGTCATTACTTCATAAAAGTATAAATTATGGAAATATTATTTTGCAATAGGAGCAGCATAAATTATTTTTTAATTGTTCATACTAAAGTTAGAATGTTTATAAATTTGATTTTGCGAATATGATAAATGCTTATGTTATGATATGTTTCACTTACATTATGTTAATGCAAAATTTGCGTGTTTAAAAAAATTCAAATATATTGAACTTTAATGATTTTCCTCATCAATGGGAATTATCAAAACTAAAAAGTAGTTGATTTTTTTGCAAAAAGAAAAATTAAGTTGACCTTTTGCAAAAAGAAAAATTAACCATTTCGTGAAATTTCAGTAGACTATCTATAATGAGGTTGCTCTCCTAAAGAAAAATGTACATGGAACAAAATGTAGCAAAATCTGCTATCAAAAAATTAAAATGGATATCGAGACATTAATTATGTAAAAGACATTTTTCTTGTAAAGTGTAAGTGATTGACTTGATAAAAAGGGATGAAAGATATCGTAGAGCATATTAAAACTCAATTGTCATGAATAAAAGGTTGGAAAAAGATTATATACATTTATTTGATATAGGAACTATTTTGCATTTAAATTAGACTAGTGCATTTTTTTTTTAAAGATAAGATAGAGTTTGGTTATGGTGAAGAGAGGCCAAGTTTGCACCATCCGTGTTCCAAATGTCTAAGAAATACACACACACTATATATGTGTTGGTTTTGTACTAAAGCCAATTAATTCTAAGATTATAATTTATATTTATTGCCAAGTGATTAGGAACCTAAATGGTCACACACAATAGAACTAATTCTTGGGTTAAATTGATTTAAATAATTATGTGATAATTATGGGATTAATTTGTGAGATAATTAATCCTAAGGGCTTATTAATAAATAGAGGAATTATATTAGTGGAATAATTTCCTTTTAAGGAAATTAAAACCTACTAAATATCTTATTTGGTAAGATATCCTAATAGGTAAGGATTACCTATTACCGAATTCTTGTTGGACAAGATAACTTAATTATTCCTCTATAAATAAGTCCTAAACACCAAGATTTGACATGAACATATACAATATAACGTTAGAAAATTAGAGAGAGAAAAAATAGTTTTTTCTTTATACAATTTTCTTCACGTTGGGGACATGTCAAGTGGATCTAGCATATTCACTTGGTGTTGATCAATCCTGATGAGGATCTCAAGAAGGTGTTCGTGTGGATACCTTAGAGGCCGGACACAGTGTGCGGCTGTGGTTGATATCGCAGTATCTTTGACCAGGTTAATTCGTTTAATTACGTCATCAAAAGGTACGTTCTCGATTTTTGTATAGATAATCAATAATTTTGGTTGGAAATCAATTTTATATTCCGCTACGTCAATTGTTTATTAGCATGTTGATTTCCTAACAGTGGTATCAGAACATCGTGTTTTGATTATCTGTGTATAATTTGTTGTCATGAATAATTATTGATATGTATATATGATTTATTTGATAAATTTGAGAAGTTATATTTTGAAAATTAGTTTCAAAATATTTAAACGAAATTTTTTTGAAATTTCCTTTGATTTTGTTGAATGAAAATTGTAATGAAAATTTTATTTACATAAAAAATCTTGTGTTCCGAAAAAAAAAAATTCAAACTATTCACAAAATTGTTTTTCTGAATTTTTCAGTAGAGTCCAAATTTTCAGAAAATTAAAAAAAAAATAGTTGGGCAGTCGGAGTAAATTCCGGGCAGGTAGCACAGCTTGGCAAAGATCGACTAAACCAGATTAGATCCGGCCAAGAGAAGGCGCGAAGAGGAAGGCCCCAGCTGAAGTAAATCTGCTCTCCAAATTTCCGACGTTGAAGCAGTCGGATGGTCGCGAATAGCGACCAGAAATTTTCGTCGCCTAGTCCGGCGAGCCACGCGACGCACCGGCTGGCGATGTCTGGTCGCAGGTGACCAAAAGTTGCCAGAATTGTTGAGCGGTTTCCCCGCTGGGAGGCTAGATCTGAAGCTGGCCGAAGAATTGACGCCAGAAAAGAGAAAGAGGAAGATTGCAGCAAGGGTCACTTGGCGGCGTGCGTTAGTGGCTGAAAACCCTACGTACCGAACGACGTCGTTTTGACGTCCATAAGAAAAAAAAAAAAAATTGCGGGTCAATTGGTCTGGTCAAACTGGTGCGGTTTGACCTACCAGGTTCAGAGACCAAACAGGCGTCGTTTAGACGCCTGACTCACCAAAAAAAAAAAAAAATCTTGGGTCAAAATGAGAGTTTTGACCGTGCCAAAAATGGGAATTTGTTCCCTTTTGCAATTTGGCCCTTGTTTCTTCTTCTTTTGTTTATTGGCCCAATAATTTTTGTTTTAAGTATTTTTTAGCCAAAAAACTTCTCAAATAATTCAATTGAATCAATTCTAATATGATTAGAATTAATATACATATAGATTCATGATTAGAATTTTATATATTCTTTTAATGTGATTATTTGAATATTATATGTGATTTATAATTGATAAAATATTAAGATTTATTTTATTTGCATGATATATCATATGTGATTCTTATATTTGATAAAATAATCTGATTTATTTAAATTGCATATTGTATGCTTTATTTGATCAAATATATATATAATTTTTATATATGATATATGTGCACGATGAGACCATAATTTATCCCTCAATAAAAAAAATAAATAGATCACTTCCATTATTATAGTATAAATAATTCTTGTTAGGATAACTTGTTGAACTAACTCAAGGTTATTCTACCAGGAATATTTGTTACTATGAGATATGATCTCTGAATAATGGTTTTGATTTAAATAAGAAATATATCATAACTATTATTATAATTTAAACAATTCTTGTTAGAATAACTTGTTGAGCTAACTCAAGGTTATTCTACCTAGAAGTATGTTTACGATGAGATATGATCTCTAAATAATAGTTTTGATTCAATTAAAAATATTAAATCATGAATAGTTGCCTTCCATTATTATAGTTTAAACAGTTCTTGTTCGGATGACTTGTTGAGCTAACTCAAGGTTGTTCTACCTAGAATATGTTTATACTATCAGATGTGATCTCTGAATAATGAGTCTGATTTAACGAAGGCTCATGGCTTGTTGAGCTAACTCAAGGTCATGTGTCTTTGAGGTAAGGAGTTAGGAGACATATGTGATATGTGTATCAAAAGTTGATACCTAACTATCTAGGAGTTACAAAAGTTGCTAATTGGTAATTGTTACCTACCTATTGAAATTATTTTTGATTTGTTGAGCTAACTCAAGATTACAAATAATCAAAATGGGATCCTAGCCCACTAAGAATTTTATGAAAATTCTTAAATCAATTTTGAGGGATATTAATTTGAATAAAATAGTGGGAGCAAAACCAAAATTTAAATGTCCATATTTTTTCCTTTTGGTTTTGTTTATTGCATAAATATAAAGTCATATTATATCTTTATTTTTTAGTTGTAGAATGTATAATTACGTGAACACATTACCCACTTTATAGGACTCCATTTTAATTTCTTGGACTAATATAACTTGAGAATGGTTCTTAAGTATAAGAAAATGGGCTATGTTTTTTGATACCCCGATTCCATTTGTCCAAGGTGATAATGATAGCTAGGAAATAAAAATGCATAATAGATGCATAAATACGATAATGATACAGTTGCTTGTATCATAAAATTGTGTATGATTCCTGAGCTACAAAAGCAGCATAAAATGATGAATTCTTAGTCCATGATTGTGCATTTCAAAAAGTTGTCTAATACACAATCTAGAACCAATAAATATGAGATATCTAAAGAACAATTTGTCTAGGAATCGAGGGGCACTTTATTGCTTGTCAAGGGGAAACCCAAGGCTAATCTTAAGCAGAGCCAAATAGACTTGGCAAAGTATAAAGGTGTAATCGAATGGATAAGTCTATAGGCATGTGTTTCCAATAAAGAAACAACTAGGATTAAAAAGGAAATTGTATGGCTTATCTCAAGACTTAGAAGTCAATAAGGTTTGGTGAAACATTGACTTTTTGTGATTGAGATAAAGTAATTTACTAATCTAGATTCTTGGGTATTAGATACTAGATTTGGATCTCATATTTATACAAATATGCAAGATCTTGAGAATAGTAGATTTTTGGCAAAGGAAAGAGTTAAACTACATGTGGAGAATGTAGCAAAAGTTGCTACATTAACAGTAAGAACTAATACACTCTCTTTGCCAACTGGACTTATTCTAGAAATAAAGGATTGCTAATATATTCTAGTGCTTACAAAGAACATAATATCTATATTTGCATTAGATGTGGATAGATTTATCATTACTCAAAAGAATAAATGTTGTTAGATTTATCATTACTCAAAAGAATAAATGTTTTTCTTTTTGCGTGATAGCGTTCTAAGTAGTACTAGTTTATTAAACAATGGCTTAAATATTCTAGATTTGGATAAGTCCATTCTCAATATAGACATCAAGAGACAAAACTTGATATTTTGAAGCAATTTTATCTTTGGCATTTTAGACTTGGTCATATAAATAAGAAGCGTATATCCAAGTTACATAAAGATGTATATTTGGACTCATTCGATTATGAATTCTATGAGATATGCGAATCTTATTTATTTGTTTAAATGACCAAGACAACTTTTATTGAAAATGAAAGGTGAATGTGCTAGTGATTTTTCTTGGGCTTATTTTGTAATCCAATATCGATCCATGCTAAAGGTAGTTGCTTATACTTCATCACTTTCACGAATAACCATTTTAGATATGGTTATTGTATCTTACGAGATATAAATTTGAGACCTTTGAAAAGTTCAAGGCCTTTAGGCCTGAAGTAGAGAAACAACTTGACAAAAGTATTCAAACACTGAAATGTGATTGAAGTAGAGAATACTTGAGTCACGAGTTTCAAAATATCTAAAAGATGAGAATTGTACTCTATTGGATATAGTACATTCCGTAATGAGCCATGTTACACTTCCAATGTAGTTTTAGAAATATGCCTTAAAATTGTCTCTCATACACTCAAATGAGTTCCAACTACAATTGATTGATACTGTCTCATATAAGATATGGTATGGTAAGAAACTAATTCTTAGTCACATGAGAATTTGCAAATGTTTTGCTTATGTGAAGCATCACATTAGACAAGTTTGAGATTGAGTCTTATAAATGTTTATTTGTGGTGTATTCTAAAGAAAGTTTAGAATGCTACTTCTACAATTGTCCTTGAACAAAATTGTTTGTTTCAAGACATGCTATCTTTTTAGAAAAAGTGTTTATTCTTGAAAGATGCTATCTTTTTAGAAAAAAGTATTTATTCTTGAAAGAGGCAATGTGAGTAAAGTAAAATTTAAAGAAATTCAAGAATCACAAACTAGCAAAAATAATAGTTGGAACATGAGCTTAAGCCATATATTGATGAGTCACAAATGGAAGTTTAAGTTACACAAGATTTTCGCAGCTTAGTAAAAGTACATCATTCTCTTTAGAAATATAGATTTCTCATAAATGAGAGTAATGATGTGCTAGTCATAATTGATAACGGTTTTACTTGCTACGAAGAGGTTATGTTATGTGTAAACTCTTTGAAGTGGCATAAAGCCATAAAATCCAAAATGGATTCCATGTCCGACAACAAGGTATAAACCTTGGTCGAACCACCCAAAGGGGTTAAGCTCATACGATGCAAGAGGATCTTTAAAAGAAAGATTGACATAGGATAGTAATATGATTACTTACAAATCAAGGAGTTAGAACGTTCGTTTTGGTGGGATGGTCAAAAAGTTTGTTTTTTTCTAAAAAAACGAAAACTAGCCTTGTGTATACAAGAAAGTGAGTGGGGAGCACTGATTTTTCTTAACACTTTATGTTCATGACATATTGGTATTGAGAAATCATATATATATCTATGCTTTAAAATAATAAAAGGTGTGACTGTCCAAGAATTTGTGCATGAAACATTAGGAGAGAGACAACCTAATTTTGAAAATCAGATCTATAGAGATAGATCTAAGAGGTTGCTTGGTCTCTCAATTTACGTGCATAGATAAGATGCTAAAGAAGTTTAGCATCGAGCAATCAAAGGAAGGGTTTCTGTATGACATGAGATTACCCTTTCGAGAGACATGTGTCCTAAGACACCTGTCGAGATTGTAGCATACAAAAAGATCCCTAAGCTTTTGCAATAGGATTTATAAAGTATGTTATGCTATGTACAAAATCTAATGTCTCCTATGCTCAAAATGTTATTCGCAAATATTAACCTAATTTTGGTGAATGTCACTAGATATTTATCAAGAATATCCTAAAGTACTTAAAGAGAAACTAATGGATTATTCTTGATTTATGGAGTTCACACTTTAGAAGTGTATGGGTTTATAGTTGTAAACATTTAATTATTTAATAATGATAATAGATTATAATCTATACTTATGTTCATAGTTGAATGGTGGTGTTGCTAGTTAGAAGAGTTCTAAGCTAGACACTGCAACAAATTCTACAACAAAGGCCAAATGCTTTGTAGCTTTAGAAGCTAAGTTGGATTTAAGAAGTTCATTATTGAACTTAAGGTCTCATCTATGATCCAAACAAGTATTTTGGCTATACCATTTATTTAAGGAAATAATTGGTAGAAACAATGTAAAGATAAATGAGATTCCCACTGCGAATAATGTAGTTGATCCATTGACTAAAGCATTATTCCAAAAGAAACATGATAGTCATGTGTATTTATTCTGTTTAGAGTAAATGAATAATTGGTTTTAGTCAAAGTGGGAGATGACTTATAATTTCATATATTGTTATGTTTGATTGTTGTTTATGCAATAATAATGATAGAGCATTTTATCATTTTTAAAATATGTATTTATGTATTTTTGAATGATAAAGTCCTTGGAATAATATTTATTATCCCTAATCAAAGTATTAACAATATAAAGGACATTGTTAATGCGGATAGATTAGCATATATGATGATATATGGGTGGATTGTTAGAGAACATATTCACTGGATTGATCCGCTTAGAGATTTCCTATAAGGTTAACTATTTGAGTGCCAATAGTATATTCTCTACGTGACAGTAGTGTAAGTAATCCTTTGACTTGAGATCATAAGAGTATCTTTTGTGTGGATTGTTTTACTTTAATTTTATTAGTCCATAATCCGTAATTGGTTATGTGTACGATAGAAGTTGGGTATAATAAGAAACATGAATTGATAGTTTATGATAAATATAGGATTCACCACTCCTAATAGTAGGAGAGTATATCCCTATTATGGCCACACTTGTTGAAATATCAACTCAAAAATGTTTGCAAACGAGTCAATAATTTAGAAAAGTTCTAAATTTATTGAAAAATGGAGTTGAATTTCGGGAACAAGAAATAATAATAATTAGTACATTAAGAGTTGGCACTTACACTTTACTCTTGTACTAATTTGGGATATAGTATGGTGAAAGGATAATAATTATACGGAATTTGGTTCTTGGATAGGTGAAGTCAATCACTTGACTTTCCTGACACTTGGGTGGTCATGATGCCTGGCTAGAGGCCAATCTTGATCTATAAATATAAATTAATTAATTTTGATTAATGATAAATTAAAGTTGTTTAATTTATCCAATCTTAGAATTCTTGTGACTAAATTGACTTTAGTCCAAGTGGGAGTTTGTTAGTTTTGTACTAAAGCCAATTAATTCTAAGACTATAATTTATATTTATTGCCAAGTGATTAGGAACCTAAAGGGTCACACACAATAGAACTAATTCTTGGGTTAAATTGATTTAAATAATTATGTGATAATTATGGGATTAATTTGTGAGATAATTAATCATGGGATTAATTTGTGAGATAATTAATCCTAAGGGCTTATTAATAAATAGAGGAATTATATTAGTGGAATAATTTCCTTTAAGGAAATTAAAACCTACTAAATATCTTATTTGGTAAGATATCCTAATAGGTAAGGGTTACCTATTACCGAATTCTTGTTGGACAAGATAACTTAATTATTACTCTATAAATAAGTCCTAAACACCTAAGATTTGACACGAAATATACAATATAACGTTAGAAAATTAGAGAGAGAAAAAATAGTTTTTCTTTATACAATTTTCTTCACGTTGGGGACGTGTCAAGTGGATCTAGCATATTCACTTGGTGTTGATCAATCTTGATGAGGATCCCAAGAAGGTGTTTGTGTGGATACCTTAGAGGCTGAACACGTGTGCGGCTGTGGTTGATATCGCGTATCTTTGACCAGGTTAATTCGTTTAATTACGTCATCAAAAGGTACGTTCTCGTTTTTGTATAGATTATCAATGATTTTGGTTGAAAATCAATTTTATATTCCACTGCGTCAATTGTTTATTGGCATATGTTGATTTCCTAACAATATGTATGTATATGTATAAAATCCGGTTAGACTTGTTCACTAGTTAACTGACTTCATTTAAGAACTTAATGTTACACTATATATTGATTGAATTGATCATCCACTTCCACTTTAGCAAAGATCGAACCGGATGAATGGCTAGTTTCTAATCTTTACCAGTTCTACCGACCGGTTAGGCGTGGCATTAAAAACATTTTCAGAATATAAGAAAAAACAAGGTAGATTATGAGATAAAATTTGTGGATTAATGGACATAAAATGTGTGGTTTTTTTTTTTAAAAAAGGTACATTGTGCTTTTTATTGTGGACAAAAGATTTCCTTAAGCTTCAATCTCCTTCATACCATTTTTACAAGGGAGGATTTTATCCGTTATATTCTTTATGGAAAAAATATAATATTCATAAAGTTGAAAGTTCGTTTAAAAGTAAGGATTGCTATGGCTTCACGGAGTATATTAAATTACTATCCAAGAATGGTAACTCTTGTTAAATAAATGATAAATTTTGTTAAATGAAAGGTTTAGTAATAGAAGTACTAAGATTTTTTTTTTGGTCAATAAATAAGTATAATATTTTTTCTATTATTATAACAAACTTTCTACTTGTATAACTAAACTTGTTTTTTACTTGAAAAACTTACCATTTACTTGTTGGTGCCTAAAAAAACTTCAAAGCATCACATGACATTCACTTAGAAGTAAAGATCTTTCTATAAGCGGTTACTCCTTAGAAGCTAAAATTTCATTTTTTTTTTCCCTTTCAAGAAAAGGGAAAAAAAGAAAAGAAAATTGAGCACTAACCTTTACAGCAGATGAAGCTATGATACCATGGAGGTGAAGGATTGGGAGAACTTTGTCCAGAAGGCACTTCAACGTGCTCTTCTATCTCCAAGTCAGGAATGTGCTGGATCTTTGACCAATCTTCTCCAGTTTCCTTTTGGCATCGTTTTATGAGTTCTGGACAACCTTCTATCCGTAAATCCTTGAGAGATGCTGAAAAGCCTTCCTCAGGTAATGAATGAAGTTCAGGGCAGTTCTCAATGTAAACATCCGTCAGGGATGCAAGGCTCTTCAATATTTCCTTGGGACCAAGAGACACAAGACTGGAGTTTGAGCTAATAATCAAACACTTGAGTGTCGCAGGTAGCTCTTTATCCGGAAATCTCTCAAGACCGCGGCAGCTCCGAATGGACAATAGCTCGAGGGAAGTCATGCCTTCAAATGGTACGGATGCCACTTCTTCATCTGACGACTTAGCTCATTGCATTCGCTTATGTACAATGTCTGGAGTCTAGGTAGATGTGGCCACCTGGAAAATGATGTTAAGTTTGAGATTTTGGAGATCACCAACGAATATATGGAGCTTGTACTACGAATTGCCCTCACCAATGTTGCATCGCAGGCGTCAATGGCTAGATGTTTAAATGGTGTAGGCAGGGTGGTGTGAAGTGGGCAGGCACTTACTTCCAGCTTCTGTGGTGCAAATAATTATGCAATAGAAGTATATAATTGCATTTTTTACATATTATATGTTATTTAATTGATTTTTTTACCATTTTAATTCTATCTTTATTATAACTGTTATCTTTTTTCCACATAATTGATAATACTTTTCTCCTTCTTCTATCCTATAGGCACTAAAAAGTAATTTATACACCTAAACACTATAAAATATATGTTATGCTTTATTTATTTGCCTTAACTAATCCTACAAAATAAAAAGATAATTATACAATAAAACTACAATTCTATATTTATATTATGAACTTAAAAATTGATACCTTTTGTATTACTTTTTTACATATATATTAAAAATTTAATAATTAAATTCTTTTTTCAACATATATTTTTTTTAACGACGGAGCTCAGACGTGTATTGTTGTAAAAAAAATAAAATTTATATGGTATGATACCTCTAAAGGACACATTTTTATTTGTATATAATGAAGTACTTTTTAGTAAGTATTTTTTAAAATTTGACTCATTTTAATGATCTTAAGTAATTTATAAGTAGATTTTAAAAAATTCTTATTTTATGGGTTAGTATTATTAAATAGTTGCTTTTTTTTTAGATACTAAAATAATTGATGACTTGGTAAAATCAATTAGAGTTATTCGTCAAACTCACAAATGTATAATAAGTATATTTAACTTTTCAATATCAATTAAAATATCATATATTTTGAGAATGATGAGTTTTGAAGTTTGTTAATAAGGCTTGCAAAATTATCATATTTTATATGTATTGTAACAATTAATGTTCTGCCTATTATAGGAGTCCTATAAATAAAATATGCATAACATATATGAATTTTTAAACCACACCTTTTTTTGTTTATAATGCAAATACTCACACTTATTATAGTTTTACATTTAGACAGTTTTTGAATTAACTTTACTTCTTGAGTAAATAATATTTGAGAGTTAACCAGTACTTTAATGCACTTGTTAGATAAACTGATCTATTTTTCTTTTGTCAAAACCTTTTGCATTCAATGAATTACTTTATATATTATCAAAATATAAGTATTTTAACATTAATTAGAGTTCTGATGCTAATTAACTTTCATATTAAAATGTCGTATATATTTATCCAACTATCTTGATTGAATTGTTAAGAACATTTATTTGAATTAAAAAATGCAACATTCAAAATCTCAGGCTGTATTAAAGAAAAAATTATATTTTTTTATCATAATGAAGTTTTAATTATTAAAGATGTTATGCAGTGTTGCTATGCATGCTGACCCATTTGCTAGAATGCATTTTGACATTATTAAAATTTAAATTCTTAATGACTCTTTATATTGGGAATAGCTTCTTGGAATTTCATTTGAGTCTCTTGAAATCTTCTCTTAGTTAATTTTTTTGTTTAAAGTAATTCCTTGAGATAAATTTTAGTAAGATCTACATTTGACTCTTTGTGTTAGGTTTTTAAGATTTTTCTATGTTACTACCCTGAAGTGATTACAAAATAGAAAAATAAGGTTTCTTGAATAAGAATTATTATAACCAAATAGTTCATCTAAATTCTAAATCCAATTATTCTATTCACATCTTTTGTCTTTAGTTTATGTATTGTCCAATTCATTCCAATCAAGATTAATTAATAAGACTTTCTTACTCTCGATCCACGTAAGGTAGTACAATAGTAGTTAGTTTGCATATAAGATTTAATATATTACAATTATTGTTTTCTAAATTCAATAAATGAAAATATAGTAAAAAAGGGAAACAAAGTAACAGTATAAATGAATTCAAGATACAATCACCTAGACTTTTGTTTTTTTTTCATGAATTTGATATTATAGATGAATATTTTGTTGATCACTGCATGACTAATAAATTTTTTTTTATATCTTTATGATTCTAAATTTACACTATAAATTAACTATTACATCATTTAAAATTAAATTTTAATAAGATTCAAAATTTCAGAGTCTTGATTAATTAATTTTCTTGGCCACTAGAGATATTTTTCTATTCTATACAAATTCTTTAAAAAAAAGAAAAGAATATGTTAAGCTATGAAAAATAGATGTGAAACTAATAAAGTAAAGATAGTACTACTTCAGTATTTGAATATTTCTAAATGACAATTGTAATAATGAAATGTAGATTCTTAATAATAATGCTCATCCTCTATTTGCTCTTTAAGGATATAGTTAACTTAAACTCACATAAATTTTTAAATATTATTTTAAAAAATATGAAAACCAAAATTACTATCTATTTTTCTCTTTTTTTTTGTTTTATTATATTATTTATTAAACTAAATGTGCAAAGCACTGCTCAATTCCTAGTTTAGATGAAAAGAGAGAAAGAAAGAAATGTTTTTACATCATCAACCCAAAGACAAATGACTAAAAGGACCCTCCAAAGTCTTGGGTATTACAGGCAGGCACTTACTTCCAGCTTCTGTGGTGCAAATAATTCTGGAAGCGAAGGCAATTTGGGACAGTTTTTGACTTTGATCATTTCCAAGAGTCCAATCAACCTAGGCCAACCTAAAAGCCGTTGCCGAAATCCTTCATAGATTCCTTGAAAATTAAGATTGCGGATGAAGGTACCACTCCGGAACTAGGGACTCTGCGGACACGGCGGACCCTGGTAGCACAATCTACAATGCGGACACCGCGGATGAGGGTAGCACAATCTACACTGGGGATGAAGGTAGCACAATCTACATGTCAATAGATTTCCTCAAGGACAAGATTATCAATGAGTATCAGAAACCGCGCTGAGAGGTTCAAAGGAACGGCCTTTAAAGTATTACACCTTTTGATCTTCACGACTTGGAGCTTGGGAAAAGATTTGGGCATGTCTCTGAGCTTTGGGCAGTCACTGATCTTTAGCCAGTAGAGATCATTAAACGGTGCATCGATCCATTCCTCCAACTCAAGATTTCCCTTGAGCCTGAGGCTCTGAAGTATAGATTTTTAACTAAAATATATATAATAAGTACAAGTAACACGAGTACATTCGATACATGAGTAGTATCTTCCTTCCTGAGATTAATTTAGTGCCCTGATAATTGCACCCTGAACAAGAATTCCATGTTTCCATTGTCCTCCATCATGTTCGAAAATGTCAAAGCAAACCTCACCCTGTTCTCCATCTCTCGCCTGGAAGCTGCCTACTTTGAGTTCCATCCACTGTCCTCTAGGCTTCTCCAAGAGACTCACTGTTCGTTGTTGTACTTCTTTCTCTGGCAGGGATAGCCTCAAATTGATAGGAACTTCCCAACCATAAGCAGCCTTCGTCAACTTCACCACATACACAACTTCATAAATTGCACCCGGAGAAAGATCAGATATCTTAAATTTTCCCCTTACATCCAACCAACAGACTTGACTCAGTCTGAGCACTTCAATGTTGTCGTCACTGCAAGTTTAACACAATCATGCGTTTCAATGCAGTGTATTAGAATTTTTCCTTTTTTCAAAATTGTTTACTCGAGCGTTAATAGTTAGGTAGAGAAGATAAATGACAGTCTATATGTAAACATTACTAAGATTCAATTACACCAATGATCACAACACTTTAATTTTGTTCTCAACTGAACTTGTTTTTAGATTTTGATTTTGAAAAATCTATTTTGTAGTATTATCAATTACTTTATTTTCCTACTTTTAGATTTTGTAAGCAAAAGTCAAAAGCAATCAGAAACAAGCTTTTAGATTCCCATATTTAACATTCTAAAATATTGTTTTACAATAATCAGAGTTATTTAAAAACAAATCCTTTATTCTTTAATTACTTTTTGCTCGAAAAATATTGTTGACTGCAAAAGTTGCCAAAAAAAAAAAAGATACATTTTTATAATGAATGATAAGTTTTAAAATTAATAACTCTTTTTGATTAAATTTAACATTTTTTTTAATTCTGATTACGAAAGAGTCACTATAATATTTTCGTGTATAAAATAATTTAATTTAAGTTAATTTTTTCTACATTGACTTTAGACATCCGGCAAACTTGCTGATTTACCTAAGTACACTCCCCCATTACTTTCCGAGTTTGTGTAAATTAAACGATTCAATCAAAATCCTGTTTTTAGTTGCAAAAAGATTTTGAAAATTGGTTAACTCTACGATTCATACGTGTTGCAAGACTTGAAGGGAATATTAATACCTCGTTTGATTAATTTTAGGGATAATTTCACATATCTCTCCTGAGATTTGCCAAAATTACACTCACTTTCCCTCAAGTTTTGGAAATTATACTTACACCCCCTGTGTTTATATTTTTTATAACAAAACAAGGTCATTTTGATAATGTAACCCAAAAACACTAACCAAGTATCTTAAAATATGCTTAATTACTTTTAAATTGGTCATCTCTTTCTTATTAATATATTTATTTATAAAATTTTAATAGATAAATTAAATTCATTTAGATTAATCGGATAACTAAGTTTTGAAGAAGTAATTTTTGGTGGAGATTAAAAATTTAATGTAAGAATATAAGTACTTTTAATATTTTTTATGACTAATTAATTAATTTTTAAAGACTTATTTACCTCTTTTATAAGTAATTAAGCATATTTTAAGGTGTTTGGTTGGTGTTTTTGGGTTACATTATCAAAATAGGCTTGTTTTGTTATGAGATATAGATTTGTTTTGTTATGAAAAATATAAGCACGTGGGTGTAAGTGTAATTTTTAAAACCTAAGAGGAGGTGAGTGCAATTATGACAAATCTCAAGGGAGGTATGTGAAATTATCCCTTAATTTCACCGTCAAAGATAGTTTCTAAACTGAGAACAAACATGCCAGCATATGAAAATACCTTGTTTCCTTGAAGCATTTCCAGTCCCAGTATTCCCTCTGTCCCCAAGTGACATAAAGGTACCTAGGATACAACATGAAGCAATATTTTCCGGTCTTCTCATCAACCCATCTTTTCTGCAAGAACGCAACAACATGATTGCTCTTTTCTTTTCAAGTCCTATAGATAAACACGTGCATCTCTCTCACAAGTGAAATACAATATTGCAACAAAAAAATATGAATTTATTACCGTTGAAGTTTACGCAAGAGAGAAGAAAATGATGAGAAATCATGCAAGCTTATAAGGAATATGGTACGAAAGAAACAATTGAAGGGGAGAGGAAAACCTTTTTTTTGTGGTCCAAAAATACTTCCACCTTTCTGTTTTTGCGACTTTTGCCACCTGCTGCCATCAAATTGCAAGTGATTTAGCTGTGGATTCTGGCGGTTGTTAATGTTTTGTGACGTGCAAACCCTAAAGAATGATGATGCATTTATTTGAGAAATAGGGGGTCGGCGGTCAACCAACCCAAGGGCAACAATCTTTTGTCGCATGCTTCAGCGTCGAAGTTAAAATTTCAATTGGCCAACTCCATGTTGGTTGACCAGCAAGACCAGACTCGAGCTCACTCGACAAATATAACAACTGGTTTGCATGACATTTTTTGGGAACTTTTTTTTTTTAACAAAAATCAAGTTGTAGTATTTTTTAGATAAATGTGTTTATAAGATAGAAATTGTAGTTGAAATACGAATTAGTGCTGTTAATTTTCTTTTCATGATGCTTTACTACAAAATTTAATGACTTAAGTAGTTTGACATTCGCTTTGAGATTTACCATAGAAATATAATTTTGATGAAAAGAATATCCTTATGTAGCATGGTATTTTAGGAAATAAAAAATTTAAACGATCTCATTTTGCAGTGGGTGGTGCGTCAATACTAATAACATATTATTTAGCATCAAATATGAAGAAGTGCTCTTTACTCAGAAAATAACGGAAAATTAGTAACTTTGAGAAAGGGGAAAAGAAAGGACAACTATTTCGATGACGATCTAGTATCTTTTCTTGTGTAAATGTAACCATAATTTGATTGAGCAATAATGCTTTGCTATGACAATAATAAAAGTTGATCTCTAACATATAATTAAAATAAAAATGTGACATTGACTTGCCTCTAGTTCATTTTTTTTCACTTACATCATTTACTTATTTTGAAGGGAAAGGGGAAGAGTCATCCCATATTTTACGGAAATAAAAACCTTCGTTTGAATATTGATTGGATTCCCTAATTTATCACCTGCTCCAACTTTTGACCTCTTTGACTATTATACTTTTTAGTTCACTAGTATTTAAAATAATGCAGTAGCCACCAATCTTTACTTCGTGGTCCAGGGCGGCCTCTTACTAAGGTCGGGGTTCGAACCCCAACCTTTGCACTTAGACAGGGAAAGGAAATAAAGATAAATCAAGAAATCACATACACGATTGTGTGTGACAAGCATACTTGAAATGATAATATAATACTATAGTTGATGATAGAAAAAAAAAAAAAAAACACGCACACACGCTCACACTTACACATAAACAATTTTTAACTTGTGTCATCACAAAAATGTAAATATATATATATATATATATATATATGGAGGATCGTCAAAACAATGGACCTATTTCTTAATTTTTCGTCTTTTTGGGTCCACTAGTGGTGGGCCAAACTGTATTATTTTCCAATTGTAGGCGCCACAACGCTTTAATTTTTCAATTTGAACTTTTGAAATAATTCGAATGGAGTATCGACTCAATTTAACTCAAGAGTTATAGGTTAATAGATTCGACAGTGGTCGACTCGAAATCCAGCCAGATGACATCATAAATACGTCAAATATATATATATATATATATATATACTTATTATTTTTTTAATTTTAGTTGTTCGTTAAGAGTGAAAAAATAGGTCAACTAGTCGAAAAAAATCATACCTAATTAAAAATCTTAAAAAATTTTAAATTCTTTAATGACAAAACTAAATCAATAATAAATAATTTGGTCCTCATATTTGGGATGCAACTATTGTCTTAGGATTCCTCAAAAAAAAAAAATAAAAAAAAACTATTGTCTTAGGAAGTCAAGAAGAAGCAAGCAGTCCAACTAAAGAAGATCCAAACGGGGTTTTGATTTTTTGACCGGTCCAACTCAGTTATGACCGGTCAAATTCGAATTTTTAATTGAGTTTGACTGAATTTTTAACTATTCGATTTTTCACTTAATTTGGACCAAATACTTGGTTGGTTTTTGATCCAACCAATTCGACTGGTTGGTTCGGTCCAAATTTGAAAACACTGAATCTAGGACCGAAGCCACTGTGGGCCAGACCATATTATGTTTCCAATTGTAGGGGCCAACAGCGCTTTCATTTTCCAGTCTGGACTTTCGAAATCTGGCCGCCTTTGTCCGACCGAAGCAGCCAGCCAGCCAAATTAATATCCTTATGTAGCATGCTTTAGTTTCCACTAATAAAAAGTTATCAGCTCTAATTAATCCTTATGTAGCATGTTTTAGTTTCCACAAATAAAAAGTTAACTACTCTAATTAATCCAACTTACGCTACTTTTTATATTTCATCAATCACAATAATGTGCAATCAAATTAATGCTATTTGTAATATCTAGAATTAGGATTTTAATATGTTTTGACTTACTACAACCAAATTCTTATACATGTCCAACATTTTAGGGCTAATTTTTAATGTTAGATGGTAAATTGCAATCTACTTTGTCATTTTAAATAAACAAAATATGAATATTTTTCCATTACTTCTTGAAAGTATAAAAGATGGAAATATTATTTTTGTAATAGGAGCAGTATGAACTGTTTTTTAACAATTCAAACCAAACTAGAATGTTTATAAATTTGAGTTTGCAAAAATATAAATGATAGTGTTATGATATGTTTTATTTACATTATGTTCATGCAAAATTTGCAAGTTTAAAAATTCAAATATATTGAACTTTTATGATTTTCCTCGTCAAAGGGGGATATGAAAACTAAAAAGTGATTGATCTTCTGCAAAAGTAAAATTAACCATTTCGTGAAATTCCGGTAGACTATCTATAACCAGGTCTTGGTCTCCTAACAAAAAATATACATGGAACAAAATGTGGCATAATCTACTATCAAAAAATTAAAATGGATATCGAGGCATTAACTTGTAAAAAGACAGTTTTTTTTTTTTGAAGTGTCAATATGAAAGATATTCCAGGGCATATTAAAACTCAATTGTCATGAATAAAAGGTTGAAAAAAAGATTACATACATTTATTTGACATAGTAACTATTTTGCATTTGAATTAGTGTTATGAATAGTACATTTTTTTATTAGATAAAATAGAGTTTGGTTATAGTGAAGCGAGGCCAAGTTTGCACCATAAGGGTTCCAAATGTCGAAGAACAACATAACAAAAAAAAAATAATAGTAATGAAATTCTGTTTAGACTTTTTCTCTATTTCACGACTTAGTTTACCAACTTAACGTTACACTATACATGGATTGAAGTAATCATTCATTTCCACTTTAGCAAAGATCGAATCCGATGAATCGCCGGTTCCTGATCTCGCCGGATCTACCGACCGGTTAGGATTAAGCTTCAAAGCATCCACGACATTCACTTAAAAGTAAGTATCTTTTTATAAGCGGTTACTGCTTAGATGTTTAAGGAGTTCCTAGTATGCTTAAATTTCAATTTTTTGTTCCTTCAAGAAAAGGGAAAAAAGGAAAAGAAATTGAGTACTAACCTTTACAGCAGATGAAGCTATGATACCATGGAGGTGAAGGATTGGGCGAAATTTGTCCTGCAGGGACTTCAACTTGCTCTTCTATCTCCAAGTCAGGAATGTGCTGGATCTTTAACCAATCCTCTCCAGTTTCCTTTTGGCATCGTTTTATCAGTTCTGGACAACCTTCTATTCGCAAATGCTTAAGAGATGCTGAAAAGCCTTCCTCAGGTAATGAATGAAGTTCAGGGCAGTTCTCAATGTAAACATCCGTCAGGGATGTAAGGCTCTGGAATATTTCCGAGGGACCAAGAGACACAAGACTGGAGTTTGAGCTAATAATCAAACACTTGAGCGCCGTGGGTAGCTCTTTATCTGGAAATCTCACAAGATTGGGGCAGCCCCGAATGGACAGAGTCTGGAGGGAAGTCATGCCTTCAAATGGTACAGATGTCCCTTCGTTGTCTGGCGACAAAGTTGTTAGCTCGTTGCATTCGCTTATGTACAATGTCTTGAGTCCGGGAAGATGTGGCCACTTCGGAAATGATGTTAAGTTTGAGATTTTGGAGATCACCAACGAATATAAGGAGCTCGTACTACGAATTGTCCTCACCAATATTGCATCGCAGGCGTCAATGGCTAGATGTTTAAAAGATTCTGGTGCAGGCAGTGTGGTGAGAAGTGGGCAGGCACTTACTTCCAGCTTCTGTGGCGCAAATAACTCAAGTGAAGGCAATTTGGGACAATTTTTTACTTTCATATCCCAGAGTTTAATCAAGAAAGGCCGACCGAAACCTGGTTGGCGAATTCCTCCGTTGATTCTTTGGAA
This sequence comes from Mitragyna speciosa, assembly GCA_024721245.1. Classification (NCBI taxonomy): domain Eukaryota; kingdom Viridiplantae; phylum Streptophyta; class Magnoliopsida; order Gentianales; family Rubiaceae; genus Mitragyna; species Mitragyna speciosa. The sequence goes on from CM045558.1 coordinate 5,301,165, forward strand.
AATAAGTTTGTGGGCGAAGGTAGTACAATCTACAACACGTCCATAGATTTCCTCAAGAACAAGATTATCAATGAGTATCAGAACCATCACTGATGGGTTCAAAGGAACGGCCGTTAATGCATTACACCTTTTGATCTTCATTACTTGGAGTTTGGGAAAAGATTTGGGCATGTCTCTGAGCTTTGGGCAGTCACTGATCTTTAGCCAGTCGAGATCATTGAACGGTGCATCGATCCATTCCTCCAACTCAAGATTTCCCTTGAGCCTGAGCCTCTGAAGGAGTGATAGTTGGCCAAGAGAAAGGACTCTGCAATTTATGCAGTGATTTAAGGATAATGAAACAAGATTTTTTACCTGGTCATCTCTCATCCAAGAGGGGAATCGAGTACCCAGATAGTGTATGACTTGGATCTCTTTAACGTCTGGATGAGGTTGAAGATCTTCAAGGATATTTTCATCCGCCGCTGCATCTTGGTCTGGACATCCATCCCTTCTACTCCATTCAAAAACAACCCTCACAAGATCTTTTTTACCTTTGAAATTTGCCTCTCCAGCATCGGCTGCATTTTCGAGCTGCTTGATATGTAACGCTCCTTTCAGATGAAGCAAGCTCTTCAATTCATCTATTCTTTTTCCATCTTCACGGCTAACAGGGAAAGCATGCAAATTTTGTAGGCCAGTTATGCTCCCGATTCCTGGCGGCAGTGTACGGAGTTTGTCCCAGAACATGTCATCGAGCTCAAGATGCTGCAAGTTGGTAAGCTTTCGCAGGCCTTTTGGCAATTCCAAAAACCAAGAACATTCCAAAAGTCTTAATGTTTCCAGATTGATGAGGTTCTCAACTGAGTCGGGAAGCCTTCTAATTTCAGTTTTCGAAAGGTCCAGGTAGTGCAACAACTTCAAGCCACCAACTGATTCAGGCAGTTCATGCATCACGCTTGAGCTTAAATCTAAGATTCTAATGTATTTCAAAGTGCAGAAAATGCGATCAAGGGTCCGGCCAAAATCTTTGCGGTGGTCACTCGGTGAAAGAAGTGTCCGCAACTTCTGAGATCTCTTCATAATTCTCATCATGGGCTTCTGGACATCACTAGACAGCAGTGAGATATGCCTAACTTTTTCATCGAAGTTGCAAGGGTCATTATTTTTGATTTGGTTGCAGTAGGGGACTGAAACTGACAGCGCCAAATCGTGATGAAGATCATGAATCCTATAAGTCTTCTGATTATCAACTTCTAAGGGTTGAAAGAATGACCTATTCAGCAGCTCATCAAAATATTCTTCCCCGATTTCATCCAATGAGTATTGACCCCTGGGAAGGATGAAAGATGCTGCTTTCCATAATTTTATCAAGTCCATCTTATGGAAAATGTATCCCTTTGGATAGATGCCACAGTACTCAAAACACGGTTTTAAATGAGCAGGCAGATGATCATAACTCAACCTTAAAGCGGGCAAAATTTCAGGCCTCCTGGCATCACTATGTTTCTCTGCTTCCCAGATCTCATGTTTTAGGATATTTCTCCATCTCCTTTCATCATCAATCCCTCGCAAGAGGCTTCCCATTACCCTTATGGCCAAAGGCAAGCCTTCACATTTTCGGACAATATCCTTGCCAATCTGATCTTTACGTTCAGACCTATTTTCGCCCTTGGGACCAAATGCAAATTTTTCAAATAAAGACTGACATTTATCTTCTGCTAATTGGTGCAATTGATGGGAAGGTAGCGTCTCCATGAGATTCGTGACGTTTGTGTTACGACTCGTTACTAATATCCTACTCCCCTTTCCCCCCTTTTGTAGGAGTTTCTTAAGATTATTCCAATCAGACAAATCAGAAATCTCATGGCCACACATCATCCAGAACAAGTAAAAATAGCTTCCCCTTTAAGAAACCAATAACTCGTAACTCTAATTGGGCAATGGATAATAAACTGATGTCATATTTGATCTCATTATGGGACTCTATTATTTCTTTTAGGATTTTTCCGTAGTTGAAGACTTCTGTGACACATACCCACATCCTAAATTCGAAATGGCTTTCGACTTTTTTGTCATTGAACACAAGCTGAGCAAGAGTTGTCTTGCCCAAACCTCCCATGCCAGTGATGGGAAGCACAGAAATATCACCTTGACTATCATATTCCTCTGACAGCAAGAAATCGATCAATTTGATTCTGTCATCATCTCTGCCAACAACATCAGATTCAATGACAGTACATCCAGTGTGTCTACCCTGGTACGAAATTGCCGAGGATGATGATCCACAGGGGAATTCACTAATTCTTTTGAGTCTTCGTAAAAGATTTTTGATTTCTTGTGCAGTATTCAGTTTGATAAAATATTGACTTGCACTGAAGGGGAGAGGAAGTTTACTTACCTTCCGTTGTCGCTGCCGGAGCAAGAATTCGGTTTCGTAAGATTCTAATAAATCCTCTGCATCAAACAGGACATCTTTGAGCTTCCCAAGCCTATCTCTAATTGTCGGAGAATCCAGTTGCTTTTCCTCGTCCTGCTGAAGCTCAGCGCGGATGGTAGAAACCCTGCTGGTCAAGTGCTCAACATCTTCCTCTAGTCCCTGGAACAAATGGATCTTCTCCGCGGATAGGGACTCGACTAAGCTGACGACTTTGTCAGCAATGGGAGATACAGCGATTGATACAATTGTTTCCATTAAATATATTACAGAATATTGCCGAACTGAAATTCAAAGTGAAAAATCCGAATAGAAAAAAAAGTCTAAAACTCACAAACAAATGAAACCATTAAAAAAAAAATGGAATACTGAAGCAAATGGCTAGTGGCAAAGAAGACTAATTATTCCTTGAAATTCTTGCAAATTTCTATGAACTTTCTTCTTCTTTTTTTTTTTTTTTTTCCCCTTGGTGATGAAGATTCTCAGATGATAATTTTAGAACGACATCAAGGAAGAACATCAAGAAAGTGACTGAGCAAGCTGGTACAAACTCTATGGTAAAAAAAAAAAATAAATTCTATGAGCAAGATGTCTAAGCAATCATTCCATAACTCATATATAGAAAAGGGAGTCTGCTTTTAGAAAAGTATTAAATACATATGTGTATTATTATGTGGTGAAATTAAAATTAATAATTTATCAGTCATCATAATAAGTCACATTTTAAATATATTATTTGATCATGTATAATTATTTTTAATTTACGATACCACGTAACGTATGGTGCACGTAATACCTACTCAGTTCCCTCCTTGTCTTCATTATTCAAATCCAAGGCGTTTGGACCCTTCTTCTCAAGCAGATGAATGTAAGATTCCGTAGACTGGTTGACGTCGTTCAGGAAACAGAGTTGACTCTGCAAGTACACTCCTTGATGGCAGCCACAAATTTATGGGCAATTATTTAGGCGGACAAACCTTGGACCAACGGTTGACGGACCACCCAGGCTCATGGAGCCCACCAAACTTTAATAACTTCAATCTTCACTGTTGGATCGATCTACGGATAGAGTGGATTTACGAATAAAGCTTATGAACCCAATTCACCCAAAAAAATCCTAAATTTCTCGCTTGCCAATTTCTTTTTTTCTCTTTTTTTTTTGTAATTTAAATACAATATGCCACCAATTAAGGGGATGGTAAAAAATTATACCCTTTACATTTTATTTATGATTTAACCCCTTGATGACTAATCTTTTAGCTACGCGGACAAATTTACGCTCAAGGCATCAACCACAAATCAAATTATTAGCAATAGAATAATATCAACAATTTTTTATGTTGCTAATCATTTTTTTTTGGATTTATTTATATTTGATTTTTATGGTTGAAATTTTTGGAGTTTAAGATCTTCTGTAGCCTAACTGTTATCACTCATTTGTAATCCAAATACTATTATTCCTTTTATGTTTTATTTTAGAAATTTCTCAGATCATTTTAATTTATCTCTTGAATTAAAAATAATTTTTTGAAAACTAGGACTTTTTTCTTTACTTTATTTTTGTGTACACATACACGTTTTATCGAGTTGCTATTCAACGTTTGTTTTCTCAAAAACTGGTCTAAATTATACATTGAATAGTATTCTTTTTTACACGGCTAAACAATCAGGTATTGAAGAAAAACCACTAGCAACTAACAACTATCAGCAAATTTTTGTTGATTATTAGTTTTTTTAGTTACTAATAATATTTCCTTTGCAGATAATTGGAAGTATTTTTGCAATGATTGCATATTAGGCAAGAAAATAACTTGTAAGCTAAGCTAAGTAGCAACCTCGGCTTAAAATTAGGCTGTTGAATTTTAGAACTTTTGAGAGCAAATCTGTCTGCACAAATAAATGTTTAGTTCTCAAAAGTAATTTGGAGATGTAGAAATATGTGGGGTAAATTACTACCGACTCCTGATTCCAGTAGGTTAAATGATTTGAAACCTTTTTTTGTAAAAAGATATTTACTAGAAATGAAAGTGTTATGGTGTCCATAACTTTCCACAAAATTACGAACAGTTGTCCACCACTCATTCTTCTCAAGGAAATAGGCTACCGGTTTCTTTAGTAAATACTTATTTCATTTTCTATTTTGCTCTATCTTCCCGGTCTGCCAGTATTCTCTTTTTTAACCTTTGAATTGAGAAAGATGCTACGGTGACAGTCGAATTATAAGTTATGATAAGGGCATGAAGAATTATATTAAGGTAGTAAGTTTTGGTGTCAAAAGAACAACAATAAAATATTATAACAAAAGTCATCGAGTATTATCCTTGAATTAATCCTTTAACCACCGCCAGTGCTCATTGGCTAATTGATTTGAATATACCTGAAAAAAAAGTCACAATTTTGCAGCTAAAAAAAATCTCTTGCACATGAAAAAAAAGTCACAATTTTGCAGTTGAAAAAAATCTCTTGCATGATTTTATACCTGATGTGCTTCCCAAGCACGTTGGGATAATTTATTTTTTTTTAAATTTAAATGCTCGACATGTTTGGCAAACACGTTAGGCCACGGTGTGTCTGCCAAACACGTCGAGCCGCGTCACGGCCAGCCTAACTAACTGCCAGACCAGCATGGTAAGCTTGCTGATTAGCCTGGCAGGCAGTTGGTTAGGCTAACAAACTGCCAGATTCCTGGCTCGATGTGTTTCTGAAACAAATTGGGCCAGATTTTTTTTTTTAAAATTTTGCCTGTTGGAATCAATGACTCTCCCTTAAATCTTCCTTTTAAATTTGGTAGCCAACCCTTTTTCTCTTTCACTCACAATTCTCAATTCTCTCTCTCATCACTCTCAATCTTTCAATTTTCTCTCTTTCTTTCTCAACTTCTCGGTAGAAGTTTTCTTTCTTTCTTTCTCAACCTTGTTGTGTCTCTGACAGGAGAAGAAGCAGAAACAGCTTCCGGTGGAAAAACACTCAGCCTAGGCACATTTTGCATTTGAGCCTCATCCAAAAATTTCTACTATACCAAGTATTTATTTTTTCACTATTTTATTATTTTGTCATATCATGTAGAAATAGTTATAATTTTATATCAATTAGTTAATTGATATATTGTTTTAGTTAATTGATATTTTGCTATGTAGTTAAATTATTGTAATTGTATTTTGTCCATTTAACTATTGCGTAATTATTTTTAGGTAGAAATAATGTAGAATATATATTTTTTTTGCCATTGAAGTCATGCATGTTATAGTATGGCCCAAAATAGTTGTACAATTAAAATTAGGACCAAAACTTATGAATAATTACATTGAGGCACCTAGAATTTTAAATATTTACATTTAGGCCCATATAGTTTTGTATAATTACAATTTGGACCCAAAACTTTTAAAAATTACATTTGGCCCCTAAAATTTTATATAATTATTATTTAGCCCTTGAACTTTTGTATAATTACAATTTAACCGCCCCCAAACTTTTCAAAATTACATTTTGACTAAACTTTTATATAATTAGAATTTGGGCCTAGAATTTTTAAAATTACATTTTGACCCCATACTATTCTATAATTACACATTGGCCCCTAAAATTTTAAAATTACATTTTTACCCCTAAACTTTTGTATAATTATGTTTGACCCTAAATATTTTGCATATTAATAATTCAACCCCGAAACCTTTCAATAATTGCAATTTGGCCCCTAAAATTTTGCATTTCAATTTGGCCCTAAAACTTAACAATGATGCCTATGAAATTTTGCATATTTACAAATTCGATCCCAATAGTTTTGTATAATTACAATTTTGGCTATAATAATATTTTATATTTAAAATTTGACCACGAAACTTCAATTACGTTTTGGCCCCCAAAATTAGTGAATAATTGCCTTTTGGGCCCTAGACTTTTGTATAGTTTTATTTTAATCGACCATGTGATTTTCTTAATTGATTAACAACTTAAATGATAAAATGTCGATTTAAATAAGCTATCATGTGTTTATTGTTGTAGTTGATATATTAATTTTGACTATAAATTATTATATAGCATGTGTTTATTGTTGTAGTTAATGACATTAAATTCGATTATGAATTGAATATGTTGTTTAGGATTAATTATGTTTTGTGCGTTTTATATAAAACTTAATTAGTTATACATTCTTTAGATTTGGCAAAACATATCGAACGATCATATCTTGGTAGTTAATCTATATTGGGGAAGAAAAATTGTGTATGTCGAAGGATCAATGTTGTATGACCCGCTAATGTCGAAAAAATTTTATTCCTTAGGGAAAGGGTAAATTTTGAGGAATTGGTGGATAAAGTATACAATGTTATGAATCTTGACCATGATAGATTCAAGATTACTCTAATACTTTAGGAGTTGCTTACAACAAGAAGGTGTATTTGGTGCAATACCTTTAGAAGATGATAATGGAGTAAATGCAATGTATTATTTGAAAGGAAATACTCGAGAAGCAACTGAAATCTACGTGGAGGTTGAGGACATCCCAAGAGTAGAAGAATATGCAACTCAGGCTAATGAAATTACTGCCTCACACGTTGAACGGGGCACTAGTCAATTTGGCACGTTTTCGATGGATACAGTGTGAGCAGTCGATTTGTATGGAGATTAGTCTACTTAATTACAATACGCAGATGTCCAGTCGACTAGGAGAGGACAGAAAAGAGGTAGCAGGAGCTGTGTTGATAGTCGCCCTAGTAGCAGTGCAGCGAGGATTCATATGTCTTCAGCAGAATAGTTTGTTTGTGGACACGACGATGATAATACACTCTACATTCCCAGTGCAGAACCAGACACTAATGTTGAAGATGTTGACATGGACTCCAAGTTGAAACCAAAAGATGATGAGTCCAAGAATGATGCCCAAGGATATGATGCTTCTAGATAGGAGAACGCTCGAAGACATTCTGACGTGGGTCCTAGTTTAGCATAGATCAGCAACAATCCTGAAACTCGACAATATGATGCTGGTGTAGATGCAATTTTACAATTTGACCCTTTAAGCGGGGATGCTGTTGAGAAACTTAAATGTGCAAAATGAGCAGACGATGGACCTTCGGTTGGGCATGCTATTTGATAGAAAAGAAAAAGGTATAGAAAATAGTGAGACTATGGTCTATTAGAGAAAATAGAGAGTATAGAGTTCGAGCAAGTACTCCAACAACTTAGTATGTTCACTATAGGGCCTGTAACTCGACACCTCCGTGCAATTGGCAATTGAGAGCAACGTTGTGCAGTTCTCATAACATGTGTATAATTGTCGCTCTTGTAGATGAAAATACATGTGCCTGAGTGTTCAACAGGAATGATCATCGGCATTTGAGCACAGATTTAATTCCTGCGCACATTTTCCTACACAAGAGTAATGGTCCACTGTTCAAAGTGAAGAGATTCAAGCATCAATTAATTAGCATTTTCATTGTGATGTGTCCTACAGAAAAGCTTGGTTGGCTCGACACAGGGCCATTGATATTCTTTACGGTGATTGGCCGTCATCTTTACTCCTTCTTTTGACATACATGGAAGAGTTGCAACGATGCAATCTTGGGATGGTTGTTGTGTGGGACCCATATCCAAATAGCACCTCTTATAACATATTTTTTGACTATGTTTTTTTGGGGTTTTGGTTATGCTATTCAAGAATTCTGTCATATAAAACTGGTGATCTGTATGGACGGCACTTCCATGAAAGGAAGTGTGTCAAGGGAAATTACTAGTTGCTGTCAGGTATGATGCATGCAATCACCTGCCACTAGCCTTTGCACTCATTGATGAGGAGAACAACCGAAGCTGGTCTTGGTTCATGCAGTTATTGCACATTCACGTATGCAAGTAATTTTCAAAATGTATGTGTGATATTCGACAGGCACAAATCAATTATCCACATAATGACAACACTTCTGGAATGGTGGAATCAATGGGAGTCCACCGTTAATTTCTTGTGCACATGCAAAGCAATTCCACGCAGAAATTTAAGAACAAGAGGTAATGTCCAATTTTGCATGTTTTTTGTTATCCGAATTTTTAGTTAACACCTTCTAACATCCGATTGTTGTGTAGGCTGAAGAAACTTGTAATGGCAACTAGAAAGGCCAACCAACCTTCTAAGTATGAAGAATTCATGCATCAAATATGGAGTTTGAATCAAGAGGCACACGATTGGTTGGTAGGCGCCAATGTTAGACTCGAACAATGGGCTCTCTGCAAGTTCCAAGGATACCATTGGGGTCATATATCAACAAATATGGTCAAGTGTTTCAACAACATGCTGAGAAATGCCCAATTGTTGCTTATTACTGCTTGCGTTCGCTTTATATTGAGTTAAATTATGAAACCGTTTGTCAAGAACCAGAAGTTGACATGTGATGTGTGATACCCATTACCAGAATACAATTAGCATAAATGTGCATGGAATGAGAAAAAAAGAAAAAAACACAAAGTTAAAGTGTATGAGCCGAGCTGGTTTTTCTCTCTTACTGAGAGCGTCTCTCTCCTTATGAGAGGTTGTCTCCTTCTAGTGGGAGTGCTAGGTCCGGTATAATCCTTAGTCTAGAAAGAATATAGCATAGTTTCGTTGGGCTGCTTAGGCTTCGGTGAGTTTCTTTTGAATCAGAAGGGAAGAAACTTCGATAGCAGTCTTACTTTTGACTTTGAGTTTATGGGGAGTGAAACTCAATTCTATCTCTGGATGAAAGCTTCTACAAAACAGCCTTAGAATCGGTAGCTTTTCTTTTTTGTTCCTTTTAGCTTATACTTTCCACGATTTTCTTTAACTTTCTTAGCTTTACTGCTTGCATGCTCTGCTTGTTTTGTTTTGCTCTCTTTTGATAGACAGGGGCCTTAAGGTGATTCACATCATACAGTCACTAAGTTGAGTTCCAGTAAGAATTTCATCAGCTGAGTATGGCTTGAAGAGCTAGCGGAGATTATGGAAAGGTTCGAGTTGAACTGTAAAGAAAAGGGAGGATCAGATGTGGGTTTGGAGGAAAATGTCAGAACGGAATCAAGGAATGTAAACTCAGTCTCTTTGGGAAAGTCATAGAGGGAAAGAATTAGTGAACTTTACAGGGATCAAAAACTTTGTAAATAGTGCTTAGGGTTGCTCTAAGAATGACCAAGGTCACTGAATTGGGGATGAACCTTTTCCAATTTGTTTCTGAGACTAGCATAGAAGTAGACAGAGTTTTAAGTGGAGGACCTTGGCTTTTTGATAACTAGATTTTAGTGTTAAGGAGATGGTTCGAAGGGATTGAGGATTCAGCTGATGCTTTTTCATCCATGGAAATTTGGGCTCAGGTCTGGAATCTTCCATTACATTGTTACTTAAAGGAGATAGGGATGAAGATTGGATCTATTTTTGACAATGTAAAGGAAATTATTATTCCACAATCAGGCAGCAAAAAAGGAAGACATCTAAAATTGTTAGTGGAGGTAAATTTGAATCAACCGTTACTTCCGTGGAACAACAATGAAATTCAATGAAGCTGCAAAGTGGATTCAATTCAGGTATGAAAAATGTCCTGATTTCTGCTTTAATTGTGGAATAATAGGTCACAGTGAGAATCTTGCTTCAACAGAAGAATGGTTGGGGGAGGAATGCAGGAACAACAATATGGCTCCTTGTTGAAGGCTAGGGGGAAGAAGCAGAGCATTCTTAATGGAAAATCTGCCACTAATCATGGTTATTTTAAACAATTAAAGGATTTGTCTGGGGCAAGCAGAGATGATTTAGGTATTTCAAATGAAAAAAGAGAAGCTCAAGAGGCGGGAAAAAGTTCTCAGATGATTGATAGGATAAGACTGATGAACAAGGAGCAGGGAAGTAGATCTACCAGTAGAGTGGAAAGAGGGAACGAAATTTTGAGTTTAGATAAGAGGAAAGGTCAAGAAATAGGAGGAAGGGTAGAAGAGTCTTTTCAGCAACAGGTTAGTAAGAAGGAAGGCATTTTGGTCTTAGAACCAGTTAATGAGAATCCCAGAAGGGCTTTTTGTCTTTTGGACAATGCTACAGCAAAAATAATCAACAGGACCGAATCAAAAGAGGAAAAAATGAGGAAAAATTGCTAGAAAATAATAGAGAAATAGAATAATTTGAATGGTATTTTGAAGGAACAATTCATGGAGATTGAGAGTGAAATGAACTCGAAACAGAATGGTGAAGAGCAAAATGCAAATTTGGTTCCTAAGACAAGAAAATTTAGAAAACAAAATCAGGGGGCAAGAACACCTCTGGGGGAGAGATCAGCTTCAGAAATGAATGTTGAAGTGATTAGAAAGAGAAAATTTAGACTGATAGATGAGGATAATGAAAACAGAGTGGAGGATAATGAAAACAGAGTGGAGGAACTGGATGCAAAAAGGAAAAAAGAAAGGCTGGAAACCATGGTTGAATCAGGGTCAAATGAGGTTGTGGGGACTTACCTGATAAAGTCCCCCACACCTTAATGAAAATTGTGGTGTGGAATTGTCAAGGAGTGGGAAGCACCTTGACAATTCCCCAGCTAAAGGAGGTTCTTAAAATCCACTCCTCTTCTTTAGTTATTTTACTGGAAACGAAAAATAGGGTGAAGTATATGGAGAAAATTAAAAGGAGACTTGGTTTTGATGAAAGTTTTGTGGTGGAATCAGTTGATAGATCAGGAGGTATGGCTGTATTTTGGAATAAAAGAGTTCAAATTAAAAAAGTTATTAGCTTAGCTTTCACAGTAGAAGTTTTAGTGGAAGACTTCGGTAACTAAGATGAATTGGTGGTGTGTTGGGGTGTATGCAAGCACAGGATAGTAAAGTTAAGAAGGAGCAATGGAAGGTCATTCATAGAAGAAAGGTTTTATGGGGATCTAAGTGGTTACTTATTGATGATTTCAATGATATTGTCAGCAACGGTGAAAAATGGGATGGAAGAATTAGAAGCGAGGGTTCAATGACTGATTTTAGAAAGCTGATTAGTGATAATATGTTGATAGATATAGGCTTGATAGGTAACCCATGGACGTGGTTTAACAATTGGGGAAATGAAGGTGAGATTAAGCAGAGACTTGATAGGGGTCTCTATACTTTTGATTGGTCCCAACTGTTTGATAGAGCAACATGTTCTCACATTGAAAAGGAAACGTCCGATCACTGCATTTTGTTATTAGACACATCCCCGGATCATGTCTTTTAGAAAGAAAAGATTCTATTTTGATAATAGGTGGCTCTTTCAGGAACGGGTTAATAAGGTCATGATGGATGCTTGGAAGTCAGAACATGATGGTTCTAGAATGCACAAAATTCAGCAAAAAATTCAAGGCTTGTAAAAGAGCTTTGATTGAGATGAATAAGAGAACTCATGTAAATGCTACTGCTGTAAAATTAAAGAATTAAAAAAAGGATTCAACATGATAAAAGCCTACAGGTTCTGGAGATGAAAAGGAAAGTCTAAAATGGTTGAAAGGGGAGCTAGGGAAAGCTTATAGAGATGAAGAATCGTTTTGGGCCCAAAAGGCTAGATCAAAATGGTTAAAGAGGGAGATAAAAACACTGCATATTTTCACGCAGTAGTGTCCAGGTAGGAGAAGGAGGAACTGAAATAGGGAAACTTCAAAGAGAAAATGGAAGCTGGTGTGTTACAAATCAGGAAATTGGAGAAGAAATTGAGAGATACTATAAAAGTCTCTTTACTAGCTCTCAACCGCAGCAGTTTGATGAAATCATTACTGGAATTTTACCATCAGTGACTGAAGAGATGAATTTGGAACTCACCAGGCCCTTCTCGAACAAGGAGATCAAAACAGCATTCAAGTCTTTACACTCAAATAAAGCCCCTGGCCCAGACGGTATGACCTCTAACTTCTTCAAAAAATTTTGGAGCATAATAGGTAGTGATATCATTTTGGCAATTCAAAGCTTTTTTCATTCTGGTTTTATGCTTAGGTCCATCAATGAGACTTTAATTTCTCTTATACCTAAAGTTGCTTCTCCCATTAATTTGTCACAGTTTAGGCCTATTAAGTCTTTGCAATGTTGTTGCAAAAGTTATTTCAAAACTATTAGTAGATAGATTAAAGCCTATTCTTAACTTGTGCATTAGTGACTCCCAAGCCGCCTTCGTTCCTGGTAGGCAGATTTTGGACAATATTATAGTGGCTCACGAATATCTCCATTTCTTCAAAAATAAGAGATATGGAATAGATGGTTTCATGACTCTTAAACTCGATATGTCAAAAGCTTATGATAGGGTTGAGTGGTCTTTTTTGAGAGCTATGATGAAGTCAAATGGGTTTTTGTTCTAAATTCATTCACTGGGTTATGCAGTGCGTGTCCACAGTTTCTTATGCTTTTAATGTTAACGGTGAGAAAGTGGGTTATGTTAAGCCACAGAGAGGAATAAGGCAAGGTGATCCTTTATCACCATACTTGTTTCTAATATGCTGCTGAGGGTTTTGGGAATTTGTTACAGCAAGCAGTGAGAAATGGGAGAATTTCTGGAGTCAGAGTCAGTAGAGGAGGGCCTACTATCTCTCACTTGTTTTTTGCAGATGATTCACTGATTTTTTGCAAGGCTAATGTGCATGAAGCTAAGGAACTCAAAAGGATTCTGGCAGTATATGAGATAGCTTCGGGTCAACAAATAAACCTTGGAAAAATCATCTGATCCTTTTTACAAAAAATGTGTCTGTAGAAAAGAAGCATGAAGTTGGAAGAGTGCTTGGTGATGTTCAGCATGTGTCCCAAGGAAAATACTTAGGATTACCATTGGTAATCTCTAGGTCAAAGGAGCAGGTTTTTGGTTTTGTCAAGGATAGAGTCAAAGAAAAGCTACAAGGATGGAAAGGAAAATTATTGAGCTTAGCAGGTAAAGAAGTTTTGTTAAAATCAGTTATCTCAGCACTTCCAAATTATGTGATGTCAGTTTTTAAGTTATCAAGCAAGCTGTGCAAAGAAATAAGTAGTGCCATGGCAAACTTTTGGTGGGGAAGCTCTGAGGAGGGTCACAAAATTCACTGGACTAAGTGGAAGAAATTAGCTGATAGTAAAGAGCAGGGAGGTTTGGGATTCAGAGACTTGCAGCACATGAACGTAGCTTTGCTTGCCAAACAGTTGTGGAGAATTATAACTAACCCCAACTTGTTGGTAAGTAAAGTGGTAAAGGCAAAATATTTCAAGCAAAGAAGTGTTTTTGAAGTTGCTGCACCAAAAGGGGCATCTTGGTTCTGGAAGAGCATTGTTTCAGTTAAGGAGATGGTGGCTAGGGGCTCTATTATAAGAATTGGAGATGGGAAACAGGTGCACATCTGGAAAGACAGATGGAATATATTCTGTGAGGATGGATTAATAAAGTCTCCAAAACCACAAGACTGCAATTTTGAAACAGTAGATCAGTTAATTCAAGATGGTTGTTGGAGAAGGGACTTGCTGGTGAAGACTTTTAGTAAGGAGGAGGCTGAACAGATTATGAGAATTCCTTTAAGTCTTAGGCCAAGGCGAAACAGGTTAAGCTGGAGAGCAAGTGAAGATGGACAATACACAGTTTCAGCTGGGTATGATTTGGTTAGACAAATACAAAACACAAAGCTGAGAGTTGGAAGTGAAGGTGAGTCAAGTGTGGCCAACCAGAAGAAAGGAATTTGGAGGACTACATGGAAGTTGGGAATAAAGCACAAGATTAAACACTTCCTTTGGAAGAGTTTAAATCAAATACTTCCTGTTAATGGACTGATCCATCACAGAATAGGGAAAGGGGACTCGTATTGCAAGCTGTGTGGCGAGGAAGTAGAAACTGTCGAACATGCTTTACTGTTATGTAGACATGCCCAAGGAATCTGGAGGGTGGCCCCAATTCAGTGGGATGGATTAGTGGGAATGAGAAACAATTTTTGGAGCTGGTGGGCTCAACTGTTAAAAGCCAAGAATGAGAAATAATGGGGAACAACATATTGCTCTTACTGCTAACATCTTATGGCAAGTGTGGAAAAGTAGAAATTGCAGACTTTTCAACAATTCTTTTTTGCAGGAAAATGAAGTAATTCAGAAGGCTTATGGACGAGTGGAATGAATTTGAGATGGCAAACAAAGAAAAGAATGAATTTAGCAATGGTGAAACAAGGAGTACATGCCAGGTTCAGAGCAATCCAATAAATGCGAGTGCAGAAGTAACAATTAGAACAAGTGTGATCATTGAGAAGACAACAAAAAAAGTTGGGTACAGTTTAGTAGCAACGGATCAAAGAAACCAACTGTTGATGGTATGGGCAGCTGTAGAATGGAGGGAGGGTGATCAAAGAATGGATGAAGCTAATTTAATCAAGTTGGCTTTGTTGATTGCGCGAGAGAAGAACTGGATAGATATTTCCATTCAAGGAAATGACCAAAAGCTCATACAGAAGTTAACGAGGAAAGAAACAACAGATTGTACTTGCATCATCACTTTGGAGAATATACTGGACTTGAGCTCCATGTTTCAAAATTGCTTTTTTCATTATATGGATAGAAAGAGTAAGTCTTGGTATTAGCAAAATTGCTAGGTACGCATTAAATATGCAGAATGTAATTGTGTGGGAAGAGAATTTTCCACAGTGGATATTAGAATTCACACAAAATGTTAGAGGGATAGTTGTCCCAGAGTAACAGCTGTACATTTTCTTTCATGCTAATATACACCAGTTGACTTTTTGAGAAAAAAAAAAATAAATAAGGTGTATGAGCCGAGACTCCAAATTTTCAATGTAATTACAGTCCATCTTGAGGTCACGAGAGTGGGAAAACACAAACTATTAACCTTACATAGTGAACGTGCATATATCGTAAGTTTTAGCAACTCCATTTCCCTTGTTCGCATGCAATGGCGGCATGTTCTAAATGCAAAATAAATCCTATGGATTTATTGGGAAAACAGTATACTTACGATGTTTATCAGCCGACATTCGGCCTTTGATTTTATCATCTCTGAGATCAAGACTATTGGTCACCATCAGAACTAAAATTAACAATTAATAGCAGTCGTCTAAAACAAAGGCAATTGGGGCCATTGTGAACTGCAAGAATTCAAAATCACATAGATCATAGATGCTGGGGTGCACCCGCGTCAATGTAGCAATTGTTCACAACCTGAACACACGGCATAAAAATTGTCCTTTTGCTGGATTTTTTCACCGTTAGCAATATAGAGTTTATGTCTATTGTAATAGGAGTAAGTACTCCTTATTTATTTTTCAATTCAATCATGTTTTGGTATAATCACTTAGAGGTAACGTTTATGTGCCCCTCATATTTTTCATATTTAATAAAGTTTTGGGGTCGCGTCCCTCCCCTGTGTATGGGGTTTGCCATTTAATATAACAAAACTGTATTTCGTTTTTGGTTTTTAGGGTTTAAGCTTTAGGGTTAGTTTTTAGTTTTTGAAGATTTAGGGCTAGTTTATAGTTTTTATTTTTTAGGGTTAGTTTTTAGTTTTTAGGATTAAGGCTTAGTTTAGGTTTTTTGTTTTTTAGGGTTAGTTTTTAAGGTTTAGGGTTAGGTTAGGGTTTTTGTTTTTAGGGTTAGTTTTTAGTTTTTAAGGTTTAGGTTTAGTTTAGGGTTTTTGTTTTTTTGGGTTAGTTTTTAGTTTTTAGGATTTAGGGTTAGTTTAGGGTTTTTAGGGTTATTTTTTAGTTTTTAGTGTTTAGGGTTAGTTTTGGGTTTTTGTTTTTAGGGTTAGTTTTAGTTTTTAAGGTTTAAGGTTAGTTTAGGGTTTTAGTTTTTAAGGTTCGTTTTTAGTTTTTAAGATTTAGGGTTAGTTTAGGGTTTTGTTTTTTAGGGTTACTTTTAGTTTTTAGTTTTTTGTTTTCAGGGTTTAGAGTTAGTTTAGGTTTTTTGTTTTTTAGGGTTAGTTTAAGGTTTTTGTTTTTAGGGTTAGTTTTTAGTTTTTAAGATTTAGGATTAGTTTAGGGTTTTTGTTTTTTTGGGTTAGTTTTTAGTTTTTAGGGTTTAGGGTTTTTGTTTTTGAGGGTTACTTTTTAGTTTTTAGTTTTTAGGATTAGTTTTTAATTTTTTAGGTTTTAGGGTTAGTTTAGGGTTTTTGTATTTAGGGTTAGTATTAGTTTTTACGGTTTATGGTTAGTTTAGGGTTAGGGTTACTTTTTAGTTTTTAGTTTTTAGGGTTATTTATTAGTCATGCGGTATTAATTTTTACCTTTCATATGCATTCTTTTTTTTTTCTTATTTTTTTATTCTTATCATTTAATATTTTCTATCCATACCAATTTACTTTGTAATTATCATTGATATTTTGTTGCATTCTTTAAACATGTAGTCAAGTATGGGGAAGTTTGATAAGTAATAAATTGACTAATATTATTGTAGGTTTTATATGTATTTTTGGTTTTATTTTGGTTGTATTATAAGTAATGTTGGCTACAAATGACTCATTTTTTAACTTTTTCTTGAATTAGGGTTCTAGTTCAAAATTAGAATTTTTATGTTAATTTAGTTACCTTGAGCAACATAATGCACAATTTGTGTATACTTTTGTAGGACCATCATATATAAACTCAATTTGAATCAATTGGAGTTAAGGTGAATCAAAATCAAAAGAGAATTCAAAGGAATAGATTGATGAATTCTTTTGAGAAATATTTGAAAAATAAATTATGCAAATAATTGAAAAACCCAATTCTACACCAAAAATAGGTGATAATGCATGGAAAGTGTTTGCACACGTGGATTCCAGATCAACAAAATCCGAAAAATCAAGTGAGGACTACAAAAAGTGATCTGCGGGTCAGATCCGCAGGTCAGCTAACCTGCAGATGGCTCCCGTTGATTGAAGTCGACCAGCGAATTCTAGGGCTTGCAACTTGCATCGAATTCCAGCTAGTTTTGTGGACATTTTCAGATGGGGGTAGGGTTTTGCAAGTTGGAGAATTTGTTGAAAGCATAAATGAAGACTTTTGTGCCATTTTGGAATCTCAATGCAAACCTTTATCATTTCATGCATTAATGGCAATTGCAAGTTGGAAAATGATGTGAAGAACCTTTGCCTATAAATAGAAGTCATTTGTAACTCATTTATAACTTGTTTTGGTAGGAGAAATTAGTTGTTATATCTAGTTTTATACTTAGTTTGGTAGAGAATTAGTAGAATTCTCTTCATCTTTCAATAGAATAGTGAGGATCATTGTAAGAGAACTTTGTAGTGCAACTTTTGAAAGTGAAAAGAAGAGAAGCTCATTCCAATTTGGTTAAGCAATTTCTAAAACTCTATCATTTTTACTTTCATTTGTTGCCATGAATTCTTACTTTGAAATTAAAATTTTAGTTATTTCACTAACTATGTTTAACTAAAAGCTTCATCTAAACCATAGATGAAGCTAATGAATCAATAAACATAAATTAATCTATTTGCACTTGCTAAGGTTGCATTTGTTTGTTTATTTATTCAAGTTTTAACTCTTGTTTTCGCTTGGCCAACTTAAACAAGTCATTTAGTTGTTACTTGACATTGAGAAATGCATGTAATAATGAAAAATGAACAAGTAATGCTTAGGTGAATCATATGAGAATAATGGTTGCTTAAGTGAATCAATACAATTCATGTTTTTCATAAGGTTTCATCATAAGAATAGTTGAAATCTTATCATTTCATAGAGAGATATAATTATGACACTAAAGGAATTGGATTCTAAACGAAGTAAGGTAACACTTAGTAAGCCATTTATGCAAAATTCGTTAGTGGATTCTATGTTCTAGGCTTCTTTGCATTGAATTCTACACAAGTCCTCAATTATTTATCTATTCTATTGAAGGGACCCCATATCATTCTCACTTTGTTTTGTTTAGATAATAAAAGTTAGTGATAAAGCCTTAGTAGTTACACATATTTCATTCCTCGTGGGATTCGACACCTAATACTCTAACTACCTCAACCACACCGTGCACTTGCGGAATAAGTCGGGAGATTAGGTTTTTATTACTTAATTTGTGTGTATTTGTTCATATTTGCTATATCCTAATGTACACCACGTCACCTACCTCGGGCCCATCCACCTCTACTATGGTCCATTATCATTTCCGAGATCCAATCGATGTAGAAAAATCAGATGATGCTACATACTCACAACATTATGATGATGCTAATGAGACCGACGCAGTTGAGCCATCAGCTCATCCAGTAGTTCGTGGCCTCCGCGATATTAGAAGGCCAAGGAGATTTTACTACTCGTCAACGCCTCGAGACCCGGATCGACATCAGTATCAATGACGTTAGGTTCAGTCCATAAATTGAATACTTGAACATTCTTTTTTTTTTTTATATACACAAGTTGATGAACATTTGTAAATGCGATAAAATGTATACTTTTATATTCAATTATATATTGTTGCAACTTATTCTTCATTAGATCATTTGATTAATAATTCTGTTAAACTTCCCAAGTCTCCTCATTTAAGAATAAACAAAATGACTAAATGGCTTATATAAGTAATAGATTTTTATAAGCTTATATGCATGTAAACCCTAAACACTAACATAAAAACACTAAACCCTCCCTTAATCCTAAACCAAAAACCCTAATCCTAGGTTGCTTTGAGGTTGGCGAGCTTTTGAAACTTTTAAGTTACCGCTGTAATTGCAGGGTTTTAGGTTTAAGGTTGTAGGGTTTAAGGTTCATTAACAAAATTTAAGGACCAAAATAAAGGTAAAAGGCATTTTACCCACAAACATTACAATTTTTGCCCCGGCACTTGTGAGCCACTGGAAAAATAGTTTCTAACCCCGAAAATTATCACAAATTGAGAATAAACTTAAAAGTATAAAATATGAATTTAGGATTAAAAAATGACCAAAAAGCCATTCACAAGATGAAATGACCATTCTATTCTTGAATTAACGTAATATACAGAAAAATAGCAGTTGATTTAGAAAAGATCGCAAAATTTAAAAATATACATAAGGGTATAAAACATGCATTTAAAAATGAAAATTGGAGAAAGACGGAATTTACGTGCTGAATTTACTATTTTTGTGCCTAGAATTGCTGAATTTGCCATTTTAACTTACAAATCAGAATTTGATATTGAAAAATAAAAAATGCCCCACAAGAAATTAAAAAATTAAGTAATGTGTCAAAATTTGATTTCTATATCCCACTTGTAAACTGTGAAAAATTAATCATCCCACTTGGTCATTTGAAATGCTGATATGAACTAATCGAAAATATAAACCCTAAATACTAACTTTAAACCCTAAAAACCAAAAATCCTAACCCTAAACCTTAAAAAAACTCTCTCGATGTGTTTGGGACACGTGTGTCCCGACATGTTCCCCAAACACGTCGAGCCCTTTATTGTAAAAAATTGTGCTCGACGTGTTTGGCAAACACGTCGGGCATGACGTGTTTGCCAAACACGTCTAGCGTGTGAATTTAAAAAAAAAAATTAAGCACGTTGGGTATAAAATCGTGCAAGAAAATTTTTTTAGCTATAAAATTGTGACTTTTTTCATGTATATTTAGATTAATTAGCCATACTCATTTGTCGATTAGCACCAACCTTTAGTTTGCATGCATTACTCATGCCTTCTCTCTTTTCAACCTCATCTACTAATTTTGCTTTTTTGAAATTTGTAATATTTTACTTTACTCTAATACAATATTACCAGTGTTGGTCCTTAGGTGAAATCTAAGAGGGTGTGAATTAGGTTGTTCAATAACTAGTGCAATTATACTCAAATTATAACCCAATTCAACTAGACAATTTTTGCCTAAGTGACTTCACACATAGTGATGCCAGTGGATTAGGTCTATAAAATATGCAATAGATCCTTCCAATTTCACTCACAAACAAGTAATAAATATAACCTAATTTCCCAATACTGCAAGTATACAGGTCTGAAACGAGTATAGGGATATTAGGGTCGATCTCATAGGGAAACTTGATATGGCAATTACCAAAGCTTTTAACTTGCTTTATTATCTAAACAATCGAAAATCAAGTAGTAGGAAAAAAATATAGAGGTAAATAAACTAAGGAAAATTCAATTTCTTGTAAGATAACTAATGGAGAAAATTCACAAAATACAAGTAGTAGGGTTTAGAATCTACTAATTCTCACTTGCTATCAACATCTTGATTTACTAGGAATTGCAATTCCATATGTAATCAAAACTTGTTTTCACAATGAATTGACATAAACTCACCTATTCACGTGATGAAGTTTTGTGAAATTTATGAATTGTGGTTTAAAACAACCTCAATCCACCTAAGAGTACAACTATTTTCATGTCATACTGCAAAGGTTTCATCTATCATATTTCCATTGTTATGTTGCAAGATTAGTTGTCAACTAACAACTAGATTGTTTTTAGTTGGTGATCAATCAACCACAAATGTTTAACCTTGATAGATGAACAAGTAAAATCAAGATATAGCAAGTTAAATTTCATTCATGACATAGAACTAGTTTCATCTAACCCTAATACAAGTATTTAGCTTAACATAAAGTTCATAACTTTAAAGAGCAAAACAACAAAGTAACAATTCATAACAAGTAGTAAATGATAAGATAAGGATAGAAATTGCTCATTTGGTGGATGAACAAGGCTCCATAGCTTCCATTTCCTTCATAAACTTGAATTGGTACAAGTGAAATCTCCAAGAACTTCCTTACAAATATTGAATTTTCTACTAAAACTACAAGAGGATTTCTACTATAATACACTACATAACACAACCTAACATATATATCTCCTCACCTCACATATATAACCTCCTTCTCCTTATGTTAACCAAGGACCCCCTATTTATAGATGAATTGAGCTCAAGTTCTTGTTAATAATTTCTTACAAAATTTGGCCTAATGGTGTAATATTTAGGGCTAGAATGGTCAAAAATATTTGTGTAGAATTTTCTTCAAAATTCCAGCCTCAAATTCTCTGGAAAACTCAAGAAATTAATTTTAAAATAACTCCAAGTTGCAAAAACCGCCATTGACTCTTTCTTTGACCAACACATGTTGACTGGTCAACCTGTCCAGGTGTCTGCTTAACATTGGTACACGAATTTCACCTTGAAGATGGACGAATCAGCTCTTTTGTGAAACATAAAAGTTGTATCCCTTTGAGTTGGCTTTCCAGAGCTACAAAGATCAGCTTATTTGAATGTCGGAGCACTGAGATATGACCAGAATACCGGGACATGGTCAGAAGAGCTTCACAGCACAAATGTACTTCAGTAATTACGCTTTTTGGCTATGAAAACTTGACAAATGGATTTTGATGTCTTCATAAGAATTGTATATCATCCTCTTAGCTTCAAAATGACATAAGAAACATCTAAATCCAATATATATAGCTCAAGTTATTGACAAAATACCAAAATCTGTCATTATTTGCCAAACCCTAATTCTTGGGTAAAATAAACCTAATTGGAGGAAAATGATACTTTTGGAGCCAAATTCACTTAAATACAATAAAAACACACTAAAAAAATATATAACAAAGACATTATAACATACTTAAATTTAACACTTGTCACATAGCAATAATGATAAATGAATAATATCATAAATAATCAATATCAAGAATAATAAAGTAAAAGAGAGAAGGAGACAAAACTGATTTATAGTGGTTCAGTGTCAAACTCAACACCTACATCCACTCCAAGTTCCTCAACTTGGAGTTTGAATCCACTATGTGTTTCTTCACAAGTTTGTGAAGCAAACCAACATGTACAATGTAGGGATCACTAGTTTGCCCACCCTAGCACTCTCTGGTTGAGCCAAAGAGTTTTACAATTCATTTAATCAACCCTCACAAAACTACACTTGAATGCTACTACTCACAGTTTGAAGAACACAATATAACCCAAACAATTACCTTACAAACTATTATAAGAATACAAAGGGAAAGAGTATTTTACCCTAAAATCACTCTTGAAAGTTTGTAATAAATGTAAGTAAAGATTCTAAACCATTTCTATACTAATTGATATTTATAGAGGTGAGAAATGAGGTTAAAACATGCTTCAATGGTCACAAATGATCAAATTGAAATTGCTAAAAACTAACCTAACCGTTATAGGTGATAGGACGGCCGAACTAGCTTTAGAACGGCCGAACCCATATTAGGACGCCGAACTCGTGTTAGGACACTTAACCCACATTAGGACTATTGAACCACTGGCTGACCCACGTTAGGACAGCTGAACCCCTAGTTGACCAACGTTAAGACGGCCGAAAGGATGGCCGATCCTCACTTCAATTGTGCAATTTGCCAATATTGATTTGCTTATCTTTTGTACCTTATTTGATACATTTGGGTCCTATTTAATATTACAAAACCATTGCTAAACACACTAAAAAATTAATCAGTAATATATTCATTTGTTATCATTAAAACTAACATTACTACCAGATTACCCTATACTATTAAATGTTAGAAAAGAATAAAAGATGCAATTTGTCTAAAAAGTTTATACCTTCTACAATTTTTTTTTTTGAGAAATACCTTCTACTAATTTTACATATATAATAAAATAACATATATATGTATGTGTATGTGCACACTTGAATAGTTGAACGAGCATTTGAGCCAAATACTTGAAGGCTGGAAATTGACTTGATAACCTATTCGAATTGCTCGAGTTACTTGAACTTGGTTTATGTCAAGCTCGAGTCAAATTTTTGACCGAACTGCTCTGTTCGTTTATATTCTTACCAACACCTGTATACTCTTTTTCAACCTTTGAATTGAGAAAGATGCAATAGTGATTGTAGTCATGAAAACAAAGATCTAGTTTTGTTAACTCAATGAAAATTTATATCAGGTAGTAAGTTTTGTTGTAAAAAAATAATAATAATATAATATCTGTGACAAGCATGTAATATCTGTTCTGGAATGAAATGAAATTGTTGTAAAATAATGAAAATTAAACTGCTGTAATTCAAAGGGACAAAATATTGGGTTTTTAATTGCAAATTTGTAAAACTACTGTAGAGGTCTGGCCTAATTCCATCTTGCTTGCTGTCCATTGTGGAGGCATTGGGAGTCCATTAACAATTTTGAATAGGTTGTTTAAACATGGGGAATGATTAATTTGAAATTGGTTTTGATTCGGGCAAAATACACCAGTTAGGTGATAGTACAGGTTTACTTCCCTTCCATAATCGAAAACCTATATTCTAGCCTTGCATAACAAATCCTCATGCGCATTAATTTACGGCCAAATAGAAACCGGAAAGAAAGCTCGCCCAAAACCAGAACTATTATTTTGAGCGACAATCCCATTCAACCACCCAAATAAGCATGTAATACAACCTAATTAAATAACAAACAAAAAAAAGTCACACGGCCACACAATAAAACACATAAGCTAATATAAGAAATAGGTTTAATAACTTCAAAAAAGGTACGTAACATTGCATTTCATGTCTCTCCTTGTATGTTGCCTGTGACTCCATGCCTGATGCCTATAAGGAGGATCCATCCTACTTACAAGATATAATGTCATTAGTATCGATGCACTACGTGAAGTGGATTCACCTTACTTACATGACAAGATATAATTAGTATGGATAAATTATATAACATTATCTAATAATTTCTTAAATTGATTTTCTTTTGTCAGTTTCTTAAATATGTTCTTATGTAATATAGCCTCTCTCTTAGGCCAGAGGTGTGAGTTCAATTTCTTCTACCAAGAATTCCCCTTCCCCAATATATTTTCCCTACCTTGAGTCTGTGGGAGGCTCATTTTCCCGCATTGTGTGGCAATTGTTCAGATTTGTTTGTAGTTCACTGTATCATGTGTAAATTGTATTTTAAAAGCTTCAAAAGTCCACTTCACTCAACTATTTCTTCGCTTTTCTTTGGAGCTCAAATAATTTGGTTGAGATGAATGCTGGGGAAAGGAGGGGATGTTGTTCTCTCACTCCAAAAATTTTAAGTAATTGAGCAATATAAGTAGGAATATTTAACACCTCTTTACAGAAGGAGAAACATTCATGGGCATAGGCCTCACAAGTTAGTTTCGTGCCAGTTTGAATAAGTTAGAGATGGTGTAAGTGGTCAGTGAAGTTTTGTAATTGGTCAGTGAAGATATGTAATTGATTAATGAAAATTTTTAACCACTTTTCATTCCAAAATGACGTTGTTTATGGCTTCAAATTTGGCCAACATGATCTAATCTCAACCGTCTATTGTTGGCTCGTTTAATTAGGCATAAGACCTCACAATTTGGCCCTTTGCCATTTTTCGTAATTGGGGGGCAGGTGTAACTGTCTAGCATTCTAGTGTAACTGTCTAGAATTATATTGTAACTAATTTTTCTTCCAAAATCACCTTGTTTTTGGTATTTTTTGAGTTCGGATTTTGTCTAAATAGCACACATCTTAGCCATCTATTTTACCACATTAAATCATGAACATCAACATGTGATAAATGACACTTATGAGGCCCCAAATCCCATTTAATCTGGACTGTGAATTTGTTGCAAATGGAAATTGTGTGCCCCATGGCCAACATTTATATACCCACAAAAGGCACTGCACGTTTGTGAGAATATATTGTTTCTGTTCTTGGATTGCGATTCCTGAAGGACTAATTTAGTTTTGCCTTGTGTTTTTGAAGAATTATACTTTGTGTGTGTGAGAGAATGCTAAAAGAGTATTAACATTACGAGGGCAGGATTGATGACTATTAAGTTGCTCTTATTTTGGACCCAATAGATTTGTGTTGTGACTTTCAATAATGAAAGATTTGTTTTGTGACTCTCAATAATGCAGAAGAAACTCTTTCTTTCTCTCTGTCATTAGCTGCTTTTTTCTTTTCTGTTATGAAAAGGAGAAAAAAAAGAACAAGAAGCTGGAGAAATATTATTCAAATGTTTTGTTTGCCGATATGGCCACCCTTTCTAATAAGTCAAATTACTTAATTGTTTGAGAAGTTTCTCTAATCCAGATTTCTTGTCCGCTAATTGGGTTTGCTGTTTAGGCTAAAGTTTTTAATACGTTGCCTAAAAGAAGTTTTTAGTTATGTCAAAAATCAAGTGGAATTTGGGTGAGCACTGGGATCCTCATTTCCTCTCTCATCCGACCTAACTCCACTCTTGTTTTTTTATCAATCAATCCCCGTATGGACAACCTAGGTCCACATTTCCAACCCTTTCCCTCCATCCCAAATATTAAAAAAGAAAAAAATAACGAAAAGACACGGGAAAACAAAAGAAAAGAAGAACCACAGGTTTGTACGTGTTGGACGGGGTGGGAAGGATAGAATGAGGAAAAGACGAGAAAAATTAAAGCAATACTAACATCGCACAAGGTGCGTAACAACTAAGATGCCAACATCAATTAAAATCAATATGCATGGTACAGAATATCATTGTTGGAGTGACCAAAAGGAGAGTTTTCAGCATCAGCTTTTTCAAGATGAACAATCCATATTTGCTAGACAGAGTGGGCAATAATCATAATAATGGTAATGGTACCCACCTTTATGGTTTTGTATTTGTTCACAAATGAGAAACTAAGTTATTTATGTTTGTTTATTGGGATAACTTTATATACTTCCTTGAGATTGTCATAATTTATGTTTTTAAATTCGGACCGGCTATTGATTCGGTTGAACTCAAGAGTCGCGAGTCAATGGGTTCGATCGGAAGTCGATTCGGGATTAAACTAAATGACGTCATAAATAATATATAATATATATATATTATTTTTTTTTCTGCAAATCAAACTTTTAAAATTTAACCAAGAAAATTCAAATTAATATCCAATCATCAAACTCATCATATGTGTTCAACTCTTGGCAAATATAAATCCAAATAAAACAATAAGTTCACTTATAATATTTTTAAATGAAAAAAAATAAAATTTGCAACTAATGCATAAACGAAATTCAATTATAATTTAATATTTGTGCCACTCAATAATGGACCAAACAGATTTTCTTATTTTCCTATTAATATTAACACTTTAGATGAAAATTTTCATAAAATTGCTAGACTACTACAAAATTTGGGCGTCGAACTTGCGAGCATCGAAGGACGTCGATAGAAATTACTTTCACTGCTTTTGGATTGCCAAGCAGAACGATTTGGCATGAACAATGCTTGTGAAATTTGATTCGTTGGACTATTTGTAGGTCCCACACCACTAACTTTGCATTAATTCACTTAACAGTGGGACCTGATGTAACGTTTGGGTCTTTTCAATCAACTCGGGGATTTTGTCCGGCTCCGGTCAAACTGAGTGAGTATTGCGTGCACCACGCACGCCACGTGGCGTGCCACGTGGTGCACTAGAACCAATCACACATCGCCAAATAATACAAAGTATGACCCACCATTGCCACATGGCGATAAATTATTGGTTCTAGTACACCACGTGGCAATGCACATGGTGTATTGTATACTTTTTCGGTCAAACTTGATTTTATCTGATCAAATTTAATTTTTAACTTGATTTGACTCGTTTTTTATTTCTTATTTTTTAGTATGGCTCGGACCGGATGGCTGACAGGTTTTCGATTCGACCAATCGGTCCGGTTCGAGTCTGAAAACGCAAGCCATAATTGCATTTACTTCTTTCGAATTTTAAAAATTATACTTATATTTCGAATTTTATAACAAAATAAGTCTATTTTCATAATGTAACCTAAAAACATCAATCATACAGCTTAAAATATCCTTAATTGCTCTTAAAATGATCATCTCTTTTTTATTAATATATTTATTTGTCAAAATTTTGATAGATAAAATAAATTCATTTATATTAGTCAGATAATTGAGTTTTGGATAAATAGTATTTAGTAGAGATTGAAAATTTGATGTAAAAATATAAATTCTTTTGAAATTTTTATGACTAATTAATTAATTTTTAATATTTATTTATCTTTTTTTAAAGCAATTAAGGATATTTTAAGACATTTGGTTGTGTTTTTAGGTTACATTCTCAAAATAAGCTTGTTTTGTTATAAAAATATAAACACAAGGGATATAAGTATAAATTTTAAAATTTGAAGAGATGTAAATGTAATTATAGCAAACCTTAAAAGAGGTATGTGTAAATTGAGGTATGTGTAATTATCTTTGGAGCTTCACAATTTTCATTTCTAACAAGTTCATAATTCAGATTAAAAAGGCCAACAATGAATAGTTGAGATTGGGCCAATATTGCTAAATTTAAAGCTAAATAACGACATTATTTTGAAATGAGAAGTGATTATAAAATTTAATTAATTAGTTATATATTTTTACTTATTAATTATACAAGTTATATTGCCTTTTGTTCGAAGTAGTACAGGCCCACTTGCGAGCCCCCACGTGAAAGTATCTGGTAATGGTGTCCGACAGAAATCCTGCGACCCACGTGAAAGTGTACGACCATGACCACAAACCTGTTACAATTGCTCCTGGAAAGACTTTTAGACTTTTAGGTCCCCAATTCAACAGGAAGGAAAAAAACGAGAAGGACTTCAACGCTTAAAAGGTCTCATAAATTAATTACAAAAAAAAGTCTGATAAATAACATCATGGGCTTGGTCTCAATTTAAGACTACCATTAGCTTGCGAATAAGCCTAATGAAGTAACCTGTCTCCGACGTAGTATATGGGATCAAAATTTTACATCTTACTAAATCTTGGGAAGGACGACAGAGTAAAAACCAAGAAGCATCAATATGCTCTTTCTTCATGAACCTAATGGTGGGAAATTTGTCCTTATTCAAGTCATGTTGTGATTATTTAGATGGATGTTGATAAAGTGCTTAATGGCTAATTAAGTACTTTTTTACAAGTGAACTGTTCCATCTTAGATAGTTTGCTACATTCAGTTATGTTGTTGTTATGTACTCAAGCTTGAGAATGTGCAAGCCTAAGCATGTGTTCCAGAAGGTCTTAGACTAATGACCTTCAGCACTTTTGAGGGATTTTGTTTGCTAAAATTTATAGTAGTATGGCCTTGTCATAATTAATTGAATGGATTATAGTATCCTTATGGAACATAGAAAAATTTCGATCCTATTTGACCTTCGCTTTCCTATTGGTGTTAGAGGTTAGAGCTTAGAACTTGTTATATTTAAAAACTGATCAAAATATTGATTATAAAAATATAGACTGATCTAAATCCCAAGCAATGCTTAATTCCCAATTCTCTTGACAATTCTTATATGTTTTTCTTTCCTACGGCAGCGCATACGTCCTCCACAATCCCCTGGGTGATATGTTCTTTTGCTCTCGCAAACTTCTGGAATATGTTCATATTCCTTGCTCTGTATAATCTAGATAAAGATGTTTTCCATATCAAAGTAACCTTAAAAATCATAGCGTGTAAACAACAGAATAATCTTTAGATGAATGAAACTCCTTTTTTAACTTCTAAGAAGAATATTGTCTATAGTTCTTATAGGCAATTCAATGCTTTTTGGAAAACCAATAATTTGGTCTGTGTTTAACTCTTGTTACTTGATAAAGGTAACATACATAATACTGAGGAAGAGTGGAAGATGAGGGCCTTAGTTTTTTGAAAATTATCATCGACGTTTGTGTTTGTTTAGTGTCTCAATTATAACACGGCAAAAATATGTTTGTTATTTCATCTTTGTTTTATTTGGGACAATCTTTTGCCAACATTACTTCCTTGTGTTGTGTTTCTTCATCCTAATTTTGCTCACACATTGAATCTTTGGTTGCTGTGCGTGTTATCTGTGCCCTGAATTGCGTGTGCTCTCATGATTGTTTCTGTTATCGTTTTCAAATTCTTGGAAATTTTAGTTGTGCTGCATCCTCTGATGCATTTATTGCTATTTTGGAACAAATTCTTGCTAATGGTAAAAAAGGAAGTTTGAATGTAGAGCTATTCTTATTATTTTCTGAATGTTGATTGTAGGTTATTTGTCAAGTTTAGATGTATGCCAAGTTAGAAGCAAAAAATTCGTCAACGTTCATTGTCTCATTTCCAACCGTCTACAATGACTAGAACTCAAACTTCTATTCAATCCTTCATTGGGCATACTTACGCATGGTGTGAGACCCCAATCACTAGTAGTACAAATTACTTCTCTATGGTTCGAAAATTTATATTCTCTATCCCTTGTGGTTTTCATTAAACGAAATATAGATTTTTTTGGTGAAAATTTTAATGTCTTGAGATTTTGTACAACGGAAAATAGAAAGCAAATTAAAATAACTATGCAAAAGTCTTAAAAGATATGCATAAGATTAAAAAAAACAAAGGACCAAAACAAAAAAAGAAAAAAGAAGAGAAAAAAAAGAAAAAAAGAAAAATTACGATCAAGAAGTGGGATGTTGTGGTCAATGCGTTTTGGAGTTACGCGTCCACTATTGTTTTGCCGAAAAAGAGAGGGGAAAAGGTTGAAAAAGAAAAGAAAAGAAAAGAAAAAGGCCAAAAAAAAAAAAGAAAATAAATACAATAAGAAAGAATTGGGGGAAAAAAAAAAGAAAAACTTGAAATGGCAGATATGATGGAAAAAAACAAAGATAATTGTTATTTTTCATCCTAACCCAATATTTTTGATATGTTAAAGTCTTCCTTTGTTTCAAGGTTAGATCAATAATTTAGTTATTATTTGCTTATAAAGCTTTTAAAATCTAACCTAAAATTCCTAAAAAAATAACACTTTAATTTACTCAAAACTGCGAGGGTAGAATTTGGGTGTATTTTCAAACCATGGAGTTAACCTGTAACCCTTTTGATTTTGACGGCTGTGTCTATGAAAATTCTTAGAATTTGGGTGTATTTTTAAACCACGGAATAAACTTTTAACCCTTTTGATTTTAACGGCTATGTCTGAGAAAATTTTTTAATGGATTCAGGTTATTTATGAAATTTGTAATCTAAAATAAAATTTTTTAATAAATTCAGTCTATGATTCCATCGATAAATTTTGTAATCTAAAATAAAATTATATAATTATTCTTGCATTACTTTCTTACTCAATATATATTACTATATTTATATTGTATTTTTTAAATTATTAAATTCATAGGTAAAATCGTAAATCCGATCCCTCTACTGTGTCCGCTAGCAATTGTGACAATTTTATTTTGACCGATGGCTTGCCACGGTTGATGATTAATAGGATAAGACGTGGGGTTTGAGCAAAGATGGATGATGATGCAAAACCACAAACGCGTTTTGAGTTTTTCCACAGGTCGATTAATGAGATTCCTAACAGTCACACTATTGAGTTTATTACCGGTTCAAAGGAAAAACGACGCACCTTCGCCCAAATTTCACTTGTATTTCTTGCATAACGTTCGATGGCTATGCACATTTTAGTTCGTTTTCAATCAAATGCGATCTGATTTCTGGATGTGACTAAAACTTGACTCTTCAGCTTGCATACAGTTCCACGCGTCGAGGACAGACTGACGCAGTCTGAACACTGAAAAATATAAAATGGACTAGATGTGTTTTAAATAACGTACCAAAATTAATAATTTACATCACGTATTGATAGATTGTTACACTTTATAATATTTAGAAATAAATAATTAATATTAATATATCATGTAACATGACACATAACGCACAAGATATAACCAATACGTTCTCGTCTTACTGGTGATGAAACGTAAGAATCAACTTGGCCTGATCAACCACGCAATATCAAGGAATGTTCCACTTGGATTCTCCGGGGGAGAAATGCAAGAATCAACTCTGTTTATTTAACCCCGCAACATCAAGGAATGTTCGATTTGGATTGTCCTTTCTTTTTTTTTTTTTTTCAAGAATAATACCAAAGTACTTATCTTAAAGGTAATTGGCAATAAAAGAAGACGGTTGTGTAATCTGTTTAAAAAATACTTTATAATGTTATTATTTCAAAAATTTCCTCTGCAATTCGAAAATTAGAAAGACAAAAGAACGAAAGCAGTCTAATCTACCGTACAGCATCAAGGAAAATGTTGATGTAAGCTCAATAGGGTTGTTAAAACAAACTTGGAAAATTGAGAAACAAATACTGATCCATCCAAAATTAGAAAAGAAAAGTAACCATGTTGGTTTTTACTCGGGGTGTTCATGGATCGGATACTCGATCACGAAAAAATTTTTTGACTCGAATCGGTTTCACTGATTTGGTGAGATTCCTAAACGTGAACCAATCCGCAAGTAGTGGGTATCTAGCATTTTGGTTACCCACAAAACTGATTTGGATAACTGAATATCCAATCCGGTCCATTATAATTAACATGTGCTTTTAAAATAAAAATAGTAAAACATTATTAAATTACTAATGATCTTGAAGTTAAATTATATCTTAAGGTTTAAATTTTTAAAACAACCAAAATTTAAGTGAGTGTAATTGTGTGAGATGTGAATGAGGGTAAGATAATAATGGTTGGCCTAACATGTAAAATGACAAAATTTTCCCTCACTATAGACCACGTCGAATATTTACCGATTCGCAAAAATGTGAATCGCGACCCGATCCGGTACATTTAGAAACCGACTCGCTAGTTGACTTAGTGTCAATAACCGGTTCGGTTACCATTTTTTACGATACGAGACAGATGGATTTTCTAATTTTTTTAAATTTTTTTAACAGCCCTAGTTTGTACATCAATTACATAAGCAAAATAGGGCTGTTAAAACAAACCTGGAAAATTAATAAATCGATAAAATCGGTCCATCCAAAATCAGAAAAGAAATGTAACCATGTTGATTTTATTTTGCATCGATTATGTGTTCAAGAATGTGCAAGCTTAATCATGAAGTACCTATGGATTAAAAACTATAGAGTTTGTCGTTCTGGGAAAAAAAGGAGAAAGAGAGAATAAGCTCTTATAACCAGCAACTAGAACTGGGAGTGGTACCTAGCAGCAAGAACTGGGGTAGTACTTCATTATAAATATATATTTTGGGGACAACTTGTACAATTTTGGAATTTTCAAGAGGTGAACTCTAATATTTATTTATGATATAAAGTAAAATTTTGAATTTGTCAAGAGGAAATAACAAAATTTGAAATTCTTTTGGTCGAGCGGTAAGAAGCGACAAATTATTTTTTCCCAACTCGCACATAAAAAACTCAAATGGCTTGTTGGTGGGAATTCGGTCTTTTCCTCGTTTCACTTGAACAACTTTGCGGGGACGAGACAACTTGGTAGGCTAAATTTTACAATTTTCATTCATGGTGGAAAGTGTTTGAGGGGATGATTTAGCTATGGAGATATATTTACCCGTGGGGCCCGTGGATCCCGTAGATCCAATGGTGTTAAGTATTAAAGTTCGGTACCGAATTTTAAAGGCTCAAATCTCACCCCACCCGTGGATCTGTTCACCTAAATATTTTCTTGTAGCTATGAATCTTGGCTGTTGTTGGTATTTTTATAATATGTGCAAACCCTCAAGAATGATAGTTTTTTTTTTTATGGACCGGGTCTACGGTGGTTAGGAACATAGCATTGGTGACTTCTTATCTACCGTTGAATTCATGGTAGAACCCTTAAACTCGATCCACGCAAGAATCTCTCAAGAATGATGATACATTTATAGGGTGATAACTGGAAAGGGTCCAAAGTAGGAGAACTGAGATTGGAAGATACTTCTGATCCACAGTCGGTGCTCATCCAGTTCATCCAGGAAAACTATCTTTGTAACGCGCTTCAGCGTTGAACACAATGTTAATGGGCCAACCATGCGTTGGTTGACTAGCAAGACCAGACTCGGCCTCAGTCGAAGAAATTTAATAGCTTGTTTTCTGGATAAATTTTACTTGACTATTATTTTGACTTTTGAGTGACGGTGCCATCCAAATAAGCATCCAACACAAGCCACTTGGCCACTCAATAAAACAGAACTTGGTTCAGTAACTTCTGTAAAGGTACGCCTCTTTTGGTATTGCACGGTCAAGGTGGTCTCTCCATGTATAGTACTTATCATATAGGAATGATTTCAGAAACTTCCCTTAGAGGTTCGGACAATTTCAAGAAGTTTCCTTCAAGTATTGAAAGTTACACCTACCTTCCCTCAAACTGTTAAAAGCTTTAGGCTTTGTTTGTTTAGTTTTGTTTTTTAGAAACATGAACACATTTTTTAATTTACTTTTTATCTCATAGATACATTTATTGAGAATAATTTTTAAAATTACTACATTAATATTTTTTAAGAAATGTAAAAAAAAAAAAATAACTATCTAGACGGAGTCTAAATTTTCCTTGAAATAACCTAAAGTACCCTTCTATAAAAGAAAAAAAATTATTATCACTCCTCGGCAAAGACGTTACTAATTCCTCCATCTCTCATTCCCCGTGCAACCTGATAAAAGGGCAGAAGATTTCCTACGAGAACCAGGAAAAATGAATAATGGAAAGAACACTTTTCGTTGGAACTGACACTAAACTAAATTTGAGAGAATGAGAGTAGAGATTACAATGGAGTTTGACAAAATCATTAATTTTCCTTTCTTCTCCTGTTCCCTCCCTTATATTCTTTCCAGAATTGGTTGTCTAACGGACTAACTGCTAACTAACTCACCTACCAATCCCTTGGTGCCACGTGTGCATTCAGTTACAATTTGCATCTCTTTATTCATACGACATCATTTTCCTTTCTTACACAAATTTCGTTAATATCAATTACGCCCATCCTTTAAAATTGTTATTGTCCTCAAGGACAACAGGATGGAAATTTCTTCTTAAGATCATGCAAGTATTCCCACGTAAAGTCTTCTGGAAATGAGTTACTCCACCTGACCAGCACCCGTGTTGCAACTTGGTTCCCTTGCTCGACCAATCTTCTGTCCAAGATCTCCATTGGTTCCATCAGCAATTACCCTTGCTCTGTGATACCAGCAGGCAGCTCAGATGCTACTTGAGTGTTTCCCAATTTCTTTTTCAACAAGGAGACATGGAATGTGGAATGGATCTTAGCATGTGGTGGTAGCTCCAGTTGATAAGCCACTCTCCCAATGCGAGACATTATGGTAAAAGGTCCAAAGTATCTGGGCGAGAGCTTATGGCAACTAGAAGCTCTGAGTGAATGCTGTCTATAAGGTTGCAATTTTACATAGACCTAGTCACCAATATGAAATTCTCGTTCTGTCCTACGTCTGTCTGCTACTTGTTTCATGCAATGCTGAGCCTTGTTAAGATTGTTCTTCAAGCTGTGTTGTAGGTTCTCTCGGGCTATTAAACTCCTGTCATCAACTGATTGTTTTAATATAAAAAGTCCACACAATAACAATATACCGTATGGTTTATCAGTGCACTGTATAAAATGGGGTTTATTATTTTTGTCCAGAAATTTTAGGTCATTGTTTGTGGACGATGACGATCATTATCACAATTTATTATAAATTTATGGCAAAATATATTTTTCAATTTTATAACTACGCTCATCACAACATTTTTCTTTATTTGGTTACTCAATAAGTTATTTGTATATACAAATGACTACATGAAAGATTAAGTCAGTTTCTCGGTTCAAACAAAACTTCATCTTCACCTTTTACAGTAGGTGCATGAGTTTGTCTGGTGATTAAAGTTGGCATTAACCAAGTTTGGAAGAAATGCGAGTAGTTTAGTAGATTAACTATTTTGTATTGTCCCATACTGTTTTTCTCTCTTTTGTCTCGAAAGAGAAGTCAAACTTAGAAATTTTGGGTAAAGGAATCAAAACACAGGATAAAAGTAGTCTTTTACCTTTCTCCTCAAGAAGCAAAATTGCCATTTAAATTTCCCTCCCCCCACCCCCCTCCAAAAACCCCCCTTCTCTCTCTCTCCTTCCCCAAAAAAAACAACCAAAAAAAAAAAAAGGCAACACAAACGACCAAATAAAGAAGTTTCGAGAAAGATATTGTTGTAGCATATATATAATTTTTTAGGAGGGGGATTCTATATCTAAAACCCAGGACAAAGTTTTCTAATTACACAGCCGAGTAGCTTACAGATCATGCTTCCACGCCTTAAACAAACTTGTACTCTTAGCGTTAGGGTAAACAAAATGCAAGAAAAGATAACATGAAACTGGATTACGACATGAATGACTGAAACTTCCAACCAACGAATTAATAATTATAGTTTCTCTAAGAAGGTTGCTCGGAGAAGAAGCTATAGGATTTTTCCTGCCATATTTTCTTCACGGTGCATTTAAGTCTTGAGTAATGGCATGTGCAGCAATCCTGAATTGTGCCTGATCTCTTGAGATTGGTATTGTCCCATTCCTGAATAGTTTATTAAAACAATTAGCAAAGTTGTTTTAACTTTATATACACATTAAAGAGAAATTTAAAGACCAGAAATTCTAACATAAAAATATTTTTTGGAGTCCAGTCCGCATGGATTCTAACAAGATATATATATTCTTTGTTTTAAAGACATGATTAACAAAACGGAGACCGTAGTATGGTGATAATATGCTCTTATAGATTTATACCATGCAGAATAAGACGTTAATCAGCATATTTAAGCAAATACATGAAACTAGTAACGGCAAGTACTCATAAAATTTTATTTTGTCGAATCTATGGCATACAATTTTGTCATAAGTGATCAGCTCATTCAATTTTAATATTACGTATTGAGCGCCAATCTAAATCCTTTAAGCCGCCACAACATATTTTGGATAATTATTGTGACGCCCCAACCAGGTCCTACTCCAGAACCCTGATCAAGACGCCTGCCTAGCTCGCGCCAGAACTCAAGTACAAACAGTCATACGCTAGAAATATAACCAAATGCTAAAAGTTACATATATCTTCAAAAATAATTACAACATTTGAGCTACTTGAATCTCAAATTACATTTATTTGACGGCTAGTCCTAAACAAAGGAAAACCCTCTCTTTTCACTTCTTGCCCTATTTCCCGTGGGTTAGCACCTATAAGGAAAGCAAATTTAACGAATGGTGAGCTTATAGCCCAATGAGGTCCATTTTAAAACCACGTTGTAAACATCTTTTAAAATTGTTTAGTTGGATAGAAATTTATTCGCATTAATAGCATAAAAGAATATAACTGAATCAAATAACATGTACTCAAGAACGATAAAAGGATATAGGATTGTCATGTCAAGTACTGCCCATGGGTGAATCAAGTACGTTGGCCTTCAGCCCTTCACCAATTTTAGTGCCTCCGGCACTACACTGTTTTGGTAGCTCGAGTTCTACCCAAGTACTTTTCTCGTACACCCTCTTAACCTACAAAACCTCCTTGTAGCCCGGAAGGTGCCGAGAGACCAAGGTAGTCAGAACTTGGTGACCAAGCCCGCTGCCAGCTCAGCCAAGACCAACTACCAAGGCCGAGCCCCAAATCATGCACAAGTATAACATGCACAAGCACACTTTGAATTTAACAAGTACAAGTACTGCCGGTGAGATAAAGTACACAACCGGACTTATATCAAGTACTACCAGTATTTAAAAACTAGGTACAAGTAGCAAATATAATATCAAGTTATATAATAACAAATTATAATGTTGACTAGTCAACACATGTATAAAAGACTCACCGGCGGTCATACCTTTCACGTAAATGCATGCTAATCATATATTACATAAACAAACTCGCCGAGAGATCAAAGCGTTTGTATTAGAAAAGGTCTATTAAATTTCTACAAGAATTCACGTAGTTTTTGTAAAACTAAAAT
This sequence comes from Mitragyna speciosa, assembly GCA_024721245.1. NCBI lineage: Eukaryota > Viridiplantae > Streptophyta > Magnoliopsida > Gentianales > Rubiaceae > Mitragyna > Mitragyna speciosa. Next base: position 5,338,161 of record CM045558.1, read on the forward strand.
TGGTAAACAAAATAATTTAATGGACACTCACAGGTAATCTTTAGGTTTGCTCAAGTTCTTCTCATGTCTGTTCCTTGAGGTTCTGAAGCACCTATAAATAAGAAGTGCATTGTGTAAAGCTAAGTCCAAGCAAATGAATAACCATTGGTACTTAAAAGTTTTGTTTTAATTAATTTATTTATATTATTTCTATCACCTATATATATTTCCCTTGAAATGGGAAGTCAAGAACCTAATTGCGACCTCAATACCACCTAATACAAGCTTGTTCAAACAAGTTTTACTCAGTCGCTACACAACCAGTTCGCACAATCTTTATACCCTTAGAAACTAGACTCATTTTATCACATTTTTCTTTGAGAAACCAAATTCTAATTCTATTCATAAGTCGATCAAATTGCCATCACAAATCTTTTCCTTAACCTGTAGAACATGGTTTCAGTTTCATCGAGTACCCATTTTCGACCGGTCATAGCTCTCAATTGACAAGTCATGTGAGAGAAAATATTACATGGATAGAAACTACATTCCAATGGCTAAATATTTTATTCAAGTCACCAAGTCAAATTATAACAAGAACAATTCCAAAATCGACTCCTAATCTGGTTCATCACCAACCCTGTTCATGCAGGGCTGGTTTTCCAGTCCATTTGGCCTGAATTCTGGTGGCAATGTATCATGAGTCAATACCTGTGGCTTACACCTTTGAAAACCAAATTGTAAGGGCTATAACTTTTGTGAAGATCACCAGTCCAAATTCCTACCATAACAAGTTCAAAATTATGACTAAAGTTGGCCGTTTACCGATCCTGTTTACGCAGAGTTGTCTGTCTAGCGAGATTTGCTCAATTTCTGCGATTAATATACGAAGAAAAAGAGTGCAATATTTATACCATATTAAACCTCTATTAGTCTAGTTTCTGGGACAACAAGAATCATTCAATTCTAAGCTTCCTACACCAAGTTATAGCTATGTTTCCAAGACTGCGCATGAACGACTGTACATACCAGTTTCTCGATCATAGGAAAACAAAATCAAGATATCTAGAGCTACAGTCAATGAAAATTCATAATATTTGCACTCTTATAAACTATGTTCAATATGAAGCAAGTTTCTAAGAGGCATCATCCCTTGATTTTAATCAAAACCTTATTAAAATTCCACCACAACTTCAGTTAGTTCAAAACCTTCACTCAGAGGGTACCAAGATTTCAGTCATATTGTTTGTGTTCTTAAGGATCACATGCTTCGAACCAAGCCAAGATTATTATAGCCCCAGAAATCCCCTTTAGTATAGTTTATAACACAGCAAAATTCACTCAATTTCAACTTTCCTAGACACAGTTATGAATATTTTCCCAAAACTGCTCCTGAGAGCCTGTTTTCATTCAATTCTTGATGTTTTCTTGTACTTAGCTTAATGGTTACTTAATTCAAGTTTAAAATTCGGGTCTAACTTAATAAACACAAGCCTTAACGATTTAATATTGTATAAGAGAGCTTAAAATAACTTACCTTAAACTTAGAAGCTTAACTATATATTTTGCAACATGCCCAATTATGCCACTTAAATAATTATGGGTATGCAACATGTGCTTGTTCATAACTAACGCAAATTGTGTTATCCCACTTAGTCTTAGAGCTTCATAGCATGTTAATTTAATGGCTAATTTTAACTAATCTATATATGAACATTATTCACCTAACCCAATTCCGATAATTATGGTAGGACACAACTAAATAAGCGATCGGATAATTAAAATTGTATTAGCATTAGGTGTTAATGTGAACAACTAAAGTTTTGGGAGCTTAGTTGTACTATTGCTATTTAAACTTAGTGTTTTCAAGTGTAACCAATTTAATGACTAGATTTATCTATCTAACCACTACATTACCCACTTAATCTAACCTCAACAATCCTATCATGCATAATCCAATGCTAATTAGCACCCAATCTTGCTACCTTATTTGTCATAGTATGTTATTTGCATATAATCCGCAAAAACTATAAATACGAGCATCAATACTTCACTTAGGGGTTAGATGGATTATCAACACTTTATAATTTGATCCCAAAAATTATATAATTAAATAAATACATAAATAACACTTCAAATTTAATAGGTTATTTGCAAGCCCTTACAATTATTTGGGCGTGTATGACTGTTATGAACGCACAATCGCATACATGAAGTTTCTTTATTTATTAATAGCAAATTTTCAATAGATATATTGGGTTTTCTGAGAATTTATTTGCCAAAACAGGAAAAGGGAAGACTTTAATCACCTTTATTAATATATGCACATATTTTTTGAAAAATGATGTGGTAACGAAGAGTTGCCGGTAAGTTTTCGTTGAAAACTGGTGAGTTTTGTTGAAACTTATTATTTTTCTATAAAAACTTACTATTATGGTAACAAAAAGTCACCATACATAGTATCCTATATTTACACATTACATAGCATAGAGATAACAAAAATTCACCACACAGTATCTTATATTTACACATTACATAGCATAGAGAAATTAACATAGTTACATAGCATAGAGAAATTAACATTAACTTGCCTATCGCACACACAACAAAACCACAACATATATATATATATATATATATATTATATTATTATTATTATTATTATTATTATTATATTTATTTATATATATAAAAGCATGCAGGACCTTAAGTGATTTAACAATTAATGTATTTTCTAAAATACCCTTATTTTTTAAGTTATAGTCACATTAAAAAAGAAGGATATTAATGGAACTACAAAGAGTGGATTAATTAAATCCTAATCAAACTCAACCTCTTTAAAAGTATTGCAAACCTTTTATAAGTACAAATTTAAAATAGATCCTACAAAATATATACTTATCTATTAGTATAAAAAATTATATTTTCCTCTTTAATACTTTTAATTAATCTGTATATAAATTTAAATTTCAAATCTATAACAAAATTAAAACAAAAAAGTCATTTAGCAAAAATAAATAACCAAAACATAGAAAGAGAAATCAATGTGTAAATATTTTAATTTTATATTTTAAATTTAATTTTAATTACAAATTTGATTTAATTCTAAGTGTTATTGGTTTTTTAGTATTTAATTTTTTTAAAGAAAGGCCTTACTTTTTAAGTATAATCACATTAAGAATGGACATTTATGAAACATAAAGACTTAGATTAATAAGATTCTAATGAAACTCGACATTCCTTCAATAATTTTTTCAAGTCTTTTACAATAAATTTAATTTAGTTTAAATTAATAAAAAATGCACAAAATATATAGAAAAGGAAATAAAAGTCCTCCTCACAAATAAAATTAGAAAGGAATTTAATGCAAAATTGGAAAACTACCTATTTTGCATCAATTTAAATATCATTACTGTAATAATAAAACTTTACATTGTCTAAAAGAATATTATATTTAATAATAATTATACCATGGCTGATTCAGAATTTTTAAAAGTTATAAGAGTAGGAGCCAACCAGGTATGCAGTGGTTAGAACGTGGAAACTTTCTCTTCTTTTTTTTTTTGTGAAGTTATTTTTATGTTTATCTCAATCATTATTTACATGTAAATGACTAAACTTGACACATCTTTGGCTTTAAATTCACACACAAAAATCCAGCTTTTTGTGCACAAATTAAAAGAATACAAGATTACATATGGCGAGTATAAAATTAGATAGAGATAACTACACCCTTATTAATCAAAATTAATAAAAAAATACAAGAAAGGAACATTTAAATATTTCCTATCTAGCTTTTTCTTTTCAATTCAATGGATAATTTCTTAATTAGGTGAGACCTGTTTAATTTATCTTTCATATTATAATAAAAATAATATTTTAATTTTAAATTTTTTATTCAAAAATTATTCTTAGACATTACATAGTACATTCAATTAAATTATCAGCTTGAACTAATTAGCTCACATATTATTAAAAATGCATGTTCTGTTACTTTACTTTAAAATGTCACTGAAAGTATATAGCATAGTAGGAGGGAAAATAAAAAATATTATGTTTAATTCACTACACTAACTTGAAAATCATAATACAAAATTAGTTAATCAAAATTATGAACTTTTGAATATCATTAAAATTTAAATTTAAAAGATGTAGTAGTTAGGAAATTAAATTTAAAATCATAAAATTAAAAATAAAATCACTCTATCATGCATTGAGCAACATGAGTTTATAAAAAAGAAATTCATTTTAGAGAAATATAAAATGCCAATCTCATTTTTCTAAATCCTAACTTAAACTAAAAATATAAAAATAATTTACACTATTGTACCTTGAATTCATTTAACACTGTTACTTTGTTGCCTTTTTTACTATGATTTCTTTATAGAAATTAAAAAATAACTTAACATATTAAATTCAGTACGAAAACTAACTATTATTATACTACCTTACAAAAATAGTGAAATAACATATACTATAGACCAAGAGGCAAGAAAGTTTTTTTTTAAAATAATCTTGATTTAAAAACCTAGACAATACCTAAATTGAATATAGAAGATGTGCCCAGAATGGTTAGATTTAGAACTTAGGTGAATTATTTGATTACAATATTTACTATTTGAGAAATTTCCTTATTTTTCTATTTTGTAATCACATTATTGCATTAACATAAAAAATAATCTTAGAAACCTAAACACAAAGTGCCCTAGAAAATTACTTTAAAACCTAAAAGTATTATGAAAAATTAACTAAGCCAAGGTTTCAAAGACTTAGAACTAAATTCTAAGAATCTACTTCCATGATAAATAGTTAACAAGAATTGAAATTTTAAAAATGTAAACCTCATTCTTGCAAAAGGTCACCATGCATAATAAGTTGCATGACATCTTTAATCATTAAAACTTCTTTATGTAAAAATATATGATTTTTTTCTTTAATATAAGCCTGAGATTTTGAATGTGCCATTTTGAATCAAATCAATGTCCTTAACAACTCAATCGAAGATAGTTGGACAAATATTTATCACTTTTTAATGTGAAATTTAATTAGTGTTCAAACTCTATTAATATTAAAATACTTATATTTTGATAATATACAAAGTAATTAACTGATTACAAAACAATTTGACCAAAGAAAAATATATAAGTTTAGCTAACGAATGCGTTAGGGAGCTGGGATTAAGTAAGCTCTCAAGCATTACTTATTCAAAAAGTGAAGTTAATTAAAAAGAAGTTTCTAAATATAAGAGTGCTATAAATATGAGTTTATGCATTATAAACAAAAATATTTTTGTAGTTTTAAAATTTCATATAACATAAAATCAAGCCATATCTTATTTCTTGGACTCTTATAGTAGGGAGGAACAAAGAAAAACCAAACTGACAGGAAAATGGAGGCGAGAAGTTCAATACCTCCAAATGCATTAATTTTTACACTAGATATAAAATGTAAGATTTTGCAAGTCTTTTGAGGCTATAGTTATTAACAAATTTCAAAACTCATCATTCTCATAATATATGATATTTTAATTGACATTGAAAATTTATATATTTATTACATAATTTTTGAGTTTGATGACTAATATTAATTGATTCTACTAAGTGATCAGTTAGGTCAGTGTCCATGAAAAGGCCAAATATTCAATAATATTAATTCATTAAATTAGAATTCCATAAAATCTATCTATCAATTGCTTAAGATCATTAAAATGAGACAAATTTAAGGAATTCATATACTTAAATAGGACTTTATTATAAATATATTGGAAGTGTATCATTCAGAGATATAATACCACAGAAATTTTATTATTCATGACAATACAAGTCTAAGCTCTATCATTAAAAGAAATATATGAAAGAAAGAATTGGACTGTTAGTTTTTTAATATATATGTAAAAGTACAAAAAAAATCATATTAATTTTCATGTGCATGGTATACATTAGAGAATTTTATTATATAATTATGTTTATTTTGGGTAAAGAAAATAAACATAATATATATTTTAGAATGTTTAGGTTTACAATTTTTTTATGGGTAAAGTATATAGGAAGAAGAAGAATATTACCAATTATGCATAAAAGATAAAAATTATGAAAAAATAGAATAAAATAGTAAAAAAAATTACCTAACTAAATAAGATAAGTCATCACAAGATTGCAAATGACATGTTCAAAAAATAATTGTACACTTTTATTGCATAATCAATCAAAACAAATGATATAACTTAATTTTGCACAATAGTAGCATTATGTTTGTATGCAACAAGTAAGTGCTACCTTTGAAATAATTCATTATTTGAAAGCTTAGAATCACTAGACTTATAAGTGTCTTTGTAAATTGTACTTATTTGATATACTCATATGACAAAGTTATCATCATTCTTATATACATCTTAGATTCGTTAAAAATAGACATCATAATAGACAAATTTAAAATTAGTAAAAGTGTCAAAAATTTTTAAAATAAGTCATTTAGAAATATTAATTGTTGTACAATTATATTAAAGTCTCATTTGATATTTTATAGATATAATAGAGATATGCAAATTTATTAGTCAACTTATCAAAACTTTAGAGATTTCAAGCATAATTACATATTTTTATACAATAATAGGTTACCTTTTATATGATAACAATTTAAATTTTTTTTAAAAAAATTCATAATTTCTTTCACAAGGATATTTTAAAGAAACTAACATTATGCCAAATGTTATTAGAGATATTCATCTGTTCTATTCAAATTCTTTTAAAAAGAAAATAATACATGAAAGTTAAGAAAAGATAAATGTGAAACTAATAAACTAAAGTTAGAAGTATTGTGATACTTGAAATGTAGGTTTTTAATAATAGTGGTTATTCTTTATTTGGTTTTTAAGGACATAACTAACTTGAATCTCACATAGTTTTTAGACATGGCTTTAAAAAATAAAAAACCAAAATTACTATCTTTTTTTTTACCTTTTATTATAGCATTTATTAAACAACTATTAAACGTGCGAAGCACGTGCCTCATTTCTAGTAAGGTCAAACATGGGAAAATCAAAAGCGTATATTACTAAAAAAGAAGTCTATAGTCATACACCTAATATGACACTTTTTCCTAAACATCGCTATAGTTGTTTATTGTGACACTCAGTAAGAAGTCTCATTAAAAAGGCTGAAAAAAATGATCAAAACTACATCGTATTAGGACAAAATTTTTTAATAAAATGTTCATAATATGACACTTTTCTCCAAATGTCACCATAGTAGTTTATTGTAACACACAGTAAAGAGTGTTATTAAAAGGTTGAAAAATTAATTAAAATTACGTTGTATTAGAAAGAAATATTTTTTAATAAAATCCTCGTAGCAGGAAGCCTTTAAAAAAAGGTGGGAAGATAAAAAAGAAAAAGTGATAAAATAACCAAAAAAATAATGCTTTTTTTAACTCTCTATTTCTGTCTCTATCTCTTTTCCTCTCTCTATATCACTCTGTCTAATGCTTCTCTTTGTTTCATTTAATCCAAACATCAAAAATCTCAACATTCACACCAATTCACTAGCAACTCTAATCACATTCTATCAGTGTTAGTTACTATTTTATTTTTTCATCAATGCCTTCTTGAATATTTTATTTGGCACTCCTATATTTCATTTTTTTATCCCTTTCTTTCTTTCACTATTGTTTTGCTTTTCTCTTTTGTTTTCTAAGTTTAAAACTGTAAAAGAAGAGTTGTATGAATTATAATTCATATTACTTGGTTATGACACTTGCAAGTGAATCTTAAAAGAAATTAAAGAATCTTTTGGTCGAATGACTGTTTTTTGAAGACATTGTCAATGCTTTTTAAGCAGAGTTTTATATATTGACATTGCTATTGCAATACTCATGACTTTGTTAAAAGTGATATGTATTGACAATATTATTGCAACAATTTGATTGAATGATGTGTTTTTTTAACAATTTTGATGATTGTATTGCACTAATTACTATTAAGACATGAATTACTTTGATGTTCCTTTGCATCATGGTACTAGCAATTTTATTAAAATTAAAATCAATGACGTGCAGATAGGGTAAAATGTGGTCTTGGTATAAAAAAAACTCGGATGGTATATAGCAATTGGGATTGGACCTAATGCATGTAGATGAATTGACACTTGAAAGTGTCACCATTTTATTTTTATTGCTCAATACAGCTGTTATAATATCCATAAAGTTTCATATATTAAGAAGTGTTATAATAACTTAATTGACTTACACCTCTAAAGTGTCATAATATTTCACTCAACTTATATAAAGAAGTGTCATAATAACCTAATTTACTTCACTGCAGATGCAGAAGTAGTGTCTTAATATTTTATCGTACTAACATTGTAAAGTGTCATAACATCTCATTGTACTTACATTATAAAATATCAAGATAACTTCAAAATATAACATTCATGAATATCAATTTAGATTCATATAATCTCGACTATTTCTTCTCAGTTAAAAAGTGTTATAATAGCATTAAATAATAACATTTACAAGTACCAAAAGAATTACAACTTAGAACACGTAAAACTGTCATAATACTTATAATAACGTTAGAATGGATGACGCTCGCAGGGAGTATCATTACAGTTAAAACTTCATAAAATGGATTGTCAAAACATGTTGCCAAGACACGAGAAGGCGAGTCCTCCAAGCGTGTGTGGTGTAATCACATGTTTCTTGAGGAAGGTAGGATAGTCTTCAACAACCTAGACTTTTTTTATGGGAAGAAAAAGAAAACAGGAACACGAAAGTTCAAATAGTTTGTTGGTGGGAATTAGGATACTTGAACAACTTTGAGGGGATGAGACAAACTCGCTAGACTAAATTTTACAATTTTCATTCATGGTGGAAAGTGGAAATTAATGATCCAATTTCCTTTCAACAGTTGCGTGAAGTTAGCTGTTCGTGATAAAAAAAATAATAATAAATTTTGTTAAAATATAATAAGTTATCAACAAATTTTATTAAAATATATAAAACAAAAAGCATCTTAACACTCAATTTCTTATCATCATAGCATTTAGCATTTTTAACTGAAATCTATATAACAGGTACAGTAACACAAGAGTACATATTCGATACATGAGTAGTATCTTCATTCATGATATTGATTTACTGCCCTAATAATTGCACCCTGAACAAGAATTCCATGTTTCCATCGTCCTCCAACATGTTCGAAAAGGTCAAAGCAAACCTCACCCTGTTCTCCATCTCTGGCCCGAAAGCTGCCTACTTTGAGCTCTATCCACCGTCCTCTTGGCATCTCCAACAGACTCACTTTTCGTTCTTGTACTTCTCCATCTGGCAGGGATAGCCTTAAATTGATAGGAAATTCCCAACCAAAAGCAGCCTTTGCCAGCTTCACCACGTACACAACTTCATAAGTGGCACCCGGAGAAAGATCAGATACCTTAAATTTTCCCCTTACATCCAACCAGCAAACGTGACTCAGTCTAAGCACTTCAATATTGTCGTCACTGCACATTCAACACAATCATGTGCGCGTTAGAATTTCTCCTTTTTTGAACATTGTTTACTCAGAGGATAAATAGTTGGGTAGGTCTGACATATAACAGTCTATATGCACCCATTGTTGAGATTCAATACATATTGATCACAATAGTTTGGATTTGTTATCAATTGCTTTTCTAAACCAATTTTTAGATTTTGATTCTCAATTACTCCTTAGTCTTGCTTTTGAATTTTGTAAGCTAAACTTAGAGGCAATCAAAAACTTACTTCTAAATTTTGATTTTTAACTTTTCTAAAATTAGCTTTTATAATTATCATAATTAGTTTAGAACAAACCCTTTATTCTTTAATTTACTCTTTGTTTGAAAAGTGTCGTTGTATCCAAGAGTTGCCCAAAAAAATGATATGTATCTATAAAAGATTGATATGTTTCAAATTTTATAACCTTTTTTTATATGAAATTTACTATTTTTTATAATATATAATTATGATTTTGAAGAGTCAATACAGTATTTTTTGTTTTTTTATGTGTAAAGTAGTTTAGTTTAATATTTTCTACATCGACTCCAAACAGGCGACAAGTTGGCTTACCCTAGTACCACTCCCCAAAATGGTTCAATTACGGTCTATTCTCAATAGTCTTTTCTATTTTATTTTAGCTTCTGATTTTTTAAAAATCTATTTTGTGATGTTATCAAC